>OX459126.1:12650000-15257500 GCA_949775105.1 Oldenlandia corymbosa var. corymbosa | reverse complement strand
AGTATGATTAGTTTTCAATGCCCTTGAACCAATTTCTTCTTCTTCCTCCAATTTAAAGTATCATCATTGATTGATACTTCTTGTACCAAAAATTATCATCGTTGATGACAGTTCTATTATAAACCCTTTCTCTCTCTCTCTCTCTCTCTATCTCTTTCTAATTTTCGGTAAATTTGTTCGTTTGATCTAATGATAATTTGTGAGAAAGTTGCCTAAATGGTTTATTAACTTCTATTTTGTGCATTGCCTCCAGGTTGTTGTAAATGCGTTAATCAACTTCTATTTTGTGCATTGCTTCCAGGTTATTTCAAAATTGTTCAATTTTTCAACAATTCCATTTTCCGTTTCATTCAAAAGGATTAACAACTCATTGTGGTGAAAATCAAAATTTTCAATTTAAATCACAGGCCATACACATGAAATTTATTTTGTACAACCAAAAGGTCCTGGATATATGTAACCCTTCTAGTTCTTAAAAAAAAAAATAAAAAGAAAACAGAAGACTTCTACATGCATTTAGAAATCAAATACTTGCCAATTTATTAAAGTAGCTTAATAAAGTGGTTCTCGAAAGCTTTACACATTAGGCTTCAAAGTACAATGAAATTAAAAAAAAAAAGAACAGTACTTTTTAACATTTATTTTTGAGTAAACAGATACCATGAATTGGAGATTCACTATACCAACACCAGTCAACCCTAGGGTAAGTGCATAAGGTCGTCGAATCAAATTGGAATAGGATCAAAAAGCACCGATGAGATCCAGTTCTTGACCTCTTTCGTGGGAGTAGTATATCCATCATTGCCACGATATAAAAGATAAATGATTCTTGCGAAATTCCGGATCCTCTCAAGAATGAACATGGATACAGTGGAAGTCGGGTTGAGGCATTCTTTGTTTATATCCTTCCATGCATTTGCCACTATTTTCTGAAGCTCATTCAAAGCTTCTTGTTTCGAAGTACTGTATTGTTTCATATAACATTCCACTGCTGAAGCTTCTTGGCCCCGGTCTTTGCACCACTGCATAATCAAGTAGAGATTTTCAAATAAAAAAAGCATACTATGACGGCTAACAAATTTAATCAAACTTTAAATAGAATGTGCCCCTTTGAAATAGTTAAAATATATACCTCTTCATCTGCCATGTCATCCATTAACCTACAAATCAATGTGGCTGCTCTTATAATCAATGGGGTCTTTGAAATCCAAGCAGCGGCATCTTCAGTCACAAATTCCGCCATACACACCAACGCATTCATTGGTAACATTTTATATCCGCAGCTTGGAAGTGCAACTTTCATGTACTCATCATAATTTGGAATGTCTTCTCTGAGAGACCATTTCTCTTCTTCCAAGTACGACTTTGCTAAATCTTGCATCTATAAACCAAAAAAAAAAAGGAAATACCAAAAATAAATAAATCTTTGCGATGTTGATTGTAATCATTCCGCTTTGGCAAAAGATAGTCATACTTAAGCAAAAAAGAGTTAACATGAATGGACTAGTACGTACGGTTCTAATCGCATATCCCACAAGGTTTGCTTTGCCATGTTTAGCCAGCCTTTCCTCTATTTCAGAATAAACACTTAATAGACCTTGATAACAGGGCTTCATGTATGACGGCAACTGATCCATTGCATTGATATTCCATCTGTACATATTTTATTCATAATATGTTGAGTAATTGCGAGTTATTATATATAATGCTTAATATTCTTAGGAAATTAAATAAGACAATCATGGAAAATGTAGAGATCAATTTGAGGGTTGCCTTTTCCAAAAAATTTGAAGGTTGCAATTCATGTACCTTTCTATCGAGTCTGTGAAAGGGATGAGTTCGTGGAGGAATCCATACGAATCATAAGTGTCATCCACAATAGAACTCATGGCAATTACTTTGGTCAATGATAGTCTGGCCAAACTGCACTTAGGTTCAAAATACACTCCTAAAATCCAAAAGTAACACTCTACCACTCTATCTCTAGCAAATGGGAAGTTCTTCGTGCGATCTAAACTTTTCCACCATCTGTATCAAATCCATCGACAGAAGATATATATGAATTTAAGTCAGTCAAAGTACTCGCTAGATTTTAATCATAGTTATATGAGGTTTGGGAAGGACATACTTTGTTATAATACGTAGCTCCTCTCGGTGTAGCCTTTGCAAGATATTAAAGTCTATCTTTGCGAATTTCAGTAAAGTAGCATTGCGGGATATGTCTTCTTGGTAAAGTGAAATAAATTGCCTGGCTCCCACTCTGTTCAAAGTTTTTTGAATTGGTACATCTAGAGCTTCCTTGACCCGTTTGGCCCAATAGTTGTCAAGATTCGGCAATATAGATACGAGCTGAGAGGTAGTGAAACTAAATCCTTCCTCCAAAATATCCTCATCATGGATCCTGTAATTTGTTGCCTCAAAAAAGCTCAGCAATCCTCGAACATCGTTTGCCAAAGATTCCTTAAACTTTCCATCTTGATCCTTGAATTTGTTGAACACGTCTGTGTGTACACACATAAGATTCATGGACAACAAATTAGTTAATAGTTTATTGTTAAGAAGTAATGTGCTATTTTTTGTTGGGTCAAAGAGTAATCTAACCATAAACTTATAACATGTTACTAAGTTCGTGTTGTTACGCAAATTAAAAAATTCTTACCGCAAGTAACATGATGGCCGAGTTGTCTTAGCAATCGAAAACGAAGAGCAACTTGATGAAGCCCGAGATGGTTAATTCCATCTTCTTCTTGTTGCTCCATCAACATGGATGTTAACAATGCTTCGATTTCACTTTCGAAGTGATAGGCAACTCCAAGACGTTGAATAGTGTCAATCAAGTCCAACTTATTCTCCCATCCATTGGATTCGCCGCGGACACCATGGTCATTTACATCGTCAATCAGCATCTTCCTCACTTCTTCTTTAAGGTGTTCATGCTCCAGCTCCTCTTGAAAGAAGTTCTCCTGCAAGAAAATCCAAAAAAGCACGACACAAAACTTTATCTAATAAGTAACTGATCAAATATATATATATATATATATCATAAAGATATATAATCCTCGAGAATACTAGTACAAACAAAATGTGTTGTTTCGTCTTTTTGGAAATGCACCTGGTTATTGGAATCATCGGAAGTTAGTAACGCCACCAGCTGCTCTTCCCACATGCTTGGCGGGAAGTTGGCGAGGCGGCGCCTCAGCGGCTGACCGGAAACTTCAAGACCGGAGACAGCAGGTGGGCACTGAAGAGCAGCGACGTCCATGTTGGGCATTCTTAATTTTACTTTAAAAGGAATGATGAGTTAAAATAAATGCAGAAAATGCCTTCACTCCAAAGTTTAGAGGAAAGAAGAAATTGTGAGTGAAAGCTATGGGGGGGTTTTCTCTCAGAGGCTTTTGCTGTGTGAGTGCTTCACTACCATCACAAACGCATGTGTATATATAGATCAAGCTCTTCTAAACTGCCTTAATCACAAATTCATTTTTTTTTTTTTTTGGTCTATATAGTAAGATCTTTGGATAAGCTTGGTCCAACAAATTTAAGGTGTAGAAATATACTTATGTAAGTTCTTTCTTCGAAAGAGAACAAGTCTCAGAGAAAAACAACAAGTTGGTGGTGGCAGCTACCCTCATATTATGAGTGTGCCGCGGCTGCCCACTATGGTTTTTGATTATTTTTATCGCAACTATCAAGATTAATCACTTGTAGAGCTAGAGTCCAAATTGACGGAATTTCGTTAATTTATTTTTCTTGATTAACGGAATTTTTGCGTTAATTGAAGGGTAAAGATTAATGGCAGGCTCACTTATTTTTTTGGGGTGTTCGGAGAGGGTTGTTATCCATGTATTTCATATGTTACTTTTGTGTCAAGTATCACATTGTTCTTGTGAAATATTACAATGGTTAAGTTCATTAAAAACAAAAGTGAAAAAGAAATTAAAGAAAACCATTTCCATTCTTCTTTTCACAACAGGAAAACTGGAAAGAAGCAATTTTTTTTTTCTTGTGACATGTTGCAACGGTTAAAGTTCATTAAAAAGAAAAGTATAAAACAACTAAAGCAAACTATTTCCATTCTCCTTTCATAACAGGAAAACTTTATAGGATCAATTTTCTCCTTGCTCGTGCCTCGTTTATCAGTTGAGAGGTAAAGTTCATAAAGAATTAAAAAAAAAATAAAGCAAACTATTTTTATTCTTCTTTCGATAACTGGCCATGGAAAACCGGAAAGAAGCAATTTTCCTTGAGACGATACAGAGGGAGAAAGATGGTGCCCGGGTTAAGTCATCGTAGAAGTGTTGCTTTTAGTTGGTGAATTGAAGTAAAAAAAAAAAAGAAAACGTTGGTGCATGTTGGAGCATAAAGCCAAACACGTGAAATGAGGAATAAGATGGAAAATGAGAGGCGAGAGCGAACACGTCAATTGATTTGGTCATTCGCTAGATAGGCCAGTTTGATCCGATAGAACAAAATAAATAAATGAATAACAAATGAGGGAAATAAAGGCTTAGGAATTGAAATGCTTAGTAAGGTAATACTTCTAAGTAGAATTCGTAGTGTATAGGCTAGCTTACAATTTGACAACATTAAACTAAAAATGTTATTCCCTGGTTTTAATAGTTCGCTTTAATATACTATTTTAGTATCACAATATTAACACCTGAAATGATCCCAATAAAGCACAATTACTACTAGATTTATTGAGCATCTTCCGAAAGATGTTGCTAGAGTATGATCACGGTTCATATTTTAACCGGACCATCAATTTATAAATCAAACCAGAAATGTGACATGTGGCTTATAAAATTGTAATCAGACCATCTATTTAGTGGCCGGTTATGGTTGAAACATTTGAAAAATCACAAATCGGCAGTTTTAAACTGTTTTATAGCCCACCGGTTTGATTAAAAAATTATTAAAAAAATTATAATTAGAAGTTAGTTTTTTTATATAATTTTTATTTTCTATAGTATTTATATTTTTGTTGATTCTGGACTGTGAGTAAATGTTTAGGAAAAATTGTAGTTACAATCCATCTTTTTTACTAAATTTTAAATACTATCTTATGTACTTTTTATTTTAATCAGTAAAATATTGAAAAAAAAACCGTATGTATCATCCTATATTTAACTAATGAAAATTTTGCTAGTTTTTGTTTTTTTGTCATGCTATGCTAACTTGTATCGATGTCTTTGTATGAGTAATATTCGTACCTTTGTATCTACGATTTTTTAATTCCAATAATTTTTTATTAAAACGATATGTAGCCGAAATTTCATATTCAACTTATTTCAGGAAATCACACAGGCATATTCTCACATCCCACTTTTTTAATTCTTTTTTTCTTATTTACTTGTTTTTTTATTCAATCGTTTTCTTTGTTTTCTTTTAAGAAAAACATTAAATGGCAGCAAATTGAATTAAAACTGTGCAAAAATTGAATTAAAAATATAAAAAATTAGATAGAAATTGTCAACAAACTGAAATGAAAGAATTAATAATTAAACCGGAATCAGAATTGGCTCAAAACCGAACTTGAACCGAAATTTACAAACCGAAACAGTTTCTGTAAATTTGAGGACCAGTTAAAATCCGTTTCTTTTCTGAATTGCGAACCGCAGTTCATGAACCAGAACCAATTGTTTTACGCATATATTATGATTGACCAACGACAAAAGAAACAAATATCAAATTTCGCCAATGAGGAATGTATAAATTAATGATTAGGTTCATATGGCAGGGTCCTCCCTGATTAACTAAAAATAAAAGAACAATCAAGCTTAAAAATCGAATTAAAAATATATGCCCTTGATTTCAACTCGTTCATAAACTTTAATGACATGTATCTTGATTCACAAAAAAAAAAAAAAAGTCCCTCCTAACAATCTAGTACAAAAAAATGGCAAGCTGCGTTGAAAAACTTCGTCATTGTCACATCAAAAGTTTTATTCTTCATTTTCAAGTCGCTTTAACTATTCTGGTCTTTATAGGATGAATGTTCTAGAAAGAATTAATCTATCCATTATGTCTCCCGTTTTGTTAGTTTCCTAGCGTCGTAAACCCTTGAATAATAGCAAAGTATCGACTAGGTACGTTGAATTTGAAAGAGAGAAATAGGGAGCAGCTAATAAGTGCAAATTAATGCACTCAATTTCCTACTCCTATCGTTCAAAGAGTAGAACTTTCTTTCTTACCAATTTCTTATTTTTTTAAATAGAAGCAAATAATGTGAAGCAATAAGGGAATTGAATGACAGTCTAGTGGTTAGGTAGTTATCCTTCCTGATAATAGATCAGGGTTCGATTCCCACCAGGGGTTGTAAGGGAGTGTTTTACCGATATTTTAAGTGGAGTACATTGGGTGGATTTTTTTTTAAAAAATGTGAAGCAATTAAATTAAAGAAGCTTAAATTAATATTATTTCCTCGTCCTACAATAATAAGCAGGACAATAATTATGGGATGGAAGGAGTATATTATTAAAAAGCTGCGCTGTACTTTGTAAACCTAGTTTTTGGTTGAGTCATAAAATTATTCGCTAACCTAAAGAGTGATAACTGACTATTTTATGAGAGTGACAAGTCTTCATAATCTTTCTGGTGTACCCCTCCGTCATCGTTAAAAATCTGAATCACATTATTTTATCTTATCATTTGCTTCTCAATTCTTAATCAGTAGGATTCTTCGACGCCGTCTTAATTTGAACTGTATTATTATCATTGATAAATAGGTCATAGGAATCAAGAAAAGCTGCCACCTATTCCATGAAATAAATCCTAGAATGGATCATGGTTCACTTCGCATGTCCCTCTCAAGAATTCAATACTTCTCTTGTACTAAAATTTACAATTTATAATGTAAATTATTTTTATGAAATTAGGAGAATACAAAATAATGGCGTGCTGAATTATCTTCCGCTTGTCACATCAAAGGTTCATTCCACATTTTAAGGTCCCGTTTTGAATATTCTTCTGGTCTTTACAACTTTACATGTGTTCAATATTCAAGGAAGAATTAATACCTATTGTCGCCCGCCCAATTGTAGAATGCATATATCACTTTCTTTGGTCTTATTACTAAGTATTTATTGATTCTCGTATCTTTATCAGTTGGATTTCCGAGCTGTCTAAATTGCATCAAATGAAAAACATAGTCCACAATTCTGCCTCCTAAGTCCATGAAATATACCCTTATTTGAAGCTATATGCATCGTATGCGGAACCGTGTTGATATATTTATACGATAAAATTATATTATCTGACATTAATTTTGCTAGTCACTTTCCTTTGGTCTATATGGGCTGAATATTCAACCAACAAAAACTTCCATGATCACGTTTTGTTGCTATTCTAATGTACATAGACTGGCGAAGTAAAGTAGTATTAATTAATCGTTACGTACGTGTGCTTTGAAAGAGTGAGGAGAAAGAAAAAACGACACTCTGATACAGTCTCTAAAATCTAACCGCTTCCGTTAAAAGAAAAATCTCCTTTCCCTTCTTCCTTTACGGGATGCTGGAGGAATATCGTGATTTAATAAACGCAAAGGGCAAGGATCATTGACTCCTATTTGTTAAGAAAATTTTAAGATGTTATTCAAATTTACGACCTTTGGTCCCGGTTGAAATAAATGAAAAATGAATGAAATAATCTCATGTTTCTTTGTCTCACATGAAAAGAACGAAACACTCTAATTTTACATATAGGTCTCATGTACTACTTTCTCAGTACTTTACTGATTTTGAGATGAAATCAGATATGGGCTTCAGGTCTTATGTCAGATAAGCGAATTGGAAAGATCACACACTTTTATCTTTTTATTTTTTAAGGATGAGCCATACAATTACAATACGTATACACTTAGTGAAGAATTGAATCAGACCGTCAGTTTATAAATTAAACTTGAACCATGGGAGGTAGTTTAAGAATTTGTAACGGGACCGTTTAGTCAATGATCAGCTACGGTTTAAGTATTCAAGAAACCTTAAATCGGCATTTTGAACCGCGTTATAGCCTGCATGTCTGATTAAGAAATTATTTTTAAGAAGTTATCATTAGAAGTTTTTTTTTACGTAATTTTAATTTTTTTAAAATATTTATACGATGCATATAGCCCAGAGTTTCATAAATAAAAGTTGTAAAAAAAATCAGATAAATATCGTCAACAAAGCTAAGTGAAAGCACTAAAAACTGGTTTAGATCCGCTTAACCGAAACCCCCAGTTTTGAATTATAATCATGTCTGATGTTGCTTCATACCTAATTTATCTCAATCTTCATCAGCTTCCGTCTTTATGGTGATGAATTACTTTCTCAAGGAACAATAATTCTTGACGTGACAAGGTTTTTTATAACTAGACGAAAAAAAAAAGTTAACGAATATATTTTTCTAAGACGCTAAAAGAATATAAAATGAATGAAATCGCGAAGGTATGTACTACTTTCAAGACATTTTTAAGAGAACATAAGGAATGTCAAAATATATTTTTAAGATTTTTTTGTTAATAAAAATTACGTACTAGATAAAACCTATATAAATTAAAATGACTTATATTAAGAACCGAAAGAAATAATAAAAAAGAGCAGGTCCTTGACTAATTGAAAAGATGCGCTGTGCTTTGTACACTTGCTATTTGACAACTATCCAACTAAAATAATATTCTCTTAGTCACATGTTCAATAAGATGAATTAAATTGTTGACCTAAGACAAAGAAAATAAATATTTTTTCGGTACGGAGACAGTATTTATATTAGGATTGTTGAGCAGATTATAAAATATGCTTCCTCCCTTCCTCACTTCATTATCAGCTTCCGTCTTCATGGTCGTTAGTTTTATCTGCTTTCATCATCAAACGGAATTAATACTGCAAAATAAACTTTTTTTTATCTCTCAAAGAAGACTCACATATGCAGCTTCGTGTCATTTTCATGGCTGCTTTGTATTAGCGGACTTAATCATTGGTAGCCTCAAAACTAATATATGTAGACTAACTCTTATTTTAATACAAACGGACCGGCTGATGCGACAGGCTGATGCTGCCAGCTGTCGCACGCCCAATTGTCGAATGCATATATCAACTTTTCAAGTCTTAATATTGTTTATTATTACTTCTCGTATCTTGTCAATTAATTGGATTTTCGGAGCTGTGTAAATTAAATCAAATAGAAAAACATGAGTTGGATGAGTCAACAATCTGCCTCCTTAGTCCATGAAATCTATCCTTAGTTGGAGCTATATTCATCGTCTGCGGAACCGTGTCGATATATCATACGATAAAATTGGTGGACGGAAATATTATATCTTACATTCTGCTAGTCACTTTCCTTTGGTCTTTATGGCTGAATATTCAACGAATAAAAACTTCCATGATCCCATTTTGTTGTTATTCTGGTGTACTTAGAATAGCGAGGTAACGTTAATCGTTTCCGTGTGATTTGAAAGAGAGAGGAGACAAAAATATATACTCTGATGGAGACTGGCTTATTAATACAAATGTACCTCTCTAAAACCCTAGCGGCCTCTCTAAAATCTTCTAAAACCCTAAACTCCTATTTGTCAAGAACATTTTGAATGGCTATTCAAATTAGCGACATTTGGTTCCGGTTCAAATGATTGAAAAAAAGAATGGAATAATCTTATGTTTCTTTGTATCACATGAAAATAATGAAATACTTGAATTCAACATATAAAATCCATGTACCACTCTCCTTATAACTAATTGATTTTAGGTGAAATCACACATGAGTTTATGTGTACCTCGAAAAGTTTCATCAAGTCTTGTGTCGGATAAGCGAAGTGGAAAGATAACACACTTATACCTTTTTATTTCTTTGGCGGATAAGTCATACAATTATAATATGTATACACTTGAATCGGACCGTCAGTTCATAAATCATACTCGAATAGTGGGAGGTAGTTTATAAAACCGTTACCAGATGATCTAGTCAATAATTGGTTAAAGATGAAGCGTTCAAGAAACTATAAAATTGCATTTTAAACGGGTTCTAGCCTGCCGGTTATATTAAAAAAAATATAATTAGAAGTTAGTTTTGTATGTAATTTTAACTTTTTTAATATAATATTTATACTTTTGTTGTTTGTTGACTATTAGGATATGTATGAAAAAATTATCATTACAATCTATCTCTTTTACAAGTTTTAAACACTATCTCATGTATTTGTTTTTAATCAATAAAATCTTGAAAAATCCATATGTATCATCCTATATGTAACTAATAGAAATTTTGTTAGCACTACTTTTTAATATGTTTTGTCGTGCGAACAAAACTATTGATAACTTGTATAATATTAGTATCATTTTATGTATGATTTCTTAATTTCAATAAGTCTTCATTAAATGGCAAACAAAATTTTCACATGCCACTTCTTTTTGTTTAAAAAAAAATCATATTTCTTATTTACTTATTCATTTGTTTTTCATTCAATCATTTTCATTTTTTTCAAGAAAATTTGAACGGCAAAAAACTGAACTAGAAGTGTACAAAAAGTAAATTAAAATTGTAAAAAAAAAACAGATAACAATAGTCAACAAAACTAAGTGAAATTGTTAATAAATCGGAACTGGAAAAGGTTCGGAACTTGAATTACGAACCAAATGTAATCGTAAACTTAAAAACCGGTTAAGATCCATTTATTTCATGAATCAGAACCCGCAGTTTTGAACTGCAATCATGTCTGATGTTGCTTCCCTCCTAACTACCTCGATCTTTATCAGCTTCCGTCTTTTTGGTCATGAATTACTTCCTCAAGGAACAATAATTCTTGACATTTCAAGTTCTTATAATTTGACGAAAAAAAATGTTAACGAATACATTTTCCTCAGACGCCAAAAGAATATAAAATAAATGAAATCGAGAAGAGAATTATATGTACTAATAAAAGGAGCATGTCCTAACCTTGCTATGGGCATGGAGCAATTTTTAATCATTTGGTCAGTTCTTCCACCCATCTAGATGCTTACCATGAGCGAGGGGGATTAGTCTCTATTGTCGACGATGGACACCCTGCAATATGAAAAAAAAAAACAAGTCCTTGACTAATGCAAGTATTGAAAAGCTGCCCTATACTTTGTACACTTGCTATCTGACAACTACCCAACTAAATAATATTTTCTTAGTCGCATGTTCAAAATTTACTTTGATGAACTAAATTGTTGACCATTGAAATAAGTAGGACTGCTGATTAATCGGATAGACCTGACGAATCACCCTACCCAAAATGAATTCGGACGACACGGGTCGGCTAATCAGTTAATCAAGTGGCATTTCGGTTCCACCCGATTAACCGATTAGCTTATGCGGTTCGGGTCGGTTATCAAACTTATTTTCGGGGCTGTTCGATTGACCCGATTAATTAATTATTATTATTTTTTTATTACATATATATACCCTTCTTTTTTTTTAGTCTTATTGTCGTACCTTGTCAGTTGGATTTTCGGAGCTGTCTAAAATTGAATTAAAAAAAAAAAAACATGAGTTGGAGGAAGACATACATCCAATGAGTCAACAATATTCTGCCTCCTAAGTCCAAAATAAAAAATAAAAAAAATTCCTGAATTGGAGCTAGATGCTTCCTATGCGGATTCGCTCTCAAGAACATAACGCAAGACCGTGTTGATATATTTATACGAAAAAATTGGTCCACGGAAATATTATACTCCCTGTATCCCAGAATTATTGTCCAGTTTGAGATTTCACTTTGGTACAATTTGAACTAAAAATGAAAAACTAAACTTGGCAATAATTATGGGAGTGATGGAGTATTATCTTATATTTTGCTAGTCACTTTCCTTTGGACTTTATGGACTGAATATTCAACCAACGAAAACTTCCATGATCACGTTTTGTTGCTATTCTAGTGTACTTAGACTAGCGAACTAAAGTAGATTCGTTAATCGTTACGTACGTGTGATTTGAACGAGACTCTGATAGAGACAATACAAAATGCACCTCCTTAAAAGAAAAATCTCCTTCCCCATATCTTCCTTCACGGGATGACGGGGGAATACTTTAATTTAATAAACGCAAAGGGCAAAGATCATTGACTCCTCTTTGTCAAGAAAATTTTAAAAGGTTATTCAAATTAATGACATTTGGTTTTAGTTGAAATGAATGAAAAAAGAATTGTGTTAAAAAAATGAAAAAAGAATGAAATAATTTCATCTTCTCCTAAGAATAAAATAATTAATCTCACGATATAAGTTCCATGTACTACTCTTCTAATAGACAATTAGTTTTAAGGTAAAATTACATGTGAACTAATATAAGCCATATGTGGTATTTGTAGAGCGAGGTCGACTTATCAGACAGTATATTCGAGAATAAACAGACTTTGAAACTTTGACCAACTTTTCGTAAAATCTATTTTGAGTTTGAGCTTTAAATGGTCTGGTATATGGCAGTTTATCTGGTAAAATAACTGGCATAAGACAAAAAACAAATTAATATATATATATGTAAAATTATCCGTCCAAAACCAATAAGTTTGAGAGGATTGTGTTGAAATGAATGAATAAATAATGAAATAATCTCATACTCCTTTGTCCCACATGTAAAGAATGAAACACTTGATTCAATTATGTAAGCCTCATTTGTTATTCCACTTATAATCAATTAGTTTTGAGGTAAAAACCACATATGCGGTTATGTATTCTTCAAGAATTTCATTCAACGACAATATGTATGCATGCCAGGAATTCCAGTCCGGGAGATAAGGCTCAGAAACCTCCGACATCAAGGCCAATAAGTCGGTAGAGCCTACCTCAACCTAAAATTTTAAGATTTTCGGTTTTGAAACCAATTTATGTATCAACTACTTTCTTTTGTTTCCAGATACCGATGTGGGACAAATCATCAACTCATGACCTCAACAATGCACTTTTGCTTAGTGAAGGATTGAATTTCGTACGAATGTTTGGCGGAGATGTTAGCCGACTTAGGACGGTAACATATATAAGGGACTTCATTTGAAAAAAATAAATAAATAAAAAGAAAGACAGGGATCATATGAATTTTTGGAGACTGCAATTATCGATGCCTTGGAGCCACCTAAAAGTGAAAGAAGGAGATGTTAGCAGTGAGGGAGATTATCTGTCTTCTGTTTGGAATTATTATTTATAAATGTCTTATATCAATATATATATTTCCGCTTTCAAAAACATTTTTAACATTTTCAATGGACGAAAACAACTACAAACACACACACACACACAGAAAAAACGATCTGAAACATATTAAGTTGTTTTCCTAGTATTACTTCAATTGATTGAAACCAAACAATTAATCGCAATATGTCCTTTCCTTGGCTTTTTCCTCAATTCATTTCACCGATTTTATTCACCAATGTAAAACAATAATATGAGTTTATTCATTACAAAACACCGAAGCATAAAAACTTCCCTTAGCCGTTTACAAACAATTACTTAAAAAAAAGGCTACAGCAAATTACATCTTTTGGGGTACCAAATCTAAGCCTTAATGGTAAAAACACCTTTGATCCATCGATATTTGTATCGCTTCAAAGTGTACCAAGAGCTTCATACACAGAGGGAACCAAACAAAGGCTGTTTTGCCTTCCAGCAGTTAGTCCATAAGCCTCTGTCATATCTAAACCTGCATCATTAATATCATTTGGGAGCTTCCAGTTGAAGTAATACAATAGATTAGCAAGTGGAACTTCAACATTAGCTAAACCAAATGAAATTCCAGGACAGATTCTCCTTCCGGAACCAAATGGCAAATATTCATAATTGGTTCCAGTAAAATCAGCGGAACTGTTCTCGAATCGCTCCGGTTTGAAACTTTCGGGATCATCCCAATACTTAGGATCTCTTCCAATCGCCCAAGCATTAATCACGACTCTCGTTTTTGGCGGGATGATATAACCATCCATTTCACACTGTTCTCTACTATTCCTAGGTGCCAAGAGAGGCAGAGGAGGATGAAGTCTCAGAGTTTCTTTGATCACTAAACTTAAGTAACTCAATTTCTGAATATCAATCTCTTCAATTGTTTTCTTTTCCACACATAACATCATTTCCCTTATCTCACTTTGAGCCTTTGCCAATATTGCTGGATTTTTCATCATCTCTGCCATTGCCCATTCCACAACTGAGACTGAAGTCTCTGTTCCGGCCATAAACACATCCTACATATCAATAAATCAATTTTTAATCAAAATCTACCTTAATTAGTTGATTGAGTTTAACAAAATGGAAAGAAAAAAAAGGATGGTTTAACTAAAATTCAACAAACTTACAAGCACTGTCGCCTTGATATTTGTGTGGGTGATTGGGATTTGAAAATTCCCAGTTTGGATGATCCTAAGCAGAACATCAATAAGGTCTTCTTCTCCAAACTCACCATTTCTCCCAGTTGGGTTCTCCACGTGTTCTCTAATTACGGTTTCCAAGATCTCATCAAACGTGTTGCGTAATTCAACCAACTTGGGCTCCATCAAGCTTAACCGGCGAAGAATTTTCCGGGACGGAAACAGATCGGAAAGATCAAACCCACTGGTCCGCTCCAGCACTGCCCTCTGCAACTCCATGAGCTTGTGTCGATGACGCTCAAATGCTCGACCAAATGCCGCTCGACAAACCATCGAACTCGTGTACGAGGAAATCTTCTTGGTCAAATTGATGCCATTTTTCGGACACAGCAGGGCTTCTTCCTTGATGGATGACACGAGTTTCGAGACCTCGTCTTTGCGAATGGAAGCAAATGATCGGACCCTTTTGGGGCTAAGAAGTTCCAGAGTACATATTTTACGCATCTGTCTCCAGTGATCGCCATAAGGAGAGAAGGCAATGTCGGAATAGTTGTACAAAATGATTTCACCAACCAGAAAATCTGGCCTGTTTGCAAAAGAAACATCATGGTTTTTCAGAATCTCTCGAGCTGTACGAGGAGACGATGCAACAATGGCGGAAATTTCGCCGAGTTGAAGGTGCATCAAATCTCCATGCTTTTGGGCTAATCTCTTGAGGGCATGGTGAGGCAAGGAACCCACCAAATGATGGATATTTCCGATCAAAGGTAGCTTCCATGGCCCCGGTGGCAGCTTCGGCCTGGTTTCATTGGAAGTTGTTGTCTTCCATTTGTTCTTGATGTAAATCAAACTGAAGACAACTATAAAGAAAATTGGAACCCAGCTCAAAGCTAGATGCATTATCATGCTTTTACTAGGTTAATCTAACTCTTTTGTTTTGAACTTCTTTTTCTTTTTTGTTTTGGCTTGACTGGCAAATAAGCACAGGGTGCATATATAGTCGTCATTCTCACAAGTGTGTCCCATGTAACACTCATTGAACAGACCGACACGTCAATTTTTTTTGAAAATTTTTTTTTCATTTCTAAAAATTTAACTAACATGCTACTCACTGTCTAAAAAAATTAATCAACATTAAATTTTAAATATTGTACTCATTTTAGAACAAATCTCAATGTAGATTTTTTTTTTTAGAACAGAGATAATAATATTTATCGATCGAATCAATCCTAAATAGAAACACATGCACATATATCAAATAATTCCATCTCATTTGAGTAAATTTGTGCTAGTCGATTGTTAGTCAGTCACAAGCAAACAAGAGTACGGGGAAGTTTCATAGTAAATCATCAGTGGAAAAAAGATGCGCAAGTGTTTCTTTTTGGGTACCGAAACTGTGTTGACCCTCGAAAAATCATCAATACCTGGCATACTTATGCGATTGGCTTATATTGTGACATTTTGTTTTCTTTGTAACAGATAATAATTCACTCGTCTCAAAATTATTACTCCATCTGTCTCAAAATTATTGTCCAGTTTGAAATTTCACTTTTAATACAATTTGAACTAGAAATGAAAACCCAAACTGGATAATAATAATGGGACGGAGGGAGTATTCAATTTGAGATTTCTCTTTTAGTAATAATTTGAACTAAAAATAGAAATTCAAATTAGATCATAATTTTCGGACAGAGGAAGTATCGAGTCAAATAAGTTACAATCATTTTTGGACAAAGATAATATTAATATACTGTTAAAAAAATGTGTTGCCAACCTAGTCAATACTCTCAACTCGACGGCTAGCATGCATGGTTCAGCCGCCGTTGGGAGTAAGTTGGTGGCCAGCAGCTGAACAATTCCATCTTGACTGAACTCTAAAAAGGATTCTAGTATCTATAGTAGTTTAATAGAAATATGCTAATCCTGTCGCTTTCCGATCCAAAGGTATCGAATTAAATTTTATATAATTCCGATAACAATATCCGTTTTGTCATTTTCGGCCGGTTCCACATAAGGTTTTAGTTCTATTATGTATTTATTAAAAACGAAACCACGAGGGTATTGGATACTGGCTATTTTATTTATTTATTTATTAAATATTTTTCATTCAAGTCTGTCAACCCCCGCTTCCTTTAAATGGCTTGTCCTCTTCATTATCGGTTGAAACTTTGAATGCCATGCCCGATTCAGATCGGAACTTAGTCAGTTAAACTAGCTAGTTAAACAAAGAAATAATAATTATCCGTTTCGAGTTAAAATGAAAAAAAAAAAACCACCAAGATGCATTGCATAGTTAATGAAGGATGTTAATCACTAATTTCTACGAGGGAGTTAGATTGTATCAAGAGGATGGTAAAAATAATGTTATTTTCTTTGGGAGAATTCATGCCTGATAACTTGACGGAGACATTTTGAGGATAAGCAACTTCAATACTATCATCATTAATCCATGGCACCGCAAAGGAGGAACATCTAACTATTACAAATCGCCAGGTCTTTGTGCCAACAACGATGCCAAATAATCCGCCAAAGAAGGTAGAAATAGTACGTACTTCAACCTCACATCTCCAAGGCCTAATTGGTCTTTTTGAAATATATTACCTCCTTCCCACAATATAAGTCTATGTTGAGTGGTACAAAGATTAAAAGCTAACAGTTAGTAACTATAAACCTTTCAATTTATCCCTAATTAATAAGCAGTAATACTCAATTTTGCACAAATATTTTGGCTTCCTAGAAAAACAAGCTCGAGATAGTGGGGGAGACGTGAGGAAGGTCCAAAATTTTTGTTTAAATACAGTAATTTTTTGTTCAATATTTGCATCGGTGCAAAATATTTTTTTGTATTTCAGCATGTGATTTCAAAATATTGTCTCTACTAGTTAGAGAAGGTCAATTAGGTTAAACGAATTTCTAACCTTATGGATTGATATTCTATGTAACATCAATATTATACAACATTGTTGTTTGTAATTAAGTTTACCATATCGTCAAAGCACACTTTTGGAGAAGAAAAGGTAGAGATAATTCTTAAAAATTTTCTTTTAATTTTAAGTTCGTATAAAGTTGTTATGTCTAGTCACAATTAGAAGTAGTATAATCTTGTTGAGGTATACTATTTTTTTTTTCTTTTATCTTTCCTCTGTACCACTGCATCTACTGTTCGACAAGATGAACAGTTCTACGAAATTTTTCAAATGATTATTCGTATTTAACTTTGTGAAAGGTAATAAACCCTAAGAGAGTAATTATTATTCTTTCTATCCCAAAAAAAACTCATATTGAGTTTAGGGATTTGTATTATCTTTAATATAAACTTTTAAATTCAATACGAACATTTTTTTTGGGATAGAAATAATATTAGTCTATCAATTAATCTTCTTTATCTAACTAAGAGGTATATAAAATTATAATTATATATCGAAAATTAATGAAAAAAGATTATCATTTCTTACAATGGATGCTTCACATAAGAAGTTCATTACTGGAAGTACAACTTTTTATTCATTGGATTCAACAACATTGGTACACAAGTTAAAACGAAAGACAAACATCTCTTGGCCTATCAGAAAGTGTATCAAAAGATTCATGCATAGACAGAGGGAACCAAGAAAAGGTTGTTCTTCTTTGCAGCGGAGAATCCATAGCCCTCTGTCATGTCTAAACCAGTGCTTTCAATACCATTCGGGAGTGTCCAGTCGAAAAAGTACAATAGATTAGCCAATAGAACTTCAATATTAGCTACACCAAATGACATTCCCGGACAAACTCTCTTCCCGCCACCAAACGGTACGTACTCATAATTGGTTCCAAGAAAGTCAACAGAGTTATTCTCGAACCTCTCTGGTCGGAAACTTTCGGGGTCATCCCAGTACTTAGGGTCCCTCCCGATCGCCCAAATATTAATTACAACTCTTGTTTTGAGAGGAATTGTATATCCGTCGATTTCACATTGTTCCATGCATTCCCTGGGAGTCAAAGGAGCAGGAGGATGAAGTCTCAGAATTTCTTTGACTACCCATTTCAAGTAAGTCAAATGTTGAATATCGTTTTCTTCAATTGTTTTGGTGCCTACAGGCAAAGCTTTCCTTATTTCTCTCTGGGCTTTTGCCATTACATCTGGATTTCTCATCATCTCTGCCATTGCCCATTCCACCACTGTAGCTGAAGTTGTAGTCCCTCCAGTGAACATGTCCTGCATTAAATGAGTGTAATTATTATTCCGTTTATTGTATTATTTTAGGACGGGAAAAAAACACACTAATTAAAATATTACACAATAGAATCGATTGTTTAATTCACTTTATTTTATATTCTCCCCGTTTCGAAATTATTGTCCAGTTTGGATTTTCAATTTTACTTCAAATTGTATTAAAAATGTAAATTCAAATTGCAAGGACAGATGAAATATAAAAGTTGAAAGACCAAATATAACTTACCAATACAATAGCCTTGATATTTGTGTTGGTGATCGGAAATTGGAGGTCAGCGCCGCCACCACCTCCGTTGATCCTAAGCATGACGTCCACCAAATCTTCTTCTCCGAATTCGCCATTCTTTCGAGTTGGGCTGTCAACATGCTCTTGAATTATGATATCAATAATCTCGTCCACCTTTTTTCGGAGCTTCAACAGCTTGGGCTTCATCAAGCTCAGGTGATGAATGAGTGTCCAGGATGGGAAAACATCGGAAACATCGTACCCACTCATCCGCAATATCACTTCCTTCATCAGCTCTATCAGTTGGGTCCGATGCTGATTAAATGTTCTACCAAATGCCGCTTTACAAACCACCGAGCTTGTGTACGAGGAAGCTGTGTTGAACACATTAATCCCCTGTTTCGGATGCATCAGGGCTGATTCCCGGATCGATGAAATCAGATTCGAGATCTCGGCTTGGCGAACCGAACCGAGTGATCGGACAATTTTGGGGCTAAGAAGTTCCATACTACACAGTTTTCGAACTTGTTTCCAGTATTCACCGTAAGGGGAGAACACAATGTCGGAAGAGTCGTAGAACACAATCTTTCCGGCCAAAACACTGGGCCGGTTTGCAAAAGCATGATCATTTGTTTTCAGAATCAATTCCGCGGCCCGAGCGGAGGAGACAACGATGTTGGAGATTTCTCCGAGCTGAAGATGCATCAGATCACCATGTTTTTGGGCTAAATTCCTCAGAGCATGATGGGGAAGTGAACCCACCATGTTGTGGAAATTCCCAATGATGGGTAGTTTCCTCGGACCAGGTGGCAGCTTTTTTATTCTGTTGGAAGAAGAGATTTGCTTCCATTTCTTGATGAAATTCAATGTCAAGAAAGCTATAAGCAGAAAAGGAGCCCAGCTCAGATCTAGATGCATCTTGCTTTTTCTTTCTTCTTTTTTTCCGTTTTTGTGTTTGTTTGTTTTTGGTTGATGGGGGCAATTGGTGAAGGGTGAGATACTGGATATAAATAGTCGATAAAGGAAGGGAGAAGTCTATCATCAATCTCTCCGTTAATTTTAGTTCTTCTTCTAGCTCTCTCTCTCCCATATATATACTACATCCACGAGCATAAATTATTATTATTTCCTGTCCCAAAATAATTTTCCGTACTAAAATTATTAATAACTCTCCTGAAATTTGTTATCACCGTCACTTCATCCTATAATAATTATTCAGTTTGAATTTTTACATCTAGTTCACATTGTACTAAAAGTAAAATTTTAAAATATATAATAATTGGTGAAATCTTAAGGTAGATAATAGTTTTGAGACAAAGCGAGTACATAAGTTACCGTTTAATCGGCAAAAATTAGGCTTCCCCGAACTATGACTTAGCAAACATAGTGTCTCTAAACTTTCATTGATTGCGTTCCGCAGACTTTCATGGATACCAACCCATCTGCGCCACTCCAAAATAAATGGAATATTATGATCATCAAAATTCAATGGTGCTGAGACGTTCTTGACGACCGAATTATCGTATTGTTTTTTCTTTTAACTTACTTCTTTCGTTCCATAATTATTGTCCAGATTTGTCAAGATACAAGATTTTATTTTTATCAAATTAAACCAAATTTTGAATAAGCTTCCAAATATACTCTCATACAACATTGGTTTTATCAGCCGAAGATCTTTGAAAAGGACTTCTTTACTCTTTTTTTTTTTTCTCCTTTTCTTTTTCCCACCAACTCTCAAGAACGGCCCATTCAATTCTTCTTCAGTGAGGCACATATAATCAAATCGAAATTTCCGAAGAATAGTTCGATTGAAGTTTCGACTTGTCTTTGTTGAAATTTTTCGAGTTGAATTCTATGTTAATCTGACTGGTTTGGAAAACCACAAATTAAATGTATCTTGACAAAGCTACTTGCTTTCAATCTGCACATCATCATCAAAGACATACCTCCCGTTGATGATAAATCTGGCCACCGTCCGAGACGGCCACAGATCGACCACTGTCGTAAGCTACCCCAGCACTCGAGACGGCCACAGATCGGCCAATAGTGAAGAAGAAACTTCAATCCGACAGCTCCGTCTTACTCCAATTCATGTGAATCATCCTTTAGAAGCATTACAGGAAGTTGAGGAATGGAATCAAATGGAATCCTTAAACCACCTGAACACTTCATGCTTTCTGCCGTCAAAAAGACGTCGGAGTGTAGCGCTCCTTTTTCGGATTTTCGCTGTTATTGAGAAAATGAGTATTTTTTTAACTAAAGGGTATTAGTGTAATTTGCCCCTTAAAAAGTTAAATTGGACAATAATTTTGAGACAAAATTATTTTGACAAACTAAACAATAATTATAGGACGGATGAGTAATTAGTTTTAATAATGAGCTTCATTATCAATCACTCAATCAGTGATGGTTAGATTCCACATTTTAATTATTCAGTCACAACAAAGCTTGACTATAATCTGAGTCCGGTGATTCATGAATACGTTCCTGGTGATGTTATTGCTAGTGACACTTAAAATATATTTAACCACAAAATTTGACTCTAGAAGTATAATATTTCTTTTGTCTCAAAATTATTGTCGAGTTTAAATTTTCACTTATAATTCAATTTGTCCTAGAAATAAAAATTTAAATTGGATAATAATTTTGGGACGGAAGAGAGTATTAAATTTTCACCCTCTAATCTTTATTAAATCGGATTCCGCCAACTAACACTCTAGACATTTCTTCAAAGTTTTACCTCCCGGCCTTGTGTTTACAATCCTGGATTAATTATGACTATATATTCTACCCAATCTTCGTACTCACTTCAAATATCATTCAAAAGCTAGCGCAATGATGTCTTGGTGCTTAGATTCGTGTTATACTCTTAAGAACACAAAGTATATACTGTGAAATCGTTCAACAATTTTGCACACACATTAGATCTAGGTTTTTTTTTTTTTCTAGGTGAGAGTAAACCGTAAGTGGACATTAAGAGGAAAAAATGTCGTTCTTACTCAAAGTTTTGCCCTCGTCGTCAATCATACCCAATAGATTTTCGGTTAGCCAACTTTACCCTAATGTTTGAAATTTCCGCCAATTTCGTCCAATCGGCCCATTTTCCGTCTAAATTAATGGATCTCTATTAGTTTTTTAATAAAATAATAAATTTAAATATAAAAACACCCCAGCAGTTTTTAAAAATTTTAAAAATAATCCCTAACATATATAAAAATAACAAAATAATCCCTTTTTACTTTTTTATTTCATTTTTCTATATTTTGTTCCATTTCTCTCAACTACTTTTAATGACCACAAAAGTATATTATATGAGTTTTAAGAAAATATTTATTTATTTTCAAACATTACCGTAAAAATTAATCTTTGTATAGTTGTAACACATGATTGTATTTATATAAGCATGTTAATCTTTTTAATAATATAGTTTAGCAATAAAGACACTATTGTTCTGATTTATTTTATTCTTCCTAACAAAAAGATTAAAAATATTTAAATGACTAATATTCCACATAAAAATAAAATATTAGCTCAAATAAAAAAAAATATTAGTATAATTTAGTGTATTATAATTTAACTAGAGAGACTACATGGCATAATATAATTTATAAAAAAAATATTTATATACTTATCAATGCGAGGATCTAACATTTTGTAATAATTATTTGAGATATTAATATATCTTACTATAGAGGAAGTCTTACTAGCTTATTCTATATGATTTTAGTTTAAAATAAATGAATGAAGGTAACAATATAGTAATAAGTTGTTGTGATAGAAAATAGGTTTTAGATTCAAGAAGAAAAATTTATGTTTGGAGGATTCTTTTAAGGTTTTAATTATTTTCTATTTTATTTATTTTTTTATAAATTATATTAATGCAAGTTATAGTTTTTCAATTAAATTGTAATACACTAAAATATATTAATATTCTTTTATTTGAGCTAATATTTTATTTTTATGTGGAATATTAGTTTCATTTAAATGTTTTTAATCTTTATGTTAGGAAGAATAAAATAAATCAGAAAAATAGTGTCTTTATTGCTAAACTATATTATTAAAAAAATTAACATACTTATATAAATACAATCATTGGTTACAACTACACAAATATTAATTTTTATAGTAGAGTTTGAAAATAAATAAATTTTTTTTAAAACTCATATAATAGACTTTTATGGTCATTAAAAGTACTAAAGAGAAATAGAATAAGATAGAGGAAAATAAAATAAAAAAGTAAAAAGGGACTGATTTGTTATTTTATATATTTTAGGGGTTATTTTTAAAATTTTTAAAAATTACTGGAGTTGTAATTAAATTTATTATTTTATTAAAAAAAACGGAGATCCGTTGATTTAGACGGAAAATGGCCCGATTGGACGAAATTAGCAAAAATTTCAAACATTAAGGTAAAGTTGGCTAACTGAAAGTCTATTGGGTATAATTGACGACGAGGGCAAAGTATAGACTATTTTAAAATGATTACTCACAAGTCTTTTATTTAGTGAAGAGCACAAAAATTTGAAGAGTTTTATTTAACATATGTTTCATAGGTAAAAATATCAACTACATCATGCTCTAATATATCACTATTTTAATAAATTTGTTACCAATAAATTGATAAGATAATCAAACTGTGATGTTGTGATACCCCGTCTGGAAGCTAGCATGTGGTTGTCCCACATCGGCTACGGGTGGAGGGCATGACCAATATATAAGCATCAGCTAGTTGGTTTACTATTAATTTGGGTTAATTATTTTGGATGCAGCGAGAGCGAATACTCAAATAGTTATTAGGTCAGACCTACCAGTTGGGGTGTTACAATTGGTATTAGAGCCGACCTAGTCCGGGTGCGGATCCACCTCTGAGCTCACACGTAAGAGACAAGTGATGTGTGACACGTCTGAGCTCATAGGAGGTGTGAGATAAGTGAAACACATCTGTCTAGGGGAGCCCTGGGCTAATTGTGTGCGGTGTGTCTGTGTATATTGGGTTTTGTGAAGACGCAAGGATCCAGAAGGAGGTCGAGTGTGATACCTCGTGATGGAAGCTAGCATGTGGTTGTCCCACATCGGCGACGGCTGGAGGACATGACCAATATATTAATGTCGCTAGTTGGTTTACTACTAACTTGGGTTAACCATTTTGGGTCTAGCGAAGACGAATACTCAAATAATTATTTGACCAGACTTACCAACTGGGGTATTATAGATGTAATTAATTTACTAGGTATGAAGGTAACTTAAATAACAATTAACAATCATAAATAAAACTTAATAGATAATAATTTGAAATTTTTATGGTATACAAAATATGAGATTGTGAACATTGTAATTGGTATAATTTGTGGGAAATCTTTTTTTCAATGGAGATACTTATTGATTTTTGTTTTTTGGGTTAAAATATTTATCAATACTTTGAAATTTAGTCGTATGAATAGGACTACATATGGTACTCTCTCTCGACTAAAATGGTTTACATTAAGTTTCAAAATTTGAATTAAAAACTTCACAAATTTTATGACTGAATGTGTACTAATAGTTTGAGAAAAGAAGTAAACTTATTACGAAACAAAAATGAGACTAAATAAAAAGGATTAATGGATTGATAAAATTAATTATTTACGTATGTTGATTTCTTTCGGAAAATTGTTTTTTTCAAAAAATTGGACACATTAGGCAAAGCGGGATCTAAATGCCTCACTTGACTTACTTTGCCCTTTAGCGGGTACTGGTCAACAGTATACAAATAAGACAATAA
The DNA here is from genome assembly GCA_949775105.1 of Oldenlandia corymbosa var. corymbosa. NCBI lineage: Eukaryota > Viridiplantae > Streptophyta > Magnoliopsida > Gentianales > Rubiaceae > Oldenlandia > Oldenlandia corymbosa. Next base: position 15,233,013 of record OX459126.1, on the reverse strand, counting down.
TTTAGCCACAAACAAAGAATCGTACTGCGCACCTCAAAATAAAATTCTTCCTCTCCCGAAATTACTGCTAATTTTAGATTTTATTTTTAGTATTATTTATACTATAGATAAAAATTCAAAATAAACAATAATTTAGAACAGAAAAAAGTACATTATTACAGATGTCCTCTGGGACTTGTTCGAAGTAGCTACCTTCCATGCTTCACTCTAGAATAAGTCTTATAGCGGCTCAATTTCGTTACTATATTTTTAAAAAAAATCCCGAGTTCATTCATTTATTAATGTGCTTTGGGTGTCATTCACGTAAGATACCGGTTAACAAAAAATAATAATTATAATAATAACAACGTAAGACAGATCTCGCTTTCAGTGTACAATATCGAAATTTCTAAGAAAGACAGCTGCATGCCAATGTTAATTTTCTTAGTAAAATAAGAGGGGAAAAACTACTTCTTTTGGAAGTATTTGATCGTAACGATAACATATATAAGAATCATTTTGAGGAACACACACAAAAAAATAAAAATAAAAAATATCAGAGTGATCAGATTTGATCTCCGTGATCATTGAGATTTCTAAGAATTACAGTTCTTAAGGGAAAAGTAAGGACAAAGGGACGGCAGCTGATCAGCTCATTAAATCGATTAATATTAATATATATAGTGGTTTATTTGTTCATTCTAATGTTAACATACTTTGTTACGGTAACCAGTCCGTACAAAATAGACGGTTGCAATAGATGTACATGGGATTGATCTTTGGGATCATTTTTTTCATTTTCTATGATTTATTGGGTTTTTTTTTTTTAAATTCGAATCTAATAAAATCCAAAATTTTGAACCGGTAAAAAAATGTTATGAATGTGAATTGGTTGGAGTTGGAACAGAGTCATTATGGCTGAGATCTAAGCCTGGAAAAATTGGTTGGACATAATATCGAGCTCGAATAATTAGCGGAGAACAATTTTTAATTTTAGATCTCTACTGAAGCTTGCAAGTTGCAAATGATTAAGTAAATGTGCATCTTTTCAATCCGATTATGTATGAAAAGTAAGACTTCAACTTGTCATTTCTTGCTTGTTTTTTTAAAGGGTAAAAGAAATGAATCAAGTAGCAAGAAAAGAAAGTTCAATTTGGAACGAAATAAAATAGCTAGGTACATTTGGCTGCATTTTTCTTATTTTAATTAGAACTTTCTTTCGTTTTTTTTTTTCCACATTCAAATTTCAAAATGTTTCATGATTAAACTATTTCATGGACTTGGCAGCACCTTCTTTACTAACAGCTTTTTATAGTTCAATTAAGACGGCTACGAGGAATCCAAAATGATCAACAGAACCGAGAAAGATACTCTTGTAAGCCACTCTCTATTAAGTGTCTCTTTCAAATTCAATGGAACCAAATATTTTTGCTACTTCCTCCTTTTCGGAAAAGAAAAAGAGAGTAAATTTTATTACTAATTAAACAAAGTACATCAACTTTCTATCAACTTTCTATAACGAAGCTGAGTAGTACCCATTCTGTCCCAAAATAAATATTTAGTATAATTTGTACAAATGACTGAAGTTCTAAATCAGATAATTATTTTGGTAAGAAAAACAAAATATTTTAGGGTACGAGTGCTAGGGCCACCAAAATGGAGGCAGACATCGTGGAATTATATTATTCCTAGAATATTCCGCTAACATGAGACTTGAAAAAGTGTTGAATAAAAACTTTTGAGCCGAGAACAAGGGCGAAGTCGATCTTTTCCAGGCCGCATATAAGTCGGTATCCCATGGTTTTGTCATTTGTGCTAAATTCTTAGGAGCGACATATATGGGAGTGTAGTCTTCACTTCTTGATTCATATGTACTAGGATTTCTTTTTTCCAATGGGTCTTCATACAATTCAAAACTCAAATTAAGACTGCTACGAGAACCTAACTAATCTAGAACTCAGATTTCTATAAATCAGAACATAAAATAATAATCTTCCGTTCCCAAAAAAAAAAAAAAAAAAAGATCTCCATTATTGTGTAAATGTTTTGGTTTAACAAAAAGGATTAGTTTTCTAAAATTGAAGGAATTTTTTCTAAAATCCTCATTTATTGTAATGTTTTTCGTATCTAACAATGAAGTGACTGAAATTCTTACGTAAGCTTCTAAAATTAAATATTTTCACCCCTGCAAGAAAATTTCTATCTTTTACCCCTTTTCCAAATCTTCATCGTTGTTATTTGCTGATATTCATTCCAATAGGAAATGAAAGTATATTACTCTTCCTATTCTAAAAATAAGTGTTATTAGACAAATTATTACAGATTAGGGGAACATTACGAGGCTGTATCCAGTATACCCGGGGGCACCGTGCCCCCCTCCTATTTTTTGCACGAGTAGTCCTTATTGTACCTTTTTATCAATCTTTCTATATTTTGCACGTTTAGTCCCTGTGACTTTTTTTCTCTCTCCTTTAAAAAATATCTCCAATCTTTCAACGAGTATATCTCATAATCTGTAAAGAATTAGAGAACATGTTATGTATGAAAATTATAGTACTCGTCGAGATCTATTCAACAAGATCCATTTCGAATATTTTTTTTGAGTTTAAAAATGACTAAATTTTGATGGGCAGAATAAGTTGGATATCCAGTAACTTGGATAACCAGTATGCACGAGTTGGATAACCAGTATGAACAAAGTGGATAACTAGTTCAAACAATTTGGATAACCATGTAAATCCATTGGATAACCAGCATTAGCGCATTGGATAATCCAATACAAACCAATGATTGGATAACTAATACAAACGAGTTGGATAACCAACTTAGTTTATTATTTTTTTAAAAAATAATAAAAAGAAAAACCAAGTTGGATAAATAATAATAATTAGTTGGATAATCTGTCCATCAGAATTAAGTTACTTTTAAGCCCGAAAAAATGTTCACTATGGATTTCGTTGGATAGATCTCAATGAGTACTATAAATTTCATATATAATTCATTCACAAATTCTTCACGGATTGGGAGATATGCTCGTTGAAAGATTAGAGTTGGATATGCATACAAACCAAATGGATGGATATCCAGTACAAATAAGGTGGATAACCAACATGAACACAGTGGATAACTAGTTTAAAAAGATAGATAACCAACTTATTTTACATGCATATCGTTGTGTTCCTTGTATCTTTTGATCCGTAAAGAATTATAACACGAATTGTATATGAAATTTATAGTGCTCGACGAGATCTATCCGATAAGATCAATGTTGAATATTTTTTTTGAACTTTAAATGCATTTAAACTTTACGGGCAGAAACTGAAGAAATGTGTTTTTCGTTTTTCTTTGAAAAATGGTTATCCATTGTGTTCATGCTGATTATCCAACCGGTTTGGAGTGATAATCCATTCGGTTCGTACTTGTTATCCAATCATATGTTTGACATTCACTCTTAACAAAAAAAAAAAAGATGGATAACCACCTCTATTCTGCCCGTCAGAATTAAGTCATTTTTAAGCCCGAAAAAATGTTCACTGTGGATTTCGTTGGATAGATCTCGACGAATACTATAAATTTCATTTATAATTCGTTCACAAATTTTTCACGGATTGGGAGATATGCTCGTTGAAAGATTAGAGTTGGATATGCATGAACACAGTGGATATCTAGTACAAACAAGTTGGATAATCAGCATGAACACAGTGGATAACCAGTACAAATAATTTGGATAACCATGTAAATCCATTGGATAACCAGTATTAGCGCATTGGATAATCAATATGAACACATTGGATATCCAGTTTAAGAAGATGGATAACCAACTTAGTTTGAATTAAGAAATTGGATAACCAAATGGATAAGTAGTAGAAACAAAATGGATAACCAGTTCAAACCGATTGGATAATCAGCATGAACACAATGGATAACCAATTTAGAACAAGTTGGTTATCCAACTTGTTTGTACTAGATATCCAACTTAATTATGTCCATCAGAATTAAGTCATTTTTAAGCCCGAAAAAATATTCACTATGGATTTTGTTGGATAGATCTCGACGAGTACTATAAATTTCATATATAATTCGTTCACAAATTCTTTACGGATTGGGAGATATGCTCGTTGAAAGATTAGAGATGTTTTTTTTTGGAAGAGAGAGAAAAAATGACAGGGACTATACTTGTAAAATATAGAAAGATTGATAAAAAGTACAATAAGGGCTAAAAATACAAAAAAATAGGAGGGGGCACGGTGCCTCCGGGTATACTGGATAATTTGCCTTACTAGATTATCCACCACCTATCCATTATAGTAAATAATAGTTACCATTAATATTATTTTCTTTTAAGAGTAATTTAGAAAATTTGAGCGAAAAATATATTGGAATCAATAAATAATACTTATTTCAAAATTTATTTATGTTACTAAAAAACAACACAATAATTTCATAACGAAGGTACAAAATAACTTAGTCTGTCACTAGAGTCACAAAGTAGGTTTCACCTCTATTTTATTGGTGTTTTCTCTTACTTTTTGTGCTGTTTGATGTGTTCCCGTCTCTCAACAAGTGGCACTTACTAAGACGACACAGCTTGTCAATCTCATCAAATAGTCAGTCATCAGTCTATAGATTTGTGAAATTTTTATTCATCTGTCTTTGAATAAATGCATTAGTCAAGGAGGCTTACTCTTTTCTTATGATACCAGTGATATCTGGTCGCGCAATACGCGACCCTGGCCCAATATATCTGTAGATCTTAGAAATGTTTATATCTGGAAAAAAAAATATTTTGTATTTGGCCCGATATATTTTAGAAATGTTTGAAGAATTTAGAAATTTTTTATAAGATTGATCATACAAATGTTTGTATTTGGCATAAAAAAAAAATTTATTTGGCCCGGAACGTTTTCGAAATGTTTGAAGATTTTAGAAATATTTTATAAGTGTTACTTCTTAAATATAAATAAACTTGATCAAATATATGTCTTAAAGTAAATGCTAGACAAAATATAAAAGCATCCTAATAAGTTTAAATATTAGTAAGATGATTTATTGATGTTCTTCATTGATTGTGCCATATCAATACTTAGTTTTGGAGATTTATAATAACTTTGTAGTAAACTTCCTCCAAAGGGTATACGCTTAATTGTTACAACTATTTCTTCCAAAAGTTTATAGGTAGTAAAATATCAAAAATATAATTTTGAAAATGGTTAAGTTGAAATTGGTTGATCACAAATATGAGAATGAAAATAATGTAAATTTGCATAGGTTTCAAGGTATAGCAAAAAAGAATTCACCTCACTATGGCAAATAAAAAAAAAGGTAAAAGATAGACCATTAAAAATTGAGAAATTTATTTTTTTTCTGTAGGTAAAAATGATGTATAAAAACACAAATAAACGTAGAAACATCATTTCTTCCCTCTCCACCTCAATTTCATAAAAGGCTTCCCCATAAATTAGTTAGAAGAAACGACCTGAACTATTTATATGATGAGGAACTCCAAAAAGTCCAAAAACCAAATCCAAAAAAGTATATTATTGAAAGCCCGAAGATAAAAAAAAAAATAACGCGCTCCATTTGCAAATAAAATAAAATAATAATAATAATAATTGGGCAACTGGGAGTATGAAACAAAATCAAAAGCAATTAAACAAAGAAAAAACACACTTCATAACTGACCATATACGAAAAAAAAAACCGAGACTCCATAATTGAAAATAGAAAACCACTCTAATTGAATGAAACATAAAAAAGAAATTTAAAAAATCACACTTTGTAACAAAAACCCAATTAATCAATTCAATCCAAACAGAACTAAAATTATACAAAAATTCTAGGCTTACTAACCATATAAGTAATCACATCATATTGCTTGATAACGGCTACGGTAGCTGTAACGGATGGACGCGTAAAAATAATAGTAATAACACTGTTCTTGAACGGGAAAAAAAAAATAAAAGCGAAACAAATAATCTGTGAAAATAAAATCATTTAAATTTTAATACCTGTAATGGCACCACCACAATGACCGAAACAAGATCAATGAGAATTTTTTTTTCCTTTGTGTTTATATAGAGAGGTAAAGAGAATATTTTTTGAAGTTAAAATTTTATGCGATTAGGATGTAGTTGATCATCACTAATGAAAAGATTGAACATGCTAATAGGAAATGAGTATATTTCACCACATATTCTCAATTAATAATTAATGAGGAATTTGTTTTTTTTTTTTTTGTGGAGAAGGGATTGATTAGGAAGTCGATTGTCGTGGAGACGGGGATGATGATTTGGATTTTTTATGAACCCCGTGGTTTTTTTTTTTTTTTTTGGTTTTGGCCAAAATAGGAGGTAGAGGTGGATTTGGACTGGATTTGCCTTTTAAGTTTAGGAGATGTGTAAATAAAAATTTATTTTAAAAACATGATGTAGAAATGCCACATAGCAAATGGTGATGCTTTCAGTGTGGTTTTTGTTTCTAATATAGTAAGATATTTCATTTTCATGAGTTCATTCATTCATAATATTCTTTTGGCATATCGGTCAAATATGAAATCATTATTAATTGCACGTAAAGAAAGTAACAGGAAGGATTAAGGAAGCATCATCTTTCAATAAGATGCTCAATTAATCAATAATTTTTCAATCTTAAGTCCTTAATTTGCTCACCGGACCGAACTGGTCAACCTAGGCTAATGACCTAATCACTTCACAATATTCGCTCTCGCCTCTGATGTTCCTGTTGGGGATTTATCTGGGAGAGAAAACTCGACATAGAACCCAATAAGTAAGATCTGACTCATCTGGACCCAAGGACAGATTCAAAGGGGGTCAGGGTGGTCGATCGACCCCTGGCCGGCCGGATTTGGCTAATTTTTTCGTAGTAGGGTATCCGTTAATTAAAATTTTTTCAGTTCGACCTTCCGGTGATGGTTGAATAATCATATTTTCGACCCCACGATTTGAAAATTCTCGTTCCGTCACTGTCTGGACCCGAAAACTCTAGCTAATCGGTTCTGAGTCCACCTTACTTATTAACTGATTTACATGTCCCATACTTCTGATGTGGGATTCACAATTCTTACCACATGACTCTCAACAATTCCAAGGAAGTTGCCCTAGCTACATATTCCGCAAATTGCACGTGTTTGGCTTTATTCTCCAAAATTGCACCATTTTTTCCAACTAAAAAACTCTTCTAGCTACTATGACTTGACCCAGGCATGCATCATCCTTTTCCCTCTCAAATCTTGTCTCAAGGAAAAATGCTACTCTCACTATCCAAAAAAATTAATATAAATTTCAAAACTCAATGTGGACTATTTTTTAAATACAGACAGAGTATTTTTTAGTGACCTGGTCTTCCCGTTAGGAAAAGGGACATCAATCTAGTTAAGGTTGATTGGAAATGATGTTCAAGTAATGTTCAAATTCCAACACAGAAAGAAAACAAAAAAAAAAATACTACCTCCGTCCCAGAAAAATAGTCTACATAGCGTTTTCAAATTTGCAATAAAAATAGTACAAAATTCAAAACTTAATGTGGATTATTTTTGTGGAACAAAGTGAGTATATAAATAAAACAATTTCGGCCAACTTGAACCACCCTAGGCTGCAAGTGATTAGTTTAGATAGTTGATGACAAAAACTGTCAAAAACTAGTTTTACCCGGAAATAAAAAAAATGACTGTCTAGCTGGACAGCCGCCGAAGTATTTAGGCCCTTTCGAGGTAATTGGGATCAGTCAAATGAGGCACACTGATGATCTAAAGGTATCCGCAATTTGTTTTCCTTAGGATATTTTTGTTTAGTCCATATACATACATATACTTATCTAGTTACATATGTGATACCATTTGTACAGACGCCAAACTCCTTATGTAACTTTTGAATAAAGGCTCCAAAATTAATTCAAGAACTATACAAGATTTCTGTTCCTTAAATTGGTGGGACCAAGCTTATCAAAAAAAAAAAAGGTTAATTGACGAAGAAAATTCAAATAGAAAATGAAGGATGCATTTGTTTAGAGCTCTATATATACATTCATTTGTGATAGTAGTGAAGCACCCACACAGCAAAAGTATCTTGAGAGAAACCCCATAGCTCTCTCTCACAATTTCTTCTTTCCACTCATCTTTGGAGTGAAGCCATATTCTTCATTTATATCAACTAATATTCTTTAATATCTCATTTCTTTTAAAGTAAAATTAAACTAAGAATGCCAAACATGGACGTCATTGCTCCTCAGTGCCCACTTGCTGTCTCCAGTGTTGAAATTTCCGATCAGCCGCTGAGGCGCCGCCTCGCCAACTTCCCGCCAAGCATGTGGGAAGAGCATTTGAAGGTGTTACTAGCTTCCGAGGATTCTACCCAGGTGCATTTCTTTCAATACAAGAAACAACACATTTACATATACTACGTATTTCTGAATCATAATTAATATATCTTCATGAATCATAGTGACATATAAGTTTGCGTCGCATTTGTTGGATTGCTTTTGCAGGATAACGTTTCCCAAGAAGAGCTGGAGCATGAAACCCTAAAAGAAGAAGTGAGAAAATTGCTGATTGGCCATGAAACCGGTCTTCATGTCACCTGGGATAAGAAGTTGGACTTGATTGACACTATTCAACGTCTTGGAGTTGCCTATCACTTCGAAAGTGAAATCGAAGCATTGTTAACATCCATGTTGATGGAGCAACAAGAAGAAGATGGAATTAACCATCTCGGGCTTCATCAAGTTGCTCTTCGTTTTCGATTGCTAAGACAACTCGGCCATCATGTTACTTGCGGTAAGAATTTTTTAATTTGCGTAACAACACGAACTTAGTAACATGTTATAAGTTTATTGTTAGATTACTCTTTGACCCAACAAAAAATAGCACATTACTTCTTAACAATAAACTATTAACTAATTTGTTGTCCATGAATCTTATGTGTGTACACACAGACGTGTTCAACAAATTCAAGGATCAAGATGGAAAGTTTAAGGAATCTTTGGCAAACGATGTTCGAGGATTGCTGAGCTTTTTTGAGGCAACAAATTACAGGATCCATGATGAGGATATTTTGGAGGAAGGATTTAGTTTCACTACCTCTCAGCTCGTATCTATATTGCCGAATCTTGACAACTATTGGGCCAAACGGGTCAAGGAAGCTCTAGATGTACCAATTCAAAAAACTTTGAACAGAGTGGGAGCCAGGCAATTTATTTCACTTTACCAAGAAGACATATCCCGCAATGCTACTTTACTGAAATTCGCAAAGATAGACTTTAATATCTTGCAAAGGCTACACCGAGAGGAGCTACGTATTATAACAAAGTATGTCCTTCCCAAACCTCATATAACTATGATTAAAATCTAGCGAGTACTTTGACTGATTTAAATTCATTTATATCTTCTGTCGATGGATTTGATACAGATGGTGGAAAAGTTTAGATCGCACGATGAACTTCCCATTTGCTAGAGATAGAGTGGTAGAGTGTTACTTTTGGATTTTAGGAGTGTATTTTGAACCTAAGTGCAGTTTGGCCAGACTATCATTGACCAAAGTAATTGCCATGAGTTCTATTGTGGATGACACTTATGATTCGTATGGATTCCTCCACGAACTCATCCCTTTCACAGACTCGATAGAAAGGTACATGAATTGCGACCTTCAAATTTTTTGGAAAAGGCAACCCTCAAATTGATCTCTACATTTTCCATGATTGTCTTATTTAATTTCCTAAGAATATTAAGCATTATATATAATAACTCGCAATTACTCAACATATTATGAATAAAATATGTACAGATGGAATATCAATGCAATGGATCAGTTGCCGTCATACATGAAGCCCTGTTATCAAGGTCTATTAAGTGTTTATTCTGAAATAGAGGAAAGGCTGGCTAAACACGGCAAAGCAAACCTTGTGGGATATGCGATTAGAACCGTACGTACTAGTCCATTCATGTTAACTCTTTTTTGCTTAAGTATGACTATCTTTTGCCAAAGCAGAATGATTACAATCAACATCGCAAAGATTTATTTATTTTTGGTATTTCCTTTTCTTTTTTGGTTTATAGATGCAAGATTTAGCAAAGTCGTACTTGGAAGAAGAGAAATGGTCTCTCAGAGAAGACATTCCAAATTATGATGAGTACATGAAAGTTGCACTTCCAAGCTGCGGATATAAAATGTTACCAATGAATGCGTTGGTGTGTATGGCGGAATTTGTGACTGAAGATGCCGCTGCTTGGATTTCAAAGACCCCATTGATTATAAGAGCAGCCACATTGATTTGTAGGTTAATGGATGACATGGCAGATGAAGAGGTATATATTTTAACTATTTCAAAGGGGCACATTCTATTTAAAGTTTGATTAAATTTGTTAGCCGTCATAGTATGCTTTTTTTATTTGAAAATCTCTACTTGATTATGCAGTGGTGCAAAGACCGGGGCCAAGAAGCTTCAGCAGTGGAATGTTATATGAAACAATACAGTACTTCGAAACAAGAAGCTTTGGTTGAGCTTCAGAAAATAGTGGCAAATGCATGGAAGGATATAAACAAAGAATGCCTCAACCCGACTTCCACTGTATCCATGTTCATTCTTGAGAGGATTCGAAATTTCGCAAGAATCATTTATCTTTTATATCGTGGCAATGATGGATATACTACTCCTACAAAAGAAGTCAAAAACTGGATCTCATCCGTGCTTTTTGATCCTATTCCAATATGATCCGACGGCCCTACCAATATGCTTAATTACCCTAGTGGTTGGCTTGTGGTGTACCACCAATTTGTGCTGTTTGTACACAATAAATGTTTAGAATCTGTTCTTTTTTGTTTTTTGGCCTTTTTTTATAATGTTGTCAATCGTAACTTTCCAGCTTTAAGGGTGTAAGGCTTCCAAAAAAAACAGCCTTGTTAAGGTTGTAAAATTTAATTAATTGGTAGTACGTTTTTGCACTCTTTTAGTTTTTGTTTTGTTTTTTTTTTTATATGAACGAGTTATATATATATATATATATATATATATATATCCAAGATCTTTATGCAAACAAAAATTTCATGTGCATCACATGTGATTTAAATAGTGAAATTCGATTTTCACGTATATTGAGTTGTTTGTCCTTGAATAAACCAGAAAATGAAATTGTTGAATAATTATCAATTAGAAAGAACCTTAATTAAGATGCATGAAGAGTGATGAAGATTGACAAAATTGAAGTTAAAGAAGCATTTACGCCACTTATTCGCAAATTACTGTCCACATAAATCGAATGAATTTACCAGAAAAAATATAAAATTATGGGTGGCAATATTACCAAGTCAATTTTTAGCTTTCAGGGCAATATGCACACTTTTTTTCCAAAAATGCCCTTATAGAGTCAAACTTTAGTTTCTTCTCTCCCTAATCTCTCTGTCGCTGATCTCTAGGAATTTTTTCTATTGCCGCCCTAATTCTTTTTGAGACACAGTCTCCGTCAAAATTTAACAGCAAAACCTCCCTTCAGAAAAAAAAAAAAATAAAACAAATTAAAGAACATAACGTTAGGGGTTAGAGTAACTAATCAACATCTTTATCGTTATTAGGTGGTTTCACTTTATTATTTATTCTCATCTTCACAAGAGCAAAAATTTATGGACAAAAAAAGAAAAGAAAGCCATAAGTGAATTTCCTTTGTCATTCTTCCTTCTTGTTTAATCAACGAATTGATCCATGAAGTTCTGTAATGCATTGATGTTGGCGTAGTTGACCGCTATTGAAACACCATCTACTGGTTCTCCTATTAATTGCTTTGTTAATTGAAAATTAATTTGTATTCATCACTGATTAGTAGCTTTCATTTGTTCGTAGAGGAAATTTTTTTATTATTCTCTCTAAAAATTGGTTTATCGTAACCAAGGCATTTGCTCTGTCGAAGTCTAAAACCTAGAAAAGTACTTTTATCGAAAAATTCTTCCGAGTTGAATTAAGTTTTTCTACAAGCTCCCGGCCTGCAACACCCACCATCCTCCACAACACAAGTTCTGCCAAGATGGGAACCATAATTGTCAAACTATATGATGGGGCTGAGAGAGTGATGGGATGTCAAACCAATAAATAATATTAATCTACTTCTAACAAACGTAGTATAAGAAAGTAAGGTCATCTCTCTAGCGAATGGTGGATTCGTTTCTTTTAAACAAGTAACAAAATTGGGAGGGGAGGAGGATTTGATTCTAATTTATAAAAATAAAAAAAATAGATTGAAATAAATGAAAATTTTAAGGAAAGCTCTAGTCAAAGAAATCTAATTCATCTTGTTTCCTGCAATGATCATCGATACAAAAATAAGCATTCAAGAATAAACGGAAGATGGCAATGTACAAACCTGTATATCACCATTCTTTTTTTGTCGAGGCAATAATCGAAACCTCGAAAATTACTTTTAACCAATAGAAAAATCTGCGAAACCTCGCAGGACTAACAGTTCTAATAGTTGCCTGAAAAGAAAGATTTAACACAAAATATTAAACACCAACCAGGTTTTATGCATATAGTTTATTTATTTTCAAAATACAGTTTAAGTACTTAACCAAGTAAATAAATTATATTGAATGTCCTCTCAAACTTAAATACAGTTTGGCAGAAATTGAAGGCTAACCAACACTCTAATTGAGCTGCTAACAATTATATTAAATGTTAATTGTATTGCAAAGATCAAAGACTAACCAGCGCTTCAATGCAACGACTAACAATTATAACACAAAATGGAAAGTAGAAAATAAATATTTTTCTTGAATTATAAAAGTAAAGTGCAAAATATCTCAAATATGCCAGAATACAAGATTTCAATAATTTCCTTGACTAGTAAAAGAAAATTTAGCCACTAAACATTTTGAAGAACAAAGTAAAGATTTTATAAATTGGAGAAAAGAAATGAAGAACAAAGGAGAAAAGAGAAAGGAAATCTAAAACTAAAAAGTGGATGTCTCACTACGTAGCCTCTGTAGAGGTATTTATAAAAATCTTTTCCTAGTAAAAAGTCTTCTTTTATTTTGGTAAAAGAAAATAAAATCAAAATAATATCTAAACTCCTCAACAACAAACTAAAAATTTCAGATATTATTTTTTTCTAAAATCTTGGAATAAAAATTGAAGGCAGGTTTGGTCAAAAAACGCGTTGTGCGTCTATCTCTCTCGCAAAAAACTAATTTCTTTTATTTCCAACTGACGTGATCACGCGGTATCTCACGTGAGTTATAAAAAACACAAAGCCTCTTCAATAGAATCACATGATCACGTTCTATTTTGCTTCTTTTCCTGTCTACGATCATCATCCTCTTCCATCTTCTTTCGTTTTATCACATGACCACGTGCTATTAAATGTGCACGACTCACCATCTACAGTTTGTTGTGACAAAATCTTTGAAAAATCAATCTTTTCTTCCATTTTTCATCCAAAATCTTCAAATGATCAAACTACATATAAAACACCATAATTAGCATAAAATACTTTCAAAATTAGATATAAATAACAATTAAAATCATGCTAATTATGAACTTATCAAAGAGCGGCGCAAAAAAGTAGAAAGAGAAAATCAATTCGGCCTGTAGAATTCAGGGAAAGAAGAAAAAGAGGTTTTACTTTACAAGGGTATTTTTGAAAAAAAAATGTAAATTTTGCCTTAGGGCTAAAAATTGATCTGGTAATAATCATTACCCTAACATTAAATTTGAAGAAGAAACGGTTTATAGGAGAATTATCAATGATCATTTAAACTGGAAAAGCGAAACAGATAAGAGGAAGAAAATAAAAATTGTCCAAAGATGGTTTACTCACAATTTTTTTTATTATTTATTTTCTATCTTTAATAAAAAGTAATCAGTAAGGGAAAGGGACGACAATGAAGGCTTGACCAGATCCAGCCATACCAAGATAAAAGCTGGTCCTTGTCAATTTTTTTAAAATACCAGTATTATTTTCGGATCCTTAAAATTAAAATAAAAGTAAAAACATCCCTAGCAGCTCGATGTCCAATCAAAGTCTAATAATATTCGCTCTAAGTATTTTTGGCATAATCTTTTTCTCAAGATGTTAGTTCCTGAAAAACAATTAAAATATCATATTGCGGGGATATAATAATCATCAGTAGGTGGCGTCCTATGTTCGGATGTATATTAAGATCTTGTTGAGAAAGTACACATTGTTATTCGATGATGTTGTGATTGGACTAGAACTAACTATCTGTTAGGTTTATTATTTTGATGATTTTTTCATATTCTTTTATTAATAACTGTCTCATACTAGTATACAATTTTATATTTTTTTATATATCTTTTTATATTTTTAATAAGAAAATTCCTAAAAAGTACACACTAAAAACCAATCTAAACAAAAATGTTTTCCACCAAAAATTCTTGGATCCAATATTGGTTTAACGAAGTATAGAACCGCCAATAAGTTTGGAAATTCTCTATTACTACCATATGTTTTATTGGCCGCATTAAGGTACGCGCATAAATTTATAATTTTTGATAATAGAGAAATCAGAAAAAGGAATTGAGTTTCATTCCTAAAGTGATACATTTTCTATGTGTCATTTTTTTAAAATTTCCTCAAAAAATAAGTTAGTAAATTGTGAATAAGTCCTCTAAGCTCATTGAATAAAATAACTCCTTTAAGTCATTTTATCATCTTTAAGTTATTTGAATAAATTGTTTCAACAAACTAATTGGATGGAACTGAGATGTTTGTAATTTGCTTTTGAATTTCTGAGTAATTTATTTTTTCCCAATTGCCTTAAATTTTTTCTTCCCGAATATATATCATGAAGCCTATGTGTTGTCAATTATATAGCGTAGTATTATTTAGTTTTACTCAAGATAATAATAATTATTGTATTGTTGCGTTTTTCTCGTGTGGAAATGTGTAATTTTATAGAATATCTCCATATGATCTGCAGTATTTTTATTTATATAACAATCTCACTTCAAATAGTCTATAGTAATACAAATCACCTTCATTTATGTTCATCGCATTCATAAATTTGCAATATTTTTTTGCAAAATATGTATAAATAAATCTTGTACATTACACGGGTTTAACATCTAGTTAAAGATGAAGGACAATTTGAAATAATGCACATAAACTAAAGAAATAATAATAAAAAATTACTGCAAGAAGTTATTACGTACTACCTCCATTCACTTTGTAGGGTTTGCAAAATTATTAAAGAAAAAAATGAATGAGATTTAATTTTTAAGTGCATTATCTTTTTTACCTCTAATTACAAGTATTGGAGCTCTACAAAAATTTAAAATTAGAGTGTATAAAATAGGTAGTCTCATGAATATATATGTTATTAAAAGTAGAGAGAAAGAATGATAAAATTAAAAAAATGTATTTAATGCTGCATTGAAAATGAAGTGCGACAAATAAAAGATAAAATTTGAATTCACCCCATAGTGATAGATAAAAGTGAATGGGAAGTACATATGGCCCCGAGTTAAATGTATGGGGAATATATAAAAAGATAAACTACTACTAGATAAGTAGTTTTTCATTATTCATTTAAATTACTAAAAGTAGAACGATAAGAAGAATTTGAAAAAAAATTATAGTTAATGCTGCATTGTGAATTAATAAGTGTAATACATACATATACATACATATATATATATATATATATATGTACACACACCTTAAGATAGTAAGATTTATCATCTTCACAGGGATAGTAGCTTTGATGTCGTATGGATACGTATGTTAGGAAAACAAATACTTTATGCTAAACTCCTAACCATTTTGTGAATTTAATGGTTGTGAGTAAAGTACACATTAACCTTTTCTATATGAAATGATTACAATCATAATCAAGCTCCATTAGATAGCTAGCTAGCAGTAGGTATGGATAATTTTAAGATACAATTAAATTGTTATGGTCATTGACGAGCAAGTGTCGAATTATATATAGAAAAAATTGAAAGAAATTTAGAAAACTTAATTTGTCTTTTAGGTTGCGAGATCATGTTACTTATGGACTTATCGATCTAGTCAGCGAGATCATGTTACTTATGGACTTATCGATCTAGTCAGCGTTGGAGGGAGGGCCTGACCAATAAAAAATTTCAATAATTAACCCAAAAAGTACCATAACTTCGTCTGCTATATTCGTTCGCCACCATAAGTTCAAAAATAACTTAAGTCCCATCAAAAGTTGAGTTTCTGTCTTCTTTCACTTTTCTGTCCAATCACCGTCCAAAAAGTAACAGAAGGTTGACTTTCACGTGCCTTTCTAGAAGGGGCAATTTTGTCATTTTGGATTTTAAGTTATTTTCGAACTTATGGTGGTGAACGAATATAGCAGGGGAAGTTATGGTACTTTTTGGGTTAATTATTATTTCTTTTATTAATTTAGATTTGTATATAGTTTCCTTTGTTTTATTAATTTATTATTTTTATTTTTATTTTTATTTTTATTCTCTTTTCTTTCTTGTGTCAATATTTTTGTAGGATATTTGAGCTATTATGGAGAATTTTAACTATGGATATGGAGAGACTCCGTATTATGGTTATGATTCTGAATATGGAGACTATCCTACATATCAAGAAGATCCGTACTCTTGGAACAATTTGTTTCCTGATCCTTACTATGGTTGTGATTATCAAGGATATTCATTTGATGTTGGGTACAATTCTGGTTTTGAGAGTGCGTATATGAGTCCTAAGATGTTGTCATGTTTGGAGAGAATTGATAAATTGCTGGATGACATCGAGAAGAAAAATGCTTCATATTTCTCTCAAGAGGATTGTTACCACTCAAATGCATCAATATATCAATCACCACCTTCTCAACCCACTCTAAGAGAGTTAGCAGCTCGTCAACCTACTCTGAGAGAGCTAGCAGCCTTACAGTCATCACCTTGTCAACCCACGTTGAGACAGTTAGGATCTTCGTATCAACAGCCTTACAGTCATCACCTTGTAAACCCACGTTAAGAGAGTTACCTGCTCAACCTCAACTTACTGTTAGAGAGGCAGCTCTTCGAGATTTTCAAAATGAAAAAGGCCAACAACTTATCGAAGAGGTCAATCAATATAGGTTGAGTGTGGGGTTGCCGGAATATGATCCTATAGGAAATTTGCTTAAATTGAATAAGAATGAGAAGATTTCTGAAGATGATTCATTGGTCCAGTCTCCCCGTCCACCATCTCAAACTGAGCTTGAATGTGAAGAATTAGAAGAGACCAAAGAGATTAACAGTCCAGATATTCCAAGTTCTCCTGATTCTTCTGGTATATACATAGTAGTTAAGCATGATTCGCTCATTCTGAGAGTTGGTGACAAAAATGTGGACACATGTGGACACATGTGGCCCTCAAAATCTCTTATACTAGGGACAACCTCACTATAATAGCTCAAATATCCTGCAAAAATATTGACATAAGACAGAAAAGAGAATAAAAATAAAAATAAAAATAAAAATAAAAATAATAAATTAATAAAACAAAGGAAACTATATAAAAATCTAAATTAATAAAAGAAACAATAATTAACCCAAAAAGTACCATAACTTCGCCTGCTATATTCGTTCGCCACCATAAGTTCAAAAATAACTTAAGATCCAAAATGACAAAATTGCCCCTTCTAGAAAGGCACGTGAAAGTCAGCCTTCTGTTACTTTTAGGACGGTGAACGAACGGAAAAGTAAAAGAAGACAGAAACTCAACTTTTGATGGGACTTAAGTTATTTTTGAACTTATGCTGGTGAACGAATATAGCACGCGAAGTTATGGTACTTTTTGGGTTAATTATTGAAAATATTTAAAGCGGAAAATTTCGGTCCAAATTGTTATCATTCTTTAATGTATCGCATTAGATATGATTGGGATTCCAAATATTTAACTAAAAAGTATGACCGTTTGAATCTGATTATCCCTTTTACCCTATTAAAGCAGAAGACATGAAGCTTATGTGGCACCTAAGTATGCATCTGTTTTGGCTCCAATGCACCATATTTTAGATTTCAGGAGTCTTTTTACCACGTGTAAGTCTCTTTTAGTTAGAAGTTTTATAATTTTTTTCTTTAAAAAAACACATGTTTTACTACAAATAAGGATCAATTACATTTCAAACGAATGGATATATTAATTCAAATTCAAATGTCCAATCGTATAGTTTTGCAGGCTTAATATAAACAAAAAATAAAAATACCTAAATCCAGCAATTAAGAATAATGCCTTATAAACTAATTATTTATTATTCCTTATAACCTCAGATTTATAGGTATATTTTTTTAAGCCCCAAAATCATAGCATAAATGATATATACGCCAAATTAATTCCTCAAAAAATAGTAATTCAATTATAGTTTAATAAAATAGTAATTTAGAAGGGGCGCCTGGGCATCTGCCTGGGCCAAATATCTAGTTATCTATTATTACGAGAGTTCATCTTGACCTTGTTTATTTTTATTGTAAGGGAAAAAAGGAACTAGTAAGAAAGAAATTAAGTTCAACTTTGAACCAAGGAGAGTAGAAAATTGGGTGCATTTTGTTTTTTTTTCCCAAGCTTCTCTATATAAGAGTTTACTTCTTGCTTTCCCTTGTTTCAAATTCAATGAAACTAATACCTTAATATTCTAGGATAAGTTTTTCAAGGAAAAAAAGAAAAAAAATCGAGGCAGACATCATGGTATTTTTATTCCTTGAATATTCAGCCGATAAAGCAGAGAGAAATCAAAGTGACTTGTTGTGAATGTATAATGTGACTTTTGAAGTACATAGACCTTCAACAATGGCGGAGGGAGATGGACAACAGGAATAGTTGTGTATAGATCTATTATTTGATTAATAAGCAAGTGGTGTTTGCAACAATGGCAGCTTATATTTCTCGCCAAATAACAGTCTTCCAATTTGTTATTGCTTAATTTAGTCGCAAAATAAGAAGTACTGCGCAGCCCTTAGCGAATAGTACTCCCTCCGTTCAATTTTAATTACTAATAGATAAAACAATTCGCCAAAATGTACTATCAAAGAAATGGGAGTTATGTCTTGTTCAATGTTGTCAAATAAATAGTAAACTAGCCCAAGTTCTGTCATCATCTCCAACTGAAAATAAGGCATTAATTAATTCCTAATCATGTAATAAAAAATTAATGATACTCCCTTTGGTCATTAATAGATTTTTTTATGAATTAAAAATACGTACTAGATAAAACTTAGGACAAATCAAAATGCCTTATATTAAGAACCAGAGGGATATTACTAGTCATTTTGTTTTATTTTCGTACTTATATATCGCGTACTTCACTATCTCACTTGTTGTTTGATCAATTTCCTCTCTCAAACTACGTTTTGAAAGTTGAAACCTATATTTTCAAAATCGGACCAGAAGGTGAACTGTTAGCGTAACCGGATTGGTGAGTTTATCGGGTTAACGAGTTAGCTCGTTTCTCGAAACCAATGAAAACCGGTTAAAATAATATTAAAAAATTATTTAAAAATTAATTTTTTAAAAAATTTATGCAAAAACCGATTTAACCGGTACTGATTTCTGGTCAAACTGCGATTTTACCTGGGTTTGACCGGGTTATATAGAATTCGGTTTTTTATAGAAACCGGACTGATGAGTTCGGTTTTGAAAACACTGGTTGAAACCAGACTGGATCAGCTTATCAACTTGATTCTACATGTGAACCCTGTAGTTGTGCAAATCATTGATAAACTCTCGATTTTGTTTGTGGGTTGTGTCATGCGGCTAACGTTTTATTGTTCGCTTGTGTGTTACACAATTCTTTCTTTCATAAATAATTATCACTTTTGTTGTATTAGATATTCTAAAATTCGTGACGTGACATGGAAAAGTCCTACGGAGTGGCTGTGTGTTCATGAATGTTTAAATGCTAAGCTACAGAGCTCCATTATGAGAAAAAGTCAAAATGAAAATTCAAGAAGATCTCCGCTCTAACGCAAAAATATTGATGAGGGCTGCGTGGTACCTTTTTTTATTTGTTTGTGACTAAAAAATACTAACTCAGTCCTTCAAAAATGATTATACATTAAGTTTTTAATTTATAGTAAACAATACAAATTTAAAAATTCAATATCGATATTTTTTTGAAATAGAGAAGGTACCTTATTAATTATTAACAATCTAAAATGCCTGACCAATTTTTGAAAAAAAACAGAAAATTAGAAAATGTCATTTGCTAAGAACGCCACTTTTGACTATTGAATTTCATCAAATCATGGCATGTGTATGAGAGGAGGAGATCGAAAATTTAATTATTTCGGTTAGTCATGATTTTGAAAGCGACAAGTAAACTCTCGGACTGCTCATCTAATTGGTTTGAATGGTCAAAAATAAAAAAAAGAAAATAAATAAATAAGATTTTATTAATTTTAGTGCACAGCCACATTCACAATTCCTCTCTAAAATCAAAACACTATATAACCTTTGGATTATGTAAATCTCTTCACCCATCATCAATCAAAAACATCAAAACAAAAAGGCAAGATACATCAATAAAAGGATGATGGATCAAGCTTCCAGCTGGATACCCTTTTTAATTTTATCAATCCTGAGTTTGAATTTGATCATCAAGTTCATTTGGAAGAAGGGATCCAACAATGGAGTCAAGAAGCTGCCACCAGGGCCATGGAAGCTACCCATCATCGGAAATCTGCATCAATTAATGGGTTCACTTCCTCATCATGCCATCACAAAACTAGCCCAAAAACATGGAGATTTGATGCATCTTCAGCTTGGAGAGATTTCAACCATTGTGGCATCTTCTCCTCACACAGCAAAACAAATCCTGAAAACCCATGATATTGCTTTTGCGGATAGGCCGGAATTTCTTGTCGGAAAGATCGTATCCTACGATTGTTCCGACATAACATTTTCTCCCTACGGCGATCACTGGAGACAGATGCGTAAATTATGTACTCTGGAACTTCTTAGCAACAAAATGGTTCGATCATTTGGTTCGATTCGGCAAGATGAGATTTTGCAACTGGTTTCATCCATCAAGGAGGAAGCCATGAAGGGTTCTAATCAGGGGATTAATTTTACACAAAAAGTTAACTCGTATACGAGTTCGATGGTTTGTAGAGCCACTGTTGGAAGGGTGTTCGGACAGGATCGGGACACGTTGGTGGAGCTTCTGGCAGAAGTGCTTTCCAGGGGAAGCGGGTTCGATGTTTCCGACGTTTTCCCGTCCTGGAAAATCCTTCATCACTTGAGCTCGATGAAATCTGAGGTGATGGAGTTGCATAACAAGATTGATACAATCCTGGAAACCATAATTCAAGAGCACGTCAAGAACCCGATTATTGGGACGACGAATGGCGAGTTTGCACAAGAAGATCTGGTTGACGTTCTACTGAGGATCAAACAAAATGGTGACCTTCATTTCCCAATCACCAACACCTACATCAAGGCTGTAATCCTGGTGAGTTCTCTTCTTCTTTTTTTCTTAAAATATTTAAAGATTATTATTTTGGGGTAAATGTAACAAACAGAACAAGGCACCTTTTTTTTTCTTTTTGTGGGTGGGGGGGGGGGGGGGGGTTCTTGGTCATGTTTCCATCACTTAGTGAAAGAAATTGAGTAATACTACTTTTTTTTCGAAATAATTATCCAGTTTGGATTTTTATTTCTAGTATAAATTATACTAAAATCGAAAATCTGAAGAGGACAATCATTTTGAGATAAAGAGAGTTTGATAATTAACATTGATGATGTTTAATGGAGGATTTGATTAATTACTTTTTAGGATATGTTTGCTGGAGGTACTGAAACTTCAATAACAGTGGTGGAGTGGGCGATGGCAGAAATGATGAAGAATCCACATGTATTGGCAAAAGCACAAAGTGAAGTGAGAAAAACAATATTATCTACAGGAAAGAAAACCCTTGAAGAAAGTGATATTCAGAAATTGAGTTACTTAAAACAAGTGATTAAAGAAACTATGAGACTTCACCCTCCATTGCCGCTATTGATTCCAAGGAACAGCAGGGAACAATGTCAAATCAATGAATATGTCATCCCTCCAAAAGCAAGGATCATAATTAATGTTTACGCTTGTGCAAGGGATCCAAAGTATTGGGACGAACCCGAAAGTTTCAAACCAGAGAGATTTGAGAACTATGATGAATTTGTTGGTAAGGATTATGAGTATCTACCATTTGGTGCCGGGAGGAGGTCTTGTCCGGGAATGGCATTTGGTTTAGCTAACGTGGAAGTCCCGTTAGCTAATCTGCTCTACTATTTTGACTGGAAACTCCCAAACAATGTTACAAGTACTAATTTTGACATGACAGAGGATCATGGAATAACCGCGGCAAGGAAAAATAAGCTTTTCTTGATTCCTTCAAATTACGAAGCCAGTGATAATCTTTAAGTCGAGATAAATCATTTTGTTTTTGTTCTAGGTTTTTCTTTGTACTTCCCGATCATCCCACCATATATAAGGAGGTCAAGTTATCTTTAAGAACTTTCTTTATATCGATCACTCCCCTAATGCATATTGCTATGCACGTTTTATATATTTTCATTGTCCAATTGCTACTAGCGTTTTAAAGATCAATTAGCATTTGATTTTATGGTTTTATGTTAGTTTAGAAAGTCTGTTCAGATTGTACCTATGGTTGTTGATATCTTGACATTAATTTGGACATCAACTTATTTGAGGACTCTTTCTATTCTAAGATAATTATCATGGTTCAGTACAATCAATAGAGTAATGAATTTTAGACAGAAAAATATTCTGGAAAACTATTAAGCGCCTTAATTTTTTCCTTTGATTGCCCTAAAAAATTATATTTTGACCATTTTGTCCTTATTATTATTATTATTATTATTTTTAAAGGACAGGAGCGAGGGAAAAAGGCGCTAGCCTTTCACGGCTGACGCAGAAGAAAGGCGCCACCCTGCCCAATTTTCTCGCCTCCCAATTAAGGCAGGCGAGAAAAAGTTTCCCCTCTACAAAGGGGATGGCGCACAAATCTGGTGCCACCCCTCTCGGTTTGGCAAGCGATTTGCTTGCCAAATCGAAATTAATTTTTTTTAAAAATATTTAATTAATTATTTAATTTATTTATTTAATTAATAAAAAATAATTATAATTGATTATCTTCCAACTTAATACAAAGGAATCCAATTGTTATAGAAGCGGAAATTGACTAATTTATTTAGAAAAAAAGATTTACACATTATAATCAGTGTCTAAACAACCACATATGGAGTTTATTAAGTATTTTAAGACCTTCATCATTTCAAGGTATTTTTTGTTATGGAGTATGGATTTATGAAATTATAACCTTGCAAATGAATCTACCTCGTTCCTCTTGCTAAGGCGCTTCATTTAACAGATTATTCGACAACATTTTTTTGCCTTTATTTGAGAGGATATTTGTTCACATAAATAAAACTTTTTAAACAAATGACATTAATGTTAATGCAAATTTCTTAACATTTGATATCGGTTTTTAAGGTAAATGCGGTTTAAGCCTATTAACGATAAATCGATTCATAAGTTCCATTTTTTTAATAATATTTTTTTAATGATAAAATATTCTTCCCCTCTTGATGTGATTCTTCAATTAAACAAACAGAGTAATAATAATTTTTTGATTTGCAGGAAAAATAATTAGATCTTAAACAGTTCCAAACACATATGATAAAGAAAACTTTTCTTGTTATTTTTCTTTTTAAGGCATTAATTTTCCTTTGATGATTATCCAATTAAAAGTAAGCACCATTGATTGTTTAATATATAAAACTAAATGTTAGATTAAATAACGAATTGGTATTGACTACATCATCCGGTGGATATGGAAGAAATTATTGGAGTGTGTACTGATGAATTTCGTTGTAATATATACAAAATGTAGCTTTTCTTTGACTAAAATAGTAATAAATGAATGAGTGATGTGTCTTCGTTTAATCAATTAATAAAGTAGGTACGTACTATAGCTTAGTTGCTCAAAATGACAAAATAACTAAGTCCTCCTAGGCTATAGCTTTTCATAAGTTTTAGTTGTTATTAAATGATAGTTTTTTAATTTAAGTTTAAAAAATTCCACAGAATTAAATGATAAATTTACTACGTAATTAAGCAATATCCTCCAAATATTTAAGTTAAAAAATTATTTATTTAACCGTCAAATAAATAAATGAATATACTTAAATAAATAAATTAAAGAATTAATTAAAGAAATAAATTAAAAAAAGAAATAAATTAAATAATTTTTTTTTTTTTAAAAAGGTAGCGGCTGGTTGGACCACCACCTGATTGGTTTGGCGAGCGATTTGCTCTCCGAACCGGGGGGTGGGGTGGCGCACAAATGCATTCTAGTCAAAAAGAAACTATAGAGCATGTCATGTTGGAGAATAAAGCCAAGCATGTCATGTCATCAGTTCGATTTTCAGAGCTGTCTAAATGAATCAAAATAAAAAACCAGAGTCACCAATATTCTGCCTCCTAAGTCCATGGGGTCCGTGAGTTTAGTGTACCCAAATTTTAGTTGGTAGAAAAAGTTGTTCTTAGGGTTGGAGGGGTAGAAATTTATATGTTTCTCGCATTTGTGGTATGCGAACAAACTGCTTTTCGCATTTAACATATGCGAACATCTTTACGTAATTAATTAGTTCAACTTAAACAACAAATGAGATAACTCAAAGCAAAAGTGTGGGCCATCACACAAATTTCGCAATTGCCAAATGTGAACATATTAATCTGAATAAATTAAAGCGGACACAGAAAGGAAAGAGAAAAGTGTGGGCCATCACAAAACTTTCGCATTTGACGAATGCGAATATCTTAATATATGAATTATTAAAGCAGACACGGAAGGAAGAAGGAAGATGTGAGTCATCATAAGATTTTCGCATTCAACGAATGCGAACAAAAAAATATAGGTAAAAAAAATCAAAATTATATTTTTATCCTATTAAAATCTGATTGGTCAATATATTATCGACACGTGGAAATTGCTGACAATTTGGATAAATGTTCGCATTTGGTGAATGCGATGGCTAGACTCATAATTTAAAACTCATCACCCCCAATTCGGCAGAACTAAAAACCATCAATTCTTCTTGCATTCAGTTGAAATTTTCATTCCGGTGGAAGAGGCGGAGCAGGAAAGAGGCATTTTTCATATTGAAGGTTGGATGGTTGGACTGAACGGGAGCAAGACAGAGGCAACCCATTTAGGTAAGTTTTTTTTCTCTATGAAATTTGTAAAATTTATACATTCTATTGTCATTTGGGGCTATTAATGTTGTTGTGGTGTACGAGATTACTAAATTTAATAATTTCGGTAGTTATTCAGAATTGGTTTTAGAAAATTTGCTTCAATAAATATATATTTGATGTAGAATGAAGAATAAAAATTATTTTTATGATGTGAATTGTTGAATTTTGTTGAATATTATGAGTTATTTTATTAATTTAGAGAATAACCCGGTTGATCTCGAATTTTGGTCTTTATACCTCAATTTTGTGAATTTTATATTCTGACCCAATTATTTGTAATGTTATTGATTTGACCCTATTTTATTTTTTTTTATTCTGTTAATTTTATATTTTATCACTAGCGTTGAGTGCTAAATTCATGTATTGTTGAATAAATTTAGTTTTAATTGATCAAATACATTGTGTAAATCTAAATTTATTAGTTTGATCAAAATTTGTTATTCTTTTAATTGAAAACTTTGTTATATAGATGTCGAATTATATTTTTTGAATTATTAAATTATGTTAGAGATTTTTCACTAAAGATAGGACTTATTGTTAGTTTTTGGAGTAAATTACTGCTAGTGAGGTAGAATATTGTTATAACAAGCATGAATTGATGTATTTGTATGTTTAATTGAATAAAAATTAAATGTGCAAGCCCTTAATATGTCTTTTCCGGGTCCCTTCGATCTGAATATATTCTGGTCTAGTGATCGATCATGTTGGGGATATGGGGAGAAGTTATTTACACCTGATGCAACAGTTCGTATCGATCGAGTGTGGAGTTTTTCTGAACTTGATAATTATGTACACATGCTGTTAGAATCTGAGAACCAACAAATACTTCCTCTGCAATATGTTTTAGTCTGCACAGATGAGTACGGCAGAAGGGGGCAAGCGCCCATAAGAGACGACGAGTCAATGTCATGGATTTACCGAGGTGCCCATTTGCGTCCAGCATTATACGTAGAGGTTGCAGATGAACCTGTTCAAGATGCTGGGGAAGGAACTAGTGGTGGTTAGTATGATGGTGCAGGGAGTAGTGGTGTTGGTGAAGATGACGATGACACAGAAGATGACATACATGGGAACAGTGACGAGGAGTATGTGCCGTCCGATGAGTCTGATGATGATTACAGTGACCATGACGCATCTTCAGTAGTAATTTCTATTTTTGACGACATCAGTGACATGGACAAGTCTGAACTGGATGAGGATTCTGATAGGATCACAATGTGGGACGGTAATTGGCAGACGGTTAGATATGGTGTACATTTTGCTAACAAGAAAGAGGTACTAACAGCTGTGGGGGAATGGACATTGCGACAGGGTCGGGCATGTCGGGTAAAATATAGCCGTCCCTATACGTGGGCCGCTGAATGCGAGACTAAAGGGCCGAAGTACCCAGAAGAACTTCTCCACGGCACTACTTGCTTGTGGAAATGTCGAGCTACCCTGCAAAAAGACACAAATACTTGGAGAATGGTGGTATGGATCGAGAGCCACAACTGTCTTGGTGCAACCACAAGAAACGAAGGTCGTAACTTGACGTCCACAATGATTGCTCGATTGATCATAGCCAATGTCCGAAAAGATCCAGGTTATTCAGTCGCGCAGATCCAAGTCGAAGTAATAAGAAATATAGGGTCACCCCCAATTACAAAAAGGCATGGCATGGTCGAAGAAAAGCACTTGAGAGTCTGTATGGCACATGGGAAAACAACTTTCAACAACTGTCCAGTTTTCGGGAAGCATTGCTCAAAGCGAATCCAGATACCCATATGCAGTTTAAGTTCACTAAAGATACCAAGAATCGGAAGAAGAAGGTGTGCAGGTACATTTTTTGGACCCATATTAATATGATTTTTATACATATAACTTTCTAAAATGTTATTTCCTATTTTTAATTTACCATATATATGTTCATTTATAAAATATATTTTATTATATATTTTTAATTTACCATATATTTATTTCTTTTCATAATTTTCAAGCCAATTTAGTGCAAAACATGCGGCATATTACTCTAGATGGGCTACAACGTAATCCAGCTGATTCTTGGAATCACAATGCCTTCCTACAGCTGCACGATTTGACACAGCAGGCAATGACTGTCAGCAAGACATCTGTTTGGGCTGATAGTGAGAACCCAAGCCAAGATTTTGTTCCAGCTGACCCAACCCAAGAGTATATCCCACCTAGGCCTCCCAGGACTGACCGAGGCGGCTTCCAGTTAGGGATTGGGAGAATGAGAAAACCTGTGGCCACCCAGGATACCGGCGGGCAATCTTCTACCCCGCATGTGTCTCCTTACCGTCCAGCATCACCACACAACCATCCCTCTCCTCCTTTTGAGCAAATGCATTTTGATTCAGATTTTATTAATCAAGATCCTAATGCTGGGGGTTTCTTTGAGACTAGTTACGAGGGTGGTCATCATAGTCAGCATCTAGGTGGTGACGATATCCATAATGAGATGATCAAGATCATGAGGATATTGGGGATCAGGAGCATGATGATGATGCTGATGATGCTGAGCATTCCTCTCATGATCATGATGAGGGCGCTGATCAGGGACAGGGCCCCAGTGATGGTACCATGCCTTTTACACCGATTGCTTTGGGTAAGGGACAACGGAACATAAAGAAGAAGAAAAAGTGCTGCATGACACATTCTCAGGAGAAAAAGCGCAAGATGTAGAAAAGTTAGATTAAATTGTACTTTTATTTTATGCTATTTTATGACTTTTGTTATTAGTTTTAAGCAATACCTTTCATTTCTTTTCATTAACAATTTATTTCGGTTTTATTTAATCTTTAAGATAAAAAAAAAATTAAAAGGCAAACATTAAAGAAGAAAATTTCTCAAAAAGACAATATTATGTACAATTTTTTTAACTCTTACTTTTATACAATACTATCTTTTTCGTCGTGCCAAATTCAAGTTTCCAGGTCGCCAAAAGATCATTGTTAGAAGGAAGTGTGGTTTTATCAAGTTTAGCAGGACTGATTATGTCAGATTCTAAAAGTTTTAGTTTTTTTCCTTACTTTAAATGAATTGATTCTAAGTTTTATTATGTAAAAAATATTATTATCCTAAAATTAATAAACTTGATTTTTTGACATTATATTTTTAATGATGGTAAGTTTTTAAATTGAAATCAAATAAAAGTCAATTTTTTTAAAAGCAAACTTGGTTACAAAACGCAAGATTATATTCTAATTTTTCACCGAAATTTTAATTTACTTCTTATTCAAATTTTATTATAAATGCATTATACGATTTCTGTTCATCAAATATAATTTTTAGGATTGCAATTCTATTTAGAACTAACATAAATTTACTTAAATCAAATGAATACTTTAAATTTAGAAAATTTAATTTTCAATTAAAATAGCATTTTTTTATTGAAATGTTACAACATTTTATCAACCAAAATATTTAATTTACAACATTTCATTTTATACTAATTTAAAGCTTGGAAACAATTTTTAAATACAAATTTAATACATTTGCATATGGCATATGCGAAAAGTTAATTTTCGCATACCCCGAATGCGAACAATTAAAATAATTATAATTATCCAGTTTTAATCCAACGTCTTTAATGCATTGTAATTAATCCAATACATTCTCGCATTCGCTGAACGTGGAAGTTGGTTTTTTCGCATTTGCCGAATGCGAGAATTATATTTCTTTCTACCTCCAAAAACCTAGTCATAGTCCTGCTTACACCACCAATTTGGGAGCATATTTGTGTCATTTTTCGTAAGTCCATGAAATATATCCTTATTTGGAGCTATATGCATCGAATGCGGATTCGCTCTCAAGAAATTAGCGGAAGACCGTGACGATATATTATACGATAAAATTGGTGGACGGAAATAATGTATCTTACATTTTGCTAGTCACTTTCCTCTGGTCTTTATGGGCTGAATATTAAACCAATAAGAACTTCCATGATCCCATTTTGTTGTTATTCTAGTACTTAGACTAGTCAAGTAAAGTAGCATTAGTTAATCGTACGCATGTATGATTTGAAGCAGAGAGAAGGAAAAAAAAAAACGACACTGATAGAGACTGGCTAAATTTTATATTTGGTGTTATCTTTATTAAAAATCGCATAACTCAGTACGGATTATTTTTTCATGACAGAGAGAATATTAGCAATTAAGAATGCTTTGAATTTTCTTATTTTTTTATTTTAAAAAAGGGAAAGTGGATGATGAAAACAAGATGTTTTCAGATTTGTGAGAGCACAGCGCCAAGTGTTAGTCAATAATTAATTTTTATTAGAAAATAATTGAAGGAGACAAAAATTAGGAATGCAAATCATGTCCAGGTCTGAAGGTCGCGACGTTGAGCTAGGTGCTGCTAAACGTTATACTAAACACATGAGAGAACACAAGAAAGACGATGAATAATTAAAGATTCCGATTCGATTTCTCACAAAGTTGTCAATTTGTCGACACTTAACTAAAGATTCACTCTGTGGTATTGAAACCAAGCATTGAAAAGCTCAAACAATGTATGATGCTAATGTTGAAACATTCTCACAATATAAAATGATACTCTTTCCATTCTTAAATATATGTCGTTTTAGGGTTTATAAAATTTTCATAATTTATGTCATTTTACAAAATTGAGCAACTTTTATATCGCTTTTACCCTATTAAAGCAGAAGACATGAAACTTATGTGGCAACTACATATGCATCTGTTTTGGCTCCAATGCACCATATTTCAGATTTCAGAAGTCTTTTTGCCACGTGTAAGTCTCTTTTAATTAGAAGCTATATAATTTTTTTTTTATAAAAAAAACACATGTTTTACTACAAATAAGGATCAGTTACATTTCAAACGAATGGATATATTAATTCAAATTCAAATGTCCAATCGTATAGTTTTGCAGGCTTAATATAAACAAAAAATAAAAATACCTAAATCCAGCAATTAAGTATTTATTATTCCGTTATAACCTCAGATTTATAGGTATATTTTTTTAAGCCCCAAACCATAGCATAAATGATATATATGTCAAATTAATTTCTCAAAAAATAGTAATCTCTTTTACCCTATTAAAGCAGAAGACATGAAGCTTATGTGGCAACTACGTATGCATCTGTTTTGGCTCCAATGCACCATATTTCAGATTTCAGAAGTTTTTTTGCCACGTGTAAGTCTCTTTTAATTAGAAGCTATATAATTTTTTTTTTAAAAAAAACACATGTTTTACTACAAATAAGGATCAGTTACATTTCAAACGAATGGATATATTAATTCAAATTCAAATGTCCAATCGTATAGTTTTGCAGGCTTAATATAAACAAAAAATAAAAATATCTAAATCCAGCAATTAAGAATAATGCCTTATAAACCAATTATTTATTATTCCGTTGTAACCTCAGATTTATAGGTATATTTTTTAAGCCCCAAACCATAGCATAAATGATATATATGCCAAATTAATTCCTCAAAAAATAGTAATTCAATTAGATTTTAATAAAATAATAATTTAGAGGGGGCACCCGGGCATCTGTCCGGGCCAAGCATCTAGTTATTTTTTAATTTACCTATACATTGGAAATGAAATGATATTTAGAATGAAATTGGATTGGTTGGTGATGAGTTGTATAGATAGTAATAAATATGGATAATTTTATATTTTAAATTACACATTATGTAATACTTCATTGGTATTTATAGAATGGTTAAAAGACGTATATATCGAAATGCAGTGAGTATAAATTAATATCAGGGCCAAAATTGCGTGTGATTCTATCTTGTTTTATTTTTATCAGTACCATGAAGGAAGGAAAGATTAAAATATGAAAGAATTCATTCCATATTCTTGAACTTTAAATTCTCTTGGCCCTTGATCCATCCGTAATTTGTTTTAAATAAAAGGCAAGACATTGTACCTCTTCAAATTTAACTTGATCGCCACACAAATTGTCGTTCCTATCCTAACCGGTTCAGTGCTAAAAAAGAAAAAAGAAAAGAAAAAGCACAAAAATGCACTCGCTCATTCAGAAAATGATTATATTGGTGATGGTGTTCTATTTTTAACTAAAAAAAAATTTATTACTTCAAAATTAGTTAATCATCCTTTTTTCACCTTAGTTTTACACGTCAAAAGTAAAATAAAATAATAAGACTAGTCTACTTTAAAACTATGCATGAAGCTAATCAACTCATCATTGTAAAACTATGCATCCTACTAGGATATAGTCATGGTAGTGCTCCCGCCGCCACGTCACTCCTCAAGATTTTATCCAAATAAAAAACATGGCAATTTGATGCACGCTTGCAGCTTCGAAGTAAAACTTTGCCCTTGTGAAAATCAAAAGTTTATAAAATTTAATATACTTTTAATAGTAACGATAAACTGTTACTCCTTTTATCCCAAAATTATTGTCCAATTTGGGATTTCATTTTCAGTTCAATTTATAGTAAAACTTGAAATCCAAATTGGATTATAATTTTAGGACGTAAGCAGTATATTTTTCAAGACACTTTTATTCCTTTGGTCTTCATAGGCTGAATGTTCAAAGAAGAAGAATTCCATGATGTCTGCCCCCGTTTCGTAGTTTTGCTAGAATAGTAAACCTTAGAGAGACTGATTGCAAGGATTTTTTTTTTCATTGAATTGGAACGAGGGAAGGGGAAAAAAAATAAGAAGAAAACTCTATTAGATATTGTGGGTAATAAACACATGCTTTATTTCGTTCTAAGTTGAACTTTCGTACTAATTTCCTTTACGTAGAAAGAAAAGCAAATGAACAAGTTGAACCTTCATTTTCAACTACAATCGGATTCAAAAGATCATCACACATTTACTTATATTATTTAGAATGTACGACGAATTCTACTAGCTAGCCACAAAAACAAACAAAAAGATAAATAGAAATCAACTCTCTCTTATAATCAAACTCCCTTCTGTAACACGCGCCATCCAGCTACCTTTGGATTCCAGCCGAATACTTGGAATTTGACCAGTCCTATTAAATAATACTACATCCGTCCCAAAAAAAAATAGGTCAAATTAAATTTTAGATTTTGTACTGAAAACATTATAAAATTAAAAATTCAATCTGAACTATTTTTTTTGGGATGGAGGTAGTATGTTTTGTTTTATACTAACTCCGTATTTTTTTTTTTATCAACCACAGTAGGATTGAATCCAAATATTATTTTTTTCAATTTCACCCTTATTTTCTCTTTATTGTCAATATTCTATTTTAACGACAATTATTTTTTCTCCTACTAAAACTTTTAATTTTTTGTACAGTTTCAAAACTTTTAATTAAGAACAATATACGTAATATATTGATAAATTGAATTCTTAATGATTGTTATTCTCTTAATTCGTTGTGATACAAACATGATAGAATGTCTATGAAATTTTAACAAGAAATGATGTGAGTGAATTTTAATTATGCACTAGCTCTTAAAAGGATAAAACCGTGAAGATAGGGTTTAACTATGGATGGTTATAATTCATTACTTGTATATTTTTCTTATATATTTACATCGATTTTTTTTTTGTTTGATTTTGGTACCAGTTAAGAAAGTATGAACATTATCAAACGTAGTGAATGGTTGTACTGTCATAGTTTTCTTAGATAGTGTTACGTAATATGTTAAAAAAGATTTTACAAAAAACTCTTGACCAGCAAAATTGTTTTGAGCTGTTAGCTGATAACAGAAGATTGGGATTGGGATATTGGTACCCAAGTTTGATTCCAACCTGCAGGAAAATGACTAGCACCTGCTCCCCACAATCTATGTTTTGAAAGAAAGAAAAGAAAAAAAGGAGTTTGATTGATTGTTAATGTCCTTGTACGAATATTTTCTTTCTTTTTCTGTTTTCGTTCTTTCCCCCATAATAACTCTAGTCTAAATCCTTCTTAGTTTATTTCTTTTAATGTCTTTTGGTAAGTTTGTTCGATTTATCTAATGAGTAGTTTGTGAGAAAGCGGCCTTAAAAATGCTTCATGATTAACTTCTATATTTTGTCCATTGCCTCCGGGTTATTTAATAAATTTCAATCTTTCCGTTTTATTCTAGGACTAACAATATTATGGTGAAAATCGAATTTGACGATCTGAACCTGCCTTTTTTTCAAAAAAAAAAAAAGAAAACAATTTTATTAATGATAAAGAAAAAATAGAGCAGCGAATATACTAAACCCTATGTCAAATACAATTTTGATCTTTAAAGTAAAGTTGAATCCTTATTCAATCTAGCAAACCGACAAACTTGAATTTTCTTTTTTGCCTTGGGTTTTTTTGATCGATTGTGATATGTTTGAGCAGAAATTTCACTATAAAAGGACTCTTGTTCCATTGCATATTCTATATCGAAATCTTCGTCATCAAAACCGTTTGAAGCATTGATTAAGTCCACCTTCGAAATTTGTTTCATCAATCGAATAAATTGGGTTAAAAGGCTCATTATTCTTTCCTACTTCTGAATCATCCTTGGAGAGAAACTGGTTATGTTTTTTTCCCATGTTTGGGTCTGAAATTGGAAGTAAAACTTGTAGAAGAGGCACTTGTGGTCTAGGGGAGTAGGAAAATTCAGTAGCTGCGGGATTTAAATTATTTGTGGAGATACTATTGGAGCTATTTTTGGAAAAAGAATTTTCATTATCTCAGGGAAAGGGTTGAATAGAGTTTGACTTCAACCCTTCTTCTTTTGAGGCTGAAATTACCGGATAGGATTGAGGAGATGATTGCGACTTATCCTCGGTTAAAATTAAACAAGCCGGGTCAAGGGGAGTCTGCTGCGCTGATGACGCTAAAGTCACGGGATCGCAACAACTACGGCTTCCACCAGAGATTGCGGGATTCTGAGTCGGCGAAATCAGGGAGGTACGCCGGATTTCCTCTGCCGTTGATGAATCTGACCGGTGAATTCCTTCCGGCAATCTGATGACGGATAGTGAGTTCTCGGCGGCGGCAACCTCTTCCATTGCTTGCTTTTCAAGGGAAAGTTGTTGGTTTGTTGTCTTCATTGCTGGTGATGATTCTGTTTCGCCGCTGCTGATGGAAACAATCACCTTATTTTTCTCCATTGCAGCGGTTGCGGATGCCCGCTGTTCAGTGCCGGATTGATCAATTTGATTTTCAGCGAGGGCTTGGCTCGCAAGGGGCTGCGACCCGCCTTTGTTTGCAGCAACCTTCGTTGGATTAGCAGAGACGCGCGGCTCAATCTCGATGGGCCGGCAGCCTTCCATCAATTGATCTTTTTCAGCAGTGCTGGATGTAATAACCGGGGCAATAACATGCTCAACATCAGAGCGGGATGTGTTTGCCACAGCAATAACCGGCGCATCATTAGATAAGGGTGATGGATTTTCCTCGACAACTTGAGTTCCCGAAGGTTTTTCTCCCGATTTCGGCGTTGATTTAGCCAAATCTTGCACAGCGGATTCCTTCTCTTTTGATTGTGATTTTGATTGCTGAAGCTTTGGCATAGATGATGCTTTTGTATTGTTTCGACACGAATGAAGATCGTGACCAATCCTCTTGTATTGAACACAATATTACGGCATATTTTCGTAAAAAATGGATTGAAAATAAGTCATACCTTCCACGCCCAACCTGATTCGAATAGGATGCTCCTTGAGAAGATCCAATTCTATACAGACTCGCGCCATAGAAGGACGTGACATGTTGAGAGTTGGGACATCAATTTGGAGAGGTGTTCCAATGATGCTAGCCAGTTTCCATAAATATTCCTTGTTGAAACGATGAATGGGGAGAGGTGTTCCAATGATGCTAGCCAGTTTCTATAAATATTCTTTATTGAAACAATGAATGGGGAGACCTTCTAAAGAGATCTATACCGGAACTATAGAGCTTTCATGGACGGGATTAACGTCGGTAGTCCACTTTAGGACTCTTATCCAATGCGTGTCAAAAGTCCATAGACCTTTAAAACAGCAGTGTTGAAAATCTTTTTCTAAGTCAAAGCAGATCAGGATGTGTCGATAGTCGATCGATCCAAGGGAAAATTTTCCTTTGAAGCCAATAGTCTGGAACTCTCTTCGTAAAAGCTCCATTTTGGGCGACCTTTAGTGAATTTTCCGACAAGAGCAAGGCAGAAAGGGTCAGCCAATTGATCATCCTCTTCTTTTGTAAGAAGAAAAGTTGGCTCGCATTTGAAGAAAGTTGGTTCTGAGTGTATCACAGGTGAATGCGATTTTTTGGTTGAATGTTCAAGTATGGTTTTTGGATTTGTCCTTGATCCTAGAATTTGAAGGAGGGGTTCGGAGGATGTTTGATTGATGGCGTAGGGCCAATAATCGACGGCGGATCGCCGACCATATGAAGAATAGAAGAGAGAGTTTAGAGAGAGTTTACGGTAAAACTTTTCTAGGGCTCGTACCCAATTGTTAACTATCTGAACCTGCCTTACACATGAAGTTTGTTTGCATAAGGGCATCTCCACCCCAAAGCTCCTCTAAACTCTATATTTAGAGTTAAAACAGTGAAATCCCACTACCTTTACAGTTTAACCAATGTCAGCATTTCTAAACTATTCCCTTTATAAAATCTCTCTAAAAAGAATATTCTCAGTGTATTCTATTATTTATTATTTTTTCGTAAAATTAAATTTTGTTATTTGTATTTTATTATAGTCTATCACTAAAATAAATTACATTTATGAAATTTTATAATTACGCATATGAAGGTTAATTTAAATAATAATTAGTAATATTAATTATTAACTTTAAATTGCATAATTTTTATGTAATTGATTAATAGTAATTTTTTCACCATATATTATGTCAATTAAATAAAATTACAAATAGTAAAATAGGAAAAAAAATTTGGCTCAATGATAATAGTAAAACACCATTACTAATATTACATTTAAATCATTAAAAAGACATTACAAATACAAGTCAAAAATATTGCAAACATTATTTTAACAAACACACACACATGAAAATACAAATGCATATTTTGTGGAGAAAAAAAACATAACAATACTAATTATTACTATGAGAATATTGTTTCCACATATGCTCAACTAAAGCATCACGAAATTCATTAAGAATTTTAAATAATTTATGAATGGTTGACTTTATCAACCAAATTTATCTTTATTGTCTTTTTGGTGTTTCGTTTTGTGAGTTTAAATGATGTGATTTATTTTTTCTTATTGTATAATTTAAGTTTATAAATAATCAAAACAGTGTATTTGTTTTGATTGTTTGTAGTTTCTTTTTATGTGATTTTATTAATAATAATATGTGTCTTATGATTTTATAATAAATCGACAATGGTTTCTTAGTCCATGTTAAAATAGACATACATATATTTACTATTAAGACTTAAATTCACTCATTAAAATGATAATTATGATTATTTGTTTTTAGTTCTACCACTTAAACAATAATTAAGTATGAAATAGATATATAATTAAATTATAATAATTAAATTAATTAAGATCTAAACTATTAAAAAAGTTAATAGTTACAGTACAAAAATAAAAAAAAGGCCCAAGCAATAGAAAGTACAAAAGAATGGCCAAACTTTCAATTAAAAAAAAACAAAAAAAAAATAAAAAGGTCCACTGGCAATATAGGGGGTGAACAGTACCCATCAAAATTGAAGGGGTAGCGGGCCTGATAGCGGTGGGGTCCAGAGCGGATGCTCTAACCCATATGTCCTTGATGTATGTAACCTTTTTAGTTCTTTAAAAAACAAATGAAAATACAAAAGATATACACAGAAACATGTAAAAATACTTGCCAATTTATTAAAGTTGACAATCTTAATAAAGTGGTTTCTTGAAAGCCTTACACATTTAGGCTTCAAAGTTACAATAAAATTCAAGAAAAAG
Organism: Oldenlandia corymbosa var. corymbosa; assembly: GCA_949775105.1. Taxonomy (NCBI): domain Eukaryota; kingdom Viridiplantae; phylum Streptophyta; class Magnoliopsida; order Gentianales; family Rubiaceae; genus Oldenlandia; species Oldenlandia corymbosa. Next base: position 15,195,953 of record OX459126.1, on the reverse strand, counting down.
AAAACAAAAAAACGAACACATTTTCAACATTTATTGAGTAAACAGCTAGGGAATTGAATGACAACCTAGTGCTTAGTGTGACATCCTCTAACACGCTCCAGTCTCTGCCTAGCTCCCGCAAAATCTCACACATAAAATATTAAATCAAAATTTTTTAAATCAGGTGTAGAAGCATAAAACATTTAATAAAGAGGAATTGTTTGTTATTTTTTCAAAATTCTAAAAGAGTAGCTTAAAAGACCTATCAAATCCATCCAAATCCATCCAAACGTTTAAAACTAAGCCTGTCTCGAAAGCTGTAAGAAAACTCAAAAGGAACAGAAACTACAAAACGTAAAGAATCTAGCACAATTCGATTCCAGAGAGTTGAGAAGACTTTTAAAGGCATGGAAACCATGGAAAAATGCCCAAAATTTAGGCAGATGAATTATTTTCATTTATGAAGATTTGGAAACCATTCTTTAACATCCAAATGTATGTAAAATAACCAATTTTTAAAGTAATAAAAATTACTCTAAAATACAATACACTCCAGAGTTTACTAATTATATCCTTCTTTCAATGAGCTCATAATTCACCACTCATCTCCCTGAGCTAACGCCCTCACTAACAGACCTGTGGAACAATAGGTTACGGTGTTCCCCATAATTTAAAAGAAATAGTTTTCATACAATCACACTGTTTCACACACAGACAAGCATTATAGACATAAATTATATCTTACGCATGCGCAAATAATTTTCTGGTAACAATGCACCGTTGCGTAAAGACTCCACATGCAACCCAGGACTAGGCCAGATCATACAGTAAGCCTTAGTCCCTTCACGACTGGTGAGACAATTTTTGTGATGATTGCCGTTGGAATCGCTTCTCAAAAGAATAATTTATAAACCTACTTAAAACTATTAGCTAGTGGTAAGTAAGATCGTTCCACAGGGATGACAGTCTACCGCTCAAAATCTGATTAAAATGCAGGAAAGAAAAGAATAGAGTGAGAATAGTCACTTGACAGAGTGAAGAGGCAGAAGGGTCAATCACCTTCCTACCTTTACGATCCAGTTTTGATTCAATATTTCTGTAGTGTATGATTAGTTGTTCGATCAGGCACCTATGTATCTTTATAATTCCTTCCAGATAGAATAAAGAGTCCTAGATTATCAACCCAGTCAGAGTCTTATTTAATCCAAGCCATGAAGTTCTTATGCCCTTATTGATCGCCTATGCCATCACCTAACTATTGTTGGTGTATGAAACCAAAGTGGTAGAATTCCTCCCTTGTCATAGACTAGATTAAGCAGTTCTAAGGTTATGCTCTCCTTCCAGATCTTCATAACCATGCAAGCACTTTTAATTAATTGATCAAGTTAACTAAAAGGTTAATTAAATCACTTATCTAGGCACAACACTTCATCAAGGAAACTGAATCAAAACCTTCACATAAAGATAGTAGGGATTGAACCTTTAACTGAATTAGCTACTCATGTTTATCGAGTTAAGAATGAGAGCAACAGAGTACAAAAGACAGGACATGAATCCAAATCAAAAGGTTAAAGGAAAGAAAAGAACGATGGTAGCAGATACAGTTCTGTCTGCTCACTATGGCGAGTGGCGTCCGCTACTTGACAGAGTGACAGTCGGTCTTGTTCCTGCTACTACCCTGTTTCTAACCAACTAACTAACTACGTAACTACTGTTGTTTAGAATAAATCTAGCTATCCAATCTGTTATTTTTCCTACTGCTATTGGCTGGCTATGTATAGAGATTTGAAGAGGTTTGGATTGGTGGAGTCCTGACCTTCTTCTCTGCAGCAGAAAAGTGAGGCAGCAACTTGCAGTAGAGGAGACTTGTTTATTCTGCAACTAGCTTAGTTGGCAAGTTGCAGCCTTCTCTTTGGCTGCTCCTTTTCTTTAGCCGCATTTTCCAACCTTCCTCTCATTATTGCCTTCTTCTCTTGGTCTTCTTCTCCGGCGCAGCTGCTCCAATTCCTAGCAACAAGTCTCTATTTCTTCATTCTTTAATCCTCAGCAGAGCAATTAGCAGTAGTAGCAAGCAACAACATCAGCAGCATGTTTCCTTCTACCATTGTGTCTCAGCCCCCAATTCAGCCCAATTCTATCTGCCTTTTCCTTCCGTGTTTCTTGCAATCACTTACAACACCATTTCTCACATGACTGCAGCAGTCAATCCATCAATTCAACAGCAGCAGTCACAGTAGGTAAGTAGCAGGTTGTAGCTGCTGTTTCTTTTAACACTTATGCTCCCTCTTCCTCTTCTTCAACTTGCAGCAGCTATAACTTGCAGTGATGGCGAAGCAATTCCTTCCTTTGGCAGCAAGAATTCGGCCTTGGCTCTTCCTGATTGACAGCAGTAACAGCAACTGCATTAGCATCTTGGCAGCAGAAGAGCTGCCATTCTTCCTCCAAATTGAGTATGCTGCAGCAGATTCTTCCACTTGCATTCTTCTGCTATCAATCTTCCTTCAAAGCAAGGATTTCTCTACTTGCTCCAGCTCTGATCAGTCGTTCTAGCAGCTCCAATTCCAGCAGCTTCCAATCCAGTCCCTTTTGATGCCTTTTTGTGCAATTTAGCCCTCATTTATGTTGATTTTTCACGTTGACCCCTTGAGATACCTAAACTGCAAAACCACTCTAAAAGTAAATTAATCCTAATTCATTGACACTAAATTATAAGTAGAAATGAGTAAGAAATACCAGCAAAATGCGTACATATTTTTGCGTCATCAATGACCCAAAGGCCCACAGAAGCACGATCCAAGGCACCACACTACACCAAGGACTAACAAACAAGTCTCACAATCCGAGACACCACACTATGCCAAAGACCAACAAACAAGTCACGAACCAAGGTGATACAGCACACCAAGGTCCAATAGAGAATATGTACATGCATTGCACTCGCACTTCGCAACAAGGCACACAAGCATTCTCACATTCGTAATAAATAAATAATATAGAAATTAAAATAACACTTTTCGAAATACAGTAAAGTAATTTTCAAAGTGAGGTGGGGACACTCACTTGGTAGCGAAGCTACAACTATAATCCTATCTTTTCGTAGAATCTGCATTTGAAAACTATCATTAAAACTCATAACAACTAAGTTTTTAGATGATAGTAATGTTTTCAGAACCTAAAAGCCTTTTCCTTCTGTTAATTACTTATATTAGGACTTCCATTCACTTTAATGGTTTTCTTAGTAACTAACAATTAGCTGATGCACTTAATTGATTAATTATGCTCACAACCCACCAAAGCAGTTAACTCAATTACTAACATGCATGAAACAAATCTGAACATTCAATTAACTCTTTTGCCTCAAATGTTCATAATTTTAATTAGCACAATTATACAGGTGCTAGTGCTAGGGATAACTAGATGCCAAAGGTATTTTACAATATTCAAGGAACACTACTTCCAAGTTTGGCACTCCTAATATTACTAAGCAATCATTTACAAAGTTTATCCTATTCAATTATACTTACATACCAGCACAAAACCAATCTATTTGATGTGCTCTAAATTTACCTATTTTTAATGTCCTTTTATGCGAGATTTTGCTTCTATTTTGAATACATTTATACTATTTATGTGATTTTATCTTTAATTGTAGGAATTGTACTCAATTGGATGAATTGTTGAAATTTTGGGCTAAAATAAAGATAAAAGCAACTCAAAGGGAGAATTGAAGATTTGATAAATTGACAAGGAAGAAATTAAAGTACTTGAAAAATTGGAGGATTAAACAAGCAATTTTGGAATTTTTATTCATGGAAAATTGGGCGAACAACGATGATGGTGCAGTTGATTTGGGATTGGAATTGGGTAAGAATTTTAATCCCAATATTATTTGGGAAACAAGTTTTCTTCCTCTCCAAGAAGTAGGGTTTTGACGGAAGCCTATAAAAGGAGGATTAGAGATTTATTTTTAGAACCGAACTTGACCGAAAAATCACCGAAACCCTACGACCGCCGCTACAACTCACCACTTCTCCTCCTTGCCGCAGCAAAACCACCGAAGCAAACCACCATCACCACCACCTTGCTTCCATCATCCAAGACTTAAGAACCAAGCAAGTAGCACAACCGCAAGTTCAAGCCGGCCGGGGAGCTCTTCGGGAATTATACCTTCATCCGGGAGTTTTTGTTTTATTTATTTAATTCAAATTTTTAGGATTATATCTCTAAATATTATTGAATTATTTTTGATAATGTTTAGTGGCTAAATTATTTTAACCTAGGGCTTGGGTGTAGCCATCGAATTTATTTGGTTTATTTGGTTCATTATTATTTGATTTTTTTATTGATCAATATTAAATATTCTTGCTTTTATTCCATGTTTGTAACTGGCCACTACTTGTGTGTTTAAAGATATTAATTGATGGAACGACAGTTGAAAATTAATATTAGTCCATGGGAATATTGGACTTAGGTAGTGAACCACGACAGTAGGAACACAACCTTTGCAACGTTAGATTCTTAAGTTCTTAATGTGCTCTAGTTATTTCCTGTAGTCACGACAGTAGTCATAGGATTAATTAGAGTAAGAGAATTATATCACGACGGTGAATAGTTCTTAATTAGGTGAGTCGTTGTGAGATTAATGGAATTTAAAAGTCAGATATTTATGAATTGAATCAAACCAAATATTCGGTAGGTGAACCCAATGTCCTAGGTTTTCTTTATCTGATTATTTGAATTAATATTATTTTTTTTATTTTATTTATTTTAGTTTTAAATTTTATAAATCTGAGATCATCATTTATCTAGATAATAGGAGTAATTTATACATGGTAATTAGTATTCCTTCTCTATGGGATCGACCCTACTTACTACTTTACTACTAGTAATTGTATTAAGTAGATAATTATTATTTGACTAGTGTGACGACGGCTTGTCACTATTTAAATCCCTAGAGCCTCAGCTCCTCAAAATCTAATTAAACAAATTAAGTGCTCCTTAAGTATGCAGGAAGAACTTGAGGCTTTAGAACACAACTTTCAGAGCAGAATAATCGAATCTCTAAATCTTTTGAGTTACTGACACCATTTCATTCCCCTCTAATTAATACGTAATTAACATCCAGAATTAAAAGAGACCAGATTAGAGTATACTTATTCAAAGGAAATAAAGCTGAATTCCATCACTGGCGTTTAGCTAATCTTGGAAATCCCTAGACCCCTCTCCCCTTTAATTTTTTGTCGCTCTTGCCGGAGAAAATTAATTTCCACCTTGATCACTAAATGATTCTCATAGGGAGGAAAGGAAGGGGCATTGATCAAGGCCGAGGAGACCAGAGAAGAAATAGAGAGGTAGAGGTGAAATAATTAAAGAGGGTAATTGAAGATGATTGGGATGAACTTGGAGTTGGTTTTGGTTGAATAAAGAAGAATAGAAAATGACATTGATGAGGATGAGTACGTTGGGAACACTTACCACACACACACACACACACACACACATATATATATATATATATATATATATATATATATGGAGCGACTAGAGTCCCGTTACAGGACAGTTCCGTTTTAAGATAATAACCGTAGGATTAATTAGGCTAATTAACAACCGTAGGATCAATGAGGGTGCATCATAGATAAATATACCTAAACACACCTGATTAAATTGAAAAAATTAGAGAAATTGGTTAATTTTGCCCAAAGCTTTAAGTGTCTGGCCAATTTGACCAAAAAAGATTTTTCAGAAGCCAAATCTATCATCCAAGTTACAATTTCTGGCCGATTTCATCCAATTGACGAAAATTCCGTTAGATTTAACACATCTGCTGACATTCCGTTACGGCTAAAATGACGGTTGTGCCCAAAATTTTAACCGAGTCGTTAATTTTATCCCATTAATTTTGGTTTGCCAATTTTGTCCTTTACGTTTGAAATTTTTACCAATTTGATCCAATTGGCCCAGTTTTCATTAAACTTAAGGGATTTCAGTTAATGTTTAACAAAAATATATCTCAATAGTATCAAAAAAATTATAAAAATAATCCCAAAATACGTAAAATCAACAAAATAATCTCTTTTCATTATTTATTTATTTATTTTTATTCCTCTTTACTACTTTTTATAACCCATCAGGATATATTATAAGATGTTTAAAATAATAAGTATTTATTTTCAAACTCTAATTTTCATGTGCAAACATGTGAGTTTGGTTCGGAAGTAATTTTGTCATATTTTTAAAAGTTTTAATTAATTTTTTTATTTTTTTTATTTACTATTCTTTTTCTTATACTTCCTGACTTGTATCTGTTGCTACTAGTATAATTACTAAATTTCATTAATTAATTTAGCTTTTATTTCAAAGATTATCAAAAAACCTTAAAAAATTAAGAAAATGAGGAAGAAAAAATCGGGTTGAAATAAATACAAAAATTAATAGGTTATGATTCTAAACAAAAAAAAAAAATCTATAAAAAAAATAGTTAAGACAAGTCTTTCCTCCTTCACTTCTTGTAATTCATAGGTAAGTTACAAAATATAAATTTTACTCGATCTAGCCTAAAATGATTATTTTGTTTGTGATAGTAAAAATAATATAAAAATTAGATAATCATTTAAAATAGGAAAAAGTGCTAATTTATTTAGTCCACGACGATGAATTGTTTTAAATTTGGTTAACACAATTTTTATTCTTTTTTAGTAATTGTTGTTGTTACGTTGCCGATGGCTAAACTATATAAACAATCATTGAATTTAATGATAAAGATAAATACATATATTTTTTAACAGCATATTTTTAAATATTTTCTTAAACCTCGAAATTGAATTACAAAAGGTAAATTTTTTTCTTGAAATATACTAATTATAATAGTGCCAACATAGACAAGTCAGAGAGTACAAGAAGAAAATTGTTAAAAAAATAAAATAAAACAAATTAAAAATTTTAATAAAATATAAAAAGACAAAATTACCTCTAAACCCAACTCAAGTGTGTTGCACATGAATAATATTGTTGAAAATAAATAATTATCTTTTAAAGATCATATAGTATATTTTGATGGTTATGAAAAGTAGTATATAGAAATAAAATGAAATAGATTAAAATCAATACAAGTGAAAAGTGAATATTTTGTTATTTTTACATTTTTTTTAAAGCAAGAAAAAGTATAAAAACGACGTTCATGTTCCGGATACCTCAAAAAATATTTTGTGAGTTATCTTTATAATATTTTGAAATTATTAGGATATTTTTGTTAAAAACTAACGGAGATCCGTTAAGTTTAACGGAAATTTGACCAATTAGAAATTGACAAAAATTTCAAATATAAAGGATAAAATTGACTAATTGAAAATCAATAGGGTAAAATAGACGACGGAGTCAAAACGGTGTAACTGCTATTTTTTCTTTTTCCGTTACTTTGTACAATTTTTTAGAAAGAAGAAGGGGAAAAAAAAGAAAAATTAGTAAAATATTTTGTAATTTTTGTGGAACTGAAGAAAAGTGGCGGCGACGGTAATGTGGGTAGTGATGGAGGGAGGATTGTGTACTGTTGGTGGAGGTAAATTTTTATGTTTATAGTGATGGTTTGAAATCCTCACAGATTTAAGAAGTGGTGATGGTAATTTTTAGGAGAGAAGAGGAAAGGGGCGGTAGAGGTGCGACAACGGAAAACAAGTAAAAGAGTAAGAGAAGGAAGAGGCTTACAGTGGGAGCAATAAATTAAATTATGAGATAAATTATGTGGTAGGGACGTTATAATAATTAAATGTAAGATAAGTGTATGTTACTGAATAACAAAATATTAGGGATATTTTGGGTCAACAAAATTTTTTTACTAATAAAAAATTGTACAAAGTAGCGGAATGTCAGTGAAAATATTAAATCTAACAGAATTCTCATCAATTTAGATTAAATTGGCAAAAAATTAAAATTTAGATGATGAATTTAGTTTCCCAAAAATATTTTGGGTCAAATTGGCCAGAAACTTAATATTTTGGGCAAAAGTGATCATTTTCTCAATTAGTTTATGATATTATAGAATGTTATTCACCACATGGTTACATCTTATAGCCTCAATTTTGATTGGTTGAAGACAAAACGGGAAGGTTCCGTAAAAATAGCTAACTAGACTCTAGATTTTCCCTATATATACAATGAAATAGTTAAGTAGGCAAGTTAGGCTTGGGTTATAAAACAATGAAATAGTTACTGGCCATTCACTTGTCCAGTTGGCCGAGGGAAAATTGGGACCAAATTTTTGGTTATAATAATAATAATAATAATAATAATAATAATAATAATAATAATAATAATATTTGATCTAATATAGAATCCCAAATTATAATAATAATAATAATAATAATATGGAATCCCAAATTATTATAATAATAATAATAATAATATTATTATTATTATTATTATTATTTTTACAAGAGCTCAAACATTCATTTTATGTTTTTGGTTCCTGTATTCTAATAACTAATATTTGATCTAAATTCAAGATTAAAATATTGAGTTCTTACAAGTAGCTAAGCAGAAAGGTCTCAAGACCCGAGGTCTGACAGTTTGGTTGCTGTCTTTCCTGGTAATAGACCAGAGTTCTACTCCTACCAGGGGTTATAAGTGAATTTTACCCATATTTAAATGGGATCTACTGCGGTAGATTTTTTATTTTTTTAAAAAAATATTGAGTAAACAGCTAGCGCAAATTGGGGATTCACCATACCAGCACCAGTCAGCCCCAGGGTAACAATATCCATTGGGTCGTCCCATCATAAAGGAATATGATCAAAAAGTACGGATGAAATCCAGTTTTTGACTTCTTTTGTAGGAGTAGTATATCCATCATTGCCGCGGTATAAAAGATAAATGATTCTTGCAAAGTTTCGGATCCTCTCAAGGAAGAACATGGGTACAACTGAAGTTGGGTTGAGACATTCTTTGTTTATATCCTTCCATGCATTTGCTACTATTTTCTGAAGTTCAACCAAAGTTTCTTGTTTAGAAGTATTATATTGTTTCATATAACATTCCACAGCTGAAGCTTCCTGCCCTCTGTCTTTGCACCACTACACAATCAAGTAGAGATAATTAAATTATGTAGAAATCAATAAGCATACTAATGATGGTTAACAAATCCAATCAAACTTTAAATAGAATGTGTTTATATTTTCGTTGTTCATAAGATGTTTAATCAGCAAGCTAGTACTGGTGCCCTTTTGAAATAGTTAAAAATATATACCTCCTCATCCGCCATGTCATCCATTAACCTACAAATTAATGTGGCTGCTCTTATAATTAATGGGTCCTTTGAAATCCAAGCAGCGGCATCTTCAGTTACAAATTCCGCCATACACACCAACGCATTCATTGGTAACATTTTATATCCACAACTTGGAAGTGCAACTTTCATATACTCATCATAATTTGGAATGTCTTCTCTGAGTGCCCATTTTTCTTCTTCACAATACGATTTTGCTAAATCTTGCATCTGAAAACCACAAAAAAAAGGAAACGCCAAAAACAATATTTGCATTGTTCATTGAAAGTACTATATGATTGCAATTGGCAAAGGAAGGTAATCCTTATTTTGAAAAGTTATTAACATTAATTGACTAGTACGTACAGTTTTTATAGCATATCCCACTACGTTTGCTTTGCCTTCTTTGGCCAACCTTCCTTCTATCTCGGTATAAACATTTAGTAGAGCTTGATAACAGGGCTTCATGTATAATGGTAACTGATCCAACGCATTAATATTCCATCTGTAACATGCATTGTTTATAAAATGTTGAGTAACTGAGATAGTTATACATATGGAAGTGCTTTATTTTTATAGGAAATTAAGTTACATGATCAAATGAAAATGTAGAAATCAATTTGAAGGTTGCAACTATGTACCTTTCTATAGAATCTGTGAACGGGATCAGTTCATGGAGGAATCCGTACGAATCATAAATATCATCCACTATGGAACTCATGGCAATCACTTTGGTTAATGATAATCTGGCCAGACTGCACTTAGGTTCAAAATACACACCTAAAATCCAGAAGTAACATTCAACCACTCTATCTCTGGCAAAAGGGAAGTTCTTCGGACGATCTAAATTTTTCCACCATCTGTATCAAATCCATCGACATAAGGTAGAAATGAATTCAAGTCAGTGAAAGTACTAGCTAGCTTTTAATCATAAATACATAAGGTTTCGTTTATTTCAAAATTTAAATAATTCCAACACTTGAAGAAAATAGGAAAAAAAAAAAACATTGGGAAGAACTTACTTTGTTATAATCCGTAGCTCCTCTCGGTGCAGCCTTTGTAAGATATTGAAGTCTACCTTAGCAAATTTTAGTAAAATAGCATTGTGTGATACGTCTTCTTGATAAAGTGACATAAATCGTCTGGCTCCCACTCTATTCAAAGTTTTTTGAATCGGCACATCTAGAGCTTCCTTGACCCGTTTGGCCCAATAGTTGTCAAGATTCGGCAATATAGATACCAGCTGAGAGGTAGTGAAATTAAATCCTTCCTCCAAAATATCCTCATCATGGATCCTGTAATTTGTTGCCTCAAAAAAGCTCAGCAATCCTCGAACATCGTTTGCCAAAGATTCCTTAAAATTTCCATCTTGATCCTTGAAGTTTTTGAACACATCTATGTGTACACACATAAGGTTCATGACAACAAATTAGTTAATTAGATTAACGTTATATAGCATCAATCTTATTCTAGTCAAGCATATCACTATGTTTGTGATATTAGGCAAATTAAAAAATTATTACCGCAGGTAACGTGGTGGCCGAGTTGTCTTAGCAATCGAAAACGAAGAGCAACTTGATGAAGCTGGTCATGGTTAATTCCATCTTCTTCTTGTTGCTCCATTAACATGGAAGTTAGTAATCCTTCGATTTCGCTTTCAAAGTGATAGGCCACTCCAAGACGTTGGATAGTGTCAATCAAGTCCAACTTCTTCTCCCAAGCGACAAGAAGATCGGTTTCAGGGTCAATCAGCATTTTCCTCACTTCTTGTTTCAGGGTTTCATGCTCCAACTCTTCTTGGGAAAAGTTCTCCTGCAAAAACAATCCAACAAACACGACGCAGACCTTATATTAATTATGTTTCATGAAGATATGTGACTACAGAAGAAATAGTACATGTAAATGTGTTTTGTTTCTTGTATCGAAAGAAATGCACCTGGTTGGAATCATCGGAATTTAGTAACGCCACCAAATGCTCTTCCCACATGCTTGGCGGGAAGTTGGCGAGGCGCCGCCTCAGCGGCTGATCGGAAATTTCAACAATTGAGACAGCAGGTGGGCACTGAAGAGCAGCGACGTCCATGTTCGACATTCTTAATTTTACTTTAAAACAAAAGATGAGCCGTTAAATTAAGGGACAGATGATTAATAGATGCAGAAAATGTGCCAAAGATGAGTACTAAAAGCTATATGAGGTTCTCTCAGAAGCTTTGCTGCGTGAGTGCTTCACTGCTATCACCAATGCATGTATATATAGAGAGGTCTAAACTGCCTCTATGATCATGCATCCTTCATTTTCTGTCTGAATTTTCTTCGTCAATTAACATTTTTTTAAGTAAACTTGGTCCCAGAAATTCAAAGGGATAGAAATCATGCATGTATGGTTCAAAAGTTAAGGAATTTGGCTTGCGTACAAATGGTACACAATATGTATGCATGTATATCAAATAAACAAAAATATTCCAAAGGAAAACTAATATAGCATCTACCCTCAGATTATGAGTGTGCTTCATTTGACAGATCTCAATTACCTAGAAATTAAAGGACTTAAATACTTGGGCGGCTGTCCAACTATTCATTCATTTTATTTATTTATTTATTTTTTTTTTTGGGTGAAACTAGTTTTTAAAAATTTTTATCCCACAGCTATCTCTCTATCTATCTATATATATATATATATATATATATATATATACATATATATATATATATATATTCTAGGTGGCGAAACTAGTTTTTGACAATTTTTATCACATCAACTATCTACCAATCTCTACAAAGGGTTCAAGTTGACGGAATTCGAATTTTCTTCTTTTATTGTTATATAATTTGTGTGTGTCTGTGTGTGTGTTAATGGATTTGAACAGAACATCATATTGCAAATGAAGCTTCACTAAAGTGATGTCCCTTTTCCTTTGATAACGGGAAGACCAGAAAGTAGCAATTTTCCGTAACGAAATATTTGAGAGAGAGAGACATGATGCTATAGTACAGCTAGAACATGCAGTTGTTTAGTTGGTGAATTAATTAAAGTAAAAAGAAAATGTATACATATTGGTTCATGTCGGAGAAATAATAGGTAGACTTCTTCGGAAAATCAGCGGCGAGAGTGAATACGTGAAGTTATTTGGTCATTAGTTCCCATGGAAAAAAAGAAAAAGAATTAAAGAAAAAAAGAACGATGAAATTAAGGACTTAGGAGTTGAAAAGTTAATTGAGGTAGATATTACTAAGTGGAAGTTTTAGTCAAAGGCTAGCTTACTATTCACATTCACAACATCATAGTTTTAAATGTTATATTTTCTTGGTTCCGTTTCAATAATCTACTCTTTCTTTTTTTATATTACGTACTCGGTGTCCGAAATCATTATTTCAATTATCTATTTTGATGAACCGTTGTAGTATAATGAAATTGAGCATTTAATAAGATTAATAAAATACAATTAAAGATTCATGGAACATCTTATGAAAAAAAAAAAATGCTGCTTTCCTCCTTATCCCCATCAGCTACCTTCTTTTTTTCTTGTTAGTTTATCTACAAGAACAATAATTCTTGACATGTCAACTTTTCAACGTCGACGACAACCCAAGAGAATATTAAATGGATGAAATTGTGATGATGAAATATAAATTTTTCTTTTTTTAAAGAAGGAAGGGTCCTTCATTTATGTATTAGCTCCGGTCCTCATTGTAAGTGATTTTAATTTCTCTTAGGTGTTTTTTTTTATTCTTTTAATTGAAAATAAAATCTTAAAAATTTATTTTCACATTTATTTTGTCGTCTTAATTATGATAAAATATTTATAAAATTTAAATTTTAATTGAAAAAAAAACTTGAAAAATGAAACTTACAAGATATCAAAATATCTTATAATAAAGTTCCAAAAGAAGTGTTTACTAAAAGACTGCACTGTACTTGTTATTTTGTGACTACTAAATTACTCACAACGTCGCCATGACAATCTTTCTGGAGTACCACTTCTTCCGTCATTGATAAATATCCCTATTCTTAATCACTTGGATTCTTCGTAGCTGTCTTAATTTGAATTTGTAACCAATAACAATTATTGGATAAAGATGTCCTATGAATCAAGAAGCTTCCACCAATATTAGTCCAATAAAATATTTTATATACCCATCACTGGAATCGTACTCGTAGCTATGTTTTGAAAGCCGGAACAGAAGGTGAACTGACAACTCAAGTGGTTCACTGGTTTATCGGTTTAACCGATTTAGATCGACTTTTAAAACTGGTAAAAACAAGTATAAAATATATTTAAAAAAATAACTTATTTTAAAAATTTTAAAATTTTGTTTTAATTTGTACCCATTATCGGTCAAATCGCGATTTTATCCGGATTTGACCCAGTTTGACCAATTTTTAAATCTACCCGTTATTAATCCAAACCGGACCGGGAAGGCATCGGAGGCTTTCCCGATCAAACTGGTTTGACTGCCCGATCCCGTCCAGTTTTCAAAACACAGACTCAAAGTTCACTTCCCCTGTCGCTCTCATGAATCTAGTACAAAACAATGGCAAGCTGATGTATCTGCGACGTGGAAACATTGTCACGTCACAAGTTTCATTCTAGCTACATTTTTAAGTCACTTTAAATATTCTTCTGGTCATTATAGGTAGAATATTATAGAAAAAATTAATGAAATACATGACGTGCCCCCATTTGGTTTGTTTCCCTGGCATCTAAACCCTAGAATAATATTGAAGGTGTATTATTTGCGTTGAATTTGAAAGAGAGAACTAGGAAATAGCTAATAAATGCAAATGCACTCATTTTCCTACCCTTTAATCCTTTAGAGTTGAACTTTCTTTCTTAATCTCTCCCATCCTTGTTATAAAATATTTTGATTTCTCCTATATTTCATTTTCTTGTTTTTAAATTGAAATAAAATTTTAAAAATATTTTGTAATAAGTGGGAGAACACAATAAATTTGAAAATGAATTTTCATGATTTTATTTTCAATTGGAAGAATTAAGTTAAATGAAACCTAAGGAAAATTATAATTTAAAATGCCTTAATAAAGACCGGAGAAGCATTATATAAATTGAAATTAACCTTTTTATTAGCCTAATCGAGAATTAAAATTCACCTTGAAGAAGAGTAAAAGGAGTTCAACTTGAATCATTTCCCTTATCCTTCGGTAATAGGATGATATAAAATAAAAAGAATATTTCTTTGGGATATAATCTCCTAGTCATTTTTCACATTTTTTCCTATCATATTTATAAGACATCTGATTTTTATAATATTTCATTTAAATGGTACTTCTAAGTTTACCTCCTATTTAGCTCTCTAAACTTTATAACTAAATTAATTTGATTAATGTCCAATATTTTCTTCTAGGAAAATAAACCAATATTTTTAATAGAGAGATAAAATATGTAGATAATTCACTAGCAAATACTCCCTACGATCCTTATTATAAGGCATTTTGATTTGTCCTAAATTTCGCCTAATATATATTTTTTAATTAAAAAACCTTAAAAACTTTCTTTACAATTTGGAGAATACTGTGAATATGAAATGTAGTCTTAAGGTTTTTTTCTCAATTCAAAATACATATTAGGTAAAATTTAAGACAAATCAAAATGATTTATAATAAGGATCGGAGGGAATAATTCAATTTATTATTTTTGTATTTTTTTTAAAAAAATTGTTTATGTCTTGTAATAAAGTGCAAAAATTTTAGTAGCAGAAAGATCAAAAGGCGGCTAGGGTTTTTTTTCTTTCCTTTTTTGGTTCGGTTGGTGGTGCATTATGGTCAAAAAGGAAATCTAGATTACGTTCCAGAATAAAGCCAAAACACGTGCAATGAGGAAATAATAGGGAGCCTTCTTTGGAAAATCCGAGGCGAGGGAGCGAACACATCAATTGATTTGGTCATTAGGTCATTAGGCCACTTTAATTGGTCCGATAGAAAAAAAAAAAACCAAGGCTGAAAAGGACTTAGGAGCTTAAAAGTACAAGTTTACGGATCATAGAAAAAGAAGCCGTAGTCTATATAGGCTACCTGACAATTTGACAGCATACATGATTCAACTAAAATACTTTTTTGGTCACGAAAAAATTGTCCACTTTAAATTATATTCTTGATTCAAAATTATGGTAAAATAAAATTTTAAATTGAATAATAAAATATTATAGTCTCTCATTTTAATAATTCACTTTTAACAATTGTTTTAATTTAACAATATTGACTACTAAAATGGTACAACTACTACTAGACTATGAAAAATGATGTTTTCTTCTTTACCTCGATCATCATCAGCTTTTGTCTTCTTGTTTTTTTAAATTTTTTTTTTTACTTTTTTCTACTGTTAATTACTTTCTCTAAGAGAGATAATCCTTGACGTGTCAAGTTTTCATAATTTGACAAATATTGGTTTCCCAACACTAATATAATGTGAAAGCGATGGTATCGTAAAAATAAGATATGTCATTCTGTCTAAAGGAAATAGTTCACTTTAAATTCTGAAATTTGAATTAATTTTAATATAAATATAAAAATTTAGTGTGAATTATTTTTTGGATCAGATATAAATGTAATACTACATCTGTAAGGGATTTAGGGTTTAGTATATTGTAATAATAGTTATAAAAAAAAAACAATTATCAGGGGTCCTTTTGCTTAATGTATTTATTGTAAGGCTAGCTGCACTGTGCTTGTTGTTTGTGACAACTATAACTATACACAAATCTAAAGATCGTTGACTGACTATTCTAGGAGAATGACAAGTTGGTCGTTATAATAAGTGCCATTTGTTGAGAGATCAGATGAGAACGCCACTCTTGACACTGGTGATGGATAAAGTTTGTTATTTTGTAGTTTCCATATCTTATTGGAAGAAATATTGCCGAATGGCAATGACGAAGATTCAAAAAAGAAGTAAAGAATAAAAATTTTCTTGCATCGTGAAAATAATTAATTTTAGATACTCCTCCCATTTTATAATGTATGTCTTGCTAACAATTTCATTAATAAAAATAGACCATTAAATAATTTGTATAAAATACAAAATTATTATTATTTATTATACATATAACTCATCACTAATCAATACAATATAATCTTAAATATCATTATTTCATTTCTAATGTAAGGATTATATTGAGAAAAAAAGAATAAAAAGTACCTCGATTTTGTAGAGTAACATAAATCTTACAAAAATTTGTGAACCCTTAAAATCATATATATTTAAGAATAGAGGGAGAATTTTATACAAGAATTTTTGAGATTTTGTTATTAGATACGAAAAATATTATAATATATGAGAATCGTAGAAAAGTTTGTTTCCTCTCAAAAATTAAATTTTTATTCACATTTATGTGTGGTTTAGTGGAGCGGATTTTTTTTTTAAAAAAACTATTGTTAAACTAAAAAATTTATAAACCAAAGATGGTTTTTTTTTCTTTTTTTTTTTTTTTTGGTTGGGAGGAAAGCATTATTTGATCTTATGATTTATATAAATCTCAGTTTTACATCAGTTGATACTCGTAGCTGTCTTAATTTGAAATTTTGAATTGTATGAATAACCATTGGAAAAGTAAATCTATTACAGATCGATATGAGTCAATTAAGAATTAGCTTCCGCCAAGTCCACATGAATTCTACTGGATGTCGTTCTCAAGAATTTAGCACAAAAGACAAAACCATTGGTACCGACTTTTATGCGGCGTGGAAAGATCGGTTTCGCCGTCGTCGAATCAAAATTTTTTATTCTATACATTTTCAAGTCACTCATAATCTGAATAATCAAGGAAGAGTAAGTAATTCCATGACGTACGACTGCTTCCATTGTCTTCCTTGGCGATCATATACAGGCATGATTGACCGATTTAGCTATTCGTTGTTAAATTCTCATTTTGATTTCCACTTTTAGTAATGTCAATTATAGAAAAAATACCATCCCAAATGTAAAAGATTACAGATCACAAATCTTAGCTTTGCCGATGATTTAATCATCTTGTGCAAAGTGGATTTGATGACTGTAAGAAGGGTTAAAAAAGTGTTGAATGAGTTCTCAGATACCTCAGGCTTTAAAGTAAAACTCCTGAAATCCAATACTTACCGTGGGGGTGTGAGAGAAGAAGTTAAGGATGAGATACAACATATAATAGGGTTTAATAGAGGTGTCTTCTCTATGAAGTACTCCCTCTGTCCTAAAATTATTGGCGAGTTTGAGAATTCACTTTTAGTACAACTTGAACTAGAAATGAAAACTCAAAGTGGATAATAATTATGGGACGGATGGAGTATTTACGTATTCCTATATCTCCTAAGAAGTGGAATGGTGTGGACTGTCAACTGTTGGTGGACAAAGTTACTGCGAGGTTGAGATGTTGGACCACTAGACACTTATCCTACGCTGGAAGGGTAGTTCCGGTAAATGATGTCCTGCTCACTTTGCATACATATTAGGCTTCCACCTTCATGTTACCTAAGAGTATAATCAAGCAGATTGTTAGCATCTGTAGGGATTTTCTGCGGGGCAAAAAGGAGAATGGGAGAGTCAATGCCTTAGTGGCTTGGAAAGACGTATGCAAACCGAAAAAGCTGGGTAGTTTAAACTTTAAAGAACCTGAGATTTGGAATAAGGCTGCATTAGGGAAACAAATCTGGAATATAGCGGTTAAAAAGTATAAACTCTGGGTAAAGTGGTATCATGAATATTATCTAAAAGGGCAAACTATGTGGGACAATCAACCATCCCTGGGAGCATGTTGGTACTTGAAGAGGCTGATGAAGGTCAAAGATCTGATCAAAGAGGGTGATGTGCAAGGGAAATTGTCAGGGACCAAAACTGATGAGTATACTACTAGTTCTGGGTATATGTGGCTAAGAGGAGCTGGGATGAAAATGAAAGAGGCAGCTTTGATATGGAATAAATGCAACATCCCAAGACACAGCTTCATAATGTGGTTGTTGATGAAGGGGAGATTGCTCACTTCTGAGAGGCTGTTGAAGATGAAAGTCATTGATCAACCTTTGATGTGTGCTCTCTGTTCAGAGGAGGAAGAAAGTCTTGATCACCTATTCTTCCAATGCCAGTTCTCTATTAATTTGTTGCAGAAGCTGAAACTCTGGTTAGGATGTTCTACTATCCTTAATAAGATTTCAGTATGGAAATCTAGATTGTTGAATGTATGGAAGCAATGTAAGTGTAAAAAAAGAGTCCTTCTTGGTGTTTTAGCTGCTGCTGTATACAACATTTAGAAGATAAGGAATGAGATTCAGCATGGGAAGAACATACCAGAAGTAGATGCTGTTGTGAAGCAGATTCAACAAGTAAAAAATGGAGATTTCAGCTGTTGTAAAAAATATAGGCCAAGTGAAAAAACTTTCTTACAATGTATAGGCTTTGTAGTTTGAGCTTTTAGTGGTGCATTGTTAAGCTGAGATAAGTGTAGAACTGGCTTGTAGAGAGAAAATATGATGTAACAATTTTTTGTGCAATTTGACATAGACATATAGATCCAGACATCCATTTCACTGACCTTTACAGTAATTTGCATCTAATATATAAATGTTTTTATGAGAAACACTAAATTTCATTCATTTATCATAAATTGTCTAATTTCAGTAATAATATAAAAAAGAAAATCCAACACAACTTATAACATGTTTATTCGTTTACCATAGATAAGCCTATATAAATCTATAAGTTCTACTGTCTCAATCCTCTATGGTCAGCTTGTTGGAGGCAAAAAAAATTTTGTTTTCCACTTAAATTCAAATGTCAAGGTAAAATTTAACACTTTCAATATAACCTTTTTATTTACTTTTTAAAACTTAGTTTATTATTTATTATTTATTTATTTTTAATAACCATCGCCAGACCACCTTCACCACGGTCAGGTGCAATCTAATACCATCGGCCACCGCAGGACCACCACTAGCTGACTGGATTTAGGCTAATTTCAAGCCGAGTTGGTCGTTATCCAGCCGATTAGTCGCTACCTAGTGGTGTTCAGGCAGCAGTCGATGGTGGTCAGAGGGCGGTGGCGGTTGTAGAGGTAGTCTGGTGGTGGAGATACATAATAAATTTATCCATTCCATAATAAATGTCGTTTTTGTTATAAATATAAACTGAAGAACAAATCTATAAAGTCGAGAGAAAGAACAAGTAGGGAGAGAGAACAACATAGAGGGAGAAAGAGAGAATGATCTGTGTATTATTTCTGCAGAGATTGCTCTCCTTTTATAGGGATAGCATATACAGAGATAATAGCAAATAGAGATAACATTTAACTGGTGATAACATCTAATAAATATTATCTCTATGCGAAAAATTTCTATACAACTTTACTAGCTTGTTGACATCCACATTATCAGATAATTATAACACTCCCCCTTGGATGTCCATTTCCTGGAATAATGTCTCGTTAAAACTTTTAGTAGAAAAAACCTAGTGGAATAAAAATCTAATAAAGGAAAAAGAGTACATTTCCAAATATGACGCTACCTCGTTAAAACCTTGTCAGAAAAACCCATTGGGACAAAACCACGATCAAGGGCAAAAGAGTACTGCGTGAGGAGAAACTCCCCCTTTGAGTACATCACTTGGCATCTTTCAACTGCCGCGTTCCAATCTTGTGAACTAACCTTTCAAAAGTCGATGTTGGTATTGATTTCGTGAATAAGTCAGCTAAATTGTCACTTGAAAGAATGTGTTGAACATTGATTTCACCATTCTTCTGAAGATCAAGGGTAAAGAAAAATTTGGGTGAAATATGCTTCGTGCTATCACCTTTGATGTACCCTTCCTTCATTTGGTCAATGCAGGTAGTATTATCTTCAAACAAAGTTCAGAATTGCAGGTAGATCCCAACCAAATGTAATCCACACGATCCTCGAATATAAGAAACAATAGATCCCAACCAAACACACTCTCGACTTGCTTCATGAATTGCCATAAGTTCAGAATAATTAGTCGAAGTTGCAGCTAAAGTCTGTTTCATGCACCACCATGAAATAGCTGTTCCCCAACATGTAAAAACATAACCAGTTTGAGATCGACCATTATGAGGAACGGATAAATACCCAGCATCTACATAACCTACTAAATCAAGCTTAGATGTTCTTGAATAATAAAGGCCCATACCTATCGTACCTTGAAGGTAGCGAAATATATGTTTAACACCATTCCAATGCCTTCTTGTAGGTGAGGAACTATATCTAGCTCACAAATTCACAGCAAAAGATATGTTAGGCCGTGTATAACTAGCAAGATTCATTAATGCCCAATAGCACTAAAATAAGGTACTTCTGGACCTAGTAACTCTTCACCATCCTCACAAGGCCTAAAAGGGTCTTTATCCTTATTAAGTGTCCTTACAATCATTGGTGTGCTCAAAGGATGTGCCTTTTCCATGTAAAATTGTTTAAGCACTTTAGCAGTATAAGTAGAATGGTGTAAAAACATGCCACTTGTGGTGTGCTCAATTTGTAAACCAAGACAAAATTTTGTCTTTCCAAGATCTTTCATTTCAAATTCTTTCTTCAAGTGGTTTGCAGCTTTAGTGAGCTCTTTAGGAGTCCCAATCATATTTAAATCATCAACATAAACTGCAATGATTATAAACTCAGATCTACATCTTTTGATAAAAATACTGCAATGATTACCAACTCATATCCACATCTTTTGATAAAAATACATGGGTATATTGGATCATTTAAATAACCTTCCTTTATTAGATATTCACCAAGGTGGTTATACCATATTCGTCTCGCTTGTTTTAGGCCATACAATGATTTACACAATGATTCACCAAGGTGGTTATACAATGATTTTTATTTAATTTTTATAATAAAACAAATATCACCCGCACAACGTGCGGGCACAATACTAGTTAAGTATTAAAGGAACTTAATTATTTGTAGAAAAGAAATGTAGATTAAAAGTGAGATCTCTCTTACGTAAATGACACCAATACAACATTAAGAAGTGAATGCATTCAGGATTTTCATAAAATATACTCTCCCTCTGGTATTTAGCATAAGGCATTTTGATTTGTCCTAAATTTTACGTAATACATATTTTTAATTGACAAAAAAAACCTAAAAAATATTTCATAATAATTAAGAGAACACAACGAATGTTAAAGTATATTTTTAAACTTTTTTAGTCAATTAAAATTACATACTAGATGAAATTTAGGACAAATCAAAATGTCTTATATTAAGGACCAGAGGGAGTAATAATGAAATTGAGCCCTAACAAGAGTCAGTCTAGAGTGACGCATGAAAGGTAGTTACTTTGAAGAAGTTCTAGGAAATCTGTAATGTGTTATTTTATTTGTCCCAAAAAAAGTCTATATTGAGTTTTGAAATTTATATTATTTTTAATACAAATTTCAAAACTCAATGTGGACTATTTTTTTGAACAGATATAATATTATTGAGGGGAGCGCTGTACTAATCATTTTTTACTAAATTGTTGTCAAATTTGTAGACTGATGACTATTCCTTGAAGTGTCATGAACTCATGTGATAGTGTCACTGTTTAGGACCACTCGTGAGACTTGTTTATCTTTAATGGAATTCCATCCATATATGCGAGCTGTGAGAGAGAGGAGACTACAAGTCTACAACTACCATGGATCCATAATTGTACTGCGGAGTTCATAAGTACTGATAATTTGTTAGTACGTAAGACCAAATGATAGACATTTAAATTATCCGGTGACATATGATACTAGATTTCGAATGAAAACATTACAAAGGGTTATTATTTCTGTTTCAAGTTATTCATTCTTTACCGGAATTTTTTGTTTTTTCTTTTTTTTTAATTGCGACAAAAAGAGAGAACTGTTATTCATGATTGCGGACTTGTGGTGTCACTGTGTGACATTGTCGAGCGAGAACTTAGAAGAAGGGGAAAAATCACATACAATGTTTTAGAAATATGGAAATAATTTCAAGACTTCTTCTAATTTGGTAATAAAGATAATTAATACTTGCCCCGCCCCAAATTTGATATTTCACTTTTAATTAAATTTTATTGAAAAAAATTTAAAGAAAATAATCATTTTGGGACTTATGTAAGAAATTCAACTAAACGTGATTTTTTATTTTAGAACCGATGGAATCATCTCCCTCCGTCATTGTTAAATGTCTAATATCACTTTCTTACTTCTTGTGATTTCTTCTCACTACGAATTTGATCAATTTGGATTCTCGGAGCTGTCTTAATTGAATTTTATTAACAAAAAAAAAAACTGTTGGATAAAGAAATCCTATAAATCAAGAAGCTGCCACAAAGTATGACATATTTTAATCGTGAAATATTTTTAAAATATGAATATGGAACAAAAAGAAAAGAAAACTCTAATATAGAAAAAATGCATCCAAGTACCGACCTTATTTCGTACCAAATTGAACTTTCTTACTTGCTTACTTTCTTTTTTAAAAAGAAGCAAGAAATAACAAGTTGAAGTCCATTTTCATAGATGATTGAAAAGATAGTCAAGCATTATTGTAGTTAGACTTTAGCATTATAGTCTGCGGAACACCATCAATGAAAGTTTAGAGACACCACGTGGGCTATGAGCCATAGTTACAGGAAGTCTAATTTTACAGCCGACTAAATAGTAATTCTTCTGATATTATTATATACTTCCTCCGTCTCATAATCATTGTCCACTTTGCCCAAAAAATTTTGTCCCAAAATTATTATCCAATTTGATTTTTTATGGATCAAGTTATACGTTTGTCCTTAGTAAAAAACATTATCCATAAAATCTTAGTGGTTAAACAATTATTTATGTAGGGGTATATCCGGTTGTTTAAGGTAAAATATAATTAAGTTTGACCAAAAATAAAATCTTTCATTTTAGTAAATTATGGGACAGAGGGAGTACATGATTTTGTAACATTGTGGAGGTAACAAATTTTGGAAGAATTGTTAACAACTTTAGACTTTAGCATTTAAAATCATTTTGGAACGTAACACATAATACATGTCGTAGATGTAGTACATGGGAGAGTAGAGATTAATGATTGATTTCTCCCTTCCCTTTTTGACTATTTATATCCAGTATCCCACCCTTTTGCCAATTGCCCATCTACCAAAAACAAACGAACACAAAAACAAGAAGAAACAAAAATAAAGGAAGCAAGATGCATCTAGATCTGAGCTGGACTCCTTTTGTGCTTATAGTTTTCTTGAGTTTGAATTTCATCAAGAAATGGAAAAACATCTCTTCTTCCAACAGACTCAAGAAGAAGCTGCCACCAGGTCCAATGAAACTACCCATCATTGGAAATTTCCACAACATGATGGGTTCACTTCCCCATCATGCTCTCAGAAATTTAGCCCAAAAACATGGTGATCTCATGCATCTTCAGCTCGGAGAAATCTCCAACATCGTCGTATCCTCCGCTCGGGCCGCGGAAGCGATTCTGAAAACAAATGATCATGCTTTTGCAAACCGGCCCAGTGTTTTGGCCGGAAAGATTGTGTTCTACGACTCTTCCGACATTGTGTTCTCCCCTTACGGTGAATACTGGAAACAAGTTCGGAAACTGTGTAGTATGGAACTTCTTAGCCCCAAAATTGTCCGATCACTCGGTTCGGTTCGCCAAGCCGAGATCTCGAATCTGGTTTCATCGATCCGGGAATCGGCCCAGATGCGACCAAAACAGGGGATTAATGTGTTCAACACAGCTTCCTCGTACACAAGCTCGGTGGTTTGTAAAGCAGCATTTGGTAGAACATTTAATCAGCATCGGACCCAACTGATAGAGCTGATGAAGGAAGTGATATTGCGGATGAGTGGGTACGATGTTTCCGATGTTTTCCCATCCTGGACACTCATTCATCACCTGAGCTTGATGAAGCCCAAGCTGTTGAAGCTCCGAAAAAAGGTGGACGAGATTATTGATATCATAATTCAAGAGCATGTTGACAGCCCAACTCGAAAGAATGGCGAATTCGGAGAAGAAGATTTGGTGGACGTCATGCTTAGGATCAACGGAGGTGGTGGCGGCGCTGACCTCCAATTTCCGATCACCAACACAAATATCAAGGCTATTGTATTGGTAAGTTATATTTCGTCTTTCAACTTTTATATTTCATCTGTCCCTGAATTATTGTCCAATTTGAATTTACATTTTTAATACAATTTGAAGTAAAATTGAAAAACCAAACTGGACAATAATTTCGAAACAGGAAGAGTATAAAATAAAGTGAATTAAATAATCGATTCTATTGTGTAATATTTTAATAAGTGTGTTTTTTTTCCGTCCCAAAATAATACAATAAACGGAATAATAATTACACTCATTTAATGCAGGACATGTTCACTGGAGGGACTACAACTTCAGCTACAGTGGTGGAATGGGCAATGGCAGAGATGATGAGAAATCCAGATGTAATGGCAAAAGCCCAGAGAGAAATAAGGAAAGCTTTGCCTGTAGGCACCAAAACAATTGAAGAAAACGATATTCAACATTTGACTTACTTGAAATGGGTAGTCAAAGAAATTCTGAGACTTCATCCTCCTGCTCCTTTGACTCCCAGGGAATGCATGGAACAATGTGAAATCGACGGATATACAATTCCTCTCAAAACAAGAGTTGTAATTAATATTTGGGCGATCGGGAGGGACCCTAAGTACTGGGATGACCCCGAAAGTTTCCGACCAGAGAGGTTCGAGAATAACTCTGTTGACTTTCTTGGAACCAATTATGAGTACGTACCGTTTGGTGGCGGGAAGAGAGTTTGTCCGGGAATGTCATTTGGTGTAGCTAATATTGAAGTTCTATTGGCTAATCTATTGTACTTTTTCGACTGGACACTCCCGAATGGTATTGAAAGCACTGGTTTAGACATGTCAGAGGGCTATGGATTCTCCGCTGCAAAGAAGAACAACCTTTTCTTGGTTCCCTCTGTCTATGCATGAATCGTTTGGTGCATTACGTGCATTTTAACTTGTGTACCAATGTTGTTGAATTTAATGAATAAAAAGTTGCACTTCCAGTAATGAACTACTTAATTATGTGAAGCATCCATTAAAAGGAATCATAATCTTTTTCATTAATTTTCGATATATATTTATAATTTGATACCTATAAACTAGAAAAAGAAAGTAATAGACCAATATTATTTCTGTTCCCAAAAAATGAGCCGAAGTTTAGAGATTTATACTATTAATTTTAGTAGAAAATTTTAAACTCACTGTGAATTATTTTTTCTTAGGATGGAAGGACCAGCTATTACTCTTTTGGGGTGTAGTGCCTTTCACAAAATTAAATATTAATCAATTGTTTGCAAAATTTCATAAAACTGTTCATCTTGTGTAACAATAGATACAGTGGTACAGAGGAAGGGTTAAAAAAAAAGTACCTCAACTAGATTATACTACTTCTAAATGTTAATAATCTACAGAGGAAGGGATAAAAATTATCTCTACCATTTCTTCGCAAAAGTGTGCTTTGACGATATAGCAAACTTAATTATAAACATCCATGTTGTGTCTGGAGAATGATGTCAGATAGAATAAATATCGACACGGTTAGGAATTGATCATTTAAGCTAATTCAACCTTCTCTAACCAATGGAGACAATATTTTGAAATCACAAGCCGAAATTATTCGGCACCTGTCAAAATATTGAAGAAGAAAATATTTACACTAAAACTTTGGACCTTCCTTACTTCTCCCCCACTGTCTCGAGCTGGTTTTTCTAGGAACCAAAAACATTTGTCCCAAATTAATTTTTTTTTCTTTTTCTTACATCAGATGAGTAAGCTAGGCAAGCCAAATTAGAAGTATTATATGTCAAGAAGACCAAAAGGCCTTGGAGATGTGAGGTTGAAGTACTATGTATAAACTCTTCGATGACTTGAATAATATCTCTTTATAAGCTATAAACTTGATTTGCTATTAACTGTGTAATCATCCGTAATAAATCTGTACAAATTGGGACTTATATACTAAACTCTGTTGAGTGGTCTATCTTATTTACAACTAAGTCCCTGATCTATGTACAAGTATAAAATAGCTAATGCTAATGCTATGTACAATTAAGACTAGCTATTTTCATTTCTACATCAGCAACATCTTGGACTATATTATTCATCACACTAATATCGCATTCAAACGATAATAAAGAGGACAAGCAGCTCTACGTGCAGAGTGACAGACTTGAATGAAAAGAAATTTACGATCTTCATTTACTTGTTCACGACAATTTTTGGAGTGGAATAAATAGAGAATGTAGTAGTATATGTCATCAAAAGTAAAAAGAGATAACAGTAAAATTGAAAAATATTTATTTAATTTTTTATTGAAAATGAAATAAAACAAGAAAAAAAATTAAATTTATTATAAAGGACAGATAAATGGAGATATATAATCTACAAAGGAAGAGCCAAACCCTAACCCTTGTCTTTTCGTTTCTAATACAGTGGAACTAAAACCTGACGTGGAACCGCAAATGACAAAACGCATATTGTTATCGGTACGGCGTACTCTAGAATAACAATAAAACGGCGGCAGTCACCATGGAATTCTTTGTTCCATCAGCCAATAAAGACCAAAAGAAAGTGACTAGCTAAATATAATATATAACTATTATTTCCTATTTAAAATAATTGACCCATTTTATCGTACATTATAACATATGGGCTGAGCCAAGATCCATCTCATACAATGCATGTAGCTCCTATCAAGGATAGATTTATTGGGTGGCAGATTCTAGATTTATATTATAGGATGTCTTTAATACAAACAGTTTTAGATTTTATTCAAATTTGGACAGCTCCAGAAATCAACTGACTGGATGTATACGAGAAGTAAAAAGTAGTAAGACTACCAAAAAAAAAAAAAAAAAAACATGATATATGCATTCGACAATTGGGCAGCAGCATCAATCGGTCATTTTTTATTAAAATATAAAGAGTTGCGTACATTGTATACTCCATCTGTCCTAAAATTATTGTCCAGTTTGAGATTTCACTTTTAGTACAATTTGAACCAAAAATGAAAATCTAAATTGGACAATAATTTTGGGACGGAGGGAGTATTATTTTTAGACCATATTTCTTTTTCGACCTTTAATTAATTTAGTTCCGTCGATACAAATCAGCCATGATAGTTATGATCTTAAAACTTCTTAGAGATACAGCTGACGCATGCCAATATTGTAATTCTTTCTTGAAAGAGAAAAATGTTTGTATTGGAGTATTTGCGATTAACGATGCTAAACAAACGACTAACGACAATGAAGACGGAAACTGATAAAGGACCTTGAATTAGGAAGAAGCACATATTCATAATCTGCCCAATAAATTGCTCAATAGTCAATTTAGTTATACCAAAACGGCTTCATCGAAGTGACCATTAAAAATGAGACTCACGAAAATACTCTCTCCTATTTTTATTTTATAACGCATGTTGATTTCTCATAATTTTCAATTCGTATTTTTACAATTGAAAATAAAATTTTAAGAAGGATTTATAATAATTGGGAAAACAAAATAAAAATGAAATATATTTTTAAAATTTTATTTTCAATTACAAGAACACAATAAATAGAAATCAAGGCAAATTAAAATAATTTATAATAAAAATCGAGAAGTATTATTTTAGTTCGCTAGTTGTCAAATAGTACTAGCAAGGTAGCTTATAAACTTTTTTTTTTTTTTTTTTTGTGACTAGAATCTGTCATCAATAAACGTTTCCACACTTGTCTGCCGGTCCGACCAAACTGAACTATGAAGTCGTGTCGTAGCGATCCGGTGAGCTAAAGGCCCAGTAATTCCACAATGCACGTTCCAACATGCTCAATATTTTCTTCTTGACTATAATGCAGCACCAGCCAAACAAAAACCGAAAAAAAAAGAAGGAAAAACCCTAGCCGCCTTGGATGACTTTCATCCTTCTGCTATTCAATTTGTTTTTTGTTTTACTCTCTCAGTTTTATTACAAGACATAAATAAATTTTTTAACAAGATTATTGAATGAAATAGTGAAGTTAGTTATTTATTGGTGAATTATCTATACATTATCTTTATTAAAAATGTTATCACATTTCCTAGCAAAATAATATTCGATATCTATAAATTCGTTAATGCATTTATAAATTTTAGTGAGCTAAAGAAACATAAATTAACCACTAAACCAGATTTCTTATAAATAGAACTAATAGAATTTTTTTTTTAAATGTTATATAATAAAAACTGGGAGAGTATATCCTGAAGCAAAGATCATACTACTTTTTTTTGTCTTCCCATTATCGCAGGAAAAGGGAAATAATTAAATTTGAGTTTCTTTTACGACCCTAGAAAGTGATAAGAAAGAAATTTCAACTTTGAACGAAAGGGTGTAGGAAATTGAGTGCATTTGCATTCATTACTCATTAGCCACTATTTAATTTTCCCTCTTTCAAATTCAATGGAACTAATGTACTTTACTGCCAATGAGGGTTGGCCCAAGTGGTAAGGGTTCTGGCATTTTTCCGCGGTGACACGGGCCCTCATGACAACGATGTATCGCTTGCCATACTTTTCTACAGAGTAAGAGGCAGTAACAACCAAATGAGACGTTTTCAAGGGCGGATAAGTGGACTAGAAATGCATGCATAGAGTCTCCCTCGTAGTAGTACTATCTCCTTCCCCATAGACCCCATTCATGTAATAGTTTAGGCACTTGTAAGTTGGTTCTTGTCAAAAAAAAAATGTACCTTACTATTATTATTCTAGGGTTTACGATGCTAGGAAAACAACAAATTGGGGGCAGACTATTCTTCCTTGAATATTCTTTCTATAAAGACCAGAAGACTATTTAAACAAAACTTAATGTAGAATGAAACTTTTGATGTGACAATGCTAAAGTTTGTCGGCGCCAAAGATACAACTGCATCTGCATGCAATTGTTTTGTACTCTCCTTATATTCCATAAATAATTTACATTATAAATTATTAGAAGAGGACATACTTAAATTCGTGAGAGGGACATGCGAAATGAACCATGATCCATCCTAGGTTTTATTTCATGGAGAGTAGGTCCACAGCTTCTTGATTCATAAGATTTCTTTATCCATGATATATTAAAATTCAAATTAAGACAGCAACGAAGAGTCCAAGTGGTTAAGAATTGAGAAGCAAATCATAAGATAAAATAATATCATTCAGATATTTAACGATGACGGAGGAAGAGGTACATGCACCAGAGATATTATATGACAACTTGTCGTTCTCATAGAATAGTCATCAGTCATCAGTCAACACTCTTTAGATTTGTGAGTACACAAAAACAAGTGTATAAAGTACAGCGCAGCCTTTCAATGTATGCATTAGTCAATGACCTTCACACTTGCTCTTTTTTATTATTGTATATTTATCTTCACGATTTCATTCATTCAATCTTCTTTTGGCGTCAAACCAAATGGGTTATAGTGGAGTGGTAAGTCACGCCTCTAAACATAGTTCGAGAATTCGAATCTCGCCATGGATATGGACCAATCTTAAATCTTTTTGGCTTGCTCTCCCATCCATGAGGTGCCTATCATCAGCGAGTGAAATTAATCACTGTTATCGATAATATACACCATACAATATGAAAAAAAAAAAAAAAACTTCTTTTGGCGTCGGAGAAAAATATACTCATCAACTTTATTTTCGTCATGTAATCATGGATACAAGGATACGAATATTAATAATACGAAGACATCAATACAAATTAGCAATAGCATGGCAAATATTGATTTACACCCATACATACATACATAAATATATATATATAGACACACAATAGAACGTCGTTAATTTAATCATTTATGAATTGATAACTTTTTGCATTTAATAAATTTTTCAGTCCCAACCTGCAACCAGTACAAAAAGTAAAAAAAGTGATAAAATAATAAAATAATAATATTTCAAAAAATCTCATATATATATAAGTCCCAACAATAACATAAATTAATAAATATCTTAAAAGAAAAAAATAATAACTATAAATATTTAATAATATATGAACTATTGATACTTATTTTTTAATCTCTGGAGATGATATGAACTATGTATTGGTTTTTATTATTTAAAAGAGTTTCAATTCTTGATTGATTCGGATGGAAGAATAGTTGCCTTTTAAATAATTTAGTAACGGTTTTTTCCTCTCAAAGAAACTCTTTAAATTGATCATTTATTAAATTTTTTATTATTTAATAATTCTCTAAATTAATTGATTTTGGTCTTTCCAACACTATAAATTTTTAAAAGATCTAATGTGTCGATATACACACACATATATATATGAATTATAACTATTTATTAGTCAAATACATATATTTAATTATATATATATATATATATACTAACAAAAATTTTATTAGTTAAATATAGGACGTTACATACAAGTTGCCCCATCCCCACCCCCCCCCCCCTCCAAAAAAAACCATACGGGTTTTCATGAGTTTATGAATCAAAAATAAGTACGTAAGATAGTGTTTAAAATTTAGTCCAAAAAATGAATTGTAATTATAAATTTTTAAAATACTTACTAGCAGTCCAGAAATAGGAAAAACGTAAATAATATTATAAAAAAATTAAAATTACATGTCTAGTTGTAATTCTTTATTATAAATTTTTAAAATCGACGGGTCATGATGCAGTTCAAAATCATTGTTTAGCGGTGTTTCAAATGCTTGAACCGAAATCGATCTTGGGCTAGACGGTCCGGTTATGATTTTATGAATCGCCTCCTCCGATTTCAGTCCGATTCATAAACCAATAATCCGATTCTTGTTAAAACTTGAAACGTGATCTTGCCTAAACAACATCTTTCATAAGATGCTCAATAAATCTATTTAGTATTTGTGTTTCATTAATCTCATGTCAATAGTTAATTTTGTTAGACCAAAACAGTTTATTAAAGTAAACTATTAAAACGAGAGAATAACATTTTAGTTAAATGTTCTCAAATCGTAAGCTAGACTATATACTAATAATTCTCCATAGAAGTACTTATCTCACTAAATCTATAACTACTAAATGTAAACCACATCTTTCATTATAAGTTGCTCAATAAAGAAAGGAAAATATCGGTGCATGTTGGAGCATAAAGTTGTAGCTTGTAATTAAAGGAGAATGAAAATAGTTTGCTTTAATTTTTTTTAAAAAACTTTTTATTTTTAATGAACTTTACCTCTCGGGTGATAAAAGAAGCGTGAGCATTTAACCGTTATAACATTTCACAAGAAGAAAATTGCTTCTTTCCAGATTTCCTGTTATGGAAGGAGAATGGAAATAGTTTGCTTTAATTTTTTTTTACACGTTTAATTTCTTTTTAATGAACTTTAACTCTCGGCTGATAAAGGAGGCACGAGCATTAAGCATTGCAACATTTCACTAGAAGAATGTGATCCGTGACACAAAAGCAAATATGAACAATATGAACTACATGTGAGC
Source organism: Oldenlandia corymbosa var. corymbosa (assembly GCA_949775105.1). NCBI lineage: Eukaryota > Viridiplantae > Streptophyta > Magnoliopsida > Gentianales > Rubiaceae > Oldenlandia > Oldenlandia corymbosa. The sequence continues at coordinate 15,164,284 of OX459126.1, read as the reverse complement.
CTACCATTTTTATCCTTCAATTAATGCTGAAATTCCGTTAACCAAAAATAATAAAATTCCGTTAACCCTACCATTTATTAATTGATGCGATAAAAATTGTCAAAAACTAGTTTCACCCCCCCCCCCCCCCCAAAAAAAAAGGAAGACCGGACAGCCGCCCAATAATTAGGTCCTCTTTACTTAAGATGAGGCGAATGAGGTTGCTGATATGTGTTAAATTTCCTTTGGAATATTTGTTTAATTGATACGCCACCACCCAACTTCTTGATTTTTCTCCAAGACAAGCTCTCTTTCGAAGAAAGAACTTTAACCAAATATTTCTATACCTTAATTAATATTTGTTGGACCAAGATTATCCAAATTAAATATCCTATTAAAAATACGAATTTGTGATAAAGGCAGTTTAGACTTTAGACCGATCAATCTATATATATATACATCCATTTGTGATAGTAGTGAACCAATCATACAGCAAAAGCATCCGAGAGAAAAAAAAAACTTTTCCCTTCACAATTTTTCTTGCATTGAAGGGCATTTTCTGCATTTATTCTTCCATATACAGTATCTCATTAGTGTAAACCTAAGAACGTCAACCATGGACGTCGTTGCTCTTCAGTGCCCACCAGCTGCCGTCTCAAGTGTTGAAATTTCCGATCAGCCGCTAAGGCGGCGCCTCGCAAACTTCCCGCCGAGCATGTGGGAAGAGCATTTGTTGGCGTTACTAACTTCCGATGATTCCGATCAGGTGCATTTCTGAAATAAGAAACAACACATTTATTTGTCACTAATATTTCTCTACAGCCATATATCTTCATGATATATTTGATCAGTTACTTATTATTAGATAAAGTTTTGTGTCGTGCTTTTTTGGATTTTCTTGCAGGAGAACTTCTTTCAAGAGGAGGTGGAGCATGAACACCTTAAAGAAGAAGTGAGGAAGATGCTGATTGACGATGTAAACGATCATGGCGGCAAATCCAATGGATGGGAGAAGAAGTTGGACTTGATTGACATTATCCAACGTCTTGGAGTGGCCTATCATTTTGAAAGTGAAATCGAAGCTTTATTAACATCCATGTTGATGGAGCAACAAGAAGAAGATGGAATGAACCATCTCGGGCTTCATCAAGTTGCTCTTCGTTTTCGATTGCTAAGACAACTCGGCCATCATGTTACTTGCGGTAAGAATTTTTTAATTTGCGTAATAACACGAACTTAGTAACATGTTATAAGTTCATGGTTAGATTACTCTTTGACCCAACAAAAAATAGCACATTAGCTATTAACAAAAAACTATTAACTAATTTGTTGTCCATGAATCTTATGTGTGTACACACAGACGTGTTCAACAAATTCAAGGATCAAGATGGAAAGTTTAAGGAATCTTTGGCAAACGATGTTCGAGGATTGCTGAGCTTTTTTGAGGCGACAAATTACAGGATCCATGATGAGGATATTTTGGAGGAAGGATTTAATTTCACTACCTCTCAGCTGGTATCTATATTGCCGAATCTTGACAACTATTGGGCCAAACGGGTCAAGGAAGCTCTAGATGTGCCAATTCAGAAAACTTTGAACAGAGTGGGAGCCAGGCGATTTATGTCACTTTATCAAGAGGACGTATCGCATGATGCTATCTTACTGAAATTCGCTAAGATAGACTTTAATATCTTACAAAGGCTACACCGAGAGGAGCTACGTATAATAACAAAGTATGTCCCTCCCAAACCTTATATTACTGTGACTAAAAGCTAGCTAGAACTTTCACTGACTTGAATTCATATATACCTTATATCGATGGATTTAATACAGATGGTGGAAAAGTTTAGATCGCGCAAAAAATTTCCCATTTGCCAGAGATAGAGTGGTGGAGTGTTACTTCTGGATTTTAGGAGTCTATTTTGAACCTAAGTGCAGTCTGGCCAGACTATCATTGACCAAAGTGATTGCCATGAGTTCCATTGTGGATGACATTTATGATTCGTATGGATTCCTCCACGAACTCATCCCTTTCACAGATTCAATAGAAAGGTACACGAGTTGCAACTTCCAAACTGGTCTCTATCTTTTAATCTAATCATCTTATTTAATTTTCTAACACAATAAATCATTTATATATAACTCTAAAGTACTCAATATACCATAAATAATGCATGTTACAGATGGAATACCAGTGCATTGGATCAGTTGCCATCATACATGAAGCCCTGTTATCAAGCTCTATTAAGTGTTTATTCTGAGATAGAGGAAAGATTGGCTAAAGAAGGCAAAGCAAACATAGTGAGATATGCAATAAAAACGGTACGTACTAAGTCAATCGATGTTCGCAATTTTTTGAATTAGGCATAACTATCTTTTTTTACCAAAGTGTAATGATATATAACTTGTAATGAACAATGTTATTTGGATTTGATGTATCTTTGTGGCTGTTTTCAGATGCAAGATTTAGCAACGTCGTATTGCGAGGAGGAAAAATGGGCATTGAGAGAAGACATTCCAAATTTTGATGAGTACATGAAAGTTGCACTTCCAAGCTGTGGATATAAAATGTTACCAATGAATGCATTGGTGTGCATGGCGGAATATGTGACTGAAGATGCCGCTGCTTGGATTGCTAAGACCCCATTGATTATAAGATCCGCCACATTGATTTGTAGGTTGATGGACGACATGGCTGATGAAGAGGTATATATCTTAAGTATTTCAAAGTGTAGCTACCTATAATTAATTGTTAACAATCTTCATGGTTACTGATTTCTAGATATAATTGGGATAATCTATTTGATTTTGCAGTGGTGCAAAGACAGGGGGCAAGAAGCTTCAGCTGTGGAATGTTACATGAAACAGTACGGTTCTTCTAAACAAGAAACTTTGGTTGAACTTCAGAAAATAGTAGCAAATGCATGGAAGGATATAAACAAAGAATGCCTCAACCCAACTTCAGTTGTACCCATGTTCATTCTTGAGAGGATTCGAAATTTCGCAAGAATCATTTATCTTCTATATCGCGGCAATGATGGTTATACTACTCCTACAAAAGAGGTCAAAAACTGGATCTCATCTGTAATTTTTTATCCTATTCCAATATGAGCCCACGGCACTATCGATATGATTATTACACCAGGGGTTGGCTAGTGCTGTTATGGTGACGGATCACCAATTTTCGTTGTTTACACTTGATAAATATTTAGAATGTGTTCATTTTTTTTCTTTTAATGATGTCATCCAATCGTAACCTTCAATCTTTAGGTTTGCAAGGCTTCCAAGAAACAAGCTTGTTAAGAATGTGAAATTTAACAAATTGGCAGAACATTTCTGTATTCCTTTATTACTTTTTTATATGAAAGAATTATATATATATATATATATATATATATAAATTTCATGTGCATCGCATGTGATTTCAATGGAAAATTCAAGTTTCACGATATTGAATTGGTTGTCCTTGAATCAACTGCAGAAATGAAATTGTTGGATGATCGATCAATTTAAAATAACCTGAAGATGAAGAGTGAAGAAGATTGACAAAACATAGAAGTTGGCAAATTACTGTCCAAATGAATCAAATGAAAAAACCAAAAAATTAAAAATTTGAAGAAGAAGAAGAAGAAGTAGAAGAATAAGAAGAATTTGAAGAAAGGGTTTGTACGTACAAGAATTATCAATGATCACTTACACTGGAAAAGGAAAATAGAAAAGAGAAAAGAAAAGGAAAAAAATATTGTCCAAGGATGGATTATTCACACTTTTTATTTCCATCTTTTATAAAAAGTGAGGGAGGTCCAGACAGACCAAGATAAAAGCTGGTTCTTAACCATTCTTTTAAAATGATACTCCGTCTGTTCTAAAATTATTGTCCAGTTTGAGAATTCATTTTTAGTACAATTTGAGCTAAAAATGAAAACTCAAACTGGAAAATAATTATGGGACGGAGGGAGTATTATTTTCGGCATGAGTTAATCATGAAAATAAAAGTTAAACCTCTACGACCCCTAGTAGTTTTATTCCAATTAGATTCTAATTACATTCGCTCAAAGTATTTGGTAAAATTTCTTTTCTATGTAATGAAGAGGTATTATATTCAACCACAATTTGATCTCTGATGCCTTAAATATAAACAAATCTCTGGCTTTTGTAACGTCAATAAAATTAAATAAGAAGTCACAAAATTCACCGCTCCAAAAAAATTCAGTATAAGTTGGACCTTCTACCCACGAACCATCGTCATTCACGAATTCTGCAAATAATTCCGATGATGTTTTGGTTATAAACGAACTAATTAATAAATTCATCCCATAGGTAGGACTTGCGAATTCTAACTATTGAGATGGGATCATGTCATGACCAGACATTGTATTAGGACTAAATTAGAGTTTGTTGATTTTATGAGGATTAGATCGATGGCTAAATTGTATTATTAGTCCTCTTCTCAACTCTTAAACAGGAATTAGGCATTATTGTAAGAATTATCTATTAATGACGAAATTGTTCTGAAACTCTATTTTCTCCCTGAAATTCTTTCTCCCCCAAATTCTCATTTTAATCCCTCCATCAAATTCTCCCTTTCTCCCCTTTCTTCCCAAAATTCCGCTAAAATATGAGTTTTTTTTATATTAAAAGGTGTCCACTGTCGACAATAATGACTAATTCTCCTCGCTCATGGTTCTGACACACGGATTCTAAAAGTCACATCGTGACAAATCATTAGTAGCTGGGAGCCCATGTTCGCGGGATACATAAATTGTAGAGTAATCATTGTTAGTCATGTGAATGGGCTAGAACTTTAATGATTTCTGGCTAGATATAAGTCCACGGAAAATTCTTGGACCTAATATTGGGCTTAACGAAATATAGTTTGGATTCCTCTATATTATTTTCATGTTTTTTATCAGTCGCATTAGGATTTGTATAAAAAATTATAGGAAAAAGGATAGTTTGAAAAATCACGCGAATTAAAAAATAATGATAAAAAAATTTATGCAAAATTTTACTAGCTATATATTGCTCTTACATAAATGTAAGGGGAATATAAAAAAAAAACATAAAAAAATCCTAGAAGTAAAGTAAGTAATTTTCCATCAATATAAACTACTAAATGTAGAAAGATAAGATGGAATTGAGAAAAAATCATAATTAATGCTGCATTGTGAATAAGTTTGAGAGGTTAAAAAAAAAAAAAAAACAATGGTTCCATCCAAGATAGTAAAAATTATGAAGTCCACAGGGATTGTAGATTTAATGTTTTATGGAGATATTAGAAAAAGATATATGTAATTAAAACTCCTAAGACTTTTTTGTATTTAACGGTTGCAAGTAAAGCACGCATTGTTTTTCTATATGAAATGATTAGCATCATGAGGAAGCTCCATTTGATAGGTAGCTAGCAGCGGGCGTGGATCATTTAAGATGTAAACTGTTATGGTCATTGACGAGCTAATAAGTATATAGCGATTTTTATATAGAAAGAAATATAGAGGAACTTAATTTGCCTTTTAGGTTGGTCATTGACGAGCTCCATTTTCCTTTTAGGTTGCATGAAATTTAACGCATCGCAAGATATGATTCGGATTCCAAATATAGTAAAGTGACCGTTTGAATCTGATTATCTATTATTATGAGAGTTTCAACTTGACATAGTTTACTTTTATTGTCAGGAAAATAAGAAACTAGTAAGGAAGAAAGTTCAACTTTGAACGAAAAAATGAAATTTCCGACATAACACATAAAACGTAATAGTTTAATATGTTTGGCCTTTAACTCCTCCGTGCACCCAAAAAAAAGTAATTAGTAAAACGATTTTCTAGCCATTTTCATGCAACCAAAGAAGACTGCTCAATCTAAGGAGACTGCTCTTTGAATGAGTTGGACTTTCAGTAAGATAAATACAATCCAAAAAATTGAAGAAGAAGGGCCTTGATGGGTTCAAAGATAGCCCATCATACTCTCAAGAATTGAACCCAAAAAGATGAATGATTAGACTTCATCTTGCAATACCAATCATTTTGAGGGCCACAAATTGCTCCTTATTGATCCTTAATCAAGTAGCACAAATTTAACCCTAATTATATTACCTAAATTTCTTATGCAACTTAGCATTTTTCGCATTCCGTTGTTAATCCAATCTCGCATGATGTTTTCTTTTACTTTTTTCTTTGTCGGAAAATTAATTGCATTAAAATATAATTGCAAACTTGTATAAGAAGCGACAAGAATTTCTTGTCCCACCGGCCTAGGTAGAACACTAACTAGAGACACCATTATCTTTTGAAAAAATAAAATAAAATAAAATAACTTTAGCCTTTTTATTGAAGAAGCATTACGGATGAAATAACTATTAAACACATAAGTTGATCCCTCGCCCTTAAAGCTTATTGAAGGATTCTTCGTACATAGATGGGACCAAGAAAAGTTTATTTTTCCTTGGCGCGGTTATTCCATGAGTCTCCGACATGTCAAAATCAGTCCTGTTAATATCATTTGGGAGTTTCCAGTCAAAGTAAAACAACATATTAGCTAGCGGAACTTCTACGTTAGCTAAGGCAAATGACATTCCTGGACAACTCCTCCTTCCGATACCAAATGGTAGATATTCACAATCGTTACCCATAAAATCAGTAAAGTTATTCTCAAATCTTTCTGGAATGAAATTTTCGGGTTCGTTCCAATAATCAGAGTCTCTTCCGATAGCCCAAGCATTAACTATGACTCTTGTTTTTTGAGGGATAATGTATTCGTCTATTTTGCATTGCTCTCTGCTCTCGCGAGGAACCAATAAAGGTAATGGAGGATGAAGTCTTAAAGTTTCTTTAATTACCATCTTTAGGTAAGTCAATTTCTGAATATCGGTTTCTTCGATTGTTTTCTTTTCCGGTAATGTTACTCCCTTTATCTCATTTTGCAACTTTTCTAACACATTTGGGTTTCTTATTATCTCCGCCATAGCCCACTCCACCGTTGTAGCTGAAGTATCAGTTCCTCCAGTAAACATATCCTGCAAAATCAATAATGGATAAAACAAAAGATTCAACCAAATTCACATTTTGAGGAAAATCATACTACTTATGTCCCAAAAAAGTTGTCTATATTAAGTTTTCAGATTTGTATAAATTCCAAAATTCAATGTGGATTATTTTTTTGGGATGAAAGTACAAATATGAAAACTAAATGTGGACAATTTTTTTTGGAACTGAGGGAGTAATTTATTTTTCCATACTCACCAATATTATGGCCTTGATAGTTGTATTGGTAATCGGAAAATCAAGATCACCACTTCGTTTAATCCTCAGCAAAACGTCAATCAGATCTTCTTGTCCGAACTCGCCATTCCTCCCAGTTGGGTTCTCAACATGCTCTTGATGGATGACTTCTAAAATTTCATCAATCTTGCGATGCAACTCCACCAACTTGGGCTTCGAGCTTAAGTGATGAAGAATCTTCCAAGATGGGAAAACATCGGAAACATCAAACCCGCCCACCAGTATGAGTACTTCCCTCAGCAGCTCGATCAGTTCGTCTTGATGCCGTCCAAATGCTCGACCAAATGCCGCTCTACAAACCATCGAACTTGTGTAGGAGGAAATTTTTCGGGTCATATTTATACCATGTTTTGATCGCAACAGGGCTTCCTCCCGAACGGATGAAACCAGTTTCAAAGCCTCGTCTTGGCGAATTGAACCGAGTGATCGGACATTTTTAGTGCTCAAAAGCTCCAAAAAACATATTTTCCGGAGTTGTCTCCAGTATTCACCATATGGAGAGAATACAATGTCCGAATAGTCATAAGCTATGATCTTCCCAAGCATGATTTCGGGTCTATTCGCGAAAGCGAGATCATGCGTTTTCAGAACCGCTTTCGCTACCCGAGGAGATGATACCACCAGGGTAGAGATTTCTCCAATCTGAAGATGCATCAGATCACCGTATTTTTGTGCTAGACTTTTAAGAGTATGATGGGGAAGAGAACCACCCATCATTACTAACTGATGTATGTTTCCAATGATGGGTAGCTTCCATGGCCCTGGTGGAAGCATCTTCTTCTTCCTTGCATTCCTCTTCCATATCTTGATTATAAAGTTCAAAGCAAAGACAATGAAAAGGAAAGAGGGAATCCAATTGATGAAGTAATTGTTCATCATGTTTGGTTTGGTTGATACTTAAAATCTCTATGCATGCTCTCTTTCGCTTTTTTTCTTGTTTGTTTTTGTTTGATGGGTGCTTAATTGCAATGTCCATTTATAGCCCAATTTTGTGAAATTCAATTTTGGATGTTATTTTTAGTACTCTCTTTCTTTCAAAAAAAAAAAAAAAAATCACTTCAAGTTTTAAAATTTATAATAAAAATATCAAAAGTTGTACTATCATTCTGTCTTAATTTCAAGACAAAAAGAGTATTATTCAAGTAAGTATAACGCCACCGAAAATAATAATTGCACCGTTAAATTGCAACTCAGAATTATTTAGCAACCCTAGTCCCCTACCGGAATACTCACAGTGCCCACAACGTCACTTCAACCCCGCCGGCGGGTTTCCATCGCCATTTTGGACTGGAGTTTCCATCAATATAATCCATTAGAAAAGTTGTTCAAATTTGCCTACATAATTGTAATCTATAGATTATGGACAGATACAATGGCCCACTTATTTTACCTCCTTCTATATCATGCATGATCAAGAATTCAAACCTGATTATAAGAGTCTCTTTATCTTAGAAAGTATTTTTCTTTTTTTTAAACTTATAATTAAATAGTACTTACCGATGATATTCCGTATTGCACATGGTTTGGTTTCCCTTCTTTAGCTAATCTCGTCTATCTCTGAATATACACTTACAAGATTTCGACAAAAGTTGCTTATGCATGATGGTAATTGCTCAACGGCACTTGTATTCCATCTGTGTCAAGCAATAATTTATGTTCATTAAACAAATTAGTAGATAGATGATTCTTTTCAAAATACAAAAAAAAAAAAAAGAGTAGCTAGACGATGAACCATCAAACCAAAAAAAAAAAATGTAAGAAAGCAAATTAGCTGCATCAAGTTTTCATAGATGAACAATTACTGAATTTTAAGATTTGTATTTTTTTTATAGATGAATAATAAATTATACTAAAACTGAAAATAGACGATTATTTCAGGACGGACGGAACTAAATATGCATAAACCCTAAATGGCCTTCTACATACTCCCTCCATTCGAAAATAAGTGTTGTTTTAGCAAAATAGAGAAATTTCAAAATAAGTGTCGTTTTCGGATTTCAATGCATTTTTTGTCAAAAATTTCCAAACATACCCTCAAAAGAAATAATATTATTGGTGAACATTTATTTTAATGGGGTTAGTTGAGGATATTCTAATAATTTATCTACCCTATTTAAGTGATTTTTAAACTGTGTGCAAACTCTAGAATGACACTTATTTAGGAATGGAGGGAGTAATTCTGAACTCCCTAATTGATAGTATCATTGATGTAAGTATCCCTACCCTAAATGACCCGCGGATCGCCATCGCCATTTTGGGCCGGGGTTTACATCAATACATATCGTAATCAATACATAGATATAAAGGCCCACTTATCTTATCTCCTTTTCATCCATATCATGCCTGTTCTCCAATTATATTATCTTATCTCCTTTTTATCCATATCATGCATGTTCTCCAATTATATTACTCCCCGTTCCAAAATAAGTGTCGTTTTGGCAAATGGAGAAATTCCAAAATAAGTGTCAGTTTTGGGATTCCAATGTATTTTTTGTCAAAAATTTCTAAACATACCCTCAGAATAAATAATATTATTGGTGAGCATTTATTTTAATGAGGTTGGTTAAGGATATTCTAGTAATTGAATTACCTTATTTAATATTTTCTTAAACTATGTGCAAACTCTAGAATGACACTTATTTTGGAACGGAGGGAGTAGTACATCTTTTAATCGCGTTCAATAATCAATAGGATGGGTATTATCCCAAGAGTCAGTTTCTCGGTCATTCAACTTCAATAATATATATATTCATTCCGTCCTAAAATAATTGTATATAATAAAATTAATATTTCTTTCATTCTAAAATAAGTGTCATTTTAACAAAATGTAAATTTTCAAAATAAGTATCGTTTTCAGATTTCAATACATTTTTGGTCTGAAATTTTCAAACATACCCTCCAAAGAGATAATATTATTGGTGAGTATTATTGTAATGGGGTTGGCTGATAATATTTAAGTAATTTAATTACATTATTTAAATGTTTCTTAAACTGTATGCAAACTCTAAAATGATAATTATTTTGAAATGGAGGAAGTATTGGATTGACTTACACATTTTTGAGCTATGTTTCGCACAATTACTCCCGTGAAAGTTTTTGACGATAATTCCTTAAAAAAATAAGCCCCCTTTTATTTGCCTCCACGTGAAATCCAAAAAATACGGGCCCATTTCTCCAGTCCCCAATTGTTCTCCAATTTTATCCTTGAGCTGCAAACTGTAGCTAGCTGCCAGTGTGTGTGTTCGTGCGTTTGTGTGTGACAGTTCGCAGTTATTGTTTACCATCAGTCCATGCCCTGGAAACTGAAAAGAGTATCGCCGGGTGTGCTGCAATTTTCTTGAATAATAATGACTGAATAGCTGCTTGTTGACCAATATATTTGAATGCTAAGCCTAGATATTTTGATGACAAGTTTTCATAATTTTTTTTTTTTTGCTGCTGTTGTTGTTGTTGTTAATGACCATGAATAGTAGTAGATAGTTAATTAATCTAATGTTTGAAAACTAAAACCGTCATACAGTCGAGAAAAGTAAAGCGAATTTCATGAAATTAATGGAAATCAATCTACATGCTAAGGGAGAAAAAAAAATCTTAAAGAATTACTTTGAAGTTTCTTTTAAAGAGTGCTTTCTGATATGTATATTTAGTTATAAAAATAATAACACGGTTTTGCTCATTCTTGTTAGAATCAGAGTCCTAACTACGGAGATGTTCAGGCAACTTGCAAGTTTAGAAATTCATATATTATGCAACCCACTTAAATTTCTATTGGAGAGTTAATTACTCCATTGTAATTTTATTGTTTTTATCAAAATTTACAATTTATTACAATGTAAACTACTTTAATGAGACATATAAATTTTTTTATTTTATATTTTTTGTAACATCATGAATTCTATCAAAATTGAATAAACTGAGACTTACTGCAATAGCCAACAAATCCCAATATGCAGTTAAGCATTCTAAACAAACTTTGAGTGACAAGTTCGGGTGTAAAATTAAGAAGTCAACAAAAAGAAAAACAAAAAAGAAAGAAAAAGAGATACTTGCAAATAGCGGTAAAGCCAATCCTATTATAAATATAAGAATGTAATTTTATCACTGAACTAACGTCTAATTTTATCAAGTATCATAATTTATCATTTTGAAAATGTTAACTAACATATTCTTATAATCTATTGTGCATGCTTGTGGCATGAACTACCATGGCCCATGCTTCTTCAGGTAGAAGTGTAGAACTTAAATCTTCTTTTGCTCAACTAGAGCCTCCATGGCCGCCACCACACCAAAAAAACTCAAAAGAAATACTTTGTTGAAATAATATAATAATGATGATAATATCATCACCAAACTGATTGACAGCTTTTAGAGAAGCGATTTACAACTATAAATACACTATGTGACTGAATGTTTTGTGATCACAAGATCAATCGTATTTTGAGACGTCAAAAACTTAATTTACTAGCGATTTTGCCTTATCTTTTATTATATTATATCATTATTAAACAGGTTGTCCACAAAAACAAAGTAAGCCCCAAAAATGGTTTCTGTATCACTTGCTTGTGATTCTGAGCGTAAACGCCGTTCTGCAAACTATCCACCAAGCCTGTGGGAAGAACATTGGATGGCATTAGCTAATTCTGATGATTCCATCAATAAGGTCGGTTACCTCATGAAATCAACAATTCTAACATTAACGCATAAAAAGTTATTTACTCGGTTTTTTTTTTCCCCAAAACTGATATTTTCAATTTGCTTCTTTGGTTATTTGTTGCAGGAAAATCAGCTTACCCCAGAAGATCAGGAACAACATGAAGAACTGAAAGAACAAGTGAGGAAGATGCTGGTGATTGTTGAAAATGATGGTGGCAAATCCAACGGCTGGCGGCTAAAGAAGTTGGAGTTGATTGACGCTATCCAACGTCTTGGAGTTGCTTACCATTTTGAAACTGAAATCAAGGAGATATTGCTATCATTGGATCCATCATCCATGTTAATGGAGCAAGAAAGAGATGACCTCCTCGACGACCTCAATGAAGTTGCTCTTCGTTTTCGATTACTAAGACAGCTTGGCCGACATGCATCTTGCGGTAAGTTTATATTCTCTCTATCCTAAATTTATTGTCATGATTCATATTTCACTTTTAGTATAATTTGAACTAAAAATGAAAACTCAAATAAGACAATAATTTTTGGAAGAAAGGAAAAAAAATAAGTGATAACTTGCTTTGCAATTTGTAATTGCATGAGTAGGTTTCCTCACTAATTTATTAGTTTAATCAAAATGTACAACATGTGTATATACAGATGTCTTCAACAAGTTCAAAGACGAGGAAGGGAATTTTAAGGAATCTTTGGCAAGTGATGTTCAAGGCTTGTTGAGCTTTTACGAGGCAGCAAATTATATGGTGCATAACGAGGATGTTTTGGAGGAAGCAATGGAATTTACTACTTCCAAACTCGTACCACTCCTACCGAATCTAGACAACTTTTGGGCTGCACGAGTCAAACAGGCATTGGAGCTCCCGGTCCAGAAGACTATAAACCGGATGGGAGCCAGACAATATATGCGTCTTTATGAATTAGACAGATCACACGACGAAATTCTATTGAATTTTGCAAAGTTAGACTTTAATATCGTGCAGAGACAACACCTCGAGGAGCTTAAAGTTGTTGCAAAGTAAGTACTAAATTTTATTTGAACCTAAGCAACTGTTGGGTAACAAGATATAAAAGTTAAAAGAGATAAACTACACAATCCTACTGAAAAAATTTTGGCGACCTTTCTTATTAGCATACATATATTAACGGATTTGATATACACACGTATAATAAATGTATTTGCATTTATGCAGGTGGTGGAAAAGATTAGATCATCCGAATAAGTTTCCATTCACTAGGGACAGAATAGTAGAGTTGTTCTGTTGGATCGTGGAAGTATATTTTGAGCCTAAATATAGTTCGGCCAGGGTATTTTTAACAAAAATTATCAAATTGATATCCATAATGGATGACATCTATGATACCTATGGATTCCTTGATGAACTCATCCTTTTTACAGACGTAATAGAACGGTATGTTTTATGGGCCTCGACATAATTTTCTAGGTTTTCATTCTTTTTCAATTTAAACAATAATTAAGCGTTTAAAAATTTCTACTATGTATAACTCTCAATTGCTCCTCTGTGCTCCTCTGACTTCAATTTATTTTGTACAGATGGGATATTAATGCTTTGAATCAACTACCACCTTACATGGCCGATTATTACAGGGAGCTTTTGAATGTTTATTCTGAAATAGAGGAAAGTTTGGCGAAATCGGGCAATACAAACCAAGTGGATTATGGAATATCAGCGGTAAGTATGCCACAGTTGCCACTAAGTTGAAACGTTACAAAATACTTGTAAGGGAAAAGGAATTTTTATGAGTCGAATTGATGATGAGATTTGGATTTTTATTTGTTTGTCATTAACTAATTAATCGATTCTAATTGGCAATGTGTAATCATTTTTTTGTGTTTCAGATGAAGGACATCGCAAGGGCGTATTTTCAAGATGCAAAATGGATTCACAGCAACGGGGTCCCATACTATGAAGAGTACATGAAGGCTGCAATTGTCACTTCTACGCATCCAGTTCTAGCAATTAACTCATTAGTTTGCATGGGGAAATTGGTGACTGAAGCTGATCTTCAATGGATCTCAAAAATGCCTTTAATTTTAAGTGCATCTTCAGTGATTTGTAGGTTATTGGATGACATGGTTGATTTTGAGGTATGTTATTTTTTCTTTATTTTTTTAGGGAAAAAGATAACAAATTTATTTCATGTCTGCTGAAAATCGTCTAGCTACAATTGATAATTAAATTGGGTTTGGCAGTCTTGAACAAACTGTTAGGTCATATTGCTACTATCTTCAGCTATAATAGGGTTAGGTGAATCTTTTTCTCCGAAAATTTACTTCTCAACAATCTGTATTGGAACTTTTAACAGTTAAGTAAACCGTGGGATGAACAAACTTTTATTGAATGTTACAGTGGAAGAAAGAGAGGGGAGAAGTAGCTTCTGCGGTTGCTTGTTACATGAAACAATATGGCACTTCCATAGAAGAAACCTTTGTTGAGTTAAGAAAACTACTTACAAATGCTTGGAAGGATACATACCAAGAATGGCTCAATCCAACTTCAGGTGTACCCAAGTTCATCCTCGAGATAATCTTGAATTTCTCTAGGATGATGCATGTTCTATACCAGGGTGGAAATGACGGGTATACTAATCCTGACGCCATGGTTAAAGATTGGATTGCATCGGTGCTATTCGATCCCGTTACTATATGATATATGTGTAATTTGACATGGCACAATTGTTATAGTTTCCCTACTTCCAATAAGCTCGAGTTCGAGTTTGGTGTTTCAGACTTTAAGGTATTGAATGTAATTGTGGATGAGTTCATTTTTATTTAATGCTTGTTTTTCCGATGTACTATGGAAATTAAGAGTTTTTCATTTTATTTTTAATCGGATAATCCAGTGAAAATCAAACTTTCGATCTCTTCATTTCGGAGAAAATCTTATCGCCAGACTCCAAATGCCTCTGCATCAAGACCCCGATGGTAGTTATTGCAGTTTTCCGTAGCAATCTCTTGTTGTTGCCGTTACTGTACTCCATTCTTGCAACCTTTTTCCCTAGTGCCTTTTTCGTCACTAGGCTAAGAAACACGTAACCCACTTTCTTACCTCACTTCCTACAATATTATTTAAATAAGTGACAAGTGTCCTTTTTAATTAATACTTCTATTTACTCATTAATAATTAGTTAACTCTAATTAGCTCTTTCTAATCACCCATGTTCATAATTTTTAGCATTTGATTAATATATCCTAAATCCTGCATAGCACCACAAAAAAAAAAAAAGAAGAAGAAGAAATCTCCATTCACCTTCACCTCGCCTCCACCATAAAACTTAATATTTAACCTTAATATTTAATATTTAACGATAACTAATTTTTCACATTTAATATATATTTAAAATTAATTAAATTAATTACATTTTTTTTAGGTACTAAAACCCAAACCAAGAAAAAAGTAAACTTTTTTGGGCAAATTATTACACTAAGGTTAACATGATTTTATTGGTCATCCTAACAAGACCTTCATATGAACGGTCTTGATAAATCATTTTCTTTACTATTATTATTATTATTATTATTATTATTATTATTATTATTATTATTATTATGTCAACACATGAGAGAATTCGAAAATCTGGAGTATGGCCTATAGCGCATGCCTGTGATTCCCATTGATGTTGTTAATTTTTGGAAAATTGAAGAAAAAAAGTTAAATATTGAGGTTTTATAATATGAGAACGAATAATTTCGGAGAATAAAAGAATTTAGTGGGGATTGAGCTAATTAATTAGAATTAACTAATTACTCTATTAATGAGTAAGTAGAAGTATTAATTAAAGAGGGTACTTGTCACTTATTTGAATAGTATTGTAGGGAGTGGTGTAGGAAAGTGGGCTGGATGATCCTTAATCTACTAAATATAAACAACCACAGATAAACGGTTGTAATTATTATTGAGAAATCGATATGATTGAAACTGATTTGTTGGAATTCAGATGAATTAGATACAAAATCAAAACCTAAAACTGATATGAGCGATTTTTGGGATTTGACTGTATAATTTGTGATGTTAAATAGCTGGAGATTTATTTCTGTATATTATTCCGAGAATTCTAAATTGTATTTGATTCTAGATTTATTGAACTTGGATAATTTATGTTTGACTTTTTTAAAACCAAAAATTAGAAAATTGACATACAGAATTCAATCCTAGATAGTATAGATATATGAATTTGGTTTTCTCTCGCTGGAATTTGTCTTAGTATAATATATATAGAACATAAATTCTCTATCGAACTATTGGGGAGGGTAGGAGAGGGAAATGGAGGGACGAAACTGGACCAAAGATGACAATTGGGTATAACTCGTAGTTTAGTTCAAGTGATGCCCAATTGGTCCCAATGTGAGAATTCAAATCCAAGTCCAATATTATTCCTCCAAGAAAAAACAAGTACCCGAATATGAAATTTTCATATGTTGTTTCTGTATTAAGTTGCCTAACCATTTTCATGGAACCAAAGAAAAAGTACTAATTAGTAAAATGATTTTCTAGTCACTTATAGTAGAGTTGCAATACTGATAAACATTTATTTACCGGGCACGATCTAAGGAGAGTGCTCTTTGAATGATTTGGACTTTATAAATACAATCCAAAACATTGAAGAAGAGATCCAAGGGCCATGGAAGCTGCCTTTCCTTGAAAGATATGGTTCATTTGATGGGTTCAAAGAAAGCCCCTAATGCTCTCAAGAATTTAACCCAAAAAGATGAATGATTAGACTTCATCTTACAATACTAATTATTTTGATGACCACAAATTGCTCCTTATTCATCCTTAATCAAGTAGTACAAATTTAAGCCAATCAGTTTATATTACCTGATGCAACTTAGCATTTCCGCATACCGTTGTTAATCCAATCTTTCCTTTTGTTTTCTTTTATTTTTTTGGAAAAATTAATTGCATTAAAATATGGTTGCAAACTTGTATAAGATGCGAACAAGAATTTCTTGTTGCTAAAACACTAACTAGAACCACCAATAACCCGAATTGATCACTAGGATCACCATTTCACTCGCCTAATGTTTTCAGTGAACCTAAAACGCCTTTAATTTCAGATCCAAACTATTTTAATCTTTTGAAAAAAAAATAAAATAAATAACTCTTGCCGTTTTATTGATAAAGCATTACGGATGAAAGAACTATGAAACACATAAGTTGATCCCTCCCACTTAAAGCTTATTGAAGGATTCTTCGTACATAGATGGGACCAAGAAAAGTTGGTTTTTCCTTGGCGCGGTTATTCCATGAGTCTCTGACATGTCTAAATTAGTCCCATTAATATCATTTGGGAGTTTCCAGTCAAAGTAAAACAACATATTAGCTAGCGGAACTTCTACGTTAGCTAAGGCAAATGACATTCCTGGACAACTCCTCCTTCCGATACCAAATGGTAGATATTCACAATCGTTACCCATAAAATCAGTAAAGTTATTCTCAAATCTTTCTGGAATGAAATTTTCGGGTTCGTCCCAATACTCAGATTCTCTTCCGATAGCCCAAGCATTGACTATGACTCTTGTTTTGGGAGGGATAATGTATCCGTCTATTTTGCATTGCTCTCTGCTCTCGCGAGGAACCAATAAAGGTAATGGAGGATGAAGTCTTAGAGTTTCTTTAATTACCATCTTTAGGTAATTCAATTTCTGAATATCGGTTTCTTCAATTATTTTCTTCTCCGGCAACGTTACTCCCTTTATCTCATTTTGCAACTTTTCTAACACATTTGGGTTTCTTATTATCTCCGCCATAGCCCACTCCACCGTTGTAGCTGAAGTATCAGTTCCTCCAGTAAACATATCCTGCAAAATCAATAATGGATAAAACAAAAGATCAACCAAATTCACATTTTGAGGAAAATCATATTTCTTCATGTTTTTATTATAAGTTATTTTGATTTGTCTTAAATTTTTACCTAATATATTTTTTTTGATTAAAAAACAAATCTTAAAACTACATTTTACATTTATTGATTTCTCCTAATTATTAGAAAGTATTTTTAAGATTTTCTTCTAATTTAAGAAAAATAATAAGTGAAACTTAAGACAAATAAAAAATAAAGACAGAAGGGATTAATTTATTTTTCCATACTCACCAATATTATGGCCTTGATAGTTCTATTGGTAATCGGAGAATTAAGACCTTCACTTCGTTTGATCCTCATCAAGACGTCAATCAGATCTTCTTGTCCGAACTCGCCATTCTTCCCACTTGGGTTTTCAACATGTTCTTGAAGAATGATTTCTAAAATGTCATCAATCTTGCGGTGCAACTCCACCAACTTGGGGTTCGAGCTTAAGTAGTAATGAAGAATCTTCCAAGATGGAAAAATCTCAGAAACATCAAACCCGCCTCCCAGTATTAGTACTTCCTTTAGCAGCTCGATCAGCTCGCCTTGATGCCGTCCAAATCCTCGACCGAATGCCGCTCTACAAACCATCGAACTTGTGTACGAGGAAATTTTCCGGGTCATGTTTACACCATGTTTTGATCGCAACAGGGCTTCCTCCCGAATGGATGAAACCAGTTTCAAAGCCTCGTCTTGGCGAATCGAAATGAGCGATCGGACGCTTTTAGTACTTAGAAGTTCCAAAAAGCAGATTTTCCGGAGCTGTCTCCAGTATTCACCATATGGAGAGAATGCAATGTCCGCATAGTCATAGGCTACGATCTTCCCGAGCATGATTTCGGGTCTATTCGCAAAAGCGAGATCATGTGTTTTCAGAACCGCTTTCGCGACCCGAGGAGATGAAACCACAATGGTAGAGATTTCCCCAAGCTGAAGATGCATCAGATCACCATATTTTTGTGATAGACTTTTAAGAGTATGATGGGGCAGAGAACCACCCATCATCAACTGATGTAGGTTTCCAATGATGGGTAGCTTCCATGGCCCTGGTGGATGGCTCTTCTTCTTCGTTGCATTCATATTCCATATTTTGATGATAAAACTCAAAGTAAACACAATGAAAAGGAAAGAGGGAATCCAGTTGATGAAGTAATTGTTCATCATGTTTGGTTGATTATTAAAATCTCAATGCATGCTCTCTTTCGCTTTTTTTTCTTGTTTCTTTCGGTTTAATGGGTGCTTAATTGCAATGTCCATTTATAGCCCAATTTTGTGAATTCAATTTTGGATGTTATTTTTAGTACTCTCTTTTTCAAAAAAAAAAAAAAATCCACTTCAAGTTTTAAAATTTATAATAAAAATAGTACAAATATCAAAACTTGTACTATTTTTCTGTCCTAATTTCAAGACGAAAAGAGTATTATTCAAGTAAGTATATCACCACTGAAAATAATAATTGCACCTTTAAATTGTCAACTCAGAATTATTTAGCAACCCTAGTCCCCTACCGGAAGACTCACAGTGCCAACAACGTCACTTCAACCCCGCCGGCGGATCTCCATCGCCATTTTGGACTGGAGTTTCCATCAATATAATTCATTAGAAAAGTTGTTCAAATTTGCCTACGTAATTGTAATCTATGGATTATGGACAGATACAAAGGCCCACTTATTTTACCTCCTTCTATATCATGCATGTTCTCCAATAATACATCTTTCAATTTTGTTGATCAACGAGATGGCTAATGACTGTACGAGTCACTTTCTTGGTCATTTTTTATTTGCCTTTACAAGGGAAATCCAAAAATTACATGCTTGTTTCTCTATTCAGCCGTCACGCATGTTTTACATTGTTCTCCAATTTTATCCCGAGGCCTAAGCTGCAAGCTAGACGCCACTGTGTGTGTGTTAACCTTTGCATTATTATTTTGGATCTGTCCATGCCTTGGAAAGCCTTACGGGGTGTGCTGCATTTTCTCTTGAATAATAATGACTTAATGGCTGCTTGTTGACCAATAGATTTAAATGCTAAGCTACAGAAATCCATAATCGTAGATATTTTGATGACAAGTTTTCCGTTTTTTTTTGTTGTTGTTGTTGTATATATAGTTAATTAATCTAATTTTTGAAAATTAACAGAATTATACAGTCGAGAAAATTAAAGCGAATTTCATGAAAATGGGAATCAATCTAAAATCTTGAAACCGAAAATGTATTTAGTGATAAAATGATAACCACGGTTAAACCATCTCACAACTTTCTCTCTAAGTACTTCTACCATGTTCCAATTTTCTCAAGCATCAATGTTGTTAAACTCGGCTCGGACCGGCCGGTTCAACCGGTTAAACCGGGAATCGAACCACAGACCGAGCCAAATCACCTAAAAACTCCTTAATTTAAGACTCGGTCAAAATCGGTCAAAACTCCAATCGAACCGGGAACCGGTCAAACCCGGGTCGACTCGGAGTTTTTGGTTTTTGCGCCATGTGACCAGTTTTTGACTTTTTTCCTGGGAGTCCGTGCCTTTTTTTGCCTTTTCTGGTCCAAGTGTTTGCATTTTGTTCATAAATGACCCAATAACTTTTCTTCTAAGAATTAATTTTTCATTTTAGCCCCAAACTTTCACTCCAAATTGTTAAAACACACCTTTTTTTTATTTATAAAAAGTCCTTTTATTATTTTTCTCCCATATAAACCTCGATTGTTTTTTTCAAAATTTAAACTATATCTCCAATATGTTGAAATTGATTTTTATGTTATACATTTATTAATACTAAAAATTGATTATCTAATAAATTGATTAATTTTAACTACTAATAATTAATATATTAATTTTTAAACTATTATACTTGTTTTAATCTATAATTACATGTTTTATAATAATATTGTTGACTATTATCATAAAAAAAAGATACATAAATATTAGTTTTTGTAATTATTAATATATATAATAATTATATATTATTTAGTACGTCATAATGACGTTATCCGAGTCGACCCCTAAAACCCCTAACCCCTGCCCTTGCTGACTCGGTGTCCGAACCGAGTCTGGCAACGCTGTCAAGCATCATCCCATCAAGTCTCTTGCACAACTCTCACCACTTGCATTTATTACCATTTGTACTAGAATTGAAATAATAATTTCATTTGGTGTCAGGAGGAGAAATTTTGTCCGTAAATTTCATTTCGTTTAGCTAACGTTTGAATCCAACTTTGGATGAAGAAGAGGATGTGGGCCTGGACGGCCCATCAGATTAAGAGGCGGCTGCCCAAGAGGAAAGCCTGATTGAAGAAGAGAGGAAAAGAAGAAGGCAAATAAGAAGGGAAAAGAGAGTAACGAAGCCTAGCAGTATTGGGCCGCACGGAAATAGGAGGCCTGTGTCAGCCGTAAGAGATTGGCCGGCTTTCACTCGGCCCAATGGACAAGACCAAAGAAAAAACACCAAGGTAGTGTCGAAACTGGGCTCAGGGTCAGGAGCCCAACAGCAACCTACGGTCTTAACGGGCCGGCTTGAAGAAGAAGAAGGAATAAAGAAAGTTGTAAGACAACGGGCCAGACGATTGTTCGAGAAATGGGCCAGGAAAGTGAAAGGTAAAATAAAGACCATAATGCGTAAGGACCCGACGGGCGGGGCAGTACCAATTGATGGATCCGGGTCGAATCGAGTCCATGATGGTAACCAGATCCATGGTGGCAATGGCCCTCTGCAAACGGGTCGAATATCGGAGGATCAAATCATCAATAGATTGTAGATTGGATTGGGTTCTAGACGGAGAGGGGTAAGACTGCGGGAGAGCGGGGGTCTGGGATCAACAGTTCGCCGGAACAGGAGAAGAAGATCGGGTGGCTTGGAAATTGGGAAGAAGAGGAGAGCATCGTGGGAACCCATATTACGGTTTGAGATGCCGGAGTCAGAAGAAAACTGTGACGGAGAGGGATGGCGGCCGATAAATCTTCGGCGGTGTTACATCTGGGGAGGAGAGACGGTAGAAGGTTTAGATATGAAGCCGAGGAAAAAGGAGAGAAAGCCAGCGGCGAAAAAACTGGAGTCGAGAAGAATGGAGGATGGGAGATCGAATCTAGTTGATGTAACTGGTATAGGGATTGAGTTAGCCATCCCTTCTAGATCCATTCAACGGTTTTTAGGAAGAGGAAATTGTATGCCCTTCTAGAGGAGCACCAGGTTAGAAGGAGAAGAATTGAAGACCAGTTGTCAACTAAGGAGGTGAGGAGGATATTGGGCAGAGGTGAGCAAGAATCTTCAGACAGTGAGATGGATGAGGCAACGGATGCTATTATTGCAACAGTTATAATGGCAGAGGTAATGGAAATAGCCATGAACTCCACTAATTTTTATATTGATGGGGTTTGGGTGGTTGTCCCAAAACAACCACCACAGCAGCCATAAGGATACTGTGTTAGAACTGTAGGGGATTGGGCCAATCCTCTTCAGTTCAATTCCTTAAGAAAATTAATGTTGTACATAGACATAGCATTATATGTTTATTAGAAACTAAATGTAGTAGGAGTAAGGTTAGTAAATGGCTGTGAACCACACATTTTGCGAACTAGGAAATTGTTGACCCAAAATGTGTGGGAGGTGGCATTTGTGTAGCTTGGGATGAGCAGGTGATGGGTAGGGTTTTATATGCATCACCAAATTTTGTATTGCTGACTATTTCCCAAGTTGATGGTAATGAATGATTTGCGGGGTTTGTGTATGGTCATCCGTCAATTCACAAGTGACGGGAGGTGTGGAATGAGATTGAGAGGGTGATTGATCAGCATTGTGGGTTGCAAATTGGGAGATTAGTCTTGTTAGGGGATTTCAATCAAGTCATTAAGGAAAACGACAAGTGGGGTGGGATTAGACCAGACAGAAGGAGTAGGGAATGGTTGAAGGATCTGTTATCAAGGCTAAGGTTGTCTGAACTGCGGAATAGAGGAGTATGGTTTACTTGGTCAAATGGAAGAGAGGGTAAGCGAGAGGTCAAGGAACGCCTTGATAGAATGTTTGCAAATAATGAGTGGTTTTATCATTTTCCGAATGCAATCTTGGAAAATTTTCCAGTCATGCATTCAGACCGCGGTCCGATTTTGGTGGATACTGTTCTGAGGGGCCCACCAAAAAATAGGGTAAGGAGATTTGAGGGATTTTGGAAATGATACAAGGCAGCCAAATAGATTATTGAGAAATGTTGGTAGGAGAGGAAGAGAGGCAGGGGAAATCAGCATCATGGCTATCAAAGTCTATAGGAATAATCTTAAAGCACTTGCGCAACTGGCACAATCAATCGGTGGGGGCTCCAGACAAAAGGGTTAGGGAGTTCATGGTTAGAATTGGAAATGGTCAGGCGGAAGGTCGGGCTATGAGGGATGAAAGGAGGTTTCTGGATCAGGCATTAGAGGACCAAGCAAGGTATTGGCAGCAGAGGGCGAAAGTGACATGGACAAAGGAGGGAGAAGCAAATACTAAGTTCATCCATAAGTGGGTACAGAAGAGGAGGGGACGAAATTACATAACTCAGTTTAAAGGATTGAACGGGGAATGGATAACCTCCCAGGATGAGATTATGGAAGCAACAGTAAGTCATGTGAAGCCGGTGTACATTGAACAACCAGAGAGGACAGAAGAGGTGGCTCAAACACATCCCCTGGATTATGTTCTCAATCTGATAGAAGGAAGACTGCAAGGAGACGAGGTGAGGTTTCTGGAGGCACATGTGAATGCACAAGAAATAAAGGAGGCAGTTTTTGCCATGGGGAAGTGGAAGGCACTAGGCCGAGATGGGATGCCACCGGGTTTCTATCAGCAATATTGGGATATTACAGGTCAGGATGTGGTGCGAGTGGTACAAGATTTCTTAGTCAATGGGGTAATGGAGGAGGAATGGAATAGGACACTATTGACCCTAATACCGAAAAAACAGAATCCGGTGGAACCAGGTGATCTTCGGCCAATAAGTTTATGTAATGTGTTGTTTAAAATCATATCTAAGGTGTTGGTCAATAGGCTGCGGAGAGTAGTGAATTGGCTTATAGCGGAAAATCAAGCAGCCTTTGCTCTAGGGAGATCGATAACTGAGAATGTTCTTATGGCGCATGAAGTGGTTGAGCATATTCGAAAGAGAAAGGGTGGAAGGAAAAGTTTTATGGCACTTAAACTGAATATGAGTAAGGCGTATAATAGGGTCTCCTGGGAGTTCTTAAGGAGAGTTATGGAAAAAATGGGTTTCCCACAACTGGGTGATGAATGTGTGACTACGGTTAAGATGGCGGTGTCTTTTCAGGGGGAAATGTCGGATGAGTTCAGGCCGAACAAGGGTTTGCGGCAAGGGTGCCCGTTGTCTCCTTTCCTGTTCATCCTGTGTCAGCAGGCGCTTTCAGCTATGCTAAATGGGGAGTCATTTCTGAAAAAAGGAAAAGGTATCCAGGTGTCCAAAGGGGGCCCTGTGGTATCTCATCTCATGTTTGCCGATGACTGCGTCATTTTTATGAAAAATTCGATACAGGGGGCGATAGAGTTGGCGAAGGTGCTGAAAGTCTTTATGGAGTATGCAGGACAGAGAGTCAATTTTTAGAAGTCATCATTGTTGCTCAATCCCAATACAGATGCATAATTTGGTACGTATCTCTCCATAATGTTTAATGTTAACAGGAGAACGTTGGATGGAAAATATCTGGAGTTTACTTTGAATTTTAGCCGAGGTAAAGCCCATATTTTTGGGGAGCTGGAATGTAATGACCCAACTCACACATCTATTATTACAAGTCATGCTTAGCTACGAGTTGAGTCGTCCACCGGGCTCTCGCCCAAGACGCACTACTTTTAAATACTCTAAATTTTGATTTTATATAAAAAAAAAAACTCAATAAATTCTACTCTGAGATATAATCTCCAAATGCTGGTATAAAATTTCAACTTATCATTCTTACTAAAGATTATTTTTTTATTACAACGTATCAACGGTAATGCCCATTTTGGATTGTTTTCTTTGACAAATATTCTCTCTTTAACTCTTCTGCATCAATCGTAGACCTGCGAGTGGGATAGAGGAATAAAAAACTATAAAATGGGGTGAGCACCGAGCTCAGTGAGGTCCTCACTATACTAGCTGCTACGATACTTTTAATAAAATAGTTTAGAACCTGAAAATGGTTTTAAAACAAGATAACAAAACGATTCAACATTTAAAAATCAAATATTTCACATTGGTCAGTTAACAGTAGGGGGGATACAGGGATCACAGCAAAAGGGCCGTCTTAGGCCTACTTGGCACATTAGACGGTAATCCAATGCCTGATCTCAACTCTCAGGCGTTAGCCCTTAACAATAACTCTGGCATGTAGCCTGAAACAATAACTCATGAGCATCACAACTCTAGCCAGGGGAGCTAATTAGGCGACCAGGCCCGATGCCTGACTCTCCCAGCTTCGCCAGCCAAGGCAGGGCCCAACTCTGATTTCATGCACAAATAATAGCAACTTTTTTGGGGCGATAAAGTACACCACCAGAAATAATGCATTTAACTATAACACTGGAAACTCTGCCGAGGTGATGTCACCATTGGAAAAAATTCCAATTAAAAATTTCACTTTAGCATGATATGTTCAACACTTGCAGTCTAACATATAACCAGTCAATAACATTTAATCACATGACCAATTATATTCAAATACAGTAACACTTGTAACACTTACCCCGGGGCGATTAAGTATACCACCGGGTCATTCAACAATATGCATTCAAGATATTTGAACAACATTTATAATGTGCTCATGTGTGTAGTGCATTTCCAATATATATTCCCATACTCTCAGTTTTGAAATTACTTTAAAAAAAAATGAGAATAACTCACAGGTATTGCAAATTCCTTCAATGCCTCCGTGTCCTCGCTCTGTAGATTAATTTGATAGTGTCATTGCATTATCTTGACATTATCTCGATTCTAGGATGAGACCTCCATGATTTATATACTATAAGTTTCTTAATAGATATTGAAACACAAGCTTGTCGTTATTTCGTTAAGGTAATCTTTTTGCAACTTGTTTTGCTTAATTTAATTTATCCATGTGCACTTAGTTAAACGGAATCCTTGATGTAGTCGTTTATACATATCAGTTGTATTATCTTACATTTTAATTAATGGAATTAATATCTTTTTAATGGATAGAAGCATAAAAGTATCAATATAGAAGTTGTTCTTATGGGGGATTATTGCTAATGGCTTTTGGTTCTCTTATGGTATAATTAGAGTATAAGTTCTCAGTGATAGACAAAGCATGACCTTTCCATAACACTGACCTATCCATAACACTTTGGGCAGTGAACTTTCTCCTTCTCTATAATATTCATCCGACAGCTAAGTACATCATTAATCATTATTAAATCATATTCCAGATTTGAGCAACACGAACAATAATTTTAAACCCCTCATTTGTTTGGCCACGAATCGAGGCTCAAAACCCATACTTCCATGATTCCTATCTTAATCGATTCCATTTCTATGACAATCCTATAGAATTAACTAATTAGTTATGAACACACCTGTTTTGGCTAACATCTAATCCTGGTATTCTTACACACCAAACCTTTTGCTTGTTCTCAAAATACTTGGGTTAATAGTTAAATAAGATCTTTCTTCAAACCGAAGATGGCAGCTGATCCGGCCATCTTCAAACCTTTTGCTTGTCATGACAATTACCTATTGATCCGGCCAAACTTGTGACAACGCATGAATTGAGTTTTCACCGTTCTTCTATCTCCCTCTCCCTCCCTCTTGTCTTTCATTTCTCTGCTGTTTCAATTCCTTGGCAGCTAATTTGATAGCTGTGTTCGTGCAACTAGTTTACTACCTATAAATTTTGACTTTTGATCGGACGAAGGAAAGCTTTGAGTGCATTAGTAACTAATGATAGCGGTGGGGTGATGAAGGTCTAGAGACAACCATAAGGAAGTGACAAAGATGATATAGCGGCGTTGGGTGAGGTTGACACGAGGGAGACAATGAGAATTGATAAAGGAAGCTTTAGTTTTAAGCAGTAGTGTTAATAATTATAATAAGTGAAATGTGTCAATGGAGAAAATTATAGTCAAATGAGTTCACCGACCTTCATTGTTTTGGAGCTAAGCTTTACAAAACAACAAACAAAATAAGGCGGTGGTTTAGTGGTTGTTTAACTGGGTAAAATGGAGAATTTTCTATGCAATAAGTGCACTACGTGTATATCTTAAAGTACTCCAGCAAGAATGCCAAAATGAGTTGGTTTAGCCAGCAACTACTTCATCCATTTTTTTTTTTATCCCACTTGGATTCTAATCTAATTAACTCAGCTTTCACGTGTGGCTAGCTTGATTTCCAAGCTGCGTTTTCTGCTCTCTTTTTTTTTTTTTTTTTCTATGGTTAAAACTAAATTTTATATATTGTCTCCAATCACCTACAAACAAAAATTATTCTATTACACGTTTGAGACTATTATTATTATTATTATTATTATTATTATTATTATTATTATTATTATTTTCCAGATATGTTAAGGCTTCGGTTTTATTTTTACAATATTAGTATTTAATCTAACATGTCAAAATTCAATGATATTACATGGAAAGGAGGATCAGGACTAAGATAAAAGGGTGGAGAGTGGAAGATCTATCCATTACTGGTCGAGTAGTGTTAGCCAAACATGTTCTGGGAATGATGGGTAATTATATGTTGGGGGCTTTTAGAGTTCCAGTCAGAAAGACAAACAGGATAGATCAGTATCTGGCCAGATTCATATGGAAGGGAAATGTGGATGGTAGGGGAATAAACTGAAAGTCTTGGCACAGTATCTGTAAGTCAAAATGGAGGGGAGGCCTGGGGATGCGAAGGACGGAGGAGATGAATGGGGCTTTTTTGGGGAAGCTGGCTTGGAAGATTGGGTCGGATGAAGGATCATTTTTCTCCAGATTTTTCAGATCAATATATTGTAATAGGTCGGACTTTTGGGAGGTGACCAAAACAAACAGTGCATCATGGGGGTGGAAGGGAATTTTGTGGGGTAGGGATTTGGTTAGGAGGTGTGAGATGGAGGGTGGGGAACGGTGAAAGGATTGGGCTGAATCAGGAATGTATCCCGGGGGTCCTTAATCCATTAACTCACAGGCAGAGGCAAGGATGGGAGTCAAGATTGAGAGTTTCTTATCTCATCCAAGGACCAGGCCAGTGGAATATGCAATTGATGCATGCAATCTTTCCGAAGGAGACCATACCAAACATAATGGCGGTCCATATTAGGGAAAATAGTAGCACCAGTAGAGGCTGGGTTGTTTGGGGCATGGATCAGAAAAAAGGTTTTTGGTGAAATCGACGTACTATTTAGCAATGAATATGGCAGAGGAGGATATCCCCTCAACATCAGCTGTGGGGGGGAGTCGAGGGATCAGGATGACGAGAATTTTTGGAAAAGGTTGTGGGCATTAAAAGTCCCAGAAAGGGTGAAGTTTTTTATATGGAGGGTTGTGGTGAACGCATGTCCAACGCAAAAGAACTGTGGAAGAGGGGGAGGATATGCCCACCTTTATGTCCTAGGTGTGGGAGGAATGTAGAGAGTACTGAACACTTAATGTTTCAATGCATTGAAGCCCAGGTGGTATGGCAATTAACACCATATGCTTTTGATTTCTCACAAGGGGGGGGGTGTACGGTGAGAATGTGGCTGAAAGAATGATTTGTGAAGGCACCATCTGAAGAAGACAAATTTTGTGGCGTATGTGTCCTTTGGGCAATATGGGCTGCTAGGAACAGGAAACTATGGGATGATCATGTGTTTAAACCAGAGGAGGTACTACAGGAGGCTTGGTGGTTGGCAAATGCATGCCAAAGGACAATGCGGGAGGAGACTCAAGGGAGGAACCCTATACATATCCAACAGGAGATTTGGTTCAAAGGAAGAGAAGAGGACCTACTAAATCACAGGGTCTCGGGAGAGTTAAAGGAAGTGGAGGTGGACGGGTCATGGAGACAAAAAACGGGGAAAGCTGCATATGCGGTGGTGGCTAAAGACTCATCTGGCGAGGTTGTGACCACGGCGGCAGCTCAGTGTGGGGCCTTAGATCCAACACAGGATGAGATGATAGCAGTAGGGCCATAACATTAATGGTTAGGTCAGGACAGAAGTATGTTAGGATCCTTACGGATAGCAGTAGAGTGTTAAGTATGCTAATGGGTAAGGAAATACCCCCGGTATGGTATGAAGGTCTTGTAAAAGATATTAAGAATAGGTTAGAGTGGTTTGAAATATGTATGATTAGTAAGGTTGATAGGGAAAGCGTGAGTCTGGCACATCAGTGTGCTACGAATGTAAGCTTACACCTTTAAATTAGATATATAATTAGCAGTTTTCCAAAAAAAAAAAATCCAACTTTGTTTCATTTTGATTTGAAAACTCCCGAACAATATTAATGGACCTTAGACATATGATGGAGACTTACGGACTGCAGCTGTCAAAGAAACATTGAGCTCACATCTCAAAACCAATTGGCAATGAGTGCGTGACAGATCCTTCACGACCGCGATGTGGGATTCTTTGTCCCAACACCCTCTTCAAGTTCAGTGGAATATTTAGTCCATTGGGATGCACATCACAATATAATTCATCAAATATACTATTGGGTCAATCTACAACTCCGAATATACTGTCGGGTCAGTCAACAAGCCCGTACACACGGGCCCACACTCTGGATATACTGTCGGGTCAGTCCACAAGCCTGCACACACGGCCACAGGTGCATAGTTATCACAGATCCACAGATCGTGGGCTCTGATACCATTTCAAAGACACCTTGGGCTCCCATCTCAAAATGTCACGCCTTGGACTTAATTTTAGGAATTAGAAATTGTAAGGGCTGACTTTTAATTTTTACATCTTACTAGGCTATAAATAGTTGTCAGGGGCCAGTAAATTATTATCGAAAATTATAATATCAAATTGGATTTTCCAATTTCTCCTTCTTCTCCAACATTCCCAATTCACAACCCTAAATTTTCCCCCGGTCTCCTTCTATTTCTCCGATTTTGTAATTCTAACTGTGACGACCCAACTCACCAATCAACTTTCACATATCATACATAACTACGAGTCGAGCCGTCCGCCGGGCTCTACCCAAGGCGCATTACTTTTACTTATCTTTAAGTATAAATTCTAAATT
The DNA here is from genome assembly GCA_949775105.1 of Oldenlandia corymbosa var. corymbosa. NCBI lineage: Eukaryota > Viridiplantae > Streptophyta > Magnoliopsida > Gentianales > Rubiaceae > Oldenlandia > Oldenlandia corymbosa. The sequence goes on along the minus strand of OX459126.1, from coordinate 15,134,305 downwards.
AACTCAATAAATTTTATTCAATAATATCACTTTTCAATTGCTAATTTCGAACATTGAGTTACATTATCGCTAGAATTCCTATTTCATGTTACAAATCTATTAATTACAACATCTCTTCCTGACGGTCTTTTTTTTTTTTTTTTGACAAAATGTTTCCCTTGAACTCATCTGCATCCATTCTAGACCTGAGAGTGGGATAAGGAAGTAAAATATAAAGGGGGTGAACGCCGAGCTCAGTGAGGTTCTCACTAAACAACTACGATACTTTTAATAAAACTATTTTGATAGAATAACATTTGAAAGAAAATCATTCTGCATATAATCATTCAACAATCAAGTAGTTCACATTAAACAGTTAACAATGGGATGGATACAAAAAAACCTTAGCAAGGATTTTCAAAGAGCCTATGTGGCACAGAGACAGGTTCCGAGCTAGATTTCAACAATACGATAACGATAACGATAGCGATTCAATGTCAATAACAATTCCTCCTCAACACCTCGTTGCCACCATTGGATACGCATGAGCTCCGCGTCCATCCGGACAACACGATGAGCTTAGGTAAGCTAGCCTGGCGACTAAACCCGATGCCGGCTCGCAAGGTTTTGCCTAACAAAGGCAGGGCCCAGGCTTCAAGTGAACAGAGTCCACCGAAGCAACAATCACACATTATTTCACAATAATCAATCGATAACAACAATAGTTGTCATGGAATGATAAAGTACACCAGAAGTAACACATTCATAGATCATACTCAATCCAGTAACCAGTCAACAATAAAGTTCAATCAAATAACGATAGCACTCTATCTCAGATACGGTAATACCTACACATATCTCGAGGCGATTAAGTACACCGCCGGGTCATTCAATGATATGCATTTAATATTTCAATAATATTTAAAAATATACTCAAGAGTGTAGTGACTTTTAAACACATATTCTCATACTCCCAGTTTAAAGAGTGAGAATTACTCACCGATATTGCTAACCCTCTTGAACCCTTCGAGTCCTTTCTCTGCATGCAAGTATAACGCTGTTACTGCATCATTGCAATACTATTTTGACCTGATTGAGAGTCTTACAAATGTTTAGTTCATGTGTTCGTTTAGATCTTCTGAACTGTTTTTTTTATTATTATTAGTTCTTTAGTATGTCCAGAGTTGCTAATGGAATGCAAAACATATACCTCTTTTTTTCAATGGTTGTAGTATGCACTTAAGGATAATGTCAATTTAAGTTGGGGTTGCAGCAATAATTTTCAAGCTTAAAAGCTTCTAAATCCTAACCGAATTTAACGCGGGGAAGGCCATTCATTATCTTTTTGCTTCTTCCTTTCCTTTTTAATTTATTTAAATTCCTCTATCCTTTTTGTTTCCTAGACAGAGTACATTACTTTTCATACAGTAACTACACGTGTTATAGGTTAAAATTATACAAGGTTTCACCTTGGCTGCCTAATCCAAATTAATTGGAGGGTCATTTCCTAAACTTAATCTACAACAGCAACAAGAATTCCCGCATTTCTTTTGTGTCTTAAGTCTATACCATAATTTCATATACAAAAACCCCATGTTTATGATTTCATATTTTCTTGACCGTCCAAACCCAAAACCTTGATCGTCTAAGCAACAGAAATTTATCGAATTCATTAGCCGGCCGCAATTGACTACAATTTTACGTTCGTTTTAATGGGGTGAAATATGAACCATGTTGATTCTAAACATCAAAACCTACTGCCCCATTTTTTTTCCATACCAGCTAGACCCATAATTACACAAGATTCATAGACTTGAAAGGGAATCAATTACCTATTGATACCACGGTTGCTTATGGCAGCGCCGAATACGAACACCGAAGGTTCCCCCTTTTTGAACGCCGAATACCTTCGTACGTAAAAGTTTCTTGTATTAAATAATCCAGCTTATTCTCTTTCAATTTTATCCATTCAGCGTTTCAAAATCGATCCCTATAAGTTTAATGTTTATTGTTGTTGTATAATTTAGTTCATTTTAGTTAAATGTCGACCTACTCCCGACAATACTGTGTTTTAGTTTTAATATGTACGAAGTTATTTTATATTTTTCCTCTAACCTAGTCTCATAATCTAAGGTAACTTACGTGACTCTAATTTGACAGTATGTAATCTAACACGTCAAAATACAAAGATATTACATCGGTCACCTCCCTGAGGCCCCCGGTCGTGATATTTGGTATCAGAGCAAAGATATTACATCGTCACCTCCCTGAGGCCCCCGGTCGTGATATTTGGTATTAGAGCGGACGATTCTCGACCGTCTCTATATCGGATTCACAGATTCCGTTCACTCTCTTCTTTCCCTTCTATTCCTAACCTTCTGAAATCCAAAATCTATTTCTCCTTCCCTCATTTCTGAAATCTGTGCGGCGTTCTCCATTTTCTCCGGGTGCACCAACTCTTGTCCGTTTGATTCCGAAAACCATGAGGTTCAATCTTTCTGAGGTTCGCGCCTCATTATCACTTCCAGAATCTAAAATTGTCCCGCCTGACCTGACAACCTTCAATCTGCCGGAGCCTTCACCGTCTGGGATTCCGCTATTTTCCGGTGAGAATATTACCAAGTGGTTAGAATTGATAGAGGGAATTTTCTTTTATAATTTTATAGCTTCTCATCATAAAATAATTACGGCCACTTTCTATTTAACCGACGAGCCTTTGAGGTTTCTTTACGGTTTGATATCGGTTGGCCAATTATCGAATTGGGAATAATTCGCCGAAAAATTAGAGCTCCGATTTGGGCGTTATATTCGGCCTACAGTGAAGATTAATGTTTGGGAGACATCAAGTGAAGATGTTCCAGCCACAAAGCCATCGTTTGAGGACTGCATAGGGTGTAAATTTGCCTTAGATGGTGATGAAGGAGCTAATCCATCAGTGGAGGAATCATCTGAAATTCCAGCTGCGGTACTCCAAGAATTTGACTCTGAGATGAAAGCAATTGATGAAAACGGTAATGATTTTGCCGAGTCCGCACTTTCTGCAGTTGATTTCTCAAACCGGGATGATGATTTTTCTAGTTTGGATGGAAGTATTAATTTATGTGAAGATGTTTATGTGAAATGGCAGGTTAAGAAAGCTGAGTTCGTACTAGTAGTTGATAGATGTTTGTGGTTTAACCGAAAATCATCAATTGGGTGTTAACTTTCATGAGTTTGATACTATCGGTGATGTTGCTGTTGGTGTAAGTTCTTTCAGGGATGGAAAAATTAAACTATGTGCTATTAGTTGTAGTTTAATGGGAGTTCTTAAATTACTCTTGACTGGATTTAAGGGCAGCACTGCAGGACTCGACTTGAACTCATTTGTTATTGATCCGGATAAGCCTGAAGCATATGAGATTGTTACTACTGTTAGGACTTATAAAATTGAAGTTGTAGCTGAAAGTAATAATTATATTGTGTGGAACGATAATATGAATGATAATTGTATTGATTTGAGTTTAGCAATAGTACAATATTTGGCCATAACTTATTTCATGTTGAACTGGGTGGAATTGAATACCCTCCTAAATTCTTAGAATCGATGAGTTGGTGTATTCCGGTGATCAGTATGCTTCGGTCCCGCTAAGTAGTGATTGTATATCTCTGAATATGGCTACTGTTGAAGTACTAAGTGACCTGTTGATTGATAATGCCAATGATCCTGATTGTTGGATTGAGGTTGATAAAAGAATCGTGGTTGTGAGCGCTGATTTGCAATGTATTTTAACAAAAAAATTTCGTCCCTGTAGTTTTGTTTTTGATCCTGGTGACATTGCTAGTTATTATCTTGCTGCTGGAACCTAGTATTGGGATGGAAATGTTGATAATAATGGCAGTTCAGATTTTTTTTTTTTTAATTTTCCGACTGCTGCAAATAATTGCTGGCTACTTGTTATTGATCGGGGTGGATTAAGGCATGTTTATAGTACTACAGATTCAATAGAGGTTGCTAAATGTTTAAATTGGGTGAAAACAGCTACTTGTTTTATAGGTGGAACTACTGCTTCTGAAATGGGAACATTGGTGGAGAGTAGAATATTTCACCTTGTTTTGTGTAGTAATTATCAATATGCTGTTAGAGATTTGGGGTTGCTTCTAAATGGTTTCAAAGAAGCTGCTGGTGAATATGATGTGTTCTCTAATGTTGAAAATCTAGTAAGTATTAAAGCGTCATTTCTTGTTGATTCAGGAGGGTTACTGCATACTTATAGTACTACGGGTGTTGCTGGAGTGTTGAAATTCATTGTTGAATTTGGAGATAGAGGTAAAGTATGGTTTCTGAATACAACTGGCTTAAAGGGTGGAACCATGCCTTTAGAAATGGAAGATTGGGTTAAGAAGGCTGCCTTTTTAGAAGGAGAAATCACTTTGAGCGTTGTTAGTGTAGTAGCTGTAACAGGAATTAATGAGATATACTCTGTTTGGAAGATTGCGTGGCACATCTTGGCAAGCCCTTCAAACACAGTGGAGATTGACTCGTTGGAAATAGAAACTCCAACTTCCTTATCTGAAATTTCCTAATCCGATTGGAAAGTTGATGGTCCTGTATCAGCATTGAAAATCTTAGTAGGGCTGATGGAACTAATTGACCGAAATGTAGGAACAGAGAGTTGCTGGAATTGTTTACTTGATAAAGAAAATCAGTTGAACTTCCTTGTTGTGGATCGTGTGGTCAGGATTGCCGTTTTGGAAACATGGAAAATTCTACATTCACCTGGAAGTTTATGAGCTTATAAGGATCAGAGAAGCTGTTAAGGGGGGTAAAATGAAGGCTGACTTTTGGGCAATGTTCATGTTGTTTCTAGGAGTTCGGTATACTTCCGGTTGTGAGATCAATTGGGAACATGTTCCACAAGAAGGGTTTTCTGGGGGAGTTTGTTTGAAATTTTTGTGGGTTCAAGGTTAATGAATAATGGGATTATAAAGAGCGAAGTACCTGGTTTGTTCCATTTGTGCATAAGCGAAAAATTCATCAGCTGTCAAAAGTTAGTATGTGCACGGTACACATTTACACCATCTATGAGGGATCTTCATTCTTTTGCCCTGGTTTGCCTTGGTATCACTGTCAGTAAGCAGCTACAACTGCCTTGCTATGAGCTTCTTTTTGTGGGTAAACACAGAGAAGCTAACATTTAGATGAAACAGCCAGGTTGGTTATTTATCCTTGATGAATCTCATTTTAAATCTGGTTTGTCTTAGAATTATGGTTTATTATTGAGTTGCTGTGAGCATATGCGAGTGAAGAAATGAACTAAACTGATGACTCATCAAATCAAGTCCAAGGGGTTTGAAATGAACCCAAATCTTGCTCAATGACCATCTGTTGTTCTTGATCTATTCAATGATCGTGTGAGCTTGAATGTAATTGGTGACAGTGTCGGCATATGCTTCAACATTAGAGTTGTTCTTGACTGGTTAAGTCAAGAGGGAAATTTGAATGGGGAAATTCTTGGTGTTGAAAGTATAACAGAGGATCAAAGTGGCACTGCTGGCATTGGGTGTGAGGTTTTCAGAGGGAACACAAATATGTTGGAAGAGCAGCATGTTTTTGGATTCTTGGAAATCATTCAGCTAAAGGAGCTTCCTTCATTTTGTGATGGCAACAGCATTATTATTGTTGCTGAACATCAGGAAATGGCTGCTCGAAATACACCACCAGATGAAATGAGTACTGATTGGGATCCAGGAATAATTGTTGTAGAATTGGAGTGTATTTGGATGGCTTTTAAAGAAATGATCAGGGAACACCAATGAGGGATTTGAGCTACAACTAATTTGAAGGGTTGTACCATGTTCTTAGAAATGAAAGCTTTGGTTCTAACAGCAACATGCCTTAGAGGTGGGATGACTCTTTATGAAGATAAGATGAATCAACTTTTGTGTGGATGATCACTTGGCGCAACTGTCTATGGGAAGGCTTAAACGACTGTTGTTCTTCAATTCCGGGAAATGACCACCAACTATCCAAGTCTAATATTCAACAGCTTTCATTTGTGTTCCTGTTTTTGATATCAAGTTCCTCAAGGATTTGCTTTTTTTTTTCTTCGGTTGCTGTCTTTTAGTGTTGTGTATTTTTACCTTCTTCCAGACTGTAAGAAGTAGTACTTTTTTGAGATCACAGTCTTGGGGATAAGAATGTTTTAAGAGGAGGGGTTTGTCACGCCCTGGACTTAATTTTAGGAATTAAAAATTATAAGGACTGAATTGTAGTTTTTACATCTTACCAGGCTATAAATAGTTGTCAGGGGCCTGTAAATTATCATCAAAAATTTTAATATCAAATTGGATTTTCCAATTTCTCCTTCTTCTCTAGCGTTCCCAATTCATTACCCTAAATTTTTCCCGGTCTCCTTCTATTTCTCCAATTCTGTAATTCCGGCCACCTCCCTAAGGCCTCCGGTCGTGACACAAAACTAATAAATAATGAGTGGGGTGACCTTTGGAGCTTATAAATAGTTAATAGATCCTTCACGACGACGATGTAAGATTCTTTGTCTCAACAACAGCAATGACAAACAACCTTCTTGGTGTCAAACATAGTTTATTAGAATTTTTGCATAGTTATATAAAGCTCTCTTACACTTTGGGTTGGCATGTTCAAGTACTATTTCTTCCAAGCTTCGGTTGACAAAATAACCTATGGTAGCGGAATCATGAAATTTTTACAACTATTTCTTTGGTTGAGTTATAAGACTGAAGAATTCTCTAGAGTGACTCTGCTCCCCTTCACAAAAACAAAAAAAAGAAAAAGAAAAGTGATCCACTCCACAGACACACACACACACACACACACATATATATATATATATGGGAGTGGTTAGAGTCCAATCGAATGAATGGTTCACTCGAATTTAATAACCGTGGGATGATCATATCTTGATTTAAGCACATCCGTTAGATTAGAAAAATAGATGCATTAAAAGAGAATACACCCATTTACACTGGATTAGTGCAAAGCTACCTGATCCAGGATATCCAAGAATACGACTAATAGTCCTATGACCCTTTTATGGTTTTTATGGTTGATACCTTCATCAACATCTCTCTTCTAAATAATTTTCGGTTAGCTCTGCGACAATTACTATTCAACTGGATTCCATGGAGTTTTTTGAGAGTCAATCAATTAATCTGCCAATAAAAGCAAGGTTTTGGCCATCCATGACGCTCATACTCAGTCGGAGATTCTCGGCCCTACAGCCAACTTGGGCCAGTACTTCGCTCACAGGCTGGTCGAAGTCGGAGAAAAGGGACAATCGCTATCCCTAAATAATCAATTGTTACTTTCAGTTTCAGATTTTTTATTGGTGTATCTGTAATACATATACCCTATGACAGTTGCACTATAGGGAGCTGTTACGAGCCTGATGAGATGCGTGTATTCGTAAACCCAAATTGGTAAAGGCAACCTGAACAGAGTCTAATGTGTATACTTCATTATCTTATCTCTATTCTTGAGGTCTCCTGGTGGTTTGTGTGTGTGTGTGTGGGGGATTAATTCTTGATCAGCAATGGATGATATGTTGTTGAATTTGAAAGATTGAAACCGATTTTGTTTGAGTCTATGTTATCCAAAAAAAAACAAAGAGATCCAGATCGAGTTAAACTAATAGCTATCGCCGGGCTTAAGCATATTCGTTGTGATGTTGATTGCTACGTTGGGAAAAATTGTTGGGGATTGAAACCCCACATCACACACAAAGTTAACGCACACAGCGGAAAATCAACAAGCACACAAACATCCGATTTAACGTGGTTCGATCTCTCAATAGATTTACATTCGAAGGAAAACACAACATCACTATTAGATTTGAAAAATAGAATAGTTTACAAGTGTAGGGTCTCTCTCAGTATACACTCTCTCTCGCCCTCGATTCTATTTTTCCTCCCATCTCTCCCTGACGGCTTCATTTTGTTCTCCCAACTGATTTTAGCACAAACATGATATATTTATACTAAAAATCTACTCACTAATTGGGCTAATACAAACCCAACCCTAACGAGCCTTGGACTTTGATGACATAACCCAACAAATCCTCCCTCTACTCAAAGTCCCACCACAACACCATCTTGTAAGAACAAGAATAATTGCATCTTTGTCTTCAACTTGAGCTCTTCTCTCTGAATGTCAAGCGAACTACAAAACTTGTATCTCAAACCAACAACTCTTCAACGCTAATCATCTCATACCGCCGCTCTCCACTAGCAAAACACGCTGCTTGGCAACCTCAACCAAGAAGACTTTTGACACAATGAACACCACACAGATCAAATGGTTTAATTCAAAACATCTTCACAATCGCAACACTTCCCTCATCCCAAATGCACCACAGGATTCAATCATCTTGTATAGCCGCTCTCAACTAACGGGACATGATGCCTGACAACCTCGTTCAGGAAGACTTTTGACACAAGAAACCACACACACGAATACACATGGTTCAACTTGAAACACAACATCAACACCACAAGTAGTCTGCACTCTCCACTAGCACCACTTCCTCAATACGGTCAAATCACACTTCTCTTCATCAAAATTATTCTCTACCAGTTAATCTTAGAACACTTCACCTCATCATGAAATTTCCATCTCTCACAAAGATTGGAGGCATACACAACCATCTCCACATCTTTACAACTCTCTTTCAACCATAACACACTTGAATCAAGCAAAACAGCCTCATAGGATTTGAATTTGGCAAAACCAATGCAAAAAACAAACGCAGGACGTCGAAATTAGGGGGGTTGGTCGCTTCAAAATTTTGATGATGTGGCGGTCAACACGTTGACTTTGATCGGCCAACTATTCCACTGATGACGTGGTGCACACTCAGCATACACATAACAACACATCATCCCGACACGTGGCACATCCAGCAATCGACACGTCTCACTCACACAACACCAACTCCCCCATCAAGATGTGACACGTTGTGCTCTCACGGTTGTACACATGGCATGACCCTCTGCTGCCACATGGCACGCTCGGTCAAACCCTAGCAACCACCTTTTGTCACCTAAACCAACGGTTCAAAATGCTCCAACTTTGAACCGCAATCTCTTAACATCCAACGAACGGAATCGTCTCAAACTTCACCGCTTACACAAACAGCACGTGTAAATTTCATATTCGATGTCCAATCGGGCCAACTCCGCTCTGGTGGCCGTAAATCGAGACAAGGACCAGATTTCTTCTCTCTTCAGTTTCTCTCCCTACAACCGTCTGATTTCTCTCAAACTTGGGCTCCCACCGTTTTTTGGTACAAGGAATCCACCACACACTCGGATCACCGATTTGATGACTCTTTCATGCCAATTTCGAAATTAGCAGTGTCCTAAGGATCAAAAAACTATCCCAGATCAACCATCAGTTCTGATATCACTGTTGGGGATTGAAACCCCTCATCACACACATAGTTAACGCACACAGCAGAAAATCAAAAAGCACACAAACACCCGATTTAACGTGATTCGATCTCTCAATAGATTTACGTCCACACACACCATCACTATTAGATTTGAAAAATAGAAGAGTTAAAAGTGTAGAGCCTCTCTCGATACACACTGTCTCTCGCCCTCAATTCTATTTTTCTTTTCATCTCTCCCTGACGGCTACATTGTGTTTTCCAACTGATTTTAGCACAAACACGATAAGTTCATACTAACACACTACTCACTAATTGGGCTAATAAAAACCCAACCCTAACGGGCCTTCAACTTTGAGGAGATAACCCAACAAAAATTGCCCCAGTTCGTGTGGTTTGATAGGAAGGCCTTCCTGTTCGAAAGTTAAAGCTCTTTGGATCAGTTATTAGTCAGTACCTTACCGACTCACTCATGGTAGCTCTCCTTGTTCTAGGAGATGTGGAAACTGAAATTTTTATTTTTTTTTTGGAAAAAAGTACTTGTATTAATTAAAGGTTGATGAACTGATTGTTGATGAACTGATTCAGTTCCTTAATCAGTATCTTAATTTCTAAAATCATTTCTAGAGAAATTTCTAGAGATGTTGATGAACTGATTCAGTTCCTTATATTGAGATGACCCTGAAATTGATGGAACGCTTTGGGGTTACTGTAGAACACATCGATAGCTGGGACAAGTTCTTGATACATGGAGGTCCAAAAATAAAGTGTCACATCCAATGATACATAAGATGATCACAATATGATAAGATGGGAATAAAATTATAATCAACAATAAGTTAAATATAATAAATAATTTTCATGCCCTTAAAAAGAATTTTTAAAGCTTAACGCCGTTCTTAAGAATATTGAAACCTACAACACTCTTAATAAGAATTTTCTCTTTTATATTGTATTTATATTTTAAGATCCTTGATTGATTGATATCCTTGATTGATTTCGATGAGCAGAAACTAAAACTTTAGCCGTCTTACAGAATGAGCAATGGCGGATATGATGCAAAATCCAAAGATACTAGCAAAAACACAAAATTAAATGAGATAAGGAGATTCTTTGTTCGTGAAAAGCTAAACATTCAAAATGTTAGGTTACTTAAATTAGTTTTCCAAAGAAACTTTTAGGGGTTCATATTCCATTGCAAGAAGTAATTTCTAGGGAAACCCATACCCCATTAATATATCATCCCATAAATATTAGCTTACAAGTAAATATCATCCCATATCATACCATAAATATCATCCCATACCCCATTACAAGTAATAATTTCTAGAGAAATCCATACTCCATTAAATATATCATACGGGAGAATGGGCCTTTTCATCCCAAGGTTTGAGCTACACCATCTAAAATATCTCAAAGTTTAAAAGCATGTCATTTTCATCCCAAACTTTTCAAAAATATGTAATATTAGGACATTTGTTAATTTTTTCAAGTTATTAACGGCGATATTTCATTCAGTTTCTTTTCTCCCTTTTTTTTTGTCAAAAAAGTTTCATGCTTGCGCTTGGTAAATTTGGTCCATGCCAAGCAAAAAAGTTAAATGCCGCTGCATCAATTACAACACCAATTTTTTTAATAATGCTACATATTTAAAAAAATTAATGAAATAGGGCTTACTTTCTAATTAGGGCACACACAAAACCTCTCATGATTGTTATCAATCTAGAAGGTGAATCTTAGATTTTTTTTTTTTCTTTTCCTAAGCAAGGGAATAATAGATGATGTGAAGACGAAATTAGGTTTAGCTATTTTCTTATAAGCTGGGAGTTAGTGGAACGTGTTAAATGATTAAAAGAATTGGGGGAAAAGAAATAGAATAAAGTACCACCACTAATTAATTAACTGGAGTTAAATATTTAACGAATATCCTAATGTAACATGCTTTTAAAAAGTTTGGGATGTAAATGACATATTCTTAAACTTTGGGATGTTTTAGATGGTGTGGCCCAAACTTTGGGATGAAAAGACCCATTTTCCCTATATGATATATCCCATACCCCATCAATATATCATCCCATAAGTTGAAGTTCTATTAGTGCATTTCTTGTGTTACATAAACCGAAATGCCGGAATGAGATTAACAAAACTAACACGCATAGACCTAACACAACAGATCCTTTTTGTAAGCTTTAAGTTGAGGCAAACTAAAATTTGTTTTCATTAACTTGTCTGGTCAAATTAATCATGTTTTACTAACAAGAAGTTAATTAACCTGACATAATTAACAGAATACTTTTTGATATTGTTGAAAGTTAATTATTTGACTTGAAGTATTACTAAAACGATGACATAATTAAGATTCATGCATGTTGAAAAGATGCCAATGCCATAATAGTTGAACCGTGAATCTTAACAAAGTATTATATAACAATATTTTAAGATTTGTGCCAAAAGTCTTAATATTCAGGTAATAAGCCCATCAAATTTACTATATATGCACCCTTTGTCCATCAATCAAAACAGAGAACTCGAGAGATACAATATATTCATTGATAAGCCATCAAGCATAAGATGCATCTGGCTTTCCACTGGATTCCCTTTTTCCTTTTAGCTGTCTTGAGCTTGAATTTTATCAAGAAACGGAAGAAAAAATCCAATCATGAAGCTAATGATGCCATCAAGAAGAAGCTGCCACCAGGGCCAAGGAAGCTACCCATCATTGGAAATATGCATCATTTGATGGGTTCACTTCCTCATCATGCTCTCAAAAATCTAGCCCAAAAACATGGTGATTTGATGCATCTTCAGCTGGGAGAAATTTCAGCCGTTGTTGCATCTTCTCCTAGTATGGCGAAAGAGATTCTGAAAACACATGATCTCGCTCTTGCAAACCGTCCTGAATTTTTAGTCGGGAAGATCATATTGTACAACTACTCGAGCATTGTATTTGCCCCATACGGTGATTACTGGAGACAGATGCGAAAAATATGTGCTTTAGAACTTCTTAGCCCTCAAAGTGTTCGATCCTTCGGTTCAATTCGCCACGACGAGGTTTTAAGACTCGTTTCATCAATTCAGGAAGAAGTACTGATGCAATCACAACATGGTATAAATTTGACGGGAAAGATTTTTTCATACACGAGTTCGATGGTTTGTAGAGCGGCATTTGGTCGCACATTTGGGCAGCACCGGGAGAAACTAGTGGAGCTACTGAAAGAAGTGTTGTCGCGGGCGAGTGGGTTCGATATATCCGATCTTTTTCCATCCTGGAAAATCCTTCATCACTTAAGCTGGATAAAACCCAAATTGGTGGAAGTGCACAACAAGTTTGATGAGATTTTGGATTCCATAATTCAAGAACATGTTGAGAATCCAACTGGGAGAAATGGCGAGTTCGGACAAGAAGATCTGATTGATGTTCTACTTAGAATCAAACGAAGTGGCGAGCTTCAGTTCCCAATTACCAACACTAATATCAAGGCTATATTAATTGTGAGTCGCAGTCATTCTCTTAAGAATATCGTTTGTTATACTGTTTTAGTTTAATAAACTCTTGACGGAAGCTAACATTATTACAGTTATTTTACAGTAAGATCAACGATTTATACTTAATGAAGAATTTTATTGTTTATTTTGTAGGATATATTTGTAGGGGGGACTGAAACTTCAGCAACTGTGGTGGAATGGGCAATGGCGGAGCTGATTAGAAACCCTAAAGTACTGGCAAAGGCACAAGCTGAAATAAGGGAAACCTTATTAGCGGAAAAGAGAGTTATCGAAGAAATTGATATTCAAAAATTGAGTTACTTAAAATTAGTAATTAAAGAAACTCTAAGGCTTCATTCTCCTGTGCCTTTATTAGTTCCTAGGGATTGCAAGGAGCAATGTGAAATTGACGGATATATCATCCCTCCGAAAACAAGAGTTATGGTTAATGTTTGGGCGATCGGAAGAGATCCAAAGTATTGGAATGATCCGGAAAGCTTCCAACCGGAGAGGTTTGAGAGCAATTCGATTGACTTTTTGGGAAATGACTATAGGTTTATACCATTCGGTGCTGGGAGAAGAATGTGTCCAGGAATGTCATTCGGTCTAGCTAATGTGGAGGTTCCGTTAGCTCATTTATTGTACTACTTTGATTGGAAACTCCCAAACAATATTAAGTGTACCGAATTAGATATGACCGAGACTCATGGAGTAACCATTGCAAGGAAAAATCACCTTTTCTTAGTTGCTTCTATGTACGAATCCCTTGGAAAGCTTTAAGTGACATGTAGCTGTAATTGGTTTCAATTATTATGTATCAATTATGTTTGATTTTGTAAATGTAAATTATTTACGGCAGAGGGATGAACAAAATCCATTGGTGTGAAAAGCTAGCTACAAATAAACCTCCATTGCTTTTTTTGTCTTTTTGAGTTTATTCTAAAGCTGTGTATACTATCCTTACCCATTATTCCCAAACTAATTTTAAGTGGATTTGACATTTTATTTTAAAATAAATCTTAATTTCGTAATTAAATATGTAATTAGTATGCGTATAGTATGTATCGACTTAAAGTTAGTAACATTGTTCGTATACTCACAAATAATCTTACTATTTTGACTCTATAAAGATTAATCTCCACATTGAAAATAGCAATGACATATGATAACCCGTTATAGTAAGTGTTAAACAGTGCTAGCATACTGTCGGTTGTCCCTATGTATAATAAAGAGACAACAATGACATATGAAGTCATCACTTTAGGTTGATTTTGGGACAAAATAATGTTGATAGTAACAACAATTATATCATTACTACCTATACCCAACTGACCATTTCAATGAACTTCTTACAAGTTGGTTGAAACTTTCAAGTTTAGACAACAATGAGATCTTCTTACTGAGTGACGTCGACAATGATTTATATAGGCTTCAATAAGTTTTGTTTGATGTTATAACTGATAATGATTTGTGAAGTTTTTTTAACATCAATTTGCTTCAAAAGCATTATTAACGAGGGACAAAGTTTGACGAAATATCAATCCTAATCAAAAGATTACATATCATGGTATCAATAATGACACTGATGAAACACGTATTACACCAAAGTCATGCTTGGAAAAAAAAATCATGGTTTCTTGGTCATGACTTCATGGCTGATTACACAGAGATTTTCTTTTGACAATATTGAACCCGGTTAGGTAATTACAACACAATAGGTTTTGGTAGAGCTTATAATTGTGGACATTTTAATTTGGCGAAAAATTATCATAATTTATCTTAGTCTAACTAATTTAATTCAAGAACACTGAACATAGTTAATCTATGGTTGATTTATTTTGTTTATTTTTTGGTATATTATTACTTAGGGTTCTTTCAGTCTCATGATGTAGAGCTGCGCCTAGGCAATTTTTTTAATAAAAAAAATAAAAAAACAAAAAAAAAAAAATTTTGCATAGTGATAATAAACTAGTTTTAAACGTGAAATTGTATTTTTTTGTAATTATTATCGAATCGAATTTTTTTTTCAATTAGTGAATATGATTTGCAGCTGGCAGAAATGTGAAGAATCAGCAAGCTATAGTTTATGTTAAAAAAGTTTATCTAATTAATTTAGCTCTATAACTGCTATCTCAACTAATCTGAATTCAAGCCCTTTAGCTTAGGTGTTTGCTTATTAATGATGATTCATTTATCCTCCTTCAGTGAACACACAAGTGGTATAGTTGCACTAAAATAATTAAGCCTATCCCTTTGGCCACCAATTAACCATAACAAACTAAGAAGAAAAATATCATTCAAGCATGACAAATCTGGCTTTCATCAACTGGATTCCTTTCTTCCTTTTTGTCCTGTTGAGTTTAAATTTACTCAAGAAATGGAAGAAGAGGTCAAATGAAATGAAGAAGAAGCTTCCACCCGGGCCGTGGAAACTTCCGATCATTGGAAATATACATAATTTCATGGGTTCATTGCCTCATCATGCTCTCGAAAATTTAGCCCGAAAACATGGTGATCTGATGCACCTTCAGCTTGGAGAAGTTTCCACCATTGTGGTATCGTCACCTCGTGCCGCGGAAGCGATTCTGAAAACTCATGATCTTGCCTTTACGAATCGGCCTGATTTTCTAGTTGGTAAGATCATATTCTACAACTTTTCCGACATTACATTTTCCCCATACGGCGATTACTGGAGACAGATGCGAAAAATATGCGCTTCGGAGCTTCTTAGCACCAAAAACGTCCGATCACTTGGTTCGATTCGCCAAGATGAGGCCTCGAAACTCATTTCATCGATTTGGGAGGAGGCCTTACAAACAAAAAGGCCTATTAATTTGACAAAAAAGATTTTCTCGTATACAAGTTCGATGGTTTGTAGAGCTGCATTTGGCCGTACGTTTGGAAGGCATCGAAACAAGCTGGTGGAGCTTTTGAAAGAAGCAGTATCAATGATGAGTGGGTTCGACATTTCTGATCTTTTTCCATCCAAGAAAATTCTTCATCAACTAAGTTGGATGAAGCCCAGATTAGTGGAGTTACACAACAAAATTGATGAAATCTTGGAGGTAATAATCCATGAGCATATTGAGAATCGAGCCGAAACAAAAACCGGAAATGGTGAGCTCGGACAAGAAGATCTGATTGATGTTCTATTAAGGATCAAACAAAGTGGTGACCTTCATTTTCCAATCACCAACACAAATATCAAGGCCGTAATATTGGTAAGTTGTTAAAGTAATTTCATCATTTCCTCAAACTGATTTACTCCCTCCGTCCCGGAATTATTGTCCAGTTTGGATTAACATTTTAGTAAAATTGAACTAAAAATGAAGATTCAAAGATGACAATAATTTTTAGGTCAGAGGGAGTAATATTTGATTGGTTGACTGATTTGCGCAGGGTATGTTTGGTGGAGGAACTGAAACTTCAGCTACTGTGGTGGAATGGGCAATGGCGGAAATGATAAAGAATCCAAATGTGATAGCAAAGGCACAAAGTGAAGTTAGAAAAGTGTTATTTCAAGGAAAGAAAACAATTGAAGAAATCGATATTCAAAATTTGGGTTACTTGAAATTAGTGGTCAAAGAAACCCTAAGACTTCATCCCGCAGCTCCTCTGATTCCTAGGGAATGTAGAGAGCAGTGTGAAATTGACGGTTATATCATTACTCCGAAAACAAGAGTTATAATCAATGCATGGTCAATAGGAAGGGATCCTCAATATTGGGATGACCCCGAAAGTTTCATGCCAGAGAGGTTTGAGAATAACACAATTGACATCTTAGGAACTGATTTTGAATATCTTCCATTTGGTGGTGGTAAGAGGATTTGCCCTGGAATTTCATTTGGTTTAGCTAATGTCGAAGTTCCACTTGCTAATCTGTTGTACCATTTCAACTGGAAACTACCGGACAATATTGAAAGTTCGGGTTTAGATATGGCAGAGGCTTATGGATTAGCCGGAACAAGGAAAAACAGCCTTTTATTGATACCCTCAGCATATATGAATCCTTAGGTACACTCTTAAGTCAAGGCCAAATAGTTTTTAATGTTGAAATTTGTGTACCAACCTTTCTCTTTTAATAAACATTATTAGTATAATATTTGTAAAACTTTCCGTTCTGTTGAACTGAGATGGACGAAAGATCTTCTGCATGCAAATGAAAATAAAAGTAATATGTGATGTCTGTGTAATCATCCTTTTTTTTCTGCTCAACTCATTATAATCATCGGAAGTTAATGCCAGAAATTGTTCTTCCCACATGTTGGGTGGAAAGTTGGCTAACCGGCCGCTAGACCAGGACATTTAAGAGAAACACCAGATTGAGGAGCAATATCCATGTTTTGGTTAATAAAGCAGATTTAGAATTAAAGAAAGGCTTAATTAATATAATTAGCTTCTTATAAAATGCATTAATAAATGATTCTTTTATATATTTTAAAATTGAATGGCCCCAGCGAGAATTGAAACCTCGACCTCCTGGTAATAACCATCCTCCATCCTAATCACCTAACCACTACACACACACACACACAGATATATATATATATATATATATATATATCTTCATATTTATTAAAGGAAAATTTTCAATCGCACACATGGCGTAATATTAGATAGACTAATTCATGTGACAAAAAATTAGATAGTCAAGCCCACATGTCGCGTTCACATCACTCCATCATTTAACGGTAATTTTTATTTGTGAATCCGTAAAATCTATAAATAACTATAACCTGATTTATTTGTGCAGAAGAAAATATAAGTATCAAAATCAACTTAAAAGGGGAAAAAAAAGAAAAGAGAACACCGAATTAATCTAATTAAAGCACTTATCTTAGATTTATATATTACGGAATTAAAGTACTTGAGAAATAATTGGACAGCGAATACATAGACACTTTTTTTCTCTTTTTTTTTTTATTTGTATCTTTTTTTCCTAAACCTAAGAATCCAAATTAATTCTAAGATTTGAAAAGTGAACTATAATTTAAGTATTATCTTGGAACTACTTTTTAAATATTATACTAATGCGGTACAATTAGACATTTACGACATACTTAATTGGTTGGATTGTTTAAAAAATGATTGAGATGTGACCAAAATAAATAAAAAAATTAGAAAAAAGAAGAAGATGAACATGCAAGACTTCTAAAATGTTAAGGATCCCTATAAGATTTTGTGCAACCACATTTTACAACACTACCTAGAATAACTTCAACATGATTCACCCATCTCAAAATGATTTGGCTAAAATGAAAATCTAAATTGGATAATCATATTAGAACAAAAAGATTATTTATTTGATAGCAATCATTAAATTATAATCAATCCAAGCAATGCTCGAACATAACTAAATGTCAGTATATATCAAATAAGATAAGTTTATTTAAAAAAAAATAAATTATAAAAATTAGTATTTAAATTTATTCATTCCCTATAACATTGACGGGTCCAGATAAAAAAAAATAATAAGATGCATATTTTCGGTTGCCCGCACCCGTGATACATGGTAGCATAAAATATAATTTGCTTAGGAAAAAAAAACATAGTATATTTTAAGAAAAAAATGAACACGAACAAACTTCTAAAGAAATGTTGCAAAACTTATAAAGAGATAAAAAATAAAAATAAGTTTATGAAAAGAAATAATAAGAAATATTCAGAATAGTTTTAAATATATGACACGGATATAAATATTTAGAGAGATGATTATGAAAAGTTAAAGAATAATTTTAAAAGATATAAACTCATGAATCAACAAAACAAAAAAGATGGATAGCAAGTTACATTGGAATATTTTGAATATTAAAAATTATTCCAAATGTACTTAAAACAACAAAACATAGACATTAAAAATCACGCAATTTCAATTTATATCATTAATAATTTTTTTTATGTATATCACTCTGTCAGAAATGTCATATAGTCATTGAACCATTAATCTCATATATATCTTAAACAACCCGCACGACGTGCGTGATAAACACTAGTATATATAGTTCTAACGCTACCAAGCATAACCTCATTTGATTCTTTTAGAGTAAACCACATCAATTTTAATGAAATTTCGTAGGCACAATATAGCAGACTTGTGGTAAATTCATGTATCTCAACTTTCTCCAAATCTACTAAACCAAAAGACCTTTAGACAATGGATAGAAAAGACTCCACAATATGTAAATACAAGTTGATTGTGATGGGGAGTGATAGCATATGAATTATGTGAATCAATGGTTAATTGTGCGCCAATAGATCATATAATAATGTATTTTAGTATGGGATTGTAGAGCTCCAAATGACAGCCGTTGGCATTGGAAGAAATTAATGAAAATCAAAGAGGTTATGAAAGCAGGGATCAGCAATGGTCAATGGTTGGGAAATGGTGGTAAGCAGTATACCGCAAGCAGTGGATACACATGGCTGAGAGGTGAATACAGAAAGGATCATGCTGCAAAGGTAGTATGGTGTTGTTACTCAGTCCCAAAACACAGCTTTATAAGCTGGTTGGCTTGGAAACAAAGATTGAACACTGGGGAGAGGTTGTAGCAACTAAATATTGTTGTTGATACTATAAGATGTGTTTTATGTGAAACAGAACCTGAAACTGCTCATCACTTATTCTTTCAATGTGTGTTCTCTAAAAGATTGCTGAAATGGTGAAAGTTTGGCTGGGAATCAATACCATCCCTAACCAGTTGAATGTCCAAGAAATGCTGCAAGTATGGAGGTACAGGAAGATGCAATAGAAGGTACTATATGCTGTCTTTAATGCCACAGTTTATCAGGTTTGGATGGAAAGGAATTACAGGAAATTTAGAAACATAAAATGTGAGGTAGAATGCTGTTTTAACAAAATTAGAATACAATTTTGTTTGAAGATGAAAAAATTGAAAAACAGTGAGCAGCAGTTTATGAGGAGACTAGGGATATATATTTGACAGAGGATGTAATTATACATTGTACAGGAAGTTTGTGATGTGATCAATAAAATTTACACTTTAACAAAAAAAAATGAATTTTAGTAAACCAAGATGATACATATTCTACATATTATTGAGTGAGCTAGATCGACATTTAATTACAAGTTACATATCCAAGTACAAATAAACCTACATTAGTTCCTTTTTAAGTAATCAACAAGTTGTATTCGGTGTGACGATAATGATAACGTGATGAAGAGAGGAACATATCAATTTTTTCTGGAAGTCATGAAACACGGAATGTTGTCAATAGCTCCAACGTCAAAAGATTTCATTATTTCATATACAATATATATTAACATGATGCTGACCCAAAATTAGTAATGTTCAATAATTTAGTGCCGACAGAATTCCCGGTCCTTCCCCAATTAAGGCCAAATCCAATTTCGTGCAATCTTCTCTTGATAACACACACCAAAACTCTTAAAATACATACTCCTTTTATCCGAGAAAAATAATTCACATAAATTCTTTTCGAACAAAAGAAGTATTTTACATATTTCTTCTAAAAATAATTACTCTCGTTATCATATAAAAACAGGAGAGATATGTGCTGAATGTTTTATATATTGTACATTTCACTCAATTTTGCACGAAATTAAGAAATATCATAATGCAATTCGTCACACTTTTATAAATGTGGCACCCGTGTCTAAAATTTATTACTCCGTCGGTGAAAAAACAAATCCAACCATTTTGAGGCTGTAATACGGGTGATTAACTAGGAGGATTCAGTTAGGCCGCATGATTAGTCAACAAGTATTTGCCGGTCACAAGGTTAGATAAGACTTTTCACGTCGCACACAAAAAGTATTCTTTCTGTCTAAAAAAAATACTTTACATTAATTTTTATCATTTGTGTTATTTTAAATATAAAATATAAAATTCAATGTGCACCATTTCTTTTGCTAGAGATAAAGTGGTAGAGTGTTATTCTTAGATATTGAAAGTGTATTTTGAGCCGATATACAGCTTAGCTCGACTTTCACTCACTAAAGTGATTGCTATGAGTTCCATAGTGGATGACATTTATGATTCGTATGGCTTCCTTCATGAACTTATCCCGTTCACAAATGCAATGGAAAGTTACATGAACTGAACCCATTAAATTTAACCTAATACTTCCAATTCCAATTAAAATCCTATGTCTGTTAAGCACTTGGGATTGCTACTCAAAAGAGAAAAAATATTTATACTAATTGAATGCATGTTATAGATGGGATATCAGTGTGCTGGAGCAGTTGCCGGGCTACATAAGACCTTGTTACCGGGCTCTCTTAAATGTTTATTTTGAGACAGCGAAAAGGCTGGCTAGACAAGAGAAAGCAAACCTAGCGGAATATGCAATATCATCTGTAAGCACGTACAACTCAATTAAGTTAAAAATTTTCCTAATTAACGTTAACAAATTTCCTTGATATGATTTTCACGATGACTAATGCCAACATTTATCCGTTACTTAATTCCTTTATCTATTTTTGTGCACTAAAGATGCAAGATTTAGCAAAATCGTATTGCGAAGAGACAAAATGGATACTCAGGAAGGACATTCCTAACTATGATGAGTACATGAAGGTTGCACTTCCAAGTTGTGGTTACAAAATGTTACCAATGAATGCCTTGATGTGCATGGGGAAATTTGTGACTCAAGATATCCTCGATTGGATGGCAAAGACACCATTGATCATAACAGCTGTCACTTTGATTTGTAGATTAATGGACGACATTGCTAATGGAGAGGTATTATTTCTTCTTCTTTTTTTTTTTTTTTTTAATGCTAGATTGAACAGTGCATAATCCTTCTAGATGATAAAACTTTACTCTGTTGTTTTTTTCAGTGGGGTAAACAAAGGGGAGAAGAAGCTTCGGCGGTTGAATGTCACATGCATCAATATAACACTTCCAGAGAAGACACCTTGATTGAGCTTCGGAAACAAGTAGCAAATGCATGGAAGGATTGAAACACAGAACGTCTAAACCTCATTTCAACAGTATCCTCGATCATCCTTGAAATCATCATGAATTTCGCAAGGATTAGTTATCTTTTGTATCGAGGCAAAGATGGATATACGAGTCCTACGAATGAGGTCAAAAACTGGATCTCGTCCGTACTTTTTGATCCTATTCCTATATAAGTTGGCTTAAACGCGATGTAAGAATTTATTTATTTCCTCCGTCCTAAAATTATTATACAGTTTGAATTTTTATTTATAATACAAATTCAAACTAGATAATAATTTTGGAATCGAAGAGTACCTTTTTTTTTTTTTAACGAACTATCTCCATACTTGGTGTGATGTCATTTAAGTTCCAGCTAACAGATCCTGGCAGGTGGGTATGCAAAATTGGGCCGGAATCCAAAAAGAAAATCAACGATCAAATCAACGTCATAAATTATGGGCCAGATCATATCCCAATTGATAATAAATCATGGACGGTGTCTTGGTAAGTAGAAAATGAGGGTTAGGCCGATGGGCGGTTATTATTGGGTAGTGTTTAGGTGGGGGGTTTGGTAATAATTTTTTTAATTTCTTTAGGTAGCCTCAAAGTTTTCTAGTTGTAAGTATTTAGTCCATTGGGTTTCTTTTGCTTAAGTTTAGATCTCAAAAGTAAGATAGATATTCTTATTGACTTATAGTAATGTACTATGTTTATTCTAAAATAAGTATCATCCTATACTTTGCACATAGTTTAAGAAACTCTTAAATATGATGATAAAATTACTTGAATATCCTCAATCAATCTCATTAAAAAAATGTCCACCAATAGTATTAATTCTTTTGAGGGTAATTTTAAAAAATTTGGATAAAAAGTGCATTGAAATCTGAGAACGACATTTATTTTAAAATTTCTCCATTTTACTTAAACAATACTATTTTGGAACGGAGAGAGTAGTATTTTACTCTACTTTTTTTATAAAAAAAAAAAAACCATCCCAATATACTCCACTTAAATATGGACGGGTAAAATCTCCCTTAATAGAAATTGAACCCAAGCCTAATGTCTGAAACTACAACATTCTAATCACTAGACTGTCATTCAATTTCGTATTTTATTGTACTTTTATAAACTAGCTTCCCTATGTAATGCTAAAAGTGGGGAATTCACAAAATCAGGGAGTCGCAGGAGTACAAATTGCGGGACGAAGTAGCAGTTAATGATTCACTTCTCAATTCTAATTAACCCATACTCGTCACTTCACAAAATCTACTTTTAACTATTTAAAACAGTGGTGACTGAGGACACGTGGCTGACAATTTTTCATCAAATATTTTACTGCGTAAAATTAAATTTCTTATAAATTAATTTATTAATGTTTATTTTATAATGCAAAAAAAGCAAAGTTTTTAGATAAAACAATTCCATTTAATACATGCATTAATTAACTTTAAAAAATCACTCAAATTTTATCCATAAAATTGCTCAAATCTACTTTTACCTATTTAAAGCGGCTGAAAGGACACGTGACAGTTTCTCATCTAATTTTTTTTGCCTAAAGTTAAATTCTTTATAACTTAATTAATACTCCCTCTATTTCAAAATGAACACAACTGTTAGTAATTAATTTATGTATCAAATATCTAATTTAGCTATCATTAATTGTGTTGGAATTATAATCAAGACTAGAAAAAAAAAAGTTAGTATCATTTATTGAGAGCAAAGTTAAGAAGCTAACCAATAATTTATTTTGAAATCCTAAAAATACCCACATTTTGAAATATTTCTCCAAACCTAAAGCGACCTACATTTTGAAATGAAATGAGTACTCATTTTATAATTATGAGAAAGGAAAAAAAAAAAGGAAGCAAAGTTTTACGTACACAAGAATTCTATTTAATACATGCATTAATCATATATTAAATTCAAATTGTCTATATTCATCTCTCATTTCGATAGATATAAAGTCACTCAAATTTTATCCATAAAATTGCTCAAATTTGATTACAGTAACTAAATTCAAAAATCAACATATCAATCCAAATAATATATATCTTTATATTCTCTCCATTCCAAAATAAGTATCGTTTTGGAAAAATGGAGAAATTTCAAAATAAGTGTCGTTTTTGGATTCTAATGTATTTTTTGTCAAAAATTTCTAAACGTATCCTAAAAAATAATATTCTAGTAATTTAGTTATCCTATTTAATGTTTTCTTAAATTATGTACAAAGTCTAGAATGACACTTATTTTGGAACGGAGAGAGTAATACACAGGAGCTCCAAAATTCACTCCTAGTGAACTAATAAGATCAACCGTGCATAAATTAATTTAACCAGCGACAACAGTTCACAATATATATTTTTTTCTAAAAAATATGATATACTAATCTTCAAAACTGTCCTCCTCAACAAATACACACCGATCGACCAAAAAAGAGAAAGGGGGAAAAGAATCGAACACAGAGAAATTCATTAAATCAATCAAGCATGAGAAATCTGGTATTCAGCTGGATTCCTTTTTCCGTTTTAGTTTTTGTGTTAAGTTTGAGTTTTATCAAGAACAAATGGAAGAAGAATAATGCTATGAAGAAGAAGCTTCCACCCGGGCCATGGAAGCTTCCAATCATTGGAAACATGCATCAATTGATGGGTTCACTCCCGCATCATGCTCTCAAGAATTTAGCCCAAAAACATGGTGATCTGATGCATCTTCAGCTTGGAGAAATCTCAGCCATTGTTGCATCATCTCCGCGTATAGCAAAAGAGATTTTGAAAACGAATGATCTGACTTTTGCAAATCGGCCGGAAATTCTGGCCGGAAAGATCTTATTCTACAACAATTCCGACATTGGATTCTCCCCGTACGGTGATTATTGGAGACAAATGCGAAAGATTTGTACTTTGGAACTTCTCAACAACAAAAGTGTCCGATCATTCGCTTCGATTCGCAAAGATGAGGCTAAAAATCTCATTTCATCGATTCGGGAACAAGCTGCCCTGAAGCTGGAATCACAAAAAAAGGGGATGATTAATTTAACCCAAAAAATCATCTCCTACACCAATTCGATGCTCTGTCGGGCTGCATTTGGTCGAGCATTTGGACTTCATCGGGACAAAGTGATGAATCTGCTGAAAGAAGCCGCGTTGCGGACAAGTGGGTTCGATGTTTCCGATGTTTTCCCATCCTGGAAAATACTCCATCACTTGAGCTTGATGAAGCCCAAGTTGATGGAGTTGCACCGCGAGTTTGATGACATTTTGGAAACCATAATACAACAACATTTGGTCAACCCAACTGGGAGGAATGGTGAGTTTGGTGAAGAAGATCTTATTGATGTTCTTCTCAGGATCAAGCACACTGGCGACCCGAATCTCCCAATTACCAACACAAACATCAAGGCTGTGTTACTGGTAAATTTTCAACAAGTTAATTAAAATGTTATATATACTCCATCTGATACAGAAAAATAGTCTATACTGCGAATAAAGTTTTCTGGGACGGAAAGAGTATATTAATTTTATAATCTTGCTAGATGATAACAACGGTAGTATTTTCTTTTACAGGATATATTTATAGCGGGAAATGAAACATCAGCTACCACAGTGGAATGGGCGATGGCGGAATTGATGAGAAATCCAAGTGTATTGGCAAAGGCACAGAAAGAAATCAGGACAGCATTAATGTCCATTAGGGAAGAAGCAATTGAAGAAGCCACTATTCAAAAGTTGAGTTATTTACAATTAGTAATCAAAGAAACGCTAAGACTTCATCCTCCGTCTCCTTTATTGATTCCGAGAAATAGTAGAGAACAAAGCGAAATTGACGGATACTGCATCCCTCCCAAAACGAGAGCGATGGTTAACGTTTGGGCGATCGGGAGAGATCCCAGGTATTGGGATGATCCCGAAAGTTTCATACCAGAAAGGTTTGAGAATGAATCGGTTGACTTTGTAGGAACCGATTGTAAGTACATTCCATTCGGAGCTGGAAAAAGAATATGTCCCGGTATTTCATTTGGATTGGCTAATGTTGAGGTTCCATTAGCTCATATGTTATACTACTTCGACTGGAAACTCCTCGACGACGTTAACAATGGTACGGGTTTGGACATGGAAGAGACCTATGGACTTACTGCAGCGAGGAAAAATAAACTTGTCTTGATTGCCTCCATGTACGAATCCAATTAAGTTTGGTCAATATTGTGCTTCCGTTAGCTAATATGTTGTGCTACTTTTTTTCAATAAGAAAAAACCTCAAGGGAAAATGTGATTGCTAAGTAGCCTTAATGCATTACTTCACTTGAGTATTTGTAACATGGTGTTTCTTTTCTTGGGATTCAACACTGTCCTCTGATTTTGAAAGCAATGACAAGTAAAGGATTCTCTAAATCAACATCAAACCGGGTGGTTTGAAGTCCATATCATACCACTGAACATGTACACCAATCTTGTCAGGTTCGGACCGGAACTCAACTCGACATGGCCAAGGGGTCGATCGAATCGGGGATCGACTTGGGGCAATTCGGGGGGTCAACTCGGATGACGTCAAAATGACGTAATAAATATTAATTAATTATTAATAATATTTTAATTAGAATTTTATAAATTTTATATATATTTTTCAATTGTTAGAGTCAAATTAATACTTCATAATTTACAAATGGGTCGCTATATAATCAAATTGAACTCACAAGGTCGCATATGATGATGTCATTATTACTAACCATATAGTATTTAGTTTTTTAATATATTTCAAATTAAAAATATTTAAGCTTTATATCTCTCTTCGATTATATTAGTTGATATTGATATTTTTCAGTAGTTAATTGTTACTCAAGTGAAGTAAATTAGTATTCTAATAAAGTAATTAAGATAAATACATTATCATTTAGAAAAAAATATCAAATTTGAAGGACAACTAATATATACATTAAAAAAAAGTACTCCAAGATTATTTTTTTTGTGACATATTAGAGTAATAATATAAATTTTTCATAAAATGAGGGATGTAAATTTCTGTAGCAAAATTTAAAAAAAAGATTATTCAAAATATTATATTTTGAAAATTGAAATTGAATATGGGACTAAATATTAAATTAAAATTTTAAAAAGTACAAAAAATTGAAAGTTGTTGGGCAATTTTGAACCAAAAAAAAAAAGTTGGCCTGGAAGACCTTGGAAGTTGAAATCCATGGAAAAATGTGCAATTTTTGGGTCAAAAGGTCAAAAAAACTAAAACCCCGGTTCGACCCAATTTTAGCCGATTCGCAGTTCGACCGAGATTTTGACCAATTTTTACCGATCTTCTTTTTGGCGATTTTAAGTCTTGCTCGGGTCAGCTTCGGAGCCGGGTCCCGATTTAACCGGGTCGACCAACCGGTTCGAGCCGAGCATGATAACACTGATGTACACTCAAACCACTGTGGTGTAAATTATATTTATTTTTTTTTTGACAGAGGTAGTTATATTATTAAAAAGAATGTGTGAAAAAAAAAAGAGTTAGAATACAACTTTTTACCAAAAATCAAACATATCTCTAACAATTTTTTTTTTAAATGCATATATATGCATGTTCTCATAGCTCCCGCCATGACTTCATATTTGCAACTCACCAAGAAACATTGTAGGATTTAGGTTTAGTCTTTCCATATTTACCCAAAATATGAACATTGTAATATATAGTATTTTAACTAAATATGGAAGTTATAATATTATAACATTGTACACAAAATACGGAAGTTATAATAATAGTATTTAAACTAAAAAAAATAATGAAAATAATGCATAGTGAACACAAATAGTGAAAGAAAAAATAATGACTGACGTGGAGTATTATATTATTGATTTTTTTGCGTTAAGATTTTTATTCTTCACTTAAAATTACACTTTTATCCCTAATTATAAAAGTCACATCAGTTATTATGAATTTTTACTATTCTTTTTTCACTATCTCTATCATTGCTAGAAAAAATAAATAACACCGCATTCATTATATTTTTATTTTTTTACTATATATTTTCATTGTCCTTATCATTTTCCTTTTTCTCACACTTCAAGAAATACTTCCAGGACAATTCAGTTTAGTATTACTTCTTTTGCAGATATATTGCAGTTACACACTACTACAAACAGGCAGACAAATGAAGTCACTTTATATGAAAATGTATAATAACATAATCAAACCAACAAATGGTTATGAACATGAACCCAAATTGAACTTGAAAAGAATCTCATGATGAGCAAATTACAAACGAAACATCATTCTCTTGACCAAAATAACATAACAAAGAAGCTATCAAATCCATGACAAGAAGGCAGAGCCATGCATGCATTTATTGTCCGGGCATTTCAAAATAATGAACCCGCAATAGTAGAAAATGGTTGACGAAACCTGCATTAGTAAACCATGTAGTAAACATGTGCATTCTCGCCCATTACAAACCCACGCCAGTAAGTTCAATCCATCAAAATTTGAGGAGATTCACTAACATTTTTTAACACTTCAAGAAATAATTGCAGGCCCAAGAAGCTTTGTATTGATTGGGAGATGGTGAATGCCTAAACAATTTTTTAAATCTCTGACTGGTTGTTCCATCTATTAAGATGATCATAGTTCTACTATAGGATTAGTCACTATTATCGACAGTGAATATCTTGTAAATATGGAAGAAAAAAAAAAAAACCAAAAGTTTACCAAAAATAAGTAACCTTATTAGACGGGAGTGACATACATTAATGAGAGAAGCCACCGTTGACAAGCAAAAAAAAATGTATTTTTAGATTGAATGAAATGAAAAGGGCGAACTACATTTTACATCTCGAGTTTTGGCCGTATCTACTATAAACCCCCCGAGTTTTAATAATATTACCACATACTTCCTTGACTCATAATGAACTTACCAAATGCCCCCTTAATTTATTAACATCATCATGAATTTTTTGTAAATGATCAAAAATACCCTTCAATTCATATTTTTTAAATTATATTATAATCTTTTTAAAAATATGGATTGCAAATTAAATTAAAAAAAATATACTCCATATTAATTATTTTATATTAATGCACTTAGATAATTTTTTTAAACTAACTACATTATGTCTTTTGAAATAAAACAATCTTCACTAATTTTTTTTTTGAAATATAATAAACTTACATTACTAATGATGGATTAACTTTCATTCATTATGTTATAATTAAATATAAAAATTATAAATTAATAAATTTTCATTTTTCATGAGAAAAAAAAAACAAATAAAAACAAAGTGAAAAAATAAAAGAAAATAAATTGTATGAAAAAAATAGTTATTTTAGTCATTTAATGTTTAACCCCCTGTCCAGGGGGTATATGGTAGTATCATTAAAACTCATGGAGTTATGGTAGATGAAGCCAAAACTAGGGGGGCAAAATGTAGTTCGCCCAAATGAAGATTACAACAGTTGAGGTGGTAATAAGGATTTTTTTGTGGTAATTTTGTAAATTTGCATTGCTAATATCAATTTTTCATATTTACAACCTACTTTCATACTATTACAAAGAAGCAACTTAGCATATAATACCAAGACTACTTAAAAAAACTATGGTTTTCCTTCCTTCCTTTCTTACAACAAAACTGTATTTTCCAGGACACTTCATTTTTAGTTCTGAACGGCCTGTCCTTTGCCTCTGTCATAGTTTTCATATTAGAAGTTGTATTGGGGATGAATTTTGTAGTAGCCTGTAGTTATCTATTGTACTTATCATGTAGTGTAGTCCTCTATATATGTTGTTCTCTCTCTAATCTAATGTGATAAACTCTGATCAATCGTAATAGACTTTAAGTTGGTATCAGCCTTCTCCTTTTTTCTCTCTTCTTCGTCTCCTTGCACCACCATGTCCGTTGCTGCTTCTTCTGCGGTCTCCTCTCCGTCGATTTTTTCTTCTTCTTCTCCGACTGCCACTACTGTTTCCGCTCCCTCTCTCTTCTCCTTCTCAACCAATGTGTCGTCTCTTCTCAAATCATTTGCTATCAAGCTCTCCTCGCGTGAGAATTTTGCGAGTTGGAAGTTACAATTTACCCCTCTCCTCAAAATGTTGAACCTCCAATCTATTGTTGATGGATCGGAACCTGCTCCTCCTCCCACTATCTCTGATCCCTCTACTCAAACTATGCAACCAAATCCTGCCTTCACTCTTTGGCAGTAAAAGGACCAGTTGCTCCTTTCTTGGATTCTATCCTCTATTTCGGAATCAATTTTTCCGTGTTTACAAGGAGTCTCAGCCTCTACTCAGGCGTGGACTGTTTTGGAACAAGGTTATGGGTTGCTTTCTCATGCTCAGCAAACCCAAATTGTTTTGGAACTTCACAATCTCTCCAAGGATGACATGTCCGTTTTGGTGTTCCTTCATAAGGCCAAATCTCTTGCTGATTCTCTTGCTATGGCCGGTCATGCTTCCCTCCAGCTGAATTTAACGATATTATTTATCTTAAATTGGGGCCTGATTTTAATGGTATTATTGGTGCTCTTCAACAGCGTTCAGATCCAGTGGCTTTCCCTGAACTGCTAAGTCAATTGGTTGCCTATGAATTGTTGCTGAAATCTCAACAACCAGCGCCACCCTCCGCCTCTCCTTGCACAATCCACAAATGCGCAATCCGGCACTTCTTCTCGCGGAGGTCGCAACCTTTCGTGCGGGGCTTTCACGGCGGACGTAATAATCGCGCTGGTGGTCGCCGTGGTTTTGTCAATGGTCCTGGTGGTTTCCCAAATGGTGGTGCTTGTCAATTGTGTGGTTAATCTAACCACACCACTGCTACTTTTCGGCGTTGGTTTGATCATAATTTTGTTCCCCGACCCCAGCCTTCAAACCCTAATTCTGATGGCATGCTTCCTTCTCCGCTATAATCGCATCTTACTGCCTCTAATCCGGGTATACCTAATACCCCCTGGTATCCTAATTCTGGAGCCACTCATCATGCCACTCCGGATATCTCCTCCTTGAGCATCTCCAATGAATATCATGGCCCTAATGAGCTTACCGTTGGCAATGGTAAACCTCGCCCTATTACCCATGTTGGCCATTCTCTTATTTCTACTCACAAAAATCTTCAATTGCATAATATATTGTGTGTTCCTTCTCTTACTAAAACTCTTCTTTCAATTCAAAAACTTTGTCGTGATAATAATTGCTCCGTTGAATTTCACCCCTTA
The DNA here is from genome assembly GCA_949775105.1 of Oldenlandia corymbosa var. corymbosa. NCBI lineage: Eukaryota > Viridiplantae > Streptophyta > Magnoliopsida > Gentianales > Rubiaceae > Oldenlandia > Oldenlandia corymbosa. The sequence goes on along the minus strand of OX459126.1, from coordinate 15,103,323 downwards.
TCTTGTCTTGTTAAGGATCGATTGTCTCAGGCGACCCTCCTGCACGGAGGAATTGAACATGGCTCTATAAGTTTGGTGGTCGATCCGCTTCCCAGCCTTCCTCACCAGCAGCTTTTCTAGCCAATCTCGAGAGGTGGCAAGCCCGCTTAGGACATCCTAGTTATGTCACTATTAGAAATTAGTAAATAAATTTCAATTACCGTGTAGCTCTTTAAAACGCTTTTCTGAAAAATGCTCTGCCTGTTGTCTAGGCAAAATGCATCGTAGTAGTCTTCCTTTAACATTCCATCGTAGTTCTCAGACCCTAGACTTGATTCATACCGATGTTTGGGGGCCTGCACCTTTACTTTCTTTTCATGGTTATCGATATTTTGTTCTCTTTATTGATGATTTTTCCTTTTTTACTTGGTGTTTTCCTATCAAACAAAAGAGCGATGTTTTCTCCATTTTTCAACAATTTAAATTCCTTGTTGAAAAACATTTTCAAACTACCATTAAATCCATCATCTCTGATTAGAGGGTGAATATCGCTCCCTTAACACCTTCTTAATAATGCAAGGCATCATTCATCGTCTTGCTTGTCCTCACACACATGAACAAAATGGAATGGCGGAACGAAAAATCTGTCAAATTATGGATATCGGCCGTGCTCTTTTAGGTCACTCTAGTGCACCCTTTAAGTTCTGGGAATTTGCTTTTGAAACGGTGGTTTTTCTAATTAATCCGATTGCCTCGTCTTCTATCCCAAATAAAATTCCATATACAGTCCTTTATAATCAGTCCCCTGATTTTCTTTTCTTATATGTTTTTGGATGTGCCGTATACCCATATTTGCGCCCATACAACAGCTACAAATTCTCCTGTAGGACTCAACAGTGTGCTTTTCTTGGCTACTCTCCTAATCACTTGGGCTATCGATGTTTCGACTTGGCTACTAACCGCCTCTACATTGCACGCCATGTCCAATTTGATGAGTCTATCTTTCCTTTTTCTAAGTCAACTGTCGTCAGTTTGCATTCTCCTCCATTCGCGACTCCACCTCTCTCATCTCTGCCGCTTGTGCAAGTTTTCCTGCCTACTCCTTTGCCTTCCTCCGGCGTTGATATACATCCCTCTCCTCCACAGTCGCTACCTCTCCTCCTTCCTCCTCTACTTGCACTCCCAATCCCCCAGATCGCACATCATCCGCGGTGCAGCCTGTCTCCCCTGTCGCAAAACCTACTTTTACCCCTCCAAACCCTGACCCTACGTTGCAGCCCCGCGACTCTCCTCTTTCCGATAGTGAGTCATCATCTCCACCTCGCTCATTGTCTCCACTCTCTCCTGCTTCTTCCTCCAGTCGCGGCCTTCGCCTGGTGGTGGATCTCGACGACTCTTCAACCTCCTCCCAGCCCAATCTGCCGCCTCCTCGCACTCATCCAATGAGTCCCGCCCCCTCTCTAGCTAAATCCAAGTTTGCTCATCAAATTTTTGTAACCTCTACTCTTCCCGTAGCTCCTTTCTCTTTTTTGCAGGCCAAAAATCAGCCACTTTGGCAAGATGCCATCCGCAAGGAAATTCACGCTCTACATAAAAATGGAACTTGGACTCTTGTTCCGCCACCTCCCTCAGCCCATGTTGTTGGCAGCCGTTGGTTGTACAAAGTTTCCGGATGGCAGCTTGGATCGCTGCAAAGCTAGGTTGGTTGCAAAGGGGTTTACTCAAACATTTGGAGTTGACTACACTGACACATTCAGCCTGGTCATAAAGCCAATCACAATTCAGACGGTTCTTGCAATGGCTATGAATCATTCTCGGCCTATTTCACAGCTAGATGTCAGTAACGCTTTTCTAAATGGCAACTTGCAAGAGACCATTTATATGGTGCAACCTCAAGGTTTCATTGATCCCCGTCGATCACAACATGTTTGCAAACTAAACAAGTCTCTCCATGGCCTCAAACATGCGCCAAAAGCTTGGTTTTCTCAGCTGAGTAAATTTCTATAGTCACTCCATTTTCGCAACTCGCGGTGTGATCCATCCTTGTTCATATACTCCTCTCATAAGTGTGTTTGCTTTCTGTTGGTCTATGTCGACGATGTTGTGATTACAAGGAATGACTCTTCCTTCATCCGGACTGTTATCAGCCGCATTGGTACCGAGTTTGCCATTCACGACCTTGGAAAGTTGAGTTTTTTCCTTGGCATTGAAGTTTTATCCCAATGCAAACATCTCCTCGATATGTTTCGGTCTGCCAACATGTCAACCTGTAAACCGGCCTCCACTCCAATGGTCCTAGGGCTTGTTCTTTCTCGTGATGATGGCTACTCTCTGTCACCGGATGATGCTGCCCTTTATCGCCGTTTGTGTGGTAGTCTTCAATATGTGACACTCACTCGGCCCAACATTTGTTTCGCCGTCAACAAGTTGTGTCAATTTGCATCATCCAACTACTGTCCATCTTCAAGCTTTGAAACATGTTATTAGATACCTTCACGGCACAGCTGATCGCGGATTATTTCTGGAAACCTCACTGTTGTGCACTCTTTCGGCCTTCACCGATGCGGAGTGGGCCGGTTGTCCTGATGATCGGCGGTCTACCACTGGCTTCCTTATTTATTTTGGACCAAATCTGATTGCTTGAACTTCCCCAAAGCAGCCAATGGTGGCTCGTTCCTCCACTGAAGCCGAATTTCGATCAATTGCCAATGTATGTGTTGAATTGCATTGGCTATGTCACTTACTGTCTGAGCTTGGAGTTCCGTTGAAGGCCCCCCCTAATGTTTGGTGTGACAACAATGGTGTTGTCTTCTTAGCATCTAATCTGGTTTTTCGAGCTTGGACTCGCCACGTTGAGGTTGATTTTCACTTTATTCAGCAACATGTTCAAAAGGGGTTTGTGACCGTCCGCAACATCTCTGCCTCTGATTAACTTGTGGATATTCTTACGAAACCAGTGGTCAAGCATCTCTTCCTTCAATTCATTGACAAACTTCGACTTCTACCGTTGACGTCATCAGTTTGAAGGGGCGTGTCATAGTTATCATATTATAGTTGTATTGGAGATGAATTGCATAGTAGCATGTAGTTATCTATTGTACTTATCATGTAGTGTAGCCTTCTATATAAGTTGTACTCTCTGTAATCTAATGTGATTAAGTCTGATCAATCGTAATAGACTTCAAGTGCCTCCATCGCCATACCTTTGAATTTTCTCGAGTTTCATTCTGCCCAAATGTTATACAGTACACACCACTACCACTATAACTGAAAATAAGAGTTATAGTGATACAAATTAATCGATGACTTCAAACTAAGAGTAAAAAATGATTGAATAATTCAGTAAATGATTTAAATTATTGAATCACAATTTTCGTCGACATGATTTTTTAGGTCATTGAATGAAGCATTCAAATGACGACGCTATAATAAAACAATAAAGGGCAAACTACATCCCCTCCCCCCCCCCTCCCCGAGTTTTGGCCCTCTAACAAATACCCTCGAGTTTTGCTAATACTACAATTTCCCCCTTTGACCCCCAGTCAACTTATCGATCACCCCTTGCTTACTGGAAACGGGACATAGCTTGTTGATGTCAGCAAAATTATTATTCAAACAGATGAAAATGCCCCCAGAGTGTATACTATATTTTTATAATTCCATATACTACCCTTTTCAGTTATTTACAAATATGACCCCACTAATCTATTATTTTAATATTCCCAATTACATTCCCATCTTGAATCCCGCCATGCCCCCAACCTCAAACTGAAAGTCTTCCAGCGATGTTGTTGAATCCGTTGGTCGGCAAAAAATCAAAAAAAAATAAATAAAGGTTTTTTTTCTAAAAGGGAAATCAATATGGGCATTATAGTCTTTCTAATATTAGTTTTTTTTCAAAATATTCTTTTTTTCTGGCCAAAAAAAATAAAGGTTTTTTTAGTCATTTCAAAAGCTCCCGGCGTTGACCCGACTTTTAACCCTGTCAAAGGGAGAAATTATAGTATTAACAAAACTCGGGGGATATTTTGTTAGAGGGCCACAACTCAGGGGGGGAAATCTAGTTTGCCCTACAATAAAATGTTGTTCGTTGCCTGGAATTGGGATAGGTCGATGACCACCCCCACACGTGCGTGTTCTTAATTGTTGATTATAATTGCATGGGATTGGAAGTTTATGGTCAAATAATGCACGAAATCATCGTGTTTTATTTCAGTCAAAGCCAATATTTCATATCTTGATCGATTGAAACTTATTCAGTCAAAACACACCGTCGATCAAGGGATAAGAAAACTACGTAAAATGAAAATGATCAATTCTAAGAAATGCACAAGTCCAAAAGGCTTACCTTTTGTGTATCTTATTCTTCCACATATCATCCATAAAACAACAAAGCACCAAGAAAAACAAACCTCAAAAGTGGGAAAAAACAAAAAAAAAATTCAATTCAATGGTCAAATATTACTCTTCAATATGCCACACATGATTCTCATCATCGCGATGGTGATATTGGTGTTTCTTTCTCTTAATTTGGTGGAACTCTTCATCAATCGTTTTGCAAGATTCAATCAATGCAAAGGTTTTGTATTTTAGTTTAAGACAAACGAACAGTGCATGAATGGATGGTCAATTTTGTCTAAGTTACAATAATGTTCGGTGTGTGTATGATTTATTTGGATTCTCCATTGAAAAAATATTCTCAATTCATGTATCATTACAAATCAAGAATTGACGAGATGATCGTCATTGTTCTCGTAGTTTTTTTTTTCTAAACGACAAAATTTTAGTACAAATTAGGCAAAATATTATTAGTCTCTCGAAGCTTTAAACATGGGAGAGTACACACATTTGCGCGTATCTCATTTATTGGGGAACATAAAGAATAACAGGTTTAGGCGCATTTCATAATTGTAGTTAATGTGATTTGCCCATGCGTAACTACTCATAAATTGCATTTCTCATATAAAAATAGATAGACAAATGAATAAAACAATAAATTAATGTATGTGTGAGGCCAAAGGGCAAAGGTAATGTACAGCTAGTAGAATTAGAGGATGGAAATTGAAGGTTGAGATACTGATTCTCCCACTAAAAGGTTAGAAATCATTATCTCCTTTTTCAATTTGGGATGCAAAGTTTGCATAATATTAAACCACTTTTGCCAAAGTTTGATTTGACCAATATTATATTAATTACTTTTTCTGTCCCAAAATAATGATTGCACGGTTAATATTTTAATACAATTAACTAGTTATTTTGAAACTAAATGAGAAATAATCTTTTTTTTTATATATGTTTAATAAACTCGTTTCTTCATTCATTATTCAAAATATTTATTAAAGTACATGTCTCCTGTATTTTTCTTTTTTATTTTTTCTTTTTTTAACCCAAACATATGCCCTCAACAAGTTCAAGCGTGGAGGTAGGGATTAAATAGAAGGTGAAAACAACCTATATAGATAGAACAAGAAAAAGTTAATTGATTAAAGATTAAAGAGGGTAATTAAGTTACACTACCAAATTGGAATCAATATTAGCATGAAGACGACATTATTTTATGGATTGGTCCCATTCAACACAAGGGTTTGTTCCTTTTGTCTCTTCTTCTTTGATTCCCTTTAAGTAATTTTCAATTCTCCGCACTCACACGAGTGGGAAAATTTGTAGTTACGTTTCTTTTATTATTTGGTGGGGTTCATTGATATTGAAATGACTAATAAGTTAAAGAATCACATCTATAACAAATCAAAAAATTGGTCCAAATCATAAAATTAATAGAAAAAATTTTAGCTATAATCAATGTTTGAATTAGTCCTGTTCATTGGGCCGGTTGACCCGAGACCCGACCGAACTGAACTTAATACTTTGTTTCTCGGGTAAAACTAAATTGGTTTTTTGGTTGCTATGCGGTCAAAATCGAATTACTTATTGGGATTATTGGCTATCATCAGGTAGTTTTATTTTCACCCGAATTACCCAAACAATCAGATTTTTCCACCACCGCGTCTTCTCCCACATCTCCAATCTCAAGCTAAACGAGCCAAACAATTTATGGGTTTCACTAGATTTTACTCCCAAATTCATTTCCACGACCCCCGTCAACGTTAGATCTAAGTTCTTTGTGATTAGTTTAGAATTTATCCATCAAAAAAAGCCGTCCAAGTTCTGCTACTCCAAGTATTCTGCCGGAGCAACGGAAGGCGCGAGATTCAAGCCGTGAATGAATCCATCTGCATACAAAGCCGTCAGATGTAAGAACCAACAAAGCCTTTGTGCATTCTGCAACAAAAAACAAAAGGGACAGAGAATGCTGCAACTGAGTCCTGAATTTTCTTCAAGGTGAGCCTTTCTAAGATATCCTTTCTCGTTTTCTGCACGTTTATTTTGGATTCTGTTTTCGTGGGGGTGTCAAATCCATCTGCATGTTCTAAAAAATGTAGTTTTGTACTGAGATTACCCACATCAATCGGCAATTTAAGGAGTTTTAACGATTTTTTCTGTCGGGTTGCTAATGTTTCTCCCCTGGTTTGCGAATCTTTTGGAGTAGAGTTGTGGGTTGCTTAATTTTGTTATTCGTGAAGATTGTGCTTGATCTGTGAATATAAATGTGCAGTATAATTATTCTATCAAGCTCTCAGTTTGTTTGTGTTTATTTGTTTGGTACTTCTTTTTGAATCTCTGCCTCTGTATATAACCGGCAGATGGTTGAATATGAAACTCAACGCCTCCATTGACCTTTTTCTCTGTTGCTGCTGCAAAGCATTTGAACATTTGATAATTTGTACTTTTCAATGTCTGCGCATCTGATGAGTTTCCTGAGGCATTCCAAACCTAAAATTCTTTTGGTTTTCTGCATTAACAGAATCTGACCCTGGTTGGAGCATTATGTCCTTGGCTAGATTAAATGTGTGTTGCTGTGCCGAATCAGTAGAAGTTATCTTATCAGCTGCTTCTGGTATTGTAGATCATGTAATTATTTCTGGAGATAGTTGTAGTAGCAGCAATAGTTTTGCTGTTTATTTTGGAGATTGTAATATTTCTTGTAATTGGATTTTTATGTGTCTTTTAGTGTACTTGATGCTCAAAACAATATAATAAAACGATGAGTACAAGGAAATTTAAAATTATGGGCCAAAAGAAAAAAAAATGCTTGCTAAAGCTAGTTTACATCGGATGTACCAGATTACCCGACCGGAAACCCAAATAACCGAACAAGTTATTCGGGTTGTTTATCAAATGAGATTGTGCTTCATTTCGGGCTAACCCGTTTTCCACTCGAAAACCTGAATAACCGAATCCGTTGACCCGAAACCTGTTAATTTGACCCGAATGAACAGGCCTAGTATGAATCTTAATTTAAAATATGTGCTAGTGACTGAAATACTAGTTAAAAGTGATTTATTTCCAAAAGTGATGTACTCTATTTGAATTTAGATTAATTAAAAAATAATTATTTCAAACACCCACTCTAATGTTTTTTTAGAAAAGAAAGAAAGAAAGGAAAAAGAATGCCTTCAAATTTGCACTTCTTACTTAGGATTTTAATGACAATTTATTTTAAAATCCGTAGATTTTATTAACAAAGCGAATTTAACATTCTATTTTTTGAGCAAAATCGCGATTTCAAAAAATAATTGGAGTCACCATCCGTTCCTCCACAATACGGAGAGAATAATTTGTTAGGTACTGTATACAAAAGGCATATGGTTTTAAAAGCATTTTTATCGCTAACCATCAGTCCAAAATCAATCAAACGTTTGTCAAAGCATATTCATATCTTCACTCATCAGCTTATAGCTAGTGTGACTTGACTCATGATGCAAGCCCGTACAAGTACTGTAAGTCCTTTGAAGATTGAAACTGATGATCAAGAGAGTGATTAGTAATCATAAGTACATTTTGCAGATTTTTTTAATTATTTTTTGTTTCCATATAATATGGTCAAGATTTGTTAGGGTCGATTAATCAAATCAATCATCATTTTTCTTATAGTTCTCTCTCCATGTTTGCTTTAGAATCAGGGCCTCTTGTTTTTGTTATTGCTGAATCTTAACTTTAAGCTAAGTTAGGGGAAGAGGAGATTGAAAGTCACAGCTACATATGATTCTATATACCCCCTATGAACTTGCTGATTAGTGTTCAATTTTCAAATATATTCTCCCGTCTCTTCATCTTTTCACTTTTGCATTTTATCGATTGATCAAACTAGTGTGTGATAACTTGATTTGACATCTAACTTGATTGATAACATACAACATACTGGAGCTAATAGCACAAATCACAACCCATTAGCCGTGCCACCATTTAACTGGTGGTCGACAACATGTCCTAATTAAAATTTACTCTTTCCATTCTGAAATAATTGTCCGGTTTATATTTCAATTTCTACAATATAATTATACTCATAAATAAAAATCTAAATTGATTAATAATTTTGGGACAGAAAGAGTATTATAAAATGTGTTGCGGCTGTTAAGCTACGTAGTCACTCACTTATGTCTCTCAGGTCTACCATTACCATCACTAGGAATTTACTTACATCTATACTTCCATGAAAGAAAAAGGCAAGAATCGAAAGGTATAAATTTGGAAGGCATAAGAATTAAGAACACATTTTACTTTTGATTTGTTTTCTAGTTTACCATTGTTTTTTGGGTTCGATCATCAAAACGTGGGATGACTCAACTGGACAACTTAGTATGTACTTGTGCTGTTAGTTAATGATGTCCCCTCCCAATAGGCAATGGCCAATTGGCCTCCCAAGGAAACTCACTCCATGATTTAATTTGCCCACCTTCATAAAATGCTATTATACTTGTAAGCTAGCTATTACTTAATCTGATCATCTGATGTACAAATGAACCCACCAAATGATTAAAACACATGTTCCTTCAGAAAGTTTTATCTGGTTAACCAACTTTTCAGTTGCACACTTGCGCGAATGGATTCAAATAAACCATCAAAAGCCCATAAATAAATAAAAATATACAAGTTCTGTCTCCACTTCTTGTGTAACCAACACACGTTATTAGTGACTATTCATAAAATAACAGAATGCGATCGATACAAAAAGTTTAAATAGGCTATTCTATTTGCGTATAAAAAATAGAAAGGTAGTAGGTTATGAAGATATATAATTAGTTAAATCAACTACAACTTTGTAACACCACAAGATATCTGATTGTGTATATCAGCACAAAACAGTGATATGATGTTCTATACAATATATAGAGATGTCAAATCTCAGAATAATACAGCTCATATAACAAAAACTTTTTTTTTAAAAAAAAAAAAGGTAAAGAAGGGCAATCTTTTTGGTATCTCTATCTCTTTCTTCAACTCGGGTTCTACACGGTGGTCTCTATGGTTCTCATTCCCATCTGCATCGCACCATAACACATTTTTCACATATAGGAAGTTCCTCTGAATCATGAAAGCTGAGTCCGAGTTATCAAAGATATGGAATATGGAATAGTAGTAGACTATAAATATGATGATGATGAAGCCCCATTGGCAGCAGCCAAAACACGGATTTCTAAAATGCTTCCAACTGTACGGCTCCTCTCTCCAAATTTAGGTTCTAAAAGGACCTGATGAAGTGACAGTTTTAAAAAGCATCCCACCAAAAAAAAAAACAAAAAAAGATTATTTTTTGTCGAATTGGTTTTTTTTCGCCTTTTGGCCATCTTGCCAAATCAGCCACTGAAAGTGAAAAGGAACTTTTCAATTCTTTTTTTTCTTTTGTGTAAAACAAGCAGAATTTAGAAAATTAATTTTAAGGATAGAGATGGGTGAAGGTATGTGTCACTTTAGTGAGTGGCGGTAGCCACGGCAGTTCCGAGAACTGAAGTGGCAGCCATAACGGAAGAAGACGGTGGGGGAGTAGTGGTAGTACTAGAAAGGTGGTGAGAATGAGATGGAACAACAAATTCATGTACTTGTTGTTCTAGGAAATGTCCAACAATCATGGAACTAGGCCTTGCAACAAGTCTTTCCCAAGCTTCATCAGAATCAGGTCCTTTCTTTAGGAAAGCTTCTGTGGCATCAAGATGATGCAAGTTCCATCCCAATTGCTCTTGTAGCCTTAGAATATTTCTAATTTGGCAACAAGCCAATTTGCAAGTGTTTGACTTAATCTCCTCAATTGCCTCCTCAAGAAGGAATCTCTTAGTTTCCTCATCATCAATCAATTCCTTCTCAACTCGGAAATACCGGTCGAGTTCCGGGACCCCGATCGCACGCCTGATCCCACGGCTGTAATCGCCGTCCTGGCGGAAAAATTCCCTCACTTCTCCGACTAATCCAGATTTGACCATCTTATTCACTCGTTCTGACACGAACGAGTGGAGGACCGGCATCGAGACATCTACCCAGAGGAAACAACATTCGTATTTCGATTGGAACTCGACATTGTCATTCACTAGGGCCTTGATGTACGAATTGGACCCGCCCGCGATGATCGGGAGGAGCCCCTTTCGGACAATGGAATCCACAGCAAGGGACGCGTGGTGTTGGAAATCGAAGGCGGTGAAATCCACGTCGGGATCCGCGATCCCCAACAAATGGTGGGGGATCCCGTGGCATTCTTCCTCGGTTACTTTGTTGGTGGTTATGTCAAGGCCCTTGTGGATTTGCATTTTGTCGGAATTCACGATTTCCGCCGGAAAACGGGTGGCCAAGTCGATCGAAAGCCTCGATTTTCCGGTGCCGGTTGCTCCCATCACTATCACAACTTTGTCCTTTCTTTTCCAAGGAATGAACGGTTCCATGGTTAATCCTCCTGGGAAACTTACCAAAGATGGTACTTCTTTGCAAGCTGAGAATGAAATCCTCATCATGATTGATCAAGCGTTAATATAGCCCTTTTCAATCAAGCTTCCTGGAATTAATCAAGAAAAACAACTAAGCAAATTAAACAGAAAAAACCAAAAAAAAAATAAACAAAAAATAAACAAGTACTAAAAAGCTGTAAAAAATGAAACTTGTACAGGTAATAAAACATGCAAATTAATTTGAACAATGGTGTAACAACTATGTACCTTTTGTAACAAGAATCTGTTGAGTATCAGTATTCTTTTGCCCTTTGAATTTGAAGGAAATGTGGAAATTTTTTATTTACAAGCTAGCTATATCTCTATATGTACAAAAATCTAATGGAGGAAGCAAGAGAGATTGAGAGGAATTGTGTAAGCTTTTTGTGGGCTTATGAAATAGAAGAAGGAACAACACTAAGTTCTGATATATGCATACTATTTTCCACGTACACAAAGAATTGAAGTGGGCAGGGTATTTATTGAAGAAGCATATAGTTCCGTACACATTTGTCATCAGCCTTTTGTCACACGTAATAACGTTAACTATAACAAAATTTAATGTGATACTTTATGAATTTTATGCTATAGTTTGGTTTAAAAATTTAGTAGTATCAAGTCATCCTGGGCCTATCATCGTTAAATATCTCACCATCTATAATCAGATCATGATTAGAGCATGATGTTGTCAAAATTCTTTTATTTACGCACGGAACGTTACAATTTATAGTTTTAAACTTTGTCTTCCTTCCTTCTTTATACCGTGGAAAAAAAAAAGTTTCTTGGGACAAAATTAGTGGGCTTGATTCTTCTAAGAAAGGAGAAAAATTATCATTTTTGTGTATTAAAATGTCTAGTTGGGGTGTTTAAGGACTTAATAGTCAACTAAATGGAGTACTAACTATAGGAATCTTTTTGGAATTGTTAGTCTAGAAATGCTTGTTTTGGTGATAAACTATTTCTTAGTTTGAGCCTAATCTTTGAGATTATCTTGTCTTAAAGAATAGAGTCGTACTCTCCCATTATCTTCACTTGGTGGGCTAATTTTATTTAATTTATTTAAAGTAGCAACCGAAAGGGAGTTTTTACAATTCTTATTCTTGACAAGATAACATCCTTTGATGTAGAATTTATGCATATATACAATGTATTTTTAACCTTAAGTATTACCCCTTTACCCCCATCTTTCATAGTACCTTAAATTAATAAAATTAGACAAGAGGCCTTAAAATATTACAACCCATTAGTAGTTCATTGCTTTCACTTTGATTCTTGCCAGCCAAAAAAAAAAGGGGGAATTCAAAGAAAATAGAAGGGGTTGAAGTGGAACTGTTGCTTTCATAAATGAGCAGCCAAGTAGTTTTCAAGGCAAATTTGTTCATTTTTTTAATTGTGATTAATGGTATTTGAGAAAAGTGAAAAAGATAGATAGATCCACATATGTTAGATGTAATTGCTTTTTTCCCTTGTTCTTTCAATTCTAGGATTTCATGGACGTGATAATTTCATATGGCATGAGGTGAATGGTAGAAGGAAGAATCATTATTTTGGGGCCTAAAAAGTAACGGAATATCTGAAAAAAATTAATTAATTTTGGGAGAGAAAATGGTGGGATGAATTGTGGAATCTGAAGAAATTCAGAAAGCAATTGGTGAGATGATTAGTTCATCAGTGAAAGCAGGATTTGTTTGTTTAGTTTTTTTTTATGGTTTTTTTATTAATAAAATAATAACTATTCTATCCAGCATATCTTTTTACATTTTTAATACACTTTTTTATATTCTCAATTCAAAAAAACACCTAAAAACACACACTAAAAAAACGAAACAAATATACCCTAAGAATTTCCCTACTGCCCGCTTTAAGAATTTCTTTGGTCGTTTTTCCTTAGGGTAAAGGCATACCAATCATTTCGACCAAAAAAGAAAAAAAAAATCATTCCTCAACTTTAGCTCATAGTGTTAAAAGAAATTTTACTAGATTTACATCAACCTCAAGCATTAGTTGATTCGATCGTCTTTATTTCTTTTTTTCACTAAAATTGTTCAATAAACGAAATTCTTATTTTAAGCCGATGAAACATGTTTTAAAATGGATCATGAGTAATTTCCTCCCATCAATTACATTGACTTCGATGATCAGATTAACTGAATATGAATTGCATCACATACTTAACAACATGAAAATGTAAGAGAGGGTTTGTGGTATTCGTTCTATTTCATTTTAACAAACATGACTATTTTATTTGGGTCTGAATATGAGTGTATGATTTAATCGTTCTCCTTAATTTTATTTGCTTGGTATTTGCTCTTCGAAAGTGTCTTCTTTTCTGGAAATGGAATCATGCATGCACATGAAATCGGCGAGGTGTGAACTACGAATTTGTATTTTATATTTGAGTTTCTTTTTGTATATGCACAAATCACTTTCCGACTTTGAGGCTTAATTTACATTTAAAAAATGATATTTCAATAGCATAGTACTTTCCATTAGAGGCAGCAAAATCACCTAGTTTTATTTTAAGCTAATAAAAAGTATATATGATAGAAAAATAATTGGCATAAATTCTTCTACCATTTTGTGATTCTAGTGTGAAACTATTGGAAGATTAGAGTCAAAAAGATGGATTGGTATATCAAAACCGGTTTCCTTACCAATACTAAAGATACCAATACATATCTATCTATTCAAACTTATATACCTTCCACCCAAATAAGAATTAATATTCAAATAAAACAAGTTGATTTTGATACCATCAGGCTGGGGAGGGTTTCAGCATTTTTATGATGTATCTTCTAGATTATCTTCGTCATCAGGGGAAAAAAAAAAAGAAGAAGATGTTATTGATTTTTTTTACTCAAGGGATGTTTGAGAAAATATTCAATGATATTGGATAATTTCATTTTTTGACATTCTTAGGACAAAAATCACTAAATCACCAAATATAGGGAAATCCAGGGTGGTATCTAGTGGGAGGACCACAATTTTATTAATACAAAGAGCAAAAGTATAAAAGACAGTGGTTAAGATTTACCCAATCAAAAAGAATCGTCTCACAAAAATTTTTCTAAGAATTTCATGACGGTTTCTATACATTTACACTAAGAAACTGTCTTACAATAGTTCTCTAAAACCCTTGATAATTCTGTTCATTTCCACAGTCTACGTCTAAAAACTGTCTTACAAAGATTTTCTACAAACCCCATGACAATTTTCTAAGGAGCAATTCAAAACCTATACAAATCTATTACAAAATCACCTAATCACTAATGTTGAATGTATCATTTACATTAAAACTCATTCAAATTAGAAATTATAATGTCTATTTTTTATACATATTATTCCGGAATTGGCTGGCTCTGAGAGGGATTTTTTTCAGGTAGAGCAACGATTTAAAGTGAATGTGGTATGTGTTTGTTTAAAATTTTTTTATGTTTTTTAAATCGGAAAAAAAAAAGCCAATATAAGCTCCCGCCAAGATATAAAAGCAATAAAAAATTTCCTCTTCTTTTTTATTTTCGGTTTTTCGTTTGGCCAAAAGCAAGATGATGATAAACGTTCAGTTTCGTAATCAAGATAAGCTTCAGCTAATTTGCTAGCTAGAGCTTTCATTAGCATTAACTAGGCAGATTTTTTTGTGATCATCTCATGGGTATCTTTCTTACTTCAACTATACCACAAACAACCAGTTCATGTCTAAGCCTCAACTTATTAGACCTTCGGGGGGGGGGGAAGAAAAAAAAAAGTAGTAGTATTTAATTTGATGGTTCAACTGGGATAGCGGCCTTTGTAATGATATCAATCCTCTGGCTTAAAAAAAATAAAAATCATTGAAAATTAGGGAATGAAAGGGCCATTTCTTCTTGCTTATCATAATCTTGCTTACATACTTTTCACTCATGGCCCCTCCCTCCATTTGATGACCTCCATTTAAGTTTTGTGCCATCATGAAAACTTTTTGATTAAAGTAGCTTTGAATCCCTAGAAAAATATTTAGTTGTATATTACTTCCATCCCAACGTAACTTCCTGCTTATAATACCAAAATAATTCGATAAACATGAGTCTTATTCGAAATGCTGATTGTATTATATTAACCTTAAGAAGTTAAAATCTTTGTATCTAAGATTCTAAGATAATCAAAATTCAATGCGAATTGCAACTAACACAGCGTAAACATGACACAGATGAGTGCTGTTATGTACATTAGCCTCGTTTATATAAGACCGACTGGACTACATAATTTCTCTTAATGTAAACTCCTTTGAATTTGAATCATTTGCCTAAATTGTGAACCGGTATTTATTATTGTATATAATATAAAAAGCAAATTATACATGATTAGATGGATCGTGGCGAAAAGTTTGTGCGAGGCAGTAGTTATTAAGCATCATCATCATCATTATCACGATGATGAAGAGACATTTTTGCGGAATGTCACTATCTCAAGAGTATCCACTTAAATTGATTTAGGTAATTGTACTAATATTATTTGTTTATTATGTGGAATTCAATTTTGACCAGAAGAAATCAGCAGTCAAACTCCATTGAACGTTTATTTATTTATTTCTTTTTTGGTTGCAGGTAGTAGTGATGGTGTCCGAGAAATAATGAGTTTCTTTTGGCATATCACGAAGATGATATTGGCATGATATAATTTCTTTTTCGTGCGTGCGGAAAAGCAGAAAGTTGTCTCTTACTATAGTTGATTAATCATTAATCTAGGCCCAAGTCGATATATAAATTTAAGGTGTGAGACGAAATCAATTATCTATTTTTCCAAACTCTAAAAAGTAAAACAAAAAACTATTCAATATTAGAATTTCCATTTACCCAATAAGATTTTGGGTGGTCAACAAAATACTAAGAAAATATATGTTATTTGCATTAGGGCGTAATACTAGTCTAATATTATGAGATGAAAAAGTATACAGTTCGGTCACTAAGTTGGAAGTCGGATGAGAGAAATTGAAAAGAAAAAAAAAATGGAAAAAAGAAAGAAAGGAAACCCTCCAATTGAACAGAACTTGTTAGATCATCCTCCATTTGATCAAATGATGATCAATTGAATAAATGATACTTGGCTTAATTTAACTAATCAATGACATTGTTGGCTCTCCACTTCCATCGATCATTTGCAACATGAGTGCGCAGGCCAGATTTTTCCTTTTCTTCTTTCTCCAGGAAAGATAAAAAGGCTAAAAGAAAAAACCATGCACGCGATTTGATTTTCCTTTGCAATCTCATCATTATATACTTCAAGAAACATAAGGTTCAACTAGCAATTTTTATGGTTTGAAACTTTGTTTAATTGCTCTTATCAATCATTCTTAACATCCATCATAAGATATTTTCTCAATTCCAAGAAAGCTAAGTAGTTGCAGAAAACAATAATTAACGTTGTTGGCTTAGAAATAAATAGTGGTTCAAACCATTCAAAACTGGTCTCTTTGGTAAAAATTAATACTTAATTCTGAATATTTAATATTAAATTAAAAATGATGAATTCATTAAGCAATTACGGAATAAACAATAACTTAACTTTTATTGTTTATATATTTTGTACTACAATTTCAGCACCACTTAATTTATTAAGAGTTGCTACACAGAAACTTTTAGACAGTCATTTTCTCTCTGTTTAGCTTGTAAATGGTAGGATAGTTGAAGTTTTGAATTGCTCTGTTTGTTTTGCAGGTTTGTGATAGGATTATGTTATGTAAATGATTAGCAGAAGCAGGGAAACTGTCAGTCTGTATATTCACTTATAATTTTACCTTTTTCACAAAAAACAAAAAAAAAAATTCATTAAGAGTTTCATTTTTTGTTATCAGACATGTTTAATTTAAAAAGTACTTCATGAAATAATTTTAAATATTAATTGGTGTTATCCAACAGGGCCTACGACTTGATAACCGAAGTACCAAATAAATAAGCAAAAAATATAATATTTGTGTCTTTCTCGTCAACTCATTTTTTTTCATGGACAAAACTATTATAATCTAACGCTCTTTCTTACGTGCGTTTAGCATAAAAGTTTGTTGTTTTCACTAATAGGTTAACATTTGTATACTAATCGTATTTAGGACGGAGGCAGAAATTTTATGAAGGAGGCGTGAAATTTGCGAAAACAACTAATAGCATTTCATTATTTTAAAAGTAGATGAATAAATGGATTGATTTTTTTTGTTACACAATTAACATATATTTTAACTTAGGAAAAATAAAGAGCCCTCGTTATGTCACTGCCATCAATCGTTAATGACTCGTGTTTTTTATTAAGTATCTACTAATATTACGTGGCTACTTCAGACACCATAAACATTTTAGAGAATAGGAGCAAAAGATCCTGTCTTTTTAGGTTATCTCAAATGGGGTTTTTTACATTTTAAATCAACAGTACCATTTTTAATATTTTCTTTTTCTATCTCTAAAAGAATCAATTACCTCCATACATGCATGTCTAATTAAACTTCAATTGATTACTACTCTAGTGGCAATCATGAGCAATGTTCATGATATGTTAAAATATACAAAGAAATAATTTTTTTAAGACAGATTTCTCTACGTAAAGTTATTTTTTATAAAAATGACAAAACCGATATATTATATTGGCAAAGTGTATGCAAATGCAAGTCCAAAGAGAGATCCCAATGCCAAAACCTTAAAAAAGATAATTTACAAATTTAGGGGAAAAGCGGCACTTTACATTGTCGAAGGGTCAAAGTTTGAGTTAGGGTCCAGTTGCTTTTAGATGTGTTGCTTATAAATAGCCTTTCGTCATCTGACTTTTAGTATTCCTTCCATCTCAAAATGATTATCCAGTTTAAAATTTTATTTTTAATATAATTTGTGCTGAAAATAAAAATTTAAATTAGACAATAATATTACAACAGAGAGAGTACTATTTTACAGCACTCATCAAAAAGTCCGAATTCTCGATACATACTTGGAACCATCTCCTAGTAACTAGATATTTGTGGTGAAACATGGCCGGAAGAAAATAGAACTAAAAGATACCACAATGAACTTTCTAAAGTCAATAAGATTTCTTACACTCATTGAAAACTTGACCTCTTACAATGATGAAATTCGATTAACATATACTCTCTCTATCCGAAAATTATAGTCCAGTTTAAGTTTTTATTTTTAGTGCAATTTGAACTAAAACTGCAAATCTAAACTGTATTATAACTTGGCGACAGATGGAGTACTAAAAAGTTAAATCAGAAATGTGAATAGTTGTAAAGGAGAAGTGTTGAGAATGTGAATAAATGGTATGTCTCGATATTTAAATTTTAAGAAAATCACTAACCGTAGAGATCGATAATTTCTAGTACTCTTACTATCTTAAAAAATTAGTCCACATTGAATTTTAAATTTTGTATAATAGTTATCCGTGTATCAATTTTTTCCAGAAGGTGTTACAACAAGTAATACATACTACTTTTGTTCTTACAAAAATAATTCACACTAAATTTTGACCATTGTGCAGGTTTTAACTAGAACCGAACCGGAACCGACCCGTCAGTTCATGAACTGGACCAAAACCGTGAGTGACGGTTCATAAAACTGTAACCGGACCGTCTAGTTAAGGGCCGGTTATGGTTCATGTCTTCAAAAACCATAAACCGACGATTTTGAACTGGCAGTTCAAACTGTCAAAAACCTTTGGTTAACCGTCGGTTTTATTATAATATTAGTTATTATAAATATTAAAATATTAATTATTGCCTCCTTTTCAAAATGTACATCCATTTTCTATTTTTGGTTGTATCAAATTATAGGTCTACATTGTTTTCTAATGCATTCTTAATTTTTTTTCCAAATTACCCTTGTCTTTTACGTGTTAATTTATAGAATCTCAATACATAAATACTTAAAGTTAAGTGATTGATCTAATTAATCATGGGTAAAATAGAATTCTTTTCATTTGTTAATGATTAGCTCATAATTCTTGTATCATCAAAGTCTATAAGTTTTAATTCTTTTATGTCTAGGTCCCTCTACTACTATTTCCACTTTTGTTGCTTTAAAAAAAAGTTTTAATTTCTTTTGTTAATATTTATATTTTTTTCGTTTCCATGGTGTCAATAGAGGATAGAAAAAATGGTAATACCAATTCATCAATCTGGATAAATTTTAAACATTGCCTTACGTATTTAGATTTGTTATTGATATAATCAAGAAAATACTCACTTTTCCTAAATTTAGTTAAAAATTTTTGCATTCGGTTTTTTTTTTTCTAGGGTAACAAAACAATATGTATCATTGTATACATATTTTGTAAATTTGAATACCTATGTTTAAAAACTAAATACAGAATTTCCATATTCTTTAAAAAAAAACAAAACACAAAAAACAGAATTTCCACATTAGAACCATCAACAAACAGGGGTGACCGGAATCGAACTTTAACCGAAAGTTACGAGCCGTAACCGTAATCGTAGTTTTAAGGGCCGATTAAGGTTCATTCAATTCTTGAACCGCGAACTGGCAGTTCATCAGCCGAAATCGTCGGTTCTTAACCGTGGTTATGCCTACAATGAAGCACTGTTTTCATTAAATGACTTTTATGTCGAGAACTCTGCAGTCTGCCCATTGACTTTTGGGTTAGCAACATGGCCATTTGAGAGATATTTATTGCAGACTCTTTTAAAAAAATTACTGGGCTTTAGTCACTGACATTTTTTCTTTCCAAGTTATATGGGCTTCTGTGAACCCTATACAATTAATTGGGCTGATAGATTGTGGAGTTATATCACTTATTGTAACATATAGTGATTTACCAACAGAAATTAAGATAGTGGGATGAGAAAAGTATGTGTACTTCTCCTAATTATTTTTTTATGTTTAAAACTGATTTTTTTTTTAGCAAACCAAGTTAATACTTAGGAAATTTATTGATAAAGTAAAATATTTTCCGGGCAGTGCGTAAGATTTACCCCGTACAAAGAGAAACCGTCACTTAATGACAGTGATTTGAATATTAGTACACTATATCAGGAATAGACTAGTACAGTGTATTAATGATAGAGGACAGTAATTATTTTCTGTCTGCGTGATTCGCATCTTGTGGATCATCGTTCACGGACTGTCGCATTTGGTGGGCATATTGAGAATCCGAAACAGTGAGTGATACACAAAGAATTGATGTCTCCAACTTGTCACCTAACTAAACCATAACCCAATACAGTTTATTTGTAGATCCGAAAAGCCGGTCCGATTTTTTGTACTAGAGAACCGACGAACCGATTTTTAAAGCCGATGAATCCGTAACCGGCTATGGAAAATCAGATTTGTGGCCGGAGATGAAAAGCACGATCTGCGTTGTTCATGAAGAATTGAGATGGCGGGTCACTCGGCATCTGAGTGGCATCAGATCGTTGCTTTTCTGGGCGGCTGGTCAAGGGCGTCGATGGAGTATCACTTAACAAATTGGACTCGAAAAGATACAATTTAACTTGATTTGTCTGTCTAATTCGATTTTACCAAAAGAGCATGACACTTCTACCCAAAGGTTGTGCGGATCAAGGCTTGTGGTCGACTTGATTGGTAGGCTCTTGTGTAATCAATTTGTAAGTGATTTTGAATTGTGAAACATGAAACAGTTTAGAGAGGCAACTGAAAACCTAACACTAAAAATGGACTTAAATACTTGAGAGACAATTAAGGTTGTGAGAAATGAAATTTGCCAAAGAAAGTGGGGGTTTGCACTTTGCACTATAACTACGAGTAAGACAGAAGAATTTGTGGACTGAAAATCATAAAGAGATTGGAGTAGGTTTTAAGCAAAATATTTTAAGAAAGAACATAATAGTCTAGACTCCATATATCTATAGTATTATACTAAGAGAGAAATCAGAGAGAGGAAATCAAACTTCTCCTCCGGTTGACACATAAGACAAAATCTTATGTGTCATTTTTTTATAAGTTGACACAAAAAATATTTACAACAATTACACTAACAGTCCTTTTAATTTTCAGTAAATAAAGTTTCATCGAATCGTAATTAAATTCTATCAATTAATTGGGGGCTAAATTTTCACTTTTAAATTCGGTCAAACAAAAAAAATGGAACATTTTTTTTAAAAAAAGTCAACATTAATGGTTTCTTTCCATTTGGTGCCATAAAGAAAAAGTAAAATTGATTTGATTTTATTATAATTATTGCTGATTGATTTGAATAAATTTTCTGATTGACTTAAATAAAGCTCCAATTATGGTTGATGACCTTACCTAAACAAACCATGGCCAATGACCTTACCTAAAAGAATAATCAATCTAAATCTTTTTTAATCGGAAAGTTGAAATCATAATATCAACATTAATGTAATTTCGAGTTTTTTGCACAAAAAAAAAAAAACTCAAACATATTAAATATGTTAAATATTTCAATATACATATATAATCCCGATTTTTTTTATTAATTAGGTTGTAAATTAGACCAAAAAAAAAACGAAACATTTTTTTAAAAAAAATCAACATTAATGGTTTCTTTCCATTTGGTGTCATAAAGAAAAGGTAAAATTGATTTGATTTCATTATAATTATTACTGATTGATTTGCATAAATTTTCTAATTGACTTAAATAAAGTTCCAATTATGGTTGATGACCTTAACTAAAAAAACTATGGCCAATGACCTTACCTAAAAAAATAATCAAAATTAATGCTAAATCTTTTTTAATCGGAAAGTTGAAATCATAATATCAACATTAATGTTGATTCGAGTTTTTTGCACAAAAAAAAAATTAAATTCAAACATATTAAATATGTTAAATATTTCAATATATATATATAATCTTGATTTTTTTATTAATTAGGTTGTAAATCAGACTAAAATATCTTAACATTTTGAATTTTAAAATTCGATTTAAATTATGATAAGCATTAATCGCGTTTAATTTTAGCGTTTTATTAAAAATTGAAATCTCTAAACTTCAGGGATTTTATTCGGTTAAAAAACTACACTACACTCTGGTGGATCACCAAAAAAATTTGGAGAAGTTCCAACTCAGTTTTTTCTTCCTTTTTTTTATAATTTTAATAATATAGTTGTAAAATGTTTGTTTCACATTAATTTGGGTACAACAATGTAAATGTTGTATCGCTTTACAGGAAATATAATGTAAAATTTGATACTGTAAAGGAATTATTATACCAATTGAACAATAGTAAATAAATATAATTTTTGTAAGTTTTATACATTAAAATTTCTATTTATTGGGAGAAGTTTTGTCAATATATATATATATATATATATTTGTAATAAAATTTAAATTATTTTTAAGGTGGGACAAGTAATGCATTATCGACTACATATGCTTAGACGTAAAAGGTGAAGGAAAAGTACAACATATTTGATTTACTACAGTCTATTTGGAAACAGAATAGTCGTTTATAGTATCAGTGGATAAAATGAGTCCTTCAAAAGTGTCAATTTCCTGAAACTAATATATCATAATTTCTTCCAATTATTTTAATTCTACAAAAATAAAAAATATTTTTTTGATACACATTATTTTTATCTTTGTACATAATTTATCTATCCCGCACATCATGCGGGTAACATCTAGTAAACTTGAAATTATGATATCAGCCAATTTCATTTACTTCTGATGCAGTATGACATTATGAGATAGCGTATTCGGCAATGTGAATATAATCATTTAGGCAATTTGTTTACATTCTATTTTTCGAAAATCTCTAATTACTTTTTCCAAATTGTATAAAAACCACGCGAAATTTTGTGATTTCTAAAATTATATATGCTACTTAATCTCATAATAGCACTATTGGTGTGCAATATTAAGAAATGAAAAAAAAAAAAAAATTATTCGTTGTGACTGAAATACGAATGCGACTCTCCCCATTGATACTCAAAAAATATTACTCGTAAACTAATAAATTTTAACTCTTTGCATCATCATCAAGCCAACAATCATCCACAATTATTCAAACTA
Organism: Oldenlandia corymbosa var. corymbosa; assembly: GCA_949775105.1. Lineage (NCBI taxonomy): Eukaryota > Viridiplantae > Streptophyta > Magnoliopsida > Gentianales > Rubiaceae > Oldenlandia > Oldenlandia corymbosa. The sequence continues at coordinate 15,080,572 of OX459126.1, read as the reverse complement.
AAATTAATAATAGTATTAGTGTCAGTAGACTAGGTTGATTACACAGCATTAACCATCCCATACTCAATGATTGGATGCTTTGGAAAGTATAGTCAAATTACACAGTCTCTGGTTTTATTCACCATATGACCCCTTTAGATTTCATTAATTCTAAACCAACCCCTAAGAATTTGGAGAAAAATAGGACCGGAAAAAGTCCAGCTTTGAAAAAGGGAACGTTTGAAACGCACTCTGTTCTTCCCAAATCATGTAGAATTTGAAAATTTTTCTTCAAAAAATTCAGATTCTTTACATTCAATTGTTGGCATAATTGATTTGTTAATTTGGGTCGGTTTGATATGAATCTGTCTACATCAGCTTCGCTCGCATCCACATCGTCATCGTCGTCATCTTCTTGGCTCTCCGGCATTGTCCGCGGCCGTCCCGGCAGCTTCAAGATGGCCAAGAATTCATCAAACCCGCCGTCCGCCGCCTCCGCCGCTGCCGTCCCGGTGGTAGACGGCGCTGGCCCAGTCAATAAGAAAAATCAGTTGCGAGGGGTCATGTTCAAATATGGTCCTAAGTCTATTCAGGTGACTGAAAATCAATCTCTTCTTGTCTCTCTTGAAATGAATTTCTGTTAGTTTTTGCCTTAAATTTAGTGGATTTATGCACAGCTTTTTCTTACTGTAATATCACTTTTCTCTGAATTCTGGTCGTTAATTTGATCTATTGGCTAGCTCTATAGTAAATCGTGGAAATGAGATGAATCATGATCGGATGTGATTTATCTGTGTGTTTTTATTTTTATATTCTTTCTCTGGGTTTTCTTTAACGGCACGGAAAGACGTGTTCTTGATCAAATCAATGATCAATTCCCGAAGTATTAGAGTACTAGGTAAAAGCATTAAGAGGATTGATTGAAATATACTCTATTTGGAGCTTAGAATGTGACAATGGCTTAGGGGAATTTGATGATTCAAACTGGAAAAGGAAATAATAACAATAGGAAGGAAAACCATCTTTTGTTGTATATTGTAAATAGTTTGACAATAATTGGATCATTATGGCAAGTCTTTAGAAGGGTTAGGAGGATGAATGCTTTATACTAGCAACTCGTGATGTTTCTTAGGGGAAAAAGAATAGACGTTTACTCTTAGGAGCTGTAATTTCTTCCCAACTCTCTTCGAGGATAAGATAAATGGGAATTTCTTAATATGCATATTCTTTATTTGGAATCAAGGCCTTGCAGAGAAATTGATCTTTGCTTGTCATTTTCAAGCCCTCTTGGTATTTTGTGCTTTCAATACTGAAAGAATTAAACTTTATAAACTCTCTTTCGGGCACCAGCTATTGAGGTATTTGGTTTATTTTTTTCCCTCAGACTGACATCATTTAATCTTACATCTTAATGGGAATCATTAACTTTAATTGTTTGCTGTTTCTGTATATACTTACACATGGCTCTAAAGGAGTTATACTTGGTGTAGGTTGCTTTCAAAACAGGTGATTATAGAAGACAAGTAATCTTTATTGGCGGACTGACGGATGGATTTTTGGCAACTGAGTAAGTCTTATGGTTTATCTATCATTCCTTGCAAAAGTGAAGTGAAGTAATGGAAGAAATTTATTCATTCAAGATACTTTGTGTATGAAGGTAATGGGTGGATCCTGAATATTGCGTGATAGGACTATGCTTTGGAAAGCTCATGCGCCTACTTAATTTTGATTGATCAGTGACTGTGCATACTTAATTTTCTGAATCACTATTATTTAGTTTTGTTTCTGTTTACAATAATATGCTGTTCAGATACTACATACATAAAGAAGTGTTAATGTCTGTCTGTTATTCAATACTTATCATGTGTATCTATATATGTGCTTCATTTTGAATGAAATGGGTGGCAATCTTCAGTTAGTGAGTTAAATATGCTGAACAAATATCTTAAGCCTTATTTGAATGTTTTAGCTCCTAAAATAAACTTTGCATATTTTGCAGCTACTTGATGCCGCTGGCAACTGCCTTAGAGGCTGAGAAATGGTCTTTAGTTCAGTTCCTTATGTCCTCTTCTTATAGTGGATATGGCACATCAAGTTTGAAGCAAGTAATTAGCTATTCCTGTCTGTGATCTCTTGTTCTTCTTGTTCCAATTTGAACTGTTATTCTTATTTCTCTCTCTCAGCTTGATTTATTCTGCTGTCACAGCATGAAGTAAATTCATTTTTAAGGTTGCTATGTTCGCTTACCTTGACCGTCATAGTGTTTGATTATCTTTGACTTGTTTGTTCGGATATTATGGTCACAATAGCTTCATCCTGAGAAAGTTCTGTATCTTAATATGAGTAAAAAATTTTCTACTCCAGTATATCCTTTTAACTTTTAAGTGTCACGTTAACCACCTTCTAATTTCAATTTCATATCTGGTTGCTGCAAGAACAATATTTTGACCAGTTATTTTGAGTGGCATATTTTTCTCCAAATTTTATAGTTGTTTATGATACAGGATGCCTTGGAGCTTGATGAATTGGTAAACTACTTGATAAACAAGGAAGACTCTGAGGGCGTAGTATTGCTTGGACACAGTACAGGCTGTCAGGTGACTATCTTTTCTTCGTTGTTTCGACTCATGGTACTATTGGAAATATCTAAAAGCATTGGCTTGTTCAGGATATTGTGTATTACATGCGTACAAACACTGCATGCTCCAGAGCAGTCCGTGCGGCAATTCTGCAGGTATTTTGTGTAATCAGTTTGAAAAAGTTCAATATCTTGAACTCTTTTAATCCACTTTGTTCCTTGCGAGCATCTAGACTTTCCTTTTTTTTGTTTGTTTAAATTGCTTTTGAAAGGTGGCAAAAGACGATTGTTTAAATTGCTCTTTAAAGGTGGCAAAAGATGGTGGATACTGTGCAATTTGAAGAGATTGTCGACCTATAACATCTTTTTGTGCTAGTTGTATAATTTTCTGCTATTCGTTTGTACACTTGGTGTCACGCTGACTGAAAAGTTTTAACTTTGAGCTTGGTCGTGATGTTCTTGGCTGTTCAGGCACCAGTTAGTGACCGAGAGTACAATGCTACTAAGCCCGATATTGCTTCAACGATTGATTTGGCCACAAAAATGATTAATGAAGGTCGAGGATCAGAGCTCATGCCAAGGACAGAAGACTCAGATACCCCAATAACTGCATATAGGTGACTCTTTCTGGATCTTATTTTATGTTTTGAACCTCGTATGGGTTGGTGTCATTCTTGTTGAAGTAATCAAATTTTTTTCACAGATACCATTCTTTGTGTGCATATAATGGTGATGATGACATGTTTAGCTCCGATCTAAGTGAAGATCAGCTTAAACAACGGCTGGGACATATGTCCCACACACCCTGCCAGGTATGTGATTGAAGAGGACAGTACGAATGTCTGCACATGCATATGTTCATCCACTTTTTTTTTTTTTGAAAAGGATGTTCATCCACTTGATAGACCAGGAATCACATTTATGTATACCCATTTCTTCATTTTTTTACTGCTATGTTCAAAATGACTCCAAGCACTATTCAGACCTGCAAAACTGATTTCATGCTGGGTATAATTCACCCTGGAATTGGTTTATTCATGAAAATTTAATGATTCTGTTTGCAGATAATTTTTTCTATGAACGATGAATATGTACCGGAATACGTGGACAAGAAAGCGCTCGTCAATAGGTAAGAAAATGGAACTTTGTCGCTTGTTTCAGATCATCTGTGGTTTGTTTTAACCATTCGTTGACAAAAATTTTCCCTGCGTGCAACTTTTCCAGATTGAGCAAAGCAATGGGAGGCGCAGAAAAGGTTGAAATCGAATGGGGAAACCATTCACTATCTAACCGAGTTCAGGAAGCAGTCCAAGCCATGATAAGTTTCATCACAAGAGAAGGACCTAAGGGGTGGGATGATCCATGGAGTTAAAAGCAAAACCCTTTCTTCATCTTTGATTACTGTCTCTTTTTTCTTTTTCTTTTAATTGTTCTCTACTTTAGCACCTGTAGATTGAAGTAATCATTCATTTTCCTGGAAGAATTTATTCTTTTATTACAGAAGTGTCATTTTTCGTTGTATCACACATCTCACATTGTATTGACAGAAATAGAGTGATTTTTTTTCCCCTTCTTGTTTTGAATGGTAATCCCTAAGTTGGACTTGGAATTTTTGAAGTTAAATCCAATTTCTTTACCATTTTGACAAGACTAATTATATAACTATATTTAGTTCAGGGAGACCCTTGCAATTGCAAGTGTTTTCTCTGAACGCTAGCAAAATAGAGAGCTCATTCCAAGCCCTTTTTACGCTCCCAAATGCGCTTTTCCTCTTTATTTTTCAAACATTGGAAAACATAATTTGCATGAAAATGACTCCAATTTCAGTGAAGTTGTTGACTGGAGTTAATGTGTCTTTATGGACCTATGCTTCAGACAGCAACAATACAACATAGTACTACTAATAGTACTGTATTGGGATGTGTGGATTTGTGAATTGTTGATTTTTTTATTTTTTATTTTTTTTTGGTTAACTTGGGACGATGGCAAATGGAGTAACTGTTTGTTTGATTTTTTTATGATTTTTTCAGTTAATTTTATTAATAATTGTCACATCCTAACACATCTTTTTTACATTTCTAACACATTTTTTTACATTTTCAATACTAAAAACACTTAAAAATACACACGAAAAAAAAAAAACGAAACAAACATACCCTTCGTTTTGATTTTCCCCATGTTCCATCTCTGCTTTCCTGTCCGCAGTCAACTCATCAGAGAAAAGAAAATTTCCACATTTTCATTTTAGTATTTAATGTAAAAAAAAAAATGCTGTAGGCAAGATTTTCCAAAAATATGGGACAGAAGCACACGGAAAAAACTAGAGAAAACAAAAAAAAAAAAACAAAAAAAAAAGAAGACGTAGATCTAGAGGAAAGAAGCGAGTCATCTAATTAAGACGTTTTTAGGCCGACTAGCCTCTATTTTTTTTTTCTTCTTGTTTTATTCGGCCATCAAAACAAATTACTTGCATAGGCTTTTGGTTGATTGTTCATTGGTTTGTTTGCGCAGTAGAAATTCAGATTAGATCTCACGTAACACTTTTGTAGTACTCATCTCGGTCCTTATTATAAGGCATTTTGATTTCGTTCTGAGTTTGACTTAAGATGTCTTTTTAATTAGGAAAAAAAATTTAAAAATATATTTTCACATTCGTTGTGTTCTCTTAATTATTATGAAATGTTTTTAAGGTTTTTTTCTAATTAAAAAAACATCTTAGGTAAAACATAGAACGAAATCAAAATACCTTATAATTAGGATCGGAGGGAATATTAAATTTGACGTAATTATAATTTAACAGTTACATTTCACGGTATCATACAAAAACTTTTACCATACATACTTCTCATTTCGCGCCCTTCAAATACAGAGTCATATTAATTGAGCGACACAAGTTTAATAAACGTTGTTTTGTTTTGGAATGAAAAAGATTAATTAAGTACTATAATATAATTAGTCAAAGTTTTACTATAGTTAACCATCTTGAACAATTCCTTAACAAAAAATTCTTTTTTCCCATAAACGAATTAAGATAGAAAAATGAGAATCGAAGATAATCAATTATTCATCACTTCCTTCTAAAGGAGATCTAGAGAGAGGTCATCAGTACTTTGCCGTGGCAGCAACGCCTCTTATATTTGAGTATGGTAAACTGACTTACTAGTAATTGATTAAACCAGGCTAATAATAATTGACTTACTAGTAATTGACTTACCAGTAAACTGACTTACTCGAGGTCAACTTGTAGCTCAGGAGGACAAGTAACAGAAGGACGCACGAGTGGAGTATCTTCCTAATAGTTGTATTCTCTCCTCTAATAAACTCCACAAATCTAATAGCCTAAGATACCTGTAATGGTATATAAAAAAAACTAGTAATTGATTAATTAAACTCCAAATTAATTAAACCAAATACATGAAGATATGGAAAATGTTTTAGCCTGTCTCCTTTTGCGGCTAGCTCATGCTGATGATGTATATGGTAATTTAAGTTAGGGCTTTGTATCGAAGTGCAAAAAAGGCTCAAGTATTAAAAGTATAGTACCAAATTAAAGCTTTTACCGATTCTCATGTATTTAGATTGATTTTATTATTATTTTTTTTTTGAAAACATTAGATTGATTAATAGTGTATAGAAAAATCATACACAACATCATTTTTTGCATAGACATAACGTCGCATTGGATATAGCAACGCCAAGCAATCGAAAATGTAATTAGGAGAGACGCGCACGTATTGTGTTACATCACATATTCAGATATTGAAATGACCAATTTCTAATGTACTTTAGCGATCTCACCCTTACAAGACATGAAGTAAGCTAATTTTAGAGTTACATAATGGGTTATACTCCCTCCGTTCCAAAATTATTGTCCAGTTTGAAATTTCACTTTTAGTACAATTTGAACTAAAAATGAAAACTCAAACTGGATAATAATTTTGGGACGAAGGAAGTACTTACTTTACTTTTCAGGTATGCTATAATTCAACTTATTGTACTCTCGCATCAACATCTTATAAATACTCGTCTAGTTAAGAAAATTACTTGTCTAGTAGTTAGAAAAAAGTCACGCCGGTTTTTTTTTTTTTCTTTTTACATCACATACTGAACATAAGATAAGAGTGAAACCCTCATTCAATATAGTTGTACATATGTATTTGAAACCCTCAACTAAAATAGTTGTACTTCTGTCCTAAAATAAATACTACTCCTTCCGTCCCATAATTATTGTCCAGTTTAAGTTTCATTTCTAGTTCAAATTATACTAAAAGTGGAATCTCAAACTCGACAATAATTATGGGACAGAGAGAGTACTATTATGTTTGTTATCATGCGTTCGCTGCCCCTAATTATATTAATTTGGCTAAATACTCTAGATGTTGGACACGACGTTCACAGTCGTTAATTGCTTAACGCGTAGTCACACAAATAATTGTACACCAGTACACATTATTGATACGGACATTTTTACACTATAAGTCTAGTTGGTCATTAATCGTACTCTTTTCGTTCTATAATTATTGTCCAGTTTGAGTTTTCGTTTCTAGTTCAAATTATACTAAAAGTGAATCTTCAAACTGGACTATAATTTTAGGATAGAAAGAGTATAATATTTGGATCGTCTCTGATTATCCGGGATTTATTGGAGGATGAAGAATATTGGCAGTACTAATCATACACCGCCAATTCAACTAGATTTGGAGGAAATAAACTGGGCATGATCATGTGAAAGAGTTGGAGGAAACAATCAAATAATTCATTAAGTAGTGGAAACAAAATGGACGATCATGTGTATGGAAAATGGATGTATAGAATCGAACCCATGTGATCTATCCCATATGTTTATACTCCAAAATAAGTGTATTAGTTGTTTAATTAATTTAGTATTTCGTCCGTCTCAAAATTACTGTCCACATTGTATTTTTATTTTTATTTCAGTTTGTAACTAAAAGTAAAATCTCAAATCGAACCATAATTTCGGGACAAAGAGAGTATAACAAAGCGAACAATGATTTTGGCGATGAAGGATTAATTTTCACTAATTTTGTTACTTGCATTCTTCCAATTTGGACACAATATTGAAAAGTAGTTATAAGCTGTTTGGTGCAGAGAAATAATCGAGGGGAATTGAATTGAGCCAAACTCTAATTAAGGTCAAACGCCTCACCAACCAAATCCAGAAATAATTGGCTGTTTATACGCGGATCTCTCTCTTTAACAGTTTCACAAGTAGAAATGGTGGAGGAAAAATGCAAATCCCATAAATAATGTATAAGTTAAACATATATTACTTACCTTCAAGAAAAAAAAATTGCCATAAACAATTTTTTTATTACCATTTCCGTTCTTCCCTTTTACATAAGACCTAAAAAACTCATTACCTATTTTGTCTTTCATTTTGCTGGTCAAAATAATAAGAAATTTAGTGTATCATGAATAACATATATTGAGTTATAGTTTTATGAAGGGAAACTATATAATAGTAGTGACACTTTTAATCTGTTTGGTTAAATTTTTTTGGGTTTTTTCTACAGTTTTTAGTAATATAAATATTCCATCCCAACCTTTTTTTTTAATATTTTCATACGTTTTTTATTCTTAATAAAAAAATTATCTAAAAATGCATAAAAAAAACGATCCAAACATAACCTTTCTTTCTCTCGATTAGATATTAAAATGAATGTTTTACGACTAAGTAAGAAAATGAAATGAGAACACGTAGCAAAATGGAGCTGGAAGCAGCCATGCAGAGATGCACATGAAAATGCAGAGAAGAAAATGACAGAAATGCGACACCCCACAGCGTTATGTCTTTCTGTCTAATTTATTTATTTATTTTTTTGGATGGCAATGTCTAATTTATTTATTCTTTTGTTCAATAATTCTCATTGTCTGCATAATTCACGCACCTCATTTCCCACCAATCCAAATTCAACAAGTGAAATCTTGTATTTTAAAAACGAAAAAAATATATACTACAAATCTGCAATTCAATTAAAAACTTCAAAAGAATTTCTGTTGGCCTTTAGAATTACATTTAAAAAAAAAATTGAAAAAATAAAATCCATAATGGTTGAGATTGTGTACAGTTGTAAACTTGTAATTAACATATTCTTATTATGATATACTACCTTATTTAGAGCCTAGATTCTAGCCTTGATTATTTTGCAGTTTCACACTCTTTAATCTCATTGTATGAAATGAAACTAATAAACATTCCATTTTTTCAGTTTTTGACATTGGTCTCGGCCAGATATTGAAAATGGTTATTGTAAAAAGGGATTGACTCTATTGCGAAAATGGCTACATTCTCCTTCTCGAAATACATAATAAGATTATTATCATATTTGTTGTATTTACGATCGTCTTAGGACAAATAAGCGATAAAGACTTTACTTGCGGTACATAGTAATTTGGTCATATGAAGAAAACTAACTCAAATAAAAGAAAAAACGCAAATTACAATAAAAGAAATTTATTAGTATTTGATTACATTGTGTTGTGCATAATTATGCGCTGCATTATTAAGATTTATTATGAGCTATTTACCATCTGTATTTTTAAAACTTTTATTTTTGAACTTTCAAAAAATGAAAATCTTAAATACCAGACTGTAAACCCACTTTTAACCCCCAACGAGATCTGTCGGTTGCTGAACAAGCTCAGTAATTATCCTCACAATTGAAGGGCATTATGGCCATAAAATCCACTTCTCAGCATTCTCCTGCTCCCCTTTGTACTACTACTACAAAATACAAAGAGAGCTGCTTTTCTGTGTTCATTATTGAACTCCATTTCTCTTACCTCTCTTCCCCATTTTCTCTACCTTTCTGCAAAATTTTAAGCTCCATTTGTAACTAAAATTTTCTTGCATATATTTGTACAGCTTCTTTGTAAAGTTCTTGTTTTGATGCAAACTAAGCAACTTTCTTGCAGAATATCGGAGACACAACAAGGTTAGTACGATTATTATATTATTTGTTTTATGTTCTCAAGGAAATTTCTGTCCTTCTATTTTTTCCTTCTGGGTTGTGTCTGTCTGCAAGATTTAAGGGAATTTTTGACTGTTTTAGTGTTAAAATAGTGTTCAATTATTTTCTGGGTTGTGATATATTTTTTTTTTTGGCTTTTGTTCTGTTCTGTTCTGTTTTCTGGTGTAGGTTAAGGTTCTTGGAGTTTTGTAAATGCCATGTCTCCTCACATTCCTGAGAAATTTGCAAACTTGGCATGGATTTTCAAGTCAAATCCTACTGTGCATTGGGGTTTCAAGGTTTTGTTGATGTCTGTGTTGCTTGGATTGGTGATCTTTTTCCGCATTGATGGTATGGGTATGAGTAGTCTTCAGAGGGATTTTGTTGTGTTGAAGATTAATGGCAGCCAGAATTTGGTGGAAAACCTCCAAGAATTGGACTTTCCTACTGTTCAGCCACAATTGGAACTGCCTCACTTGGATTATAATCATTCCCTTAGGAATTTGACAGATGCCATTCAAAGTTTAGCTCCTAATGATATTCCCCCTCCAACCACTTTAGCCAGGAAGCAACTCAACAATTCTGAATTTGATTCTGAATTGTTGCCCCAGTTTGCAGCCCAGAAAGATGGAAAATTGGTGGATCCTGATAAGCCACTGGTTCTTCCATGGGTTTCAGCTGAATTAGAGGCTAATTTCTCATCAAGTTTGCTAGCTGATTGGTTGGCTCCAGGGGGCGAGCCTTGCAAAGATTCAAGAACTGAGGACATTTCTATTTCGGGTCTTGATGGGCAAGGGTCTGTTCGATTATCAACAGGGGACGTTCATGAGTTTACTATCCAGGCACTTGATGGTTCTGGGAAGCCCCATTGTGTTGGTGGTGATTATCTTGAAATCGATCTGTCTGGAGAAACGTGGAAGTCTAGGCCTCCGATCAAGGATTTGAGAAATGGTACCTACACATTTAGGCTTCAAGTGCATCCGGATTTCAATGGAACTTATAATCTTACCATTATTCTCTTGTTCCGGCATTACGAAGGATTGAAGTTCTCCACGCCTCGGTTTGCAGTCGATAAGGTTCTTCGTGTTATTCCTATCAACTTCCACAAGTCCAGTGCTCAGATGAAGGAACTTTCTCAATGCAGAAAGTCTGATTTTGTTAGAGATATTTGGGCAGGCAGATGGACTCGCCATGCCAAGAATGATAGCTGTCCTATTGATAATGATGGGCGATATAGGTGCCAAGAACTGACATTTCCCTGTCAGAAGCCATGGTGTGATGGTCCTCTTGGTTCAATAGAAAGTAATGGTTGGATCTATTCGACACATTGTTCGTTTAAGATGTTCACGGGGGAAGAAGCCTGGAACTGTTTAAGTAATCGTTGGATTTTCTGGTGGGGGGACTCAAATCACTGTGATACTATCCGAAATATCATCAACTTTGTTCTGGGATTAGATTTTGCTACGGTTCCCAGGAGGTTTGATATGAATATCACGAACCCGAAGAATCCATCACAAGTTGTAAGAATTACAAGCATTTTCAATGGTCATTGGAATGAAACTTCCAATTATCTAGGTCTGAATTCCTTAGAAAATGAAGAATACAGGGAATTGTTGAAAAATTACTTCTCACAGGACATTATTCCGGACACAATCATAATGAATTCCGGTTTACATGATGGTATATATTGGCATAATCTCAGGCGCTTCATCATAGGAGCAGACTATGCTGCTGCATTTTGGTCTGGAATATTGGAGGGCGTAAAGTCGAGGGGTTTAGCTCTGCCAGAAGTCATATACAGAACCACAGTTGCAACCGGTGGATACGCCAGAAGCATGGGATTCAATCCAAGTAAGATGGAGGCATTTAACGGCGTAGTATTGGATAAGTTGAGGCAGTACAATGTGGTAAACAGAGTAATTGATGATTTTGATATGACCTTTCCTTGGCATTATGATAACCGGGCAAATGATGGAGTGCATTACGGCCGTGCTCCTGCCAAGATGAAGTGGAGGGATGGCCTAATTGGCCATCAATATTTTGTAGACCTTATGCTAGGGCATGTTTTACTAAATGTCCTATGCACAAGGTAAACTCAAGCCCATTGCTGTGAGTTCTGCTATTCTCCAACACTTTTTGTTGCAGAAAAGTTGGATTGATTTCGCAAGCTGGGATGATCATATTTTTGACTTTTGAGGGAGGGAACTTGACCAAGGGAAAGTGCAAAGTGATCAACCTGGGCAAAAGAAAAGAGGATTTCTATGTGGCGCAATTGTAGCTGGTTGAAGAAAGGTGGATTTGTACACACCTTTCATTCATTGCTGCCCTTTTGAACTTCTGTCATTCTATTTGGAGTCCTAGCTATAGTTTTAGTGCACCAAATGGTCAAAATCCAAAGTGGTAGAGTAGGTGAATATACTTTATAAAGAAAATTCTTTATTTTTTTTGAGAGAAAAATGCTATTGCTGTAAAGTTACAATGGAGGGTGACATTATATATGTGAAATTTGTACCTAAAGTTGAGTTTGGAAAGACATTCAACTAGATTCTTGTGCACATGTACTTTTTTAGTTGGGAGTTTTATAATGGCAATCACAAATTAATCTCTACTTTTTCTTTGTTTATATGCAAGTGCATATTAGCTTTTTTTGTCACTTGATTACATGTCCCTTTCTCTTTAGATCCCTCTCCCTCAAGTTCAAAAGTAAGCAAAGATTAGCACATGAAATTTCTTAACTAAAGTGGTTAGAGAGCAAACATATATCAGTATTTTTTTTTTTTACACACAATTACAAGTATCTATATCAGTTTTAAGGTTTTAGTTATGAAATCTTTACATTTGAAGAAAAAAATGATCTACATGAAAGTTGCATTCTCAAAGCTTACAAGATATTTTTAATTTTCTTTTTGTAATATTTATATGATATCTACAGTCAATAACAGTGACTAATTTTCTCATTTAAATTCTCAAAATGTAAAAAAGTAGAAAGTAAACTAAACAAATGAAAGAACTTCTGACCAATGTTCAATGGTAGGCCTGCTTTCTACTATGACAGGGCCATGGCTTACCTAAACTTTAGACCCAGAGTTGTAGCCAAAAAATCTATACAAAATCGGGATTTAAGTAGATTTGGGCGGAGCCTTTGATTCCGATCTCCGAAGCCTGCTTCTATTTCTTCATACCCAGTTGGACACTGGAAGCCTAGTCCAAAAATCTAAAGTGCAAGATAAATAAAAATAAAAATTATCATATGAACTTCATGTGATTATGTTTTCACCAAAAAGAAAAAAACAATCTTGAAGCTGGCACTAACAAATTATAATCTTGATAGTTCATCGAAATTAATTTTCGTTTGTCGACTACAGTACTATTTTTTTCTTTTTTTTTTGCCAGCAACTATAATCAAATTTTATTAAAAAAACATATTAAAATAAAATATACAAAGTGTACAAGAGCTGTATTAAGAATAGTTAAATCTAGTCATGACAGTTAAATAAATTTTTCTCCTTTTTAAAAAAACTAGTGATTTTCTGCCCACACTACGTGTGGGCCTTTCTCACCCTCTCGACAATGCACATATTATATCTTTGTCTATTTTGATCATTTAATTTTTAAAAAAATTAATAAGACACAATGGCACTTTTCATAAAATGATTGAATTTGAAGTATCAATCAACATAGTTAGAAAATACTTGTGACAATAGAATTGAAGGTATATGTGTAAAATGGTAAGTTAAAATAAATAAATTTGAAATTAATTACTTCTTACGGACCGAAATGATTGTTCATCATATTAAAAGCGAAAATTTAAATTAAAAAATTATTTTAAGAGAAAAAAAAGAGTATTACTTACAGTAGGTGCTTGGAATATTTATTCGGGAGTTCATAGAGGTTTGTATCTCATATTTATAAGTGAAGTCTAACGGATATAAATAATTTTTATATCAGAATTTGATGAATTAAATAGCATATATAACCATGATCAAGTATTGATATGTTTAATCTTTTTCCTTTTAATAGCTTAATAAACAATTCATAATAAAAATAGATGAACATAGTAATTAAATGAAGAAACATTTCGTATAAAAATGTAATAAAGAAACACTAACTGAATGTTCTTATCACGGTTATTATTACCATTGTTATTAATTTAGTCAGCCCTAAAAATCATCTCCAGAAGTCAGTTAAAGTTGTAGTTCTTGTGGAGTTTAATCAGGCAGCCAACCTTTTAAATTGACATATAGCTTTGGTTTTCGTAAGTGGAAAAAGGGAGGGTGTCAAATAAAGAAAAGAAAGAAGAGCTTGAGGGGGGACAACGACGAAACTACTGTAGAATGCCCCCCTCTCACTTTTATAATAGTAAGTAATAGATAGAAAGAATAAATTATCTACTATTACGGGTTTCGAAAAAATAAATTAATTTAGAGACTATTAAACAGATCAAGGGGCATTATCTACTTAAAAAACAAATGTTGAGTTGTCTTTGACTTGATTCACTATTTAAAATAATCAATTTGGCGTTATATTTTTCAATATCCAAAATGTCACTATTGACTTGAGAAAAACCATTTAGAGCCTAAAACAAAATCCATAAATCGGGAAAACACACACAAAAATGCAAAAAGGACTAAAAACAAAAAACCAAATTTATTATGTTGAAAGCTAAAGCCTTAACTCCTAAGGATAAAGTTCTTCTATGTCTTGGGTCAGGCTTGACTTAGCAGGAAAATAAACACACAAAAAAAATAAATAAATAAATAAATGGAAAAGAAAATAAAAACAAAAAGTGAATTACTAGAAGAAAAAGAAACAAATGAGAATTTGGAAATGTTACAGAAAAGTATTACCAAATAAGGCACATAAATCTTTGCTGCATCCATCAACAACCCAAAAAAATAAAAAGGAAAAAAAAAAAAAAAGAGGGAAAAGTAGAGAAAAAGATAGAAGAACAAGGAAAGAAAACTGAGAAAAACATCCCCACGGATCACACAGAATACACACACAATAACACTGTGTTTTCTAAACACGCAAGAAATAGTAGTTTCTATGATTTGTGCAATAAACTAAATGGGATAAAGTTTGAATCTTTATTAAATATCTTAATAATCAATTATAGTGCGTGTCTTTTTCTCTCTTTTGGGGGGGTTTTTGGTTTTCTTTGGAGGAGGAAATATATTTTTTCGTGTGGCTTTTTTACATTCACAAATTGAGGAAATCTGGCAAATTTAGGGGGATTGAATTTGAGGCCTCGGTTGCCATTGAAGCATTCCAATTCAACAGAGGGCCAAGACGAAGAGGAGTGTCGGCCTTGGCGAAAGAGGCTTTCTTTATCAATAATGGCGGTTAAATTCAGTTGGGTTTCCTGCTTCAAGATAACCCTTTTCTTGATCCTGATTGCTGCTATTGCTACAGCATGCTATACTCTTCCCATGGAGAAGGTTTGATCCGTTTTTTCCCCATCTGGGCTCGATTGTTTGTTTTGTCGGTGCTCTGGTTATTTTGGATGATTCATTTAACTGTTTTGAAGAATTCTCTGATCTGGGTTTTTGTTTAGTCTGTGTCGTTGATTGCTGGAAGAATTTGATCATTTCTAATTGTTTGGGGTTTATGCTGATTTGGGGGTTTTCTTAATGATTTTTTTTTTTAATTGTTGCATTAGTACATTGGTGTTGTGTTACAATGAATTTGATGATTCTGTCGTAGTGTTGACAATCATGTGGGAATGTTGTGGCTTCTTACTTTGCTCCTCAACCCTTTGTTGTTTATTCTGCTCAAATTTGGTAACTTCAGACTTTTGGTTGGTTTGGCACTGGCTAAGGAAGCTGAAATGTTTTAGTTGATCATTGCTTGATTATTTTCATTTTCTGCAGATGCTGAAGAACTTCTTACTATGGGTTGAAAAAGACCTGGGTGCTTGGGGTCCTCTTGTCCTGTAAGTATGATGTACTCGATGGCTTTTTCCCGTTCCTTTTTCTGCTAAACACTGTGCATATCGGGTCTAGGAAATTCTAAAGCTTGTTTGAATTTTGATAATGATCCTTTCCTAGCTGATAAAGCAGTACTGTGGATAATGGTTCCGTATGATAAAACGGAATGCTGACAGTGAGCTACCCTTTACATCATCTTATCGAGTTTTGCCATAACAGAGAATCAAATGTAACTTTTAGATATTAGTTGTAGTGCGAGAGCAATCCTCAGTATGCTTATTGTTTTTCATGTTATCTATTTTGCTTAGTAGGTTCAGGATGGTGTTAATCGTCAAAGCTAACAGAGCAGTGATATTTTTACCAACACCTTATGGCTCCTAGAAATTTCCCAACTTAGATAGATTTGTTGGTGGCTCTTTGCTTTGGTTGATATTATATGAAGTTATTTGGCAGTATATATCTTTTTAAATGTCGTATAAAAACTATATTGTCATTTGAAATCCACATGTTACAGATTGTAGAGTTGCTATATGCTGGATATGATTTTACACTTCTAGCTTCTGCTTATGTCCTTTTTTGAAACTTGCAGGGCTATTGCATACATTCCATTGACAGTATTGGCAGTTCCAGCTTCAGTACTTACGGTTGGTAGATTGACCTTTAGTTTTTCTATTAACCCTTTCACTAATGATGAAACCAAATAACTTAATCAATATGATAGCAGAAGTTGCTGATTTATCAAGTTTATTTGATTTATAGGGTTGAAGGAATGTGATTTCCTCAAATAGTGTCATGTATAATCTAAGAAAGAAATTTTTTTTTTGACTGCCATTATCTTTTCTCTGTCTATTTTGTTAAGGTTTTTCTGGATTAACCGTATAGTAATACCTTCACTCAACTCTTATGAAGTCAAAGTTTATTTGAATTTTCAGCTTGGTGGTGGTTATCTTTTTGGTTTGCCTGTGGGGTTTGTTGCTGATTCTATTGGTGCTACAATCGGTGCTGCTGCAGCCTTTCTTCTTGGCAGAACTGTAAGTTCATCGATAGCGTTAATGCAGTTCTTTTTCTCATTTTAAATTTTAAGCATTTAAAATTTGTCTTATGCTACACTGTAACAATGTTGTTCTAATTTTGTAACAACAGATTGGGAGATCTTTTGTTATTTCCAAGCTAAAAGACTATCCAAAGTTCCAAGCAGTTGCTATCGCTATTCGGAGATCTGGCTTTAAGGTTCATAATTAATGCTTGTCCTGTTGTTTATTTCCTTATCTGTATGTGTGTCTTTGTGTGGGTGATTATCCTAGTTTCAGAAGAACCCACATATATAAAACCTTTCAACTTTTAATGTTAATCTTTTTCTAAGTGACAGATTGTCTTGCTGCTACGGCTTGTTCCTTTGCTTCCATTCAACATGTTAAACTACCTGCTGTCTGTCACCCCAGTACCCTTTTGGGAATATGTGCTGGCTTCATGGCTGGGAATGATGGTATGTACTTAACTCTGTGTTTTAGGTGTTATTTGTCGTTTGAACTGTATACTTCTTTTACACGAGTGACTGATCCAGCGGTACAATAAACCATGGTTTCAAGAGTTGACTTGTCTCTTTGAGTGACTAGGCCACATTTAAACATTTTTCACCCTACTCATCTTTGTAACTGTTATCTATGTGATTCTTGTGCCTGACATGGATAATTCTCACCCTTGCAGCCAATTACTTTTGCCTTGGTTTATGTTGGAACAACACTGAAGGATTTATCTGATGTTACTCATGGATGGAGTGAATTCTCTAAAACCCGCTGGGTAAGATCTATGCTCCTGCCTTTTTACCGGATTATGTCAATTGGGTTTTTGTTTTCTTATTGAATGACTAAGATACAAATTTTTGTTTTTTTTGTGTGTGAAAAGGATACAAAGTTTTTAAATTGAACATGTATTCTTGTTTAAGAAGGGGTATGAGTAGTAAAAATAGAGAAAGGATCAAAGATGGTTTGAATGGCTCATGCTTTGCAGTCATCGGATTAATAAAGAATGAACAACGCAGCGTTTTGAAAGATTATTTTTCTTTCATTTCCTTTTTGTAAGTGGAAGTTTCTATTGTTAGGATTAAACTTTTTTACATGTTTGTATCTTGACATGAAATTAATCTCTTTTTTTTTGTAATGGAAGACAGTGGTGCCTCGACTTACATTTTTCTTGATGACCTTCGAATTACATTTTTCCTAGAGTATAATATCTTTTTTAAGATTTTATTATCTTCTTTGCCAAACTTGTGTTCAACTCTTCTATATATATTTTTTGGTTCTTGCTGACATCTGCTCCTGCCTTTCTTGTTGCGCAGGCACTTCTTTGTTTGGGACTTTTGGTGTCTGGTAAGTGTAAATTAATTGAACTATATTCATTGACATTATATGAGATCCAGTTGAGTCGAACCAGTTGTCTTAAAACTACTGCTGTGCATACTTTTGTCATTAGAGAGGGACAAAGATTAGAAGTCTCATTGCTCATTAGGCTTCTCCATAGGTGATCTGTCTTATTTTCCTCTTTTGAGAAGCTATATGATGAAGGTTTTGAAAACGTGGATCTTAAAAGAGATGCTGGTCGATAGTATTTTTCCTGTCATCTTCATGAACACTTTAGAACTCGTATTTATGATCTGCATTGAAGTTAAGCATGCTTATGATTTTCTGGATTTCTGATTATATCTACGGAGCTTTATACGATGTTTGTACATTCATTTGACTTCTTTGCAGTAATCTTAATATTCTGTGTCACGAGAGTTGCCAAGAGATCTCTGGAAAAAGCATTGGCTGAAAATGAGGATTTAGATGGCATCGATCCCTCACCAGAGTTACCCATTGTGGCTGATTCTTCTGTGCAGCTTAATGAGCCCCTAATAATCAAGATTGATCCTTCTCACGATGATCACGAGCAGTAGTTCTTATAAGTTTGTAAATATTTTAGACTGTTCTATTTTTTAAAGAGTATCTCCCCTGTATTCTTTCCCATACGTGCGATAAGGTTGACATTCTTCATCTGTACATACAGTCCGATAAGGTTATACGCTATCAACCACCAGAACATGTTCGTACTTCCTCAGTAGGACTCAGTTTTGTCCTCGAAACAGCTTCAGAGAATGTAGTCAAAACTATCAAAAATTGCTCCAATCTTTTCAATCTTGTGATTTTCATCTTGGCAATGGTCACTTTAATGTGCTAGTAGCACATAAGGTCCTGTTTTGTGTTGTCATTTGATTTCCACTTACAGTTATGTGTTTAAATTATACCCGGTGCCAAACATTCCCTTTTAGGCTTCCACCGGAAAAAAAGAAAAGCCATTTCCAGTGGATCAGGTGATGACTGAAAATTGCAGATCATCATAAAACTTCTACTCTTTTTGAATACCCTGTTGGGAAAGAGGGATAGGTTGCGGTACCGCGCCGCTGGTGACATTTGAACTTGGATTCTGATTGCGCAGTAGGTGAGATTTGAATTCTGAATCCAAATGGTGACAAACAAAGTTGATAATGAGGTGGTTCAGTGTAACCATTTTCTCAGTATAGTCAACTGTTTTCTTTAGCACCATTTTTTGTTGGAGCCCATGGTGCAGAACTTCTGTGCCCACCAATTTACCATCACCAATACCAGCAATTGGGACTTTACAGTTATACAAAACATTAAATCTTGGAATCACACATCAAATCATCTGAATTAACAGGCTTTTGAGGTTTCTTACAGATGGATGGTGGATTAGGAGTCAGAGTCAAGCATTTGAAGCTTACGATGCTGCAAAATTTTGCAAGAAGTAGGAAAAGATAAAAACTTGAAAGAAAAGTATTGGTGGAAAAGCATCAGCATAATGATTAAAGTTGAAGCAATAGCAAAAACTTCTTCATCATTATGCTTTGAATGATTTGTGGGCGCCTTTCCCTTCCTTTTTTCTTCCTATAGAATGTCATACAAAATGTTTGTTGCAATAAATTTAGTCCTCTTGCCTTAGTGAAAATGTTCATAGAAAGTTCCCTCTACAAAACCAACTTTCTGCATAAATGAATTCCTCTTCAAATCAGGTGTAAACCATTGATGACTCTCCTTTTATATTTATTATTATAAAAGGTCCCGCAGAAAAGTTTGATTGGAATCAATAGAAAGCTCACCGAAAGTTCAGTCAACAGTTCTTTTCATTGCATTGTTCTTTGAATATAGAGGCAAATCATATAGCTAGCTCTCAGGTTTTGAGGTTTTTGACTATCTGACAGAATGCGAAACGTAAGCTTTCTTTCGCTTGTCAAGTGCTTCAATGGATGCCGTGATCACACGCAATTCACAGGATTCGGAACAAGGATATGGAATTTCAGTGACAGGGCTATTGAGCTGCAGGTAAGAGTTGGATCAATGCTGAAGAAAGCTCATACGTTGAAGCCCGGATCATCGAAGAGGCTGAAAGGCAAGAGTATTTACAAGAGTTATATGCCTGGTAAAGGAAAAGGTAGCAGTGGAGGAGGAGGAATGAGAAGTCTGCTGTATTATTATGATGAGACATGCCACCCTTATATTTGGATACATGATACTGGATGCGATTTTTCGAGGATGGTGAAGCAACAATACATTAGTCTTGAAGATTTGAGGGATTGTTCTGAGATTAAAATCTTCAGGGATCATCAGAGAGGATGCATTTCAGTCAGTAAGAAGTTTAGGTCAGAGTTGTGCTGAACAAAGTCTTTCAAAGGTAGCTGCTTTAAGATCAAACCGTTTCAGGAATCACATTTTTGGGTTCAGAACTTCTAAAAGTGTACAAATCCATGAAGTGGGTTCTGTTTTGTTTTGCTGTTTTTGTTTGAGTTTGATGAGTCCCTTAGGTACTTATCTTCCTTCACAAAAATTTTTGAAAGGGTGTGGAAGAATTAAGCTCTTTCAACTATCTCTCTATTCAAAAATTTGTCATGTTGGATTGTCTCCTGTAGAAACCTTTCATGTTTGTATTGACACCTTTTGTAAACATGGTTTGATAATTTCATTTTCCACCATATCTGGTCAGTTTGAACCTAGCTTTGTATATTTAACTTTGTGATTCGGTTCCCATCAAATCATGCTGGTTCCTGGCTCCTTTGAAACATAACCAATAGCCAATTGGTTTTAAGTCGGATATTCAACTTTTTTAACATTGATAGCGAGAGGCTATGAGCAGACTAGACGGTGATTTCGTGTTCTTGTTAGATTGTAATCGTGAGATTTACAAGTATCTTACACCGTATTGCACCCATATACAGTATCAAAATATACTTTCTGTTGGATTTTCTTCTGAGCAATCAAGCTGGATAGGTTATCATTACTTTTGTGTCTTTTTATTTCGCTTCGGGTGTCTGAAGCCAAACTAATCCAGATCCGAGTCAGGTAAGTTTGTTTCAAGAGGCGAATATCTCCTACAGATAACTTTCTGATCCCAAACCCCAAGCTATTATTGACTAAGTATCAAGAATCACTAATGAATCTGAATTGACTTCTTTGTTTGATTTTAGGAAAGTGTAAATGATGCAACACAAGCAGGAACAACTACAAAAAAAATAATTGGAGGCTACTGCTACATGAATGGTATAGCAAAAATATCTTATGTTTTGTTTCAGAAACAGCCAAAAAGGATAGATAGATAGCTAGTGAAGAGGAATATTTGCCATAAAAGTTAGCAATAACAGAGACAAACTGAGGGGGGGCATCTTCTTCAATTCTGCACATTAGCTCAAGTGGGGTGGGCTAAATTCATCAAGAGTATTATGATCTATCAACAAGGATATATGACATTTATAATGACTTTAGTTTCAAACCCTATCTCAAGTGCCCATTAAGAATGTTATAGTGCTGTTGAGTGTTGATAACAAAATAGTTTCTAGCTAGTGGTTTAAGAAGGTAAACTAAAAACTTTATTAGGGAAGTTTGCTAACTTGGTGACACATTCATAAACCTATTTGAGGGGACCATTCCATTTTATTTTTTTTTTTAACCTCAGAACTTACACATGATTGTACTCAAGTAGGAGTACTACTTGAAGTAAAACTGGCAAACTTTAAGTACTTAACTTGTTTATGCATCATCAATGCTGCTGGAAAAAAAGCTACAAACTTTTGGAAAAAGCATATTCATGACCTATTCCTTCAAGTCTTCAAATTAGCTTTTGAAGCTGACTTAGGGTAAGCTTTTTTACTATAGTAAGTTTGTCACAATAATAAAGCATTCTACATAGTACTACATTGTAACCCTTTTTGAGTATGTGATTCAGCTGTTTCTGATTGAAGGGGACATAAGGATGATGGAAGAAGTTAGCTGTCAACTGATTGATTCCAGCAATGGGAATGATATGTCATGAAATCGTTATAAGGGTGTCAATCTTTTTACACAATACGGTTCAGATTTGGCGGATTGTAATTACGATTTCACAATCACACGGTTCAAGTTGATCTCGTTTTGAACTAGTTTTAAGTCTTTGTTACACTAGACTCAAGTATCTCTAACTACAAAAAAGACACAAGAATGATATACTCGCAATCATACTTAATGAAATCGAGATAATCTTATACAGGAATGTCAATTTTTGACACAATACAATTAAGTTTTGATAGATTTTAATCGCGATAGGATCTATGGCACCGTTTTGTGAAACATGTCGAATTCAAGTTGATCGTTTGTTTAACCTAGTTTTAGGTTTCTTTTACACCCGACTTGAATATCTAAACACAAACGCAAGATAACCGACACCAATAAACTTATATCTCTCTCTTGCTTATAGACTATAGCAAGAAAGAAAGAGGTAAAAATCCAAAAGCTCAAAAAAAAAAAAAAAAACATCTCCTTTTTAACAAGAATGTGGACAATCAAGTAACGGGAAAGATGTGAGATGAAGAAGAAACAATGGCATATGTGCCTGATGGAGATGGACCAGAGAACCTCTCTCTTAGGCTGCCATTCCCAATAATTATTTTTTTTCCATCCTTACAGATTCCTTTTCCTGCCTCCTGCTGCTGCTGCTGCTGCATTGGTACATGCATTTTGACTTTTGATGCCAGTGATCTTTCAAGATGTTTTTTTTTTTCTTTGGAGTGAACAAATTTCAATCACAGCATATTTTACTTGCAGAAGGACTTTACTAGATCTATGTGAATGATGCCAAAGTTAGTACATATTATGCTGAGTACTGGGGTCATGTAACCTGTTACCTGTAACATATGTCTCTAAGATACACTTAAAATTAGACTACTGTGGAAGTGTGATCTTTGTCATTATCTTTTGTTTTGGTTCTTCTCCTGTTTAGCCTGTTTTGGGACTTGGAATTTTGCTTTAGACTCCAAATGATATTCCAAGGTTAGCTACATTTTTTAACTCCTGAAAAATTGTGAAGTTTCCGATAGGCAACAGCCATTGAGTCAGGGGTGTCGATTCGAGTTATCAGGTTAATTTCGAGTTATGTATTCCACGAATTCATGAGATTTTTTAGAGTAAAAATATAATAAAAATCTAAATCGTGTCAATCATGACGTGTCGTGTGTTGTCTTTAAATCGTATCGTCATGTCGAAAATTGAGATATGTTAGAGTTATAAGCTATTATCCTACCTTAATTAACTAAACTAGTAAACGCGACCAGATTCTTAAGTAGTTTGAGAGAAGTGAGAAAGGTAAAATCTTGGATTCATCCGAATTTCTGCTTCTAAGAAATGAACACTATTTCAGCCAGAGAGATGGTAAAAGTAAGAAATTATTTACACCCGCATATGGGCTCTAGTTCAAGGCAAGAAAAGAAAAATGAAAAGGACTAGTAAACCATGATCATATACATTAGATAAGGTTGAAGAAGCCCAAAAGAAAAAAATAAAAGGTGGAAATGTCAAAATCATATACTCCCTCCGTCCCATAGTTATTGTCCAGTTTGGATTTTCATTTCTAGTTTAAATTATACTAAAATTGAAATCTTAAACTGGACAATAATTTTAGGACAGAGAAAGTATAATTGATGATTGAATTCATCCAATCAAACCACTATTTTCATAATTCAGACCTTCCCTAAAAAGGGCCAATAACCTTTCTTTGAAAGATATCCCAAAGTGCTAAAATTCCTCCTATTAATGACTAAAAGTCTAGAGGAAGCATTATTAAGTACTGCATACAATATCGCTCAAATAATGGGAGCACTATGAGGGGAGAAATGGTTCTTTATAGAGGGTAGATTTTCCTAATATGAGTCTTTTATCTTTTTCTCAACAATAAATGAATTCCTCTATACCATGTGATGCACACATGGAATTCTTTAACTAAAATGGTAACAGGGATGCATAATTTGTTGCCCATCAATTCCATTTCAAAAAGTGAAGAGTTCAATCACTGAAATGGTGTAAGAAAATTCCTAGCCTGGTTTGAATCATTTGAGTCTTCATTATTGTCTATCAAACTCTATAAAAAAAAATGGTTCAAAATAATCGTTTTACTATTAGGGTTGTGAAGATCAACACTAGGGTTGATAATAACAATTTGCAATTTTAGTAATGATTTGACCGGCGTTTCGAATTTAGCAGCTCATTTAATGCTACTAAAATTAAAGATAATTTAGCTAGCTTGGGTTAGAAATTTGGGGGGAGGGGGAAAAGAATCAAAAGGGTCCAAGTGTAAGATTTTCTTTTCTTTTCCTCTTTATTTAACCTGAAATTCGTATAAATTACTACAACAGGTATATTTTTGTAAGAACGAAAAGATTTTAATTGTGCAGTTACGAATAGCTACACTAACAAACTCAAAACACGTCTTTCTTATTTTAACTTACAACATTGTAAAACAACACTTGTTATAGTAATTCTTATCTAGACTTTGTAATATATTGTGACAAAATTTTTGATAGCGATTAGAACCGAAACAAACCTTTGAACTCACTTTAGAGTGTTCAGATGGAACTACTACACACCAAACTGTTACTTTCTAATAGTAGTAACTTGGTATGGCATCTTTACTTGCCAATTACCATCAGTCCATCACACAGAAAAAGAATATACATTTGACCATTTGGTTATCTGATGGGCTTCCACTATACATATATTTTCTTTCTTTACCAAAATCTTCGGTTGCCATTCAATTTGCATTCATTGATTGACTTCCATATAACCCCCCACTAATATAATGCTCGTATTGTCCCTATAGACAGTGAAATTTTTTACCTT
Source organism: Oldenlandia corymbosa var. corymbosa (assembly GCA_949775105.1). Classification (NCBI taxonomy): domain Eukaryota; kingdom Viridiplantae; phylum Streptophyta; class Magnoliopsida; order Gentianales; family Rubiaceae; genus Oldenlandia; species Oldenlandia corymbosa. Next base: position 15,055,926 of record OX459126.1, on the reverse strand, counting down.
CCTCAGATTTCGTCATATCTTGTAGTAAATTTTACTGCTGACAACATAATGATAACGGTCAAAACAGGAAAACCATCAAGAATAATGTCACTCACTCCATTCTTTTGCCTTTTCTTATTTGGGAATCAACATTTTGGCCAAATTGGTTCATAATTCATGTCTCAAAATAAGAATGTCTCAAAATAAGAATAGTCGTCGTGATCAATATGTTTTAAACAGTAAATCGGGCTCTTAAATACTTGAATATTTTAGTTCAAGTTAAAGGCAGCAAACTAGTACTCCCTTCGTTTCAAAATAAGTGTCGTTTTAGCAAAATGGAGAAATTCCAAAATAAGTGTCGTTCTCACATTTCAATGCACTTTTTGTCAAAAGTTTCCAAAATTACCCTCAAAAGAGTTGATTCTATTGGCGGGCAATTTTATAATGGGTTTGGTTGAGGATATTCCAGTAATTTTATTACCCTATTTAAGAGTTTCTTAAATTATATGCAAAGTATAGGACGACACTTATTTTGGAATGGAGGAAGTACATATTTGTGCATTTATCCAATATGTCTTGGACACTTTTTCGGTGTGTGCATATTTATTTATTATTTTCAAAGTCTGATATTCCTTTGGCACCCTAGTTCGTATACATTCTCTTTTTAGTTCGTGACCATAAAATAATAAATGAAAGAAAATGTAAGAAGCTATAAGATATGGCTAGATGTTATCCCAACATGAATGGAGAATGTACTCCCACCTCATGCTATGGACAATTGATGATTTGTTTTCAATAACATTAATGCATTTTGTTTGAAACTTTCTCCAGTTTCAATTATCATAAATGGCATTTTTTTTCCGCGCTCACATGTAGCAGCTGGTAAATGAAATAAGAATTAGCGATTATCCGAACAGTTAAAATTCTGTACGTCAACAGATTAGATATTCGGTAATTTATCACTGTCATTTTCATAGACACAATTTTACACAATGCTATATTCAAACAAACTTAAACACAAAGAATTGGCATAAATGTCGTTACTTTTTTGCAATCCATATTTTTTCCTCATACACCTGTGACTCTGAAAAGGCTTTTGATTTAATTAATAGCCATTTATTGAAAAAGCTTGTGTAAAATAAATAGTACACCGAATGCTGAGATTTTCTGAATCTAAGTTGAGATTGGACTCCGTGTACTCAGGCCAACAAGGTATCATCATTCTAACTATATGGTCTAATACGATGAATTACTTCTAAGACAATTTAAAAAACAAGATGAACCCAAAATAGGAAAATAAAGCCCAAAACTAGCCCATTCTTCTAGTCTTCAGAATAAACTAGAAAAAGAATTTTTTTTTTTCTAAAAAAAAAAAAAAAAAGGGAGATTTTGTTCCTTTGAGACTTGAGAGGCTTGACAACTCCAAAAGCCGAGCCACATAGCTGAAAAACTCCCCAAATGTCAACAAAGGAGGAAAAAGGTAAAGTTTTTCTTGCTATTAATTAGTTTTCCTTTTTCTCTTCGCTTCAAAAAAGAAGTAAGCCTAAGAAAGGAAGATTTATTAAATTAATTAATTCTTTAACTAATAAGTAAATAATAAATATATCTAGTAAAGTGGTTTGGTATTTCTATTAGCAAAAAAAATAAAATAAAACAGATTAGAAATAATCACTTCTATTTCATGTAAGTCACGTGAACATAACAGATATCACTAACGTAGTCATTTCACTGAACAAATTTACCGTCATCGTTATTTGTTAAACAAGATGCAAGAGTAACAAGGGAAAGCTTAAAAAATTGTATAAATAAAGACCCCCCCTTGAGTAGGTAGTATCAGTCTCTCTTTGTGCTTCCAGTCTGCCTTTTTCCTCCTCCCTTTTTTTTTTATATAATATATAATTATAAATACAATGAAATTTTTATCTGTTCTTGTTCTTGTTCCTGTTTGTTTATAGTAGCAATAACTCCTCTCTTTTCTTCTCTTTCTCCAAACTCTGAATTAGATGAAAGCACAGACTCTCTATCAGAACAAGCTTTAATGTCCACCCACCTCTTCTTCTAACCCCATTTCTCTTTCTCTCTCTCTCCCCTTCACTCTGTTTTCTCTCTCACATACTCACACAGTTTCACTCACTCCATTCACTCTTACATTCAGAGCCCTGCCTTCAATTTGTTTTTGTTTCTTACTTCACATTTAACTCTTTGTTGTTGATTTTGTAAGAAATAAAGAAAAAAAAATAGCAGAGACCCCCCATTGAAAAGAAAGAGAGAAAGAAACCATTTTTAATTCTCTGTTTTGCATGTAAATTCAGTCACCTCAGCCCACCAAATCAAACCCCCCATTTCCATGTGTTTTTCAGTCCTTTCAGATCTATAAGCATTGAGTTTTTTTTGCCTTTGCTTCATTCTTCTCCTCTGTTTTTTTTAGTACTTCAATTTGACTGAAGATGAGTAAAGAAGAGTTTCTGAAGATCCAGGTATGGTATACAAATGTGGAAATTTGTGCAAATTTTCTTTTTTCCTTTTGGCCCTTTTTTTGGGTCTTCAATTTCAATGACTTTCACTTTATGAGCTTTGCTTCAGTTGAACTCAAAATCTTCCTAGAAACCTTTTTTTTTTTTCCTCATTTTTTTTTTCTTTTTTACCTTTTCACTTTGTTTTTCTGACAGCAAGTGAAATTCTTTGGCTACATTCTTGGATTATCTAAATTGAAGTCTATTATTTTGCCTAATGATTTTGTACTCTTTTGCTTGAGCAAGTTTGTTTTCAGTCTCCATCTGGGAATGTTGATGATGTCTAAAGTTTACAACTTTACTCTTCTCCTCTGTTTTCCTCTGTTTTTTGCTTCTTGTCCATGCAGACATGTGTGCTCAAAGTCAACATTCACTGTGATGGCTGCAAACATAAAGTGAAGAAAATCTTGCAGAAGATTGATGGTACCTTTCATTCCCCAAGACTCCATTTTTATTCCTCCCCAACATGATTTTTATGTCAATTACTATCAATCTGGCTTTAAAAATTTCTGGGTTTTTTTTTTTCTTGTTTGATTTTGCAGGAGTGTACAAAATAGCTATTGATTCAGAGCTGGACAAGGTGACAATATCTGGAAATGTTGACCCGGAAACACTGATTAAGAAGCTTGCAAAAAGTGGGAAACGTGCTGAAATTTGGGGAGCTCCAAAGCCTAATAACAATCAGCAGAATCAGGTGAATAATCAGTTCAAGAATCTGCAAATTGACAGTGGCAAAGGTGGGAATAACAATAACAAGAATCAAGGTGGTGGTCAAAAGGGTGGTGGAAATAACAACAATAATCAGCCCAAAGGCGGTGGCGGCGGGGGTGGAGGACCAATTGGCCCACCCGGCGGCTTGAACCCTATGCAGTTACAGCAGCTGAAAGCTTTACAGGACAAATTCCCGCAAATGAAGGACCTCAAAATGCCGCCGATGCCGGCGATTGGCGGCGGTGGTGGCGGTGGGAATAAGGATCAGAACAACCAGAAGGGCGGCGGCGGTGGCAAGTTCAGCATGCCGGAAGATGATTTCAGTGATGATGAGTATGATGATGACGATTTCGATGATGAAGATGAGGATGATTTCGATGATGATGAGCTTGATGATGAAATGGATGACCTCCAGCCTAATAAGATGAAGCCAATGATGATGATGGGTAAACCGCCTGGACAGGGGATGCCGCCGGCGATGATGAATGCCTTGATGAATGGTCAAAATCCACAGCTCATGAAGGGTCCCGGTGGTGGTAATAACAACGGTGGAGGAAATGGGAAAAAGGGTGGACCCGGCGGTGGTGGAAATATTCCGGTGCAGATGAATCTTGGCGGTGGCGGTGGTGGCGGTGGAGGGAAGAAAGGTGGTGGTGGTGGTGGTGGGAATAATAATCAGAACCAGGGTGGTGGTGGTGGAGGAGGAGGTCAGAAGGGTGGCAAAAATGGTGGTGGGCAACCTCAGGGAGGTAAGAATGGTGGTGCTGGTGGCGGCGCCGGCGCCGGGGGAGGTGGTGGTGCCGGCGGTGGTAATCCGAACTTTAATGTGAATGGGGTCAAGAAAGGGGGTGGGATGAATGATGGGCTGGGTGGCATGCCAAACATGATGGCTATGAATGCTGGTGGTAAAATGGGCCCCCCAGCAGGGGGCATGCCTATGGGCCAAATGGGACAGATGGGTAATGTACCAATGGGCCAAATGGGCCACATGGCTGCAGTCCAAGGTCTACCTGCTCCGGCAGGGATGAATAATGGCGGCAATGGAGGAGGAGGTGGTGGTGGCTACTTCCAAGGCGGCGGCGGTGGTGCTGGCGGTGGAATGGGTGGTGGGGGTGGTGCTCCACCGGGTGCCGGCCCGGAGATGATGGCTGCGGGGAACCCGTATTATCAACAACAAATGGCTGCAATGATGATGAACCAACAAAGGGCTAATGGAAATGAGAGGTTTCAACCAATGATTTATGCTCGTCCACCACCCGCCGTTAACTATTGGCCACCCAATCCATATCCTGCCTATGGTTACCAGCACCAAGCCCCGCCGCCACCGCCTCCCGGAGAGCATTATACCGACGCATTCAATGATGAGAACACCTCAAGCTGTAGTATAATGTGAGCGTAGGCGGTGCCGGCCGGCGTGTCGAAAAAATGGAGAGGCATGAAGGATGGTTCATAAGTCAATAGTTGAAGAACTTTGATAGTACAACAACTTCCTAGTATTTGATCAATGCATAATATACAAGAAAGTGAAATTTTACTTTGATCTTCTAGTCTTTTTTCTTTTCTTTTTTTTTTTCTTGAGGGTTAATTTTATTAATCCTTAGTTTTTAGATTTAAGTTTTTATAATAGAAAGTCATGATAGGTGAAAACTAGTATATCAAAGTTTTAGGGGGAAGGATATGATGGATGATGAGATGTTGTAAGTGGAACTTGGGCTAAATTATGATGAATGGAGATGTTTATAATATATGTTCATATGCTTCAAATTTCAGAAATAAGACAAAGCTCTGAGATTATTCTTCTGAAAGTTCTATATATCCAAAGAATGAATAGTGACATTTTATTCATGTTGAATCTTTTAAGTCAAAGTGTGACATTGCTAGTTGATTCTCAAGTCAAAATGGAGCAAATGATTGAGCTTCAGGAGTTACTTTTATAATCATTTTAGACTTTGGTAGTTTGGTTGATTTGAGTTTTTTTATTTCACACATTTTATGTAAGATTGTCGGAGTTGTATAATAAAATCTCATTAATTAAACTGAATTTACAATATGTACTTGGATCTAAAATTTAATTGACTAAATTATAATAACTTCTGATAGTGACTGATGCGACTATGTTTTAGTGACGTTCATAAACTATCACAGTGAATTAATTGATTGTTATTAAGTCCCGCATGATATGATTCTAACTGTAAACAAAAATCAGGTGCAACATATTGGTAAGACACAGACTGTATTGTCCTTCTAGCAAGTTTTGGTTTTGAATTACACAAAGATAATACTACTCCCTCTGTTCCAAAATTATTGTTCAATTTGTGATTTCACTTTTAGTATAATTTGAACTAAAAATGAAAACTCAAACTGGACAATAATTATGGGACGGAGAGAGTATTAATTTCTTCTAAATTATGGATATTTAGTGAATTTGTAATAAATTATACTAAAAGTGAAATCACAAACTGGACAATAATTTTGGAACAGAGAGAGTATTAATTTCTTCTAAATTATGGATATTTAGTGAATTTGTAATAAACCAAACGTCACGCACTAGCATAGTTAAGATTTCACGATGGAGGTGTATGAAAATAACTATATACATCATGTTATTTCGGAAATTGAAGTGAGAATGAGATAAATTTAATATTATGATCATTCTGTTCCGAAATAATTGTTCGGTTCAGATTTTTACTTTTAATTAAATTACGAATAATATTTTTTTGACATATTGTAGGGTGTTCACTGTCCGCAACAATAACTAATTCTCATCACTCATGATAAGCACCTTGATGGACGGGAGAGTTGACCAAAAAATTTAAAATTGCTCAATGTATTTGGAGAGATTCAAACCTTCTACCTCTATTTGTGATTAAGTGTAGAGGAGAATTACGAACATTATTGTGAGGCGGAGAGAGGATGAAAAACAAGCACAATACCCCAAAACTTTACATTGTCCTTCCTTGTAGAGTGTATATATAGGGATAGGTGGGATAGTAGCCGTATATAGGGTTCTGAAACGCAGAGGAAAAATTTGAGGAAAATTGGGCATGTGTTGGGTTACTCCATTCATGATCATCTTGTCCTCCATATTTGTGACTGAAATTATGGAGGGAGTAATGTGAGTGGGACACCATGTTTATGAGAATTTTAAATAACTAAAATTAAAAATAAAAAAAATTCTCAAAGCGGGGTCCACAACTGTTGAAAATCATACTCACAAGAGCTGGGCCCACGGCGTCAAATGTTAATTTATATATTTGCAGTAGGGAGGAATTAAATGTTGTATATGGCTTTTTATTTTTTCTTTGTCACCAATGCAGAATTAACGCCCTCGTGGCGGATACTCGACCTTTTTCATGTAATTGTTCATTTTATTTTATTTTATTTTGATTATTAATGTAAATATAGTTGATAATTCGGTAAAATGATCTATAATTGTGTAAAGATATCTATATTGTCTGTAGGAAAAAAAATTCAAATAAATATAAGTTTTTCGTTTGGAGAAGAATATGATTTTTAAAAAGATATTTATTTTTTGTGTAGACACTTTTTATTGAATGGATTTTGGGTCTTTTTCAGTTCTAGACAGCTGAGTGTGAAGAAAAACGAAATGATATTTAGGAATGACAGTGTCCTAGGCGTTTTTGGTTAGGATCTGAGCAGTATTTTCACATATAATTCTCGAAAATTTTTTAAAATTACATTTATTATCTTTCATTAAACCAAAACTTCAAAGTCACTATCGATTTATCCAAATTCGAATATATATATTTTTCCGAAAAGTGAGACTTTTTTTTTAACAAATACTCCTTCCGGTTTTTATTATAAGGCATTTTGATTTTTTCTAGGTTCTACCTAGTACGTATTTTTAATTGACAAAAAAACTTTAAAAATATTTCATAACGGTCAAGAGAATACAATAAATGTGAATATATATTTTTAAGATTTTTTTGATGATTGAAAATGTGTATTAAGTGAAATCTATGACAAATTAAAATGACTTATATTAAGGACATGAGAGATTATATATCTTGAGCCTCAAGTATGAAATTGGAGTTGACCATTTGATTTCGACCAGAATCATTAGAAATTTAGTAGATAGAGTTGGTAGGAGGAGCAAGGAAATGTTGTAGAATCTATATAAGGAGCTTATTGTTCCAATATTTGAGGCCTTTAAAAAAAATAATAAAAAATAGATTGCCTTACTATCTCCATCCTCCATGTCAACATGTCATTTTTCAATTTAAAAATAGTAATAAACCATAAATATATAAGATGGAGAAAATAAGAAAGGTTACTTAAAAAATAAGTATCTATTCCTCAAAAAACAAAAAAAAATCTAGAGTTTTAACCGTTTACCGGTGGCTCAAATTACCCCTATAATTGAGAATTGAGACTAGAGTCCAAAAATAATTTTACTTATGTAAAGTGTGGTAATTAATTAATTTGGGGTGGAAAAATGGGGGTGGGTGAAAAGAATTTTGGAGTGACAAAGACAAGCTAACTACTCAAAATTAATTTCTCTTGGAAGTGTGTTTTTTTCAGAACAAATCTAACGGCGTTGACACTTGACACGATTCCGGTAAACAAAATGGTCTAGTCTTATCAATAGAAAGCGCATCAAAGTTGTTCTGGTACCCTAAATTCATCACCCCTCACAAGTCTTTTACGATGTCATTGTCATAAACCTACAATAACAACGTTAAAACTTTCGTTAAGTTATAAACATTTTCATATATTGACCCTTAGAGTAAGATATAATTATACAGATTTAGTTTCAAATGGATGAATCTCTTCCGCTCAACTTCGACCGTCATTGGATTGCCAATTGCAATGGTCACATTGACGATGAAAAAAAAATCTACCCCAGTGACGAGGATTTATTATTATTATTATCATTATTATTATCATTATTTTGTTGTTACAATATGACACAATTTGGTACATTTTTGTACAAATTGGCCCTTTGGCTTCTTACATCGTTTTCAAAGGATGACTACTATACTACTACTACTACCCCCCACATCATTGGTCTAATCACACAGTCAGATCCATTGAAGTTTGTAGGTCCTCTTCCTCACTTACTAGTAGTTTTCTCAAGATCTACTCACTCGATTTTTTTGTAAAAATGGTACTCTCACTTTGAGCATTTTCAATTTTATTACTATCCTAAAAATTATAACCGAGTTAGTTAATCGATAAAATCATTCGTTTACTAACACACTATTTGTAAAATATAGTTAAACGTCTCGTATTTGCTTTTCATCTTTAGATCAAACGCTTCTCTTCGTATCTTGAAAATGTAATTAACGCTTTCCTTCATTATTCAGTGATTTATTTTTCGGATAACAGGGTTGAAGATTCAACAAAGAACGATTGATTATTTAGAACATAGATAAAAGGTTTTTTAAAAAAATGTGATATATCGATAATAATTCATGAAAGAAAAAAAAAAGAAAAGAAGTAAATTTGCACTAGATGAGAGAGACATTTTTGAGGGCACTTCCTTTGTATTTTTATAAACGTATATGAAAAAAATCAAAATCAACATCAAAATCAAAATCCGTACATTTGGCCAACCATTGTGTTACAAGTTACAACCATGCAAAAATTGTATTCTTATTAAAACGACAAACAAAGATCGTGCTCGGACAACAGCTCAACTTGAAACTTCTCGTGATTAAACATTGATTAGACACTAAGACAACGGTTAAAGATTAAAGTAACAAAACACTTAGCGTGATTACGGTTTTGTTCCCACAGCCGTTTTCTTTACTTTCTTGTACAAATTTCAAACTAAAAATTTGACCAAATCCAGTAGGGATATTATCTTATACTTCAAGGAAGAACAACGCGAAAGGTAGGAGAAAAATGTTTGAGGCGTGCATGTTTTGAGATGATTAGGGTTGATTACCTTTTGATTTGGCCATGATTATGAGATAGTAACAATTAAAATACACAAAATTAGTATGAACCGTATTCATTCTTCAATCATGTCAAAAATCGGCTCAATATAATTGAGCCCTTAGTCACGTTTTTAACTTCACTAACTTGAAAATGTACAAGGATATATTCATATAAATTTTAGTACCACACTATTCTTGGCGTAAATTGAATAGGAGTCACGTTTATCCGCTTTCATATAGGTTTTAAGTTCGAGTTTATATAAGAGTCATGTTGTTTCAGTCACGTTTATTCTCAGCATAAAAAAGAAGGTTCGAACTCGTTCAAAACTAAATAATGGTTAGAAAATTATTACTCTCTCAAAAAGGTTCTATTTTTGTGAGACGAAATTAGTTTTAATGTGATATGTACTCGTTTAATACGCTACATGGTCACGTAAGTCGGGTTATTTTATTGGAAAAGAGTTCCTTACTCCTCAAGGGTTATAGAATTATGGTCGGTTCACGTGGGTATAGAGTGTCACTAATCGTGATTCGTGATCTTTTTAGCACGTCCGTTTTGAATTAAGAATATACTTGTATTTTGTTTTTTTAAGTTGTGGGTTTCGATGCGTATAGCATGAGAAAAATGACTTGTCGTAAATTAAATGAGAAGTAACGCATGATAAAGATCGTTGCGCCATGATCAAAAAGCCTCCAAAAAATCAGAAAAAACGAACTATTCAAAAGTTTCATTCAATCGAGAAGTCTAGCACGGCATACATGTTTGTAAAAAACGTGAAACCTATTTGATGTTCGATTAAAAAAAAAGAAAAAATCATGTACTAATGAGAGTGTGTTAATATACGTTACTAAAAAGTGAGACAGAAAATCTCGTGTTTACGGATCAATTCCCAAAAAATAAACCACGTTTATCATCCCTCATTTGAACGGCGGGTGTGTGACTTGCATTAGTTCATTTCGACAATTGTAAGATTCATAGTGCGTTTTTCGTGTCCGGCCGATTAAGCAAAGTGTCGATGAAGCTGCCAAATGGTGCCGGTGATACAGTGTCTATCTCGTGTATGTAATGCTCGATGAAACTAATTTTGTCGTGCGTAAAAAAAAAAAATGTAACGGATTAAATTTCTTTTCTTTTTTCTTATTTCGGGCCACCTTTCATGTGGTTTTTTTGTCGGAACACATAACGGGTGATTTATTCTTCTTGCTGTCAAAATTACAATGAGCTGAGCTGTGTGGTGGATTTCGATGTGGATTGAACATGGAAAAAATGAATAGTAACGTAAACAACAAAATTGCATGCACCATTTGCACCGTTACAATGATCTAAATCTCCAAAACGTGTCGCTTAGAAGATGAAAATTTACTCGAGGTGTAATCTATAGAAGTATGTTGGATTACGTACATTGTGTCGTTGAGTGAAAAAAAAAAGAAAAGAAAAGAAAATTGTGGGTTTGATGGAAGTTTGTGCCAATGTGGATGGCGGAATGACGATGAAATGATAAATAGTTCGTGCAGGAATTATAACTGTGAAATTCGTAAGAAATGACCTAATAGATATTATCTGAAATTTGTGTGTACATAATTCAATAGACAATAATAATAATGATTTAATTAGACTTCAAATTATTAAGTATATATATAATATATATCCGACCAAGTACAAGGTGGTTACAAGTGCGCTTTGTTATTCAAATGTCATTTTTGTAAACATCAAAAAGAGTATTATAGAAAGAATATGTTAGAATAAATGAATAATCTATAAACTCTTGTTATCCAGAGAGATTAGCGATTTTAAAGTATTGGACCTAGTTACGACACCAGACTACCAGAAGTAAAATTATGACATTTGAAAAAAGTATCGAGTGTGGGCTTTATGGTAAAGTAGATCGAACTATTGGACCTTCGTGACAATACAATTGGTCGTACTATGCAGGAAAATAAAACCTTAAAAAATTGTAACATCTCTAAACTAGAGTTTGGACTTATAGTGTTTTATTAGTCCTAAAATAGATTTTTATAAGTTTTGGGCTTTGTGATGATGCAGTAACGCTTACATGGTTCATTTCTCTTTCTTTTTCATGTTTTTCCTCCTGCAACATTTGTGTAACACTTTAATATCATGAGATATAAATGTGTTTTTATTTAATACAATAAAATTTTAAGTTAAAAACAAATATTTAAAACAAGAAGCAGCTAGAGAAGGGTAAGAAGAATGGGAATGTGAGAGGATGGACAACATAATTGAAGATACGACGGATGATGAGCCAGCCTACCTGTTGTCATCTGCTTTGAAATCCAAATTCATGATGAAAAACATGCATGGTTGCCTTCTTCTACTGATTGATGATCCTGATAGATCGATTTTGGATTTATAATACCTGCAGGACTGCAGCAGCTAGCATAGCAGCCTTTGGTTCTGAGTATTTGGAAATTGGTTGGTTGGTTGGGAGTTCCACAGCTTCGCATAATGAGTCAAATTGCCATTCAATTCATTGTGTCATTGACATTATTAGCCTATTACGTAACCAGTGTCCAAAGTAAAATCTTCAAACTAATTTGATTCGAACCGGCTTAATTTTTCTGAGAATTAAAATCTTTTCGATACATATTTTAAATACTGTTACATGTTTATTTTCGGGTTAAAATTTAAATTTAATGGTTGAACTGACACAATGCATTTACTATTTGATTATTATTGACATAATTTTTATGACCAGATCAAGATTCGCGTGTGGTGAGTGGAATTGAAGGGTGACAAAAGTCTACCCTGACCCCGTTTGTGTTGCATTTACTAGTATCTTTGGATTATGCCCTTATCATTTTTCTAGCATATAGTATAATATTCACTAGGGTATGAATTGGATGGAATGGCAGAAATCCTTCCACTTTGCTATTGGATTTAGTGCATTATTTATGATTCTTTATGTAACAGTTTGACTTTGAATTCAACTTTTAGAGATCTTGTTGGAAATTGTTTAGGTTGCATGTGATCACTGCTATATTTTGACAAGAACAAATTAATGTGTCTCAGAAATGTGATATTCCAAACTGTCTTGTGTATATGTATCACATTGCTATAAGGGTCGGCAAGAAGTTACAATTTAGCCAGGAATTGGTCTCTACTTTTAACGGTAGACACTTTTTATATCTTGGAAAAAAAAAAAAAAAAAACTACAAGGTCAAAATGCAGGGTAGACAATGAAGGTGGTCGTTAGTTAAACAATTTGTGACAAACATTTTCTTTTTTTTAAAAAAAAAAAAAACTTTTTAGTGATGTTGTAGTATTTAGGTACCAATAAAGAAAATTGCTTGGTCCATATAATACTTAAACAATCATATGTCTCGAAAATTTATCTTAATTCTTTAGGTCAATTATTTTCGTTTAATCGAAGACTCTTTATATTTAAACGATACATTACTCTTTATATTTGAATTTTTAGGAACTTAAACACCAGATGGATTTTTTTCTCTCTTTATTTCCAATCTTGCAGAATTGTTAGCGGTAGAACGATAACTCATCAACTCTATTTTATTCCATGTCATGTAAACAATGATTAATTCTGTGACGATAATCTTCAAAATCAATGTCTTGCTAAACAAGGAAGTATTCTCACGTGGTGGAGCAGAAGACAGATGATAAGGGAGATGGGGTTTGATCTTGACCAGCAAAGGTTAAGAATATCACATGGGATGTAGGAATTATTTTAACAACTTATTAAAAACCAAAAACATAGGGATGAGTGTTTGAAAAATGAGGATTAATTTGTTGGGCATTTAGCTAGACATTTGTACATACTTCCAATTAATCAACAGCACCAAAGTTAATACTATCATAATCAATTTGGAATTGGGGATCTTTCACACACTACTGCACAAATTTGCATAAACCTACCAACAAAAGGTTGGGAAGCAAAGCAAGAAAGTGTGTGTTTCTTTTTAGGTTTATTCTAATTGGTAGTAGTAAGTACTTTGCAGTTAGCGCATCGAATTCTTGTTTGTTGAAATCTATGTTTTACTTTAATGAAACATTGGTTGAAAAATGTTGTGCTTACACACTTAACATTTTTGTACAGACATTTTAATTGGTTTTTCCTTGGCGGTCATTAACGGTAAATCTATATCTTATTAATAATTAAGTTATTGATCTTCTCTTTTCATTCTTATTAATATCTTATTTAACTAGTCCTTCCATTTCAAAATGTAAATCATTTTAGACTTTGCACGTAAACTATAGAGACAATCATTTAGTAATTAATTTGTGTGTTAAATATCTATTTCACCCATCACCAATTGTTTTGGAATTATAACCAAGACTAGATGAAAAGTGATTAGCGTCATTTATTAGGGTCACTTGAAAAGTTAATCTTTAATTTGTCTTGAAATCTTAAAACGACTTATATTTTGAAATATTTTTTTAAACCTAAAACGACTTATATTTTGAAATAGAGAGAGTATGTATTTTCATCGGTTCTATCACTCTTTTTCCTCATAATTATTAGATTAATCAATTAAGGGGTGCGAGAATGAGGAAGGGGGTTGGAAGCCCAACGAAGCAACAAAGCTGAGTTAGGTCTCTCTTTTTCCGAAAACTTGCAAGTCTTTATGGATTTCTCCGAAAACATTAACATGGATCAAAGGGGACAAAAAAAAACTCTGAAATCCTTCTTTATTCTTTTCAGAAATTCGATAGGTCTTGATTTCAAGTGTGTCCATTTTCTTAAGAGACATATATATATATATATATATATATATATATATATATATCTTGTCACTCCAAAGGGTTTATGAGAAATAGGATAAATTAACTAAGTCGAGACATAGAACTCATGACTATAATACGATGAAGTCATCGAGTTTAGATGTCTCGATCTACTATATATATACCTTCCTAAATTATTGAAAGAGTTACATGACAACCAAATTCATGGGAGCCACGATTAGTGCAAAATTTGAAATTTTGGGTTCTTAATAGTGGGAATTTGAAATTCGGATAAATTTCTTGTTTTTTATGGATGATTATGTCTGGAAAGAAAAAAAAACCTTTATTGATCGTTCTTGAGTATTTCAAGCTGAAATTTGGGGATGAAACATCATAAAATAATGAGTTCTCTCCATGGAAAAGTGTCACTTTAATTAACAAAGTATAAACTATATGGAATCATTAGATTTGACAAAGTTCTGCCGAAGAACCTTCTGAGTTTGTCTAAAACAGTGAGTGCTAGACAGAACGAAAAAGATGATTGTAAAGCAAGCAACAAACAAAAATGCATACGAGAGGATCATATTCGCGCATATATATTCTACTTGTTACACTAACAGATTGTGAAGTATTTCTTTCGTACCGAAAATATTGTCCAATTCGATTTTTTTCATTTTTGTACGAATTAAACTAAAAATGAAAATATAAACTAGACAATAATTTTAGGAGGGATGAAATATTAGAAATAAGTGTAATATGCAACATATAGTGCATCATTTTAACATTATAAAGGTGATAATGAGTGGTCCAAATAGTCAAACCAACCTTTAAATTTTATTGGTTTAAGATGCATGTTGTTAGTGGTAAATTGGTAATTCACTGGTGTTTCAATCACTTGCTTCTGCCGTAACATGAGCTTTTTCTCAACTTTTTTTTTTTTTTTTTACTTAGCTTTTGATGTAATTGATGAGGTCTTTGGATTTGAAATGTGAACTTTAAGATTGAGGGAAAAGTGAAGACCTAATTTAGCCTAATCTTATGATCAACAAATTTAAAAAGATCAATTCACAAACCAATTTTTTTTTCTAGTTTTTTTTTAATGGTATAAGAAAAGAGGTAAAATCTGAAATAAATTTACACATTTATTGTTCGGTAGTAAGATGGTAACATGTTGAGATATTAAATCGGTCACAATTAAATTGGTCTTTCGTAAACATGTTGCACCAAACTAGCCAATTCCTGATACAATTCACAATGCAGAAGGGATCATATATGCTAAAATTCAATCTTTTGTCAAATTTTTCATCTTCCTGTTTTCATTTGTTCTCTCAATTCTCCAACTAAAACTTTTTGAGATTAATGAATATACAATTATGGATAACTCCAAAGCCTAACACAATAATGACCAATGAAGGTCCCAATTTTTCCATTTGATGATTTCCACTATCCATTTATTTAATCATTAACACTGAGTTAAAGTTTGGGCCCGTGAAATCGTGAGACGCTATCTAAAACGACATGTAAAAAGCTTTGTATAAAAAGTTTAAAATTATTATTAATTAAAAATAATAAGTTGAGGGTTGAAAACAAAATTAATTAACAAATGATACATAAGAGAAGTCCAAAAAAAGTTACCACAAAGTTTATGCAATTGTTAAATTCTTGCACCAAAATCTCTTATGTGTATCAACTATCAAACATCAGTTGAGGACGGTTTACACAAACTTGCGCTTCATCCTTCTCAAAGGGGAAAAAACAATAATTTTTTTTTTTAAAAAAATTACTTTTAATGAATTCTACTTAAATTGTAAGTAAAACTTGCGCTTCATGGGGGAATACAACATTTCTTTTTTTAAAATAAAAAAATACTCCAGTTGATATCATTTATTTATAAATAAAACCCTCTTACAATTCCCTTGTAAGAATTGAATTTGATCTGCTCTCAAAATATATACATTTAAACTATTAGATTATTATTCAATTTCCAAATTTAAACCGGTCTTTATATATATTTTTATTGACGAGAAAAAGAGAGGACAAGATTGTGTAGAAACCTGCGATGTTAAGAAACAAAAAGGGGTTAAACATAATAATTACTCCTACTAAGGTGAAAACTGAAAAGCAGGAAAGAAAAAGAAAAGCCCCCAGGAAATTCGTGTTATTTCGTACACCATTTTTCATGGGAAAACAAATCATAGCGTCTAGCCCATTGGGCGACGTACCAAAAATTTAGATAATAAATCCAAAAAACAATTTAAGCATGTCCCAAATTTTTTGGTCACATGCAGGCAGCTATAAATGGCCGTACGTAAACCTCGAATTTCACAAGTGCTAGTTTATTTTCTTCGTTTATTAATACTTCTTCCGTCACGTAATAATGATACATTATTAATTATTTCGATAACTTTTAACAAGTATTTGTATCTGTTTATTTATATATTTCTCTTATCCCAAAATAAATAGTCTACATTAAGTTTTGAAACTTTTATTAATGTTGATAGTAATAAATTTCAATGTACCCCTCCTAAATGGCATTGCTTAATTGGTGTTTTGTTGTAAAATTAATAATAATTTCCCTTTGCACGTACAATGTCTGAGCTATAAGTCTGTTGAATATAAAATTTATTACTTTATCGCTCTTTTGATAGTGGATGAAATTATAGAACAATATTAATATGGTTAAATGCTTTACAAGTGTTATTAAAATAACAAAAAATATGTAGATAGATAATACAAAAGTTGGAGAACATGGAGTGTGTCATCTAATTTGGTATACCTTTATTTTGGATGTTAATCTTGAGTTTGTGAATTGAATATTGTGTGTGTCCTCAAAAGTATCATAAAAGTTTTTCTTTTTTGTGATAAGAATAATTATATTATGACTTAGGGGAAGAAAATCTACACAATTTTGCACCAAATAGGATTGAGCTTGTGTCACCATTTCTTTTGAGGTAAAGGCTCTAATTATCCAAGGAAAGTAGTAGCAATGAATATCACCTTGGATGATTGATAAGCTTATCGAAACTAAAGATGACAACCACATCTTGATGACTATTACTTCCTTCCATCATATTTACAAGGTATACCAATTTTATCTGTATTTTAGTTTTATTTGTACATTATAAATAACACCAACATAATAACCTGGTTATGCATTTAGAATGTATTCTATCAATCTCAAAATGATTATTTGATTTAAAATTTTATACTGTATTATTAGAAGTTAAAATATAAACAGGACAATCATTTTGCGAAAAAGAAAATGGAAATGTTGGAATGGCAAACCTAGAAACATTTATGCTAAACTTAGGAAGGGTTTGGAGTTGGAACATGAAATAGTAGCGCTGTTAGTCTATGGGCCTATAACAACAACTGTGGGCAAAGTGAGTTGGGTTTGACCAATGGAGGCTGTGAGTTTTACCAAGGTAACTTTTCAAGAATAGAACTACATCTGAAAATGTTAATTCAGTAATCAGCCCAACTCAAAAAGTCAAAACTTTTCTTTAAATTTGTCGAACATAATTATGATTTATGAAACTTATAGCTTACTAAGTAGGTGACTGTTTTACTTCGTAAGTACATTTGGTAGCATTTCAACGAGCTGATACATTGGAGTATTATGGTGGTCCTTAATATAAGATATTTTGATTTGTCTTAGATTTGATCTAGTATGTAATTTTAACTGAAAAAAATCTTAAGAATTTTTTCTATTAATTTGAAGAACACAAAGAACATTTTTTCCTTCAATAAAAAATGCATATCAGGTGAAACTTACGACAAAATAAAAATGTCTTATATTAAGGACATGATGGAGTAATAATTAACACATCAGCCTTTTGTTGGCTTGCTCAATCGCTTTTTCACCGAAGGTTACAAAAATAAAAATATTTGAGGATAACATTGAAGCGGTTAACAGCTTCAATCACTTTTGTAGAGTGGATATCGTCATTGAAAGAAAAGGCAAACCTGAAAGAACGTCAGTAAAAACTTTTTTTTTACAGAAATCATTTTGGCCAATCCAAAATTAGAAATCCATTCAATAATTGTTTGGTGGCAAATTAAAAAGTCCAAATTCACAGAAACTACAGAAATCGCCAATCATTTGGCTCCCTTTTTAACCATATCGAGAAACTGAAAATTAAAAAAATTATATACACCTTCTCTTTTTTCTTTTTTTTTTCCTTCTCTTCCAAAAACTGTACCAAAAGAATCTGCTTTTCATTCAGCGAATCATTTTTTTTCTATGGGTAAAATCCAAAAACAAACACAGTAGAATATTGCTATAACAGTATGATCAATAATTAGTGGGACTTCCACCATATAGTATCATCCATTACCAAATTAGCTATACTGTTTCCAGAAGCTCATGTCATGGAAGAAAGTCAGAATAAATTATTATTTGTTCCAAGCAATTCCCGACAAGGAAATTTCAATGCAAATCTATAGAAATAGTTGTAGTTCATCATCAAAACGAACTTCCCCCCCCCTTTCACTGTAATTGTAGTCTTACGGTTAAAAAATCCGCTTGATGAAAACAAAGCACTTGCTAACGGTAATATAAAGAGATAGAAATGTTTCGGGATCAATAAGCTGAAAATTTAATACTCTTTCTGTCTCAAAATTATTAGTTTGAGATGTTATATTTTAGTATAATTTGAACAAAAAATAAAAATTCAAATTATACAATAATTTTGAGACCGAGTGAGTAATAATACTTCTGCTCTAGAAAAATAGTTCAATTATGAAAACCAATTGGGAAAAAAAAATCGAATCTATGTGTATCACGGAAGGGAGGAAACATACGTACGTTTTTGTGTCAATTTTTCAAAATCGTCCATATAAATCTTATTGGACTATCATTATGGTGAAAAGGAAGTACTTATTTTTTTTATTTTGTGACATTTTTTACCACCAATAATTAGGTTACACATATGAATGCACATGGGATTTGGATAATATCATCCTTATCTCCTTCTTCACGAGAGCACCAATTATTGTCCTTCATGTATAACTTCTGATATAGACTTTTTTTTTTTTTAGGGGAAAAAAGGATTTAAGATGGGGTGTGGATTGTGAGAAGTTATTTTAATTAGTACATCATGTAATAATTTAGTTTGATATATATGTTGAGAAAAACTTTACATTCTTATTAAATGGATGGACTAATTGAATGACATCATCTAATTTATTATTATTATTGATAAAAAATGAAAAGAAAAGAAAAAGACAGAGCTCGATCATGGCGTTAAATAACTGATAATGCTATAAAAGTTTCAATAAATCTCAACAACAATCAATTACGTACCTTATATTATTTCTTCTCAAAGATTTACCTTATATTATTTTTTCTCAAAAATAACAATCGTGTCTGTTAAATTATCGTAATATAATAAACAAAGTTTTTATTATGGGACGAAAGAAATGTTGGTATTCCACATCTTCCTGGTATGGATATAATAAGTTAGGACAATAAAAATGCAAAACCTACGTTAAGTTGTATCTAAACAAACTTTAAGTAGAGATGTTCACTAGTCTATAACTAATCCAGATTTGACTAATCCCCACTTTGGGGGACCATTACTACTATTAGGACCATTACATATCTCCAATTCTCCATGCTCGAAGGTTGACCTGATAACAGTCCAATCAAACCCTTTTTACCAGTATTAGAATGGGCGTGATGTCAACGTTAGTCTAAAGTAAGCTTCAAATATCAACCCGTAACTAATATTTCCATTTCAATCGCTTACTTTGTGAAACCAAAATATCCATAAAAATTGATTTATTAAAATGAGACGAAAAGAGTGCGAGTTAATTTTCTGTTGAATGAATAATTTAAGGTTTTTATTATGTTTATTAAAATAATTTAAGGTTTACTTTGTGAATAATTTTTCTGTTTATTAAAATAAGACCTCGCGTGTCGCGGGCGACAAACTTTAGAACACGTACCAAAGCTTAGCTAATAATAATTTTTATAATTAAAAAAAAAGACAACAAAATGTCTAAAATTAACAATAGACATCAACGTTTAATCAACATGTCAATTTTTAATGATTATAAAATAAACGTATTCGACGATCCCGATTAATCATAAGTAGGCGATTAGTAGTTATTTGGTCATTTACAGCCAAATAAAATTTCAAAATCTCATTTTTTTTTAATACTTGGAAATCGATCTATTGGGAAAAAGAATTACTTTCGCTATTACATCGTTTTCATGGAATCTGTTTTTTTTTAAGTCAACTTCTCAGTATTTTTTTTTTAATTTTATTTTTGGTTTTGATTCTATTAATTTTAGTATGTACTAAGAAGTGCCGTTTTAGTTTTATGTCCATAACACAAGAATGAGTAAATTAATTTACATTCACTTCAACAATCTGCAAGCACGTTGAGAATTATAATCACTCTAAACGAATCCCAAAATGATAGAGAATTGAGATCGAGACTCTGGAGAAGGACAACAAACTTCTTGCCAAGTAATCCAAACCTCATTTACGCCCTAGATAATTAACATCTAATCTAGTGATTCTCTCATAACACTTGAGAGTTAACGTAACCCGATTCGAGATTATAATGAGACATAGAACATGGAAGCTATATGGTCATTTGAACAATTAATATTAAGTCGTGGTCTTGGAGACATGATTTGAAGATTCGCGAATTATTTTTCTCCTTTAATTTGGAAAATCTTGATTATGGATTTGTTACATTGTTAGCTAGGTTTTGCAAATTAGGATAAATGTATTTGGTAAAAGCATGCATCATTCATTTGTTTCTCTCGTCTTTTGTCAATTCTCATTTCTTTTATTTGCATGGAATGTCACTGGATCGATCTCGCAGTTTAGGTAGCTAAAGGAGATTTTTTCTCATAGCCTTTTTGACATTATGTGCATGTCTATTGCGATTTGCTTAAATTGAACGATTTGATTGCTTTCTTTGTATATCTTCCCTATTCGGTTGAATTTAGAGGCCAAAAAGAGAGCGAATCATTTGAAAAATATATATATATATAGCTTAATAATTAATAATACTAATTATATGTGGTCTGTACTTTTAACTACATACTACTTCACGCTCAAGGTCCATATACTTTAATTCTTTTGAACATCTACGGGTGTACATATATATATACTCGTCCGGTCCTTATTACAAGACATTTTGATTTCTCCTAAATTTCATTTATTGTGTTCTTAATTTCAATTAAAAGTAAAACCTTAAAACTATTTGTTCACATTTTTGTGTTCTTCTATTTATTAAAAAATATTTTTAAGATTTCATTTTCAATTAGAAAAACAAGATAAATAAAATTTGAGAGAAATCAAAATACCTTATAATAAAGACCGGAGAAAGTTTATACACCTTCTTCCTTGTGTGTGTTTTTGGGTTTCAAATGACTATTTAGACAGAGATAAACTACATAAGAAATTATCATATTATAATCAGAATGCCTGTTAATTCAGGTCATCTTATGAAAATAACTCTATCCCATTCAGTTTATTAAAAAAAAAAAAGTGGGTCAAATGGAATGATTACAGAAAATGTCTCAGCTAACACCTATAACGGAACCCTAATCTCATGTCTTGCACGTAATTTTTACCACATGCATTTCTGTACGATTTAGATGCTACTTTTACTGTTCATCGATCTCTATTGAAATAATTTTTAATTCCTCACCTTATTCGAAATTCAGTATTTAAGATGGGAGAATCATGCCTGAAATGATGATTAACTCGAGTAATTTGTCTTAAAAGTTGGTTTCTTTCGAAGAAAGTTCAACAAAGGCTGCAGCTTTTTGTTCATTTGGATTACTTTTCCAGGTTCGCTATAGTATTTACTATATCTGGTTATGTTCATTCACGTGCTTTTTGCTCGTGATTTCTATAAATCATGACCCTATAGTAATTAATATAATTAAGTTCTTCACTAAGTTTTTTTAAAAAAAAACTATGAAACTTGAAACTCAAATTCTTCAAGTGTCTTCAACAAGAATGGAATCATAATTACGACGGTCCTTGCTGGTCAAGCCATGACTTTAGTCTTTTGGTGACAAGATTGGAACAAACGGCATAAATTGTGACTGCCGAAAGTGAGTTTTTCATTAGCAACGTTACAACATTTACACAATTAGGATTGTAGACTAGGGTTTCAGTAAAACTGTACAAAGTAAACATATAGTTACACTAATTATGGATTCATAGTCTGTAACATTTGGAGGTTTTAAAATCTTCTTAAATTATTCTTTCAGCAGCTTAATTGATTTTCGCGACTCGAAGTGAACTTTTTAGCAAGAAGGAGCTACAAGTTTGCATGGCACATTCACAACATTCGGAATAATTTTCATTTAACTCGGTTTAAATCAATTGTCATTGGATTAAACATATTTTTATTTCTCTTAAAGTATGTACGTACTACTCAACTTCTGATAAGAATACGATGATAGCTGATTTGATTCAAAGTTGCAGTACATATGATGATTTCTTATACAATTATAATAATCAAGATTACAAAATTTCGTTTTTCAACAAATACATATATTTTTTAAAGGATTATTGCATCTCAGAGCCGACCTTCCCGTTAATCCAATGATGAAACATTGGCTTTAGGCTTTTATTTTGGGAAGTCTCTTAATTTTTCAAAAATTAATATTATTATACTTCTTTAAAATATGAAAAAAAATGCTATAGTTCATATTAAATAAAAAACTACAAATTTTCAATTTCAATTTAAACCCCAAATTTTGAGTTCTTTTTTTTCCCCAAATCTTCTTAATCTTTTTAATTATATCCAACAAATAAATTTTCCTTTTAAAAAATAGAAAAAGGCGGCTTAATGTTTACAAATCTCAATCACTTGCAATCTTGCTAACCATCAAAGCAACTGCTCAATATTTACAAATCTATTCGAATAAAGGAGATTTATAAATTTTATCTTTTTTAATAAATTACTAAAAAAATACTAAAAAATTGCTTGCTATATTCATTCGAAACTATAAGTTTCAGATATTATTATATGACACTACAAATTTGAATAGTATTTATATTATTTTTTTGCCAGGTTTGGTGGGAAAAAGATAATGGTCAACTCTTTGCACGTGAGATGCACGTGAATTGACCAAATTGTATTACGTATCCATGTAAAATTCAAATATTTGTAAACTTACAAGCAAGTCATGTGATACACAAAGACTTGAGTTAAATTTTTATAATGGACACAAATTTCCTTCGATCAACTCACCTGTATTTTACGTGCAGAAAGGTTGACCGTTAGCTTTTTCACAAAAACTTAAAGGGAAAGTGAATGAATATACTATTTAAGTTTGTGGTGCCATATTGTAAATCTGAAAATTTTAGTTTTGAATGAATATATCAAGTTTTTTTTTGTACTTTTCTAGTAATTTATTGTATTTTTTTTTAGTTTTTCTATAGTTAAAAAGCCCCAATTCAATATTCGATTTAAGCCTCCGAAAATATTAAACCGCCCCAGCATCTTGATAAGGATAAAGAGAACAAAAACACATTCAAAGACCGGAGGTTTTATCATACTCTCAAAAAGAATAATTTGCATTAAATTTTAAAATTTTTTATATTAATCTCAAAACTCAATATAAATTATTTTTTTAAACAAGATAATACAAGTAAATATGAACGCAATACGTAAATGCATTACAAAAGAATAGAATAGGTAAGTGCGGTCGTCTCTATCATTTTCTGTTATTTTTAGTGAAAACATATTAAAAAAATTACTCTCATCTTATTCTTGAAAGAATATGAACTGTTGATGTTGTATTAGGTTTGGTATACACATATATATGGGGTCCAATATACATATGAGTTCACAATAATAACCCTAACCTAAATACATATACACTAACATCCCTCCACAATCTGCACGGGAGAGATGAGAATATTCATTTTATCTCAAAAATCAGTAAAAAGAACACGAAGTAGACCATTCGTCATAAAGTCGGCAAACTAATGTGACGATAGAACATGAAGAACCCGAATAGAGTGTTGAGTAACTGTTTTCCGAACAAAATGAATATCAATCTCTACGTGCTTTATACGATGATTCTGAACAGGTAGACAAGAAAAAAAATACTAACATTATCACAAAACACAACAGTAGCAGTCAGTAAGCATATATGAAGCTCAGAGAGTAAGGAAATGTAACCAACAAACTTCAGAAACAATATTAGCAAATACTCGATACTCAGCCTTAGCACTAGAGCGAGAAACAATCGGTTGCCATTTTTGTTAGCATGATTTTGGGGATAAGAATAGATGTTTTGATTTTGTGTTGATTTGACATTTATGAAAGGGATCCAATTTCAGTTGTATAAATAGATCGTAGGGTTCATTAGAATAAACACACAAAAAAATTCTCCCAGATCACTCATAGTGGCTCCTGTTACTGCCACTGCTGTTGAAGGTTCCTCTATTGAAGGTTCTCCGGGCATAACTATGAGTGATGTTGAGTCACTTATTAAACAGGTTCTCTCTTCTAACACTACTAATGCCATGTCAGTTACTCTTGAAACAAAATTTTGGTCCGGGCCACATGATAAGTCAGCTCTTTGACCTATACCGTTTCAAACTCAGGTTTTTTCTCTGTTGTTGCTCCATGAGAAATCTGACTTCAGGGTGTTCTTCACCATTCTGTTCCAATTTGTTTCTGTCAGTGATTTGCTTCAGCCTATGTCTCAGCTACTCGGTGTTCCGCCACATGTCTGCGAGGCATATCAGTCGTATGATTCAGTTGCCTTTGTTCCTGCTTCTATTAAGCAACTTGAGTTTGAGATGGGGTGTTAGCATGATTTTAGTGATAAGATTAGTGATTTCAGGGATAAAACTAGATGTTTGATTTTGGAATAAATAGACTGTAGGATTCAGTGGAATAAACACACAAAAATATTCCCCCAATTCATCTCTCTGATTAAGCCTTTTCATTAACCTTTTGTTATCATGTTTTATTCGGTTCCTGGTAATAATTTTGATGAATAAGAAACAAGACTAGAACCGAGAAATATACAATAACCAAAAGTAGAATAACGTGTGTGAAAACAGTCAGCCTAATTGGCGTCAGAATAAGCCACCAAGTTATCAAAGCTAGTTAGCTTAATACAAAGACCATGAGAAAGTGTACCTTTCAAATAACGACGAATATGCTTCATATTATAATGAGTCTCGCAAGGAGCATGTATGAAAAGACAAACTTGATGTACTACATAAACAATATCGGGACGAGTAAAGGTTAATTATACTAATGTTATAATATTATAATGTTATAATGTTATTAATTACACTATTCTGTATACTTTCGAAATTCCTAACTCTGTTGTTGTATACAAGGTTTGGCATACATGTTAAAATCAGTCAAATATTCATTTTGGGATTCTGAATATTTTCGGTAAAAGTTAATATTCTGTTTGTAAAATAAACGACAACCCCTAAAGGACTTCCAGTCTACTGACTGTTAAACTTAACCTTAATCATAACATTTATTATTGTTAATGAAACATATCCAGAGTGTTAGGGAACAGTTATCAAGTGATTATTTAAATTAACTACTGCAACCCCTTTGCCTGAAAAGTTGAAAGAATATGGAATATGGAATTGTTTAATCTTTAATCCACTGATTTCCACACAGCAAAAAGTGTCAGAAAATTTTTGACTGTATATTCTGCAATACAATATTGGCTCCTATATTAGTTTAATCAAATGTGTACGTAGCGTCGAATTTCAACGCACATAATGCAGCAAATGGTACTAAATTAATCAGTAAAAGAACAAATAAGTGTGGACTGTTGACGTGAATTAGTAAGAACTAAGAAGCACCCCTCTCAAAATTTCATATAAATTCACAAGAAGCTATCCCCTTAATTGGACCTCGTTCTTAGTGGTAATTTGTTTTGTTTTGTTTTTATTAGAGGAGAGCCCTTCCTATTCTTTTTCAGCTGCTGATCAAGAAATAAAAAATGTCTTTATTCTTTCCGTTTCAAAATAAGAATCAGAAAAACTATCATTTTCGTAATTTTAAAATAAGAAGTCGGTAGGAGTCATGGAAATTAATAATGTTTAGTTATCCTACAACAAATGAGGAGAACTTTAAAAGTGGATAATTCATCAATTATTAGAGGGTTATTTGGTGGGATTAAAAAATTAGGGTTTTTAGGAGGATAGAAGTCAAGAAAGCGATTTAATTTCAAGGGAAATTCTACGTTCAAAGCTCTATGTCCGAGGTAGTAGTATAATACTTAGCAGAAGAATAATCACATGATGTGGGTTTGGTGAATGGTCCCATGTTGTTGTTGGCCACTCTGCCTCCCTTCACGGCCGCTTTCCGCCGTGCTGCCCCACCACCTTCCGCCACATTGCCTCCTTTCTTTTTGGTGTTTCCGGTGGGTACATTCCCCCCTCTCTTTCTGCTTGATGTTTCTACAACGTAGCTCATGAGTCATGTTTTCCTTTTTGTCAAAATCTAACTAGGATCGTCCACCTACAAACATATTAGTTCATTTGATATCGTTATGATTGTTCAACTATGCAAATATATATATCCAACAATCATGTATACGGATAGATTAATTTTGCTGCAGATTTTATAACAAATATCACATCTCGGAATCTTAGGATCTATCAATATTTTCATAGTCCACCGACGGAAGTGAGGCAATGATGAAACACGATTTTATCGAAGTTTTATATCCATGTAAAATTATGATTTTTTTATTCTTAATTTTCGGCCTCTCTCATTGTATATTTAAAAAAATATTTTAAGAAAAAGAGATTCATTTAGCTCATAACGAAGACTAATAATTAGAGAAAAAAAAAATCGATAAGCGATGCAACCATTGGATTTTATGTGTGTTCACGCGTTTGTCATCGTCGTGATTCGTGA
This sequence comes from Oldenlandia corymbosa var. corymbosa, assembly GCA_949775105.1. Taxonomy (NCBI): domain Eukaryota; kingdom Viridiplantae; phylum Streptophyta; class Magnoliopsida; order Gentianales; family Rubiaceae; genus Oldenlandia; species Oldenlandia corymbosa. Next base: position 15,029,224 of record OX459126.1, on the reverse strand, counting down.
GGAGTACCTTAATAAAGATTAAATTTACGGCAAGAATTTTTGTTTTTTTAATTATTATTATTTTGGTTTAGGTTTCTTCTTTTTCAACTTGAAATGCCATCATGAGAGAGTTGGTGGATAAAACGTATTATTGAAATAACTAATTAATATTCAACATCAGAGGTAGAAATGAACAAATTGTGTAGAAAACAAATTGGTAAAATTAATGAGGAAATGTTCAAGAAAAGAAAATTCCCCAAAACTTGTATTAATGGAGGATAAACATAAAAATATATAAAAATAGATATATTATACTTTCTTTGTCGAAAAAAAAATAAAAATAATCCACATTGTGTATTTTGATTTTTACCATTTTTAGCATAAAACAACTGCACAGTAAATTATTTTTCAAGAACGGAGAAATTAACTTATTTGAATAAAGACATATTTATTAAACTTTTATCGGTCAAGTGTCAAGCCAGAAAAAAGAAACGTACTATATGATTATTAGCTGTTATTTTTTCTCTTATCATTTAGAAAAAGAAAAAAAAAAACAAATAAAAAACTACATGAGTTTAACCTTAATACAAAATAATTCTCCATTAATACTCAATGATATTGAGCAGCCGAGCCGTTAGAGCCATCAAAGCCGTTGAAGCCAATATCGGGTGAGGCTAAATGGCATTAAGGTAAATCCACAACCTTAACAGACGTAATCTAGTAAAAAAGGAGGAGGAAGAAAAAAGGAAGTAAAAGAGATGACGGAGGCTCGCTAACGGCGAAAATTGTCGTTAGCCTGTTTCATGGAGGGTCCCACACACACCCCCCGACTAGCCTGCAGAAGAGACGGAATCTTTTCTTGTTTGTACGGTGGACTCAATTTGTAGGGCCCACTCACGCTATCCTCATTATTACTCTCTCTTTGTGTAAAAGGCTGTAAATACTAAATATGTAAGCTGTAACTCCCTTTCACCGAGTGATCTCACATGCATCATATCCATCTCCACCCATAGTACATTACATTCTACACGCATTCTCCAAAATATGACATTACTCTTTATTTATGTGTTCTCTTCGTCCCAAAATAAATGTTATATTTATTACATTGACTACGTGTAATAAATAAAACAATCGTTTTAAGATGGAAAGAATAATTTTTTACAATTTACAATTTTGAGTGTAGATTGCATTTCTGTTTTGATTACTATTTTAGATTGAAATGTCACGATTGAATATGTGATATGTGTCCGTTTCGAATGAATTGACGTAATAGTGCTTGATAATATTCTTTGAGTTTTCATTTCCTGATCATTTAAGTTGGCTTTATCATCATCATTGTGAAATTTCACTTCAACTTAGTCTAATAAGATAGAGATGCCTAGGAAATAAGGAAGAAACCAGAGGTGGTGATGACGGGAAAATGTTAGGTCATCTTCGGTTTGTGTCTGTCAGTAGAGAAAAAGTAGAGTCATCAAGGTAGTAAGTAATATGCGGTTAGTTAGTAATATTACATCTTTGATGGTCAAAAAGCTTTGAATATAACATAGAAAGGTCATGGGAAGTTATTGAGGCAGTTCAAAGTTAGGACACTCAGCCCCTACACATGATGATGTATAGCAGTATTTTTTGTGTCCAAAGTTATCATATATTTTTACTGTCCAAAATTTTGGATAGTCAGTGTGTCCCACAAATGGTGACGAGTAATCAGGAATCCTTGGGGATCCATGATAGTTTGGTCCGAGCGATAAGTAATTACTAGTCTTTCATGAGAGGTGGAGGTGCCTCATGTTTAGAAAGAATCAAACTTTGTGGTTGGATTATTTGGCTTCTGTAGCGATTCTGGGATCAGGGGATTGTATATTCTAGAAAATCCTCCAACAGGAGCGCACATATGGCTAAAATATGATCTAATGGGGTTACTTACCCTAAAAATATTGTAATTTAATTTTCAGGTTTTGTCTCTTTCATTGTAATATAACAAAAAATAAATAAATAAACAAACATTTTATTGGATCTTACTTAAATGTGAAAAAATCTCTCATTACATATCTCGGATGAAAATGAATCCTTAGACTTATAGGAGATCCACTTAGATCCTTACTATCAGGCCAAAACCTCAATTCAACAATTATATTAAATTGTTTTTACTTCAAAAAATAAGATGTTTCACAAATTTAAGTTGATTCTTCACCATAATTTAGAGAATAAGTTGTGTATTATTTCTCGTGTTTCTACTTTTCCAAATTTATTTCTCTTTTTCAAGGTATAGCGCTAAATAAGTGGAAATGATGCTAGAGTTTGCTAGTATCACGTTACTCGAACTTGAGACCTGTGAAAATTACTGGGTGTTTAACAGCATAGTAAAAGAACTTCTCAAGCAAATCAGCCAACTACTACCACCATATAACTAGAGGTTCTTAAACCATTGTGTGACAGACATTGAATTATTAGTGTAATAAAGTGCCTAAAACATCTACTGAAAAACATGCTAAGCAGAAAACATAGCTATAGAAATTCATATTTCGTATGAATAGATTTTTCACTACCATTGGGCCTGTATCCCAAAGAAATTTTCCAGCCCAATCAAATACTCTATCTAATGAGTTATAAATTGGCCTAATTCATGGAGGCAGGTTGCCCAAGAGATAACTGTCAATTGTTTCCTTGAAGGTTGAGAGCCCACGAGCTTGACAAGGTCCATGTACACGGTTAGAAGTTAGAACTTAAAATTTTCCATATTTTCTTTATTTTTTCTTCGTAAAAAGAAAAAAAATAAATAAAATAAATCACTGTTAGGTTGGGGTTGAACTAATTCTTTCACCATAATGGTTGAAATGAGATGATGATTTTTATTTTTCATCAATAAAGTGGCCTCGAACGGTATGTGAGATTGGAGAATTACTTTTTAACTATTGATTTGTTTTGAGATCTAAAACCGTGAAACTTGATAAAAAAAAAAAGGGGGGGAGGGGGGGAAGCGTGAATTATTACCTTTCTTTTAATTAGAAATTGTGGAAAAGGTTACAATTCCAGCAAATAATGAACAACTACTTCAAAGTGGCTTTAGAGTGCAAATATACCCCAATAGAGCTTCATTGTCGAATGATCACCATCATAAACTAATTTGACAACGACATTCTTACTCCCCTTTGCCCTATAATATAATATAATCCCCACATTTTTAAAATTAAAGCATTTCAAGAAATATGAATATTAGCATAAGATAAATCATTCATAATTAATCAATTTTCATCAGATGACTAAACTAGGTTTAGTTCAAACCTAAAGACCCTTTCTTAGAGATAATGAATTTTCATTTTCAATTTTACATTTTGTGCTGGTGGTCACTCTTTCATGTGCTTAGCTAGTTAGTTTAGTTTATAGATTTTATATTTCCTTGTAATCGATCATCAGTTCTCTTTCAATGATTAATTTGCATTGCTCAAGAGATGATCAACTATTTATAAATATGTATCCTCATTATCTATGCAATTCTCTTATGACATTGTTTAATCTTCAAAAAAAGTAAAGAAGGATATCATTTGATTCCACAAGTTGAATGAAAGTTGGTTGTTTGATTTGATATGCATGATACATGCAAATCGAGTATGCTATCTTTATTTACTATTCTTTCTGTTCCAGAAAAATAATTACATTCTAATACTAAAATAATAGAGACGCGTTACTATAATTATGGAACGGAGAGCTAGATCCTTTAGTATATATGATGGAAAGTGTCCCTCCACTTTCAGCTTTTTATATCAAACTAGCAATCTACCTCCTTGGCATAAACTGATTCTTGGGAGAAACTACGTTGAACTTCGGTTGCAAGTTCCTCCAGGCTGAGTTGACATTCAAGCCCTATCTGTGATAATCAATCGTAGGAAAGAAAGAAAGAAACAAAGAAAAAGGGTGAGCAAATGTTGCCACTCAATAAACTACCTAGAATTCGCAAATGAACAAAGATATGCAAGATTTCCACGAAGAATTTTTTTTATTATTTTTTATTTTTTTTAAAAAAAACGATTCAATATGTTATCTTTACCTTGATTTGAAAAATCAAATGAAATGTTAATGTAGTCAGTTTATAGTGAAAATGCACAAAAATTTTGTCACAATAATGTGAAATTAGATTGTTTCCATCAAAATAATTCGAATCTGAAAACGAACTTTCTCAATTTCATGCAATATTTTACTCTGGTAAGCATTATCTGCCATATTGGTTGCATTGAAGAGAGCAACAAATAAGCAGGTAACTCCTTACCAAATAAGGAAAGTCTCCATATTTCTAATGTGATCAAGTATGCAGTTCGTTCTTCAACACATAATAAAATCAAACCATAACCAAAGTCCCGTGTAAATTCTATTTCCATGTCTTAGTTTATTCATCTTTCCTCAATGTTTGGATGAAAATGTCGTGATGATATATCATAATGGATAATTTATGTATACCTTAATGACAAAAGAGTAAAGAACAGTATCCTCCATGCTACTGACATTCAAATGGAGAATCTCAAAAGAAAATTTCTCCAAAAGACCGATGATTCGGGATAGTTGAGCCTGGATTCGCTTAGACACGGTCCTCAAGACAACATTGGATCCCGAAATCTTTGCCTCCACATCGGCCACGGGGGAGTTGCAGCAAGCTACAACTTCCTCCTTAAATGAATGTTGATCATGGTGGAGTGAAGAAGATATTAGTGAAGTCTGATCAGTTGATTGAGGACTATTGAGCAACATCAATGGCTTTGGAGTAATAGGGCTTGAAGGGCTAGGGCTTAGACTCTTCCTTCGCTTTTTCGCCTCTAGGGATTGAACAACTTGGTGTAATTCCTTGATGAATTCTACCACACCTCCTATGATTGATGCTTGATCTCCCTGTAATCAATGTAGCAATTCAGTAATTAGTACAATTAACACAAAAGAAATGTTCGATCATATGATCAATTGTTAAATTTCTAAACAAAATAAAAGAATTGATCATATAATAAAGTCGTTGTCATGATTCCACCTTATAATCATACATGTTCTGGTGTTATGTTAGGCTTCCGGCCATCAATTTCAATATAAACTACCCATCTATTAGGGGTTATCATATCCAATCACTAATGAAAGAGATTAGGGCTTTTAAAGGCAAAAAAAACGAGGATCAAATTAAAGGGAAAATCCCAATTCCACAACATTTCACACACCCTTGTAAGTTGTAACAAATCTAGAGTCCTACTTTGGTAGAACAAAAATGTACGATTGAAAGTTTGGTACAATTTGAACATGATATATTATTGATAGCACGTTATTTCTCGTTTCAATAAAACACGATTAATACACACATAGACGCTAGAACATTCGAGATGATGACATGATCTTCACAACCCACAAATTATACCAAAGAAAGAAAGAAAAGAAAAAGTTGACAACATACCCGCTTGATGTAGAAGCATGGTGTCAAAGAACGCAAAACCTTAAGATGTTCATTCATTTGTCTTCTCCTATTCCTTTCCACAGCAATGTGAGCCATAATATACAAGATCAAACCTTGGAAAAAAAACAACAGAACAATATACACTAGTAATGATATTCTGATCAAAACTTAAATATTTTTTTTTTTTTTTGGTCACTTTCTTCCCAAAATGCACGAGTGCAAAACTCCCCTAAGAATCCGCACTATTTATAGATAGTAAAAAAAAAAAAAAAATCGAAAGGGAATATCTACATAGTGAATTGCGCACGAAGTGGGGCAGGTACTAGGAAAGAAAGAAGGCTAGTAAAAAAAAAAAAAAACAAGAGTAAAGAGTTAATTAGTTGTATATAATGGTAATAAATGCTGAATGTTGAGGTCTCGTGAGGATGAAGTAATTTTAACTCTCTCCCGCCATATATGCATGGGAGTCTTCTCACCATTATTTATTGCTCTCTCAATTCCTCCTTTTGCCTATGGAACCACAATACCAACTTACAGCAATTAAGTTACCCTTGAAAATGTCATGCATTTTTGCCTCGTGAGGTATAAAAAATAAAAATCTACAGCCAGCCATCCAAGCAGCAGTAAAGATTCACAAAAATGGTTAACTTATATATTAATAACTTTGACATAGTAATATATAAGATATACAGTAATCCATTTGTCATGCATTTTTCCTGCTCCATCCGCTGCTGCTTCCACCACCAACATCTCATGCGTGCCACGCTCCCAATTCACACACACACACACACACACAAACGCACGTCTTCATGATATTTTTTGATCGAGTTGGAATGAAAGCAGCATAAATATCTTAGCTAGTTTTTGTGGGATTTTTATTATTATTTTAATAATGCCTTGTTTATTTTTCGATTAAAAAAAAAAGATCAGAAACCGAGCTAACATGTATATATGTGTGACACAATGTCTTGTAATTTTGTCTTTAGTTTTTTTTTTTTTTCTCTCTGCATGCATGGAGGTAAAAATGTGTTCTATGGATCAAGGAGGGCGTGAGCAACTTAAATGTCCCGCACATATATGATCACAAGAAAGTACAAAGTTTGCAGACTGTAAAATGAATATATTTTCCTTCTCTAGGCTTTTGAGCAAAACCAAACCTATCTAGACCTATATTAGCTCTAGCTCTTTTTGTGTACTCTTCTGCCAAATGACAGAATCAGAGTATATCACTTTTATCAGATTGAATTGGGGAAAAAAAAATTAAAAAAGATGAGTTTATCTCTTATTTGCTTATCCAACTCACATTTATATACCATTTCAAAAAAAAAAAAGACATTTATATGTGTATAAACTTGACATAAGCTAGATAACATTATGATAGTTGTTTAACTTCCGTTGTACTAACAACAAACAACCTTTTCAAAAAAAAAAAAAAAACAAACCTGATAATCAGTTTGGGACGAGAAAGAGGGGGTACATTAACTTTCTTAAGGTGGTTGATCAAGAAAGTGATCAGGAGGTGGAAAATATCAAGGCTTTTCAATGGTGGGTGAATCAAAACTCCAAAGTCATTAGAGCATTATTTGTTCGGTCTTTAAAAAAAAAATGATGAAGTGAAGAAAACCTATACGGGAAGGGGTTTTCAGTTTCAGATGATAAGGAAGAAAGTGAACTGTATATAAAACGGCGAAAAAGGCCCACCAAATGGGTCCGGTTTTTTTTTTTCTGCCAAATGGATTTTGTGTGTAAATCCTAACGGGCCCTGCGGTGGTGGGGCGGAATACGGCGGCTGGCAGCTATCCCCTGCAGGTTTTTTGTTTTTGTGGGGTGCACTAAAATGACACTCTTCTGCTTGTCATGTAAGTATGGACCCCAAAGTCGTTGGTATTTATTGTGAAAAAACCGCATAATCTTCTCCCAACACATTTTAACTTTGAATTTGTTTAATCATAATTAGTCATAGGTAGCTGAAAGAGTGAGCATTGACAATCCTTTTAGCTCTGTATTAATAGTGAACTAGATCAAAATGACTCGGTTCTATCGGTGAAATTGTTGTAAATAAATACCGGGGGACTGTTGAGCGTCATAATTCTTTCCTTTGAGATTTGAGCGCCTTAATTAATACTCAAAAATCATGTTGCCCCTACCAAATTTTATAAATTTTTAATTTTAATTTCATTCTTTCAATTCCTAAATCAATCTTTCATTTCAAATTCTCTCATTCATAAAGTCGAAAAACTCAGATTCAATGGCGGAACGAATGAAACGGCTACGGAAAGAAACACGGAAGCTCAAGGTACGTTCAAATCTGAATTCTAAATTCAAATATGAGGTTTTTTTTTTTAAAAAAAAAAAAGACACTGCCCCCACCCCTTACAGAGCTGGCGTGGATCTCCGCGCCGGCTCTTCTCGCCCCGGTAACGGTTTTCTCGCCGGCTGAGGCGAGGGTGGCGAACATATCTTCACCACCCTCTGAGGGTGGGGTGAGAAATATCTCGCCAGGCAGCGAGCCTGGCGAGATTATCCGGCGCCGGTCTGTGCCGACGCCGGGTATGTTTATTTTTTTTAGTATTTATTTTGTAATTATTTTGTAGAGTAAATATTAGTAATTTTAATTTAATTGTTATTATTAGTAATTATAAATCTCAGGAATTTATTTTTATTAGTTTAATTTATTTAGGAAATACTTTTATTAATATGTTTAATCTTAAGTAAATAATTTATTAATAATATTCATATTTAGAAATTCATTAGTAGTTTTAGGGAGCTTTCATTTTTTAAAATTAATTTGGAGAATTGTGAAAGTTTTTATAATTAGTTTAATTATTGAAAATTTGTTTGTAGAATTAGTCGGTTTAATTGTAATCAGCCTCAAAAAATAAGTGATACGTAGAAATTAAATATTTAGTATATGAAAATTAAATAAATAAGGATTATTTAAATACAAAAAAAAAGAGTTAGATTATATTTTGGTTAAAATTAAATAATAAAATATGTAGATAATTTAATTAATTGAAGTATATTTCGAATTATTATTACTTGTATTTAGTAGATTTAATAAATTAAATATTTAAGATTGTATAATAGATAATTTTATATAATTAGGTATTTAAATAATATAACAGTGTATTAAAATAATTAATCTAAATAATTTATTATTTAGGTTTTATTAAGTATGTATAAAAACTAATTTTTTTGGGATGTAATCAGGATTATTTAAAGTTACGTGTAAAATTAAAACTTTTGTAGGATGGGATATCGCCCCTTGAGGGATCTGGTAATCGTCACACAGTTATACACAATCTATATGCTGAATATTGTATAGAAAAAGACAAAAACTTAAAGAAACAGAAAAATGTACATCTTACTTTTGCCCCACCTGATGAGTCGGCCAATGTAGATGATGATGATGAGTTTGAGGGAGAGGAAGAACAAGATTAGGATAGTTTTGAGAGTGGGGGAGAGGGGCGATGTGGATGAGGAGGATGAGTCAGACGAGTATTCCTCGCCTGAGAGGAGGGATATACATTTTGGAGGTAACTCAGTACTGAACCCCATTGGTCGTACTGATGATCAGACTCCAGTTCACCCTACCAGGGGGGGAAGACCCTTGTTGGATTATCGGGGTTGAAGTCAGCTTACACTTCCGGTGGTTCCAGTCTTCGTGCCGGCTCACAAATAATCTTTTTAGAGGTCCTAGTACTACTCTTCATCATGCCAGCCCACAGAGTGCTCTTCTTAGAGGTCCTAGTACTACTCTTCATGATACCGGCCCGCGGGACATTTTGTTTGGAGGTCCTAGTAGTACTCTTCATGATGCCGGCCGCCAGCATCTTTCTGGCGGGACTACGTCACACCCCACGCAGACCGGTCAGTCTCGTTCCTGTTTTGGTGCCGCTTCCATTGGTGCCTCTAGCCATCCTAAGGCAGTTGCGATGTCAATTTAAGCATTCATTACAGCGACGTATTTGTAATTAGATATTTAAGCATTCATTACTGCGACGTCAATTTCTTTATTGCATTAAAGTTGAGTATTAACCAACTATTTTTTATTCGGTTTCAGGTACTAACAGACGGTCTAAGGTTTCTAACGAACAAATTGATGATTGGGTTGTGACGGACGACGTACCTGGCGGGCCATGTGATAGGTCAGTGATTCCTAGTTTTCTTGGCCACGCTGCTTATCAGTTGTGGAATGGAGAACCAAGAGATTACCTGACGATGAAGCCAACGAATAAGAGTTTGTCTAGATTGCATGGATGCTATGCGAAGTTGCCGAAGAACGCGCAATTGAAGATTCAGAATACCGATTTGTATCATCTGATTGATACCATGTATAATGACATTGACCTTACGCTTATTTCTACATTCTTAGAGAGGTGGTAGCCCGACACAAACTCTTTTCACTTATCGTTTGGGGAAATGACCATCATGATGCATAATGTGGCACACATTTTGGCGATTCCAGTTGAGGGTTACTTGTTGATTGAACCTCCGGAAGTAGAAATGTTGAAGATGCAGGTCTGGGATTGCTTGGGTTGCCGGTGGCTGACTTAAAGTGTGCATGGAGCCATGGAGGTATGAGCGACATTGATTGAGGAGAGTTGTCACAAGCTCCTCCCCGCTATTCAGGTTCAAGCTTGGATGTGGATCTTGTTAGCCTCGACACTCTTCCTCGATAGGAGTGGGGGCAGGATTAGTGCTTCGCTTATGAACGAGCTCCACGGAGGTGTTGACAATATTGAATCTTACTCCTGGGGATCCGGTACACTAGCATTCCTCTACCGTCAGCTCGGGATTGCTAGTCGAGTAGGATATACCACGATGGCTGGTTGTATGACCCTTCTCCAGGCATGGATATATGAGTATTTTCCATGTTTCCAGCCCTCAAAAAGTCGGGGACGTCGAGGTGTTGATGGTTGGCCCAGAGCCTGGGACTAGACACCAGTTAGCTATAAGGGCCCGAAACCTATTCAGAGTTGACTCTAACAGATTCGTGCGCAACTCGATGCGATGACTGAGCAAGAGGTAGTGGTTATATTTTATTTCTTTGTATTGCGTAAGGGGTATTTTATTAGACTATATAACAAATTTTGGTAACATTCGCAGGTCGAATGGGAGCCATTCGGTCGCGAACAGGCGGCCGCACATCCATGACCATCTTCAGTGGGTGGATTATGTACCACGACTTCCAGGAGCCATACATGCCGGAGAGTGTACTACGCCAGCTCGGTTACGCGCAGTATATACCTCGTGCGCCGGTCACTCAGTATCGCAGAAAAAATGCGTACAAGTATTTTGTTGATCGTCTGAGTACCGAGACCAGTAACTGTTGGGTTAGATTTCTGGAATCAGAGTGTATCAGCCTCAGTTATTGTATGCCGGTATTGTCTACGGAGATAGGACAGGCAGCTGTAGAGTACCTGGACTGGTACATGAGTCATTCACATCTATTCATACTGCCGACGTCCGTCCCGTCTACGTCACGCATAACAGCTAAGAACTGCACGACTTATGTAAGTTCAACACTCAATGGAATTTTATTTTAATAACACACGTAATCTGAAAGTGTTTAATACACTTTTTTTTAATATTTGTAGTGGATGCGTGTAATGGAAAGGTTGAGTCGAGTTTGCACCGAAGATTTGAAGAAACTTGATCTGGATCTTGGTCTACATTGGGATACTCGCCTGGATGATGTCATCTTCCGTCACAGTCAATCCCCATGACATTCAATTCCTTTGGTTAGAATTTGGTTATTGGAAACTCATTGATTCTTGTTTTTTTTAATCAATTGCACGTATTGTGGTTATTTGGAGTATGTTACGATTTCGTTGTTATAAACATTTTGGACTTATTTTGATTTTCAATTTCATTTTATTTAAAAACGAATGAAAAGATAAGGAAATAACATATAAAATATTTCATATTTGCATAAACAAATGTAAAACAACATATCACCCGAGATCAACAAATGACCGTCTAGGTCTTCTCGGGAAATTCGGTGGGACCAAAGTACGCCATAGTTGCATTCTAGGTTCAAGAGGTACTTCCCAACCAATAACACTACTATCACGGTCGTGATGCCAAAGGGGGTGAATAGGTGGAATTGGAAAATCACCCTGCAGATTGAGTCGAATGAAGTGCTGGTAGGGCTTAAGGTGGCAAATAACGATCTCGAACTCTGGTCTTGTTGTCCCGCCCCGTGCGATGAGTGGTAGCACAGTCCAATATGTGCCGTTTAGATTTTCAGCACCATTTGTCCTGAAGTAGTACACAATAGCATTGAAATATGTAGTAACGGGATAAAAGTTCTCTGTCGACATCCAGTGAGCTTCGCTTATATCAGTCCACCACATACGTTCTAGACTTCCAGGTAATTTATCCCATCTACAAAGACGAGTAAAGGAAAGTTTTAAATAAAATCACATTTATACAAGTGTATTAATAGTACCTCAAAATTAAATTTGTCATGCCCGTAAAGGTTCCCGTAAAGTCCAGGATTATTTATAACCTCATCGAACACTATCTGTCTACACAAAATATGATTATTCTGCCTTCTCAACATGCAACTTGTAATGACGCGAAAACCACAATTGTTGTCAGGCTGGACATCAAGATATGACTAAACATGGTTGTGGAGTATCTGCAGAATCTCATTCTTATGCCTAAACTTAAAAAAATATGTTTGCATCACATCTGTTACCAAGTAAATTAATTTCATTATCTCTGGATTAAATATAAGAATTTAATAAAATAATGAAATTTCACACTTTTAAAAATATAAATATAAATCGTACCTTCGACACGAGCTTCAGATCCCGACGTATAGCCTTTACTGGAACTGCTGGTGTTCGTCCCACCTAACCCAGTCCACGTACCTGTGTTCGCATGCCATGAAACAAAACTCTAAGAATTAAATGATAATAATAATTCGCACATTAAAATAAAATAAATTTATATCAGACCTCTGGTAGGATCTTCAGCTCCCGACGTATGGTTTCTACTGGAACTATTGGTGTTCGTCCCACCTTGACCCGAGGTATCTTTACTGGTACCTGCTTTACTGGAACTGCTGGTGTTCGTCCCACCCTGACTGCCGTCCATGTATGCCCACATATTTAGTTTGTCTTGCTTTCTTTTTGAGATGCCTCCTTTCTTCGATCTGCCCTTGCCTTTCTTTCCAACCCGTGGTTGTTTCGATCCGGCTTGGTCTGGGTGAAGTTTGTTGTACATCAATCTAGTGATCTAGGTCGGTTGGCGAGCGTTTGCTCGCCAACCCGGACAAAGGTGGCGCCCAAAACGGGCTCCACCACTTCATCTCTGGCAAAGGTTTTCTCGCCTCCCTTTACATGGAGGCGAGATTATTGGATGGCGTGTTCCTTCTGCGCCAGCCGTGAATGGCTGGTGCATATATCCCTTGCCCCCCTTCCCTTTTTATTTTTTGAAAAAAAACATACTTTTATTGTGCAAAGGACATATCCGTTTTTTGGAAGGCACTCAAATGAGAAAATAAAAGCGCTCAACAGCAACATCCAATAAATATATCAAATGATACAATATACTTGAGGTCGCAACGAAAACAATCTCTTTCTGTTACAAAGGTAAGACTGTGTATCTCCATACCTCAATTTGATTAGGACTACAATGGATTTGTTGATGTTGATGCTAGTCATAAGTGGACAGAAAAAATTCTGACGGATGGTTTTGTTATGTAGAAAATCGCATGGATGTACTAGGAAGACTGCAGTGACTGGAAGCACCATCAGGGGAGTCAAACCCTTGATGGAACATGATATAATAGAGATAACATATTTCAAAAATGTACGAGTTTAAGCGTGAGCCTCCTGCATTATAACAAAAACAAAAGAAGAAAAGAAATTTGTATGGATAAGGAACTTCAACCTCATTTATGCAAAGCTAGTTCATGTCAAATGTACACAACAAGAATGACAGAAAATGTTCATCAACGAGATTAAAGTCAAACATCAACCAAATTTTTCAAGTCAGTTTTTACTTGGACTGATGAAAGAATGGAATCACTTCTATAGTCTCGTTGAAAATGATTGTCTCAACTTTTTTACTAGTAAAACTTAGGAGTAAAAGGTAATTTTTATGATTTTGATGTACAGAAACAGAGTGCAGTCAGTTTGTTAATGGTCATGCTGACATTTTAGATTGTAATTAATTCATGGCAATAATAGGACTTAGGAGTAAAAGTCGCTCCATGGGTCTTCTTCATAGACCCAAATAGAGTGCAGTGATTTTGATACCCTACAGAAAGTACAATGTAATAATGTGTCAACTATGATTTTCCACATTTTTGCTGGAGATTTTGGGTTGAACACCGTCTTACTCTTTTCTAATTAAAAAATAAATAAATAAATTTCTTTTGAGAAAAGAAAATAGAAAAAAAGAAAAGAGATGAGAAACTATAGGAAATAAGCTAATAGTGGAAATGGTTATCTTCTCTTATAAGAGGAGGTCAGGTAGCCAAATTGGTTTAAGTTCATAATAAGAAATAAAGAAATAGAGTCGAGCCATTTTGTGTCAGAAATAATAACAATGATACTACTTATTTTGCTTGCTATATATATTGACATTTTTACAAATTGCACTTCAGATTCACCATACTATTGTTGGTGGTTAAAGCTGAAAGGACTCTACCCTTCATTTGCAGACTGAGATCCTGCAACACAAATTGACAGTGATTAGCATGAAGTTTTACTGCTGCTGGTAAAGCCATATTGCAACGTTTTCAGATTGAATCAGACACGCAGAAACATGGACAAATCTTATCGGCATTGGAAGAAAGGAAATAAATCATATCACGAACAAACAGTTGAGAAAGTAGTAACATTTGTCATTCCAGAAAATGAATCCTCACCTTTAAGTGTTTTCTCGAAATCCATCAGTTGCGACATGAAACCCTTATTAGGAGATGCCACCGGTCTTTTACTTCTGACGTGATCCAATGCTTGAGATAGGCTCATACCATGCTTTTTCATTAAATAAGCAACGACTATAGTTACGCTGCAATGAAAACACAGAAAAACTGAGTTTTCTCCACTTTTTACCTGTTGGAAACAAGTGCCAGCAAGAACTTCACCAGCTTCAGATAAAGATTTTAGATTAATGAAAATAACCACGGAGATATGCTCAACCAACTGACAACGATAGTACAAACCACGAAAAATTTGCACATTTCATTCTTAATCATTCCATAGCTCTATTCACATGTTGGCATAGTATCTTCTTGTCATTTGATTGTACCATTGGACCAAAAGCAACAAAGCATTATGCTACGATATTTTAGCAGATGAAGGTGGAACAGCTTTTATTGTTATGATAGCGTTACCTCCGCGATCTTCCCACAAAGCAATGAACCAAAACACCACCACCTTTCTTCTTAGCATCGTCAATGAATTCAAAACAATCATCAAAATATTGCGAAATCTTTACGTCTTCTCTGTCTGGTACTATATCATTCACCAATCCAAAGAAAAAGAAAATAGAGAATAATCAATCACAATTCACATATTCGAAATTTAAGGCAAGGTATTATGATTCAACCAAGCATACCTACCACATGAATGAAAGAGTCCAAACCAGCAAATTACAATCAACAATTTCAATAAGTGTAGCAAAGCAGCGCTATTAAAAGAATACAGCTCACATACAAGCTTTTTCTGATCCTCAAAAGTTACATGTACTTTCAACTTCTATCCCACCGAATCACAGTTTTGACTGATCGAGGAAAGGAAATGATGTGCATAGTATCCAGAAATCAGGGGAAAGGAAGTATATCAATTAGAGGCACTTACTATCAACTATCTTGTAGACAAAGTCATTTGCGTGAACAGGGGGCAGGGAGTTGGCCACTGTCAATATGTGTGTGATATTCAAGCTTTTCAAAGCACTCTTGTTACTCGCAGCTCCAAGAGAACCCAAGTAGAGACCCTGATATATAACAGAGAAAATAAAAGACAATTTACAGTATGCATTGGAGTACTCACTTAAGTAGCAAAAGAGTACTTAAACCAATCTATACAAGAAGCTAGGTCAAGATTTCATTACCTCTTCAATTTCGCAAGGTATATTGTCCTCTCTGATGCATTTGGTTGCATACATAGCTCGCCACAATGCCGCAAGACGTTCCTTATACATTTCCTCAAACCGATCCATATTTGCCCTAAGGAATTATCTTGACGCTCGGTACGTGTTTCTTTTCAGAAAAGTTCTGCTCGTTCAAAGTGTTTGTCAAATTTCTTTGCTGCTATAAGAAATTGATCAAAATCCTTAACCCAGAGAACCTCAACTTTCCACAACAGCAAGATAAAACCCAACTAAGGCTTGCAAAAACAAAAATTCCTCCTGTAATGCAATCTTCTTAAACTGAGAGTAAGATTTTAGGTACAAACTCCTAGTAAATGAAACAACCATAGTCAGCTTTGATGGTTGGAACCAACCTTGGAAGTTCAAAGCCACATGTACTAGGAAAAACCTTCAGAGGTACTAAAATAAGTGTAGAAAGGTAAATCCTAGCATTTGTTCCAGCATCAAAGAAGTATATACTGGATTCAAAGACCAATTTCTGTAAGAGTCTACTCGAGCTTGGTAAACAATGGAATAATGTAGCCACTAAAAACAGAGAAACAACAGCAGTACAGAAGGCAAGGTCAAAGGAAGCATTTGCCTCACCACTTAAAGTATCTCAACTTCATCAATCGACTAAGTAACCATACTTTAACAATTTCTTAATCCCATTAGTAAAATTTTTCACAAAGATTGAATCTTTTCACAGTCACTAACAACAAGAACCATCCGGCAATCATGATTCAAATCACGCGATCCCAAGCAGATAAAAAGTAAAAAACATTACCAATTCAGAAACAAAGGAGTGAATGAAACTGGTGGGTTTCTCCTAATATCACAAAGCAATCAATGATTTCCCTTTCTGGGACATAATCCAAAATTACAACCGACAAATTTCCATTCATAAGTAACACATGCATGATTATCCCTGATCAAAACAGAAAAGGGAAATGATAAATTAAGATATACAACAACTTACCAGTTAAGGTTTCAAGCAGAGAGAAATTGTGGTTGATGGTGGAAACCGTGGAATAATCGAATATCAACCAGTATGTCTGATAATTGTTGGGGAGTGTTTGATTAGTTTTGTCAATTTCTGGAGGTAAGAATGGCAAGAAGAATTTTCCCACTAATATTTTATGGGTATGTTTGTCTAGATTCTGGAAGTAGCTGGACCACTAATTTCGGAATAACGTGGGCCTTCTTAGCCATGAAGTTCCTCATATTTATGGGCTATGGGCCCGTCACAAATTCGGTCCCAGTGATGAATACAATTTGTATAGAGTTCGTGTTTAGCAAATAGGACTTATGTATAAATCTCCCTTATTATGATTTGCTCTTCTAATATTTTTTTTTCTAATGCATACAATTTGTATAGAGTTTAGCTAAACACGACTTCTGTATCAATCTCCCTTACTATGATTTGATCCTCCAATATTTTTTTTCCTAATGAATACAATTTGCAAAGAGTTCGTGCGTATAAATCTCTCTTATTATGATTTGATCCTCTAATTTTTTTATTTTTTATTTTTGGTAATGAATACAATTTGTATAGAGTTATTGTTTAACAAACACGACTTCTGTATAAATCTCAATTATTATGATTTGATCCTCCAATATATATATATTTTTTTTAATGAATACAATTTGTATAGAGTTTGTGTTTAGCAAATACAACTTCTGTATAAAATATAAATTTTCCTTAGTATGATCTGATCCTCCAATATTTTTGTTATTCTAAGGAATACAATTTGTATAGAGTTTGTGTTTAGCAAACACGACTTCTATACAAATCTACCTTATTATGATTTGATCCTCCAATATATTGTTTTTATAACGAATACATTTGTACAGATTTTGTCTTTAGCAACCACGACTTCTATATAAATCTCCCTTATTATGATTTGATCCTCCAATATTTTTTTTTCCCTAATGAATACAATTTGTATAGAGTTCGTGTTTAGCAAACACAACTTCTGTATAAATCTCCCTTATTATGATTTGATCCTCCAAATTTTTTTTTTTCTAATGGATACAATTTGTATAGAGTTCGTGTTTAGCAAACACGACTTCTATATAAATCTCCGTTATTATGATTTGATCCTCCAATTTTTTTTTCTAATGAATACAATTTGTATAGAGTTTGTGTTTAGCAAACACGACTTCTGTAAAAATCTCTCTTATTATGATTTGATCCTCCAATTTTTTTTTCTAATGGATACAATTTGTATAGAGTTCGTGTTTAGCAAACACGACTTCTATATAAATCTCCCTTATTATGATTTGATCATCCAATACTTTTTTTCCTAAGGAATACAATTTGTATAGAGGTCGTGTTTAGCAAACACGACTTCTGTATAAATCTCGCTCACTATGATTTGATCCTCCAATATATTTTTTTTTTCTAATGAATACAAATTTGTATAGAGTTCATGTTTAGCAAACACGACTTCTATATAAATCTCTCTTACTATGATTTGATCCTCCAACATTTTTTTTCCTAATGAATACAATTTGTATAGAGTTCGTGTTTAGCAAACTTGACTTCTGTATAAATCTCCATTATTATGATTTGATCCTCCAATATATTCGTTTCCTAATGAATACAATTTGTATAGAGTTGGTGTTTAGCAAACACGACTTCTATATAAATCTCCCTTATTATGATTTGATCCTCTAATACTTTTTTTTCCTAATGAATACAATTTGTATAGAATTCGTGTTTGGCAAACACGACTTCTATATAAATCTCCCTTGTTATGATTTGATCCTCCAATATTTTTTTTTTTCTAATGAATCCAATTTGTATAGAGTTCGTGTTTAGCAAACACGACTTTTGTATGAATCCTTGTATTATGATTTGATTTTCCAATGTTTTTTATCTAAAAAAAAAAAACTGCTCCGGTGAACGTGCAAATGTGAATAAAATTTCTCTTACAATCCTATTATGAGAATTGAATCGTTGTCTAATCCTAAGAACCACGTGTTTTTTTTTATCATCAAATATATATATATATACTAGTGATGTCTAGTCGCGCAATGCGCGATCCTGGCCCAGTTTATCTGTAGATCTTAGAAATATTTATATTTGAAAAAAATAAAATTTTGTATTTGGAGCGATATATTTTAGAAATTTTTGAAGGATTTAGAAATGTTTTATAAGTGTGATCATAGAAATATTTGTATTTCGCAAAAAAAAAAAAAAATTGTATTTCGCCATGTATGTTTTAAAAATGTTTTATAAGTGTTACTTATTAAATATAAATAGCTTAATCGAATATATGTGTTGAAGTAAATGTTAGATAAAATATAAAAGCATCCTAATAAATTTAAATATTAGTAAGATGATTTATTGATGTTCTCCATTGGTCGTGCCAAATCAATACTTAGTTTTGGAGATTTTTAATAGCTTTGTAATAAGCTTCATCCGAAGGGTATACGCTTAAAACAAAATTGACACTTTGTAACAAAAAAACCTAATTGATCAATTCAATTTAAAAAACCACTCTAGTTGAATGAAACATAAAGAAAAAATTAAAAAAAAAAAAGTGTCACGTAAAGTGCAAAGGGAGATTTAGTAATTTAGTTATGGTTAGACAAAAGGACAATTTAGTATTTTCTACATGCCACGTGGCAATCATATGAGGTGTTTGAAAGGGAGGTTTTTGTTTCTAATATAGTAAGATATATATGTGTGTGTCAGCTTTACAAATACATTTACGATTTCAGACAAATATAACGAATTGATAATCATCAACTCATAAATATCAGAACCACAAACTTAATTCGACCAAATAGAAACAAAGAATTAAAAGAAGGGGAACAAAACATAAAATTCTCCCAACAAGTTGGAACTGGGAATACAATTTTATTTGAATGATCTGAAGAATTTAACAATTCCAATTCAGATTCAGCACAGTCTCTATTGGTTGTTAATCCCAGTTGATTTGTACACCAAATGATCACATTGCTCAAAAGGACCTCATCCTTCAATTTTTTTTGGGCTGAGACCCTATCATGGCAAAGAGAAAACTTATCAGTGATCTAAGCATCAAGTAATAGTGTTTGTATACTAATCCCTCCGTCCCAAAATGATTGCCCTATTCGCTGTAAATTTTCCAAACCAACTTTAAGTTAAAACAGGAAAATTTTTATAGCCATGGCAAGAAGGAAACACAAAATCAGATCAATAATCCAGAAAGGAGAAAGTTTTTATGTTAGTTCACAGAATGAAATCCCAACCTTTAAGAGTTTTCTCCAAGTTCCTCAGCTGTGACATGAAACCTGAATTAGGAGAAGCCACTGGTCTTTTCCTTCGGACATGTCTTAAGGCTTGAGATAGGCTCATACCACGCTTCTTCATTAGATAAGCAACAACCACAGTAGCACTGTGACATAAACACATTAAAATCTTAGTTTTCGCCGCAGCAGATAACAGTACAGCTAAAACTCTTTAGTTGTTCTAACTTCTGACAACTAAAAAGAGAATGGCTGAGCAAATATTTTTGACAGCTTCTTGTCATGATTCTCATCATCGCACAACTCAAATCGCTTATTTCTGTCGTTAGGTTTTATAACTTCTGAAATGCCACGAAAAGCAACAGAGTAGTAGTTGAATAAAATTCTGAAACATTTTGAATGTGGAAGATCTTTTAGTATGTCTTATTCAAATATTACCTCCGGGATTTTCCAATAAAGCAATGAACCAAAACAGAACCACCTTTCTTCTTAGCTTCATCAATAAACTCAAAGCAGTCTTCAAAATGTTGTGAAATATTTGTATCTTTTCTATCAGGTACTGCATTAGTTCACCAATTGAAACAAAAGGAAGAACTAAGAATCAGTTGGAAGTGATCACAAATAACACTAAGCTCGTTCACTATGTGAATCAAAGCCTTCAACCAAGAAAATATAACAGAACTACTCAATTAAATGAAATCTAAAAAAGACTAAAGCAATAGCTTTCGAACTCATCAAAAGCTGAATGAAGCATCTTACTGGCAACTATCTTGTAGACAAAGTCATTTGGATAAATAGGGGGCACAGAATAGGCAATTGTCAAAATATGTGTGACATTCAAGCTTTCTAAAGCAATCTTGTTTTTCGCAGCTTCAACAGAACCCAAGTAGAGACCCTGATATGTGAAAAAACACCAAAGAAAATTGCAGATTATGTAACAATTAGAAGGTAGCAAAGAAGTACTAAATCCAATCAATACAGAAAAAGGTATCTCTAGGATTCTAACTGATCATTACCTCCTCAATTTTGCATGGTACATTGTCCGGTCTGATGCATTTAGTGGCTATTCTCCATAATGCTGAATAGCTATCCCTGTACAGCTGCCCCAATCCATCCATTGCTGAAACAAAGCCTTCTTGTCGAAGATTAGTTCACAGAAGAAATTTATCGAAATCCTTTACCAGCGTATCTCAGTAACCTGCATCAATTGATACCCTACCAATTGAGACATCTAACAAAAAGTTAGTCCTTGACCCCCACCAAGCGAGGTCGGTTATATGGATCACATGGCATTATCATGCACCTTCAAAACAAATTTTTTTTACTTAAATTTGAATGAATCATATCACGAATAGTTTATTTCAATTGCTTTAGGTATCTCTCCATTCCTTTCAATTTGAGTTAATGAAACCACTGAAACAAGTGGCAAAGGAACCAAAAGGAACAGAATCCTAATCACTGAAACAAAAATCTTCATCTTGGGCTGTTCCAACTACATTTTAAAGTTAGAGACAACAATAATGTAAGGAAAATCATATTGATGTTACTAAAACCAATTGAAAACTACTAAGTGTAACATTTTTTTTCTTCAGTATCAGAGAGAAAATACCAACTTTTTGCAGTGAAAATGCAAAAAAACAGAAAAAAAAAAAAAAAAAAAAGAAAACCATTGACCAAATTATGGCTTGCAACTTAATGTAAACTAAAACTTCAAAAAACGATTAACAGCTCCTGAATTAAACAGTATCTTAATCCCACTACGAAATTTTGATCAAAATTCAATCTTGCAAAGTCCCGATCCAATCAAGTGATTCAAATTACACAACCCCAACCAATTCAGATCAAATAAATGAATGGAACTATTGGGTTTCTTCTGAACTCATAAAAAAACAACATTATGAACCCCAAATCAAAACAAAAATGACAGACAATTAACATATGCATGGAATTCATTGTCAAAACAGAAAAGGGCTAATGATATAATTAATTAGATGTGGAAAAAGACTTACCAAAAAGCTAACTAAGTATCATGCTAAATGAAACTGCTTTGATGGTCAACTTCAATTTGTACAGACTGCTGATTGGCCCTCGTGGACCTCGGGGTAGTTAGCAAATTTGAGAGATGAATGGCAGAGAATTATTATTTTATTTTATTTTTTTCCTCTCCACTTAGAAAACTCTGGGGAAGAAGAAGAAGAAGAAGAAAGAGTTTTTGATCAAAGAATTTTTTAAATTTTTTGGCGCTGTCATTTACCTAACCCTGGGCCTTTTTAGGCCATGCTATTGCTACTAGTTCTTTCCTCTATTTTCTTTATCCTGACCTTTTTTGGTTGGGCTCTTGGCCCAGTACTCTCTTGCCAAATGTCTTTCTATTCTTTCACACACACAAAGTGGTGGTTTAGTGGTGTTTTGTGATAGGAAATCATTCTCTTGCCAATACTTGAACGGACAACATTTTGTTTTTGATTTTGTTTCCGGTTTGGATTTGGATTGAGTTTTGAGCGAAAATTTAGATGTTTGAAAAGTGCCGCGAAATGCTTCTTCGTTTTGGGAAAAGAAGAAATGGTTGGACTAAGACTACCACGAATCTATGGTATTATACTAAGAGAGAAACCAGAGAGAGGGAATCAAATTTCTCCTCCCGTTGACACATAGGACAAAATCCTATGTATCATTTTCTTATTGGTGGGCATAAAAAATATTTACAACAATTGCAATAAAGTTCCATTGAATTTCCAGAAAAGTAATAGTTACTTCATTACACAATTAATGTATAATAATAACATTCTGTGGCCAAACTCATAAACGGTGAGAGGAAAGTTTTTTAAAAAGGATTAAAATTTGAAAAAACAACATTAATTTGAGAACAATCTATATTACTCTATTTCGTAAGAACTAATCAACTTCAATGATAAGAACCAATCAATTTTTATCTATATTACATTTCCCTGGAATTTTTTTAATTTAATATTTAATTCAGTACAAATTTTTAGAGAAAGTAATAAATATTAACGTGATCTCTGATATTTCAACTAAAATAATTCCCAATATTAAGTTTGTGTGAACGAGACTAATCAATCAATATTAATTTACTTTATTATTTTTAATCCGCCAATTCAAAAACAATTTCCCCCAAAAAAATATCTTCCCAAATCAATCATCATCAATAATCCAATTAACATCTTGGTAGTCATCACCATCAACGTATCACATCTACCATCTAAATAAGATTTGGAAAAATTTTGAGAATATATGTCATTGATAAGCTAATTGGATGAGTATTATAAAATCAATCTCCAAATCAAGGAATTGAATTAGGAAGTTATCACTATTGTTATTAAACTTTGAACCAGTATAAATATTGATCCACCCAACACCTCAAGGCTATTGAGGCTCCATTAAACCCTAAGAAACTATGCAATCCAACTTACTATATACATTCAAACCTTTTGCTATGGTATAAGCAATTTTTTCATGGCAAAAGTTGGAGACCTCCTATTGATTTTGTCAATTAGAGATTGATAGCGAAGCTTCATGTTTGCATCTTGAACGGGTTATATATAGAAGAGCAGAAGATATTGATTCTCATGAAGTATGGCAGAACGGATTATATTAGTTTACATAAGACAAGGTACTATCAAATTAGTTTTAATTTACTTTTAAATTTGGGGTTTGTAATATGCTTATTCTGTAATAGTTTTTCAAACTAATTTTTAACTTAATGCTATAATTCATGTGTCTCTACAACATTGATCTATCATCCAAAGTACAAAAAAAACTGTCTCAGGTTATAATTTGTAATTTGCAAATTAGACATTAATCCCAAAAATCAATATTATTAACTATTCTCTCATGCTTTTACAAAAAAAAAAAATAATAATAATTTTCTGTGTCAAAATAATTATTCACATGAAAATTGTATTGAATGTGAAGATTCAAACATGGCATTTATTTTGAAACATAGTGATTATTTGTCTAATTATTTTATGTAGCTTTGATCCACAATCAAGAGGTCCAGCCACAAAAGAAGACATCACGTCGATCATCATCCGGAACGGATTTAATCTTTAAAGTTCACAAAGGAAATACGTTTTAGATCATCAAGATGAAGACAAAATAATACACTACTGGGAAGAATTTAGTATTTTTTAAATTACCTTTGGATTAGTCTGGGATAAGGAGATTGTTGAGATTTTGTTATTTTCAAGTATTACATTTATAGTTATAATATATCATTAGTTTAAAATAATTGATTAATTGACATCATTATTTTGCACTGATCAAGGCTTCAACACGTCAAAATTATTAATCTTATCTATTAAATGTGTATATCCAAGTTTTGTTGAATTATTATATTTATTGTTTATTTTTAAATTGGTGTAAATTAATGTGTTTACGTGTGAAAAATAAATTCAAAGTTATAAGAGAAAAAAAGCCTAATTATAAATGATTTTCTATTCCATTGCTAATATCAAGTTTGTGCATTTTTAATGAAAAATTTCAAGATGTATAAGACACACTTGAAGCCTTGAACCCATGCCACTCACTAGATATCCCTAGAATGTACGTATGCATAAATTATAAATTGTATTCTTATAAAAAAAAATCAGTGTAAACATAATTTTCCATAAATTATACAATTTTATTCTTATACTTAGTGATTAGTCTCAGGAGTCATTTGTGCATAAATTAATCTATACTTGGTGTTTTATTTAATTTTAGTTGTATAAGATGTATATTTATCGCATTATACATTTTTCCTGTGCAATCTGTGATCTACTGTCATTTTATAGATGTAATATTTTTATTTATAGTGATGATGTAATCTGTGGTCATATAATATTTATCGCTACAAACAATTTTTTTTTATTGTATTTACCACATTTGAAATTTAAAATATTTTTTTATAAGTATATATGAATAAACCCCGCACATCGTGCGGGTTTAACAACTAGTGTTGGTAATATGGTATCAATATGTAATTATCATCTTCTCAAATCTATGTTTGTTATGTTTTTTTAGTGTGTGTTTTTAGATGTTTTTTGTATTGGGAATGTAAAAAAGTATATTGAAAATGTAAAAAAGTATAGTGGAATGGGATATTTATTATTTTAATATTATGAAAAAATCATCCAAAAAACAAAACAAACAAAGCCTTAGTTTTTCTTTTTTGGAGGAAGCCAAATTGGTTAAGTTCATAGCAAGAATTTGAAGCCATTTTTGTAGGAAATGGTATACTACGAAATAAGACAATTACTTTTGGGACGTAAATTTAATTAATTATTATTTTGCTTGCGGTTGAACTTTTATAAATTGCATTTTCTAATTCAGGACTTTTGCAGGTAGTTTCCAAGTTGATTTTAGAAACCAAAGTGGCCACGTCGCTTGTAGCCTAAAACGACTTTAACTCATCATCAGCTCAGACCTGCAATAGCAATAGCAGTAGCAATGGCGAAATGGAGTTTTACATTAGAGCATCTCAGCATCAAAGTGATAATGGAAACCAAGAACATGACATGAAGCCAAACACAAAGTCACTCCATGATTTAAAATCAAAGTCGTGTTTTTTTTCCACCTGATTATTTTGTCAGAAGATCACACTTCATTATAGGATGTCACCCCTCCATTAGGCTGAGACCCTGCAATATGCAAAAGAGATATCTTCACTGACCTTATATCAAAGCATCTAGCCAAACGGAACTTGAATGTTAAACAGGAAACAAAACTCTGTAGCCATTGCAAGACAGGACACAGAGTAAGAGAAAGAAATTCGAAACCTTTGAGAGTTTTCTCCAAGTTCCTCAGCTGTGCCATGAAACCGGCATTTGGAGAAGCCACTGGCCTTTTGCTTTGGACGTGGTTCAAGGCCTTAGATAAGCTCATACCATGCTGCTTCATCAGATAAGCAATAACTACAGTAGCACTGCAATATAACACACATGTCAGTTCTGAGATTTTCAGCATCTTTTTCGCATATCCATCAACAACTACAGATAAGGTAACTGATAGTCTGAGGCATCATCAGCTGAAAATGGAATGTCATTGTGCAAATTTTTTGTGCTTGGTTTCTTTGTCATGAAAACAAGTTGTTACCAGAATTTTTTCCTCCCATTAGGTTCTATCATCTAACATGCCACCAAAATTACAAAATAGTATTTGTAAAGTTATGTAATATTAACATATTACCTCCGGGAAATACCCATAAAGCAATGAACCAAAACACCGCCTTTCTTCTTTCCTTCATTGATGAACTCGAAGCATTCATCAAAATGTTGTGAAATATCTGTCTCTTTTTCATCTATTACTGCTGCAGTTTCATCAGTTGAAACAAAACATATCAATGTAAGAATAATACAAAGCCTCCAACCGGCGTAATGTAAGACAGCTATCATTATAAATGGAAGGCGAAAACAGTATAGGTTTTTGCATTCGATAAAAGCTGCTAAATTAAGCATCTTACTGTCAAGTATCTTGTAGACAAAGTCATTTGGATAACGAGCAGGCACAGCAAAGGCAATTGTCAAAATATGTGTGACATTCAAGCTTACTAAAGCAGCCTTGTTTTCTGCAGCAGCAACAGAACCCAAGTAGAGACCCTGATACATAAACAGACAGAGAAGGGTGAGGTTATATGCAATCACAAGGTCCTCATCCCTCCATCCCAAAATGATTGACCTATTTGTTTGGGACAACAGAAGAAGTAAAAGAAGTATTTAAACTAACTGATACAGCATATCTAACTCAAGATTTATCATTACCTCTTCAATTTTGCATGGTATATTGTCCTCTATGACACTTGCGGTATCATGGTTGATTTCCACCATTCCCTCCATTGTTGAATAAAGGAATTCTCGACCTTCTGTGCGTGGTTTTTTTATTTTTTTGTTTATTTT
The DNA here is from genome assembly GCA_949775105.1 of Oldenlandia corymbosa var. corymbosa. Taxonomy (NCBI): domain Eukaryota; kingdom Viridiplantae; phylum Streptophyta; class Magnoliopsida; order Gentianales; family Rubiaceae; genus Oldenlandia; species Oldenlandia corymbosa. The sequence goes on along the minus strand of OX459126.1, from coordinate 15,002,596 downwards.
TTCTTTTTTTAAGAGAAAAAGTTGCCAAAATCTCTCTGCTAGCTTCTATCTCAGTATCCTGCAACAGCTGATAAGCCAAACCAATTGATGCTAAAATGACAACAACTTAGTCTTTAATCTTTATCCTACTATACCAATGTAGGAACTAACACTGAATCTTTTCACCACCAAATCCTAGAAAATCCTAGTAACTAACACAACAGTATCTTAATTCTCACCGGCAAAATATCAAGAAAATACTGAATCTTTTCAAAGTCCTAATACTAAGAACCAGTTGCTAGTCATGAACTCATGATCCACGTGTAACTTCGCCTCCCAACTTAAAACCAATTGACAATGATTTGAGTGACTCACAATCTTGAATATTGGCTAAAAGTATCATATTTTACTGACGTGGAATTCTTAACAAGGATACAGATTCTCATCAATTTTCATGGTACAATATTGCCAATTCAGATCATATTCTCCAAATCAAAATGATAAAGCAACTAATGATCTCCTATTTGGGGCATAACATTAAATAAATTAAAAAAAAAAGAAAAAGAAAAGAAAAGTCAAATCAAAACTAAAAGACAGACATATAACATATCCATGGACTCATAATCAAAACAGTAAAAGGGATATACAAAGGACTTACCAGCTAATAATCATGCAGAAGAAAAATGTTTTGATGGTCAACCTCAAGGTAAGCTTTATATATTCAAGCAGCTGGTTGGCTCTCATGGTAGCTATGGAGAAAGCCCCAGGAAGCAGATCTGATCAACAAATCAAAAAACAACAAAAACTAAATTTTTTTAAAAAAACTTAGTGTCTGTAACCACCTAACCTTGGCCATTTCTTGGAAGTTGCAATCCACTAGTTCTTTCTTCAATTTGCTTCTTATTCGATTAAATTAATAAATATTATCTGGTCATTGTATTTCTTTAATCATAGTTCACTTTTTCATTAAAAAAATGGATGTTTACAAAAGCGAATTGACCTAAAACATTTCTATATGAATTTCATGTACATTAATGAGAATTAGTTGGGCATTTCTTCACTACAGCTTGTTCAAGTGAATGATCAATTTTGCTAAGAAACAAGTTACTTTAAATGGTTGACTGATGGAACATAATCTTAATATGATCTGAATTCACTTGAACAATCTATTCATCTCTTCCCATCCCAGTTTAACATAGATCAAAACAAAGTGAATGGCATTGATATAGATTAGACAGTCAAGTTGGTGTTGCTCATGCTGTAATCAGACTAAGATAAAGAGTTCACAGAGGCCTGATATTTGGCTGGAGATTTTGGATTTCAATGACTTTTTCAGCCATCCGGTGTCGTATCCAAATTCCACACCATAAACTTTGGAGAAGCTTGAACAGGATCTCTTCCCTATTGACTAAGCTCTTGCATAATCTTTTGAAGTGCTTCATTAGGGATAGGAATGTACAAGCAATCTTGGCCATCAGAATCTCGTCTCGTCTTGACCAACTCATGATCTTTAAATTCGGTTAAATGAGAATTCAACGTGACTTGGCTACTCACCAAGAATCGCTCTCGGCAGATAGCATACAAGTTATTAGTTGGCATCCCTGCAGACAAAGAGTAACAATGATCACTACTATATTGAACTTTGTATGAGTTTGTTGAAAAGGGCAAGGAACGGTGAAGGACTTTGTACCTTCTTCATCAGGATGAGCAAGTTGATGTTCTGCAAGAACTTTGAATACACTCTGAGCGTTTGGTGTCAAGCTCTGCAGAACGATTGAAGCTGTCTTGACACTCTGCGAACTACTGCCCTGAGCAAGAATGAGAGGCATAAATGTCGTTTCCACTTTGTATGGTGCAAAGGTAGGGACGTGATGCCAATACCAGTTGAACTGGGTGTGAACCATCTTCTTATCCCACACTAGCATAACAAATATTCAAAGATGTGAATCACTACAATAAGCTAAATAGCCAAAAAGTGTTCAAGAAACATAAAAGTCCCTTGGGTTACAGTAACAAATGCTCAAAAGATGTGAAATCCGCTATAAAAATAGTTCTTACAGAGTAGCGCATTCACGTGGTCAATAGAAGCAACAATACGTATATTGGGACAAGCAGCAATTCTTGAGAGATATTGCTGAGTTTCAGGGTCACGCAAACCAGGTCCATCAATGTTGTGGACAACAACACATACAAAAGAATCGTCATCCTCTACGTGTGAAGTATTCAGAAAAGCTATCAAATCATCCATGGATTGAGTAGTGAATGGCTGCTGATGTTTACGCAAAGTTCCAGAACTAGTGTTCGTTTGGGTTTTAACAAGATCCCACATGAGCTCGGCTAAGGTTATAAGAACCTACAAAGTTTAAGAACATATTATCATCATGTGACAAGAAAAAGAAACTTTCATCTTCTAGTAGCGGTAGCATAATGAAAGAAAGAGGATGAAAGTTCAATTTGCTTTCCACAAAACCTTAAACCAAAAAAGTCCCGGGCTGGAATGCCTGCTCCATTTAACATTTAAACTACAGTTGATCTAACCACCAACTCAACATCCTAGTATACGCATTGAACAAAGCCACTTATACTGGCATCCACTTACACTAGCATCCCAGGTTCAAATTGGTAATATATGAATTAGCATTTACTCATTAGACCCTACTTCCAAATGACAATTTTTTTCTTGTTCAGATAAAAAAAACTAACAATAAAGTCTCAATTCATTCAATGTTCACGAATCAGATTTACATATCAAAGCAGAATAGCACAGCAAAAATTTCATTAAAAAACCTAATGATTTACATATCAGGAATCCACAATGCTTTAACCCGAACGACAAATAATCAAATCAAATCAAACAAAGATACCTGCTTTAGGTTTATGGACTGGAGATAACCATTGATGACGATCACAGAATACTCAGTAAGTGCAGAGGAAGCAAAATCTTCAAGCAATGTCCTCTTTGACCCAAACCCATACATCAAAAGTCCAAAACCACACCTAACCATCGCATAATCAAAAATCAAATGCTGGGGAATTTTACTTTTACCACATCAATAAACCCAAAAAAATCCCAGTGCTTCAATAGTTAAAAAATCACCTTAATTCAAGAACCCATTCTTGATACAAGCACTTATAGCTTTTAATCAAATCGTCAATTTCTTTCTCATGCTTCTGCTCAATTTTGGCAACCGCATCTCTGAGCTCCTGCCATATTTCCCAGTGATAACAATAACTAAATAAACTCCAACCCTTTTTCCATAATCACTAAATAGTTCAAAAGATGGAAAGGAAGAACAGAAAGAAAAGCTTGAATTCCAGATTTTTACCTGTTCGTCGACGAGGTCAATATCGGAGAGCTTATGAGCAGACTTTTTGCCGGAATTCCCAATTTCCTTGGACAGGAAATAATTTCTGGAGAATCCAAATTCTTCTTCTTCAATTTCGTTGGGCTCCATTCAAGAGTAGTCTGATGAATGATGAATCTCTGTTGACGAAAGAGGGAAAATGGCGCCGGAATAATTTTGCTTCGTTTCCTTTCCCGCGATTTTTTTAGATTATTATGCTTGGAGTGGGCTTTGTAAACTTCTTAGATTTATTTTGGGCGTTTTGTTGGGTTGGACTCATATTTAGGTTTCGGCTATATATCATTCTGATGACCAGCCCTTTCCATATATATATATATATATATATATACTAGTGATGTCTGGTCACGCAATGCACGACCCTAGCTCAGTCTATCTATAGATTTTAGAAATATTTATATTTAAAAAAAAATAAAATTTTGTATTTGTAGCGATATATTTTAGAAATGTTTGAAGGATTTAGAAATGTTTTATAAGTGTGATCATATAAATATTTGTATTTCACAAAAAAGAAAAAAAAAATTGTATTTCGCCATGTATGTTTTAGAAATGTTTTATAAGTATTACTTATTAAATATAAATAGTCTTAATCGAATAAATATGTTGAAGTAAATGTTAGATAAAATATAAAAGCATCCTAATAAATTTAAATATTAGTAAGATGATTTATTGATGTTCTCCATTGGTCGTGCCAAATCAATACTTAGTTTTGGTGATTTTTACTAGTTTCGTAATAAGCTTCATCCGAAGGGTATACGCTTAAAACAAAGTTGACACTTTGTAACAAAAACCTATTGATCAATTCAATTTAAAAAACCACTCTAGTTGAATGAAATATAAAGAAAAAAAAAAAACGTGTCACGTAAAGTGCAATGAGAAATTTAGTAATTTAGTTATGGTTAGACAAAAAGGCAATTTAGTACTTTCTACATGCCACGTGGCAATCATATGAGGTGTTTGAAAGGGAGGTTTTTGTTTCTAATATAGTAGGATGTATATATATATATATTTTATACACAATTACAAGTACCTAGTCTATTACATGTGGGTAAAGCCTATGGGAAAGGGGGTAATACTACTAGGGAGAGACTCCACGCGCGCACGCTTTGATCTGGTACTTAAAATACCTTCCTGACGGGTGCAAAATAACCTGCACAACTCAACACACAAGGTGTTGTTAGTGGGGTTTGCACCTAAGACCTCCAGGTTGATGTCATACCCATTTACCATTTGGGCAACCCCTTGTTGGCTTTTCCATATATTTAGTTTAAGCATTGTTCAGTTTTTTTTTCATTTAAATAAAACTGATTTTTAAAAGAGCAAATTTACCTAAATCATTTCGATAAGATTTTTAAATGATATACTCCTTCGGTCCCGATATTATTATTCAGTTTGGGTTTTTATTTTTTGTACAGTCTGAAATTATTGTCTTTGTACAGCCTGTACTAAAAATAAAAATATAAATTTAACAATAATTTTAGGACGAAGAAATTACTACGTATATGTTACATAAAAATCTAACACGCAAATGACTGGGAAATACTTTTGCCAATTGCTTCGTTAGGTACACGAGATTCATAATAAGTAAAGTGGACTTTCCTTCTTTCCCACTATTACTACCCATAGTTTTTAGTGTTCTTAAGACAGATGAATATGCCTGGCATAAAATACTTTTGATGCCATATGTTGATAAGGAATAATGAATCAGCTGATCAACAGCTATGACTTATCAATAATTGTCACATCATATCAAATATACATATGAGATATTGCTGCCATTTGGGAAAAATCAGAAATGCGAAAAAAAAGGTACAAAAAATCTACTCAGCAAAACCTCAGGCCTTATCCTCTTCACATTTTTTATTCCATTTTTAGGCCAAAAGTAAAATGTAGACCGAGAGATAAGTGTGATTGGACCAATCCAAGGAAAAATCATATGCGGCAATCCTCCGCTGAAAACCATAAAAATAGCAGCACCATTTGGAATATTTAGATCCCTTTTCTTGATTCCTTCCTCTCTTTCTTCTACCTTCTTCAAGCTCTATCAATGGCTTGCTTTGCTCAATTACTGTTTTTCTCTGTACTAATCACTTTCATTGCAATTTCTGATGCCCAAGAAGGACCCTTTTTGCCCGACTCTGTAGTTCTTCCCGTGAGAAAAGATGTCTCAACAAATCAGTATGTGGCAAAAATCTTCATGGGAAATGAAGAACTTGTACCAACCAAACTTGTTGTAGATCTGGCTGGTTCATTTTCTTGGATGAGTTCTTCTACTTCTTCTTCACCCTCACCTAAGAAGCCCTTTAGTTGTTGCTCATTGCAGTGTTCAATGGCAAAGTCTAGTAGCTGCGCAGACAACGAAAGTTGTACTCTTCAAGCGGAAAATCCCATCACAAAAATGGTGAAATTTGGTGAATTGACAGAAGATATGGTGTCTGTACATGTGAATGATGGGATAAAGATTGGTTCTTTGGCCTTAATTCCTCACTTCCTGATGTCATCTGCTCCTGCGTTACTTCTCAGAGGCTTAGGAAATGGTGTAAAAGGTATGTTAGGCCTTGGAAATTCAAGAATTTCTCTGCCTTCTCAGGTTGCTGAAACATTTGGTTTTCAGAGGAAATTTTCTATGTGTCTGTCTTCATCAAATGGTGTTGTTGTCATAGGGGAAAGTACTTATCTTTCACCTCCTAATTCTGATGTAGCAAAGTCACTGATGTACACTCCCCTGGTTGTCAGTGAAAGTAAGAAGCCGAATGGTTACCACTTTCAGGTGAAATCCATCAGAATTAATGGAAAGAAATTGGCTATAAAGGAAGATTTACTGGTGAGAGCAACACAAATCAGTACTACTGTTCCCTATAGCACAATGGAAAGCACTCTGTACTCTGCATTTACAGAGGCCTATGTCAGTTCTGCTATTGCTATGAACATGAACATGGTGTCCCCTGTTGCACCATTTGAGTTCTGTTTTGGTTCAGAATGGTTAGAAACAAAAAGGGTTGGTCCAAATGTGCCAGTTGTTGATCTTGTTTTGCAAAGTGAAATGGTGAAGTGGAGAATTCATGGAAGGGATTCAATGGTTTTTGTAAGTGATAAAGTTATGTGCTTGGGATTCTTGGATGGAGGATTGAACCCAAAGGCTTCAATTGTACTTGGAGGCTATCAATTGGAGGACAAACTTTTGGAGTTCAATCTTGCAACTTCCATGCTTGGATTTTCATCATCTTCTTTGTCTAATGTTGAAAACAGAAGTTGCTCTGACTTCAATGTGCTTAAAATTCCCCAGAAGGCAAATTCTTGATTTGTAGTTTAGTTGTATTTTTGTAGAATTATTAGGTATGCTAAAGGAAAACTTTGGCCACTGTAGAGCTTTTTAGGCCAACTGATGAGTGAGAGTAATGTTTTTATTCCTCCTTTCTAATGTTATACCCAAATTCAAACATCCTGTTCTGACTTCTGACTTTCAATTTTCCTTATCAGCAATAATGGTTTTGCGCGTTTGGATGTAGGTTTATGTCAATTTGTCAAACCTTGTTATCTTAATGATTGTTCATTTATCTTGTGGAATTCCTGTTGCTACGTAGTTTCCACTTTCCTCATCATCTCATCCATTAAACAGTAGCAAATTCAATGGACTTTGACTTGTGCACTCCCTTAATTCTCATCAACTTAGGTACTGTTTGATAAACCAATTCAGCGCTTAAACTTAATTGATTAAGTATTTAATTGATTTATCACAATCTCATAATAACTTAATTGATTAAGAACTTAAATTTTAAGTGCGTTTGATAACTCAAATTATGATGTCTTAATGAATTAAGTGAGTCTGAAATACTAGTACAAATTTGAGTCTAAAAATAAGTAGTATGCTTATGTCTGAACTGAATTACTGATTTTTTTTCTATATATTTAATTTTACATTTATACTTTTGATGTTTGATCTTGAGTTTTTTTTTTATTAATCTTGGTGTTTAATTATAAATTTAAATTGATTTAAATTATTTTTATTTAATAACTATTTTTTTAATATAAAAAATAAAATATGAATAAAGTCCATTATAGATATATATTTATCATAAAGATGTTATATTTTTTTGACAATAATAAAGATATGATATTATTATTAACTGAAAAAAATAATTACATAATAAAATTTAAATATTTTTATTACATAATTTTATAATAATACTATTATTTTTATTATTATCATAGTTTCATACATATATACATCAATCATTTTTTAGATAAAATTATAAGTCAATATATTTTAAATTTCAGTGTTTAGACTTGAGATTTCAGACATTTTATTCAGTTTTCAGATTTTGATTTTTATCAAATAGACTCAAATTAAGTTTTATCAAACCGGGTTAGTAGGTAGGTAACTAACAGTAAAGTTAGATAATTTTTGGAGTCACAACTACTAAACCTTTATCCGGCAATGTAAAACTGACAATTCGTATTGTATATCACCACAGGGATTTACAAATTTTAAATTTTTATTGCCTTCGGAGTTTGGACATTTCATTCTGACTACAGTTAAGATCTTCATTCATATTTCATATCCACTTTTAATTGACAATTTATGTTGACAATGATCGCCGTACAAAGTCAACCTTTTCATCTGTACGAAAAAAAAAAAGTGAATTTTTTTCTATAAGTAGGCACAGTTGCAGATGATGCATATTCAAACTCTTACAATTCACAACCTTCCATGGCTTCTTATCATGGCAATTTGTTATACTACTTTCTCTGCCTTCTTTTCTTTGTCTGTGTGTCCAATGGCCAAAGTTCCTTTAAACCTAAGGGAATTATACTTCCAGTAATCAAAGACTCTTCCACTTTGCAATATGTAACACAGATTAACCAGAGAACCCCTTTTGTTCCTGTTAAACTCAGCATTCATCTTGGTGGTCAAACCTTGTGGGTAGATTGTGAACAAGGCTATGTTAGCTCGACTTATCGGTCTGCTATCTGCGGATCGCCTGAATGCAAGATTGCTAAGCCTAACATTTGCGAGAACTGCACCGACAATCCTCCAAGGCCAGGTTGTAATCTGAATGCCTGTTTCAACACCCCTGAAAATCCTTTCATCAATACTTTGTACAGTGGTGGTGAAATCGCTGTCGACGCGTTATCCATCCAATCCACAGATGGAGTCAATCCAGGGCCAGTTTTGAAGGTGCCAAACTTCATCTTCACCTGTGTTCCATCTTTTCTAGCTGAAGGTCTTGCCAGTGGAGTTAAAGGCACTGCTGGTTTGGGGAGGAATGATATCGCGCTGCCATCCCAACTCGCTCGCGTGTTTGGCTTCCCAAGGAAATTCGCGATATGTTTAAGCTCTTCCACAAGTTCTAGAGGTGTTGTAATTCTTGGAGATGGTCCTTATATCATGATGCCAAATATTGATATCTCCAAAAATCTCATTTATACTCCATTGCTCATTAACAAAGTTGGAACTGGATATGTGCCTTACTTAAATGAGCCTTCATCTGAGTACTTCATTGGAGTAAAAGCTATCAATATCAGCGGTAAAGCAGTGCCAATCAACAAGAAACTGTTGGCCATTGACAAGAATGGCTTTGGTGGAACCAAAATCAGCACTGGAAAGCCTTACACAGTTATGCAAACTTCAATCTACAATGCAGTATCAAAGGCTTTCGCTGAAGCGCTCGCTAACGTCCCTAAGGTGCCCCCGGTAGCGCCTTTTGGTACATGTTACAGCTCTAAAAGGATCGGCAGCACGGTAGTTGGACCCGCGGTTCCTTCCATTGATCTTATTTTACAGACACAAAGAGTGTTATGGAGAATCTTTGGTGCAAACTCAATGGTGCAAGTGAACAAGGATGTCATCTGCCTTGGTATTGTGGATGGAGGAGCTAGTCCTATGACCTCAATTGTCATTGGTGGCCATCAGATTGAAGACAATTTACTGCAGTTTGATATTCCAAATTCAAGGCTTGGATTCAGTTCTTCACTCCTGTTTAGTCAAACAACATGTGCCAACTTCAACTTCACTTCTCGAGCTTGATTACTTTCAATCTATCCCTTCTGAGTTTTGAACTATGATTGTATGCAAAAGAATGAATTTTGAACTTTGGTTAATAAAAAAGTGAAGGTTTTTACTAAGGAATGTGTTCTGATCTTGACTGTAATTTAGTCGTTACTCATATGCAATTAAAAAAAAAATAGCTTTCTTTAATTTAATTGTGAATGGAGTCAAATTTAAGGTACATCTTAGTTGTGTATGAACTGTCATCATTCAATTCTACTGCCGTATTGCGTGTGGAAAAGGGTCATAATCCTAAGAATAATCAAAAGTCAACTCTTTATTCATTAGTTACTCCCTTTCGTTCCATTTTAAATAGTCTATTTTGTTGAACTAAAACAGTACGATGTACTAGTAGATTATTAAAATGGAACGGAGGGTGTTGTATACAATGTGGAGTGGCTTTCATTTTTCAACTCAGCATTCTCACTGATCACCATTGAAGTTCTAAGGAGAAACAATCCAAGTTTCTTTAACTGATCATGCATCCCTTAAAGTTCTTTTTGCTTCTTTTAGCATTCTTATCTTATGGAATATCAGCAGCTCAACCTCAAAAAACTCTTGTTGCATCCATAACTAAAGATGTTAATACTTCTCTTTATAGCATCACCCTTAACCTTCATGAGCACTATGTAATTGACCTTGCTTCTCCATTCCTATGGAATGTTTGCCCACTGCAACACAAAACTGTGCTCTGTAGATCACCCGAATGCCTGAAAGCGCAATCTTATCCGCCTCAATCTTGTGTTTCGGTTTTACAAGAACAGTTTTCACAAGTTCCATGTACTTGTATTGTCACTCCTGTAAATCCAATAACCAAGTCCTGTGCCTCAGCTCAGTTGAGCTACAAAAATTTCTCCATTTCCTCAGTTAGTGGTACTAATCCCAATGGAAGATTAACATTCAGTCAAATTTATGTGTCATGTGCTCCTCGGAAACTCCTGCAGTCCTTGCCTGAAGGAGTCATTGGCATTGCTGGGCTTTCCAATGCTACTTTAGCTCTGTCTTATCAATTCACTCCTCTGAATCTTGGCCTGAGTAGGAAGTTCGCAGTTTGTTTGCCTGATACAGATGCTTCTCCTGGCCTGCTTTTCTTCGGGGATGGACCGTATAACCTGATGCCTCCAACAAGCTTTGATGTAGCAAGTATCCTAGCTTACACTCCCTTGCTGAAGGTTCCCAAATCACCAGATTATTACATAGATGTCCAGGCCATTTCGATTGATGGAAAGGCGATCCCCATGACAAGAAAGTCCCTAGCAGTAGACAGATTAGGCCGCGGTGGGGTGAAGCTCAGCACAGTTGTCCCTTACACTACACTCAGAACTGGCATTTACAGGTCCTTCATCAAAAGTTTCAAGAAGGCTACTCAGGGGTTTCCTAGGGTGCCTGCGGTGACACCATTTAGCCTCTGCTACAATGCCACGGCTATAGGATTTAGTCGTGTTGGGGTGCATGTTCCTCCCATTGATCTGCAGTTAGCCAATGGGAAGAACTGGACTATATTTGGTGCAAACTCAATGAAGCTAATTGGTGAAGATGTAGCCTGCCTTGCGTTTCTCAATGGCGGATTGATGGCTGAGCAGGCTATTGTGATTGGATCATTCCAAATGGAGAATAATTTCTTGCTGTTTGATCTTGCAAAGTCAAGGCTTGGATTCAGTTATACCTTATTCTCTATTCGAACCACTTGCAGCGACTTCAATTTTGCAACTATATCTTAATCTCAAAATGTCATCTGCATAACAGGGAAGTTTGTAGTAATTCTCCTGTCAGCAGACTCTTTACTGTATGTCAAAGTCATACTGTGTTTCTGAACAAATTGCCATTGTGGGTTGTTGTCGATGTTTCGCTTCTGTAAACATAACCCTCATAATTCTTGTATTTGTTTCAAGGCATTACTGCCTAGTTTGAATTAAGGAACTATATATATGTACCTTCCAATTGTGAAGATGGAAGAGTTCTCTCTGTGTGTCCAATTCTATCTTCTTGGTAGCTTAAGAAGTGAGTCATCATTTTCGCTTTTCTAGCGATGATAAGTATATCCTGTTATGCATGAGCTGAGAAAGATAGTGAGATTGGTGGAACAATGAAGGTTGGTTCACAAAAAGAAATTATGTACCAAATTGGGTAACAAACTTTATATGAGTTACAGAGAAAAAAGCAGACTTAGGTTTGATCTGTTATGGTTAACCTCGCATTCGCTTCCTAAACGCTAAGTTTATGGAAACACTCAAGAAGCATGATATAAGTTGTTTCTGTTGTATAAGTACTGTTGTACAACAACACTTCTTTACATACTAATCCTACCTCAAATCAGAACCTGAATCTCAACAAAAAACAACTTCCCAACCAGAAAACACCTGTTTGTACAAAAAAGTTTTAAAAACTAAGTCAACTTGATCCCTTAACATTTGAGCTTGCCTTCATAAGTTGAATATGAAAACTTCACTTGAAGATCAGCCACCTGCACATGTTGCAATTGAGACACAGGAAAGTTATGAGACGAAGAATGATCGAGAAATGGAAGCTAATAATATCACAAACAGCAATGAGGATGAGATGATGAAGCAGCCATTATTTAACCGCATGATTTTCAGAATGGTAACCTAAGTACATCAGTCCATACATTGTTCTGACTTTTGGTAAAAATCAATTTTACCTCATTCATCTGATTAGCCCATCTGGGGAAAAAAAAAATGCAGGCTTTAGCTGAAGCAATAGGGAGCTTTATAATTGTTTTCTCCGTATCTGCAATCCTGGCAAGCTTAGAGTTAATGGGAACAAAAGGAGGCCTAATGGAATATGCAGCAACAGCAGGCCTAAGTGTTGTCATTGTCGTTTTCGCGTTTGGCGAAATCTCTGGAGCTCATGTTAACCCTGCAGTCACTATGGCATTTGCAGTAGTTGGTTCATTTCCCTGGTTTTCGGTAACGATTTTTCTTATAAATCACTGTTTTTGCTTTAGCTAATCATAGTTACTGATGTGGCCTTCAAAATTTTGTTATGGTTGAAGGTGTTAGTGTATATTATAGCACAATTTGGAGGTTGTGTGTTGGGAAGCTTTGCTGGAAGGATAATATATGGCATAAATCTGGAACTTTTGATGACAAAACCACCCCAAGAAGGATGGGCTGCAGCTTTCTTTGTAGAATTCATGGCAACATCAATCCTTGTGTTTTTAGCTGCAACATTCTCAAGTAACACACAACCAGTAAGATAATTACTTTGCTTGGATCTTCTTTATAATTTTTCTGGCTCTTACTATGTATATAGTTGGCCCATAAGACTGGAAATGGAGGAAATGTTGAGAGAGATGAACTATGGTGGAGAGAATTTCGCATTAGAATGCCATTCACGTGATCGTTATCGATGACAATCAAATTGTGTTTTGTTATATCCCAATTTTTCATACTCTCTCGGTCTAAAAATTGTTGTCCAGTTTGAGAGATTTTACTTTTAGTACAGTTTGAACTGAAAATGAAAACTCTTACTGGATAATAATTATGGGACGGAGGGAGTATCATGTAGACATGACTTACCAAAACAAACTTGCCTTAATAACGTCACACCACTGAAACTATTTCAGTTTCTGAATTAGGTTTGTATCATATTCTCATGTCGTATCACTAGTTATCACGTGTATTTTTTCTACATTCTACATAATCCTCTAACACGCGAATGTAAAAAATTTATACAGGTGGGGAAATTGGCTGGATTTGTGATGGGAACAGCTATTGGACTTGGAGTGATACTCACAGGGTACATCAATTACTCTCACATAATGACATCAAACATATTTTTTTATCTTCTTTTAAAATAAACATGACTGGTATTTTGGGACGTGAAATAAGCAGTATTTTACACAATTTTCAACTAATTTTCATGCATCTTTTGCTCTTGTAGGCCTATTTCAGGAGGATCAATGAACCCTGCCAGATCATTTGGACCTGCAGTTTTGACATTGGATTTTGATCGGTTGTGGATCTATCTTGTTGCCCCAACCCTAGGAGCCATTTTTGGTGGCGTTTTGTATCGGGCTCTTCGACTTCAAGGCTGGGCTTGCCATCCTTCTTCCGAAGAGTAGTAATTAAACGCGATATATAATCGTCAAGTCAAATATTTTATCGGATGGTTATGAACCGGTAATTATGTTGTATATGCAAGCATTGGATGATAATGGAAAAGTCCAATATATTTATAGCTAATTTAAAAGTTTGATTTACCACATTGTTTACTTTGCCTTTGAACAAATCTGTGCACTGATGACATTGAAGAAGCCAATCCATTTCAAAGAAAACTGTTGAAGGCAATAAATTACAAAAAAGGAAAACCACTTTAGTCCATTGGTAATGGATATATTCATATTGCATAACTTTCTAAATTGACATTGACATGATTTTGAAAGTTTGATGAGGATGACAACTGCAATTCAATTTTACACCAAAATGATAGGTACTTTTTCCCATATTTTTATATCGTGCTTGAAAAAAGTTTAATCGTATCAATCATTGTGCCGTATAATAATGGGGAAAAAAAAAATACTCCCTCTGTCTCAAAATTATGGTTCAATTCGAGATTTCACTTTTAGTACAATTTGAACTAAAAATGAAAACTCAAACTGGACAATAATTATAGGACGAAGGTGTAGAAACAATGACATGCGAGTTTTTTTTTTTTTCCTATATAAATTATCATTGAGGTAAAGTGTCTCCTACAACACATCTTACGAACATAATATTATGTCTTTTTCTTCTTTTTAAATTGCATGTTGAGATTCTGGAATCCTTAAGAAAGTTTGATGGACCAATTATTAATTCACGACAGTAAATATCATTTTCCTCGAATCAACTACGCCTAACGTCATAATAAGTCCAAATCTTACGTGGTTAAAACACTATGCGTTAAGAAATAGCATTTCCTTTGAAATTTTTCTGTAATATTTATTTGTCTTCCGTTTTTCTTTTTCATTGTGTTTTCTTCTTTAAATTTTATCACATGGGATTTTAATTCAATTTTATAATTTTCTTTGTTCTATTTCTTTTATAGTATTTGCAACAAAATATATTTTGCTGTTTTTTTGAATCTTTTTTTTCTTTTTTTTTTTAAATAGATTTTAAACTTTCAAAATCTGTTCAAAATCTGAAACACGTATGGTATTTCAACCAGTGACTGAGGTTGAAAAGTAGCCGCTCATCCAAGATTAAGCGTTTGAATTTCGATGTCGCGGATAATGTGTGACTGATGGTATTGGATTTGAGTGCTGAAATATTGGATCGTGTTAATGATGACGCAAGTTCATTTAAGCATAAACATATAATAATAGTGATCAAAATATTTATTAAGAGACAAAAAAACTTACCAAATTAGAACCGTATCAACGTTTCGGACAAATGACTTATGAAATTCGGTTTGTAATACCAATAAAAAAGTGTTCCCTATATTAAATAATATTCCCTTCGTCCCAAAATTATTGTTCAGTTTAGGTTTTTACTTCTAGTACAAATTGAACTAAAAATAAAAATTCAAACTGAACAATAATTATGGGACAGAGGGAGTACAAAGTAATTAAAGATATCTGATCACATCACTTCCCACACATCCTACTAGATCATCCAATGGGTTGGCTTACTGCCTTATTAGAAACTGGGAGTACCATTTATGTATTTCCTCCAAAATAATAATAATAATAATAATAAATCCTTTGTTTTTTCATATTAGATAACAGTTTTGTTATTTTTTTTAATATAGTTTTAATTTAACAAACATGACATTTTTTTGTACTGCAAGTTTTTGTTTTTGTTCCTTTACCCTTTTTACCGTTCTTTTCCGGTTGATTCATTCTACACGAAAATAACTTTTGTTTGAACATCTCCATCTCTTTCAAGTCATCAAAGACACGAAATCCTCTGCAACTATAAAAAAAGAAGATATATATGAAGGAAGATGAAGAAGTCAGAGTAGAGTAGTTATAGTTGAATTTTAAAAACTGATTGTTGGCTCAGAGGATGTTGGTATGACTTGTACAAAAAAAGATACCATTTTTCAAAAGATTCCATCCTCGCAGATGAATGATTCTCCAGATTCTTACTCCCTAATTAGTTAATTAATTAATGGATCATAATTGTGATCCTGATTTAATTAATTTACTAGAAAGAAAAATTCACAACTTGTTCGATTACTATGGGCAGTCGCCATCTCGACTGACTTGTTTTATTTCGTTTTTACCTTCAATCTTACGTTCTGATGTTTACAGTTCACTCAATCAAAACCTAATCCACCCTATTCTTTTTTTTTTTTTTTTTGCCCCTTCAATCTTTTATTGTTATGACTTTTTAAGATCGTGTTTCTTAAACTAAAATAATATAACGACTATTTTTCTTTTTTGCATAACTGGGTATTCTTTGATCTTTTATACTATTTCCGTCCCGAAATTATTGTCCAATTTAAGTTTCATTTTTAACATTAACTAAACTAAAAGAAAAAATTCAAACTGGACAATAATTTTGGAAATGAAGGAGTCATTGATTGATGACAATTTGGTTAAACAGATAATTTTTTTAAAAAAAAATCTTCTCATGAATATAGAGTTGGATTATATCTCAGTCACACGGTGAAAACATAAACATTATTGCAACTTTGACAAGACTCATGCCGTCCAATGATCCGATAACCTTCTCAAATCGGATATGTCGGAATGAAGACATTAATTTCTAGTTGTGGTAGAAGAAAGCGATATGTAATTAAATTTGAGATGACAGAACAATTAATTTACGTAATAGTATGCTTTAAGTAAATCACAGGTTTCTTCTTCTCATTTATAAGGTTTACTCAACTTGTTACTTGTGTTGTAGATCATCCAGGTCAGAAGAACAAAAAATGTTGTAGCGAGGTAACTTTTAACTAATTTTTAATAGGGGCCTGTAAGAATAATTTGGGTAATATATTGTGGTTTTATGATTTAGTTTTTCAATCTTCTTTCTTTCAAATCATGACCAACTTGTTTATAAATTTATTTCAAAAAATTGATCAATTCCATCAATAAACCGACACCATCATTGCTCCTTCTAGTCTCTCTTTTTTTCTTGCAAATAAAGGGTATTGTAGTTTCTTTATTCACTATTATTCCCCTCCCACTGTTGAGAAGAAAACATATAATTTTGTTTGAATTTAAATAGAAATATATATCATCTAAAAATTATTATAGTAAATACATATTACCCTATTTCGATTTTCTATATTAATTTACTAAGTCTTTAATTTTTTAGGCCGGAACTTTTATTTCGGTACAGAATGAATATAATCATATACGATAAAAGTATTGACGATATAATCGATTTTAAATAGGGAAATGTTATTATTTTAATTCTTGTTCAATATGTGAACGTTACTGGCCAGCACTTTACGCAACTTGGCATCAAATTTTCAAAATTTTATGATGTTAATTGTATGTTGGCCTCAAATGTCACATTTTGATCAATTTAAAAAACAGGAATTATTTGGCTGCTTTAGTACAGAAGTGACTCGGATTGCCACTAATTTATAAGCAAATCCAGTGTTAATTAAATTATTATTTCTAGCTCAATAAAAACTGTTCCTTCCTTCCTAGACCGCGGGCCGTTCGACAGAAAATATTGAATTTAATATTGTGATGAAGAAAGCAATTAGCAAATAAATTACGTATGATGCTATCAAACTAACGTACTAAACAAGCACATAGATTAGATCACAATCCACAGTTTCAGAATCTAAAATATTGGAACAACTTGTCATTATTCGAACTTATTTTTCTTTTCCGGGCAACTTAAGGCCAAGAGATTCATGCACAATTGTGGAATCAGTCGAATGTTAGGAATAATTTTCTAGTTGACGATGGATCTTTTAGTTGTGGAAGACAGAAAGAATAAAGAGGTTAGATGATGAGTTTGTAGTTTGTACCGGAACAACAAAAAAGGGGGGAAATGATTATCAACTCCATAATATATCGGGCCAATTTAATTATGATAACAAGAATTTGATCACGGTTGCATAAACATGCAAAATAATGATTAAAACGTTCATTTGAGAAATTTTATTTTTCGATAAATCTATTCAGCTCGAAATCTAAATAACCAGAGAAATCGCTTCAAACATGGATCATAATATTAATATATAAAGAAAAAGAAAGAATACTTGTCGTATATCTTACATGTAACGAGATCAAACAAGAATGAATGAAAGTTTAGATCGTTCTTTTAGTGTGTCTTTTTATATATTTTTTTATTAAAAATATAAAATGTGTATTACAAATTTAAAAAAAAAATTAGAATGTGACATTTATTAATATAAAACTTCTGGAAAAACCCGCAAAAACACCAAACAAAGGAGTTCGTAAGTCCAATTTCTATAAAAACTGAACTATTTTATTTTATGTATCACATCAAGACAACTTTTGAATCGAACACAGTTCATTTGTCCGTTTTTATTTGGATGCGAAATTTCTGTTAGTCCAAATCCAATCTCGAAGGTGCTTCCTTCAGGTAAGGTTAGAATTTTCGACGTGTTATTACTGTGTGGCAGTAAAGTGGTCATATTGGGAACCAAATTCCCACAACATGGAAGTCTTAGGTTTTGATGGACGAATCCAATTTTACAAGTGCATTGTGAAAAGTCACGTTCAAGTAATAAATATTTCGTTTGTCCCAAAATTACAATCGTATCTCGGGTAAATATTTTTTTATATATGTCAATAATGTATGTATCCCCTCTAGATTATGAGTCATTGACTTTTGTGATCGGGAAATAAATAATTACGGAATACTAGAGACTTTTTATGCATGCATAGTAGTATAAGTTTGAAATGAAATAAGTCATCACGCTTATATTAGGGTTGAATCTTTAAAGTATATTGCGATTATCTTTCTTTTTTCTTTTGCAAAGTTAATTACGATTATCTTGTTACTTCGTATCATTGATTAATTCACTCCAACTTTTTTCTTCATTCTTTTATTTTTTCAGATGCTTACTGGAAAGGAACTATTCCCTCCATTTACAAATAGATATTGTTGGAAGAAAAACCAAATATTCTAAAATAGATGTCGTTTTCACGTATCGAGGCAACTTTTATTAAATTTTTCCAATACTACTCTTACATTAGAAACTATAATGATGTTTAATGTAGAATTGTATTAGAACTAAATGTTATTGGAACTACAATTGTATTAAGAGTAAATGAGAATATTATAGTATTTTAATAAGATAATTATTGTCTTCTTACATTTTGTGAAATCTCTCCAACGACATCTATTTGTGATTGGAGATAGTACTACATCAACTTGAAAAAAAAAAGAGCATACGAATTGCATGTTCTCGACTAAAAAAATACGCTACACAAGTGTTTTAATTGAGGAGTATTTTAAATCTTTTTACGAGTTCTGGCAAAATATATATATGTATGTATATACATATATATATATATATGTCATTATAGAAACTATAATAAATAAATAAAACTAAAACCCTAATTATTTCATGATTAATTGAACCAAGACGATATCGAACTATCGATCCATATGTTTTCCTATTTTTCAATATTCACCCTCTTCCTTGGAATAATTTTTTCTTTTTTTTTCAAAAAAAAACTTCAATATCATTTGGGACAACTTTTTTTATTCAAAAAAAGGAGAGATTTTTTTACTCTCACACAAAATACTTGGAGCAAATGATTGGAAAATCAGATCCCAAAAAAAGGACCAAAAAATAAAAAATCAAAGATTGACGTGGCACAGTCACATTCTCAATCACATCGTTATAATCTTCCCTACTCTCCATAATTTTCCCCTCTTTTGGTCTTTTCCTCTTTTATTTTTTATTTAGTATTTATTTTTGAAACATTTTACAAATTTGTTAGTGTCAACTCCAAAAATATTCTTACCAATAACTCCACAGTGGGTCCCACCAACGCAATCCGAGCACACGGGAATCATCGCCGCCCATCACCTGACCCCACTTCACATGCTGCTTTCTCACCCCATTGGATATTTCCTCAATCTTCTCTTTTAAATAGGAGTTGTAAATTAAAAACTCCAAAAAATACAAAAAAAATAATTATAGTAATCATTACGTAATTACAAAAATATCCTCCACGCCATTTTCGTTTCCTGTATATAAAGAAGCTTCCACCTTTGCAGTTCCACCCGCATTCCATGTCCAATCCTTCTCATTTCTAGAGAGAGAAAATTCAATTTTTTTCATTTCTGTGTGTTTTTTCTGAGTTTTTAGAGAGAGAAACTTTGGGGGTATATAATTTTCTCTTTTCTCTTTAAAATCGTTGGCGAAGATGTTGGGAGTGTTTAGCAGTGCAATAGTGTCGCCGCCGGATGAGCTGGTGGCCGCCGGAAGCAGGACACCGTCGCCGAAGATCACGGCGGATGCTCTGGTGAACCGATTCTTGCAGAACAATCCGTCGGCGGTGTCGCTTCAGATCGGCGATCATGCCCAACTAGCTTATACTCACGCTAACGAGTCTCCTTTACAGCCCAGGTAAATTTAAATTAAAATTAATCGATCATCAAATTAATTTTACCCAATTTAATTGCTACTACAGTAACTACAAGTTAAAAACAATTGAGAAGTCTTTTGACGACTAAAGAATGATCTGGACCGTTCATCAAAACGGTGATGAATTCTGATGATGAATGATCATATATGATCATGATGATCAAGAACTAACCTTGTTACCGTTTGATCATTATTACGCCTAATGTATATGGATGTGGATTTTACGGTGGTAAATCGTTGATAATTACGAAGTAATAATCCATTTACAAAACGTAAAAGATCATTTTGTATGTTTTTGATGGTTTTTATATGGGGATGCGTGTTTTTAATTGTTTCTCTGAATTAATTTATTCAATTTGAGATTTTACCGCCAGCCGGTAATTAATAAGTTCTACTACAAAAAAAAAAAAAAAAAAACTGGAATAGGTTAGATAAAAGTAAAACTGTTACTTGTAGACTTCTTTTCCGATTTTTGCCTCCGAAATGGACTACCGGGTTAATTTGGACTGTGGAAAAAGGCATCATTATTTCTGCTTTCTCCAAAGGTGATTCAATCAGTAGAGATCACATAAATATGCTTTTTTCCTCTTTTTTTTTTTTTAAAAAAAAAGTGTTATGATAAAAGAAAATGATTTTTTTAAGGAATTTTTAAGATTTTCATGAATGAAATATTGATGATATTTCTTTTTTTTTTTGTTTTTGTTTTTGGTTTATAATATTGATGATATTTCCCATATAAGAAATGGCCTGCAAAGTGCAAACAAGAGAATCGTGATCCAACGGTCCTGTTTAGCTTGCATGCTTCACACGTAACGCTGACCGCTGATTCCCCCCATCATTCTATCACCATCCGTACACGTGTTAATCATATATAGGATCCTACGGTACGAAAAAACCCACAAAAACAATATCACGGTAATATTTATTGAAAAAATAACCATAAATAAAATGTGAAAATTTGTCCTATACTCGTTTTTACTATCTTAAGTTGCATCGTCAACATTAATGACGTAATTAATTTGACTACATAATGGCTTGCACTTGACTGCCACGTTTACCATTGGTTGACAGCTACATCTTATCTTTTAACCATGTGGGCCCACCCGCCCACTTGGCAACCTCTGGAATCGGAATCCCACGTTAGGGGGGAATCCAGTATTTTTTTTATCTCGAACAGTTAAAAAATTCCCAAACTCCTCTGTTTGGGAGATAATGCTTTGGAAATTATTTTTTTAATTTAGTGTTTTATTTATTTATTTATTTTTGGTTCATCCCGTTACTACTAATAATAATAATAATAATTCCAGTTTTATTTTATAATCTGGATTCAGTTTTTTTTTTTTTATCTATTTGAATCAGTTTTTATGTAGGGGATCATTGTTTGATGTGATCGATGGGGTGTGTTGATAGGGACATTGAAACCGATTTACAAATCGTGTAATACTCTTTTTCTCCCAAAATTATTATCCAACATGAATTTTTATTTTTAGTTCAAATTGTACTAAGAATAAAAATTCAGAATGGACAATACTTTGGGATCAAGGAGCATATTTTTTTTTTTGGGGACGAAAGAAGTACTTCAGTGAAATTAGGAAAGTGTTGGTATGATGAGAAGCAAGAATTGCTTGTTGAAGTAATGTGTAACTTTCTTCAAAGTTTGGTGAAGACTAATGACTTCTAGCTTCCATTAGCTTAAGCATAAACAAAAAAAGGGCTCAATTTCAATCTATTGGAGGAGCAATTTTGTTCACCTAATTCAAGCCCCTCTTCTAACCTTTATTTTAGCTACAATTTCCTCATTTAGTGAAAGAAAAAGTTGACATTTTTTTATTGGTGTAAATATTTGCAGATCATTTGCGGTGAAGGACGATATATTCTGCTTGTTTGAAGGAGCACTGGACAATTTAGGGAGTTTGAAGCAACAATATGGGCTATCAAAGTCAGCAAATGAGGTAGTCTTGATGATTGAGGCTTACAAAGCACTTCGTGATAGGGCACCTTATCCTCCAAACCATATGGTTGGCCATCTTGAAGGCAATTTCGCATTCATTGTCTTTGACAAATCTACTTCCACCTTATTTGTGGCTACTGTGAGTAATCTTAATCTCTTATTAGTTTCAAATTCGATTAGTTTTCTTACCTAACATTTGTGGAATATTTGTTTTATACTTATCTAATAAACAATGGGGTTTGGTAATGACAGGACCAATTGGCTAAGGTTCCTCTATATTGGGGAATCACTGCTGATGGATGTGTGGCATTTGCTGATGATGCTGACTTGCTTAAGGGTGCTTGTGGCAAATCTCTTGCATCTTTCCCACAAGGTATAAAACCATTTGATAATGTCACACCAGTGAAACGATATCATTTTATTACAACTAGTGTTCATGCATGAATGGTTCGATCTGTTGAAATAATATTCCCTATCTTCTTATAGTTAAATAAACGCGTGTGACTAAAATAACATCGTCTTATATGTATTAGTTGGATGGAATTTCTACTCTTTTCGTCTTGCGGGGGACTAAATATGACTAGATTTATGTTGTTGATATTGATAATCTAGAAACTTACTACAAAATTGTCATACTTTTGTTTTGGTTGGTTCAGGATGCTTCTTCTCCACAGCTTATGGTCAGCTGAGAAGCTACGAGAATCCTAAGAACAAGATTACTGCTGTTCCTGCAAGAGAGGAAGAAATATGGGGAGCCAAATTCATGGTAATTAATTTAATTTACTTTTTTAAAAACTATGTATATGTCATCATCAAAAATCAAAACCCATATGGTGGAGGTCTAAATCATCCTTGTAATCAAAACAAAACGATAAAATTTCAGTGGGGGAAAAACTTGTTCCTGATATAGTGGAATGCAAAGGTCAAAAGATGATTGTTACATGTGGGGTTTAATTCAATTTTAGCCATGGAAAATTGCATTTTCGATCCAAAATTTTCCCTAAATTCGTGTTTGTTGTCGACTTTTCTTTGATGATATTTCTACTCAGGTGGAAGGACCAACAGTTCTTGCAGCCACAAAGTGAAAGAAAGAGGAGAAGGTGGGGAAAAGGACTTCTTCTGGGTTGGAGTTTTGGGAAAAAGGAAATAATGAGTAAATTATTAGTGGAGTGTGTTTCTTCTTCTTTGCTCTCTTGGTAGCTAAAGCTTAGATGTTTCTTGAATGAAATGAAAAGAGGATGGATGTGATGCCAAAAAATGTGGTGTTTAATTAGGGGACTATTGTTGTTTGTTCCTTGCCTTTCATTACTCTTTGTAGCCTTGTTTCATATTTTGTACAGTTTACTTGTTCTGTCCTGTGAGTAATAATAAAAAGCTTGCTTTCTTCTTCTTCTTCTTTTTTTTTTTTTGGTTAATGAATGATGAAACACTACACTAAGTTATACTCCCTCCGTTCCGTAATTATTGTCCAATTTGAGTTTTCATTTTCAGTTGAAAATGTATTAAAAGTGAAATCTAAAACTGGATAATAATTTTAGGACATAAACAATATCTTTTAGTGCATATGTCTAGTTCTCACAAATTTATTCTTCACAAGTAGATAGATACATGACCGAGTTACATTAAAAAAAAAAAATTACACCCCTTTCTAGACTAAGTGTGAGGTCCCAAAAATTGAGACCTCTTTGTTTAGCTAGTATTAGCGTAGTTATGTATACATTAATATTTTTGTTTCCAAATTTATTTATATTTGGCCATTGAGGAACATAAAATATAACTTTAGTAAAATATTTAGACTATTAAAACATTAGGAAGAATAGATTTTAAGTAATTGAAAACGTCTACTATTATTTCTTTTTATTCTTTGCTAAAACTCACTTAGTTTTATTAACCTACCAAAACCAAAATAAGCAGTCATCTGATTAGGGTATATAGTTCGTGAATAGTTAGGTTAGTTTATTTTTTTTTAAGTAAAATTTTTTTAATCATTATCTATTGAAAATAAAGAAGAAACTAGATGCTTGTTCCAGGCAAATGCCCGGGGCGTCCTCTCACCTAATAAAGTAATATGTAAATAATCAAAATTGATTAGGAATGAATTTAGTTTTTGATGAAGATAATTGATTGATCGAAAATTAATTTTTTAGAAAGTCTTAAATAAGTGGAGAAGGAAAGTTCCATTCACTGTCAAATTCAAAATTTGAATGAATATGGCCATCTGATCTCTTCGTTAATATTGTAAATATATTTTTTGTTTTTAAAAGGAGGTGACACGTGGCAGAATGGCTTTGCAATATGGTGCATTTGGAGCCAAAACCTTTTAATAAGAAATTGTTACATCAGCATCTTATTTTCTGCTTTAATAAGGTAAAAAGGGATAACTTATCTTTTAGTAACTAATACTAGTTTTTAATTTAATTAGAACAAAAAAGAGAAGACTAGAAAGTGTCTGCATTATCCATTCCACATTCCCACCCTTTCTCTTCGTTATTTTATTTTGACCATGCCCCTTTTCTTTAGTCCTTTTTTCACTTAATCAAATTAACAATTCATCTCCATTCCTTCATTTTCTTCTCAGCCGTATTCATCCTTCCTTTTATTCTTTTTCTCATCACAAAAACACCATCGAGCTCCATCTTTGCCATTTTGTCCACCATCAATTATCCATCTCCACTCTAAATTAGTTCCCACAATTAAAGGTTCACTTCATTCATTTTTCCGGAAGATTAAACAATCAAAAGAAACTCCATTTACTTATGGCCTTACCATAGAATAAGTCGAGGGAGGAAGCATTCTACAGCAAAATAGGAGTAACCAATAGTAAAATTGAAGTAACAACGCAGCAGAGAATCCTTGTTAAGGAACTCATCGAAATTCCCAAATAAATAAATCAAGAGCTAGTCGAACTTATGATAGTTAAGTTGTGACTGTTAGAGATCACGGGAAAGACATGCCAGGTGACTCTTCTTCTCGATTTTTAAATATTTATTTCTTGTCTTTAATTTCAAATGTTATTTTTTTTATATAATTTGTGTGTGGATTAGCATGTGGGTGTGCTTGTGTGCTTTTGTTGCGATCCGAGTGATTGTGTGCGTGTGATATATGGGACTTTGGTCCATGGCTTTATGACTGTGTGATTATGTATTATATATATAATATATATGGGGTTATAGCATGTTGTGTGGTCTGACTAAATCCCGACTTAGTGTTATATAAGTTTAAGTCTGCTGTGTGGACTGGCTCAACTTGTGCTTAGTGATATTTGGACTATGGATTGTTGTGTGGTCTGGCCAAGTCTGTGCTTAGTGTTATATGGACTTTAGCTTGCTGTGTGGTCTGACTAAGTCCATTAGTTGTGGATTATAGCTTGCTGTGTAGTCTGGCTAAATCATCGTTTAGGAAGACTATAGCTTGCTGTGTGGTCTGGCTAAGTCTCGACTTGTTTGTGGTCTTCGCGTGAAGTCGTTATTATTGCCTAAAAATTTATTTGTGGTTGCGCATAATTTAATTTCCTTGTTGATTGCTTGCGTGCATGTGATTCCCCGTATACTGCATGAAAATGTTTTTTTTAAACTTTGGAGACCTCATTGGACTTATCTCACCCCTTTAGGATTATTCTTTTACAAGTTTTGCTGGAAAGTGATACGGTGAGAAGTTTCACTGATTATAATAGTCACCATGTTATAGTAAGGAAACTGAAAATAGAATTCTATTCAGGCTTTAGTTTTAAATCTTGATTATGTTACTAGGATTTAATTTAATCATTTTGAAGTGTAATTTATTTATATATTTAGTAAATATAGTGTGAGACATGACGTGAGCTGGGCAAATATTTCCTAAAGCTCTTTAGTCAAGGTGAAACTGATTGGTGCTAATTTTGGGGACGTCACATTAAGTGCCTCTTTTACTAAGCAATCGCTAAAAAACTTGTTTTTTCATTCGCGCAAAAGTACTCTATCTTTACTCCCTGTAGTATTAGTTGTACTCAATAATTTTATCTTTCTAATAAGAGAATTGTATATGCCATAGTAACTGTAAAATGGCGATCCCTTCTCAATTATATTTTGAGGTTGTATGAACAAATAGTAAAAGAAAGGGATACAGTATATCATTCAATAGATAAATAAAGGATCGGGACTACAACAACTCTCAACTGGAAATAATACTCTGTATGAGAGTGAAAAAAAAATCGAATGGAGAAAGGATAATTTGTTGTATTCTCATGATCTCAGCCATGGAAAACAATACAAGGAAAGGAATTCCAATTTGTAATGCCGATGACCTATCAATGAAAAAAGATGTTGCATGTTGTTTTCATTTTACATTTTTACATCATGTTAATGGGAAAATTGTAAACAACTTCATTCGTCCTTGAAGAAAAAGTGTGTAATCAAATTACATCAACTTACACTTTTCTTGATAAAGTACTAATGAAATCTTACGCGCAACCCAAAAGTTGATTAGTAAGTCTTAAGAGGCTAGTAAGACGAGGTTTCTTAACCTCACTTTAGGGTTTTCCTTTACCACATTTGTTTATATCTTAACTTGGACATAAATCTAACTTTCATAATGTTGAAGATAAGCTTAATTTGGTCCCTTGAACTTGAATAACTCAGCTAGCATAATCCAATTAAGAGGGACTCTCAAACTGTCGTATGTTCAACCAATACGCCCGAGTCTTGTAATTAAAGAAGAATGTAAGTCGAACAGGAGATAAGCCGTAATTATATCATGATTTAATGAGGGTGAGTTACCTAAGAAACGTATTAGCATGATTTAGGCGTTTAGTCTCTCTTGTTGTAATAATAATAAAAAAAGAAAAAAAGAGCGCAAGTCGTAAGAGAATAATTCAACTGCAACCTGGATTCACAAGGACAACACAAGCACGTAACAAAGGATACGAAAAACGTATGCAAAAGAAGAAAATGAGCTGAATGGGCTTATGCACACTTGAGTGGATCACTGAAGGCCAAACTTTGGGCTTCCCTGACTTTGATTTGGCCCAATATCAGCTTAGCCTGCCTAGTTGCTCTAAATGGACTAGAACTCATCGAAAGAAATTAGGTAAAAGTTCATCTCATGACCACGCAGGCTTCTCATCACATCGTAATTAATCCATAATTGCAGATAGAAATGTAATCTTCTTTGTTAAGCTCCATAATCACTTTAATGCCTAACCGGGAAGTTCCTAGAATTGGTCCATTTTTGTTTCTTTATTTACTTTTTTTTTTAAACAAAAAAATATGTAGACTTTCAATCTTAATTTCTAGACTAGAAACTCAATTTTGGGGTGTGGGATATTTCATCCATTTTCAAAAAATTATTCGATTTAGATTTCTATTTTTAGATAAAGAGGGTATAAATTACTTAAAATGGTGAAGTTAATATATATATGTTGCAATTGAATAAGTCGGGCAAGACTCATGTCAATTGGATATAATTACTTTCGTCTTCGGATATTGGCAATTCAAGTATAATGTCACTTTGAGTACACATTATCAAGCAAGTTTTTCTTTTTTACTTCCTAAGCAATATTTCTTTCAGAAAAATTATGAGTTATGGGAACAACGAGACAAAATACAATGAGTAACTGAAGAAGAATCCTTGTTTTGGATTTAAGGTTCATTTACTGTTATTGTTATGTAAATCGATTTAGAATAATAAAAGCGTGATATGCAAACCGTATGAAAATAGAGTTTCGTTAATTCCTAAGAAATAAAAATGAGATAAAAACAATACAATAACCATCTTGTAGATTTTTGGATGCAGGGTAGATAAGTCTTTCCATCTAGACAACCTTTGTAAGTATTGGTGAATCATCCTTTTTCTCTTATTCAAAATTAATTATTGAAAGTTGAGTATGATGAAACTTTTCTTCTTTTTTTTTTTTGTAAAATAAATAAATAAATTGATGGTGAGGGCATGACAAGCTTCCACGTACACCCAACTCACAAGTCACCATCCACCTGTAAACATTAATTCAAAAAAAAAAAAAAAACCAACCAAACAAATTAGTCACTACCCATTAATCCATCATTAAACCTAACAATTAGTACTTTAATCCCACATATAAATAACTTTGTTGCCTTCGTATTTTGTGAGTAGTGACAACACCACATGCAGTTTGGTGGACTTTGGGCGACTTACTCTCATTCAATTCCCTTGCCCTCTTCTCTGTTCTCTGTTCTTCAATACCAAGGTTTGATGCTTTTCTTTTACTTGCTGCAACTTTGAAGAAAGACCTTTTTTTTTTCCAGTTAAAAGGGTTGATGCATGTCTCTTTTTTTACTGAATTATGTGTTCTTGTGTTTTGAAATTTTTTTTTCGGTGATTTCGTGAATTTCGATGTGATTTGGTTACTGGGTTTTGTGGGTTCTTTTGGCTTCTGTGTTTTGCAGGGCATCTGATCACCGGCTTGGATTGGAGTTTACTGGAAAGGTGATAACTTTGTCCTGAATCTCTGAAAGTTGGGATTTTTGTATGAACTTTAGTTGAGAAAGCGGTGGAATTCGGTGCAAGGGGTTTTCTTTTTGAGAAATTTCCTGTTTTGAGTTTGTTTTCCTTGTGTAAACTTGGTCGGTGTTTGCATGATTGGCGGTTGCTGTGTTTGGGTTGGTAAAAAGGTCTATACTTGAGCGGTGTTGGCTCTTTGGGGCTTCTTTCATTTGTCTGTTTGCTGTGATTATTTGTTTTGTTTATTGAAATTGCTACCTAGTTTGGTTTGTTGAGTAATTAGAGTTTTAATTACTCCTATATATCCTCTATTGGAATTGTTTGGAAATCTGGTACTTCCATGTTGGCTATGTGGCTTTTAATGAGGCCTATGAGATTTTTGCTGCTCAAGATATATGCATTTTGAATTTAAATCTGAACTTAAATGACTGTATGGTAAATTGAGAAAAGGGGTACTTTTATGTGCTTCTTTTCCTATCATATGCTGTGAAGGTGCTCGTGGAAAGAGATTTGCTTAGTTAGTTGTATGTATGAGTTCGGGGTGTTGCTTCTTGTTTTGTTATGTTTTTCCCCTGAATTCAACTACTTGTTGCTGCAGCGAGAGGCACTACACCTGGCTTTGTCGCTCAGTTGCTTTTGTCTGACTGTTTCATCTCTAAGTTTGTGTTTTGTGTTTCAGGGTTTAAGTTTTTTAACGCACCAGAGTACTGGCATAAATTTTTTTGTTAATTAGCATGTTTGTTTTGCTCATTTTTCTCCAAGTGTATATCTATTTGCTCATTTTTTGTTAATTAGCATGTTTGTTTTGCTCATTTTTCAGATGGCTTTATGGATGAAATACTTTGCATATCTATTTGAAGCTTTTCCAAGTGTATTCTTTTGTGTGGCTACTTTACTCAGATGGCACTTTGTCGTGTTAAACTTTATCCGAGAAAATGGGGGAAAGGATATTGTAACGACTCTTGAGCTTATGGTATCTGAATGGCTCTCATACACGTGCCCAATTGTGATTGCATTGTTGGATTATAATTAGTCTTGAGTTGTTGCATCTTGTACGTGTCAACTATAAATAGAAAAGTAATTTACTCCCCCTATATGTGTAGCACTACAATCGGCCGCAGGAATGAGAAATATGGCCAAATTTAGCTTGTTAGTTTCTGTTTGGTCTGCTTCTTTATTGTGAATATGTATGGAATGAGCTCGGCACGTGGCATTCAGGAATCAAATAGTGAAAGAATATATAAATAACTTGACTTGGATGGTTGTTTATGGTCTAAAGGTCTCCTCTACGTGTCACGTTGTGATTGCAGTATTGAATCAGAAGTAGTCCTGAATAGATGTGTCGGTACTTTTGGAGAGAATGTAATATAGCTTAGCTCCACTCTGTGTGTATAGCTTATATTGGATCAAGAAGTACTGACAACATGCCAATTTTAGCTTGTTAGTTTTCTTATGTTAGTCATTTATATATATATATATATATATATATATATATATATATATAATATGAATATCCATTGAACTAGTTTTAATCGTGGCATTCAGGAACCGATCATCGACAGCTTTCAACTGAGGCTTGACCAGAATGGATCAGCAAGGAAACGGACAACTTCCAGGTAGCTCTGCTCATGTGCCATATAGTGTTGCACCACCATACCAAACTAACCAAATGATGGGCCCTTCTCTTTCTGCGTCTGCTGGTGCAGTTCAAACTCCTCAGACTGGAGCCCTTCCTGCCTCTTCAGCTCAGATGGCACAACATCAACTTGCGTACCAGCACATCCACCAGCAGCAGCAACAGCAATTGCAGCAACAACTCCAGAACTTCTGGGCTAATCAGTATCAAGAGATTGAGCAGGTGACTGATTTCAAGAATCATAGCCTGCCATTGGCTAGGATCAAGAAGATCATGAAAGCTGATGAAGATGTCAGGATGATATCAGCTGAAGCACCTGTAATATTTGCTCGGGCTTGTGAGATGTTTATCCTTGAGTTAACCCTGCGTGCATGGAACCATACTGAAGAGAACAAGAGGAGGACACTTCAGAAAAATGACATTGCTGCAGCCATCACTAGGACTGACATCTTTGACTTTCTGGTTGACATAGTACCAAGGGAAGACTTGAAAGAGGAGATGCTAGCCTCGATTCCCCGAGGGACTGTGCCTGTTGGAGGACCTGCAGAGGGCGTCCCTTACTACTACATGCCGCCTCAGACTGCTCCACCAGTTGGTGCCTCATCCATGTACATGGGTAAGCCAATGGATCAAGCTCTTTATGGTCAACCTCGCCCTTTTGTGCCGCAGCAGATGTGGCCTCAACAGCAGCCTCCTTCCGATTCTTAAGTGGATCCCTGGCGTGAATGTACCGTCTGTATACCAGTGCGGCATACATGGAGCAAAGATGGAGCTTTAATCATGAGTAGTTTATATGAATGCTGTTAGACTTTAAGAGGGCATATTATGTTTCATTTTACTTGACCTTAAAAGTTGTAAACTCCAGTTACCTATAACTTTTTGGTTGCTCCTTGTAGTTTCGTGAAGTCATTTCTGGTTATAGGATTGGATGATTAGAGTAATTCCTTCGTGCATCCTCTTTTATCTGTTTCATTTTGAGGTAGTTAGACTGAAGTAATTTCTTGCCTGAAAACTCCAGCTATTAGCTCTTGAATATACAGGAAAGCCTCCTGTTTGGCTTCTCGAACTCAAAAGAGTTCTTATCAGAAGGGTGTTCAGCAGTAACAAGTTATGGCGGATACAATAAAACTCCTGGTTGAATACTTGAATAGCACAGTGAAATCCTGACATGGCTTCCAGTTAAATCCCTGATGCGATTTTACGAGTGCCTCCACTACTTGGCATTCAATTATCATAGATCCATCCTCCACGAAAGCCAACCGTGAAAACCTACATTTTCCTTCAACAGGGTGACATCTTTCAACCTTTTCACCCTCAGTGATGATGACCAGGACCAGACTTGCTGTCGAGTTTCGCAATACTTGACAATGCACCCACTCATCATTGGCGAGTACCATTCATGGTTGTACAACATTGCTACTACCCGGGAAAGCCTAAAACTTCCTGACACAGAATTGCATGCTGATTGTGACTACAATTATTCTCTTGGTTTTGATCCCATCAATAAGTGATACAAGTTGTTATGCTACAGCCTGAAGTGTCTACCTATGATTTGGGATTTCTGAATGCTGAAACATCTTCCTCCCAGCATACCTTTTTACGTTTTCAATACACCTTTTTACATTTTCAATAGAAAAAACACCTAAAAACACACACTAAAAAAACAAAACAAACATAGCTGAATTCTTAGCCGCGGCATTATAATGTATGGTTTTGTCATGATTTGTCCTAATTTCGAGGGAATCCTCAAGGAATCATTAGTAGATCACTTTGGCGTTTGGAAATTGCTAATGGCTTGTCTCAATCCAGCTTCCGTTTACTTGTTTGAATTTATTTGGGGAAATACATTATGGGCAGTGGGACAGATTTCGTTGGTTCTGTTACCATGAAAATATCACATCCTTTTTTTTTTTTTTTGAAAAAATCATATCCTTGAGATCCTTAGTTTCAAGGTCTTGATCGGAATATACATTTATTACTACAAGTTTTGAGATCAATTCACTCTTATTCTTCTACATTGCACTTCTACATTGCAGAAAGAATGAACACCAAGATGATAAATGCAAAAAAAAAAAAAAAAAATGTTCTCTTCAGAAAAAGGATTTTTTTAATCTATCTATTTATCCAAATTTTGAGTTACAAAATGTTTCTTTATACAGATGCCGTTGTTTTTAGATCATGAGCTCTAGAATATTCTGACCTCCCTGGTTTCGTTTTATTTTAGGCATTTCGATTCTTGAGGATTTCATATTAGATTCTAGTAGTAGATTTAGTGTTGTTACTCCCTCACATATTGCATTGGTAAATTCTGAATGGATTTCCGGTTAAATCCCTGATGCAATTCAAGTGTTTCTCCCTGATTTGGTATTCAATTGTTAGATATCATGTCAGTCTAGTTTCATGCTTTCATATAGAAACCCTAAATATTTCTTCAGCAAAGGTGACATCTTTCTACCTATATTCAAACATCGTCTATGGCCTGATTTGCTTTTGTTGGATTCTTGAAGTTTCTAGTTTTTATAGCCATTCTGTTATGGGGGATCCAGGAGTACGCCCTGACGAATTCCATTGCGAAATCCTGAGACGGCTTCCGATTAAATCCCTGATGCGATTTCAACTGTGTTTCCACGACTTGGTATTCAACGATCACGAATAAATCCTTTACCGAACACTACAACCGTGCTGGTTCCCGAGATCTTTGAGCTCATATCCCGAATTCATCTAAATTTTGCAAGATCACATCTTTCTTCCTCTGCACGCACCCTGGAAAATGATGATGATGATGGCCTGATAAGATGCCGAGTTTCGGACTACTCTTTCACGGATCGAGGCAGCATTGGCAATGATAATGAGTGGAAGGCTGCGACCAACATTGTCGACGGCCTGATTTGTTTTCACCGTAGGAACCATTCATGGCTTTACAACATTGCGACTCGTGAGAGCCTGGAACTCCCTACCACAACAGG
Organism: Oldenlandia corymbosa var. corymbosa; assembly: GCA_949775105.1. Taxonomy (NCBI): domain Eukaryota; kingdom Viridiplantae; phylum Streptophyta; class Magnoliopsida; order Gentianales; family Rubiaceae; genus Oldenlandia; species Oldenlandia corymbosa. The sequence continues at coordinate 14,969,664 of OX459126.1, read as the reverse complement.
ATGCGAGAATGAAAACTATACTAGTTGCTTCCTCGGTTTTAATCCAGTCAATAAACTGTACAAGTTAGTCCGAGGCAATAAGTTCTCGCGGGGCAATTTTCACCGCAAGTGCCAGATTCTCGCAATTGGGGTGGACTTGAAATGGAGAGATGTCGTCCCGCCTCCTACTATGCGCAACTTCTCATCCAGTAGGTACTCAGACAGAGTTCTTTACTGGATGAAGTATCAGCCAAATCCGGTCCTCATTGTATTTGATCTTGTTTGTGAGAAGTTCCTATGGATTCCCCTGCCAAAACATACTACAAGAAGTTATATCTGCTGAGTATCTCGCCCCAGTTGGCCGTCATGTCTGTATCGCCTGACGGGAACTAGGGGATGATTTCGCGGCACTGCAACAGGATGAAGATGTGGGGTGATGAAGAAACGTTTGTTCTGCCATCTCAGATGTCCTGTTCCACTATTTTGCGCGAGGAAATTCTTCCCAATGGAAAGGTGCTACTTTGTAGTCGCTCTCCAGCTTCCATTTATCTTCTTGATCCGATCAAGAAAGAAACCAAGCAGATTATGATGCATATAAATAAGTCTATCTCCTCCAAAATGTTTGAGCATAATGATTGGTACTCTTGGGCTATTTTCCACTATTATGAAGAAAATATAGTAGTATCCTTGAGATGTTTAGCTCCTTCCACATCTTGATGAATACATATTGTTAAGCTTTGTGATTTTTCTGTAATTGAAGAAACTTGAAAACAAATATGATGCCCACCGGATTGAGACAAGCATCACAATTGTTGAAAATATTAAGTTTACAGTGCAAGCATTTGAGGAGAAACATCATACATTGAGTTCCTTAAAAACAAACTTATGGTGCCTTCTCAGAAGTTCAATAACCTTGCATTAAGAAGAACATAGTTTAGTGGCTACATCTAGAACAAAGGTAACCAAAATTTACGTTCACTTTACATCAAACTTGGCTTAATGGTACCTCAGACACGAAAACACCAAATAAGAAAGAACATAGGAACATCCCTACCTCCTAAGACCAAACTTTATTAGCAGCCGTACAGAGTTTGGTTTGACATTAATTTTTCCTACTTTCGAGCGATTCCTCAAGGAGTGGCAGGGCATATTGCTTCCAAACTGCATCAAGATGAACACCAAGAGGGGGGTGAATACAAAAATTGTTCAGTTTTCTTCTGAATATTTAACTTTGTGGGTATTTTAATTAAAAAAAAAAAAAAAAAAAACACCCACCTTCTCCCCAAGCATTCAATGATGTCGCCTGTAAGGGTGGATCTCTTCTTTTCCTCGAACGCAAGCGAAGCTGCCTTCCTCAATATTGCAGATGCAGCGATGCAGCCTAAGACTGTCGGATTCAAACCCAGCTCTTCTTTACAGGTGGATTGACGAGCCCATGATAGAAATAGTGCGACACTGGCAAGAAAAGCAAAATAACATTTCTATTATTACAATTTTGACAACAAATGATTTGGGTATGATATTTGCTGGGAAAAAAAATGATGAAATCAAGATACTGTATCATGCAGTTAAGAATTCACATTCTAGCCATTTGAGATGCATAAAAGAAGCGCTACAAACCAGAGATCAGACCAGCCCTGATGAGATCATTTGTCATATGCATGTACAGGAGATGCACGAGTGTAAGACCAAAACATCAGACACAATACATATGACACCATGAGAAGACAATAAACTGGCATGTGTAGACAGATAACTTAAAAACCAACTCACCTTCCAGAAAGTATATCTCCCTGACCACCACAACGTCGAGGAGAACCATAACTGCTCACTGCACTAACTGCATTGAGAACCAGCAATATGTCAGGCATTTACGTCATCAATTAAAATGACATGAAAGTTCGCTAGATAAGTTCTTACAGAAAAGTTAATTTGGTAAGTACAACTTTCGCAAGTAGAATGAAATGAGTTCTGCAGGACTAAAAGTGGATTTTAATTCAGATACAATAACAAGTTCCATATTCGGTGCTGATATGACTAAGAAAATACACCATGCTATGATTTTGGAGTAGTAATCAGATATATGCCCTAGAAAACAAACAAACGAAGCATTATTGCAACAAGATCTAAACCGCCAAACTGACCAAAAACCAAAATAACAAAAAATAAACACATTACCTGTCTCACCATCACTGATAAAATCAGATTTTCCTTTCTGTAAGATTGTCACACCAATCCTGATCACAGAAAGGTTTACTTGGTCACATAGAAATTGGTTGAATAGAAATAAAGGAAAGATTACAGGAGTATAATCACAAGAGCCACAGTGATAATGCAACTATACGCAGGTCAGTATAGCTAGCAGCCAGCATTTCAAATACTATTGAAACTAAGGAACAATCAATGCCGTTTATGATTTCAACAAGTCAGTATGTAGGACATTGTTAAGATAAAAAGGAAGAACAGCGATAACATTCCCTGATACCTCTTCAACAAAGATCTAGAAACTTGTTTTAACACAAAATGTAAAATCATTTGATTCAAGCAAACAAAGCAGTAAAACATGCTAGTACTGGTCCCAAATTGAATATGAAAAGTACAGATTCTTGGCATGGGGTCAAAACAGGTAAAGGATTCAATAAAGTGGTTAGTCAAAAAAATTGAGCACTAAAAAATGCCAACAAACAACATACCCTTTAGCAAGGGATAGTAATTGCTTAGCTCCTTCATCATTTACTTCAGAACTTAGAACCTTTTGTACCAGTCGCTTATATTCGTTAATATTTGGGGTCAGGACAGCCAAGGGATAACCTTTAACCAGGTCCAGACTATTTGTGACAAGAAAGAGTCCATCCTGAAAAAAAAGCCACCACAAGGGCTTAGGTTTGAGGAAAGATGCTCAACTGACAAGCTGCATCAATTGAAACAAAATATCCACGCTTGAAGTGTACATACCCCATCTATGACCATTGGTACATTGGACTGCTTTGCATGCTTCATTATGTCACTCACACAATCCTGGAAACAGAGCTCGAGCATGAGAAAATAATTTCTCCCAACAAGAACAAACATGTTTTAAGTAATTCCTAATGAAGATTGAAGAAAGAAACTAATCTGAGACGCAATAAGACTGAAAATATTAAAAGCTGGACTGAAGTGGTCGTCAAGAACAAACAAACTTCCTTATGTTTACAAAAGGTGCCAGACAATGCACACAGGAATGCCGGATGGTCATTTATCATATATTACAACCTGGAGCTAATCTGATTCTAGCACATTGGTTTAAGAAATTCAGATAGTGGAATCTATTGTATTGACAACTTAATAGGCAGCCTTTTAACATACAATATGCAACAAGCATCAATGTGGTTTGCATTTATCCACGTAACTCACAACACATATGCCTTCTAGACGTATTGACCTTCGTACAACCTCGGAAAATTTCAGGAACTTACCAAAAGCAAACAATATCACCAGAAGGTTAAAAGTTACTCACAAGCAGGAATGGGTCCCTTCCAAGGCCAGGACCAATTACGAGACAGTCAAATCTCTCCATCCACTTATCTACCTCTTCAATAATTTTGGAGGATATTGATCTTTTATCCTCATCCCTGAACATATAATCTTGGAAAGTTAGTTGCCAAAACTTAAGTGAAAGCCAAACAACTTTTTCCAAAATCAAAACAACAACCTAAAGTGGCACTATGGCAGCACAAAAAGGTTAACAGTCAAGAAATCACCTGACGCTGTATGATTCTTCTAGAATGGGATGCACAATTAACTCCGGACTATAGCTCTTAATGACAGGAGCAGCATCTTTAGTGCAGAATACGTGTGACAAATCCGCACCCTAAACTAGTTAGATTAGGACACAGTTTTAGAATACTCATGAAAGTAAGGTAATTACAAGAGGAAGTATAAATGTCAAGGAAACTTGAAATGTTCACAGAAAAGACTCACAAGTTTTAAAGCTGAAATAGCAGAAAAATAAGGAGCTCCGGTGTATTCCCGACAGCCACCAATTACAGCTATCTTTCCTGTTGCACAAGAACACAAAAGCCAGTTCATCATTAACCACCAAAAGGCTTCTTACAACAAGTTTATAGATGCTGATAAAGTAAATTCACACTTCAGTTTCGGACCATACTAGAAGTGAGAGCTCTATCTTTTTAATATTGCTACAGAAGTCCAACAAAATAACAATGATTCCCATATCACAATTCAAAGGAACTTCATAACTACAAGCTAAACACACAATAAAGATCATTCTTTTCTTCCAGTACTATTAAGCTGAATTTCCTTCTACCACAGGTAGGCCATCAAACAACAAAGCCATTTCGGATTTACAATCTAAGAATTTGAGAACACATCATCTTATACCCATACTAAGTAGTTCAACAGCAATAGCCATGAAGAAAAAAACCACCATTAAACGCATGTCTAAGCTCGCTTAATTTCGGGAAAAAACATGAATTAAGATCAAAAGGGTTGATTTACCAGCTTGGCCTTTATGTCTAGATGGGTCCAAAGTCGGAGTAATTGATCTCAGAATCCTCGTAGAATCAGCTTCCATTGACTTCCCACCACTCACTGCTGACTGCATTCTGAGTTGAAAACCTGAATGATAAAAATTATGATTGTTCTGACCAGAATTGTTATAACCACCAAGAAGACACCTTAAAACGAAGCTCTGCCTCCTACAAACCGCAGCAGCAGCAGCAGTAGAATATCCCACCATATAAAAACCTCCTTTAACCCACTGAAATTGCAATTCCAATTCCAAGTTTCCACCTTTGTTGATATTTATTAGCTTATAAAAAATTCCATTTCCCAGAAAATTCTATTCTTTTTCTACTTGGAATATTTAACCAATTGGTATTGCAGCCTGGACAAGGATAAAAGCCCAAAAGTAGCCCAAAGATAGAGACTTTAATTTAATATTGACATTTTCAAAGTCCAGTTAATGTGTACCAAAAAGAAATAGCCCAAAACCCTCTGGCTTCATTCTTCAACCTCTGTCTTCAAGGTCAATCAAGGAAGAGTAAGAGAAAAAAAAAAGGGGGAAATTTTGCAGAAGAATGAGAGAAAGAGCGAAGATGAATGCTATGAGATCAGGGGTTATTGTATTGGGAGCTTTAGCATTTGGATACTTAACTCTGCAATTGGGATTCAGGCCTGTTCTGGAAAGAGCACAAAAGGAGCAACAGCAGCGTGAACTCCTCATCCAACAACAACAACAACAATCGAAGGACGCCTCTGAAGAATCATCTGATTGAAAAATCAAGTGATGGTTTTGCTTCTTTTCATTTTCTTTTACAATATTTCAATCAAACATGTAACTGCAACAATTCCCTCAAACTGACAATAGTATTTCACTTTTATCTGCTTAATACGGTTTTACATTTCCATTTTCTTTGAAATTTGTAATAATTTGGGTTGTTGATTCTAGTTCTTTGAGTGTTTTAGTATTCCTGTCCATTTTAATCTTGCATAGAAAAATTTTCCCTCTGCTTGCTGTTTGGGAATTTGCAAAGATGCAATCTTTTTAACCCTTGTTTCATTTTTTTTTTTAAGATTGTATTAGCCCATAAATCTGTTTTAAGGAAATGTTTCTGGTTTATGCTTCTTTGTGACTGGTCAAATTATGATTAATCACATTTCAAGTCTGCTAGCAGGATAAGAAAAACGTATGAACTTTGTGCCGAGTTCGTATCCAGTGCACCCGGGTATACTGTATACCCCCACCAAACACGCACTACACGCGCTCAACATTTTTCACCTTTACATTGAATGCACAAACAAAATTGTTTTCATCCATTTTACTGTTTTCATCCTCACGCACAAACACACACAATTGCTGGTTATCCATAATTTATCCATAAGGGATAAACTGGTTATCCAGAAGGTGTAAACTGGTTATCCATAAGTTGTAAACTGGTTATCCACAAGGCGTAAACTGGTTATCCAGAAGGTGTAAACTGGTTATCCACAAATTGTAAACTGGTTATCCAGAGGTAAAGAAGCAAACGACATGTTAATTAGGGGGCTTCCACCCCCATGATAAATTAAACGACTCCCGCGACTACCGGACTCGCAGGTCACCAACCTGCCTCGGCTGCGCCGCCCCGCCGAACACGCCAATTTTGCTAAGGTAATCCTTTTTTCGTGTGTGTGTAAGGAAAGTGTGTTATTGCGTTAAGAGGGGACACAAATTACTTGTATAAATCCCCCCGTGATAAATTAAACGACCCGGCTGCGCCGGTGCCCGCGGCTGCGCCGCCCCCCTGCCGAACACGGCAAATTTCATAAATAGTATTTAATAGAATGAGGGGCATTTTGCCGAATGAGGGGCATTTTGCCAAATGATGGAGAACAAAAAATGAATGAGGGGCAGTTTGCCAAATGATGGAAATAAGGTACGTTCAATTGTGTATAACTAATTATCCATATTGTCAATACTGGTTACCCAACTGTGTATAACTAATTATCCATATTGCCAATACTTGTTATCCACATTGTGAACACTGGTTGTCCATAGTGTGTAACTGGTTATCCATAGTGTGCACACTGGTTATCCAGTTATATTTAACTAGTTATTCATAGTGTGCATACTGGTTATCCAGCTATGTTTAACTAGTTATCCATAGTGTGCACACTGGTTATCAACAAAGTTTTCAAAATTTGAATGAATTCGGTAATTTATATATGCCACGTTTAAAAAAAAAAAAAAAAAGAAAGTTGAATTATCTAGCGAGCTTATGTTATTCTAAGAGAGTAAAGTACATGCACAGGGGAGTACACGGTGCCCCAGGTGTACCAGATAATTTGCCCTTTGTGCCTATGTCTGAGATATTTTCCCTACTTTGCCTGTTTCGATTATTGATTTGATGTGTGATACTGTGATTCCTTAAACGACCTAGTTAGCAGAATGAAGAAGAATTTGATTGAGAGATTCATCGTGTACATATGTATTTTGGTCTTTAGTGATATTTCTACCTTTTTGAACAAAATATCTCTGAAAATAATGCTCTATTCTAGTAGAAGGAAAGAAGTACACTCTCTGTCCCAAAATTATTGTGAGTAGTACGATTTGAATTAAAAAAGAAAACGCTCAAACCGAACAATAATCTCGGAAAACGGAGGGAGGAAAAAAAAAAGGAGAAGGAATACTTTCTTAGTCGTAGTTAAGCAAAAGAGGTGAAACATTTTATTTTATTTTATTTTCTTACATGAGGAACCAAACAATGATGAGTAATTGGTCTTTTTTTGACCAATGATTATGAATATGGTCCTGTTATTCTTGATGGATCCATTAGTTTGAAATCCTCTTTGGTCATTTTCACTATGATGAAGATGATTATGCGAGGATAAGTGGATACTTCAAAGTTCAAACTACACGGAGAATAATACTATCAAATATACGAAGCAAAGAGTAGTAATAGTAGAATTAGGTCACATTTGCAATGTAAATAAGTTATCTTTATAAAATCATGCTTAGGAAATTATAGAATTATTATTGAGTGTGGATTGTGGAATTGGGAGACCGGAATCGTAGGAAGTAGGTATACATCCTTCCAAGACCAAAAATGCACGTGAGTTTTACTCATTCCACCCCACCATTTTTGTTCCAATTGTCGTCCTAATTGGATGTATCTCATGCATTTCTATGCTACATTAATCATGCAAGCTCAAAGACTCATCTCAAGTTCTCAACTCCTATAAGTTTTGATGATGCCGGGCGCCCTCTACTTTAATTTTGTATTAATAAATAAATGAATTCTTGATTTGAAAAAAATAAGATAGTTACACATTTGGTTTTTTTCTCTTTTTTAGCCAAAAATAAAAATAAAAATAAAAAAATCATCTGCCAAAAGAGAAAAATATTAAAAAGTACAAGATGCAGAAATCATACAAGAAAATGTGGAGTAATAAAGGAGATAAATTTATGGGCAAATTTAAACGTTATTTTAAGTTGATTGATAAATGATAAATGTTAGGAGTTAAAATTGTGTAACTATTTTTGTAAAGTAGTTTTTGTTTCTCCGGGTAAGAATTTTTTTTTCTTTTAAAAAGGGATGACACATGGCAAAATGGTTAATGCAATACGGTGCATTTGGAGCCAAAATTTTTTAATAAAAATTTATCACATCAACATCATGTATTTTGCTTTAATAGGGTAAAAGGGATAATCCACTCTTAGAGACTAGCTTGATGATTTCTGACACGATAATTTGATTTATAGAAATTCTTCAGATAATACTGTTTTTCTGAACACGTTATTTTTTTTCGTTGATTTGAATTATGTTTGCATCATACTACTACTATTTGATAGTATGAATACAATAAAATGTAAACCCACACGAAAACATTAATTTAATCCAGCTACATAATCAAACTTATACTACACATTTCATCAAGAAAGTGTGGGATACAACAGGTATACTTCTCTATTCGTCTAGTATTCATTTTTGTGTTGTACTCCCTCCATTCCAAAATAAGTGACATTCTAGAGTTTGCACATAGTTTAAGACACACTTAAATAGGGTAGCTAAATTATTAGAATATCCTCAACTAACTCCATTAAAATAAATATTCATCAATAATATTATTTCTTTTGAGGGTATGTTTGAAAATTTTTGTCAAAAAATACATTGAAATCCGAAAACGACACTTATTTTGAAATTTCTCTATTTTGCTAAAACGACACTTATTTTGGAATGGAGGGAGTACCATAAGCGGAATAATGCAAGCAGGTATTGGGGGGATTAAATGCAAATTAAAGATGGTAGACCTCATCATTTATTGAGAAAGGATTCATTTCTTTTTTTAAAGTACATTATTCTTTTGCCCTGTTTAAGAGAGGGTCGACTTTATTAAATTTCTTTTGGGTTTTGGCCTAGGTTTTTAATTTTGTCAAATACAGCATGCTCTACGTTTATGTTTATTTTTTTTATTTTCTATTTTGTGGCAATATGGAAAGTGCAGTTTATGGACAAGTGTTCACCATTGATCAACAATTGTGTTCCAGTCAAATACAGTAATCAATTTTCTGCCGACTACAAGGATGATATCTCAGTTTGTCCCCATGAGATCTCCCTATTATTATTATTGATTATTGAAATATTATCAATTGTTATTAGAACTACTATGGTTTATTATAGAAACTAAAAAAATAATGTGGTGGTTATTTTTTTTTTTGAGGGGGATAAATGTAATATTTTTTTTTGACAACCACAATAATGTTCTACCTCTGTCAAAAAAAAATAATAATTAAGTTTTGAGATTTGTACTAAAAATAATAAAAAATTTAAAATTCAATATACATGCTGACGAGATCAAATAACAAATAAAGAGAATTATTCTTATTCCCCCTCCTTTTTTTTCCTTCTGAAAGTTTTAATTTTGGTCCATGGTAAATGAGAGGTGGGACACTAGTCTATTTATCCGTTACCATCACTTCGTTGTTTTGCCAGTTTTAGGCCCTTTCCTTTTCGGTCACTACTCACCACAAGATTAACCGATCGATCCACTCCCTCGGTTTCCCTTTGTAACACCAAAAATACACATTTTTTGGTCCCCTTTAAGCAATCAATCTTTTCTATATGCATTTTTAATTCAGCATAGAGATTATTTAAGTGGTTCATAGAAAGTAATAAACTACTGTTTTTGAATGTAAGTTCAGTTTTACAATTATTTTTTTTGAAATAATGAATAACAAGACCAAGGAGGGTTAAAATCTGTGTACCTCGATCCAATTTAGTAGCCGTCATCCATTGCAAGGAGTTCAATTTCACATGGTTGGTTTTGGTCATCAAAACCATTGAATGGTCCTAAAATACAATTTTCAATCCAATTTTTTATGCGTTAAATTGAGTGTGCAAGTAAGACAAAGAAGCCAATACATTCAGAAAGGAATGAAATTTAACTTTGATTCTGATATAAGCACAATAAATAAATGCCAATTAGAGTAACTGGTTTAACATAATGATGGTAGGTGGATTATTTTATTGAACCATAAAGTTTAAACCAGTTTTTTTCAGTCACTGTGTCTTCGGTTGCACACACTAGTGGTATTCTTCCATCTCTTTTTTATCCATTTTCACATTTTAAATGTAACATTTTTACATTCTCAACTCCCAAAAATACCAATTTTAAAAAGTTTCAAACAAAATTATCAGGATAGGAAAAGGAATATCACATTTATATTCGTTATAAGTAATATAATATTCGATACCTAACCTTATTACAATACATATTTCTTCATCCCATATAACCCTTTATGATCCTATTATAACACGTGTTTCTTAATCTCATATAACGCTTTATGCTAGTAATTTGTTTCGTCCATTTAACTCAATATATCAAGGTATACTAAATTGCAAAAAACTTAATGTAATGATTCTATAAAAGTTACACAAAGAACTTGCACTGGAATGGAGAGAATGTTTTCACTCCATATGATGCTATTATGCTTGCTATTCTGGCCTTAAAATTTGCCAAAAAAGAAAAAATTGAAAAACCATTTACTACTTGTTTTCTCGCAATTTATCTTCTAGGAAAAATATAAAAAAGCCAGTTGGACCGCTTGGACTCTTTAAAATTTTCTCTCTGTTTTGGTTTGAAGATGAAATACAGTTGTAAAAACCTTGATTTAGAATTTAGATCGTGTCTTATCAACCGCATAACACTTTCACCTTTTCCCCCTTGTTCTTCGTTAACTGCTGGGGATAATGGAGAATTTCCATGGACAAAAACCACTATTTTGATTAATCACACTACAGTTCTACACATTTTCTTTTCTTTTTCCTTCTTTATTATATGCTAAAGTTGACATTTTTATAGCATTTTTGGATTCGTTCAAGATTTTGAATTTCTACCATACTCATTGCTGTTTGGCAATTTTGCTTCCACCCCACTTTCCAGAACTGCCCACCTAGGCATTTTTTGCCCCCATCATTCCACTCTCCACCCAACTTCTTCCTTTCCTTTACTTCCTTCTCCTGCCTTTACCAATTCTTCCATTGAGTAGTAGCACAAAGTACCTTGCTTTCTCAGTACCCCTCGTCTTCTTTTTTTGGCAATTAATCAAATCTGCAAGAAAGGATTTTTTTTTGCTTGGTTTTTTGCTTGATTAGCAGCAACCCATTTCTGTTTGCTCCATTGATAAGTAAAGTAGCTTAAGACAAAGCCATGATTCAGAGAGAACTGGGTCATGATTATTGCTGTTGTTTTGAGAAACTTAGCTTGCACCCCACAGTTTGTCACTCTGTTTTGTCCTCTTGTACTTAACTGTCCATCCTTGTGCCAAATAAGCATATGGGTTCTGCTGATTTGTGCTTGTAGTTTCTCTGCTTTATAAATGTTTCTTAGACCCTTCTGCTCAAGAATTTCAAAGAGATGGTCTTTATGGATTTTTTCAAGAAAATCAAGTGCTTGCGGCTGTTTGAGCCCTCTTTGGCGATTATGGGGTTTCTTGTAGTTGCGGGTTGTGTGATTTTTAGTTTCTTTTTGTTGGATTATAAAGCTGTGATTAAAGGGTCGAGATTTTTGGGACAGTCTGATAGGCCATTGCGGTGGAAATTGGACGAACCTGGTGTTGAGAAGAGAATTAGGAAAATAGATTTCCTAAGTGATGAGGGTAGCAGATGTAATGTGTTTGAAGGGGATTGGGTTTGGGATGATTCTTATCCATTGTATCAATCCAAAGATTGCAGTTTATTAGATGAAGGATTCAGGTGCTCTGAAAATGGTAGGCCAGATTCCTTCTATACAAAGTGGCGGTGGCAACCGAAAGACTGTGAATTGCCCAGGTAAATCATTCTGTAATTTCCATTTTTAGGTCCTTTATTTATGCTGAAAATTTCATCGTTTCATATGGAAATTCATTGCTTTTAACCTGGTAAATTAGTTGAATTTGAAGAGTATTAGATTTTCTGATGCCATGTATGTTGCAGTGTGATTTGAGTTCTGTACTTATGTGTGTTTGGAGCAGAATTTTGGTCTTTGGCGAAGGCTGAATTGTCTTTTGGGGGCCAAAATATGATTATTGATTGTAGGGACATTGCAGCACGGGTTTCTTGATGCTTGATTGAGATTTTTATTTTCTTTGACTTTTCCTCCGTTTTTCACTGATGGCTAACAATGGCCACATATGACATGATAAGTGAAAGTGAGAAGAAAATGACCTTTTACTTAATTTTTTGTTGCTTGTTCCGCCACTTAAAAAGGTGGATTTTCGTGGATGCTCTGATTGTGAAAGTTGTGATCTTGTTTAATTTGAGAAAGGCAAGTGAATTAGGTTCTTTTTTGTACATAAATTGTGTTTTAAGCATGTTAAAAGGCTTTATGGATGACCTCTTTTCTTCTAACTGTCTTAATTTTTGGGAAGAAGTTGGTTGAAGGTTACCTGAAATTCATATTCATACTATCTAATCAATGGTTAAAATGAAAGAATAGACTCTGTTTAGAAAAAGTGCCTCTATATTATTTGTCTGAATTTTTTTGGTTTCCAGTTCTAATATTGGACTTCCGGAAAGTGTTGTGTGGAGTGCTACTGTAGTTTGTCACTATCATATGATTTCTTTTTTATTTAAAAAAGAAAAAAGGTATTGGTTAATGATCTCTTCTACCCCTCAAACATACAGGTTTGATGCCAAGATTATGTTGGAAAAATTGCGGAACAAAAGGCTGGTATTTGCAGGAGATTCCATTGGAAGAAACCAGTGGGAGTCGCTTCTTTGTATGCTTTCTTCGGTTGTTCCCCACAAGGATTCAATTTATGAAGTAAATGGCAATCCCATTACAAAACACAAAGGATTCTTGGTCTTCAAGTTTAAAGATTATAATTGCACTGTAGAGTACTACAGGGCTCCCTTTCTGGTTCTACAGAGCAGACCGCCTGGTGGAGTTGCATCAAAAGTTAGAACTACATTGAAGTTAGACCAAATGGATTGGAGTTCTTGGAAATGGAGAGACGCTGATCTGATTGTTTTCAACACAGGGCACTGGTGGAATAATGAGAAGACAACTAGAGGGTAACTTGATATTTCCCCGATATTTTCTTCTTGATTAACTTCTCTTAAACAATACTCCTATTCTTTTGTGTGGGAGTTATGAAGTTTTATTTTGAAATGAAGAGAAAACCTTCTGGAACTACGCAGTGTCTTTTTATGTGAACACAGTACAGACACATTTTCCATATAATACACCTTTAGTTAGAGATATATACCAGGATAGTTCATGGGTTTCTCATAACACTTGGATTAGTTAGGTTAATAATGGATACATCTCACTATAACCAGGGTAGAGATTCATCAATGTGAACCCTAAATCATTCAATTGATGAATACTTTTGTTCAAGGGGATGCTTTATTGCGGCTTTCTAATTTCCTAGTTACATCTTTTTTAGGGGATGTTACTTCCAAGAAGGTTCAGAAGTAAAGATGAATATGACAGTGGAGGCTGCATATAAGAGGTCATTGCAGACTGTTCTGAACTGGATCCATCGTGAAGTGAATACTAGTAAAACACAAGTTTTCTTCCGCACATATGCTCCAGTGCATTTCAGGTACATCCAGAGAAGCCTCGCCAATGACATACTTACTGGAATAGAACATGTAGTGTTAATATCTGAATTTGCAAGCATGCTTTTCCTTTTCCTGGAATGCATCATTTGCAACTCAAATTCATTTTCTGATAATCTTGCCAGTGTTTTATTCTTTTTACACTTTCACCTGATCCTTTTCATTCTATCTTAGCCTAGAAAAATAGTATGTGATAGTCCTTGTATCTTAATTTAAATATTTCTCCAAGGATTGGACTGAAGTGAGTATGGTCTCCAAAGCATGTAAAATAGTTTTGCATTTGGTACATAAGTAATATTGTTTCCTCCTGTTTTTTCGTTTGTAAAATTATATTCTCACGAAGGTCAGCAGTTGCTTTTAATCACACTAATTACTCTGATCCATGATGCAGGGGTGGAGACTGGAACAATGGGGGACACTGTCACTTGGAAACACTTCCAGAGCTAGGATCTTCATTGGTGCCGTCCAACACCTGGGACAAATATGACATCTTCAGGAATGTCTTCTTGGCTTACTCAAATAAGTCAGATGTCGAAGTGCTCAATGTCACCAACATGACTTCAAGGAGAAAAGATGGCCATTCATCTTTGTATTACTTAGGTCCTGTTGTTGGCCCTGCTCCTGTAAATCGGCAAGACTGCAGCCATTGGTGTCTGCCTGGCGTCCCAGATGCTTGGAATGAACTGCTTTACGCTGTCCTCCTTAAACGTGAGAATCTACAACTCGGTAACCTTACGACAATCAACAGACATGAATTTTAGCCAGTGTACATTATTTCTTTGGCAATTGGAAACAGTTTAATTTTCCAAGCGCCTAAAAGAGATGGAATTCTTCTGTACAAATGAACAGAAACCAAAGAGGACGACGAGAACTCTCTGAATTCTCTTGACCTTCTTCTGGTTTCAGGGAAAGGTAACCTTATAGGGGACAAAAGGTATAGAAATAGAATGTACTCATTTTGTGGTTTTTTGGATCATCTAAAAGTACAGGTTAGAAGGGAAGGCATTAGTATAGGTTAAAGGATCAAGTTGTTAATAAACCTTTGATTCTTCTGTATCAATCTTGTGCAATTTTATTGGTGCCACCAGCATTTTTTGAACTTTTCTTGATTCAGAATTCAGAATGCTGAAACGTTATGACCTCATTTGCATCTTCATGAAATCCTTGGAAGCCATTCCATCAATCATCATCCATTTCTCCCTTTCTTGATCTGTAATCATCTCTTCAATTTCAAGGAAGAAGACTCAAATGGAGATATCTGATTAGAGTTAGGAATGACATGAAGTATTTATATTTACGATTAAAGATGTATTAACCGAGTACGATGACGACATATAATTCACGTGTCACAATTTCAAATTTATTTAATTTAATGTCGAATTGTGACTACTTTTATTCACAAAATCAGGTGTGCCACGTAGGTAAGTCCTGATTAATACTTTTTCCGTCCTAAAATTATTATTTAGTTTAGATTTTCACTTTTAGTTCAATTTGTATTAAAACTGAAATCCAAACAGGACAATAATGAGTATAATTTTTTGCTAGAAAGAAGTTAGTTGATTTAGTTTCTATGAATATTTTAAAAATAATATACTCCCTCCGGTCCTTAATATAAGACATTTTGATTTGACCTAGATTTCACCTAGTACACATTTTTAATAGACGAAAAAACTTTAAAAATATATCCTAACAATCTAGAGAACACAATGAATGCGAAAATATATGTTTAAGATTTTTTTTTCTAATTAAAAATGCGTACTAGGTGAAACTTATGACAAATCAAAATACTTTATTTTAAGGACCGGAGGGAGTAATAATCATCCAGTCTCACAAATACGTAGATTCATTACAAATTTTCAATAAGCACAAACATTGAGCACTAGTATTTGTTTTTTATGTGTTGCTATTTGAATTTTTAATTATTTCGGTAAAGTAAATAAATTTTAATGTCAAAAGAATAGTTTATTTTATTTTTTTAATCAAAATAAATTATGCGACGGAGGAAATATAAATAAAACAGTAATCCTGATAGTAAAAGAAAATAATCGGCCACCGCTTTCTTGACCAATTGGCCGCTTTTTGTTTCTGTCCCCTGCGATTTTACAGTCACTTATAAGTAGCGTAAACCCAAAGCCTTTTTTTTTCTTCTTCTTCTTCTTCCTTGGTTTTGCTGTATCTCTCTGAGAGAGTTCCTCACAATCGATCAACAATGGCGAACTCCGCGACGCAGCCCAGTCGAACAAAGGATCTCGAGAAGCTGTTCCACCGTCCGGGTCCATTGGTGGCGGCCACCTTTGAAGCTTCGTCGGAGGTAATTTTTCAAGTCACGCTCTCCGTTTCGGGCAATCTTACGAACATGTTATGTGCATTCGAATTATCGGTTTGTTTAGTGGAGTTTTTGAATTCTAATTCGTTTTCGCAATACTTTGGTTCAGATGATTAATGATTTGAAGGAGTATGTCAAAGTTTTGGTGGTTGGGGCAGGCGGTTTGGGCTGCGAGCTGTTGAAAGATTTGGCTTTGTCAGGGTTTTCAAACCTGGACGTGATCGACATGGACAGGATTGAAGTCACCAATCTTAATCGTCAATTTCTCTTTAGGTTAACTGTTCACTGTGTTGTTAAGTTATGGTGCACTTTTTAATATATCGTGTAGAATTCATAGGTTCATTTGCAGTTTGAGATTACCAGTTTCATGGGGTTTTAGTCCTTTTTATAATCTAGCAATGCATTGGGGGCTGTGAATTTGATGGGAAACTTTGAATACTGAACTGTAATCTGCTAAGGAAAACTAATGATCTTTTAGATTTTTTGTTTAAGCAAGGCATCTTTAAACTAGTTGTCTAGTATTTTAAATTATAGTTTTCGTTTATTTAGTAGTGCTTCATGTGCCGTTGCAGGGTCGAAGATGTAGGGAAGCCAAAGGCTGAAGTCGCAGCTAAGCGAGTGATGGAAAGGATTAGTGGGGTGAATATCACGCCCCATTTCTGTCGGATTGAAGATAAACCCATGGAGTTCTACAGTGATTTTAGCATCATTGTTCTTGGTCTTGATTCAATTGAGGCCCGGAGCTTCATAAACTCAGTCGCTTGTGGATTTTTAGGTTTGTTTTCACTTCTTTCCTGGCAATGAATTTTTACTGCCCACTTTAGTTGTTAAAAACGTTATTCAACTCCATGTAGATATACTTCTTTCGACTTCTCTGCATATTGATATTTTGTTTGATCATGGTGGACATAGATGCACCTTAGCTGCCATTCAGTAAATATGTTGGATTTCCTTTTCCGTATGTGTTTAATTGTCTTAATCTGGAGTTTAATATGAGGCGTTTCCTTTATTCATCCTAATTCATTTCTGTCTTGTTACTATTGTACTGCTATTGGGAATTGGCTATTGTACTTAAGCATTCATAAAGTGTTAGATGTCCATATTGATAATGGACTGAAAAATAAGATAAAATAAGTTGATAACAAAAGTAAAGAAAAAACACTCTTTATTATAAGAATGTAGTCCAATTAGTGTGATTAATAATACAAGCAACAAATGTTTCTCTACATTAAAAGGAACTGAGTTTGCAAGTTTTATTCACGGAGTGGACACAAAAGTTCATCTTCTAAAATATTTATTCCTTGCCTCAGGTTAAAAGTCCTTATCTTATGGGTTTTATTTTTCATAATTTGGCTCCCGTACAGTGTTGAGATTTTTTTGTTGTACTATGTTTCATAGTTAATATCAGGTTGACTTTCTTTAAGTACATGTTACTTCTCTTTTTTCTTTTTTTGGTTTAACTGTTAACTTGTTACCATAAGAAAGCAGGCGCGTTGAAAGTTTGGCTTACATTGGTTGTTGGATGTTGTATGTAGAGTATGATTCTGATGATAACCCTGTACCGGAGACCGTGAAACCACTGGTGGATGGTGGAACGGAAGGTTTCAAGGGCCATGCAAGAGTTATTCTACCAGGAATAACTCCATGTTTTGAATGCACCATTTGGCTTTTCCCCCCACAAGTGAAGTTCCCCTTGTGTACTCTTGCTGAAACACCAAGAACTGCCGCTCATTGTATAGAATACGCTCACCTGATCAAATGGGATGAGGTGGTCCTTTAGCCCATGTTTCTTCTGTATCATCATTGTGGTTATGCTTGATATTGGGTTTTCCTTGTCCATCATATGACTCTGACTCTCTGACTGGCAGGTTCATAGTGGTAAAAGTTTTGATCCAGATGACCCTGATCATATGCAGTGGGTTTATACTGAGGTAGATTGAAACTGGCATCAGTTTTCTCTCATTTTTATTGTCCATTGCATGTGCGTTCTATTTTGGCTTTCCAGCTCATGGATTAATTTGCTACAGGCTGTTAAGAGAGCTGAGCTTTTTGGGATACCAGGAGTTACATATTCTTTGACACAGGTGAGTTTGAACTTCAAGCTTCCACAAGATATACTAGCATTCTGTGATGTATTTCTTGAAATTTTTTAGTTGGCCCTCCAAGGGATTGATTATAATCATGTTTTATTTGGCAATGCTAGGAAACTGGTTTTACCCCTTGCATATGCTTTTTTTTGCTTTTTTGTTACGAATGTTACGGGTGATAATACTCTCTCATCCTTGTTCCTTTTCTTCTCTCAGGGTGTGGTGAAAAATATTATTCCAGCTATAGCTTCCACCAATGCAATCATTTCAGCAGCTTGTGCTTTGGAGACCATGAAAATTATAACTGGATGTAGCAAAACCTTGTCAAATTACTTGACGTAAGTATCGTCAGTATTTCTCTGCTTCGTCGATTGTGGAATTGATAAATGCATCTCAATTTGAAAATTTACCATCTGAGTTATGATTGCAGTTATTTATGTCTTATATATGTGTGTGTGTGTGCGCTTCAAGTAACACAGACGGATGGCACCGATGTGTCATCACAGAATATGAATTCGTCACCAAAAACTAAGTTATTTATGATTGCAGTTATTTTTTGCAGTTATTTAAAAAATACTACATCTGAGTTATGATTGCAGTTATTTATGTCTTATAGTACTTGTATGCCCTTTGTTCCGTTATGTCTGTAGCGAAAGCAGTAGAATTGTTTGTATTTTTGAACATTGAGATGTCTTTTCTTAGTGACCTATTTTCTTAGTTTTTGGTGACGAATTCATATTCTGTGATGTCACATCGGTGCCATCCGTCTGTGTTACTTGAAGCGCACACACACACACATATATAAACCGTAAACCCTATATATATATATACTTACATACATACATATTTACACATACATCATTTTGCTCGCACCAAATAATCTTTAGATGGTGTCACTCAATTTGCTGAAAATAATCATATCCACCAATTTTTGGTTTCTGGTCAGTTCTGGAATGCTTCTGGTTTTAACTTTTCCATTGCATCTTGTAAGGTCTGATAAGTTGTATGTGTTGCGGAAAACAGGTATAATGGTGTTGAAGGACTTCATACTAAAGTGACAGATTTTGTGAGAGACAAAGAATGTCCGGTTTGTGGTCCTGGCGTTCTTATCGAGTTGGATACTTCAGTTACTCTAAGAAAGGTCCGTCATTACCCACTTTTCCTATAATCTCAGTTATTATGGTGTTGGCAAACTATGTGATTCACATACATTTCTATGGGAAGAGGCAACTGTTTAAGTCTTAACCTTGTCCTTTTTGCAAATTGCTAGCTTAACCGTTTTTCGTTTATGTTCATATTGCCCTTTGTGGAGAAATGACTGCTGAATGCTAATGATCATCTTAGAGTAAATGGAAAATGGACTTATTTTTTATGTTAATCAGGAAGTTAAGAGTTTTGCTTTGGTCTTAGACTGGAAAAAGATCTTCTAATTCCCTGTAGTACTTGATTGACTTGGTTTCTTATATTAATACTCGTGACATCAGAATTCACATGATTATAAAAGCTTCTTTTTCCTTAGCTACATGTTTAAGAGGCTCTGTTTCTGCTTTGGATGTGTTCTTTAGTGGCAAGAACCCTTTCCTTGCTGGCTAATCTGCATTCCCAAATAAGGACCCTAAAGAAGTGCTGTTTCATTGACTTTTACGTCATTGTAATTGAATTGCCAGCTTTCATCTTGAACTCATGTTGTTTGGATTTGTTTTTGAGTCTTTTACATGTCTTCTTGCAACAGTTCATCGATTCACTCAAGGATCACCCCAACCTCTTGCTAACTAGAGTTAGCGTCAGACACAGAGGGACGAACCTGTACATGCAGGCACCTCCGATACTTGAAGAGCAGACACGACCCTTTCTAGACCAACCACTCTTTGAATTGATGGGAAAAACTCGGAAGGATATTGTCAGTGTTACAGGCATGGCTGGTAAAGCTGACAATAAGCAATCCTGCTCGAGGAAACTGAGGATAGTGTTCAAGGGAGCTGATGGTGTTGCTGATATGGATACGGCTGGGGGAGCCTAGTCCTCTCCGTTGCCATTACCTTCAGGTTTTAATGTTAGTTGATTCAAAGATGATTTTGATGCTGTAAAGAGTCCAATTATTAGCTTACCTAAAGAAAAAAGGATTGCTGAAGCGAAATCATATTTCCTTGTAAGCAATGACTAGCTCTTAATTTTTTGGGTGAATTTTTAGGGTCTTACCTGAAAATTGTTAGTACCCCAACCAAAACCAGAAAGTTGTATCATGATTAGAGAGATTCTAGCTAAATATCAGTGCTTTTGGTTTCTACTGTCCACTTCTTTCATAGCGAAGAATCTTTTCGAGTTCATGTTGTCGTGCCGACATATTTACCATGTCTATCTATAATTTGATCTTCGACAAAGAAAACGTCCTTTTCCAGACGAATTAAACTGTATGTTTGCCGACCAAATGCAACTGGAAAGGAAGAACGCGTTAAATGCGCAAGAAACCGACGTTAAGAGACTTTTCTTAGCCCAACTTGTTTTTTTTGAAGGTCTATTTCAGCACAAAATTATCATTACCACTTCATCATCATCACTGTCTGAAGTGCTTGTCTGACTGTAACAGTAATCAGCCCGGACTGTTATGTATCAAAGTTACGAAATTTAATAAATGGTTTGAACAATTATGTATGGATTAAAGTTACCAAACTCTGAATTACTCTGTAACAACGTAGTAAGTTAGTTCAGTTCCGAAATAATGTCACCAAACTTAAATCAGTTGAGCAGTTATTTATGCAGGCGGTATCAGACAGTGGCGGAGCTAGGGGGAACGAAGGGACCTGTTCAATTTTTATAATTAACAGACGAATCTTAAATTTTTAATAAAATAACTATGTATTATATAATTTTTCGCACTTCTTACATTGATTTCCCGACTTATTAGTAATTTTTTTTTTCTTCTAAATTTTGCACCCTTATATATAAATTTTCTGGCTCCGCTGCTAGTGATATCAGGTACGAAATAATGTTACCAAACTCAAATCGCTTGATCAATTGTTTGTAATTGACGTAGGTGGTATCGGTGCAACTTGAAACCTGAATGCGATGTCTGAACAAGGGAAGTAATATCCTCCACCCAAACTATACACATCTCATCAAAACTGGGATAATGCTAATAAAACTTGACGGCTAAAAATGGCCGACTCTCTTTTCTGAGATATACCTTTCAAATCTATTATCCAATAAATTCGGAGTACAACACTTCCGCAATCAAGTCTTTGGACTTTACTGATAACTGATAATATTGTTTGTACATTCAATGCCCATCTCAATTGACTAAGCAGAGATAGATAAAAATACTTTTTTTCGTCCCAAAATTTGTATCATGTTACTTATATAACATATCTCGTGAAATAAAATATCGTCCAAAAACTTTCAGACCACGATCTTTGGTTCAGGGGAATGGATATGGGGCCTTAATTTGTTTCTTCCTTACCCAGCAAACCTTGTGGATGAATTGTGGCTACTTGCACCTTACAGATTTGATATTATGATAATGTTGTTGGGAAGCAAATTCATTTATCAATTTTTAGTACTTATCCACTTGTTTGTGCAAAAGTCTTTAATTTTAGGGAGTTATATATTGTATTTGTAGAATACCCTCAAAGTTTGAATTTTTGTAACTAAATCCCCAAAAAATTGTTAAACTTTATTGGTTGAACTTACATTTGGTTATTTTCAAGTTAAATCAAATAGCACAAGTGTAGTTTTTTTTTTTTTTTTTAAAAAAAATAAAATTGGATGGTCCCAGCAGAATCAAACACTTTACCTCCTGATAATAACCATCTCTTGTTCTAATCCCTTAACCATCCCACCCAACCCTCCCACCCCTGGTACAAGTGTAGTTTGCATACAATCTTGCAAGAAGAAAAGAAACTGCTTTCTACTTCGGCTAGATGATTATGCTATTTTTCAAACACTAGTATGTAAAATAACGGATTCAAGTTTCGACATGAAAAATATAAGAATATCTATTGAATTTCATTAAAATGATCCATTTGGAGTACAATTGTAACAAATCAACATCTTATAAGGGGCTCAATTGTTGTTTCTATAATGAAGCCAGTGTAATATAAACTCTTTTTATGTTATTATCAACATCTTTAAGTCTTCATCAGCACCAGTAAATGTTGAATTTGGATCGATATCTAGTCTTATACAAATATTAGCCTTCCACTTGCTAAATCATATTCATTCATCCACTTGATGTCCATATAATTATCATCCTACTAGTTGCCGCCTTCATATATTAGTATTCATTTCTTGAAGATTCCTTGGCTACCAATTTTGGCATGATTCTACTGTAGACCGACAACAACATTCCCAATATATCTCAAGCAAGAAATGATCTAAATCAAAACGTCTCTGAAATTTTTTGAACAAGCTTCAAAGAATAGCTAATCAATTTTAATGAGGAAAAATTGCAGAGATTTCTTGACAATGTATATACAATCACTCAAGACAATACTAAATACTAATGGGGACAACAAGATAAGTGTTTGAAGCTTTAACAATCACTTTCTCATTCAAAAGAAACCTGCCCTATTACGTATGCGGTCCAGTGTTTACTTACTATAATATTGTTAAGGGAATGAGAGGAAGGGCACCCACACATCGAAAAAATAGAGAAATCAAAACACCGTAACAAAAGAGATCATTTGTTTCACATTTTATATACGTGTTGTATATAAATGACGAGAATTTAACATTTGCAGTTGTTGTTAAAACTATATATATATATATATATATATATATATATATTTCTTTTCTTTTAACGATGACACACCGGCGATTCCGTGTATTTTCAAAAGTGCATGTTTGCCTGTTTGGCACATGGAAAGATTGGAAAAATATGAACACAAAAACTAGTGGAGATGTGAGTGTGATCATGTGAGAGATATGGGAAAGAGTGGTATCACATTCACAACCAATTAAGTAAATTCTCAAAAGATGGAAGTCTATCGAACCTATATCATCTATCTTTTCTTTGTTTCTTTTGGATTCTTTTTAAGAATTTTTGGATCAGATATGTGTTTTAAGATTGTGGGCTGTTGGCTCTTGTCTTTGCTGCTTCCTTTTTCTTTTATTTTCTTTTTTCTCCTTCTCATATTTTCATACTTCTTTCGTCCCAAATAATATAACAAACACGATAATTGTATTTTGAGACAGACCGACGAGTATATCTTTCCCACAACTGGATAATATCATTAACACACTTCATGATCCTTGTGGGGCTCTCCCATAACATATACAGATTAGGCCAGCCAACTGCTGACCCTTTTTTTTTTTTCCTTCTCTTGTTCTTCTGTCCCCACTTCCCACATGTACTACAGCCCATAGATCCTTACTTATAACCCATCCTTTTGTGCCTATGAATCTATCACCACTATTTTTGTATAAGTACATCATCACATCCCTCCCATTCCAAATTACATGAAACAAAACCAAAGGGTTTTCATTTGAAAGTACTGCTATAAATCACAAGCTAGTTTTTAGTCTTTTTAGGTCAAGACAAGACATAATGGAAGCTATAGCAGCAGTTCATCATGAACTTGATGATGATGTCTTCTTTGCAGACTTAAGCAAACAAATCTCTTTACTCATCATGGATGATGATGATGATGACTTGGTTTCTCATTCTTCTTCAGTTTCTCTTCAGGTAAATTGGGTTCATTTTCTTCCTTCATTTCTTGTTCTATTAGGCCATGTTGATTTCTGGAAGAATTTAGACTGATTTCTGTATCTTTTGGTGTTCTTCAGGGATTCTCTCAATCAAACCATTATCCTTCAACACAACAATCACTTCCATTTGTTTATGATCAGCAAGCTTGCAGAAGGGAAAGCAAAGGGACAGGAGTTTTTATTCCAACTTCATTGATTTCACAACCTAGAAGAAAGAACAAGAATTCAGGGAAGAATAACAACAGCAGTTTTTCCAACTCAAAATTGGCCAAGAATCAGAATCAAGAAAAATCATCAAGAGGGATGATTCTTCCTCATCAGCATCATCATCATCATCATGTCTCCTACAATCATCACAAGCCATCTAACTATGATTCATTTAAGCTTCCAAAGGAACTTTACTAGTTTAATCAATTAGTGACACTATTATATTATTACTACTATTCTTTATTTGTGTGAGCTCTAGAAAGTCTTATGTAGATAACCAAATTGAATAAGCTCTCAACCAATTACAATTCAAGAGCTCAAGAAAAATCATAGGAGAGCAAAATTGTAGCCTCAACAAAGGAAATGAAGTTGAGTGCTACAATCTCATGTGTTAGGGAGAGAACGTCATTTAATTTGATTCATTGTCTATTAGGAGAGAGTTGTGTTCATTTGTTGTTTTTAGCTTCAGGGAGAATGGTCAACCCTAAAAGGTTGGGGACCTCATCCCTAATTTAGAGTGGAGATTAATTTGTTGTGATGTTTTTATCAAAAGTTTGACATTTCAATGTCAAAAAGAATAGTGATTCTTTCATTCTAACGAAATTGTTCTGTGTTATACGAATCTAAAAATTTCACCTCTAATTACAAAATACAGATATCTCGATCGACCTCAGTATCATGAACGAAGAAAAGCTAATTATCGATGCTGACAAGTACACACAGTTGATTACTAATTAAGAAAATGATTTGTTGTTATTAATATTATCATTAAGATTATCAGATGCAATCAAGCAAGTGATGTGATCATGTTCATGAAATGGAGATAAACAAAGAAAAAACTAAAGAGGCAAAATGGCGGTGATCTGTTTTCTTAGTTGGCCTTTCGCACTTTGTTTGAGTCACCAGCTGTAGTTTGAGTTGTGCTTTCAGTTAATTCACATGGTTGCCATCAGACTCTTTTACACAATTCCTACTTTTTTCTTTCATTATTTATTTATTTATTTTTTTTGTGTAGAATGAATGAATGAATGAATGATATGTCGGCAAAAAATGTTACATGGTGTCACGTTTGACCTGAAATTAATATGGAACTATATGCCTAGTGTTGTGGAGGGTCAACGCCAAAATGCCAAAACGAAATTCTTCATCCATAAAGTTTTCCATAGAGCCCTACGATGCAATATGCTAGTTTACTACAAGAATTTTCATGCTTTTTTCTTTTTTCGATAATTTTCATAATTATTTATGAAGACATCATGGCTAGAGATAGAGCTTAGTGTATGGAATAAAGTGATTAAGAAATACTAACCGTTTGGAAAAGTAGTGTTTTTTTTCTTTTTCTTTTTCTCTATTTTGGTTAATTATTTGGGTTTCAGACTGTTGGGAGGTCATCGAATATATGAGATCGTATCTTTTTATTTTATCAGATTTTCATTACAATTACAACAAAATGATGACATCCTTTGATTTTGACGATGGAAAAAGACATTGAAACGATAGATTCCTGAGTAAACATCACTTTACTAACAAAACCACCTTTGGATGCTTGTTAGTTTACTCCATTTCCTACGGAACCAAATCACCTATGAAATCAAAAGCTAAATCAATAAAAATACACTCTTTCCGTCTCAAAAAAAAAAAAAAAAGAAATAGAAAAAATAGTCGATATTATAGCCTATGAACTGTATTATACAATACAGTATAATTTATAAATCGAAATCTTATCTATTTTTTTTTTGAGACAGATGAAACGTTTACAATACAAATTACGGATTTATAATGGTATATAATCAAAACAAATTGAACAATCTATTCTAAAATAAGAATCATAATCATAGAACTAGTTATGTATCATTTAAGTTTTGTTTTTCCCAGGACTTACTTCATTTCTTCGTGTGGGAATCAGATATATAGTCGCACCCATGTAATTACAAAAATGAAACAAATACAGGTTATGTATATAGCTAGCTGTCATTGGGGCAATTGATGAAGCTAGTACCGACACAAACACCGACAGAATAAAAATTTTCCCAATTTCTGGAGAAGGGATTATATAAACATTTGCCAATCAATCAAGATCTGAAACCGTACCATTAATTTAATTGAAAAAATATTCACCGAATACAATTAAAGAATTTTCATGATCAGGGTTTTGGCAGTTGGTAAATCATTATGGGGTTTTGGGTCTTGGATCATTAAGGCATCGACTGGCCTCGATTTGAGTCTTAATGATAGTGTCTACATCACAATATGTAAGGGTGCACAATAAATACAACAGCATAATCTTGAAAAGAAGATCTACTTCAAATTGCAATGTCTATATAAGGGGTACAAGAGAAATGAACATGTTTTAAAAAAAAAAATAATAACGAGCAATCAATTAAATCGTCAATTAAGGTGATTATAGATTTGCCAAAATAGAGATTGACTCGTGAAAATAAAACATGTATTTTGAGTAACAAATCGATTATTTAGTTTCACCAGTTGTTATTGGTTTAGGCGAAAAATAAATCTCGCATATCTGATCATTCTTTCGACTATAGTTGAAATATAATAGTGATTAATTATAATCAATTATATCAGTTGAAAACAACAAGAAAAGATTGAAAAAGAGTAAAGAAAGAAAGAAGATGGTCATTGGAATTTCTTTCTTTTATCATGTTGTTAACTGTTAAGTATATCGTACTCAATTGAGAAGATATCCCTTTCATATAAATCTTTTTCGAGTGAGGGCCACTAGGTAACTAGTGATCCAGCTAACATTCGATTGAATAGAACACGAAGCTAATCATGAGTACCAATCGAGTAGCTACTGAACTAAAACAAGTGCTCTGAATCCTATGACTATAATATATGTACGTTTCTTTGATCATGTGATTCTGTCTGGAACTCTCCGTTTCCAAAGTGTAATGTATTGAAAATGTGAAAAAACTCGTTAGAAATGAATTGTTCTTTTTTTTGTCTCAAAAAAAAAAAAAAAAAAAACGGATGGAAACAAAAACAGTGAGATTATGTAATACATTGAAATGAAAGTGATGAAAAATGGAGTTCCATGCAGGCATACACGAATCACGATCACTAAACTATATAGTGATGAAAACTCCTTCTCTTTTTGTAGATTCGGAGCATTAGTTCAAAACTAAATTGTGTTACCTTCGTCCTTCGTCTTGCCATAATAGTTCGGTTTTAAAAATTATTTTTTTACTGTAATAAACATGACAATTAAAGCTCTTTTAGTACTGTAGGCCAATGACGTTGTTAAGGTGTATTATCTGTCCCACATCGCTAACGTAAAGAGAAGTGACATAGTATATAAGTTGCAAAGACTCACCCATTCATTATCAATTGATTTTGAGACGAGAGTATAAAAATTTTATATACTTTGACACATATACGTTTCTTATTAATAAATAATTGTGTGCGATTCTAGTGCAAATTTTGAGCGATAAGTGTGATATGAATGATCGTAATTCATCACAGGTTGGTTTCTTACTCTTCTCGTTGATTCGATCTGACATTTGTTAATATAGATGAACTAAAGACCTCCCACAGGAATCATGGAAATTACCTAGGTTTTTTCCCCTTTATTTTTTTTTTCTGGGATCATTTTAGATGCAAAAAAGAAAAGGTGAGGTCTTCAAGGGAAATGTGAAACTTTGTTATTGATGTGAAGAATGGTTAAGGGAACAACAGTAGTTTATGGGCTACAGTGAAGTTATGAGAACCAAATGTGTTTTTTTTTTCTTTCAGAAAACATTGTATACCAATGGGTTTGGGATGATAATTCAAACAATTTTCCCGATCTTATTAAATCTTCCACATATTTTTGTGTTGTCTCAGAAAAAATCATCACACAAGGCACATTTACTTGTTTTTAGATTTCGTCTTACAAAAAGTCAACTTGAAAAACAACTACTGAACTTTTCGCCCAAATGTAACGATACTTCTGTCACAAGAAAAAATCTATATTGAGTTTTCAAATTTGTACTAAAAACAGTAAAAAATAAAAAAAAAATTAATGTAGACTTTTTTTTTTTTTTAGATAGAAGAGTAAATTTATTAGAGCTGTGTTTTGTTTGTTATTCCATTAACAAAATGTGGTACAAATTCAGAATCCTTTAAAATTGCCTCTTGTGTGCCTTTCCTAATTATTTGATTAAGGTATTTCAACCAAACATTTTCAAGTGCTAAAACAAAATTTAAACAATTCTTTTCCTTTAAACCTTGCAACTTATGAACCCGTCTAACAATTCTTGCATTCTATTTCTACGGGCTTTTTCCCAAAAAAAATTAACTAAAATAAACTTAAACAAATTTGAATTTTTCAGAATATTAGTGGACAGAAATACATCTCTCGGATTTCCGAAATCCGAGTTCTGATTAAAATTAAGGACTCGGATTTCGTAAATCCGAGCTTATATTTATTAATAAAATAATAATTAAATAAATTTTGTTGAATAATAGTTTTTAAAAAATTCTTAAATGAACAGTGCCGGTCGGATTTGCGAAATCCGAATTTAATTAAAAAATAATAAATTGAGGCGCGAAAAATTTGAACTCAAATAAGGAGTCCAGGTCCGAGTGTACAAAAAGAAAAAAGAAAAAAAGAAAATCGCGGCGCAAAATTTTTTAATTCAAAAACCGGAAGTCCGTAATCCGGTTTTATGAATTCGGATTTTGAAAATCCGACTGCCTTTAATTTAGGTTGGTGGAAGTAGGCATGTGCCATAAATTGGAGGACCAAAAATGAATAAAATAATCCGAAATTGACCAAATCCGGATTCATGAAATTCGAGGCTAGTGTAATTCGGATTTCGAAAATCCGAGTTACTTACGAACTCGGATTTCGTAAATCCGAGTTTAACGTGCTATAAAAGAAAAAAAATTTCAGACAGTTCTCATTCGAGAACTGAGTTGGATTTTCTGTTTTTGCAGCTCAAACAATGGCGAATTGGAGCTTTTGATGCATTCTTGCCTCTAGATACGTGGGAATCGTTATTTGAAAGAAGTTAGATTGCAAAACCATGTTATTTAGTTTAGTTTTGTATTATTTTGATTGTTAGAATGATGTATGATAGATTAAGGTTTATGTTGGTTGGTTGTTTGGATGTTTTAGGTGTTGATTTTGAGGATAGAGATGAGAAATCATAGTTGTTCATGAGATATTGAAGTTGATTTATAAGTATTTTAGTATTTTATAGGTTTTTTGAATTATGAATGGAGTATGTATGGTGTATTTGTTGATTTTGTTATTAAGAAATGATTATTTATTGATTTTTTTTTAACAGTTATCAATGGCACGTAATGTATCATACATGCTTAATTTGTATCATACAAGTAAGTATGTGATAGAGAACGGTAGCATCAACACTTTTTCGAATATGCCGGATGATGGTATGTTTGTCGAAGAAAGTTGTCATATGAGGGATTGATTAGTAAGATTTGTATGACACTTGGTTGGGATCCATCTCACGTGAAACTCCACCTTTCTTTGATTTTTGATAGTCCTGGTGGTAGGCGTGTAGTGAAGATCAAGAATGATTCGCATGTAGAGTTCATGAACCGTGTAGATCCAATGTCATGTTTGGATTTATACATAGATTTGGAAGATATCACTCAAGAAGAAAGAGAAGCGAGTTTGGAAAACGTGTCAGGTGGTTTTCCAAGGGGGGAACGTGCTAGTACTTCTCGAAACCGTGATGAAGAGGAGACACTTTTATTTGCACAAGATGACTACTGGGAAGAGTCGGATTCCGGCTACATAGCTCCAAGTGAAAGCGAAGAAGACTGTGATGTCTTCGGAGAGAGCGATTTTGAAGAAAGTGATGATGAAAGGTTGAAAAATGAGGAAAGGGATTGTAATCCATTGCCCCGACGCCATGTACATAGTACGATGGGGAAATGTGATGCCTCATGTGTGGACAAGGATGAGTTTGATCTTAAGATGTGAGATGAGACGCCCGAAGGAATGGACATTGGTGTTTGTTTCAAATCTCAATCAGAAGCAAAGCACAACAGAGTTCAATACTCACGTATCTTAAGAGGGGAGACAGGATCCGGCAGGGCCCAAACAAATACACTCCAGATGCGCACAATAAAGAAAAAGGGGAAAAAATGAGACATTTGATGTATTTTGCACATTTAAAGTTGTTTTTGTATTGATTTTGGTATGAAACTTGATTTGTTTTGTTGTTAATCGAATGCCATTTATTGTTTTGTTGTCATTAAATTTCTGTTTTCCAATGTTTCATTGTTGTTGGTGCTGTAAACAGGTTTAGCACTAGTGAAAAACCAGTCCAATTTTTTTTTTCAGTTTTGACAAAAACTCGGATTTGCGAAATCCGAACTCAGACTTTTTTAAAGGATTCGGATTTCGGAAATCCGAGTTTGTAGCCAACTGAGAGTCCCCATTTTTCAGAAAACAGAGGAGATTCGGATTTCAGTAATCCGAATCTACGTATATTCGGATTACCGTGATCCGATTTTTCCTAAATTTAATTTTTCAACATATTTTTTTTCTCTATCCGAAAATTAATATTTTATTCGTAAATACAGATTTATAAAATCCAGATTTAGATTAATTACACTAATTTCTGTCATTAACTTAATATCGGATTTACGTAACACAAAGACGGATTTTTATAATCCGAGTTTGTTGAGGTTCGGATTTCCGAAATCCGAGTTTCACCCCCATTCGGATTTCCTAAATGCGGGACATGTAAGTTTGTCCACAAAATTTTTGAAAGATTTATTTTTGTCCAGGTATATATAAGGAAATATATTTAAGGAAAACATTCCTATTTCTACCCACGTATATCGTGTATGAACTCACGTTTACTCAAGAATTGGTCTTATACTTAACAAAAATTGACCTCCCATTCAGGTTTACTACTTGACTTTTAAATGATCACTAAAATTCTTATTCTAATCACATGTCTAAAGGTTTTCTCAAACTTAACAAATTGAAAAAGTTATATTGAGAAAAGGAAAAAAAAAAAAGTGAAGCGAAAAATTTGAAAGTTCAACAAGTGAAAAGTACAAAACAATATACATCAATACTATTTAATTTCTCGTTTAAATATCTTCCTTTTGATTTTCTAATTTATTCTTTTGTTGGAGACAAATTCAATTTACTCATTTAATTTTGCTAATGAAAAGGAATTTTAAGAAATAAATAATTGATGAAAACTGAAAAGTTCAAACTTAAGGGGTCAAAATGTAATTTCCCGATATCCCCCAGACAAGGAAACTATCTTGTTTTCCCCGCCTTTGACAGTTCTTCCTCGGCAGTTTCACTCGCCGGCGGCACAAATCCGCCATAAATCTCAGCCTCCATAAGCCTTTAGCAGCAGCAAAAACAACAATCGAATAAAATGGGCGCCCTTCTTTTCCTCCTCCTTCTTGTCCTGGTGATTCCCATTTGTTTCCTCATTTTCTTCGCCGTGATTGTCCGTCCAAAACCCACCAAAATCCCACTGAAAAACCGCCACGTTTTTATCACTGGCGGGTCCAGCGGCATCGGTTTGGCAATGGCTCACCAAGCTGCTTTGGATGGAGCCCACGTTTCGATCCTGGCTCGCAATCCCAACAAGCTCGAAGAAGCCAAGGAGTCGATCAAGCTCGCCACCGGCCGTGACGTCGCCGTTTTCAGCGCTGATGTCAGAGACTACGATGCCATTGAGAAAGCGATTATGGAAGCCGGACCCATTGACGTATTGGTTTGCAATCAGGGCGTTTTTGTGCCTCAAGAACTTGAAGAACAATCTTTGGAGGAGATTAAGTTCATGATTGATGTGAACTTGATGGGCACTTTTCATTTGATCAAGGCTGCTTTACCTCAAATGAAGCAAGGGGCTGGAAGGGGTCCCCGTTCTATCGCCCTTATGTCTTCTCAGGCTGGTCAGGTATGCTTATATTTGTACTATTCCAATGCGTTTTGGTGTGTGATATCTGATACGATCTTCGGGTTTTGGTAGAAAAGTGCCTTTGCTAAGTAAAATATTTGATTTAACTTCATTATGACTATGAATGTGGTGCTTTGGGATATTGGTGGAGAGTTGATTTTTGGTGATTGAGTTGTTCTGCGTCCAAGTGATGAACTTCAGTGCTGATCACTTTGTTTGAATCTTAATTTGCCACTTATATTCGTCGGTTTGTTGCCGCTTATAACTAGCTGTTTCTTTGATCACTCCCTGAGTAGCTTTTTAGACAAGTTGTTAGTTAATGTTGCATAATCACCCTTTGCAAATAGTTTACCTGCTTAACCTGTCAAATATTTAACTAAATGTAGGGGAGAATTCTCAATCAACTTTATGATGATATTTATAAGTTACCAGTTGGGAATCTCTACTAAATTTGTTTCTGTGAGAAACTAATAGTCTGGACTTCGTTTTCTTTAATTTGCAGTTCATGAAATTATCTTTGTATTGATGGCCTGATAATGTTGATTGTTTTCCGCTCAAAATTCTAGGTAGGAATCTATGGTTATACAGCTTATGCCGCTAGTAAGTTTGGGCTTAGGGGTATGGCTGAAGCTCTGCAGCAGGAGGTTATTGCCGACGACATTCATATCTCACTCATATTTCCTCCGGATACTGAAACTCCTGGTTTAGTTGAAGGTTTGCATCTGGTCCCCTTCAAATTTATAACTATTGTTCTTGATTTGCATATTATCCTGCATTTAGGTGTTTCAGTATGCGGGGTCTATAGGTTTTAATAATTTAAATATGTCCTGATTGATCCTGAGATCATTCTCTAAATGCTCAGAACTTGAAAAGAGCTGATGGACCGAAACTTTCATCTGGTTGACAATTCAACTTGAAAATGTTTAATTTCGGTCTTCTAGTGATTAGGGGGGAACTCTCTCACCTTGAGATTAGGTTTTCCAAAGATGTTGTGCACCTTCTCTTGCTTATTTTAAAAGAAGTGCATTTTGCGTTTGTGTGGGGTTTAAAATAATGGTTCTGAAACCAGAACTGTGGCTAGAATTTTGTGCCATCTTGTATGTCTGGCTTGATTTTATTTCATTC
The DNA here is from genome assembly GCA_949775105.1 of Oldenlandia corymbosa var. corymbosa. NCBI lineage: Eukaryota > Viridiplantae > Streptophyta > Magnoliopsida > Gentianales > Rubiaceae > Oldenlandia > Oldenlandia corymbosa. The sequence continues at coordinate 14,936,750 of OX459126.1, read as the reverse complement.
TTTGCTACTTTATGGAGGAAGAGTGTGAGAGGTATGGATGATATTTATCTCAATCTATAGAATGTTGCATATATAATAACTAGCACTTGAAGGGGGGAAAATAATTTCAAGGTAAAGTCGCAACATTTTAGATTTGACATATGCAGTCCAGATTAAAATTTTTTCTTACAATATCATTTGTTGGATCTTATGTCTGAACTATCATTTCTGAAATGCATGTCATACTACTGCAAGGATACTTTCTTCATTGGGAGTTTCTTGAGTGATGGATCTGCATGTTTATTACTGAACAGTGTTGTTAAGTCACTCCCATTCAACTTTGCTGGATGTTTTTATTTTTTATTTTTTATTTTTCTTTTTTGTTCATCAAAGTTCATATATTGAGTACTCCTACAACTACAACTGTTGCTAATTTATTGATAATCGCAGAGAACAAAAGAAAGCCAGAACTGACCAGCATAATAGCATCCTCCTCCGGTGGAATGAAAGCTGAAGAAGTTGCTAAAAAAGCATTGAATGGCATCCGATCTGGTAGTTTCATTGTTCCTTGCAACTTGGAGGGATTTTTGTTGTCCATTGCAACTGCTGGTCTTTCTCCTCAGAGATCAGCTTTAATGGCATTTGTCGAGGTGGCTGCTGCTAGTATCTTACGTATTGCAGCTTTATGTTTCCAATGGAATTGGTATGACAGCATCACCAAATGGCATGCTCGAAAGAAGTAGGTACCCCCTGAATTAGACATAGTAGACACGTGTTTTTTCTTTTCCCCACAACAACTGGATTTCTTCATGGAACGTATGTGCAAGGTTCTTTGGGTTGTGAGTTGATTCTCATTCTTTTGCCCCGACAGTGTATTCTCTCCCATGTAGTACATATTTCTTATAGATTGTATCTTGTTTATCCTTGGCTTAGGGTTGCATGAAGGCTTTCAAGAACGTTTGACTTTTTTGGTGGCAACTGTTGCTAGTGTTTCTCTCCAGTTGTGAACAAAGAATAGTTGAAGATTGCTACAAATTAGGCAACTCCAGTATTATTTAAACCCTGGCTCAAAAGATTCCGAGAAAGCAATTCTGATTAGAATTGCTGGTCGGCTGATGCTGACCGATGAGCAATTCCACGGCCATTGCTAATTGTAATTCTCTTCCGTCCATTTCTTCTTCTTGTAGTTTTGACCCTAGATAATGTTTGTTATCTCTGCTAGAAACCAGTCTTTGTCAGTTGATTTTGTATCTAAGTTGGTTTCTCTGCTTTGTTCTGTTGCACTCGGTGATTTCTTCTTCTTATTACAGTTTACACTTCATACTCATCTAATCTAACACCAAACTTGAAACAATATACAGATTACTTGTTCCTGTTCTATATACCCCAACAACCTGCATGCAACTTATTTCCAATTCGTTTCCAAGTAAGAGTAATGTACATTGATGAAAGAAGATCAACAAATTCCTCTTACAATTTCAAGTAATGTCATGTACAAATGTAACCCAATCAGAACTCAAAAGAGAGGGAAAACCAACTAGAAATTGTTTTGTGGGCTTGTAACATGTCAAATATGATTTCAACAAGGATGAGATAAATTTATTTATTTTTTATTAGAAGTTTTCAGATATTAAGAAGCAGAATTAGAATCTGATTCCAGAGAAATGGAATTTAGTAATTTACTGGACATAGTATTTTACTTTGTGGCATGAACTCGTATAGCTAAAAGCTAGCAGAAAAAAACGCTTATTTGGGAAACAGAGTAAGCGTGATTATTATTCGCTTTGTATAGAAGGTTCCAATTCCAATCCACATTTTCTCACAGAATTACTTGTTCATCGCTAACCAGTGACCATTACAAAAAATACAAAAACCCCAGAAAGCTTCCTACAATTTGCTCTTCTTCTTAACTGTAAAAACTTCAGAAAAATTTATTACGTATCCATGGCGTCAGCAATGCTGAAAAGAACCGGAATGGTGAAGTCAATGATGTTCAAAGGCCTGCAGGAAACATCCAGAAGGGCGTTCGCATCAATTGCAGTGGGTACGGATTTGTTGTCAGCCGCACCAAATGTTTCTCTCCAAAAAGCTCGGACTTGGGATGAGGGTGTTTCTTCCAAATTCGCCACCACCCCTCTTGCGGATATCTTCAAGGTTCCACTTTTCTGGGGTTTTTTATTCCTTCAATTTTGACTGTTATTGATATGATTTTGAGTTGTTTATTGGAATTTCATCTCCCTTACAAGTTGTTTTCTTCTTTTTTCATTTGTAGGGGAAAAAAGTTGTGATCTTTGGCCTACCGGTAAGATCAAATTTCACCCCAGAATCTCATTTGCGTTTTTCTTTTCTATATGTTGATGTGCAAGTTTTTAGCTTTGTTTAGGGTTAGCAGCAATCTGGTTGCCTCGGAGAATAAAATGACTTGCTCTAAGATTCTTTATGTTTGTCATTTCACTAATGTCTGTCTATATTGTGAGCAAAAGATAAAAATCTTCCTTTTAAGAGGTTTAAATCTGTTCTAATTCAAATTAGGATGATGGTTTTGCTTAAATACTCCTTGGGTGTTTGATATTTTAGATAACCTTTTTGGGTTTGTTCGAATTATGAACTAAATAACTTTTTCTTATGTTTTTACTTTTTAAATCCGTGATGCGCTAGACTTGAAGCTGTGAAGTATTGATGTAGTACTGTCATTCCGTATCTGTTTCATATCTATCTCTACGCATTTGTCCGTTTTTTTCCTTGTAACTTGTCATCTTGGTTGTGTCACCTGTTATGATGGGAAGGTTTGAGGAGAGAATTGGATTGGCTTCTCATAGTTCAGTATGAGTTTACGATGTCAGTAGCTATGTTGCATTGTTAGTATCTACTGAAGTACTTCTCTGTTACAACAGGGGAATTGTCTTTTTAAATTTGGATGTCACAATGGAAAATGTTTGTCGGATTACATCTTATTGTTGGTTATGGGGTTATGGCTTTCCAGGGTGCATATACTGGAGTTTGTTCTGCTCAGCATGTTCCTAGTTACAAGAATAATATTGACAAGTTCAAGGCTAAGGGAATTGATTCTGTGATTTGCGTAGCTGTCAATGATCCCTATACAATGAATGGTTGGGCAGAAAAACTTGGGGCTAAAGATGCTGTAAGTTATAGCTGCTACCTTTACTAAATATTAAAATTTAGAAGTTTTCATAGCTTCTATATGTTCTGCAGTTGCTTTTCTGTTGATTAGTTTAACTTCAAATTGAGATATCCATTCTGTTCAAGAAACAGACCCTGGATCAATGTTTCTGTTGATGCGACTAATTGTACGGATCCTACCTTCTGACTGTTTGAGGTTTTGAGTTCATTTCTATATTGAACCAAGTTCTTGTGCGGAGTTGCTCAATTTTATCACTGGAGAGAACACAACCATTTGAAATTTTTCTTATCGTAAGACTTAAGTTTTGTCCAGTTATCATGCCATGGAAACTTTAATACCAATAATCACATATTACTATTATTTTGAAGCCACTAGTATGTTGTGTACAATGGCTGAAACTGTAGTTGGCAGCCGTTAAAATTTATCTTCTTTTAATAAATGCAGATAGAATTTTATGGAGATTTTGATGGGAGCTTCCACAAGAGTTTGGACTTAATGGTAGATCTCTCTGCCGCTTTGCTTGGACCCCGTTCTCATAGGTATAAAGTTAATTTTAAATGTCACAGCGTATTCTGCATTTTGTATACTTGGGGTTGACAAAGTTTTGACTGCCACACTCCTTTTCAGCATCTTTAGTTGTAATTGAGGAAGTATGTCACAGCTACAAGTTCTAACTGCTGATTGAGATTACATTGCAACCTAATCGAAATGCTAATAAATTTGCTGGTTAATCATCTTTATGTCTTTTTGCTGCTAAGCGACCATCGTCAGGTCTGTCTGTTCTAGGAAATGCTGATGTTCTTTGTCTTCTTTTTGTAAACAGATGGTCGGCCTATGTGGCTGATGGAAAGGTTAAGGTTTTTAATCTGGAAGGAGCACCTTCTGACATGAAGGTTTCTGGTGGGGATATCATTTTGAACCAGATCTGAGTGATTTCAGTTCCTTATAATACTATTAAGTTTGTATTCTGTAGATTATCAGGCTTTTAAGCAATAAGTTGTCCTAGAGTTTGTCACTTATAATGTTCCAGACGTCGTATGGTTCCTTCTGTTGTTTTCACTCAGCTTGAGATGCAACTTTGAGCAACATGAAGAAGCTACTTCTTGCTTTGCTGTTTGCATCCTTTCCCCAATATTGCAAATTTAAAGTCCCCTGCTGTACACTGTAATGAAGGGCAATTCGCCTCAAGCCAACGTTTAGTCACTCGTCAAACTGCTTAATTTAGACTGCTGATGGATTACAGAACTTCTAGAACTGGACCAGGTGTTCAGATTATAAACTCAGATACTGCATAGTATTAGGTCCTAATCATTATCCTGCAGAAAATAGAATTCAACTGGAAACTTGTTTGAGACAGAGATGCATAACAAGGTTAAACTATCAAAAGTTGATTTCACTCCAGTACAAGAACTAAGGAACAAATGAGAGGTAATGGATTTAGGGCTATCCTCAATAGTGTTATCTTGTTCCTTTGTTGTTTTCGCTTATTCCGAGACCCCCTCCAACATTGAACAAAATACAACCATATGGTGTTTTTTTTTTTTTCTTTTCCCCTCCTTTGGGTGCATGGAATATTATCCCTATTTCAAACTCAGACCCCTCTTTCATAAGTTGTAAATGAAGGTACAGATTCACAAATCCAGCTTTTTTTGTGCACGCAAGGGTGAGGTCGTGTTTTGTGTTAGCCAGTGGAAGAGTGGCAATAATCTGACAAACTTGAAAAGGAATTTAGGTATCAAATATAAGTTCCGTGTTCCTATTTTTTTTTTGTTTTTTTTGTGAAACAATCAAGTCTCAACCTAGTATAAGAACTAAAGAAAAGACGAAGATGATGAGTTGATAAGTGAACTTACACAGAATGCATGTTGCATGAAAACTGAAAGTAAGCATTTTTCTGAGAAAATTAATCCAACTGAACAATATGATTAGAACTTGTCAGAAATAGTGATCTCTCAAAAACAATCCACTTTGTGTTATTTATGTCAACGCGGTACAAGTTCATCTTCTATTGCAGATATAGTCTGTCGATATCAAGCAAGAAAGGGATCAGATTCAACTGAAAATCTCTGGCAAATGAACTCTTTTTTATCATGTAACTAGCTCAATATGATTAAGCTGAAAACTGGTTAATAAACTCTTTCAAAGAAATAGAGTATTCAGATGGATATGTAGTTTGAATTCAAACTTACATTGAAGGATGGAAAAGCTATTAACTGCTAAAGCAAACTATCAGTAAGTTGGCATCGACAGCAGCAACGTAGAGCTGACATAAGAAGCAACTGGTTATTTGAATGTGGATAACAACCTAAGACATGAGAAGAGTAGCACAGCAGAATAATGTATCTTACTGAACAGAAAGTGCATATTTTTTTTTAACAAGATGGCAGCTGAAAGTGAAAACTATTTCTACAACATTACTCATGCTGGAATTTCCAAACTGAGAGAGACTTGATCGGTGTTTTCTTCCACCCAACGATGATGCCTTTGCCTTTTTTATCCACATTGCAAGAAACCCAACGAGGATTTCTCTTTAAAACCATGTCTAGTTGATAAAATGCAGTATCGCTCAGCGCGACTTCCACGAAGCCAAATCTTGTCAAGAAACCTCTCCAGAATTCAAGCCTTTCATGGCGAATAATCCTTTCCTCACCTTCACAGATGATAACATTCCTAACTGCATCCCAGATAAGGCCTCCTTCTATGAGCGCTCTACAAGGATTATCGCGCTCCATGCAATCTTCAAGGCAATCGAAAAAAGCAGCAGAAACGGAAAGCAAACCATCAAAACGGTCCAGGAAAACAGGAGTGTCCGTACTTGCTTCAATTTCAATCACAACCATCGCGCATGGATTGAGCTTCTCAATAGTTCTCAGAAGAGATACCAAGTGATCAGGCGTCGATAGCAAACTCCCAAGCCGCAGTTCTGAGTATACCGCTAGCACTTCATCATCCGATAACTCAAACATGTCTTCCCTAAGATCTTTCAGGTCTGATACAATCAGTCTGAACTCAAAGGGAATGTTCATAGATTCTGCAACAGATGACAACATCTTTCCTGTTTTATAATCTTCTGGTGTTCCAATTGCAGTTAGCTTCAGAAGTTCAACTGGTTCATGCCTAGCAGCAAGAGCTTGGATCATGATAGGCCAGTTTGATCCATTCATGATTCCCAAATCAATCAAATGAACCCTTTTAGCTGATCCCACATTATCCACTAAGGCCTGGATTGCTGTGAAATCAGTGACTTGACAGAAAGGAAGTGACAGATGACTCTTTATCAATTCAGGATGCAGATATTTAGCCGCATTCTTAACTGAAATTTTGCTATGGTTCATTTCCAAAGCATTCGCCGCTGACTTCAACCCAAGTTCGACAGAAATCCTCTCTTGCAGGGCTTCTGAAAAATAAGATACAATCCTATGAAGTGCATTACCAGAAGGTGAAGCAGAACTTTGACATATATTCAGCAACCATTTCGCCTTCTCAAACTCTCGCTTTGAGAACCTGAGAACAGCACCTTGAAACAGTTCTGCAAGTTCAAAATCATCGGACTTCTGAGGCGACAGGATGGAATTAGGGTGATCATCAGAATAGCCACCAAACAAAATGGCAGCTACATCAATACCCTTCCTTCTATTTAGTTTTTCTCTAGCCAATTTCAGAATGCCATCAGTTGACAACTCTGCATGGCCAGCAGAACAACGAGGGACTGAAACCGCGCTAGCCCTCGGCTCTCTTGCCATTAAAACTTGCTTCAGGATATCAACTGATGCTGCAGGAAGAGAAATGTTAACATTCTTTTCCTGAACAGAACAAAAGGATGGCTTGACTTTGTTTCTGTTTCTTCTTCCAGCAGCCATGTTTTCTGAGGATGTTTGGTTTTCGGGTTGTTGATCATGACACTCATCATCCATTTTTATAAGGGGGGGCCTTAAGGAAAATTGTATACCATTTTTCAGACTCAGAAAGAAACACATTGACAAAAGCTGAAGAAAGATACAAAGAAATTAACCTAGCTAGCTAGTCAGACAATAAAATAATCCTTCATTGTATCATGAAACTCATCAATGTGTCATCACTTGGAGTTGTTTGATCCTCGTAAAAGTCGAGATTCAACACAACACAAAAGGAAAGTAAAAATGGAATCTTTTAGTCAATTCCAACTAAAGAAGCCCATATGCTTTAGAGTCAGATAAGTATTTTCACATAAGCCAAAAGGAATTTTCAATAACAAACAAAATTTTAAACCAAACATATCAATTTGATGTTCTCATGTAAAAAAAAGCCGACCAGGATAGTATCGATGAAGGGTGCTTAATACAAACACATATGTACAGCTTTTTTATTTTTATTTTTATTTTTTACTTTAAAAAGGATTATTTTATTGATGATCATCACAAATATATAAAGCCATAGGCCATATACGGTAACAATCAAGTCGTGTATATCGTCTACTCATCAAAAAATTAACAAAATTTTGATTTTGCAAGATACATCAAATTTCTTATGTGTTACTACAGACATATCACGTTTCACGTTAAATTCATATCGTATCACAAATTGTTACCTCTCTTACTCAGCGTGATATAAATTGTTTTTAGCTCCTTGGCATATAGGAAAATCATAACCCATCAGCATCTTGGTGAGTTGTTTCCGAGTTTATATTAGATATAAAGATCGTAATATTGTAGCACGAGTGGGATGTTAGCCTTTGTGCATTCATAATATTCTGTTTAACTTTTCTTCTTGTCATCATAGATGATGATAATCCTAGGCTCAATATAGAAAACCTGGATATTATTGTTAGTAGCTGATCATAAAGATATATGAAGAAATTTTTCGTTGCGGGATTTTTAACGACAGAAGAAGACATAACTCTTTTTTTTTTCCACCTAATAAAAACATTCCAAGAAAACTAAAACCGATCTGATCATATTGTGACCACACTTATAAATGATGGTGCTCACTTTGTTAAAAGGAGGAGAAAATATGTTGCAAATTTTTGAAGTAATTTGTCACAAAATTTACTTCCCAAAAAACAAGGCCTCGTCGAAAATTAGGGCATATATTGATAAGAGAGGACAAAAAGTTTAATCCAATTTTTTCCTGAAATGTTTCAGGGTGGCTGGAATATTGAGCAGGAATTGGTAGATTCTAATATTATCTCTCCTTGAAGTAATCTAACAAAGGCTAGTCTATGAAACAAAATGGTTTTGTCCTTTTGCATCTTGTTTCTATCTCCTCAATATATAACTAATGCTATAACTGTGGTTAAGGTGTTTAATCATACTTTGGTTGATGAATTGTTTGGAAATTAATCCATTCGTTTGGTTTTAAAGTGTATTGATATATTATGTTTAATTAGTGTTACATTTCATATATATAATATTAGGATTGTTCTCCACTTTGTTAAAAATAATACTCTATTTATCCCATAAAAGAAAATCCTACTACCTAAAATATGGTTATACATATGATTTTTTTTTTTTTGGAGGACAAAAAAAGTCTTTCATTTTTTAAAATGCTGACTTTCTTCGCAGGTTGCAGTTGGAAGCTCTTTAAGCATCCGATGGACGTGCAGAAAGAGGCGTTGCAGGCGTGGAGTCGCCCCCCTAGACTAGGCTAGTAGTAAGTCTCCTCCCCCAAACTCACACATTTAATAACCTATGTACTTGTAAGAATTATATATATTAAAAAATCTTTTCAATAATAAATACTATGTCCGTCCGAAAAAAAATAGTCTAAATTACAAATTTTTAAACTTAATATGAATTATTTTTTTGGACTAAAGTGAGTATAAGTAAATTCTTGCTGATTACAAAAGTTTGTACAGTAAGAAAGTTAGTAAACTAATCATTGGTTGAATTTCGCATCTTTCTGTTATGTCTGCTGCTAACTGTCTGATTCAAGGTTAAAAGTTAACCTAGGAAATCCTGCTTAAGAAACCACTCTGACAATTCATTAAATGAATCCTTGGATCCGGGTTTTGGAATATTCGATCGAGTTGTCCAAAAGATTAATCCAAAATTGGGAGAAATATATACATATATATATATATGTATAAAAATCAGAACAATAACTGTGAAACTCAAAGAATATTACAAAAATCCAGCAAAATACAGATTGTGACAGATAATATCTCGTGTTACATATAGTTGGAAGCCATCATGGTTCAGTTCGTACTAGTGAAATTTTTTTGGTTAATTTTCGAGAAGCAACTCTAATTTCTAATTATTTTTTTTTAAAAATTTTCTCAAGCAAAGAATTTTGAAATCATATCGCGCTTTTAATGAAATGACCGAATAAACTAATTGAACTAAAATAATACTCCCTCCGTCCCATAATTATTGTCTAGTTTGGGTTTTCATTTGTAGTTCAAATTGTACTAAAAGTGAAAACTCAAACTGGACAATAATTTTGGGACATAGGAAGTACAATGAGATGTATTACTATTCCGTGACAGAGGGAGTAATAAAAAAATATTTTCTCATCCTTTGTATATATGACATATGTCATTTAAAAATACATTTACTTTTTTTAATTTATTGGACGTCAAATCCAATTCCATTTCTAACCAGCTTGTTTAATGAAGTCATTTGATTGTACTTTACTAACATTTCAAGCTCAATTCAATTTCTTGTTAGTTGTAAATTTCGATTTAGACGATACCTCATTGGTTAATTTTACACTGAAGCATCTTCCTCATTCTGTTTGTTACCAAATTGTAGTCTACATTAGTTTATATTAGCAAAATGACAACAAATTAATATTCGAAGGAAATGCCTTCGATATCACATTTGTAACGTTTTTTTTAAGAGTATATTTTATGTGTGTATGTGTTTTTGTCTCCCGAAAAATAGCATATTGAGAACGTAAATTATTAATCAAAATTAGAAAAATTTGGAAAAAAAAAATAATAGAAGAAAGGCATACTATAAAAGGTGTTTCACACAGCCTTAATTCTTCACAAATTCTTGGACAATTTTTTCTTTTTAAAAGAGAAAAAAAAACCCTTCATAATATAGGTGAATCTGTTTGATTCGACTACAAGACAAAAGATAACTTTTTGATATCACTGTCCTACCTATGAGTCAAACATGTTAAAACAAAGGTATCAACTTATGTGTTATAAAATAAACAAAAAAAAAAAGAAAAAAAAGTATCAATTATGTATATAAGCGTCATTTTCACATCTTCCAACTACTAATATCTGTTAGATTGAAGGATAGAAGAAGACACTTTTATTTCACGTGGTTTCCCTTGTTATTGCGAATAAGATGATAAAATGAAATGATTGTGAAATGCTAATATGATTAATAATGAGAGATTCTATTTAAATTTAGAGTGGTCATGCATATCAATGAAAAATTTGATAAGAAAATCAGAACTTAAATTGCATAAAACGTCCAATTGTTATGACCAATAACTTCACGTTCTTCTTTGTACATTTTTATGAATGATAACTAGAAAGCAGTGCATTCAATATGACTCTTATTTTAGACGAGCGAATATAATAGCAAACCATACAGGAAACAGATACTCCCTCCGTCTCATAATTATTGTCTAGTTTGGATTTTCATTTCTAGTTCAAATTGTACTAAAAATGAAATCTCAAACTAGACAATAATTTTGGGACAGAGGGAGTATATATCGCCTCTTCTTCCCGTCTTTACAAAAAAAAATTGTTATTACTCGATCCTCAAACGTTTATTTGTTGGTTCATAATCAATCTCACGAGAAGAAGAAGAAGAAGTGAAATCAAATCTAACTCAAACCGAAGCTGCTTACATAATACACAATCCTTACAATACAACATCCAGTACACGAGTCCACAACTGTGTTTCAGCAGCAACGTGTCATCGATTATCTGTCGAAACAACGATCCAACTGCATCGGTTTGGCCAGCTAATTTTCTGTCATTTCGCTTGACAATTTGTCTGAAGTCGGGAGGCTCCGAAGCTTTGTTTTGCAGGAAAACCCTAACCGGAGTTCTACCGTTAGACCGGCGGTACAATTCCATGTATCCTCAGAATCATTCTCTGGATAGACAACAAGCTCTGATGATTTCATCCATATCAAGAAAAGAAAGTATCCGATGAATAATATCTTCTGGCAACCATCTAAAAGGACAAGAAACAAACTAAACAAAATTCAATCAGCCAATCAAATTATCTGATGGCAAAAAAGAATATTCAAAACGGTTTTTAGATATTGTTAAAAAGAAATTGTTATGGTACGTAACTGCGTAGGATGAACTGAAACATGAATTTCCACAAACATGTTTAGGTCGACCAAGATTAATATATATATATATATATATATATATATATATATATATATATATAGGACATCTGTGATTTCCAAAGGACAATTCGATTCCATATTCCAAATCCCTTTTGGTTTCCAAATCCTTTTCACTTCCATAAACTCGTTATTTATCACTTTAGGATTTCCTCAGGTTCTTCAAATCCCATGCAACTGTTTTCAATGCAAATAGATAGGCCCCTCCTTCTGGTTCAATCTAATTATTGAAAAAAATATATTCATATACTAGAAATGTAACCTGATGTCCTGATTGTGTTTATATAATGTTGTAAAGTACGGTAATAAGAATTTGAAACATTAAACTGAAAAATCATATTTGAACGATGAAAAAATGACAAAGGAAAAGTGGGCACAGCAACAGATCACCATCTCCTTCCAATCTTACAAAATGATCAAAATCTATTTACTCAATCCTCAAACTTTTATTTATTGTTTCATCAACAATCTTATTATAACTTGAAGAAGAAGGAGAAGAAGATGAAGATGGATTCCATTGTAACTCGAAACGAATCTTCTTCCATATATCACAGTCCTTACATCCAGCATCCGGTAAACTGGTCCGATCCAGTGGCTGTTTCTGACATGTTTTATCATCCATTTGGAAAACAACTCTCTCAGTGAATCATTCTTGCAAAACCATGGCATTCACGGATGACCAAGGACCGTACATTGGGAAAACTATTCAAGAAATTTCCGAAGAAGGCTTCATTAAGACGAGTTCTTCTCCCAAATGTCAAACTCTGGAGAGTTTTTAGACGCGCGATGCAGTCATAAACGTCGAATTTCTTGACGCAATGGACATTATTCACCAGCTCAACTCTGCTCAAATCACTACAGCCATTGATCTCCAGATGCTCAATCAACGGACAACCCGCGATCAACGATGAGAAAGTATCATCATTGATTGAGACTTGGGACAAGACCAAAGTGCGGATGTTTTTACACAGAATCTGGACCTTCAACTCCTCTGGAAACTTGCAATTGTGAAGGGACAACATTGTTACAGATTCAGTTTCAAGAATGAAGTCAGGTATGACATAATAATGAGGCCAACTCCGAACACTGAGCTCCCTGACTCCGTTTTCCACAGCAAATTTCAGCCATCGATCCACCTGAGCTGCCTCATCATCATCATCATAATAGTAATCCATATCCAAATCAAACGACGAAATCCCTCCTCCACAATTGCGTTTCATGACCAAAGTATCCTCGATTACCCGTCGAAACAACGGTCCAACTATATCTGTCCTGTCTTTTTTCTTGGCAATTTCGTTGAAGTTTCCCTCGTGAAACCGCATGAAATTGGTCATCCAAATCGGACCATTCTCGGGATAGACGAGAAGCCCTGATTTGGTCATCCAAATCAAGAAAAGACAGTATCACATGAATAATGTCTTCAGGCAACCTCCTAAAACCTGATTCTCCTTCTTGCTTAGCCATGGATATAAGTGAGTAGTATATAAAATCGTACCAAAAAAAGATGGCCAAAAGAACTGACGCGTCCATATCCACCCCCTATATTGGACCGGCCCATTCACCGAGTCCAGAGTCCAACCGACTCTGTGGAGGCGGTGCAAGAGTACTAAGCCTAGTAAGATTCGGACATCTTCTAGGTCTATAAATAGGATGATTACTCCATAATTGAGGTACGCTATCTCTAGCACCAATCAACACATACACATACTTTTTCATAACTTATTTTCTGACTTAAGTATCGGAGTGTCTACCCTCGGGAGACTCCCGAGACTCTCTTTTGCAGGAAACCCTAATCGGAGGTCCATCGTTCACCCGGAGTCACAAATCCAGGTATCGTCAAGAACAATCAAAAGGGCATATTATGCATCATCAATGCGTAAGAGTAGTAGAATTTCAAGCCAAAAATATGAATTTTGGGTCAGAAAATCTTCAGTTTTTGTTGAAATTTTGTCAACAACAACTTGGCGTTCGATGCTTAAATAAAAGAGATGCCACGATTCACAAGTAGCCCTAAGTTTCCTAAAATAAATCACCTAATTACTCAAAGAAAAAGATTCCGATTCCAATTGTTAAAAGTAAAATTTTCCTCCGTTTCTAAAGTTCCTTAGAAAAACATCCAACGTCAGGCAACAAGTTCTTAATTATAGTAGTATTAAGGTACTGTATTCCAAAAGCAAATTAGATTTCATATTCCAAACCCTTTTCACTTCCCTACTTGTTAGAAACGTTTTTTATTCTCTGGGTGACCTTTCCAATTCCAAGCTTTTTTTAAAAAAAAATTTTTCCCCAGCCCTGATGTATCTGCAAAGTGGAGTTATCAAGCGCTAAGAACTAAGCTGATTTCATCAGAAAACTTACCTGATTTTGTTATGCAAGGCCTGATGGATGGACATTTCCATCATGCGATTCCGCGTGATGTTTACTAAAGGTTTGTAGGACTTTATTTAATTCCTAAGACGAAATTGAACATTGACTTCGGAATGTTTTGTTTTCAGACTGTTTCTTATAAGAATACTCAATAACATTAAAGGAAGAAGAGGAAAAGTGTACATTGAAACAGATTACCTCTACTTCTGATCTTACAAAATGATCAAAACCTAATAATAATGCTCAATCCGCAAACGCTTATTTGTTGGTTCATCACCAATCTTATAGCTTGAACAATTCCATTCTAACTCGAAACGAATCTTCTTCCATGAATCACAGTCCTTACATCCAATATCCAGTAAACTCGTCCAATCTACCGGTTGCTTCCGGCATATTTTATCATCATCCCGGCTGTGGAAACAAACTCTCTCAATCACATTTACCAGGCCCTGATTATGCATCTGAGCCAGCTTTTTTTCTGGAGGTGTTTATCTCGCATGATTCAATTCCCTTTCCGGCAGGCCATCCTCGGCCACTGCGCGTAAAGCGCTTTCGAGGACAGCAGCCTAGAGTTACAGGGGATTTCATTTTGGTTGACAGGGCTCCAAAAGATACCTATTGGAAACAATAATGTAGTGCGATATAAACCAAGGTCAAAACTAGCGAGATTGGGAGCATTAATCATCAGTACTTGTTGTTCCTGCGAATCCCCGGACACAAACTTTAGATTCCTGAGTGAATCACTCGTTAAACTCATGGTGGCAAAGCCTTTGCAATAACAGAGAACCAATGACCTAAGATGCTGGAACTTAACCTCAAAATTGTCAAAGAATGTTTCCCTGAGAGTCGCATTCGTCAGACTTAAACAAACGAGGATTCTGAAAACCAAGTTCATCAAACTCTAGATTACTGAGCGAATAACTCGTTAAGTTGATCCTCGCAAAAGCACTGCAGGAACGGATCACCAAAGACTGTACATTTGGAAACCGGTTCACGAAATTTCCAAAGAAGGCTTCACTAAGATTTGTCCGAACAAATGTCAAACTATGTACCGTTTCTTGATGATGTGGTTGTGGTGGTTCAACAAAACATGTTTGTTTCTCCTTCCTTCTATAATATTCGTACCCGTATATCTCAAATTCCTTGAGGGAATTGAGATTATTCATCAGCTCAACTTTGTTCAAATCTCTACAGTTATTGATCTTTAGATGCTCAATCAACGGACAACCCGCGATCAGGGAAGACAAAGTGTCATCATTGATTGACACTTCTGGCAAGACCAAAGTGCGCATGTTCTTACACGAAATCTTCTGAATGTTTAACTTGTCTGGAAAATCGCAATTGTGAAGGGACAACATTGTTAAAGATTCAGCTTCAAGAATGAAGCCCGGTACAATGTAATCATGATCGTACTGAGGCTGAAGCTGAAGATTGAGTTCTCTGACTCCATTCTCCACAGCAAATTTCAGCCATTTGTCCACCCCAGCTGCCACCTCACTATCATAATCAGTTTCATAATACATATCCAAATCAAAACACAAAATCCCTCCTCCACAATTGCGTTTCATGACCAAAGTATCCTCGATTACCCGTCGAAATCTGTTTTGCCAACTAATTTCCTGCCTTTTTGCTCGGCAATTTCACTGAAGTTTCCCTCGTCAAACCGCAGATTCGGGTTCGTACCATAAGCATCGGACCACTATGTTACCTGGACTCGGAGACGGGTGTCGTATTGGGTGTGGGGATCTGAGTGTCCGACTCATCAATATTTCAGAAATTTTAAACATTTTAGGCTAATATGTCATACCCGACACTCATGACCATACCAGTATCGACAGTGGCAGAACCAGGGCTTGACTATATATAAATTTTAATGTGGGCGCGTTAGAATATAAGTATAAAAAGTATTCATAGAAGACACATATTATGAATAACACATGTCAAAATCTGGATTTTCATAAGAACGAAATATCGAATAATAAACATCAAATCATTACACATAGAGTCTAGATTAATGGAAAATCTCCACACACAAGATATTAAAAACTTTAAATTTGTGCAAGCTAAACTAAACTGAAGTTGGGGAAAACCCCAATTTATAGAATTATTAAATAGTTATAATTGATTTAAGACTATGCATACACATATATAGACTAGCTGTATTACGGAATTTTCATTATGTCTTCAGGCAAGTTCCTAAAACCTGCCTTCAGGCAACCTCCTAAAACCTGATTCTCCTTCTTGCTTGGCCATGGATAAGAGTAGTTGTATTTTAAAACGAAATTCCAGTAAAAAAAGCTACAAACAAAAATCGAATCTTCAATTGAATGATTATTGGATAAATGGCCAAAAGAATAATCCAAAAGGGCATATTACGTATCATCAAAGCGTAAGAATAGAGGAATTTCAAGCCAACAAAATTCAACAACAATATGAATTTTGGGTGAGAGAAAAAGTCCTCAGTTTTTTTTATGATATTTTGTCATCAACAACTTGGCATCCGATGCTTAAATAAAACTAGTCTTTTAGTGTCGCGCGTTGCGCGACCAGTCTTTACTAATACTTGTGTAATATAAATTGCAATTAAGAATACTTAGAAAAACATATTTCTCTGTTGGACTTACTAATGTGTACTCGGAGAATATTAAAAGTTATAAATATTTCGTGTATGTTTATAACAAAAAGAAACATTAATGTTCACGTTTAATATGATGGGAATTAAACTAAAAAAATGTATTTGAGATATGCAGAGGAAAACAAAGATATAAATTGAGTGTCAAACTGACCTCATGTCGGTCGCTTATTTGTTTGATCGGCGTAACTTCAGTGTTGTTGTCCTTAGGTACTTCATCTGCGAGTTCACTCTCTCTGGCGGTTATCAGCAATGGCGTCACAAAAGAACCATCGTCCTCAATTAAATTGTTGACGTAGTAATCTCGAAGCCCCCTGTACATTTTTTTTTATCCTCTCAGCTGCAATAAAAATGTTTTATTTTCTAACAGGTCATGTATTTCTTTAAGATTTATCTGTTAAAAAAAACAAATAAGATATTAAGGACGTGTCATTTTTCAATGCATATATAACGGAAGGAAACATTGAATTTTTGAAACATGCGTGTTTAGGAACTTGAATAGCTGAAACGAAGAATGTACATACCTTTTCAGGGTTCTCAACGATATCTGTTACAGTGAAACCCAATATCTTTTCTACGATGCTACCGAAAAAGCTAGCTTGGATTGATCCACTCTCGTCATGAACGTTAGACGACACCTAGAATGACAATAGTAAGATTTAGGAATATTTCGAAATCATCTAATCGGCTAAAATGTCACATATAATATTTCTAAATTTCCATATGTTTCAGAACTGTATCTTAAGAAATTGAAATTGATATACTTTGGATTGGTTGTAGATTGCTTTAATGACCACTTGTTGCATTTGAAATCTTGTTGATAGATTGCTGATGTTCTAGTGCCGCATTCCTTGCAAGCCATGTAGTAGAATGGTTGTGATATGTCTCTGAACTCAACGTGGACTTTGACTAAGATATCCTAATTTTTTTTTGGCAAAATTGAAAGTTTAGTTAATTTGAATGAAGAAATATAAGCAGAACTAATACACGTTGCATAAAGAGTATTAGGAACCAAGCGTGTTAACCTGTTGTTCATCATCGATATGTGTGATTGGAGTGATTTGTGAAAGGTTTTTGTGACTGATACCAGGAGTAGACGAGAATGATGGTTTATTCTGCAAGAAAAAATCGATTTCCTTCCTGTTTTATTGTGACCTGAAAAAGTTAAAAAGGTAATTGATATGCTGAAAAATTTTATAAAAGTTGGGGTAGCAAAATAAAAATATATACCAGTTCCTCAATTTCCTTGCTTTATCAAAAGGAGGATTGATCGAAACCACCGATCTATGTGAAGTTGTCACCTCAATTCCTAATTAATATGAGAATTAAATTATTAGAGAACAAGTGTGCAGAAAAGTATGGTTGAGGAGTCTGTTTTAAAAAGGGCTTATTAGTGTACCGTTGTATGGAGAGATAAGCATCCGGCGGCAAACGACGGTTGGGTAACTCTTAGCTTGAAGTAGTTCAGTTAATAATATTCCAACATCCTGGTGGAATTCTTCCCAAAGTGACAATCTCAAATATTGCAACCTGATTGAGAAGGCAGTACCGAAATTAAATGTTAGCTACTTTACCAAAATATCATGATTAAATTCCGTAAACTAAAACAAAGAGGTGTATTCCGAATTAAATATCTAGCAAACCTTTTGCTACCGTTTCAGAAAACGAGATGCAACATACAAGTGTAACAATAGTACATGAAAACAATCACAAAAGGATAACAATAATCAGATTATCAAAATGGAAAGCAGCTCATAAAACTGCATGATCCTTGTAATTCTGATGGGAACTTCATGGAGAATAAATTAGGCATTTCCAAAAAGCATTGTATAAATAATTCAAAAACTATTATATTGAACTTACTCTTCATTTAGCTTACAGAACTTCTGGATCATTCTTTTTTTCCCTTTTCTTATTGTAACAGTTTGTGGGTGGCTTCTCTTGACTATGACACCAATAACATCTGTAAGAAAAAGGTTGTTTAAAAGAGTATAGATCAATATAAGTTTTCTATTTGATAAGAATGCTTAAGTAAAACAAATACACTTCCCAACAAAACCATCTTGAACACCAGCAAAATCATTAAGGGAATTAAAGGGCGTGTATTGTTCCTTGGTCACAAGAGTAGTAATAGGTTCGTTAGCCTCTTCAACAACCGTCCCAATACCAATGACTCATTGTTGGAAAGACCAGGAGACCTATACTCTGGTTTAATGTACCGGATAGGTGCGTTGGAGACTCGGTATTTTCTACACGTCTGGAATCGTGGTCCCATGATGCTGACGGCCATTCCGAATATAATACCTTCTACTTTAGTGCTCTACAATAATAAATCAAATATTAATATTATGAATATGTGAGGTGAAAATTAGTATGACAACTAACAAATATAGATAATTTAATTCACCTTTTCATCGCTGAATACCATCTTTTGGATTTTAGTGTATTGGCCGAATGGATTTTGCTTCTCCTCGACAGTGATAATAGCAGTCCAAGGCTGATCAGAGTCGTTGAGCTTGTCAATTTCAACCTTGTTCGCCATCATCTTTGGTGCACAAGGAGTCATTCTAAAAAAATTTACAGGAATGGAAAAAAAAATAGGTATGAATAATAAGCAAGAATATTTGGGATGCCGTAATTGGAAATCCGATTGGGATGCCATTCTATTTGTGAGGGTTGTTGTTGTATTTATAGAGCGGATGCTGTCATGGTGTTTGTAATCCGATTGGGATTCACAAATTAGGGGACGAATAAGAATTGGAAATTTTGCCTATTTTTTGGGTGATTTCCTACCGTAATTGAATTTGTAATTCGATTGGGATTGTAAAAGACGGGGATGAATCTGAATTGGAAATTTTTCTCTTTTTTTTGTTGATTTCCTAATCCAATTTGAAGAAGAAGAACGGAAATCGTTGCTTGGAGCCCCAAATTAACTACACAGCCCAATGTCATGTTCAGAGTATTGTTAGGAACGCTGTCGGCTGTGCGATGGTTTTGGTGGATAAGCTGCCGCTGGAAATGGAGAAGCGAAGAGTCAAATTCTGCCGGAAATGTAGAGGATGATCTATTAGACTGAGGGGGCGGGAGGAAGAAGCGGCGTAAGAAGAATTTTTTTGATGGAGGGTAGCGGAGGGAAAAGGTGCGAAGGTGGGTCCCGGAGGGAGTAGCGGCGAAGGGAGTTGTTAAAAATGTTGAGTACGACGGAAGGCAAGACGGGGTCTTTTTTTTTGCGTTTGGGGTTTTTTTTTTTTTTGCGTTTGGGGTTTTTTTTGTAATAATTCAGTACATTACGGATTGTAAAGTATTTGGATGGTTTAAATGCGTAATTTGACAATTTTAACCTTAATAAGTCGCTGACATCATATCAACCCAATTCGACGGACAAGATCGATTTGACGGTAGTCCTTGAATATTTCTTAGGTATTATTTCTTGGCTACTGTGCCTTTTATTTAAGTATAAGGATAGATGTCACGATTTTTACAAGTAGCCCTGATTTTCCTAAAACAATTCACATATAATTAATGACCACAAGGATTCCAAATAAAAGTTTCCTAATTATTTTTGTATAATCCCTCGTGGTTTTGATGCCATGAAAAAGCCTTGGTTGTCTTTCTCTTTGTAATTTTGTTTAGGGTTGTTTTTTTTTTTTCCTAGAATGCTACCTTGTAATTTTATTTCGTTTTTTTTGTTTTTGTTTTTTTTTGTTTTTAACCTCATGGACACAGAACTATTGCTGATCAACTAAACATGATGAGAATTTCTAGGTTAACACAACAAATGCTCCACCGTTTTAAAATAAGAGTAATATTTTTTGTATTATCTAAGTTCATTATTTCAGGCTGTGTTTGAACACTATATATAAATTGAATAATTTGTGGGAAAACAAAAATCATTTCTACTTCTTACATTTATCTACGTAGTATCGAGAGAATGAAGAAAGCTGGTTCAGTCAAATCCATCCTCTTGCTGCTCTCCATCGTCGCAATTTGTTAGTCTCTCTCTCTCAATTTCAAATCAGTATAGTTCGCGTACATATATTTGAATGTTTGGTTGAAGGAAAGAGTGCTTTAATTTGATTATTCTTTACATTTATCTTAATCATGACATATATAGTTAACGAGAATTAAGCTTGGTTTTCTGTTTTTGTTGTTGTAGGTTCATCAAAACTAAGGATGATGGAAGGAAGAGATCATCAAATACAAGAGAGGATAAAACCATCTCATTCTGAGTTTGAGTTTGGGGATTCCTGCAATTCTTTATGTTGGAGTGATGAGGATTGTTATTGCTTTGGTTATGATTACAAATGTGTTTACACTATTGTTAATGGTGGTATGTGCTCCAACTCCAACAACTAGTCCTCAAGGAACCTTGAAACACAGCCAAAGAGGTCTTCCATCGGCCGATCTTCAATCTTCATTGTTGTTATTGGAATAATACCAATTTATTTTGAGTATTAGAGAATTTCAAAATATCGTTCAAATTAATAATATATATATATACCTTTTTCCGCTTCATTTCAATGGGTTGGTTTAAAGTGATACAATAAGGTCCACTATTACTATAAGATGAGAAAATTAAAATAATCCCGCGAACGAATAACATTGGAAATCTTGAGATGGCTTAGGACTTACTTGATAACAGTACTACTTAATGCTTAAAATCATTTCGTTAAGTATTCTTTTTATTTTAACATGTTTGATAACAAAAAATATAAGTAAAAAAAGTGAATTATGTGATTCTGAAATTATAATACAAAATATAAGTAAAAAAAAATGAATTTATTACTTATACCGTAACTAATTAAAGAATCTCGAATGTGATTTTAACCGTGTATGCGTAACGTGGCATACAATCATCACAAACTTTTCTGGGGTTTTCTCACGGCACTAATTGCATTGATCAATGGCAACAAGAGGAGGAAGAGTCACTGAAATCGTTTGAGGAGGAAGATTTTCCGTATTGGAGAAACTCAAATGTACCCAATTGCTGAAAGTATTGTTTTGGTTTGAACGAGGCAAGTAATTAATTGAATTGAAAAAATTAATATACATTAGCTTCATGAAGGACAATGTAAATTTATAGTATCCGAAATTCTGGACTAAACCAAATTTACGTTCAATTTACATAAAATGAAGCTTTAATTGCAGCTCGAACACAAGAACACCAAACAAATGGAGCTTTTAATTGACCTTCCTCTTCATTTCCTTCTGAAAGTTTTATTTCCATAAAATCTCCTATTCATTCTTCCGTCCCAAAATGATGATAGTACTGAGTACGTACTTGTGAAAGTTAGGTCATTCAAGGAATCAGTCTTTGGCGCCTTGTTTATATTTTTTTGACGTCAACAGAACACACAATGAAGAATCTAAACAAGAAAAGGACGATATAATTCTACATTAAAAAAAATAATAACAAAAAAAATTACAAGATGCTTTCTCATACACTAGAATCCAATAACGGATCTTCCTCAAAAAAAAAAAAAAAAAAAAAAACCCTTCACTCCTCTCTACTTGGAGTTATCCGTGTCACCATCCCTAAAAACTCTACCAACAGAAATATGTAATATTTGTTTCTATCTGTTTGGAAGAAAAAGGCTGGTTTCTAAAATTTGGTAAAACTAAAGCCAACCACAAAGCTTCCAGCAGCCTTTTGTTATCTTCAAAAATGTTAAAACATTATTAGTTCAGGTTCCCCCAGTATAGTATTTGATCACAATAGACATTTGAGTTTGTTCTTTTCGTAATGAAAGATACCCTTTAGACCTGATTATATTGGCTATGATTATGCAGCAATAACCTCTCCAGAATCAAGATTTATCTCTGCTTGGAAGTAGTCTTTTGTGCATACTTTTCTTCAGAATATTCTTCTAAAGAGAGAATTTGGCACTTTGTCAGTGTATTCATGTTCAAAAATATATTAACTCCTACTATGCTTAGTTGAAGAGAGACAGAGAAGACAATTTTTAATACTGAAAATTGTGACTATCTGCTAAGATTCCGCAATGTTTCCTAGAAGCTAAACTGCAATTACTGATTGAAAACTCAATATTCTCAAATGATCAGTTAGAATAGTGTGCCACATTACAAATTCAATGGTAATCAACACTCATCTTGTGTGATCAAATCTCAATGAATATTCTGTCATCACATGACTGACTATAGACTCATCATAATGTTATCTACATATCTAAATCCATTTTAGTTTACATTAGAGCTATACAGGTAGTTTCAAAGTCATCTGACTTCCTTCTAGGTGAAATGAGTTACATACTCAGCCGCAACACTTGAGTCGATTCTCCAAGTTTGCACTTTAGCGATTCAAAACATTAACAAATTTGTTACAGCTAATGTAAGAAATCTAAAGGAAGTTAACAACTAACTATAATGATCAATGCGTCAGATGACATCTTAAGAAACCATAATGAAACCATCATTAGCTTCAACAATTTGTGGTAAGAGATGGAACTTTTAAGCAGTGTGATCAATCAACATTTCCAGACAGTTAGGGAAAAAACTGGAGTTCCCTTCCACCCTACTGTCAATCCTTTTCCATTACGCTCTAAAGTGCAAGAACTCCAACGAGGATCGCTTTTGACCATCAAGGTTGCCTGATATAAAGCACAGTTGCTGAGAGCCATCTCAAAAATGTTAAATTTTCTAAATAAAGTTCTCCAGAAACCAACACTTTCCTGTCGATGCATGCTTTCGTCGCCTTTGGATGTGACAAGGTAACTGATGCTTTGACGCAGAAACACGCCTTCAATAATCGCCCTAGACTCACTTTTCTGTTTCATGCACACATCCAGACTATCAAACATTGCAGCAGAAAGAGAAAGAGATGCGTTAAAGCGATCCAGGAAAACAGGCGCGTTAGTGCTGGAGTCGACTTCAGTGATCACTATCACTTTTGGTCTGAGCTTCTTGATTGTTTCCAACACGGATACCAGGTGATGAGGCCATGCTAACAATGTTGCCAGGCGCAACTCAGAGTAAACAGCCAGTGTTTCATTGGGCGCTAACTCAAAGAAATGCTTTTCCAGGTTCTTCAGGTCTGATACAACCATTTTGAACACAAATGACATGTTCAAGCTCTCAGCAAAAGAAGACAGCTCTTTTCCTGTCTTCTCCATCATCTCTATTGATGTTCCTACAGCAGTTATCTTGAGATACTCAAGCGGACATTCTTGTCGGTTTAGCAACGCTTGCATCAAGATCGGCCATTGTGTTCCACTCCTGATTCCAAAATCTACCACATGAACTCTCCTGGCTGATCCCAAATTGTCCAGTAAGGCCTGAATTGCTGTAAATTGAGTGACTGGACAGAAAGGCAGTGTTTCATCATATTCCACCATTGCAGAAAGCAGATTTGTAAAAGATTCTATAATTGGTGGACTTGTTTTACTCCCTTTTTGTGGCTCTTGGAAACTCATTTCCCCTTTCTCTGCTGCAATGCCTTCTTGAAGTGCTTCAGTAAAGTAGTAGACCACTCTTTGAAGCGGAGTGCCATTGTGTGAAGCATAACATTGACAAAACCTAAGCAGATTTCTCGCCTGATCGAATTTCTGTCTCGAGAAATTCAGGGCAGCAGCTTGAAGACTTAACACAAGATCAAGATTTTGGGACATCTCATAATCAGCATCATCAGAATCCTGAGAGATATTGCTGCTGCCTTGAGACATTGTTTCTCTTGCCATCTTGACAAGATCAACAACTGAAACGTCTCGCGAGAACAACACGGATGGTTTAGCCACGGCATTGTTTTCTGTATGAATCCGTTTGCTTTCATACTGTTTCTTTAGGATACTCACTGAAGTTGAAGGTAGGCGCAGTTTTTCCTCCTTTTTCTGAGGAAGGCAAGACATGGTTTTTTTTTTTTCCTACTTTTTTAACTGAATGTTAATGCTTCCTGAATCCGCTTTGCGGGTTCTTAAACAAAAATTGGACCAGAAAAGTTTGAAATCTTTAATTCCAAAAACTGAAAACACCACAAAAAGATTGGCAGTATATATTAAGGTGAAAATGATTTCTGATACATTTGAATCCAATGATCAATATTGTAAACTTTTTTGTTTAGTCATCAAGACTGAATTTTTCTTACCTAATGTTTGTTCTTTCTGTTTTTTAAAGAAGAGAAGGCCGGCAATTCTAGATGAAATAACAAAATTCCAAGCAGATGGATCCAGCAGCCCTTTGTACATTTGCTTCTGCTGGACCGTATTTTTTTTATTTATTATTTTTTTTGGTTGGAAAATTTTTGCTTATGGGTTAATATTTTTTGCTGAATATTTAGGGAAGGCACAATTTTTATTTTTTTATTTATTTATTATTATTATTATTATTATTTGAAAACGAAGGCACAACTTAAAAAACACTGGTTCTTTTTTTCAGGCTGTTTTGGAGGTAGAACTTGATCGACAACAAATTGCAAACTGCCGAATGAAATTGCACCTACTCTAAATCCTGAAAAGTTGCAGGTTATTCAGCTCCAATTTTTTCTTTTTTTGCTGCTAATGACTTTTATTCAGGTTTGACTGAACAACAATACATTTTTACCTCAAAATTGAACGTGAACTATTTCTTTAAGACATATGTAATATAAAAATTATTTCCTCCGGTCCTTATAACAAGATATTTTGACTTTTCTTAAGTTTCACTTAGTACACATTTTTAATCGATAAAAAATCTAAAAAATATATTTACACATAGTCGATTAAAAATGTGTAGTAAATTAAATTTAAAACAAATCAAAATGTCTTCTATTAACGACCGGAAGGAGTATTAAATACTAAGTCGACGTTGACCTAGTAGTACAGGATCTTCGATTTGGTAAACAACTTTAAGTCAAAATAATTGCTGATTTTAAGTAGAAGAATGGAAGATTTAGTTCAGATTTTTTTTTAATTGGATTTTGTTTTAGTTTTATCCTATAAATATAAGCAAACTCGCCATAAGTGCCAAATTAATGGAAGAAGGAAACCAACGCAAGGTCATACCCCCATAAGTGGCGCTTGTTAGCATTCGAACAACATGTTGAGTTTACAAAGTTTGTTATTGAGATAGTCTAAGATAAATTAATCTTAAAAAAAGTTTAGCTAGCTGGACGTCCTAATTCATAATTAGGAAAGATTGAAACCAAGTTTTAGCTGGTAGTGTTCCTATAAGAAGTTGCAAAGCATCAGGGTTCCAATCTTATTTCCAGGGGGAAAAAAAAAATTTTTTTTTGATATTATAAATAAATTATTATTATTATTATTTTTCATACTGTGCACGATGTCTTAAGTGCATTGTACTCATACTAATTCGCACCGAACGGGGTCAGTCTCCTTTCGGAGAGAAATCTCTCTCGACATTACTCTTTACATTCACGAGACTCAAACCCGAAACTCGCTTAAGGAAACTAAAGTACCTTACCACTTTGACCACCTAAGTATATTGCACTCATACTAATCCGCACCGAACCGGGTCGGTCTCCTTTCGGAGGGAAAACTTTCTCAACATTACTCTTTCCATTCACGAGATTCAAACATGAGACTCGCTTAAGGGAATTAAAGCACCTTTACCATTTTGGCCAAGCAACTATTGTAAACAAATTATTTTTAGATTGAGGTGATTTCTATACTTACGTATATATACTGCCTCTGTATAGCGGCATCCTCTGGACCTATTCTCTTGGGTCGGAAGTTCACACATATCTCATAGGCAGACAAAATAATACTAACGTATATAGACAATCCAAAAGAATTTGGAAACTGGAATCCAGTGGCCTTTTGGAATATCACA
This sequence comes from Oldenlandia corymbosa var. corymbosa, assembly GCA_949775105.1. Lineage (NCBI taxonomy): Eukaryota > Viridiplantae > Streptophyta > Magnoliopsida > Gentianales > Rubiaceae > Oldenlandia > Oldenlandia corymbosa. The sequence continues at coordinate 14,910,549 of OX459126.1, read as the reverse complement.
GATGGGCAAATAATAACAAATACCTAGGTATACTTTACAAGGTGTACTTCATGGGCATGTGTAATACACTCTCCTTTTACATAAGTGGAGCTTTTAGTCCGAATTTTAAGACACCACACGCACATTAAATTCTCTAACTTTTATCCATTTTTTTTAATACACGTTTAATTTCAAACTGATTTTTTTTAATGCTTATCTTATTAGCTTTTATATTATTTTATTTCATAAGATTTTTTTTTGTTAAAATGATGCGTTTTATTTTTGATAAAACTGGATATGTGTACGAGTAAATTTATGAATGAGTAACAATATTTACAAAGATGAATAACGATGTAAATCTTGATGAATAATGATCCCATCCTAGATGAATAACAATACTAAAATAAAGAATATATGTAGTTTTTGCAAGATGAATGATTGTATTTTAATAAATGAATAATATATCGGTAGTGGATGAATAATTCAAAACAGAATGAATAACTTTGATTAAGAAAACTAACAAATATATTTTACAATGAGATAATGTCAGCAACTAAGCTAACAAAATTCTATTATGAAGTATACTATATCAAAATTGATCAGGAAAACTAGTCATTGTTTTTAACATATAAAGTCTTGAAAGATCCGCCAATACTCAATATGTTTATGTTGATTGTTTGATCTCAGCAACTCTGTCAAATTTTTGATTCCCGACTGATCGAGTTCATTTTGATGAGCATATTTTTTTTACGCAGATCAAACAAAAACAATATTACAATATGTGAGATTTCATATTCAATCAAAACTCTGTTAATCATCAATAATAAAGGCTATTGAAGATGAATAATTATCTTTGAAATGATGAATAACCATTGAAATTATATAACATATCAGGTTAATATGATAAATAACCATTATATACTAATGAATAATGATTTCACTGATGATGAATACCTTGACATGTATTATGAATTATTATGTTTTACTTATTAAAATCAGAAAATGTAGTGTATTAGGATCATAAATTCGTTAGGAGGAATACTTATAGTTTTAATGATGAATCACTATAATTATATATATATATACAGGTCATTCGAACAATACGTTGAACATACAAATAAATGAATAACCAAATATTACGGATGAATATGACCAAAATATACATGTTCCATTTATCTACTCAGATAAATAACAATTAACAGAAAAAAGAATAACAATCGCATAACACCATTATTATAATGAGTAACCCTATATTATCGATGAATAATGGTAGGGTAACTGCTGAATAATGAACATATCTGGAACCCTTCCAAAATCAACAACCAATAGATGAACAAATCTATCAAATTAGTGAACAACCTTTGATAATCGAATGCAGAGACCTTAGATATACATAACCTAACCAAAAAATCAAATATGAATAACCAGCTAATAACACAATTATTATGATGAATCTGCTTAGTTCAAAGATGAATATCGAAGACGAACTAATGAATAATGTCCAGATTTATTAGTCTTTTCCAAAACCAACAACAGAATTATGAAGAAAACTTAAAAATTGATGAACAAAAATCTATAATCGAATGTACATACCTTATATCTACATAACCCAATCAAAAAAACACATCAATTTTGTTCTTTTTCGCAAGAATCAAAATCCATAAACCTTTTGCAATTCATCGAACGGGTTGGAACTAGCAATTTGAAATTACCAATCAAAGATTTTGAGAATTTTAAACAAAATTCACCGGACAAAACACAAAGCAGATGAATCATCTCAAATCTTACCGTAATTCTCATATTCAACAGCGTATATTGCAACCAAAGTCACGGGATTTGATGCACAATTAGATTTCGTCTTCAGAAATACCGCTGACGAAAGGTTTCGATTCCAAATCACTGCAGAGAATATTTTATTTTTTAGGTTTTTTAGTTTGAGTCGTCTTTGGATTGGAATAGGAAGTTGGATGGATATGATTAATGATGACTGAAAATTAGGAGAGATATTAGGAAATTGAAAATTTGAAATTTTTTTTTTATCCTCTTTTTGGGCGTGTAAATTTCAAACTCCAAGGTGTACCTAGGAGCTCTATATTATAACTGTTTATATCTATATATATATATATATACTAAACTGTATAAATGGTCCCCTATATTTGTTCAAATTTAAATTTTGACCCCCTATATCAACATGTATATGGATTGAGCCTTTACATTTCATTTTGAAACTTTTTTGGTCATTTTTCACTGTTCCGTCACCATTTCCGTCTTAATGACCGTTGACCCTACCCAGTCAGGGGTATTTTCAGAATGACACATATAAGATCAAAATAACAAATGCTTTTATAATAAAATAGAATAAAATATTAAAAATTATTATTTTATAATAAAAAATTAAATAATTTAAAAATTAAAAATTAAAATGATTTCAAATTTCAAATTTCAAATCTTTTTTTCAATTCTCACCTTTGTGGGTCTCACATGCCAGTCAATTTCCTCCATTTTTTTGCTACAGTAAAAAAAAATCAAAATAAAAAAATAAACTTACATTCACCCATCTTTTACTTTCACCAGCAGTGACTTGGTAAGAATAAAATTAATAAATGACATTTCGGATTATGAGAATAAAATTTTTAAGGATAAAGGTAAAAGACGGGTGAAGGTAAGTTTGCTTTTTAATTTTAATTTTTTTTACTGTAGCGAAAAAAAAGGGAGAAATTGACTGGCATGTGGGACCCACAAAGGTGGGAAGTGAAAAAAAATTGAAAATTGAAATTTGAAATCATTTTAATTTTTTTATTTTAAATTATTTAATTTTTAATTATAAAATAATAATTTTTAATATTTTATATTTTATTATAAAAACATTTGTTATTTTGATCTTATATATGTTATTCTAAAAATACTCCTGACTAAGTAAGGTCAACGGTCATCAAGACAGAAATAGTGACGGAACAGTGAAAAGAGACAAAAAAAGTTTCAAAATGAAATGTAAAGGCTCAATCCATATACAAATGTAGGGGACCATTTATACAGTTTAGTCCATATATATCTTACTATATTAGAAACAAAAACCACACTTAATAGAAATTACCACCATTTGCCATGTGGCATTTCCAAATCATATTTTTAAAATAAATCTTTATTTTCACATCTCCTAGACTTAAAAGGCAAATGTAGTCCAAATCCACCTCCACCTCCTATTTTTGCCAAAACAAAAAAAAAAAGACGGGTCATAAAAAACCCAAATCCTCATCCCCATTTCCACGACAATCGACTCCCTAATCAATCCAATCTCCACAATAAAAAAAAAAAAAACAAATTCTTCATCAATCATCAATTGAGAATATGTAGTGAAATATACTCATTTCCTGTTAGCATGTTCAATCTTTTCATTAGTGATGATCAACTACATCCTGATCAGATAAAATTTCGACTTCAAAAAATATTCTCTTTACCTTTCTATATAAATACAAAGGGAAAAAAAAATTCTCATTGATCTTGCTTCGGCCGTTGTGGTGGTGCAATTACAGGTATTAAAATTTAAATGATGTTCTTTTCACAGATCATTTGTTTGGCTTTTATTATTTTTTATTTTTCCCGTTCAAGAATAGTGTTATTACTATTATTTTTATTCGTCCATCCGTTACAGCTATCGTAGCCGTTGTCAGGTAATATGATGTGATTTCTTATATAGTTAGTTAGCCTAGAAGTTTTGTATGATTTTAGTTCTGTTTGGATTGAATTGATTAATTGAATTTTTGTTACAAAGTGTGGTTTTTTAAATTTCTTTTTAATGTTTCATTCAATTAGAGTGGTTTTCTTTTTTTAATTATGGAGTCTCAGTTTTTTTTTCGTATATGGTCAGTTAGGAAGTGCGTTTTTTCTTTGTTTAATTGTTTTTTATTTTGTTTCATAATCCCAATTGACCAATTATTATTATTATTATTTTATTTTATTTGCAAATAAAGCGCATTTTTTTTATGTTCGCGCTTTCAAGAATATACTTTTTGAATTTTGGTTTTTGGGCTTTTTTTAGTTTCTCATCATCTAAACAGTTCAGGTCGCTTCTTCTAACTAATTTCTGGGGAAGGCTTTTATGAATTTGAGGCGGAGAGGGAAAGAATGATGTTTCTACGTTTATTTGTTTTTTTATACAATATTTTTACCTACAGAAAAAAATAATTTCTCAATTTTAAATGGGCTATCTTTTACTTTCCTTTTTTTTTATTTGCCATGGTGAGGTAAGTTCTTTGGTATAACTTGAAACCTATGCAAATTTACATTATTTTCATTCTCATATTTGTGATCAACCAATTTCATCAATTAACCAGTTTCAAAATCATATTTTTGATATTTTACTACTTATAAATTTTTGGAAGAAATAATTTCAACAATTAAGCGTACACCCTTGAGAGGAAGCTTACTACAAAGCTATTATAAATCTCCAAAACTAAGTATTAATTTACAACCGAAAAACATCAATAAATTATCTTACTAATATTTAAACTTATTAGGATGCTTTTACATTTTGTCTAGCATTTAATTCAAGACATATATTTGATCAATTTTATTTATATTTAAGAAGTAACACTTATAAAACATTTCTAAAATCTTAAAACATTTCTAAAACGTATCGGGTCAAATACAATTTCTTTTTATGCCAAATACAAACATTTCTATGATCGCACTTATAAAACTTTTCTAAATTTTTCAAACATTTCTAAAATATATCGGGCCAAATACAAAATATTTTTTTGCCATATACAAATATTTCTAAGATGTACAGATATATTGGGCCAAGATCGCGCATTGCGCGACCAGACATCACTAGTATATATATATATATATATATATATATATATATATATATATTACTTTTCGTCGAACCTAAAGAAGTTTGAGCAGAGATTATCTAGGGTTTTTATGTTTTGATTTCTACTTATTTCTTTTGGCCATCCAATAATATAATTCGTTCGTTTGATTGATTTTTTTTTAAAAAAAATTTGTTTCATTGTCCTCTTTATTTTATTTATTTATTTATTTTTATTTTTTTTTGTGTATCCTACTCTGTATCCATGGCAAAGCCGGAAGGAGAATCAGGTCTTGGATGGTTGCCGGAAGATATTAATAATTGGATACTGTCTTTTCTCGATATCGATGACAAAATCAGGGCTTCCTGTCTATCCCGAGATTGGTCCGGTGCTTATCGGACGAACCCGAATCTGCGGTTTGACGAGAGAAGCTTCAGAAAAAAAGCAAAAGAAAGACATGAAATTAGCCGCAGTTGGATTTCAACAAATAATCGAGGATACTTTGGCCATGAAGCGCAAATTTGGAGGAGGGATATTGTCGTTTGATTTGAACATGTTTTATGAAGATTATTATTTTCATGATGATATGGAAGATCGGGTGGACGAATGGTTGGAATTTGCTGTGGACAATGGAGTCAGAGAACTGAGTGCTCGGCTTTGGGGTTGTGATTATGTCCTTCCGAACTGGATTTTTGAAGCTGAATCTTTAACAATGTTGTCCCTTTGTAGTTGGTGTTAAATGAATGAAAAGAAAGAAATTACCTCATGTTCCCTTGTCCCACATGATGGATGAAGACTCTTGAACTCAACATATATACCCCATGTGCTACTCCCCTCATAGCCAATTGGTTTTGAGGTGGAACCACATGTGGGCTTATATTTGGGCCTTCAAGAGTTACAATTTCCCGGACGAGTTAAACATTGAGGAGATTTCGTGTAAGAACCTCCGCACATTGGTCTTGTCCAAAGTCTCAATCAATGATGATGCTCTGTCTTCCTTGATTGCGGTTTGTCCGTTGATTGAGCATTTAAGTATTATTCACTGTGATGGATTGAAAAATGTTGAGTTGATGAATAACCATCTCCCTTGCCTCCAGGAATTGGAAATTTACGGCTATGTTAATGTAAGGACGGAGAAACAGACTCTGCTGCAGAGTTTGGAATTACGGCTATGTTAATGTAAGGACGGAGAAACAGACTCTGCTGAGAGTTTGGAATTTGTGGATACTCGTCTTACTGAAGCCTTCTTTGGAAATTTCATGAATAGTTTTCCAAATGTATGGGTCTCCGGTGATCCGTGATTGCGATGGCTTCGCGAGAATGAACTTGACGAGTTATTCGCTGAGGAATCTAGAGTTTGATACCGTTCATGCTCTCTGAATCATCCACTGGAAATCAACGCGCCTAACCTCGTTAGTTTAAGGTTGAGTAATGCGATTCTCAGTGAGACATTCTTTGACAACTTTGAGGTTAAGTTCCAGCATCTTAGGTCCTTGGTTCTCTTACGTTGCCAAGGATTCGCGGCCATGAGTTTAAGGAGTGATTCACTGAGAACATGAAGTAATGATGATTAATGCTCCCAATCTCGCTAGTTTTAGCCTTGGGTTATATTGCACTTCATTCATGTTTCCTAAAGTATCTTTTGGAGCTGTGCCAACCCAAATGAAATCCACTGTGTACGTAGTTTGCTATCCTGAAAGGAACTTTACGTGTGGCAAAGGAAGATCAGCGCCTGCCGGAAATGGAATCGCTTCAGGCAAGGTGAAGCACCTGCACGAAAAGCTGGCCGAGATGATGGCCTGGTAAATGTGATCAAGCTGGCTGAGATGCATAATCAGGGCCTGGTAAAGGAAGATCATAGTCGTGTTGCACTAAAATTGAATATTCAAATGGGACAATTATTTTTGGACGGAAATGAAACCTAGCAAGAAGCGTATTGGCCTTCGGAAAACCTTGTATCACAGATGTCCTATCAAGTTTGTGGAGAGTATGCAGACGACTGCAGTTAGAATATACACGCCATATTCTAGGATGAAACTAGAGAAATCTGTCATTGAGGATTTGGAATTCAGAGTTATACAGTAATTCGACTATGAATGAGAAGAGTGAAAACTTCAAAAGTGTAGCGCGCATAGCAGAATAATGTACTATATGCTGAACAGATAGTGAAACTTGTATTTCAACAAGATTGAAAATGAAAGTGAAAATTAGTGAAAATTGGTGTATTTTGCTTTTTGCCATTTCTATCGACAGTACTAGGACCCCAACGAGGATTGCTTTTCACAACCATGTTCCACTGGCAAAAAGCAATGTCGCTCAGCGCGACTTCCACAAAGCCGAATTTTGAAACAAGAAGGGCATCAAGTTCCCATCTTCCAAACACAGGAATGTGTATCTTGGAATAAAGGATAGAAGTATTGAAATGCAAGTGGTTAAACCGCACATGACGAATATTAAAATTCAGGTGATGAGAACATTCAAGATCTGAGTTAGATGTACGTCGCAATGCAAATAGTATATCTGCATTAATTTTCCCTTTAGTACTTGTAAAATTGTTGTGTAAATTAATTTGTTAGTTTATTTTCTGGTGAGCTGAAAACCTCAAATGTTTTATTTTCGGTTGAGAATTATGCATGGCTTTAGTATACATAAGTATTTCAAAAGAGATCAAGAGAAGACTCAAGATTTGGTCCAATTTTGCTTTTTGAGGTTTCCGAAAGTTTTATAAAGCTTCAGATGATTATAAGTTAAAGGGTTGGTTTATATAATAACATCAAAGTATCAAACAGATAAAAATTCACCAATTTAAAACCATGTCTTTGTGTATTGTCGGCTTATCGTCGGGTTTAAGAACTTGACGACAAAGCCGACAAATACCTTTGCTTCTTGTTGGTTTTATCGTCGAGGAAGTCGACCATAGTTGACGAAGATTTCGACTTGTCTTTGCATGTTGCATGAAAATTTGATATCCCTAGTTTACATGTCACAAATAAAATCAAATGCGCATTAACAAAAACATAAGCCTTTTTTCCTGAGATAAATTGCCCCGTCGTCCCAAGGTATAACCTTGAAAACAAGATTAGAAAATGTCAGCAATGACAAGCTTTCAGAAAAAATCCAGTTACATTATGTTTCAGAGATGTATTCTGTCGAATCATGCAAGAAAAAAAAAAAATCAGCTCAAGCTTAATTTATGTACTCCCTCTGTCCCAAAATTATTGTCCAGTTTGTATTTTTATTTTTAGTTAAATTTATATTAAAAAAGGAAAATCAAAACTAGACAATAATTTTGGGACGAAAGGAGTATAAGCTTTTGAAAAAGCTAAACAGATGAAAGCAATTCATTGTTTGGAAATAGTATTTCAAATCAAAGCTACATTACCTAAATGTGGCTAACAGAATGATGTATTATACTGAAACTAAAGTGTACAGTATCATTTATCCAACAAGATCAAAGAAATGAAAGTGAAAACTAGTTTACAATATTACTCATGCAGGAATTTCCAAACTGAGAGAGACTTGATTGGGGTTTTTTTCCAGCCAACAATGATACCTTGGCCATTTCTTTCCCAAGTACTAGGTTTCCAAAGAGGATTGCTTTCCACAACCATGTTCAACTGGCAAAATGCAATGTCGCTCAGCGCGACTTCCACAAAGCCGAATCTTGACAGAAAACCTCTCCAGAAATCCAGCCTTTCGTGGCGAGTAATCCTTTCTTCGCCTTCACAGATGATCACATTCCGAACTGCATCCCAAATGAACCCTCCTTCTATGAAACCTCTACACGGATTATCACGCGCCACGCAATCTTCAAGACAATCGAAAACAGCAGCACAAACGGATAGGGCTGCATCAAAGCGCTCCAAAAATATTGGAGTGTCTGTATATGCTTCAATTTCAATCACTACCATCACAAGTGGATTAAGATTCTCAATAGTTCTCAGAAGAGATACTAAATGATCAAGCCTTGGGAGTAAACTCGCAAGATGCAACTCTGAGTAAACCGCAACAACTTCATCATCCGACAACTCAAACATATCTTCCCTAAGATCCTTCAGGTCTGATACAATCAGTCTGAACTCAAAGGGAATGTTCATAGATTCTGCAAAACATGACAGCATTCTTCCTGTTTCATTATCTTCCGCGGTTCCAACAGCCGTTAGCTTGAGAAGCTCAACTGGATCATGCCTAGCAGCAAGAGCTTGCATCAAGACAGGCCAGTGTGATGCACTCTTGATTCCTAAATCAACCAAATGAACCCTTCTAGCTGATGCCACATTATCCACTAAAGCCTGGATTGCTGTGAAATCAGTGATTTGACAGAAAGGAAGCAACTGATAACTCTTCATCAATTCAGGCTGAAGTTTTTTAACTAGTTCCTTAACAGGATTCGCTTCTCGTGATGCATCAGGCTCGGGATTTTCTCCAAGTTCTCGGGCGATCTTTGCTTGTAGGGCTGATGAAAAATAGGATACAATCCTATGAAGTGCATTACCAGAAGCTGAAGCTTTGCTTTGACATATATTGAGCCACCATTTTGTTTTCTCCAAATCCCGCTTTTCGTACCAAAGAACAGCACCTTGGAATAGCTTTGCGAGTTCAAAATCATCGGACATTTCAGGTGACAAGCAATAAGAAGAATCAGGGTGGTCATCATTATCAGATGAGCCACCAAACAAAATGGAAGCTACATCAAAATTCCTTCTCTGAATCAGTGTTTTTCTAGCCATTTTCAGAATATCATTAGTTGATAATGATAACCCTGATGCAGAATCAGCAGATCTGCATGAGCCTGAAATATCATCGGGTTTTCGCTCTCCCCCCATTTGACCTCCGAAAACTTCCAGCAGAATATTTGGCTTCTTTTTGTTTCTTTTTCCAGCAGCCATGTTATCTGATGATTTTTGGTTTTCGAGTTGTTGATCATGATGCTTCCCATCCATTTTTATAAGGAATCTTTAAGGAAATCCACGCGCAAAAGTCTCCGAATAAAACACTCTGACAAAAAAAAAGATGAAGAAAAATTCAAAGGACTTAAACCCTAGCAAGTCAGACTATAAAATAATGAAATGTCCTAAACTCTTTCCTCTCGTTTCATAAAATTCATCAAAGTGGCAATTTCTTAGGAGGGAGCATAATTTGATTCTCGTAGAAATCGAGATCCATCACAAAAGGAAAGTAAAAGTGGAATCTTTTTAGCAAATTCAACAAAAAATTTGCTCATTCTCTCTCTTTGAGAGTTACATAAGTATTTTAATTCCACATAAGGCAAAACGGATCTTTCAGTAAAAACAAAACTCAACTTTAAAGCATTTGATCTTTTCGTGCGAAAAAGCCAACCATGATAGCATCATAATTTTTTTATTTTTTATTTTTTTAAAAAAAATGTATGATACAAGCACATAATGAGCACTACAATTATCAACTCCCAATGATACCCTTTCAAAAAAACTCCCAATGATACATATCAGTGGGGTTATACGTCAACATTATTTTTACGAGACAAACTTAATACACTATTTTCAATATTCAATGTTTATAACCTACTATATATATAACAAGTCATATTCGTACCCGATTGATACAAATCTATAGTTTTATTGGGTATATCTCATGCCGTATTCTTTTATCGCGTCACAAATCAGTTACTCCCTCCCTCACTTAAAACAGCCAGCTGTTAGGAATTTTTGTTTTAGGTTCTTGGAATTCAGGAAAAATCACAATCCATCAGCATCTTGGTGAGAAGTTTTCTAGGTTTTATGAGGTTGTGAAACTTTCTGGAAAATCATACATATGACTGAGTCACAAACCAACATGGACCTTTGAGTTTTGACATTTGAGGTTTTCATTGGTGACAATAATATTATATAAGCACCAGCTAAATATTCTTTGTACATAAGCTGTTAATTTATCTTCTTGTAATAAAGGATAATTATAATCCTATGCTTAATATTGTAAACCAGCTAGAGATTAGTGGAAGACAAAGGAAGAAACTTTCTTTGCTGTGGAGATCAAAATTACAGCATATACTGATTATAAAAGAAAAGACAAAAGCTTAATCCAAAATTTTTCTTGAATGATTCCTCTTATTTGGCCGGAATATTGAGCGGGACTTATCGTAAAGTCTAAATATTACTCCTTGAAATAATCTTCTGATTTGTCTATGAACCCAGAAAATATAGGTTTGGAACACTCAAGCTAGCTAAGAATAAGGCACTTTGCACCTTGGTTTTATCTCCTCAAGGACTAATTCCTTGTGATTAGGGTTTTGTAATGATCCATAGTCGCGTTTGATGAATAGTTCAACTATTTCTTGTGGTTCATTTTGAAGTGTACAAATGTGATTATATATCCATCCGTTAGTCGCTAATGTGGGTTGGCTTGGAAAACTTATACAGTATACGTTGAAAATGATTTGGTAATCCTAAGTAAATCTTTACCTATAGCATTTTTTAAATATTTTTTTTACAATAAAATTAAGAGGCTCACGTCTAATAACTATATGATTACAGTACCATGGTATAACATTCCTATAACATTTTGGTGGAGTCACGGTTTAACTCCTTATGGAGAAGGCTCTAACCATTGCATCCCTTCTAATCATTGAGCTACTAACGACACCAGGTAATCTTTACCCTATTATAGTATTATTTCAAAGCGTAGCTAGAGTCTTTTTTCTATCTTTCAAATTAATCTTATTAGGAAAAAGAAAAAGTAAATTCTTTTGATGGACAACAAATTACTTTTGAGAATGAGGTTAGTGTTTATCCCAAGTTGCTAATCATTTGGTTGAATGTGAGCGCATCTTTCTTTTTTGTCAGGTACTAACTGTCGGATGCAAATGTTTAATAGTCCTTAGAAATCTGCGCAAATATAGAAGCCAACACATTTAGTTAAAATAATACCTTGGGTCTTAGGTTTGGAACTTACGAACGAGCAATTGTCCTAAACCTATGGAATCGCAGCCAAAAATGAAATGATTAAAAGTATCATCTTGTGCTTGTCACTACAATTCTAGCAAAAGCATGTTATACAGCTGGTATTCTTTTTTAAATAAAATTCTCCTAACAAGTATTATAATCTTGAATTCGTATTTCTAAATGGAATTTTTTTTAGATTTATAAGTGGTCCGGGTTAGAAATTGTATTGTGATACGTGAACTTTTTACACTCTCTTACTTTTTATTTTATTTTTTTCTATGCAACTCCAAACTGCATTTCTGTAATATTGGACTGTGAAGAAGCAAGTTCTCCAGGAAAATTTTATGACTTTCTGTATTATCAAGGAATAATTGAACGGTTTTATGCTGAATGATTAGAAAGATACAAAGGCTTAAACCCCACCAATAAAATAAATAAATAAAAAAAATCATTGTACGATTGTACGAGGTTAATTTGGTATTTCTGGTGAACTCATTCGAGATTCTGATTCCCCTCGATCTTATATCCCAATATATATCTGTCAATTAACTCTTAAGTGTCAACTTTAAAGCCTAAACCTATTTTGCCTTTTTTACTTTCTTTTTTTTTCTCCACAGAGATTGGACAGACTTAGAGGACAAATGATTTTATTCCAATCCTAATCATGAATGTCAAAGGGGGTATATTTATTCAAGATTTAGTATGAATCCAAACTCGATATTGTGCGAAATTCATGAATATATCCAGCTAGAATTGTACGTAACAGAATCTCGATCAAATTTACAAAAATGCATCGAAAATCTTGACCTAAAAATTTGTGGAGGGCTATTTAGCTTACGATGTTTTGAGTGATTCACCGTCAGCAATTGAATTGCCACTGAAATACGATATTTCATAAATTCCCAACCCTCGTAACCTTCTTTTCATTTCTTTTAGATTTTTGCCTCTTGAAAAGAAAAACTCTCAGCATATGCCATTTGATTTTTTTTTTTTCCGGTTTGGATGTTATTGGACGTCAAATCCAATTCCAATTCTAGTTTAATTAATTCAATTTATTTGTAGTTTACTTCCATTTCAAGATCATTGCCATTTCTTGTGAATTATATTTTTCGATTTGGACAACGAAAGTTTTGATTCCAATGGCGACTCATTGGTTACGTTGGGGCATCCAATCACTAGCTTGTATTTTACAATAATTTATAGGAGTAAGATGACAACAATTAAATTATATATTCGATGGGATTAATTAAAACCTTTTGTAATATCACATTTAGATCAGAAAATATATTCACCATTTGGGTCAATTTGATTAAGGTTGTTTAGAATTTGTCCAGCTCGATAAATTATGTCTCATTACGAGACAAAATATAACTTCCTGGTAAGAAGTCTCCTCTAATTATCAAGAAAAGAAGTAGCAGTTCTATAGTGAGTCAAACATGTTCAAGCTAGAATAAAACTCCCTTCGATCCTTATTATAAGTCATTTTGATTTATTCTAAATTTCACCTAAAATATTTTTTTAATTAGAAAAAAATAATCTTAGAAATATTTTCTAATAATTAAGAGAACACAACAAATATTAGGGAAAAAAATTTAAGGTTTTTTTTCTAATTAAAAAGACATTTTAATGAAACTATGACCAATCAAAATGTCTTATACTACCTCCGTCCCAAAAAAAAGTTCACATTGAGTTTTTAAATTTGTACAAATTTAAAAACTCAATGTGAACTTTTTTTTGGGACGGATGGAGTGATAACAACCGGAGGGAGTATCAAGTTCCCATCTCCGGAGGGAGTATCAAGTTCCCATCTTTCCAAACACCAATGTCTATCTTAATAAAGGGTATAACCATTGAAGATATGACGGTCTTTTTTTACACTATAGACCATCTTTAAATCGCGTGATTGGTGGAAATATTTATGATCTTAGTAATAATTAAAAGTTCACCAGTTTGATTTTTATTGGGTGCAAATATGCATTAGTTCCTCCAATAGCCCGCAGTAAAAGTGTGTTCTAATCAGAAATTTTGCAGTTGTTTTGCAGCACTGTTGAAGTGTGGATGTATAGATACAAAATTACGCTCAAGGACGGATTTTGTGGATCTTGTGCATGATAAGTAGAATTTGTGAAATCGGGAAAAAATAAGCTAGTGAAATTCGAAACAAAGATTAATGCTTTTAAGAATGGTGGTTTAAAACTCAAAGTGTTTCATCCCCGTAATGTAATTCTTAAATCTTAAGACGTGAGTCTCCTTCCTTTGCGACAAAAAAAAAAAAAAAAAGAAGGCTTTACTATATTAATTATTCAAAATATTTCAATTTCCAATTCTTCCAAGCGCTAATTATATGCTGAAAGAATCACCGGAAATAACAATGTCTTTCGTTTCTTCTTCTTTTTATTTTTTATTTTTTTTTTAATTTTTGGGTTTTTTTTTTATAAAAAAAAGAGGGTTTGGTCAACGTGGTTTCCTAGATTTCCTTATTTATAAATTCCAGCCCTACTTTGTGTCCCATTTTCCACATGGTTCAGGTGCTGGAATACTTTTAACTCACGAGTCACACAATATTATTGAGCTTCATTTTTCACTTGGAGGCAGTCAATTTAGAGCAATTATTCAAGGTGTTTTACCGTGCAAATGGATTTTTTTACCTTTGTCATTGCCAATTACCAAGAGAGATCATCATTCATCCTCAAGGAAATTGTACGATTTTCGAAGTGTATTAGTACGAAATTTTGCTAGTTTGATAATCCATCTTCATCTGCATTTCATATCTAACAACACATTCAAGCATTTTTATCTTCATCAGGTGGTTTGACTTTGTTTCATCATAACAAGTAGTTATTGGATCATACTTCACATATAAAGTTGTTCACAATGATTAAGTTGAGGAACAGTATATTTGTTAACTTCATATTTGTTTGCGTGTTACATTAGTCGCTGAATAAATTCACTGACTTTAACATTACTCGAGTCATTACATATAGGTTTCCAAACATTAATCCCCACTAGAATTGCAGACCAAATTTTCTTTCTTTTTATCAGCATTCCATCCATTTTCACATGATTAGCTACATGGTTGATTTTAGTTTAGAGAATGCTAGAAAATGGTGAAATGTAAGGCACTTTCAAATGCATTTACAATTCATGAATCTGAGAATAATGGCCTAATAAAAATATGAATCAAGGCATCAGCAAAATGAATCAAAATTTCCAAACTGCAAGGAAATGAATTGGAGTTTCCTTCCACCCAACTGTCATGCCTTTTCCATTCCTCTTCAGAGTACATGAACTCCAAAGAGGATTGCTTTTGGCCATCAGTGTTGCTTGATACAAAGCCTCATCACTGAGAGCAATTTCATAAATCCCAAATCTTTTGAATAGTGTTCTCCAAAATGTTATGCTTTCTTGACGATGAATGCTCTCTTCACCCTTAGAAGTGACAAGGTAACGAATCCCTTCGCGCAAGAAGACACCTTCAATAATTGCTCTAGACTGACTTTCTTGTTTTATGCAATGATCAAGACAATCAAACATGGCTGCTGAGATTGAAAGTGATGCGTTGAATCGATCCATGAAACCAGGCGCATTCGTGTTTGAGTCCACTTCCATTGTCACCATCACGCGAGGTTTCAGCTTCTTTAATGTTTTCAGCAGAGATTCCAGGTGATGAGGCCAGGCTAACAGAGTTGCCAGGCGCAACTCTGAGTATACAGCCAGCAGTTCATCGGATGCTAACTCGAAAAAATTTATTTCCAGGTTCTTCAAATCTGATACTACTATTCTGAATGCAAATGGGATGTTCAGGCTCTCAGCAAATGATGACAAGTTGTTTCCAATTTCTTCAATCATCCCTTTTGATGATCCTATGGCAGTTATCTTGAGGGATTCAATGGGATATTCGCGCCTGGTGGCGAGAGCTTGCATCAGGATCGGCCATTGTGATCCATTTTTGATTCCTAAATCCACCAGATGAAGTTTCCTGGATGATCCCACATTTTCCAGGATCGCTTGAATTGCTGTGAATTGATTGATCCGACAAAAAGGTAATGATTCCTGCATATCCACCGTTATGTTCTGCAAGTTTGAAAGAGTTTCTTCAAATGATGTTTTGCCTGTTTTGTCTTCTTCTTGTAGAATCACTTCCTCAGATTCCCCCATCTCTGTTAAGATACGCTCTTGGAGAGCTTCAGTGTAGTAATAGAGCAATCGCTGAAGCGGATTGCCTTTAGGAGAAGCAGAATTTCGACAAATACTGAGCAGATTTCTTGCCTGAACAAACTGTTGCATGGAGAAATGAAAGGCAGCAGCTTGGAGACTTATGGCAAGCTCAAGATCATTTGACTGTTGGGAATGCAGAGAAGGGCTATTAAGATCAGGAAAATAATCAGAGCTCTGATCAGAGTTACAGCCTGACACTATTTCTTTGGCCTTTTTGATGAGATAAACCAAACAAATTTCTTGAGAGGAAATGCTAGATTGTTTGGTATCGTAGTTTTCTCTTTGGACTTGTTTGCTCTCATACTGTTTCTTAAGGATATTCAATGATGTCAAAGGAAGATGCGGACTTTTTCGCTTTTTCTGATCAAGAAAAGACATGTTAGCAGCAAGTTGACTAACTGAATGTTGTTGCTGAAATGCAGATTTCGCTTGTGTACTTTGTGGCATTTTAAACAAAATTTTACCGGTATTTTTAATGTCAAATCACAGATGAGAATACAAACTGAAAAAGAATCTCAACAAGGAGAAATCACAAAAAATTTCTATAAAAAAAAATCTTCAAGATGCTTTCGGATACGCTAAAATCCAACAATGCATTGTTCCTGAAGTTCCTGTGCTCCTCTACTTCTTGTATGGATCGACACGAAATGATTAGCCTTTTTGTTCATTCCCTGAAATCATTTTTACTACTTATGTAGCTTTGTTTTATCTGTTTGGAAAGAAGAAAGGCCGGCTGTTTTGGGAAAAGGAACTAAAGCCAAAGCACATACATCCAGCAGCAGCCTGTTGCTTTCAGCGATTCTGCGACAATTTACTTCTCAAAATAGTCATCTGAATTGACGTTTAATAAGTTTGGTTTTCTTGCTATCAGATGCCTTCCATACCTAATATGGTCTATTGTTATGCTGCAAAATCTTAAAAAAACTCAACTTCTCCTGGAAGTAGTGTTTTGTCCATACCTTTAACAACATATTCCACAAAGCTGAAAAGCTGTCATTTGGTAAGTGGATCTATTCTCACCTTAAGGATTCGAAAGAAGTCAATTTCACCTACTGAAAATAGTAACATAACAGAAGAGAAGACTCAAAACTTGCTTGAATCCTTCACGGCTAATTTTGCTTCGTGACGTTTCCTGAACTTTTGGTAGTTTGAAGATTGGTCATAGCTGTAGTTTTTATCAGTTAAAGGAATGTATCAGTGATCAATGCTGAAACTTTGGCAGACTGTTTTTTTTTTCCTTCCTCATTTTCAACTTTTACTGAACATTATATCCAGAAGGCATTGAGGCGACACACTCGATCTTTTCGTCGTTGCAAATGCTGGTTTTGGACCTATGTGTTTATCTGTTTCTGTGATGATGCTGAGGCAAATGTCCAAAACCACTCAATGAATCAGCCAGATCAAAACAAAGAGTTCCTTGGGAATCCTCTAAGTTTGTCTGATTCTCCGTTTTTCTTTCTTTTTATTTTTCGTACATTACATATGCGGTGTCCAAAACCATTTTCCTTACTAATTCATATTTCATTCGGATAAGTTCCTTTCGGGAGGCAAAACTGATCAATACCAAGAGTGAGATCAACAAAAGCATCCAATATCTTTATGACTTTGTATCTCGTCGACTTAGTCATCGGGATAAGATTCCCGACGAAAATTCAAAAGTCGACGAAATCTTCAGGGAGATAAAATTAAATCTTCAGTTCAAAAGTCAATCTTAGTTTTGTAATGACATGACCATTTTATTATTACATGCTTACAGAATCTTAGAAAATGTTGATAAAATGTAGTAGAATATATTTTCAAAAGCTAGGTGCAACTTCATCTACTCATGGAACATTTCAAAACCACCTACTGATCAGAAAATGAATCACACTTCCAAACATTGAGAAAATGTACTGTTGCTCCCTTCCATCCTACTGTCATGCCTTTTCCATCGCGCTCGAGAGTACACGAACTCCAACGAGGATTGCTTTCGACAACCAAGGTCGCTTGATATGAAGCCCAACTGCTAAGCTCAAGTTCAACCATGCCACATTTTTCGAATAAATCTCTCCAGAAACCAACGTTTTCTTGGCGATGAATATCCTCTTCACCCTTGGATGTGACCAGGTAATGAATCCCTCGACGAAAAAGTACACCTTCAACAATTGCTCTAGACAGACTGTCTCGTCCCATGCAAACATCAAGACAGTCGAGCATTGCAGCAGTAACGAAAAGCGATGCATTAAAACGGTCCAGGAAATTCGGCGTGTTTGTGTTTGAGTCAATTTCAATAGTCACCATTACACAAGGCCTCATTTTCTTAATAGTTTCTATCAGAGATTCCAGGTGGTGAGGCCATGCTAACAAGCTCGCCAGGCGCAACTCTGAATAGACAGCCAGTGCTTCATCGGGTTCTAACTCAAAGAATTCGATATCCAGGTTCTTCAAGTCAGTTACTACTGTTTTGAATGCAAATGGAATGTTCAGACTTTTAGCAAAAGATGACAACTTATTTCCTGTCTCCTCAATCATCTCTTTTGATGATCCTACTGCAGTTATCTTGAGAAACTCGAGGGGGCAATCACGCCTGCTAGCTAGAGCTTGCATCAACATCGGCCATTGTGATCCGCTTCTGATTTCCAAATCCACCAGATGAACCCTCCTGGATGATGCTACATTGTCCAGTATGGCTTGAACAGCAGTGAATTGAGTGACAGGACAGAATGGCATTTTTTGATTACATTCCAAAACTGCAGCCTGAACAGTTCTAATTGATTCTCTTAATGCTGGATACTTTTGACAGCCATTTGGTGTTTTGTGAAGAATTTCCCCCCCAATCTCCCCTACAATGCCCTCCTGGAGAGCTTCAGTATAATAATACAGCAATCTTTGAAGCGTATTTCCATCATGCGAAGCGTGGCGCTGACAAATGTTGAGCAGATTTCTGGCCTGATGAAACTGTTGTCTGGAGAAGTTGATGGCAGCAGCTTGGAGAACTATTACAAGCTGAAGATCTTTGGACGTTATCGATGGCCAAACAAAGCTATTATGATAAATAAAATTATCCGAGTTTTGAGAAATGGCTACTGACATTGTCTCCTTGGCCATTTTGATGAGATCAATGACAGAGATTTCATGAGAGGAAATGCGGGATTGCTTGGTAATGATGGATTGTTCTACAAATATCTGTTTGCTTTCATACTGTTTCTTAAGGATACTCAATGACATTGAAGGAAGAATCAGGTCATACTTCCTCTTCCTCTGAGCTAGAAAAGACATGTTTCCCGAGTTAAGCAATTCAATGTTGTTTCTGAAATGTTGATTTCTCGTGCCACCTTTATAGTTTCGATGTCAACAGAACATTCAACGAAGATTCTAAACAAGAAAGGACAACAGAATTCTAAATTTAAAAATATCATAGAAAAAAGAAATCTTCAAGATGCTTTCTCATACACTAGAATCCAAAAATGGATGTTCCTCAAACTCTATTACTCCTCTGCTCGTAAAGATTGACATGAAATGATGGGAGATCTTATATACTCACAGATGCCTGAAATTCTTGTATTCCTCTACGTTTTGCGTGGATCGACCTGAAGTGATGTGATCTTTTAGACCTTGGTTCAGTCCCTACAAACTGTAATACAAATAAGTATACTTGTTTCATATGTTTGGAAGAACAAGGCTGGTTTGTAGTTGGAAACAAAATCCAGGAACAAGCATCCAGCAGCCTAAATGTTAACATAGTCATTGCATGTAGGACAATTTTCTTTCCCAATCTAGTCATTCAGGTTGACATTTGAGTATGTTCTTTTTGCAATTAGATGCCTTTTAGACCTTATATGGTCAAATTTTATTTAGCAATATCCTTCAGGAATCTTAATTTATCTCGGCTTAGAAGTAGTGTTTTGTCCATACTTCTCACAGCATATTCTGCTAAACTAAGACATTGGAATTTTGCCAGTGGATTCATCCTCAAATACTTGTGCAGATTCTATCGAATAAGAGTGAATAGAGAGAAGACAACATATGTCCTACTGAAAACTGTGACTACGGACTGAGAGTTGATGAAGAGCATTTCTACTAAGTTTGCACATGATACATCTAGGAGTTAAAGAATAACTGCAGGTTGAAAATTCAGGTTATAGGACAAAGTTACATTAGTTCTATCAGTCAGAGAAATGAACAGCGTTGATCAATTCTGAAAATTTGGAAGTTAGATTCCGTCCTTCAGTAGTTTCAGCTTTTTGGCCTTGTGTAACAAGCTTTGCTATGATGATGACCTATGACAAAACATCAAAACTATGACCTATTTCTCAATATCTTTACCATTTGCAGGATGACTGCCATCTCTAAGAACTTTCTTGGGAATGTTATTGGTTCTTTTGTTCATGTTATATTGCTTTCAGATTGGGCAGAATGAACCATGAAAACAGTCAAAAAAAGCATAAGAGTAATCATTGCAAGTTTAACTGGTTGACCTAATTCCTAAAACAAGTTGCAAAACAGCATGGATAGATTAAGTGTCATCATTCTTATCCCTTTTGTCACAAGACCATTTAGAAGAATGTGCCACATAACAAAGTCAAATGTAACCCTCATCTTAGTAATCAAATCTCAGTGATTTTCTGTTAAGACTTACTATAGGCTCGTCAGAATATATGTAGATATGTAACTCCAGCTTACTACAAGTAATTTAACTTATTCTCTTGGTGAAAATCGAATCACAAACTGTTTACCAAGTTTGTGTTTTATCAGTTCAAGCACTAACAAGTGCATTGCGGCTAACATAAACAGATCTAAAGGACAAATAACAAGTATGATCAACACATCAAAGAACAACTTAACTTCTGAAACCATACTAGGTAAGGAGCAACAGGTTTATAAATATTCAGGCAGCGGCACTTCCATCAACACTTCCAGACAGTGAGGAAATGAACAGGAGTTCCCTTCCACCCTACTGTCATACCTTTACCATTACACTCTACAGTGCATGAACCCCAACGAGGATTGCTTTTGACGGTCAAGGTTGCTTGGTACAAAGCGCAGTTGCTGAGTGCAATTTCAAACATGCCAAGTTTTCGAAATAAGGTTCTCCAGAAACCAACACTTTCCTGTCGATGCATACTTTCCTCACCTTTGGATGTGATGAGGTACTTGATACTTTGGCGCAGCATGACACTTTCGATAATCTCCCTAGACTTTCTGTTTTGTTTCATGCAAACTTCAAGACTATCGAACATTACAGCAGAGAGAGAGAGTGATGCATTAAACCGGTCCAGGAAAATAGGCGCATTTGTGTTGGAGTCGACTTCAATGGTTACTATAACTTTAGGCCTGAGCTTCTTGATAGTCTCTAGAACCGATACCAAGTGATGAGGCCATGCCAATAACGTCGCCAGGCGCAACTCAGAGTAAACAGCTAGTGTTTCATCGGCTGCTAACTCAAAGAAATGTTTATCAAGGTTCTTCAAATCTGATATCACCATTTTGAATGCAAATGGTATTTTCAAGCTCGCAGCAAAAGAAGACAACTCATTACCTATCTTCTCAAGCATCTCTTTTGATGATCCTACAACAGTTATCTTGAGATACTCAAGGGGACAGTTGTTCCTGTTAATCAGGGCTTGCATCAAGATCGGCCATTGTGTACCACTTTTGATTCCAAAATCTACCACGTGAATCTTTCTGGCTGAGGCCACGTTCTCCAGTAAAGCCTGAATTGCAGTGAATTGAGAGACTGGACAGAAAGGCATTCTATCATTAAAGTCTGACGATGCAGCAAGCAAAATATCAAAAGCTTTCTCAAATGCTGGACATTTTTGACTTTCTTTTGGTGCCTCTTGAAGACTTACTTCCCCCCTCTCTGCTGAAATGCCCTCTTGGAGAGCTTCAGCGAAGTAGTAGATCAGTCTTTGAAGCGGAGTGCCCTCAGGAGAAGCGCAGCGTTGACAAAAGCTGAGCCGATTTCTAGCCTGATCAAACTGTTGTTTCGAGAAACTAATGGCGGCAGCTTGAAGACTTAATACAAGCTCAAGGTCTTTGGACTTCTCAGATTGCAGAAGAAAGCTACTATCATAAGCAACGCAATCAGAATTCTGTGAAATGCATTGAGACATAGTTTCAGTGGCCATCCTGACAATATCAACTACAGAAATTTCTTGAGAGGAAATCATAGATAGTTTAGTAACCGCATTTTCCTTACAACTCTGTTTGCTTTCACACTGTTTTTTAAGGATACTCATTGATGTTGAAGGAAGAGGCGGGTTTTCCCGCTTTTTCTGAGCAAGAAAAGACATGTTTTCCAACAACTCTGCTAGCTGAATGCTATTGCTGGAGAATGCATGGAGTTTCTGTTATCCACTTTGCGGGTTCTTAAACAAAATATTGCAGGCAAAGTCTACTAAGTGCCAAAAAGGAACACAAATCACATTTGGAATAATCTCAATACAATATAACAGCAGACTTGAGCACGTTAGTCCAAGATGCTTTCCTATAATTAAAATCCAACTATGTCCCTTCATTCCTCCACGCGTATAGACAAGAATTGATGAGGTATTTTAAACTTTTTGTTTAATTTTGACTGGTTTGTAGTGCATATCTAGTTTTGGTCTTTCTATGTTTCTGAGGAAGTAAAGGCCGGCAATTCTAGATGAGACAATAAAAGTTGAAGTAGAATGCATCCAACAGGACTCTATTACTTATTCTTTTATCTCTGGCATTTTCGTACATCCTGATTCTCCTTCATTGTCATACTGTTTATAAATGGCTAAAAGGAATCATAGAAACATTGAAAATGCTTCAGTGCAGAAGATCAAAGCTAATGCAGATATGACAGCGACAGAGCAGGGACCGAACCTGTTACCACCTTTATGTGCAAGTTTCTTACAACAGAGCTGAAATTTGGAACAACTGACCAAACAGAATGGATTTACCTGGATTTTATTGAAAAAGAGTATCAGAAAACCGCCTTTTGGTTTTCCAATACTATAAAGTTATGTTCTTGAGCTTAATGGGATCCAACACCTCAAGCCAAAAAAAAGGGTTCTGAACCCATGCTGAAAGTTCATTTCACTACCGAGAATTCTAGTCCCTTTGTTTTCCAATGTTAATACAGAAATTAAGTAAAACATGTCCAGTTCAAAGTTATGCCTACCTCTTTTACTCCCATTAACATGTAGCATGTCCAAAAACAAAAGCATTTGCCGCAGTCCAAATGTAATTACAGTATCAGAGACAATTGAGTTTGGAATATGAATGTAATTACAGTTCAACCGCCTTTTGGTTTTCCAATGCTATAAAGTTATGTTCTTGAGCTTAATGGGATCCAACACCTCAAGCCAAAGCAATATAGAAGTACATTCCCTAAGCGGAAACAGTGAACAGAACTTAAGGAAAAGGCAGAAGATTGTCTCAAGTGGGGATGCATGGAGTTCTGCAAGCCCAGAACAGTATGCATCCACTACCATCCATTTCGAAGAAGATACTTTTAAGTTTAAATAGTTGTTGATCTGAAGGGTGCAATCATCAGATAATTTAACCGAGCACATTGCAAAACTATGCAACTACATGATTTGATTGGTGAGATCCCGGGTTTCAAAGATAAAAACACTGCCGGATGCTAGTACAATGGTTCCATACATCACTTGCAGCTACAGGCTTCACAGGAGAGCAAGAAGTTTATAAGAAACACCACCCATGACACCTAAATAAGAAAAGAACAAAAGTGAATTGACGAGTTGAAGAGGTAACCATTCAAGGTGAAGAATTGGATGCATAAGTATGTATCTTACAGATTATATGCAAAAGGCCTAATGAGTATCAACTCGGCCTGGAATCGTAGTTCAGTCGAACGAGGAGACATCAGAGCTATGCATAGGTTTGACAGGAACTGTACTGGGATTCGGAGACTCATGTATAACACAATGCCCCAAATTCGGTCCTCTCTCTGCAGAGCTGGCTTTTTCTGCCAAGGACGTAGTGAAGGGAACACTACCACCAGTCCTTTTGGAAGAGAGATCAAGCCTTTCGATCATTCGCGCGACCCCAGCAATGCCAGCACTCATCTCACGTTGAACTCCTCTACCCAGTTCCTTGACCGTGGAGTTGCGAGCTAATAACTTTTCCTTAAAGCCACGTGTGCTTTTTGAAAGTGACTCTTTATATCTGTGGCATAATGGTTCCAAAACTCAGGAAAAGAGGCACTGAGAAAAAGCTAACATTACACATATATACGGTTATTCTTTTTTACCTTGCAGAAGCAGCAGAAAATTTAGCTTTGACAGACTCTGAAAAGGCAATGAACTCAGAGGGACTCGATCTCTGAGGACCATCAGGCGATGAATGGCCAAAAAGAATCCTGTACAAGTACATTAATGAGAAACTGTTGTTCACAAAGAAGTCCAAAACAATACAGCAAGATGGACCATACTACAACATCTCTAGGGGTTACCAATACCAAGATCGGATATGGATTGTAAAGCGCCGAGTAAATAACTACTCTTACAGCTATTTAGATTCAACTTGAAACGCAGCCGTGTTGAATATCAACCATATAAGCCATCTCAACCAACATAACAGAAGTGTATTACAACTGAAGACTTCAGCAATAATGGCTACATATTCCACAGTAATTAATTAGAAAGATAAATTTCTAAGAGGACAAAATCCAATACAGAGGCCAGTCACAAATAGTACATCGACCAGATAATGTATCTTTCATGGAAGTCTGAAACTGGGGACCTTGCAATTGTAAAATGTTACAAGCTGCTTTTGTGGATGAAGTAAAATCCATCCAAGGCAAGAAAAAGATGCCAATTAGCCAGAAACGGGAAACATCAACAAAGCTGATAAATCCACCTTGCATCACAGTGACATTTGGTTCTCTTTATCCAGCCTCCATCTTTTTATGTTCATAAGTTACAATTACAAAGTATATAATAAAACAACCAGCTCGCTAAGGAACAAGGATAGACTTGTTATGACCATTTTGCCTATTAGTAGAAACACTCCAATCGGACTGGTAATCACAATGGATAATTACCTTGGACTTTGCTACAAGTTTCAAGCTATGTTCAACAAAGAAGAATGAAATTTTTGGTTGTATTTGTACCTTTGGTGGAAATGACCATCTTCAGTTTCTGAAGTATGCGTAGGAGACAGATCTGGTTCAGGTGTACTGGCTGATGCACCTGCCGTAGTCGAGCCAACTGCCAATCCATAATTTATATTCTCCATTTCATCACCTGAGTTATTGAAATGTGCACCAAAAGACACCGATGGAAAAACTTCCAAAGAATCTCTTCTTGATGATATTTGCCTTCTCCTTTGAATGTGATGGTGCGTTCTACCCGTGGCAGCAGCAAAATGCTGAAGAATTCGCTCCTCCAAATCAGAATCATTTACGTAAGCAGCCACCTGAAAAATCATACTCATTTACTTAGGATGAACTTGGCAACAGGCCTAGGATTTCAACCATAATTTTTTTTTTTTTATTTGTATAACCTATGTAACATACATGGCTAGTTTCATCCCCTCGGACAATGCGGATATTATTTCTTGACCTCATGCTTTTTTCAATTTTGGCAGCTTCCAAAAGCTCTTGGCTAGTGAGAAAAATGCAAACAGTTAAAACTTTGAAATACAGCAATCAAATGCAGCAAATTAGGGAAAGAAGCCAGCACCATATGGTATTTGCATACCTAGTGGGATCCTTTAAGACAAGAAGCTGACAACATATTGGGCATTCAGTACTTCTCTGAGACCTGAAAGATAGCATACACTAACCAAATTAAAACTATATTGGTCAAATTATAATGCTAGTTCATATTTGTACACAAGTCCATTCTGTGTCATAGAGAGAGCCTACCATTCAAGAATGCAGTGCAAATGATAGTCATGCTTACAATTCGTGACCTGCACCAGAAATCAACTAATCACTAAGCACTCACATACACGTTTAAATCAGAACAGCCACAAAGAAGAAAAGAGATATTTCGATTGCAGCCACACTGTAAGGCTCTGGATATATCAACTTATAAAAGTTAATGGCAAATCACAACAACAAAGCCGAAAGGGTCGGGCTTGTTATCCACACAAAAAAAAAAAAAAAAAAGTCTTCCCAGAAAAACCAAGAACTGTCAAAATTTTAGGCATATTTAATTCATTCTAACCTAAGAACATCTAAGACAGGCTTCAAAGTGGAATACAATCACATGATTAAAACTACTGAAAGCCTTCGACAGGCAATCCAGTGTTCAGCTAATCTAGAAAGGCGTGAATTTCAGCTAATGAAATTAAAGATAGAATTCAGCACTTCCTACCAAAGAATTCCAAAATAACGCTAATAACTACCTTCAAACCAAAATATCATCCACTCGAAAATCTGTAATCAGTACTACACAACAATTTTACGGTTTCCAACAAACTATTAAAACACAACAGAATGATGATCAGCATAATAAGGACTGCATTAACTCCATTGAGTTCATACTGGAAAAAGGCCAAAACTTTATTCAATCCCATCATAATCTAAGCAATTAGAAATCCCAAAAACATAGCAACAACAACAAAAAGGAAGAACTTGACCATCATCAGTCTTCATCCCCAAAAAATAATCCCATTTCTGATAACCGATCAAAACCAAAAACCCATTATTATTTTCCATCATTTCTGAAAGATTGATCACTAAGCACTCATCAAAACTGAAAAAAAAAAAAACACACAAACACACACACACGCACACAAAACAGAGATTAAAGAGCAGTACAGTGGGAGGATCCTGGGAGCTGAAGGGCTCAAGACAAATGCTACAACCGTCCTCAAAGCAATCCTCGGAGACAGAAAGAACATCAATAACAGCAGCAGAAGAAGTTTCAGATGATAAGCTTGATGGGGTGGATGAAAAGGACGCCATGATCGCCTTCATGGAATGATCAGGGAATGATGAAATTGTATCAGTGGCCACGGTTAAAGACATAATTTTTGGTAGTACTAAAAAACTCCTCTTCTTATGATTCAAAAACACGCACTGGAAATGTGTTGTGTGTGTGAAGTGTTGTGGGAATGCGGACACAGAAAGAGAAGCCTCTGGGCGTGGAAAAATAGAGAGAAAAACAGACAAGGTTTGAGTATAAGTGTGTGTTTGTCTGAGTGTGTGATTGTGTGTGTAAAAAGGTCAAGAAAAAAGAGGCAATTTTTTAATTTAAATTGGGCGGAAAAGGCAAATTTTTTAATATGTTTTATACACTATGATTTTTTAAAAAATAAAAAATAAAAATGGAACCTTTGATGGATTTGTTGATTAGTTTTTTTTAACAATTTACTATTTAGATATTTAAATGCTATTCCTTTGGAGAAGAAGAAGGTTTTGGTGGAATTAATCAACACCTTTTACCTTTTCAATTCTCACCTAATTCTTCTCCTCTTTTTTGGTGAATTTCTTTTTGACAAATTTGTGGGATTAATTTAATGTGATTTGATCCTCATAGAGTCATGAGGAGCACGTATAGGCTTGTTTTCTTGCTATTTTAAAGCCAGTGACTGAAAAAAGAAAAAAATTAGATATTATTCTAACTCTACCTCTATTTTTTATAAGATTTATTGTAGTCGTGCATAATTGGTAGTGTGTAAATGAGATGAAAGAGTCAAAAGATGTTTTATAGAGTATTATTTGTTTGAATACGTTGCTTGTTTTTTAAAATTTTTCGACATTTTAAATTACATGTTCATTATATAGTTATTAAAGAAAAAATAAATTAATTATTTAAAGATTGTTGCAACATAGAAACAATCTAATTGGATTGAATGAAAGGGGGGAAAATGGAAATGAAGCTAAAATCTATCCATTGACATTTTTGAAAACCTCAATTTGATAAGCAAACTAATTAAGAAAAAAAAATGAGGGGTGAAAGGTGGCGATACAAATCACACAACCAGACAACCACGTAACAAAAAATATTCACCTTTGACAATATTGAAGTTTCCATTAAGTTGTAAATATCTCAATAATTAAAATTATTAACGTCAACTTACATTTTATTTTGGCACTTAAAAGTGCAAAGTGTTTCAAATTGAAACTTAAATGAAAAATAAAAATGTTGTTTGGATGTTGGTTTTGAAAAAAAGTATTTTGAATTACATTGTGAAATATCAAGTACAAGTCATCACTAAATAATTAAATACTGTTAATTATAGTCACTGCAATAAAGAACTTTTCCAAAAATAATCACTCAACAACGGAATCCTGCCAAATTTGTCACTAAACTATTTGTGGTTCTAAAATAGTCATTACACTAACAAAAAGTGTTTCAAGTTGAAATTTAAAATGTAAATCAAAAAGTTGTTTGAATAATATTTTTTTTTCCATTGGGTTTTGTGTTTAAAAAATAAATGAATAAAAATATAAAATAAGTTGATGTCCAACCAGGGAACAAAATCTCAACTATTAAGATAAAAAGCTTGTAAAATACTGTAAATGCTCAAGAACACCCTGGTAAATTATCCTAGAACTAGGTTAATAATTGCATGTACGAACTCTATATATTAATGCACCGATGAATGACCAGAAATGGTCGAACAAGAAGAAGACTGAAAACCCTTTGAAGAGTAAAAACGAAGAAAAGCAGTGATTCTTTGAAGCTAAGTCAAATCTGGAGCTCTGTTTTCAAGATGACCAAATAAAGCAAAAAAAAAAAAAAAGACACACCTTTATGCACAGACGTCAACAAAGACTTTCTTTCACACACCAGAATCCAAAGGAGTGAACAGAATCTAACCAAAGATGTGTAGACACTAGAAAGAACTCAGGTAGGGTAGATTGATTGATTGATTCATCTCCCAGTGTCATTGTTTAAATTGACTCTTTTACTCTCACGTAAATACTTCATGTTGAGTTTTGAATTTTATACTATTTTTAGTACAAATTTAAAAATTCAATGTGGACTATTTTTGTGGGACGAAATGAGTAAATTTTAACAATGATGCTAGGAGATAAATAAAAAATTTGAAACATAATGTGGACTATCTTTTTAGAGTCGTAAGTATTAACATGTTATTAATAGAATTAAAAAAGAGAGAAAAAATGACATAATATTAAATTTTCCATGCACATTTCATTACTTAATATTGAATAATCTCATATTTCTGGAAAAATAATAATAAAAACATCTCTTTTTACCTCTTAAAAGCAGCTGCCATTTAAGTACAAAAGATGATTTTCCGCCTAAATTTTATTGATCATACGAGGTCGTTCTCTCCAGTTAAAAAAAAAAAAAAGGGATACATTTATATGAAAAATTTCCACAAATCAGGGAGTTAATTGATAACTTCTTCTTCGCATATCATTAACTACATAGCAGTTGCGGGAGAAGGTCATGCTAAGGGATTCTCATATCAATCGCTAACCAAAATTAACTCTCTAATTCAAACAAAAAAGTTGAACCCTAACTAAAAATTTAATCCTAAATAATACTCCCTCCGTCCCATAATTATTGTCCAATTTGGGTTTTCGTTTCTAGTTCAAATTGTATTAAAAGTGAAATCTCAAATTGGACAATAATTTTGGGACAGAACGAATAGATCAAAAGCTCTATGATGGAAAATTTGAATCCTACTATTCTTTAATTTGGAGAAAATATAAAGGGGTTTTGAATTTAAAATTTGAAGTAACCGTGTCCCTTTCATACTCTACTTTTTTTCATTGGTAGGTTGATTTTGTTACGAAGAACTTTATTTTTAAAAAAAAAACGATTAAGCTTTTGAGTTTTTTCTTTGATGATTGAAGTTTGATGTTAATTCTAATATGAACTTGTGACGGGCGAACTAATTTGTGAAACGCATTAGTATAATTTGATTTGTTTTTTTGGATCTGTCGGGTTTTTCTTTTTGTTGTTTCAATGAAAAAAAAAAAAAAAAAAAAGATACAAATGTTCTCATTTTATTTCTTGCGAATGCAAGGGTGAAGTTTCCATTGGCAACAAAGGAAGATAAAAACCTTTGGTTTCTGTCTCAATTGACGCATAATTTGATAACAATCTGATCGATTTGCTGCTACTGCACTTTCTTCCTTTCCTTTCTAGAAAACTCACGAGACGAGTTGGGAAGACTTTTCTTTCGACATCTTCTTCATGCTCCGGTCACATTTTCCCTTCAAATTCCATGAGTTTTGGTACGCATTTTAGGTCAAAGTGACTCCATCTTATTGTTACAATTTCTTCCACACCTGCTAGAGTTTCTGCATTTTCAGTTCTGAGTGACTGAGTTTTAGTGCCTCATGAATGTGTAAACTATAATTATATGTCATCGACATTTTGCTAAAAGAAATTTGATTTGATCAAGTAATTTCATATAATGCCAATAACGAAAATATGTGAAATTGGCCGGGCTGAGAATCTGTTTTTTTATTCCATGCCTCTACAATGCTTTTATCCATGCGTCCATCTTAAATATACTAAGAAAGGCAATATAATATTTTTTATTCCATGCCTCTACAATGCTTTTATCCACGCGTCCATCTACAACATACTAAGAAAGGCAACATAATATTTTTCTGCTGTGGAATTTTGAACCCGAGATTTCCAGGTTGGATGCCTAGCCCTTTACCACTTGATCCACCCCCTCTTAGCCTGAGAATCTAGTTGACAATTAATAGTCAAATGAGATAATGACAAATGAAAGACAAATATACCATTATCACTAAACATGTTTATTTATTAATTAAAGATAAAATGTAATTTTAGGAGAAAAATAAAATTTTAGCAAAAAAATAGTTTAAAAAAATAGAGAGTCATTAATATTCCTCATCACTCACTATTTCTTTCACTATCTTTTTTCAATATATATACTATTTTCCACCCCGAAAATACAAGACTGAGGTGAGATTGCTATGAAATTCATCTACTTACATATTTTATACGTCTCAAATTCTCCTTATTGATCAACTTCCTAAAACAAATAATTCCGTCTCGCTTGCAATTTGATATGTTCATGAATTTTCGTACTATATTTGACGTACAATGACAAAAAAAAAATAAAAAAAATTAAGAATCGTATTTCATTATTGATCCTTATTGTATATAATATATTTCCTGTCTCAAAATTATTGTCTAATTTAATATTTTACTTTTAGTACTTGTTCTTGACATATTGCACAATAAAAATGTACTTTATCCGTCACAAAATTATTATTTAATTTGAGATTTCATTTCTAGTAACCAGACCAAAAGTCTTTACTCGTGACTTTGTTCAATGGTTCATTTTAATCCAAGAGCAACACATTTTCAAGCCCAATAGTTTGGGCTACAAGGCCCAAAATCACCAAGAGCAAAACTGCCTGAAATTACAGTGGAACTGAGAAACTCTGAAAGAGGAAAACAATGGCGATATGCATTTCTTCTTCAACCCATTTTCCTTCTGTTTATCCTTCGAAATTCCGGCTTGGCTGTTGTTCTAATCTTTCTTACGTAAAACCCAACAAAATTTTCCTAGTTTTGAACTGTCGGAGCCGGAGTAAATGTAACCGGCCTTTTTCTTTCAAGACTGCGTCTTTGGCCTCTTCTTCCGTTCAACAACTCACCGGAGTCGAAACTGAAGAGAAGAAATTCCCCAAACTACGTGAAATCTGTGAGGGTCACGTGCCTGAGCACGTGATCAGCAGGCCAGTGTTCCTTATCCCTTTATCTTTACTATATTTGAAATGATTATGTTTTGAATTCATACTGTCTGGTAATTTTGTTTTTCAATCGAATGGGCAGTTTTTGAAGAATGTGTTTGATGAGATTGTCAATATTCATAAATTTAAGCTACTCTAGGAAGTGTTATTATCTGGTGTTGTACCTGTGCCAGATTGAATTTCTGGTTATAATACTCTCAATTTAGTGAAGATTAGTGTTTAGAGGAATTATTTTCCAAATTAATTTTTACTTATTCAATCCGATTTTTGAAAAGCATATTGGAAACCAACTAATATTTGTGTGTCATCTGTGAAGTGCAGTTGGTAAGTAGTCAGTGATCATTGTCTATCGAGGCTCTTTATATTGATTTACTTCTATCCCGTGTTTAATCTTCACTTTTTAGTACGAATCAGAACTAAAGAATAACATTTTTGCTAAATATTATGTTTCTTTGCACTAAAATTAGTTATAACCTGTACCAGGATGGAAGAAATTGGATACATTTTGCCTACTGATGTACAGCGGGAATCTTTACCTGTACTCTTCGCTGGCCAGGACTGCATTCTTCATGCTCAGGTCATTTGCTTCTGTAATTTAAAAGACAGAATGGCTGATAAATGTTCTTCCTCATTTTAAAGAAGGATGTGATTTGCAGCCCCTAACAGACTTGCTTTGTTCTATCTTGTTTTGATTCTATAGACAGGTTCTGGAAAAACTCTTGCATACCTACTTCAGGTTTTCTCAGAAATCAACCCTCAAAAATTTGGTGTTCAAGCACTGATTATTCTGCCCACAAGGGAGCTTGGCATGCAAGTATGAATTTCGTTCCTAAATCTTTATAGTATGACAACAAGAACAGAATCTAACGGCATTTGTCTCATTTGAAGGTTACAGAAGTTGCAAGAAGGCTTGCTGCTAAACCATTAGAGTCTGAACCAAAGCAAAAGTCCTGCACTGTCATGGCTCTGTTAGATGGAGGAACATTAAATAGACACAAAAAATGGTTAAAGGTAAAATTATTAACTCAAGTATCGAGAGTTTTCAGCTCATATCTGTGTGCGAACTTGATCAATAAAATAGTTTAGTAACAGAAGTTTTTTCTTTTTTTTTTGAATCATTTCATTGATGTTCTAGAGATCTTCGCCTTTGCTTTTGATATTTGTTACATTCTTTAAGATTAAGTCCCAAGGGTATTTGCAAGTCAATAATTTTCTGGTGCATCTTTTTGCTGTATATTGTTGTATTTGATATTGGTTGCCATTTATTGAGCTATACCGGCCTCAGTTTTTCTTGTCTCTTAATGAAGATGCTTTTCTTTGTCCAGGCAGAACCTCCGACTATAATAGTTGCTACTTTGGGAAGTTTGAGTCTTATGCTTGAAAAGCAGCTTTTTAGGTTGGAGACCATACGGGTGCTTGTAGTTGATGAGGTACACTGATCTAGTTTCATTTTCGCCTTTGGAAGCTTATATTTGTGACATTGTTTGTCTTGGGTAGTAAAAAACGAATTGGCCTTGTGATCTTGCGAGTTGCATATTATGTGCTTAATTTATGTTGCCGTTTTTGTGGATTCTTTTTGTTTTTTCAGAATTGCCAGTGATGTCTCTTTCCCCCCCTTCTTATTTTGATATAGTTGTTTGAATATGATACAAATTCATTGACCATTTTTAGGTTGATTTCATGTTCAATTCATCAAAGCAAGTTGATTCTCTTCGAAGGCTTTTGACATTATTCTCTTCAAATAGCAACCGTCAAACCATTTTTGCCAGTGCATCAGTTCCGCAGCCCAAACGGTTCCTGTATGACTGCATCCAGCACAAATGGACCAAGGTCTGAGTTGTTGAATACCTGTGTTTGCCATCTCCAGTGATCTAATATCAAATATTAAGACTATCGACTTCTTGAACACTCCCCCTGGTTGGTTTTATAGGGACTCTTTGTGATCAACACTAATTGTAATGTTTTGTTTACTTCTCTAATCATGCAGCGTGATGTAGTTCATGTCCATGTAAATGCACTTAAGCCAATGCCATCATGCCTGCATCATAGATTTGTGGTAAATGACTTCTCAATCCAAAATATAACTCTTTTACTTATAACCTTTTGTGATGTTTCCCATTATGGTTTCTATATCTACTTTCTTGTCATGATCATTAATCTAATTCCAGCCGTATTTTGGGCCTCATTTTTGGTTTCTGTAATATGTATTCTATTAGATGCATTATTGATGTTCTAGTATACTTAAATTTCATTTGGGGTTTCAGATATGTGGAAAAAGGGATAAGCATCAAACATTGCTCTCCTTGTTACATTCAGATGCACCTCGGTCCGCAATAGTTTTTGTTGGTGAACAGGTTAGCAGACATATTTCTCTATAATATGTTAATTTAGTGCTAATTCAACTCAAGTATTAGAAATTTTAAATTTTATATATTTTAAAAATGTGTTTTCAAACTGCACATATCGACATCATTGAGTTTCCTTCTTCTTTTTCTTTTTTTCTCAATAAACTAAATACTTCTAACACTCTATTATGCAGTCTGAAAAATCAAAGAAGGCTGGAAATTCCCCACCACTAGAACTTCTAGTTGATTTCTTGAAAGTGTCCTACATGGGAGGCTCTAAACTGATTGTTTTGGGAGAAGATATAAACTTTAATCAGCGAGCAACAACCCTGTTAGTAAGTATTGCTTGCTAGTTGGATATAGATCTTTATCATTTTGATAATTTGCTAACTTGGAAGAGGGGCAGAAAAAAAAATTTGCTTTACCAATATAGAGGCACATGAAAATCTCATCGTTTTTGTGATGCAGGATGTTAGAGGAGGAGGAGACTATCTTCTGGTTGCAACCGATATAGCAGCTAGAGGAGTTGATCTTCCAGAGACTACTCATATCTATAATTTTGATCTCCCAAGAGATGTGGTAAATTATCTTCATCGAGCTGGAAGAACAGGTAGGAAACCATTCTCAGATGAAAAATGTTTTGTGACCAATATCATAGCATCTGAAGAGCGATTTGTACTGCAGAGATTTGAAAATGAACTGAAGTTTTCCAGTGAAGAGATATTTGTTTGAATGTTGTAATACTGATCTTTTCTTTGTTTTTGGGGCCGTTAATATCACTTCAAATATCAATTTTGGGAGAATGGGTCAACTTCTTTCCCTTTTTTCACTCTCTTTTTCTCCTTCTGTTGTTCTCTCTACCCTTGAGCTCTTTTCTCATTCATCTTGATTATTTAGTAAAACCCTTGCACTGCCTTCAAAGTTCTTAATTTCTTTCACATGACTTCCGTGTGGATCTGATGGTTGGGGAATGGGCATCATTTGCAAAGGAGCTTAGAACAAAATCACGGTAGTTAGTTAGGACTAGCAAATACTAAGTTTAAGGTAGTCATCAGTTTACTATGTCCCTTCAGTACTGGACACTGGCTGAGTCTAGAGTGGTGAAATTTCGAAAAACTCGTTACAATATGATGTTGACTCAAGATCAATATAGTCTTAAAATATGGGAAACCGGTTCTTTACATGGTCACCAGATTATAGTAGTTCCTGATGCTGCACAGTCTTGCAAGTTATTAGTCTCACTTCCGGCAATGAATAGACACACTCAAACGTTCTGATGACATGAAGAGAACTTATGGCACTACTTCTGCCAGTTATAAGTGGAGACTAACTCCCGCTGGATTATTTTAATCTCATCGATTCTGGCCAAAATAGTCTTGTTCACCTCTTCCCAGGTCTGGAAGTCAGTATGCAGTTTATATCACAACTCCATCCTTGATGGTAGAGTTTTTTAGTATGACTGTAATTCCTGATCTTATATAAAATCCTTCTGATGATCTGTCTGCTTCCTGTATACCCTGTAAATTCAATGAGTAGCTAAGAATAAGCCAGGGTTGGTCATTAATGCTGACATTGCAAACCTCTATGTCAAATTTTCGTCATCCCAGCTAGTAAAAGCAAAGTTGGTTTAGCTTCATTAACAGTTTCTGGAAGCATCGTATAATAAATCCTGTTCGATTTATGCCAATGAAGTACTAGAAGTATTTTCTGCATAATCCTAGTTCAAAATTTTGTTTGCTAAATCCATCAGTTTGAGGGTTAAAATCAAGTTGCAATAGATTTGTAGGATGGAAGCCTTTACTGAGTAGATTTTAAGATTGAAGGTAGACCTTTGGATATAGTTTCAACGGCATATTTATTACTTCAGAAAAAAAGGACTTAAAGACTAAAGACCCAACTCCCTTGCAAGGATGACTGGAAATAAAGTTCTAGGAAAATGTACCTCTGAATTCTCAATGATGACATTTTTCCCTATTCTGGCATTTTTGTCAATAATGCAGCCCCTGACAAATGACAAAAAAATGCATTAGCCACAATTCTGACAAAACAATTACATATTTATGAAGAATTGAAGCAAACAGTGGTTGAAGTTATTTGTACTTTATTCTTGAGTTTTCTCCAATTCCAATCGGAACTCTTCCTTCAGCTAACTCTGAAGCAATCTCAGCATCTGTTTCATAGTAATCGGCACCCAACATCACTGTGTCCTGTAAAGAGAAGAGAATGCCATAGCCCATTATTAAGATTTATAAAATCTGATACTCCTACCCTCAAATTATTTACTGCAACCTTAGCCAAAATGGAGTAAAGAAACTGCTTCTGGCTATCTTGTTTAAGCTGTTAAGTGCATATGTAATTCCGAGTACTGAAATTATTCTAGATTTACCTTCAAGTGGACATTGGAGTTTATTCGGGATCTCACTCCAATGAGACTGTGCTCCACAAAGCAATTGGTCAAGAAACTACCATGTGAGACGATTGAATCAACAATCTGTAGGAGTGTATATGTCAATAAGCAAACAGTTATCCATGCCCACTCCTTAAAAGTAAAGTGGACAGTATCATGTTATCATAATCTTGTCCCACAATATAGCAACAGAAAATAACCTTGCAGTTGTCGATTTTTGATGGTGGCAAGTTTCTCCTTGATGTATAGATTGGCTTTGTAGCATCATAAAAACTAAATCTCGGTGGCTGAAAAAGGCAGCAAATGAATTAACTGGTGTGAGAATCCATGCTTTAGATAGTTTTTTAAGGAATAAAATCCTCACATTGCAAGAAATAAGGATGATGGAGTGATCTAGCGATTGTTCATTTCTTGTACAGTATGCTGATGCTACATGACTGTCTTCTATTCTTTGCGTTAGAGGTAAGCGTGCAATAATAAGCACATTCTGGACTTAAATTTCTTATCTTCTCTTTCTGCGTTAAAGCTGTGTTGCGAATTGTCTCTTTTATTTATGCATCAGAATGTTAAGTTCAGATGCGCATCTATGATTCAAGAAGTGTAGATGTGATTGCTACTTACATGCTCTGTAAGGGCAAGGTTTGCTTCAAAAAATGATTTGATTGTCCCGATGTCCTCCCAGTAGTCATTAAATAGATAAGCCTGCAAAGATAAACCATGCAGTTTTTGTGTGCTGAAAATCAACAGGTTGCAACTAACTGTTGATATTTTTTGAATTGCATGAGCAGTTTGAGTTCCATCTTAGAAAACCTCAACGAAAGATAAACTAGCAGGTAGCAAAAGGGGAAGAAGAAAAAGAGAAGACTAAACCTGCCTTTATGTAGTATTCTCCTGCTGATGCTGGTATAATTTCTGACCCAAAATCATTTGCTGTAGGAAAACGCCACCTGAAGCAGCATATTGAAACATTACCAGTTAATATTTGTCTGCCTTAGAATCATTTGTAAACTGATTTCACAATATATGTAAACTGACTAAAGAAAGAACACCACCTTAAAAGGTTTAGAAGAATTTCCTTTTTGAAGACATAAACCCCCATTGAAGCGATATATGGTTTTTTCTCAGCTTCTTCTCGAGATAATCCCAGTACAGTTGTGTCAACTGCCTATAGTACTTACTGTCACTTTCATTGGATTTTGGTGTATGTTTGGTCAAGAAAAAATGTTAAAAAGTTTGGGTATTACCATTGCCTTCAGGTCATCTCCTCTGGGTTTCTCACTGAAAGATATAACCCTTCCCTTGTTGTCGATCTTCATCAACCCAAAATCTGATGCACGGCTACACATGGGGAAAAAAGAAAATGCAGAAGTAAGTTGTCAGTTATTGATGAATTTGTTAATTAGATGATCTATATTGACTTGCAACTTGCTAGTTCTGAACCACTCTTGGAAGTAACGAATCTCTTGATTTGTAGGATAATTACTTTGACCAAGTTAGGTTTTACAAACTGAGTCCAGCGTAGTTTCTCGGTAATATTTTAGCATAATCTCCCGTGAATATATCCTACCTGTCATCTATGGGCAGACATGATATTGAGATATCTGCACCACTTTGTCTGTGATCCTGTGAAAATGAAATTTGAGTGTGCGAAAATTGTTTGTGACATTTAGTTGAAGGCAAGCATGATCAATCTTCACCTGGACAAAGTCCATGTAGTCCATTCTGTATAAGTGATCTCCTGATAGAATGAGTACATCTTCAATGTCCTTGCTTCTTTGATCCTGCAATTTGTCAAATTTTCATCTCAACTAAGAGATCACTAATTGGCAAATCTGTGGACAAATCAGTTTCTCTTTTTTTTTTAAAAAAAAATCCACCCCAGTGGACCCCACTTAAATGTGGGTAAAACCCCCTTACAACCCCTGGTGGGAATCAAACTCTGGTTATTATCAGGAAAGACAACAACTTAACCATTAGGCTGTCATTCAATTTCCATCAGTTTCTCTTACTTGTGTCATCAGAGTAAAGCAAATATATCCATACATGTAGGTGGATTAGATCAAAATGGCTCATTTAAATTCTAACGCTTCTTAATTTGGTGAAGTTGCCGGAAATCAATATATCAATGCATCAATGCATCTTGGGTCGTACTACTTAAACAGCCTCTCTATGTTGAAATACAGGGGTAAGACTGCGTACATCTTGACCCCCAGACCCCAACCCAGTTGGGAATATATTGGGTATGTTGTTGTTGTTGTTGTATGTAGGTGGAACTTCGAAATGTAGGAAAACATATAAATGATGTAATATATCACATACATACATGGGTGAAAGGCTCCATACCTCAAAAAGCCAGTGGAACTGTCTTACTGCATCTGCTGTACCTTGGAACCATCTTTTACCTAGCTCACCTGGAGTTTGAGTGGCTGCTAAGACCTGTAACACAGCTTAAAAGGAGCAACATAAAGGAAATGAATAACTTGATGCCATGTAAGAAGGAAAGAAGATCTCCAAGGATGCATACCTCTACATATCCATCTCCAAAAGTGACACCACCGCTAAAGTTGTAAGCCCTTGCAAGGTGCCTGTTGAGTGATGCTGAATTGAACTGGGTAAGAATGTAGACCTTATTGATACCGCTATTGATACAGTTGCTCATTGGAACATCAATTAGCCGGTAAGCTCCTCCAATAGGTACCTGAAAATGTGGAAACAAGCAGCAATAGTCTTTTAAATATTGATGATCTACCAATTAAACTGCTGCAGAGGACTAAGCATTTGTCTACCTAGTCATTTTGGACACATAAGTTCTGTGAAACTTGTAGTGACTTGTTTAACTGAACATCTTCGAGAGACCCTATCTCTTGACAATGGATGGTGCTTATATGTTTGGTTAAATGGTTCAAAGAGATAAGAATGGACATACCGCAGGCTTTGCTCTGCGTTTTGTGAGAGGGAAAAGACGGGTACCAGCTCCGCCTCCAAGTATAATTGCAACAACTGTTCTGGGATCCCTTTTCTCTGCCTCCTGGTCTCTTAGCTGCGTTGGTCATGTTTGGACACAGGGAAGAAAGTGAATCAAAATATGCTAGTGATGTTTCTGAATGGATTGATAATAGTCAGCCTCAATGATTAACCTGCATGAACATTGTTGATACTTACCTTGGCCTCACCAACAAAATCAGCAGTGAGGGTCATGCACACGGGAGGAGGACGACGCCCTGCAGCATTTATAATCTGCTGTCTTTGCTCTAGTCTTGTGCAGTTGAGCTTCTTCCCCATTAAATCTCCATTACAGAACTTCACTATGCTCCAGTTCCTTTTACCAGACAATGCAACAGTGCCATGCAACTGCCCTGCAGCCGGCAAGGCGAGCCGACCGTTATGAGCGACCGCCATTTTCTTCTAGGATTAAGAATACTGGAGTTGCAGCTATACAAGAATGTTGAAAATCAGTGTTCAGGTTCTGCTAACATGGACAGTCTGTGCATGCTACTGGGAAAGACTCAAAGCCACATTTATCCAAATTCATTTTCATCCACCAATGTTTTTTTTGTTTTCATGTGAACCTTTGAATAGAGAAAAAAAAAAAAAAAAAAATCTAGGTGTTTTCCTAAAAAGTCCTCCAAAGAGACTTTGATTTTTCTAGGCTTAAAGCATATTCTATTGGTTTCTCCTATTGCTTCTGAAGAGTTTTGGTGTAACTCAGATATTCTGTAAAAATGTTACTCCTTCCGTCTTATAAAACCAGTGTGACAGCTTTCGTGTTGAGATAAGGTTGAGAATAGCATTGCAAAAATTTCTTGGTGAATAAGCAGAAAATCCTATTTGTAGTGGATATGTTATAATTTTGGTCCAACTTTAAGCAGAATTGATTTATCAAAGAGAAATTTCATGTGTTACTTCCTTTCTAGTGGATTTTTCACCTATTTTATTTTAATTGTAAACTTAGTCATAATATAATAATAATAATAATGTAATCATGTTGATTATTAAGATAATCATGTTGATTATTAGGCTGTTTGTCATTGTCCTGCACTTAACCCAAAAAATGTATGAACAAAACAGTGCAAATTCTGGGGAAGGCTTGGATTTGGGATGGATTGTGATGAGAATATAATAGTAATATTCTGAATAACAATACATTTCTTCCGATACTATCAAGGAAAATAATAAATAAAACGGTGCAGTTTTAAAACTTTCACAGGGTTCAATTTGGTCAATTAATTGATGATTTAGTCAATGTCAAATGTTACAAACATTTTATATGAATGAAAAATTGGTAAACATATTTTGATTATTGACTATAGCATTCACTCGCGGACTCAGAACACTACAAAAATCTGACGTTATTTAATTGACACGACTCTTGAGAGGTTTAATAAAGGAAGAATTACATTATAAGGGGACCAATTAAGCAATTTTCCCTTTCCCATTTTGGGGGCATGGAGCCAAAAGAGAAAACCGAAAACGAAGGCCCACCGACACGACACCGTATAATGCACGATAAAGATGTTTGTTGGCCACAGCCCACACTAGTTATAAAAACCTCAGTGAAATCCTTCTTCCCCCATGATGAAACCTCCTCCGAGCTTGCTTCGAAATTCCATTTCTCAACAATGGCGTCTCATTCACGCTTCCTCCTTCTCTCTCTGTTTCTCAGCTCCATTCTCTTGACTACCCACATCGTCAACTCTGCAGGTACTCTGTTCTAACGCCAGAATTTTTAACTTTCTTGATGCAGTTTTTTAATGCCTTTTCTTTTTTTTTTTCCTTGGATTGACGATTGTTCTTTGATTAAATCAGTAATGTAATGCTTAATGCTTGTCCCTGTTGGGTTAAAGGTGCATTTTTGTTAGTTGGGTTCTTTTTTGTTTTGTTCAATTGGAGCTTAGAATGATCAGTTGGTTGTTCCTGCCCTTGAAGGTAGTTGAAAATTAGAATTGCCAAATTTGTGATTGATGAAGATCTAGTGTTTGTGTTTCCTTTTTGGAGTATTCCAGTTGGGTTTTTTTTGAAGTATGGTGATGTGGGCTATCTTCCAGTCTTTCCTTTCAAGATTATTTCCTTTTAAGGATTCTTCTAAATCTGGATTGTTTCGAGTTTCAACTTTCTTCTATTCAGGGAACTGAAATTTGTTTCTAAAGAACTTTTGCAATGAGATCTTTGATCTTTGCTTTATTCTTCTTTTTGATACCGATAGCTTTCTGGATCCATTGGAGTCCTAAAGATAGCTACGATCCTTAATTCTTTTTGAAGGCATTTTAGTAGTGGAGTTGAATTTCGACTTGGGGGCATTGAATCTTGTTGGGATCCTCCGTGTAGATAATCTATCTTGTTGGATCAGTTGATCATGTTTTTGATCATGAACAAAAGCGTAAATGTTCCTAATTCTTTCAGATTATGTTACGGCTTTGCTTAATTCTGTTGCTCTGCAGTATCTTGAAATGAATCTATGGCAATGTAACTTGTTTATCAATCCCTCATCGTTTTCACAAAGCTCACATATTACGGTATTGAATCACATTCATCAGCTTGATCAACTATTTTGACTCTTGTTATCTTCTATCTGTTGCATGATTGGTAACCATGACGGCATTTTATTCCATTTCCAGCAATTAAAGAAAGAACTTTAAGGAATATGTGTTCTAAATACTTTTATGCTATCATATTGTTTGCAGATGAGGAACAGAACCTTCTCCAGCAAATTAACAGTTACCGGGTTTCTGTAAACTTGACAGCACTGAAAGAGAATGGCAATGCAAAGTGCCTCGCTGAAGGAATGGCGGACGAATTCAGAGATCAACCGTGTACTAACAACACAGGAGCAAACACTGTTCCGGGCACTGAAACGCAGTTCTCTTCCTATCCTCAAGTTCTGCAGAGCTGCCATTTGAATGTTACTACCACAAGAGATGGAGCAATAATGCCTGCCTGCGTTCCCAATCTCGTTCCCGATCTTGTTCTATCCAACTTCACGCAATCACAGTACGCTAGCAACCTCAATGACACCAAGTATACTGGGATTGGAATCGGCTCCAAAAATAACTGGATTGTTGTTGTTTTGACCACAGACACACCGGAAGGAAACTATGCTACTGCAACTAATGACAACAGTTCAGCCAATTTAGTCTCGACGTTCGGTCTGTTTTGCCAAGCACTATTTTTATCTGTGTCCTTCTGGATGATGATGTGATCTAGCTAAATCCTTACAATTTTCTTCTTATTCTGAGAGAGTCGTTTTTATACCAGGCTGTGAACAATGTACACTTATACTGTAGATTGACAATCTTTATTGATGCAGTGAAGGAAAGAACACATGCTTTTACCTTGTTTGTCTTTCAGCGAATTATTTTGCCATCTTATTGATGTAGTGTAGAAAAGAATACATTTCATCATCTTGCTTAAATCATAACTTAATTAAAGATTGTTGTAATTTCTGATTTATCACAGATAGCATAAGTTTAAAAGGCAAGAAAATTGGAAGGAGTTCTTATAACATTATTACTGGAAAATAATACACCCACCATCCATGAAAAGGGGTGAGGAAAGAAATGATACAAGGCAAGAGCACCTTACTAAGCTTCATGTCAAAACATAACCTAAGAGCATTTTCTTCAAATTTATTTTACATCCTTATGAGCCATGTAAGCAAAATATATCCTCGGTTTTTTAACGGGCACTTGCTTCTGAATTTCTACAATGCAATCATTTTAAGAGCTCTTTAACCTGGCCTTGGAACTGTTTATTAAAAGATATCTCCTAAGTGCAAGTAAGAGGACCCAAGTGCCCTTTGAGATCTTCTCCTTTACCATCAAAAGCACAGCTGAGCTGAGTACAGTCTTCAGGATCTGAGCCTGCAACCCTTTGAAGAAACCCCATAGTCCTTCTGTTTTCCAAATGGTATGAAATGCACCCGATACAGTTTTCCTATATTTTAATTGAGCTTCATCCTCCACATCATCCTCGGATTCAGCGGATTGAATTGTCACCTTGCACCTATTAATTGTCAGTAATCATTATGAACTTATCAACATCAGACAAACGCAAAATCATAATTACTGGTAATGTAACTAATCCCAGAAGCTTGTGATACAAAGGTGCCCTTCTATGAAGTCTTTGTGCCACTCCATAATAAAAAAAGATAAAGAATAAGAAATTGTAAGAAACAGATGAATACTAGTTCCCAAATGTGTATAAAATGAATCCATACCGAATAAGAAGAAAGAAATATTAACCAAAGGTAAGATAGATACTATACCTAATGGCTGGATATGTTATACAGGTGGCAATGCATTTAGTAACGGCGCCTAACAGAAAAGCAGAAAGAGCAGAAAGAGCTTGAGGAGCTGATTCAAGATCTCCCTTTTTTCTCATTTTTCCCTTCAGCATTCTTTGTTTTAGCTGATCAAATACCGTGTACTGCCAAAGAAAGTTAAAACTTTAGACTTCCATTGAAGTTAGAAAGCAATAGTGTAACCGCGCGTGGAAGGAGAGGATCAGGAGGTTGTTATAAACAATAAGCGCAGGCACAGCAGGTCATCAGTAATGAGCTTTCCCAATCGACTTTCAAAATTCATTTTACCATTCATAAAGACAATTTAAAATTCTTTCACTGCACTTCATAGGAAAATGCAGCAGAAAAGCCCAACAAAAATACCTGGATTGCAGGGTTTGTAGTAAGAAGAATAGATATACCAAGACCATCGTATAATTCCTCCCAGGAATCCTCCGACAGCGTCCTCCAGAAACCTCTAGATTTACCAAATTCACTCGTCTGCATTTTTGAAGATGCTGTATCCAGAGGCTGAAAATTTGGTCCAGAATAAGATTCACTTTTGTAATTCTTGTTAAACATAAATTTCAATTATCACTTTGCTATAACGCAGTTTTATTTTTTGAAAAACTGAAGCAGAAGCGGAAGAGTCCAAGTCCTAATGTCACAGAAACTGTATTATAAATGAAAAAAAGGAATGGATGCCATTAGTCATCCACCACATTAAAAAAAAGATCAAAAGAATCCGAAAAACTTACATGAGTCAA
The DNA here is from genome assembly GCA_949775105.1 of Oldenlandia corymbosa var. corymbosa. Lineage (NCBI taxonomy): Eukaryota > Viridiplantae > Streptophyta > Magnoliopsida > Gentianales > Rubiaceae > Oldenlandia > Oldenlandia corymbosa. Next base: position 14,866,177 of record OX459126.1, on the reverse strand, counting down.
CAGAACTGTACCAGCACCAGCAGCAACAGCAATCATGAGGTTCACCCTAGTCCCTATTGATTTCGACCCACTTTTCTCCAAGTACAGTCTTTTAAGAAAGCTATAGCCATAAAAATAGATGAATGACGAAACAAATGATTGCCAATTCTTAGTCCCAAGGCCCTGGTACAAGGAAAGAACCTGGCGAGTAGATATTGCCTCCCATAGAACATCTGATATGTTCCTGAATATAACCAAAAGCAATCAAATCAGATTTCGTATCAAGAAAGCCAGCTCAGAGTTAGGCGATATGTTATAACAATCACACAACTTTAAGAGTGACTCAGATCAGGCATATGTTCTTTCTTATTTCATAGGTTTAGACAAATCAAACCACAGGAAAAACTGCCTGAGAGGCATTCAAGACCTTTAAGAAATTATGAAATGAAACAAAACATCAATCCAAGTGGAAGGGAAGTACTAAGATCAAAGAAGCAAGCTCAACTTTCTACATATTCCATCACTACATGATCCAGGAACATTTGGTATATGAGGCAGCCTCGCCCTTGTAGTTGTCTTACAATTAACGCCCGAAATCGACAAACTCAATACTCATTAGCAACAACGGGATATTTTTGTACAAGCCCAGAAGACTATTTCTTTGCACAAGCAGCACTTGCTAACTACACTTCATGAAGTCTTTAGAAACGAACCTACCTGATCATGACTTTCAAACACTCACCAATGAAAATACACAAACACCAAATTATGAAACGTTATATGCAAATACCAATATCGCATAAATTTCTCAGCCTCGTGCACCAGGTTCTCAAAAGCGTCTCAAATCATTGTGGAAAAAAACCCAAAACTAGCAATTTTACAGCTAGGATGTAATCAACATTGAGAGCATAATCCAGGAACAGGGTCTTCTATTACTCACGGAAAAGACCAAATTTTTGCCATCTAAACCGAAGAAGCAATAAGCCATAAACGAACTAAAATGAGATACCAAACAAGCAAACAGAAAAGGGGTCCAGAAACAAATATCTCAGACAGAATAAAATCCAAACGAAATTAAGAATAACCGAAGGAAAAAAAACCTGTATCTTTGCTGATGATGAGCTCGAATTTCAGCTTGGTACTTAGACTTGCAGGTATCCAGAGGGTACAGAACAGTAGTGCTCACTAATGATCCAATTGCTCCTGAAGTTGCTTCTGCCAGTGATTCTATATCAAAACCCATAATTTAACAGCAACAGGAAGAAAAACTTCAGCTGAAAAATAGCTAAAAGGTAACAGGAAGAGCAATTTGAAGGAAGAAAAATGGGAAATTGATTTTTAGTTGAAAGACAGTTGATTATCGGTTTGGAGGTGCTGTGGATACTGGAAGAAGATACAATGATATCGGGAAGCGGGATGGCTCAAAGGAATGGGAATTTCTGTAATTTTGTAAAACTATAAAGTTTTGCCACCTAAATTCGTTTAATTGGTCCAACCTCAAAATCGAACCACTTGGAAAATCAGGTTTAATTGGTCCCAACTTTTATTTTTCCGAGTTAAAAAAATTACTATAAAATTATACATAGAGAGAAAATATTTAAGAAATATAAGTTATGATGAGATATTGTTGTAGATTATAGAGATACAAAGAGAAAATTTTTTAAAAAATGAGAACAGAAAGAAATGGTTATGAGAGAAAGATGAATGGATTGATATGCATCTTCATATATTTGTGGATACCTTTTGTTTAATTATTCTCCTAATCGGTTTGCACCGATTTAAAAGAAAGGTGATTTGAACATACAATTTATAATCAAATTGTTATGTTCAACTCTAAAAGTATTATCAATTCAGAAAAGAATAACATAATGTAAATGTTGTAAATAGAGGATTAAACTCTACTCGAAAAGGGGAAAAAAAGAAAAAGGCACTAACATCATTATGTTATTGTAAATGATATGTCTCCAAAAAGAGTAATATTTTGTATCACAAACATGCTCTTTACTCCATTAATCTTTGATCAAATGAAGAATTAGTGTTGTTACAGGAACGTACGAGATTTAGATATAATATAATATGAGATATAATGTAATCTAAGCCTAGATTTCATTTGCACTTTGATCTACCATTTGTTGGTAAAAAAGGTTGTACTTTTAAGGAATTACATTATACTAAAAGCCTCTAAAAGGCAAGAATTACATAGTCAAATAAAGAATGTGCCAAGTTCCATAAATTCAAACTAATACTAACGTTCCAATTTCCCCAAATAATTTTTTATTTTTGAAATCACACTCCATTTCGCCCTCTTCTTTCCTTTCCATTCTTCTTCTCTCTCAACCCACTCCTCTCTTCACTGTCACCACCAAATGCAAATCAATTCAAAACCCCTGATTTTGGAAACATCCCTTTAAAGTTTCAAACTTTTTTGGAAAGGCTTTCCTCCGATGCAGGATTTCATCGGCTCAGTCCGCAGATCTTTGGTTTTCAAGCCACTGGGAGGAGGAGGAGGAAATGGAGATTCATTAGACCAAAGTGGCACTATTTCAAATGGGTTCAATGGGTTTGTGGAGAAGATTGGATCCAGCATCCGGAAGTCCAGAATTGGGATTTTTTCCAAGCCACAAGCTCCGGCATTACCGCCGATCGGGAGAGCCGCCGAGCCGGCGAAAGCTAAGAAAGATGATAAGCCGCCGATTCGTTGGCGGAGAGGGGAATTGATTGGTGCTGGCGCGTTTGGGAGGGTGCATATGGGCATGGATATTGATTCTGGGGAACTAATTGCTGTTAAAGAGGTAAAGTTTTGGACTTTATCTATTGGTGTTTGATTAATGTGTTGCTAATCTAATTTCTGGGTTTTGGAAAGTTTCTATAAAGATTGAATTTTTATGGTGGGTTTTTGCAGGTCTCAATTGCTGCAAATAGTGCTTCCAAGGAAAGAACCCAAGTAAGCTAATTTGTGTTTGAGTTACTTTAGTTATGTTTTGTGTTTTGAGATTTAATTATTAAATTGTTGGAGCTTTTTCAGTCTTAATTGTAATTGTATTCAAAAGGATGATTTTGTTTGTAGAATGAATTTTATAACTTGAAAATTTAACTGGAGTGTAGCCTTTGGCTATATCCGCATGAATTATAGTGGAGTTGATTAGCTTGTTCCCATATATTTCCCTTTTCGAATTAGACCAATGAAGCTTTTGCTTATTTTGGATCAAAGGAAAACAAAAACTCTTTTGAAATAGACTCATTTATGTTCTTTTGTAACTGACAGGTGCATATCCGAGAGCTTGAAGAGGAAGTGAACCTACTTAAAAATCTTTCGCATCCGAATATAGTGGTAAGTGAAATGCACATCGTGTTCATCATTATGACTATGAGGTGTTATGTGTTTTTTTCCCTCCTGATTTTGTTACTTTATTTGCAGAGATACTTGGGCACTGCCAGAGAGAAGGAATCTTTGAATATATTTCTGGAATTTGTTCCAGGAGGTTCAATCTCCTCCCTTTTAGGAAAATTTGGATCTTTCCCTGAATCAGTAAGTAAATGGTGCTTATTTTATTGACAGTATCCAAAGTTTTCTTAAGTTGGAGTACTTCTTTCATTCTTTAAATTCTAGTATGGTGCTTGGGTTTACGCTTTTCACTTATCCAGTCATACGGTGTAGGTAGAAATAAATATTTCCCGCTCTTATACTCTTCAGGTTATTAGAATGTACACAAAACAACTCTTGTTGGGCTTGGAGTACCTGCACAAGAATAATATTATGCATAGAGATATCAAGGTGACTAACTTATCCTCATTTGTTTCCAAAGAGAAATATTTGGATCATTTCCTTGGTAATGCTTGTATCCTTTCAGGGAGCAAACATTCTAGTAGATAACAAGGGATGCATCAAACTTGCAGACTTTGGCGCATCGAAGAAAGTTGTTGAACTGGTATGAATCACGGTGCTTTATTATTAAAGTTACTATATATTATTCTGTCTGGGAATTCAGTAGTTCTGTCAGGATAGCATTTTTAAACTGCGGTCCCGAACTTCAACAGGCTACAATGACTGGTGCTAAGTCAATGAAGGGCACTCCGTATTGGATGGCTCCTGAAGTTATTCTCCAGACTGGGCACACATTGTGAGTAAATAGATGCGGATATTAGTTTCCTTCTTATTGTAAACAAGTTGAAATCTTGACTTGAACATTCCATTAGATGCGGATAATTAGTCTTTTTTTTTTTTTGCAGTCATTTTACTTTAGTTTTATCATCAGACACTGACCCATCTCTTAAAACATAGTTCTGCTGATATATGGAGTGTTGGATGTACGGTTATTGAGATGGCTACTGGAAAACCTCCTTGGAGCCAGCAGTATCAAGAGGTATAAAGTCACTCTATCTTTTACTGGAAACTGAAAGATATTGAATGTTTGACCCTTCAATGGATTGAGTTGAGTAGCATATGCCAAGACTTAAGGTTGCTTTTTCAGGTTGCTGCTCTCTTCCACATTGGAACAACTAAATCTCATCCGCCCATTCCTGAGCAACTTTCTGCTGAAGCGAAGGACTTCTTATTGAAATGTTTACATAAGTAAGTTCAATTTGTTATCAACTTATCATTATCCTTCGTGGCATTGATAGTGTATTCATGGTAAAACGTATTATTGGTGCTCTGTCTTGCAGTCATATGGTGTCAACTTTCTTTTTTCTGTTCTTTAATAGTAAATTTGGCATTTTCTCAGGGAGCCTCATCTTAGGCCCAGTGCATCAGAGTTGCTTCAGGTACTTGTTCCAGCGTATTTATGTCTTCATGTGGTCAGAGCTGATTTACGTTTCAGTGTTTGTGGGAAAATACAGGATGTGGTTGGTTGATTTTGGGTGTGACAGAAATGTAATACCAACTGTTTAACATGTTTCCTTTGGGACCTTTCAGCATCCCTTTGTTACTGGAGAATGTGAAGGAACTCATGCAGCTTCTCGCCCTTCAGTTGCGGTCAGTGTTGTATGATACTTTCTAGTTTTGAGCTTTTGATATGTTCCTTTGCCATTTGTTCTACTGACAGTTTTAAATTTGAATTGACCTGGACAATCCTAAGAACTCAATTGCCACCAGGGTGGAACTTAGCAAGTCGTAAGTATCCGCTTGCACTGGTCTTGATTGCCCGATGACTTAAGCTCTGTTTTCTGTTTCAAGAAATAACTCTTAAGAACTTTGTTAACTATTGCAGCACCAAATTTGATGCATTGAGGAGTTCTAATGGGTTGAAAGATGCTTGTGAAATGAGTGATCTAAGGTGCTCAACCATAAATTCTGAGAAATTTTCTGCAAAAGGATCTATGTGGAAGTCGGGCAACTTTGATGATGATATGTGTCAGTTAGATGATGATGATGAATTTAAGATGGTGGCATCAACCAAGTTTGATTCCGGGTTTCAAGATTTAACCAAGGTAACAAGTTACACCGATATTGTTGAATTTATCTGCAGCTAACTCCTTTCCTTTCCTTATCGGTTTCTTTGTGGCTAAACCCAGAGTTTTAATCCAATGTGTGAGCCGGATGATAATTGGCCTTGCAAGTTTGATGAGAGCCTGGAGTTGGAGAGACATGGAACCAATTTATTCTCCAGTCAAGTTATTCAAGACCCTGAGAATAACACTGGACCTTCTGGAATGGAGGATGGTGGCTTCACATTTCCAGTCGGACAATTAGCAGCTGAGGAAGAGGATGAAGTAACTGAAACAAAAATTAGGGCATTCCTAGATGAAAAGGTATATTATCATAAAACCGTTCCATTATACGTAGCAATATTTGCTCAGTGATAACAATGAGATCCGGCATTGCTTCATATTTTCTGTCAAATCTATGCAGGCTTTGGATCTAAAAAGGCTGCAAACTCCTTTATATGAAGAATTTTATAATTCTATCAACTCGTCGAGTGCAGTAAATACTGTTGGTGCCTCAAACAAGGAAAATGTTTCGGATAATCTCAATCTACCTCCAAAGAGCAGATCGCCAAATAGAGTACTCAGCAGAAGACTTTCTAATGCTCTTGAGATCACCAATAGCTGTAGCCCTGGAAGTGGCTCTAAACGCTTTTCAAGTAAAGGTGGTTTAAATTATAGGGAATCCCAGTCTCAGTTAAGGGATTTGAAAGGTCTTCTTTTCAATGCACAGCAGGAGCCACCAAGTCCAAGGTCTGTGTGAACGTTTTCTATTAGCTTTTGTTTCTTCATTGATTTTAATGCTACTTCCTGTTTTTTGGAAGTAACAGATTTGCTGTTCAAAACTGACAGTTCTAGCTTCTCCGAGAGACAAAGAAAGTGGAAAGAGGAGCTTGATGAAGAGCTTAAGAGGAAACGAGGTAATTCACAGTAGTACTTCTGGAACTAGTAAAAAAGTTGTTAACCTTGATAAATTTCTGTAATAGGCTCATGATGTCGGATATTGTCATAGTTCATTACAATTTGATTGCTCAAACTTGATTTCATGGCATGGTTGGTTTTTAATCAAGTGTGTTATCTTACAGAAATCATTAGTAATGGCTAACAAAATTATTGACTTGGTATACGAAAAGAAAATTGAAATGCAAAAGGCTATACATTAAGGTGTTGTACTGTGAATTAGCTTCCATCCACTGAAGGCTATAAATTGAAAGGCTATAAATTGAAATCCAAGTTGTAATCTTTCATCCACTGAAGTAGGTTTGTGCAGCATCCATCTGATATATAAGAACACAATCAATACCATTACTTTCCAGTAAACTAATTCATTACCATTGACTTTCATCCTTCTATTGATTGTTTGTTGGTTATGAAGTTCCTTACCAATTGCATTTCCAAGCATGTCATTTCTGACCATGGAAGCTGACATTGCATATTGCAGAAATACTGCGTCAGGCTGGTGTGGTAAAAACTTCTTCCCCAAAGGATCGGATCATGCATCTCCATATGGATCAAGAACATGCATCTCCAAGGAAGTAAATGCACTAATCCAGTCTGCTACCAGTTTTACTGACAACCATCTTATAAGTTTTGTCATGGAAAACCACATCGATTGAGGCGTTCTGTAATGAATGGAGAATTTCGATTTTAGAAATGGCTGAAGTGATTGAGAAAATTTTTTATGTGTTCCATGTAATTATGCGGAAAGTCTTCAAGAACAACTGAAGCGGCAGTACTGTGGCCGCCATTTCTTCATGTAATCATGCATCGCAGCTGAGGTTGCTGCGAAGAGTTCATGTGATCCACCAGAAGCTATTGTGTATTTATTTGTATTTCATATCCAAATGTTTATCTAAGATCGCTGAGATGATCTGTATGTCATTGGGAAATAACATCATAATGATCTATACTATATTCCATTGTAATAGAGAGAAGATTGTGAGTCTCTTCATATTGTGTAAATAACTTTTTGTCTTTCAGACAAAATTGTTGAGTGCATCTTTCAAATTGCTTTCAGCACTTCTGAATGTTCTCACATAAGTAACCATGTTCATTTGTTCTGATTCCTGAATCATGTGTTCTGTATGTATTGAAATGATGGTTTATTTACCAAAAAATAAAAAATAAAGAAATGATGGGTTCAAAAATAAATGTACCGAAATGATGGTTCAATTTGAATTTTCATTAACGGCTTTCTTTTCACAATATAAGTCTACTTTGAGTGGCACAAACATTAAGAGTTAATAATTAGCAAAAATAAAAGGTTTTTAAAATCTTTACCTTAATTAACTCAAAAATCATTATACAGACAGGTAATTTAGGCAAAATAAATAAAATTATGACATAACCCAAAATAGTAACTGGACTTACATTTTGAAAAGTAAGTAGTATGAAGGATCAAGGCTATTGTTTTAATTTTTTTTCGTTCCTTAATTTTTCTTAAGTCAAGTAATCATATTTACTAGCTATTAATATTTTATTTTTTTCGTTCCTTAATTTTTCTTAAGTCAAGTAATCATAGTTTTACTCATAAAGATGATACTTTGGTTGTCAAAAACCTTAATCATTATATTAAAAAAAAACAAACAATTGCAAGGGTTTAAAAAACCCCATATGTGTTAAGCTATAACAATTGGGTTATGATTGTTGACTTTGATCTTCTTCATATATATTTTTAATATATATATTTTTTTAATTTGTATTGATAGTTGGTAGTATTAATGTGCCCCTCTAAAATATTTTTTCTAGCTCCACCACTGACCAGAGGGGGAAAAAATGTCGTTCCTACTCAAAACTTTGCTCTCGTCGTCAATCATACCCAATAGATTTTCGCTTAGCCAACTTTACTCTAATGTTTGAAATTTTCGTAAATTTCATCCAATCGGCCCATTTTCCGTCTAAATTAACGGATCTCCGTTAGTTTTTTAATAAAATAATAAATTTAATAGTAAAAATACCCTAGTTTTTAAAAATTTTAAAAATAACCCCTAAAATATATAAAAATAACAAAATAGTCTTTTTTTATTTTTTTATTTCATTTTTCTCTATTTTGTTCTATTTCTCTCAACTACTTTTAATGACCATAAAAGTGTATTATATGAATTTTAAAAAAATATTTATTTATTTTCAAACTCAACTGTAAAAATTAATCTTTGTACAGTTGTAACCCATGATTGTATTTATACAAGTATGTTAATTTTTTTAATAATATAGTTTAGCAATAAAGACACTATTTTTTTTATTTATTTTATTCTTCCTAACATAAAGATTAAAAATGTTTAAATGAAACTAATATTCCACATAAAAATAAATATCAGATCAAATAAAAAATATTATATTAGTATAGTTTAGTGTATTACAATTTAATTAGAGAGACTACATCGCTTAATATAACTAGAGAGACGACGAGAGTAAAGTTTTGAGTAGGAACGACATTTTTTCCGACTAGAGGGATTAAGTCTTACAACGTGCTTCTTGTAAGAAATGAATTTTTTTTTCTGTATTATTATTATTCAAAGACAAAGGGATACAATTACAAAGTAAACAAGTGTTAAAGATCGTACAGTATGTTATAGGAAATCAACTAAGTTTAACAAATTCTTTTGATTTTCAAGGAATAAATTATTCGTGCATTTTAAATAAGTCGGATTTCGGGATTTGGCCAACGTGATTTAAGCAATCCTCACTTCCTCCTACTTAAGCTTTTTAATTTGGACGGCAGAAATGTAGGCAATGGTGGTGGTAACTGGTAACATTTGTTTCCTTCATAGCTAATTCACCGTCGATCTATTATTATGTCATACTCATACTATATATGCGTTCTGGGTGGTCATATAATACATTCCAATTAATTCTTAAGAACTTTTCTTGGAGGGAAAATAAATAAATAAATAAATGTTACGAAATACTCCCTCCGTCCCATAATTATTGTCCAATTTGAGTTTTTATTTCTAACTCAAATTGTACTAGAATTGAAATTTCAGACTGGACAATAATTATGGGACAGAGACAGTATTATCTAAAATTATGATATTTATATTGTTATAAGTAAACACTTCAAACTCGAGACCATTTTAACAGAAAACAAGCTCTATGGAATACTAGGGTGGAGAGGTGGACCATATTGACCATATATATATATATATATATATATATATATATATATATGTGCTATGTGAGGTTCAAAGAATTGAAATTATGGAGATTGGAGTAGATAGTTTCGTGAAGATTTTTCTTCATCTGTTCTCAAACAAAGACATTAGTATTTAACGTCAGAGAGATTTTTGCATTAACATATATGAAGCCCAATTCTCTGGAGGGCGGTCAACTGCCATGCACCGACAATCAGATATAGCCATTTAATGATCCAAATTGTTTCAGAGTCTAAGTTAAATTAACTAATTAAGCAAAATTTCTATGACATTGTTAAAATTCTTCACCTAAGTATACCAGTTTATTAAACTGTACTATTTTATGAAAAAAAAAAAGAGAAAAAAAAACCTTCAATCACTGTTGGAGCTATTGCTACAATCACTGGTAAAAGGATATCACCTGATCGGATTTTGACCATATTTTGACAAATATAGCTACAATCCCATTATCGATGATGGAATGTCTTCAGTTTAATGGTGACTCCCATAGGCGGAGGGAGGCCAGCCGGTGCAGCCGCACCCCTCCGTTTTTTATTTTTTTTCATTAGTATTATATTTTTATATGAAAAAAATAATAAACAAGACAATTCGCAATCCTTTCAAAATATTTTTAATAATATTAGTATGTTGTAGAGTGTTATCATTTTTTTCTCAATAAAAAGTTTAACTACAAAACTTTGTAAAGAAAAATGTATCATTTGATTTCTTATAATTTCAATGACAACGTACTATTTTTTTTTAATATTCTTAATTATGTAAATAAAAAATAATTCAAGCTCTCTCAATAAAAAGTTTAACAACAAAACTTTGTAAAGAAAAATGTATTATTTGATTTCTTATCATTTCAATGACAACTTACTATTTTTTTAACACTCTTAATTATGTAAATAAAAAATAATTCAAGCTCAAATGAACCATTATAGTACAATTTTGAGCTGATTAATTCAAACTCATTTCTTAAACTATACAAACTAAAAGTCCAGCAAGTATCGTTTGTCACAGTTTTTAAATTGGATATTTTAGTAGAATTTGGTTTCTTAAAAAATCCCCATCTTCTAGTGTTTTTTTTAAAATCTTATTCAGCCCTCAAATCTTTATAAAATCCTATTACTAAACTACTACCAAAGCATTTTTTTTTAAAAAAAAATCTCAAAATGTTGATTAGAGTTTGAAATTTGCTAAATCTTTTTTTTAATGAGAAAAATATGGTATTTAATATTTGATTTTTTTTTATGTCTTTTTAGTACTTAATATGCTTTATCTCGAAATTTCATTTTACACCTCCTACAATGAAATCCTGGCTGCGTGACTCCTATTGTAATGAGAGTGTTCCAAATGTCCGAAGCATATAGATTAACCGTTCAACTTCAGTTATACATATGATCCATATATGTATATGGATTATACCAATTGCCAATCGGAAATGGAAAAGCGCATAACACAACTATTCCACAAATCCATCTTTAATGTAACTGTAACCCTAAGCATATCACTAGCTAGGTATAGGACTCATGCGCATCACAACAACAATGAATAGTTTACATCTTTTTACTCTCTATTTTTTTTTTAATTGAAAAAAAAAAAAGAGTTCGATTGCCTTAACAAATGATCCAGTCTAGCTCATTTCAGATTGGGTTCGATCCCTCAAATTTTTACCGATTCGCTGTGAATCTTACCAACTAGCTAGCAGAGAACCACATTTGAAGATTGATCAATCCCAAATTTATTACCAAATAATGAACTTGCGTATGATGACACAAACAATGATTATGTCCACATCTCTCACGCCCTCAACATTTTATATTCTATGTATCTTCATCGATGTGGATGGTAAATTTGGCTCTTTTTAGCTACGCGGGCCAACATTTTGTACGTGAAATTTGTCGAGAAAATACGGGTAAAAAAGAAAAAAGGGATATTGGATTGATACAGCCTTATCTACACAATTACATACAATTCAATCTTAAATCTTAAATATTTTCTCAAGAGATTGAACACTATAATTTCTCTCTCAATGATGTATTCCCCCTTTCTTCTAGCTAAGTACTTCTGTAAGTACTTTATCTTTCATTCATTTTTAGGGTAACAGCATTTGGTAAAACAACATTAAGAGAATTTCGTCACTCAAAATGAATAAAATAGGTGTCTTATAATAAGGGTGAGGCTTAATGCATTTATGTATCTGTTTAAAGTATCTTATGATTTTTTCATAGTCCTTTTGTGTAAAAGAAATTTATTTTGTCGAATTAAACAGTATAATAAAATGGATTATTTTAGGACAGAATATATATAAGTTGTCTAAAAAGACCGGTTGGATGGTGAATGAGGCATGCCATGCATGTGAGATTAGGCCATTTTAGATTGCTACATGCTACCTAATAAACATATGCATGAGTGGGACTTAGTAATTGGGGAAATATAGCTAAATTTTAATCAACACGTGTAATATTAGGATAGGGAAAAGAATTATTGGCATCGAATTTATATGATCAAAGAAGGATATGCAAATAAAAAGACACAAACAACCAAAGGTGTCATCTTCCAAAAACGCTACAAAAGAATGAATGAGACAAGTCAAATAGCCTTTTGAGAGCATTTTGTGCTAAAAATCAAATAACAAAATAATTATGTGGGCGATGGCTGCTGGATTTTGAAGGCCCCATTAATATCGAAAGTAGTTATATTTGTACCACCAAATTCATGTGTCATTTGTACCTAAGTGAACTTTTAGATCAGCCTAAAAGAGGTAATTTTAAGGTGGGGTTGGGAGAGAGGGAGGTGTTAAGAAACATGAATATAAATTAAGAATGATGACATCTTCACATATACATATTTCTGTATCTGTAACAGTTGTCTCAACAATTCAACTTTTCAACAAAAAAATTTTTTATCTCGTAATTAATCGTCAGAGCATAAATCAGTAAAATCTTATTCTCAGCTAGCACATTTCCTTTCTTTCTAGACTAGATCGTATGTAATCTTAATGGGAGTGTTTGTAACAAATTTATGAGTTTTGTTATTTTAAGAATTCTTTTTTTTTTTTTTGGTTAAAAAAACAAAATAAGAAGAAGGTCCGGTATGGGGAATTCAATTTGATTTTTCAATCATTTCTTTTTTATTCGGTCACTTCCTTTTGTTTTCCCGTTTTTGGAACCAAAGCTTTTAACGTTGATGGAAAGGACAAGGCGTGAGTATGTGTTTTCCACTGTCTCATTAGAAAGCCAAAATGCTTATCCAAAACCCTAAGAACGTACAAATTCAATAACCAATTAATGTGTGACAAAAGTGTGTGTGTGTGTGTGTCTATATATATATATATATAGCACCCCAAAGCATTTCCTATATAATAATTTCTTTTTTTCCTCATTATTAATTAAACTTATAGTATAAATGGTGCTCGACCTACTCACATTGGATATATAAAAATGCAGAAGGTATTATGTTAATTGGCTGATGGTCTAAAAGTGCGACAAAAGTTGTCATTTTTTGGGTTGTTGGACACCAACAACGTAATGTTTTATTTTTAAATATTAAATGAAGTAATAAAAAACTTCTCCCTATTGAACAAATTCTTAACAGTGAATTCTCATTCGCGACTGGCTAATTCAAAGACACAATATTTGATCTTAGCCAAAAGAAAAAAAAAATGTACTAGTGAAAGGTCTTCACAAAATACAAAAGGGTTAGGAAAGTGAAAGAAAAAGAAAAAGAAATGTTCACTTTGTTTGAGTTGTTGCTATATAATATATTGATTGGTTTATTAGGTATTTGCTTAATTCCTTTTCTATGAAAAGATGTTGCAAACATCATATACCTCAAATTGAAAATTTTTGATTGTGTTGTGTCTTTTTATTTGTGTTTCTTAGTTAGCAAGACTTCAAAAATCCCCCCCATTGTGTGTGGAATTGTGGATAAACATGATTACGAAGATCCACATATTCATTTTGACCAACCCTAGTAGGTGGCTTTGTGCATGCCCTTTTTTGAACAATTTGTGCCCATAGAAGGAAAAGCTTATATGTATGATGCTTCGTCCTCAAGGAATTGGATGGTTTACCAAAAACTAGTGTAATCAATTCAATAAGCATAGTACTATATATATACAGTGAACAGTTACTAGGGAATATAACTGATAATTCTTTTATATTAAACTCTTTTTGTCCTATAAAAATAGTCATTTAAAATATTGTCTTTGTAACTGAATGAAGTAACATGTAAAAACATTTGGAACAATGGAAACCGTTGTCGCAACGAACAAAACATATAACAAAACTTATAATAATTCGATCGTAGGTCATTGTATATATATTTTTTAAATGCTTATCGTTATAAAAGTATTATCATTTTCGGTAGACAGAAAAACCCTATACGAACAATGTTGGAACATGTCATAGGATTTGTACAACCAAGGAAGAAGATCCTTGAAAATCTTTTAAAGTTATACATGAAGATGATAGATCGATACTGAACAGATCTCTGATCAACGTATAAAGATGGTCAAATTCCTGGATTCTTGTTGAATGAATGGATATACATATTCCACGATTTGGATTGAAAATGGCCTTCCCTTTACTCCTAACTTTCTGTAAGAATTTTCACTTATTAAAGATGTTACAGAAAATGTTTCGGCGTTGATAGCAAAGGGCTAGTTTGTTAAAGGTGTATAATCTGTCCCACATCACTACCGTGAAGAAAAATAGCTCTGTATATAAGTGCCAAAGGTCACCCCACTCATTGCTAATTAGTTTTGAGATCGGAGCCCAAAGTACTTATACACTTGGACACAGTTTTTATTTGTGAACAGTTTATTTTTGGGGTACTAATTTCCAACTTGCTTGATTTTTTGCTGTATGAAATAAATCTTGGAAGTAATGCAGTTATGGAAAGACTGAAAAATTTCAGGCAGAAAGTAGAAAAAGGTGTACAGTACAGCCATCGACAATAAAGTATTGCAAACTATATTGATTGTGGAATTCCGGAGGAAAAAAACTTGGTTTTATTTTTCAAACATATCTGACCTATACTGACCCTATATATATATTATATATATATATAAGTGTTTCATCTATATTATTTACAGGTTTTTTTTTTTTTAATAACACGATCCTTAAGTTAACCAAATGGAATGTACCATGAGATTCAGAGTAAGATCATATTGGACTTGAATGAAGGAAGCATATTTCTATCCATATATACAATCCATACAATCTATTTTGTCATTTCTTATTTGCATATGGTATTCTTTAACTTGTCATTTTTCCTCCGACACAAATTTTTTTTCATTTTATTAATTAAAATAAAATAATAAAATATACTCCCTCCGTCCCATAATTATTGTCCAGTTTTACTAAAATGAAAGATTTTATTTTTTGTCAAACTTAACTATATTTTACCTTAAACAACCGGATATATTCCTACATAAGTAATTGTTTAACCACTAAGATTTTATGGATAATGTTTGTTACTAAGGACAAATGTGTAACTTGATCCATAAAAAGTCAAATTGGACAATAATTTTGGGACAAAATTTTTTGGGCAAAGTGGACAATAATTATGGGACAGAGGGAGTATTATTTTTTAAGCCATTTAAGACACAGGGAGTGTATTATTTTCCTAGAGTAGTTTATTTCGGAAACAATTACTCAAGCGTGTTCACTGCCCCTCTCATATTTTTAGTTTTTTACCCCCAAAATAACGGACATAAAAGTAACAGACTCGTCATCCATTGTAAATATGGCCCTTAATTCGTTAACTAAATCAATAGAAGTAAACACACGTTCCACCCAGAAATGACTGTACAATTTAAATTTTTATTTTTAGTTTAAATTATACTAAAATTGAAAAATCTATATTGGACAATCATTTCAGAACATAAGAAGTATAAATAAATTTATTCAACGGGATCACTTATGTTCTAATGTGTTGTACGCGCCTAAATTGATCATACTGCTTAAAATGTGAAATTCAACACTTTTGTCGTTTGTTATATTTATTAAAATTGAAATAGTATAACCAAAAAACTCTTATTTTCGGACGAAGGAAATAACAGATATTAAATAAATTTTCAATTTCCTCACTCAACCTCACTCAAACTAGATTATAAATGAAAAACAAAGGGAAAAAAGATGAAGTGATGAAGTCATCATGAAAGAGACTACATATATAGCAAAGATCTTAGCTAGGATTTAGAACCCTAGATAGGTTATACACTTATACTAGAGGGAGCAATCTAGATTGATTTTGTGCCAGTAGACAAGTTGCTAGATTTCACATGTAACAGATCCTTGCATTATTATTAGCAATATATATGCAGTCCCCCCATATCAGAAAAAAAATGGATGTTTTCTTCATGAAAATTTCTGCAGCTGCGTTTGCAGAGCACTGAAAGAGTGTAAACAACAAACATAATACTCTAAGACGAATATTTTCAAACACCTTGTTTGCATGCGCCCCCACCACCACCACCCACAAACCCTACATGCGCCTATCAGGACACAATTAAATTCGAAAATAGTGTACGGTTTTTCTCTGCTATAAATCTTTTTCCCCCAGATATGCCCTTCCTCAAAGTTATAAACATCATATCAAAATTCCATATATATGTTGTTAGGTCAAAAAAACCATTGCATGTGAACCATATATATCGAGTATCTAGTATTTACTACTATTGGTAATTGTATTCTCCTTTGAAAAGCTTAGACCACGCTTTTTTTTTCCCTTTTTTTTTTTCAGGGTTTTGATCCATATAACGTTCAAACTAATCTTCGTTTAATTTTCAGAAAGATTTTATTTTATCTTTCAAGAGTTTAACTTATCATTTTTAAGTTTATAAGAGAGTTAAATATGAATTATATTTTTGAAAAGACGTTTGCTTTCATTTTTTTTTTTTAAAAAAAATTCATCTAATTTCACTCTATCTGAATATTACAACAT
The DNA here is from genome assembly GCA_949775105.1 of Oldenlandia corymbosa var. corymbosa. NCBI lineage: Eukaryota > Viridiplantae > Streptophyta > Magnoliopsida > Gentianales > Rubiaceae > Oldenlandia > Oldenlandia corymbosa. The sequence continues at coordinate 14,849,690 of OX459126.1, read as the reverse complement.
CGTTAAGATACGTGTCGTATCCCAACATATCTTCATTGGAGCTTAAGTTGATGGTGTTTAGGGGAGGGAATGGAAAAAAATAATATTAGGAAAAAACAACAACAAAAGAAAGGTGTATATATATTTTCCGTTTCCCATTTCTCTTCTTTTTATTGAAAGATATGGAAAGCCAAGTTGTTGAATTTTAAAGGTAGTAGGGAACATGAGTGTACGGGAGGCGCCTTGCCCATTATATGGGAGGGGTCTTTCCATTGTTTTCAAGCATTACATATCTTTTGACTAAAACGAATACTTTTTTCTGTCTTAAGAAAGAAAAATATTTATCGAACTAAAATAATATAATGAAAAACACTCTTTAGCTAATAATATATCCGTGAACTTTGATTGTCGGTATCATTTTCGCATCTAAATAAGAATTTTATTTGTTGAAATAAAATAGTATAACAAACATGAATTTGATTTCGAAGACGGAGAAATGGAAGTAATTATAACAAAAGGTATTAACAATTGACACTTAATTGATTTATTGTGTGCAAGATTTGAAGCTGATTAAGTGGTAATCTTACTAATATATATATCACCGCAAATCTAGTTGCAGCTTTCTCTAAACTCGGATGAACTCGCGGGAAAAAGCCAGCCCACAATCTTTCTTAAAAGAAAACGCGTGATGGAGGAGACTCTGGAAATACTAATAAAATCTAAATAATTTACACTCATAAATTTTTACCATCCTCAAAATAGAAATTAAAAAAAAAAAAAGAGGATACTCCATTCATAAGTTTTATCCCTTCAATTTCGTTTTGAAAATTTGTAAACAATAATTTAATAAAATTCCAGACCACTTCAGAGAGTTGTCACTAGTACTTACAATTTCTTTATCCATCCACCAATTTCGATATGTTGCTCTTATTAGAGATTCATGACAAAATAAACAAGTACTTCCTCCGTCCAATAATTATTGTCTAGTTTGTATTTTTATTTCTAGTTTAAATTGTACTAAAAAAAAATTCAAACTGAACAATAATTTTGGACAGGGAGTAGGTTTTTTGTAATTTAAAATTGTGTTATAAGAATAGCTTACATCAAAAGAATAAGAATGGCAAAATTAACACGAAAAATAACCGAAAACTCATCCATCACTTTCTAGCTTTACAGACCTATATAATTGTTAAAAAAAAAAGAAGCAAATATGTCAAAGATTGCAATTATGTCGAGAATCTTGAATTCAAAATAAGAATGTTGATTCCAATCTTGGGACTACTAACTGATTAAGGGCGGCTGGCTAGCTCTTCTTCTTCCCACAAAGGCTTTTTTTAATTTTTGGTTTTTGTTTTCATCAATAAATAAAGGCTTAGATTAATTGATGTGGCAAGCAACAACATATAGTGCTTGTCATTTTCTTTGTAATAATAATATGGTTCGAATTTTCTACTAAAAGTATAGTTCACAGTACCAAGAAAAAAAAAAAGAAAATATCAAGAATAGACGTTACGTGTGTCATTGTTTAAACCTCCTTTCAGAAAGAGGCCCCGACCAAATCTTAGGCTTGCTACAAACAAGTGTGTTTAATGAAACCACATGCAGCCAGCATTATTTCCCTTAATTCTTCTTCTTCTTTTTTTTTTCCTTCTTTAGGAATTTAAGTTGAAAATCAGTTTGCTATCCTGTTTAGAATATAACTTTCTTTTTTCTTTTCATTCTGATTTTTCTATTGAGCATTTTAGGAAAATTTCTTTAAATAAAAAAAAAAACAGGGTTATGAGTGTGTCTATTTACATTTCAATTTCAACATTTTTTTTAAGATCATAATAGTCATAAATTAATAAACTCATGTTCATCGGTAATATGCTGTTATAAATTATGATGAGAAGTAAATTACTCCGACAAATCCTGATTGAACTTAAGTAGTACTCTCTCCGTCCCAAAATTATTGTCTAGTTTGGATTTTCATTTTTAGTTTAAATTGTACTAAAAGTGAAATCTCAAAGTGGACAATAATTTTGGGACGAAAGGAGTATTCAATCCCGGAATATAGTTTGTCCCCATCATACCCTAACTTAAATGCGATTAGGTAAAAAAACAAAAAGATAAAACTTCGAATTTGACGTACGTTTATTTCATTAATTGTTTTTTCTAGATCGAATCTCAGCTAGCGTGCACGTTGCAAATAAAAGAAACAAAGGTAGTAATAATATTAAGATTTCAATATTCTGCAAAATCAATTGTCCTGTGTACGTAGTTATTAATAATGTCAGTAATTTTGTTTGGATGGAAAAATACAATAATGTTTCCTGTAATGAATCATGTTTATTGAGTTCGATATATGGCTTCGTTCCCAGGACCATGCAAAGCACATATACTAAATCGAAACAAACATTATAAGTCAACAATAGTTTTATATTCTTCAAGAAATTCTTGGTTCAGTTAGTTGACATTGTAGAGATCTGTATCTAATCTGTCGTGGGACAACATCATTCCAAATCATTACAAAAATGAAACTATATCATGCTTTTCCAAATTCTGAATATTGTTGGTTTTGGCAGTTGAAACTAACATGGCATAGTTCATAGAAACTGCTACCCCCTCCCACAAAAATAATATACATTAAGTTTTCAAATTTATACTAAAAACAGTACAAAACTCAAAACTTTAATGTGGACTATTTTTGTGGGACAGAAGGAGTATATTCTACACAAAAAAAAAAACCATAATTAAGACTACTTGAACTCTTACAATAACAACCTCATGATATATTCTCAACTCCATTAGTTATAGGGTTAATGTGTACAAGAAATTATTTCCGTTACGACTTAAAATATACAAATGCATTTGATGGTGAAATATCGAGATTAATTTGTGAAATCTAAATAATACTCTCTCTGTCCCAAAATTACTGTCCAGTTTAGAATTTCACTTTTAGTATAATTTGAATTAGAAATGAAAACCTAAACTGGACAATAATTATGGGATGGAAGGAAGGGGTACTTATTAAGTTATTACGTCTTCATTGAATTCCTAAACTAAGGATATATTTTTTCAGTCTAAAAAGAATTGAATTTGCTTCTTCTACTAATTTCTTAAGCTCAAATCACAAAGGTGCCAAACTTCACATGGGAAATTGCGCAAAAGATCTCACTTCAAAAGACAGAGACCAAGAACCAAAAAAATAATAATAATAATTCTGAATTAACTATTATAATCATCCAAAATCAATCACAAGGAAAAGATCAATTACAAACATGGATAATAAATAAACCAATTGAAAGGGGAAAGGGACAAAATCAACCGAAAAAATTGTCGGATAATTAATTAATTAGAGATTTTCAAAAAGGAATTAACAAAAAAAATTACAAGAAGAAGAAAAAGAAGGTTTAATAGGTAATTTTAGGAAGTAGCCACCCACAAAGCAGGCTCCCAGCTGTTACATAATCCTTTGTCATTGCACCTACCACCAGAAGAAGAACCATTGTTGATCAATCTCTGAAATTTCTCCATTCCCATTTCAACCTCAATCTCAAACATATTTCCATTAATAACCTTGCTCATATACGCCCCGCTTTCTTCATCATCATCTCCATCTTGATCACGATTTCGATCACCTTCTTCATTAACAACACTAAAGTCGTTGTTGTCAAGCTCCACGCTTTCTTCGCAATCATCGCCATCCACATTTTCATCGTTTTCCTCATCCCTCGTGACGTCATCATCACAGTCAAACTTAGTCTCCTCCAAGAAAGTCAACGTTAGCCGGCCTTGACTCCGTTCGGCCTTGAAACATGGCTGTCTCAATGGTGCCTCCACGGCGGTGATGACTAACCGGCCGTCTTCCCGGTGTGGCCGGATTTTAAATGAGCTTGAACCATTACTCATTGTAGTCAAAGGTGGTGGAAATGTTTTTCTTGAAGATGAATTGTTATTATTGTTGCTGGTATTCACCTTATTTGATTTTGGTGATGGGAATGAATTATCATAAGAATATTCCATTTTGGAAGAAGGAATATTTTGAATTTTCTCCAATATTGAAGAAGAAGAAGAAGAAGAAGAAGAAGAAGAAGAAGGATTTGATGATGGAGACAAAGAAGGTGACAATGACAAAATGTTGGAAGCCATGATGTCACTACTACCCGTCTCGCAACCCAAATTTTCAGTGCATAATTCCAAGCTTTTCTCACTAAGTCTTCTTGATGATGATGATGATGAGAATGATGAATATTGCTTTGTTGTCAATGGATGAACATAGGCTTTTTCTTTCTCCATTTTTTCTTTGTTGTTTGATGAAACATTGGATAGTGATTGGAGGAAGCTCCAACCACCTAGGTTTTCAACCTTCTTGTTGTTGTTCTTCATCTCCAAGGAGTGTTGTGGTGAAGCATTATTAACCTTGAGCCTCACTGTTGTTGTTTCAATGAATTGTGTTTCAACACATGATTGTATTAGGGTTGCCATAGTGAAAGGAGCTAGATATGATTAAGTACTTAAAAGAAAAGTATGGTTCAAAAGATTTGGGAACACAAAATTGAAGTTTTCTGTGTGTTTTATGGAAAGTTTTTGTAGATAAGGTTTTGTGTTTATGGCTTTGGAGCTCAGGAGAGTAGAAAGAGAGGGAAGAGAAGGAGAGAGTATAGTAGGGAACAAGAGAAAAGGAACACAAGTGATGTTGAATGAGAAAAATGTGAAGGGTTGGATGTCAATTTGTAGTGCTAAAAAGTGCTTGGTCATGTACTGTATCAGTGTGTGAGTACGTATATGTTTGTGTGGGGTGTGTGTTTTTAAATGACCGTGAGAGAAGGCGATTCTTTGTATCAACTTTTATTTATCGGACGGTTGATACACGATAATTGAGACAGATGATTCTCATTTAAAAAGAAAGTGGAGATGACGGAAGAAAGAGAGGAAGGTTTCTTTGTTGCACCACTTGAAGTAACTGTTGGATGATTTTCGATCTACCACAAAACACTAGAGAGAAAAAGGGAACACAAAGAAAATTCATGGAATGAAGGTGAATTATTAATTTAATCTCCACTTTTTTCTTAATTCTATGTACATATAAATATTTGACAACTAACATACCATATTGTACCACTAAGAACCAACCCTCTCTGTGGATTAGAAAATTGATAAGTTTATGTCCTTATGTTTTTTTTTAAACATCTTCGTCAGCAGAGGGCAAAGGGTCCAGCCGAGGTTTTACAAACAATCGGTACAAATGGGTCCAATGAAGGTTGCTGCCATACATAGTACTAATTTGTCTCAATAATTTAAGGCGGATTTCCTTCCTTATATATCTCAACAGATTTCATAAAGGGTTTTCGAATCTGTCAATTAATATTTCTTCCGTTTTATTTTAATAGTTCACATTAAGATGAAACGAAATGAGTATTTTTGAACCACCAACGATTAATCTGATTCTTCTTGCAACTGTATATTTTGTGATAGTGACTACTCCTCACGCATTTGACTTCCTTTTGAAAGGGAATTTTTTCTTTTTAAGAAAATGTAATTTTTTTAGTTTAATGAATGATTCATATATAGAGTTTAAGAGTCAAAACCCCGTGTTTGATTACGAATTCGGAAGGACGACGGAACATATATATATCTGAGGCTTTGAGCCCACTGCCCACGTTTTTTGAAAATTCCAATTTGTAATAAGTGATGAAAAAGGATCGATGATGATGATTTGTAGCACTAATAATTATGTAAAAAAATTGACTAATATTCCAATTCCTTAATTTTTGACAGCTTATTCTCGACGCCATACTACAGGTCTACAGCTATTGGATTGGTGTCTAACCCTAATCTTATTCTTAAATTTATTAGTCAGAGACTTGCCCTCAGTCTGATGATTTCCTGCGAAATTTATATTATATTCAAGAAACTGATCACCCTAAAACCTTTGTGAATCCTAGAAAGGAAACAATCATATCAATTTGTTCCTAATTCATACGGATGCATGCAACTTGAACATGCAAGTTGAAGCACTACATGATCATATGTGTTCCACATGCAAGTTTAATGAAAATCATATGTATAAATCAACCAAAACATTGCATGAGATGGTAAGAGCGAGAAATTGTAACCGTGAGATAGCTGTTCAGATCTTGTCTAAAATAATATATTAAGGCGAAAAGAAGCAAGATAAATTATTAAATTAGATAAATTTGAACCCAAAAAAAAATAAAATGAAAGCAACATACAAATCTAATATAATAAGATTACATTTCGAAGTTAAGCAACTGCTATAATATTAATGTTTATATGTTACAACAATATCCACATCCAAGCTAGCTACCTTCATGTGGGAAAATATCCCAAGTTGTAGAAACGTGTTTTCCCTAACCCTTTGTTAGGTATAATGTAATCGGTTTAGGATTACATGATGGACATGAATGATTCCTCCAGAAAGTGACCATCTGCCCCCGCGCCCCCAAAAAAAAAAATTTTAAATTAAGCAACCTAAAATATGGACATGAATGGTTGGCCTTCTTTCTTTTCCAATATAATATGGATTTCAACCTAAAAACGTCACATTCATTGCTTAGATCACTTGCAGGTGTTTTGCCGCTGCAACTAAATCCTATATACCCGTTATAAAAAGGGTCCTGTCCTACTTGTTATAATGTTTTGATTGAAAAAAATATTTAAATTTTATTTTGAGACGCATAAAGTAATATTTATATATATATATGTTAGCAGAATCAAAAAAATAGTTACAACTTATGATTATTTGTTTTTCCTGCGGTTAAAATAGCTGATGTACAAATCTAAGAAATTATTTCAAAACATTAGTGTGAATAAAATACACCAACAACATCGTATTTCAATTATAATTAATTTAATCCTATCTGAGAGATCAAATAACCTCTGATAATCTTCCGGGTTAAAAATGAAGCATTCTACAAGATTTACTATGCGAATTTGATTATCTCATACCTTATCCGGTCTCAAATTAACGGTAGTTACTCTCCTTCTCCTACCTTACAACTTTTTTTTTAAGAAAAAAGAATTAATTCAACTTTTTCCTTTGTATTTCACTGCTCTACGACTTTTAAGTAACCACTCTTATTTACAGTACTCATGGAATTTCCTACTTCTTTCTTTTTCTAATTTTTCCACCCACATGAATTCTTCCTTCAATTGGAACTGTTTAATCAAACCATTCAATCAGCCGTTGTTTTCGTTTAACCAAAACTTTGAGTAAACCAAGAATTTTAGGGGAAAAAAAAAACAAGAATAATAAATCGATCTCTCGAAAGTGATTAACTTGGTTTTGGTGGAGATAGGCCAGTCAGTCTCATGAAAAGTAATTAGCTACCCTAATGTGTGCTCAATCACAATTATAAGAATTAAATTTCATTTCAAGGTATTTATTAGCCGATTTTCAATAATAAAAAAATTATGTATATAATATCTGGTAATGACGAACAAATTAGCCCTAATCGGACATTAAGCTTAATTAGCTCATCAACTCGACAATGGAAAGTTTGACAATGCTGAACTCCCTTTAGTGCAATTTTTACTTTAATTTAAAACCAAAATGTTGTCCTAGTCAGAAAAGGGATTCTAATTCGCTACAATTCGTAAATTTGAAATCGCACTAAACGTACGGACAAATCAAGTAAATTAGTTAAATGGGTGACTTTTAGCTTGCAAAAGAACACAAAAGCCCTTTAAAATGAAGGTCTAATTATGATATCATCTTCCACTAAGACAACCTTTTTAATTTGTCGGCTAGGTGTTAACCTATGAAATCAATCTTTGTTACCTTTCCATAACATTGTTTATTTAACAAACGTATCAAACAACTTGATTAACACTTCTTTCCGTCCCACTTTAATAATCTATTTTGTTAAACTAAAACAATACAACACTATCAAAATTGGACGAAATGATGAATACATCATAGTACTTCATTAACTTTTTTATCAAATTTTTTCTCCGCGGCTCCATCGCTTTCTTTGTAAGCCATGTGATGATCAGTACTAAATTAGTACCAAACTAATTAAAACAAGGTTAGATTAAAGTTTTTACCAGCCCTATAAACTAGCTAGATGGATGTTTAAAGTTGTATGGCTCAAAGGGGTTTGTTTATTAATCATGTATTTTTGGACCATACCAAAAGGCAATTGATCACCATCCACGACACTTGAAATTGTATCATCTTAGCTCCGTTACAGTGACACTGATTCAGGAAATTCTCAGTATCGAAATACGAAATTTTATACTCCCACAGTCCTAAAATTATTGTCCAAATTGAGATGTCATTTTTAATACGAATGAAAACTCAAACTGAACAATAATTATGAGACGAGGGAGTATAAAAAAAGAAAAAAGTTAGCGATTTATAAAATTACTGATATTCTGCATGATGATAATAATATTTTATAAAATTAAACTAAAAAAATGTAACATTTCACTGAAAATTTATCGAACTTCTACGAAATTATACAGTTGAGAGTACGATCACACTTGCCTGTTCCATAACTCCGTCAATATACATAAATCTATTAATAGTTCATGAGAACTACCAATGTTGTCATAGTCAATAAAAACTGGGGCCGTGCTGGTGAGTTGGATACATCTTTGCGTCATTACGTTTGATGTTCTAAGTGGATATACATTCCCTTTTGATTTCTTTCTCATTAAGTTCGTTTTGGATTGGGATGACTTCATAATTCACATAATCTTGTGAAATTGATTAAATTTCTCTTGGCACACAAACAAGCACAATCAATCAAACTGTTGTAGTTGCGCCACAACCCAAAGAATCTGGCTTTTGTGTGTTTTGTTCAAGTTGAACCATTACATTAATTAATTCATGACTCACAACAGAAAGTTGGCACTCTATTTAATATGCTTCCCACAAATGGTGGCTCTCTTTCGCTTGCTAATCAAATTCATTTCTGAGTTATTTCATCAGCAATTCCCTGGTAGATCTTTGATACTCTATATATCTACAATAATTTCATAAATATGACTGTTATTACAGGACGAAACTGAGTTACATATTTTTTTTCTTCCACGAATGTTCTGAACAAATATCAAACTAATTATTCTCCTCTGTATTCCTTATATTGTACTATACTAGAGTTATATTTGCTTGAACGAAAGAGTTCTTCAAATGTCACATGATTCTAATTTTGGGACGGACGGACGGAATATATAATAAGGGAATGATTAAAACTTTTGTTGAAAATGACATGATCATATGAAGTTGAGAAACTTTTTGATGAGGAGATTTGCAAGAATTGGAAATGCAACTTGGAATGGATTATCACTGTTTGCATCATTATGAAGAACAGCTAATACTAAGCTTCCTTACAGGAAGTTGATGCAAATCAATAACTTAATTAACCAATAGACACTTAACATTCCCCCAATAACAATAGAAAAAAACAAGAGAGCTTAGCTAATGTACAATATGGCAAAGATTAAAATATGTATAATAGTTGCAAAAAAAGGTAAACGAGAGTGAAAGTTGTTTACTACAAAAAGATAGTGAAAGTTGTATAAACACTATGGAAAGAAAGAAGTGGTTGATCATCAAGAAGAAGACCTACCTCACATTTTGAGGATGTTGAAAGATTGAAACAGTTAGCTAAGCTAAGCTGTTAATGTGGTCCTAATCCACAACTTCACTTATGCATATGATAGCATTAATTCCCTAATTATATAAATAATAATATTATGCTTGTATAAGCAACCCTTGGCGATCCTAAACGAGCATGTTGCTTTTCCCCATTCCTTTTTGCAAGTACATGAAAAGCTAATTTCGACAGCATTACCAAAGTCAGCCCACTTAGTGTGTGTGTGCGTGTTTTTTTTCAAAGGATTTTTTGTTTAATTTAAGCCTCTTTTTTTTTTTTTTTGGAGATACCCAATCAAGAAGGGTATCAAATTTCGCATCAGAATCCATCTGTGCTTACTTTAATCTTTATGTAATAAAGCCCCTCAATTTGCAATTTTTAATGCATATAACGTCATCTCCTTTTTTACTAGAATAATTTAAAATTAGGAACCTTTTGTACAATTTTTTGAAACTTTTTTTTTTTTTTTTTTTGTTGCTGAAGAGAATCCAAATGAAATAAGGCTGATGAAAAAGCACGCCCTCTCCCTTTTGACCATCATGTTAGTGCCGTTTTTTCCTTTCTATTATTAGTAATTGTTTTGCAACTTTTAGGAATCGTAGCTTAGGGTTTCCTTTGGTTAAGAAAGCTGTCTTCTTGATAGCATCTTGTAGCTCGAAGCAAATTGCAAGAATAATAGGTGTTTTATCGAGCCATGAAAACGCTTTTAGAGCATCAAATTCTGTCCAAAAAACACATCCTAGGTTTTCACTAGCTTGCTTTACAGGCAAGTTGCGTATGTACGACTCTCTTGATTCTAGAACTTTTGCTTCAATCTCCACTGTCATTTGAGCCAAGATTTCAATCCAATGTGCTTTGAATTAAACTTTTTTAAACTGATAGAAAGGAAGTTAAGGAACACTAAATTTGGAACGATAAATATAACAATTTGAAATTTTTAATCACGTCTACATGTATTTTCTTTTTATTAAAGTTGTACTTCGATTTTATATCTATTGGGATAACTATTTCACTATTTCTGTATAATATAAGGAATATAAATTTGATGTGACGTCCACAAAGATGTCTTTGAAGGTTATTTGACATTTTATATTCTGAAATATCACTGGAGCCAATAATGTTGGAGAGAGCATCTGCTAGAGTATTAACCGTAATACTCTTTTATTCAAGCTCATGAGTTGACATGATGCCCACAAAGATGTCTTTGAAGATCATCTGAACATTTTAAATTTCGAAGCATCATACGAGCCAGCAAATATTTGAAGGAGCATCAGTTAGAGCATAAACCGTACTAGTCCTTTCTCCAAAGGTCATGATCGATCGATATTACAATGCATTTTTGTTTGTTAATCAATTGTAGTACTACATGTACCATGTTTAAGATTGCCAAAAATAACAAAGGGAATGCATGGGTATTACTATTAAGGGTTAACCTACGTCATTCCTAGGAAAATTAATATTGTTACAATGTATAGTATTGTACTAATTGTAAGTATATTAAATACCCGTATACTACTTTGTGAATGAAAGCAACAGACAAAGAGAATATTGGCACACCCTTTAATCAAGAGAACTAAATGGTCGGTCATAGTATATATTTAAAAAATTAATCTAGCTAGACTCTAGGGTAATACCCAATTAATTATAGCTTGATTAAGTCTTCATTTGACTGTTATATCTCAAGCTAAGGTGTTATGATGATGGCCAACGAATAAAAATGGCTTGCAACTGTTCCATCTTTTTTTTTTTTTTTTTTGTACTTCTTCCTCCGTCGCAAAATGAATTATATTTTCTTGTACGAAGTGAGTACAAGTAAATTTTTTAATTTAAAATTTTTATTATTTCTTTTTTAGGTGTTTTTTTGTAGAATTAATGCAAGAATCAAGAAAGAATAAATAGATTAATAGCAATAGAGTACTGGCAGTGAAATAAATAAACATTTCATTGCAGCATTGTTGCGACAGGCAACTCGATCGGCATCTTTGACTTCATTCACTTAATGTAATTTTGTTAATTACGTACAGATCATAATGGTACTATGATTATTATTTAGACATTAATTTTTTAAAGAATATCTTTAAAAAATAGTTTCAATTAATGTAATCCACGAGTCATTGTACTTGTAATTCCTTCAGAAACCAGGTTGATTTTTATATACGTAATTTTTCATAAACTAATTATGCTTCCCTCCCCCAAAAAAAAATTATTAATGATAATAAGAATTTTGCTTGTTGTACATGATAGTTTAATTTCGGACAATTTTTTTTTCCCTTCTCACTTACATCGTATATTTCCTCATAGACTCTAGGTTATGATATTATCTATTCAAGATGAAATAAAGAAAATTAACTTGAAATCATCAGTAGGCTTTAAAGCTTCCTCAATGTACATATTTGTTTTTTTTAAAAAAAAATCATCATATCCTTAAAGAGAAAATCTATGTTAATCTGTCTGAAAGAATCTGATTTCTATGCTAATCTAGGCCACTAAGTAAAGTGGTCTCATGTTCAAATCAGGCCCAGTATGAACTGTGAAATACGAGCCTGTTTAAGTTGTGAATTCAAAATCTGATTTATTGAGACTTTAGAAATGAGAAGAATACTTGGACCGAAAAAAATATTTCAGTGAGGAAGTAACTGATTAGTAGTATTATTTTAGTATTACAAAAAGAGAAAAATAAGCAATTGGAATTTTTCTTCTCTTCTGATAGTTTTAATTTATTTTTATTTTTTTATCTCACAATGCCCTTTCTTTTTCTTTTTTTTTTATAACCAGCACATCGTGCTTTTATGTATGAGTAGTGATAGGTACAAGGAAAAAATCACAAGGAATCATGTGTCAAGATCTTAATTATGCCCTAACCTTAAATGCATAAACCATGTTCGGAAAAATTCAAACAATAGATGGGTGAGATCATTTTCTTGTCATTATTTTCCTTGTACCAATCATTACTCTTTATATATTGTATAGAACAATGCCCTCTCTAAATTTTCATAATCATTAGCTATATATATATCAAAGTCTCCGGACCTATTTATAATGTTTAGGTCTAAACTAATCTTGTTTAATATTGTAAATTATAAAAAGACCTTAAAAATGCAGAGATAACACATCTTTATCGGGATTTTCAAAACATATTTACTTAGAAGTTAATTAATATATAGGATTAGGTTAGTCTAAAATAAAATTAGAGTATATTGTCAATCACCTGCATGAGGTAATTATATTCTTTTAATTCTAAGATTATCGGAAAACCCAAGTTCAGAATGATTTTTTTTTTTTTTGTATTTGTGCATATTTGCATATGCAATATATGCGTAACATTATTCTTTTCGTTCACAAAACTCGAACTCGAGACTTTAGTTAAGGGGGAATGGGCTTTCAAAATGACAAAATCACATGTTGGGGCCTTAATCCAAACTAATTTTGGGTTCTCAAGATGCAATTATCCATTTATTTTATTTTATTTATTCTTTGATTAGGAAAGAAAATTCAGACAAAGAAAAGACAGAAAGAAATAAGAACGTGACAATCTCAATGCGTTCTTCTCGCAAAGCCAATTGCTGATCTTCTTGTAATAAAAGAAGTACATTTAATAATTGTTGTTTCTTAATTTTAATTGTCAGAAAAAAACAAAAGATAAAATAAAATTTTAGTGAAGCAAATGCAAAATGGTGGAGATGGGCTAATTGAATTTTTCTCTATATTCCATCAGATCATCATTCCCCCACATAACACCTCCACCGCCACCGCCAACGCCGTCGTAGCCGCCGCCGCTGCCGCCGCCGATGGCTAAGGCGATGCTTGATGTCTTTCATTCTTCCGATGATACCGCGGCTGCCATCGTCAGAAACGCTCTGTTGGTCTTCTCTGTTGAGGGTGTTATTGTCATTGTCATTGTTGTTGTTGTTATGATCCTCCTCTTACTCATCCTCTTCATCATCGCCTGCAAATTCAAGCCATGGCGTCGTTTTCTCTCTTCTCCCTCTTCCTCCTCCGCCTCCTCTCGTTCTCGCATCATCAAGGTACATTTTTTATTTTTTTTTGGTCCCATTTCTTTCTTAGCTGTAATTGATTTATGAACATTGGTTTAATTGGATTGAAAATGGCTAGACGGAAATGGGATTCTTTCATCTTGATTAGGTTGATTGTGGTTAGAAATGGGTTTTTGTTTATGTGGGACATTTTGTTTGATTGCCATGGAAAAAGGGTTGTGATGCAAATTTCTTGGGGATATTTGGAGGGGTTTCTCATCTGGATTTGACTTTGGAATATGGTTCTTGGGGAATTAGTATCTTTCATTTTTTAATTCAAGACGGGATTTTGGGGTTTTAGACTAGCCGTTTCTTTCAGCTGTTGGTAGCTTAAATCATGGGAACGAGCTGCTTGAATGAGCTTAGTGGGGGGATCAATGGTGTTTATTAGTCAGAGAGAGAACAACGTGTGGAAAGTTCTTAGTGTTTGTGAAATTCTTGTATGCACATTTTTTATCTTTTGGATCCATTTGTATCAGCCAGCATGTCAGATTGGTTCTCTTGTATATGGGATAGAACCTGTCATGGTGCAGACTGCTAGTTTATGGTTGTTTTTTCTGAAAGATTGGAGCTTTATCTGAACTCAATGGTTCTTTATTGGTTCCATTATCCAGAATGCATCAATTTTGATTTATTAGTGAAAGGCATCATCGACCTTTTATCATATGTAATCTAGCACTAATAGGTTGATATGCGCAAATGCGTAGAGCATGGAAGTTTGGATTTGAGGTTACTTGATTCATTTTCTTTCTAAGCTTCGCCTTTTTGGAAGGTTTAATGTAAGCAGTTATTAAGTTCTTGTAGCTCTTCCCACGTATCCTCTGTAGTAATTCTCCCGAGGAAGTTAATTAATCAGCTGTGATATCCTCTCTCTTTTTTTGGATAGTTTCCTAATTTGACTCTTGAAAATATCGAAGTATGGCAAATGTATAAATTTAATGTCTAAGAAACTACTTCTTGTTTGCCTGAAACTTTACTGGAGTGATTGCTATTCAGTTATGAACTCTTTGAGCAATTTTCATGAGGAATGTATTCACAAACCAAGGCTTCTAATGTATTTATCTCTGGAATCAGTCTCTTTCCTTTTCCTCCCAGATAAAACCATTGCCTATGGAAAGTAAAAGTGACCCATTTGTATTCTTTTTTGTTACCATATAAAGGGCCGAGGATATTTACATTAGAAATGGATTTTGAAATATAAAAAAGTTTGGCATACTTATTAGGTTGCACTCGCATAATATCTCTTTAATTGGGCATTAATAGTCAATTTCACTACCAGCTACTGTTGACGTAAAATTCCAAAGATTGATCATGATAAGAGATGTTTTTCTTATCATAATAGTACTAGAGTTTTGACTGAAATCTGGTTCTGAAGCTTGTCTTGGATGTTGTGTCTTGCTATCTACCTTTGATGACGAAGCTAGGACAGTGCTAATCAGAATTCTCTTGCATCTTAAGCAATTAAATTTGACTGAGCTGCATAGTAGAATTATTTTTGAGTAAATTGAACATAACCTAAAATGAAGATGATGTTGAACTGACTTAAATTTTTGCATTCATATAGTAGAGTCAATGTCGTAAATTACCCTATTCCGTTTCCTTTGCTGGTAATACTCTTTTCCTACTTTATGATATTTTCATGCCAAATACATCCAATAATTTCTTCCTCTGCAGGCTGATGACCTTGAGAGACCTCTAATTTCAGAAGATCCAAATACAGCTTCTGGCCAGAGAACCAGAATCTATGCTTCACAAGAACCAGACCTTCAAACTTTAGGGAGCATCAGCTCACGATGGACGCAGGAACCTACCCCTAACCAGATAACTTCTCCATTTCCCCAGCTAACACATAGTGAGCACCTCTTGCCCCTTTCATCTTATCAGTCGTTCATATGAGTTCGGTTTCTTTTAATCGATAACTTGTTCTTTGCTTTCCTCAGGTGATAGTTTTGTTCTTGATATTCCCGATACTTCAGAAGAAAATGTAGTTGGTCAGACACTGAAGCGTCCTCTTGTGACAAATCAACTTGTTGAAGCACAAAAGGCTGGTAGAAAAGATGATTTGAAGTTTATCCCGAGATTTGATGTAGACACCCACAGAGAATTCCTTCAAAAATATAAAGCAGATCAAAGTAATTTTTCTATCAATTGTCTAAAGTGCGTAATATGCTTCTTTTTTTTATTATAGTTGACTACATAAAATGAGTCATCATATTTCTCTGTTAAAAGTGCAGGAAGCATTCTGATACTAGAGGTTATATCAGGGCCGTCACGTGGAAATCGTTATTCTGTAAAGTCAACAGATACTTCTGGTTTGCCCCTAACTCTTGGAAGAGTTCCGCCTAGTAATTTGGTGGTCAAGGATTCAGAAGTTTCTGGCAAACACGCCCAGATAAGCTGGAACTCCAATGTAAGGTGTTTTAATATATGTAACTTCAACGTAGCTGGATTTTAGCTCTTGACTGAATCTAAATAGTACTGACTGTTCTGTGCTTCAGAAATTGAAGTGGGAGCTGGTTGACATGGGGAGCCTAAATGGAACATTTTTAAATTCTCACGCCATTCACCATCTTTCTGGAAGCAGGCATTGGGGTGATCCAGTTGAGCTCTCTAGTGGAGACACAATAACCCTTGGCACAACATCAGAGATTTTTGTAAGTGTCTTCTGTGAATCTCTTGAGTGACAATGTCAGGAAAGTTTTGTCTTTTAGGCTATTGGATATCCAGTGTGCATTGTCAATGTGGTCGTGAGGTTTATAGTGATTGCTTTTCGCTTAGGACACAGTAAAGGACACAAAACCATTAGATATTCAGCTTCTCCTCTATTTCATGGCTTGTTGAACTATTCACTTGCTCCAGGTTCACATAACATCCCAAACTGAGTCCCAGATACCACTTGGGGTTGGTTTGGCATCAGATCCTATGTCCTTACGGAGAGGTGCAAAGAAGTTGCCGATGGAAGATGTTTGTTTTTACCATTGGCCTCTTCCTGGGACTGAACAGGTTCTTATACTTTTAGTAATCTCATGTGCACTTACTGCCAGGATTGTAATTTTTTTAAATGGCTGATTTACAGTTTGGGCTGTTTGGTATTTGTGATGGTCATGGCGGAGTTGGTGCTGCTATCTCTGTTAGCCAGTTAGTATTCGATTTCAAATTCTTGATAATGTTCTTCCTTGTGTCACACGTGATTCTATATTCTGGGACCACAAATGGTTCTGACAGATGTCCTCCCGATTGTGCTTTCAGGATTCTGCCTGAGATTATTGCAAGCATACTATCTGATCAATTTAGAAGAGAGAACGTTTTGCAAAATCATGATGCTTCGGATGTTCTTAGAGAGGCATTTGCTCAGACAGAAGCATGTATAAATCATTACTATGAGGTTCATCCTTGACAATTTCAATTTCATTTTCTTGTACGCATTGTACTACATGTGCAAATTTCTCACAATGATTACACTTATGCCATGTTTCAACTAATGGTTTTGCCATTTCCTCTTCCCTGTTCTTGTGGCATGTCCAGATGTTCCGATGTTTGTACTTTGGATTGGGGATGTTTCGGATTTTGTAATGGTTGAACTTGGATAGATGCCCTTTTAGGATGTATTCCTAACTGTTAACTGCAGTCTGCAACTTTTTTTTTTTTTTTTGGTTGAAAACGGCAGTCTGCAAATTGAAAACAATTGTATTATGTTTATCGTATTAAATAAGTTTCTTCTTGGACTGGTTGAAATTCTTAAATTTTGAGATCAGTAACGACAGTCTTCTTTTTTGTTGGAACAGAAAACTTGCTGTATTATCAATTGATACAAAGAAATACCACCTCTGTCCCAAAAAAAATAGCCCCACAAAACTCAAAACTCAATTTTGAGCATTTTTTTGGGACAGTGGAGTAGTATATACACAATTTAGGATGCAACTTCCAATGTATAATTTGATGAACTTAGCTGCATTTATTGCTCAAATATAAGAGAAGTAAATACACGTATGCAGATTACAAGGATGAAGTTGTGTACATGCACACTGAATCCGGATTAGTCTCATAGTTCTGATAACATTTTCAAATGTGTTAAGTGTTTACTTTTTCTGACACTATCAATTGTTTCAGGGCTGCACTGCAACGGCTGTTCTGGTTTGGGCTGCCGATAATGAAAGCTTCTATGTGCAGTGTGCAAATGTGGGAGACTCTGCTTGCTTTATAAAGTATGTTACAGGTTGCAGTATGTGTCTTAGTTGATTTTAGTTCAAAATTGTAAATTGTCTTGTGTTGAAATTGTATGCATGACCTTATCCATTCACCTGCCATATTGCCTAAGCTCATTTTGATGCCTATTATATAATTACCCTGAATAAGAAAGAGAGTAATGGATCTGAGTTGCTAATAGAAGAGGGATTTCTTGCCTACAAAAAATTGTTCATTTCAGTTGCTACCACTGTTGGTCCACAATACTGTTTTAATTAACACCCTTAGTTCTGCCCAATTAGGGCCTAACACTTACACAACCTCTTTGTGGGGCAAATTATTGGATTTCAGGGTTTTGGGGTCAAAATGGTTTTCGATGATGTTTGCCTTCTAATTTCAATTTGTTTCATGTTGGCAGCACTGATGGCCAGGTGGTGAAGTTGACAGAAGACCATAGAGTAACCAGTTATTCTGAAAGACTCCGCATCCAGGGCATAGGGGAACCCTTGAGAGACGGAGAAACCCGACTCTGTGGTATTTGAGGTTCCATTCTCAATTGAATTACTTCATATTTACTCATTGGCATTTATCAACCCTCATTATTCTTGAACAGGCCTCAACCTTGCTCGGATGCTTGGAGATAAATTTCTTAAACAGCAGGATTCTCGGTTTAGCTCTGAACCTTATATCAGTCAAGCTTTGTATATACATCAATCCAGCAGGAGCTTCGCGCTTCTAGCTAGGTGATCTTCTATTTATTAATTCCTTCATCAAATGCCATGAATAATCTAATACATTAGCTTTTCTCCTTTTGGTTGTGCTCGAGATCAGCAAATCACCTGCATTTGAATTTCTACATCTACATTTCATTCTTAATACGGTGGGTTTGGGGATTTTCGATGCAGTGATGGCTTTTGGGATGTTGTAAATGTGAAGAAAGCAGTTCAGCTCGTAAACCAGGTACCGTTATTGGAAACTTGGTCCATGGTTTTGTTTAAGTTGATCTCCAGAAATTGGGATTATTCATCTGATATTGAATCCTTCCCGTTTGCACAGGCGAGGGAGAGAAATGAAGGCGACCGAGATGCTTCAGCAGAAAAAATAGCAAACATTCTGCTGGGTGAAGCCAGAACCCAGCGCACAAAGGATAACACATCTATAATTTTCTTAGACTTTGACAATACAAACAGAATTGATTCTTCTTAATAAGACTAAATTTCAGATAAATAAAGCACATTTTATATCCTTTTTGCACCAAAGATTACTTTTTTCTACTCTGTACTAATTCCTCTCTACACACCTCCTCCTCTCCCAGAAATGAACACAAAAATGCATAAACAGAACGAGCAAAGAACGTTTGGGATACCAATACTTTCGTCCAGTAACACGACAATAATTTTGGGACAGGAGTACAATACACTTCGATTGATAAATGCAATGTTATTGCCTTGCCTTATCATGCATTCTAAAAAGTCTAAAAAAATTTAATCACTTGAAGAAATATCCATTGAAAATAAGCATGAACAATGCAAAATCAAATCCATAAAAATTAAAAGCTAGGGAAATGTACCTCCAAGAACATCATAATGCCACTGAGATTTTATAACTTTATTTAATTCCTCCTACCTCCGTTGCGCTTAGATGCAACCAAAGTCCACCCATCATCAAGAGATTCTTCAGCATATTGGGGCTTCAAATCATCAATCATCATCATCATTTCATCCCGATTCACACCAGAACCGGACTGCTGCTGAACATCTACAACCATCATTTCATCATCGCTTTCGTCGTCGTCGTCGTCGTCGTCCTCGTCATCATCATCACTGTCACTACTGGCATTCAAAGCATGATCGGCAAAAGCGCCAGAATTTGTTGCCGGTTTTCTTGCCCTTAGATCCTGTATGACGCGAAAATCCCCTTTCAAACATCCATTCCGTATCTTCATCAGGTTTGATGCTGTCCCCTCTATAGTTCCATCCTCAAAACACAAACTTACTGCCAAGAAAACGCAATTCCTTGTCGATTTCTTGCTTCACATCTTCAGTACATACGTTCTGTTTGGATAGAACTGAAAACAGATCATTGGCAAACTTCTGGGGTTCATTACCGCCACGCTGATTCAGCAGGAATTGGAGTTGTTTCCAATGAGGAAGCAGTAGGTTTATACCTTCAAAGATCAAGGCTGCTGCTTCTGCTGTCAATTTAGGATCAGGGGCTGAATTAATTTTGTTTTTGTTTCTGTTCATTTTTGGAATAAATTCTCTGAAATAGGTTGTGGGTTTCGGAGGAAGTCAGAAAAAAGCCGTTCAGGAAGTGATTTTCAGCAAATTTTGGCCGGAAAAGAGGACGGCGGCGGCTGCCATGCAGGTCAGGAAGAAGAAACAGAGGTTATTATTATGGAGGAGGAGAATTCTCTATTTGTACTAGGAAAATAGAGAGTAAATTATTGGAGTGTATTTAAATTTCGTAAACGTTCTGAGGTGTATTTATATTTTAGCGTATCGTTAAGGACGTGAAAGGCAAAACATATTTCTATAAATTCTATTGTTTCCTTCCTCCTTAAAAACCCTTGATAAACCCTGTGTTTTTTTGTTTCCTGAGGGGAGCTGAAAATGGGGAAGAAGGAGAAGAGGGAGAAGAAGAGAGCTCATGAAACAGAAACAGATTATGCCTCTGATGCCCAAGTAAAGGAAGAGCTTCAATCCGTTGAAAATGGAGATTCTAATGAGAAGAAGAAGAAGAAGAAAAAGAAGAGAAACAAAGAGGAAGGCAACGTCGATTCATATCAGAGACCCACGGTTTCAATTGCCCTTCCTGGTTCTATAATTCACAATGCACAATCCCTTGAACTTGCAACAAGGGTAGGTTTTACTTCATGAAGCAGCCTGTTTTTTTTAAGTATTTGTTTCAACTTTGAAGGGAATCTATTTTAGTGTACTTGAAGATGGGATTTTTTGCTCCATTTATGTATGTTTTAGGTGATTTTTTGCATTTGCCAATGGGGCAAAACGCAAAAAGATTTTAACTTTTGGATTTGTCATTGGGATTTGCTGATATGTTTGACTGGGAGTGAAGATGTAGTTGGGTTCAGTGTGTTTATCATCTTCTACTCTAGATGAAATATATTTTAAAAATCAATACTTTTAAGTTGCAGAATGACTTTCTGTGAGTCCTGAAGATCTATTATTATTCTTGGTTGCAATTGCATTTCCTTATCTTTCTTTGTCTCCCTTTTGATTTTTCAGTTAGCTGGTCAGATTGCTCGTGCTGCAACAATTTTTCGAGTAGATGAGGTTTGTCTATAGCTATCTGTGTCTTCTTTCTTTTTTTTTTTCCTAATGTTCTTGGTTTATGTATGATTTCAAATGCCATTTGAATGTAACTAATTGAACACATTGATACATTCACTTCCGAATAGTTTATCTGGTGGGGTGGTAGTGTGGTTATTGGGTTTTGATGGCTTGAGTTTGATGACTTCAATTTTCTTTTTCATTCCAGGTTGTTGTATTTGATAATAAGAATTCCTCAATGGATGAAGCAACTTTAATGGAAGACAATAACGCAGATGAGAATGAAAGTGGTTCGGCTTTCTTAATGAGGATTTTGAGATATCTGGAGACACCTCAATATCTGAGGAAGAGTCTTTTCCCAAGACACAATAGTTTAAGATTTGTGGTCTGGAACCAAATTCAAATTTTCTTTTTTTTTTTCGATTGTTTACCCATGGAGTGTCTTTTTTTCTGGTCCTTTGCTTTTGTTGTTGTAATATTTAGAATTGTATGTTATGTTGCAGGGTCTGCTGCCGCCGCTTGATGCCCCACATCATTTGCGTAAGCATGAATGGGCTCCTTATCGAGAAGGTAAAATTTGAACTGCCAGTAGAGCGTGTAACTGTTATATAGGTAACGTAGTACATGATTGAGAAAAGTGCATGCCTCCTTAATATGTTTGAAAGTCCAAGTGGGATTGATTTATCTTGTTACTCACAAGCAACCTCATTGATGGCCGAGCATTCTTCTTACTGTTTCTCCTGCTTTGATTTCTAGTTATCTAGTTACATTTCCACCGAGCTCCTCTAATGCTAGCTTGGTACATAAACTAACTATTTATTGCAAACCATATGGGTATACTGTTGTTTACTATGCCCTCTAGTATTTCTAATTTATTGGTGGTGTATTAAGTGTTTAACTTGTGCCCTTTCAACTTACACTATCATCACCCCAAATATACTTTGGATCTTAAAATTTTTTGGTACAAAGTCTTGGCATATGATGGCTTACACTTGATCTCTGAAATTCAGGTAAGTCCTGTTGACAACCTATATTTCTGATGCCAAGATTTTGCACCTTTTCTTTCCATAAACTTACTACCAGGTTTTTTTTAAAAATAAAAAATAAAAAATTTAGTTTATCATCTTCTTAGAGGAACATCTTATATTTAGCAATCTTGAGATTTATGCTGTAGGTTTTTTGGTCACATAGAAGTGGCAGTTTATCCCCATACAGTGTCCTAAGGTGTGGTGTTTGTAGATCGAAAGTTTGTATATGTACATTCTAGGTTTCTATTTTCTTATTCATAATTCAAGCATGTGCTGCATATAGCTATTCTTGGTGCTGCTTATAGCTATTCTTGTCATCTCACTCTTTCAGGTGTCACGTTAAAAGGTCAAGGCCCTCATTCAACAGGAACACTGGTAGACATAGGTCTTAATAAGGTATTTGATTCTGTTATTTGGTCCTTTAGTTCATATGTTTGATTTTCCTGCAAAATGGCATAGCTGCGCCTTAACACGTGATCATCAAGTAAGCGGAATTTTAAAATAGCTACCTCTTTGATTTACTTTGTCTGGGTTGTTTTGAGGAATTACATGAAGAAGATTCATAATTTTATTTTTTTGGAATTCATAATTGATCTATTGCACTCATATCTTCAGTTTGATTTTTTTTTTTTTTTTTCCGTTTTGGTTGTGAATATTTTGCCAATATCCTTTGCTTGTGCTGTCCTCACTTAGAGCTTGTTATTGCTCTGCTTTTGCTTAAATCTTTAGTCTCCTTGGTTTATCCTGTCTTCATAGGGAGCTGTTATATGAGAATCTTCTGCGGCAAGATTTTTAAATCTAATTTTTAGTTTGTTGAAGCACTATTTGCTTTTGATCTTAAATTGCTGTCCTTGCAGAGTGTCATAATTGACCAGGTAATTGAACCAGGTAAACGAGTTACCGTGGCTACAGGATCAAATCGCAACCTGGATGCTGGTAATTAACTGAATCTCTACCTTATTTCCGTGTCCTGGCATCTTTTTGCCTTTTCAGTCTGTCATGCTTCTGGAGCAGATGTGGTTAAAGTTCATCTATTACACAATTTAGGAAGAAGAAATCGACTTTAGAGATATTTTTATCGGACTCCAGCCCTATATATGCTAGTCCTGCACAGTGTCACATGAGATTTTAGAATCAACTTTTGCAGATGTTAATTATATTTCCTGGAAATATGTTATTTTTTCAGGTCTAACGTATCAAGTTGTGCCATCTTCCAGGCCCAGAGATGAAGTGGGAACATACTGGGGTTACACAGTCAGATATGCTCCAAACATTAGTGGCGTATTCAGTGGTTGCCCCTACAAGGTTTATTTTTTCCCTCTAATACTAACTACGATGAGTTGCTTGATCTCTTCATTTACCTTTGTAAATTTGTCTGCATATCTCATTTGTTCCCTTTGAAATTCATTTATAGGGAGGCTATGATCATATGATTGGAACCTCAGAGCATGGGGTGGTTGTCAAATCTTCCGAGCTTTCTCTGCCATCTTTCAGGTACCACTGCACGCTTGGGCAAGCTCAGTTATATTGTTGTAGATACTCGGTATGTTGAACTTTCATTGTCTGCAACATCGGGTTTTGGTGATGGAATGTTGAAGTATGTCTTGGATGGTAACGTACCTCCATTTAGTGTATGAAATTAATCTCAACAGATGTTTGATTTCTTCTGATTAACTCATTTTTCATTTAGTTAACCTTACCTATCTATAATACATAGGCACCTGTTAATAGCTTTTGGTGGACTTGCCGGACTGGAAGAGTGTGTCGAAGAAGACAATAATTTAAAGGTAAGAAATGTGTTGGAGCAAGCCTGATTCTTTTTCAGTACTTAAACTGATGTCATTTTAAGTTGTTTGGAAAATGTGGAAACACTGAACATACTGTATTTTCATTCGGCATTCAGGGGAAAGATGTCCGGGAACTATTCAATTTATACGTGAACATATGTCCTCATCAGGGAAGCAGAACAATAAGGACAGAGGTACTCAATGCCGTTATTCTTTGTAAATATCACGCCGGCGTAAGTCAAACGTTTTACCGGTGTATCCCTCTCTTATTTCTTGGTACAGGAAGCAGTCTTCATTTGCATGCAGTATTTTCAAGAACCAATAAGCAGAGTGTTAGAGAGATCCAAACAAGAAGATTGGCGAGAAGAAAGTTGCCAACTGCCATTCTGAAGAAACCTCAAAGACTATGGAACGTCCTTCAAAAAGCCTATGGATCGCTGTTTTTGATGTGTCCAAACTCCTAAGTGGAAATTTTTTCAGATTGCGCATTTCCAACTCAGCTGTGTTGTTGGAACTTCAAAGATACAATTCAGCACTTCTACTGTGTAAATTATGTACTTGCTGGTTTCATCTTAATAGAGAGTTATAGGTTATTCTGTACCATGATACTGGTGTTTGGGAGCAATCAAGACCTTTTACCTTTTGTCAACAATAATTTCTACTAACTGTGATTAATTAATCTTTCACGTATCTCACTTATCGTGTACCAATTACGTCTCGTTAGTCTCGACAATTTTATTCTTTACCGTTGAGACTTTAGTTTTTTCTATTCGTACCAGAAGACGGATTTCCACTATCAGTTGCCTCAAGCCAGCAAAATCTACTGTGCAAATAATTTGTCTATATCAGATGGTTTTAAAAAATAAATAAATAAAAAAAAAGGAAACACTTGGGTTAACTTGAACATATGCTACAAAAATGTTCAGCTATGGTGGCGGTTGGGTCGGTCATTTATAAAACCTAAACAAAAGGGTTACAACGTAATTAAGCATAACCCTCACCGACCCGGTTAAAATACCCACCCGAGTGACAAAGCGATTCGGACTTGGCAGATCCATTCATAATTTCATATTTGCCCTATCTCTTTCTCTTCTCTCTCTTCTCATGAACATAATTTTCATTTTTATTTTCCCCTTTTAAACCTTTTTTTTTTTTTAAGCAGTTGTATTAAAAACACACACACACACACACACAACCCGCAGATTACATATAAAACGAAAGCCTTTTTTTTTTTTTTAACCTCTTTCATTTTTTCAAAAATCTGCCCAAAAATTTAAACGCGATATACCTCAGCATAACGTCCCTCTCCTTCGCGCCACAGCCTCCGAGCTATGGCGGCTCAGGTCGAGACCACTCATCAACAGCAGCAGCAGCAGAGCGGTGGTGGTGGTGCTGGAGGCGGAGCAGGCGGCGGCGGCGGCGGTGTAGTTGCTGCTGCTTCTACCGATGCTTCCTTCACTGCCGGTGACCCTAATTCCGCGGATACCGTGGAGGAGGAAATCGAGAAAACTAGGACTTTGATTTGTGCGCTCAATTTCTTATCTCGTAACCTCCCCCTCCCGCAAGATGTGTTTGAGGCTGTGTCTTCAATCTACCACGAGGAGGAAGACGGCGCCGCTGATGCCGCGGCGGAGGATGTGGAGGATGATAATGACGCTGCCGGGCGTGAAGTCAACAATCAAAACGACGGTTCCGAAGTTGTTGGTGGTGGCGGGGTTGGATCGAGTTCGGTTGCTGCTGAGAAGTCTCCGGCCAAAGTGAGCAAATTACCGTTTCATTTATTTTGGAATTTTAGGGTTAATTGTTTTATGTGGTCTCCTCTTTTTTTTTTTTTTTCAGTTGTTGTAGAACCTCCGAGCTATTCTTGAAGCATGAATGTTTGTGCATTGTGATAGGTGCTGATTACAGCCATTCATTTCCATTATATGTATAAATTGCTTGTGCCTTATTTTTGTGCATTAGCAAGTATGCACAAGGATAGGGGCGTGATTATCTTTCTGTGTTTCTGGTGAAGTTGCAGAGGGTTCTGTATTTCTGTCTCTTCTTATATCTTTCTTTTTTTAGGTCACAATGCTCCTAGAATTTGATTTCATTGACATATGATCCATATAGCTCAACCCCACATAGTGTGGAAAGGGCTTGTTGTTGTTGCGGAATCTCCTTTCTCATCATGGTCTAAGACATAATATTATAAGGATTTGATCAGTTCAACTTATATTTTGTACGTCATGTTCTTTTTTGGGTGGTGGAACTGCCTCATCTCCTGCAATCTTTCTTTCTATCCGGCCTTTCTCTTTTTCCTTTTTTTCCCCTTGATTCTTCTTCAAATCATATTCCTCCAGAAACTGCTATTGGGTGTCATCATCATTTACAATTCATAGATTTCTGTCTGGAGTTTCCATCGTACTAAATACTAAAGCCCCGAGATTTTAATTTTTATTTAGAACTCCATTTCTTTTTTACCTATTAAGAATGAACTAAAGACCAAGCCAAGTTTATAGTTTCTGTCCTAATGCTCATTCTTGTCAAAAGATAAAGTAACAGCCACTGTTGGCTGACAAGAATTGAGCCAAATTGACAGGCTTTGGTGGATAAGATAAAAAGTGGACTGATGTCTCTAAATGCTTTAATTTTAGAATCGGGATCTAAAGATAAAAAACTTCTGTTGCAGGATGGTTCTGGAATGTCAAGCTATGGGGATTTGATGGCAGACTTTGAGGTAGCAGTGCTAAAGCAGCGGCAAACTTGTCTGTCAGGTTCTGAACTGGCTGAAGTAAAAGAAAATCGTTTCCAAAGCCACATTCATCGGCGTCTGATTGAACTTGAAGGTAATCAATCCTTTCTTTCTAAGTACATCTTATTACCCTGTGTTTCTCGAGGAATTGTAGTTAATTTTGTACTTATGGCTTCATTCCATGTGTTTGTCTTTTTTAAGACTGTCAACGTGTCAAATTAATTGGAATCTGGTTTCCAAAATGTTGTTGGTTGGTGGTTGGAACGAACTTGTGGTGGGTCCTTGCATGTGAAATGGATGTAAAGCACATTATTTGAGGAGATGTGTTAAAAAGAAATGTGATTTTATTTTCATTTGTTGGTTTATTTTGTTACGAAGTTTTCAAATTTGGCAGCGTGTTGCACGAGACTAGATTGTCATTTTTGGTTCCAAAGTATTTGAACCATGGATTTTAATATTTTTTCTTTTCCACAAAGCTAATGGTTAATTATTGACTCTTGTCACGTTCTTACTTTAAAAGACTGCCTTTTCCGTGTATGTTTGACCAGAACTCCCAGCAAGTAGGGGCGAGGACATGCAGTCAAAGTGCTTACTCGAACTATATGGACTAAAGGTAGACTTTTGCTTTAAAGGGATGTTTGTCACCTTTCTGTTTCGACTGCTTTTTGTTTTCTACTAGATGTAGATGTTTAAGAATAGAAAAGGTTAGTGAGTCTGACAGTGGAGAGGTTAAATATTTTTTTTGTTTTACTTATTTGCCGATGATTTATGCACCGACCGAGCACGATGGCGACATATGATCCATATAGCCGACCCCACCTAGTGGGAAAAAGACCTGTTGTTGTTGTTGTTGTTTTACTTATTTGCGTGGAAACAACTTTGCCAAGCATCTTTAACATGTTGTTCTGGACATTTTGCTAGTTCTGTTTTTCTTAAATTAAAAAAAAAAAAACTTTACTTTTTTCGAACATTTGCATCATTCTACATCACTTTCTCATCAACCTGCTGGCTTATTGAGTTGTACCATGGTTGTGTTTTAACAATGTATCTTTATATCTTTTGTATTATTAACCATGTCCGTAGTTGAGATCTCCATCAGTATCACGTGATATCAGTCCCTGCTTCACCTTTGTATCGGTACAGATGATTTTACTGTGTAAATTTATCTGTTTTACTGTGAATTGATGGGAGATGTTGCTTTATGCAGTTAGCAGACCTGCAGAAAAAAATAAGAACTGAAGTAAGTGCAGAATATTGGCTTCGTTTACAGTGTGCCAATCCAGAGAATCAATTGTTTGATTGGGGCATGATGCGATTACGTCGTCCTTTATATGGAATTGGTGATGCTTTTGCTATTGATGCTGAAGATCCCCAGAAAAAGAAACGTGACGTTGAGGTGGGATTTTTATGTTTTCCTTCTATGTTTGACATCTAAATTTCCTTTTTGTCAACTTACTCAAACCATTGAAGTTGACTATCTTTTACAGTTATACAGAGATAAAAATTTTCGATTGACAATGTGAGATTTTGGGTTACAAATTGCTAAACATACGAACATGCTACCATCTCTAAACAATTCAGCTAAACTTCTAACTGTTAGGATCCTGGACCCTGGCTGAATGTTCACACATTATGACATTGTAGATTAGAACCCAATACCCCTTTACTCCACAAAGTTGTAAAAATATGTGTTTAGCCCTTTAGTTCGGGAACAATTCATGATTAGTATTCGTTGCTAATATATTGACATGATTTCGTTGCAGAGATGGTCAAGGTTTGAAGAAGAGAAAAAGGTCCTTGAAGAATCTGCTCTTCGTAAATTTTTTGCAGATTTAATGAATACTTTTCGTGAATTACAATTGCAAGTACAGGCTGCTCAAAGAAGGCGGAAACAACGGAATGACGGTGTTCAGGCACGATTTCTTGGTTTTTGCTTTAAGTTTTGTTTGGTTTTTAAATTTTGCATACAGTTAATTAATAGATAAAAGAAATTGACATGCGCCTGGTAGTAACAAGTATTTTGCATTAGGAAATTTTTTGTCGGCTAGTGATGTTGGAAAATGCATTAAATTTGTTATCCTTTGGTTTTATTGTAGGGATCTTATTTTACCATTTCTACTAGCTGTGAAAAGACAGAACCAACCCCCCCCCTCTCTCCCTCTCTCCCTATCCCTCTCCCTCCTGATAAGTAGCAATTTCAATGGTAGGCCAACAATCCCAATAAAAGAGCATGTGAAACTTATGAGGCCTTTAATGGAATTAACCCTTTTGGTGTTTTTTATTACATCTGTTTTCGATGACTAATGAAGTTAGTCAGAAATGTATGTTGATTATGTTTCTATATCTGATCAACTTTTGTTTTATACAGGCATGGCATGGAAAACAAAGGCAAAGAGCTTCAAGGGCAGAGCAAAGGAGATTCCTAGCTCTGAAAAATGACGATCAAGAAGCTTACTATAAAATGGTTGAGGAGAGCAAGAATGAAAGATTGACTGCGCTTCTTGAGAAAACTAATGAGCTTCTAGGTACTCTGGGAGCTGCTGTTCAGCTTCAGAAAAAAAATGCTGATAATGTGGGTTCTGAATTGCAAGGCTCAGATGTTGGCATACCTGAGTTGTCTGCTTCAAAGGCTGAAACTCCAGCGGAGGAAGAAAAGGATGCTGTTGATGAATCTGATGATGAAGTAAAGAAAGGTGATTTGCTTGAAGGTCAAAGGCAGTATAACTCAGCTGTCCATTCAATTAAAGAGAAGGTGAAGAAGGATTTGGTGTTTCTAACTTTACTTTTTGTACCTTGAGTAATTTGAGGACAACCTTTAACTCGAAGTTGAATGTTAACTCAAACTCTGCAGGTCACAGAGCAACCGGCCATGCTTCAGGGGGGAGAATTAAGATCATATCAGTTAGAAGGGCTCCAGTGGATGCTGTCTTTGTTCAATAACAATCTGAATGGAATTTTAGCTGATGAAATGGGGTTGGGCAAGACAATTCAAACAATTTCTTTGATTGCATATCTCATGGAAAATAAAGGGGTGACTGGGCCCCACCTGATTGTTGCCCCGAAAGCTGTGCTACCTAATTGGATTAATGAATTTGCAACCTGGGCTCCAAGGTAACCTTTGAATCTTGCTTTGTGCCTGTTTGATCATCTTTACCCACTTTACCTGATGTATGAATGAGTAATTTAAAACTGATAAGATTGTTCACCCATGTTCTAGTATTGTTGCTGTTCTATATGATGGGCGACGAGATGAAAGGAGGGCAATCAGAGAAGAGTATTCTGGAGAAGGGAAGTTTAATGTGATGATTACCCATTATGACCTTATTATGAGGGATAAGACGTATTTGAGGAAAATTCACTGGTACTACATGGTCGTGGATGAAGGACATCGACTTAAAAACCATGACTCTGTCCTTGCACAAACTATTGTTAATGGGTATGTTGTGATTAAGACAAACACAAAAGTCTCGTTTCCAGTTATGCAGAAATTTTCTGAAGGCTCATGTTTCAATAAATATAATATACAAAGTTTCTATTTTTTTAAGAAAAAAATCCACCCCGGTGGACCGGGAAAACCCCCTTGGTGGTTATTGAACTTGGGTCTAGGCTGTTATTCAGTTCACATATACAAAGTTTCAATATATTTGATTGCACTTCCAACTTTGTATCTTAATAGAAGTGTGCACAACATTGTTTTGTTGTTGCAGGTCGTTCTTGTCTGAGTCCATGTTTTAAATTATCAATTACTAAATCTCTTATCCATCTTTATGTATTCTTTCTGCTGCTTGTCTTGTTACAGCCGTCAGCAGTTTAGATCAAAATTAGCAATTTACTGCCTGGTAGCTGCTCATTGATTTAACTTCCATAAATTTGATCTTCTTTGAATTGCACATCTTCGACATTAGAATAATTTTTGAAAAGAACATACCTCTGACTGAGGCCATTGTTGTGCAGCTACAATATAAGAAGGAGACTCCTGCTGACTGGTACCCCCATTCAGAATAGCTTGCAGGAACTTTGGTCTCTCCTTAATTTTCTGCTTCCCAACATTTTTAATTCAATTGAAAATTTTGAGGAGTGGTTCAATGCCCCTTTTATGGATAAAAAAACCAGTATCGCTCTAACAGAAGAGGAAGAACTCTTGATTATTCGGCGATTGCACCAAGTAAGTTTCTGTCACTTGTTTTCGTTTCTTGTCTTTTCCTGTCTACCTGTTATCTTTCTTCTAATTTTTTATTTTATTTTATTTATATATATTTTTTTATAATTTTGTGCGTGTCCCAGGTTATAAGGCCATTCATATTGCGAAGGAGGAAAGACGAAGTGGAGAAGTTCCTTCCGGGAAAGACACAGGTCGTGCTAAAATGTGACATGTCAGCATGGCAAAGGATATATTATCAGCAAGTCACAGACGTGGGGAGAGTCGGACTGGATAGTGGTAAAATAATAGACTTAATGGCCACATTTCTAGTATTGATTACATTTGCAAGTTGATGGTATCTTTTGCAAAGTCCTTTCGGTTTTCTGTGATGTCCTTTATTAACTAACCGGTTTTGCTTATATTAGAACAGTTTGGAACTTACGATGCACTTAGATTTACAATGAACCTACCAGAAGTTTATCACTCTTGAAGCATTACACTGCTGTCATGATGTTTTAAATGGGCTCCTCAATTCCCACTAATCCATGCTGTTTTTTGTGAATTTGCAGGAAAAGCAAAGAGCCTACAGAACCTTACCATGCATCTCAGAAAATGTTGCAATCATCCATATCTTTTTGTAAATAATATTTTTGACTATCGGGACAAGGGGGATGAGATATTTAGAGCATCGGGAAAGTTTGAGCTCCTGGACCGCTTACTACCTAAATTACGCAGAGCTGGGCATAGAGTCCTCCTTTTTTCACAAATGACTAAACTCATGGACATTCTTGGAGCCTATTTAGAGATTCATGGATATAAATTCCTTAGACTCGATGGGTCGACAAAAACTGAGGAAAGGGGGAATTTACTGCGGCGATTCAATGATCCAGATTCTCCTTATTTCATGTTTCTCCTGAGCACACGTGCTGGAGGACTTGGTTTGAATCTACAGTCAGCGGATACAGTAATAATGTTTGACAGTGATTGGAACCCACAAATGGATCAACAGGCAGAGGATCGAGCTCATCGTATTGGCCAAAAGAAGGAGGTCAGGGTCTTTGTGTTGGTGAGTGTTGGATCAATTGAAGAAGTCATCTTGGAGCGTGCCAAACAAAAGATGGGGATAGATGCGAAAGTTATTCAAGCAGGATTATTTAATACGACTTCCACAGGTAGGTTGTTGTATTAGTTTCGATATTGCAAATAGCCTTTTCCATTTGACTGTTTACTCATTCTTGTTTTAACTTTTGAAATAAATTTTGGCATTATGTTTTAATGAGTTAATCCTGTCACCTTCTTTTTTTTTTTTAATCTAATAATATCCTTGGAGGATAAAGCTATTGAGTTCAATCCTGGATTAGTAGAGCTAATAATGTGATTGCTAAGTCCTCGGATGGTATTGAGACTGTATATGGAGTAAACCTCCAAACGTTGTAAATAATTTGGTGCTGGAAGACTTTCAGGAATTTCCTTAATGGAAGTGTTTACTCCCGCAAAAAAAAAAAAAAAAACATATGACTTCGGGATCTATGTTGTTCTAATTTTCAGGGTTCATATCAATAAGATATGGTATTCACCCTTTCACTTTCTGTCATTGCAGCTCAAGATAGGAGAGAGCTGCTGGAAGAGATCATGCGCAAGGGTACTAGTTCATTAGGGACAGATGTACCTAGTGAGAGAGAAATTAATCGCCTTGCAGCTCGATCAGATGAGGAGTTTTGGCTTTTCGAGAAGATGGATGAGGAGAGAAGAAGAAAGGAGGGGTACAGAATCCGTCTTATGGAAGAGCATGAGGTACCAGAATGGGTGTATGGAACTGCAGCAAATGAGCGCAAGGAGGATGGATATGATGGTGAATCTTCTAATGTCAGCGGAAAACGGAGAAGGAAAGGGGTAGTTTATGCTGATACAATAAGTGAGCAAGAGTTTGTAAAGGCTGTTGAGATTAAAGGCACATCTAAACACTCGGCAAAAGGCAAAAAGAAGAAAGGGCACATTCCAGTAATAAATCAGCAATTGGCAACTGAAGATGCTGAAGGCAACAAAAATACACACAGCCTACATGCCGTGCCCATCGCCACTGAAACATTAAGAAATAACAAGACATTTGGATCAACCTCAACCCCTAAGAGATCGCGATCAGAAGCTCAGGTTTCTCCTGAGGAAGGGCGTGAGGAAAAAAAAGGAGGGTTGGTCTTGACTTGGAAGCCAGCAAAGAAGAAGAGGTCGAGCTTGGCACCCTGATGTTGTAATTGTTTCGAGAATAAAAGATCTGCTTAACCAGCAGATAGGAAGATATGATCAGGGGCCATTGAAGATGTGCTCTATATGATGTAAACCCCCCTCCTCTCTCCCATGTGATAGTGGCAGGCTAGCAGTTATTAGTTTACCATCTTGTATTTTGCTTCTTTTCTTCTTTACCTTAATCATGCAGGCTGCCCCGTCGCTGATTTTGACCGTTTCGTAAGCCAGAAGAGGCAACCATTATTGATTAAAGTTTGGTAAATAGGAGGTTTTTTGTATTGTTAAACATGTTTCTATTGCCATTTCGTAAGTGTATTGGTTGTAGATTAAACCTACAAAACGAAAACGAGTCTACTGATTGCTGAACCTGGTGGAGCAGCCAAGCAAAAAAAAGATCAATTCAAATATCAAAGTAGTAGACAGCCAAACAAAACTGTGGATGAAGAAACCATTTCAGAGCCAAACAAAACCGTGCCAAAAGGTTATAACAAACTGCGTCAAAAGTATGAAAAGTATGCTTGTAGAGAAGTCCAAGCCGCATTAGAAGTTCAAAAATATGGCTGCAATTACGACCGAAATGGCAGGCAAGGGGCAGAAAGACGCCCACAAATTTCATAGTATAGTGCGGAAAGTCGAGCCAGAATTGTAGCAATCCAGCATTGCCCAACTACAACACAAAGCTAAGACAACAACTACTTGAATTCCAGCATAGGTTAATAGAACTATGATGGAGGTTTCTGAGTACATGAAAAGAACAAACTACAACCGAAAAGACTGCTAGCATCAACTATAAGCAGAGCCATAAAGTCCCATGCTAATAGCAAAGCCAATGATTTAATCTAGTAGAGATAGGAATAGAGAGCAAATATCTATTCCTCGTCCTTGACATCAAGCTTTCCCAGCTTTGTGTCCAATTCATCTCCACTGCCTTCATCTCCAGATCCCTTGTCACCTTCCTCGTCGCCGTCGTCGTCTTCTCCATCAGGATCATTATCATCAACAGGCGCCAGCTTTTCAGGGAATTTCTTGAACATGTCTTTCAGCTCATCAATGCCCTCATCAGAGATGAAGTTACCATTCAAATTTAGTAACACAAAGTCAGGCTTGTTCACCACAGACTGAGCTATCGTCCTAGCACCAACTCTTCTCAAAGCATTCGTGCTAAGATCAACTTCCTTCAATTTGTCATGACCATCCAGAAGAACTTTGCCAATCTTAATTGCGCCATCATCTTTAAGTTCATTCTCTGCCAAAATCAACTTTGTAAGGTGCTGCTTTGCAGCTACGCAGGTAGCTAGTGAAGAAGCACCTTCGGCTGTTATTTCATTTCCAGCCAACTCTAATACTTCAAGTGCAGGGGCTGTACTGTTCAGTGCATCAGCTATTGCAATTGTCCCCTCATCTTCCAAGTTAAGGTAGCTCAAATAAAGCTCGGTAAGATTTTCAAATGAAGAAACAGCCTTACTCAGGGCAATGCCGGCGTCCACGCCGAACATGTTGTCCCGCACATCAAGTTTTGTTAGATGAGTACAAGTCTCAAGAGCTTTGGACAAGGCAATGCCTCCTTCAGACCCTACCCTGGTGGAAGAACAGCGGAAAGCCTCGAGTAGAGGAGAACGCTTCACAACTTCTGCAATGGCTCTAGCACCCTCATCTCCAGTCATATTATTATGAAACTGAAGAACTTTAAGCTTTTCAGTTGAAGGAACTAACTCACAAACAGCACGTGCAGCCTCCTCAGATATCCCATCATTCATCAGATACAATTCTTCTAAACTAGTTTGTGATTTCAGGAGCTTCCCAAATGCTCTAACTCCTTTTTCACCCAGGGCATTATCTGAAAGATTCAAAGACTTCAAAATAGAACCCTCCAAAGCAGCTGAAAACATGTTCATAACCTCAAGAGCATCTGCCTCAGGTCTTCCTGCAACAAAATCAGACAAATCAACTTCCTTCAGTTGATCTTTGATCGATGAGAGTATAGGCGCTGCAACTTCGGCAGCATCAATGCCGAAGCTTCTGTTGCTGAAACATATTTTCGTAAAGGAATTCCCTGGTTCACTCAATGGTTTCAGGAGTTCCTGAGCTTCTTTTGCGTCAATAAAGGCCCTATGCCCTTTAGAAATATCGAAAAAGGTTTTGTCTTCAGCAACAACTAGCTTAGGTTTCAGATCACCGGCGTCCTCAGGCAGTGGTCCCTTTTTAAGAACATCCAAGATGAGCTTGCTACATTCCCTGGCATATAGCTGCACTGCAGAACTTCCATCACCATCAGGCTCCCTTTCATAATGTTGAGAGGCTGATGCAAAAGCAAACTCTTCGATGTGTTGAGCACTCTTCGAAGCTTCTTCCCTACTGAGACTGCCATACTTGCGAGAGAAAATGCTCGGATCTGAAAGGTTGTTTGTCATCCGCTCCACCAGCGTTTTCCGTGTGTTTTGGCTAGGAGGCCAAAGCTTGATGGAGATTGGCCGACGTTGTTGGTTTGGGGATGTTGAATCCATGGTTGCCTAACCTAAAATGAGACAAAACCGCATTTAAGCAAAACAAGTCTTCCCAGCAATCTTACTTAAGGAGAAAGACTTAAAACTTGGCACCACGAATATATACCAATTACCAAGCCATGGCATGCTCAGGTTAACAAATGCAGAAAGTTACACAGATTCATGAAATCAACTTCAGACACTAATTAATTTATTAGTTGAAACAAATAAAGGAACCATTTGGTCACGACGAATCAGAAAGTGCAAACAACAAGACTAAAAATCAAATCTTTATAAGCCCAGATATAATAACAATATAATACCACAAGGTAAACAAAACAGAACTTAATAAACAATTTAATTTCCACAACACTAATAAAACCCCCAACCAAAACAAGCCGCGCCATTAAGCTTCCACTAATTAATGAAGGAAACTACAACCTTAAATAACTACCCGAGAAACTATAATCCCGTCAGAATCAAAATATAACAGATCGAAGGCGTGGAAACAATTTGAAAAAACCCAGATTAGGATAAAACAGTAAGAATCTGTAACTCCCAATAACGTAAATCCAAAGCAGTAAAGACGAGCAAAAGCCCTAGAACCCAGATACGAACAAAAGCATTTTGAATTTTGAAAAAAAAAAAAAGGAATAGCATACCTTATTGAATTCAAAAAAGAAAAAAGAAACCAATCCAAGTTCTGGGCAGCAGCTATTTGAATGCTTTCACTGTGTGTACAAGTTCTAGAATGTTCTGAAAGAACCCTGTGTGTGTGAGTGTGGGTGTGGATGGAGGGAAAAGCACTGGAAACTGCACAATGGAGAGATGAAAGGTAGGAGTTCTATGACTGCATTGTTGGCTCCATTGCTCAGAACTTGAAACCTTTTGCTATGGGATGTTTTAGGCCTTTAGGGATCCAATATTCTGAGTTAGACTGGGCTTTTTTAAATTCGGTTAGATTGATGGGTATTTATTTCTGAATTTTTAATATCCATTGGGTCCTTCCTGCGTAATGCAAGGAAACCTCGAAATTCTGACTTAATTTTGTAGTCTGATTAATACGAAGCTGGAATAGCTCAGTTGGTTAGAGCGTGTGGCTGTTAACCACAAGGTCGGAGGTTCAAGCCCTCCTTCTAGCGGAACTCCTGTTTCCTTTTTCATTTTTTGGCCTATGTTCTTTACTTCTTTCTTTTGGTCATTTTTTTCCCTTGACAAAGTTCTATTTCACTGATCTCTCACATATTACGAAACTATTGAAATGTTCTTTTTTGAGCCAGTTTTTACCGAATTTTCTCTTTCTAGTAGTTTACAAAAATAGTCAAGGTTATATAGGACGACTAGAAAATTATTTACTGTACTTTATTATTGTGGGCTTGCAATTTTGAGCAATTTCATATTGATACTTATCAGAGAGTTTCGTCAGTTGGTGAATTTTTAGCTACTGATTCGATCTATGCAAGATACTCCTCCCAGTGTTACACAATCTGGAGATGAACACACTCAAAAATTTCCATTGCTTTTTTTTTTTTTGTCTCCTAATTTTCTCAAGTAATGTGAGTAAACGCGTATGACGAAACTCACTAAAATTTGGTCAATATCAATTTCATGCCTTCTTTTAACCCAAAAAAATAATAATAATAATTTACTTTGCTATGTTCTTTTAAATTAATAAAGTGAGTACTTTTTCTGGAACAAAAAAAAAAAATTACTCCCTCCGTCCCATAATTATTGTCCAGTTTGAATTTTTATTTTCAGTTTGAATTTCATGTAAAAGTAAAATCTCAAACTGAATAATAATTTTGGGACAGAGAGAGTAAATCCTACCAAGTGAGGATTGGTTTAATTTTGTCTCCCCTATTTGTTGACATTGTATAATGTGCATTTTGAAATTTGGGTTTTTGTCTTACTTTTGAGACGAATGAATATCAATGCACGTTCATCAATCACATTTTTTCAACAATTCCAGCATATTTTCATTTATTAAGAATATATATAAACAAAAAGTACCCATGCAAGCGATGACAGGTTTATATAATTCCTTTGATCTGTCACCCAAAAAAAAAAAAGGGCTCAAAAATTAATTGCTTGCACGTTGAGAAGACAACAATGACGTTTTAACTGACATTTGCATCACGTCGTCGTAGCTTTAATTAACAATTTGTATATTATTCATTTGTTATTCGAAGTGTAAAAGCATACAATTATTACACGTAATATTTTCTCCGATTGCATATGATGATGAGTGATGATATATGGAAGAAAATTTCGACAAGAAAAATAACGATGTGGTTGAATTTTAATTATGTTCTAATTTTTAAATAAATAAATCGTTAAGATAAGGTATGAAAAATTATTATTCATTATCATTAAAATTTTTACGAAATTTTCCAACACAAATCATTATCCACGATGAAATTAGACATTACTAGTTGGATAAATACCCTTTCTTTAGCCGATTTGGCCTGCAAATTATGGCAAGAATGAAATCGTCTATCTAGCCTTACAAAAGTACAAATGGAAAACCCCAAGAAAATGGTAATTTCAGTGTCACCTTCCCCTACTTTGGACTCATTTTGGGACATAGAATTTTTAAGGAGAGCCATTCTCTTGTTGGCCTGGAAACATGCTACGAAAATTCTGATCGTATTATTATTTTTTTTTCCCCTTGGTCGGCCATATGTTCTTTGTCATTCTTGCTTCTTTTTTCTTTTTCATTGGTTGATTTGATAAAACTAGAATATTAAAAATGAAATTTTGAATTATCAATCTTCCGTACTTGTTCCATCTCAAAGTGTTTGTCATATTCCAATTCAAACTTTTACTGCAATTTGTTATAAACATAACATACAAACAGAACAATAATTTCGAGAAGTAAGTACAGTAAATAACACTCTATTCTTACTGCTATATTTAACTGTTTTCAACCCTGTCATTCTTGCATGTTCTTCACTTCTTCTTCTTCTCCTTTTTTTTTTTTTTCCTTTTTCTGCGAAAAGTAGGTAGTTCATGCATTGATCTTGAATTTTTGATAAGGTATAAAAAGAAGAAAATTAAATTGGAAATTTACTCACCCTTATTATTTCTTAGGAAGGGAAAAAAACATTTGAAGGGGCCACGAGGGGCCGGTTTGGTTGAATTTTGGAGAAGGAACAACTGAAAGCCAACAAACTTGGAATTTGCTCACCAAATCTACCCAATTCAACAACCAAACAACACATATAGAGAAAAAGATGAAGTTAAAAAAACACGCACATAGACACACTCCCTCGATTATGATTATACCCTTCAAATCTCTTGGAATGATTCTTCTTTGATTAACAGTTCAAATGGAAGTTTTGCAGTTGCATGGTACCGGTCGTTACTAAAGTTCGACAATGAACATGAACTGAGGAAACTCGTCATCTATCTTTCGATAATTAAATACTCCTTCTGATCCTTAATATAAAGTATTTTGATTTGTCTAGATTTTACATAGTTCGTCTGTGTTCTCTAGATTGTTATAAAATATTATTAAGATTTTTTTCGTCAATTAAAAACGCAAATTAAAATGTCTTATAATAAGGACCGGAAGGAGTAGAACTCAGTAATGTTACAACTTTAAACTAAATAAAAAGTATGAAAGTTACCATAAAGTACTCTTCAATTCAAATAAAGCAATTTGAGATACATGAACACATAGAGAAGGAATGAAAGTTACAGAATCCATTGAAGAAATTAACCAATTAAACAATATATAGAGATATACACGGAATTTTCACTATGTACTTATCAAGTGCAATAAAGATTGAAGTGTGTTATT
The DNA here is from genome assembly GCA_949775105.1 of Oldenlandia corymbosa var. corymbosa. Taxonomy (NCBI): domain Eukaryota; kingdom Viridiplantae; phylum Streptophyta; class Magnoliopsida; order Gentianales; family Rubiaceae; genus Oldenlandia; species Oldenlandia corymbosa. The sequence goes on along the minus strand of OX459126.1, from coordinate 14,810,378 downwards.
GATCAAGGAACAAGAGTCCCCTGAATCTGGTATGAATTAAGGAACAAAGCCAAACGTTTGATCAACATTTTGGCATTATCACCATCAACATTGAAAACCTGGAAACAATGATCTTCCCCTTCAACTTCAAACAACTCAACTTTACCTTTCCATTCATCATTTTTCTTCACAGCATCATAATACCGAACTCCTCTTTCCCTCAGTTCATCTTTCTCCGCAACACAAACCAGCAACCTCGAACACTGGAGCCCCGACAAGCTCGGGGCTTCGTTCGAAAACGGGTTAATCAATGGATTATCAAACCCGTTCGGCGCATTCGGGTACGCGATTTCCCATGTCTTATGATTCAACATGTTCATGCCATGGGAACCCGACTCCGACCCGATTGGTTTCGACCCGAGAAAATAAGGATGGCATAACAAAACTCCATGGATTTTCATAATTCCTCCATGAAATCCTTCAAGGCTTGCTCTTAGAGATAGATTATGTGCTATATTAGCTCCAGCACTATCTCCACCAACAAATACTCTGTCAAAATCTGCATACTTGAGAACCCATTGTTCTTCATACTTTTCTTCAATCACATCATCATTGTTAATTTCACCAATTTTTGGAGCAATGGAATGTGATGCAATCCATTGAAGAGCAGCCCATGAATCTTCATAAGCTATGGGAAGAGGGTTCTCAGGGGCTAATCTATATTCAACAGAAATGACCATAACTTTGGATTGGGAAACAAGGGCATTCATATAACGGTGGCAGAGGAAAGAAAAAGCTGATTCCATCAGAAATCCACCACCATGGAAATAGGCAAGAACAGGAAGCTTCTGATTGGAAGAGATCTTCTTTGTTGTTGTTGATGTTGGGAGGTAAATTCTGGCTGTGACATCTGAGTTGATTCTGATGTCTTTGGAGGAGACAACATCATCATCAGTATTAATGGTGGAATCTGAATGTTCCATAGATGGGGGAACAAATGGTGAATCTAGGAATCTTTCCACCGAACCATCTTTGTAAACTTTAAGGAAAGGAAGAAATTCATATGCAACTTCTTTTTTGTTGCTGCAGAGTACCATTTTTTTTTCTTTTTGAGTGTTTTTCAGACACTGAGGCTGAAAAAGTTTTGATTTTCCTGTGTTATTGGTTTGGTTTGGTGATTGACTGCTTGTAGCTGTGTGAGTGTGTGTTACTACTCCAACCTTTGCTGTATTTATAGTGCTAATCTAAGGATAGAGAAGGATATAAGTATTAATAAATTAGTAATTGCGCAAAAATTAGCGTCACACTTACAGCTTTTATCTCTCTGAAATACTAATCAAAACGCTCATTTCACAAATTTGCGGATAATACATATTCTCTCTGTTCCAAAATTATTGTTTATTTTTTGTTTTCATTTTTTAATTTAATTTATACTAGAGATGAAAACCGAATTGGACAATAATTTTAAGACGGATGGAGTAGATTATAAGCTTCAGCACTCAAATTTAGATGGCTATGACTATGAGTACATAGTATTCATATTAACAGCAAAACTATCCATTGAAAAATCGCTTCAGCACTCAAATTTAGATGGCCACAAGTACATAGTATTGACATTAACAGCAAAACTATCCATTGAAAAATCACCTTTTTTTTCCCATCACAATATGAATACTGTAAATGGCTTTCTTTTTAAAGTATAGTTTGTGTATGAGATTTTTTGGATAATTAATGAAAATGTAACTAAGAGCTGAATTTATGTCATGTATCTCAAAATAATTATTGAATTTAAATTTTTATTTTCAGTACAAATTGTATCAAAAGTGAAATTTCAAACATGATAACTATTTTTTGAACATATGGAGTAGTTTGTTTATAAACAAAATAGAATTTTCATACAAGTAAAAAATAATTATTACAATAACGAAGATTATCACCATTTTGGTATGGAGGAAGTATTACTTTGTCAAATGGAACTCTGATCATACTTTTTCTTTATCCGGCTAAATTTCTTTAAGATAAGCTGGCGTTTTCTTCACAATCAGTGACTGATTAATAGAGAGGTGGATCACTATACTATTAACCAGTACAATACAGTATGCCAACTTAGAAAATCAAGGCTAGAAAAAAGACAGAAATCTTTTTTAAAAAAAATAATAATAATAATAATAATTTAGTCAAATTGTTGCTGTTGCCCTCACGAAAGACTTATTGAAATACACACCATCAATTCTCTTTTACTATACTTAGTTTCAATTAATTAAAAGTCTTAGGGTGCTGTTAACCTGGGAGAATATGACACTCCATCTTTTTCATATAATTAATTAAAAAGACCGCTAGCTGCAAAAAGTATGATTAAAATATACAATGACTTTACCGACTATGATTTTTATTTTTATTTTTATTAAACTTTGTTGAGAGAATTGACCAATTTTTAGTGGTTTTTATGACTCTAATAGAGTAAAATTCAATGTTATATACCTGACTGAGTCAATACATAATTGTAAATTTTTTTCAAATGGAGTTGAGAAAAGGGGTCTAATTTTTTTAAACTAATAAATTTGGCACTTCTTATGGCTCATTGAGAAAAAAAAAAACAATGGTTTTTACGCGTACGTGGACTATTATTCTTTTGATGACACAGTTGGTGCCTTGGTGGCTATATTACAACAGATTCAGTATTCGAGTTTAAACTATTCTGACTAATATTCTAAATCTGTGTTTACTTACATATTTATGATTAGTAAGTTTTTTTTTACCGGTTTAGTGATGATGATGGATGAAAATAACCTAGGAAACACAGAGTATCTCTGATTAAATCAACTGCGGCTCAAGTTAAGTATTCTCCCACTTTATTTTCAATTACATCACCATTAACGAAAGTCAAAGGCGAAAGCAACGATTTTTTTAAAAAAGAAATCATATTTAAAATTTTGATTAATGGTAGGATAATCTACTTTTCTTTAATCACTAACCGTGATGTACATAATGCATCACAGTCCACACATGATTCAGTGTATTAAATCGTAAAGATAATGTTACTTTCAGTTTCAACAATTGAATTTATCTTTTTTTACTGTTATTTTTGTCGTGTATAACGTAATATTACACGTGATCTAAGTTTGTAATGAATGTTATGTTCAATTTTAGAAATTCTATTTCTCTTTCCACACTCATTTCTTGTCACACAAAGTTAATTTTGCAAATGCAATAGATTATGCAATAACTTTTCTTCTTCTTCTTCTTTTTTTTTTCCTTTCAATGAACATGTAATTCATTTACATAAATTAAGTATATTGCCCTTAAAAATTAAAAATTGAAAAAACAAACCTCATCATTAGATGGCTCATTTGGTTGCGGTCAGCTGGGCTGCTAGAGTTTACAGTTTAACCCATTTTAGTAGCTAGAAATCTAAATAACTGGGCTGAGCCCTGCAACATATCTATTGGGCCTAAATTCTTTCATTGATTTATGTCTACATTTTCCCGCCAATTTTCATTTACTTCCCCCAGGTTTTGGATGGAATAATGATGATATCCCCTTCATTTTCTTTCTTTCAATTTTTTTTTTTTTTATAAACTATTCCCTCCATTTTCAATTCAAAGTCTCAATACACATTGTTCTTCACCAAAATAAAGTTATACCTCTGTGTTTGAGCAGGCCAATGTGTATAGCCTCTCGTGTCCTATTTTGTTGAACTAAAATAATACAATACATAATAATCGTCATTTTGTAACGGAGGAAGTATTATTTTGTCGAATAGAACTCTGATCATACTTTTTCTTTTTTCGAGCTAAATTTGTTTAAGATAAGCTAGCGTTTTCTTTGCCATTAATGACTTATTCATTAAGGGGTGAAATCGTGGAATATTAGTCAGTTCAATACAGTATGCCAACTTAGAAAATCAAAGCAAGAGAAAGACAGAAATCTCTTTCTAAAAATAATTTTGACTAGTCAAAATTGTTGCTGTTGCCCTCACGAAAAACCTTCATACATATATTGAAATACACACCATCAATTTTCTTTTCTTTTAGTATACTAAATCAATGATTACAATGTTATAATTTTTAATTAATTAAAAGTCTTAGGCTGCTAATTAACCTTGATTGAATATGACTCTCCATCTTTTTCCATGTTGATTAAAAAGACCGCTGCAAAAAATGTTCATTTAAAATATTCAAAGACTTTACCGACTATGATTATTTTTATTTGTCGAGGGAATTGACTGATAGAGTAGATTAAATTTTAATCTAATGTTATCAACCTGACTGAGTCATAAATTTTTTTCAAACGGCGCTGAGAAAAGGGGGTCTCATTTTTTTGAAACTAATTTGGCATTTCTTATGGCTCATTGAGAAAAAAAGAATGGCGGGTTTTTTACGCGTACGTGGACTATTATTCATTTGATGACAGTGTTGTTGATGATCTGATTGAAATATGAAAAACAATGGCTCATCGAATTGGACGAAAATTTCAATGAAATTTAATTGTCTCAACTAATCTAAACACACGTAATTGTTACGAGTATTTTTTTTCATTTGGTAATGATGATGGATGGAATTATCTAGGAAACTCCAAATTAATGTAAACAGATAAATTACATCAGCTTTAGCGAGAGAAAAAGCAGAAATTTTTTATTTTGTTAAATTTAACTCGTAAAATTTTGATTTATGCATGGTAAGATAATTTAGTTGTTTTAAATCACTAATAATGATGTAGACAATTTAATCCAGTAGAGTCAGGAGTATGTATACCCTCTCCTATTTTTTGCACTATTAATTTTTATTGTACTTTTGAGTCTGTATCCAGTATACCTGGGAGAATGTACATCTACTTCTATTTTTTGCACTAATAGTCCTTATTGTACTTTTTTCTCAATCTTCTTATAATTTTCAAGTTTAGTCATGTTACTTTTTTCTCTCTGTTCTGAAAAAACGTCTATATTCTTTAAACGAGCATATCTCTCAATCCATAAAGAATTTGTGAATGAATTATATATAAATTTTATAGTACTCCTTGAGATCTATCCAACAAGATCCATATCAAATATTTTTCTCGAGCTTAAAGATGATCAAATTTCGATGGGCAAAATTAAAATGGATATCCAGTTTAAAAAAATGCATAACCAACTTATTTTATATTAATATTCCTGTAAAATTTATATCTCCCAATCCGTAAAAATTACAAAACAAATTATATATAAAATTTATAGTGCTCGACGAGATCTATTCGATAAGATCAATGTTGAATATTAATTTCAAAAGATAAAAAATTAAAATACTCCAGGCAGAAACGAAGAAAGTATTTATGTTGGATAACCAATATAAAGACGTTAGACAACCATTTTTTCAGAAAAAAAAGGGAAAATGATTGGATAACCATTACAAACCACCTGGATAACCAGTTAAAATAATTGGATAAGCAAAACAGACTAGTTCGATAATCAATACAAAAAAATTGGACAATCATTTCCATAAAAAAAGCAAGGAAAAAAAAGTTGGATAACCATCACCAAAAAGTCAGATGGATAATCAATATGAACACATCGGACATATATTTTCTCAATAGAAAAAAAAATAAAAAAAATTATGTTTGGATAATCATTGAAAATGATTGGATAACCAATACAAAACGGTTGGATAATCAGTACAAAAAATTGGACAAGGATTTTCGCAAAGAATATAGAAAAAAAAATGGTCGAATAATCTATACAAGCAGTTGAATAATCGATACGAACGCATTAAACAAGCATTCTTTTCCACAAAAGATAATAATAAAAAGAAAAATTAGGTTGGATAAGCAGTGCTAACTAACTGGATAATCAGTATTAACACATTAGACAATGATTTTTTTTTAAAAAAAAAAGATTAGATAACCAGTACGAACGAAATGGATAATCAGTTTAAAAACCGGTCAGATAATCAGTATGAATGCAATGGATAACCATTTTAAGAAAAAAAAACTAGGTTAAATAAACAGTACTAGTTAATTGGATAACAAGTACAAACATATCGGACAAGTATTTTCATTTTGTTATCAGGCTTCAAGAAATCACTGTTACTAGCAACAATAAGAAGTAGTAGTCTCATTAGGTGAAGACTGAATTCAATCCAAAATATATTGGTTTTCTCTTGAAGGGAAGTACAGTTCTTTTTCGATTCAACATCTTGATGGGTATTTTAAAGAAGATATCTGAGAAAGTGGAGCTGAATCGGGACTCCATTCGAAAATGTAACCAAGAACTTGTAAATGCTCTAAAATTCAGCGAGGAGCAGTTGAATGCAATCCAATTATCAGTGACTAAAAATTTAGCAGACCTCAAACACATGCGCTGCGAAAGAGAATCTGCACTGCTAATTGCAGGTGAGGCCAGAAAACAAAATCCTTATTTGTCCCAAGATAAGGAGTTTCTTGCCATGTTACCAGAAAATGTCAGGATGATTCAGGATATGATGAAGAAACATGAGAACGCTATGAAATCGGTCTTTCAGAAGATGGAATTTGAGAGGAAGCTTTTTGAGACTTCACAAAGATCATATGAAAATAGACTTCTAGAAATATGTCTGAAGGAAGGTAGTGTTCATAATAGTATTGGAACTGCAATGAAAGAAAGAGAGAAAAGTTTGAACAAACACGTAAGGCGGTTAAAATGAGGGAAAACTTTTTGGTTTCGAGGCAAGCTGAGCTTGTAGCTAAAAAGCATGCACTGAAAGCAAGAGAAAGGAATCTGGATGTGTGGAAGGAACTTAACTCACTTAAAAAATCTCAAGAAAAGTGTTTTAGGAAGCTTGATTCAATGATTTCAACTCCCACTGCGGAAGAAAGAGAGAAATGCAGGAAAAGGTTCAAAGACGCACCTGCAAAATCGGGGGAAGTTAGTGATGCCGATAAATTGCAAACTATAGACATCACAAAGTTCTCACATCGAATGTCTTGTGGAAGTTTGTCTAGACCTTACTGCATATATCCTGTTAAAGAGAGATTTGGGCACTTTACAAAGACTGGAACATTAGCACTTGGGTGTCTGATCGAGATTATCTTTATAATTGGAAGCAATGTTTGCAGGATCGTGATCCTACGTAGAATCGAAATGGGGTCATAGGATCGGATCAGAATAGTAGGATAGTAAAATTAATTATACATGTTATATAATTAATTGCTTTAATAATTAGGTATCAATTATTTTTACATAAAGTATTTAACAGCTAAACAAAAAGAATTGTGTAAATTCAATTTTCTTATATGAATTTTTTCATAACTTTTTAAGAAAAACTCTTCTCTTATAATTATTTTTTTCATTTTATTAGAAAAACTTTCTAAACTATATTTTTCTTAGCAATAAAAGTTTCCTCAAAGAATATTTGCCTCAATTTAATGTGAACCAAAAGAAGTAAGAGAAAAGAAAAATCTCAATAAGCTAAATTATTTTTTTGCAATTGATGAATAGTAAACTCGGACCGATCTTATGATCCTGACCGATCCTGTACAATCCTAACCGATCCCACTCCAATTTCACTACAAAATTCGAGTTTGATTAATTCAGGATCGATTTAGGTACCTGAGATCATAGGATCGTCCGATCCTACAATCCAAGATCACGAATTTGCAAATTATGATTGTAAGTATGAGGCTGTTGAAATCCTTGAAACTGAAAACAACACTGGCAACATTCGAGTTGCATACTCGGACAAATTGGCAGGGTTCGTGAGCTTATTTCCGCGAATAAGCTAGAGTGAAACAGATTCATTTGTGATTCCAAGAACCGACATCTTCAGATTTTCGCATAAAGTCCCTTCCTTCAAAATGGCAAGTGATGACATACTAGGCGTGCCAGATTGATCTTTTGATCCTAGAGATCTCCCTGCTCATCTATTATCAATGGCAGATGAGAAATAGGCCAGATTGTGCTCTATCGTTTGTTCCAGTAATTCTTCCTTCTGTTGTTAGGATAATTATTTTTGGTCTTTTTTGCTGTTTTCCAATGAAATTTCCAATCTGCTTTACGGCTTTTTGCAAATGTATTTCTTAGCTTCAATGCTTTCTCCATTTTGAAATATATGTCGTTTAGGATTTGATGAATTTTTTTAAATATATGTCGTTTTCTTAAATCGAGGCACATTTGACCACTTTTTACCAAAATTACCCTTGTATTGAAAATGAAACAAATTATTTATAATAAATTTCTATTTGTTAATAATGAGTTGTATGTACAATTAATAAGGGTGTTTTTATTATTTTAACTACATTAATAAATGTCTTCTTAGTTTTGATGAATTTTCTAGAAAGACATATAAAAAAAATGGAGGAAGTATTAAGTTCCTGAAATTTGTCTGCAGTTTGAACTTATCAATGTACTGGATATTTATGCCATTTAGTGTGTTTTTTTCTAAACATTGAACTTATCACTATGAAGTTCTAGGACAAGCAAGCCTTATCATACTGCTGGACCTAAGTAGATTTCGAGTTGACGGAGTGATTTTCGATAATTGACTATTTCTTTTGTAACGAGATGTTAATATTAATATAATCGGGATGCAAATGTAACAAATTCTTCGAAATTACACTTGCCCCCTAATATCAATCTTGGAAAAAGAGCAACAGTAACAACAGTAACAATAATAATAATAATAATAAAAACTAACAATTTATTTAATCCAGATTTATTTAAACAAGAATTATGAAAAATCTAAAAAGAACTAGCCAGAAGTTTCTCCAGGTACTTCAGGATCTTCATAAGCCCAGGCATTTTCTCTCCGAACCTCTGCCTCTACTTCAGGAGTGAAATCGTTCTTGATGCCAAATAACTGCCGGATTTGCTCCGGACTCTTCCCGTGGATCATGTCTACCACTTTCTGGGCAACCAGTTCGATCAACCCGTTGATACTCAAATAATTTCCGGCCAACATCAGGTCATACAGAATCGCCTGGTCGACATTCCCGAAGTCAGCGTCGAACGATTTCAGATCTTCTTCTTCCTCCTTGGACGATGGTCCGGCGGCGGGGTCTCGGCCGTGGCGGTTGAGATAGGTGACGACCCTGGCCAGAGTTGGGCCCGTGACGTTGGGAAGCGGGATGACGTTGTCGGCGCAGTCGTCCTCGATCATGTGTTTAATCGTCTGAGATACGCACGCCGCTGACTCCTCGATCTGGAACGTCTCTCCGTCGGAGGATCTCAGGGTGATAATCTTCTTCGGTGAGGATGCAGTTGACATGTTTGATGAAAGGCTTGAACGAAGTAAAAAAAGGAAAGGTTGGAGAGAGAGTTATGGAAACTGTGCTTAAAAGCTACTAGGGTTTTGAAACTGTACGTGGGAGATTATTGATGTCTCTTGTGGGCTATTTATAGTGCTTTTGAGAAGGGTATCCTTATCCTTTCCCTAATTGCAATTGGGTTTCAAGACTTATCATAAGTCGGATTAGGGACTTGTTTTTTTTTTTTTTTGGAAATTAAGACACTTCTAGTATTTTTACATTGAGGATTTCGATTGAGTTTCTGATTTGGGTTTCATCATCCATTTGAGTTTCTGATTGGATTTTATTGATAGAGGAGGGATTACCGTCAGAGAATCTCAAGCGACTTTTTGATGACTGACAAACTACCAATGGCGACCCTGGATGCAGATACAGATTATGATACTGAACAGGTGCTATTTCGAATTCGCCGAACGCTAGAATCATGTTCCAAACTAATTGAAGCTGGTGATTTTGGTAAATCTGAGAAAGAGCTATCGGAGCTGGCTGTTTTCCTGAATTCCATCTCCGATGCAGTGGTGAATAGCCGGAATTATGAGGATGAGGAGGATGATTTGGAGCATACAGCTTTTCAAATCCTCACTGAGTTTCGTAGCTTCATTACTTCTTCCTCGCTGGACCAGGTGGTTATTGATGCTTTATCGTTTGAGTTGCTAAAACTAGCTGCTAGGTTTGGTTGTGCATCTCGAAGATGCTCAGAGATTGCCGTTTCCATGGTGGATTCTTTTGCTGATATTGGCAGTCCCCGCGATATGCTTTCCGTGCTTTCTGATGCATTAGGTTCACCAAGCGAGATGTTTCGCGTTCCACGCTATTTCATTCCTCTGTTAACTGCATTTCCTAAATTGTTTGACTCAGTAAAGCGGCGGCAATTTGTGCACGTGAAAGCAGCTGTTCCTGTCATCTTAAATGCACTTAAGAGTATATCAGCACGCACAGATGATGATGAAGTCGATGCTACAGATGTGGTGGAATTATATCAGAGAGTGAATGGCATTGCTGATTCTGTTAAAACAGTTTGTCTGAAAGTTGGGGAGGAAGACAGCGATAAACTGCGCGCTTTGTTAGGCCTGTTTGTCCTGCAGAGTCTGGCCCTTCTTTCAATGGGCATAAAACATAGAAAACTCGTGGACTCTCTCCCTTTGGTGCTACATTTGTCATACTTCTTTCCATACTGTGGTTTAACATATGAGGGTTTGATCACGGGTGATTGTGTCAATAACCTTTTGACCACTGCCTTTGGGGATGAGCAGGATGATTTTGTGGGTTGTTTCTCTCATATCTGGCTCGGTGCATCACTTGCAGTTATATGGGGTTCCAAGTGGAATGAGGTTGCTACAGCTGCAGAGGGAGATATTGCTGCACTCCAAGATGAGCTCCAAAGTAGCCAGACTAAAAGATGGGAAGCTGTAGGCATGTTAAAGCATGTTTTCTTGTGTGTACATTTGCCGTGGGAGTTGAAGCAACATTCCATAAACTTCCTCCTTAGCGTTATGGAAGTGAATTCGTCACAGGCAACACCATGTCATCCCGAGGCAGAGTTCTCTGCAGATATGCCATCTGTTTATACAGCTCTGCAGGCTGTCCAAGCGGTGATTATGTATGCACCTGATGCTGTGATACGGAGGAATGCATTTCTCGCATTCAAGAAGTTGCTAGCTGATCTTCCAACTTCCCTTGGATTTGACATTTTAAGCGCGATGATAAAGAACAGTGACTCTTCTTCCATGATTGCATTGCTTCTAGACTGCGTGAGGGAACAAATGCGTGCAGAAATGCACGAGAGAACTGTGGCTGCTAAGTCAATCTCAAATGGAGAAAGTGAATCCTCTCATTGTTTGTGTTTTTGGACTGCTGATGTGCTTGAATTGGTGGAAATGGTTCTAAGGCCTCCAGGAGGAGGACCACCTCCTCTTCCCGAGCACTGTGATGCGGTTTTGTCTGCTCTCAATCTTTACCGATTCATTCTAATCACAGAATCTTCTGGGAAAACTAATTACACAGGAGTACGTTCCAAGGAGCATTTAAAGAAAGTCCACGGCGAATGGCTGCTTCCTCTTCGAACTCTTGTGACCGGCGTTGCAGCAGAAAATGCTAAGGATCAGGATCAACTGGCATTGGACATCTCCTGTGGCTTGAACCCGGTCGAGTTAGTGTTGTATCGATGCATTGAAATCGTTGAAGAACATCTGAAGCAGTCTTCATAGCTCTCCATCAACCATGGACAGATAACTCCATTCTGTTGTGTTGTTTAGATTGGAATCATGCGGATTATTTGTACTTTTTACTTTTTTGTTGACGTTGCCTCAAAGAAGACATTTTTAATTGGCCAGCGAACAAAAACATTCTTCTTGATAGTACCGAATCTGATTTACTACACCAAACAACACAATCATTTCTTATGTAGGAGTATTAAAGGACTATAACACTAAATCTACAACTCTGCAGAGCATGATCTATATTTAATTCTTCGTTGCTGCAATGAAAACAGATCATTCAAATTGCTTCCTTCTTCTTTCGCTCCTAAAATCTTCGGGAATTTTACCCTTAATCACGGGAGCCAGTGTACTTTCATTTGATGCTATGAAAATTGCTCGTCATTTTTCCGAAAAATTTGTAGTCCTAGAAATCGACGAGATATGCTCAGTACATCGAGTCGGGAGGTTATTTTTCCTATCAAATTCTTCCTCAAACTTACTTATTAAATCGGATTATGTTTTGTGTTTTATGTTTGTGGATCAATTTTTCGCCGTCACAGTTGCTCCAATCAACATACACGTATGAACATAAACGCGATTTCAAAGATTGTAAATTTACCCCTTAATTCAACGTTGTCCTTTGCTTTTCAATCACTACATATGCGAGGGCCAAAGTTTCGACGTTATTATTATATCATCGATACAATGAACTCAGTACACGTTTTAAATCACATCTCAAATCCAAATAAAAAAATTAAAATAAAATGTTGTCCATAAAAACCAGCAACTCCGTACATTCATACATAGGAGGGGAAAGAAAAACATACAATGAAGTTTCTTTTATTTAGAAAAATTAAAAACAAACAACATCCAGATCATTCAAATGCCCATGCGTTTTCCCTCCTGACCTCTTCTTCTTCCTCGGGAGTGAATTCATACTTTATGTTGAACAACTCTCTGATTTGTTGCGGAGTCTTACCTTTAATCATCTCTGCAACAGTTTCACTGGCGAGGTCGAGCAAGCTCTTGATCTCGAGGAAATTTGCAGCCAAGATCAGGTCAAAGAGGACTGGGTGGTCAACTTTGACGAATTCGGAGTCAAACGAGTTTAGATCCTCAGCAGCAGCTTCCTCCGACGACTCTGATCCGCTTCCGCAACTGCCATAGTGGCGGTTGAGATAGTCAACGACCTTAGCCAAGATATCGCTTTTGACTCTCTTAAGAGAGATTTCGCGATGGCCGACACAATCCTCCTCGATCATGCCCTTGATTAGTTGGGATTGTACGGCTACAGATTCCTCGATCTCGAATCTTTGCCCGTCCGATGATTTCAACACGATCATCTTCTTCTTCTGCTCCGAAGACGTTGACATGGTTGACTTGAGAAAGAGAGAATGGGAGAAAAAACGAGCTAACTGAACTGAAGTCTAAAGAGACGCAACGTTGTCTGGGCAAGTTTGATTTAAGTAGGGGTGTTTTAAGTTATAACTGGGGGGCCTTTCTTTCCTTTGTTTTCAACACTTTTCTTCGTTCATTCACACTAAGGCTTTTCGCTTTTTCCTTCTCTCATTCTTGTTCATCAGTCCATTGAAGAAAACGTTCATAATACACCCCAAGTATATGTATTATGCTCTCTCTCTCCGTCCGAATTATCCAATTTGACATTTCATTTTTTGGTATAATTGAACTTGACAATCGTACTTTTTCTGTCTCATAAAAATTATCGATACTATCATTACTAATCAGGACAATCATTTCGGGATAGAGAAAGTAGTATTTATGTATTCCCTCCGTCCCATAATTACTGTCCAGTTTGGTTTTCATTTTTAGTTCAAATAATACTAAAAATGAAATCTCAAACTGGACAATAATTATGGGACAGAGGGAGTATATCATTTTGGACGGAGGAAGTAGTATATACGTAAGGTCAACTGTAACATCAGATTCATACATGGTAATGTGCTCCAATGACGTTCATGGGTCACACAAATTTAAACAGATTTTAGTGGTAATTCGTGTTACTGATTTTTGTGTTAATTTATGCTTTATAATTAAGATTGGAGGGATTTTACTTTTTCCGCTTCCTCCAAAGATTCTGTAGTGCCTGCACTTGATCTTCCAGTTTGAGTTCTAACTAATAGAAACTCAGATTTATAGCATAACATCACCAACCAACAATAACAAAGATAACTAAACAATTAATGACCTAAAAATTTATCGGTCAACACAAATTATGATGAAAAAAATCAGACACTGGTTTGCCTTCAAGACTTTTAGAACAACAAAATAAGTAACTCGCGGAAATAAGCAAGTTCTATAAATTACTACTAGAAAAATCTAGAATGATTACACTCAATCAAACGCCCATGCGTTTTCGTCGCGAATCGCTTTTTCTTCCTCGGGTGTGAAATCATTCTCAATGCTAAAAATCTCGCGAACCTCTTCTGGGCTCATGTCCTTGATCATGTCTGCCGTTTTCTGACAAGTAAGATCAAGCAAGCCTTTGATGTCCAAGTAGTTCGCAGCCTGCATCAGGGCAAACAGATCACCATGGCTCATCCCTTTCAGGAACTCGTCATCAAACTTCTTCTTCACATCTTTCCCTCCTTCCTCGGCCCGGTGGATTTTCAGATATTCAACGGCTCGGGCCAACTCCTTGCTTTGAACGTTTGGTAAAGGGATGGCGTTGTTGGCGCAATCGTCTTCGATCATGTGCTTGATTGCCTGCGATCCCATCACCACAGATCCTTCCACTTCAAACGACTCGCCATCGGAAGACACCAACGTGATCATCTTCGTTGGATCAGAAGCGGACTCAGAAGTTGACATTGTTTGATTGAAATTATGTTGTTCCAGAAAAGAAGATTTGAGAGAGTTGATGTGAAAATATTGACTCTGTTATGGGTCTATTTATAGTTTGCTCTTCTCATGGATGGATTCCTGAATCCAAAGTATATTTGGTTTTTTTCATGATCGTAACTTCTAAGTCGGTTTAAGGAATTGCGGATCTCTTTTTGGGTAATTTCCAATTCAGTTCGTCTTTCGGTTCTTTTATATGTTACAACTTAGAAGGCGACGGGAAGAACATATTTAATTCACAAAGTAGAAATTTCAATACGTATATAATTTATTGGGCTTGGAATTTTTAGCTTAGCCCACGATTGTACTTGAAAGTCTTTTTATTTTCTGGTCCAAATCCAACTATTCTGTAAAAGAGGCGGCAAGACGGAAAAAAGAACTCAGAACAGTTGACACATGTCGAACTCAATCCCTACGTGTGAATTCATGAGTTGATCAGATAATTCGGTTTCGACAAACGTTGTTGACTCATCAACCTTAATTTCCTCATTCTCCAATATTTTATTTTTGATCATTTTTCATCACTATATATATGTGCAGTTAAAGTAATGGGTTTTTTTCATATGTCATTGCAAGAATTGATCAAAGAAAAATATGTTAAATGCGCTAAGATCACTAAAACCACCATCCCCTGTTCCTGTTTTTTCACCAAAAAATCCATACAATTTTACTAGCCGAAATAAAACTTGTGGGATTAGATTTCAGCAAACTGCTGCAACTGGGAATCAAGAAGATATGGAGAAGGATCAATCCCAAATGAAGCATCCAAGAGAAGAAAGTATGGCTTCTTTTGGTGAAGGGTATGCAACAAGGTCTGATGAAGAAGGATTTGGAGGGGTTTATGGAGGAAATCAAGAACTTCCCAAAAAGGATGAAGAGAAACATGTTCATGAGAAAGTCCCTGATTTTGATACTAGCCAAGGGAGTGAAGTGAAAGAGAAGGAAAAAGCTCGTCACCAGAAGGAATCAGCGACCTAAGGACATTTTATGGAGGGGATTTGATTTTATGATCTTTTTTTAAGTAGTTAGGATTTGATTTCAAAGTTACTATCACATAAAGAAGCTAGCTTTTTTTGCAGTTTATGATGCTGTTGTTAGTTTGGGTATGTTTTATCTCTGTATTTCTTTGAATCTGGCAAAAGCGTTGCTAATGTTTTTAGGCCAAGGGTTTTGGTCTTGGCTTTGTTGGAAATTTGATATCTCTGCTTTTTTGGTAATATTTTGGCTCACACAATCAACTACTTTCTCTCTTTTTCGGTCCGGTCCTGAAATGATTGTCCAGTTTAGATTCATTATTGTACTAGAATTGAAAATCCAAATATGAAATCATGAAATAAGCTCAAACCTTAGTGAAGGAAGCCAAACTGTGAATCAGACCAGTTGATTTCTCAGAATCAGAGTTCAATATATGAAACCAAATATTTAATCTTCTCCTTCAAAATCTATGAACTCAAGTTCACCTATCCAGCCACTTTTCTTCACAATGCATCAACATTAAAATTCAGCAACTTCTCTGAGAGAATCCTTTGCAGCAACCAAAACAAACAATTTTCCGCAAAACAATTCCAGATAATCAGGATGCATCAATAGCTAACAGGTTGATGATCATTGGATTCATAAATCTCACCTGGAGCTGAAGGATAAAACAGATTTCCAAACTTTAGAAACCATGCTTATTTCATTGTTTCTTTCCTCAGTTTCTGAAATTATTTCAAAGAAATGGATGAGATAAAATTGCACCCAAGATCTTTAGGTATCTGGTTAAACTTTCAAACCCTGCTCGCAAAGCCATGTTATGTACTATATTTGATCCAAAACTGTTACCTACGAGGTAAACTTCATCAAAATCATCATAGCTGATCAGCCAAGAATCTTTGTCAATGTTGGAATTGGCAGAGGGTTATGCAGAGGACAATGATATAATGCAAATCTCTGTTACCCGGACTAATTTTTTTGAGAGAATACCAAAATGTCGTGTCGTGTCGACGCTAGTGTGATATGAGTGTCCGGTATGGTATTTTAGCCTAAAATGTTTAAGATTTTTAAAATATTGACGAGTCGAACACTCATATTCCCGCACCCGATACGACACCCGTATCCAAGTCCAGGTAACATAACATAGATTGCAAATTGAGATATTGATATAATGCAGATTGAGATATTGATATATTGCATGAATAGTAAGCAGTTTTGAAATGGCTAGAAGCTAAAACGATATCACATACGTAAGTGATAGGAATAATGTTTTCAGCAGGTAGAGATGCTTCAGCACTAAACCATTGATTAGTACAATAGACACAAAACTTACAAACATAGCAATATTACTTCAAAGTTAGGTCATCAGTTTGGTGATGAGCAAGTGATTCTACTCGGTAATTAATTGGCAATAATTAAAAAGATTGAGGAGACCCCTTTCAGAGCTAGTTAGAGGATCAAGAACCAAAAAAAAAGAAAAGAAAAAGAACTTTGTGGAAGAAAGAAAAGGCATACAAAACATCTTGCAACAAAGGGACCTAACACATATTGTTCTTGAACAAAGAAGCAAACTTGTTATCATGTGCTTTGTGATAATGAAATCATGCAACAATTTAAAACAAGATTAGCCCTTGATGAAGGAAGCCATACTACTTATGAGACTCTGTGCTTTTTCAGTGTAGGGGTTAAAGAGCTGAAAGCAGTGATCTTCTCCTTCGACATCAGCCAGCTCCAATTCACCCTCAAATCCACTTTTCTTCAATGCCTCAACATACCGCAAATCGATATCTCTCAGAACATCTTTCTCACCACAACAAACAAACACCTTTTGACATTCAATCTTACCTAAGTTAGGCGCATCATCAGCAAAGGGGTTGATCAAAGGACTGTTAACACCACCTGGAGCAGAAGGATAAACCAGCTTCCATATTTTATATTCCAAACTTTCTTCCTTAGTTTCCGAATCACAAAAATATGGAAAACAGAGAACTGCACCATAAATTTTCACCCCACCAATTAAGCTCTCAGACCCTGTTCTTATAACCATATTATGTGCTATATTCCCACCAGCACTATCACCCCCTACATAAACCTTATCAAAATCACCATGGTCAATCAACCATGGTTCTTTTTCACCATCAATTTCAGAACCCTTAACAGAATGTGAGGCGACCCATTGAAGGGCAGCCCATGAATCTTCATAAGCTGCAGGTAAAGGGTATTCTGGGGCAATTCTGTAGTCAACTGAGATTAGCACCATATCAGCTTTGGAAACTAATTGATTGAGGAGATTCTGGTAAAGAGGGGAGAAAGCGGATCCCCGGCAAAATCCACCAGCATGGAAGTAGACCAAAACTGGGATCTTTTTGGTGTTGGGATCAGCGATTTTGGGAAGGTAAAGTCTCGCAGAAACTTCAGATGAAATGGTGATGTCCTTTGAGGAGACATTGGTGATAGGATCAAGAACTGATGGAGGAACATTTGGGGAGGCAAAGGGTCTTTCTGCAGTGCCATCTTTGTAGACTTTGATGAACGGAGATAAATCAATCTCCATCTCTTTAGGTTCCAAATCCATGGGATTTCCCAGTGTGTGAGTGTGTGTTTGACTTTGAGTTTCGGAGCTGCAATGAATAAGGGTCTGGTAGCCGACAAATAAATTCTTGAAGCTATAGAGCTTCCAAGAAAGTTGACCTAAATTAGGTTTTGGCCACTCTGTTTCATTGGCAGATATTTGTATAAAATATTACTGGATCTATTTCTCTGCTTTCTGCGAAATTTCATATGATTTGCTTGGTGAATTGAAAATATGGAAATTGATAATTTAGTCACAAAAACACATTACAACAAAAGCACCCTTGATGATGATGATGATCAAGATTATAAAAAACACAAATTATACACGTATTTAGTCCGTGACATTTCCAGCAGCTTTGAACATTGTTTGGCACTCTTCGATTTTTTTTTTTAATTTTTTTCTGTGTGCGATTAATTTCTTTTGTTGGATTATGAGAATGTGATTTGGTGCATCTATGAGAATGTGAACTGAATTAAACATTCCTCAGAGAAATTCGGTTCATTTGCATTATGAATCGGAAAAATGGAAACAGATCTCACACAGCTAGTAAAACAAACAACAAAGTAGAATTGGAAAACACCAAAATCAGCCCCTGATGAAGGAAGCCATTTTACTAATCAAGCTCTGTGCTTTATCAGTATAAGGATCAAATGCCTGAAAGCAATGATCTTCACCTTCAACATCAACCAGCTCCACTTCACCCTCATAGCCACTTTTCTTCAATGCCTTCACATAATGCAGATTGGCATCTCTCAAATCATCCTTCTCAGCACAACAAAGAAACACTTTCCGGCATCCGATTTTCGACAAATCGGGTGCACTATCAGCAAACGGATTGATCAATGGATTGTTAATCCCTCCTGGAACAGAAGGATAAACAAACATCCACATTTGGTAAGCCATACTTTCTTTCTTCGTTTCCAAATCACAAAAGTAAGGAAAAGCTAAAACCGCACCCAGAATTTTCACCCCACCAACTAAGCTCTCATTGTCATCCCCTGCTTTCACAGCCATATTATAAGCTATATTCCCACCAGCACTATCACCACCTACATAAACCTGATCAAAATCACCATAATCAATAATCCATGGCTCCTTTTCACCATTAATTTCAGAACCCTTTACAGAATGTGAGGCAACCCATTGAAGGGCAGCCCAGGAATCTTCAAAAGCTGCAGGTAAAGGGTGCTCTGGAGAAAGCCTATATTCAACTGAAACTGCCACCACATTAGCTTTGGAGACAATTTGATTGAGATAGCGGTGGTGGAGGAAGGAAAAAGCCGATTCGAGGCAGAATCCGCCGCCATGGTAGTAGACTAAAACTGGGAGCTTTTTGTTTGGATCAGTGAGTTTGGGAAGGTAAATTCTTGCTGAAATTTGTGATGAAATTGTGATGTCTTTTGAAGAGACATTAGTGATGGGATCATCAAGTGATGGAGGAACAAATGGGGAGCCGAAGATTCTTTCCACAGTGCCATCTTTGTAGACTTTGAGGTATGGAGAAAAATCGAGCTCCACCTCTTTGGATTCGGAAGAAGAAGTCATGGTGATGAAAAAATGATTAATGATACTGCAATGATTTTTGCCAGTGTGTGAGTGCGTGTTTCAGACTTGGAGGAAAGATGGTGGGTATTTATGGGAAATGGACATAGAAAAAATCATGCAAAGATAAGATTTTTTATTTTTTATTTTTTTGGACATAAATCGCCATGATTGAGAAGCAGATGGAGGGATCCAGCAGGTTTGACTGACTGCCAAATTGACTCGGGTCGGCCATATTGCGCAACTTCACTTACGTTACGTTTCATTATTCGACAATAAACAACTTGTAAATATGGCCAAAAAGGGAAAAGGAAGAAGTAGACCCAATTGTATAGTGATTTTGGTATTGTTTAGAAGGAATTGTAATGGTGCACATGTCTAATTGTCTATCGTGAAAACGGCTATTGATTATTTAGCATCACTTGAGAGTAAGCGCGTACGTGATATTTTATAGACTTTGACGAAAAATTTAATCATCAGAATATCAAGATTCATTCAATAAATAATTATTGAATATCATCTATAGTATTTAATTAAAGATTGATGGCTACAAGTAACATTTGTAGTCTTAAAAGATACCAGGTTGCTTTACTTGATTAGTTTTGGAACTTATCAGATGCATTTGTTTATGGTTTATGAAAGTTTGCCACTTTTGCAGCACAAATGGGACAGATGTTAACTGGGAAAAGTTGATCAAAGGTGGCTCTGAAGTGAAACTCTATCATGGTAACATTGTCTCAGTCGCGTTTCCTCTTGAACATGGTAAAGCTAATCATTTAGTCATTTTTATTAGCCTTCTGATGGAGGTGCTGTTATAATATCAAATTAAATCATTATGTCTGTGATTGTATTTAACATGAACTTTTGTATTGTTGACTTATAATTCAAAATTTCCATTATAATTTCATCAATTGAACACTGATTGAATTTGCAGGATCTGTCTTATGCTTTTATAATTCTTCACTTCTGAAGAGAAAAGCAGGTATTTGATTTCAGAATAAGGTGGAATATCCGTTTTGCTTTGTAACTTTCTATGTGGCCCCTGAAAACATTTTACAATCATGGATGATGTTATTCTTAGTGGAAATAATATGATGCAAATCACTTTAGAGCCTTGAAATCTTTCCTGTCACTTATAACATCTTCCTTTGGGAAATTGTATATGCCTTATAGATCTCACTGAAGGCTGATCTGATATTGTTCTATGGAGACCTCATTATGCTATTGTTTAATTCGCCCACATCACTGTTAGAGCATTTAGTACTACTCCCAATTCCTATGTACGGAGATTTTAGATTTGTTTATTTATTTTAGGGGTAATTATTAATGGGACATTCCAAATTTTGTTTGTCTAAATTATCAACGTATGGATGTATGTCTAGCCTTTTCCTTAGATTATATAATTATTTGTCTCATTTTATGGCTGCCTATTAGAAATCAATCTTGATTTCAGTTTTGAAGAATTGGTCGGTACTTGGAGACAACTATGTTTGTGAACATAAACCTGCAAGATATCCAAGCCAGATGGATCCAAACTACATATCCGGGATAAAGATATAGTGGTTTTTCTCAAATTCAGTCTGTTTTCATTTTTAGCAATTTTTTTATTGGGTTTTACCTTCAGTTAGTTTTAAGACTGCCTTAAACACATACATAATCATTGGCAAAATATTTTTTTGAACTTTAAGTTGTTGAAACTTCATTATAATATTCGGGCCAAACTAAACATGTTGTATGTAACTTTATAAATTTTGCAGATCTAAAACTAAAGATAAAAATATAATGCAAATGCTTGATCCTTTGGAAAGCCCACAAGCCCCAGCAGTAGGTCCACCAACTGCATCATTGTAAAGTAACTAAGGTAACTGAATATTTCAACTTCAATTTCAGACTAATTAGATTTTCCAATTGTGATGGAAGTTCATATATGCCGTTTCGAGTTTGGGGGATTTCAAGAAGTTTGTCAATAATGTCTTCAAGAGTATCAAAAAGCCTGGATGAATGACTGACTAATTGGGAGAGTTTTGAATCTTTGGCGAAATCATGCTTGGAATTTCTGTATTGCTGGTGCATATGTAATTATTTACACATATTTGGTTTTATAGCATCTAATGAGGGTGGTTGCTTGAATTCAAGAGAATAGGTTCATCATAATTCTCGGATATGATAAAGTTTGATGAAGTTTGATGTCTTGTGATACACTATATCCCTTTGTACTTCAGAATTTGCACTTTATTCTTTGTGCAATGCATCTATGTAACTTTTATGACTGTACAAAATAGACCTTCAACTGTTATTTTTCTTTAATACATAATACTAATAGTATATCATTACTTTTTTTTTGTTTGTTTATAGTGATTTCATGTTTGTTTCTTTTCTTTTTTTACAAAACGAGACTAATGGCTCTGCCATTTGAAGAAGTCAAGTTTTCCACCATCCATTTACGAGGGACGGGAGATACTTTAGCTGTTGCTATGAGACAGAATGTCATCGTGAGCCGCCAATAATAGTTCCTATTGTTTTAGGTTCTATATTTTGTTTTTTTGAAAAAGGTTCTATATTTTTTTATATATACCTTATATACTATAATAAAAGATTAAATTCTTTTTCGGATTGTTTATTCTTGTTATTTAACGATTTTAAAACGCAGACGCCCCCGGACATTTGTTCGGGACAAGCATCTAGTGTGGTAATTAAAATAGAAAAAAATGAAAGAGATAAAAAATATATAATAATAAAATTAATTTAAATGATATGTGATAATTAAAATGAAGGACTGAAAATTCGAAAGTATTCTGCAATTATAATACAGGCGCAATTATAATATAGGTATAGCAGAAGATGGATCCGTGAAATGACTCTTTAAGCTCACCATTTGTTCCTCCATCAGTAGTTGATCCCATCACCCATATTTCCACAAAAGACATCAAACTTCATCAAACGTTTCTGCAAGAATTTACCTTTCAATAATCACTTATCTTAACAAAAACCTTCCAATATTTTTAGTCTATGCATTTTGTTTCGAATCTGCTTACTTACTCAGCTTTTCGAGTCCCTAAAGCTGATGCAGTGACAATCTCTGTTGAATATAGGCTTTCCCCTGAAGAAGTTGTTGATGTCGAGGTGAGGGTCATTCCATTTTACACAAGGTATTTTGTTTTAAGTAGTCATCAATATCACTTTCTGTTATCACAATTAATATGTTGTTATTTGTCTCAAATTTAATATTTAAAATCTAGAGAATTATCGTTACAATACATTAATTGTAAATTCGATATAACTAGAGAATAAGAAATTGCCAAGGCTATTGTCAGGGCAATAAGTAGCAGCAATCAGAGCAAAAAAGTCAACTTTTAGGACTTACCCCCCAATATCTCAAACATAATTCTACTCTCCCCACATCTGATCTTCTCCCGGTTATATGGGCTAATTCAATTTTTCCGTTGAGTTTTATGAATGTCGGAAAAACACTAATCCAAGAAACAATATATGAACAACCTCCTTACCCCTCGTTTAAATTTTTTACTTATTTTTGGTTTTATTTTCATAGCAAACTTTAACTAATGTCGACGAGTATCATTTCTAACAAAAATTATATGAATTTCTTAGTTTTATATTAGCATTAATGATGGGAGACATTGGATTTCATCATTCATGACTTTTTTTTTGCGAACCTTCCCATCATAATTGATGGGCAGACAAACAAGTCGACCCCATAATTTCTTCTACAAAGAGCCAGAAATTTATAATTTTTACTTTTGTTCTCATACATTGATTGTTTAAAACTCTATTATATAATAGGAAGTAGGAAATTTAATATTAATATTTAAGGGATTTTTGGTTCATAATCTTTCAAATACTAAGTTGATGTGCTACATTATTTGTTTTGTAAGTTTGTAATCCTAGTTATATTTGTAATAAAATCTGAATAAAAATGAATTTTACATTAGTATATAAAAGTCAATTGGATACAACACCCAAAAAAAAAAAGTACTAAGAAGAACTCAAAATGATTAAAAAACAAAAAAAAAAAAAAAACGAAAAAAATTTAGCGATCGTCGACTTGTACGTCGACATTATTAGCTCGACTAATATTGTCGATATTTTCGTCGACCTATGTACATCGACGATTATGACGACGAGATGAATTCTAATAAAAATTAAGTAAATGAAATTGTATTTATAATGAATTTCTATTGGTTTGTGATGAATTGTGTAGACAATAAATAAGGATATTTTTTTTATTTTAATTACATTAATTAATGTGTTCTTGGTTTTGATGATTTCTCTAGAAAGACATATAAAAAAAATGAAAGAAATATTAATCATGAGAGACGTTGGATTTTAGCAATCATAACTTTTTTCGTAAACCTTTCTCTCATAACTGTTGGCAAATAAACAAGTCGATCCAATAATTTCTACAAAGAGTCAGAAATTTGTAATTTTTACTTTAGTTCTTGTACATACTGCAATTCTTTAGCAGATTATAGCATCATCAAAAATATGTTTGAACCTCATGACTCATTAAAAATATATTCTTTTTGGGTCCAAGCTACATTGGATTTTAAATTGGAAATATACATTAAGTACAAGAACATTTACATGTAACCACAGTAAAATAGGTTAGCCCTTGATGATGAAGGAAGCCAAACAGTTAAATGTTGAAAGGCCTTCTGCATCAACAACCAGCTCCAATTCACATTTACAATCACTTTTCTTCAATGCCTCAATTTTTCTCACTTCCGCGGACAAACACCTGTTTGCATCCATTTTAAAGGGGAAAAAGAAGGGGGTGAATGATTATTTGCGGAAGTTAAAATTTCTGCTGTTTGCTTCGGAAAGTGTATAAAAAATTCGCCACAAATTGCTTTCAAAATGGATCGCAGATGTTTGTGATATGATGATTTTCCTAATGCTCTAAAAAGAGATAACTGAATGACTGATTTTTTTCTTGACCTCAAAAATAGAAAAATAATACAGGTGAATAATAGAAGAGATGAAAAGAATGTAAACATGAATTCCATAATATATCTTTATTTTTTATTACTCCCTCCGTCCCATTCAGCTCAAGAAAATGGATTATTATAATTAGACTTCGGGGGTATTTTCTTTGTTCACTTATTTTTGGGGTTCAGGATCATTTCAAAAAATTGTTGGAGCAATTCAATCTGAAATATATATATATATATATAAATTTATTTTTTTTAAAAAAAATAGCAGCTATAAGGTTACGAATAAATGCATTTTTCAGGTATTTCAGTTTTGTTTGTGTTCCACTGTTCCTCATTGATGATTACCTAATGCCCATGTTTATTAAGACCAATTATTATGTTTAGTAAGCTTCATTAATATGATCAACAGTACTAACTGTGTGCAATTCCCCCTTAATTCTTTCTATTTGTCCCTTAATCAACACATTTGAATAAAGAGAAATTAGTAGCAACTTTCTAGGAAATGTGGTTTCATACGTAACATTGTTTTGTTTTGTATTCCATTTCTCTCAAAATATGATGATCACATTTATCGTGAAAATTGTTTTGACAGAGAACAAGTATATATTTTTTCTATGACTGGAGATGGCTCCACGTTCTAACTTAGATTAACCTTATGGTACACACCATCTGTGATTAGATCTCCTAATTGTATTGTCCATTGATTGATGTATTATTCCTATTAATTACAAGAAAAAATCTATCTATCTATCTATACACTATACTAAGGCAAAAATCAGATAGAAGAATCTAAAGTCAAGGAGCACATGCCACATAGGATTTTATTCTATGTGGCATTTTCTTAATTTTCTAGATATAAAAATGCACAAAATAAATTAATGAAAACCAAAAAAAAAAAAAACGCAACTGAAAAAATTCAAACTCTATATTGATTCGACTAAATACCTACAAATCCAATGGACGGATCTCTTCCTCCTAAAAAAACGCAATTGAAAAAGAATTTTATATTAATAATTTATTAAAATAATTAAAGAAATTAGGCCAACCTGAAACTTCTATAATTTAGCTTTAAATATGGAATTCACTTAAAATACTATGGTGATGGGTTGATGTAGTGGGGCTAAGAATGGCTCTGGCAAAGAATAAAAATATTAAAATGCTTCAATTATGACTATTCTTTATTCTTCTTTTTTAATGTTTTGAAATCCAAATTTTTAGAAAAAGGTCCACATATCCAACCTTTTTTTTTTATTTTTCTTATGAAAAAATTGGATGGCCTCTACAACAAGTTAGGGTTGTTGTTTTTGTAGTAACCATTCCTTATCATAAACCTTTTCAAAAAAAAAAAAAATTCCTTATCATAATCTCTTAACCACCCTAGCCAACCTTTCCATCCCAGACTACCAATATAGTCTACCAAGAAATATTACAAAATATATAATTATTTAATTCAAAGTTCATTTTTTTTTAATTTCTTAACAATCTTTTTTGCGTTAAATAAATTACCTGTGTATTTGTTTGGTAAAGTGTTGTCAATGTTTGTGTTTTATATTTTTCAATTAATTCATTTTATAAAAATACAAAAATCTATACAAATATTAACATTTTTTTTTGATTTGTTTGTGTAGTAATATCTATGTATATGTGCTCCCCGTCCATCGGACGGGTCTAACATCAAGTAAATAGTAATAATAATGTTAAAACAAGAGGAAAAGGCTAGAGATATTGCCAGGCAAAAATTAGCCTCCAGAGCAATTTATATTTTTGTTTCCCAGATTACCCTTTAGTCACCATGAGAATTTCTGTACTACTAACAATCCTTGCTATTTGTTTCAAGCTAGAAGTCTATGTGCCTTAGTCACCATGAGAATTTCTTCACTACTAACAATCCTTGCTACTTGTTTCAAGCTAGAAGTCTATGTGACATAACCAACCAAACTATACATTCTTTTCGGCACAAATCCATGACTATCAAAATGCAAATAGAGTCAACATTCCTAAAACACCATCACATCAAGAACAAATTATATCATGAAAACCCAAAGAAACAAAGAAAAAAAAAATCAGAGCAATTATGAATGTTTTTATTAGTATTTTGTGACATCTTTCCAGATTATTGAATCCTGAAAACTTCTTTGGCAAAAATCCTTCTTTGAAGGGAGGGCACATGAATAGTTAGAGAACAGGTGCCAATAGAGGTGAAGAAAAAGTCATCGGGGACGGGGAGATGGAAAAGAGAAATTGATCTATTCCCTAGTTTGCCATCAAATTAGTCATACTCCTTCCCCCTTGTATGTCTGGGCTTCTATTAGATTTCTTATTTCCCCTACTCTTTTTTCACAAACCTAATTATTTGTGAACAACAAACCCAATCAAACTCAATCAAGAGTTTAAAAGTTTGTTTTTTTCACCAAAGATCCTAGTCAATAACTCGATTCTGAAATAAGAACCACACTAGGTTTTTGTAGGAATAAGACGCCATGATCAATAAAACCTTGAATAATTTTATAATTGGAGGAAAGGGGGAAAAAAAGAAGAAGAAGAATTTGAAGTTTATGATTAAAAGGTGCTAGGGTTTACGGATGGGTAATCGACGGTGAAGCATGGGCAGGGAGGGTCGTGAGTCATGACTTGACTCTGAGGGACTAATTGGTGAGCAGGTGTGGTGGAATTTTAATAAGAATATTTTTATCCAAAATGTACAATATTGCTCTGGAGGCTAATTTTTACTCTGGCAATATCACCAGCCAGAGGAAAATAGGCTGTTCACTGTAGGTGATGATCTGTGAAAATCAGTGTAGACTCTTTCAAAATTCAACCTTTCTGAAATTTCCTTTTAGCTAGAGAAGTTTCTTTTTTGAATTGTCACTTCCTATTGGAGTTGCCAAAGATTAATCAAAGCTGCATCTTTTCCATCTGTTATCTTTAACTGTCGTGATTATCTTTTCCATCTCATTTTCCATTTCCAACAAGTATATATTTACTTGTATAATCTCTGTTTTTAATAATCCTGATCATCATAATCATCATCATGGCTTCTGAATCCAAAGAAGTGCAGATTGATTTTTCTCCATACCTTAAAGTCTACAAAGATGGCACTGTAGAAAGATTCTTTGGCTCTCCATATGTTCCTCCATCACTTGATGATCCCATCACTCATATTTCCACAAAAGACATCAAAATTTCATCCAACGTTTCTGCAAGAATTTACCTTCCCAAAATCACTGATCCTAACAAAAAGCTCCCAGTTTTAGTCTACTACCATGGTGGTGCATTTTGTCTGGAATCTGCTCTCTCCCTTTTCGACTACCAATATCTCAATCAATTAGTCCCTAGAGCTAATGCGTTGACAGTCTCCGTTGAGTATAGGCTTGCCCCTGAACACCCATTGCCTGCAGCTTATGAAGATTCCTGGGCTGCCCTTCAATGGGTTGCCTCACATTCTGTAAAGGGCTCTGAAATCGATAGCGAAAAAGAGCCATGGCTGATCAACTATGGTGATTTTAGTAGAGTGTACCTAGGAGGTGGTAGTGCTGGGGGGAATATAGTTCATAACATGGCTATGAAAGCAGGGGAGGAAGGACTAATTGGTGGGGTGAAAATTTTAGGTGCATTTATGTCTTGTCCTTGTTTTTGTGATTCGAAAATCACGAAAGAAAGCGATTTTGGATCCGCTAGATTGTGGGGGTTTGTTTATCCTTCTGCTCCAGGCGGGACTAATAATCCACTGATCAACCCTTTTGCTGATGGTGTGCCTAATTTAGCTAAGATTGGGTGTCAAAAGATCTTTGTTTCTTGTGCTGAGAAAGATGAGCTGAGAGATGTTGATCTGAGTTATGTTGAAGCATTGAAGAAAAGCGGTTGGAATGGTGAACTGGAGCTGGTTGATGTTGAAGGTGAAGATCACTGCTTTGAAGCATTTGATCCTTCTACTGAGAAAGCACAGAATCTGATCAGCAAGATAGCTTCTTTTATCAAGGGCTAATTAATCTTGTCATACTCCTACTCCTATACATACAGAAATAAAATCAGAAGTCGCAGAGTACATGGTAGATATATCTTTGCCAGAGTTGAAGAAAGAGATTTAATATCCGCTTTCTCCGCCAACAAACAAGACAATTATTTTGGGACGAGATTAAGTATCGTACTAGTCTTTTATTGGAATATAATATTACCTTCATGGCGTTACATCTTCTATAGAGTTTACTGTCCCTTTGAGTTCCGTGTCTATGTATCAAAGACAAATTGTATTGTAAGTTTGGAAATATATATGCATGTTCATCATCATTCACTTAATCAGGGAACACAATTAATTAGTCTCATCGGAATCTTAAAAACTTATACATATCCATGTCATTTACCAGGTTTTGAGAAGAATTATATTACTATTTGTGATGTACGGTTGAAAACAATACTATTATTGACTATCATCAGTAGACCTCAGTTTCTTTTTTCTGTAGACAAAAACATGGTTATGGTTGAATTAGGCCTTAAAGACAGATTGTTACTATCCATGGATGTATCACTCTAATTTAGTTTTTTTTTGGATATTATGATTATATAGAGTTTAGAAAACAAAAACCAAACTGGGAAAAAGAACGTTTTAATTACGCTGTTTAGTTCTGTAAACCTTTCTAAAATTCCCTTCAAAAAACAGAAGAGGGTCAAATCAGGCGCTTGCAAAGCTTGAATTTCATCCACCATTTACGCGTTTAGTAGTCAACGCCTTTTACTTTTTCCATTTCCAACAAGTTTATATCTGCTTGTATAAGTTCAGTTCTTGATTAATCTTCATCATCATGGCTTCTGAATCCAAAGAAGTGGAGCTTGATTTTCCTCCATACCTTAAAGTCTACAAAGATGGCACAGTGGAAAGACTCATTAAGTCTCCATATGTTCCTCCATCACTTGATGATCCCATCACTCGCATTTCCACAAAAGACATCAAAATTTCATCAAATGTTTCTGCAAGAATTTACCTTCCCAAAATCACTGATCCTAACAAAAAGCTCCCCATTTTAGTCTACATCCATGGTGGTGGATTTTTCGGATCTGCTTTCTCCCTTATGGACCACCAATATGTCAGTCAAATAGTCTCCAAATCTAATGCGCTGACGGTTTCGGTTGAGTATAGGCTCGCCCCTGAACACCTTTTGCCAGCAGCTTATGAAGATTCCTGGGCTGCCCTTCAATGGGTTGCCTCACATTCTGTCGTGGATTCTGAAATCGAAGGCGGAAAAGAGACGTGGCTGATGGATTATGGCGATTTTGGTAAAGTTTTCTTGGGGGGTTTTAGTGCTGGGGCGAATAATGTTCATAACACGGCCATGAAAGCGGGGGAGGAAGGACTAATTGGTGGGGTGAAAATCCTGGGTGCATTCATGTCTTGTCCTGGTTTCTGCGATTCGAAAACCGCGAAAGGAAGCGATAAAGAAAATGAACTATATAGAGTTTGGAGCTTTGTTTATCCTTCTGCTCCAGGTGGGATTAATAGTCCACTGATCAATCCTTTTGCTGATCCTAACTTAGCTAAGATTGGGTGTCAGAAGATTTTTGTTTGCTGTACTGAGAAAGATGAGCTGAGAGATATCAATTTGCGTTATGTTGATGCATTGAAGAAAAGTGGCTGGAATGGTGAATTAGAGCTGGTTGATGTTGAAGGAGAAGATCACTGCTTTGAGGCATTTGATCCTTTTACTGAGAAAGCACAGAGTCTGATCAGCAAGATTGGTTCTTTCATCAAGGGCTAATCAATCTTGTTATACTCCTATCTATAAAGCAATAAAATCAGAAGTTGCAGAGTTGTAGTATATATGTATCTTAGTTTGCCAAATTCAGGAAGGTTATCCAGTATCCACTTCATTCGTCAACAAACAAGACAATCATTTTGGGACGGGAAGTAACTTACTAGTGTTTTTTTTTTTGAAATATAATATTGCCATCATGGTGTTACATCTTCTACATACGTAGAGTTTACTGCATTTATCAGAATCTTCAATATGTCTCTTTGAGGTCTGTATGACTCATGGAATGTCAAAGCAATAACTTGCTATATAACCATCAAAAGAATTGTGAAAATAAAACAAAACAATGAATTTTGGGATTCCGTCGTCTTTCGCGTCTGCTTTTCTGAGTGAACGAAAAAGTTGACGCAATCAATTTCAACAATATGTAATGACTTTCTTTCTTTTGTATTGATACAGATCAATCATAAAATATTTGAAAGCTACAAAAGTCTTTATAAAACAAAAACTTTTATTTCTTTTGGGTCGCATTCTAGTTCTTATTCGGATTATCAAAAAGAGACGACGAAGTAGAAAAGTGCATGGTGTTAATTTTTGTCGACGTCTAATTTCACCTTGTTCATGGGATTTCAAAGCGATAATCTACTATACTATCATTAAAAAAAATATTTAAAAAAATTGTAAAACTGAAATAAAACAATGCAGTTGAATTTCGTCGACCTTCTCGTCTACTTCTCTAAGTGGACAAGAAAGTCGACGTGAACATTTTCAACAATGAATAAGGAATTGTGACTTTTTCTTTAATATCGATAAACTGAATATTGGAAAGCTTAATGGTTTCACAATAATTTTATATTTTCTTTTGGATCATGTTCATGTTTACCCAACAAAGTGAAAAATAAGATACAACATCAAGTTTGATACGCAAATTTTCACATCTGTTAAAGAACGAGGACATCACAAAATTAAACTTGCAAATGTGTTTGTCAAAAGGTTTTGAAAAGAATTATATTTGGGTTACTATTTTCACGGGCTAGTAGTCCAGATGTTCATTAAGGTCAAATAGTTTTTTTTTTTTAGCAAGCTTCTTTAGACTTTTTTTTTTGGTACAAATAAAGGAGACATATGCCCGATAAACTAGAGCATTATAGCTCGTTGGTAAGAGACATCAACTATATCATGTTAAAGTCATGGTTTTAAAGTATCTGGTGGATCATCTAACCTCATCAATCCGCCAAAGCTAGAACCCGCAAGAGTAGCTAAGAAATCTGCAGCAAAATTCGACTCCCGATATATATGCTTCACCTCGACATCCTATCCTCTCCGTAATAGCTCCCGAATCGCCATAACCAAACTTCTGTGCACTCCAACCACCTCTTCCTCGCATGTGCCCATCTGTACAACACTCAGACTTTAGACTTTAATGTCACTAACTTTCTGTTTTAATTTTGTTTTTTTCTTTTAATTCGTCTTTGATTACTATTCCAAAAGCCGTACTCTAGTTTATTCCTGTTCTTCTTCTTCTTGTGAATGTGTTTCTGTTTTAGTATACATTTTTCTGTCTGGCCATAAAACAAACTTACATATCATTAAATTAGAAGTGAAAGGCAGATTGATGTACCACCCTAATTTGGTTTTTCATATTACGATTATAGCTTTAGATCAGTTCAGACAACAAAACCAAAAGGGCACAAAAACGAAATGCTTAATTAGGATGTTCAGTTATGGTGATGATCAGTCAACTCACAAGTCAATTTTTCAACCTTTCTGAAAAAGGTCAAATAAGGCGCCTTCAAGCTTGAGTTTCATCCATCTGTTACGCGTTTAGTAGTCGTCATCATCTTTTCCTTCTCATTTCTAACACTTCCAACAAGTTTATATCTATAAATTCAGTTCCTGATTAATCATCATCATCATCATCAGTAATGGCTTCTGAATCCAAAGAAGTGGAGATTGATTTTTCACCATACCTTAAAGTCTACAAAGATGGAACAGTGGAAAGACTCTTTCGGTCTCCATATGTTCCTCCATCACTTGATCATCCCATCACTCATATTTCCACAAAAGACATCAAAATTTCATCCAACGTTTCTGCAAGAATTTACCTTCCCAAAATCACCGATCCTAACAAAAAGCTCCCAATTTTAGTCTACTACCATGGTGGTGGTTTTTTCACTGGATCTGTTTACTCCCTTATAGACAACCAATATCTCAATCAATTAGTCCCCAGAGCTAATGCAGTGACTATCTCAGTTCAGTACAGGCTCGCCCCTGAACACCCTTTGCCTGCAGCTTATGAAGATTCCTGGGCTGCCCTTCAATGGGTTGCCTCACATTCTGTAAAGGGTTCTGAAATCGATGGCGAAAAAGAGCCGTGGCTGATCGATTATGGTGATTTTGGTAAAGTTTGCTTAGGAGGTTGTAGTGCTGGAGGGAACATAGTTCATAACATGGCCATGAAAGCAGGGGAGGAAGGACTAATTGGTGGGGTGAAAGTTTTAGGTGCATTTTTATCTTGTCCTGGTTTTTGTGATTCGGAAGAAAATGGACTACATAAAGTGTGGAGGTTTGTTTATCCTTCTGCTCCAGGTGGGATTAATAGTCCACTGATCAACCCTTTTGCTGATGGTGCACCTAATTTAGCTAAGATTGGGTGTCAAAAGATGTTTGTTTGCTGTGCTGAGAAAGATGTTCTGAGAGGAATCAATCTGCGTTATGTTGAAGCGTTGAAGAAAAGCGGTTGGAATGGCGAGTTGGAGCTGGTTGATGTTGAAGGTGAAGATCACTGCTTTGAAGCATTTGATGCCAGTACTGAGAAAGCACAGAGTTTGATCAGCAAGATTGGTGCTTTCATCAAGGACTAAAAAAGCTTGCTATACTCCTTTACATTAAGCAAATAAATCAGAATCTGCAGAGTTTATGATATGTTTCATTTGCCGAAGTTTAAAAAGGGGTATCTACACCCTGGGCCAACAAACATAACAATCGTTTCGGGACAGAAAGAGTGATATACTAGTAGTAGTATTTTACTGTTATGGTATCTTCCATAGTTCACTGTATTTCTTAGAACTTTCCGACATGTCCATTTGAATTCTGCGTTCCATCACCATTCACTTAATCTTTTTGCAAGACTTCCCAATGGACTCCCCGGAATCCATAAATTTCATACACCGAAAAATGGAGAGAAATCCATAGACGGGGATTCTCCAGTATAATATGGGAAATCTTGATATGGACTCCTGTCAGATCTCTGATGCGGTTTAATAAAAAAAACAAATTACATTTCAAATGGTGAATTAATAAGCAATAATAAATTTCTATTGAGGGATCCTGGATACAGTGATCCATCAGCTTTTGGTATACTAATACTTCCCAATCTGCGCCATGTATTGATAAAACAAAACAAACCATTTTCAAACATTACCATCCTCACTAAGTTTCAAAAATGAAGACTAAAACACTGGCAATAACATAACTTCTGAATATTAATGCCTTAAACATTACCTCGCCGGTCAACGTTCTTCAGTTCTTAATATGCAGTTGACAGTAAAATAAGAAAACATGATATTATAAACCTTAAGAAATGCATTGTGGAAAGGTAGTTAAAGACAAGGTTAGCCAGTGATGAAGGAAGCTACATTGCTTATCAAACTCTGTGCCTTCTCAGTGCAAGGATCAAAGAACTGAAAGCAGTGACCCTCACCTTCTACATCAGCCAGCTCCACTTCACCTTCCCAATTGCTTTCCTTCAATGCTTCAACATATCTGAGATTTATATCTCTCAGTTCATCCTTCTCTGCACAACACACAAGCACCTTCCGACATCCAATCCTCGATAAATCCGGTGCATCGTCACTGAGAGGATTGATCAATGGATTACTAATCCCACCTGGAGCAGAGGGATAAGCTAACATCCAAACTCTACTCAAAAAACTTCCTTCTTCAGTTTGTGGATCCAGAAAATATGGAAAAAACAAAAATGCACCCAAGAATTTCATCCCACCAACTAAGCTCTCAATCTCATCATCATGTGATGAACTATATTCCCACCAGCACTATCACCTCCCAGGTAAACTTTATCGAAATCACCGTTTTGAATCAGCCATGGCTCTTTTTCGCCATCAGTTTCAGAATCATCCTTAAGATTTGAGGCAACCCATTGAAGGGCAGTCCAACAATCTTCATAAGCTGCAGGCAAAGAGTGTTCTGGTGCAAGCCTGTACTCAACCGAGATTGTCACAGCATTAACTTTGGAAACTAATTGATTAAGATATCGATGCTCAAGAGGAGCGAAAGCTGATCCCAGGCAAAATCCACCACCATGAAAGTAGACTAAAATTGGGATCTTTTTGCAGATGGGATCAGTGATCTTTGGGAGGTAAATTCTTGCTGAAACTTCTGATGAAATTCTGATGTCCTTTGAGGAGACATGAGTGATGGGATCATCTAATGATGGAGGAACATATGGAGAGGTAAAGAATCTCTCCACAGTGCCGTCTTTGTAGACCTTCAGAACTGGAGATAAATCAGTCTCCACTTCTTTGGATTCAGAAGCCATGATGATTGTTAATCAAGTATTTCCAGTGTGTGACTGTGTGTGTTTCAGAGTTGGAAATTTGGAGTTTCGGAAAAGTTTATTCAAACTCATAGATGAGATTCGACCTGCTGGTGTAATAGATCTAGCAGCTTTGAAAAATGGTTACATTTCGATTATTAGGTACAACCAACCTTCTTGCTGAAACTGTTGCTCAGATAGAACTTGGTAGTTGGATTAAAAGATATGATGATGCATGATTCCACTGGACATACACTAACGATCCTAAAATGATTGTCCAGTTTGCGACAATCAATTTTGTAACGGTGAACGAATAATGTCCAAATAAACATAACAACCATCTTGGTTGGAAGGCGTGAACAACTTCAATGAAAATTTGGAGCTGAAAGATCCGAATTGCATTTAGATAATGAACAAAAAAAAGTTAAATGCTTCGTTAAATTTAGTTTCTATGATGCTAAGTAGCAATAACATCAACAATTGCAAATTAATGCAACACAATAACATGAATGAACTCTTCACTGAGCAGTTCTTTTAGCTGATGCAGTAAAAATGAAAACGAGAAATGAAACTTCGAGGTCACAAACTACTAAACAAATATTCCTTCATTCCAACAACAAACCGGACAATCATTTTGGGACGGAGGAAGAAGCATGTAGAAAATGATGAAATACACAATGCATGAGCAAATACAATATGGAAAAATTGTTTTTGAAGAAAAGAAAAAGAGATTAGTCCTTGATGAAGGAAGCTATTCTACTTACGAGACTCTGAGCTTTCTTAGAATTAGGATCATCATAGACCTGAAAACAGTGACCCTCACCTTCTACATCAACCAGCTCCACTTCACCTTTCCAATGATCACTTTTCTTCAATTCTTCAACATAATGCAGACTATTTTCTCTCAGGGTGTCCATCTCAGAAGTACAAACAAACACCTTTTTACAGCCAATTGTAGATAAATTAGGCGCGCCATCAGCAAACGGATTAATAAATGGATTATTAATCCCACCTGGAGCAGATGGATAAACCAATTTCCAAAGTGCATTCAGAAATCTTGCTATGTCATTTCTTTTCTCAGTTTTTGGATCCAGAAGATATGGAAAGGCTAGAAATGCACCCCAGATTTTCATCCCACCGACTAAGCTCTCAACCCCTGCCCTCATAGCCATATTATGCACTATATTCCCACCAGCACTATCACCTCCTAAATAAACCTTATCAAAATCACCATAATCAAACAGCCATGGATCCTTTTTACCATCAGTTTCAGAACCCTCAATAGAATGCGAGGCAACCCATTGAAGGGCAGTCCAGCAATCTTCATAAGCAGCAGGCAAAGGGTGTTCTGGTGCAAGCCTGTACTCAACTGAAACTGCAAGAGATTTGGATCCGCATGCTAATGAATTGAGATAAGAATGGTAGATAGAGGCAAAGGCTGAATCCATACAGAATCCACCACCATGGAAGTACACTAAAATTGGTATCTTTTTGCTGCTGCGATCAGTGATTTTGGGAAGGTAAATCCTTGCTGAAACTTCTGATGAAATGGTGATATCCTTTGAGGAGACATTAGTGATGGAATCATCAAGTGATGGTGGAACATATAAGTAGCTAAGTAGTCTTTCAACAGTGCCATCTTTATAAATCTTGAGGTATGGTGATAAATCAGTCTCTACTTCTATGAATTCAGTACCCATAATGATCAAAATGTTTCAATGTTTTCCAGTGTGTGACTGTGTGTTTTTGCAGTGTGGAAGAAAGAAACAGCAAGATGACTTTTGGAAGACAATGTGCTCACTTTGTTTACTTAACTCAAACTCACAAGCCACAGATGTAATTGGATCTTGTGCAGCCATTTCTGACAACAAATTCTTTAATGTAGCAATAGACCAATAGTATACTCATCTGCAGCTTATACTAATAAAGTACAGTAAAAGATTCCCATCAGATTGGATGTGTACGAGGTAGGTATCAACTTGCTTATGAAACCATGGATAAAATTTTGAGAAATGACACCCCAGATGGGCCTAAATTGCTACATCTTGATGGGTTAGCATAAGATTACATATTTTATTTCATACAAAATGGGCTCTTGGTAATAAAGATCTC
The DNA here is from genome assembly GCA_949775105.1 of Oldenlandia corymbosa var. corymbosa. Lineage (NCBI taxonomy): Eukaryota > Viridiplantae > Streptophyta > Magnoliopsida > Gentianales > Rubiaceae > Oldenlandia > Oldenlandia corymbosa. Next base: position 14,773,635 of record OX459126.1, on the reverse strand, counting down.
TTGAAAATTTCACTGAACATGTTTGAAGAACAGTGATATGCACAAAATGGTTGGTCTTTAGTTCAAGAGCTCAGTAACCCAACAAGAAGACATTAAAAATGAAAAATTAGACCAGATTCAGTAAACAAGATCAACCCTTAAAACAAAATACCTTGTGCAAATGAAAATATATTAAACAAGATCAACCCTTTATGAAGGAAGCTATACTAGTTATCAAACTTTGTGCTTTCTCAGAGTTAGGATCAAAGACCTGAAAACAATGACCCTCACCTTCAACATCAACCAACTCCAATTCACCTTTCCAATCACTTTTCTTCAATGCCTCAGCATAACGCAGATTGATATTTCTCAGTTCATCTTTCTCACCACAGCAAACAAACACCTTTTTACATCCAATCTTTGATAGGTCTGATGCATCAGCAGTAAAGGGGTTGATCAAAGGATTGTTAACACCAACAGCAGAAGCAGAAGGATTAACCAGCTTCCATATTTTGTATTCCCTACTTTCTTCATTCGTTTGCGAATCGCAAAAATGTGGAAATGACAAAACCAAAGCAAAGATTTTCACCCCACCAATTAACCTCTCAACCCCTGCCCTCATAGCCATATTATGCACAATGTTCCCACCAGCACTATCACCCCCTAAGTAAACCTTATCAAAATCACCATAGTTGATCAACCATGGCTCCTTTTTACCATCCATTCCAGAATCATCAACAAAATTTGAGGCAACCCATTGAAGGGCAACCCAACAATCTTCATAAGCTGCAGGTAAAGGGTGTTCTGGTGCAAGTCTGTACTCAACCGAAATCGCTATTGTATTGGCCTTGGAGATCAGTAGATTTAAATAAGAATGTTGGAGGGAGCCGAAGGCTGAATCCAGGCAGAAGCCACCACCATGGAAGTAGACTAAAATTGGGAGCTTGTTGGTGCTGATCATGGGATCAGTGATTTTTGGAAGGTAAAGTCTTGCTGAAACTTCTGATGAAATTGTGATGTCCTTTGAAGAAACATTTGTGATGGGATCATCAAGAGATGGAGGAACATATAAGGGGCAATAGATTCTCTCCACAGTGCCATCTTTGTAGAGCTTGATGAATGGAGATAAATCAATCTCCACTTCTTTGGATTCATCAGAAGCCATGATGGTGATTGAGAGATTAGTCAACGCCTCTAGTGTGTGACTGTGTGTGTTTCAGTTTGGAGTTTCCGAGCTGAGAAGCTCATTCAAGCTATAACAGATTCAGTAGCACATCATTTATGTATAATATAGTAATGGAAGATCGCATCTTTGAATATTGGTCTCATTAGCTTATAGGAGTAAGTGTAACAAATCCTCTCACTAAAATTATGGCTCTGAGAACCAGTACTAATACCTTTTTTTTTTTTTTTTGGTTTGGCATACAATATTGGCCTTTGTCAATAACAACTTCTTAATATATTGACACAAATGGTAAGCATGGGAAGCACAAAATTAAAATCTTGTAAGCTAAGACATTATTCCACTCAATTTTTTATTTTTCAAAATGTACGTGTATTACAGTATGTTACTGCATATTCTTGAGCATAATGCACATTTTTTACTGAAAAATCATAACATCCATAGAACAACGGCATAAACTAGTAAACTAAAGATTTTAGCCCTGTACGAAGGAAGCCAAACTGTTAAAAACGCTCTGACCTTTCTCTGAATCGGGTTGACGGGCATGAAAGCAATGATTCTCACCTTCAACATCAATCAGCTCAACTTCACCATTCCAATCACTTTTCTTCAATTCTTCAACATAATGAAGACTGTTTTCTCTCAGGGCATCTTTCTCAGCAGTGCAAACAAGCACCTTTTGACACCCAATTTCAGACAGTTTAGGGGCATCATCAGCAAATGGATTGACAAATGGATTATTAATCCCACCTGGAGCAGAAGGATAAACCAACATCCACATCTTGTTGAACATAGTTTCTTCATCACTTCCTTTCTGAGTTTTTGGATCCAGAAGATATGGAAAAGATAGAAATGCACCAAAGATTTTCACCCCACCAATTAAGCTCTCAACCCCTGCTCTCATAGCCATATTATGCACAATATTCCCTCCAGCACTATCACCCCCTAAATAAACCTTATCAAAATCACCATGTTTGATCAGCCATGGCTCTTTTATACCATCAATTTCAGAATCCTCAACAAAATTTGATGCAATCCATTGAAGGGCAGCCCAAGAATCTTCATAAGCTGCAGGTAAAGAGTGTTCTGGTGCAAGCCTATATTCAACAGAGATTGTCAATGCTTTAGCCTTGGAGACCAATAGATTAAGATAAGAATGATGGACAGAGGCAAAGGCTGAATCCAGGCAAAGGCCACCACCATGGAAATAGACTAAAATTGGGATCTTTTTGCTGCTTGGATTGGTGATTTCTGGAAGGTACAGTCTTGCAGAAACATGTGATGAAATGGTGATGTCCTTTGAGGAGACATTGGTGATTGGATCAAGCGATGGAGGAACATATGGCGGGTTATAGATTCTCTCCACAGTTCCATCTTTGTAGACCTTGATGAATGGTGATAAATCAGTCTCTACTTCTTTGGATTCGGAAGCCATAAAAATACTAATCAAGAATTCAAGATCATTCACAATGTATTCCAGTGGCAGTGTGTGACTGTGTGTTTTTTCCAGTGTGGGATATTTTTTTGAGCTATAATTTTGAAAGACAAGTCACAAGTGTGTTGACAAGTTGACTCAAAACTCATAGATGTGATTGGATTTGGAGCTTTGAGCAGCCATTTCTGACCAGTTAAGTGTTGGCCAATTTCGGTTTCTTCTTTCTTGCGTTTATCAAGTACAAGTCTTTATTAGCATGAAAAGAAAGGTCTTTTCCTGGTCATTAATATCTTGAGATAATTAGGACCCATGGGGAGAAAGAATGAACCATGTATCAATAATGAGGGCAATGATTAGTACATCTGAAATTACAAATTAGCTAACTGCAACTAGTTTTGATCTATGGAAAAAAAATACCTATTGCGAAATTATATAAAGTTATTACCACCTTCCAGTGACGATGTTCAAAACAAAAATGGCTCCTTGTTATGTATTCTTTCGGTCTCGTGTTACTTTATTGAAACGAAACAAGATAGTGAAATTTGACTAAAGTTTTTTTTTATATTTTTTGTTTAAACGGCACTTTTTGTTTGGACATAAGCTAACTATTGGTCAACTACCTGCTTCAACCTCACGGTAAAAATCGAACCCTCAACCTCACAGTTAAAGGTATAACGTCCTAACCATCAGGGCATGACTCAGATTCCTAGCTAGTTTATACATGGATGAAACTTGTTGATGTACTATTTGTTAATCAGAAGATTTATGAAATAACTACACTTTGGTTACAATGGTCAACTGGTTATACACAATATATGTAGTTTGTACACCACACTGTAATGGATCTCTAAATTAGCGGGAAAAAAAAACCGCTCCCAGATTGCCAAATGCCAAACGTTACCGAACTTTCGGACAAAACTCTCCAAAAAAGAGAAAAACAACGTAAAACAGACTAACCAAAAACAGAACAAAATGAAATGGAAAGCAGCTGACTTTATTGATGCTGCCGTCCTCCGGGGCAAGACTCAGTCTTGACTTCCTTCCTTCCTTCCTTTTCTTTTCCCTTCCCCGCGTCATTCAATCAATTCATTTGATTTTGTATTCAATTCAAATTCAGGGAAGCAAAGAGGACCCAGTTATTTTACCAGAATTTCTTAGTTGATCTCCACTTCTTCCATCTTCAACAACTCAATTTTGAATGTGAAAACATATATTCTTTTCTCTTCAACAACTTCACCTTCTCTCTCTGTATCTCTTTCTTGTAGTATTCTTTTCTTGTTTACCTCAACCAAACGACTCATTCAAAATCTAGTTGTAAAAATTAAAAAAAAGAAAAAGAAAATAACAATAAATTTCCTCAACTTCCCCCATCTCCCAATTCCATCAATCAATCCAACAAAGCAAGAAACGAATAACAAAGGAAATCCCTTTCTCTTTTTGGGGAGGGTTTTTCATGTATCCCTCCTCTAAAAACATCAATTTCCATTCGCCATGAAAATCCCTTTTCCCCCAATTTGTCTATTTTTCCTCTTTTGGTTTCCTTCTTTGTCCCTCTCTCAATCACTCAGAGGTAAATGGAAAACTTGGGTTTCTTTTAATTTTGTGAATTACGGAGAAAGTTTTGATTTTTATGGGTTTTTGTTTTTTTTTTGTTTTTTTGTTTTTGGTTTTTATTTGGGTTCAGGTTATTTGCTTGATTGTGGTGCAACAATCCCATCAGTGATCAATGGTCTTGGATGGAATCCAGACCAGGATTACGTTTCTGGAGGCACACCAAAGGTTCTTTTAACTCAGTTTCAAAACCCAACTCTGTCAACTGTTCGTACATTTCCCCTTGAAAACAATCTTTTCAAGAAATTCTGCTATGTAATTCCTGCTTTCAGAACAGGGAGATACTTGATCAGGACAACTTATTTTTATGGTGGAGTAAATGGGAACAATAACCCTCCAGTGTTTGATCAAATGGTTGATGGGACTTTCTGGAGTATTGTGAATACAACTGCGGATTATTCTAATGGGAATGCTTCATATTATGAGGGAATTTTCGCAGCTGCTGGGAAGAGTATTAGTGTGTGTTTGGCTGCTAATACTTATACTGATTCAGACCCTTTTATATCTGCATTAGAGGTTATACTCCTGGCAAATTCATTGTACAATGCCACTGATTTTGGGACTAACGCTCTAAAATTAGTTGCAAGGCACAGTTTTGGATACCAAGGACCTATCATAAGGTATGTTGCTACATTTCTATTCTCCTTAAAGCATAAAGTTGTTAACTTGGCGCTATTTTTCAAGCTTGGATCGTAGTCTGATAACTGATATTGGAAGTGTCAATTGAGAATCCTATTGTGGATAAAAACTTATAATGATCAAATATTTGTTGGGTATTTAATCAGCCAAGCAGCACTTTTTCCATACTGCCTGAGTTAAAGTTTTTGGACCGATGTGCTTTTTTCCTTTCTTTAATGTAATACTTTCTCAGTTACGGAAAAAGATGCTGTTTTTTAGGCCTTTTCTATATCTGCAGGTTCATGTTCAGCCCTTTGATCAATCCTATCTAAGTAGCGTTTTGACTTTTTTTTTCTTCTCCATTATTGTTGTGGGTGGTTAGATTATATTTTTATGTTTTTAGCTTCCATTGCTTTCGTTGATTCCCTTAACTAGATGAAAAGGAGGCTCATTTTTGCATTTTATAACAACCATGGGATTTTGATGTGCCAGATATCCTGATGATGAATTTGACCGATGTTGGCTCCCTCTTGGAGAAGATAATTCTACTACAACCTCTACTAGAAATGTCGATGTATCTGGTTTCTGGAATCTTCCCCCACTTCAAGTATTTCAAACTGATTTGGAGATCAGTCAACCAGAACCTATGGTGTTACTATGGCCTCCGGTATCTCTTCCAAAATCATTGTATTACCTTGCTCTTTACTTCGCAGACAATCCGAATTCTACAGGGGGGCCCAGAGTGTTTGATATCACTGTAAATGGTGTTGCCTATTACTCGAATCTTACTGTGGATCAAGCAGGTGTTGCTGTATTCACAAACCAGTGGCCTCTTGCTGGTGTAACAAACATAACGTTAACCCCAGTAGCTGGCTCTACTCTTGGTCCTTTAATCAATGCAGGAGAGGCTTTTGAAATTCTGAAGCTTAATGGAACAACTCTTACAAGAGATGGTTAGCCTTCTTACTTTACAGTTTTTTAAACAATGAATGAATCTTTTCTCATTTATTCTCAGCTAATGAGACATCAGATTCGGATTACTTCCTCAAGCTTATTAAAGTGAAGTTGACTTACTCCCCTTTGTTCGTTCAAAAAAGTCTGGTTTTGAATTTTGATGCATTCATCATGAACATTGTTAGCCACATGTTTCTATAAAGGGAGAGTTATGCAGTAATGTTTCCGACTGAACTTTTGAATTGAATAGGAGTAGGACTCTTCGACCTTAGCTAACACTGGAGAGGAGTGGTAGTTTTTCTCTTTTTTCCTTAAGAAGAATGAACTTCTACCCCCTGTACATTGAGCAATATTTAGCTTTCTGCAGTGATTTCCATCGAAAAAGTTAAGGCAAGTTTCCAGAACCCTCCAGTTGATTGGAATGGAGATCCATGTTTACCTCGTCAGTACTCTTGGACAGGAGTTACATGTTCAGAAGGGCCACGACCACGCATCATTACCTTGTGAGTTCAAAATGTTAAGCATTATGGTGACAGCATAATATCATTTGCTTTACTTGCCTATTTCTAAACCACACTTCATAGTTCTGATATATTCTTGTCAACAGAAACCTTACCAGCATGGGACTTTCGGGATCTATTTCACCAGGCATAGCCAATTTAACTGCATTGTCCGCCATGTAAGTGATTGATACTTTAAATGTTTAGGCTGAGAAACTTATCAAGTGTACTAATTATTTTTCACTATTGACAGATGGCTTGGAAACAACAGTTTGACAGGATCTATAGCCGATCTTTCTTCACTGAAGCGATTGAATACTTTGTGAGTCACATTATGTGCAGTTACTTTCCTTGTATTCTTCAGGACTAGTTCAAACACTGACAAACATATAAGGAAGCGCATTATTTGTCTAAGACAAAAGTGAAAATTTTTAGGATATTTAGTAACACTTGGAATCTTGAAGTTTTTGTCTAATCAGCAACGTGGAACCTCTGTTTACAATTTAATTGCTCGAAGATTTTTATTGCTTTGTCTCTCTACTACCTCTGATAGATGCAGTATATCTCTTTACAGGCATTTGGAAGACAATAAGCTCGGTGGCGAGATTTCCCCATCCCTTGGAAACCTTGCCAATTTGCGTGAAATGTGAGTTCTATACTCCTTACCTCAATTTGCACAGTTTATCTGATTACTTTCAGTCATTCACTTCTGTGATTTTATTGTGTATTCCGCATGTGTTGAAGTGCATACAGTTATACGCATATAAAATTCTTTTGTTATCTGTTGGACTGGGTTAATGTAGTTGATTAGCAATTGCTATTACTTGTGTGGAAGTCTGTGTCAGACAATGTAATTAAGTGTCACTTTGGTGCCTGGCTAATGTTGACAAGGTCAGGATAACTTGAAGATGCTTCTCAAAATGTAACCAAACTCGTCGTAGCCCAATTGTGATTTCATCTTTTGATGTTAAGAATTTCTGAAGCTTAGGTTCCAAGGAAATTGATCTTTTTTATCCCCAGTAGTATTTCATGAAACATAACCATTTAGTTGGCTCTGGTTTTTATGAGGTTGTAATGTGGAAGTTGGACCCTAGATTGACGTGTTACTGTTTATTTGGGTATTGATTATGTTACCGCTTAAACTAGTAATATAAAGTAGAGGGGTCTTATCTGAATGTAATTGTTCGTCGTGTTAAATGTTAACCTTCTATATTCATCTTGTTCAAACCACGAATTAGATAAAATTTTCAAGCGGGGCATGTCAGCAAGGGGACAGAATATATGACCCCGATTAGGGGTGCAATTGGGGATTGCTTGATCCCAATTGATCTCATCTGCCATGTTAATTGAATTTGATGAGGACATCAAGTTGTCTAGACAATATAGTTACTGATCCGTCTGACATATTCATCTGTTTTTGCTAACTTCTGCCTTATTCCATGTATCAGCTTCTTGCAAAACAACAATCTGACCGGAACTGTACCAAGCAATCTTGTTGGGAAACCTGGAGTGGACCTTAGGTATGATTGGCCTCTATGTTTCATATCATAATATATGGGAGTCCTGATAAGCATGTTCAATCAATTTATCACATTTGTTTTACTGCTTTATCAGGTATTCTGGGAATCCATTTTTGTCGCCACCGGCTTCATAAACCCAAGCAAATACATCTACTAACTGTTTATACAGATTTTGACTCACCATACTGGAGAATTGGGGGTAAGAATGGCCATCATTCGACCACCTCCACTTACCATTCCCCCACATCAAGAACCAATATTTGTTCATTCAAATGATTGTACATGTTGCTGTCATTCATTTTTCTCTTGTGACACCAATTAATTAATGTCCATTCGTATTAAAAGGAGATGAAAACTGCACATCAGGAATGGAAAATTTTTTGAGTGACCACTGTTTTAAAGCTATTGTTAATAGTGATTCTGCCGATTTTCAACTGTACAAATTTACTTTTATTGTCATGAAGTTAGAAAATTTTCGACTTTCTGGAATGTGATGGTTTTGATTTTTTTTCCGGCCATAAACCTCTTTCCTTGTACCCAAAAAAATTAAAAAATAATAATAATAATAAACAATGGGTTCAACTGTGGCACTTCAAATCCTACCATTATATAGAATTAAACACAACTGTGGCAAGTTCACAAGAGACAGATAACAAAACTAAAGACTAATCAACTTAGGCAACACATGAATGTGCTTCACTACATCAGTCATCGAGACAGAACAACCGCGATCTTCTGATTTGATGCTTAATTGGACTACACACTGCCAGCCTACAAACCATAATCAGTCTCAAGTTCCAAGTTTCTAGTCTTTAAAACCTCAAAAAGGAGAATTGTTGCAGGCTTACAATTTAAATCAATTGTGGCACCTGTCTATCTAATTACTAAACCCTCTCAATTGGGAAGAAAAATCCTCCAGATTTACAAGCAAAATCAATGACTTGCCGACTAACGTATGGATCAGAAAAATAGTGGTGGCAGGATCCTAGTGCAAGTTTGAGATTCAAGCAATCCTGTAAGCACATCAGGCTCATGATATTCGAGCATTCTTCAGAGATTTGGTGACCACTACACCTCCAGCTGTTCGCATGGTCTCTAATCCAAGTCCAGCTATACAGGATTCGTCTGTCTTTAAATGAGGTTGAACCAACTCCCATATCTTTTTCTTCTGGACCTGCAGGTGGTTGAATAACGGCATAAAAGGTTTAGCGGTCCTAAAACATGGAATAAGCTTAAGTTCTACAGAGGGAGCCAAAGTATGTAGCAGAAAAATAAGAAAGGCGACTATTGATGTAGAATCAGAGCATCATATTTGAGACATGTTATCCAGTATTTGAAGAGGAATGAGGAAGTGTTGGATTTACTCTACTTGCAACTCCTCATTCCAGCAGCCTATGTGCCAAGGGTTACAAATTATCAGACCCTCCTATACTGACATGCCTAAAAGTTAATATAAATGCCTGCACCAATTCCTCGATCATATCTTCAATTGAAGTGCAGGTCTCAAAACCGAATTTTTATGGGCCACCATGCACACAGACAAGAGAAAAAAAGAAGAAAAGAAATGTGCAGTTTCAAAGAGAATAATGACCTGGTTGGGTGATGCGGCTTCGAGCAGAGTCTCCTTCTCATCCTCTGAACCAAACCATATTCTCTCACCAGGAACTGAGTTTTCAGGAGGCACTAGAAGCTCCACATTCTCATGCTCTGCATCAGAAGCTGCCATCAGCATTCCATACGACCTCACACCGCGCATATTCCTTGGTTTGAGATTAGCAAGAACCACCACATACCGGTGCTGCACATGAAAATGTTAATTCATAACCTTGTCTCCTTGAAGATCCATAACGCAAATACTGTATGTTTATACCATTCTGTGTTGCAATGAAAATGATGCCCCTTCCCAAAACCAACCTACGCCTCATTCTCGATGACTGGCAGACAAAACTATATTACCGGATATGCAGTTCAAGCCAAAGCCACTACGCAAGCAGACTAAAAAGCATTTCAAGCTAGCTTGCTGGACTGTATAGTTGGAAATAAGCAACCCTTCTACGCAAAAGGAAATTCCTAAGCTTTCCTCACAAAAAATCAGACCAACCACAAAGTAGCTCATTGTTTCAATTCTAATCATCATCAAGCAATAATGGCACAACTAGAAAATGCATACATAAGAAATGATGCAACTTCGAAGCCTTTACAACCCTTTTCCCTTCATATGATGCAAGAAAAGCCAAAATCCTAAATTTACTGAAACGTCAAAAATATGCAGAAATGGAAATTGTGGGGGAAAATGGGACCTGGAGATCGTTAATGGGAATGTAATTGACTAAGCCGCTGCAGATGATTCTGGGTTCAGGTTCACCCACATCCACCTCTTCCACATAAAGGGAATCAGCCTCAGGATGCTTATAAGCAACCAGGATTTTCCCAACCCTAATATCCAGCGAATTCGCAGCTTCTTTAATCTTCTTCAACTTCACCTCCTCATCCTCCTCTTCCTCATTCTCTTGAACTTCTTCTCCCTGCTGTTGCTTGGCCGGAGTAGCAGTATCTGTATTTGCATTTCTCACACCGGTGGTGGTGGAGGAGAAGGCCGCAGGAAAAAACCCTCCTCCGACTGTTCTTCTTTGAAAACAATAAGCAATGGTGGAGGAGAAATTGGGGACAGAAAACCTCACAAATCTTCTTCTTCCTTCACCAACTCCATTAGTAATAAAAGAATTAGAATAACAAGGAATCGGTGGCGTTGGCCGGCGGTTGAAAGAAATAACAGCCGATGATGATGAAGAAGGAGAAGAAGAAGAAGATACAAAAAATGAGGAGGATTTTGGAATTGGGTTCAGCAATCCGCCACCCAATACCGCCATAGTCATCTTCTTCATCCAAGGAAAAAAAAAAAAAAAGAACTTGACTTTATCCATTCCCGAAAAATACATATAAAAGCTTCAGTGGTAGTTTTGTAAATTCCGTAATCTTCAGCATTATTTGTGTTCTTTTCCCTCCCAAAATGATTAATAATGTATTTATGTTACTCACTCCGTCCTAAAAATATTGTTCAGTTTGAAATTTCACTATTAGTACAATTTGAACCAGAAATGAAAATCCAAACTGTACAATAATTATGGGACGGAAGGAATACTTCAGAAAATAATAATCCCCCATCTCAAAATAGTTTCCGGTTTAAAATTTGCTTTTAATACAAAATTTTAAGAAAGAAATCCAAACTAGAGTAATAGCTTTATTTTAAAACAGAGATCGTACAAAATTATTAATTACCTTTTCACTAGTGAGAAAAGTTGATGCAAACAGCAAAAGTCATCAAAAAGAATTCTGCAATGTGAGACTTTATAATCCACGGGGATTTTCAGTGCTAACAGCAGATGATGATAATGATGGAGAATGCAGAAATTGAAGAGGATTTTTGGAATTGGGTTCATCAATCCGCCGCCTATTCATCTTCTCCATTCAAAAACTTTACTTTTATCCTTTGTAATGTATTTATTTTCTCATATCTTTGTATAAGACGTTTTAATTTAATTTGTTTTAGATTTCGCTTACTATATTTTTAAAATTTTCTTTTTCTCGATCGAAAAGACGTACCAGATGAAACTCTCATATCCTTGTATAAGACATTTTAATTTGTTTTAGATTCTGCTTAATATATTTTTAAAATTTTTTTTCTCAATTGAAAATACGTAACAGATGAAACTTATCATAAATAAATATGCCTTATTATAACAAAGGACCAGAGGAGGAGTACTACATATATAAGCTTCAGTTGCAGTTTTGTAAATTCAGTAATCTTCCTTTCTGCCTTTCTGTGGGGGGAGGAACACTAATAGAAAAGAAGGTGACTTAACCCTTGAATATAAATTCAGTAAATAAAGTGAGAGAAGAAAAAAACAGACCCTTTCATTTTGGTCTACTTCTTCTTCTTTCTGTTTAATCAAATGACACTTTTATGGCTGCCACCGCCGCCACCGCCGCCTCCGCCGCCGCGCTCGGCGCTTTACTCAGCTCAGCGGTGTCAAGTTCAACTCAATCCTCTCTCCGATTGGGCCGAGCCATCCACGCCAAGGTCATCCGAACTCAGCGAAAAATCTCTCCTTTCCTTGTTAACCACCTGATTAATATGTACTCAAAACTTAATCAGCTTGACTCAGCCGAAATCCTCCTCCTCCGGCTTACCCCTTCTGCTTCCCGCTCCGTCGTCACCTGGACCTCCTTAATCTCGGGATGCGTCCAAAACGGCCATCTCATCGCCGCTCTCCGCCACTTCTCCGATATGCGCCGCCGCGATAATGTCCTCCCCAATGACTTCACTTTCCCCTGCCTCTTTAAAGCTGCCGCTTCTCTCAATGCCGCATTCCTTGGCCGGCAGCTTCACGGTTCAGCGGTCAAGCTGAATTTCGACGGTGATGTTTATGTTGCTTCCAGTGCTCTGGATATGTACTTCAAGACTGACTTGCACAAAGATGCGTATGACTTGTTTGATCAAATGCCTCACAGAAATATCGCAACTTGGAATGCTTTGATTTGTAATGCAGTGCTAAATGGTCATGTCTACGAGGCTGTTGGGAGGTTTGTTGAGCTTCTACGCGGTGGAAGAAGTGGAGAGGGGGATCCATTGCGGCCAATTGTGGTTCCGGACTCTGTTACTTTCTGTGCATTGCTGAATGCTTGTGCAGACTGCTTAAATTTAAAGCTAGGACAGCAGCTTCATTCGTTTATGATTCGATATGGTTACGATGGGGAGGTTGCTGTATCGATTGGGTTGATTGACTTTTATGGTAAGTGCAAGGAAGTTAAGCTTGCCAAGATGATTTTTGATGGGATAAACGAAAAGAATAGTGTGTCTTGGGGTTCCATGGTGGCTGTTTACAAGCAGAACGACATGGAGGAGAAGGCGTGGGAACTTTTTCATGGAGTCATGAAAGGGAACGTTGGAGTAACTGATTTTCTCATTTCAAGTGTTCTTAGCGCTTGTGCAGGGCTGGCGGTGATCGAGTTTGGAAGAATGGCTCATGGTGTGGCCATGAAGGCGGCGTTTGTGGAAAAGAATGTTGTAGTCGGGAGTGCATTGGTGGACATGTATGCTAAATGTGGGAGCATAGAGGACTGTGAGCGAGCATTTTATGACATGAAAGAAAGGAATTTGTTTGTGTGGAATGCGTTGATTGGAGGGTATGCCCATCAAGGGTATGCCGATACGGCGTTGCTGTTGTTTGAGAGGATGATGACTGGGGTTAATAAGAAAAAGGAGAATGTGATGAATATGTTAATGCCTAATCATGTGACACTTGTCTGCGTGTTGACAGCATGCAGCCGGGGTGGGAAAGTGGACGTGGGGATGGACATATTTGAGTCGATGAACAAAGGTAAATATGGATTTGAACCAGGGGTAGAGCACTATGCTTGTGTTGTGGACATGTTGGGGAGAGCCGGGTTGGTTGATCGTGCTTATGAGTTTATTAAGAATATGCCAATTTGTCCGACCATATCGATTTGGGGAGCGCTTTTAGGTGCTTGTAAAGTTTATAAGCGACCTGATCTGGGAAGGATTGCGGCTGAAAGTTTGTTTGAACTTGATCCTGCAGACTTTGGCAATCACATTTTACTGTCAAATACCTTAGCAGCTGCAGAAAGGTGGGAAGAGGCGACATGTGCGAGGAAGGCACTGATGAAGGGTATAGGTCACAACAAGAAGGGGACTGGATATAGTTGGATCTATGCAAAGAACTCAATACATGTGTTCCGAGCAAAGGATACATCTCATGAGTGTTATCATGAGATTCATGCAATTCTGGACAAGTTAAGGAGAGATATGAAAGCGGCCGGTTATGTTCCTAATACAGAAGTTGCGCTTTATGATTTAGAAGCGGAAGAAAAAGAATCAGAAATCGGTTACCACAGTGAAAAGATTGCGCTCGCATTTGGGCTCATTACCCTTCCTCCTCAACTTCCCATTAGGATAAACAAAAACTTAAGGGTTTGTGTTGATTGTCACAGTGCTATGAAGTTCATATCGGGGATCATTGGCAGAGAAATTATAGTGAGGGATAACAGCCAGTTTCATCGTTTCAAGGACAATAACTGCTCTTGTGGTGATTACTGGTGAACTTGATAAATTATAACTTTTCCTGTGCTATAACTCATGAAAGGAGAAGTATCTATTTAACTAAGGATCTGATGGTTTGTTACAAATTATAACTTCTGAACAAAACCTTGATTACAGCAATGGTGATTGCTTGGCCAGATACCTGTCCACATTCCACGAAAGAAGCTGGAAAACTCATAAGAATTGTATATGATGGATTCTAGAATGCCTCAGTAAGGTACTTGTACATGATCAATTCTGGAATGGCTCAGTAAGATACCCCATGACATGCTTGTAGATATCATAAAGTTGATGCTGTACATAGGTAAGATTTTTTGTGCACAATAGCAGCGAAAGAAGAACATTTACATTCTTTAGAATGCATATGCAAATCTTGATTTATCTGTTGAACTGGGTTAATATAGTTGATTTTGCAAGTTGTTACATTGTCTTTTCTAGCGGCCTAGCCGGTACAGTTTCTAGTTGTCTGCATTAAGCGTAATTCTGGTGCCTTGCTAACGTTGAGATTGTTGGGATTCTTACATTCTTCTAATGAAAGTATACCAAATACTCTAGACAGTTCAAGTGTGATTCAGCTTTTGTCTTTAATAAGACTTTCAGAACCTTATGGACAAAGAATGATCTTATTTGCTGTAGTATTTAAGAAAACATTCTGCTTTATTATTGCTGGTTCTTATTAAATATTCGAATAAGAGGCTGTAATGTGGAAGTTTGACCGTTGAATTGAAGTGTTATGGTTGGCACTCAAACTACTAGCATGAAGTATTACAGCCTTATCCAGTGTACTTGTTCCTCGTGCTAGGAGAACTGAACTCGATAACATATTCAAGCCAGCTAGGAAGCCATGTGCTATAATGAGCAAATGGATCAGAGAATCTCTTGAGATAATTATGTTGTGAAATTGTGCGTCTCTCTGTTCATCTACCATGTTAATTGAGTTTGATGAAGGCATCAAGTTATTTAGACTTGTTTATGATAGAACACAGCTGATAGTTTGTTTCTCACTACTCTGGTATATTATAATCAGCTTCTTGCAAAATAACAATGACTGGAAACGTACTGGAGCAACCTTGTTGTGGAAGCCTGGGATGGACCTTAGATAACTAAAGATTGGCTTCTATATTTGTTTGATATCATTTATCTAGTTACTGCTTGTAGTGCATTTGATTAGGTTGAAGTTTCTTTCGCTTTATCAGGTATTATTATGGGAATCCATTTTTGAGGCCACCTGCGTTATAAAGGAAATTCTTCTACTTGTAATGAACTTAATGGTTGATGCGAGATTTTTTCTCGCTATTTGAGTATTGAAATGTGTGGAATGTATACGTGAAAATATAGTTATCTCCATTTATATGGAAGTCGATGAAAAGTGCACATCTGGAACCGAAAATTTTCCCTTGAGTGACCAGTGTTTCTAAATTTTGTTTACTAGGAGTTGTTGTCGGTGTTCAAAGATTCTCCATCATCTCTTAATTTTTAACAACTTCATCTCTGGACCATTACAATCTCTTTCGTTTTCAAGAATGTAATGATGTTTCTAGCTGGGGCTGATTGACAAGAAAACTGCCATGGGAACTTACTAAATGAATTGAAGAAAGCATATACCAGAAGGGAAGAGTAATCAATTAAACAAAAGCTAAAAGAAGAATGAATATTTGCTTTCACTACATCAGGGGGAAACTAGTTCTTACTCAAGACATATGAAAAAAAAAGATGAATAATGTAACATAGCAGTGCACATTATTTAAGTCAGCATCTTAGGAGATAATAAAAGAGATGCACTTGGAAGGTGAACTTTAGTCTAAATTACATAGGAAAGTGAGATGACAGAAGAAATTTTGGACAAACAAAAAAATATTGAACATATACTACAAGTCACCAAGAGAAATGGATCCTCTACTTTCCTTTTGTTTACCTCTCTATTCTTCCTTTCCTGATGGAAAACATAGGAGGAAGTGAAGCATTTTTCGCTTGAGTACAAATAGGCACATTAACCATAGGCCTAATTCTCATGCTGGCTGATCTTGTCCTTTCCAGCCCTTTCTTGATCCTCTTTATATGCTTTTCTCTGTTTGTTACTCTTTCTTTGCCTTCCTCGATTGGCGGCAAGTCGGTAAGAGAATTTGAGGAGGAGGAAGAAGAGGAAGAAGTAGACGAAGATGGCGTTAGTGACAGAGACGAAGCACGCTGCTTTTTCAACCTCAGTAACTCTTTCCACAAAACAGTGCATTTAGGTGGCCTTGGAGATGGATCATCATCAAGAAACCAGCTAATCCTTGGCTCCTCCTTATTGTTCAACTCTACTGCTTCATTCTTTCCCTCTTCAGCTTGTTCTGTTTTGAGGCTAATCTTGTTCAGTTTTTCTGCATGGTGGATTTGCCAAAATGGGAGTAATTTACCTTCAAAGAAGAGCTCATCAGCAGTGATCATTGCATCGTGACTGTTTGTCTTGCTTGACAGAAACTCAAATTCTCCTTTATTTACTTTTTCCTTGTCTTTCCCTTTCTCTTTTTCTAGCTCTTTCTCTGCATGAGCTTTCGGACTAATGGTGATGAAGTTTGATTCATCGAGAAACTCAGCAGAGAAAGAGATCCTTGGACCTGAAGTTTGCTCCATGTTGGACCTAGAAGAAACCTGAATGGTTTCTAAAGATCCCATTTTGATGTAATGTCTGTTTTCTGGTTCTGGTTGTTGGAAGGAAGGAAGACTTGAGAGAAAAACCAGAAAAATGGAGATACTTAGATGTGTACTTGTGTTCTGAACTTGGACGAGTCAAGTGCTTTATAAAGAGGAAATGAAACTAAAAGAGAGATTTGTTTGGCAAAAACTTAGTCTCAATGTCTCCTAGTGTAACAAACAGGACAATATTTTTGGGACGGAAGAACTGAGTATAAACTAACTAATCAAGAGTTCTCTTGTTTGCTATTTGCTGGTAAAATGCTTGGACGGTGATAATATTAAAACAGCCTGGTCTGGTTAAATTGAAACAATTTAGCTATACAGTGTTTACAATATTGGAACAAGCACATGGAAGCTAAAAGACAAAACCCCTTTTTCTCAGTTTTCTCTGCAATGACTAGTTACTGTTCTGTGTGAGCCTTTTATTATGGATCTTTAATGCAGCCAGATCACAAACTCAGTGAAAATGAAGTACACTGAACAACTGACAAAAAGATTATATATATACAGCTCTAATTTGCCATGCATTTTTTAGGTTTTTAATTCTTCACCAAACAGAAATTTCTTCAGTTATTATTGAAGGACAGAAGTCTTTTTTCTGCAGTGTAGTGGTTAGTACACTCCAAATCTAGCAATTATCCTTAGTAAAAATAAGCATATTTTTGTCTTAAGCTAAAACCAATGGGGAAGTTCATTTAGCCATCCTACCAATAGAATTTGGTTTAGCTAACATAAGGGTTTTGTTAGTTTAGATCAAAGATCAAATCTTTATCTATAAATTAAGTGATTTTAACTTTAAAATTCCCTTCTTATTTCATTTGATAGGGTATTTTGTCATTGCATTTTGGAGGCGTGAATATGCTAATCTGACCAACAACATCATTTTTTGATTGATAGTAAAGGGATTTGTTTTGAGGATTTTCTAATGCAAACTAATCCAGAAATTGCAAAACACATTCCTAAAGTTTCTGAGTCAAAGAAAGATGAGCTTTAGGGTCTTTTTGACCCTGATTAAGAGCGATCATAATAACATGGGAGAAGGCCTAGGCATGTGGCCACATGACTAGCCTAATTTGATTCCATGTGACTGTATATATGCTAATCTGCCACTGTTTTCTTTTTTTTTTTTTATCTTTACCTTAATCAAACACATCTATAAATCTAACTGATCATATTATAGATTATATATATAGCATCTTCCTTGGCAACTCTGCCCTTGTGAAAACTTTAATGTTCTTGCTGAATCTTGCATGGGTTCTTGTGTTATTTTTCAGATATGGGGATGGGTTTTTCTGTCAGTTTAAAATGTTATTTAGCCAAGTGGTAGTAGATATGATATCTCTCCCCAGGGCTGTTAATTATTTAAGACAGCTAATCAAATTAGGCAGTAGATCATCATCATACTTGGATTTAATTACTACTTGTTTAGTGGAACCTATAGCTACAAAATCACTGCCTAATCTCTCTATTTTGGAAGGGTTCATAGACATCACAAGCAATAGTCCAAGAGACACTATATATTAACCACATTTAAAAGATGATTATCTGCTGTAATCAAGTTGGACACAATCATAATGTCCTGTGCTTACAAACATTATATATGCCACTGTAACATTCAATAATAAATTCATCTTGGCCAATCTTTTTTAAACAAAGTTAGACCAGTCATAGCTAATACCTAGTAGTAACAAACAAAATGGTATACACTATACTTATCCGTCTCAAAATAATTGTCATATTTATTATACCAGTTGAAAGGTAATACAAATTAGCATGACCTTGATCTAATAAGATTGCACAATGCTTATAAGAGTAAAAGATCTTTGTTTATAATTTTGGTGTTATACTTTTCATTAATTAAATATTTGAAATGTTAAACACCCACATTGACACTCACTATTTTTTTTTTTTTGGAAAGCCACTTACTAGTTAGAATTCGCTTCACTAATTTGTAAGGATATAAGTATTAACAATAAAAAGACATGTCTACTATAAATAATGTCACACAATAAAAAATTCAATTTCCTAGCTATATGCATGGATTGTGTTCTAATTTCTATTAAAAATGTTGAAAGTAGTACTAGTTAGTTACAATATTAATTAAAGCTATTAAAACGATTTTAGAGTGAATATTGGGTTTTATAAGCTAAAATAAGTTAAGATTAGGATGGCCTTTTGGTCCTGTTCTGTAGTATAGATAAATAAGCCCTCTCATGGACATTCTCTAGACCCCCTCTATAGGCTGCCAGTAATTACCATTGATTATGCAGAGTAATTATAAGAGGGTTGATTTTTTTTTCCCCTTTTTTCCCAATAACAAGCGAAACTCATAAGAGGGTTGAACTTGAACCTAAATTTAGAGCTCAAACCATAATTAAAACACGACTCAAATATGTAGTACACGTGAAAAAGACAAGTTGATAATGGATCAGGAACTAAGTAGTTCTCTAAGTGTCTTTTTCAAAAAAAAGAAAAAAAAAAAACAAGATTTTTCCGGTTGAAATTGGAAATATAGACCTCAATATTAATTACAATCTTCTCGTGACCAAACAAATATTTCTGCGTAAGCGAATTTAGTGTGACATTTTGTTCAATTTGAAACTTTTATTATGAAATGAGGGTTCATCTTCGCTTATCCTAACGAATTAAACAAGTACGATCATATTGTATATGTGCTCACTGTAATTGTAAACAATACAATAAATAATATATATTTTGGAACGAAGAAATAACTAAGCGTAGAAATTGAAATTTGAAAGATGACAAAGCCAATAAGTAGAAAAAAATTGTTAAACATTGAAACCCCTTCCTGTCAAATATTGAATTTGCAGAGAATTAGGGTTAATTAATCATATCTTTGTGTGTGTTTTTCAGTGGGGGTTTGTAGGGGACCATTCTTTTGCATTGATTTGGAGAGCGAAGAGGAAGCCTGGTTTCATGCAAAAGCCAAGCTGTTAACGTGAATTCCTAAAAACTTATACTTAAAAAAATTATTAATTACTCCTAAGATGCTTCCAACTCCTATTCAAACTAGGTGTTTGATTAAGTTGATTATATTCTTTCCTTGGAATTTTTGAAGTGTGTGATTAATCTGAATTGATTATGTTGTTTAATCTATACTTAATTATAATCTGTCTTATTGAGATTTCCCCCTTCTCAAGTTCGAGGAATTTGTAAAACTAGTAGTTGTACATACATAAGTACGTACGAAATGTGTATCTCAATGAACGAATTGCCAATATCATTAAATTAAGGTTCAAATTTGGTTGCACCAAAAAAATAAATAAAAAGAAAAAGGTTCAAATTTGGGCGCTTTATACAGCGAGGAGGGAACCAAAATGGTTTTTGAGATTCTATGGAAATTTTTTGAAGTTAGTGCAAGGAATGAAATTTAGTTTTTAATAAATTTAATTTTTTTTCGCAACGGAGATATATCAAATTTACACTGAATTCTTTTTTTTTATTTTTATACAAATGTGGAATATCCCAAGCATGAGATATTTATGTTCTTGTTATTTTTTCATTGTGTAAAAAAGTTATATATACTCAACACGAGTTATAGTACATGACTTTATGAAAGACAAAATATTGTGTAAAATATCAATACTATATTGTTTCTATGAAAGACTACCAGTGTTACGTTGTCAGATGTTACAAGATGTGATCTTAAGAATAACTAGATTCTTGCCCTGGGTAAATGTCCGGGGCGTCCTCCCACCTAATAAATTGATATGTAAATAATCAAAACTGATTAGGAATGAATTTAGTTTTTGATGAAGATAATTGATTGACCGAAAATTAATTTTTTCGAAAGTCCTAAATAAATGAAGAAGGAAAGTTTCATTCGCTGTCAAATTCAAAATTTGAATGAACATGACCATCTGATTTCTTCGTTAATATTGTAAATATATTTTTTATTTTTAAAATGGGTGACGTGGCAGAATGGTTTATGCAATATAGTGCATTTAGAGTCAAAACATTTTAATAAGAAATTGCCACATCAATATCTTTTTTTCTGCTTTAATAGGGTAAAAGGGATTTGTGCGCCAAGTAGCACATTGGACGTTGCTTTCGCGTAGATTAACTTTTGGTACATTGCAGCAATTAAAAACAATTCAATATATTAAAAAAAATTAAAAAAAAATACAATGAATACTTGTACGCAAGAATTGTTTATCATTTATAAAGGAATCCAAATAACTTACTAATCAAATTAATCTTACCAAGTGAAAGAAGACAGAAAAACAAAACGACTATAGACATTGACATTTTGGCCGCTGTTTAGATCATTGATCAAAACAAAAACTAAAAATATTCGAAACACATGCCAAGCATGGCTAATTGCCTAATTGGCTTTGAGACCGAACTTTTGAAATTATAAAAATAGAAAGAAAAGAAGTATTATCTGATCCTTGAACAAATTAAGCACTAACATTGAAACAGAGAGAGTAAAACTTATATTACATTTCTTTGCAAATATATAAAAAAAAAATTAAACTAATTAATCTCTCTAAAAAATTAATCTTAAGCAAATCTAAAGCAGGATGTCTCTATAAAATCCTTCCCTAGTAGATATTGAGTTTTGAGATTTATATCATTAATTTTTAATAGAAATCTCAAAATTCAATTTGCACAATTTTTTTTGAGACATATTACATCCTTAGTTTTCTTTCGGGCCATCCTATAGACATACAAACTCTCAAACTTTCCTTATCCCAAGATGAAATCATAACATAGCCCAAATGGGAACTTTGCTTCTCTTCTTAGCCCAATAATAAAGAGTGGATTAATGGAGGCCTGAGTTTGTCCATAATGTCAATTAACCTTAAGTTGTATGCATGCAGGTTTTCGGAAAAATTGGCTGATCTACTCAAAGGTTGACATGCGTTGTTAATTTTACCGTATTCTTTTTCGATTACTCAATCTTACCTTAAGCTCGTTAGCCGATTTTGTCCAATTTGCTAATTTCCGTTTAAATTGACGGAATTCTGTTAGTTTTAATTACAAAAATACCCTAATAGTTTTAAAAATTATAAAAATAACCTCAAAAATTTGCAAAAATAACAAAACAGTCTCTTTTCAATTTTATTTTAATTTTTTCTGTTTTTTATTTCCTTTTACTATTTTTCGTAACTATATAAATATAATTTCAAAAGTATATCTTTTTTTTTAACTCTAATGTACAAATTTATAATTACATATTTGTAAGTCATGTTCGATTTACATCAACATATTAAATTTTTAATAATATGGTTTAACAGTAATGATACTATTTTTTTTAATCTATTGTTTTCAATCTAACAAAATAACATTATTTGACTAAAACTAATTTTACACCCAAAAAAAAAAATTAGCATAGATTTAAATATTTTTGTTGGTATACATTAATGTATTACAATTTAATAATTTAGATTGTATTATAAAATTAGAAAAACATTAAACTAAAATATTTTATAAAAAAAAATATGTATATTTATCATTGCGAGGGTTTAACATTTCGTGATAATTTTTTTGAGATATTAACATATCTAGGAAGTTTTTTTTTTAATAAAAAAAAAACCAAAAAAAAAAAATCTACTCCAATAATGGACTCCACCTTTAAAAAAAAGATTGCCCCAGTGAGAATTGAGCCCTCGAACACAGTAATAATCATCTCCCATCTTAAATCACTTGACCATCTAACTCAACCCTCTCACCTTTAGTAGATCATGCTTAAATGTGGATAAAGTCACTCTCACAGTTAGAAATCCGTTGGTGATAATTAATCTTATATCTACTCTCATAAAGCTCAATAGCCTAAACACTAGGTTATAAGCTATATTTTAGTTTAATCATTTTTGAATTGGATAACACAATCTATAGTTATTTTAGTTAATTTGTAATAAATTAAAATGTACTAATACATTAATTTTTAATCTATGCTAAATCTTTTAATTTTTTATAAAAAAATTAGTTTTTAGTCAAAAAAATCTTATTCTTTAAATTGAAAAAAAAAAGATTAAAAAAATAATATCAGTATTGTCAAGGTATATTATTAAAAAAATTTAATATGTTTATGTAAATCAACCATGAGTTACAAATATGCATATCTATAAATTTACACAGTAGTGTCTAAAAATAAATATTTTTTCAAAGATCATATAATATATTTTTATAGTAAGAAACAGTAAAAAGAAATAGAAATAAAAAAAATTTACAGAAAAAAGTGAAAAAAGATTGTTTGGTTATTTTTACAAATTTTTGGGGTCATTTTTTATAATTTTCAAAACTATTAGGGTATTTTTATAATTAAAACTAACAGAATTATGTTAATTTAAACGAAAGTTGGCAAATTGAACAAAACCGGCTAACGGTTGAATAGTTTAGGGTAATATTGCCTAATCGAAAAAGAATATAATAGAATTGACAACACATGTCAACTTTCGGGTAGATCGGCCAATTTTTCCCAGGTTTTCCTAACGAATTAGGTCAGCTCGTATTAAAAAATTAAAATAAAAAGCCAATTGTAAAAATGAAAATTCAAAACTTAGATTTATTATGATATTTATATTATCTAAAATCTGCTATGAAAGTGACAAATATATACAATTTTTTATTCCGTTTTCCATATTAATTTTCCAATATGAGAGATAAAAATTCTTTTAACGAAGTAGTATATAAAACTTTAGTAACAGCTAGACAGGCCAAGAGAGCTATTTCTCTAGTGATTTCGAGGCTATTTAAACTCGACGATAATCATAGAGATATATGAGTTAATTTCAAAAATTTATATTACCCTTGCTTAATGAATCATTAAATTTCTTTCTTATAAGTAGTTGTTTATTGAAATCGTCCCCAAGGGTTGGTAAAGGGCTCCTTTGACATTCATTGTTGTGACACATTTTTGGAATTGTTACTTTGGCCTCTCTCTTTTTTTAAAAATTTTCTATCTCCATTAATTATTGTCGTGTTTGTTTTTCATATTATTTTAATTTCTACTTGTGGAAAAGAGAACGAATTCATATATATATATATATATATATATGTATATTATTGTTTTGAAATTGAGGTAACATAATAAATTGGTTGGGGTTAGTACTTGTTGCCGCTCATCTAGCTTAACTAACTAATCAACAAGAAAGGTACCTGCCGAAATGCATTATAAATTTTTATAACTTATCCAGTGATAATATAAGTCAAATCCTCAATTCGCAGCTTGACATTACAATAATTTTGGATTTTGTCAACAAATCTACGGTTGAGATGTCAATTCAAAAGACGAATTCGGACGGCCGGACGATCAGAATTTTCGACGTGCCATCATTTCTTGACTAATAAATGTAAAACCGAGTTACTTTAGTTTATTCTAACTTTTATTGTTTGGATATATATGAGAGTTACGTTGTAACTAATTTGGGTTAGTAGTACACCAAACGTTTGATTTGTTATTATTGTAATCAAAATTATATATATACCGTATTATAGTCTTAATCTTCAAAAACTAAATTTTGAAAATGAAGCTATAGAATTAGCTCTATATTTTTAATCTTGCAACGCATTTGTTTCTCAACTTGCTCAATCAAGAATAACATTTCCTCCGTCCCAAAAAAATAGTACACATTAAGTTTTGAGTTTTGTACTGTTTATAGTACAAATTTGAAAACTCAATGTGGACTATTTTTTTTGTGGGACGGAGGTAGTAATGAAATACTCTTCCAATCCTTAAAAATTGAAGAAAAAAAAATCTTCTTGATTTTAACAAATTAACAAGACTCTTTTTTTCTTTAGACGGAGTGGGGTAAGTTAATGGTATTTAATTAATTGCTAATGAAATCCATGCAAGACATGTAATGTGTATGGTTAGAGTGGTCCTATACATCACAAAACGGCTAAATGTTTTAATTTAATGATTAGTAGGTGCGTAGTCCCTTTTTATGTTTTGTCACGGTGGCCGCTTGTATGGAGAAAATTGTATTTTATTAATTAATAAAATGTGTAGCTATGGCCGCTTGTATGAAGGAAGTATGAACCAATTGCAATCAGTATCGTGCATGCATGATTAAAGACATTATTTCTTCCTGCGGTGCAAAATTGGATAAGAAAGCCATAAAAATAAAAAAAAAATAAAAAAAAGTTTAACAAAAAAAATCTGTACGGATAGAAATGTCGAGGAAAAGACATAAACGACATGTTGATATTAAATCATATTATTATTGGCTGACCTAGTCGTTCTCATTTCTCATTCTTCTCCTTCTGTTTTAGACAAGGAAAAAAAAATAATAAGAGGGCCCTGAAGAATTTAATACGAATAAAAAATAGATTTATCATATATTAACTAATACATTTATGATATAAAGTTTTTGCTAGTTTCTGTCGGTAAACTCATCACTTATATGTTTATGTATTAACATTATTATTAAAAAAGAATAATCCATATAAAATTTTGAGATTTATACTAAATTATTTTTTTGAAACAGCAGCGGTAGTGGCTATCAGAAAATAAAAAGAGTTCATATAACAGACTCATATACCAAACCGAGTATCTGGATGACTGGATCCAGTAAAAATATAATTTTTTCTTTGGATGCTCATAGCGTTCAACGCGTTTTTTTTTAAAGGGACTTGAACTTTAGATGAGTTACGTCTTAAAAGTACAATAAAATAAACTATTTTTTTTGAGACAGAAAGAGTATGAGAGAAAAATTGTGATATTAGATGTACTGAACATGCATTGCTAGCATGAAGCAGAAGCGCAGTATAGAAGCATAAAGGAGGAGGAATGGAGTAAATGATTGCAGCAGAGTTTTGAGTGATCAATGGCGCTTTACATGCAAAGTTGGCATGTGGTTGAGAGAGTTGATCAGTTAATGAAGTAGGGTTTTGTGAGTTTGGGGTTAGGACCACACACATTCGATCATCATATTCATCATCATCAATAGATGAGGGTGGTTTTTGATTGATTAGTTTTTTGGTGTAAAAAGATAGCATGCATGCATGTGATTATGTTTCGCGGTTTTCATCGATCTCTCCGGACCCCAGGCCCCCCGTACGTACGATCAAATGGGTTCGTTTCGAAGTTTGTAGCAGATTTTTTGGCATCCTTAATTATTTCGAGACTTGAAGGACTTACAGAGTTACATGTGCTTGAAGTATAATTCCGTTGAAATATATTGAACCCTTGTTCGAATATTACATAATTTATGCCGATCATCCATTCTCGATTATCATCTAATTAATTTGATTTTTTTGCCTCCTTTCATGGTGTAAAAAATATATTGTAAGTTTGGATTTATTGTGATTGATAAGGAATTGAAAGAAATTTAATGAGATTGAAATTCACCGTTCATTCGATTCAATGAATGAATCATGCTAATTGATACAGCTAAAGACAAAACTTTTATGAAAAGGATTTTGATAGCAAACAAGTTATCTATATGTGTGTGTATGTATGCGTCAATCAAGGACAGGCTCTAAGACATCATAATCTGTTCACAGTAGTTGGTTAAGTACTTCAATAAACCTAGTTTATAAGATCAGTTCGTTTCCAAATTGACTTTTTATTTAATTAGATTTATCAGATGTTCCCGAGTTTGGTTTGAGTTTAATACCGTGGTTTCATTTTGATCTTAAATCTTTTTTGGCAAATATAATTTTGTTCCGGTGGAGTTCATATCTGAAGTGGTTGTTAGAATTTTATGTGACATGAGAACTGAACTAAGAGACATATGAAACGGACATACTTCATCTATCCCAAAATTATTATTGAGTTTGAGATTTCACTTTTCGTACAAATTGAACTAGAAACGAAAATTCGGCAAATTATCTGGTACACCCAGGGGCACCGTGTACCCCCATGCGCGTGTACTTTACTCTCTTAGAATAGTGTGAGCTCGCTAGATAATTCAGCTTTTTTTTTTAAACCTTCTGTGGATAACCAGTGTGCACACTATGGATAACTAGTTAAATATAGCTGGATAACCAGTGTTCACACTATGGATAACTAATTAAACATAGCTGGATAACCAGTGTGCACACTATGGATAACCAGCTACACACTATGGACAACCAGTGTTCACAATGTGGATAACCAGTGTTGGCAATATGGATAATTAGTTATACACAGTTGGATAACCAGTATTGACAATAGGGATAATTAATTATACACAATTGAGCGTACCTTATTTCCATCATTTGGCAAACTGCCCCTAATTCATTTTTTGTTCTCCATCATTTGGCAAAATGCCCCTCATTCAATTAAATACTATTTATGAAAGTGTTCGGCAGGGGGGGCGGCGCAGCCACGGGCACCGGCGCAGTCGGGTCGTTTAGTTTATCACGGGGAGATTTATACAAGTAATTTGTGTCCCCTCTTAACACAATAACACACTCTCTTTACACACACATGAAAAAAGGATTATCTTAGCTAAATTGGCGTGTTCGGTGGGGCGGCGCAGCCGGAGCAGGTTGGTGACCTGCGATTCCGGTAGCCGCGGAAGTCGTTTAGTTTATCATGGGGGGCGAAGCCCCCCAAGTAACATGTCGTTTGCTTCTTTACCTCTGGATAACCAGTTTACACCTTCTGGATAACCAGTTTACGCCTTGTGGATAACCAGTTTATAACTTGTGGATAACCAGTTTACACCTTCTGGATAACTAGTTTACTCCTTCTGGATAACCAGTTTACAACTTGTGGATAAATTATGAATAACCAGCAATTGTGTGTGTTTGTGCGTGAGGATGAAAACAGTAAAATGGATGAAAACAATTTTGTTTGTGCATTTAATGTAAAGGTGAAAAATGTTGAGCGCGTGTAGTGCGTGTGTTTGATGGAGGTATACGGTATACCGTGCACTGGATACAGACTCAAAAATTCAATCTGAACAATAATTATAGGGATAGAAGAGTATATCATATTGATACTCCATATATGGCGATAAATTTATTTTTTGATTGTACGTACACTATAAGAGGTATCAGAATTTGATTTGTCTAGGCCTTTGTCTCTTCTACTGTACCAAAGAAAAAAAAAAGGAATTTTATGGCACACTAATAAACAGCACCGTTACATTAGAAAAAAAAAAAACAAAGAAAGAAATACTAAATGATACGTAACATATGCGTGTTCACAATATGGTAATTTAAATAAAACCATCACAAATCATATTCAGATTAAGTAGAATATGATACTCTCTCCGGTATTTTGATGTCGTCTTAGGTTTCATCTAGGATGTTTTTTTAATTGAAAGAAAAACCTTAAAAACATTTCATAATAATTAGGAGAACATAACGAATGTAAAAATATATTTTTAAGGTTTTTTTCCAATTAAAAGTACATTCTAGATTAAATTTAGGACGAAATCAAAATATCTTATAATAAGGATAGGAGGGAGTATGTGTTTTGAAGAAAGTAAATTTCTCTTAAGTTAACTTCAAATCTATAATTATGCATGTGCTTATGAATACGTTGATAATGCCGGCGACTAAAGCATTCAACTTTTAATGTTAATTGATTGATGATAAATGTTGAAAAGGATTTTATTCAAGACTTTTCAAGACAATTACCCTTATAACTAGATATTAATAAATTAGAAGTTGGATTTTTAGGTGTATTGCGTGTGCTGGCTGGCCTGGCTTGGAAATTTTTCTTCTTTTTTCCCACTCTTATGCCTTTAACCCTTAATTTATTAGCAAATTAAAGTATATTGTGAAGACTTGACTTAATTGGTCAATCAATCAAAAAGGTCTTTGTTTCAAAAACAAAAAAAAAAAAAAAAGAAAAGAAAACAAACAAACAAAAAGGTCTTTGATACGTATCTTTTTCTATTCCTTTCTTCATTTGTGGAAAACACTTTGATCGTGTCCACCAAGAGTGACTTAATTTGATAATGAAAGTTCAAAAACTCTCTTTCCATTATAGAACAAAAAATATATATAGTTTCTGGTGTGTGACAAAATTACACATTTTGCCGACCTATTTATTGTGATTTTTTATCATAGCCATTACATCTTATGAACAACTTTTTCCGACTTTTGGATACACCAATTAAGACTCGCGGTTTCAATTAAACACACTCTTCTCTCCCCAGCTCCTCTCAAAAACGGGAACTGCCCTTATAAGACTAATTTCCATTCGTGCATGCATGCTGCAAAATGACGTAAAGTTAACTCTTTATGATACTACAACAACAAATAAGGTATTTCCTCCGTCCCAAAATTATTATTCAGTTTAGATTTTCACTTTTATTATTTTTTCTATTCGAAAATTATTGTCCAGTTTCAGATTTCATTTTTAGTACAATTTGAACTAGAAATAAAAACTCAAACTGGACAATAATTATGAGACGGATGGAGTACTATTTTTGAGACAGATGAAGCAATAATTTTGAAAAGTTTACATGATGGGGAAATTTTCAAATTCAAATCAAACCCTTTGGTCTCTGGTCATAGATACTATATATACTATGGCAGTCCTGAGAAGAAACTTAACTTGAGAATGACTCCACAGACCACACAATAAATGTCACCCTTCTTATCCTCCTACCAGAGAAGAAAAAAAAGCTGTAAATCGAATTTAACTATCAACACAAAGCCAGCGGCACATGGAAGATTCGCATCACTTTCGAACCACATCGAACTGTGGAATACTTCAATTACATAAGGTCAAAACCCCATAGGAGACAACGACATTATACTACTACTAATTTATTTATCTTGTAGTACTATTGAAGTAACCGTTAGGCTGTCAGCATTGAAAAAAGAAAATTAAAAAAAAAAATTTACAACCAGATTTAACACAAAACTTTACAATTTCCATACGAACAAAAATTAGCTTAGATTCTTACAATGATTGTAAGTTCAGTTTTTGCTCATACTTTTTGCGCCATAAAAGAAGGATGGGAAATGATAGATTTTAGATACCACATTACGTATATAGGATCTAAAGATCCGTTTCATATCTCTACGTATGTAGATAATATTAATCGTGTATTATCAGTGAAAGATATCATTTGATTTATAAATAATGTGTACCTCCTCTAAAATGCATCGAATTTTAATCTGTCAAAAATGTTATAACTTACATGTATTTTGCATTTTGTTAGTTGATTCAATAATATTTCAGCTAAAACTCTAGCGGATATTGCATATTTTCTATCACATTTGTTGGGATACATTTTTAGCCAACATTATGCCATGAATGAACAAATTGACACAGGATCGTGTTTACCCATATCAAGAATGGCATCAAACAACAAAAAAAACCGGCCAAATTTCAAGTGTCACACAAAAATTTTTCAGAATTCCTAGGAAAACACACTCACTCACACACGCTCAAAACAGTAGCACAAATTCCAACAAGAGTTTCATGCATACAAACAAACAGATGGATCCAAATGATTGATCCATAATTAATACGCTTCACGGATTAACGTTCACATCTCACATGCAAACTCATTACTACTACATTATAACACAAGTTTAAAAAAACAAAAACAAAATTAAGGTTAAACACTTTCCAGTTTCTCCAGTCAATGCTAGTAGTAGTACTACATACTTATATCTCTAGATCCATAATAAGCGCTAAGGAAAAAAAAAAAACATTACAAAATTCCCTTTTTCTTTTTAAAATTATTACTTCTTCACATTACATTAAGAAGAGAGAAAAAAAAAACATTAATTATCTAATTAAAGTGATTTTTTAAGTCCTTAGTAGCTGATCAAATTTCATCACTGACCATAATACCCTTGTTGTTCTGAAGCATTGAGTTCTTGCAATGAGCAATTGCGCCTTGGATAGCATTCTGCAACTCCTCCATTGACGAAGCATCGTAAGAACCCGACCCGTAACTCGTCAACCCGCCTCCACTGCTCTTACCCGGCGGCGTCACGGACCCGCTCTTTTTGGTACAGAGCACGCCGGAATGACTCGGCGATGACCTCATCGACGACGGACAACTCGACACGTAGCTCCTCCCCGATCTCCTCGGATACCTTAAGTTCCCCGAAAACGAATGCGAAAAACCGCCGCCGCCGTTGTTATTGCTTTCTCTTTCTCCTCCTCCTTTGTTCCCACTACTCTGAAGAAGCGGGAAGTAGTTGTGTTGATCGGAATCTTTAAAGAACCGATCCTTTTTCGACCGGAAAGTGACGTCAGTGGTGGAACTCGACATTTTTCCGTTTCTCAGTTGCTGCTTCTGGGAAAGCTTCTCGTACAACGGCTTCACTTTCTTCAAGTACTTCCGTATCACTTCCCTGGCCGTCGCGCTCATCCGCTTCACCGACGACGACGTCGGCACACCGCCGCTGCCGCCGGCGACAGACGAGTACGGTGGCTGGTTTGTATTGTAATTATTATGATTGTTCTTGGTCGTGGTCGTGGTCGTGGTAGTGGGAGTTTCCTTGCGAAACACGGAAGAAAACCGGGAAAGCCGGGAGAAATACTTGCTTTTCTTGGTAATGGAAGAATGACCCGTTTGGGAAAACCCGGAATGTATCCGTTTGAACTCGTCCTCCTCCGTGACGGAGCTGGGACGGGAGGAATCACAGTCTCCGAGGAGGAGCAAGTCGGAGGAGAAGGAGGAGGTGGAGTCGGTGGAGCCGGTGGAGTCGCGGGAGGTGGTGGTGGTGGTGTCGGAGGAGGAGGAGGTGGAGGAGGAAGCGAGGAGGAGGGTTCGGACCATGGAGATACGAGGGGAGAGATGGAGGGGCAAGAGTTGACCTTTGTAGAAGAGCTCGTCGGCGGGGCAGAGGTTTGAGGTTGACTTTCTTGGGGAAATGGAGATGGTGAATTCGAAGTCGGAGGAGGAAGAAGATGAAGAAGAGAAGGAATGGGTGGGTGAGGAAGGGAGAGTGTGTGATTTGGGAGCTTTCTGTGTTGTTCTTCTCCCCATTGTTTGGTTGTCTACATCCTCAGCCTTCAAAATGAAACCAAATAGGAAGAAGAAAGAAGAAAAGAGATATTGACTTGTTGAGAGAGAGAAGAGGGAACAGAAGTACAATGGGACCTTCTTATAATGGGCACATGGAAATGGGAAGTTAGAGAGACAAATTGAATTATCAATTAAATAAATAAAAATACACCATAGTAATTTGATGATTGATCATACCATATTTTATACGACCACTGATGTGTTATTTTTACTCGTACTATGACTAAAACTGCGAGCAGAAACGGATTATATCACCATTGTGTATATGGGATAATATGATATATCAGACCCGGACATAATAATAAGGATAACAACAATTTAATTATATCAGTAATACGTAACATCTCACCGCAATGAATGGTGTATTGAACATTTGATGATCGTAATCTGTTTGTCAAAAATCTAGCTAATTATTAAAATAATGGTTATTTGATACTCTGTCTGTTCTAATTATGAAACATAAATTTAAATTTAGTTTTGGTATTAATTTATGACTTATAATTAGAACTAGAAATAATGTTTTACTTATTGTGATTCATTTACCGGGTAAAATGAATGATAGATACTAAATTTTTATAATCCTATTTGTCATTATTCTTAAGAGTGTGACCCATATTTGTGTTCAATTATCACGCATTATTCAAGACATGCACTGTTTTTGTACTTTCTTTGAGTTATTATTTGGATCGGGACTTGTCCTTTTTTTTTTTTAATACGAATTGTACAGCATTTTATACATTGGATACGTGATATGGTCATGTATTCATGTGTGGTATATGGAGGAGATGATACATCGCCTAATACCTTTGCGTGTGGGGGGGAGGTGGTTTAAGAATTGGGGTTGGACTATATGTTGGTTGTTTTAAGTCAAGATCTATATTGAATAATTAAAAAAAATGTATTTTATAAAATGAAAACTCTTTTGTATATTATCTTCGTCCTAAAAAAATAGTCCACGTAATTTTCAAATTTGTATTGAAAATAGTACAAAATTCAAAACTCAATGTGAACTATTTTTGTGGGACGGAGAGAATATTAATTTTTTTTCCGTATACAGGGTGATTGGGTGGCATGATATGGAGCTAATCATTTGGGACGGTAGTATAGAATCCTAAGCTTCAGATGCTATTGATCTTAATTAAGTAACAAAGAATTTGATCTGTAATTCTGAAGTTTTTTTTATTATCAATTTTAACCGATTGATTAATTTGTTGTTTTGTTTTTTTTGGCTCAGTGTTTTGTTGCTCATTCCAACCACCCGACAGCCCTTCACATTGTTTCTACACTTGCCAATCTTGATTACTACTAATTCGTAGCTCTACATTAACTTATATTGATGTACAAGTTACTATTCTCTCTTTGTCACTTTCTTGAGTAATTTAAAACGGACCATTAAAATAAAATGAGAAGTACTATCAAATATTCAGAGTAAAGGTAAAATTTTAGTCCATAATTTTTCATTTTACCAAAGCTTCAAAGTTCAAACTAGCTAGTTCTTACTTATGTTCATTTTGTTTTGAAATTACTCAATGTTGTTAAAGTTTTTATAAGATCGATAATCACATTCTATATAATATAACACGATATCGATATCTTATAGTATTAGAAAAGAATCAAACTCTATTTTTGAGAATACATGTATAAGATCTTTTGAATACATATATATATAAATTCACCTTTTTTATTTTCAATAGAAGAAGAAGAAGATGGAGATCTGATAAAAAAAAAAAGGCCGCAGATATATATAGACTTGTCAGCATTCAACAATCATCAGAAGATCACATGGGGAACTCATCACCCCTTCCTTTCGAAACGTCCCTCTCCACCTGTGCTAAATTTTGTGCATGTCCTGATCTATAAAAATGTACCACCAAAATTAATTCCAATAATATTTTTGTTCCTAGTGTGTGTGTGTGTGTGCGTGTTTTTTTTTTCATTCCTTTTTTTTTTTTTTTTGATTCGTAATTTTAGCCATTGTCACGTGCTTCCAACACAAACGGTGGTGCCGTGGTGGTACGTGGTGGTGGACGTCTGGACTTAATAGCAGTTAGCAACAGGATTTTTCCAGCGACCCCAGATTTTCCAAATTTTTAATTTCTTCTTTGATTAATAAATTAATAATGTTTTCATGAGTAATGTACTTGGGATTGTTGTAAGATGATTAACTGTAAATTTTAGATTAGCTGATTAACTAAAGAGATGCAAAAGTACTGTAATTATATATATATAGTAGGATCAATCATGATCTCTGATCAATCTATTAGCTGTTTTTTTTTTCTGATTTTCCCTCTGCAACAACGCGGGAAAAGCAGTACTACTTTTAGTTTTTTTTTGTGTGTGTGTGTGTGTGTTTAAAAAAAAAAAAAAATTAAAACCAAAGATTTAGCTGAATTTGTACAGGCTAGACAGCTAGCTGATGCTGATTTTCCTTTTTCTTTTTCTTTTGATGTTTTAGGTTGCAAGAACTTTGTGTTTTCAACCCAACTCAGCTTTGGAGTTAGGCTTTAATGATCAATACTAGCTAAGATGTCGAATGTTTTACAGCCAAAAAAGAGAGAAAAAAAAAATACAACTAAAGTTTATATTCATGTCGTCTCATGATAACTGTCGCCTTCATTGTATTACTATTAAGTAGATGTTAAATGTTTACACCCAAAAAAAGAAAAAAAAAAGAAGTTAAACTGATTATCACTTTGATATTGTCTCATTTCATTTCAAAATTAGAGTTACTATTTTGGATAATTAAACAATTTTTTTTTTTGGAGTAAACATTATGAGACACAACACCCTTTTCATTATTCAAGCAACTCACATTCGTTATAATATTATATATGTTCATCCATTTCAATAATTCATTTTATTGGGCTATAAAAATAACTAAGTGAACTTTTGAAACGAGACAGATAGAGTATATTGTAAAGAAATTTGGTAATAACAAATTGAATTAAAAAGTCATTCTATGTATCTCTCTCTTTATTTTAGCTGTGAAGACCTCACAAACTTAACAAAAATTTATATTATACATGGAAAAAAAATTTTTTGACGAATGAATCCTTAGAAATTGGTAAAATACATGAATGAGCTTTAATTAAAATGGACTGTTATCAATTCATTACAGTATTGTCCATTCACTTAGTAGCTAGCTAGCTATTTGATTAACAATATTAATATATTTCTTATTAAATTTGCCGAGTTATGTTATTATTCTTTAATTCCGAGGAAGATTTTAATTAGTCGATCAGTGAACATCGAAAATGTGACCTGTTGACAGTTACTCCTAGCTACCATACATTGTATGACACTGATGAATTACTGTCATCCTTAGACAATAAATCAATAAAAAAAGGAAAACAAATAAATTAATTAGCAAAGATATGGAAGTTTATAATTAATATTTTTTGTGATTTCGATGGAAGCAAAGCTAGATTGTAATTATTTACTCTCTTCGTCGCAAAATTATTGTCGAGAAAGAGTATGATTTTCTGTATCGTCTCCGTCCCAAAATTATTTATCATATTTGTTGTAAGTAAACTGACTTCGTATGTATGCAGAAATAAAATTTTGTCACATGTCAGGTGTTTCGGCAGAATTGTAGCGAAACTGCACTTTGGGTTTGCAGTTTGCTATATTGGCAATCTCTGCATGCTTCCACATGCAATCCAAGAGTCGAAAGGGACCATTAAACCAAACATCGGTGATTAGATTTATACTGTACTAATTAAGACAACATTCATATTAAACTAATTCACTGTACGCTCTCTTTTTTCCGTATTAAAAATGAGAGTATATTTATGAAATTAGAATACAAAAATAACTAGTTCACTGTAGCACTTTTATTTCGAAATGGATCGAGAGAATACGTAACAATTAATTTGCTTGAATATATAACTTCTGCTTCAATCTAAATTGTTATCGTATAACAACAAATTATTTTAGAATTAAAGTGTATAAATTACTCTTTTAGTTTCATAAAAATATTAATCCCCCTTATAGTTTGTGAATTGTATTAACAAGAGTATAATTTACAAATTGTAGTGTGAATGATTCTTTATAGAACAGACAGAGAAAATGTTTGAAGTCCTCGGAAGTGATAATTAAGAATCAAAACTATCTCGGCCATGAGTACTTAATGGGAGGAAATCCATAGGTCTGAGGTTTGCAAACTTGCAATTAGGAATATCAATAATCTTACGTTAACCTCATCTTCCAAAACACGCTTTTGACCAGAAAAAAAAAAAAAAAAAAGAGTGTTATCTAAGTTTGGAATATTAGTACTACCAGATCGATCACTAATTCTAAGTAAAGATCTCTTTATGTTTTTGAAGTTAAATATATATACTTAAGCTATATACATCGTACTATATCAAAAAAACAAATTAATTAAAAAAAAAAAAACAAATCTTGATTCTTCCCGAGTGATTTGTGTACTCCTATACATCAAAATTTATATTTTTGGTATCATAATAAAAAAAAGGAAAAATTTTACTTTTTTAACCTGAGAATAAGAGGTGATTACATTATGTATCCTAATCACAATTGGTCTTCCCAAACTACTTGCGTTTGAATTTGTTGTTTTTAAGTACTTTTTTAAGGACAAAAGGAGAAGTTAACAAAATTTTATTTCAAACGGTTATCTTTTCCCTCGTGCTTTTAGAAAAGAGCAAATTACACCTTAAATTTTATTGATTTTACAAAAAATTATCTTTGACTCAAATTTTAACAAATTACACATTGACTTTTTGTTCAAAAAAAAGAAAAAAATCTCATGATTCTAGCTATTATTCTTTTTAATGTTCATAATACAGAAAATGGAGGATCAACTCAATAGCTGGAAGAACAAGTCTTTATCAGTAATAGGGAGAGCTAGTCTTGCTAAACAGTCACTGTCATCTCTTCCAATATACATGATGGGGGGCTTTCAAATTGCCTAACACAATCACCAAGAAGAGATAGACGCCATAGTCTCAAGGTTCATCTGGAAAGGTGTTTAGGAAAACAAAGGGATGCAGTGGAAGTGTCAGGATCATGTATGTAAATCCAAATTCAAAGGCGGTCTTGGTCTCAGAAGTGCAAAAGAATTGAACCAAACACCATTGGCAAAACTAGCATGGAGAATGTACAAAAATCCTTCTTCCCTTTTTGCAAAAATTACAAACTGACAATACTATTTTAGTACATGCAATAAGAGTCCGGTCGTCTTTTCCTACTCAAGTTTTTAATTTAGGTAAGGATATTATTTGGATTCTTGCACAAATACCAAGAAGTAGTGTGTTAAAAGTTAATAAAAAGCAAAGTTGAAAAATGGGAAAAACAACTCTAGAATTGGCTAATTTGATGTAGTCGTTATAAGGTATTTGATTAATGTAAACTTGTAGTTTCAAAAAGAAAAAATGCAAAACTTTTAGTTGATGATCTTACATAGACATCTACATTTTTTTTTTCTTTTGTTAAACAAAGATAAATGGTTTTTTTCTTTTGTGACTATAATAACTTTCATTAACTCAATAAATCCAATCCTGTTTGCAAATAAATTTTTCCTTTGTTGTGAACATTTTCCTATCTGTTTGATAAACCAATTCAACATGCATTTTTCATTTTTAATTAATCAAAAGGGATAATCCATTTCATTTTTGTTTTTCAATTAAACCTTTTTCTTTTCATTTGTGACCTATAATGATTTGTAAATTTACATTTTCTAGGGCACTATCAATAATAAAAATGGATTATATCGAATTGTTTTGTTTGTTCAAATGTAGATGTGTTATATCATTGTATTAGAGTGATCATGAAATATCTAATACAATATAAAAGTATGCGAAGTTTCTTAAAGTTTTGCTTTAGATGTGTAACGATGATACTCCTCCGTCCCACAAAAATAATCTAATTTTAAAATGTACAATTTTTTTAATTTAGTCAAGGTACAACTCATTTTATCACGTAAACTTCCAACACTGACCCTGCCTGTAATCTCTAACCTCATTCCTTAATTTCATTCGCGAAAAAGGTGATCCAAAATCCAAAGCCACTTTTGACTCCATAGCATCAACTTGACAATAGATCTGATCGTGATTCCTCCACCAAAGTGATGAACTCAATTGATCATCCAATATTTTGGTGGGTTTTACAGAAGGCATAGACGCAAGACCCGAACACCATCCCTCATCGGAAAGGGGTATATATCCAGGCCATCGATGAGCTACTTCTGAAACCGAGACCCACCAATCCTCGGGCTATAACTCCAGCTATGTCCAGCATCCGGAACTGATACTTATCTATTCAACACGGATTGATTGTTTTCA
The DNA here is from genome assembly GCA_949775105.1 of Oldenlandia corymbosa var. corymbosa. Classification (NCBI taxonomy): domain Eukaryota; kingdom Viridiplantae; phylum Streptophyta; class Magnoliopsida; order Gentianales; family Rubiaceae; genus Oldenlandia; species Oldenlandia corymbosa. Next base: position 14,735,830 of record OX459126.1, on the reverse strand, counting down.
ATAGGCTCTTCTCCCCGATTAATCACCCGAAAACTGGATTATTCATCATTGGAAACCTTTCTCTTCCGATATGATTTGTTACACGGCTTTTCCTCGGTATCCAGTCGGAAACTTGAACGGAGAGATCGGCCGGCTGGCGATAAATCCACGGGATTGTCGTTTCAAAAAATAGAGAAATAAAGTCTGGTAAATCGGCGCCGGCGGCAATTCGGACGGGGATAACCAAAACTCATTGGATATTTAAGTCATTTTAACCAAATTAATTTTAACTTTTGTGAACTGGATTATTTTTCTGGGACAAGATTTTTATCAAACTAAACAATTTTTGTGGGACAGAGGAAGTACAATATAATTTTGGCAACAATAATGGGAACTGATGATATCTTGTTAGTTTCAAATGGAAGACTCCTACTAATCATAATATCTTATTAATTTTTTGGGAAAATTTGTCTAAAGGGTGGTGAAAGAAGTCAAATTAATAAAATAGGTATGACCATAAAATATTTTTTATAAAGGGCAGTAACTTATTTATCAAAAATCATAAAATAAAAAATATTTTGAATTGACATTAATACCTTTTGATTTTGTACACAAATAAAAAAAAGAAAACAATAAAGAAATAAATCCGAACCAGATTGATACAAGTCCTAACCGGATTCTTTCATTTGTGCCAAAATTTTTCCACTCTCGATCATCATCATCATCCCACTCCCATTACTCTTGATCGAAAAGACCTTCAGTGGTTGGTTCAGGCCTAGACTCATGTACTTTAGTTTCTTTCTTATCTTTTATCACCTTCAGTGTGGCCTCTGATAGACAGATAAAAATGAAATGAATCTCCTAAACAGAAAACAAACCATAGCAAATGAAATTGTTCCCAAAAGACTCTTCTCTAACAGAAATGACTAACTTCATTCATAATGAATAATACAACAAAAAGAAATCTATGTTACAAAGAGATTAGCATTATCAATAAAACTACCAAATGACTAAAAGATTTCTAATACAAAACACAAAAGTCTCATCCTATAAAAAATATTCCTAATCATTTCAAAACTATGTATGTCTTCATCACAAAAGCACAAACTTTCTAGGATGGAATAAAAATCTATCTAACACCACACTCCAACCAGATAAAAATATATCTTGTCACCCGGTAAATTATTAGAAGCAAGTGAAACTATAAACAGAAACCAATTATTAACCCATCTTAAAAGGAGGCACTTCCCTCCAGTGACAACAATATCTCGTGACACCTTGAAACAAAAGAATAAGTTAAAACTAAGAAAGAAGGATGCATTAATTCATAAACAAGCCCGCTAAAGAAGATTGAATTTAACACAATAAAACAAAAGCTTTTTTTGGCATGATTATCGTCAAATCAGAACTGCACAAAAACCAAATCATCATCATAATTTTTTGGCATGATTGAATTTAGACATTATCATCGACCGTCGTCATGATCATAATTCATACATAATCAAATCTAAGTTTTACAAAAAAAAAATAAAAATCATCATTAAATCACTTCCATCAACCGTGAGTTTCTTAAAATACTAGAGAAAAAAAAATCGCTAGCCTCCGGCGTTGGAAGAACCCAATTTCATTAATCTAGCCATTTCCTTGAAAAACGATTAGGCTTTCATGTTTTCTTTTAGAAATCAAAGAGTGATACCGTCAATTCTAACTATAACTATTTTCTTTTTATGATTTTTGGTAAATAAGTTATTGCACTTTATAAAAAATATTTTATGATCATATCCTTTTTATTAATTTTACCTCTTTCACTACCCTTTAGACAAATTTTCCTAATTTTTTTGGGGATAATAAATAAGGTGTGGCTAAATTGACTTTTTCGTGAACGTTGAGGGACATCGACCTAAATAGGAAAAAGAAAAGATAGTTTTTAGTCCTTTTTCGATATTTTTATGAGAAAATATAAATTTCAAGCAAATTATTTCATCTGCTACTTTTCTTATCGTAACGAGAGAAAGTATATTTGGTGTTCTACCGAATCGGCGATTCCTAATAATTCAAAAAACACAAACCCTAATTTCAACGCTGGATAATCTTCTTGCTGCTTCCTTCGATCTGGCCTCTTTTCGTGATCAGGTTCGCTTATCAATTTGTATGAAATAAAATCTGATATTCTGTTTATTGTTGGGAAATTTGAAAGTTTGTTCTGTTATTTTGCTCTTTTATAGCTTCAAATCACAGCCTTCGTTTTGTTTTGATTTCTATATTATCAAGTTCCAGCTCTGATTAGGAGGGTAGTTGTCATTCGCCTTTTAACGATGCAATTATTTTTATTTTTTATTTTTTTTTTGGTGTTTGCATTTCGTGATTGGTTTGACGATTGTTTGATGTTTAGGTTGATGGTCGGTTTCAGATGAATCGAATTGATTTTATAAAAGCTGATGGGGACTTATTTCTTAGTAGATTGCAGTGATTTTACTCTTGAAATTTTGGGCAGTTTCAAGATTAGATAGTTTAAACTGAAAAGTTTGATCTTTGATGTCTCCAAATAAACGAAAGTCTATTTTTTTTTCTTTTGGTTTTTAATGGGTTTAAGTTAATTTTGATTAGTTTGGATGAATATGTTTATTCTCCAGTCAGACAAACAGTATTGCCGAAGAGAACTTTGTTTGTTGTTAGTGCTGATTAGCTCTGCAACTTACATGGAATGTTCTAACTTGTAATAACATTGAACAGGAGCGATGAGTCTTGCGCAAGCTTACCGGTACACAGAAGGCGGTCCTTTTTATGGTGACCCCATGTCTTACTGGAATAGGAACTATGATACTTCCACGAGCTCAGCTTTTCACTCAAATTACAGAAGCCACTATAATAGCAACTATAGTCACGTGAAGAATTTTGTCGAACCCCTTGAATATTCTGGATATGGTAGAGAGTACAACCGCAGTTATAATAATCATCATTCAAAGCCAGATGGTGTTCCTTCTTTCTCGAAGAAGAGGAAACTTGCCACGTCAACTGGAGAAGTTACTGGAAGGTCATATCAAAACACTTATGCCTACGTCAAACTTCCCTATAGGCTCCCAAGCACAAATGGAAACTTCTCATCAACTGAGTTCAGCATTTACAATAATGCACCGTCAACATATGAAAATCATTCAGCTGTTGCTCCTATTAGTACGTCTGATGCAAATCCACACGGCTCAACATCTCACAAGCGTGGCCGTTCTCTTTTTGAGGATGGTGATAGTGATGCTTTATTTTTGTCAAGAGATGAAATTGAAAGACATTCTCCATCGCGGAAGGATGGTATTGATGCCATGCACGAAACTCATCTTCGGTTTTCGTACTGTGCTTTCTTACAGAACCTAGGACTTCAGCTAGAACTGTAAGTTCCTCCTCTGTGCAATCTTAAACTTTCCTATCTTGTGCTTTCTAGAACTGTTTCACAACAGTAGTGTAATATTACGCGAATTGGCTTTTTGCCATCCTAATGTTACGGAATTCCTTTGTGATACAGGCCGCATACCACCATTGCCACTGCTATGGTTCTCTGTCATCGCTTCTTTGTTCGACAATCACATGCTTGTCACGACAGATATGTAAGTTATTTTTTCCCTTTATTTATTCCTCGGGCTAAGTTTGAATGCCGAGGTGGCATCATATCCAGACTTCTAAAATGGAACTAACTAACAAATGGTTAACTGAAAAGATATTTTGTTTTGGAGTAATTTAGTTTATTTCAAAAATTGAATTGTGTAAACTTTATCTCTATTGAAGGACTTCTTTGTCATATTTCTTTCCTGAGATTGACGTCCATTATGTTCTCCATTAATCTGGATCTTTTTGTTGTGTCTAAGATAGGATTGTCAGATACGAATTAACCGGAGCTTTTGAACATAACTGCATAATTAGCCGCACTATGCTGGATAAGTATCATGTGCTTCAAACCGTGCATTTATGTGAATTTTGATTTGTGTGATCAAGTGTATTGTATTTGATGCAAAGTAATAGCTGTTGATTGGTGATTCATTATTGATGCAGTTGATTGCTACCGCTTCTCTATTCCTCGCTGCTAAGTCAGAAGAGACACCTCGTCCACTTTACAATGTTCTGAGAGTATCATGTGAAATCCTCCACAATAAGGATTTTACATTTCTCTCTTATGCACTTCCTGTTGTAAGTCCCTGCTCTGCAATGACAACTATAAAGCATTTTAAATTTGTATTGATGGGAAAGATGATGACTTTTCTCTCTGATGTCACTTTCAATTCACTCTGAACAGGATTGGTTTGAGAAATATCGAGAACGAGTCCTTGGTGCAGAAGAACTGATACTGGCAACTTTGAATTTTGAGCTTAACGTCCAGCATCCATATGCATCCCTGACATCCACTCTTGAAAAGTTAGGGTTTTCCGAACCATTCTTGGTGAATCTTGCTCTCAGCTTGGTCACTGAAGGGTAAGTGTCTTCTATATTTATTTTACTTTTAATTGGGAGCCACCATTCTTTCCTTGTTCAGAGCAATGTCATTCCTATTAGTCAGGAAGTTTTTATATGATGTACTTTCATGGCTTGATCAAGTGTCCATTCATAAACATCACTTTAGACTTTTAAGAAAGGAACTGTATTTAATGTGCATTTGTCTTTCTGGGAATCCCCTGGCTGGGTGAACATTGATCACTCTGCTGACAGTTTGGGACATGCAGATATTGATAAGAGTGCAGATGAGTTGATTCTTTCATACCCCTTCTCATTTGTGTTCCAACCCGCTAGTCTTTTGTGATCTTTTGTGTTCACTTGTTTTTGTTCGCTGTCACCGTGTCATGGATATTGATATTTTGGATTGACATATAATTGCAGGATCTATAGAAGGATTAGCGAGCACTCTTTGAATATTCTTAGCTGGCGGTTGATATGCTGTGCACACAATCTTTTGTTTCCATCTGAAGTTGTTATGCTTTTTTGTGGATGCTACTGAACCGATTCAGCCATCATGTTTCAGGCTTAAAAATAATCCTAACTTAATCTCCGTTAGCACATTGTTACTTATTTGGATGTGATTAGGAGGACTAGTTGGGGGCTGAAAAAATACTTCAGGAGATAATCTCTAAGATATATAGGAACCTTTTAAATGCCAATTTTTTTGAAAACCGTTACCTGCCTTTCCTTTTTTTGGATCAGTAATCGATACCTTTATCAGGAAAAGCCATTTGGGCCTTGTTCATTACTGCTGTTAATAAACCAGGTACCTGAGACAGGATCCTCTTTCTCCAATTTGAATTCTGATCCAACTTCTTCCCAAATACCTCTCCGTTCAACATTTGGTAAAGGAAGGAAGAGCATTTACTTTCTTCGGGTTAGCCATGTTGATAGTCCCTTTATGTGTCTAAATTACATCCATTTTTGGATTTTGTCTAAAAAGATAGTGCCTTTTTTAACTGAACAAAACCATAGAACCTTTTGTTATAGTATAAGGTTATTATGGTTCCTAGATCCGTAGTGTTCAATCTGTGTTATGATTCTGTAAATGTTAACTACAGTATCAGCACAGGATGTCTAAAGAAAAAGCTTAAATTCACCTGTATCAATCATTTTGGATATAATTGGGCTAAGCAAGTTCTAGTATCAAGTGGTTTCTGACTCTTTATACTGGCGTTAACTATCTTGCTGAGTAGAAGCATATCTTGTGGATGAGGGCAAGTATGAATCTTGGGAAATTTGCTTTTACGGAGTTCCCTCCCCCATTTTTAAGCTTTATTTTGTCCAGCATCAGGAGCAATAAACTCATACTGTCGAAGCTGCTATTTACAAACAAAGTATTATAAACAGAAAGTTTTGAATTCTCAATAAAGAGCAGAAGATATTGGCCTTGCATTCAGAAGATTCATGCTTGCGAGTTGCAAATAGTGTTGTCCTGTTTACTCAGTCATTTGATGTATGCATTGTATTCTGGAGTTGGTACTGCCGCAACAGAGGTCTTCATTTTCTGGATAGGTGGATTTATCATATTTGCTATGTATTGGTACAATATCAACATTCTGCAGAAGTTTCTTGGGGTTTTCCCCCACTCAGTTGCTGCTAGTTTGGTGTTGGTAAGGTTAATTTGTTTAGGCTTTTCGTTGACTTTCTATGATGTTGTTAACCTATTTGAGTAATTCTAAATTGATTTTAAGGTATGCCTATGTTTGGTTTTCAAGTGTCCATCGTTGAATGTGTGATGATTATTCTAGCATATTGCAACAGATGGTTTGTTTTCACATGGCCTTTTTCTCATTTATATACAGAACAACTTGAAAAGTGATTTGGATGCTTCATATTCTTATCTGAAAGATTGACATTTTTCCAGGCTCAGAAGCTCACTTTGGCTTCAGTTCAAGCCACAACAGATTGCTGCCGGTGCTGCCTATCTTGCTGCCAAGATGTTGCACATGGATCTTGCTTCAGGCCATAGTGTTTGGAAGGAGTTTGAAACACCTGCACATGTGCTCAAAGGTACGTAAAATAGTTTCAATCTTTTATGCATTTATGCTTGGGAATTTAATGTATCAGCAGCCATTAAAAGGCAAAATTGTTTAAAATATCAAAATACAGTTTCCAATTAACGGATTGGGGTGTAAAAAATATCATTGCTTACCGTTCTTATGGATGCTTCCACATATCTTTTGAATATTGGGCTATGTGGCATGTTCCTTTTTTTTTTTGGATTTTCATCCAATTAACTTAATATTAAATTTATTTTCATATTTTGTTGCCATGCAGATATTGCCCAGCAGTTGGTGGAAGTACTTTAGAAGATGGAAGAAGATGGTAAACTATGTTATAATCTTTGACAGCATTTATCTGCTTTTCATACTGTATAAAATGGCGCAATCAAATACTCAATCTAGTCTATATTGTAGTAAAATTAATTTGTCAGCGGATGAGCATCAGACATGGTTTTAGAGTAAGATGCCATTCGTCCAAGTAAATTGATCGGTTGTAGACGTGCACGATACACATTTTTGAGCTATTTAGAGTTCGGATTTCAGTCAATGAAAGGTGTATTTACACTCATTCACGTGTTCCTTCATCTTTCTGGGTTGTGCTTAAAAAGGAAATGCCAACCAATATGGAGTTTCCAACTTCTTTCCAGATCTTGAAAGAGTAGTTTGAGAATGACATCTATCCCCCCATCTGCCCATCCTAATTGCTTTCATATCTTTTAATACTTGTGAAACAGAGTTGGGAGTTGTAAACTCCACCAAACAATGCATGATACCACTGAACGTATCCTTTCTGTCACAAAATGAATATTGCATTTCATACTATTTTTAACACAACAAACAAGAGAAGATTGATAATATGCAACTCATGATCATGTCCATCCGAAAATACACTAAGGGCAAAACAAACTCTTGAACCTCCCAGTTATAGTTGTTGGAGACAGAATCTAGAAGTTATAAAGCGAATCAAGTACCCATCACGGGATCATTGTTACGTTGATAACGTTTCATGTGTTCATGCAAGTTTGGATCATCAGAAGAAATGAACAATGTTCTTACATGGGGAATTCATTTTTCTCACAAGTCGAATCAAGAACGACCGTAGTTATTTGACAAGGTTTTGTGTTCTCATCGAAGTTCGAACGTTTGGTCGTTGTAGTAAGTTTGAAAGGAAAGTGTTGTTGTAGTAAGTTTGAAAGGAAAGTGTTGTTCATCATCCCACTAGAAATGTGGTAATTTGATCTAAACTTACTATGTACTACTAAACTTACTATGTACTACTATTTATTGTACCGGAAAATAGTGTTCATCACATTATCTTGTAAACCCAGCTGATCAAACCTTTTTCAATTTCATCATTATTATTATTTTTTTGCTGTATGTCTGATCATAAATACGTACAGATACAACCGTACAACAAAGTGCTTTAATGTTGTTGTTGCTTGTACGAGCCGGCACGGACAAACAAAGTTGTAACAAACAAGACGTAGTAAACACAGAATTAAGGAAGCATATCCCATTTCATGTTCCTCCGATCACCAATAACAATCCAAGTAAAAGAATTGGTATATTTTGATCAACTTATTTGAACTTAATTTTAAACTAATCATAATACAGACGAACAATCATTCTCCAAAGTATCAACGTTAATTTGTTTTGTTCTTCAGTCCTCAAAAGTTTTATCATGAACCTACATTTGTTGTCATTATCAAATCCTATCGTAATTTAAATGCGTTAATTTAAAGGAAAGTATGAACAAGTTCATTTCTTATGCCATGCACCTGTAACATTAAAGTCTGACTGAAATCAATTGCAGTGCAGAGTTTTTTTTTTTTTTTTTTGTGTTTAGCGTACTCTTGTTTTTTGTGCTTTAAGTAATGGCAAGAGTTGTTGCTGAAAGTCGGCTTGAGGTTCTCCAAAACCATCTGAACCCGTCCTCAGGCAGTACTCCGGCAGCCCTTCTCCGGCCAAATCCTACTTCCGGCGAGTTTGTTTCTGGTACACCCTTTTTGTATCACTTTGCATGTTTCTGTATTGTACTAGTTCATTGCAAACAGGGGGAAAAAAATCTGGGGGAAAATGATTGTTTTGAGTAGTTTTAATTTAGGTTCACTTGGGGTCCTCCGTCCTCCTGATTCTTCACTGTCGTTCTTGTTGAATTTTTTGACACTACTTTTGCAAATTGAAGGGTGATTAGTCTAGGTGCTATCCTCTGGAGTAAGTGATCAGTCAAATTAAGGACAAAAGTTTCTGTCTTTCAACCTTAAATTTAGGTCTCTGTACTTGTTGTCAACTCTACAATGACTTGGTTGCAGAAAGTGATGGAAGATTAAATCGGGCTTTTTTCCCAGAATTTTGGAACTAGGAAATGTGTTGTTTTCCAATTATTATTGTAGTCCATCTAGTTTCCTGATCAGAGAAATGTGGTTATGGTCCTGTCGAAATAGTTGTTCTATGATTTCACATTGTTGCTCTTTTATATTTGTATTGAACCTTTCAATTATTCTTGTGTTAAGCAGCAGATACCAAAATTTTTTTAAGCTTTGCTTTGGGCTTATTCAAGATCCATATTCAACTGCATAAAACAGAAATATGGTAAATGGAAATAAACTAGTTCCGGGGTCTTCTTGGTCAGTCAGCATGTCAAAATCACCAGGAAGGAACTCATGTTTAGTTATCATCAATACTCCTTGTTTACACAGTTTCTGCTAATGTTGGTGTAAGGGATCATAGTATAGTTGTTCGCTGACGGTTGTACTTGCTCCAGTTCCATTTTTGCTGATTAGCCTAATACCTCTTCTCGTTTTAATTGTCATATTTGATATTTTTATCTCTGTTCAGTGTCCTAACTATTGTTTTTGTCTCCTCTTGTTGTTGTTCGTTGTTGGCCTTAAAATCTGATAGAGCAGGGTTACAGTGTTGTTCTTCCTGAGAAATTGCAGACAGGGAAATGGAATGTTTATAGGTGAGCTCTTCTCTGGTTGTTAACCATCTCAACCTGTAGATCTGACATTACAAAAATTTGTTCCTTTATTTGCAGATCAGCGCGTTCTCCGCTAAATCTTGTTACCAGATTTTCTAATAAGCCAGAAGTTGCTACTTTGCACGACAATTTTGTGTAAGCATTTCCCAATTCATTCATTCCAGTTAACGTTCGCCTCGAATACTTCTTTTTGAGTGGTAAAACTTGTGTATTTAATTAATCATACATTTGTTCATGCAGGCATGCTGCAAAGTCTTTTCCTGACCACAAGTACCTTGGCACACGCGTTCGTGATGATGGAAAAGTTGGAGAGTAGGTACTCTGAAATGGAATTTCATTTCTTTTTCTTAGGGAAACCTCTATTTACTTGGCTCCAATTTCACAGCTACAAGTGGATCACATATGGTGAAGTTAGCACTGCAAGATCAGCCATTGGTTCAGGCCTTGTATGCCATGGGGTACCGAAGGTTGGTGACACAAACCCACTTTTAACTACTGATAGTGAATAGAGGAGGAAAATAGTTGTGTTGTCTTGAAGTTTTTCTTTTGCTGCCTGATTATTCAAGTTGTTTCAAATGTGGCAGGGTTCTTGCGTTGGGCTATACTTCATCAACAGGCCAGAATGGATGATTGTTGATCATGCTTGCTCAGCATATTCTTTTATTTCAGTTCCTCTATATGATACTCTTGGTATGTGATTGGTAACTTCATGAATTCAGGTGGATTATCTCCAAGAATCATGGATCCTAATAGGGCGACCCTTTTGCTTTTTGCTCTGCAGGACCAGAGGCTGTCAAATATATAGCGAATCACGCATCAATACAAGCTATATTTTGTGTGCCACAGACATTTGACACTGTTAGTTTTCACATTGAAATCGTCTGCATTATTTAAAAGATGATTTCTTTATACGATTAAGTTCTTTATTTCAGGCTTTCAGATTTATTTATTTTATCAAGAGATTAAATTCTACTTCTACTGGAAAGGCCTGAAAAGTTGTTCTGATAGGATTAAAGGATGAAGCAATATCTGTCTTTTTGTCCGTTGCAGTAATGTTTTGCGTTTCTCATTAACCCATTGTTGGAATTACAGTTAGTCCGCTTCTTACCAGAGATTCCAACAGTACGTCTAATTGTGGTAAGCAAATCCTTTCCGTCCCTTACCAAAAAAGAAAAGCAAAATCATCACCCACAAAATGTTGGAGCTTGGTTGCTTTATAGAATTTGGCATCAATTTCACCAGATTTACCGCAGTTTTGGTTTCTATAATTATAGGTAGTTGGAGGTACAGATGATCAATTCCCACTGTTGTCATCAACAACTGGAAGGAAAATCATATCATACTCAAAATTTCTTACTGAGGTGAACTTGAATCCTCTCATTCCCCTGGAAGTTTGGCGTATCAAAAGGCATGATTACGTTGTTTATTCTTTTTGTTGACTCTATGAAATCGTTTATAATCTCTTAGGGACTTGCCAATCTTCGGCCTTTCAGTGCTCCTAAGCCTGATGATATTGCTACCATATGCTATACAAGTGGTACAACTGGGACACCAAAGGTTCGATTTTTCTATTTTATATCAGGATTTTCTTTCTCTCTGTCATAAATTGGTTAATATCTTTGAATTTATTGCCGAAAGAAAATCTTCTTGTTTTTCTACAATGTTGTTAGGGTGTTGTCTTGACTCATGGGAACTTGATTGCAAACGTGGCTGGTGCTACCTTTGGTATTGTATTATATCCTTCAGATATGTGAGTAGAAGATAGTTTGACAAAGTTGATTGTTAATTTTGCTTTCCCATGTTTTGTCTTTGTTTTTTCAGTATGGTAGGAGATAAAGGTTTTATTTTTTTGCCTCTTGACAGTTATGCCTCATACCTTCCTCTGGCACACATATACGAGCGGGCCAACCAAGTTCTGATGGTGCATTATGGATCAGCCGTTGGTTTCTATCAAGGAGTAAGAGAGTTAACACCGGCGCATTTTCTTTATCAGATTTCTTTGGGAGCATTTCCAAAACATATATACCATGCTTTTATGTCATCCAACAGCATATTTTCTTTTGTCAAATCTACAATAGTGTCCTTAAGTGTCTTGAAAATCTGTTGCTCAATCCTGCTATTGTCTTCTGCGGTATACTCAAGAAAGAAAATTTTCTGTGGTACAGTGCATACATGGTATAATTATTTCTTATTTGCAGTGAGATGGCAACATTTCTACAGTAGCTTACTAAACTTTTGATGAACCTCATGTAGTCAAATCTGGAAATTCTATGTTTTGGCAATCATAATTTTGCTGTAGTTACATTTACCACAACATGAAGTCCAGTCGAACAGTCGTGAGCATGATTTTCTTTTAAACTTGTTTTTGCAGGATCATCTGAAGTTGCTGGAGGATCTGGTTCTTCTTAAACCCACTATATTTTGCAGTGTTCCTCGAGTATACAACAAATTATATGCTGGGTAAGAATCTTTTCTTGCTTCCTAAAGTCGTCTTTAGTGGAAATACATTATGATCATTCAGCAGTCGACTCAAGTTATTTTCTTCCTGCAGAATCACTAATGCAGTAAAGTCATCTAGTCCTTTGCAACAGAGACTGTTTAGTTCCGCATATAATGCTAAAAAGCAAGCAATATTTAATCGTGAGTCTCAATTTATTTCCTTTATCCGATTTGACACTGGATCCTACCCTTGTTTCAATTTATTTCCCTTTTTTTTTTGGTTAATTAATGACTGCTTATCTGTAGCACCGTTTTGGGCCTGAATTTGAGGAAATTTCAGATAATCTGCCATTCTTTCTGACAATTGGTGTTCCCTGTTCCTTTTTTCAGGAAAGAAGTCATCCCTAATGTGGGATCGGTTAGTATTTAATAAATTGAAAGCAACGCTTGGAGGTAGAGTGCGCTATATGGTTTCAGGAGCATCACCATTGTCTCCTGATGTCATGGACTTCCTGCGAGTGTATGCTTACTGCTCCTTGCTTGAATATTTACATCCGGAAGTCCTTCATTGCTATCTACCTGATGATTTGTGATCGTGACAATTGTATTTCTTGCAGTTGCTTTGGATGTCAGGTTGTCGAAGGATATGGAATGACTGAGACATCTTGTGTGATAAGCAACATGGATGAGAATGATCTCTTATCTGGTCACGTGGGTGCACCTAACCCTGCATGTGGTGAGAACTATAAACGTTTACTGCATTCTTATGTTGATTCTGAGGGTCATTTACATCTCCTTCTGTTTCAGAAATAAAGTTGGCAGATGTTCCAGAAATGAACTATACATCTGACGATCAGCCATATCCACGAGGTGAAATCTGCGTCAGGGGACCAATTGTTTTCCAAGGCTACTATAAAGATGAAGCACAGACGTATGTGTTATTCTGCTATCTTCTTCAGTTTCTGTCCACCTGTGCGAGTACATTGTCAGCGAGTTCTTCAAACTGCAATTTTAACTTTTTGTCATTGGCTTGGCCAGGAGAGAAGTGATTGATGAAGATGGATGGCTTCACACAGGAGACATAGGACTATGGCTGCCTGGGGGGCGTTTGAAGATAATTGATCGGTGAGACATACAGAGTCTTGCAGTTTTCCTTGATAGAAACTTTTGCAGAAAAGTTCCTTCTTTACTGGTTGGTGTGTCTTTTGTCTGTAGTATTAGTTGCGCTCAAGGTTGAAAAAATGTTGATCAGTCTAGTTTGAGAAATCTGATTAAAGGTTTGGGAATTATATCCCCATATGTACTCAACCTCTTAAGTTGGTTCACCTTTAGTTGTTGCATGGCAGGAAGAAGAATATTTTTAAGCTGGCCCAAGGTGAATACATAGCTCCTGAAAAAATCGAGAACGTATATGCAACAAGCAAGTTTGTTTCCCAGTGCTTTGTGTATGGTAAAGACGCCTCCTCTGTGTGTGTGTGTGTGTGTTTGGGCACCATGGGTCACTTGCTTAATTTTGGCAGGTGACAGCTTCAATTCCTCTCTGGTAGTCATTGTTTCGGTTGAGCAAGATAATATCAAAGCATGGGCTGCATCTCAAGGTGTTAAGGTAATGCTCCAGGCCAAAAACCTTGCGAATCAAAGAGCAAAAGAAGTGTTTCATAAGGTCCGGTTTTGGTCATATTCTTAGAGCAAGCATAATGGCTTCTCTATCTCAAAATGGAATAAAGAATGTATTACTAATAATGCAATGACTCGTGAGACTACATATAACTCTAACAAAACAAGGATGAAGATTACATCTGTCTCTATTCATGCTCACTTGATGAATCGTTTCTCTGCACACACATTTTGAAAACTCCGAGCTTTGTGATTGGTGATCAAAAGGAAAGTACAGTCTTGCATTTTGCAGTATCTATGTTATGATTCTGTCGTAAAATCCTTTTTTTTTTTTTTTGGAAGCAGTATGAAGACTTGCAGCAGCTGTGTAATGATAAAAGAACAAGGGCAGCTGTCCTGGCTGATCTGGATGCCGCTGGAAAAGCAGCTCAGGTACTACTATTTCATTCATCAGTTCTTCACATTATGGTTTAGTTCCTCAACCATAACTTGTATGCGCAGCTGAGGGGATTTGAGTTTGCGAAAGCAGTGACTTTGACACTCGAACCTTTCACTCTAGAAAACGGTCTGCTCACGCCGACTTTCAAGGTAAGCACAACAGATTTGACAACAGTATGAAAGAAAATGCAGCATTGAAAGCAAGTTAAGTAAACAAAGTGGTAAAAGCTCTATATAATCTTTATGGTTCCATTCAATTTCAGATCAAAAGACCGCAGGCGAAAGAATACTTTGCTAAAGCGATATCAGACATGTACACCGAACTTGGAAGTTCTGATTCCTATTCCCAGAAAATGACATTATGAACTTTCAGACTTTATTCAGCAGAGATCATCTTTCCAGACTGTATAGTTTGTAGCCTTGTAGGAAAGAACTCATACATTAATGTACCTAAGTATACAAAATTGTACTTGTGTGTGTGTGTGTGTACATGATCATTACTTTAATCACTTTTGTTGTACAGTATTGAGCTCGTTTCAGTTTCATAAATTAACCGTATCCTTATTGCAACAAGACAAATTAACACGATATTCAAAAGGTTTGAGAAAATGCACGATAAATTATTTCTCGGTTTCAAAAATAAGCCTCTTATTATAAGTCGTGGATAGTAATAAAGTTACAAGTTTATTTGGCCAATCTTCCATTTTGCATTTTGTCTCATTTTACCTCTTAAACACAAAATCCAATGGAAAAGAAAACATCATCCAAACAACGGTCTGATTTACATTTTAAATTCTAACTTGAAACACTTTTTGTTAGTGTAATGACCATTTTTGAACTACAAATAGTTCAGTGACGAAATCTAACAAAGGAAAATCTTTAAATGACAAATTTGCCAAGTTTCCGTTGTTTAGTAATTATTTTTGAAAAAGTTCTTTTTTAAAGTGATTATAATTGACAGTATTTAATTGTTTAGTGATGACTCGTACTTGATATTTTCAAAATGTAGTTCAAAATATTTTTTTCAAAACCAACATCCAAAAAACTTTTCGCTCGAAATACCATTCAAACAACATTTTCATTTCCCATTTAGTTTTCAATTTAAAACACTTTCCATTTTTAAGTGGCAAAATGAAATGTAAGCTGACGTCCAAACAAACACGCATTTCGAGCTATGGTGATGGGATAGTGGGATGAATTAACATTGATTTATAGAACGCAGGAGTCAAAAATGTATGTTTTCTGGTGTAGTTATTTTCTGGGTCAGCTTTTCAAATTTTTTTTTTCTTTTTTCCCGACTTTATTAACAAAAGAAAAACATGAGAACCTTTGGTTCTTAATTGTGATCGTGACACTGTCCTAATGACTGTATTTCACACCACTATACGTTAGTGCTTTCATCTATTTACTCCATTTTCTTAGTGCTTTACTCGTCTTTTATTCTTCAATGTGATTTCACATGATGGGCATTTGAGATGAGAATCAAAGATGACTTCAAATAACATTAAGGATAATTTCTTTCCACCTTCTTTATTTTTTGAAATAAAATTTTCATTAATCTTTAATACATCTCCATCACTTCTTCTTTTTTTTTTTTTTTTTCCTTCTTAAAAATAACTATTCCTCCTGACTCAGGTTTGTTGTCCAATTTAAAATTTTACTTTCAGAACAATTTGAACTAAAATTGAAAACACAAACTGAATAATAATTTTGAGACGGAAGGAATATTTAATAAATTATTACATTAACTAGTCTAAATCGTCCTGCAATAATAGAAACAAAAATAATAACGAAACAAAAATTGCAATACGTTGATTTTATAACTTTATTATCAAATTATAGTTCACTACTTATTGTTAGTAAAATTTTTCTGTATGTGGTGTATAAATCTAAGTCAATTTATCTGTGTGGTTATATAATAAAGTTTGCTAAAATTCTTTACAAAATTGACTTAAAAACGGTGACATTCATTGAGTGAACGAATAATTTGACCAAAATTTTACTAAACGAAGAAAAAACACGCACTGGAACACCTTCATCCACACGCACAACAGAAGACGGAACATCTCCTCCTCCAACTCCAACTACTTTTTGGCTAAGCAAAAGCAATTTCGATCTTCACAAGCGAAAATTTTCCAATACTTAATTTCATCAGCCAATCGAATTTGAAGCCACAAAGTATACGATTTCGATTCGATCGTTCGATCTGTTTTTTGGACACAGTTGCCGAGAGATTATCTTGATTCCGGATTCAGGGGATTTGAAGCGGCGTCGTTGAGGCAGATGAGGAGTTCGTCGGATTGAATTTCGGCTCGAGCTTTATTTTCTAATAGAGATGTTGTCGAATCAATTTCAGAACGGAATGGAGACGGCGAAGCTGCTGTGGTCGCGGCTTCCGAACGACGACGATTCGGAAGGTAATATTGGAATGTATAAGAAGACTGACGGTGGCACGGTGGAGAGTCTTGACTATGAAGTGATCGAGAATTATGCATATAGAGAAGAGCAGGTTTTTAGCCTCTTTTGTTCTGGGTTTTACTTAGCTCAAATTCTTGTCATAGTTCCTGTATGATTTTGTTCGTTAATATATTCTTTTGTTGATTTTTGGGATTGACAGGCACAAAGGGGGAGACTTTACATGTACTATGCAGTAGGAGTAAAATGGTTCTTCGCGTTGTTAATTGGGATTGGTGAGTTTTTTGGCCCATCATTTCGGATTTTTTGCATTCTGATTTTGTTGTCTCCCTATTCGTTTGAGT
This sequence comes from Oldenlandia corymbosa var. corymbosa, assembly GCA_949775105.1. NCBI lineage: Eukaryota > Viridiplantae > Streptophyta > Magnoliopsida > Gentianales > Rubiaceae > Oldenlandia > Oldenlandia corymbosa. The sequence goes on along the minus strand of OX459126.1, from coordinate 14,719,133 downwards.
TGATACGAGCAAGCGCCATGTTTAGCTTATAAAATGATTAAATTAGGTCGCTGTTACTTGAGTAAAATGTTAGTCATGCATTCGAACTAGTATCTTATAGTAGCATAGACAATGTCCAATACAGTCTCAATCTTTTTTTTTTTTTCCGGATATTTACTATCTGATGATCGTTTTGGAAGGCAAACAAGTTGGGCAAAAATGGAACATTAGAGACTTTGGTGGACTTTTTGAATTATTGTGATGGCCTGTCTTGTAGTTCGCAAAATTTTGAATGCTTTATCATATGCTCTAGGTTCTCCTTTAGTGTAACTTTGCTTTTCTTGTTATCTTTCAGGCACTGGATTTGCTGCTGTTTTCATCAATATTTCTGTAGAGAATTTTGCAGGATGGAAGTATTCATTGACTTTTAGCATAATACAAAAGTCATACTTTGCTGGATTTGTCGTATACATATTGTTCAACTTAGCCCTAGTATTGTCTTCTGTATATATTATTACACATTTTGCTCCAGCAGCAGCTGGATCTGGGATCCCTGAAATTAAGGGTTACCTGAATGGTAATTTTCTCTATGCTAGCCAGGTGTTTCAGCCTTTTAGATGTGTTAACTTTATCTTATTGAATTGTTTTATTCGGGAGTGTGGTAATAACTAATTGTGCCGTTTCAGGAATCGACACACGAGGAATTCTTCTTTTCAGAACATTGATTGGAAAGGTTGCTGTTATTCTCATGCTTTAATTTTGCTTGGTGTGGAAGTCCGAAGTTTGACATTTTTTCGTTCTTTCTGTGGTAGATCTTTGGTAGCATAGGTTCAGTGGGAGGTGGTCTGGCTCTGGGTAAAGAAGGTCCACTTGTACATACTGGTGCTTGTATTGCTTCTTTGCTCGGACAAGTAAGTTTAATCAGAGAATGGATATGGTGTTTGAGTGTCTTCTTTCATGCTGCAATTTCACATGCAAAATTCTTACTTGCCATCATGCAGTAGTCATGTCATATTATGCTTATTCTTCGACTCACATGTCTTTGATTTTCCTTTATATTGCTTGAAGTTTCATGCAAAACGTTACTAATTCTAGCTTCATTCTAAACAAATGTTACTTCTTGGAATTCAGGGTGGATCAACTAAGTATCATCTAAGCTCAAGGTGGCTGCAGGTGTTCAATAGTGAACGAGATCGCCGTGATCTTGTAAGTTATTGATTTTTAAAGAAGGCTTCTTATGTGAGTTTGTCTGGTCCTTTATGTTTTGCATGCTGTCATGGTTCATTGATTTTGCAATTAGGTGGATGTGTGAAAACTGTCTGGTGATTCCAGTAGTTGTATCAGTGTATTAGTGCCTTTTGACCATAAACAGCAATGAGTTCAAAACTCAGTTCACATTCTTCTGGCACAATAGAAGCCGAAGCTAACTCGTTGCTTCTGTATAACATGTAGAATGAGTGTAAAGTGAGAGCATTTGGCTTATTGATGAAATGAAATCCTAGAGTACTTGTGCTTGTGACAATAACAGCTTCAGAATGGAATTCTTTTCTTATTTACTGTTGCAAATTCATGAGTTATTTTTAGGATAGAATGGCTAAGTTATTTGAGTACAAAAAACTGTCGGGAGCACTGGGGATTGTGAGTGAGCTATATGTTCAACTTTATTATGCTTCTCTAAACATATCGATCTTTGCATTTTCATTATTCTCATCTTGAGATGCACATTTATATGGAAGTTTAAAATTAGCAGTTGAAATCTGTTCAATCACCCTTGAGTTAATGAAGATCCTTGCTTTTTGAAACCCGTCATTCATATTGGTGTTTTCTTAACTGCTGTATCATTACGCATGATTTATGTGACTACAGTTCCATTTTTAAAATTTCCTTCTGCTGATTATGCTTCTGGTAATGTAACTTTTGATGATGTTGATTCAATGATAAGGAAGTTGTTTTTTATATGCAAACAGCGAGAAGAGGTGAAAACCTCTGAAATGTGCTCATTTTAATTGGTTTAATGTTTCAAAAAGGTAACCTGTGGATGTGCAGCAGGAGTTGCCGCTGCTTTCAGAGCTCCAGTTGGTGGTGTGTTGTTTGCACTTGAAGAAGTGACATCTTGGTATGCCCATTTTGTTCCGTCTTATTTTGGACAATTTACCATATAGCTCGATGCTTTATCAAATTTAGCTTTGTATCTGATTTTTGGGTCCTGTTTTCTGTCGTGCCTATGTTATCTTAGAAAATAACATATCAGTTAACTGGAAAATAACATAATAGCAATAGTTGATAAGACACGCCAGGGTGAAGTAAGAAGGGTGTTGGAGGGCACAATCCCCCTTTCTTACCTCTCTTTCTCCAATTCATTCACTGTGCTGAGAAATAAGAGAAACTGGTGATCTATTAAACAGTGATGGGTTGAAGTTTAAAAGGGTAGAGGAAGGTGAGAATTGAATAAATAATGTCTTTCTGCACAGCTTCTCATCTAATAGGTGTAACATGATTGAGAAACGGCCGAAACTTTACTGGCAGCCTGTGTGTGAGGGGATTCTGATGGACCTAATTTGGTCTGTCTTATCTTCTGTTTATAAGACTCTTTTTTGTGATTTGAACTTGTTTCCTTACTCCTCAGCTGCTCTTACTGCAGCACCTATGCTCCCTTCAATCATAACTTCTTCTTTTTTTTTTCTTTTTTTTTTCCTTTCTTTTTTAACTTCAATCATTGCTGAATTTTACTGGAAAAATTTAAATCAGACTTACACTGTTCAGTTGCTGTGTTAATCATTTTCCTCTATGTTATTATAGGTGGAGAAGTCAACTTATGTGGCGTGTGTTCTTTACTTCTGCAATTGTGGCTGTTGTTGTGCGTATTGCTATGGGTTGGTGCAGGAGTGGAAAATGTGGCCATTTTGGATCAGGAGGCTTTATTATCTGGGATGTCTCTGAGTAAGGATCTGAACTTTGGGTTCAAATATCCTATCTATCTCCGATTAATTTGTTTAGCTGAGAAATTACTTTTGAATGTTATAGTGGGCAAGAGGACTATTCATTTATGGAGTTACTGCCGATGGCAGTTATTGGAGTAATTGGTGGCCTTCTTGGTAAGCGCAATAAATTGATGGCATACGCTTGCATTCAGAATGAATGTAGCATTTGAAATTTCTGATCTTTCTTTTTTTTTTTTTGCAGGGGCTTTATTTAATCAACTTACTCTCTATATAACTAATTGGCGTCGGAATTATTTGCACAAGAAGGGAAACCGTGTAAAAGTAAGTTTCTGATATTGTCTAGTCAGCTATGGGAATGTCTGCTGATAGATTTACTTATTCTTTTGAAATTAAGTTCATAAATAATGGCAATCTCACAATTTGATGGTTATCTCCCAGATCATTGAAGTGTGTCTCATCTCTGTGATCACCTCTGCTATCTCATTTGGGTTACCACTGTTTAGAAAATGCACTCCATGCCCCGAAGCTGATATTAATGCTGGCATTGAGTGTCCACGTGCCCCTGGAATGTATGGAAATTATGTCAATGTAAGAATTTCTCTGATCTTAAAGTTCTTATTTATGGAACAAATGAAGAATTGCCTCTATACTTTTTAATACTCCCACTGAGAGATTGGAAGGGGAATTATATACAGCAGCTATCAGCTCTCTGGTGCTCAAACATGGACAAAAATTGAGATTAACAGAATAGAGAATGATGTGTAACATGTGTTACATGTGTTCTTACAATAGATTAGAGGGAGTAGATAATTTATACATGAAAAACTAATTAGGGTTAGGGTAACAGCGCTGGTTTAAACCTGACTTTTAAATTTTGATATGCGCACAATTTGGGATCCACTAATGTTCTTCGCCATTAATGTGAGGACTTTTCTGTCTGCAGTTCTTTTGCAGTAGTAAAAAGGAATACAATGACCTTGCAACCATATTTTTTAACACTCAGGTTGGTTTCCTTTCCTGACTATTGCACTCTTTCTCCAATGCACATAATGTGCAGCAACAGTTCATCTTCAATTGCTCTGCTTAATTTGTTAAGGTATGCCTTGCAGGATGATGCTATTAGGAACTTGTTTAGTGCAAAGACAATTCACGAGTTCAGTGCACAGAGCCTCCTGACATTTTTGGTATTATATCTTTTTTTCTTTTAATTTCCTGCTTATTGGCATTTTTTTGAAGATGAATTTAGAAGTTTCTCTCTTTCTTAGCATCGCTTATTTTGAAAAGCTTGGGCAAGCAAATACTATGGTTCATATTAGTGCTCTTTTGCCAATTATAATAGCAACATAACACATTGAATTTCATTTTCAAATCATTTAAGTTTGGAGGATGGTATTCGGTGAAATGGTTATAATCTGAGTTTATAACAGAACTTCTCTCATGCGAAGTTTAGTTATTTTTCTGGGAGTTTTTAAGATCTGATGAGCACTTCATATCTGCATTTGATTTATGTGCTTGATAAAAACTGGCATTTTAGCCTGGATAAAACAATACGAAATTTCTTCTTGCATTTTAATCTGCACAACTGGTGGGTGAGACTGATTTGTTTCTTTTTTTTTTTTTTTTGGGCTTAGGTTATGTTCTATGCATTAGCGGTGGTAACCTTTGGAACTGCAGTTCCTGCTGGTCAATTTGTTCCTGGTATAATGATTGGGTCAACCTATGGACGCTTAGTTGGGATGTTTGTTGTAAATTTCTACAAGAAGCTGAATATCGAAGAGGGAACGTGAGTCTTTTATTGCTTTACAGTTCTATGCAACTGTTCATTCCAGCGTTATTGTTGTAACATTCACAGATTCCAAAACAAATGGTTGGGATTCCTTCTGCTGATGGATCTCTTTAGAATCTGAATAATGTATATTTTCTACTAGCTTTGCCATGACACTGGAGAACTTTTAGAATGCAAATATTCTTGTACTGGACCTATCATATGAAGATTGAGTGTGGGGCTTTTGTGATTCTTGGCTATTTCATTCTACTCTGCCCCTGATAAGTTATCTGAACTTGTTGTATCCAGGTATGCTCTGCTTGGCGCTGCTTCATTTCTTGGAGGTTCCATGAGGATGACAGTCTCTCTATGTGTCATCATGGTGGAAATCACGAACAACTTAAAGCTCTTGCCTCTTATCATGCTTGTTCTTCTAATATCAAAGGTAAAGCAGCGAAGGTGTTGCTGTATCATCTGTCATTTCTACAAGTCTACTTAAATTTGACTAAATTGCTTTGTGCAGGCAGTTGGTGATGCTTTTAATGAGGGGTTATACGAGGAACAAGCTCGGTTAAGAGGCATTCCGCTACTTGAATCGAGACCAAAATACCAGATGCGAAGTATGACAGCAAAGGATGCATGTGGAAATCAGAAGGTTGATGCCCTTTGAATTTCTAAAGATATTCATTCCCTTTGTTCGACACTTTTGATGTTGGTAATGCTGGCCTGGCTTATAAATTGAAGTGTTTGTTTTCTTGTTTGGCATCAAACATTTTGTATTTTTCTCTGTTAAATTTGTGTATAGCTGTTGTCATTAAAGAGTAACTTGACCTTAACTCTGATTTTGCTGATAAAAAAGATGCATTTCTGGTGAATGGAGAAAATTTTTGTGTTTTGGATATGAAAAATTGTAAATTGACTATGGTTTCTTTGTATACAATATCTTTGAATTGTGAGAGCCATTGCTTTCCGATTTGTATTTTATTGTCATTCCTTTGCCTTCGCATAATACATAGAGATGGTGTTGCCTTCTATCCTGCAGGTTGTATACTTTCCTCGTGTTGTCAAGGTTTCTGACATTGTTTCTATCTTGAGGAGTAATCTTCATAATGGATTCCCTGTAAGTCTGAGGTATCAATTGGTGTTCTTCAGGAGAACTTTCATGTGACTTTTTAGTAATATATTTTGCTCTGTTTATCCAGGTTATTGATCACACTAGGAATGGGGAAACGCTTGTGATTGGCCTCATATTGAGAAGGTTAAAGATTTATCTGTATTTTCACTGTTTCATTTTGGTGCTACGTCTTTTTGAAAAGCTTATTGCAAAATGGGCTGTATCGCTGAATAAAGTAATTAACTAAAGCTTGCATGTTTTCTGTGATGTAGTCATTTGTTGGTGCTTCTACAATCGAAGGTTGATTTTCAACATAGTCCTTTGACTGGTGATGTGGGTGGTACCCTGCCAATCAGGTAAAGCAGGATTTTGATAATACGTCATAATTAAATTTCTGTTGATATTCATCATTTAAAGGACCCTTTTCGTGCAGGCATAATCTGAGTGAATTTGTGAAGCCTGTTTCTAGTAAAGGATTATCGATTGATGATATTTATCTAAGTCAAGATGATCTGGAAATGTACATTGATCTTGCTCCGTTTGTAAATCCATCTCCCTACGTTGTACCTGAAGACATGTCATTATCAAAGGTGATAACTTCCCTTGTTATACACAGTTATACTTGAATGTTTGGTGCTATTTTTATTACTCTCTGATTCGGCATTGTGTATCTTTTCTAATCAATGTTTGGTTGGTTACTAGGTTTATAATCTTTTCCGTCAACTTGGGCTAAGGCATATATTTGTTGTTCCCCGTGCTTCCCGTGTTATTGGCATGATAACAAGAAAAGACTTACTAATTGAGGTAATTCACCTGCACTAATTTATTTATTTTTACAGAAAATGCTTTTCAGTTTATATCTTAGCTTTGGATAATCATTGGTGGTTTAAATTGCAGGATGCTGAGGATTCCGCTGCCGTTGAGCTCCAATCCACCAGTGTAAGGTCTCTATCCTGCTTTTAACCATCTATTTTACTACCAGCCTACTATTACCTGAAATTGCATTTCTGAAGTTCAAAAACTTGAGTAACATCACGCACTTGAACTTAATCAATGCTTTTTCTTCCATTAATGCAAGCGAGAGGAGTGTTCTCTCATCTGCCACTTGTTGCATTTAGCAACCCTGTCAGGCTACCTGATGGTAATATCTGTTTTCATATAAAAACTCTATGACAATAGTTGGTACTCCTAGTCCAGTAATCTGTTTCTGAAGAAAAGTTCCACATACTGATTTACCTACTGGCTAAAATCATTGGCAACTTATAAAGCAAGTCTCTTTTGCTTATGCATCTCATTAGATGTCATATCGTTTCACTAATTTATGCATCTCTTTCTTGTTGGAGGGTCTTTGATTTATATGGTAAGAGGAAAGCAACATTTTGTTTTGGCATATTTTGCGAGTTCTGATTTAGAGTACTTTGTTAGCAGAGATCAGAAACATGACAGAAGACTACACAGAAGACATTCAGAAGGTGAAAGGCCTCTACTTGATGGGCTTCTGGCATGAACACTAATTAGCTAGCCTGATGGTACTATTAACTGAAGACTACTACTAATTCCATATCTCCATCTTTTGCCTATCATTGATTGTATTATTTCGTAAGCGAAATTCCAATTCTTTTTCTCCCATCATTATCTCTCCTATGTAGGTTGTATACCCCTTGTAGGAGATGTACATAAATGTATTCATTATTCACCATTCAGTTGGGTTGATCAAATGTCAAAAGAAAAAAGAAAACAAAAGAATACTCCACTTTATTCTTTTAGTTGAATTAATCAGAAATGTTTACTATCTTCCTGCGTTTCATAACGAGAAATATTTGATTACAAGGAAGCTACAAATTAAAAAAATTACTTTTCTACTGTAAAATAGTCTGTTTTTTTGGTCGCTTGGAACGGCTTCTTTCTGAACAAATGGGATGTGTCACTAGTATAAAATAGTCGAATTCGTAGAATTGTTTTTCCATCCACGAGTCTCGAACTCAAGACCTCGCTTAAGGGAATTAAAGCACCTTACCAGTTTGGCCAAGCTAAGTGTTGGTAGGATTTCTTTTTGTTGTACCTGATTATGTAATATCATTAGGTTGAGTTCAGCTCAATCCACATCTATTTTGTCCTCCTTTTGTTTTCATAGATATTGTAAAGACAGAAATTTTGTCATCAGATGGGCGCCAATGGAGTGTTTTATCTGGTACAGTTGAACTTCCAACCTCGTTGTGATTAATCTTTTCAAGATTGTTCTTGGTTCATCTTTATTAAGTGTTTTGCAGGGTTCTTGATTAATAGATATTCCTTTTATCTCAAAATTATTATCCAATTTGAGATTTCACTTTTAGTATAATTTGAACTAATAAGTATAATTTGAACTAATAATGAAAACCTAAACTGGACAATAATTATGGGACGGAGGGATAATACGTTGTTTACTGATATACATCAGGTCTCTAATTCCGGTGTCCCGACACATTGTTTTTGTGAATATCTGTTTTTGTAGGTGTTGTGATCGGAGTTTAACCAGATAGTGTTAAATTGTGTTTCCATCGTCATTTAATTAATAAAAAAAAACCTAAATATTACTCTTTCTGTAATGATGTATGATTTCTATGCTATAAAGACAGAATTTCCAAAAAAAAGGGAAAAAAAAGTTTATTTCTTTTAATACTATCCTACAAGCAATACAAGTATTTGAAAAAGATTTATTTCTTTTAATATAATTAAATATGTCAATTGGATTATAATTCTTAGTATTTACATTTTTCTTTAAAATTGTAGTTCATAAAATAAATCTAAATCGCTAATATCTAAACTATCATTGTGTTTTAAGGAGTTTTGAAGGTTAAAACAACTCTTTTCTAACTTTTTGTCATCAAATAATTTTAATTTTTTCAAACTAAATAGAAAACCAAAAAAAATTTTCGCTCATTTTAATTATGTAATGATGAGATAACCAATCAACTTCGTAGTGCTGAGATAACTCTATTAACTATGTAAAGAAAATAATCAGTTTTGAAAATATTTTGAGGGGTTCTAATAGTTTCATTCTCTACATTTTCATCAAGCTGCGTATTTCTAAGAATTTTACTTTTTTCTTCAAATTTAGGTTCTATGTTCATCTTAACACCAATTTCATGGTTGAAGTTATAGCATTTTCAAACCCATCTTTTTTGTATTTTTTTTAAAAAAGTATTGAGACCTTTTAATTATTCTATAAAATAAAGAAAGTCATATATGAATGTCAAGTAGTCGATTTTTTTTTTAACAATTGGTCAATGTTTATTAATACTAAAATTTTTTAATATATATATACATATACGTATACATTATATTCATAATTACATACATAGATACACACACACACATATATATATGTATATATTACATGTATATTACGTGTATATATATATGTATATATAGACATACGTACAGGTGCCCTCCCAATTCTGAGGCCTTAGTCGATGGCCTATTTTGCCTAATGGAAGAGCCGCATTTGTTTGAAAGACAAGTCAAACAAAAAGAAAACACCCAGAGAAAAAGCACTTGTTGTGGAGTCAGACAATGTAAAGTCTGAATCATTGGTTAAGGATATCCCGGAAGGAGGGATCTCAATTGCATCGTCTGAGTCTACATGATCCATGAATTCACCTGGATTGGAGAAGAAAGGTATAAATTTTGAAAATATAGTTCTTTGAAGCATTTCCTAAATGATCATAATTTCAATCTTATGGCCACTTCTGATTTTGTAATCTCAATTGCATCCCTCTTCCTAATGTTATCGTTTTTGCTTACTATGCAGTAAAAGCTCCTTCTACGAGCTCCCGGAAGTGGTATAACCACATGGATGAAGTTGCAAGAGTCCTGCAAGAATATGACGATGAGGAGCAGGAAGGTGATGAGGATGAGATCCTGCACTAATATGACAATGAAGAGGTAGAATTAGATGAATATACAGAGGACACAAGTATTCTGAATCTCTATCAAAGGCTCCGAGATGAATGTACCCTTAAAGGTATTAGGCCTTCACTTTCTAGTGGTATGCCTTGATTTATGTACAAGAAACCCTCAGAAGCTAAATTGCCCAAGGAAAAGATGAGAGGAATAATCTCTAGCCAATGTGGTCTCTGTGCAAACTACATAGGTTGGCAAAATGGAGTGGAGCCTACCAGATGTTGTGAAATAGAGCTGCCTGTGCCAGAATACAAGCCGCCTTTTCAAATTTCCGAGTAGGCAAAGATTTTTGAGGAGCTAGGTTTAATGTAATCATCCTTGTGGATGCAAATCTGTTGTCTGTGAGCGTTGCTGTGTAACTTCATCTTAAGTAGCTATGTTGGTATATTCTTAAAGGCTAGTGGCACCATTCTTTAGTCCTTCTAAATGTGGCAAACTCAACTCTATTACTAGTGGCTTCAGTGTGCCGTCATCTTGTAGTAAGAGATATTGATATATGCAGAATCAATTACATTCGAATTGTTGCAAAGTGAAGATGTAAAGTACAAATTTTTACATGCAGAACTACTAATTTGTTGAAGAGATCATGAAATATATCAGAAACTTGCATCAACATCTTTCATGTCGAAAACATTCATTTGAACAACCTTCCCCTTTCATCTTTTTTGTATCTACATTATTTAATTGGTTTTTTCCTGATGCTTACCACAAACCATTCCTAGCATTCTCCCCATCAGCTTCGCGGAAGAATACGGTGAAAGGATTTTCATTGAAGAAAACAACTTCAAACCGACGATGTTGTCTTGAACTTCTCTTATTATCTTTGTGAAATCATTAAGTAGAGTGGATTTTTGGATTGTTTTCTTAAAGAACATCGAACTGGCAACTGATCTGAATCACACTACTCCAGGGGATTATTATAGTATTTCAGCACCCTCTCGGGTATTGTCTTTTCACAAATGCAACATTTTTATCATATCAATCAGATTTTAGTTCACTCTTTCTATCCTATAATAATATTATTACAGCAAAACTCCGAAGAAGTGAGGCCAAATTCTAACTTGTAGTTTTTTCCTTTATATTTTAAATTCTTTGAAAACTTTCTCCACTAGAACACATTTTGTCTTGCTCCCAAATGAAAGAATATAATTATGATACGTAGTAATTCAATGTTATTTTATTTTTTCCCAAAAAAGCTAGGGAGGAATTGGAAAACATTAAAAATGACAATTCAATGTTGAATCAAAGAAAAAATGATTTTTAAAACCAGTCCAAATGGGAAAAATATTGATAATAAAAAACATTAAGTGAAATTGGTTCAATGCTGGAAAGAATGGGTATAATAGAGATTTTTAAGCTCATTTAGCCATTACAAGGGGACCTCAACACTAAGTTCTTTCATAAATGGGCCAACGGGAAAAATGGTAATAAATGGATAACTGAACTTCAAAATGATGCAGGAGAGTTGTTACAATGTCCAACACAGATGAGTAACCTGATCTTACAGTACTTTGCTGGAATTTATGGGCAAGTGGAGTCTTTTACTCAAAATGGTCAACATCTCCTTTTTTTCATAAGCCTCCTCAATAACGTAGAGGAAGTGTTGTCACCTGATCAAACTACCTTACTGGCTTGGCCTTTTACGGCCTCTGATCTCTGGCAAGCAATCAAACAAATGTCTCCGTGGAAATCTCCGGGTCCCGATGGAATGCCAGCTGGCTTTTATCAAAGATACAGGGACATTGTGGGCAATGATGTTGAGCAATCAATTCTAGATGTAATCAACAAACAACATTTTCCAGAGGAGTGGAACTAGACAAATATACTAACCATGTCCATCCCAATAACTTCCGGCCTATCAGTCTCTGTAATATCAAGTATAAGATCATTACAAAAATGATCACGAACAGACTCAAAGTTGTCATGCCGGACCTGATTGATGAACACCAAAATGGCTTTGTGCCAGGCAGAAACATCAGTGAGAACATACTAATTGCTCATGAAGTATTGGAATTTACCGACGGCAAAGAAGCCAATTGGCGAAGAAACCCTAGAATAGTGGTGTGACGGCCTAGGATCGGAAGGTTAATACCATGAAAGAATAATTGTCTATATTATTTACATGATATAATATGGTATACATAGTACAATAGTGTAACAACCCTAGCCGTCTATGTAAGAAACCCTAGTTAGGGTTTCGATTATTATATATTCTATCATATCATCGAATTGATCATCTTTAGCCATGTTTTGATGCATGTGAATCTTTCTTTATTGTTTCTATAAGAATCTTTTGTAGGTTTCATTTAGTTCACTGAATTCCAGCTACTCATTGACCGTAAGTAATTAAGCCTACACTTTGGTATACAACTTTGTTAAAGGATTTTTTTTTTCTAAATTATCCCTAACATGTTGTATGGTCTGCTCAGTTCCTTGAATTCAAGGGTTTTTGTCCCTAAGGTATGCCATCAATAAATTTTTCATACTTCTCATCGACTCTGTTAATTTGGATAAGTTGGCACGTACGTAACTGTATTGTATTTTGGTTCATCAAATATTAATTTGTTACTCCCTCCGTCCCAAAACAATAGTCCACATTGAGTTGAATTTTGTACTGTTTTTAATACAAATTTGAAAACTCAATGTGGACTATTTTTTTAGGACGGAGATAGTAATTTTTAGTTTATATATGTATGAGAGAGTAAGCAGAAATTGGGAAAAGAAAGTCCTCTGCTTGATGCGATGGGCTTTGATGTCATGTTTACTATTGTGTGTATAGACATTTTGGGTCAACACTGTCATAAAATCCATATTGGTATAGGAAACTTAAAAATGGTTACTTCCTTTTTATTATGTCTTTTTTTTTTTAAAAAAAAAAATCATGTTAGTTCAGTTCGCGGTTTTAAAAATTAGTAACCCTAGCTAATAGCATACGAATAATCAGAAACCCTCTATAACTTTTTTTCTGAGATACTTGGGACTACGTGATGATTCTTTAGGAATTCCAAAGTTGCAAAATTGAAAAGCTCACACCGGATTTTAATTTTAGCTTCATAATTTGAGGGTGAAATCATTTCCACAAAGGGTATATATGAAAGTTTAGAGGACAAAATGAGTTGTACCCTACTGGTGTTTGACTAAATTAAAAAAGTTGAAACTGGAACTATTTTTGTGGGACAGAAGGAATAGTAAAAAATGTGGTGTAATAGTTTAGATTCTAGACCCTGGTACCAACAAGGTTTCTTTTCCTTGCCTGGTAATATATGTACAGCTCTATTCGAATCCGCGAGAACATGCACAAAATGTCCATCCAAAGGTTGCAAGCATATTCCGACGCTTGTTGTCCCCGTGTGGACCGCACCCAAATTTGAGTTCACAATTTTTACTGACAAACAATCTCTCAAGTAATGGAAAATATGAAATGAATTTAAAGATTTTTATGTCAAAAATGAACAATGAATTTGTATAATATACTGTAGCATCTTAAGTTGCATGCAGGGATTGAATAAAAGAATCTAGCGAGGAATGGACTTAAATTTGGTGATGTGCACAAACACACCATGGGATTTGGAATTTTTTTTTTTTTTTTTTTTTTTGTTTCCATGGTTTGTCCAGTGAAGTCACCCACTTCTACCTCTTCATTTTTTTCTTGTCTAGTGTACGTAGAAGGAAGATGAGAAAGACAAAAGAGTCATTTCATAATAATAAAAATACTATGTATAAGTTTACGCTCTTAATTAATAGGAATCGGATCATATACATTCTCTTTAGGAATTTCATTTTTGAACATGTGTAACTTCGATTATACAATGATTAATTCATTGTTCAACTCTCGTCAAGAGTTTAGTGGGGAGCATATATATATATATATATATATATATATATATATATTATTGTTTAACAACATTAGGGTGAACGGTCCGGTCCTGATTTGTGGAAAACATTACAATATAGTCTCTTCTCTTCTTTTTTTTCTTTTTTTTTTTTAAATCTAAAAAACCAGATGTCGCAGCTAAATGATAAAATTAGATTTGGTTTATCATCTAGACTTATAATTGATGAAAGAATACAGGTTGAATTCGGCGAAGGAATTATAAAAAAAATTAAAAAAAAAAATCAGGAAATACACTTTCTTTAGCGAATTCTCGATGAATTTCAGCATCATCATTCTTTTTCCTTTTAATTAATTCATAAACAACATATTCTGCATAGACCAAAGTGCATATAAGATATCGATCTTATTTAAGTGATAAGGAACATATAAATATATATATATATATATATATGTAGAATTTTCGAGATTGAATGAATTTGTTGGAACGCAGTGTCCATCAGTGAACCCAAGAAAATGGGATGAAAAAGTGTAATTCAAAACTCAATGCTGGAACGTAAACTGTGTTTTCCGTCAACAGATTACGTTGAAGAATTTCAGAATTTCAGGTTATGCCATAATTGCATATTAATTTTCCCTATCTTTTAGTCCCCTACACAAAGGAAGCTCATAATTGCTCTTTTTGACATTTACCATGAACCAAATAAACTCTGTAAGTAGGAAAACTCCCCAAATATAGAAATTATTGACTAACTGACTAAAATCATTAAGAAATCCTACCAAACTTATTCAATCGATTTCGAACTAAATAACTCAATGAATTATCATCTTTAATCACACATTAATTATCTGTTATTATCCTGTGGAGTTTTGGACGTATTTTCGAAATAAGATCGATGGGAAAAAATCTATAAATATAGTGATATTTAGCTCATCTAGTCATCTGTTAATTTTTTTTGTATAGCTTCAGCATCCATTCTCGCAACTTTGCTGCCACATTTCCAGTTTCTCCTCCAGGTAATTCTCTCTTTCTAAGGTGCTTTTCTTTGATATATTTCTTTATTTATTTATTTTTCAGGCACAAAATTGTGTATTGGTTATAGAATGTGAGAAGTTGAATTCAATTCAGTTGTATTTCAAGTCCCTTTAATCGTTTCAGACAGTTTTTATCTTTCGACCATTTGCCTACTAGCGTCATGTATTAATCTTTATAAATTTCGTAGTATTTGTTTAAATTCATTATAAAAAATTTAGGAAATTTCAATCGATTTTCCAAATATCTGTATATGTATGAAAAAAGCTAGCTTGACTTTTCAAAAGGGATCGAAGGGGCTTCATCTTGAACCCTAAAATCCGCTTTTTGACTTCGTCCATCCTACTATATTTTAGCATAAATGAGAGGGTCAAATTCTTTGTAAGAAAGACAAAGAAACAACGAATACTTATTAGTAAAAAAAAAAAAACAAAGGTTAGCCTATGCGAATTTCTAGAGTTTCTTACCATTGCGTTTAATCAGCTAAATGACTCATTTTCCAGATAACAAAAATTACTCTTATCCACAAATTAATCCGAATATTTTGTGGCTCAAATAATGAAAAATTCTCTATAAAAACCACATAAAAAAAAATTAAGAACTTAAGCTACCAAATAACTGCCATCATCTCATCCTTAATTTGTACATTAAGGAGAGTAAGGGGCAAAGAGAAATCTCTTTAGCTTTCAAAATCTTTGGCTCTGTATTACTCTCCTTTGTACATATATGTTTTAGATACTATATATATATTTAGTTTCTATAGGGTGCATTACCAGGTGATTGTGTAGATAAAGTACCCCTAATACCTTAGAAATTAATAAAAGAAAAATTATATCAGAACTTTTATTTTATTTTTTTGGGCATCTTGTTACAGTTTGAAGAAGCAAGGAAAAAAAATACAGCAAAAATGGCCGAACAACTTTACAAATCAAAGATCACTCCTTATGTCTTCGGTTCTTGGATCATGGCCGCCTTTGGAGGCCTTATGTTTGGTTACGACATTGGTATTTCTGGTATGTACGTAACATTTCCTTTCATTTATTCTTTTCCAATTCTCTCTGACAATCAATTTTATAATGACTATAGTCTCGTCAACTGAATCATTCATTCAATGATACTAAATAATCATTTGATGAATAAATTTAGATATGTGAATTATGCTTTTTTTTTTATTATGGGTTGATATTTATAGGTGGTGTGACTGGCATGGATGATTTCTTGTTATATTTCTTCCCAAGAATTTATGAGAGGAAAATGCATGCAAGTGAAAACAACTACTGTAAATATGATGATCAAATCCTTCAGCTCTTCACATCATCCTTGTATTTGGCTGCCCTTGTTTCAAGCTTTTTTGCATCAAAGGCATGCTCAGTCCTTGGACGCAAGCCAACCATTCTTTTGGCTTCCACCTTCTTCATGGCTGGTGCTTCTTTGAGTGCTGCTGCTCAAGCTGGTTGGATGCTCATTTTGGGTAGAATCCTCTTCGGTATTGGAGTTGGTTTTGGAAATGAGGTAACTAAATAATTCTCATTTCAATTGACCATCCCGAGCAATAATGTCACCCGACAGGATCCTCTGCACCTGTCTCATAACAGGTCTAGAGGATCCTGTTACAAAAGAAAAATAATATTACACGAAAAGTGATACAGAATACGTACTAATTATCATTCTTTTTTTGTTGTGAAGGCTGTACCATTGTTTTTGACAGAAATTGCACCAGTCCATCTTAGGGGTGCAGTCAACATCCTCTTCCAACTCTTTGTCACCATTGGTATCTTCATAGCTAACCTAGTTAACTATGGAACATCCTTTCTCCATCCATCTGGATGGAGAGTTTCCCTCGGGCTGGCCGGCATTCCCGGATTCATGCTCTTCATTGGATCCCTCATCATCACAGAATCACCAACCAGTCTTGTTGAACGCAACAAAAAGGAAGAGGGAAAGTTGGCCCTAAAGAAGATCAGGGGGGTGGATGACGTGGAAGCCGAATACAACGAGATCTTGCTTGCCTGCGAGATTGCTAGCCAAATCAAGCACCCATTCAAGAACTTGATGAAGAAACAAAGCATGCCCCCATTGATCATTGCTGTCCTTCTCCAAGTTTTCCAACAAATGACTGGAATCAATGCCATTATGTTCTATGCCCCTGTGCTTTTCCAGACATTGGGATTCAAGAGTGATGCTTCTCTCTTGTCTTCTGTCATTACCGGACTTGTCAACGTTGGAAGTACCTTTGTCGGTGTCTTTGGTGTTGATAAATTCGGTAGGAGGAAATTGCTTCTCCAAGCTTGTGTTCAGATGTTGATCTCTCAGGTACGATCTACACTATACTATACTCCTTCTGTCCCTACATAAAAATTATTATAATTTTAGTCTTTTATATATTTATACTAGCCGAAATAATCGTTACTATAAATATATATATATATATATATTGTCGTTTTTTCATATCAAATGTGAATCGTGTATATTATAGCTGATTTAGCATAATTCATAAAATACATATTTTTTAGTCGTGTCTACTACAATAAACAATATATACAATATTTATTCCGTTCCAATATACAAGTCCCCAATATGTCATTACTATATGGACATATCAAATCTCAATCGTGTATGTTATATTTGATTTTGCATAATTCACGATATAAAATAATTTTTCCCACTACAGGTTGCGACGGGTTCCATCTTATTAAACCACCTGAAATTGACGGGATCACTGGACAAGAACCTTGCCGCCGTGGTGGTGTTCTTCGTCTGCTTCTTCGTGATGGCGTTCGCGTGGTCGTGGGGCCCACTGGGCTGGTTGATCCCGAGCGAGACGTTCCCGTTGGAGACCAGAACCGCCGGCTACGCCTTCGCCGTCAGCTCCAACATGCTTTTCACCTTCATCATTGCTCAGGCTTTCTTGTCAATGATGTGCCACCTCCAAGCCTACATCTTCTTCTTCTTCTCCGCGTGGATCGTCGTCATGGGTCTTTTCGTCATCTTCCTCTTGCCGGAAACCAAAGGAATCCCGATCGAACACATGGTGGATAGAGTCTGGAAGCAACATCCAGTGTGGAAGAAGTTCTTCGATGATGATGAACCAAAGGACCACGAGATGGCTTAATTTAATTAATTTCTCATTTTTCATCTTATATTATTATATATAATAATATATTTTAGTGATATTGTGAAAGTGGAAAATCAAAAAGAAGAAGAAAATTTTTAAGGGGAAAGGGAAAAAAAATTTAAAAAAAAAGACTGACTTTAAAGTTGTTGATGAGATGAACGAAGTTATATCAGATGTGTTTTATTTTCTTATATTAATAATTAATCTCTCCTTTTTTTTTCTTCTTCTTTTTTGCGTGTGCTATCTGAGTGAATTTTGGTTCTTTCATCCATCTATCTAATACTACATTTTTGTATCTTGAAATTATATTATCAAAGAAAAAAAAGGCCTTTTTCTTCCATTGATTTAAAGTTTGTGCTAGCTCTTACTATTGTTTTCTCGAAATAGATCTAAAATGATTGAATTTTCATGGAACGTATGTACTGTGACTCGAATTTTAGATTGTCTGCTTTTGGTTTGCCCTCTCTTGCAAATTGCAATAGTTTTAGATTACCATATTTTTGCATAACATTTATAATTCAAATTTTTCAGATTTTCGTTATGGGCATTTACTTGGGTGTACTTAATATTTTTATTAATATTACAAAGAAAAGGGAGTAATTATAATCAACCGACTGAATTTTTCAGTCCAACACTAGTCATTGGATGGAAGAGATTATTGTAACTATAGGATTGTTACAATGGACTTATACTAGCTTCCCATAGGTAAGCCAAGCAACCAATACGAATCTATTTTGACTTTTACTAGGAGAGTTTTTTTATTCAATTGACACGGTTTTTCTTAAGCTCAAGTTGTCACCTACGAATTACGTTCCTCAGCGGTGAGATTAAGTGTTCTTGTACAATGGATGAGCAAGTAATAGTTTTTTCTATATTCATGTTAAACCACTTGCACTTTTATGTTCCTACTATCAATAGAATTTGCACCCTGATCTTGGAGTTACAGTCCCCAATCTGACCACATCTTTACTCAGTTCTTGGGGTTTTTCCTACCAATATTTCTCTTGTTGGCGTCTTAAACGCCGTACTTATTTATTTGAATAAAATCAGGAAATCTACCAAAGATTGATTCCAAAACAGGTAAGAATCTTTCATTGATTTACCCTTCGAATATGTGTTCGTGTTTATATTCGTGACTTTCCAATCAAATGAAATTTTGGTATTGATTCTAAATGATAGTTGTCACTTTTTAAAGTAACGTGTTTTGCAGTATAACAAAAAGTGTTATAAAAGATGAATTTGGGCTAGAAGTTACTATAGTTTAGAAATTGTGTTATGAACATATAGGATTTGATGTGGCACGATAGAATAATACTATACGGAAATATGTTTATGTGATTAAAAATTTTGTGAATGGATATTGTTGTTAAGTTCTTTCAAATTGACACACGTCAATTTCTAAAGTAGTGACTACTACGCATTTGTGTTATAAAAATATCAATTCAGGCTAAAGTTATGACTGTTTAGACATTGTACTGCTGGGTGTAAAACTAACAAAAATAAATTAACCTACTCCTAACAGATCTGGTAGTATAGCAGTAAGTAAAGTCTTCTCCTCAGGGAACAAATAAGTGAATTTATTGTAAGATCTATGTAGACTTATATATATATAATTGAATATTACGGGCTATCATAAAATACTAGCGTACATAAAGTAATTTAATTAAATGAATTAAAATTTGGGTTAATTATAATAATTAAGTTATAAGGTGTGACTCATTATTGTGTAGAAACCTTAAGGCTCAGTTTCCTATTCTATGATGGGTGAAATCGAAAACCTATTATATATTGGTTGTGGTCCTCAGATGAGCCGTCATGCTTCGACTCCCTATTTGTCAGAGATTCTTTGACGGAATCATCTGGAAGACCAAACCACATCGATGCTCTTGCTACTACAAATTAAGGTACGCTTTTACTTTCGTACGGTTCTCAATAATATGATATGGAGGTATATCAGAGCAGCTTTCATGTCAATTATTGAGAAATTCGGTTTATGTGTTTTCTACGTTGAAAATTATTTCTGCAACGTAAAAATCAACTCCGTGCTTTTGGTTTACGGATTAAGGTTTGGCACATCAGGAGGTTAGGTTTTAGGTTGATCAAGTCTACAACAATTTTTATTTTTATTTTTTGTTTTGGTTTCGTTTTGGTGGAGAATTTATTCATGTAGATTAATTATTGATTTTGATGATCAATCAATTATTTTGGTATGTCTTCAGTCGATCTAGCTAGGTTTTGGGTATCAATTTAGTTTGATGGATTAATTATTGATTTTGTTAATGATTTATCCTGGGTTGTTTACTCAGATATGGGTTTAGTTTTATGGTCATTAATTGATTAGTTTCGTTGTTGATAATTGATGAATACAACCTTTCGCGATCCATTTGGTCTGTATCATAAAATTTCAGATTTAAAGTAAAACTCCAGACCCTCCGGTTAAGAATATAAAATTGGTTTCGGTTTGAATCCGTTGATGCCGTTTATGTCATAGTTTCGTCTTTGGTTTTTCAATGATCAATTTGATTTGTGCAATTTTTTTATCAATTAATATAATGGGGATTCAGTTTAGGCACTTAATATTGGTGCGCAAATTATTTGGTTATTTTTGTGTTAAGATCCCCTACCATAATAGTTAATATAATGCTTTGGTTTCGGTGCTTAGTGCGATTTTGTGCAGAACTATTTGATTTTGCAAAATCTGTATATTAAAGTTTCTTTGTACAGTACAAATGATAATTCAATATCAATTAAATCCTGGGTCTCACATATTAACGTGCAATTCAGTAATTCCAGGATCAGTTTTTTTTTTTTTTTTTTTTTTTTTTTTGGAGCAAAACTAAACCTAAAGTGGGGTGTTTTTTGGTCGGTTGAGTTGTGAAATTAAATCGATCATTTAAGATAATGAATTCGGTTGTTGGTTTCATGCGGTGATCAGTTTCTTTTTTAACAGTATTTATTAACTATGATTATTAGTAATTTGGACTCAATTCCGACTGCAACTAAATAATAAAATCTAGTTGATCGATTTGGTTTCACTATTGAATGATCTATTAATTGATTACTCCAAGTGAATGGTGGTTGTTGTGTTTAGAAATTTGTGCAAAATTTTCCTTCACTGGGTACTTTAAAATCAAGAAACAACTACTGGATCAACTATTAAGGAAATTAAGCAAATAAAGACTATATGCATCGGCTAATTATGATTTGATCATATATGGTTTCGGTCAACTTTTTAGTTGATTAAGGAAAATTTAGCTTTGTTCTAAAAACTTTAGGATTACAGTTTAACGTGATTAAAATCAAATTTTGACATAAAGAAATCTATCTTCGGACATCTAGTATTTTTATATTGATTGAATGATACAATATGCCGTTAAAGTGACCTCTTTTGTATTGATTGATTAATTTAAAATACCAAGATGAAAATTGCGTATTTTTATTTCATGCGGGTAACGATCGGCCCAAAAGAAGGTCATTATTTGGCCGAAATTAAAACATACTTGTGGTAATAAATATGACAATTATTATGTTTTTCCATTTGAATATTAAGTCGGTCCAAAAAAAAGACTTATTATTTGACATGAGTGAACTATCAAATTTGATTATTGCATTAAGAGTACCTCTTGCAAATTGACGTTTCTGTCCAAAGACTAAACCCAATGTTTCACTAAGTATCTTGTAAATAAGAACGCTAATTTAAATTTATTAATCATATTATATCAGGTTTTAAATGTGAACTTGTTTTTGGTTTTTGGTATCTTGTAATGGGAACGCTAATTCAATTTACATATTACTTTTCTTAGAAGAATTACTAACTCCAATCTATTATATAAAGCAAAGGTATTATGCTCCTGGAATTTGACAATCCGAGTTGCAACATGAAGACGAAATGAATGATCTCAATATTGCATGTGATATAAACTAAAGTTCACAAAGAAAAAGTAATACTTTGTAATAGCACGTCAATGGCTAGAGGAAACCAAAGAAAAAAAAAGTTATCCCTTGTTCTTTGAGTGAAGAGGGTAAAAAGACATAATAAAGAAAATGAGAAAAAAAATATATTTATTGTATCCACAAATATTGTCTAGAGATATTTGCAAATGAACACATGATCAAGCAAATCAGTTGAGTATGGTTTATGTAACCCTGGCGTTCATGTACCAAATTAAAAATACAAAACAAAAAATCCTAGTCAACGGGGAAGCTCAAATTATTTGCAATTAAATTATGTTTTATGAACTTACTAATAACTGACAACAAGTAATACTCATTTGTACGTAAGATTACATTACTATATTCACTTATTTGCAATTAAATTATGTTTTGAACCTCAAATTATTTGTTAACATTTCGTAGATGTACACACAAATTTCCCTTCAGAATTAGCGAAAAAAAAAAAAGAAAAAGAGAAAAGAAAAAACTGTATCTTCTCATTGGAAAAAGAAAACTGAGGACGATTGCATGCAGTTATTCGAATGATATGTATATCTTTCATCGTACGACAACTTTATTCTTATTCCCTTCACTTTTCTCTTTTTGTAAAGGCTTACCCATAAGCAATGTACTAATTCCTACTACTGTCCAACTTATATATGTTCGTGCATGTATTAATTAACTGGTTAACTGAAATTTTAAACAATTCGATTGATCCAAAATTCCATTTTCCCGCATTAAAAATAATGGAAAAGGAGCTTTTTAATGCTGCATTTGCAGGTGATACAAATACCCTAACTCTGTTGCTTCAGAAGGATGAACATCTTCTTGATAAGAACAATTTGAGTCGGGACGAACGGAATGCACTTCATATCGGCGCAATGTTGGGTCACGAAGGATCCGTGAAAGCGATTTTGGAATCGAATTCGCCGTTAGTCGCGACAAATGTGTTTGGCTCGAGATCGAGATGGCAGAAACCCTATACATCTTGCTTGCTGCCATGTATGGCCAAGTTGGGATCTTCAACCGGCTAATTCGAAATTACGATGTGATAAGCAGCGCTTGAAGGAACGGATGGGGGTGGTGGGACAATATGTCATTTGTGCATCAAGTACAATCAAGTGGAGGTCCTGAAATCACTACTTTGTGCATTTAGAGATCCTGAGTTTGTAATTTCCAAAATTGAGACTGGTATCACCGTTCTTCATCTGGCCATTCTCTCTAACCAAAATCAGGGTACGTAGTTGAATTTACACACTTCCACTCTTTCTTATTATTGTGCGGTTTCTATTTTTGTTCCCCCTTGCTATTTATTTGGAAATAAATGATAGGGAAGAAAGGTTGATTTAGCGCCCAACGTTTAACTGATTTTCTCAATTTGGTCCCGAAATAATAGAACTGCACGTCGATTTTGTTCACTTGCTCCAAAAGATATACATTTCATGACATAAAAAGATAATTATACCCTTTATATGACATTCTAAACTTTTTTTTAATAAAATATCTTTCTAAAGAAAAAGTTAAGTGAACATACCATTCTATATTTACTTAAATTTCTTATAATTTAACTTATTTTCTAATCTTTTGGTTCCAAAATCCTTTTCGGTGGGGACAAAATCTTCAATCTTTAGTCATCGAAATTTGATTTTTAGTATAAAACAAAGAATAAGAAATACGAATTGATTCAATGATAAAATTACGGTTGCTTTCTGAAAAAAAAAAAAAAAGTCTTGAGTTCGACTCTCCCCTCTAACATGGGCGGAAATTGGCTCTCTACGTTTGCCTATTGTTAAATCTAAAGGGTTTCTTCTGGCAAACACATATACGAATTTCTGATTCGTACCCAAACTTGCCACTTCAAATTTTATTAGTGTAGTTTACCTCCCATTAGCTATTGTAATGAGTGTGGATTTGCCCTATCTTTGCTGGAGTTCTCAACATTTTTGGTAGAGTTCCCAGCATTAATTATCCAAAAAAAAAAATTAGAGAATAAGAAACAATAAAGAATAATCCCCCAAAAAAAACGGACAAACAAAGAAAACAAAGAATAGCTGCAAATTTATTTTTTAGTCTAAATATCAAATAATAAGAATAAGAAGCAATCACTTTTGTAAATAATTTTTATCAAAAAATACTTTAGAAAGGTAGCAAAAGGGGTATAATTATCATTTTTACATCATAAATGTACTGTTTTGGGGCTAACAATAGTATAAATTAGTGAAGAGTTTCATCTTTTAAGACTAAATTGATGAAAGTTAGAACCTCAGAGGAAAATCATTAATAAAGGTGAAACGTTGGGACTAAATCGACTGAGTGTATGTCTTATTTATTGAAGTGTGATTTTATTGGTAAATTGCAGAGTAAGCGGGAGATGATTATTTACTTGATAAACAATTTTCCTATATTAGTGAACCAAAGGAACACAAATGGGAAAACTGCATTGGATCTTATCCTAGAACAAGGCGGAGTCGACCCTGAGAAATTTCATAAACTTCATATCCGAAAACACAACTGGTAATGCATGGTAATGTGGACGTAGGAATTCTACAGTCCTTGGCTGATGCTGGAGCAGTAATAGGGAGAAAAGCTATCTCCAATCAGGTCCGGCACGCCATGAAATGGCAACATTTTATAAAGATTACTGAAGATATCATGGTTGTGGCTTCCCTTATCGGAACCATTGCTTTTCAGTCAACGGTAAGCCCACCGGGCAGGGTGTGGCAAGAAAGCCTGCTAGAAGGCCCAGCCAAACACACAGTTGGAGAAGCAGTTATTCCACAGACATACCCGTATTTGTTTAAGCAGCTAATCAGGGCTAATGCAGTAGCAGTTGTTTCGTCGTTGTGCATAATTATGGTGTTGCTTCGTGGATCTACCACCAGCCGGCCGGGTCCGATTTATCGCACCTTTGTCTTGGCTCATGTGGTTATCGATTGCGGCAACTACTATATCTTTTGGTATATCACTTGTTGTGGTGGTACCGAAATCGGAAAAGGGAAGATTGAGTTCCGCCGGCGATATTCTGATCATTTTAGTTGCCGTTTGTTGTTTTCCTGCACTGTTTTGGACCTACCGTTCATATGTCAACGTTGGGAAGTGGATACGTCGTGTTCAACAAAAACCCACCTTCGAGTTTGATCCAACCCCCTCCTCCCCTTCCTCCTCAGCAAATTTGATTCATACAAATGCTTCACCTCTATGGATTTATCTATTTAAATTTAAATAGATACTTAAGATTCAGTCACATTATTCTTTGTAAGTTTTTCTTATTAAATTTCTCTATATGTATCGCAATTCGATAAAATTTCAGATGTTTTAAGTGAAAATAATAAATATATAACTCATAGTTCAATGACCGGGTGTTGTCACACAAAAATATAATTATCAATACCTGAAAAATCATAATGACTTTATTGTAGCGAGTGATGTGTATATATGCTATTGGTAGTTTATGTAATGTGCTAATAACCATCTCTAATAAATTAACCAATAAGTAATTTACATCTAAGCTACTATCCCAAAGTCACTATAATCTTTCACTTTCTTCATTATTATTTAATTTTCAAATGACTTTAAATTCTTCAAATTCCATTGTTAATGATGCCAAAAGTGGATCAGCTGTTATTTTTATTTTTTAAAAAAGATAAACGTCATCAGTTATCAAAATGTGTAAATAACAACATTGTATTATACCCCAAAAAAAACCGTCTAAATTGCAATATGATTCAAAAAGTTATTTGGAATATATCTACTCCATCCACAACAAAATAAAAATACAAAGTAAAAAAATGAAATCAAGATATTATTTCATGTGGATCCTGCATTTTCGTTTAAGCACTTGCAATTGACCAAATCAAAACTCCCTGCAACCCAGGCCATGTCAAACACTTGTTCATCCTTTAAGAAAGACAAGCATTTCCACATCAATCAATTGGACTAAAATTACTACATTTTCAAACACCATTCAATTCCTAAATACCCTAATAATTCCCAGGTTCTAGAATATGTACAAAATTAGCAAATTAATCTATGGGATAACCCCAATTTTTGGACACTTAAGGATGAAATGCTGATCTCACTTGTCCTCTTTCTTAGTTCTATCACTATATAAAACTAAACACTCCCTCAAACATTGGATGTAAATCAACTTGTTAAAGTAACACTTCTAACTTTTAGAAAAAGAAAACATCAAAAAAAAAAAGAAAAAGAAAAAGAAAAATGTCACTTTGTTAATACCAATTTTATTTTTTATCAAGAACTTCAGTAACAAAGTTTATATCTTCATTGTATAAAGTGTGATCAATACTAATAATCTAAAATGACAATCGGAGCCGGACCTTCTCAGCCACATTTTGAATCGAAGATTACTCCCTATGTTTTGGCATGTTGGTTCCTTGCAGCCTGTGGTGGCTTGATGTTTGGATATGATATTGGAATTTCAGGTCAAAATTTCAGTGGCATTTTTTTTTCCCAAGTGTTCTTAGTGCCATGAATGATTTTTTTGTTTGTAATGTGATTTTTTTTGTGTGTGTGTTAATGTTTTCAGGTGGAGTAACTGCCATGAATGATTTCTTGATAAAGTTCTTTCCTGATGTTTATGAGAGGAAATTACATGCAAAAGAAAACAACTACTGTAAATATGACAATCAGCTTCTGCAGCTGTTTACATCTTCCTTGTACCTTGCTGCACTTATTGCAAGCTTTGGTGCATCGAAATCTTGTTCATTACTAGGAAGAAAACCAACCATTTCAATGGCGTCCGCTTTCTTCGTGGTTGGAGCTATAGTGAGTGCTTTAGCAGAGAGAAAATGGACATTGATTATAGGCAGGATTCTTTTTGGCATTGGAGTGGGATTTGGGAATGAGGTAACAGAGTTTCTGTTGTTTGCCTTTGTTATTCAGTTCTGTGTTTTTTCACTGTTTTTTTGGCTTTCTATGCTGTTATCTGATCTGGAGAGCTTCCAGTCTGTTCCTTTGTTCTTGTCAGAAATTGCACCTGTTCAACATCGTGGCGCTGTCAACATCCTTTTCCAACTTCTAATCACAGTAGGAATACTAATTGCTAATCTTGTTAATTATGCAACACAAAACCTTCATCCAAATGGATGGAGAGTATCTCTTGGAGTGGCAGGAGTTCCTGCTATTCTTCTGTTTGTTGGTTCATTGATCATCACTGAGACACCAGCAAGCTTGATCGAGCGTGGAAAAGAAGAAGAAGGGATCAAAGCATTGAGGAAGATCAGAGGAGTTGACAATGTTCAAGCAGAATTCGAAGAGATCAGGCACGGCTGCGAGACAGCAAAACTAGTCAAGCATCCATTCAAAAAACTGATGAAGAAAGCTAGCATGCCCCCGTTGATCATTGGAGTACTAATGCAAGTGTTTCAGCAATTCACTGGGATCAACGCCATTATGTTCTACGCGCCTGTCCTGTTTCAGACCGTTGGATTCAAGAGCGATGGATCTCTTCTGTCTGCTGTCATCACAGGACTTGTGAATGTTTTCAGCACATTAGTCTCCATTTTCTCAGTGGACAGAATTGGAAGGAGAAAGTTGCTTCTTCAAGCTTGTGTTCAGATGTTCATTTGCCAAGTAAAGATTTTGTTATAACAGAAGCTATAATAAATGTACTAATGTCTGCTGTAATGTTCTTATAATGAAATTTTGCTGAACAAAAAAATGCAGGTGGCAATTGGAGCTATTCTGCAAACACATTTATCAGCAACCGGTTCGCTTAGCAAAGGACTAGCCGCTGTTGTGGTGGTGCTAGTGTGCTTGTATGTGATGAGTTTTGCTTGGTCATGGGGTCCTCTGGGTTGGTTGATTCCCAGTGAAACATTCCCTCTCGAGACTCGAACCGCAGGATTTGCATTTGCTGTCAGCTCCAACATGTTCTTCACATTCTTCATAGCTCAGCTGTTCTTATCTATGCTGTGCGGCATGCGCGCTTTCATCTTTTTCTTCTTTGCAATTTGGATTTTTGTCATGGGGATATTTGTTGTGTTCCTCTTGCCAGAGACTAAAGGTGTGCCGATCGATGAGATGACTGAGAGGGTCTGGAAAACTCATCCTGTTTGGAAGAAATTCATGAGCAATACACCTGCAAGAGAATATGAGATGTCTACCTGAATGTGAAAAAAATAAATAAAAAAATGTGATTTTCACATGCAAGAATGAAGAGGGTTAGTGTTTCGTTGGTTCTTTCTAAAGGTCGAGAGTTCAAATTTCACTAGCAATAAGCAGCAAGCCCGTTTGCTCGTCCCGAAAAAGAAGAAGGAAAAAAGAAGAAAAAAACAAATGCAAGAATGAAGAGAAGATAGTGTACATAGAAATATTGTACACATTATAGATCATCTCGAAGAAATAATTCTCTTTGATGAGAGAAGATTTCATGGGCTGCTCGAATTTTAGATTTAGGATTTCAGCTTTGTTCTTTGTTGTATGCATATGTTCATATGTTGCCCTCCGAGTTCAAAAGAAGAAATATTCAGCTACGCTACTCTTTTTGAATCCACCTTGTTTCTACCGTCATTACATTTACAGCTGCTAAACAATATCCGTCCCAAAATGATTGTCTCGTTCGTTGTATTAAAAAGGTATATAGAACAATCAAGACAATCATTTAGGGGACAGAGAGTACTGAAATGCATTACAAATTATTGAAAATTCTGACTTTTCTCGGTAAGTAAAATTCTGACTGTTGAAATACACTGTCAATGTAAATTTCTCCAAATTCAGAGCTTACAATACAAAATAAGCTCAAAAGTGTGATTCTTGTCAAGCTAAACTAGAAACTAAACCCAGCAAAGACAGCAATAGCTGTGACAAGGCTTCCAAAGAACCTAACTGAAGAATACTGTGGAGCAGCCTGATTTGGAGCGGGCGCTGGCGTTGCAGTAGGATCCGATGGCGGCGAGGGAGTTTCGGATGGAGTAGGAGCCAGTGGAACACGAAGCACGTTAATGTCGACCTTCTGTCCCGATTGACAGTGTCCGGGAACGCCGCAGAGGAAGAAATGGTGACCGTGATTAGTAATGGTGA
Organism: Oldenlandia corymbosa var. corymbosa; assembly: GCA_949775105.1. Taxonomy (NCBI): domain Eukaryota; kingdom Viridiplantae; phylum Streptophyta; class Magnoliopsida; order Gentianales; family Rubiaceae; genus Oldenlandia; species Oldenlandia corymbosa. The sequence continues at coordinate 14,690,434 of OX459126.1, read as the reverse complement.
TCGAATCGTTTCCAGTAGTGTGAGTTGCAATGGGAGAAGAGGCATTGCATGCCTGGTACTGAGGATGTGTTACTTGCATCACATTGTGAAACTGAGGGTTGTACTCAAACACTGATCACAAACAGATACACACCAAAAAAAAATCAAAACCAAATCATTCTGGTGATACCAAACTGTACCAGAAAAATAAGTGCAAATCTAGCAAACTTAGGTAACAAAGATAATACATTTCTTGGTGATGCATTATTGTCAATAAAAGAAGTAAGAACAGTTGGGAAGCAATACTTCCATGTCTTTATTTTTACGCCTAAAAAAACAGCACTTCAAGGAAACAGCAGTAAAGCTTCACATAGGTTGGGTGGATGGCTAGTGTGGTCACCTTTTCAATAAGAAAGTAGTACTAAATGTGACTAGCCTTATGGCCAACATCATCATCATTAAGCGTGCACAATTCAAGTATGCAAAATTTGAAGGTCCACACACACACACCTTTCCCATTATCTTGTTACTAGGAAAACATTGAACAAAAGGGTAAACAATGTTCCACCTGGAAATTCAAGTGATCTTTTCAATTGATCAGTCAAACTACACAGTTTGTTGCATAATCCCAGAATCCCAATATCTAGGCAGTGCCTAAAGCTATATAAACATGGTCCAAGAATCTATAAAGAAAGTGCCGAAGTGGGTGAAAATTTTGACTTAGACTTATCAGTAATCAGTGGCCAAATATCAATTGAGGTTCCCTAAAGACATGGCAAACTGGGATTCTAAACTGGGCTTTTAGACTGACTTTGGTTCATTTCTCTGTTCTTATCAGAAACGGTTATTAAGAAACGCAAGATGATAGTAGTAATACTTTTAAAGACAACCATAAAGAAATGAACTTTTCTGTTTCCTTCCCCTTATCTCTTCCTCTCTTAGTCATTAAACATTGAGCCCACTTCTTGAATTTCCATAAAAATTTCAACTTTCAAAACTGAACCTCCCAGAAACAGAGATAACTCCTTCAGTTGGGAAAAAAAAAAAGAAAAAAGAAAAGAAATTAAAAGCCAAAAATGATCAAAATTTATGATCAAGAACACAACTTTGCAACATGCAAACAAGAACCAAAATCCTCTGATTCAAGAACACATTTTTAACATGCAAAACAAGAATCATAAGGTGACAAATAATATGATTAAGAGATGACCCATTTGACAGAGCCTGAAGAAATGGAATACATACAAATGATATCACCAACTTGAAAGGATTTAGTAGCAGCCCAAGCCTTGTAATCAACATTGCCAATTGTTGTCCAACCTGCAGAATCACCAACCTTATAAACAGCCCCAACTGAGCCATGAACCAATGAAGCAAAAAACACCAAAAAAACTGCTGCCATAGCTCTATTTTCCATCTCCATAATGGGTTCTTAACTTTCCTTTCTATTTTCAAGAAGGAAATTGGAAATCGAAAGAGAAGAATTTGAAGTGTCTGTTCAGTTTTCTTGGGAACAAACTGTATATATATATATATATATGTATAGTTGAATTGGAAATGACTGAAGCACTTCTTGGTGTGAAATTGAAATCAGGATATTCTTATTCTATTAAAAAGAAAAAAGAAAAAAAAAATGGGCCCTTTTTGGTTGGCTGATTTAACTGGGCCTTGCACGTAAAGTTGGCTGCATATTTAACAAACCCCACAAAGGGAAGAAGTAGTGGCCGTTTCAAACCGAAATGACATTTTGAGAGTAATTTCGTTCCCCTAATTATCATATTTATTATACTTTCATTTCATAATTTGTAAATGATTGTGATCCTTGAATACCTTTTCAGAGATTCCCTGTAAAGGTTTATTGAAGTTAAATAGTGGTTTTTTGTTTGTATAATAAGCGCGTTATTATTTGAAGAGTAATGATAGAGACAGTGAATTCATTCAGTGAAATGATTCAGTAAGTGATGCAGATAAAGTTGTTTAAATCTCCTCAATACAATGACGTGAGGACCAACAAACACATTGAATTCATCCAGTGAAATGATATGATTAATTTACCAACAAGCGATTTTGTGAACGGATGTTGATTTATTTTTTAAAATTTTATTTAGTAATTTGGTCTTTTTTGGCCAAAATTTTACTTTGAATGCCTAGATAAATGGTTAACTTTACTTAAAAAATTTGTATTTGTAGCGGGCACATAACTGTAGAAACCAATCCAAATGAAAGATGAAAAAATTTGTGGAGTTTAAGGTTTCCATTCAGCAAGAATTGCAGGTAAAAGAAAACATTAATTTTCTCTATATTTAGGCTCAGTGGGTGATGCAACAAATGCTTGAGCATTACGTCCTAAAAAACAATTCACATATATGTCGAATGAAGTCATTTCACGGTATCAAAATCTGAAATCAAAATGCTGTTGATGATTGTATTATGAGTTGGTACAACGTAAACGAAGTTAGTGTACTATGTTCTTGGCGTGACGAATAAATTTTGACGTTCTGATTCTTATTTGTCTTTTTCCTTTTCCATATTTTCTACATCAAAATAAACAAACAATGGCCAGATAAAAATTTTGGCTGTCACATTGTCATTGACACTCTCAAGAAGAAAAGTTTTCTCGACAATGAAGTATATCATTTCTTTATTCAACAGATAATATTCTCATAATTAAATTGATTCTCGGAAACTAGAGACATATGGCAAGCTTTTTGTGAGTTTATAATTTTATTCCTGTAATTAAAGAAATGAACCAAAATGTGGTAGGATTTTGGCATCATGCTGTTGGGCTTTTTGCTTATTTTGAATTCATAAAACATGTTTTTTTGAAAAACTTGAAAGGAAAGAATGGTTGGGTTTGATTAGGTCATAGATGGTTTAATCATGCTATACATACTACGCAACATTTGATCAAGAGTGCCATGATTACATTCTTGTTATATTATTGCTTTCTACAAGTAAAATCTATCTTTCCCCTCTACTCAACCTACATAACTAGGCATACTAAAGTGCAGTTGGAACAATAGTTTCATATACTCCCTCCGTCCCATAATTATTGTCCAGTTTGAGTTTTCATTTCTAGTTCAAATTCTACTAAAAGTGAAATCTCAAACTGGACAATAATTTTGGAACAGAAGGAGTACTAAAATTGGATAATGATTCGTACAGAAAAATTTTTTAAGGAATTTTTTCGAAAAATGAATCACCAACGAAATCAGAAATGAAGAAGTTAGAAGAGATAGTATAAAATCACAAGACTTTAAGTTGGAACTAGGAGAAACAATGCAAATTAATTGACATAATATTGCTTGTGTACATCAGGACTAGGGATCAAACTCTCTCAAAGGGAAGAACTAGTGCATAAAGCACTAACATAAGTTTCATACAATATGTAGTCCACACTCTTCTTTCACCAAATTATAGAAGAGTGTCATTAGTTTTCACTACCTACTATTACTACTACAAAGGTATACATAATGTCTCTGATTCAAATCCAAACCAAAATATTACTGCAGATCAGCAGATTTTTTCACAATTGTGAAGAAGGATTAACTCCATTGGAGTACCCTTTGTTACCAATAACATCATGATCATCATCATCCATGTACCTCTTCCACAGCCAATGCTGCTTCCAGACTCTCTCAGTCATTTCCTCAATGGGGATGTTCTTAGTCTCGGGGAGAAGGAACAACACGAAAATCGACATGATCAGAACCCAACCGGAGAAGAACAGGAAGATCCCAAACTTGAAATGGCAGAGCATTGACAGAAAAGCCTGAGCAATGACAAAGGTAAACAGCAAGTTGACACAAACCGTGACACTCTGACCGGCCGATCGCGTCTCGAGAGGGAATGTTTCACTCGGAATCAGCCACCCCAATGGTCCCCAAGACCAAGCAAAAGAAGACACAAATGTGCAAACCAGAATGATCACAAAAACTGCCCACCCTTTGCTAAGATCTTCAGAATGGTCCTTAACTTTGATTCCCAAAACTATGGCAATCACAAGTTGGGACAAAAACATCTGCACTCCAGCTTCTAACAACAGCATTCTTCTTCCAACTTTGTCAACTGAGTAGATCGATACTAGAGTTGAAAGAACATTAACAGCTCCAATGATAACAGCTGAATACAGAGATGCATTTCCACCAAATCCTACTGTGTTAAACAACACGGGCGCGTAAAACATAATCGCATTGATCCCGGTAAATTGTTGGAATATCTGTAACAAAATATTGCAACAGATTAAGTATCAAGACGATTACACCTTTAGCCAAATAATTTTGGGACGGAAAGAATATAACAATATACCTGTAACGCGACCGCGATGACCAACTGAGGCCGATTTCTACGCATCAGGAGATTTCTGAAAGGATGTTTAACTTGTTTAGCAATACGGCTGGCTTCAACAAGTTCTTCAAACTCAGGTTCAACATTATCAATTCCTCGGATTCGTCTAAGAACTGCTTTGCCTTCCTCCAAACGACCTCTTTCAATCAAACTGTTTGGAGTGTCAGTTACAAAAAGCGCGCCAACAGTTAGAAGCCCTGCTGGAATTCCAGCCAATCCCAATGATACCCTCCATCCATTTTCTCCATGCATCCTGTTAAATTGATGGAGAAAAAAAAAAAAACAAATTCTTGGTCAGAAAAATTGGAAATAGGAAAAAATATAAAATTCCCTTTTGGATATAATATCCCAATATTAGAATGGGTCATGTTAACATGGTCACGAGTTGATAACATTATATTAAGTACTAATAACGATACAATATGTCACAATTAATTCGGTTCACCAAAATTTTATTCAATATTACTCATTTGGAATTTTAATACGAATCATAATCTATTCGATTCATCAAGACATTAATTTGAAGCTAAGGACTATAGGAGGAAACTCTTTTGGTCCCCAATGATGATGGAACACCATGATGATTTCTAAGTTAAGCTAAACATAATAATGGCTTATTAAATTAAAAACAGAAGGATCATAATTGTGTCAGTTCAAATAAATTGAATAAATATGGGTCACCATCTGTGAGGTCGTTATAATTTATTCAAGATGTGGACCAATCACATATTGAAAATTGTACTTTCATCACATTAACAACCCAATAAAAATTTATTAAACAATTTAGTATTGGCCTATATATCTCCATATTGTTAGGTAGTTGGGAACCAAATTCAAGAATCATTTTTTGCTGGCTGTCGGTGATTGATCAACGTGTGTGTTCAAGGTTTTAACTTATCCGCCAATCAGTTTTGCACAAATTAATCAACAGGTTTGGTGAATTATTTCCTTAAAGGATTAAATAAATTGGGAAAAAATATATTCAAGGGATGAGTTCATCGAACTAGGTGTCACATGAACTCAAAAATGTGATCGTTCATTAGTCAAATTAAAGGTCAGTTAGATGACGAATGAATATATTTGAACAAATTATTTAACAAATAAGGATTTTTTTTTATTTTTTTTTTTGGGGACATATGTAGCTTACTTGTCAGTTCCGTAATTGACGAGGTTGGCGAAAAGGATGCCAATGGTGACCATAAGTTGGAACAAAATGTTGAGTGCTCCCCGGATTCTGGTAGGTGCTATCTCCGACAAGAACAACGGCACCGCCTGATCACACAAGTAAAGTTCATTATTTTGGGACGAACAAAATATCATGTACTAATCAGCGTTCACGAAAAGTAAAAACGAAAAGAGGGAATTTGTGCTAAAGTAATGGACCACGACCACATTTCAATCTAGCAAAGTCGATGTTGACTTGTATAAACACAATCAAGAACATACATACCATTAGTTGCTTCTATATCTATCTTATCCAAAACCTCAAAAGTTGGTTTTTAATGAAAAAGAACAAAGAACATCATAGAGAAAGCATATTTAAACTCACAAGATTCATGAACCCTAATCTGGATATTCAAATGAATAAGAATAAAGTTAAAATTTATGACAAAAAAGGATAACAAGAATTACATGTTTTTTAAAAATTAATAATAATTTTTATTCATAAAGTTTACTGCAAAATTAATATTTGATATACATTCTTTCCATCACAAAACAAAAATAATTTACTTCAATCAAAAGTATTGAACCTTTGGAATTTTCCTGGATGGCGGACATTTTGGGGAAAAAAATTGCAAAATCCACAAGAACCATACAGCTAGACTTCAAAGATTGACTATAAGAAGTATTTTATTTTATCGTTTAGCTATTTGGCAAAATTATATCGCTAGCCTCCAAACTGCAAAGAATCACAATAATATCTCATGCAAAATAAGTCAATACTTTCATTTTCGAAATCATTAAAAATAGGAAAAAAAAAAAAGGGAAAGAACGAAGAAAACGACATCAACTTTCTAAAATTTCTTTTAGTCTTGCATCTTAATCTATTGACCCAATTAATTCACGTCTTCTCATCTACACCTCTTTTTGTTTTGTTGTAGTTTTTACCAATATATCTATTTCTCTCATACCACAAACCAATCAACTTAATTTTATTCAGTAAAGTAACAAATATTTTGTTGTTATTACATTTCTGTCACAGTAGATTTCAATTTCTCGACTTTTTAAAACAAACGTGAAATATATATGATCTCCATGTGCTCAACATCAGCGACCTCCTAAATTGAAGTGGAAAGTAATTAACCATGGACCATGGTTCATGCCGACACTCATATGCATCAAGGTTTGGTTAATTAGCAGAAATTAAGATTCTGTAAACCCACAAATTTATACTCGTTCCGTTCCATTCTAATAATTTACTTTGTTATACACGGTTCAATTATGGGACGAAAAAGGTGATACATATTGGTACATTAAACTTGTGTGACGCTTCATATGAATTAAAGGGACGTCATTAATTATTATTGAGAGGCCACCATCTTGACTTATTTGTCCATAATATACGAAATCAATTGAAAGATATAACACACCTGATTAGCAAAACCAACTCCACATCCAAGCAAAATTCTTCCAATGATGAGCATAGCAAGATCTTGGGCAGCAGCATTGAGGGTAACTCCGGCGACGAAGAAGATTCCGGCGATCAACATACTTATTTTCCGGCCAAGAGTTCTTGTCGTGTAGGAAGCGAAAAAGGTGGCAGTTAAACCAGCCAGATAGAGTGAAGATGTGAATAATTGTAAGCCCTGGTTGTCATATTTGCAGTAGTTACTGTTCAATCCAGGGTCTTTCGTCCTTTTGTAAACCACTGGGAAGAATTTCTTCAGGAATGGACCCATTGCTGTTACTCCACCTGCAAAAATAAATAAATGGAAAGTTTCATTTTAGTGGGAAAAATAAAATAAAATTGATGTGATTTAAAAACAAAAAATTAGAAGCAAGTTGGCTAAACACGTGATTTAAAAATTTTTAAGGGTATCAAGAAAAAGCAATAATATGATAGTGGAAAACTAAAAAAGGTGAAATTTTTTACATGAAAATTTTTTTTTTTTTTGGGTTAAACTTTTTGAAAAAAAAATAAATAAAAATTAACGTTCTACTTATCTACACAGTAGAATATAAAAGCTTGTTACCAATAACCAATCACAACGCAAGATGGTTAATCAAAAGGGAAGAAGAAAAACAGAAACGAAATGAACTATTTTTCGAAATCATATTGGAAGAAAAGATTGTGTTATAAAAGAATATGAATTCCAAACGTAATTTTTACGAAGAAATGAAGCTATATATGTATATAGAGTACAAACCTGAGATTCCGACATCATAACCGAACATGAGACCGCCGGTGGCGGCCATAATGCAAGAAATGACAACCATGGGAGTGATCTTGGCCTCAAAGACCTTCTCCCCGCCGGCGACGGACATCGCTCCGGCCACCATGATTGATGTTAATTATTTGTTCTTTCAAAAGAGAAAGGTGAAACTAGTTTTGGTTTTTTTTTCTCACTCTTCCTTAATCTTCTTGAAAATCCCCCTCAACAACCTTAACTAAGACGAAGGAGGAATAAAGTGAAGAAAGTGTTGTGTAATGATGAAACTAAAGTCCTTCAAGCAAAGGATGGTTTATATAGAGGAGGGACGTCACTATTTAAGATATTAGTGTAATAAAGTTTTCTTAAATATATATTTATTTTTTAAATAAATTAAAATTCTTATGAATTAATCTAGCTAGCCCACGAGGTTGGGGATATATATATATAATGGGGCAATATTACGTAAGGTTGGGTTGTATTGTGGGTTCATATGCCTGTGGTCCACGTGTACTTTGTATGAGTTTTGACTATTTTATTCCTTCATTTTTCCTTTAAAAAATTTATTAATATTGGATCCAAATTCTTTAAATTCTTTCCTTGACGGCTATGCAGTCAACTAACGTCTCTTTTTCATTGTGCTGAAATTGTGTAGTAGTATAAACTCCTTTTTTTTTTTTTAGTATGAACATAATTTTGATGATCCAATATCAAAGAAACTCTTGACCTTAATTTGGTGCAATTAGTCTACGATTATATTAACGTTAATCTTTGATTTAAGATTGTTGGATAATATCGTTAGCCGACAAACTGCCTATTTTTTAATATCATTACGCCTACATAATGTTGGTTAGATATGAATTGAGATAAAATGGCCTCCTAATTGGTGGCTTTTTTTCTTTTTTCTTTTTTTTTTTTCATAAATGGCCAGCTAATTCGCCCATTTTTAGGTCTTTTCTTATCCAACTTTTTGGGTTGAATTATCCCTTGGAACAGTAGTACAATATATATTGTGTTCACAAGAAACTTCAGGGCACTAAAAAAAAAAAAAAAGGTTCAAATATGGCTTTAATTAATTTGTGACCAAATTTGCTAGAGATAGCTAGAGATCCATACACTTTGGAAATCTGCATTAATTCCGTCTCGAATTTGCATTGTTCAGAATCCATTAAAAAGTTGCATATATTGAACCTTCTACAACCGAATATCACACAAACTTTTTAAACTTTATTACAGAAAAAAGTATTTTTGATTTTGGGGAAGCACCCGTGACGAAACGCTTGCGTCAGTCAGGGTTCGAATCTCCCGATTTTTTTTATTTTTTTTTGAGTCGGCCATCTATAATTTGTCCATAATAATTTAATTTTATCGTATAACTAAACAATAAATGTAGATGTAAAACGTGACAAAAAAAATTAAAGATGTTATACAATGCCTTCTTTCGATTCGCCTTTCAGTTTTTAGTTGCTGAATTTTTTTATGATCTTTCGGGGTAAACTTTTTTCTTCACTGAGTAAACCATATCGTGCATGTTATTAAAATGGCCTCCAACTAAAAAGGATTTGGTCCAAATAATATAAGTACTGTATTAATTTCACTGATTTAACATATACTCCCTCTGTCCCATAATTATTGTCCACTTTACCCAAAAAATTTTGTCCCAAAATTATTGTCCAATTTGACTTTTTATGGATCAAGTTACACATTTGTCCTTAGTAAAAAACACTATCCATAAAATTTTAGTGGTTAAACAATTACTTATGTAGGGGTATATCCGGTTATTTAAAGTAAAATATAGTTAAGTTTGACCAAAAATAAAATCTTTCATTTTAATAAAACTGGACAATAATTATGGGACGGAGGGAGTAATATGTATGACCTATGTTTCAATTTCGGCACAGACATTCTAGCAGTACTACTACTCCCTTCATTTCAAAATGTAGGTCATTTTAGATTTTGCACGTGAACTAATAAGATAATTATTTAATAATTAATTAAGTAGTAACATATAATGAAAACAGATTGGCATCATTTATTGAAGTTAAAGTTGTAAAAATATTCATTAATTTGTCTAGAATTTATAAAACAATCTACATTTTGAAAAATCTTTTCAAACTTAAAAAATTTACAAATTGAAATGAAGGGAGTAATTGTTAAAATATATGTCGTCGTGAAATTAGAGTTCCTCGTGCGTCTATGAAACTTTTGACTAGCAATATTAATAAACCCCTGGATTTGACTAAGCAGAGGATAAGATCAGAGACGAAATTAGCACAATGGACAAGTCAAATTCTATCTCCACTCCAAAATGCACTCACGGAATTAGAATGACATATTATAGTCTACAAATTATTGTGTCTCTCATCGACATTTTTTTTATACTTTTTTCGTTTCAAAATAATTATTTAATTTTAATTTTTATTCACGGTACAATTTATATTAAAAATAATATATTTAATAATTATTTTAAGATAGAAAGAGTACATTTTATTGGGGCTTTTTTCCAAAAAAAATTAATTAAAATAAACGTGGACAAATTTAAATTTTTCAGAATATTAGTGGACAGAAATATATACCTCGGATTTCCGAAATCCGAGTTCTGATTAAAATTAAAGATTCGGATTTCGGAAATCCGAGCCTATATTTAATAATAAAATAATAATTAAGTAAATTTTGTTGAATAATAGTTTTTAAAAATTCTTAAATGAACAGTTCCGTTCGGATTTGCAGAATCTGAATTTAATTAAAAAATAATAAATTGAGGTGCGAAATTTTTGAATCCAAAAACCGGAAGTCCGTAAGCCGGTTTTCCGTATTCGGATTTTGGAAATCCGACTCTTTTTAATTTTCGTTGGTGGAAGTAGGCATGTGCCATAAATTGGAGGACCAAAAAATGAATAAAAAAATCCAGAATTGACCAAACTCGGATTCAGTAAATCCAAGGCCACCGTAATTCGAATTTCAAAAATCCGAGTTACTTACGGACTCAGATTTCGAAAATCCGAGTTTAACGTGCTATAAAAAAAAATTAAGACAGTTCTCATTCGAGAACTGAGTTGGATTTTCTGTTTTTGCAGCTCAAATAAGGGCGAATTGGAGCTTTTGATGCATTCTTGCCTCTAGATACGTGGGAATCGTTATTTGAAAGAGGTTAGATTGCAAAACCATGTTATTTAGTTTAGTTTTGTGTTATTTAATTGTTAGAATGATGTATGATAGATTAGGGTTTATGTTGGTTGGTTGTTTGGATGTTTTAGGTGTTGATTTTGAGGTTAGAGATGAGAAATCATAGTTATTCATGAGATATGGAAGTTGATTTATAGGTATTTTAGTATTTTATAGGTTTTTTGAATTATGGATGGAGTATGTATGGTGTATTTGTTGATTTTGTTATTAAGAAATGATTAGATATTGATTTCTTTTAAAACAGTTATCAATGGCACGTAATGTATCATACATGCTTAATTTGTTTCATACAAGCAAGTATGTGATAGAGAATGGTAGTATCAACACTTTTTCAAATATGCCGGATGATGGTTTATTTGTTGAGGAAAGGTTGTCATATGAGGGATTGATTAGTAAGATTTGTATGACACTTGGTTGGGATCCAGCACGCGTGAAACTCCACCTTTCTTTGATTTTCGATAGACCCGGTGGTAGGCGTGTAGTGAAGATCAAGAATGATTCGCATGTAGAGTTCATGAACCGTGTAAATCCAATGTCATGTTTGGATTTATACATAGATTTGGAAGATATCACTCACGAAAAAAGAGAAGCGAGTTTGGAAAACGTGTCATTTGGTGGTTTTCCAAGGGGGGAACGTACTAGTACTTCTCGAAACCGTGATGAAGAGGAGACACCTTTATTTGCACAAGATGACTACCGGGAAGAGTCGGATCCCGACTACATAGCTCCAAGTGAAAGCGAAGAAGACTGTGATGTCTCCGGAGAGAGTGATTTTGAAGAAAGTGATGATGAAAGGTTAGAAAATGAGGAAAGGGATTGTAATCTATTGCCCCGGCGCCATGTATATAGTAGATGGAGAAATGTGATGCCTCATGTGTGGACAAGGATGAGTTTGCTCTTAAGCTGTGGGATGAGACGCCCAGAGGAATGGACATTGGTGTTTGTTTCAAATCTCAATCAGAAGCAAAGCACAACAGAGTTCAATACTCACGTGTCTTAAGAGGGGAGACAGGATCCGGCAGGGCCCAAACAAATACACTCCGGATGCGCACAATAAAGGAAAAGGGAAAAAAATGAGACATTTGATGTATTTTACACATTTAAAGTAGTTTTTGTATTGATTTTGGTATGAAACTTGATTTGTTTTGTTGTTAATCGAATGCCGTTTATGGTTTTGTTGCCATTAAATTTCTATTTTCCAATTTTTTATTGTTGTTGGTGCTGTAAACAGGTTTTGGACTGGTTAAAATCAGTCCAATTTTTTTTTCAGTTCTGACATAAACTTGGATTTACGAAATCCGAACCCAGAATTTTTGTAAAGGATTCGGATTTCGTAAATCCGAGTATGTAGCCAACTGAGAGTTAGCATTTTGCAGCAAACAGAGGAGATTCGGATTACGGTAATCCGAATCTACATTCATTCAGATTACCGTGATCCGGATTTTTCCAAATTTAATTTTTCAACACATATTTTTTTCTATCTGGAAATTAATATTTTATTCATAAATACGGATTTGGAAAATCCAGATTTAGATTAATTACACTAATTTCTGTCATTAACTTAATATCGGATTTACGTAACACAAGTCGGATTTCTCTAATTTGAGTTTAGAGGGGTTCGGATTTCGGAAATCTGAGTTTCCCTCCCCCCCCTCCAATTCGGATTTTCTAAATCCGGGACATATAAGTTTGTCCACAAAATTTTTGGAAGGTTTATTTTTGTCCTGGTATATATAAGGAAATATATTTAAGGAAAAAATTCCATTTTATTGTAGCGAAGAAAAAAAAATCAATATTAAACCTAAATGCGTTGTACTCCATTGTCCTAAAATTATTGTCAGTTTAAGTTTTCGTTTTTAGTACAATTCGAAGTAAAAATAAAAATACAAACTGAATAATCATTTCGGGACAGAGGGAGTAAATTTTTAGATATCAAATGAAAACATAAACTCGTTTGCCTGCACATAAGGGTTGATATTCAGAGTGCCTAGTGTTCATAGTTTACAACTAGGGTTAAGAGGTTATATAGTTTCATTTAAGGATGAAGGAAGATTATAATTAATACGAGATTGGAAGTTCAAATGTACGTAACTGGAAACAAAGCCCCCGGGCAGGGCGAAGGGAGCCATGGTCGCCTTTAGCCAGAGCCCTTGGTTCTTACATTTTCTTCTCCCACCCCTCCCCCTCCCCCCAGATCTGAGAATTTGAGGGTTAAAAGATGTCCAAATCTCAGAGTTTCTGTGGAATAGTTATTATTTTTACAGTTAATTGTGGTCAGCAGCGTTAGCGGCGGCGAGTTGCAGCGGCAATGAAGGGAGGAAGATGATAATTTCAATCTTTTAGAAATTTAAGGATTGGAACCCAAGTTTAACTATATAGTAGATTATGTCTCTGTCACTTAAAATTTTATCAATTTGATATAGTTTTTGCCCCTCAATTTTTTAAAGTTATAAAATTGACCTCAGACTTAAGTATTTTGTGCATTTAGAACCGGGAGAATTTAACGAACTTATAAAATTTTTCTTATAATAATTAATTAAAATGACTTTAAGAGATATACCATTTCAAAAAAAAAAAGACTTTAAGAGATATTATAGCTTGTTTCAAACGAGCCTTAGGTGTTTCTTTTATAAATAACCTTGATTTTACACCAATATTTCAACAAATAATGTACAAATTATTTAATAAATTTAGATAAATTTAAAGTATTTTATATATTTAATAAAGGAATTTCTTTTTGTTTATAGTCCAATAGACATTCAGCCCACCAAATACTAAAAGCCGGTTCCGTCACTGTTTACAACTAAGGTGTTGGATGGCAAAGTTGACTCATAAAGATGATGATTTTTCTCGTGGTTTTCCTAGGGTTGATGTTTGCTATAATTCGGAAGTCGAAATTTTCTGTTTATTGTTGGCGCCAAAAGCGGTTAGCCGATTAAAGGAAGTTTTCTTTTTGTCGCTTCTGTCCTTGAGCTAGCCTAACACATTTTGATAGCTTGGAATTTTTCTTGACAAGTGATGTATTGCCGAACATGAAGAAAAAGTAAATGTGTATATGTACATTTTTCCTTTTGCTTTTCCTCCCAAATCTTAGTTTTGTAGGTTTGTTAGTTAACATTCATAGTGCTTATATGAAAAAACTTTAATAAGTATTTCTTCCGTCCCATTTTAATAAGTACTTTTCATCATTTGGCTTTGGTTCTCTTCCTCCTATTCAATGGTTCATTCCTCATACAATTCTTACCAAACCTCTCAAAATTCAAGGGTTCATTCTTCATTGATGAATGTGATCACTAATAACGGACCAAGAGAATTATTTTAACCAAAGATTTGTTAAAAGTCATAATAAGGCACTATTAAAATCTCCTTAATACAATCTAGCTATGTAATCAAATTATAAAAAAGCTATTAGTATCACCATTTCTCTGTAATAAGATACGACTAATACGCCTAAAACATTTCCTCCAAACCAAAAAAAAAATCGGAAAATGTAGTTCTGGCTGTCAATCACGGCGTCGGCATATGATTGTATCCACACAAGTGTATTGTATGGACATAATCAACGGAAATAAAAAATAAAAGGAAAAGAAAGACAAAGTATTTGATTTAACGACCAAATTGTATTGATATATCTTTGTCTAGTTGAAAAACCGAGCTAGAATCTTGTTTTTATTATTTTGACTTGCATTATGACTCTAGAAAGTTCAAAAAATAAATCATATGTCACTTTTGTGAAGGTTCAACAATAGTGTCATAAACTATCATGTCGATTATTTAGAGCAATATAATTTAATAAAAAAGTAAGATAGTTTCAAAATTTATTATCTATTTTGAGAATTATGATTTTCTCCATGAAAAATTAGATTTCAATATAAATCATTTTCAGTTATGGATATTTTTGAACTCTGTGTTGTACTGCTTCTTGGTGCTTTTTTTAAAAAAGTGTTCAACCGTAGTTTTCCATTTATCCCTGACGTAACTGGATCCCGTGATTTATTGAAAATAAGAGAGGCGTCTTACCACTATACTGGACCTCATCGTCAGTATAATCAAACCCCAGGGAAACAGGTTGTGAATGATGGAAGATTGGTGGGAAATTATTTTCTTGAGGGAATCATAAAAGAGTTTCTAGGGGCTTTTTTCCATGAGAAATTTGTTTTGTAGTAAAAAGAAAAGGTATCTTTGTGGAAATTTGTAGTGCTGATGTGAGGAAAACTTTCTAAGGGGAATCTGAATTGTGAAAGTCTAAATCAATGATTATTTGAGTTCAAATATACTACTACTACAGATAACCCTTTTTTTTTAACAAAAAATATATATTGTCTTCTTTTTTTTTATTTTGAGAGTATATATTAAAATTTAAGGCCACCTTTAACAACTCATAAGCATTTTGTCTTCAGCAGAAACTGCTTCTTTGTCATGTTATTAACCTCGAGACCTGTGCCTACTAATGAATTAAGGTTTAAATAAAACAATTTGATTCCTCCTTAATGAAGACTTTCCATCTGTATTTATCACGTAGCAGTTGGATTTGCTATTTTGCGAATCTTGCAATTGCGTTTATTTTAATTTTCCTTTTCCTTGTAACGAGATTATAATGAATACTGTATTTATTTATTTTATTTCTAGAAAAAAAAAAAAGAAAATCAAATTTAATGTTACCAACTTGGCAAGATTCTTCAAAAAAGAAATTATTAAAAAGAAAAGAATACCCCAAAGAAACCAAGATTTCCAAAAGTTTATAGAAAGGTGTCATTGCATGTCTTACATTTAACAAACTTAAGTATACTGTGGTAAAATCGGAGATTAATTAACGAACTCTATCCAATTAATTGGTTGACACTCTTCTAAGAAAACATTATTAGTATCGAAAGTCCTAACCTCTTCATGAAATACTATCTCCGTCCCAAAAAAAATAGGCTACGTTGAGATTTTAAATTTGTACTAAAAATAGTACAAAACTTAAAACTCAATGTGGACTATTTTTGTGGGACGGAAGGAGTAATATTTACTGATACTACTTTTCTACACAAAAACGTACATATCGAATATTTTTTTATTTCTGAATTAATTTGTGACTGTTATATTAGCTTTCTTTGTCAACCAAACAGCTACATTGCCCATATTTTTCTTTGCCATAATCTATTACGTACATTTTCATATAGATAGAAATCCAACTGTCCACAAATTAAATAAGCGTCAACTCAATTATTGTGGGATTCTGATCATATATATATTCATCAGTTTTGACCTCAATTTCCGGGACCGAATATATGTAGAATAATCCCTACCCTAATATCAAAGAACATGCTGAAAAGAAATAGAAAGAGAACAAAATACATAGCATGGCCTCGCCTATTGGGAAAAAAAAAAAAAAGAAAAAAAGATGAGTACATGGTTCATTGATGGGATCAATAAAATAATACAATTTCGTACATTTAACATGAAACTCGAAAACTTAGAAGGCTCAAAATAAATAAGTACATACTATGAATGTATGATTAATAGTATCGTTCCCTTTAGCAAGACTAGTAAAATTTGATGATCATAGACTAAATTATTAATATTGGAATTATAAATTTCAAGTCTTCTAATATGACAAAACAGACGTGCACGTCTATAAGTTTCAACCTTTTGAGTACATTAATTTCTTCACTATATTTTGAACTTATTTCCCAATCTTTAGTGTCACATTCATTTTGCGCCCACTCATGCGGTTTTGCCTGTTTACTTTTATTTATTTCAATTTCTTTCATACTTAGGGCTCCATTTATCAAAAGACGAATACTAGCTATTACTGAAATCGAAAGATACACTTGTAGGAAAGGTTTTCATTTCTGAAAGGTAACTATATCTAATTTAAATTCGGATTAAAAAAAGGTTGATATATGAAAGAAAATGTGAAATACACTTAAGAAAAAAACAAAAGGGGGCTAAAAAAGAAAAAAAAAAAAAAAAGTAAGCCTCTAGACATATATTTTGTCAACTGCGTGACATTGATTTAACGAAATTTTGTGGTCGGAAATACTATTAATTATTATTAACAAAATGATAGTAGTAAATATTAAAAAAAATAAACTAAAAGGGCAAAAGGATGACGCCGTTAAATTTAAACAGCCTTCCATTCACACTAGAACACTTGACTACTCTTCATTCTCTTTTTTGTTTGGCATTAATTAAAGTACACTTGAAATTTTCCAACTGAAAATGATTAAGCTTGAAAGAGATGCATCCGAAAAAATCAAAGATGGAATAAAAGTAAATCTCAATATAGCAGTGCAGTATTTGTGTGTATCCAATTAAACAATAAATATAATGATATTATCCAATACTACCAGAACTAAATAGAGATAGGAATTAACAGAACTTTTCCTACCTGCAGGCTTGAGGTATGAAAGTGAAAAAAAAAAAAAAAAAAAAAAATTCATTGTCAAGGGCTTTTTTGGGATAGAGCACGATACATGCAGGAAAAAAAATTACGAGAAAAATTTACAAGGAATGTTATGTCTAACATTTACTCTACACTCTAAACTTAAACGCAAAACTTCACATAGACGGTTTTAAAACTCAATAGATAAGATCATTTTTTTTTGTTATTTTTCCTAATGACTGTTTCCCTACACCAATCATTATTCTTTCGGATATATTAGGTATTTGAAACTACTTTACGACTAACTCAAATCTCAAACGGATGGATTTTTTTTGTAAAATGTAGAACTTTCTCACCAGTTACGTAACATTTTGGCACTAAGTAAATGGAGTAAACTTTTGCTCTTTTTTTTTCCAAAAGAAAAAAGGTCGTATGTTATCAAAGTACTTTCGGCATGTAGTCCTATCACTTGTTTGGATAGAAGCCCAATAAGAGACTAATAATATATGTAGTACAGAAATTTTTAGCCCAACTTTATGGATGCTTTTGTTGCATTGGACCATTGAAACTTTAATTGGTCACTGGTGATACATGATAATCCATAATCTGTAGCCTCCAAAGAGCTCAACTAAGATGGGCACTGGGCAGCAGTTTTTTATATATATTTTTTTAAAAAAAAATAAAACTTTAAAAGAAGCCAGAAACAATTACATAACAGTCATTCTAGGATGAACAACCTAAAGGGTATGTTTGTTTCGTTTTTTAAGTGTGTGTTTTTAAGTGTTTTTTTAATTGAAAATGTAAAAAGGTGTATTAAAAATGTAAAAAGGTATGTTGGTATGGGAGTATTATTATTTAAATATTTTGAAAATACCATAAAAAAAACCTAACAAACAAAGTCTAAACAATCTTTATAAAATGTAATAATATTACGAATCGCACTATTGAGATGGTAACCAGAAAAATTGTTGAAAGTATGAGACTATGAGCGACAAAAACATTAGTGTATCGGTTGTTATCTTTATGCTGGTGTATGAAAATACTCACAAATCCCGACTTAGAGCACAATATTGAAATTTGATTTCTTTTTCTTTTGTTCTTTTCATTTCTCTCCCCTTTTTTAACATAACACGGCAAAAAAGATTTGAAATATTTAAATTTAATAGATGATTTATACCCGATTAAACATAATGGCAACATATGATTCATATAACCGATCATACCTTATAGGAAAAAGGATTTGTTGTTGTTGTTGATGATGCAATACGACATTCATCTCTAGCTATAGTAGTGAGTCAGTCGCTAATCTTTTGAGAAGTGACAATCAATTTGTAAGCCTAACTAACTATATTAGAATATTTCGTAATATTTCTCAATATATCAGTTACATCGTGACCATCAATTCCGTTTGTAAAATCGGAGCGGTGTGCAGTTGTTTGACGTTTGTACATTTCTCTCAACCTTGCTGGGGGCGACAAGGCCCGACTCAATTATGAAAGCAGCCAGTTAGTCCAAACACCTAATGACCCAGGAAAAACCCACCTACATTTTGAGGGCCCATCTTCATTAAAACTTCTGCCTGCCTTCAAAACTCAAAAGATCTTGTTATCTTCCTGGATTGACAACACCACAATTTCAATATAACTCTCCCTAGTCCCACCCAACAAAAAATATATGGCTTCAACAAAACATAGAAAGTATGAATTTGTTCACCTTGCACCCCTCGGGTCTAAAGCATTTTGATTCCTCGTAACTTTCATTTATCGTATTTTATAATTGAAAATAAAATCATAAAAATAATATATAATAACTGGTAAAATATAGTATGTAAAAAAAGTTATATTTTTAAGATTTTATTCAATTGGAAAAATGGAATAAATGACATTCAGAAAAAAGATCAAAATACCTAATAATAAAAATCAGATGGAATATCATTGTACATTTTAAAAAACGTCTAAATTATTACACGGAAAAAAAGATTATTTGCTATAAAATGAAATTAGGAGGAATTTCACACATGCATCTTTAGTTCAAACGTTTCTGTACTAGGAATAGCATTTTATTCAAATAAGTTTCCTTCATTAGCTACATGTTTAATCGGTATTTGAGCGGTGACTGCCTAGTGAGTATATATAGTTCTTGGGTTGTTAAAGAAATGTATAATGGCAAATTAAATCTAGTTAATTGACTCTTTTTTATAATGGCAGAGACACGTATGTATAGATTAATTGGATGTGGTTTAACACAATTAACAATAACCAAAGCAAATTCCTTCATAGTTTGATTAAGATACGATCGTATTTAATCGATCTATTGGTCTATCCGCGCATTAGTTTGGATTTGGATCTTGTGGGTTATATATAATTATTCTAAAAGATATTAATAATTAATGATTTGGACTATGTCATTGTTTAATGGTGCTGCTAGAGGGAACTTGTCGTCTGCCACTAAAACAATATAAAATAGCATAAAATAAAATATATTAACTATGAAGTCTATAATCATCATTCATTAGGTGATTTGGTCAAAAACTTCCAATTTTTCAAACATGAAAGACAACATCTTACACATTCATTTTTATATATATATTTTTACCCAAACGAATCAACAACTTAAACAATGAATTCATTCAGTCAAATGATCCATAAATTTAACGCAATAAGTAAAAAAACTTACTTAATCAGTTATATTCAGAAAATGTACAAAAAAATAAAGATAATTACTATTGTTATTATTATTTGCATGTGTATTACATCTATTGATGGAAAATTTCGTTGAATGAATGTACCACACATGTTACTTGTAAACAAGCTTAGTTTGAAAAGAAATCACTAGATTACGATCACGATAATGCCTTGAGTATTAGGAATTAGATAGAAATAATTGCATAATTAAGTTATCATATCCGAAAGGTGATGCCAAAACACGCTTGTCCCGACTTTTTATTAGAAAATACTCAAAAGTTAATTATTTTGTGTCAAGATTCAAGAAAGGGAAAAAAGAGGCCGTCAGATCTGCATTATAAACTCTAAAAAAGATGGAGAAAAAAAAACAGAAGCTAATTTTTAACCCGATTCTCTTCCTCTTCTTACTATAATTAATTGGTAGTTCCCGAGTGAAAATTCTTATTAGTTTTTGTGTTACACTTGTACAGATTTGTGTAAGCACACTGAGGAAGGAATATTTCTCCGTTGGTTACTTGAATGCAAGGATTTTACAGATTTTTAAGAACTAAAATACATTGGAAACCTTTATTTTAAAAGCAAAATGCTTGGAAATCAATATAATTTGTCACCTTTGATCATGTCAATCTTAGTTCTTGGCTTACACATAATTTTTTTTTTTTTTTCTTTCAGTTTGGCAACTTGTGTAATTTTTTCCCATATCAAAAAGCACCTTGAAAGATATTCCACAATAGAAAATGACCTTTTTCTTCAAACACCTTTGTTTGTTTATTTTTTTATGGTTTTTTAAAATTAATATATTAATAACTTTCCCATCCCAGTATACAAGGGCGGAGCTAGGCCTCATAGATATAGTGGGGCAAAATTTTTAAAATCTTAATTTAACATACTTGTCCCTTAATAATTTCAATTTAGATGGGGCAAACAGTAATATTTTTACAAAAAAAATTATAGAATATCAAGGGGTAATAAGCAAAAAAATTTCCAGCTAGGGCAATTGACCCAGCTGGGTTATATGTGCGTCCGCCCTTACTAGTATATTTTTTACATTTCTAATACACTTTTTTATATTTCTAATACAAAAAACACCTAATAAAAAAAAAAAAACAAAACAAACATTTCAACCACATCATCATCAAACCAAAAAAACATAATAAATGCATTTTAATATAAATTTTGTTAAAATAGTTAGCCAAAAAAATAATATATATTCCACATCCCTCTAAAACTTGCCTGCCAGCTATGCAATGAACAGAAGTAAATGCACAAGTGTGAGGCATCACTTCTCCTCCACCTTTCCTCAATTGCTTCTATAGTCTCACCACACTAAAATAAGAATAATTAATTAATTTATTAACATATATCACTTTCATTAAACTATTAACAATTAAATAACCTAAAAAAGGAGCTAAAAGATAAGCAACAAATTTTAATATATTTTATTGCACTCCATATGATGGCATATTCTACCACATCCAAGCCATCCTTAACCTAAAAACATTATTATAACTTCTAACAAAATCACCAAAAAATAAAAATAAAAAAATCTGCTCAATACACATGCGTCACTTTGTGTCGTTACATTCATCAAAACAATAATGAAAAAAATACCGTGATGACAACGGTAAATGAACTTTATTACGTTAAAAATATTTAATATGTGTCATTTTGTTGAAGTAAACAGAAATTTGTTCTACAAAAATTGTCTCGAAAAGTCTTTTACCATATTCAATCTCATTTTTATTACTCCCTCCATTCCAAAATAAGTGTCTTCCTACACTTTGCACATAATTTAAGAAACTCTTAAATAAAGTAATAAAATTACTTGAATATCTTCAACCAACCTCATTATAAAATTGCTCACCAATAGCATAAACTCTTTTGAGGGTAATTTTAGAAACTTTTGACAAAAATTGCATTGAAATGTGAAAACGACACTTATTTTGAAATTTCTCTATTTTGTTAAAACGACACTTATTTTGGAATGGAAAGAGTAACATTTTTTTTTTCCCAAATGAAGGCGGTGATGTGCAATTGATTGCTAGGGTTAGGTTTACACTTTACATACGGTAATGAGGGAAGCCACGTGAGCAACGGTGACGTTTTCTGTATTAGTTGCACACTTGGCATGTCTTTAAAGCGATTTCTTTCAATAATTATTTTAAATATAATAAGAAACTCAAGAGAAAAATTCAAAAAGGGACAAAAAGATTAGAAAAAGAAAGTGATCCACACCAATTTGTGGTGGTGGGTCAACCATATTTTTTGGCGGGGTGGGGTCAAGTGTTTGTCCGACGTGGAAATACTGGTCCTGAGGAAAAAATTATTTTATTTAATTTTATCTTTTTTAATTGGAGGGAGGTGGATCTTTTTGCTAAAGTCACTGGGGGCGGTCTGTAGATGTCAATCACAGTTGGGCACTCACTATTACTTATTAGGCTGAAAAATAATTTTTTTTTTTAAAAAAAAATGGAGCCTTATTTTATCCGTCTAATCTAACCATTCAAATTCAGAATTGTGAAACAATCTTTAAAATAATAATAAACCCCGGAAAAGTACAAATAACGCAAAGAAAAAGCCAAAAAAGGTATATGCGATCTGTAATTAAACTATTCCATTTGTTTAATTTATCCAGCTAAACTTTTTAAGCATTTTTTCATCATCGAGTTCACATTTGTCTTTGAACATTTTTTTTTTTTTTTGTCTTTGAACATATTTCAAATAGAAGTAATTGTGTTCCTCTACGTAGAAATTACTGTGTAAGATTTTTAAATTGTGAATATTTATCTAATGATACTGCTAGATTACATAACAATATAAATTACTTTTACAATATTATTTAAAGTATTATTAAACCTAATTACTTTTATTCTTTTACCATTAATGGTAAAAGGAGATTAAAAAAAAGCGAGCAATAATTTTAGCTCGATGAAAAACCATGATAATGAATTCCACGTGGTGGAAATATAGTGTGTGACTGTGTGTTGGAGGATAGATGTGGTGCATGAGCATTTACTGTAACTTTATCATTTTCTCCACTTTCTTTAATAAAAACTTAAAAACATTTTATTTATCAAAAAAAAAAAAACATTTTTCAAAGATATTTGGTGATGAAAGAAGGGACATTGGAAGAAGAAGTCATTCAACCAATGGCAATATCCGAAGACAGTACCTTAATAAGGGGATTAAAAAGGTAAAGAAATTTCAGATTTTTTCATTACGTGTCATTACCAGAACTGGACACGTGAGGAAAGTGACCATACCTGCCACGTAGGACAATGATGTCGTGTTTTTTTTTTTTTTTTTTTTGGGGTGCAATGAATCTGTTGTGTGATTTTCGTTTTCGGCCTTCTTTTTGTTTGTCATAAAATTTTAATGCCCGAAATTAATAATAATGCCATTGTTAGCCGGGTAACAAACAGTAGCCGAAATTTTGACTGATTGGAAAAGGACAAACTACAATTAAGGGAATAGAAGGAATATATAAGCTTCTTAATTTGATTGGTAAATAAAAATCGGGACCGCAGTTGAAATTACTAGGTATACCTTATAACTAAATTTTTGTATTTAGGTTTTTCCGGCCAAGATTTGAACATTGCACTTTGTGAATATAGTTTTCTACCATTATCACTTCCACAATAATATTTTTTTCCCCAAAGGACAATCAAATTTTATTAAAAAAAGATTAGAATATATAAAATTGTACAACAGTTGTATAAAGATCAGTTCAATCAAACCATGACAGATTAGAACAAGAGTTTTACTATTTTATAAACGATCCTAACTTTAATTAACTTTATCAATTAAATGAGAAAACTTTTTACGGTCTCAAAATACAAAATGAACTTTTTAATTTTGGGAGACGGGGAGTATAATTTTATTTGTAGGACAAAGCCAAAAAAATTTGTACAACATCAATTCTCAAATGAAAGCGTAAACAGTTAGTAATATAATTAACTCGTGCCCTCCTCATCGAATGTCAAGGATTGACCTTAATATTTTCCTATCCCGAGGAGAATTCAAAGCAGATTTTGCTAGCTAGAAGATTGCATCAAATAAGAAAAAAAAACGCGCAGAATATGTAGTTAGCACTCAGCAGTTAATTCTATTTGACAGCTTACTAAAGTCTAAAAGTTTTTTTTTTTTTTTGAAATTTAAAGTCTAAAAGTTAGTAAATCCATTTTAGGAAAACTCAATTGAAATATATTCCTCTCAGTTGGGTGGTCTTACACCCCTCACCAGCATGCAATGACGGACCTAGGGGGAGTAAAGAGGGTCCATCGTCCCTGCGATCGCCAATTTTTTTAAAAAAATACTTTAGAATTTTTATATATTTTTAGGAAAAAAAATTTCTGATTGACCCTCCGAATTATCAGGTCTGGTTCCATCACTGCTAGCATGATACGAGTTCAACATTTAGGGAGGGAAAATGGGAGTTCATGGGAGACATATATCGAAAATATTCCCACCTAGTTTTAAGTAAATTGTATTCTCCGATAATTATCGTGAAATAAAGAAAGTACTGCGAATTTTAAAGTTTAGTGTAAACTATTAGCATAGGCTGATTTTGTCGATCATTAGTATTTTAAAAGCGTTATCGCCCAATAATTGGGGTCATAATCACCTTAAAAACTTGTTCACATTAAAATGAATGAATGTAAAATGATCCATTTCCATTTTAAGTAAGTTTCACCTTAAAAACAAAAAGGGTTTCAAATTGAGCCGGTATACATAATTGTCGTTGCATGGCCGGTTTTTAGTCATGCATGCAGCCAGAAGTTAAGTTAAAAATACCATTAGCTAAAACGGTAAAAAAAAAAAAAAGAAAAAAAGAAGAAGAAGAAGAAAGAAAATCCACCAAAATGCAGTTTCCTATATTTATTTTTACTTCTCTTTTCATTTTGGCTCGTGAAAGCCTCCAAGGGTGGCTGCGTTTTTTTGGTAGGAATTGAGAACCGTCAATCTAAATACATATACTATTTTTTGTTTTCTTTCTCCTAACTCCTACTATTTAAAAATACCAGGAAGGCCTGATCAATGGCCCTCACCCTCCTGGAAATTTCGAAAATGTCTGACTCCAAATTTCAGGCGTTCAAGTAATTTTTAGGTCAGACATTAATAAAGGAGGGGATTATTTTTATCCAGAGAATACAATTTCACGCTTTCAAACAGCATGATTATTAGCATGGGACAAAGAGAGTTTTACATGTCCGTGAAAGCAAAATATAAAATCAACAGTCTTGAATTGTACCGATGGCGATAACAGTTAAAATTAGTAAATCGAGTTAATAATTACTCATCCGGTCTTTACTATAAGATATTTTTAATGAAAATAGAATTTTAAAATGTATTTTAATATTTATTGTATCTTATTAAAAATAAAATATTTTTTTACATTACCACTATCTAGTGTAATGATTAACCTCCCAATGAATGTATGAATAATTTTTTAAATAATCCTCATTATACATGAGCTTTTTTTCATGTCTTATTGCGACTATATTAATTAACAAAAAAATTTTTAAAATAGCATTTACACATATAATCACATGATCATCATAAAAATATATCCTTCCACCCACTTTCCTTATTTCCTTTTCCACTAAAAAGTATGGAATAAATAAAAATATACAAAAGTGTAATTAAAATTCACAAAAAAAAAAAGTGAGACCCACGCGAGCGGTGGTGGGCGAGTGGAGGAGTTATAATGGTGTGGTCTACCACACAAAACAAAACCAAGCAAAAAGCAAAAAACCAGAGAATGTTAACACTACTGCTACTACTCTCTATCTAGTCTCTCTACACACACACCTCCTACTGCGTGTGGGTCCCTTCAAGGTAGGGGCAAAGTGGGTCACATTCTCCACGTCATCGTCTCTCTTCAGAATGTGACATTTTAGGCCAACCCGAGGAAATAATTTCTAGATCGGCAGCTGCTGCTGAGAAAAAAAATACTCCCTTCGTCCCATAATTATTGTCCAATTTTAATAAAATAAAAGAATATATTTTCAATTAAACTTAATTATATTTTATCTTAAACAACCATATATACCCTTACATAAGTAATTGTTTAACCACTAAGGTTTTATAAATAATGTTTTTTACTAAGGACAAATGTGTAACTTGATACATAAAAAGTCAAATTAGATAATAATTTTAAAACAAAATTTTAAGGTAAAGTGAACAATAATTATGGGACAGAGAGACTAAATAAATAAATAAATCCCCCAAAATCAGGCCCCACATTCGGTAATGGGGCCCAGCTTTTCTTTTTCATTTTTTTTCCAATCCGCCCTTCTCTTTCTCTCGGAAGTTCCGTGACCGTGACTCGAGTTTCTTTTCCCATCCTTATACCATTTATCGCTGTTTTCAATCTCATCCGTTGATTGATCCACATCAACGGTCCACATTTGGCCCGACCCTCCACGCCCCCGCACCGAAAACCTGTCTAGTAGTTTAAAGTGCCAGCTCGGACTCATTTCTGTTTTCCCCCGAGAATCTTTTTTTTATTATCAATTAATTATTAAAACTTTCAAATTATTCAACGCCATTCCTCCACGTCAGCTTTCGATCCAACGGCGTTCAACACTCTGCCTCTGCAAACTCATCAGATCAAAACCGTCCGTCTTACCTTTTTCCTTTTTATTTTAATGGTGTTAAAAAAAACTCAAAGAAAATTTCGTGGGACCCACATGCCCATTTAAAACAACAGATAGTACAGTACAGGTTAAGTACTACTAAATGCTCCCCCTAATAATCACTAAATAAGACCGTAATTATTAAAAGACAGTTATTATTATATTTTTTCCTTCTTTAGGATTAATTAAATATGAAAATATGCACATATTGTGAGAACCGAAAAATAATGAAAACTTGACCGGCTAGAGCGATATTTTCTGCGGTCACCTAGATTCCTTGTGATCGTCACGTTTGCTTTTACCAAGGTCTCCTTTTTCGGCCACCGGCTATCTCCGGTTAACCACACTCTTTATTACCAAAAAGTAAAAAAAAAAAAACAAAGTGGAAAAAAATAGCTTTATTTGAGATCGTGAAAAGTGCCCAACCTCACTGACAGCCAACGCTATTAAATTATTTTCAGCATAGAATATTCAGAGAGGAAAAAAAAACAGTTATTATAATGTTTCGGAAATATGTGGAAGCTTACAGGGTAAGCAAAAAAGTGACCCACACGTGTCGGTAAGAGGATTAGATTATGATATTATTATAATCTGATCGGACGGTGATCAACACTGCCATGCTGGCGAGGGAAAATAACACCCGTAGGATCAGCAGAGAAATGAAGGGAAATGAAAGGCTGAGATTGCAGTATGTCCCGAAAGAAGCTAATCTCAGCCGTCCACGGAAGGTTTGGAGAGAGTGAAATACTACTTCCCTTGGAAAGATGACGATGAGATTGAGAGAAGCAGAAAAAAGAGGGAGAAGAGAGAGAAGCTCCCAAGTGGTGAATGAAAGAAGATAGAGAGAGAAAGGAAAAAAAGGGGAAAAAACCACCACCAACAACAAGAAGAGCTAGACAGAAGGAAGAACAAAAGAAAGGATTAGATCTTTGAAAGAGATAGGCAAATATCAGAGAGGAAGGGAAAAAGAAAGAAAATTCCCCCCTCATTTTTTCAATCCCATCTTGGCTCGCCGGAGGAAAAAAAAATTTTCCGGCTAAAATTATGCTGGGTTCTTATTGGTGGTGATTTTTTTACTGAAGAGTTTTTAAATTTTCGGAAGAAAATCCCATCTCAGTTATGATGGACAGAAACAGAGAGGCTAGAAGAGCAGCTAATTTGGTGGCTTCATCAAATGGCTTATCCAGAAGAAGACATAGAAGCAATAATAGTCTCAGAGATTCTCCAGGTTTTAATTTCTGAACCCAGATCTAATTTGGACCTGTTTTTATTAAGATTGGATTTTTTTAACATTTCTTTTGTTTTTGGTGTTTTCAGATGAAGATGGTGCGTTGGAGATGCAGGAATCTGTCAGGTTAAGAGAGAGATTGAAGAAAGACCGGGAGAGGGATCGAGATCGAGATCGAGAAAG
Organism: Oldenlandia corymbosa var. corymbosa; assembly: GCA_949775105.1. NCBI lineage: Eukaryota > Viridiplantae > Streptophyta > Magnoliopsida > Gentianales > Rubiaceae > Oldenlandia > Oldenlandia corymbosa. The sequence goes on along the minus strand of OX459126.1, from coordinate 14,662,448 downwards.
AGATAGAGATAGAGAAAGAGATAGAGAAAGGGATAGAGAACGGGAAAGAGAAAGGGAGAGGTCGAGTAGAAGTAGTAAAAGAAGAAGAGGCGACAGAATGATGATTCATGGGAGTAACAGAGACGATGGTGGTGAAGACAGTTCGGAAGAGAGCTTAAATGATGATGACGATGAAGACGACGATGAAAACACCACTTCCACCACCAATAACAACAACGGCCACCATAGTGGTGGTGGCGGGGTGAGGTTGCTGCCGTCTAATCCGGCCGGAACCTCCGCCGGGATGAATTCTGTATCAAACCATTATCACAGTAGTAACAGCAATAGCCATCATCATAACCATCATCATACTAATACTAATAATAGTAGTGGTAATAATAATATTAATCATAATCATCAGCAACAGCAACAGCATCCTAGTCTTCAACACCGGAAGAGTTATCCACCAAGCTCAGCCAAGGTTTTTCGGGCTGCTCCCGTTTGGAAATCCGGTGATGAAATGATTGGTGTTCCAGTACCCAGAAAAGCTCGTACAGGTGGATTATCAAATTCGTGTTAAAAATTTTGAAAACCCCTCAAAAAAATGTTTCTGATGAATTGTCTAAAGTTTTGCTGACTTTTCCTCCATTTTTTCTGTTTGTTTTTGGTGTTTGCAGCATCTACAAAGCGGTCGCATGATTGGATGTCTAATAGTAACGGTGGTGGAAATAGTGGTGGTGGTGGTTCTGCTGTTGGAGGAGCTGAGATTAATCAGCAGCAAGCTCAGACCTCGCCGGCAAGGCAGAGTTTTGTTTCTGCGTCAACGCCGTCGCCGGCAGCTCCAGTTTCGCCATCTTCTTCAAATGCTTCAATTAGGAAGAAGATTGTCAGTCCTTTCATTCATCTTCTTATTTCTTTCATCTCCAACCTTTCTCCTTTTTTTCCGGTTTTCTAACCTGGTTATTCTTGCTGGTGTAGAAGCCTAATGGGCCTAAGCAGCCAAGGCCACCGAAGTCAGCATCTTCTAAGGCATCTTCATCGAATCCAGAAGAACTTGAGATTGAAATAGCTGAAGTGCTGTACGGATTGATGACTCAGTCACAAGCTCCTCCGAAGAAAGAAATCTTATCCACTGATTCGAAGGAAGTCAACAGATCAAGTAGTGATGGTAAATCGAGAGTTTCATCGCCGATCTCCAATTCTCCGTCGGCCAATATTCAGTCCTCGCCGGCAGTGTTGCCACCAAATCCGGTTTCCTCATCTGGACCCTTATCTGCTGTTGGTGAGAGCTTTAGATTGAAGGCCGCAGCAGCAAATTTGGTCTTTTTTTTTCTGGGTTAGTAATGGCGGAAAATTAATTCTCGTTGTTTTTTTTTTTTTTTCAGCTCCAAAGAGGAAGAGGCCTAGACAAGTGTCCGAGAACACTGGGAATTTTAGTGTTCGAAGTAGTCCCATTTCATCCACGACAGGCAAATTTGAGGCTGATCAGACTCCCAAGGCCGAGATATCTTCTCCTAGTCTTGAGAAGAATCCAGGATCTGCAGCTGAAAGTGGGTATGAAATGAGCAATTTGTCAAATTCACAGACGGCGGCAGCTACTGAGCTCCGTGCACAGGAGCCCATGAAAGTTGATTCAGAGTTGAAGGCGGCGGCTGAAAGATTGGGAGAAGGTAGAGATTTAGCTCCCAGAGCGGATGTGGCGAGTTCTCCAAAGAAGGAATCAGCGACTGTTAAAGCAGAGAGCAATCGTGAAGATGCAGCTACTGGGTCAGCTTTGTCCACCAAATCGTGAGAATCTAAAGATTTGATGTTTTTCAAGTTGAAGTTTCTGGGCTTATCTTAATTAGTTCTGATTTTTCCTCTTCTGTTTTTGGCACAGAAGTTTGACTGGGTCTGATGTCGGTAATCAAAGAGAAGAAAGAGAAGAAAAGTTTCAGATTGACCTGGAGGTGAGAATTTGATCAAGGATGATGGATCAGTAAATAATTTGATCTAAAATTGGCCTTACTGGGTTTAATTATTGATTTGTTAAATTTTTTCCATGTTTTTTTGCAAATTCAGGCTCCTCCACCGCAGGGAAGATATTCACCGGAGAGAGAAAATGATGTTTGTCTGGGAGCGGTTGCTATGAATTCCAAGCCTAATATTGATTCTGTAAGTGGATGGCCTTGTTTTTTTTTTTTCCCCTCTCCCTCTGCCCTTTATTTGCTCTTGCCATTTTCGGAGTTATTAATGACGGTTGTTACTTGTGCAGGAAATGAAGCCAGTGGATAAACAAGATGAAAAGATGGCAAAGATTGTGAACGAAAATGGGAATTTTGGTGCTGATGAGAAGAAGGTGAAATCTGCGCTTGAAGACTTTGAAGCTCTGAAAAGAGCTGAGAATAAAGGGAGAAGCATTGATCTTCAGCTTGATTTGGAAAAGCCAGAAAGAGAAAATGGACCAGGTAACAAGTTGCAACCAGCTCACAAGCCGCATCAACAGCAGCAGCCATCATTAAAGGGAAGCAAAGAAGAACCGCATACTGAAAGAGCTGGTAAGTTGATCTGGGGTGATCATTTCTGGATTGATTCTTTATGCTTTCAGAATGCTGACCTTTTTTCTCCTTTTTATCTTCAAATTTAAAGGACAACCAAATTCTCTGCCTTTGCCAATGTCTATGGCTAGCTGGCCTGGTGGGCTTCCTCCTATGGGGTATGGTCGTAATTATTTGGAGTGTTTCCCTGCTCAATTATTCACATTAGACGTTTTTAGATACATGGATTGAACCTTCAACTCAGGCGAAAATAACTTTGATTTTCATCAGCAGATACATGGCACCAATTCAAGGAGTTGTATCAATGGATGGAAGCACTGTTTCGCCCACTCCAATTCAGGTTTGATTTTGGTGCTTTGTTTATTTGAAGAAAAAACTTTCTTTTTGAACTTTTGAGGTGTGAAATTCAACTTTGGCTTCTTCTTCCCCACCATGTTTTCTCTTTTTTTTTGACTGTGGGAAACTGTGAACCACTGCAGCCTTTCTTTTCTCAACCGCGGCCAAAAAGGTGTGCTACCCATTGTTATATTGCTAGGAATATCAACTATCTCCAGCAATTCATGAAGATGAATCCATTCTGGTCGGCCGCAGCAGCAGGCTCTGCAGCATCTTTGTTTGGACCAAAGAACCTCAGTGTTGTGCCTTCTGCTGATCTACATGGAAATGTTGCTGGAAGGAGTGCAAGTAATGGTCAAGACAAAGGCCCGGGACTTGCGATGTTTCCTGGTCACAGTGGGAAGGAAAAAGCTCCTCAACCTGCCAACATTGCCGATGCTAATCAGAGGAAGCAACAGATTTTGTTACAGCCAGCAATGCCACCTGTAGCACCTAACAATATTTTGGTACGTATTTTGTTAAGTCTTTTTACATTATCTGTTGGAATTCAGTACCCTTTTTTCTTAAATCACCTCTCTCAAACAATGCCAAAAAAAGTGGCTCACTTCGGCTACCTTTGTGGGGATAATTGCTGATCTGAAATTTGTCCTTTACAGCATGGACCTGCTTTTATCTTTCCTTTAAATCACCAACAAGCTGCAGTAGCAGCTGCTTCAGCTCTCCCCGCATCTGCAAAGCCGCCCCCTGCAACGACTGGTGCTGTAGTTTCTGGTAGTGCATCCAATTCGACTCCTGTTGGTGTACCTCCTACAGCAGCTGGAGCTGCAACGGCAGTGAGCTTCAACTATCCAAATATGCCTACTAATGAAACTCAGTACCTTGCGATTCTGCAAAACAATGGTTATCCTTTCCCGCTTCCAACAGTTGGAGCACCACCAAACTTTAGGGGAACACATCCTCAGGCCATGCCTTTGTTCAATGGATCATTCTATTCATCTCAAATTATCCATCCTTCGCAGCTGCAACAACAACAGCAGCAGCAGCAGCAAGTTCCTCAGTCGCAGCAAATGCAGCAAAGTAACCAAAATGCTAGTCAATCTAGTGGTTCATCATCATCCCAGAAGCATTTGCAAGGCCAGCAGCAACGCCCTGCTGGAAATGCGGCCAGTGGAAATGCTGCCATTGGAAACTTGCATAATTTTCCGGCTCCGAAGAACCGCCAAACTCAGCAATTGCAGCATTCACAGAATCAACATATCCCTGCGTCTCAATCACGGGCTGAAAATGAAATTGGAAGTGAAGATAGTCCATCTACTGCTGATAGCCGAGGATCTCGTCCCCCAGTAAATATCTATGGTCAGAATTTCGCTATGCCAATGCATCCTCAAAACTATGCATTGCTAACTCCCCCAGCAGCTGTTGCTAATGCCCCTTCGTCTAGCGGTAATGGTAATCAAAGTGACAAGAAACAACAGCAAACCCGGCAGGTTGGAGGATTAAAGAATGTTGTCGAATCAATGCCTGCTCAAGCATTTGCTATGTCTTTTGCTTCTTTAAATGGGGCCACTGGTGTGCCTGGTATCGACTTGTCTTCCATGGCCCAAAATCAGGCCATTCTTCAGAGTCTTCCAGAAGCCACCAGGCAAAATATCCAGATGATGGCTGCGAATGCTGCCCATGTTGCCCAGCAGCGAAAGAACTTCAGAATTTCAGAGGACAACAAAACGGGAGGTGACTCCTCAAATGCTGATGATGAAAGAAAAGGATTAGCAGGGAAGTCATTATCAAATGTTGGGCAGTCCATTGCATTTTCGAGATCAGAGTTTACAGATGCTTCTACCTCCACGCAGGTGGGTAACAGTGTCATTGATAGCTCTGCTCGTCCGATAAATCTCTCATCAGGTCCTTCCAGGAGCTCTCGTTCTGCAATGCCGAATAGTGTTGGGGCTGTTAGTGGTCCGAGTGCGCAGCAACAAGCTCAGCACCAATCACAACAGATGTTGCAACAGTTTCATAAACAACAGCAACAGTTGGTGGCAGCGGCTGCAGCATGGAATAAGAATTCAACACCCAATGGTAGTGTGTACCCTGAGCATTTGAGTTCATCATCTGCCATGACTGCTAAATTTCCAAATGCGCACTCTCCTTTTGCACAAAACCTTGTTCAAAACAACAACAGTGGTAGTCCAAATCAGTCTCCTCAGTGGAAGAATTCTTCTAGAACCACTCCCCCACAAGTTTCATCATCATTTGCTTCATCAAGTGCATCAACCCTCAAAAGTCTTCCCCAGCAGCAAGGAAGAAACCAACAAAGCCACTCACAGATATCTTTTGGGGCAAATCAAAAGTCATCCCCTGCTCCAGGCCAGCAGCAGCCTCCTACTACAAATCAGTCCCCTGCCTCTCCTATGATGGTTGGTTCTCCTTCCACTTCATCAATGTCTAAAGGGGCCAGTGGAAGTCCTAGAACAACTACTTCGGCTACTGCTAGTAGTAAAACAGGGCAAGCATCATCATTGTCAGGGCAGCAGCCCAAAAATTCATCTGTTCCTGGGCAGAAATCTTCTCCTGTTGGTGGAAGAAATGTTCAATCTATTCTTGGAAACTCCCATATTGCCGGCGTGAGTTCAAGTAGTGGTGCTAAATCTCAAATGCAACAGTTGCCGCCACAACAGCAACTTGCAAAGAACATTCAGCAGCAGCATGCTCAACTCTACTTCTCAAACTATGTGCAAGGCCAACCTCCAATTTCCTCGAGTATGAATTCCTCCTCTTCTGCCCCTGGCAGTGGAGGGTATTATGTTCAGAGAAGGCGTCCTGATCAACAGCAGCAGCCGCAGCACCAACAGCCACCTGGTTCATCTGCGCCCTCGTCTGGGATGTTGTCTTTGTCTGTTTCACTATCTGGTACTAGCACTACTGATCCGGCAAAAGCAATTGCTGCCGCGACTGCTGCTGTGAATAATATGAAAGGGGGAGGCTTGACAACCCAGAGCATTCTTCAAGCTACCCAGTTCGCTGCGCAGCAAACTGGTAACCAACATCAGCTGATGCCAGGATTTGCTTATGTTCATGCTGTTCCAGCTGGTGTTCCAGTAAAACCTTCCGAGCAGAAGCAACCTGCTGGTGAGTTTTTTTTTTTTTTTTTTTAAAAAAATTTATATTGTGCATAAGTATGATATATAGGGTTTAGTGCATCGTGTCATCACATTGGGAAAAAAAAGGATCATGAAATAGACTTCAATTTTTTGACCAGGAAATGATAATTTGCATGCATGCTGGCAGCCTGAGAAGAAATGAGGGAGGGAGCAAAGCGGTGGATGTTCCAATTTTGGCCGAAGGCATCCTGCAAAGGGAATTGCTGAACTTGTGCTTTATACGACCCATTCCCACGATTCTGAGGCACGGATGTAATGAGGGTTAGGACGAGGCCCCGAGTGAATGATGCTTTGAACCAGAAAGAAGAAAAAGCTGTAGATGAACATGTATCTGTGAATACACTTGTCTATAGTCTGATGGAGCTAGACAGGATCGATATGTCAGGAAATGAACTTCTCGACAAAGAGGCTATACGCTTCAGAAGGAAAGTGGAAAGTGAGTAAATCGTCTAGCTTTGCAAATGATGAGGATAGTCAAGGCTGGCTAAGGGAGGGGAATTGTTACAGATGGCAACATGATAATGTGCCGTGTAAGTTGATGGGTAGTGCAGGTTCTTTTTTGATCTTTTTTCGGAGTAGGAGTTCTTTTGTTCTAGGGCAAGGGGTTTTTTAAAACCTCCTGAAGAAGAAAAAAAAGGTTGATCTGTTGAACATATATGAAAATAGCTGTAGAGGGTGTATCTGTATATCTGTGTTTCTACTTAATACAAGAGTTTGCCCTCCCATTTTTTCATTCATCTCTGCAGAGCCTCCTCTTGATTCCTGTTCTTTTTTTTCCTCGCATTTGCCTTTACAGTTGCACCTGGGAAACTAATATTTGCCATTTTGAAACAGTGTATCCAACTAGCTAACAGATCAAGCAAGTTGCACAATATTGTATCTTTTGAGTGTTGCGTTCAAGAATGGAACTCTGATTCTTAAAGAAGAATAGTCGTAAAGTTCTATTTGTCCTAAAATGATTGTTCGGTTCAGTGTTAGAAACAAAAGATGTTGGGAGGGGATCTCAATGAATGAATGATGCTGATAGGATGATGGATAAACCAGGTTTCTTGTTCTTGATAAGATGAATACCTAGAAATTGTGGTTAGAAAACCAGCAGCAGCCCTCAACCTAGAAGAAAAACTGGGTTCATAGTTTTCTTTGGTTTGAAAAAAAGAAAATCTTTTTTTTTTTTTTTCTTTCTGATGTTCTTCTTTATGGGTGTGGACTGTAGAAAAGATAGATTGAAGAAAGATGTGGATGTTGAATAGCCAAATGAAAAAAGTCTTATCAGGAACACTGTTTGAGTACATTCTGGGATTGGGAATGGTGCTTTGTCATTAGTAGGAAAAAACGTGGGGTCCAGTTCTCATCTGTGCAGGGTCCCACCCACACTTTGGTCCATAACTAAAATAAATCAATTTTTTATTTTTAAGTAGTCCTACAGGGGAAGAGAATAATTTAGTGGGGAATTGAAATGAATATTTTTATTATTACTTTTTTTTTCACACAGTCACACAGTGGGGGGTTGACAAAAGTAGGTTCTGTGTTGTTTTTGAAAAGGGAAGGGTCTCCTCTGCCCCTTTTGTTGTCAGGTTCTTCCACGTGTTCCATGTCTACTTCACAGATATTTTTGGATTTTTTCTCCCCCCTCTCTTTTGATACATTAAAATATCATTTTTTATGATATTATTCAATTATTGGACAAAATCCAACCTAATTATTTGAGTGATGAAAAATGATTTGCATAAAAAAAAAACAATTTTGAGAGCATTTGGCTTAAAAGGTAAAAGCAATCTAGGTTACATGAAATGAGATGTGGAATTTCATTCCTCTTCGAGTTAATCAAGAAAGTGATTGTCCAGTTTATAATTTTACTTTTAACACGACAAACAGAAATACTACTTATCTTTCTTAAAATAAATTCTGAAGTTCTCATTACTCAAGTTTTTTGTTCGACTGCTATCTTTCTCATTGAAAACTTGAATGATTCTCGTCTTAAGCTCAAAAACATTGTCATATTGGTAACTAATGAGTATATCTTAAATGTTTAGCAAGTAAAATAACTATCTTAATTTTTCCCGTAACAGAAAAGGGTTGATTAAACTCGAGGTGGGTCACTGATATGTAAATGTAATAATAATGGTTGGATATTCTATTCTATTCCATATAGTAATGGTCGTTTTAATTTTTTTTTTTTTAAGCGGTCCAGTTTGAATGCAAAACACCCACCTAAACCCAAAACCGCCATTTCATTTTCTACTGCAGTCAAATAGTACTAATAATAAAAATATGAATAATAACACCCTTGCTTCAAGAGGAGGTCATGAGTTCAATTCCCAACTCTAATAAAAAATAAAGATATTATTATTGCTAACCCATTAATAAACTCCTGTTTCGCATTCAAGCTTGTCATATCGGGCTTTCTAAGATGGTTTATCTCCCACTATGGTTTGCAAGTTATTGCATTGGGCGTTAGTGCCATCTGTTGTGTGGTTCTCAGCGTTAAAAGAAAATAATAAATGAATAATACTGATAATCTAATTTATATCGGATTTGTTTGGGGTCTGGGGTTCCAGAAGATCACTCGTGGGTAGGGTCAAACATCGTGTCCCCAGATATCATGCCTTAAAGTAGGGATTCTTTTCTTTTTTTCTCTCTTTGACACGTGTAATTTCACTTATTTTGCCTTTCTTGTTTGATTTTTTTCTTTTCACTCCAAGCCCTTAATTATTTCAATTATTACAGTTGAGGAAGAGAAAATTGAATTGATACAGATATTTAGGTATTTCTTGTCTATCAAGGACATTATGAAGTTAATAAGTGACATAAGATATAAAAAAAAATTATCTTCCTGAATGATTGAAAGTTAACTCCACAATCTATGTTTACCGGGGTGTATGAGTTATCTTTCTATTATTGAATGCAATCCAATGACATATTTTCAAAAAGAAAATGAAGGAAAAGAAGAACAACTTAAATACATGAACTAATTAATGGCTCAACTAATATTCCATTAAAATACCCATGAATGACAGCAATTTAAACCTTCCCCATTTGAACACAAATATACCACATTGATTGAAGAATCTTGCGTCTAAATCTTTGATGGCTTCATCAATTACATAAAATCGTAACACGAACATTAGGAAATAATAAATGTATTTTCTCTTAAAGAGTTCTGGACATCTTTTTTTTTTTTTTTTCTGGTAATAGCTGATTAATTTTTTTGCTCATTTTGATGGTTCATACTCCCTCCGTCTCATAATAGCTGATTTAGGTTTTCATTTTTAGTTCAAATTAGTGAAATCTCAAAGTAGATAATAATTTTGGAACAGATGGAGTACTTCATAAGCTTTACTTAGAATTTCAAATTATTGTTAATATTATTAGAAAATACAATACCCAGAAGAAAATATTCTTGACTTTAGACGCATTATTAAAAGAAGTGGGGAACATAATGGGAAAAGCTAATTTGCATTTTGGTCTTGTGTTGGGTGCTTTTGATTTGGCATTTGGGGTGAAAGGACCCACACAATATTGGAATCAAATTAAGGGAAAGTGCACCATTGGCATATTTAAGATTAGGTTCTATAAGTTTATTTATCTCTCTAGAAATAAACGGTAAATGAAATACTATATTATCGTATCATAGTCAGTGACGTTTAAACTTTCTTATTATTGATCATATACATATAAAATTATGATCGCCATATCATCTACTCGAACCTTATTTATTTCCTAATTTAAAGGGAGGACATGTTAGAAATAAATACTAGTAGTACAATATAGATTAGGGAGGATGGGGAAAGAGGGAGTGCCCTTAAAAGGAGGGAATAAAAGGGAGAGCATGTGAGGTTAAGGGTGATGTCAAATCTAGTAGGAAGAAGATCCAAAACTTTTTAAGTCCTTTGTGTCTTTTTCTGTATTTGAATATGTTTGTTTCTTTAGATGAAAACAATTATGCTCTTTGACGTGGTTTTAGCTTAATCACCAACCTAAAAGTTTCTCAATCATTAATATTTTAATTACTTCATTATTATATCCCCCAACCCACCAATTACGTTGTTCTTATTTGCATTTTCGTCCCTCGTCTCTTCAAAATTTTCAATAGGAGTCTTCATTTGATATAGAGTCTTGTTTTGAACTTGAGATTGGTGCATTGAATGGAAACTTTGCGAATTTAGTATTAAGAGATTGCTGTTTTATTAATCGTAAACATAACCAATATAAGTCCGATGAATTACAATTTAGTACTTCTTCAATCCCAAAATTATTGTCCATTATAAAATTTCACATATAGTACAATTTGAACTAAAATTTCACTTAATAGGCCATTGTTTTGAATCGTGCCAAGAATAAGCGAAGAACCCTTATTGATCCCTAAAAGAAGGGGCATATACATGAAGGATTTGTGAGTTGCTATAACTTGTCAAATTCTCTGGTGCAATGCTACATTTTATTGCTTTAAATTGGCAATAAAAAAGGAACCAAAGTTTTTTCAGAGTTAAAAATGATTCTGACAGACATTCTTACACAGATTTCCTCCAATATTGCTGGAAAGTGGAAACTGGAAAAGCTTTTTGGAAATGTGAGCTGCCATTACTGATTTAACTCCACAAAAGTGGTTTCAATGTTCAAATTCTGTCTTCTTCTTCTTCTGTTCTCAATCTTTGGATTATCCCAATTCCATCAAAGAAAAAGATCAAGTGATGGAAGCAAAAAAAAATGAAGAAGAAGGAAAAACTGACACTTGAAGATGATCAGTTTGTCTGCAAAAAATTTGAGGGAAATGGAAACTGCCCTTTTGAATCTTTTATGCAAATCTTCAAAACAAAGGAGAAAAAACTTCCAGCTGAATCAATAAAGAACCTTTGCTTTTCTGGTTTTGTTGTCTTCTTCCTTCATCTGGAAAAAAAAGGAGGAGTAGTTTTAAGCTCTGTGAAGTTGACAGCTTTCCCTTCCAACTGAAGTCTCTGATAAAAAAAAAAACAAATTCATGATTTCTGGCAGATGAACAGAAGGAAAAAGGGCACAAATCTAGGAGATGTTGGTTGAGTGAAATAAATGAATGAATGAATGAATTATTCTGCTGACTACTATGCCATTTATATAGGTATAATAGCACATCATCTGCCCTCATCATGATGTCCCATATATGGCCATGTGATTTGAAAATGATACACAAGTAGACTGTTTTAGTAGACTATATAGGAGTAATTTAAATTATCAGTATAAGTTATTCTGTCACAATCTTGGGGGATTAAATTAGTTATATGAATGGGTCTTTCTTTGTTTAATCTCTATAACCCTACAATCCAACTACCCAAATGGAGAGAGAGTAAAGGCTTAAAAAAGACTTGTGAAAATCCTACTCATGATTGGGCCACTTGTGGGGGGGTTGAAGGGCAGACAGGGATTGCCAATTGTGATGAAGAAAAAGGTTTGAACTTTGAAGGATATATGCATTATGATATGATTTGTGGACCTTGTGTTTCTTAATTGGTGCCCACCTAACAAAGTCAGGATTTTTTTTTTTTTTTTTTTGGGTACAAAGTAATGATTTTCTTTTTTACTAATAGTAACATTTTATATAACCATCAAAATGACACATTACACAAGAAATTATTTTACGCATAGATTGTATTGGTGAGAAATGTTTCTCTTTTATCGTAGTTTTAGTAGAATCCTTTCTATAGACAATTTCATATTATGTCTTATACAACAATATACTGCATCCGGTCCTTATTATAAGATATTTTGATTTCGTCGTCAGTTTAATCTTGGATGTTTTCAATAAGGTACCTTATTGAAAATATCATATCGCACTGTGTGTAACACAGTATGTTTGCATTTGAAATTTACTTACATTTCAAAAGGCATCAAATAATGTTTCCTTTTTGCCAAGAAAGGTAACTAAAGTTAAAATATTATTGGAAAAAAAAAAGAAGAGGATGATCACATTTTTACTAGTTAACATGTGACCACAAATTAAGCAAATCATGTTAGATAATCGGACAACATCGATAGAATCAAACAAACAAACAAACAAAGAAAGACAACGACCGGAAAAATGTTTAAAAATTAAAGTGGAAAAAGACAAAGGTTTTGGTCCCATCAAATGGTACAAGTGTTATTGCCTTAATGTTTGGACTGTTGAGTTAATCATGATGATGTTGATGGTGTCAAAATTTATTAGTACTAATTAACTTTTTATGATTTTATTTATCTTAACAACATATTAATTTTATATTTGTTTTGTGGATGATGTAATCATGTAAAAAAAAAAAGGATGTAAATTGTCACCGCCGGGCCCAGTCCCATTCAGTTTTCCCGGTGTTGTTTCCGGCGACTTGGTCCGACGGGATAGACAAATACCGGTGCAACAACGTTTGAAGAAAAAGGAAATGGTCTCTTTCGTAAAAGCAAAGAAAAAGCCTCGAATCCGCACTTTCATTTTCGTCTTTTTTGCTTTTATGTAGTACTATTTTCTACTATTTATTTGGTTTGGAATTTGGACTTTAAAAACTTTTCATGAAGATAAAAAAAAGTCTAGGAGAAAAATTAAAAACACACTTTTCTTTTTTACTAGCCGATAATAGAAAAGAAAAAGGGGGACTTATATTTTATTAGCAGTAGCGGGTTTTTCTTTTGAACCATTTTGCCAAAAAGAAAAGAAAAATTGGCCGAAAAATAAGAAAAATGTTGCGTGCGCCGCTAGGACTTCTAGTAGATTTGTTAAACTAGACAATAGTAACATCCAATAATTTAATCCAAATTGAATATTTAATTCACACAGTATATTGTCATCATACAATCAGGTCAAATGTTCTATCATACATTTATGTACTACTCCTCACTTAACAAAATAATAATAAATAAATAAATTGTAATCGGAAATAACTGTTGATACAAAAAATACAATATAAAAAAAAAAATAATCCAAGAATATTTTATAGCATTCACAACACTATTGGCTAATGCCAAATTATTAGCTAGTTGCTTACGCTACGATTATGCCTAATTCAACTAATCTTTTCAATTTTACAAAATTTTCAAAGCGGTTGTTTTCTTGCGTATAAAATACAATACGAGATTTACAAAGAAACTAATAGGAGTACAATATTTTTGAACCAGATGTGAAAAGAATACTCTGAAAATGTACTTCCTCTTTGTGCATATCAATAATCCAATTTATTGTATTATTTTAATCTATTAAAATGGACTATTTGTCTGAGACGAAGACAGAAAGAGTCAGACTTGAAGGATCTCAAATTACAATATTGTGTGGATTTTTGGCTAAATTTCTTCAAAAAACTCCATTTATTAGCGGATAGAAAAGTTGTGTTTCTTGTTATTAGACCCGAGTTTAATTAGTACCAATGGTATGTATGAGAGTGTTTATTCACATCTAAGCGGGGTCAACTAGTCTTCGTCACTCACGAGTCACGTGCAGCTCAGCTAACTTTGGGACAGCAGCAACTGAAAACAGAGCTAATCAGTGAAAGGTGTTTGAAAGAGAAAACCTCACAGGGAAAACAAAAATATGGTGATGATTATTAGGTCAATAATCGGCCGGTCGATATCGACGGCGGTTCTTCCTCATCTCCGGCTGCGCTATTTTTCAGTTACTTCGTCATCTGCAGCGGCGGCTGAAGCTGAGAGGAGTATTAGAGAAGGGCCCAGAAATGATTGGTCTAGAGACGAGATCAAATCCATCTACGATTCGCCGCTCCTTGATCTCCTCTTCCATGGGGTCTGTTCATTTTGGGGTTTTTTTTTTTTTGATTTTCTTTCAATCCCATTTCGTTAATTTCAACTTGCTTTAGCTGGGATTAAAATTGAGCGCATTGGCATTGTCATGCTTTGATTTCTACTTTGTTCATCAATAATAACCCTTCATTTTTTACCTCCATGGTTGATGGTTTAACTAGTCTTAATTGTACTAGATGATTGATCATTAAACTTCTATTAAGGGATGGCTTTGATGGGTTTATTGGTTCAGACTTTATGTGCTAGTTAAAATTTTGTTTTCTTCTGGCAAGAAATGGCAGAGGCGTTTTGGTTCCAGATATTCACCAATTGCAATTCTTCATGTATGTGATTGTATTACTGGTGCAAGCATTAAGCTAAAGATGGATATATTAATGGATGGCCATAAAGGTTTGCAGTTATGTAAGACCAGTTTACATGATGGTTTCTGCTAGGTTATGCATCAGGGGAGATTCCAGTGATCACAGTTGATAAAATTAATGCAATTTGTTTATCAAGTAGTCATCTTGTTGTTGTTAGGTTATGATTATTCTCGTACTAATTTTTCTGGTTGTACAGGCTCAAGTTCATAGGCATGCTCAAAACTTCAGGGAAGTGCAACAGTGTACACTCTTATCTATTAAGACTGGAGGATGTAGCGAAGATTGTTCATATTGTCCTCAATCATCTAGATATGACACTGGCCTGAAAGCACAAAAGCTTATGAACAAGGATGCTGTATTGGAGGCGGCAAAGAGGGTGAGACTCATCTTTTCTTCTACATGTTAAGTGACGTCTATTTATATTCTTCTTGCTGGTTGTTTGAGGTAAACTTTTCTAGTCACGTTGACTGCTATGCAACTATCGTCAAGGTGATTGGAAATAGCGTTTTTGCTTTGGATAAGCAGGCAAAGCCTAAATAACATTTAAGTTACATTACAGTGATAGGAATTAGGAAACAAGCACCAGCGTGCTTTTTAAAATTTTTTTTTTTTTTAATATGGGTAAATTCTTTTATGAGTCTGTTGGAATTCTTACCGAACATTTCTGCAGGTTAGATGAGTTCCATATGTCTCTTAAGTTGCACTGAACTTTCATGCTGAATGTATCTGTTACTGCTATATGAGATCATTTTGAAAAGTGAGGAAGCCCCAATAGATGAGAAAATTATAGAAACACGTGGAAAACAACTATTAAAAGAAGACATGATAGGTGTATACCTTTTTTTGAAACGTTTAAAAGGTTTAAACCAAAGCAAGAATGTGTTTTCACAGAATACGTATGGAAAAAGATGATCCATAGGTAACTCCAATTTTCTTTTCCTTTTTTTTTTTTTTTCAATGCTATACGATATGCTGGCCGATTGTTAGAACATGATATGTTCCGGATAAAATCTATTTCTGATGCGCTGGTTAGAGTATGAGCTATTGAGAGTGATTTTTTTTTTTTTTTGGTTCTTTGACTGCTATTTATCTGGACCTTGCATCTGTTGAAGTAGTTGGGGCCTGTTCATTTCTTTTTCCACTCTAGTCTTGGTTGAAAATAATAAAGCTTCTATATGAAATGTACAAAGTTGTATTGAGAATGTAGAATGGTGCATTAGTCACATATTCTTGAAACTGAATAGTGGAAAGAAAAGGAAAAAAAATAAAAAATAGAGAAAGAGATGGGTTGGGATGGGATACTCCCCATCAGACCTTCTCTTTGGTGGTTTTGGATATGGATATCTTTCTTTATGCTAGTAAACTATGGACATAAAAAACTTGCTAGTCACACCAATACTGTCAATCAGAATATATGGGTGCTGAAATATATGAATCAACTGTTAGCGTAAACATATTTTTGTGTCTGCAGGCAAAAGAGGGTGGTAGTACTCGGTTCTGCATGGGTGCAGCATGGAGAGAAACTGTAGGGAGGAAGACAAATTTCAATCAAATCCTTGAATATGTCAAAGAAATAAGGTATTAGATCATTTTGCGGTATATCTGCTACCTGTGAACCATTTCGTTGCTGGTCCAGCAACTTGTATTCTTACTTATATTTCATTGAAACTGCAATTGGTTTTTTCCACCTGTTTGTCTCGAAAAGTAAACCTGGGGAATGTAAACACCTCCTTTGCTGTTAGTAATTATCATTTGTGTTTATGAACTTGGAACATTGTGCTCAACTATGTACTCATTTATCTTTTAAAGGGTGTCTCCTAATTCAGTAATCAGTAATTTTTAGTAAAATGCGAGATGTGACCTTTACATGGAATTCTGTTGGTAAATTGCAAAAATATTCCATCCCATATATTTTGCTGGTTTTGCAATTTATATTTTTTCAACCATGAGAATTTCTCATGGAACCCTGTCAAACCACAAACCACTGAAGCAATATGTTTGTCACTTAATTTCAGGGCATTGATTTCCTCTATGATTCAGATATTCAAATATCATTTCCTTTCTTTTATCTACTCATGCTATAATATGTGTGATGTGAAGGGGTATGGGATTGGAAGTCTGCTGCACTTTAGGAATGCTCGAGAAACAACAAGCTTTAGAACTCAAGAAGGCTGGTCTTACGGCTTACAATCATAATCTTGATACCTCAAGGGAGTATTACCCAAACATTATTACCACAAGAACATATGATGAACGCCTGGAAACCTTGAACCATGTCCGCGAAGCAGGAATCAATGTCTGTTCAGGTATTTTTGTTGGGCATATCATTGTAAATTGGTTGATTTGAAATTAAATTATCTCTGTCAAATTCTATTGTCACCGAGATATTTTTTGGGGACCGTTTCTTGGGGCTTGTAAGTGTTCCTGTTGTTGAAAGTTACTGTAGCTAACTAGAAAAGAAGTTTGCTTTTCCCTTTTTGCAATGTGAGTTTCTGATGCTGCATGTTATCAATATATCTGATCCCTGCATTTCTTATTATTAGGAGGAATCATAGGACTTGGAGAAGCAGAGGAGGACAGAGTTGGTTTACTACACACTTTGGCAACGCTCCCCACGCATCCTGAGAGTGTTCCCATCAATGCGCTCATCGCTGTTAAAGGGACGCCACTGCAAGATCAAAAGGTAACCATCCTCAAGTTCTACTAAAGCTTCTTAGCTGAAACAGCAAGAAAATGTTCTTTCAGATTCTTGCCTTATCTAATACCTGATGTTGCTTCACTCAGCCTGTTGAAATATGGGAGATGATCAGAATGATTGCGACTGCACGAATTGTAATGCCTAAAGCAATGGTCAGGTTGTCAGCTGGCAGAGTCCGGTTCTCCATCCCAGAGCAGGCTCTTTGTTTCCTAGCTGGTGCAAATTCCATCTTTACTGGTGAGAAATTGTTGACCACGCCAAATAATGACTATGATGCAGATCAACAAATGTTCAACTTGCTTGGACTAATTCCAAAACCCCCGGATTTCTCTGATGATTCATCAAATGATTTTGAAGGCGAAGAGTTGAAAGAATCTAGGTCCGCTTTGGGATGAAAAGCGCTGGCTTAGACTTAAGATTATTTGTAACTGAGATTAGTTTTAGATGAGAAAGTGTGAATCTTTGAACTGAGGAATTAGGGATCATATTAATGCTCTAAAAACCTAGACTGCCATCTTCTTCATTTATATTATTAAATCATGGTATTCTAACATGAACATATCCACTTTCTTGGGTTGGGACTTGGGAGTCAAAATACTTGTTTAAGAAAGATGCTTAAACTATTATTATATTATATTATTAAATTAAAGATTTATGGGGTAGGTATCCAAGGAGCCCTACTATTTCAAATCTGAAACTTAACTTGGAATTCCACAGAAATTATAAAGAATTCTCTTACCAAATCCTGAGTTGGAAGTTTGTGAAGAACACAAAGTGAGAGACAGAGAGATAAAATAATAAATACTGTGTATAATAATATTGTCGTACACTAATAGTAGTATTAGTTTATATCTTAACAAAAAGTGTTGTTTTCATGATTCCATAAAAAGATGCTAACATTATCCTTAGATTATGTTTTGAAAGGATCAAAAAATTTGTTTTCTGGTCAGTTGGCACCAGCCAATAAAATACGTTTTGCAAGAAACTGCCAAGAGAGTCATCAAGATTGATTAAACTACTAATTGTGTGTATATAATAAATAATGCGATAATCAATGCTGATGATGCAGCTTAGTGGACATTAATTTGGGGTTCAGAGTGTCTGTTTTGGTACATCATGATATGCTTTTTTAACATCGTTAAACTTCTTACAAAAAAAATAAAAATTGATATAATGAATCAGTGAAGTTTAAACTCTTTAGGTTTCTCAAATGAACACGAGGTGTGTCACTGCTCATTCTAAGTTTGGTGGATTACAGCACTAATTAATGAAGTTTCAAATGTGTATACATTATGTCTCAAAATTATTGTCCAGTTTGATTTTTCAATTTTAGTATTGAACTAAAAATGAAAATTTAAACTGAACAATAATTTTGAGACATGAAATTTATCAAAGATTTCTGATTATACACCGCTTATTACAAAATGCAACTTTTGTAATCCACAAAGTCATACTTTTAACAAAACTAAATAAATGCTATGCTCCCTATGTCACAAACAAGATATTGATTGTTGGACGGACGGAGTATTTCCTCATAAAAAAACCATAGAAAAGAAAAAATTAGCAACCCCAACGTGTGATATGGGTCTAAAGCCAGCTGGAACTTGAAAACTTGGACCAAAAACCAGAATTCTTTACCCTTTTTTCCATCTATTTTCAGCAGTTAGTTACTTCACGTCTCTTTTGCTGCCCACAATTTGCTATCTCTAATTATTACAATTATAGTTTACCAGTTCAACGTTGAGGATGACAAGGCAGAAGTATGAAAGCAATCTCTGTAAGGATCATTAATCATTATTGATCTTGTGTGTATTTGCAAAGTTTGAAAATCCCTACAACTTATTGAGGAAGAGAGTTGATAGTTACTCTCACTGCGATAAAGTAATTTAGTGAATGATTAAACTCATTTATTCCAGAGACTAGTCTTGGTTGGAGCATGATGTAATAAATGTAACATCTCAGACATTAATTTCTTATTGCACCGAAAAGAAAAAAAAATGATGAAACTCATTTATCGATACAGATATCATCTAGCGGCCACTTTGTGCTTGTTTAAACGTCAATTTTGTTTTCATTTTCGACTTGAATGTAAAAAGTGTTTTAAATGAAAAACATAATGGGAAATGAAAAAATTATTTGGATTGTATCTTTAGTAAAAAGTTGTTTGGATGGTAGGAAAAAGTTATTTGGAATATGTATTGAAATATCAATTACGAAAAATAAGATTAAACAATCGAAAAGTGTCAATTTAGTTACTGTAAAAAAAGAATTTAAAAAATGATCACTAAACAACGGAAAAGTAACGATTTTGGTCACTATAAAATAATCTCTAAAATCATAGAATAGCTTCTAAAATTCATACATATTCCAAAATACTTTTTCCTAACTACCATGAATTGGATCTCGATTTTTTGACTGAAGCAAACTAAAATAAATATGCAAAGTTTTGAATTTAATCATTGAACTATTGTTATTTCAAAAAATGATCATTACACTAAAAAAATGTTTCAAATTTAATTTTAAAATATAAATCAAAAAATTGTTTGGACAGTTGTTTATTTTGCATTGGGTTTTGTGTTTAAGAGGTAAATTAAGTTGAACATGAAAAGTGAGTGGACGTCCAAACAAAGAATAGCTTCTATAAAATAGTTTCTATAAAAGTAACGATTTTGGTCACTATAAAATAATCACTAAAATCATAGAATAGCTTCTAAAATTCATACATATTCCAAAATACTTTTTCCTAACTACCATGAATTGGACCTCGATTTTTTGACTGAAGCAAACTGAAATAAATATGCAAAGTTTTGAATTTAATCATTGAACTATTGTTAGTTCAAAAAATGATCATTACACTAAAAAAATGTTTCAAATTTAATTTTAAAATATAAATCAAAAAATTATTTGGACAGTTGTTTATTTTGCATTGGGTTTTGTGTTTAAGAGGTAAATTAAGTTGAACATGAAAAGTGAGTGGACGTCCAAACAAAGCGTATTTTCATACATACCACATTATTCAAGGTAATTTTACTAAATGATTTACTGTCAACTCTAGTGATCGATCTCACCATCCAACACTGATCAAGAAGATCATAACAAAAGAAGTCATATGGAGGCCCAAATTCAGAGCAATCCTTGCCGAGCCATGAAGAAGCTCGGTTCAGTTGAATTGTATAATATGGTGCACTTTTGATATCCACTCTTCCACATTGCATTGCCTTGATTGTGAAGAATGCAATATGAGGGCCAAGATAGAGAACAAATGTATGCAAACCAGATCCTGCACTAAGACCAAGCAATGTTCAGATATCACAAATATACTCATTTATTTGTCAGCTGTCACATACATGAAAGAATCTTACAAGTAGAAAGAATTAGACTGGAGTAACATAGAAGAACGAACAAAGAGATAACTAAACGTAGTCTATCATGTTACACAGGACATATAACAGAGCTTCAATTTGTAGGAACCATATGCAGGGAAAACCTTATTCAGAACAGGTACTGTTTGGTAACTTACCGAAGCCAATAGAAGAAGCAACACCAAGGGCCATCCACCACAATCCAAACCTTACATACTCACTTCATCAATATGCTACAGAAAGAGAAAGACATCAAAATCCATAAGAAAATCCTCATATGAAATCAACAGAATTAAAGTTGTTTCCCGCTGATTATTGAGTCAATTGCTGAAAATGAGAGCAGGAAAATCCATAAACCATAAAACTACCTTCTCATGAGGACCATCAAGTTTTACCAATAATACCGCAGGAAGCGCAATGACGTACTTAAAAGCAAAAAACCAACTGCCATGAGCTAAAAGATAAGCAGCTGATCACTGGAGATAGTGTATGACAGCTAAAATGAAAAGTTTGAACGTCTTGACAGGTTGTGCCACTAAAGTCAGATTTTCAAGACCTTCTAGTTGCCTTGCACGTATATGCAAAGGCAAGAAATCCTGTCAGCAGAAGTAACTACATGACCACATATCTTCTAAGAAAATAGAAGAAAATGCCTATATCTCTTATAGAAATGTATTAAATTAAGATATGATACAACCAGTAACTTTCCAAGTTTATGATAGAATCCAATCCAACAGACAAATGAAAGTGAATGAAAAAAATGTCATAATTAAACTGGTGAAGGGTATTAAGCTTATAATTACCTTGTAAAAGAGTTCCTTGCAAGAAAAGTTTTAATGCCCTCATAACAGCTCCAAGTTGGTTCTCTCTTATCTGACATCTTCTACAATTTAAAAAGCGAAGGAGCTTACTTTATTACGGTTTGTCATGCCCAAAAGATGTAGAAAAGATTTGACAAACGTTTAAATCAAAACCAGCCTTCATAAACTGCCCGAATCCTGTTTAATCAATATGCATGCACAACAAATTACTTTAAGAATCATTCATAATTTCTTATCTTTACTCTTGAGCTCAAAGAATACATTTACTTTATCTTTACTCTAGTTAAATCATTGTAGTGTTTTGAAACCCTTTTCTTCCCCCCTTTTTCCTCCCAACTTCACAATAAGCAAAGAAAAGGAAAGCTTGATACTTGCTGCCTTTCTCAATTTTTAACCATAAAAAAATTAGTACATAAAAGTTAAAAAAGTTCAGTATGGAAAAAGAAACACATACAGGCTCCGAATAAAGTTTCAGATAGGTATAGATAGCTTTGCAGCCGACAGCAAACTTGATTTCAGACTGTTCATATCAACCAAATTTTACCCCTCTATCCTATTCAGTGAATACAGAGAACAATCATTATCATCTTTGCTCAATATTCCTCCTCCCCTACATCTAAAGACTAATCTACCATTATTATATGCAGCTACAAGAAAAATAAAGATTATAACAACAGTGACCATCACCAATCAATACACTTAATGTCAACCAATTTGTATCAAGCCATAAGCACAAAAATGCAGTATCAAGGATCGACGCAATTAGGAAGACAGAAACAACCCCAATTCACAAATAGGTCAGAACGATATTGGAAACTGACTAACATTGTTAAATCCCCTAACACGAACAAACAAAGCCAAGCAAAAATAAGATTAAACAGTAAGGCTTTGCCTCATTAATCCACTTAATGTCGAGCTACTCAAAACCATAAACGCAGAAAGAACGAATGGAATTTGAGGCAATTTGATAACGACATAGACAATATACCTCAAGTTCTGAAATCAGTCAGCGCAACGAAAAAACCCCTGCTGACTTCCAGATACACCAGTGCAAAACTAAACATTTGTTGTTTTGGCCTTAAAGAGAAATCATCTATCTTATTGTGTGGCGGAAAGACTGGAACAATCTCAATACATACTTACAAAGCACGACCAAAGCAACAAAAGTTTAAAAAGCAATGGCGATGCAGAAATGACCATGATACTAAGCCGCATCATCAGAATCCATGATAGTTCTAGCCCGGTAACGCCTGCCTGGTGGTTTCAGGGAGCTCTTATCAACAAGCACCCTTGGTTCGCTTCTAACTTCGTCCATTAAGGAGTCTTCATCATCGTCCAGACTAACATCACCACAACCACCAGCGACACTGAGAGCAAAAGCTCTGCCCTTTGACTCTTCTTCCTCTTTAATTATTGAACTACTACTACTTTGAGCTTTCTTTCTTGGACGGAATGTCAGTGGTGCACTATCAGCCTCATCAACTTGTGATTCTGTTGATGATATTGGTTTGTTCAGCATCTTAAGGAAGTCCAGGTAGGCCTTCCGATTAGAAGCTTCATCCATGTCATCAGATGACTCTAGAGTGTATCGTGTATACCTAGTTGGGTTCCTCAAATAATCTGGAACAACACGAGTACATACCTCTTCTGTTAAAGACCCATCCACACTTCCACTATCATGAAGCAATCCTGCAGCATCTTTGTCATTTGAGGAAGCTGATTTCTGAGGGAACATGCTGGATGCTGCTGCCTCGTCTGTTTCTGCTGCTCCACCAAAAGCCAAGGATTGATTATGATCACAAGATGAAATCATAATAGTTTCTTCTTCCACTGGAACAGTAGCTGCCGTATCTGAAGAACCATCTTTAGCTGGTGATGAAGATTGTTCTTCATAGAAGCGAACCCGTTTTGAGGACTTCTCATCAGCGGAACTTTCTCGCTTCTTCAAAATGGGCTTAGGAGGAACAATATTGTCCGAAAGATTTAAAGTATGTAGATCACCAGCAGCCTCCGTGTCTTCTCTAAGTCTAAGTCTAGCAGCAACATGGTTGGCTCGAGGATCTCTAGTGGCGTGTTTGAAGGAACTTGGAAGTTCATTATGATCATTCACATCAATTCCATATTCGACCATGTCCTTCATATATATCCGATCACGCACATTTTCCCTGCCTACAGCCACTTTGTCAAATTCATCTTCCTCTTCCTGCAACAACAGAACAACAGAGAATTATAAGGAGATAACAGCGCTGTGAAGTTCTTTGTTTGCATGTTCGAAATATGCTTTTATGTCAAAACACAGATGATCTCTAAATAGTTTGTTTACAATTTAATTTATTTTCTGCTTTGGGCATGATCCCACCAATATCACCATCTTACACATAATCACTTAATACCATAATACACCTAAATCAGAATATCCCCTAAACCAAACACACAAGGTGATATTAATTCAAACCCTAGATGAAAGGAATCAACCTCACAAGATTATTCGGAACCCTGATTCCTAAACATGACAGCTCCACAAGTGCAATTGCAAAAATTTAGAGCGGTCAGAAATGTATGTGGCGTATTTTAATACAAGAAACTTTGTTCCAAAATTATCTTACCTCATTGTCCAGAGTGCAGTCGAGACCAATGGAGGACCGAATTTCCCAAACTGGATCCCATCCATCATTTATCCCCTTCTCCTCCGACATCATCAGATTTCCGGTGTTGTTGTCATCGAGGTCAGAGGGTAACGGTTGATCGTAATCTGGTCGGCCATGGTGGAGATAGGGTTCGGGAGGAGAGGGGTCCGGGGTGTTGGTTTTAGAGTCTCTGTCCCATTCTTTCTTCTCAATCTCTTCGTCAGTCAAGCACCAAAGAGAAGCCGAGGGAAACACCGACGAAGACGATGAATTGGCGGCTGAAGATAGAAGCGAACCGAATGCCTTATCGACCCGGACCCTGAAACTCTCTTCCATTATTTGTGCTAACAGAAACACTCCCCTCTTCGTACAATTTTAAATCCACCCCAATTACTTACTGAATCAACCTCCGAGTAGTCCAACTTGTGACGTCCCCTAACCCGCTCTTATCAGAGTCGTTCTTTCCCTTTATTTACTGCCTGACTAAAAAACCATATATATCGAACACATCAACAAATTGTTTCTAAATACATGAGACCAGTCCTAAGCAGCACAGCACAACATGCAATCAAAGAAAGTAAAAACACAACCAAATTCCATTGCTCTCTATTCAATCTAAATAATCCAAGTATCCAACAACCTAAACGAATTAACAACATCAAAATCGAAGGAAGAAACATCTCTAACATATCATAGTTCATAGCTCCGTTAATTTAATCTCAAAGTTCTAATTAAAAGTATAGAAAAAAATTTGCATAGTACCTCGGTCTATTTCCAAATTTGAAGCTCGCTTCCTGACTCAATTTAGGTTCTAATCTCTCAGCCTAAAAGATTCTGAAATTCCAGTTCTCGAGCTTTCTTTCCTTTTTCCCCCTTCTCTTCCTCGCTGTAATTGATCTGCCAATTTGACGATGTTGAGAAGACGATGGTCTGTGAGATGATTTTGCGGTGAAAGAAAGGCGGCAGGGTGAAGGTCGGTGGCCCAGATTTGAGAGAGATTAATCGGAGAAGAAGAAGAAGTTTGGAGAAGGATAGAGAAGATTTCCTCCAGTAAAGAAGAAAAAGAAATACAATATTTGCTCCACTTATGATAACTTGGTCCTTCAAGTAGGTTCATTTGGTTACTTAAAACCTTTAAGTTTTGGAATGTTTAAATTGAATCCTTTTTATTTAGTTATTCTTTTATTTGTTAAAACGGAAATAATTAATTTATTTAAAACTTGTTTAAAATAATCTGAAAAATGTTTATTTAACCATTAATGCTAAGCAGGTTGTCACAGCTTTTCCTTCCTAAACAAAATTGTTTAGGCTCACAGTTTTGGCTCTTTTTAAAATCTATAACAACTAATCTAAGAACCGGAGAAAAGACAAGTCGTATGCTTATTCCTTTTTTTTTGAGAAACTATTCTTTGTTTGATTTGTTTTTTTTTTTTATGGTTTTTTAAAAATAAATAATAATAATTGTCCCATTCCAGCATACCTTTATATATTTTCGATACAGTTTTTACCTATAAAAAAAAAACAGCTAAAAACTCACACTTGAAAAAACCATTCAAACATATAAGTTACGATTGTTATTTCATTCCAAAACATGTGCCTTATTAGATTCTTCTATTCTTTCTCTTGCATAAGTACTAGTACTAAGAGGTTCTATTTGTATGCGAGTTGGTTCTACTGGCTCCAGTTCTGAGTCCAAAACCACACTAGCTCGTATTAATATTAACTAGTCACTCCGCATATTTCAAAGGTAAAACAGGGAAGCTTGATTTTATGAAGTGCGGGCAAACAACAAATTTTGACCCTGTTTTGTCTAAATAATTCAGTGTTATGTAGAGAGTCATCAAGATTCATTAAACTACTAATTGTGTATATATATATATAATAATGCCATAATCAACGCTGATGAGTGATGATGCAGTGGACAGTAATTTGAGGTTAAGAGTGTCTGTTTTGGTACATTTTTTTTTATCGTTAAACTTACTCGATTTCACGACACTAAAAAAAAAAAAATATAATCAGTGAAGTTGTTATTTTTAGGTGTCACTGTTCTAAGTTTGGGGGATTAGAGCACTAATTAATAAAGCTCACCAATTTTTCAAATTTGTGTACATTATGACAAAAAACATAGAGATTGCTATAAAATATATATCAAAGATTTGCAATTATACACAGATTATTACAAAATGCAACATTTGTAGCCCACAGAGTCACTACTTTTAACAAAACTAAACAAATGACATGCACCCTATGTCACAACCAGGATATTAATTTTTGGACGGAGCGAGTATTTCCTCATAAAAAGAAACATATAAAAGGAAACACTAGCAACCCCAAGGTGTGATATGTTGATTGGGGGTCTAAAGCTAGCTGGAACTTGTAAACTTGGACCAAAAACCTTGGGGTTGGTTTACCCTTTTTTCCATCTATTTTCAGCAGTTGGTTACTTCACGTCTCTTTTGCTGCCCACAATTTGCCATCTCTAATTATTACAGTTTTAAAACAGAGGTACTATAGTTTACCAGTTCAACATTGAGGATGACAAAGGCAAAGGCTTGAAAGCAATTTCTGTAATGAAGTCAACCTTCAAGGATCATTAATCACTTTATTGATCTTAGGTTGTACTTGTAAAGTTTGAATCCCCGCAACCAATTGTGACTGATGAAGCATTTATCGATCACTAAATGAGGTATCGCCAACTCTAGTGATCGATCACAGGATCAAACATTGATCAAGAAGATTATAACAACAGAAGTAATCTGTTCCGGCCAAAGGAAAAGTTGTAAGGTTTTGGATCTCTTGATGCAATGTTGCATACAATGGCACTAAATTTTTGCCCCAAAACAATGGCTCCCTCACCTTCCCAGTTGCACAGGAAAAAAAGATCCTGCAAATTCCTATTCTTTCTATACAGAATTTTGACTACTGGTGAAGCTCAGTAATGAGACAGCATCAACTCTGACTGGTTCCTTGAAGCTGCTACACTGAGTTTGTGACATTGTAATCCCTAGTTATATCCCTATTACAATAAGGAATTAAAATCTCTAAAGAAATCCTTTCAGTCATTTGAATGCTCGGAGACGGATGATTTGTTCTTCAAATCAGCTATATGCTTATCTTGCTCTTTTTTGAGATAACTCTGAGCCGTTGAATTCACTATCTTAACAAAGAAGTTCATCAGCATGAACCACACTACTGTGTTCCAGATTGACGCAAATGAAAAGTCCCATTTGCTCACCTGAAAGAAAGGTGGGAACGGAACATTAAAACCTGAGATACACTTGATTACCATAATGGAGAAAAAGAATCAGTCAATCTTGAGTTTTTTACCTTGATATTTGAAGGAACTGGAGTTTTAGCAGCCAGATACTTGTCTTTCATGGAATGAAGCTTCGCGATAACATTGGGCAGAATAGACTCAAAACCAGGGATAAAGCTAAGCACCCAAATAAGTTCATTCTCTATCCAGTGCAGAAGTTGATTATTGCACACTGAAATAATGAACACAGTCTGAAACAGACATACACCAGAAGGCTTGTCAGAAAGTGACCAGTGAAATTACCAAAAAGAAAAAAGCCAGATCTGGCTTCAAAATGAGCATGAGGGTAAATTCTAAAAATCTGTAATTGAGCACCTAGAAAAGCACTAACCTGTATATGTGTTTTGATAATAGCTTTTCCTACCAATGTTGCCAGAAAAAACTCCCAAAATGGGATCCCAAATTGTCCACACATTATGCCAGCGAGATCAAATAAGGGGTTTGGCACCTGAAACGTGATCCAGTAGGTCAATAAAAGTAAAGGTATATGAACACAAGTAACCTACATAAGAACCTTTGACTATCCCAGTTCAATTGACCAAATATTACTACATGGTCCAAATATTACTATGGGGTTTCATTTTTCTCTTTAAGTGGCTTAACCCTTCCAGCACACGGGTGGATGCTAAAAGGTAAAGATTGTAAAAGAGACCATTGGATCCATAAAACCTTTGATGAATAACATGAAAACAAGAAACTTAGATCACCCTGTCATGTAGCAAAAGATTTAAATGCTATAAGAGCATTAGCTGATATGCAAACTGATGGAAATAAAAGATAATACAAATCAAAGAATCTGAAAGTATAAGGACTGAAGAACAAGTGGTAGTCATGACATACTGATGCAAGCACTAAAATTGTGAAGAAGTTTAGGTACTGCGCATGTGAAAGGAACCAAATCTTGAAGTTATTTAGCTTCCGCGCCATGAAACTGCTATCTTCAGTTGAGCTAGCATCCAATTCTCCCATAGCATCAACTGTACCCCCAGAAAGACGAGCTGCAAAATGGAGAAATGATTTAAGTACCTAGGACTGAGTTGTCAGAAGAGACTAGCTCCATAGAATTGATACAACTGAATAACCTCATTAATAGGCATTAGCCCGTATTAAAGGGTAAAGTGAATTGAATTGCACAATAGAAGATCAACGTTACCCATTTTGCAAAATATGAATGTGATTTGCATTGTATAATAACAGAAATGATGTTACTCATTGAGTGTAGGACAACATGCCTTCCCCCAACACCACATAGAAGCATCTTAATTTTGTGAATTTGGAAAGAGTAAAAATGCTAGGCATGAGGAGTTTTTCTTAGTTCAAATCATCTATTAACACTTAACGAACCCTAATCCTAACAATTTCATTACAAGAACAAACGAATACAACAAAGTCAGTGTGCTCAAAGATAGGTCCAAACAGCTAACCCTGAATATTAAATTTTTCACTAGAAATTCTTGAAGGTGAACGAAACGTTAAGCCTGAATAAACTCCATTACATTTCAGCGTAAGAAATTTGTTTTTTGTCGAAAAACAGAAAAAGAAGTGCCACAAGACAAAAAGCTGTAACATTCTTACCTGCTCTTGAGATAAAGTATGGGGGAAGCTCTCCAAGTGCTGTTCCCACACCCCACAAAATAGCCTCCAACTGCACCTGAGGCAGTATACTACTAAGGGGAACCCTTGTCCCATGTGAGGATGGAAACACTGGAGGCCCAAATTCAGAGCAATCCTTGCCGAGCCATGAAGGAGCTCGTTTCAGTTGAATCGTATCATATGGTGCACTTTTGATATCCACTCTTCCACATTGCATTGCCTTGATTGTGAAGAATGCAATATGAGGGCCAAGATAGAGAACGAATGTATGCAAACCAGATCCTGCAATTAGACCAAGAAATGGTCAGATATCACAAATATACTCATTTATTTGTCAGCTGTCACATACATAAAAGAATCTTACAAGTAGAGAGAATTAGAATGGAGTAACATAGAAGAACAAACAAAGAGATAACTAAACTTAGCCTATCATGTTACACAGCACATATAACTGAGCTTCAATATGTAGGAACCATATGCAGGGAAAACCTTATTCAGAACAGGTACTGTTTGGTAACTTACCGAGGCCAATAGAAGAAGCAACACCAAGGGCCATCCACCACAATCCAAACCTTACATACTCTAAAACTTCATCAATATGCTATAGAAAGAGAAAGACATCAAAATCCATAAGAAAATCTTCATATAAAATCAACAGAATTAAAGTTGTTTCCAGCTGATTATTGAGTCAATTGCAGAAAATGATAGCAGGAAAATCCATAAACCATAAAACTACCTTCTCATGAGGACCATCAAGTTTTACCAATAATACCGCAGGAAGCACAATGACAGTACTTAAAAGCAAAAACCAGCTGCCATGAGCTAAAAGATAAGCAGCTGATCGTTGGAGATACTGTATGACAGCTAAAATGAAAAGTTTGAAAGTCTTGAAAGGTTGTGCCACTAAATTCAGATTTTCAAGTTCTTCTAGTTGCCTTGCACGTATATCTGCAAAGGCAAGAAATCCTGTCAGCAGAAAAAACTACATGACCACATATCTTCCAAGAAAATAGAAGAAAATGCCAATATCTCTTTTAGAAATGTATTAAATTAAGATATGATACAACCACTAACTTTCCACAGCTGTAAAATCAAAAGGAAAAACATCTCCTGGACAAGTAAAGAAGTACTAAAACTTCAGTATGAAAAAATAAGCAAAATCTAGCTCCCGTTTCACAAGCAATCACTGACCATGACATGGCAACCGGGCCAACTCAATACAGAACTAAACAGCTCAACAAGTAAATGACTTCAAACACCTAAGTGCGAACTCTAATTACTATTAAGATCAGTTCTGACCAACTGATGATCATAAAATCCACACATACTATCTACATTTAATACCTCCAAACGGAAAAAAGATCAGAATATAATCTTGAAGACAAGTTTGAGGGACACATTGGTCTAATATTTTGACACGTAGGCAAACATCTAATTGGGGATCATCACAATGAAATTTATTATCTTCATGGAAATAGCTTCGTGACAAAAGTAAATACAATTAAGTTGGGTAAATGCAGATAAAAACAAACAGGCTAGTAGAAGATTCTAATGGCTTCATAACTCCAAGAAATAAAGCAATTAGTTCCTTTCATCCCCATTTGAACTTTCCCACCAAGAGCTCGAAAGATTTTATCGAACCTAAGCATACAGACATCATTAACTTTATTAAATTCCACGTACAATGTTCACTGTCAAAAGGTTCACTAAATACAAAGCTGAGAAAAGCGACTTCAGTTAAAGTCTGGGACTGAATGTACATGATATCGTGCAAACGAGAACAAGTTTACTTGATTGGCTCATTCCTATGATCACTAAATACAAATCCACGAAAACGACACCCGCAAAAGGTAGAATCAAAACTGATAGCGATTCATGCATGCCAAGATAAACTTTCTTGATTGGTTCATTACTAAATATCTCGGACCTTTGTCGATTATCAACCCAACCGCTTCAAGACAAATATATTTGACACACGACCTCCACTTTTATCAACTTTATACAGAATTTTCTTCATTCCTCTTGACAATGTTTATTGTCGGATGTTGATTATTTGTTAGACTAAAGACCCAAGATACATGAAAGAAAATTAGTTTAACTGGATTAAGATGCAAATAAACTAGTTCAGCCTCTGCGTCATACAAAGCATACTAATTGTGGGAAAATATATTCTTTCTCAAATGATTGCAAGACTAAATACAGACAATCTACCGAAACAAAAACTAGAGAACATAGATTAACAACAAATTACATTATTACATAATAAATAGCACTATTCAGAAATTATTCACAAAAATTTAGCTCGATAACCCATTGATGGCCAACATTAACTCCTTTTGTTTTGTGCAAAATTCAGTTGTCCAAAAAGGGGAAGCTAGCCACCAAAAGCTCTTTTCTACTGTAATAAATATAGCCATCCTAAAATGGAAGCTGTCCTAAAAAATCAAAAGAGCTACACCTCCTAAATTACTTGCATCAACGTGAAAAACCTTATAAATGCAATGTTTATATACAGCTTTGAAAAAACAGCATCTACAAGAATCCTGATTCTTCCCCATATCATTTCAACAGCCACCTTGAACTCTCCGACCTACTGAACAAGCTTTCACAAACAAAATCAAATCTGATAAACTTAACCCAGCCCATTGTAATCTGGTTCTAGAATCACATTCTTCATTTCCCTAATTGACCATCTATTTTAAACTAATCTAAACCAGTGATCCGTTTTCTCATATCGGGCAATAGGGATCCAGCATTACCCCAGTCAATTTCTCAGAAACAAAATCAGTAAATCAAGAAGCAAATTCACAAGCCCGCAAAAGGGTAAAAAACAAGCAGGAAAAAAAACCAGGATCTGAAAATAAAGAAAGAGAACTTGCCAGCAACATCTCTTTCTTCAGAGGCAACAGGGGAGGAATTCTTGCTACTAACTGGCTTTCTCTTCGAACCCATTTTAATTCCAAGAATTTTTTTTAAAAAAAAAGCTATCTAATATCTCTTTATACTCTATGCCACCATCCCTTTTCCCTTCTTCCTCTGAATCCAACTTTTTGTTCGCTATATTCCTCTCAGAATGAAGACGGAAAGGGACTGTTCGATTAAATTATTAAAAGATATTTTCACGTGCG
The DNA here is from genome assembly GCA_949775105.1 of Oldenlandia corymbosa var. corymbosa. Taxonomy (NCBI): domain Eukaryota; kingdom Viridiplantae; phylum Streptophyta; class Magnoliopsida; order Gentianales; family Rubiaceae; genus Oldenlandia; species Oldenlandia corymbosa. The sequence goes on along the minus strand of OX459126.1, from coordinate 14,630,779 downwards.
TGAGAAATCGCGCCCCGGTGCCCGAAAACCCAGATACCAAAACTGGAAAAAAGATTGGGGAATTTTCGGGAAAGAGATCTGAAAGAGCCCAAGAAGAAAGAAAGAAAGAAACCAAAATGGGGTACGAAGATGTGTGTCGTTGTTGTTGTTTAGCGTAAAAGATCCTAACTTTGAGCTTCGACTTGTCTCCCCATTTTACGAAATTTTTCACACACACACACACCCGGGGGCACGCACTAACTAAAAAAGAGTCCAAAGTTAGAAACACATTTGGACAATAAGGTCTGGTCTAATGGTCTCTGGTAAGGATGATGATGATGACATTGTTGTAGTCGTGCTTGCGAATGTTGGAAAATTGTTTTTGTTTATATAATAATTTAATAATCGCCAAATTAACCCATATGATGACAACAACAAAATAACATCATTGTTTTGGTGGATTGGAGGCATCCAATAAGGTAACATTTAGATTAAGGTTCATTCACTATGATAATTTTTTTTCCCAAGTGATTAGGCTTTTGTTAATTTTGAAATGTGTAATTTATCTTCTACCTAAAAATCAGTCAATTTTTTCAATCGCTAAAAGTACTAGTTACTGAAATACTTGTAATTTTTTATTAGTCTACAATCTATACATATATATATGCATAATGGAAAATTCGTAATGCATATATCCAAAAGTAACTATTTATGTTACTTTGTTTGGAAAGAACAATTATGATTATTTTTATTAATGATTAGATTGAGCAATCTATGATTATTTTCTGATCTGTGCTATTAAATTTCGCAAACAAAGAAGAAAATGGCTGTTTGTCATTGGACCACTTAACGAGACTCTCCGGCTATCCAAATGTAAGCTGTTTTGTTTTGGATTATCTCCTGAATCCATCTGACAACTTAAATGTTCCAGCCCAATCCATTGAGACAAACGGGAGAGGTAACCCATATCATTTTAGGATTGGGCTATGTTAATCCAATTACAAATCCCAATGGTTTTTGAGTCTGCAATGAATCAAAACATTATGCCGATACAAGAGTGAAGAGACAATTAGTAAGAAGAATTTGTTCTTTTGAGATGTGGTTGATCGGAAATAGGAAAAAGTGACGGTGTAAAGAGGGAATAAGAGATGAAGACATACAGAAGAGAGAAAGATATGTTTGACCCAATAAAGATAAAGGAGGTCATTTTTGTTCTGGTTATTAAAAAGTGTTTTGGCAGGATTATCGGCCAAACATTAATATCGACGATGTTTGTTGAAATTTAAATCATACTTTAAAGAAGTAAGATAAAACTAAAAAAAATTAACGTTATTGGTCTGTATCTACTATGGTAACAGATCGTCACCCATGTTACAATGTTTGCCTGGAAGACAAATGATGCGAGAAAAAAACCCTAATAATAATAGTGAACTTAGGGCAAGATGGCCGGCCAAGTTATGAGGTTTGACCGAAAGACTAATGATGCTCGAAAACCCCGATGATGAGATCATCTCCGAAATAAGAATTATGTTTTCTAATCATCGTGATAGTAGTTACATAAAACATAAGCACCGGACACTATGGATGTGAACTGCATTTGTTGAAGTATGAATCGCAATTTAGAAAATATGACAAGTCTAAACCATATATAACTTTGATTATCTGTATTTTCTATGACAATATTGTTTAAAGAAAATATGATATTTGACGAAAAGACGAATGACACTATAATACTGTGGTATAAAATCCTTACATAAACTAGCTTACAAGCTTTATTATCACTTTTCAATCTTTGAAAATCCAAAAGTTGTTTAACCACTTATTAATGTTATAGGAATCAAAACCTAGTGTCCATCATATAAAACCATCATGAAATCTTGTCTCTTTTCTTTTCTTCTTCCATCGAAACAACCATGAACGTCGTCATTTTGCCGATCAAAACTTTCAAAGGGGCCAATGGTGGTGCTTTTCTGTGAACGTCGCCATCGAATAGGTTATGTCTCTCTACTCTCTTTCCAAATTATCTCTCTAATGTCAATATTAAAAGTTTCTTTTTTTTAAAATTAATTTAGAGGATAATTTGACTAGGCAATTATCTCCATGTTCATATTAGAGTAAATCATGCATGCATTTGACTTGCTTTATTCTTGTTTCCTAAAAATTCACGTGTGAAATGAAAAAAGAATTAAAAACAAATATTATCACTAGCTAGTAATCATACGTGAGAGTACTGACCTGACCTCCATGAAATTTTCCCAAGGAAAACAATCTCAACTAATATTTTCCACGAATGATGACTGCAATAATATACTACTCTCTCTCCGGTCCTTATTATAAGATATTTTGATTTCGTCATAAATTTAACTTAGGATATCTTTTTAATTAAGAAAACAAATCTTAAAAATATATTTTCACATTCGTTGTGTTCTCCTAATCATTATGAAATATTTTTAAGATTTTTATTTTATTAAAAAAGACGTTCTAAGTGAAAGCTAGGATAAAATTAAAATGTCTGATAAAGACGGGGGAGTGGAACGTTGAATCAGTATACACTATATATGCAAGAAACCCAACTATCATAATTCTAATCAAAATATAATTTCTAGCAATATAGTGTATATATAATTTCGGAAAATTATAGAATCCACTTTTATATACTAGATTTGATTAGTCAAAGAGGTCGTTCTGGAAGGTAAATTTCGTAGCCGACTATTTGGCAACGTTGGCATTGCAATGTCCGAGAGGGTTGTAATGGTTCAATAAACCGCCGATAGGAACTAGGTCTTGGTTATATCATGATTTAATTAGGGTAACGTACCCTAAAATGTACAAATTTGATTATAGGGTGTGAGCCTCTCATTTTGCAACAAAAAAAGAGGTCGTTCAACTACAAAGTTTGTTTGGCGGAACTCTTAACTCTATAGTCTATTCCCTCTTGAGCAAATATTATACTCTTATCATATATCTACTTTCACCACTGCATAAATAGAATATATGTACATATAAAAGATAATTTTTAATCCTAGAGCCATATTCTTCTTCGTAATAAACTTTAAACATCACCATATTTGGTTTACAACTTGTATCGCAGAATAATCCCCGGTGAAAAGCACCAAAATTTTTCGGACCACTGCAAATTTATATCCAATACTGATTGAAAGCTATGTTATATAGTGGGGGTTATGGCACTTATGGGTCATCTTTTCTTAATCTCAATCGTCAAATTTGACGAGAAAATATCAGTATCACTTTTTCTTTTCTTTTTTTTTTCCGGTTAAGAAAAAGCTTTTATGAGTATCAAAAAAAGTTTAATGATCATTAGTGCAAGAAAAATAAAATAAAAATGAAATAATATGAATGTGAAAGCTTATTACACTATTTTTAATTGTGAACTTAGCATTCTACCCAACAATCATCCTTTTTCTTCTATATATAAAATAAAAGTTTATATTGATTGTTATTGCAAAATACGGATGATCATCAGGCAACATCAAAAGTTGTAGAGCTTGTAATTTATAAAAGATTCTTGATGAAGTTCTTGATAATTATTTTTAATCTGGCAATAAAGAATTTCGTAATTAGATGCTTAAAGGGGTTGCATTTTTTGTTGTATGATTAACCAAATTAAAGAATAATATCCTTCTCATTTCTATTAGGATAATCATTTTTGGGAGGAATGGGTTATAAATTAAAATTTGTTATAATATGAGGATGAAAAAGCAAAATATCTCAACAAATTTTATGATGGCAAAGTTTTGGTAGAACGTTGAAGAAAAGAATATGTAGGGGAAAAGATATCCTTTTCTTTCGTATTATTTAACCTCATTATTAATAGCAAAATTACATCTTTTTGACCCTTTTTCTCCTTTTACATAATCAAGATCACGAGTGTAATTGTCCTTTTTTTTTTTTTTTTTTTTGTATGTCTCTTTTGATCGGTCGGTCGAAGATTCATCATAAACTTTTCTCCCCTTATCTTTGGATAATCATGCTTTTCTTAAGACTTGAAAATTGTTTTCCTTTTTTTTTTTTTTTTCTTTTGTTTGATGTATGATTCTTACCACGATTGGCAAGAAAAGCATATTATGAAAACTTTAGTTACATTATTTTGGATAAATTAATTCGGGAAATTTAAATAAAGCCCTATCCTCTTATTAGGTGGAGATGAGGTGGCAAAGCAGAAATGTGAAATTATTTATTCACACTGGTTTTTGTCATCACTTTATGAACGAAAATACTTACAATTCAATAATTACTCTTTCATTTTTTTAATTTTTTTTTAACATTTCTTTTTTGGGTGGGGGATTGGGGGAGTAAAAGTAAGCCATTTACTATCTTTTTGCTCGTTTTAACAACCGTAATACGCTTCCGTTCCCAAAAAAAAAAAAAAAGAATAATAACTTTCTGTTTTTAAATTATTATCCAGTTTAGATTATTTTCAGTATAAATTGAACTAAAACTGAAAATGTTGAGTAATCAGCAAGAAGCAAAACATGATGATAATCAAGCTTCTCAGGTTATAGATTTTCGAATAAACAAGACATTTGTAAATTAGTTTTGTATAGTTACTCTTGTATAGTCAGTTTAGTAAGAACTTTATTAGTACAGCGCCTATTATGTAAATACTGGAGATTTTTGGTAGTTTGACTTAGTCAAGTCAGATTGTAAATAAACCAAATTGTACATGATTATTCTTTATGTTTTTCTCATGAAGAAAATACAGTTAATCGTTTTTCCCCAAATTTTCTATGAACCCTAGTTTTCTTCTCTTACAGAGAAAATCCATACTCGACAATAACATTAGAATAGAATGTGTACATTTTATTGAGCTAAAACAATGTAATATACCATTCTAGAATGTCTGGTATAAGAAATCAAATTAAGCCATGTGATTGTTAAAAAGAAAGAAAAACAAATCAAAAGAAACTATGGGCAAAGGCAAAACCACTAAAGGGAGACTAGCATTTAATCATTTATAAACAACAAAAGATACGATGAAATAGCAAACATAACAACAGCAAGTTGCACTAGTGTTGATGATTTTCTGTTTCGTCATTTTTCTTAATTTAATTAATTTGCATGACCTATGCCAACAAATTAATATACTGAATTTTTTTTTTGCTTTGATTTGCTTTGACTACGCGGAGTATAAAAATCTCTCAACAATTATGTTATTTTTTGTCAATGCTTCCTCATACATGCATAATTCAACTCGAGATTTATTTGAAAGATCGTAAATTCTTTACCATTTGATCATCATAGTGACAAATTTGCTTCGTTTGGACCATATCTTTCGCACCGTATGTGCCTCAAGTTGAAGGATTAGGAAAAATATACTCGCTCTGTCTCAAAATTATTGTCCAGTTTGAGATTTCACTTTTAATACAATTTAAACCAGAAATGAAAAGTCAAATTGGATAATAATTATGGGACGGAGGGAGTACTAAATAAGACAAAGTAATTATACAATATAATTATTGTAATATTTTAAGGTACAAGCTGTATTTGTCTCACGTTCCCAAGGAGTTTGACAAATAACATAAAATATCATTATACTATAATTCAGTAAAGAAATTATTAATGATGCTATTGCTGCCGGTAGACGTCTACTATATGACAAGAAAAAAAAAGAATAACGCCATTTTGTTTTTATTATTGTCAAGGAAGGAGAGCGGGAATTTCAAAATGAAAATCAAAAGTACATTCATTTTCCTCAACTGCTACCTATATGAATCTAATAAATCAAATTTCATAGGAGCGGTGCGGAGAATATTTTCTGTTATGGTCAAAACTTTTTTCCCGTGTCATAATTATTACTACTTATTCCGTTTCAAAATAATTATTTTATTTATTATACTCATTTCAGGATGAAGGAAGCATCACATAATTATGTTAATATGTTTGTCTAAGTCGATATCAACCAAGTGACCAACCTTATTTTTTTCTTTGTAATTCATGAATTAAAATGAGAAAAACTTTTGCTTTTTAAGATTTGCAAGATGTCATTTTATGCACAACAGCCGTGCATATCCATTTGCTAGCTATGATTATGCATGAAATGAATGATTTGTATTTGTTACTTTTCATTTTTTACGAGCGATATTCTTTGTGTGAATTGTGAATTTATCAACATATTTTTTCCGTCCTAAAATAAAAGATTCTAGTTCTAACGTTGTTATAACTCATAAATCACATATTCAACGTGTATTCTCCCTCCCAATGAAGGGAGCAATTTAATTAGGTAATGCTTTGTGTGTGATAAAAACGGTACCATATAAAGCGGAGGATGAAATTATGATGACTTCATAATAGTGATTGAGGCCGGAACAAATAAAAAAAAAATAAAAAATTCTTTGACCTAGCTATACATTACAGTGATCACTTTCCAAAAGGTGGTTCCAAAGTGGCATAATTATTTGCTAAATGTAACTCTGTTTCATTCCTACAGAGAGGTTAGATGCCTTGAAACTCCATAATTGATTTCTTGACGTACTTATCTTATCTGTGATTTCTGTCCCGTTTTAACTTTTAACAGTTCCTTTGCTAAAATAAAATTAAACAATTTAAAATGGGATATATGGATGTCTTTAAAACTGTCCGGCACTAAAATCACACTAAAATTTAAAGAATTTCGTTGGTTTACTATTAGACTAATTATCATTTTAAATATTTACTCCAATTTGAATACCAATTAGTCATGTTTGAGTCAATCGCAACGGGACGATTTCCAGTATCCATAAATGAGAAAAAAATCATGTTTCCTGTCATGTTTGTTCAGATTATGGTGGAATTAGAGTCTCTATTGAATTTTTGTTCATCCCTCTCGATTTTTTCATCTATATATTTTTACTGATTACATAAGTTTTTAGTTTTAATTTTTAAAATCTCAAATAAAAGCACATAAGATATGAAAAGTTCAATTTAAAACCATAATTTGAATTATATTATCTACTAGAAATTGTAGCATTTTTGCTATACTCTAGTAACAATAATTTACAACTAATAAATCTCCTCAAGTTCCATCTCCAACACAATAATGTAAACCTCATGATCAAGTGCATTTATTGGCTACTGTTGTCTCCTCAGTAGATCTCATAGTACTCCTTCAGTCAAAATATCTGTTTTTATTAAGCTAATACAATATAACGAAATGAATCATCTTCATGGGATGGAAGGAGTATTTCATTTTTTCCTACACTTAATAGTGGATGTGTGACCAAATGTGATTGGTAAAGTAAAACAGACCATGTGGTAGCACAACTTTTTTATTAGTTTTTACAAGAGATCAAAACATGGGTTTACTCAAAAAAAGTGGCAATATCCAAACAACACACTGACACCCAACAATCAACCTAATTTATTTTCATTAGATTTTTATGTCTGAAATGAAATTCTTTATTAACCATTTAAAGAATGCCAAGTTGGATTGAATGGCCAAGCTGGAATAAGTTCCTTCCAGGCTTCCTTCCTTCATCCTTCTACCTTCCAAGCTTTTTTCTTTTCTTTTTTCTTTTCCTATATATATATATATATATATGTATTTTGAAGATGAAAAGAACCCCAACAAAAAAATTTTAAAAAAATTATATAAAAAATTGTCACTTTGACACTTGAAAGACTGAAACTTCAAAGGTTCAAAGCTTATTTATACCTCTTTTGCTTCCCAACAACTTCAGAATATCAAACAGTCTGAATACCAAGAAACATTCAGACCCAAGTTGCCAATTTGGATGCATTAAAGTACTACATTAAAAAGAAGAAGAAGAAGAAATTCCAAGTTCACTCAGGTCAACTTTCAGTTACTTCGAAGGTGAACCCAGTTCTCTTTACACTATATGTAGTCAATGATTTCTCTGATTTTCTTGCTTTCAAATTCGTAGATTTTCTGTATTTTCTGAGTCTTCTTCTTAAGGAGTCTGTTTCACTATGAATATGCAGCCCACAGAGATGATTGGGAAGATGCTGGGAATTGTATGTGGAAACAACAATAAAGACAAACTGATTGAAATTCAGAATGGGGAGGTTACAAAGATTAAAGGGACTGTGGTTTTGATGAAAAAGAATGTTCTTGACATGAAAGATTTTGTGGCCAGTTTTCTTGATAGACTCCATGAGCTCTTCAATAAAGGTGTTTCAATCCAGCTCATCAGCGCAGATCAATTTGATCCAGGTTCGTGATTCATTCATTGCTTGTAAATAAATAAAAAAAAAACCCTCATTTTGTTCTTGCCCATTTCTCCAAGATTCATGAAATTGCCCTCTTGAATCAAATCCTCTGTTTTCCCTCTTTGTTCTCTGTTTTTATGTTCTGTTTTTTTTTTCTGCAGAAGATAAATCAAGAGGAAAGCTAGGAAAGGCAGCATTTTTGGAGAAATGGATGTCAAAGTTCACTTCAGTATCAGCAGGGGACGTCACATTTGAGGTCCATTTTGACTGGGATGAATCTATGGGAATTCCTGGTGCTTTCATCATAAAGAATTACCACCACAGTCAATTCTACCTCAAAACACTCACTTTAGAAGGTGTTCCTGGTCATGATCAGCTCCATTTCGTCTGCAATTCTTGGGTTTATCCTGTTCATCGTTACAAGTATAACAGAGTCTTCTTTGTCAATAAGGTCAGTTTAGCATAACATTCTATTCGTGTTTCACACTTTAGGAATGTTTTAGGAGGATAGAATGATAAAGGGTTGTTGTCATTTTGCAATAATTGTAGCTTTATAATGGAAAATGACAATTCTCCAAAAAAAAAAAAAAAAAAAGGAATAAAAGGACATGATTTGTACAAGAAAAGGCTAATATAATATGGTACGTCCAGATGGCCATTAAGTATAGGTTACACTCTTGATGGCCACTTTTCACAGCCTTTCAATGATAAGTTATCTTGTCATGATGGCGTTCTTTTTTTCAACCTGCAACCTGCAGGCCAAAATCATGCACTGCAGATTTCTTAAATGTAATACACATGCTTAAATTCAAAGTCCATTCTAATTCCAAGAACAATCAGATCAGTTTACAGTGGAATGACTGATGTTGCATTGGTTGCACAGCAAGGAGACATAATATGTATATAACAGCAACTCTATTGTGCAGCCTTTCTTGCCGGCTGATACACCGGCACCATTGCAGCTTTATAGGGAAGAAGAACTGGAAAATCTTAGAGGGAATGGAAATGGGAAAGGGATGCTAAAAGAATGGGATAGAATTTATGATTATGCATTATACAACGATTTGGGGAGCCCGGAAAAGGGACCTAAGCATGACCGACCAGTGCTTGGGGGAACTAAGCACTTACCATATCCTCGTAGAGGAAAAACAGGCCGGCCAGCACATAAAAAAGGTCAGCACCATATAAGCACATGCCTTGATCATCTGGATTTTGGTACTTTTGACTTTGCTGATGTGTGAATCAGAACTTCAATCCGATGAGCTTTTCCAAGTTTTTCCGTGAAGCAGTTTTTCAGTTGTCTTAAGCTTTTGTATTTTGGTTGCAGATCCCAAGACAGAATCCAGGTTGCCGCTGCTAAATTTGAACATTTATGTCCCAAGGGACGAACGTTTCAGTCAAGTCAAATTCTCTGATTTCCTGGCCTATGCTGTCAAGTCTTTGGGGCAGGTGCTTCTACCAGAGATTGCATCTGTATTTGATAAAACAATTAATGAGTTTGACTCATTCGACGATGTATTGAAACTCTACGATGAAGGATTCAAGTTACCTGATAATCAAGTGATTGATAAACTCAAGCAATGCGTCTCTTGGGAGCTGCTCAGGGAATTAATGCGGTCAGATGGTCAGGGATTGTTGAAATTCCCCGTTCCTGCTGTAATCAAAGGTGCTTTAACACAGTTCCAAAAGTTTTTACAATGAGATTGAATTCAAGGTCCAATGCATTCCTATGATTTGGTATCTGTTAAAATTTTGGAGCTGCAGAGGACAAAACTGCTTGGAGAACTGATGAAGAGTTCGGAAGAGAGATGCTTGCCGGCCTCAATCCTGTTGTTATCCGGCGCCTGGAGGTAAATTAAATTGACTTCAGTGCAACAATTTCTTTATTTCTTAGGTACATCGAATCCTAAATTTTTTCGATTACAGGAGTTTCCACCAACCAGTAAGCTAGATCCTGCAGAATATGGCGATCAGAACAGCAGAATAAGATGGGAGCACATAGAGAAAAACATGAATGGGCTATCCATAAAAGATGTATGAATTCTCCTTTTCCTTACTCGATTGTTACAGATAGAATAATGTGTTAACATGCGCTTTCATTTGGTTTCTTCTTGGCAAAAAACTGAATCAAATCCATGTTACTTGTGTACTAAATCTTCAGGCACTGGAACAAAACAAACTATTCATATTAGACCATCATGATGCATTGATGCCGTACCTTGGGAGGATAAATACAACCAACACAAAAACTTACGCGACACGAACTGTCCTCCTACTACAAGATGACGGCACACTGAAGCCACTAGCTATAGAGTTGAGTTTACCACATCCACAAGGGCCAAAACATGGTGCCACCAGCAAAGTTTTCACACCAGCGGTACATGGTATTGAAGGCTCAGTTTGGCAGCTGGCGAAGGCTTATGCTGCAGTAAATGATTCAGGCTATCATCAGCTCATAAGTCACTGGTGCGTATTTCCTCACATCCAAAAAGCAGATGCTTGATACGCAATGAAATTTCCTTGCTCCAAGATGAGAAATTACATATATGATTTCCTTGCAGGTTGCACACTCATGCAGTCATAGAACCATTCATAATTGCAACAAATAGACACTTAAGTGTCCTCCATCCGATATTTAAGCTTCTGCAACCCCATTACCGCGATACGATGAACATAAATGCCTTGGCAAGGCATGTCCTCATAAATTCAGGAGGAGTGCTTGAGGTGACAGTTTTTCCAGGAAAATATGCCTTGGAGATGTCGAGCACCATTTATAGGAATTGGGTATTCCCGGATCAAGCACTTCCAGTTGATCTTCTGAAAAGGTCAGATAAACTACTCTTACTAGAAACTAGCATCAACTATGATGATTGATCCCTTGTGTAATACTTGTTTATCCTTCTGCAGAGGTATGGCAATTCCAGACTCAAGTCAGCCTCATGGCGTCAGACTTGTCATAGAGGATTATCCTTATGCAGTTGATGGCCTTGAAATATGGTCAGCAATCAAAGAATGGGTGAGTGAATACTGTTCTTTCTATTACCACACGGATGAGGCGGTACAAGCTGATTCTGAACTCCAGTCCTGGTGGACTGAGTTACGAAATGAGGGCCACGGGGACTTGAAAGATGAGACATGGTGGCCTAAAATGGGAACACGAGATGAACTCATTGAAACATGTACAATCATCATTTGGGTAGCTTCTGCTCTTCATGCAGCAGTCAATTTTGGGCAATATCCTTATGCAGGCTACCTCCCTAATCGACCATCTATGAGCCGGCGATTCATGCCTGAACCAGGCACCCCTGAATATGCTGAGCTTGAGTCAAATCCTGACTTGGCATACCTGAAAACAATCACAGCTCAGTTCCAGACTCTGCTTGGCATATCATTAATAGAGATTTTATCAATGCATTCCTCAGATGAACTATATCTCGGACAGAGAGACAACCCCGAATGGACTTCAGACAATCATCCAAGAGAGGCATTCAAGAAATTTGGTGTGAAACTGTTGCAAATTGAGAATCAAATAGTGCAGAGGAATAACAATAAGAACTTGAAGAATCGGTCAGGACCTGTGAAGTTGCCTTACACTCTGCTGATTCCAAACACAGCAGATTACAGCAACATTGGAGGACTTACAGGCAAAGGAATTCCAAACAGCATTTCAATCTAAAATCAAATACAATAACGCGAGCCTTCAAAACCCTTTGAAAATTTTTCAGTCATTACATGGGAAAGATAGTTTCCTAGAATCAAAGAGTGTGGTATAGTACATTTTTGGGTAGCCAATTGTGTAGAAGTATCCCTGTACATGCATATTATTGTAGATTGTATTGCCCATTGAATAAACTGCTACAGATATCTTAACCCTCCCTTTGACTCTTCTCCAGAAATCTTAAATGCACATTACTCTAAAGATTCTTGCATCAAACTAGTCTCATAAGCTTAATACTTTGGAACTAGGATGATCATAATCCTTCCATGAAGCTAAACCAATACCGTAAAGATTGCAACTTTCTAGGATATCGAATTAAGTTCAATAATCTCGTAAATGAGTTACACATCCTCAACTATAGCACATCAAAAGCATAATAATTTTCTAAAATTAGCTATGTACATGGCAAAGTGGCGTGAAGAAAAGATTTTTGCATCAAAATCACAGGTTTTTAATGGGTCTAAACACAAAATATTTCTTACCAAATATCCGCATCTCAAATTCTCCTTTCTCCACAACCCATTGAAAAATCCCACAGCAGCAGCAAAACTCGAAAATCAGGAACCATTTCAGCAATCATAGGATAGTTCTAATCGATTTTACTAGCTTACCAGAGCATAATAAGGCATCGGGCTTCCGGAAACTGCTCGGATTCTTACCTGAATAGCCCATATCAGGAAGGCACGTTAACGGTGAGGAGAATGAAAAATGTTTCTTTTTCTGATGTTCATATGTTTGAGTTAATTATAAAAAGATCCCCGAATTCTCTTGTTTAGCATAAAAACTTGTCATAATACATACTGTTTCCAGCATTTAACCACTTTTTTTTTTCTTTTTCCCGCGATAACCCGCATTTAGCCACTTTAATTTCATTTAAGGTATGTCAACTGTCTCAATTTTCCCCCCTTGGACTGATTTTGTAAATTAATATTCTTTATGTACCCTAATTAATAGATTAATCTTTTGTTTTAGGAGAGCATGATCTGAATGAGTAACGGAAAATTTGTGCACATGTGGAGAAAGTTTTCAAAGAATTGGAAATATCAACCAAACTGAAACTAGAAGTTAGGATTCGTGCTTATTCATTCAATTACAGAATAATTGTTTTGTTTGTTATATTATTTTGGGACGAAAGGAATACGATGATAATGGCGATCATAATAGCAAGGAATGCAATAGCTTGCATATCAGTGAGTGGACTACATGAGACTGTTGTATATATATTATATAAAGCGGCCATATGATATATTAGTCCAACAAAAATAAAAAAGTTACATTGGTCACATGAAAGACAATACCCGAGGCTGATGAAATACTATAATAATCGCCTGGAGCAGAGGATTCCGATCAGTTGCCAGTTCGATGCGTTTAAGAAAACAGTCCTATGTCTCCACTCAACTTAGTGATTTCACAAACATTATAAGAAGTTCAAGAGTCAAGACAGCATTGTTGGTTTTAAATTAGTTTCAGTTTCTATATGTTGCCTTGCATCCTCTGATGAAGAAGAATGTTTTGGACATGAAAGATTGGTGCTAGTTTTCTTGATAAATTTCATGAGCTCTTCAACAAAGGTGTCTCCATACAGCCCATCAGTGCCGATCAAATCGATCCAGGTAATCTTCGATTTTCTTAAAGTTTGTCATTGATTCATTTCCGTAAACAGCAATGCTTTATAACTTTGATCAATATATTTGCACAGAAAATGGATTGAGAGGAAAGATGGGAAAGCCAGCATTTGTGGAAAAATGGATTTCAAGGTTCACATCAGTACAGCCGGGGATATCACATTTGATGTTCATTTTGAGTGGGATGAGTCTATGGGAGTTCCAGGTGCTTTCATCATAAAAAAACCATCATCACAGCCAATTCTATCTCAAGACACTCACATTGGAAGATGTTCCTGGTCATGATCAAATTCATTTTGTCTGCAATTCTTGGGTTTATCCTGATCGTCGTTACAGCTATAATCGAATCTTCTTTGCCAACAAGGTATTCTGAGTTCTGTACAAAGCATTCTTTTTTTTGAACTGAACTAATGAACATTTTATAGTAGTGTCTAAGCAGTATCTTTAAATGCCATATCTACACTATTTGCAGCCTTACCTACCATGTGATACGCCAGAAGCATTGCGCCTTTACAGAGAAGAAGAGCTCATTAATCTGCGAGGAAATGGGAAAGGAATGCTGAGAGAATGGGATAGAGTTTATGATTATGCATACTACAATGATTTGGGAGACCCTGATAAGGGATCTGAGCATCTCCGCCCGGTGCTTGGTGGAACGGGCCATCTACCATATCCCCGAAGAGGAAGAACAGGCCGGCCTTTGCATAAGAAAGGTAGTAAGTTATGCAGTGCTAATAAATCATGTAGCTAGAATCATAACCTCAATTTGGATCATTAGTTTGAAAATGAAGTGTTCATTTGTTCTCTTTTGTCATAGTTTTTTTTTTTTCAGCAGTAACAAAATTTTTGTACTGTTGTTACAGATCAGAAGTTGGAAACCAGATTGGCATTAGTAAATTTGGACGTTTATGTTCCAAGGGATGAACAGTTCAGCCATATCAAATTTTCTGATTTCCTGGCCTTTGCAGTCAAGTCTTTAGGCCAGGTGCAACTACCAGAGATTGCCTCCGTATTTGATAAGACCATCAATGAATTTCACTCATTCAAAGATATACTGAAACTCTACAAAGAAGGAATTAAACTACCTGATAATCGTGCGATGAGTAAACTCAAGCAATGCATCTCCTGGGAGCTACTCAAGGAACTCATTCGCTCGGATGGTGAAGGGTTCTTGAAGTTCCCTCTTCCTGATGTTATCAAAGGTGGTTTCGCAAATCCCTTTACTCGCTGCAGCCAATTATTCTTGTTTTGGATTAATACTGAATTTAAGCTTTTATGAAATCTCTTAATATGACATCCATAAAAAAATTTACCCATACTGCAGAGGACAAAACTGCTTGGAGAACTGATGAAGAGTTTGCAAGAGAAATGCTAGCTGGAGTTAACCCTGTTGTTATTCGGCGTCTGCAGGTAAAACCTAAAAATTGTACTTATACATCTTCACTTGTATTTATTACGACAACCCTAATGTAATTGATTTCGGCACTTATCCATGACAGGAGTTCCCACCAACTAGTAAGCTAGATCCAGAAGTATATGGCGATCAAAACAGCAGAATCAGATGGAAGCACATTGAGAAAAATATGAATGGTCTATCTATAGATACTGTACGCTTTCCCCTTTTTATGTCACAAATTTTGTTAATACAGATCAAAGAAAAAGAAACATACTTGTCAAGTGTTTGTTTCATTGAGGATGTGGTCATATGGTTTAAACTAAACTGATGCTCTTTGTGACTTCAGGCACTGAAACAGAACAAATTGTTCATATTAGACTATCATGACACGTTGATGCCGTACCTTGAAAGGATTAACACAACCAACACGGAAACTTATGCCACACGAACTCTTCTCCTACTACAAGATGATGACACACTAAAGCCACTGGCAATAGAGTTGAGTTTGCCACATCCGGAAGGACTAAAGAATGGTGCCACTAGCCAGGTGTTTATACCAGCTGAGCATGGCGTCGAAGGCTCAATTTGGCAGCTTGCAAAGGCCTATGTTGCTGTTAATGATTCCCGCTATCATCAACTCATAAGTCACTGGTAAGTTTTCCTTTACATTGTTGGAAAATCAAATGCTGCGGAAGTGCGAAAATCCTTAACAAAGATGAATTTTTGTAATGTCATTGCAGGTTAAAAACTCATGCAGTAATAGAACCGTTCATAATTGCAGCAAATAGAAACTTGAGTGTGCTTCATCCAATACTCAAGCTTCTACAACCGCATTTCCGAGATACAATGCATATAAATGCTATGGCAAGGCACATCCTCATCAATTCAGGTGGAGTGCTTGAGGTAACATGCTTTCCAGCAAAATATTCCCTGGAAATGTCCAGCGCCATTTACAAGAATTGGGCATTCCCGGATCAAGCCCTTCCGCTTGATCTTCTTAAAAGGTCAGATAAAAAGATTTTTACTCTGAAATTACTATCAACCTTTATGATTTTCGCCACGAATGACATTTTGCTTCCATTCTCCAGGGGTATGGCAGTTCCAGACTCAAATCAACCACATGGCCTCAGGCTCGTGATAGAGGATTATCCTTTCGCTGTAGATGGCCTGGAGATTTGGTCAGCAATCAAGGAATGGGTGTGTGAATATTGCTTGTTCTATTACCACACAGATGAGATGGTACAATCTGATTCTGAACTCCAATCCTGGTGGACTGAGCTATGAAATGAGGGCCACGGGGACCTGAAAGATGAGACATGGTGGCCTAAAATGGAAACTCGAGCTGACCTGATTGAAACATGTACAATCATCATTTGGATCGCTTCCGCTCTTCATGCAGCAGTCAATTTCGGGCAATATCCTTACGCAGGATACCTCCCTAATCGTCCAACAGTAAGCCGGCGATTCATGCCTGAAACCGGAACACCTGAATACGCTGAGCTTGAATCAAATCCTGACTTGGCATTCCTGAAAACAATCACAGCTCATTTCCAGACACTCCTGGGGATATCACTGATAGAAATGCTGTCAAGGCATTCCTCAGATGAGATTTACCTCGGACAAAGAGGTAATCCCGAATGGACTTCAGATATACGACCAAGAGAAGCATTCAAGAGAATTGGTGAGAAACTGTTGCGGATTGAGAATCGAAGAATAATGCGGAGGAACAATGACAAGAACTTAAAGAAACGATCAGGACCTGTGAAGGTGCCTTACACATTGCTGATTCCAAACACCTCTGATTACAGCAGAGTTGGAGGACTTACAGGCAAAGGAATTCCTAACAGCATCTCAATCTGAATTCTGTTACAATACTGGAAACGATTAAGACCCTTTGAAAATTTTTCAGCCTTTACAGGCAAATGATAATTTCCTGGAATCGAAAAGTGTGGCATAGAACATTTTTGTGTAGCCTATTGTCTAGTATCCCTGTATATGAATCTTTTTATCAGCTACAAAATCTGATGAGAATGATGATGATCCTTCCATTAAACTACATAATCAAGTTTGTTTGGTTTTAGTTCAATGGTGCTAATTACGCATGTTAACTTGTATACAAGGATTAGGATTGAAACTTGATACAGTATGCCAATTAAACTTACTAATAATGTTTTCAATGTTAAACCAACTCCTCTTTATTTTTACTTTCTTCATTTTCTTTTGTTTCTCGCCAGTTTCAAAACCCGAATTTACTACGTAACAAATCATGTAAATTATAAGGTTACATACAATTTGATCTATTAAAAAGGAAAAACAATGTCCAGAGTCCACTTCATTGATTAGCAGGTTGGATAATGATCCATTTAACTTGTTTGAGAAACTTGGATAGCATATAACATCATCATAATCTTTTCGGGATAAACAGTTCAATTACATTAGGACAATCTATCATATACATACTCCTTCTATCAAAAAAGTACATCAAACATGATAATATTTTGAGATAGAAGAAGTAGCGAGTAATAAGTAGTAACTAAAAACATGGTCTTTTGATTCTTACTAACCAGGCATCAGGGAATCTATCTGTATGTGACTAGGTGGCAAAAACAAAATCAAGTTAAGGTCAAGCAAAGACTTGAGTATCAAAATCACAGCTTCTAATTGGTCCAAACCAGACTCCTACCTTATCCAATATCCACTTCTCCACCACTCATCCAAACTATCACTGCACCAACAAAACCATTTTGCCATCATCAAATCTCCCTAAAAAAAACTCAAAAGAAAGAGTAACACAAAAACCTCATTTTTTCCTTCTTGGATTCCACACCATGGCCATGGCAACTCAAGCATCCCTCTTCACTCCAGCTCTCTCTTCCTCATCTGACCGTGTTACTGTGCCATGGAAGCAATCAGCCCTGGTTTCATTTGCTTCACCAAAGCAAGTTAAGTCCACCACCATCAACATGGGAGGAGCTCGGCCCATCAGAGCCATGGCAGAGGAGGCTCCGGCGGCGGCAGAGGCTGCTCCAGCTCCGGCACCGGTGGGATTCACCCCACCAGAATTGGACCCAAACACCCCATCACCAATCTTTGCAGGAAGCACAGGTGGGCTATTGAGGAAAGCCCAAGTCGAGGAATTCTATGTTATTACATGGGATTCTCCCAAAGAACAGATCTTTGAGATGCCAACTGGTGGAGCAGCAATCATGAGGCAAGGACCAAACTTGCTGAAACTGGCAAGGAAAGAACAGTGCTTGGCTCTTGGTACCAGGTTGAGGTCCAAGTACAAGATCAAGTACCAGTTTTACAGGGTTTTCCCTAATGGTGAAGTTCAATACCTTCATCCTAAAGATGGTGTCTACCCAGAGAAGGTGAACCCTGGTCGTGAACCAGTTGGATTCAACTCCAGGAGAATTGGAAAGAATGTTAGCCCAATTGAGGTTAAATTCACTGGAAAGAATGTCTATGATTTGTGAAGTGCTTGTGCTTTTGAACACCTTGATGTAATATTTGCCATAATGTGATTACTTTTGAGTTCTGATTTCCATGTGTAATTTGTACTTTCTTGTTCTGCAAACTTTAATTTTGAAACACATCATATACCCTTGATTTACATGTTCTAGACTTTTTTCTGTTAGTGAAAAATGCTTTGATCATCTACATAGTGGATTATGATGACTAATGTGAATATGGACAATCCATCAATGGAAAAGCTGAAGTGATATTGCATTTTGCTTGGATCATCAAGGAAATGTTATTGGTTATTGACTTACTGTCACAACAAAATCTAAGACTAAGAGAATGATTCAACTCTCATCATCATTCATCATCATCTTGGGAGTCTTAAAGAAATGTTTAATAATGTTGATAGGTCTAAATAACATAATTTGTGAGGGAAAACTCCATGTGAAGATTAAAAAGGTTGTATAAATTGATGCAAGATCCCACCTTTGACAAATCACAGAAGAAATTAAATTTGTTGCGTAATAAAAGATTATGGTAATGGGAGCAGAAAAACTCTACTTTTGCCGTTTTGACACTAATCAAAAGATGAGACTTGAGTGATTTTATTGCTGGTTGGAACTGGTTCCTGGCAAACACATACATGATGCAACCAGCAAACCATTGAAATGCACGAGAAATATTGCTGCTTACTCCATCCGTCCTGAAAAATAGTCCACTTTGTTATGTTATCTTACTCAATGAAGTTGATTATTTCTCAGAAATGGAATGAAGAGATAGAAGCAAAGATGATATAAGCCACTAAGCCAGAATGAATTTTCTAGGATGATTAGATTCCCATGTTCTGTGATGAGCAAAAGAAAATGGAGCATCAAGTCATCAACCATTTACACTAAAACTTAATTGGCTCGTTTTTCAGAAATGAAATGCATTGCATTTCTTTCTCATCCTAGAGAGGAATTCCACACCAATAAGATGGTTTTCTTCACTGATCCTGAACCAATACATGGAACTAAATTCAATTAAAGATCAACAAAAAGATCTCCATACCATGGGCCTCTAACATGCTCCTGGTGATGAATAATAATATCTTAATAGTAAACTATCATCTAGGAAGAAAATAATATTTTGAGAAGAAGATAAGATAGACATAAATAGAAAATAATGAGGAAGAGGTCAGATAATAATAACAAGGAGAGACATACTTCTATGAGAAAAGAAAATTCAGGTAACATAATAGTACTACTCCTATTACTCTATTCATCCCCTTTAGACCTTATCATCCCCAACTCGTAAAACTTCATTTCTTTTTTCAGACAAGAGAATAACGATAAGGTTTTTTATTTTTTTATTTTTTATTTTTTTTTAAATAGTATGACATGCTAAAAACTCCACAAATCCCTAACAACCAACAAAGGTCGATTTCAAAGCTTAGATCATAACCTTAAAAACATTGATCAAGCACAAGTCACCACAGTAGATTCCAAAGCATTATTAGCAGTAATTAATTAGTAGTAGTTTATTAGGACTTATTATCATGACAATAACATCGAAAACGAAAGCTCGATTTAAGTGCCAAGAAAGCATCAGATTCACACGTAATTACATATAGGCAACAACAAAAGGGAAATTGCAATAATATTTTTTTTTTTTAAAAAAAAGTCTATGCTTCTTCTGAACACGGCAATAATATAAGACAATTTAATTATTGATGAATTTGTGTTAATTAAAAGAAGTGACACTAGCAATATTATAATATCATGGTCCTTATCAGCTTATCCTTTTTGTTACTTACCTGACGCACACCCACTCGGATAAACAAATTAATCAATCAAATTATGTGTCTTTGACGTGGACACACACACACAGTCTAACTTAATTGATGTTTATTATAATCTTGTTTATTTATACTAGTTAATAACTAATTCATCCAACATCAAAGGATATGTGACATGTTAATTAATTTAATCAAGTCCTGAAAAAACTTCTAGATCAGAGGCACGGACGTATGGTTTAGTTCAGAGGTCGATTGGATCAATCAATTGTAGTACAAAGTTCTTGTTATCAAAAAATTTATTATGAAAAATGAAGAGACTAGTTTTGTCGGTTTATATACTAACAAGTAAAGGGCTAGAAGCTTCTTTTTTGTACAAAAAGAAGGAGAAGTCAAATTTTGCATTAAATTGATTGGATACATGTTGTTATCAATCAACACACATTTACAAGAACCATACAAAGACCTGATACACTAGAGATTGTACATTTGGACATTTAAAAAAAAAAAGAAAAGAAAAGAAAAAAGAACAGGTGCCCTAAGTTGAATTATTGAAGATTTATGCAATCAACAAAAGGGCATTACCAATGTTAAACCATTTAATAAAGAAACTCCTTTTGATTAGCATTTCTTATTATGCACCAACTGCAGTGGTTGCAAGGGCAGCATCCATTTCACTTCTACTACGCACAATCCTTTTAGTAGCAGTAGTTGTAGTTGTAGTTTTGTTCTCTCCTTTTCCTTCTTCTGGATTATACCATATTTCCGGTACCACTTGCTTAAGGTTTGTCACCGTTTCTAATGCATAATCGGCTTCTTTCGTCTTGGCCGCTTTTCCCACCTTCAAATATTCATAAGATCGAACAAACAAAATGAAAAAACTTCACAAATCACGTAAAACTCGATAAAATTTTAGATACCGTATACTTAAAGTAACTACAGAAACTAAGATTACTGGATAATCATTCGTTCGGAACCTATATTATTAAGCAATAATAAGAGTGTAAATTTATTTACCAAATTATTATTATTATTTTTTTTTTGCCAAATGGGTATTAAAAGAGAGAAAAATGGTGTTTTGAGATTTATGATTTGTGTACATTATGCATAAATAATGTATCCATATTATGAATTATGGAGTATGAAATATGAATGAACCAAACAATTGGCGATGGGTCCCACCTACAGCGGGACGTCACGCTTAGAGAGGTTGTACATGACGCATCAAATGTAGTACCCAAATCATCAGAATTATGAGACCGACTTACCAGAACTGTACGGAGACCCACCGCCTTTCCAGCCGCGATATTCCGGGGGCTGTCGTCCAGGAACAACTGCATGCCGGCAGACGGAATTTCCCCATCAGAAAAACCAAATCAAATCACGTAATTTCAAAAAATATTAAAAAAAAAAAACCCATTTGAGAAATTGTGATTTTTTTCTTTTTATTGATCCAATCATCTTCTTACCGTGCGGCGAGGATCGACTTGGGCGGTTTGGATTGCGATTTCCATGGCTTCAGGGGAAGGTTTCAACACAACCGGGAACTCATCGGGTCGGGTTGAATTGGGCAGGTTCGGGTTCATCGTCTCGAAACAGATGATCTGTTCGAAACAATCTCTAATACCCAGACGATCCAGTGCTTTGGTTGCGTGAATTATATCCGAATTCGTGAAAATCTGCAATTTTCCCCCAATTTTTTTGGGCAACATTGTCAATAATCATGTTTTTGCCAGTACGAATAAACTGATCAAATTTCATGGTTCTATCATTTATGGGAAATTGAAAGCTTACAATTTTTCTCTGTTTGATGGAGAGCAAAAGGGTTCTCAATTGCGGGTCGGGTTTGATCACATGGTAAGGCAACCTTCCGTGTACGACACTGTGCAGGAGGAAAAACAGAGGAAAGTTGGAAAGTTAGAATTTTGCTTTTTGCCATTTGCACATGAACTTGATCAAAGAAAAGAACTCCTAAAAATGAGGTAACTTTTTTTCCTCTTTTCTTACCTGTGATAATCTTCGGCGTCAATATCGTAGCCAAAAGCCTGGATAAAATTTTGGGGAATGGAGAATTTATCAGGAAAAAGATAAAAGCTTTTTGATCAGTTTGGAAGAAAACAATGGATAAAGATTATTCCCGCGAAGTACTTACACGAAGACCGGCGAGAGAGCTGCCGTGACTTTTGAAAAGCTCGACCCGGAGACTGGAAGCTTTTGCTTCAGAGAATCCCAACTTCTCCATCAGAAATGCTGCATAATTAAGGCAAATTATTAGCTTTTATTACACAAGTTGAATTGCAAAAAATGAGGTTTTTATTTTTGTGGGTCAAGTTTGGAAGGATGAAGAATTCACCATCAATATTGCGTTTAGTAGCTGCTCCGATTCCTAATTTTTCAGAGTACAGAGTTTCATCCAAATCTGTTTTTTAGTCCAATCAAAACCAAAAAAAAAAAAAAAAAACAAAATCAGATTAATTGATTCAATTGTTATAATCTTAATTTCAATTCATCAAATTAATGATCAGGTGCAGTATATACCGAAAATGATGGTTTCGAAAGGGGAAGAGGAAGTAGAGTCACGAACTGATGATTTGCTGCAAGAATCCATTGATGGGTTTTTTTTTAGAAGACAAAGATGATCAAAGTTAGATAATGGGTCTTGATCAGAAGAAGCTAAAGAAGTGAAGAAGCAAGATTGGCTGATGATGATGATAAATTTTGGACGAAAACGATGAGATTATTACAGAGAAGAAAACAGGGGATTTTTGATTTGGAGGAGAATTGTGTTCGAGAGAGGAGGCAAATTTATAGCGACGGGGACAGGTTTCCGATGGGACGGAATGTTAAAAAATAAATAGAAAGAAAAATGTTGCCGCGTGGTGAGTCACGCGGTGGGAATCAGGATGAGATTGAAAGATGTTAAACGTGGAAAAGGAGAAAGAAATTAATGCCCCTTTTGCTTTCTTTTTATTTTTTATTTTTATACTCCGTACTTGTTTCTCATGTAGTATATTAGTCATAGTGAATGGTTGTTCTAGAGGATAAGGACAAACTCACTCAATCACTTGTGTCTTTATGCAGGGAGTATTGTGACAAGGCTTTGTTACCTCCTCACTCTATAGAGGTGTTGATTTCCCTAAAAAAATAGGGTTGAAGTCCAGATTAGTTGGTAAAACAGACCCGAAATAGTTATACTGGTAAATGGAACAAAGCGCACTAATTATAACAAATAGAATCTACCAGAAGAAAAAGATGGAGCAAAGTGCACTAGTTGCATGAGAGATTCTTCTAGTTATAATTGTAACATAATATAAATGTAGTTATACATCATGTGTAATAGTTTAAGTGTCTCAAATTGTAACACATATACGAAACACAAGTGTCTCGATTGATCTAAATTTATGTTTGAAAGTCTTTCTTTACGATGTAAAACTTTCACCATCGGTATTGTATAATCGATGTGATAAGATTCGAAATTGAATCCTAATTCATAGTGAAATTGGTGGGATACTTTTATCACTTGAATAAAATGTTTATTTCTTTAATTATTACTTTATCAAGAGAGGTAACTCCCAAGTGAAGCGAGTGTGCGATTTTTTAAACAAATCCTAATTTGGAAAGAAGTATGGAAGAAAGTATAGTAAAATATAGACCTCGCTCTACCCCAGCGTCATGGTCTCTTAGCTTAACTGCTGTTTTAGTGGATTGCTTATAAACTTCCATTTTTGTTGCATTATTGTGTATTACGTGGATTCATTTCGTTAAATAATTACTTTCAAATTCATGATAATTTTTTTTATATATAATTTGGACTTTTTTTTGTGGACCAAAGCTAATCCACAAGTATCTTTTTTCTTCGTTAAAATAAAAATAGACAGCAAAAGATCCAATGCTTTTGACGGTTAAAACCATTGTTTAAATTCGAAATGTTAGATAATCAATGACCAACATATTAGATCCTTTCAAAATTGCACTTGCATGATTCATTGGTTTTAACTTCTAAGTTGGATGGCTGAAGTGTCCACATCTATAAATCTCATTAACCTTGATGATTATTATGTATAGACTATAGTTTTGAAAAATGTTAGGTTTTGTCTGTCTCAAAAACATGATTCATTTTATTTTATTAAATTAAAATGGAGAAAGTAACAAATAACACGATGCTTTAAACCAATAAATCTATGAGGTTGACAGTAGACAATAACTGAATTGGATTAATCAGAACATGCACGGTCACATGTTCATCAATTGTTTGATTATTACTCCAAATTGGATTAATCAAATAGTTTTTCTTCAAAAAAAAAAAAAATCATAAATGTGTTATTGTACTTTGTATTCCGGAAGGTTCCGGAAACCCTAATATGTTGTATATAAGGCTGCAGCCTTCATCGTAATAAACAGAATGTTTCTTCTCCTAAAACCTAACTTCTTCAAATAGCATTATGAATTTAAATCTGGTGCAAATATGAAAATGTGACATATATAGTAACCTTTTTCATTTCTTAAGCAATAAGGTAACTCAAACTTTTGATTCCCCCAAAAGTCTTCTATCTGTGTGACTAATCTATTTTGCAACAAATTCTTTGACCTTAATAAAAAAGATACCCTTCAGAGTACTACATCGTTTCATTCTAATCATACATTTTCAAATAATATAAAATCATATAGTTTATAAGTGACATAATTAAGCTTTTAATTCGACAATCACCAATCATCACCGGCACCACTAACACTGACAGGGCCACAGGACGCTGCTCATAGTCTCCGGTCAATTGACTTGTTATGAAAAAGATAGAATCAACTCGGTAAATTTCTGGCGCCAACCATTTTCTTTTTTCGTTAATTAAATAACTAATATTTATGGGATAAAAGAAATCAAGCACGTGTTAAAACGAGGGGTTAATTTAAGGTGCGCTAGCCTTTTCTAAATTAAAAAAAAATGAAAAAGATTCCTAATTAATTAAAGTTTTGATTCCCTTTAATCTCTTTGTTGAATATAAAACTACTGTTAAAAACACATGGGACTGTTTCAACTTAAAAAAATTAACGTGAAAGATTCCCGCTTCAGATAAATCATACATTAAAGCATGTTTGTTAGGGAGTTGGGTTTTCTTTTTTTGCTTTTGACAAAATGTGTGTGTAAGAAAACAAGTTCATAATGAGTAAAGTTAACTGAATTTTATCTTTGGGTGGTATTAAGAAATTTATGTACAAATCAGATTATAGGAACTCATGTATTGGCTCCTCAGGCATAAGATCTTATGTGATATTTTGCGTGACGCTCTTTTATAACACTACCATAATCAAATGATAAGTGAATTTTATTTGACAAGTGATTAAATATGTATCAAAATTTTAATTAATATTACAGGGAATGTAACACAAAATATTACAAAAAATCTTTTTTCCCTTAGCATTTTAATCCTCTCATCGTGCCAAACATTGTAATAAACCCTACTAAAAATTGTCACATAAAAATGAACACAAATCCATCCAAACCATCTTATATGGCTAGAGAAACAAAATTACACGTGTTAGGCCCTCCACATTACTCATGTCGAACAGCTTTGCTTAAGGTTGATAATATTTTTTTTTTTTTTTTTTTTGGAAAATAAGGTTGATGCTTTATGTGTGAATGTTTGGCCATGAAGATATCTCTATTTTCACCTTCAATTCTGTCTTTCATCCTTAGGTCCAATTCTTTAGCATTCAGGTCAATTGTGGAATCAGATGCCTGCCATTTTATGATAATTATTAGTATATTAACTGATTCGTAACATATTTCTGTTACATAAAACACTCATTATGTTACTAAATTTCATGCCCCTTTTTCCTCTGAAACTTTGTCTTTCCTAGTGAGGATTGAGGTAGTGAAGAAGTGATCATGCATTGTGATGAAAATGAAATATCCATCTACCAAAAAAAAAAAAGAAAAAGAAATATCTGGGTATACGAATCAATGGGGATTTATAGATCTGAAACCCTACAAAACTTTAATTAACACTCCGAGCCAGTCTCAGCGTAAAAAAATAAATATTTGTTAAGAAAGCAGTAGAAGTAAATTTCTTCTACAACTCGTAAATAAGAGTATAATATATATCTAGATTCTTTTGTGGCAGAATAATTCCGAAAATATATATTCCTTGGCACCAATGATTTTGGGTTTCTTTTCAAGACTTATGAGCCCATTTAAGAACTCAAATTCAAAATAATGAAGCAACTTGTGAGCTAGCATCGCAGGTCCATAACCCATCACCATGAATCCATTATTAATCTTCAAATGTAAGCATAAGATAGAATACGAGCTGAATAGGCACTACATTTAGTTTGCATGCAAAATCAAACAGTAGCTATTAATCTCAAGTACAAAGGTTAATCATGAGGATTTTCTTTTTTTGTTTTTTAAAATTGGTTAATCATTAGGATGAGACAAGGCAAATAACTTACATTAATTAGATTTCAAAAACCTGTCATGTAGATGCTTGAAAAAACCTTCAGCTGGGCCGGAGGTATTTTCAGCTGCCTCGATATTAGTGTCGCTCTGCTGATAGCAACCCACAAATCAGCCCAGAAACCCGTGTTAAAGTGAGCTTACATGAAGTGTTGTATGTGTTGATTTGCTTTCCTGATTATTTCCTCATTTGATCATTTGGCTTTGGGGTGATTAATTTGCTGCTCCATCTAAAAGAAAAATAAAATAAAATAAAAAACTCAATACTCGAAGTAAACAGTTTTTTTAGAACAGAGAAAATACGTAATTTTGATTGCTAAGAAATTTTGATAGTGGTTGTGGGTCGATGTTAGCTATTTTTTCAGAACGGAAAAATTATTTAATTTGATTGCCAAGAAATATTGGACAGTGGTTGTTGGTGGTGTAGCTGAATAGCATTCTTTTGTATATCCATAATCTAATTTGGTTTTTTTTTTTTTTTGCAGTGTTGAAGTCAATTTCCCTCAAAATATATATGCTTTGGTGATATGTGATGAAGGATTAGTCTGATAAATCCATTTTGGACTAAAAAAAAAAGCATTAGTTTGATAAATGTTGCATGGTTAGAACACTATAACCTAGCTTGTCTGCAGTTTTTTCTCATTCAAAGGCTTCTCTCCTGGTACTCTAGTTAGAACAACAATTGTTTGCTTTGGCAATATCACTAATCATTTGATGTTTGCCTTGAGATAATGTTATAGAGGATAAAATCAAATCAGGCCGTTTCACATTATGTCCAATATTAAGTGATATGTGAAACACTCTTCCTGAAGAACATTTGGACGTGGTTTTGGCAAAATTGCATACCCTTGATTACCTAAAATCTTGAGCTGTTTGCAAGCTATGGAGATCTGTAGCTCTGTGTCAAAAACCAAAGCGAATCGCGGCGATGCACCAAGAACCGCCAATGCTTTTGTTCGCTAACGATACGTGTGATTCATTTGAACTCTATGCAGTTGATCCTTCCAAACCTAAGCCAGACTATGTAAGTCACTGTAAAGTTTACAACGACCAACTTCCTGCTCATCGTTCTCATCATCCTTTTCGCCAAACCGACATTTATTATTCTTCCTCTTATGGATGGTTGGTTATGTCAAGATTCAGACCTAATTCAGAAGAAGTAGTTGAGCTCTTTAATCCTTGTACCAAAAAAAGCATCAAAGTTGCTTCCCGCTTATGGCAAGGGAGATCGTTGGAGTATGATCGTGTCCCCGTGAAGGTTATTTTGTCTTGCGATCCCACAATATATCCCCAAGAATATGTCATTGGAGCAATATGTTTCATTCAGAATCTAGGTTGTCGTGTAGGTTTTAAAAAAGTAGACAAGAACTATTGGACTTACATAAATGTCGTACCGAAAGTAAATGACATTATCTTTTGTAAGGGAAATCTTTTTGTGTTGTCGGGAGAATATAACCGGCTTATGTCGGTTGACTAAAAGAAAAACTACGAAGAGGGTCAACGGAGGGTATAATCTTTGAGGTTGTACCAGAGATTATACCGCCTAGATCCATCAATCTAGGTTTTCATTGTGAAGACGGTGAAGACGAAGACGGTCAACGGGTTCATCCTATCGATCATAGTAATAATGCTGGGAAGGTTTCCTCTTATTTGGTGGAAACGTTCAAGGGGGATTTCTTGCTTGTTGACGGAGTAAATCATCGGTCAATCACCATGGATAAATTCAAGCTTTACAAGATTACAATGACTAAAAAAGTGCCACGGTGGAAAAGAATTTTCAAGTTGGAAAATTATGGATCTATATTCTTAGCTTACGATGATCATTACGGATTCAATTCGTCATCTTGTGTTCCCAACTTCAATAAGAACACCATATATTTCTCTCGCAACAAACAAGCTCATCTATATGCCATATTTTGGATGAATGATGGCACTCTTAGTGGATTGCCAGACTCCAACATTGATCGAAAACCAGTTAGGACATGTTCAACATTCCGGACGAATGATGGCACTCTTATACTTAGGAAATTTTGATCGAGATTCGGTGAGGTCTATGATTTGGATAACTCCAACCTTAAGTTAGATACTCTATTCGTCCCATAATTATTATCCAATTTACATTCTCATTTTTAGTTCAAATTATACTAAAAGTTAAGTCTCAAACAGATAGAGTACAGATAGAGTACAAAGTTAGGGAGAAGTCATCCAAAGTTGTGACTAGGTACAAATTATCATTGTAAAATTTTCTTTCTTTTTTTTTTCCCCCCTAGAGCTTTGCAATGTTACTACGTGCTTAATTATTCAAATTTTATTTCCTTTTTTTTTAAATTATTCAAATTATCACACCTAGCAATTTGCTAAGTTGATTTTAGGCCTTGTGTCTCTTTCATTGTGACCAAAAAAAATATATATATATTTCCTTTTTTTTTTTTGTTTTACAGATACTAGTGTTTGAGCTTTCATCGCACTTCCTATAAATAATCTAGTGTAACTAATATATTTTTTAGTTAATTTAATTTTATTAATATTAATGTGAAGTATTTAAAATTAGGAAAATTTATTATTGATGAATACATAAATTGACATTGAAATATCTTTGTATGGAAATATGAATAATTGAAATTTAACTCTCGAAACAAATGTTAAAGATAGACATATATCTTATTTTGCGGGTTAGTCGTACATCTCTAGGTAGACAACATTGATTCGTTAAAAAAAATTGCAGGGAGAAGAAGATATCATTGATTCGTTATCCACGTTTTGACCCATCACTTGGGAAGTTATATAGTGTTATGACTGTTTCTTTGTTTTATGTTCCAGTGAATTTAATCCTACAGTTATAGTTAAATCTGCTGGTTAAGATGGTTAACTGAATCATTTAGCTGACTGGATTGTAGTCACTCTTATATATATATATATATATATATATATATATATATTGGAAAATTTTAGTATTAATTAATAAACATTGACCAATTGTTAAAAAAAAAAATCGACCACTCGACATTTATATATGACTTTCTTTATTTTATAGAATAATTAAAAGGTTTTAATACTTTTTTTTGAAAAATACAGAAAAGATGGGTTTGAAAATGCTATAATCTCAACCATGAAATTGGTGTTAAGATGAACATAGAACCTGAATTTGAAGGAAAAAGTAAAATTCTTAGAAATACGCCGTTTGATGAAAATGTGGAGAATGAAATTATTAGGATTCCCTCAAAATATTTCTAAAACTGATTATTTCATTTACATAGTTAATAGAGTTATCGCATCAGTACAAAGTTGATTGGTTATCTCATCATTACTTAGTTAAAATGAACGATTTTTTTTTTTTTAGTTTTCTATTTATATGAAAAAATTAAAATCACTTGATGACAAAAATTTAGAAAATAGTTGTTTTAACCTTCAAAACTCCTTAAAACACAATGATAGTTTAGATATTAGTGGTTTAGATTTATTTTATGAACTAAAATTTTTTTAAAAAAAATGTAAATACTAAGAATTATAATCCAATTGACATATTTATTTGTATTAAAAGAAATAAATCATTTTTCAAATAATTTTATTGCCTGTAGGATAATGTTAACTATTTACGCAACAGTTGCTCCAGAAGAAAAAAATTTCTCAAAACTTAATTTAATAAAAAATTATTTAAGATCAACAATGTCATAAGAAAAAATTAAATAGATTGACTATTATATCAATATAAAAAGACTTAATCGAAGAGATAGATGAACATTTTATAAAAGAATTTGCGACGAAAATAGTTAGAAAAATAAACTTAATATGAATCATATTTGGAATAGAAAATTTTTTTTTATTCCGCCTGCTATAGGCTCATGGGTATATAGTTACTGGTCTCAAACCCGAACAAACAAAGAAGGTTAATTTTTTTTTTTTAAAAAAAATTCTTTAATTATCAAAAGGGTTCGATTTCAAAATTTGCCTTAGCCCCCAAAAAACTTGAGCCGCACTTAGATGTGAACATTCGGATCAAGTTTCTTCAGTTGGGATACGTATTATAGAACACAAAAAACCAGAATACAGAAAACCATCATCCAAGAAGAAGTAAGAAACAGGATATGAGGGTTGGCTGATTCAGTTTGCTGCAAGTGGGTTGTTTGTGCTCTGCACATTTTGTCCCCATACTTTTGACTATGGAGGGAAAGAGTGTCAGCACGATGCCTACATTGTGACAGACTTAACTGGGTTATTTTGGAATAAAGATAGAAGCTGGATTGTACCTGCAACTGCAAGATTTCTATCCAGCCAATTTTTGTCTCATTTGGCTTATTTCTGTATATGAGAATATCCCTTATTAAACTTTTGAGTTTCAAGCTATAGTTTGCTAGTGGACAACTTGGAAAATGACTAAGCCTCGTGACCTTCTTAGCTGACTTGATATATTGTGTTGCTTTGCTGATACCAGCCCACACACCAGTAATAAAGTGAGATTCTATGATGGTTTTCTATGTGTTGAAGTTGTAGTGTGTTCTGGTTATTCTGGTGTAAGTGTTGACTTAATGATATAAGAAGGATCATGTGTATAATAGTTTCAATAACTACCTTTCATTGTCTATTTTAAACCACTACATTACTCACTCGCTGATATATATATATATATATATATATATATATATATATATATGATGTGCTTTAGGATTCTGACTATTTTTCATTTGATAATTTGTTGACGATGAAGTTTAATGGCACTCTTTTGCATATGTAGGAATCATAATCTACTTAGTTTTTTGCAGTGTTCAAGTCAATTTCTCTCAAAAAATACATGCTTTGGTGATATGTGATGAAGGGATTATTTTGATAAATGTTGCATACTTAGAACACTATATAGTTCTAGCTTCTCCTCTGCAGCTTCTTCTCATTCAAAGGTACTCTGGTTAGCACAACAATTGTTTGCATTGGTAGCTAAAAATTGCTTTGGCAATGTCGTTAACCATTTGATATTTCCATCGAGACGATCTTATAGAAAAATCCAATCTGACATTAGGCCCTTTCACATTATGTCCATTACTATTAAGTCATATGTGAAATTTAAATCTACTACTACTAGATAAAAGAAGAAGAAAAAAGGGTTGGAGGGGGGAAAAAACTGAAAGACAAATAAAAAACATGAGCTGAATTAGGTCATTTTGTCTCCATTTTGTTTTTCTCTATCTGGTCTCTCTGATCCCTTGTTGACATTCAAGCTTGATTTTGCTTGTGGGCAGAACCATGGCCATAGATGAACCTTGCATTTCCTTCTGTATAAACATGAGTCTCATATTCCAATCTGTCATCAATCAATTGTTCAGGATTAGCAATGGGATAACAGCTACAATCTGTATAAGAATCAAGACAAAAAAAAAAAACTGAAAAGGTTTCCGCCTTACGATTTCCTAACAGCTTTGCTTAAGGTTGATGCTGATGTGAATGTTTGGCCATCCAGATATCTGTTTTCACCTTTGATTCTCTGTTTCATCCTCAGGTCCAATTCTTCAGAGCTCAGGTCGATTGGGGAGTCAGATGCCTGCCATGCCATTTCATGATCATTATTAGCAGCTGCTTACATTATGCATATTTTGTTCCAAAATTAAAGGTTGTGTCATTAGTTTCTGCTGGTTTTCTGTTTAAATTCTACATTTTTGTCAAAAAAGTTCTCATATTCAAACCATTAGGACTCTTTTTTGCTTGTAACGTTGATTATGCTTGTAAGAGGTAAAAGTGATTATACCATGATCCATCCCCAGATGTCAGCATAGGAGGGAATGTGTGCAGAATAGGGCACTACATCTGCACGCGAAAGCGAACAGGAAATAGTTGTCTTAGTTACAAAAGGTTAGCCCTGAGGACAAAACATGGTTAAGTAACATTTTATAGAAACTTCCTTTTATCAGTGAACTTACATTTGAAAACCTGCCTTAAGGTGTTGTAGATACATGAAAATACTTCGGTGTGGCTGAAAACACCCGCCGGCCCTGCCTGCAATGCCGGAAACACACACTTGTTAGTTCCAAAAGTCATGTAACATGGCTCATTCTAGGTACGAGATCTCGGGTACACTCAAGTACAGACCTGTGTTACAAAAATGCCACCCTCATTTAGCCTTGGCTTTATGGTGAATTCGTAGAACGATTTGGTGTAGAGTTGGTAGCATGGTCCTCCTTCAATTGGATCAGCAAGATCACCTATGATCACATCATATAGCTCTTCTCTCCTCTCAAGCTCAGCCCTGATGATTCAACATTGTCAAATTAAAGTAGTTTCAAGCGAGACATCAAACTTAGAAATATCAACAAAATGAAAGTGAATTAGGTGATTGATGAACCTGGCATCATTGATTACAAGATCAAGTCTAGGATCGCGAAAAGCCTCACGATTAACCACCAGATATGACTTACAGAAGTCCACAACTTCCTGTTTAGGTGAATTAGATGAATATGAAATTAGTATCAAACTGTCTCAAACATTCTAACAAAGGCATACCTTCATCATTTTTCACACTATTTAACCAGTCACTGTAGTAAATGTACAGTATCTTCACTTTGTTCATTTTTTCTGCTTTCCACACTAATTTAGTAGTTACAACTCACAAAGCCAAAATCAAATGCGGATATAATTCTGTTCCGTAACAGTAAGTAGCTTAGTCCCGCTAATGTCGGTTTGTTTGAGTTGAGCTTAATCAAAATCATGAAAGAAGAAAATAGACACCAACAGCAGCTAAAGTTGAACCAAATTCACATTTTGCAGATTGAGTTCTTATATTCAAGTTATGGTCATCTTGTCAAATTTTGTCTGGCATATATACTACTTTTTCATCTGTCCCAAAACAATAGCGCCACATTTATATCTAAAAGTATCTAAAAGAAAGTTCACCTGATCAATATCACACATGACAACTTTCTCTACTGTCCTGTGTCTTAGCAGTTCTCTTGCTGTAGAACCCTCTCCTCCACCCATAATGAAAATGGATTTAGGGCTGAAATAATGCAAACAATTCATAATTATCATATAAACAGTAAAGTAATCATAAATGAATTTCTTCATGAGTATTAATTCTGGTAAAATAACCTACTTTACATGATGAAGAAGTGCAGGATGTACAAGAGATTCATGGTAGATGAACTCATCTATCTCTGCACTTTGAAGCTTTCCATCAATCACTAGAGCCTGTTACAAGAACATAAAAAGAAGACATTAATTAGATGAAGAATTTGGTTCATATAGTTCAACAAACACGACTGACTATTTTCCTAAGACGGAAAGAGTATTCATGCAGCATCATATCAATATCATTTAAACCCATATTAAGATAGATGATATTTGACTCTTTTATTGGGATAGACAGAAATAACAATCAATTATGTGACAAACCTTTCCAAAGGGCTTGGTGTCCAAGAGTTGAATGTCCTGATATTGTGTGGCACCTGTGTGCAAAATACTGCAAGAAAATACAAACACAAATGACATTAAAACCATGATAATAAACAAAAACTAATCCCATTTGGTTAAAAATTGATCTTATTACTATGTCTTGACCTTTTCATGGACAAGACATCCAAAAAGGAGTACAGAAACTCTTTTTAAGGTTTTTATTTGTGCCCCAAAAGAAACACCATCATAACATACAGGCTAAAAAATTACTATATTAATAGTTGCAATTCCGAAACAACAAGCAGACAGCAAGCCTCCTCTTTTCCCCCTTAATCCATGAAAAAGTGTCCCCCAATTTTGCGTTTTTTTTCTTTTGGAAAATATGAAACAGTGTTTTGAGTTATAGTTAATCTCCTTTTGCTCATAAATCTTCACAAAAAAAAAAAAAAAAAAAAACCAACACAAAACAAGAAGAGGAAGATAATATTACTTTTATTTTTATTTTTTAAAAAGAAAGAGAGTTAATCTATATTCAGATAGCCCCACTGAAAATCCAGTCTCATAAAGTCCACGTATTTACCAATTTTCGAGATTGCGCATGATCATCATTTACATTGAGCCCAGCTAAGTGAGCAAACAAAAAGCAACTGCAGTTGGCTTGAATTAATGCCGAATGAATTATGCTATACAATAAAGTGGACCATCAAAATGGAACGAATGAGCAGAAAATATCGAAATTCTCTATTTTTAAAAAACATGAGGTTGAAAAATGAATATTCTCTTACGAAAGTCTAACATAACAAAAAAAAACATTTAAATGCAACAAATTGGATAAACATGCGAAGTGACAAAAAGGATAAAAGGGTGTTGATATATAGCTAGGAAATTAATTAAAAGGTACCTATTGAGAGCAAAACACCATCTCAAGTTCTCTTCGATCTCTTCTTCATACCAACAGCTCTTCCTTTGAGCATGGCCATTTCCATTACTACTACTATAGCCATTAATCCCATTTGAACAAGAAATATCTCCCATTGATGAACAAAGAAAATACTACTAAACCAAACTACTGATGAACAAAAAGAAGTCCAAAAGGAGGAGGAGAAATTAAAACTTGCGGAAGAACTGAGTTGGGAATGAAGTGGTGAAAATGAGGGTTGAGAAGAACATACATATAAAGAAGAAGGGAGGAGAAGTTGGAAAAGGTGGTAAATTGAGTAGGAAAAAGAATAATAGAAATGAGTAGAAAAAAAAAAGATCAAAAATTGAAAAATCTTCATGGGTTTTCGCAACTTAAAATCCAATCAACCAAAAGATTAAAGTGAAAAGGAAAAAAAAAAAAAAAAAAGATACTCCATTTCTGAGGATGATCTCCTCGCGTGGCTTTTCTGTTTTGTCAAACTGGATGTTGTCCTTCGTACGTGGTATTATTAATAATTATTAGTACAGATTATTATCCAGTATTCTAATATATTCTCTCCGTTTTGAAATGTAGGTCACTTTAGACTGTGCACGTAAATTAAGAAGACAACTATTTAACAATTAATTTGTGTGTCAAATATCTAATTTACTCATCATTAATTATTTTAGAATTATAATTAAAACTAAAAGAAAAGTAGTTAGTATCATTTAGTGAGGGCAAAGTTGAGAAATTAATCAATAATTTGACTTGAAATCCTAAAATGACCTACATTTCGAAATATTTCTACAAACCTAAAACGATTTATATTTTGAAATGGAGGGAGTAATAGAATTAATATGTATTTTGATGGAATCTTGAAGCATGCATGCTTACGTATTTATTTAGTTTTTGCATGGCAGATAGTGATTTGATGCGATTTGTCCTAAATAATTACAGTTCATCAGGTCCATGTGTTCATTTAATTTATAGATGAAAATCGTGATATAATGACTATGATCGTTGACAGAAGTATTGATTCAATCACTTGAGTTAATATGGAATTTCTCGAATAAAATTTGTGTAAATAAGCTTCTTTTGTATGAAGATTTTGTGGCCAATGGCCATGTTGGGCTTCTTTAATTTGCAGGCTGATCATATATGTGTCAATATGGGCAATACAGTATCATGATGCTTATGCGCAAGAACACAAAATCACAAATCTACAGCAGCTAGCTAGACACAACCCACAACTTATCATCATGTAGGAGGATATTTAGAAGGGAAGAAAAGGTTAAAAGATGATGATGATCGAGAAGAGGAGGATGACAAAAACCGAAAATTAGGGTTTTTTTTTTTTTACCTTCTTCAGAAACTTGTGCAAACTACAAAGCAAATCAAATCTTGGTTGGAGAAATGGAAAGACATGAGGGGGAGAAGGGGGCGTGCAGTGGGAACCATCATTCTTACTTTTGGCTTTGTATATCAGAAGCTTAACGGCGTGCCAAACAATGGGCAGTCATCATTTCATCACTCTTATTGTATCATCACTCCACCAACAAAAAACCATCCATATATCCCACTTACAAATAACCAAAGGAATTGTGGTCGAGTGCAACGGGACGGGATACATACTCTTACATTCTTAACAAAAGTTAGGATGTTTGATGAGTAAATCACTCTGTGCTCGTTCTAATTTTAACTGAATATTTCGCTATTCGAACATATTATATAACTCAACAAAGTAAATAATAACTAGTGTCGATGATAAATACTCTGTTTAACAAAAAATACGACTTAAAAAAAATATCAGTATCCCTACAAACCATTCAGCCTAAAAAAGAATAATAATCATATGGCCAAAAAACCTTAAAACATCTCCTAATTAAAATACACATATATGATTAGTTGGGTAAGGGTGAAGAAATGGTAATGTGGATTGACGCAATTTATGCAGTAATTGATGTATACAATTTGGGCCATTTTTCAAGGTGATTGATCATTTTCTACATTGTGAATTAATTCAGGTTACCTCAAAAGGCTCAAAATATTAGTATTATTATTATTTTTTCCATTTTCAATGCCACAATTTCTCCTAATTTAATAGGGACGGTTGGACACTTGTCAATCAATGATCCGTCCCAAGTCACAGCAGTTCTTGTAGCACTCCATATCAAAGTGTAAAGGGACTGTTTTCAGACAAGAAAATCATAAGTTTAAAAAGAGAAGAAGAAGAAGAAGAAGAAGAAGATGGACCATTAGGCATGGCTTAAAGCTTCTGTGATGTCTATGCTGCATCAGCATGATGTTTCTACCCTGTGCTCTTTGATATTCAATGGTTTTCGGACAAAAGGCACCCAATAAGCCATTATGAAAATGTTATCACAATTTTAAATTACTAACTTCTGGAAGACATTGTCACAACTATCGTATCGTATTATTGGTTGAACCCTTTTATTGTGTTGAGGTGATATAGCATGCAAGCATCATTTTGAACTGAACAAAGAAGACAGAATCATCTGATCAGGAGGAAGAGGAGGAGGTGATGATTAGTAGCACCAAACTTTTGGTTTTTTGGAAAGTATATGATGCCTCTCCATGACCCCATTGTGGATTCTCTTGCCATCTTTTTGTAGTTTTGTCTGGCTCCTCTACTCATTACCTACACTACACCAAAATCCTTAACGATAATGTATATTTTCTCTGTCTCAAAATAATCGATCGGTTTATTATATTTCAAAAATAACACATCGAAAAAAGATAATTATACTGAGGGGGGAAAGGAAAAACTAGTGAAAAATTTTCATACTTTTTCAAACCATCTATCACAATTCACTCCTTTATGGAGTCTAGTCCCATCATCATCATCCCATTTCTTCTGTTTTGACAATCAGCAAACTTTGGCTTGAATCAATGCTTGGAAACCATTAATTTATGCATGCCTAATATGAATTGGGACCATCAACAAGTGTCTCATCAAAAGCTTATAACTTTTCATATTGACCAATGGTTGATTATTTAAAAGTTTAAGATAGGCACCAAATTGGAAGACTTCAAATTGAAGATGAAAGTAAACTGTGTGAGTTATATATAATACTGTTCTTTCCTGCTTCTTCTGAGAAGACAAGAAAAATGGAACACAATTTTGAACCATCATTATAGATGCTGTGTTTGTAGGGCTATCTCTGATTTTAAAACTGAAAGAAGGGTTCATAATTTGGTTATAGCATAACAAGAAGCAAATTATAGCTCTGCGGTACTGTGTTTGTAGACTGACTAAAAAAATTAACCTAAAACATTTTTATACCGCGTTCGTATTACTTGCAAAATAAACAGATTACCTTCATTTAGCCTTACAATAAATATGCAACCTTCCACTTCCAGGTCAATATTTTATATCTCATTTGGGTATTATATGTCACAAAATTGTCAAACCCAAAGAAAAGTGACTGAAATTGCAATAAACAAGATAATAAGTACAACTTTAACAGAATACTACCATTTCCTGGAAAGAATGATGAATATTGTACAACAAATTCCAGAATCTTTAGAAGAATCAAGAAATACATTGAACAAAAGGTCTAGGCTTGCGACATAATACACACAAAACACAGCCTCAGCTCACAAGACAACCCACCTTTACAACAGCATCAATACCAAACTCAATGCCGACATCGATCACAAGATTAAATTACTACTCATACAAGAATCCTTTACTACCCTCAAATGCAGATTTTGTAATTTACAATCATGGTACAACAGTTCAATGTGGTAGCACACTCACCTCATATGTACTTTGTCTCTTGGAACACTCTGCAGTTGTCAGCTTATTGGAGACCACTAGCAAAAAAGAAATCAGGCTTACAGGAAAAGGCACGGCTATGGAGAACACTTGAAGATCCTCCTCAGTGGTCAGCAAAACATGCTTCCAGGATTAAGATCTTTCTAAATGCCCGGCAAAACATGCTTTTGAAGGATCATTGTGTGCGCACAGATTGAAATTTATATACAGGAACTCCAAAAACCCGTGTATCTTTTAGGATTATTTCTTCCTCATTGATGAGCCTTTTGATACAGCCTTCATATTCTGTGAATCCTTAAAGCAGACAAAATGCACAATAGTCTTCCCATTTGGATATACTGCAAAGACACTAGTCCCTATCTTCTTGTTGCACAGAGAACACATGCTATCGCCAGTTATCTTTACAACTGTCTTCCTATGATTGTAGAGCTCGTCCTTAACCTAATTTTCATAGCATCATCAATCAGTATAAAGCAAAAGCAAACAGGACAAGTTCACATTGCGGAAATGGACTTCAATTTGGCAGTCATATTAATGAACAATGCAATTTCTAAAATGCTTAATTATATATTGTAAATAAACTTACTTGAAAGTTTTCGTGTTCTCTCAAACCCTTAATCACAGACAAGTTGCGATATGCTTCTCTTGTTTTCATGAGAAGAGGTCCAAGGAACGGAAGCAAGTTCTGCAATGGCACCAACAACAGTCATAAAGATTTTGCACATATTGTATAAACACGTACCAAAATATAATTGTGGGGTTAATTCCCTATTTTCTCAAAAAACAAGCACTTTTCGAGAGAGAAAAAGAGGTGCGTCCTTGGGTTAATTTGTTTAAAGATTGCTAGTTTTGCACTAGCCATCCAAGAAACCATTACCTGTAGCTTAGTTTCTTTTGGCAACAATTTCAAAGCCTGTGCTCCATGCATGCGGTCCCACCTTTGGCACAAGAGATCAAGAACCTGATCAAGCATGATAGGAGAACCTCCTTCTTCACTCCCATCTTCGGCATCTCCATCACTTCTTCCACTATCAGTGCTACTAGGACTGATTCGATAGTCTTCAGAAATCTCAATTTCCACACTTCTTTTAGCAGCACGTCCTTTTGTTTTAGCCTGAGGCCCAGGTTTGATCTTGGCAATCCCAGGGCTCTGAGAAACTACAAGTTTATTGATTCTCTTTTCGAAGTCTTTAGTTGTCTTTGTTTGGTTCAAATAGATTTGCATCAGAGTTAGGTATATATTGCCATGAAGCTTTCCTGATTGCTGTTGAAGTCCAGACTCATACACACGATCACAATACGCCAATGCCAACTCAGGAACATGCAACTACGATTATAAGTTGAAGGTAATGTCAGATAATATCTTAACAGGTATGAAAATGATGGAAGTATCATTTGATTAACAAGAAGACAACAGGAAGCAAACTCATGACAAGAAACAAACTACACAGAGAAAAAAACTATACATAATTCAGGGTCTACAGAAAAACATGTCAAATTTCCTCTGCAAATGGGAGTGTGAATAACATCAACGTAAAATCAATTACCTTATGAACATAAATGGACAAGGCAAGTTCATGTTGATTCATTTTGCCCAGAAGGATGGCCCGTTCTTCATTTAATGCATCTGGTGGAAGCTTCTTCAACAATACCTCTGGACTATATCCAGAGATATTCTCCAGTGCAGACAATAACTTTTTCCTCCTTGGAGAGTATGTTTTTTCATCCCATTTTCCTTGAGCATTAAGTTCAGCATACCAATCAAGCACTTCCGAAAGATAGATTTGCACCTAATAAGATAGTTTTTTAGCTCATCATACATTACAAAGAACACTTAAATATTGAATTAAATGCACAGCACTGAACAAATTTAAATGTTAGATACAGAGTTCATGTCAGGAAGGTTCTGGTACTTTGGCTGTGAAGATATCAAGGTCTAATCAATAACTGCAACCAATTTACACCACTCCCCAATACTCTAGAATAATTACACTATAATCAGCACGGTACATGCACTATATATTGATTTCAGGAAAGAATTAGGCATCCGAATTTGAGGCTATTTTTAGAAGCTAAGCTTTTAAAGAGTTATTAGTTGACAACCATCTTTATCTTACCATTTCATTCTGAAGACTGCCTGAGATGCCATGTTCATTCATATCAAGCATATGTTCTAAATACGTGGCTTGCATATCCGGAGCATGCTGCTTTAAGTAAGAGTTAACCAGATCTGCTGGAATGTTTCCGGACAAGAATAGGTCAATAGTTTGCACCGGACAGCTTTCCAGAACAAGCATTGAAAACTCCAGGACTAGCATTGGATCAGTTGCACAAAG
The DNA here is from genome assembly GCA_949775105.1 of Oldenlandia corymbosa var. corymbosa. NCBI lineage: Eukaryota > Viridiplantae > Streptophyta > Magnoliopsida > Gentianales > Rubiaceae > Oldenlandia > Oldenlandia corymbosa. Next base: position 14,589,798 of record OX459126.1, on the reverse strand, counting down.
AGGCTGCAAAAGAGAATTCAGGAAAGTTGATTTCATACACAATCTAAGGGATTATCATATGTTTTCCTTAAAGAACCCCAAACAAAAGCTATTCACATTTATGCAGCAACACACCCCTTCCCGGGATAAAGAATTCAAATTCAAGTGCATCAGAGACACATTGATGACTTCGTTAGAAGATTATCACAAATGGAAAACTATATGAGCAGAGACCAATATTCAGAGGCAGATTTCATTAAAAAATACAGTTTCCTGTTATACAAACCAATAACAAAAATGAAAGTGAAATCCGTACTTTAGATTAAAACTTAATAAAAAATAATAATAAATAAATAAATAACTTTCTTGCGTTTGGGTATGACAACTCTGTAGTTATGCGTTTTCAAAAAAACAAAAAGTAACTCTGTGGTTATGAATCAGAACAGCATGCACAGAACTGAGTTACTATGCAATCCGAACTGACTGAAATCAAGAACATCAAGTGAAAAAAGAAAATAAAAATGATAGCAAATGAATATTAACTTACTTTAAGATATTCAATTATCATCTCAGGAGTGAACTTTTCCGTGAGCTCAATTTGGGGTTGTTCAGACATTGACTCCTCCACTAAATGATGAAGGAGCTTAAGAGCTTCTCGATGCATTGTGTTGCATTTGTAAAGTTCTAATAAACAAACATACTGATTCCTTTTCTGCAAAAACTCCTCACAGATTTTCACGTCACAATAATTAAGACTTTTCAATAGTTCTAAAGCGGAAGATGACTGTCCAGTTAGAATAAGAGCTTGAAGCAGTGCTGTGTCCAGTATTGCAGCCATATCTCTAGCCACAGAGCTGATAGGGGACAAACTCCTGCCCTAAGAGATAAAAAAATGTATATACAATCAGGAAAACCCACGACCATTGCACCATGGCAAATGAAAGCAGTACACCTCAATGAATAAGAAACAGGACAGGATTTCGGACAATGAATAATATTGCAGGCTCATTAAATCAGATTACACATGAAAAGTGGATCCTCAGGACTTATTTATTCACTAAAACTTAAGTAGCAATCCCATATTCTCTTAACCAAATTGTTTCAAGAAAGAGAAGAAAAATGATTGCAGCCATACTTGGACAACAAAAACTTACTTTGATTGATCTCTTAGGGCGGTTACTTCCATAAGGAACAAAGTTGCTCCCTACAGCATCTGATACTACCTCATCGGTTCCCTCGGCAGCAGCCTTTTCTACAATACTGTACCTCCTTTTCTGTAGAAACTTAATTAGGGCCATAAGTGTGTTGTGGCTTACTTTCTTAGATTCTAGATCAGCATTATCATCAGGCTCCAGCATGTGAGAGGGTGGAGATTCCATATCGTCAGAAAGACCAGAGGAAGCCCTAGAGAGATACGAAGCATCTCCAGACATATCAACAAACTTTTCCGGTTCGGGGATTAAGGAGGACTTTCGAAGAACAATATATGGATATAAAGACAGCACATATGTAATTTCCACTTGTGATTCCAAAAAGTGTTCCATAGCTTCCTCATAGCTCCCATTTTCGAACAAATAGTGTGCATATCTGCAGGACAGTAATATTATCATAAGTGTATCTCCACAACAACAGAAAGACAACAAATCTGCATGACAGCAATTCCAACAACCAATACAAAATGCACGAACAAAATCAATAGAGATCAGCAAAATTGTGATTGATTTATGCAGGTGTATATGGAACAGCAAAGCATACAGATTGGTCGAGATCATTGTTTCTTAAAAGAACAAAAGTGCCTAGGACCATGTGTAGGACTATGTGTTTAACATAGTCAAGTTAAAAGGACAGGTTCATGGACTTCCAATCTCCAAATAGACTGATATGCTGGGAGCCATTAGTGAGAGAAAGGGAACAAATGAAGCGGTTTTAACTGCAAGGGTCAGTAGTTTTTCAACCTCTTTTGGAAAGGGATGGTGTTCCAAAGAGAAAGAAAAACTAAATTCAGATCCACCAAACAGACACTATAGCAGACACCAGTTCTTGCATAGGTGTGTCATATCAGTTTTAGCTCAAAAACAAGGTTCATATACATAAATTTCAATCAGTAATTAGTCTATCCATAACACACAGATAATGGTAAAAAATGTCTTTCTACAAAGAAGTATGAACTCAACATGTGCAATATTCGGGGGTCGTCCTAACTGAAATTAAACATTAAAAAGATTCACAATTTATGAAGTGTCCCAAACAGCAGCAGAAGGCGGAAGGGGAAATAATAAATTCAAAAACCTCATATGAATTGACTGCTCTTTTGCAGCTCGGAGACTTGAATCCTCTGGTGGAAGCAATTTACATAGTGCTAATGCTTCTTCAAAGTCCCCTGATGCAGTTAATTGCACTATCTACAAAAAGAACAGTTTTAAAAATGTCAAAAGCTATTCATACAGACTAATAACACCAACGACACTTCTTGTTCAGAATATCCCTACCTGTGCACCAAGAGGAACTGGAAATAAACCATGAACGGCATTGTCAAGTGATACAATTATAGCATTATTGCTTTGAAGCAGTCGGTGCACATTACGAAGGACAACCGTCTGAATCAGAGGATAGGGCTCTCGCAGAGACCGTATCTGCATTATTCCAAGATTACAAAGTTTTATCAAAGGCGTGTCTTTCTTTCTATACAAGGAGTGGGCTAACAGACAGGATACCTCTACATGTCTTGGTAAGAGACCTATTGCATATGGCTTCTGAATGACAACAACAGCGGGAGCATCAGACCAACAAATCCTGCCTCCTTGGAGAAGCTTACCATTTTGATCAACAAACACTCCAATATTATCCTGAACAGAAATCCACAAAAACATAATTATCACAAATTATATGGAAAGGAACTATTCAAATTGCTTCTACAAGGGAACGTTGCAGATATTCATGTTAAACCAAAAAAAAAAAAAGTATATTAACATGCCACACATAATATGTTAGACTTTCAACACTGATATAAATCATATCCATCCATTCCAACATTTGAAAGGACAAAAAAAAAAACCATCAGTGACTATACCACTTGGGAAGGCATCTAATGAGGGGATCAAAACCAGCCAAAGTAAAAACTTACCTTTCCCAAAAGAAGCTCACCGGTAGGAAGAGAGACCACCAGTGGTGGGGCAATCCTCCCTGAAGGAAACACCTCTGACAATGCACCACTAGCAGAATTTAATATCACATACTCCCTCCTAATTCCCAAACAGATGTTCTCCCCACACCAAGCCATAGACTTCACAGTATCTGGAACACCAAATTCTTTGACCTCCACAAACCCTCTTCCCACTGCATAAAGCATAAACTCCAACAGTTACATATTTTCAATGTAAGTAAACCACAATGAACGAAAACACAAACGTCATGATAGGAAAAGGTACTCGATTCCTGTTAAACCAAAAGCATAACTTCAACCAAGCATCGAGCTATCAAACATTCAAATTTGGGTTTCTTTCCTTCATAATCAACTCAAAACACATAAAGAGCCAAATTTCATTATATCATCATAGCTCAATGACCAAAAAGAATCAAGGGGGTAAAAACAACCAAGGAATTGAATACTAAAGTTTGAAGAATTACCCTCATGTCTGAAGATACACACCCTTTTCTGCCTCGAAAAGCACAAGAATCCCCTTCTATCATCCCATGAATAAGCATTGGCCCCTTTAGCTTTGGTGATGACAGCCATTGTTTCCAAGTTGGGCAACCTATGAAACGCAATAGATTCCGACAGTGAAAACAAAAGCTCCCTCGACCTAAGAACTTCCATTGCGATCATGGGTTTCTTAGAAAACCCATTGATTGTACGGTCAAGGACATAAGCTTCCTTCTTCAGCTCCTGAGGGTGGTGGTAATCAGGGGAGGTCGGAGATCGATCGGAGGATGATGAAGAGGATTCCGGGCTGTAGATTCTAAGAGATCCATCTGAACAAGCTAGCAATAATTTCGGGCCATAGGATTCGATTGCATCAATCTTGATTGGAGAATCACTGAGAAGTTGGAACGAATCATAAGCAGAGTGAACCATCTAAAGAGTACTGGAAATTAACCAGATTATGATAGGTTGAAATCTTTCGAAGAATTAGGCAATGCCGGAGAATTGAGGGGGTAAAGATTGGATTTCTGGATGAAATTTCGACTGAGAAAAGGTGAAGAAGAGGGCGGGTATGTCAGTTTGTGTTTGTTTTTGTCGTGGGATTTTTGAGTTTGTGATTTTTAAGTCAAAATTTCGATGATTTAATGTTTGATAGTTCCGATTAGCAGATAAAGATTAAGGCAAAAATTTTACTTTTCCGCAGGTAACTCCGAAGGCGTGATTTTCGCAGAAATTTATTACCATGGATTATAAAGGCGTGACTGATTATGCAGTAGCCACTGGCGGGCTTTCTTAACGTGTCTTTTACTTTTAGTACACTTTTTCTTTAGTATTTCGCATACATTTTTTCTTCCGTCTCAGAATGATTACAAGTATCTAACAATTTTACATTAGGTAACACTTATATTTGAATCGAACTTTAGAAAATATTACTCGAAAAATGGGACAGATATGTATATAGTCTACAAAACACCAAGCTTTAGCTGCAAAATCAAGTACGAGAATAATGATAATGCAACCGGCCTTCATGAACTGTGCTTTCCGGAAAGCTTGGATCCCCAAATCTTCATGGTGTCACGCCTTCTTCAGCCGTCTAATTTGAGCAGTGAAGCTGTGTAGGCTGTGAAAAGCTGCTTCTCTAAACAACAATGTACTGTTGGATAAACTTTAGTTGTAGCTTCAAGTTAGTTGTGTTCTTTGTGGTTTCTGGGAAATTAAGGTTTCAACAATGGATTTCTTTCAAAGAAGTTTGTTGGTCGAAGCTCGAAACTGCCACTTATGACTGGCATTACAGGGAAGTCTTCCTGATAAGGAACGTGATGTAAACCAATGGTGTGCCAGAGAACAATGTCTTCATTCACAATTGGTCTGTTCCTGTATTTTCACAGCAAAAATGAAACCATCATTGCCTAAGTCCTAATTGATTGAAGATTATTTGTGCAGAAAGTAGCATTTGCGGCAAATTCTCTTTTTTTTTTTTTTTGCAATAGACCTAGACAGTTTTGAAAGCTGTTGAAGAAGTTACTATTTGCAAGATCACACAAACATATTAACCTGAATTTGTAATGCATTACCTCTGAGACCAAATTACTAATCCGTCGTCTCCTTGGCTTCTGTCAGCATAAAATCCTCCAGCCCATCTTTCTGATCTGTTATAGCGGGTTATCCATACTTGATATTTAGTATAAGAAGCGCGAATCTGTGGATAATCATCATCCGCCAAGAGGGAAATCGCTGGCGCGCTGGGAATTAGCCTATACCCGACGTGATTTCCAATCTTTGTTTTCTTATTAGGATTGACAATGTGTAGCTCAGCAGGCTCAAAGCCTAGTTGAATCTTGGCTTCGGCTTCTGTTTCGATAGTTTCTTTTTCGACTCCCCAGTAGCTCTTCCTTGGTGAAGTGTTCTTGTCCTTCACCCTCTTGGTCTTCAGCTTGGCTTTCATGAATGAGTTTTTGATACCATCAACATCAAGGTCAAGATAGTATGTTAAGAAGTGATCATGGTTGTTAGCAATTGTGTTCTCAGCCACAAGTGTTCCATATACAGTTTCTTTAATCTCATCACTTGATGTGTATGGAACTGGCTTCATTTCCATCACTCCAGTTAAGCTGACCTGCATTTACAGTTCAAATCAATTCAGATTTGAAGATGTTCAAAAACTAATCACAGTGAATTATTTGTAGCCAATTGTTTGGTGTTAACAAAATTTTGGTGCAACCAATTTCAAGAAAATGACAGATAGAAACTGCCATGAAGATAATATCAGGTTGCCTTAATCCAAAACGAAAACAAAACACGCTATCTGTACAAACAGCCAATCTTTGCTTTGCTTACCCCAACTTTGATGGAACCAGTTTGCTTGAATTCCCAATCAAGAACATAATCATAGTTTCCAACAGTAGCAACCATCCTAACAACCAAATTAACTTCTTGTTGTCCTGTAATGATCTGAGAAAAACAAAAACAAAGAACTCATGATATCAGTTCAATTGAGAAAATTCACATGTTAGCAGGAAAAAACAGCTGCTAAATTACCACTTTTCCTGGTACACCAACTTCTGTATGCCTCCAAGCAGGATCACCAGCATACTTTTCGAAAATGCAGATTGATTTTGGAATAGGTTGTGCCTGTCCATCCAAACCTGCCATATAACCATCCATGTACATTGCATTTCCTGGACAATCTATCATCGGAACAAGAGTATTCGCAGACCGGCCAAAACCGAATTCGCCAACATCCATGAATGTCCTATAATACCATTCAGAAGTAGGATCCATGTATGGAACAAATGTCTCTGATACATGGCCTCTGTACAACACATTCCTAAACTTTTTTGCTTCCGCATCAAAAACTGAAGCTGTCGATATGATTATCCCGGCTCGAGCATCAAATCCAACATGGAATTTCCAATTAGCCCAATGAACTTCATTGCCATTGATGGTGACATTCATAAAGTTATTAGTACTACTATGACTAGTATCAGGTTTAGGTATCTGATTTGATGATTGGAAATCACTTCCTTCAGCTTTAGGCAATACTTCCAAATCTTTATCCACAAAATTGACAATTTGCATTGATTCAACATCAACTGTAACACTTATCCCACCAATTGGACGTGCCCAAATATTAGTAGTTCCTCCACGGTAGAAACAAGAAAGCCTAACAATTCTCTGTTTCACATTCTCACCAAACCATCCAACTGTCAATGGAATACAAGTCACCTCTGATACATTCAACCCTCTTCTCAAAATCGAATCTTTAAACCGAGAATCCATTTTTGGCAGCTGGGTTGCTTGGAAAAGCTCCTCAAAAGTCAATGAAGGGAATCCATGGCCGGTGTAAACTTGACCAGACAAGATTGAATTAGATGCTAAATCAACAACAAGTTCATGAGTTTTGCCTTTGGTTCGGACCACCACCTTGGCTTTCCTGAGAGGAAAAGATTGGTTTTTTTGTTCATGTGAAGATAACCATTTGAGGACATCTTCTTTGTCTGGTTCTTCTAGGTCAACGAAATGAAATGTCGCATTTGGAAAAGAGCCCAGATAGGATTTCTTAACAATGAGGCTAATTTGATTGATTTCTGTCGGGCTAAGGGGATCTAAAGGGTGGGTTTCTGTGGTTGAAATTTGCAAGAAAAGCAAAACAAGAGCTAAAATGGGAATTAGATTTGCCATGAAGAAAAAACTATGCAATTTTCCCAATCTGTAGTGATAATGAAAAATGTACAGAACAAAGGATGATCATTTCTGAGAAACAGAAATTTTCGCTTGGTTTTAGGAAGTGAAAACAATTTGAATTAGTAATGTTATTTTCTTGTACTGGTTGCACTTTCGGAACTTCAAATACCAAGGTAAATCTAGAAGCTAGAAAAATGATCATAACATAGAAAAGAAAATAAAGGACAAATGGACACTAAAGATTTATTACGTGGTTCGATCTTTCACATCCATCCATTGGTAACTCAAAAATTTCACTAATATGTATGTGGAAACATAGTTTACGAAAAAGAATAACACATGTATATTTGAATGTTAGGAGGGAAACGAAAAAAGAAAAAGGCAAAATGAACTACAAAGGAGAGAAAGAAGTAGGAAAGTTTATGCTCGATGGTGGTGCAATTGAAGCCTGAAAACCAACACATATTTATAGCTCCAACTCTGCAGGATTTTTCTTCACGCGTGATTTTCCTGAAATTTCATCTGTAAATGTGAAAAGCAAATTTTGACAATTGCTGATCCATCCACAAAGAATTGGTTGTGCATATCCGAGTTGCAATTGTCATGATCACGCGAAACAAAACGGAGAAATTTTTTTATTTATGAGATAATTCTAAACGAACACATAGAACACACATTCTAATGTTTTTTCGTTCGATCTGAATAGGTCACTTTCGAAAAGAAAGACTTTTTACTCAACAACTATATCTCCAAGTACTTACCCTGTGAGGGCATGGCAATAATAAGTCAACAACTTTCACTATCTCCAGTCCTTTTTTTTTCTTGTCAACGAATTCCCTAATTTCATAATAGTGGCCAATCCCTATTGGACATTATGCCAATAGCTCCATGTTGAATTGTTGAAGCACTCTTGTTAAGATGGCAAAGTAGAACTCAATGTGACTTATACAAGAAGTACAATCAATGTTCTCTTTCCTTGCTTTGAGGGCTAAGATTCATTAGTAGATAGATTACTTGATTTCTTTCTTTGCTTTCTGGATTTTATATAGAGAATTATGGCGAGATGCCAATGGCTCTTTCATATGTTTTATGGAACAAGATCCTTTGATAAATATGTCAGTATTCGAGTGTTACAGTAGCTAAATAATCTTTAATAACTGTCCTTTTCATTTGATGAGAATCACTCCTAATGTAGTGACAAAGTCGGAAAAAAAAATGTAAGAAAGACAAGATTACTCCATAGTTAAAATTGAATGTGATTATAGTGCATGAAGTTTAGCTTTGTAATCATAATGTTTTCAATCACTTATTTGTGTAAATTCCAATGAAGCAGCAGCAGATGTTGTGATTATTAATCTGTGAAGTTCAGTCAATAGATTATCCATGAAGTTTGAGTCCAAGTGTAGGATTGTGCTCAAAGAAATTGGTTGGCTTGATCTCAAATCCAACGTTTGCAGTAGGCATGATTGGGAAATCTTCCTGAGAAGGTACATGATGAAAGCCTAATGTGTACCACACCACAACGTCTTTGTTTTCAATCTCCCTATTCCTGCAAAAAGCATCAACAAGATGAACTGCATATAATCATCCAGTGGTTTAAATCAGGTGTGCAATGATAGAGAATGTTAGTCGAATGCAGATTGTAGAGGTGCATGGGGCAAGCCCTAGCAAGTATGCGGTATTTTAAGTTTTTAGAACTTCAGATTTGAAGATATATGTATACCTGAGGCTCCATATAGCTAAGTTGTCGTTGCCACGGCTCTGATCTGTGTACACTCCACCAGCCCATTTCTCAGATTTGTTATATCTTGTCACCCATACATTGTACTTATTGAAACCACAGCGTTTTTCCGGGTAATCATTGTAAGGTAAGATGTTACTAGCCACTATTCCGGGCAGCAACTGGTATCCTACCTCATTCCCAATCTTGGTTTTCTTATTAGGATTCACAACTAAGTATTGAGCTGCTTTTGAGCCAAGATGAATCCTTGCATCTGACTCGGTTTTAGCTGTTTTAGGTACCACAGTCCAGTAATTCTTTCTAGGCGATCGCTTATCTGGCGTGGATTTTGCTTGCAATTTTGATTCAACAAAGGAATTATCATGACCATCTACATCCAAATCAAGATGAAAATTCAGGAAATGGTCATGATGGGCTCCAAGTGTGTTCTCTGCTATTAATGTGCCATAAACTTCCTCTTTGATTTGGCTCTTATGTGTATACTTTGTTGCCCTCACTGCAAGCAATCCTGTCAATCCAATCTGTCAAGACAAACATCATGAATATGTATGCAAATTCACATAAACAAAACGTAAAATCATATGAATGCTTACATTAACTTTAATTGAGCCAGTTTGTTTGAACTCCCAATCAACCATGTAGTCATAGTTTCCTATTGTTGACACCATTCTCACCACTAAGCTCACATCCGGCCTAATCTCCGAAAACTGCAGAATGATCCACTTCAGTTGTCATAATGGTGTAACTTTTAAGGAGACTATTCAATTAGGAAACAACTTAATGTAGCATAAATCAACTTACAACTTATCCAGGGATAGCGGCTTCAGTGTGGCGCCATAGAACATCTCCAGCATTTTTTTCGAAAATGCACAACGCATTTGCAATTTTTGCTGGTGTCCCGTCTTTTGTACTGTAGTATCCATCAAGAAACACTGCATTTTTAGGACAGTCCTTCAATGGAACAAGGGATGATGCGCTTAAACCAAATCCAAAATCGCCCGCGTCAAAATATGTTTTGAAGTACCATTCCTCTGTTAAGTCCATGTATGGTACGAATAGCTCAGAAATGTATCCTCTATACAGCACTCTGCGATATTCATCCTTTTCAAGATCATAGATTGAAGCTAATGATATGACTGGACCTACCCTCATGTCGAATGCTACATGAAATTTCCAATTAGCCCATCTGCAAAATTACAATGGATCATATAATCATCAATCTGTAAGCTTCACTCCGTTCCCAAAATTATTGTCCAGTTTAGATTTTCATTTCTAGTACAATTTTCAAACTGGATAATAATTTTGTGACAGCGGGAGTACTTATCAAGTATAGAGTATACCTTATGCATACCTTATAACATTTCCATCCATGTCGAAATTTGGACTGCCATGCATCATTCTTGTGCTATTCACAGATGAAGAATTTAATGGTTTCTCCGGCTTCCCTTCCCTGTAATCCGTCCCCTCGGCTTTAGGAACTGGAACAACCACCCGATCAAGGTATCCAACAATCTTCATTTCATCAAGATCAACAGTCACTGTTATTCCTTCAATAGGTCTCATATACAGACTCACTGTTCCATTCAAATAGTAACACATTACTTTAACAACCCTTCTTGTTTTGTTTGCTCCAAACCATCCGATAGTAAAACATTGGCACACAACTTCTTTTAAATTTAAACCCCTTTTCTTAATGGATGCAAAAAATGGTGCATAACTAAATGGTAGTAAAACTGCTGCATCCTTTTCTTCTAAATTCAATAATGGGTAGCCATGACCATCGTTCACTTTGTTGGAAATAACTTTAGAATCTGTTAAGTCTACGATGATTTCATGGTTTGACTGATTAATTCGAGCAAGTACAAATGCTTGTCTTGGTGGAGATTTTGTGGGTTTTTGTTTTGATAGCCAAGAAACTACAGTTTCTTTATTTGGTTCATTTAAGCCCACATAATGGAAGCTCAGATTATCATTATGGCAAGAAATAGTGGAACAAATGGACTGATTTACTATAGTTTTGACTTGTTTGAGCTCAGAGGGAGTGAGGGAATCCAAAAGATGTATTGATTTGGTTGATATTAGGGAGATGATACAGAAAATGCATTGAAAAAAGAGGGAAAATTTGAGACTTGAAGGCATTATTGCAACTGCTCTAAACTTTAGGTATCAGATTGCTTCTATTTATAGTACGGGGAGAAAAGGTATTGTCCTCATTTGGACATAAATGCTGTAATATATTCTTATTATTATATTCAAGATATTGTCATCCTATACTGAATGTTTGTCACAAGAGAATTGTGCATGTGGTATTAGAACAACGTTGGTATTCGAAGCTCTAGAGAACTAACTATTAAATCATTCATATGATTAACGGAGAAATAGGTTCGTAAAAGAACATGGACCCCGAATAAAAATTAAAACAAAGTGGACAATCTTACCTAACATGCTAACACAAATCAATCTTGCCTAACATGGCGACACTAATCTTGCCTAACTTGGCAACTAGCAGTGAGATGAGAAGATTTCTATACTTTCTTAACGTGATTCAATAGTACTAAATAGTACCATTTCTCAGCAAGTTAAGAGACAAAGTCACAATTTGAAAAGACAATCTTAACAATAAAGACAAACATAGACGGATAAATCACAACTCTAGGTCACCGGGCCGCCTTCCTCTCCCTCTCTCTCCCTCTCAAACCCTAAAAAAGAAAATTAATCTTTCCCCCATGAAAGGATGGGAAAAATAATTCTACTCATATCTTTTAGTCTTTTTATTGAATTTTAATCTAGTCTTAATAAACGCAGTATGACGGCAACATCTTTATCGATGTTTGCAGGTATGGCGGCAGCATCCTTATTGATGTTTGTTAATATGACAGTGGTTTCGTCGGTGATGTATGCAGATACGACGGCGACGACTTCATTAAAGGTGTTCGTCGGTTTGGCAAGCATGGTCCAAGAAGATTCAGTCAAAGTAGATCTAATTATTATTAGGTTTACGATTCGGGGGTTTCAACCGAAGGTTAGTGTTGTATCCTTGACCATATTAAAAATTTAGTACATGGTACAACCATTATTTTATGGGGTAGATCAGTATAGGTTTATCAATGTAGCAAAACACAACAATGGTATTATGACTGTTTGTAAGTTGTGTTTTTATGGCTTTATCTTACTTTTATCAATCGCTGCTAAACGATTTCTAACAAAGTAATAAATTTATCTTTATTTCTCAAAAAAAAAATAAATCACAATTCTAGGTCTGATGAGTTATGACTCTAAAATTACAAAGTAATGATGATTATTATTTTTTCTCTTGTGTTCGCGTGAAGCCTAGGCTTCACGTGCTATGATACTAGTAGTAGGTTTTAGCATATAGTTTTGATCAAAGAAGTCTACAACCATCGCAAGTAATGTCATGATTATGTTCATACTCCCATCGTTTTGTGAGTCTGGTTATAATTCTGGGTAGTATGTCATCGGTGTGTCCTAGTGAGGCAACTGCTTTACCATTAGAGTGTCATTTGGCCACACTTCTTCATGATTGTCTATTTCACCTTTCACAACAAAATAAGATGTGCATTTTAAGTTTTTGAGAGGAATGGCGAATGAAAGCTTGTTATCACTACACAACTTCTTTCTGAGGCTCTTGAGCATCTCTAGGTTACAGAAGATAGATCTTTGTGCACTTGTTCATTTGTAGTTGTAAGAGTGTGGACCAGTGTACCGTGAGTTTCACAATAATAAGGCTTGTAAAATTTTTTGGAAAAACATATTGTCCATCTGAGCACTGAAATAATGTTTGATAAGATGAAATTCAGTTTTTTTTTAATTCTATATTTGACAGCCTAAATTTCTTTGTAAATTGCATTGTAGTACTTTTTTGAGTCCTTGGATTGTCCGTTGGAATGTTCACAATAACTTTTCTTTCCATCTATCTCTTTAATATGGACTGCTCTCCAATAAATTCATTACTGACATCTGTCTGTAGAACCCAGTGACCTGTGTTGAGAAATCTTCAATGGAGGTGGCCTTTTACAAAAATAAAAATAAAAATTAAGAGTCTGAGCAATAGTTGTCTGGTCTGGGCTCAAGGGTGGTGCACTCTTCCGGAGTATCTTGGATAGCTGGTTGGTGTACCTGCAACAATCAGGAGCAAAACTCGAATAAAGTTAATAATTCCTAAAATTGTTTGATTTCTTTGCTGGAAAGATTTTTCTTAGAAAATTTGAGAAATTCTTGAGCGATGTGGGGGCTGAATTGATAAGACCCATGAGATTATTTCATGCCTAAGAAACCTATGGAAAATTGACGGATAAAACCCATTTTTTTTCAAAAAGCATGATTATATACTGGAATAATAGATATAAACTGTCTCAAAACGGTTTCATACGACTTTGGATTTTCAGAAAATAAAAGAATATCATCAACATAAATTAAAAAACTGTGCAAGAAGGAGAAAATATCTATTTCATCCTAAACTTTGACCCTCTGATCAATTTCATCCCAAATTATTTTAAGGTGTCAATATCATTCTAAAGTTTAACATTTTGACCAATTTCATCATGTCGGTTACAAATTAGCAATCCCCGGCGATTGATTTAGCCAACTAGCGATTTATGATTTTTTTATTTCTAAACTTTAGGGCTAAAATGATAACTTAATTAGCATGATTAACTAACTCAATTATTTTTGAAAAAATAACAGAAAGCGGTGTGACATTATTAAATGTCCTAATTATTTTTGGTTAAAAAAAGTGACAAATCTGTATTTCTTTTCTTTGTAGGTCCCACATTAAACCATAAATACATAACCCTAAACTTCATTATGTTTCTTGTTTTTTCTCCTTTCTTTTTTAATTTAGAAACAAAACGCCAAAAGAAATAAATAGTAAAAAACAGAATGAAATTGCGAATGAGGTGTTGGTTCAGTGGTAAAACAACCCTTGTTCTTAAGAGAAGATCATGAGTTCAAACTCTCACTCCAACAAGAGTGAGGGGTGGCTCTAACCTTGCCATTAGTACTTATAGAGGGTTTTGCCCATTGGCATCTCTAGAGGGCTTGTTATGGCAAACTTACTCATAAATTCCCAATTTTGTACCCGAGCTTGTCACCCGAAATTGCCTAAGGTGGTTTACCTCTCACTATTATGGTTTGCAAGTTATTGCAGTAGACGTGGGTTTACCCATCTCTGGTGGGGTTTCCGGTGTCACAAAAAAAAATAGAATGAAATTTAGGCTCAATTTAATTTACTTTTTTTTTAATTCTAAATTTAAACTCACCATGCGATAAATTCTCAAGTTCTTTCTTTAGATCTCTAGAGTCTACCTTGACTATTTCAGATTCGTCAGATATTTTGAGCATTATAAAAGAAACATTTAGATAAAGGGCGGTGGAGAATAATTAATTAATAAAGAGGGTACTACTTTCGAATAATATGTATTAGGGGTATATCAATTCAACCACACAAACATGACTTTACATATTAAGAAATTTATTAATATTAATTTAATTACTTTAGAAGTTTATTAATTTATTTTTCGTAAGCGTGATTAGTATGTGAATACTGAAGTAGTTATTGATTAAAAATTAAACATAATAAATTTTGATATTATTAAATTTTAAAAGTTTTACTATATTATTTTTTTAATAAATAATATTACTTTAAGTGTTGTAAAAAGAATTCAAACAATTTTGATTCATGTGAAAGAAAAAATTATTTACTTTAATAAGATTAACATTATATTGAAAAAACTAAAACCACTTAATAAAAAATAGGAAATATTAATCTTTATTTGTAAATTTCAACATATTTATATTTTTTCATATTACTATTAAAATTTTATCATTTATACACTTTGGAAACAAATTTTAATTTATATATTAAAATCAAATGAAAGGAAAAAAAAAGATTTGATTTCAAGAGTTAGAGTTATATTTCCATTGTTGAATGATTATACCCTTAATACAAATTATCCAAGAGTGTTGCCCTCTTTATTAATTACTTACTTGAAATATTGAGTAAGAAACGCACGGATGGAATTCGAGAGAAAAATAAACTTGTATAAAGGCTAGCCATACAATATGCAGAAGTAATGTCATAACACATCCTTCATTTATTATGGTAATTTTATACAAATATCATTCTATGAATTAAGGGAATGATAATTTTACTTTTGAATGACAATTTAGTGGTTAGGTTGCTGTCTTTTCTGGTAATAAACCAGGGTTTAATTCCCACCAGGGGTTATAAGGGAGAGTTTTATCCACATTTAAGTGGGATCGACTGGGGTGGATTTTTATTTTTTTATTTTGGTTTTAAAAAAGATAATTTTATTTTTGAACTTATTAAAAACAGAATTACCACTTCGTACTACTGTTACTATTTGGATGAGAGCTTTTCAAATTTTAATTCACTGTATTGACTTTTTACTCCAAGTACTTACCCTGGGAGGATCAAAGCAATAAGTCAACAACTTTCACTATCTCCCTTTTTTTTTCCTTGTCAACGAATACCCTAATTCATAAATTAGTTGCAAAATCCCCATTAGCCATGGTGCCAATACGCCCACGTTGAATTGTTGAAGGATTCTTGTTAAGATGGCAATGTACAACTCAATGTGACGTCTACACGAAGTTCAATTGTGTTCCCTTTTCTTGCTTAATGAGGGTTAAGATTAATTAGTAGATTATTTGATTTCTTTCTCCACTTTCTGATTTTTACTGAAAGAATTATGCAATGGCTCTTTCATATGTTATGGAACACGAGCTGAGTGAAAATATCGTGTATTCGTGTGTTCTAGTTGGCTAAATAATCTTTGATAACTTCTTCTCATTTGATGAGAATTACTCCAAAGTAGTGACAAAAATCGGAAATTAAAAAAAAAAAAAAAAAAAAGTGTAGCCAAGACAAGATTACTCCAAACTTTCAATCGATATGTGATTATAAATACATGAAGTCTAGCTTCGTAGACAGAATCTTATCACTTATTTATGTAAATTCCAATGAAGCAGCAGCAGATGCTTCTGTGATTATTCTCTGAAGTTCAATCACTAGATTATCCATGAATTTTTAGTCCAAGTGTAGGATTGTGCTCAAAGAAATTGGTTGGCTTGATCTCAAATCCACTGATTACAGTAGGCATGATTGGGAAATCTTCCTGAGATGGTACATGATGAAAGCCTAATGTGTACCACACCACAATGTCTTTGTTTTCAATCTCCCTATTCCTGCAAAAAAGATCAACAAGAGAGCCTGAATGCAGGATATAGAGGCGCACGCCCAGGCGAATTTGCGCTGTTTCAAGTTGTTAGAACTTGAGATTTGAAGATAAAATGTACCTGAGGCTCCATGTAGCTAAGTTGTCGACGCCTCGGCTCTGATCTGTGTACACTCCTCCAGCCCATTTCTCAGATTTATTATATCTTGTAACCCACACATTGTACTTATTGAAACCACAGCGAAATTCCGGGTAATCACCATCAGGTATGATGTTATTAGCCACTGTTCCGGGTAGCAACCGGTATCCCACCTGATTTCCTATCTTGGTTTTCTTATTAGGATTCACAACTGAGAGTTCAGCTGCACCTGATCCAAGATGGATCCTTGCATCAGACTCAGTTTTAGCTGTTTTAGGTACCACAGTCCAGTAATTCTTTCTAGGCGATCGCTTATCTGACGCGGATTTTGCTAGCAATTTTGACTCAACAAAGGAATTATCATGACCATCTACATCAAAATCAAAATGAAAATTCAGGAAATGATCATGATGGGTTCCAAGTGTGTTCTCTGTTAATAATGTGCCGTAAACTTCCTCTTTGATTTGGTTCATATGCGTATACATCGTTGTCCTCACTCAAAGCATTCCTGTCATTCCAATCTGTCAATCAACCATGTAGTCATAGTTTGCTACTGTTGACACCATTCTCACCACTAAGCTCACATCCGGTCTGACCTCCGAAAACTGCAGAATAATCCACTTTAGTTGTCATAATTGAGTAACTTTTAAGGAGACTATTCAATTAGGAAATAACTTAATGTTGCATAAATCAACTTACAACTTCTCCAGGGATAGCGGTTCAGTGTGGCGCCATAGAACATCTCCAGCATATCTTTCGAAAATGCACAATGCATTTGCAATTTTTGCAGGTGTCCCATCCTTTGTACTGTAGTAGCCATCAAGAAACACTGCATTTTCAGGACAGTCCTTCAATGGAACAAGGGATGATGCGCGTAAACCGAATCCAAAGTCGCCCGCGTCAAAATATGTTCTGTAGTACCATTCTTCTGTTAAGTCCATGTATGGAATAAACAGCTCAGAAATGTATCCTCTCTACAGCACACTACGATATTCATCCTTTTCGAGATCATAGACTGAAGCTAATGATATGATCGGACCAACCCTCATGTCGAAACCTACATGGAATTTCCAATCAGCCCATCTGCAAAATTACAACAAAATCATCACCAATCTGTAAGGTTACTTACCAAATACAGATTATTACAAGGCACCAACATACCTTACAGCATTTCCATCCAAGTTGAAATTTGGACCACCATGCAATATTCCTGTGTTCAATGGTTTCTCCGGCTTTACTCCCTGTAATCCGTCCCCTCGGCTTTAGGAACCGGAACAACCACCCGATCAACATATCCAACAATCTTCATTTCATCAAGATCAACAGTCACTGTTATTCCTTCAATAGGTCTCATATACAGATTCACTGTTCCATTCAAATAGTAACACATTACTTTAACAATCCTTCCTATATTTTTTCTCCAAACCATCCAATAGTAAAACATTCACACACAACGTCTTCTAACTTTAGACCCCTTTTCTCAAGGGATGCTAAAAATGGTGCATAACTAAATGGTAGTACATTTGCTGCATCCTGTTCATCTAAATTCAATAAAGGATAGCCATGACCATTGTTCACTTTGTTGGAAATAACTTTAGAATCTGTTAAGTCTACGATGATTTCATGGTTTGACTGATTAATTCGAGCAAGTACAAATGCTTGACGAGGTGGGATTTTTATGGGTTTTCGTTTTGATAACCAAGAAACTACAGTTTCTTTATCTGGTTCATGTAAGCCCACATAATGGAAGCTCAGATTATCATTATGGCAAGAAACAGTGGAACAAATGGACTGATTTACTATAGTTTTGACTTGTGTGAGCTCAGAGGGAGTGAGGGAATCCAAAAGATGTATTGCATTGGTGGACATTAGGGAGATGAGACAGAAATAGCAGAGGAAAAAAAGGATAAATCTGAGACTTGAATTCATTATTGCCACTGCTCTAAATTTTGGCATCAGATTGCTTCTATTTATAGTACTAGGGGAAAAAAAAAAAAAAAAGGTTGTCCGAATTTGGACATAAATGCTGTAATATATATATATATGTTATTATTGTATTCAAGATATTCTCATCCTTAAACTACATGTTTGTCACAAGAGAAAGGAAAATGTGGCTTCCTGGATATGCAGTTGCTCTCAATTCTCATTGCAGCCAACTAGGAACAGGACCACGGCATTAGATTGACTAAAAATACACATTAAAAAAACAAAACAAATATTTTAAATTAGATGAACGATGAATGAATGTTGAAGACGAATATCATTATATAGTAAAGACGATATCATGAAAATGAGCATTGTTGTACTATGTTGATTGCGATCTTTTGGACATTATTGTTCTCATTTTCTTGAAAGTGATTGAGGACGGCATCTCGAGTTTTCTTATATTTCTCAATCATCTATCCAAAAATACAAAAATAAAAATAATAAAAAGCCGTAATCACTTCTCACAACGATCTCCTTTCCCTAATTCATCACTGATACTTACTCATCTAACAATGAAAACTAATAGTAAGAACTAGATGTTAAACTCGCACGATATGTGGAGTTCATTCATACACATTTACGAAATAACATTTAAATTTTAAATATGTTGTGCACAGTTGAAGTTTTTGGTTTATAATAATAAATACTATATGATTAAAAATAAATAAGATGTTGCGATTAATAAAAATATTGCACATGCTATGGAATGATAATATTTTATAGATTGTAAGGGAAAGTTTAAGAATGCAATAAATATACATATTACTCCATTTAGTCCTCATTATAAGACATTATGAATACTTAGTATGTTCTTCCAATAGAAAATAAAATTTTAAAAATATTTCACAATAATTGGGAGAACATGATAAATATGACTATATTTAAGGTTTTATTTTTGAATAAAAGAATATATTAGATAAAATTTAAAACAAATTAACATACTTTATAATAAGAACCAGAGTGATTATACGACCAAAACTAAATAAGATAGCCGTCATAATAAATAAAAATATTGAATGTCATTCAAGATGAAAGTATTTTATAGAAAAAATACAATGATATAATAATTATCAGTATAGAAACTATTAAAGAGGACTCTAAAGATTATACTATAATGATTTTTGTTCCCTCATTTTCTCATAATTAGGTGCAGTAAATTCCGTTTATATTTCTGCCTGCTGGATTTAAGTTTAGTTTAGAGGATTTTCAGACAATTGTAGTAAGTTTTTTCTTTTTGTGAGAATAAATTAAAAGGGCACACTTATAATTTTTTCTTAGGTGTCACCTTAAAAATCAACTTTCATTATCTCTATTTGGCTTCTCTCTTAATAATAAATAGAGATCTTAAAATAATAATAATAATAATAGTATCAATGGAGAATCAAAAATATATAGACGTTGATGATTTTTTTTTTTTCTTTTTCCCGACTGAGACAAAACGACTAAGAAAGGTGGAAAAATTTAATCGCATCGTTCAAAAGTAGATACTGGTACTTAATTATCGTATCAACAAAAGAGTTTCGATCGATTAAAATAAATACTGGTACTTAATTTTGCCGTCTGGGGATTGATTTTTCTTTAAAAAAAACAATTAGTTGGAGGGGAAAGAATTATTTTTCTAAAAAAAATTTACTTAATATTGCCTCTAGGAGAATAGAATTTTTTTCCCAAAAAAAAAAAAAATCAATTAATTGAAGAACAGTTGGTTTTTTACTAGAAGCATCCAAAGTCCAAACTGAAACCTTTGTAAAGGAAAAAAACAGCTTCCCAGTGAGATTTCGACATCTTTCCTTAAACAAGGTTGTCGATGTCACCAAAAGATTATCATCATTTCAAGAAAAGGAAAAGAAATTTTTAAAAAATAAAATGAAATCGAAGTCTGGGAAGCTCTAGAAGTGTGAAGCACCTTCATTTGGTCGAAACTTGAAAGCACTAGAAACCACCGGTAACTAATAAGATTACTACAGTCTACAACCCTTTTCGATTTCCTTACTGAAATATATACATTCGCCATACTTTTGCTTCTCTTTGGTGTTATCAATTTCGTTATCACTCTCCATCGCTTTCTATTGCAACCCAGTAAGCTGTCTCTCTTGCTCCCTATTTTTCGCATTTGGTTCTGCATTTTGGCTTAATTTATTTTTCCTTATGAAGTCTGTTTGGTTGTTAAAGTTTTGATTTTTACCCATTAATGCAAATGGTGAATGGCTTAATGTAATGGGTTTGGTTTGATTTGTTTGCCCTCGTGAATTTTCTGGCATAGTTGAATTTTGATGTGTATTTAGTAATTGGTGCTCTTTTATGTGTAGTTTTGCATTTTCTGTTTAGCCTGTGATCCCTTGCCCGTTGAATTCTTTTTTCCTTCGTTTATAAATCGCTCTCTTTTGCGTGTTTTTTCTCTGAATTTGAATTCCAGTTGAGTTGTGATCAGGGCATGTGCTGTAAGAATAGTAGCAGAACAAGGGAAAGGTGTTTGATATAAACCAGTTTATGCTTTTGTTGTACTTCCAAGTCTGATCTGTTTGCAAGATAAACAATGTCTCTTATTTGTCATTGTATAGCGTAGTTATATATTTGACGCTATCAGAAAAATCTGTTCTTTTGTTGAATTGTTTATTTGCAGGAATGGCTGCTGAACCGGCATATTTTGTAGCATCTGATAGTGAAACAAGTGGGGAGGAAAAGTCCTCGTTTCCGATCAAGGATGTTGCCATTGGCATAGACCTTGGTACTTCTCAATGTAGTGTTGCTTTCTGGAATGGTTCTCAGTTGGAGCTCATAAGAAATACCAGGAATCAGAAGCTATTGAGATCATTTGTAACCTTCAAAAACGAGACTCCCTCAGGTGGAGTGAGTAATCAATTGGCTCATGAATATGAAATGCTGACAGGCGCCACAATTTTCAACATGAAACGTTTAGTTGGCCGGTTGGACACTGATCCAGTTGTTCATGCCAGTAAAAACCTTCCGTTTCTGGTTCAGTCCCTAAACATTGGGGTTAGGCCGTTTATTGCAGCATTGGTGAATAACATGTGGAGGTCCACTACCCCGGAAGAAGTTCTTGCGATTTTCTTGGTTGAATTAAGGGCCTTGGCGGAAGTGCATCTCAAACGTCCTGTTACAAATGTTGTTCTCACAATTCCAGTTTCATTCAGTCGATTTCAACTCAGCCGGATTGAGCGGGCTTGTGCAATGGCTGGGCTCCATGTTCTTAGATTGATGCCCGAACCCACTGCTGTTGCTCTTCTTTACGCACAACAGCAGCAACAAATTTCACAAGAGAGTACAGGAGGTGGTAATGAAAAGAATGCCCTTATATTCAACATGGGTGCAGGTTATTGCGATGTAGCTGTAACTGCCACTGCAGGGGGAGTTTCACAGATCAAGGCATTAGCAGGAGCTACCATTGGTGGAGAGGATATTCTTCAAAACATGATGCATCACCTAGTGCCTGACATGGACAATCTCTTTTCAAGCCATGGAATTGAAGAAATCAGGACATTTGGGCTGCTTCGAGTTGCCACCCAGGATGCGATTCACAAGCTTTCCTTCCAGGAAAGTGTTCAAATAGATGTCGACCTGGGCAATGGGACAAAAATATGCAAGATTTTAGACAGGAATGAGTTTGAGTTGGTGAATCTGAAAGTATTTGAAAAATGTGAGTCCCTCGTTTGGAGGTGCCTGCATGATGCAAAAGTGGAGTTAGAAGATTTAGATGATGTCATTCTCGTTGGTGGTTGCTCATATATTCCAAAGATAAGGAGCATAGTGACAAGTATCTGCAAGAAGGATATATATCCAGGAATGAACCCAATGGAGGCTGCAGTCCGTGGAGCGGCACTAGAAGGAGCAGTTGCTTCTGGAATAAATGATCCTTCTGGGAGTTTAGACCTGCTAACCATCCAAGCAACTCCTCTGAGCATTGGTATTCGAGCTGATGGGATTAGTTTTATTCCCGTTGTCCATCAGAACACTGCAATTCCAACAAGGCGGGAAGTGTTCTTCACAACTGTTCATGATAACCAAACCGAGGCATTGATCATTGTCTATGAGGGTGATGAAAAAGTGGCCGAGATGAACCATCTTCTTGGATATTTCAAGATCACTGGGATACCTCCTGCTCCAAAGGGTGTTCCTGAGATAACTGTTTGTATGGATATCGATGCTTCAAATGTTCTGAGAGTTTTTGCTGGTATAGTCATGCCAGGGGCGCAGCAACCTGCTGGTCCTTTCATGGAAGTTAGGATGCCGACTGTTGACGATGGCCATGGCTGGTGTGCTGAAGCTCTGGAGAAGAATTATGGAACTAGCAAAGATCTAGTGACACTACAGAGAAAAATACAGCAGTGATCAGTGAGTTGAAAATGTTCTTCTAGGTTTATTTCTTCTTGGCCTTAATGTACAAAACAAACATTTACCCTTTCTAACTGCTTGTCTTCCTGTAGTAAATACAAATAGAATAAATGCATCCTTAGCTTGTGGGTTTTCTGCTCTGTAATCCAAAGTTTGTCTGGTAATGGAATTATGCTCATAAGTTGAAGAGTTTCCATTCTGTTATTTTGGTTTTTCCATCTTGTGTCTTTTCTTCAGAACGATGCTGCTTTTTAATATTATAACTCATTGCATCATTATTTCCACAGCCAAATAAAAATGCAAATCCTATCCTGAAAATGGTTACATGATTAAGTAGTAATTCCCCTAATTCGTATCTAATTCCCTTTGTGATTTGGCACTCGAAGGTGCTTTGTACTGTTTATATCTAGACTTTCAAAAACCAACCGATATTTTTGCGTACAAGAAAGAAGAAGATGAGATCATCAGCGGCCGATGACGAAATCCCTGATCATCTCCCAGATGACATAATCTTTCTCATACTTAAAGAGCTTCCGGTCCAATCCTTATCGAGATTCAGTTGTGTTTCCAAGAAGTGGCTCTCCATGATAACCGACCCTCATTTTGTGGTCAGCCACTGTCTCCGGTCATATCACCGCCGTGGTGGAGTGAAGTTTTTGGTCGGACCGCCGAGAATGGAAGAAGACTGACTTGTTTTTCGTATATTTCCTACTGATTGACGAAGAAGGGAACAAGATGTCCATCCGGCCTCCGACGGTTAAGCGTTTTGATGAGTTTTATCAGCCGAGGTGTTTGAATCTGGAAGGGGTCGAAGGCTTAATTTGCTGCCGGAATACTGCGTGGAATCCGACTACCCAGAAGAAGTTCGATCTTCCCACTCAGTATTTGAGGAGCAGCACAATGGTTCTCCCCCTTCGTCGTGGTACGAATATAGTTGAATTCGAGAATTCTTGCTACTTATGTTATGATTCCGGTACTAATCAATACAAGCTATTAAGTGTTTGTTCTGTGGACTCTGAAGAGATACTTTCATCATGATAAGGAAGGGATTGTGGATTGGGAAACCCAATTTCAAATCCAAGTTATTAATGTGGTAGGAAATGGCGATAATGAGAATAATTCATGGAGAGACATCACTCACCTTGTCCACCAGCAACGCAGAGTCAAGCCACCACCGTGGATGGAAGAAGACCAATACCTACAAGATTTCTTACAAGAAGATGGAGGAGGATATAAGGTGCTCAAAGTTGATGATGATGGAGGGAATAAACTGATCGTTCTGCATCCAAAAGGCGGCCATTTTGAAGATGGGGGCTATGGTAATGAATATGGTTGTGAGGAGCCTATGCCTGATTGTTTCAATGTGGAAGGTATAGAAGGATTAATACAATTTTGTGAGGATCCGGCCACCAATGGGGAAGAGTGTAATCTCCCGAACCCGTGTTTTTCCATCAACACAATGGATTTTCCGGTTGGTTGGAAGACCAATGAAGTTGAGTTTGAGAATGCTTACTATCTTGGTTATGATACCTTTACTGAAAAATACAAGGTATTAAGTGTTTGTGTCGCTGATTCAATGTGTGAAAAGTATCTTGGAGAAAAGGTGCATCTTGAAGGAAAATTTCAAATGCAAGTTATTAATTTAGGATCTGATGATGATTATAGTGGCTCATGGAGAGACATTACTCACCATGTCCCAGATGAAGCCAAGACTGAAGGAATGACTGTCTTTCTGTACCCAAATAACCCGTCTCTTTACTTTAAGAATGAGATTTACATCTTGTTTAGATTTCCTGGTTATGATGCTGTCATGATTTTCTCGGTTGGTGAAGAAACATTTAGGTTTGTACAACTTCCGGAAGAATTGGAACTTATCAAGGAAGAAAAGCGGGTTATGATTGAGGTCAGAGAATGCGTTGCTTTGATGAAAATGAAGAAGAATAGAAGTAAAGGCACTGAGATTTGGAGATTGGTCACTAGTCCTGATCAAAGTGAAGACCGGGAAAAGATCATTGTACCGACTTGGCCAGAATTTGTGCATCAAGAATCTGACAAATCTGAAGTGTTGGAACACGTTGTGGGTTGTGCAATCAATGACAGGGAGAACCTTGTTCAATTGAGGGACAAGATGCAGAAAAGAACCTATTGTTCTTATTGGGATATTAAAGAAGGGATCTTCAGAAAAGCTCCGAGGCTCGAGCTAACTGGTGACATGTATGGTGATATCTATTTTAAACATGTTGAAACTTTATTCGATCCCACTGCAAAGGCAAAATCATCACAAGGAATGGTAGGAGCTGAGGTTATGTGAATAGTTGCCACGGTGGTTTGATGGCAATTGTGTACTAGGGCATGATATTGTTGAGCACTGGACTTGATAGTTTAGTATAACCATATACATACAAGCAATGCTAGTTGTTTTCTTTCCTTTGCTGGTTTTTTAATTGAGAAAAAGTATTTTACTTCCTTTTATCTTAAAAAAAAAAATAGTCTACTTTGTTGAACTAAACCTGTAAAACGAAGTGAACAATTTTTCTGGTCGAAGGGAGTATTAGTTTCGTTTGGCTTTTTTCTTGCTTGGCATTTTGCTCTGGCTTAAATTGATTAAAGTTAAGCGTACTTAGTGAATAACACAAGTGCCATGAAAAAGTCATTTATCAGAGATTGAAAAGGAAAGTGTGATGCTTGAAAATTTGGAAAACAGCAAACTTGAACTTCAAAAGCACCAATTTCAAACTGGTTTAAATTGGCTTATTTTTCTTCCAAGCAACTCCGATATACATAACACTATGAGGCACATATTAAATCGATGGATATTAGATGACTGAACCAAGCTTTTCTTAAGCCAAAGAAAAACAAAAAAATTCAAGCTTGTCTCAGAGGACAGAAAGAAGTTTGTCTCATTGAGGCTGGAAATAAAAAGCTCTATGAAGCTAAGGTGTGGTTGAAGCCATGGTTGAACTTTAAAGAGCTCCGGTAATTCGATCCTCCCTATTCGGGTGGCAATCAGAGCTTGTTCAGGACCCTATCCAAAGATGATGCTGATCATGCCCTCCAAACCATCCAGCAGAGATTCAATTCATTGATCCCATATGAGCTTCATCAAATACTGCATGGCCAAAGCTGAGGTGAGTGAACGATATACGTCGGCAAGTTTGATATGAACTTAGGTTGAGTAAGGAAGAGAATGAAGAGCAAATCAAGTAATGTTGTTTACAACTTGATTGAATGTATAAGATGGAACTAGACCATTCTTGATTCAATTGAGTTCATGATAATAACCTTGTCCTCTAGTAATGTGTTAGATTACTACAATAAGAATCTTTTACTAACTCAAATGAAAATTTCTTTTAAAAAACAATAAAAAAAAATGTACTTCCTGTCATTTCTTCAATGATTGCAGTGTCAAACAAGGAAATTTCTTAACATCAGAGCTTCCCAACATATTGGATTGAAAGCTTAGACAGAAAATTATACTCTACTTTCATCAGAAAGTGCCTTAACCAAACAACTTTAATACTTTTCTGCGCTTTTCTTCCAAAGGATCTGGGCTGTTCTGGACCCTTTTCAAGTGTCTGTCCTGAGCATGTTCTGCTGTTGGAAAAGTAGGCATATCTTCTTTTGGTTCAAGTGGAGGAAATTTACGAAACCAATTAAGCTTAAGAGCATCCTCAGCAGTTATTCTCTGCTTAGGATCATACGTCAAAAGCTTGTTCAACAACTCAAATCCTTCATCTGATAATGTTACCGGTGAACCCGTGAAATACATCTCTGCGAACACTGCACGCAACCCACTGCCCTTCTTCTTCGCCATTGTAAACTTTTTGGCATCCGGTAGATTTGATAGACCTGGCCAAATCTCCTCAGATGGTGTCCCGAGAATTTCAAATATACTGTCAAGTAGCTTAATTTGATTCTTTTCATCTTCATTCTTTTGATTCTTTCGATCTTCATTCTTTTGATTCTTTTCATGTTTCCCCCCGAAAAGTGGTTTCCTAATTAATAGCTCGGCCATGATACAACCTAAGGACCACATGTCGATTGCTGTGGAATACTCCTTAGCTCCCAGAAGCAGCTCAGGCGCTCTGTACAGCAGAGTAACCACCGTCTGAGTGTATGGTTTCGAAGGGCTTCCATACCCGCGTGCTAACCCAAAGTCACAAATCTTCACTTTGCGACGATTCTCTTTTATCAATATATTTGCTGGCTTCAGGTCGCGGTGCAAAATCCAGTTCTGATGAAGATACTTAACACCTTTAAGAAGCTGACGCATAAGACGCTTAACCTCACTTTCACTAAAAGGCTGTTGATTGGCATTTTCCATGACCGCTTTCAGGTCGTGTTTAATGTACTCCATGACGATGTAGACCTTGTCACTTTTGTCATCTACAACTACTTCTTTGACATCTACAATGGAAGAATGATGAAGCGAGAGAAGAACATTTATTTCCCTCAAAGCCGTAATAGGGAATCCTTCTCTTTCATTTAGGATCTTGACCTCCTTAAGCGCAACTATGTCTCCTGTTATCGTATCCTTAGCTTTATAAACCGTACCATAAGTACCTTCACCAATCTTTTTCGGTCCGTGAAATTCGTCAAAACTTCTACAACCCTGGCGCATGTTCAGAGTCCTCGGAGGACTTACATCTTCTTTGTCAGATTCATTGTCTGAGTGGCTACTAAAGCCTGAAACATAGGACCGCCAATCCTCATCTACCTTCGAAACATCATCATGAGAACCTTCTCTCCTCAACTCTCCAGGTTCCAACTCCTCCTCCTCATTCTTCTTCTTCTTCAGGTTATTCATCTCCTCATCACCTAACAATTCTGCCTTATTAGCCCATCGGGAAGCTCTTAATTTCCTCTTAGTTGACATATCATCATCATGTAGGGCCTTTTTCTCTTCCTCGACCTCAGGCTCCAATTGAGGCAGCACTGTTGTAGATTGAGAAGGTACATCTATTGCCTCATCAACTCTCTTAACCAGAGGCTGCCTTTCGGAATCCTGAACTGCATAATCTTGAATGACTGAACTATTTATGCGACCATCAGGTTTGGTCGAATCAGGCAAAATGTTAGATTCAGCAGGAGGAGGATTAGTCCTCCTAGACTTAACTATTCGAGTTATTCTCTCATCACCTCCATCTCTATCCCACCATAAAATTGGAGAAAACTTAAATTTGCGCTTTCCATTCTCAATCTTCTTGAGTGATTCAGAGTCAATTTCACCTCCTCCATTGTCACTTGCACTAGATATTTCCCCTGGCTCTCTTGAACCTGAAACCTTAACATCCTCCTTTTTCTGCCTAAGTCTAAACCTATCTCGAGGGTTCTGGTCTCGCTCACGAGACCTTTGCCCTCGCCCCCTATAGTAATCTTGATCACCCTTTACAAATTTACCACCATAATATCCCCTGAAATCCCCGCGTCTCCTGGCCGCCATGATTTGCATGCTTTAAGTACTCCCAACAACAAATGTGGGTTTTTAACTAAAAAAACTATAAAGTTTAGTTCCACCGAATCAAAATATATGTGAAAAAACCAAAAAAAAAAAGAAAAGAAGAAGAACAAATTAATATAATTAAAAGACAAAAAGAAACCCTAATGTCACACCTGAGGCGCGGAATTTCATCATGTAATTGTTGAAAATTGATTAACATTCGGAAAAAAAAAAAAGCCTTCAAGATCACCGATGGTCCGCCGGAAGAAGACAAATTCTCCAACAAAACCTGAAAATTTTGTGTTGTGAAAGAAAAGAAATTTGGGTACGTCCCGATTGTTTTATTGTTATTTTTTTTCCTTTTAGGCACAAAGAAAGCCAAATTTTGGCCGTATAACCACTATTTATAGGGAAAGTTAGTCGGCCAAAGTAAAACTGGAAAAGGAACCAATTTGCACCAAAACCAACACTAATAATAAAATAATGCTCCATTAAGTTTATTCCTTAAAACTAATTTCAATGATTATGATTATATTAATATAGTTTGTCCAATAAAGACATATTAAGAGAAAATTCAATTTGGATACAAGTAATTTTTTTTTTTCTCTTATGCCCTTGCACTTTTTTTTTCAAAAAGATTCGCGAACCACGATTCTAAATACTCTCTCTCTCTCTCACTGTATTCTAAAATTATTGTCTGAATTCTAATTTTTTATTCAATTTGTTTTAAAAGTGAAAATTTAAAATAGATAATAATTTCACCTCACAGATTTGTGAACTTCCTTTTTCTCATATTGAGGGCGCACGCTATAATAGGCCAAAAACAAAAGCACTTCAACTCTTAGTTAAAACTTGATCGATCTTTGACCACATTCATGAGAAGTATGAAGTTGAACACTTGAATTACATTTTCCTGCACACAGAAACAGAAACCGTGAAGAGAGAAACATCATGTTGAGTCACACTTTTTCATCAACTCGTCTCTGATTCAGATGTGGTATGATTATGATTGTTGTGGTAAATACATCCTTTCCAAGTTTGCGAAAACTTAAATGAGCAATGTGTCACAAAGCACTGTAATTGGATTGGGTTGATTTGTGCCGGTAGCAGGTTGCTCGAACAACTATTCGTTTCTAAAAAATAAAAAAATAAAAAAAAATCAAAATCTGAAGTTTAGTAGTTGTGCAATGCAGTATCCCGGGGACATAAGCGAGGAAAACCCGCAGCAGGAACTGGACTATTTATTCTGGTATTCAAGCTCACACATCAGCAGCAACAGAGTACTGAGTAGCCATAGGTGGATATGATGAGTCAATAATGCAGAGCTATTGTATTTAACTATTTCTGTTCTAGGCCACGGACCACCTATGAATATGATGCATCACCAAAACTGGCATTTAACGTTGCGAATATTTGTCAGAATCCTTGAAATCCGCATAACTTCTTCTTCAGACCTATTATTAGATTTCTTCAAGCATCTCTTTTTTTAATCTTCTATTCTATGCTTCGGCTGTTTTTAGTGCCTCCTTATCTTGTTGGGAAAGTTTTGCTTACAGGAAGTAATCTATCTGGTTTGAATTTGGATTAGTCGGGAAAATAATTCAAACACCAGTGTATAGTACACCCGTTAAAAAAGGGTGTTATGGATGAAGAGAAATACTGGATGAAAAGAGAATGCTCAAAGAAGATGAAGCTAGAATATACAATTTAAAACCTATACAAGAGCATTTCTGACAACATTTGCAGCTTAAAGATCACAAGACAGTTAGGTAACCTAAGTACCTAACCTATATTATCCTGAATAGGGTCAAACTGTGTAACAGTGTTATTCTTGCTAAATGTGACCTGTAATTGTAAGCACAGAAGCAAACTTTTCATTGATCCATATGGCATGTGGTGAGCATTGTCTGAGATTGACATTCTGCAAATTTTTGGCACGGAAGCAATGGTAAAGAAAATGTGTATTTTGATTGTTAGTTCATCAATGTTGCAGACCAATATTGTGGTAATCAGAAAAAGAAAGAAAAAAGAAAAATGGCACAAAATTTGTGATTCAAGCAGGGCATTCAATATGTTTCAGAGCAGCTGGTTCAAATTGAATGGAAAGAATGATCAAAAACAAATCTACCACTAGCTAGCAAAATATGTTGAAAAAGAAAATAATCCTTCATACTAAATATCTTCCAAGCAATGAAATTCAGTATAAAAATTAACCAGATAGGCTTAAAGAAACAGAATTCATGGCTTCTTCTACTCCATCATCAAAACTTTCAAAATTTCTTGAACTAGTGATGCTGTTAACAGAGTTCAAAGAAAGAATCTACGGTTTCTACTCTCTCTATTCGTTCTTCCACGCATACAAAACCAATGAAAAATCAGGACCTGTTTGTTTCTTAGATTCACCATAACCTGCAGATGAAAGCAAAGAATGCACATAATACTCATCATCCCAGTTAGGACTTCTCCACAACTTCTCTGCTGATTGACAACTCCAAAACACAAAAACTGCATTTCCATAGCCAGCACTTCCAAAAAACCAATTATAAACATCCCATAAGACTTCCACAGGAAGACCATCCACCAAGATGGTGAAATTTCCCCTGAATTTCCAATGTATATGATTCACTTGCATCACCGGTTTACGATCAATATGTATCATAAGGGAAGGATCATCAATGTCATGAGTATCACACTCAATTTTGAGTTCATGAATTTGACCATTATCCCAGAATTGAGCTTTAGTACCATAAACCCTCTTGCCAAAAAGATGCTCCCTTTTTGAAACAAAGAATGGACTCGAATTTGAAGGGATTGCATTAGTCTTCTTCAGAGCTTCTTTCTTCAGATCCCCAACAAACAAAACAATCTCCCCTCTGCACACAACAGCAATATAATAACCCTCCAAAGGCTCTGGCCCAGATCCAAATGTTGCTGCAGAAAGGTCCCAGTACAAGTCAATTCTACTCGAATAAACCTCAAAACACTTGGACCCTTTTCTTTTTGAGAATAAAGAAGGCCTCACATCAACTTTACAGAGGCAACGATGAAACAAATCATCAATCTCTACACTAAGACAATGACCCATCAAGTTCCTACTCCAAACAATAGTAACATGGCAAGTTCTACCAAGCAATTTACACTGATGAATGCAAGTAACCAAATTCTGAGGAGAGGATCTACTTATACCTAAACTCTTGCCAGAAGCATCCGCAACTTGAACACCATTCTCACTGAAACAAGATGGGAAATCCCTCATCTTCTTTTCTGTTTCAATCCTTTTCAGAACATCCAAAGAAATCCCAACAATTTACACACCACAACTACCACCAGCGGCAAATAAAAATTTGATCTTTACTGGTAAAAATAGAAAAAGGGCTAAAATTTGGATGAGAAAAACCAACTCAGTTGATAGTGAAACAAAAGAACCAAACTTCAGAAGTTGGCATATTCAAGATTTGGGAGCAGTAATAATTCCAATGTAATGAGGAGGAAGAGAAGAAGAAGGGGAAGAAGTGAAACATGGTTTATAAGTACAAAGGAATCAGACTGTGTTTAAGGAAAGGACAAGTGGGAAAACTAGATTAGGGGAGGAAGGAGGGGCTAATATTGCGGATTGTGGGAATATGGAAGGAGGGGCCAAATCAATTTTTAGTTTTTCTTCTTTTTTTTTTTTGTCATTTTAGCTATGTATATTCCATTGGTGAATTACTGAAACTCCAGTTAATAATCCCCCGAGAAAATAATTGAGAATATGGAAGGAAAAGATTATAAAGAGATCGCATGCTTACAAAAAGCAGCGTAATTTGTGAATCCTATGTTGGAAAAAGCATATTTGTGTTGATTTTTTATTTATCTATTTTTTTACTTGGGGCCAAATTCTTTTATTTTCCTACTGGGTTGATACATAGAGGCATTAAAAGGAAACTCAGGATAGACGAAAACTGTCAAATTAATTACAGCAATAATAATATGACAGTTTGTCACAACATTTGATGACTGGAAAACTTCCTAGAAATTACTCTATATATATATATATATATATATATATATATATCAATCAAAGTCTGATTAAGATGAACTCTGAAAGTAAATTTTTCCCAATATCATAAGATCAATTAGGATCTCCATAAGAAAATTCACTAGTTCAATTTTTACCAAAAATAGATAGACACAGCAACTAATTCTTTTTCCATATCGTAAAATCAATTAAAATTTTGATAAGAAAATTCACGAGTACGATTTTTACTGATAGAATATATTAACAGTTTATAAACAATTCTCTTATATTTATTCTTAAAATCTACTCTTTCCATCTTAGAATTATTATCTATTTTAAATTTTTTATTTTAGTACAGATTGAATTAAAAATAAAAAATTTAAACTCAACAATAATTGGGGAAGGAAGAAGTAAATGGTATTGCACTAATGCATTGAGGTCACGTCACGGACTGCAACTATTATTGTAAATGCTAATGGTA
The DNA here is from genome assembly GCA_949775105.1 of Oldenlandia corymbosa var. corymbosa. Lineage (NCBI taxonomy): Eukaryota > Viridiplantae > Streptophyta > Magnoliopsida > Gentianales > Rubiaceae > Oldenlandia > Oldenlandia corymbosa. Next base: position 14,557,138 of record OX459126.1, on the reverse strand, counting down.
AATAAGCTTTTGACTCAAACAGAGTATGGTCAAGAGAAACCTGAACTGAAGACAATTTCTTATCCACAAGATCTGATAATGCATTTTTGCATGAATCATGTGCCAAACACTTGGGACTAATGTTTTGTGTAGGCAACCAAAATAAGCTGCTGTCATGTCTTGTTGGATTTAAACAAGCAAATCCCTGATAACCATATCTGTTATCATGAACTAATTTAGGCTTTGGTTAGGACAAGACTTCAGATTTCATATACAAAATAAAAAATAAAAAAAAAGCATAATTGTGCTGTCCATTATCATATATAGAAGCTACTAGCTAGGCTATATTATTGTTGTCTTCTTTCTTTTTAGCACTTAATTCAGGGATCAATTTATGTTCCTAAAACCTAAACCTCAAAATAAGTTTGTTTAGTTGAAACAATAGTAATAAATTAAGAGGATGAACTAACTAACGCGTCTCTTGTTAGATCTTACTTTGGAGGTTCTAATGTTACTATTACTCCGTTTATTTTAAAATAAGTGTCATTTTTTAGACTTTTCTTCAAAATTAACTAGTCGGACCTTTATTATGAAGCATGAAATGAGTACATTTACAATTATAAGTGATTGTTCAGCCTATTACACGAGAAGGAGTATTTAAAATACTTCCTCCATTCCAAAATAAGTGTCGTTTTAGTAAAATAGAGAAATTTCAAAATAAGTGTTGTTCTCATATTTCAATGCACTTTTTGTCAAAAGTTTCCAAAATTACCCTCAAAAGAGTTGATGCTATTAGTGGACAATTTTATAATGGGGTTGGTTGAGGAAATTCAAGTAATTTTATTACTTTATTTAAGAGTTTCAAAAATTATGTGCAAAGTGTAGGACGACATTTATTTTAGAACGGAGGGAGTACAAAATTTCGTTAAAAGTTTAGTCAATGTGCAATACAATGTAACTACATTTTAAGGGTCCCAAAATTTCACAAGAACTTCTTGAGAGTAGAGAGTGGTCAAAGTAAATTGCTTCAAAGAGACAAAAGTTGAAATTGTAATATATTGAAAACTTGCAATTGCAACTAACAGAACCCCATAATAACTGTTTTCTTGTGTTTATATAAAAAATAAAAATAAAAATGGAGATTGAATTTGCGTAGGTGTAACACAAGGCAATGCGTGCGGGCAACAAAATTATGAGAAATGTATTGCCCCAATTATCATAATCCCTTAGCTCTCAACTTTTCCAAAAGTTGGATCCAAAGTCTTTACCTCTTTTTCCCTTAAGTCTTGAGTAAGTACGGGGCAGTTCTCATATTGACATTCCACTGACGTCAAAATGCTTCTTTTTATCATTATATTAAAAAAAACAATTAACTAAAAGTTTTTGCCTGATCGCAATATATTAGTTTAAACAGAATAATTATTTTGAGACGATAAAGTACTAATCATATTGATAATGATACTCCTACATATGATGTAAACAATTAACTAAAAATCCCCAAACATTTTTCTGTGTTCCAAAGGGTCAAAAAGTGGTCTGTGTATGAGACAAAAACCTGCCCAGGAGAATGGACATCTACAAGACTACAACTACAACAGAAGAAGAATATCGGAGTTGGAGAATAAGAAATCTGAAATCTTGGGGGGTGGGTGGTCATGATCATGATGTATTTTTCACTATTTTTCATTCACATGCCAACCAAAAAAAGTTGGGAAATTGAGAGCTGTTCTGCAGTTAAAGCTGTTTGCTTTTTTCATAACTTTTGTTTTCCCTCCCTTTCCCACTACCACTCTTTTTTTTTTTTTATTATGTATAAACAAATTGGGTGCATATCTGTAAACTCCAATCTCTGTATTTTTATATCATCGCGTATTTGAGTTTGTCCCCTTTTTCTCAAATACAAAACAAGGGGGAAAATCGATGCACTTAAATTGAAACATTTTTTTTTTCTCTTGTAATATCATAAATTTTTCCCGAGATAAATAAATCCACACTTAACATCTAACTTGCAAATTAGAGTTAAAAATAAACCACTGTAAATTCGCCCCTGCATATCCTAACTCTAGACATTATCAAGTAACTCCATACGTTCATAAGAGTTCTTACCAGAAGTAAATTAACTTACATTCATTATAATAACTTGCAAATTATAGTGAACGGTAAATTATTTGGCGTTGATAAACTAATTGGGGCAGACTTACTGGTAAGACAAAATTGATTTAGTTGTTGTGGAATTTGCTAATTCATGATGTAATGGGATGTCATATCCTCGAAATGTAATATTTTACCATTAGACTTTATGTCTCTTTCTTCATAACAAAAAAGTTTATTTTCACGGCACCCACCTCTTTAGCCCTCTTTTTTTTTTTTTAACCATAAAAATTAATCATCAAAGACAGATAATTAACTTATAGTATTTAGGTGTGGGCATGCATTTTAATTCAGGAAAAAAATGTGAAGTAATTTAATTTATTTCCATCAACAATTATTGTTTTTTTTTCCTCCCCATATTGGTTCTGCCCTTACTAATTTGTGCATGTGACGCCTACTGAGATTTCTTCCCTTTTTTGGGGGGCTGGCAAATCATTGCAATTAAATTTGCTGGGAAGACGTATAATAGAAGCATATATAATTAATTAAAAAATAATTACTAGAATCAGTAAGAAGCTTCTGTCTTGCTGTCTTGTTGTGACACATAATCTACTTATTCTGCAAGTTTAAACTAATTGATTATAATTGCGAATTTACATCTCATCAGTTTGATCTTCTTCCTAGTCTAGTTTTAATTATTCTGTTGGGCTGTACGAAAGATTCTTTTGTGACTGACAAATATTATTCCTTGTTTCTGCTTTCTGCAATATATTTACCGTTATAGCATTCATTTACCGAGGAAACAATAAATACATTGGTTCTACCGTTGTAGTATTCATTTACCGAAAATGCCTTCAAATGTACCGCGGTGAAATACTCCTTAAAATGGTCTCCAACATTAGGATCAATTCTCTCTTAATTTTTATTGTTGTATGGACTTGTTCGGATAAACTCACTTTTTATAGTCGTGACTTAAGCTACTGAGAAATTATCGCAGCATATGGTTTGTCCTTATGTTTTTCGATAACTAATCACGTCCAAATAATCAAATCTAAATAATACATAAATTAACTACAGTTACACTGAATAAGTTATTTATTAATTCCTAAACTTTTATTCAAAATGCAAATTTCCCGTTGGTCCCACTATAGAAGAAATAAGAAAGTTATGGACGAGAAAACTCATTCATTACTACTGGTAGTTCAATCCAAAGACAAAAAGGCCTTGCTGACAATGCAGGGAATGCTGTTAATGGCACACAGATTGCCACAAACCCATGAACTTTTTGTTTGGGCTTCGGAGCTGTACAATATAGCTATAAAGAAGAATAGGCCCAAGAGAGAAACCATAAGATAGGCTTTTAAGGATAGATTTAAGTATAGGATTATAGAACCGCTTTAAATCAATTTGTCAATTGTCCTCCAGTCTATCAAAACACCTTCTTTTTCTTTTTTTGAAAATTATCAAAACACCTTCAGTGAAGCGATTAATCACTTTTTTGGTGGCGAATGTACAATGTTATATGCACAACAAAGGGGAAAAATAATTTTTTAAAAAAACTTAAGAGATCGAGATTAGGGGCATTGTAATTCATCGAGTTTATGTTATCACTGTCGACATTTTCTTTATTTTCAACTTAGCGAGATTCATTGAGTGATGATGGTCTCATTCATCCGAACTAACACGTCAAGTATATTTAAATTTGAACATGAACAGGCATTTATACGTCAAAAGCTTTTCACACATTGAACTACTTACATCTCCAAACAACTAAATTAGTCCTTGTCGACCAAGGCTAAACCATGTAACATAAAAACAAGATTAACACGATGTTGAACATGACTTCCTGATTTATAATCCTGACCCACCAAAAGTACAAAAAGCTGGGGAAAATGGAAAGAAACATTATGAGAAGTCAATTACAAGTCACTTCCCTCTTCTTCTATGCTCTCAAGTTCAACCACCAAGTCCACTTCTCAGGGCCCCCAAGCCAGCTCTATCGATCTCCAAACTCCAAACCAGAGAAATAACAAACACAAAAGAAAGATAAAATACAAAAACTAGACAGAAAATACGACGACCAAAGTTAACTGTAAACTGTAAACTGTCCAAATTCTCTCACGTGTGCTTACCAGGAGTCGTACGTAGCTCCCCACGTAGGACAGATCAAAGGAACTTCCCCACGTGAGAATACGACGAAGTTAACGTCATTTTTCTAATTTTAAAATAAATGCCCCCATCCCATCCCATCCATCAGTCTCTTCATCTTCATAATCACAAAGTGTGGTTGATTTGAGGAAGCAGAGCAGAAGAAAACAGAGAGAGAGCCACAGAAGAGGAGAAAGAAGAAACAAAGGAAAATGCCCAAAAGAAAATGCTGTCATCTTTTGTTCCTTGTGTTTGTTTTCTTCTTCTTCCACAGTCCAAGAAGACTAATAATAATCCAAGCACAAGCAATCCAAATCCAGGACCAATTAGACCAGCAAGTTCTCAGCCAAAATGATCTTCTCGCATTGCAACAAATCAAAAACAGCCTCAGGGATGTTATAATTCGGCCCGGCTCTGCCGCCAGGTTCTTCGAAAGCTGGGATTTTTCCTCTCAAGATCCTTGCTCCACATTCGCCGGCATTACCTGTTCCTCCCCGTTAACGCTCATTCCCCGGCGTGTCACTTCCCTGATTCTGGGTACCGGCTTATCGGACTCCCGCGGCCTGGCCGGAACACTCTCTTCCGCCATTTCGAGTCTCACCGAGCTCAATCAGCTGGTTCTTAACCCCGGCATTGTCACCGGCAACATCCCTTTCCAATTGGGTTCGCTCAGAAACCTCCGGGTCATTTCCCTCACCAACAATCGGTTAACCGGGCCAATTCCGGCATCGATTTTCGCCTTACAAAACCTCCACACTCTGGATTTGAGCAACAATCAGCTCTCCGGTTCAATCCTGCCGAGCATTTCCAACATGGTTGAGCTCAGGGTTCTGGTTTTATCCTCAAACCGGCTGACCGGACAGATCCCGGCGAGTCTGCCGACAAATCTGCTCCACCTGGACCTGAAAGCAAACGGGTTCTCGGGAACGTTGCCAGAGGAGATGCCGCCGTCACTCCGGTATTTGTCGGCGTCCGGTAATTCCCTGTGGGGCCCGCTCAACGGGCTAGAATCGCTATCAGAGTTAGTGTACCTCGACTTAAGCGTGAACCGCTTCAGTGGGCCCATCCCGGAATCACTCTTCCGCTCCTCCCCGACACTGTCATCAATTCTCCTCCAACGGAATAATTTCTCAGGTGGGGTCCAACAAAGAAGCAGCACGAGTATGGCGTCACCGTCATCATCATACGGCGTGGGGTCCACAGTCGACCTGAGCCACAACATGCTGACCGGAGGGCTGCCGGCGGGGAACCTGTTCGGCGGAGTGGAGACCCTGTTGCTGAATAACAACAGGTTTACAGGGGAAGTGCCCAGAGAGTACATCGAAAACGTGGTCAGTGGAAGGACTAAAACGCTGTATTTGCAGCACAATTACTTGTCGGAGTTTCCCAACATTTCGTGGTCGGATTTGAAGCTGCCGGACTCGGCGTCATTGTGCTTATCTTATAATTGCATGGTACCACCACCCCCTTTTGTGGGGCTGACGGCATGCCCTGCTAGTGCCGGCCGACAGCTTTCTAGGCCTGCTTATCAATGCTCCCCCACCGGATGATGATGATGAGATGTAATTGTAGAGTAGTTCACACTTCACAGAGAGAAGAATCAAAGTGGAACTCAAAGTACAGAATTTTACATAATTACTATACACCCATCTTTTACATTTTGTATTGGTCTTTCCATTGTCCTTTTTCCAGTTTGCTTGTAATTTTTGTTGATTATAGTCTTCAAAACTTGTATGTTGACACAAAGTGTACTAAGAAAGTGAAATAGAATATAGTATAAAGTGGTGAGTGTTTACTGTCATTTGACTCATCCTCCATCGTTTTCATTATTATGATTCAGAACCCACACAAAGAACAGTCTTTAAGGTTGCCACCTGATGTTCCTTTCAAGCAACTGCTGCTAGCTGTCTTTGTATGTGAAACACCGGGATCATCAATATGATCAAGATTTGGTAAAGATGATAGATGGTCGAAGCCTGAATCGATTGCAGCTAATAAACCTTTTGATATCCAAGATACATAATCCAAACACTAATGAAACCAACAAAAATGCGTTATGCAGAGTTATATCAACAGTTTGAAACTGCAGGAGTTTGTCTCAATGTTATGCACAACCAAACACAAGGAAACCATATTAACACCAGCCAAACAAATAAAAGGCGAATCACTCCGCCAACTATGATAACACATGAAATTTTACAATAAGTAGGAGATTGAGAGATTCTTTTGACAATGACTCTCTCTCAGCCAAAATGACAATCTGTCTCTTGCTAGTAGGTTTACGGCATAACAATTGTCATTCAAGACTAAAAGAGCTCTCTATTGGCTTTCAAAATAACTCTAAATTGACACAATTTAGGATGTGGCAATAACATAGTGAAGTCTCCTTTTATCATTCTAGCAGCATTTATTGGTTCAAATCCAGTTATGATTAGTCATCAGAGACGAGAAACTAGACCTCTTTAGCATACCTGGTAATTGACTTCCTTCCATTTCAAACCACTGCAGTATGAATCTCTGTATGTACCAAATTAGACCAATTAGGAGTATGAGCTGACAAGAAGTTAAAACATACAAGTATTCTCTGATTGTTTATGGCTTCCTATCATTGAGAGAATGAACAATTAAACGAGAGATTTCAACAGCAATCTCTCAGAACTAAAATCTAACCATTTTGAACCTTTAATCAGACGCAGAAAAAGCTAACATTTTAATCATTGTCAATTTAAACCATGAAGGCATGAACAAATCGCAAAAATCTGGGTGAAAGTAATAGCACCAATGACCAATTCACATTCAGATATAATCAAACTAAAAATTACATACATTAATCAATTAAGGCCCAACCAGATTCACCCCATTTTCATGGCTATTGGCTAATAATAATTCCTCTATTCAAAACTCAAAAGATTCAAACAGGGGTACCATATCAACATACAGAGACTTAAAAATTAAAACGAAAACACTAACTACTTGGAAGCCATAACCGAAGCAGCACTAGCCTCTTCTTCGCCGGCAGTAGAAGCAGCCGCCTCCAGCTTTATTCGAGCATCCCGTAACATTTCAGCAACTTGGCTCTCAGAGTATCCATGATCAACAAGTTTCTCCTCGAGAATAAGGAGTTTCAGCTCAATCTGGCGTTGGCGATCGTGCTCGAGGATTTCTTTATTGGGTTCCCGGGCAGTTACATGATCGATGATCGACGGCGAGGGATCCGCCGCCGCCGCCGCTCTGTTCGGTTTTGGCTTCACGGAGAACTTGTTGGTCTGAATATGTCCGGTTGTGCCCGATCCCCTCGACGTCTGAAGGCCTATTCCGTTGTACATATTGGATTAAATCCTAGGTTTTGGCTTCAATTTTCTGGATTGATTTTCTGAAACAGTTTCCACAATAATAATCTTTCTTTGATTTAATTTCTGCTATATTTATAGCTTTTCCCAAAACCCATCCCGGTTCGGGATTGCATTACGAGTTACGACAAGTCGACAACAGGTGGGGAAATATCAACTTGTTGGTCCGTAAATAACAAGTCATTTTGACCATAAATAATGGGCTAAAGAGCCCATAGGCCTATGGCGGTAACAAAATGTTAGGAATTGGACTATTGATCAATCTATCTACATTCTATATCTATAGTACTTAATTAAAGTAGTAAACAAAAAGGACATGTGTCAGCACCACAATGAAAATCTTCCCGCCAAAAACCATTTCCAGTACAAAATCACTTTTGACACGTGGCATTCTAACTAATCAGAAAAAAAGATACAATAGATAAGTACATAAATCCCTTAATTATAGCTACATAAAAATAACTTAATTATAATTACATATAATCCTTTAAAACAACAATATTTAGTTGATAAAATCAAATACTAGAAAATCCCCTTTAAATCAAGTGAAACACCAGTAATGTCTTCCCAATCCCCAATTTTAAAGAATCTCTTCCATTCCGCTCCTCTCTCACACCCGAGTCTTTAAATCAATTACTTAAAATCTGACATCAATTAGTAATCCATATCTTTCTACAACAGAGAAAAAATAAGCTGTCATGAAAAAATTTGATTTTTTAAGGATGATTTTTTTTATTCTTCTGTTGTAGATATTGGTTTATAATTTATGTAAACCCGGGCATAAGTTAACTATTATAAATTAATGTTGTAAATCTGCGCATAGATTTATGTGTAATAGCTCACTTTCTGTCCTTTCAATCGATTTTTTATTCTTCTAATTTTTTTTATTCTTTTAAGAATGATTCGTATTTTTTATTTAATCAATTTTAAAATAGAGGTGACACCCCGGGTATTCGTCCGGGGCAAGCATCTAGTATCCTATTAAAATACCTGTCCAAGTGATAATTTTTGTTGATGTGTCGCACTCTTGTGCGTTATTTTTCCGCCAAAAATAAATACTACTATTTTTGGAAATTAAAAAAAAAGAACTAACAGTCCCTTAAACTAATGAAATTCTAGCAACAATTCTTCCTAATTTCACTAAATTAATGTTTCACTTCTTCTTCAATATACATACTCATTTCAACCCCTTAAAAACTGAATGCACATAATAATTTCTATTAATGTTACGGATATAATATCCATACCCCTCCATAAAATCTACCTTTTTGGCTAAACAAAAAATCATATTTTTGAATGTACGAAATTTTACCCCTTAATCACGCATAAATTTTAAATTTCACAAATAGTAATATCCATATCCCTAGTTAAAATTCACTCTTTGGCCAAAAGTTCTCAAATTTTATTTATTATGTCATTGCCAAATTTTAAACCTTGTGACACTCGTACAATATAGGAAGAGAAAAGGTGTGACATTTTTATGCAAAAAAAAAAAAAACGCTATTTATGGTATACAAAAAAAAATTAAAATTGTACGAGCTAACATTACGCAAAAAAATTAAACAAAATATTCTCTTCATAATCAACTGTAGTGACTCTAATGTTACAAACTAATTCCTTTTATCAATAAAATTTTATAATTGTACAAGATCAACAAGAGCATGTTATCATCCAAAAGATATTGTTTTACAAGACGAATGAATATGCAATCTTTGTACATAGTTTATCGATTTATTTGGTATTTTTTATAATCTTTGAATTATTTAAGCATATAGTTTCAAAACACAATCTCAACATTTTCGGTTAATAATAAACTACATCATCTTATTGTACTTGTATCTTTATTCATGGGGTATTTTAATTATAGAGTTTAATTTCATTTTACGAAAATATGATAATTTAAGTTATTGAATTTTTCTTTTATATTTTTATAATTATGAAAATGATATAAAATTATTAATTTCCGTACAAAGCACGAGATGTAAGCCAGTTCATCCAATATTTGGGTTACTCTTTCTTTTCTTTTCCTTTTTGGAAAAAAAAAAAGAAATTCAACATAAGGTCATCCATCAATAATATATCAATATTTTCATTTATTCCCTCCAAAAAAAATAATCAACTTCCAATTTTGATCAAAAGGGAAAACATAAAAAGTTTTAAGAAATGAAGTAGTCCGTCCTCAAAAGGGGGAAAAAAGAAACAAAGAAGATACAGACACCATGTAATGGAGTAGTTCCTCCTTTAAAGACTGTTTTAAAATTTGATTATATCGTTTTTTTTTTACTTTAGCAAGTTGTGGTTGAAAAATCCCTCAAAGCAATTTCATTGACAAAAATTTCTAGAATGGAGAGGATGATTTCGAAGGGAATTCTAATCGCTCTCGTCGCTGTCAGAAAATGGCACGCGGCGGAGTTAGACATGGTCATTTGGCACACGACGATGGAAATGATGATAGCAAACTCAAGATTCGTGATTCCGTCAAGTAGACTAGAGATGATGTCAATCAATTTCCGTCGGGTTTGAAGAAGAATGAGGTTGTACCTCCCCTATTGCAGGACATTGATCTCGAAAATTAAAATCTATTATTACATAATGTTAATTCTAATCCATCTCAAGCCGACTGTCATGTGAGCACACCTACCACAATAGCCATGTATACCTGTCTGAATATAAACTCAGGTAATGACATTCTCGTCATCATGAGTTTTCTTGTGACGGGAAATAAAATGAACGTGATCTCACCAGTTATTTTTTGTTAGGGGTCCACTAGGACGGTTTTAGGCAGCGTGTTATGGATGTGGACGGAATACTGTATGGATCTAGGAAGTCAAAAATCGGCCAGATTTATGATGAAACTTCTCTCCTTAGCCATACTTATTATGGCGTGTTTATTCATAATGTTTCACACTTTTGATTTTCTCCCTGTTTGGGGGAGAATCTTACCCCATCTTGGTGTTGCTCTCATCACTTATATTTCTAATCTTTAAGAGTTTAGAAAGCTAGTTTCAACTATTTTGAACTTCAAGTACTTATTAAGTTCGTAGAACTTTGTTGTTACTCATGTTGAACCTTCAATGACTTCTAATAATTTTGTATAAAGTAAAAAAATTAAAGAGAAAGACCATGTAATTCTAACTCTAAACACGATTTACATTGAAATCAAAAGGTGACTTTATCTTTAGTTTTTTTAAAAAATTTTATTCTAAATATCACCGAGGTATTGTCTGATATCACTAGTTGAAGGCGACATTGAAAGAGTGACATCAAAAATATTTCTTCAGAAGAAACGCAAACGATATTTATATGAAGTTATGTGAAGGAAGTGAAACAAAAAATATATTGTAAAAGCCCATAAACTTAAAATTGGAAATAATAATAATAATAATAATAATAATAATAATAATATTAATATTAATATTAAAAGACTAAAATTGAAAGTGATAGAGAAAATAAGTTGAGAAGATCAAAAAACTAACATTAAAAGGGGAAAAATTAATCATTAAAATTTGTGATGAAGAAGATAAATTGTGAAGATAAAAAAATAATATTAAAGGGATAACTTCATGTTTTGTAATTTTTTAATTATAAAATTGACACAAGTGTAACAAAATCTACCAAAGCTTATAAGTATATAAAGTAATCAAAATCTCTAATTATATCGGCATTGTTGTTTTTGTTATATAAATTTAATGAAATTTGAACTTGAGCACGTACTCTAGAGTCGAGACATTGTATTTCAATAATACTATTTATGTTAGATGTAAATGTAAAAAAAAAAATTATAATTAAATTTGGGGTTTAAAGTTTATCGAAAACATTTATAAAGAATTGAGGCAGAAGAGTTGTCAAAACTTGCTTTCCAAAAGGATAAGAGAGATTTGAATTTCTCCCATGCATCCGCTACTCTTTTTTCTTCTTTTTTTTTAAAAACATTGTAGATGATAATAGTTTGTCACTAGAGGTTTAGTAAACCTCTAATCTTACCAAAAAAAAAAAAAACTATTTATAGAGTTAGATACTAAAACTAAAACTTCATTTATATTATCCATTTTAGGAATTCAGTATTAAACTACATTATCAAATGAAATTGAACTTCGTTAATAATTTCAAGTGATTGTCCTTGATATGGAATGATTGGAATCATCATCCCTACTACAGAAACAAGTGGCCTGTCTAGGTATCGCCTCCCAATGCCTCCATTTCCCACTTAAATCAATGTGTTATTTTCTTGTCTTTTTGAGATTTGTTGTATTTCAAGTAGAAGTGCTTCTATCCTCATACCTATTACCCAGTTGTACGATTTTGTACATCTTAATGGTTTATAAATTGAATAGTTTAAATTTTCGATCTTTAGTATAAATTGAACTAAAAGTGAAAATCTAGTTACACATTAATTTTGGGATATATGGAATACTTAAATTGTCATTATGTGTTAATATACTGGGATAACTTTGTAAATATCTTGACCCCCAGGTCCTGAAGAAGTTGGGAATATTTTATAAATGTTGTTGTTTCAAATTATTTACCGATTCAACTTAAGAAATCCAGTGTAATTAAACATCTGATGATATAATTTTTGGTAATATTAGTAAGGATAAGAAACCATGATCTTGTATAATTGATGTTGATATTGCTCCTTATGAACATAATATTTATCCATTGTATCTATCTTTATTTATAGTCTATTCTTTGTAATTTTTAAGTCAATTATTTTTATAAATGACACCATTCCAACATACACACACAAAAAAAAAAGAATACTCATGATATTACAAAAATAAAATAAAATGGAAAGCTCATGATATTTCGGGTTATATCTAATTTCCAATGAAGGAGAATTTCGAATCCAGAATCTCCAATTGTTGTCTTCTATATAGAGTTTTCAAAGTAGAAAGAACAGAGAGAGGTTTTATCTCTCTAACTTTTTTCCTTCTCTCTATAAGAAAAAATTCTCTCAAATTTTTCTCTCCCTTCTCCCCTATCCTCCATTAATGGTGGATAGGGGATCTCATAAATTTTAATTTTCTTTCTTTTTTTACTATTTGGTATGCTCTTCCTTTGTGGAAGTTTTAGTTCCCCCATTATTGGTGGGTTTTGCTCTTCCTTCATGGAAGTCCGGATGTCTCATTTTGAGACTTTCGGTTTCCCTTTTAGGAATATTTTTTTCTTTTGTGCGCGGTGTGATAGTTTTCAACAGATCTGAAGATGACGAAGGAGATCTATGGCTCATTAAAGAAGGCAATGATGAACATATAGTTTAAATGGTAACAAATGAATGGAAGACTTTAGATCAGAGACTTCTAGACAATATAGATCTGAGTTTTAAAGCCAGATCTGCAGTTTTAGTCTTATATTAGATTATAATTGAAGTTCATTTGTTAGAATGTTGGTTCTCTTTGTATTTCTTCTTGTGTTATGTCTTTCCTATATGCAGTGATGTTGGTTCAGTCTTACCAAATTAGCTTAGCCTAGCTCTGTACACAGAATTGAGTTTAACTTTTGTTCTATAATTAGGTATAACGTGAATGGTAGACTATTTTAGCTCAATTGTAAATTGTTGTATTCTCAACTCTTATGGTTGATTACATTTGATTTTATTTTATAAAATGATTATCGCTTTTGAAAAAAAAACAAATAGAGTTTTCAAAGTGATTGTCCACAGTGACGCCTACAATCATGAGAACTTCGGTAGTTCATATAGATAAAGAGAGATTATTTGAATTAACTGTTAAATATCATTTCAATTTTTTTTTTAAAACCGTTAATGTTAGTTAAGTCCATGGAGTTTGATCAATGCTCGATGCTCTATGATTCAAGTTTAATTGAAACAAGATTTGACCCATATCCTGTATTCTTGTTTCTTGCATCCTCATTCAAATCAATTTTGACAATTCGAAACCAATATGCACAAAACAATCAAAGTTGTACACATTATTTTTTGGGTGCTACAAATAAAAGGCAAAATGGCTAAGTTGATATTAAAACATCTCAGCAACTCTTGTTCGATATATCTTAATCTTCAAACCACTGTACGATAATCAAGTACAAAATCAACTTTACAAGCATGCATAAAATTTACTTCCAAGTGAAATTTTTTTGGTAAAAGGTTTCCTAGTTAAGTCTACAAAATCACGTGAGCTGAATCTAACAAATTCATTTAGAAGGCCCATCATATACATTTGCCGAATATATTTCATCAAAAGAACTGAAATTACTGAATGGAATCCATATTTGCATTTGGGTTGAATCAAACTCTACTTTTTAACTAGGAAACTTGACTTCAAACTTTCAAGAAACTACAGATATCTCATAAGCAACAAAGAACTTTTTTGAATAATGTCCAATGCATATGGAAACAAACAGAAGGGATCAATGAGGTCAGAGCTCTGAGTTTCTCAAGTGACTGGAATGAGTATTTTTGCAGAAAATATGCAAAGGATTTTCAAAATTATTCGTCAGCCAACCCATCCTGAAATTTTGATTCTTCATATGCCAAAAAGAAGGTACTTCCATTCGTGAAAAAAGACCTTAATTCGTACTTGAGTTGAATGATCGAATCAGCGAAAACTCTACGTAAGAATAGAGTGAACATACATAGTGTCAGTGTACCAGGATATAGTAGGCTTTTGCGATTTTGTCAATATCAAACAAACAACAGCTTACAGACAAATTAGTAGTAGTACTTATGCGAATTACAAATTATTCAACCTTCAGACTTGATTGATTTTATAATTATTTCTCTAATTACAGTCCCGATTAATATAAATATTGTACAACATACTTCAATTTGTAGTATAAGCCATACTTAAACAAACTAATGAAGTCTCCCGCTTTACTACAATTCTATTTCTTGCATTTTAGCCAGGCTAGAATATAGTGTACCCCTGCTAGAATATAGTCTCCCGTTTTACTGCATGTCTTTACCACAATTACTGCAGAAATATTTGGACATTTGATTTTTTTCTTCCTGGTAGCGCTCAAGCTATTTCAAAAAAAAAAAAAAAAAAAACCATTTGCTAATTTCTTTGGGTTAGTTAACTTACTTTGAGTTTATCTAATACAAGAGCCCTTCTCTTTTGAATTTTTTCGCGACCAACTTCAACCTGGCATACCTAAACGTTAAAATATATTACTTTCATCCTGAAATTATTGTCCCGTTTAAATATTACATTTTCAGTTCAAATTGTATTAAAAGTAAAATCTCACTTATTACGCATCATCAACTTGGCCAACTTTTGTTTAGGATACAATAGAGAGTTTAATCATAGTAGTCCTTCACTACACTTTTATCCTACCTAATTACTTTGATAATATAGTATGTTCTATGAATTCCGAAAATAAATTTAGGCAAGACCGATCACTTAATGGTGGATCTACGAATGTTAGACTCACGTTAGAAGATAATATAAATATTGTTCCAAGCCATTGAAATTAAATAAGATTATGTACAAAAGAAGAAAAAAAAAATAAAAGAGAGAGGTAATTAGCTAGCTAGCTAATATTCTAAAACTTATGTAGTCAAGTTCAACCATCATCGAAAAACCTTGATAGCAGGAGGACAAATACTAAAATCCATAGCAAGATATTACATTATGGTAGTATTTCATACTTTTGTTTGAATGTGCATCATGTCTCAATTTCCAAGACAATTTCACACCTCCCAACCATCTCAATCTCCCTTCTATCATCACCAAAGTAACACTTAATTAAAAGAATATCTTTTTGTCAGCTCCGTGAAAGCATCTCATTTTTGACTTTCTTTTTTTTTCATTGAGTTTTTTCGCATACAACAATAGCACAAAGACGCATATTCCCGTCTTACACCCTCTGCCATCGTTGACAGGCCTCCCAATTAACACAGCGGAAATATGAAAATTTGACCATATCACTACACCACAAAATGTCAATAACAATCCAACAAAAAAGTCCCAATTATTTTATCTCTATTTAGAAATTTTTTTCGTCCCAAACTAGTTAAACAATATGTTATAGTACAAACAATGTAAAAAGAACCCCAGAGATTCTCATCTCGTAACCAAAATGGAACGAAGAAAAAGAAAATGGATTTAGAGTTTAATGTTTTCGAAAGGGATGTTGACTTTTTTAGAGGAGAAGCAATGATTTCCAATGTGGAAATGTTCTCCGTTTCGACCACGCCTTCTTCTTCCCCATGCAAAAATGTTTATTTAGAAGCGCATGACCCTAAGTGAAGTAGACCTTAGTGACACCCACATTGCACTAAATGAGACATATTGCACGATATTTCATAACCCACTTTGCACGTTACCTACATTTCTTTTTTTCCAACAAAAATCAATGCATGGATCAACGTAACTCTACAAAAGTAAACAAATCAAATGGATTATTAGTAATGGAAATGACTTAATTTTGTTACTACTAATACAATTTGATAATTGATGATGCTATATGTACTCGTTGTTCGAAGATCAAAACCGTTGAGAGACCGACATGTGTCTCCTTCGGATGTGGGGAGCGACGATGGAGATGAGTCCACCTAGCGGGGGTCGCATTTTCGACCTATAAGTCATCTCATCGTATGGCCTACGATAAAATTTGAGAAACGGGACAAATGAGTCGCGGCACTTGTCCGCCCTGCTAACATGGCAATCCCGACTCCTGAAGAACAATGCAGGTGATTGGAGGAACGAGGGCTTTGGTGTCCTTGGATGATTTATGGTTGAAAGATCAAATTTTTGTGTTTTTTGCGGCATTGGTGTTGATGGGAAGAACCCTTTCTTGACTGCTCCAAAGGTGTTTGGTGGTGTCCTCGCAGCCGGGGATGCAAATGAGAAGGATCTTGCATTCAAGGGCGAGATGAGTGCGGGGCCCAGTAAAGCTGCTGACGGGGCGGTGGGGCCGACTTTGGACGCTGACGTGTCGGTCAACGTGAGGTACCAGGGTTTGACCGAGTCAAAATGATGAGAAACTGTGAAGGAAAACCTTGAGGATGAACATGAACCGATCTTGGCCGTTGAGGATGGTATTGTGGATGGATCAAATCGGAGGGAAGAAGCCCTAGGATATGATTTGAAGTTGTTATACTCCAATGGTTCTTCGAAATCCAGAGATGAAACCACCGTTGTTAATGGTGATAGCTCAAGAAATGGCTTTACACCCTATAAATAAAGTTTTTTTCCAAAGAAAAAAAATCAATCAAACACGAAGTAAGATACATTTCTCACCAATATTTTGTGACTTATATATTCACTATTTCTATCATTTTTTATTTACTCTACTGAACATGATTATGATAATTTCGTTCAATCTAAAGTACTTATAGTGGATTTTATTCGAATTAAAGATCGTGGCTATAATAAGAGAACTACAGTAGATTTCTTGATTATTTTCAGCTTTTTAGGTAACAAACCTTGGAAAAAAAAAAAAGGAAAAGGTGAAGTGTAATTTAATAGTACCTACTAAAAGCTAAGCATTATCAACAAGTGAATAGATTGATCTAACACTATCATTTGTTCGTCTAACTTTTTCCTAATGGTCTTCAAACTAAAACAACCTAACGTGACTTACTTTAGAGTTTAACCTATTTTGGTCCCATATAATAGTAGCAATTATTGTACTAAAATTATACAATAAAATATGATACTTATTTGGAATCGAGATAAGAAATTAAAGTTGAGTAATACTCTATATTACCTTCCAAAGATATGAGAAAAGAGAAGGAGGGTCAATAACAAAAGCTTTATGAAGGCGGCCTGGATAATAATCTCCTATGATCTTCAGTGTTGCCAGTAATATGTTCATAAAAGCTGATGCTGACCTGAAAAAGCCTGTAGAAAAAAAAAACATTCATTTATAAATTATTACCTTAATCTTCAACCCTTTTAAAGAAATATTACATAAAAGTCTAAAAAGACTACACGAGAAACAAAATTCAAACCATATTCTTTTCACATTCTTTCTCTCTTGAACCTTTGATTTTTCATTTTTCTCTCTGAGATATAATAATTCTGACACAGTTTTAAAAAAGTGAAGTTCTGTTCACTTTTGCATTACTCCTTATGGGATACACCTATGACGGTGACACAACAAGGTGCACTCCGGGCCAGATTCCGGCAAGAAAAGTTACTATTTGCCTATATTCCGACACGCTGGGGGCACAGTGCCACCGTCAACTTTGTTGGAATTAGGGGAGTTTTAATTAAAAGTAATTAGGCGTGACATTGGAAATTAAAAGCGGCATTAAAAGTGTCTGAAACTCTCTCTGAATTGGGGGGAGCAAATGGAATGGAATTGGAATTACAATTAATTGCTTTTTCCTCTGGGATTTGCCTCAAACTGTGAGAAAAGATTCTTCATCCCAATTCTGATTTGTTGTGTAAGGAATTGGTTTTAAAGTTTTTGAGAATATTAAGAAAAACAGAAATGATGATTTTTTGCCTCCGTATTTCAAAATCCAAGAACAAAAGGTAAAAGTTATAAGCTAGCTAATAGTTGTAAATCCGAGCTTTTTTCAAATATTAATTCAATCGAGGATATCAAATCTCTCAAATCCCACAAAGAAAAAAAAAAGACTTAAAGATAAAAAAAGATTGAAGTTCAGAAAAAAAAAAAAAAAACTTACTAGCATCAAACAAAAGGACGAATTGTTCAACATTTTTTGCCATGGTTTGGATTGCCACCTCCATTGTAAACACAAGCAAGCGAGTAAACCTATCAAAATATAATTAAAACAAGATTAACGTTTGTTGAACAAAAACAGTATAATATGCTGAAAACTGTATATTACTATATTCGAGACGAATGGAATACTTTTTATATGTACTTACAATTTTTGGGAGTGTAGTTTCTGGTAATCTTGCTTGACCCGAAGAATCTGTACGTAAAAAAAAAAAAACGAAAAGTTCAAAGAAAAGACTAAAGAGAAATAATAATTATATAGAAGGAAAAAGAAAGCAAGATTGATCCTACGGAAAAATAACAAAGGAAAGTTTTTGCAATGATACCATAACAGGTCTTGATTCATCATCTTGCCCAGCAACATAAGCTATGCCTTCAGCTAGCTCAGCAGAAAACTCATCCGCTATCAAATTGTCTGCAAAAAAACTCATCCGCTATCAAATTGTCTGCAAAATAATCATTCAAATAAAAACACCATAATTAAAATTTCACCATATATAATAGTTTTACTTCTTTTCTTTTTTTTTTTTGGATAATATATAGCTTTATTCTTACTCATTTTTTGAGTAAATTTCGCGGTTGGCTGGCAAATCTATAGTTCAAAAAAACCCACAAAAATACAAAGGGAAAAACCAAAAAAAGCAAAGATTCTCTTAAGTGGAAAAAAACAAAAAGACTAGAATTTGTAAAAAGAAGACAAAGATTAGAAATTAAAAGCTGTGCCTACACCAAAATATATTTTGACATGAATTCTATGCATTCTTGTTTCTACTCTACTAAATCTTTTTTTTCAAAGATAGACCAATATAATCAAACCCACCCAAAAAAAAAAAGAGGAAGGGAAAAAAAAAGTTTCGAAAATAAACACGCACACACACAGTGAAACTTGCATGAAGGAGAGCGAGATTAATTAAACAACAAAAAAAAGAAAAAATACCAGTGCCCAAAGTCTCTCTCCAAGTAAGACAATTCCTAAGCTGTTTAGCTGCTCTCTTCACATTATCTCCTTTCGCTTTCAAGAACCTTTCAACACAAGCATTATTACAGAACTTCTCCTGCCAAAAAAATAAATAATAATAAATAAATAAAATTACAGAATTTGAAATTCTCCATACAATATTCTACAGTAAAGTAAAACTCAAAAAGAATTATGAATGAAATGATTTACTATATATATATATATATATTTACCTGTTTAACAGTAAGAGGAGATTGTTTCTTGAGAAGCTGAAGAACAGCTTGAACTCTTTCTCTGTCTTTCTGATTCTGATCTTTCTTTCCCATTTCTAACTATTTCAAGCAAGCTTAGCCCACAAAATAATAAAAAGGAAAAAGACCAAGATAGAGATTCCAGTCTTCAACTTCACGCTAACACTTTAGTGTGTGAGTGTGTGAGAGAGAAAAAATGGGGAGTTTCATAAAATTGAAGAGAAAGAGAGAGTGTTGTAAGAAGGAAGAGAGGGAAAACGAGGGTGTTTGATAAAATCAAAATGAATGGAAGAGGGAGGAAGTATTTATATATAGGGATGACGGAAGCCGTTAAATGTGGGGGAGAACTCACAGGTCAACAGTTTTATTGTAATAGTGGGAACATGATGAGTGACGGCCACAAAGTGATTTCTAACGGAAAACGTTGGGCCAGAGTCCTACTACCTTTTTATCTTTTTTAACACTAGAATTTTACTTGCTAACATAAAGTCATAAACTTGTTACTTTTTTTTTCCCCTTCCAATTTAAAAACTAGTTATCTGTTGTTATGAATGATGATAATGATCATGCACATTCCTTTTTGGTTATGGGATGCATTTGTAGTTTTTTGGGCTTATTTTCGGGAAACTTTTTTTTTTTTTTGAATTAAACGGTATTTTTTTTTGTCGGATCTTATATTACTGAAACGGTCTATTAATAGCGTATTTGAATATTCGTTGAATAAGACTAGTATATTTAGCGACAAACATTTAAAATATGTGAATATTTTAGTTATCATTTATAAAATCTTTATCGAGCATGACACGTTTATCAGTACCATATTATAGTCAAGTCTTGATGACCTTGCTCCAAACTATTTCCGAGTGTGATAGACTTGGAATCACCTATAGAGCATAATTAAAATATCGAAGATGGAATCTTTATAGTTATAGTTTCACGGATTCTAAAAAACCAAAAGTTTTTTTTTTTTTTTGGTCCCCAATTACGCACTTCTGTTGCACATTTCATTAATTTGCTTATTGTATTTTGGTGGTTTGCATATTCTTTCTTTTTTTTACACTAGAATTTCACTTGCTAACATAAACTTGTTACTTTTCCCTTTCCTATTTAAAAAAGAAAAATTAGTTTTTTAGCTGTTCTGATGAATGAATGATGATGATAATGCACATTCCTTCTGGGTTACGGGATGCATTGTCCTGTTTTGGGCTTATTTTTGGGAAACTTTATTTGAACTAAATGGTATTTTTTTATTATTGTCGAATCTTATGTCATTGAAACGGTTTACTGATAAAATAGTTAAACATTCGTCGAGCAAAGCTAATATATGTAGCGACAAATATTTAAAATCACTGAATGTCTAGTTGTTATATATGATATCTTTATCGAACACGACACGTATATTAACACCATTTTAGATTGGGATCGGAAAGTTAATCTCCGACATGAGTTTAGGAAGGCCAACTTTGTTGCACACTATCTACCATCTCTGGCAATACAAGGACTAAGCAGCTTACAGCGGCTTAAAACTCCATCAACGAGTGTCAAACTATGGCTTCAACATGATATAATAGAAATAGCATATCCGCGAAGTATATCTACCGAGATGTAAGGCTTAAGCCTCCTTTATTGCAACCAAAAAAAAAAAACACCATTTTACAGTCTAGTCTTGACAACCTTAATCCACAATATAATTCAGCATGATAGGCTCTGAATAACTATAGAGCATAATTAAAACATCAAAGATGTAATCTTTATAATTATAGTTTCATAGATTCTAAATAACCTAAAGCTTGTCTTTTTGTCCCCAATTACGCACTTATGTTGCGCTTAATTTCATTTGCTTATCGTATTTTGGTGGTTTGCATATTCTTTATTGATCATTTGCAAAATATATACCCTCATGTTATCTACTACAACTATGACTTTCCTTCGTCAACATATATAATTAGCAGCAAGATTGAACCTCTTGAAATGTATCTCGCAAGTCTCTTTCTGTAGTGATCATCAATCTTATTCTTACCAAGTAACAATGCACACGGTATGGAGTCATTTCACTAATTTGCCCCCAATTACGTACTTCTGTTGCACATTTCATTAATTTGCTTGTCGTATTTTGGTGGTTTGCATATTCTTTCTTCTTTTTTACACTAAAATTTCACTTGCTAATATAAACTTGTTACTTTTTTCTTTCCAATTTAAAAAATAAGTTATCTGTTGTGATGAATGAATGATGATGATAATGCACATCCTTTTGGGTTATGGGATGCATTGTCATGTCTTGGGCTTATTTTTGGGAAACTTTATTTGACCTAAATAGTGTTTTTTTTCTTGTCGAATCTTACATTACTGAAACAGTCTATTGATAAAACATTTAAACATTCGTCGAGTAAAGCTAATATATATAGCGACAAACATTTAAAATCACTGAATGTCTTCGTTGTTATATATTTATAAAATCTTTATCAAGACACGTATATTAACACCATTTTACAGTCTAGTCTTGACAACCTTACTCCACAATATAATACAGCCTGATAGGCTTTGAATAACCTATAGAGCATATTAAAACATCAAAAATGTAATCTTTATAATTATGGATTCACGGATTAATCTAAACCTAAAGTTTGTCTTTTTGACCCCAATTACGCACTTCTATTGCGCTTAATTTTCATTTTCTTATTGTATTTTGGTGGTGTGCATATTCTTTATTGATCATTTGCAAAATATATACACTCATGTTATCTACCACAACTATTACTTTTCTTCAACATATATAATTTGTAGCAAGATTGAACCTCTTGAAATGTATCTCGCAACTCCTCTTTCTGTAGTGATTATCAATCGTATTCTAGCCAAGTAAAAATGCACATGTATGGAGTCATTTTTATTCTCTCTTCTCTCTGTTTAGATGTCAGTCAATATCTATCAACTATAGTAGTATGTCTTGTTAAAAAAGTACTACCACTAACAACAGGGGAAAAAAAAAACTAACAAACAAAAAGAGTTGTCAAATTGATTTTCTTTTCTTTGTATATTATTTTGTTTGTAACCAATCCAAACAAAAGAAAAAAAGGTCAAGAACCCGTGAACTGATTAATATAGATATATAGTGAAAAATTATTTTTTTTGCTTTTTTTTTGGGGGGGGTCAGCATGGCATCATGTACTTTTTAGATTCTGACCAGATCGAATGTAATGTGGCTTTACATGAATTTGGTACGTTATTGTGACGCCCTCCATTTTTGTTGTTTATTTATAAGGAAGATTGTTTTGAGGTAGGAGGGAAAAATTATTTTGGTAAAACTGTTGCCATCAAATGAAAAGTTATCGATTTTTGTATATATGTTGTAAGCATTTCAGAAAATTAACCAGCGTACGTGCTACTTCTTGTCGCTGGTTTTTTACCATATTATATTTTTAGGATATGTCATGGTCGATTTGTCCCTAAGGCTTGTCTTTGTCAAGTGACGACACCTTTTATTACATATATATAAATGTATTTTTTTACCCCCCCTCCCCCTTTTTTGAAAGTTTGTATTTGCAAAGAATGAAATTCTCCCCGTCAATTTCCTTTCAAACTTTATTTCAATGTATGATTTGGTCCCCAATATTCAAAAGTTTCGATTTTGCTTCTCACGTTGATAACTTGATTTGCCCACATTGGTGATTTCATTTCAAAACCAAAATAAGTTCAAAAAAAAAAATAAAAAACCAAAATAAGTTCGATGATCATGATTCAAGAATGATGCACGTTTTAGACTATGGATAGTCGAGAGAATAACAATGACTTGACTAGTTTTGGTCTACGACGTGTTCATGATATGTGATTATTGGAGTTAGAACATAATAACTAATTAACAACAAAATGATCAAAAGGGTGGATAAAAAAGATCAAACTTTAGTGGTAAAATATTTTGAGAATAAAACCGAAACCTTGAAATGAGTTTTAAACGTGATTATCCTCGGCTAAAAATTTATCTATCAAATGCATAATTTTAACTCATGCCTCATTTGTGTCACTAATTTTTTTATTTTTTTTTCACAATTTATCATACATTTGCCTCTTTGGTGTGATCCATTCTTTTATCATCACAATCAAACATGATTGGAGAACTCCAATCCAACCGAACAATGTTACTTTCAACATTAACAAGTTTAACATTTCAACTAGTTATTAAACACAGTCACATTTGGTTAAAACACGATCTTTATTATATTCCATATACGACGTAGTTAACATATAGCTCACATTCATCTGAATAATGATTTCTCTTATTTCCTTTAAGCATATGCATGAAAATCCCTCCAAATAGTTCCCTACCGTCAAGATTTTCTTTTGCATTTTTATCATTTTCCTACATTGGATTTCTCGAGCACGTACCCATGTCATGTTGACTCTAAACATGAAGAACCCTTTATAGTTTCATATGTACGTTGAAAAAAATGTGGGTTTTCCTAATAGTTTCAGAAGAATAAGGATAAAAATCCAGTGTTTTTAGGAGACAATATTCCAAAACACAAGAAAACGTTTCGATCCAATTTAATTAATCCCATCTTATCACTTAGTCAAAAAGTTCCATCATAAATATTAGTAACAACAGTGTAGTAAAAAGGCATTATAATTGTGTTTTTTTTTTCCTGGTCTAACTTCGTACTTGTTACGGCGAAGACTGTTTTTCCAATATATTTTTTTACTGTTTTACACGGTCTGGACTTCGTCAACTATGATGTATACAGTCCCAACATTCTCCACGTGTTCAGACATAGTGTTCTGCCATCCCTATCTGGCATGATATAGTAAATGATGACATTTTCTTTTTTTTAACTTTACTTTTTTTTTCCATTTGTAATTACTTAATAAATAATAAATTAAAAAAAAAAAGATGGAACAATATTATAGTATCGTTGTACAGGTTGGGGCTGGCTACTTAAAGGAAACGATGAAGCTTTTTCTTTTCGTCTTGAAGTAATTAACCGCTTGCTAAACTTCGAAATGCTAAAGTCAAATTTCATCTCGCACAAACAATATTTTTCTATGCAAAGTTGGTTTCTGTCTTTGCTTACTGGTGCTTAATCGCTCAACATAATCACTTCTCTTACACGCGCTTGTTTATTGAGAAATACATACTCATTTCGATTTTAAATGTCTATTATATTTGTTAGCATCTCAATTTATCAAGTTATCTCTGGTTATATTTTTAGATCTCTAATTACAGTTATCATTATGTACTCAGTAATAATATTTCTGATTGTATTTCTCTTGTTATATTTCGATTTTTACTCTGGTTACAAGTTATCTCTGGTTATATTTCGATTTTTACTGTTATTATTACATGATGATACTTTCATGCAATTTTTTTAAAAATGTTCCATTCACTTTCTCTCGAGATAATTATTCTGATTGCAGTACTCTGTTTGGTTTGTTTTTCATTAGGTTTTTTTCAGAATCATATCGTGTTATATTTTTAATACATATTTTTATATTCTTAATAAGAAAAACACCTAATAACACACACTAAAAAAATGATTCAAACATAATTTTTTTGTTTTTTTTTTTTGAGAATGGCATAGTTACTGACTTGGTAGAGAGTTTTTCATGTGTAATATAACGCGCTACTTAACTAAAATATGCACACGAAAAGAGAAGAGTTCGAGTCGGTGGTTACTCTATGAGTGATGAGTTCGAGTAAGTGAACCCTTTGTTTAATCGAAAGGAAACTTGGACTTTCGTTAGATAAGAATGTGGAAAACCAGTAGTAGTACTTTGGTAAGATGTAGCCAAATAGTAATCCCCAAATGGCAGGCCAAATATTTCTTTCATTTGTCCTCTTTCAAATATGAGCTAGATTCTCTCCAATTCCCTTTTTAAAGAAAAATAATCTACGAAGTAAGTCCACCTTAGAACCTCTCTTTTCAAGTTCTTTCCTTGGTATTAGTAACGTTGTAGTTGTTTTTTTTATTTTTTTTAACATTAGCCAACCATGCATGTGTGAGGTTAGCTAGTTAGGTATGGAGATGATGACTTTAATACTGATGATTTGATTTTTAGGACTTTTATCTTACTACAATCTAATGTCTCCCCCTGTCACATGTTCGAGTATATCCTAAAGTTAAAAAGAACCAATCCACTTCACCTACCCTTAATATTTTTGCATGGCGAAATGGTTTCAAATTTTGAACTCTTTTGGGTTACCCTTCTGTATATAGTTTTCGCCCCACAATTCCACACACACACTCACACACACACACACTCGAGAGATTTGTTAATAATTTCATCCCCCCACATCCATATTTAATCATACCATTTTGAATCCAAATGGGAGTAGTACTAAGATATATATTTTTTTCCCATTAATAACGACTTTATCTATTGGTGGACTTACAAGTAACGATATATATATC
The DNA here is from genome assembly GCA_949775105.1 of Oldenlandia corymbosa var. corymbosa. NCBI lineage: Eukaryota > Viridiplantae > Streptophyta > Magnoliopsida > Gentianales > Rubiaceae > Oldenlandia > Oldenlandia corymbosa. The sequence goes on along the minus strand of OX459126.1, from coordinate 14,531,304 downwards.
TTATATTGTGAATCTGTTTAATGAATTGATTCAGTAAGTGATACGATACATTTAAGAACGACAAATAATTATTAGTTTTCTTTGATCCTTGAAATGGAATACACAGTAGTTTTGGGATTTCTTAACGAAACTTGGAGTTCGATCTCATCATCAAACAAGAAAATAAAGCCAGATTAGTAAGGTAGCTAAATTTGTCTCTTTTTTTTTTTTTTTTCCTAACTTGATCAAGGGAGTGACGTGAGATTAATTTTGTCCAGTGAAACTATCTAGGCATTGCGAACATCATCTCAAAAGGAAACAACATTAACAAGAACCAAAAAAATAAAAGCAGTTAGCGTTTGAAAGAAACTATATAAATATGACATGATTGTCAGCACTAATTTTTATATATTTTCATTTTTATTTGCTTTAAACTTTAGCAACAATTTGGCCTATTTTATATATTAGTCCAAACTCCAAAAGGTTTGAAATAAGGTGAGTGTGTGTGTGTTTTTTTTATAACGTTGTGTAAAGTAAACGGGACTGAATAATGGCCAGTGGCAACTGGAGATCACACTTTAGCAAATTCAAGTTGGCTTTACTTTTTTTTTTTTTTAATTTTTCTTCAGTAGGGCATGCCCGGAAAGGTAGTAACTTTGATAATTATCCATTCGGTTAAATATATATATATATATATATATATGTGTGTGTGTGTGTGTGTGTGTGACAACCTCAATAACAAAAATTAAAAAGGCCATGAAGTGCTTTTTGGTCGGAAGCACAATGGTGATGCTTGCATGCCGTTGTTTTCAGTCTTATGTTCGGTAAAATTTTTATAATGTAGCGATTTATGTGATAGAATTTCGAAAATTGTCCGTTTATTCACAAGTTTCTAAATCTCTGTGTATATACCTAATGTTAGTAATATTTTTTTGGGCGGTCGATTCAGTTTTCACATGTCTTAGGACCCATATTGCCTGTGATTGCTAAAAGTCAAAAGGACCCATCTTGGTAAGTCTTGAAAAGTTTCACTGCGAAGAAAGTCGTCATGGTACGGTCTTAAATGAAATAATAATAATAATAATAATAATAATAATAATAATAATAATAATAAAATGTATTTTCCTTTGCAAAATGATATTCTTTTGTTTTAAAAAAATTTTCATACTCATTATCTTAACAGACAATTATTTTAAGACAAAAGGAGTAGTTAAAATTTTTCCTTGAATGCTTTCCTGTTAATTTGAAGACTTTGCTCATGCTATATGTAATTTTTCCTTAAATCATATATGAAAAATTGGGAAATCTTTAACGTTAGACACCGGTCAATATCAGTAATTTAAATGAACAAGGGGAAAAAAAGAGAGTATATGTTGGATTGGATGGATTTCGGGCATAATGCAACATTATGAACAACTTTATTAGTGGTCATGTAATCAAGTAAAACATTAAACTGAATGCCTCTCCCATGTTCTCTTGTCGCATAAAAGTCTGCTGCATTTTGCATGCATGGAGGCCCTGATCATCAGTAAGTAGTACTACGAAGTGAGAACTTGGCCTTGTAAGGAACTATGGATTGCCAAGAACAATTGAAATTTGTCCTCAATGATTATTCAGAGTAATTTTATATTTGAGATAGAAAACATGTTTTTTTTTAGGCCGCACCCACATGTTTTTTAGGCCGCACCTATTGGTGCTTTAGAAATACTTAAGCTATTATAATGGTGATAGAATTTATTGGGAAAGAAAGTAATACTACTAGGGGGAACTCTACTCGCATGCGCCTCTTGCTCGGACTGTCCGATCCTCCGTGCCCGGTGATGACAGGTCTCATGTCTGCTTCAGCTGGATGCTGGTCATATATCTGCTTCCTCCTTCAACTGTCTGTTTTCCATGTCCACGGTAGAAATCGAATCCTCAATCTTGCGATTAAAGGTACAACGCCCTAACCACCAGGGTAAGACTCGATTCCTAGAAAACATGTAAACTTACGCCAATTGTTCAAGAATTTGACCTATGGATCGAATATGTTGCAAACTATGGATATATGGCTTGTAGATTACTGTTACAGATAGTGCATTATATATGAAAGTTATACGATGAAGTCTAGTTATAATAAAATTTTGTTTTGAATCATCCCGTTTATTATAAATCAGATTTGGATTGAATGATTTGATTTCTTATAATAATTTTTTAAAAAAACATTGTATTAGTATTTGTCCCAATTTAGTTAATCCACTTGAACTAAAACAATTCAATAAAGTAAACTATTCAAATGAAACATAGCAGTAATAGTTCAAGTACTTTAAAAAAAAAGAAGAAATATTTAACGCACTAAAGTGCTCAGACATAATTTGAATAAACAATTTAAGCAGTCTCTAAGGTTTGATCATCAATTGTAGCTTGGTTCACACCATTAGTCCTCCGCAACTTTTTGTTTTTTTTTTTTTGGAAAGGTAATTTGGAGTTATAAGTATCTCGATGTGCTTAGACATGTGACTAATATCCTCGTTGGTTAAACATCTTGATATTTCGATAAGTGGGACAATCAACAATCCAATCGCTAAGTTGTAAACACTTTAGATGAGACAATTGTTTAAGGAATTTAAGGGTGCTAATGACGGGATTCCTCTTTTTTTTTTTTTTTTTTTTTTGAAAAGGGACGGGATTCAAATATTCAACATATAGTTAAAGAATGAATGAATTCCTTCTTGTAAATCAAAACAATTATACAAATGGTAAGTGATCATTTTAGCTTTGCTGGGCTAATATTTTCCATTTGACCGCCTTCAAGGCGAAAGATGTGATTTAGGGCCGAGGGTAGTTCACCAGGCTCAAGCCCAAAGTGAAACGGTACCAACTTAAGCCCATTACAGTCAAAAGACTCCACGTTATTACACAAGCGCAGTTCTCATGAACCACTTTAACTGTTTAATTAACATTTGAAAAAGTTCACACGTTTGACGTTTCCGTTGAGATCCGACCCAGCTCCATTTCCACCAGTTGAACAAACCAATAAAAAAATCCCGACAGAAAAAGATCAAAACCTGCAACGGCTAGTTTCTTTCTTCCATTTGCTGAAAAACCCAGGCAAAATTTGTATATTTGCGCTCTCTTACGCTTTGCCAAGGGAGAAGTTCTTGCTGTTTGATTAGTCAGTGACGCTTCAAAGCTTTCAATCCTCAACAATCGGACGGTGTTTCTGTCCATCGACTTCGCATTCACCGTCTAATTTTCTGAGAGGTACGATGAATTTTCATTTTCTTACATCTTTCGTGCTATTTAGTTTTTTAATTTGAGATAAAGATGAAAAATGATGCGTGTGCGTGCGTGTGTGTGTGTGTGTGGGTGTGGTGGATTTTGGAGAATGAATTGGTGTAATTAGGAATAATTTGGTGAAAATCTTGACGAATTTTGCATCTAGGCTAAGTTTGATGAAATCGTTAGATTCATTGAGTTCTCTTTACTTCAGAAAACTGGAATTATTGTTGTATTTAAGTTACCTTTAAGCTTGTAGCTTCAATAAAAAGTGCTCTAGTTTTCACAATTGGATAATGGAAACATAAATTTTTTAGTTTCACTTTTGGATTGTAAATAACTTAAATTGAGATTTTTAAGCTTAAATAACTGGGAGGAAAAGGTTCATTTTAGGTGAATGCTGAATCTGATGAGTGTTTGCTGAGCTTTTCCATGGTTTTTTTTTTTTTTTTTTTGTATAGATTCAGGAGTTTGCTGCTATGAGCTTGATTTGTAGCTGCATTTTCTACCTTTAATTCATTGTAGCTTTAGCCTTTAGGTCTGATGCTGTGTTTATATCCATCGTCAGCATTCTTGTACTGAACTTTGAAGTTATAATTCGTCTTGGGGATTTACTTGAATATCAGTACAGTTCTTGAATGATACCCCATGGAAGCTCTTGTTTACTAAATCTGCTGATAGGGTAGCAATTTAGAGGCACTTACTGAAAGCAGAAAGATTAGATTAAAAGGATTTTTGTTTTTATAAGAAGCTTTGGGTGTTAGCTGAATGTGGTTGGTCATTCATTTACAAATATGAGACTGTTGTGCATTGGGAATGACTTAAAAAGTTCAGTCCAGTTTTGCTTTGTTTGGTTGCTTCCAGTGAATCATTTCTAAAGTTTTCTTTGATGAGAGGAAACTATGTGATCGGATATGTATCCTTGTTTGCTTTCGCAGAAGCAAAGCACTAATATGCAGGAGGCGGAGGGTGCAGTTCCGCCATCGCCCCCACTACGTAGGGGAAGGTCAAGAGTAAGGGAAATCAGCTCCAGGTTTATGTCTCCTCTGGTCCAAGTTGCCCCTACTCCGAAACCAGCAGCATCAGAACCCCCGAGGTCGAAATCTGTGGAGAAGAGACAACGACAGGAAGTAGAAGTTGATGTTGCCTGTAGAAACTTCATAGAGACTGCTAAGAGCTTAGACAGCACTACCACCAATGCTACTCCATTTCACCATATCCAGAACCATAAATCAGTACCACTTAAAAAACCACAACAGCAACAGCGTGGGAAACCGCCTTGTCCTGTTGACAAAGAGAATGATGTCAGGTCAGAAGCCAAATCAGAGCTGCAACATCTCCCTAGGAGTAATAGCTGTAGCAACAGTCGCGCCATTTCAAGACCTGATACGCCTATCAGCAGCATCCCCACAACTACTGCAGCAAATAGAGATAAAATTGTTGCATCAAGATACAGACAAACGCTGCATCCCCGTCAAGCTCCTTCAGCCACATCAACACCAGCAGCAAAGCTGTTAATAGATGCCACTAAATCCTCTGATGTCGCTGTTCCACCTCAGGCTCAGGCTCATGAGACGTCTTCATTGCTTGTTCAAGATAAAATCTCAAAATCCATTATCGACCGTAATCATCTATGTACAACTACTTCCATTGGTGGTACTCCTCATCCTCAAGGGAATCGGTTGCGACGTTCCATGTCAGAGGTTGAACATGTACTGCCCAACAACAGAGCCTCTCCTCACTCTCGTTCTTTAAGTAATAGTCAAAATTCATCCTCCTGGATTTCTCTTAAAGGAACTGACTGTGATGCTTCAACAGTCACGTCATCATCAACTCCAAACAAAACCTCCTCACCTGTTGCAAGGAATAATCAGACTGGAAACTGTTACCAACTGCCTCCACATCCAGAAAATAAGGCAAGACTGGGAGCACCAGATGCCATGAAAAAACCAAGGAAACTGCTTTTCAATCAACAGGATGATGTTCATTCTTTCAAGTTGCTTTATAATCATTATTTGCAATGGCGGTTTGCAAATGCAAGGGCTGACGTCTCAATGTTGTCTCAGAAAAAGGAAGCTGAGGTAGGTTTGCTCGAGTCCCTTTGAGTTTAACAGCACAGTGCGGCAATCTTTGATAATGTTACATGATTCACTAACTGTTAATGCTGATGTTGTTAAACAGAGACAACTATACGCTCTTGGAATAAAAATATCAGATATGCGTGATTCAGTGATGAAAAAGCGCCTTGAACTCCAAATGTTGCAGAGGCTACATACTTCATCCTCAATTGCTGAATCTCAGGTATTTATTACTCATCTACCCATTAAATTTTACCATATATCAATTCAACACAATTAGACCAACTGGAATAATGATAATAATTAGATAACTCTATCTTTATATGTATGTATATTAAGCATAGATCATCTTCATCATTATGTTTGTATATATCGGACAATGTGGTTTATCAAACTGTTTCTTTTCAATCTTAGATGCCTTATCTCGACGAATGGTCTGCGATGGAAGAAGATTATTCGAGTTCTTTGCTTGGTGTGATAGAAGCTTTACAAAATTTATCACTCAGACTACCAGTCAGCGGTGGAGTGAAGGTTAGTGAATTATTCTCTCATGAACCGATGCATGAAAAAACTAGTGCTTGTATTCTTTTATCTGAAGTCATGTCATAACCCTTTGTTGCTGCAAATTGGTGTACTGCAGGTTAATGTAACAGAACTAGGGGAGATCTTGGAATCTGCTGAAAAGTTGTCTGAATCGATTGTTTCTAACATCGAGAGCTACAGGTCTAAGGTGAGTAACTAGCTCAGTGGATGTCTAATTCTTTTCCGAGTTCTCAAAGCTTTTCTTGTAACACACATCACCACATAATGTAATCTGGCCTTCTTTTGCATACAGGCTGAAGAAGTGGAAAGTTTGACGTGTGAACTGGCGAGGGTTACAAGCGCAGAAACAGCTCAACTCCATGACTGTGGAGATTCTTTGCTTGGAGTATATGCATCTCAAGTGGAAGAATGTAGCTTGAGGGGACACATTATTCAATTTTGCGGTCATAAAAACAATTCCCAATCCCAGCAATAGAAAATTCATTCTTTACTAGGTGATCAGGATGTTACATATTGCACTTCAAATGGTGTACTTTGGTATAGATTACAATAGGTATAATTGTACAAGTGTTGACATGTATAATTCATTAAATAAATGAATAACAGTTAGCTTGGTAAACTGTTCTTTTCTCTCTCAAAAAGAGTTCTCATTTTTTAAAATCTTTTTTAATGTTGATTAGTAGTAAATTGGCGCATAGCGTTCTCTTTAAATAATACAGCCATTTTGGCCTTAAACATCATGGCAAAGGCTTCAAATTCATCTCGACTATCCATTATCTCATCGAAGAAGACATGCCTATTCTAAAACTCAAAAGAGAAAAAGAGGTGTTCAATAAATGCCTCAAATCACTAAGTCATGTAAATATTTACAGACAAGCACAAAGTATATACACACAAATGCCAAACAAAGAAAAATAACTTGTCTTTCCTATCCAAACCAAATTTCAACCATCCTCTCCAAATCCTGGGTGAATCTCTCATGCAGCTGGAGATCAGATTTGCTCACTGTTGGCTTCTGCCTTGCCAAAACCTTGTAGACGTCCATTTTAGATATCGGGGGAAGAGTTATCTGCAATCATATTGATCAAAATGAAGGTTAGCTAGTAGTTCAATCACTCTGCATAGCACATGTATATAGAAACAAAGCAACCTTAAAACCTGATACTACTATTCGATCATAACCATAGTTCTCACCTTTGAGGCAAGTCCTTTAGCAGCAAGCTCCTGAATACTAGTCTGGACAGCTCCTGATTGCTGAGGTCCACATGGCATCCACAAACCACTAGAAGTATTAACAAAGAACATAGCATCTTGAGTCTTTCGTACTGGTTCGAAGAGGACATCCTTGACCTAACGGAAAAAATGTCTTTAAGCATACATTTCACAAATGGGGGAAATTGTGCAAGAAGGTTTTTGAAAGAGAAGCAAACCAGAGAATAGTTTAATCTATATTCTTTTGGACATCACTTGACAAATTGGCACACTTAACAGAGAAAACTTACACAAACAGAAATATCAGAACCTGAAAACCCTTCTGTTTTATAAGCCAAACTTTCAAAGTCGCTCTCCATCAAATTGTGTGATGTGTCTCCTAAATGAATCTGCAAGTAACCAAAGTTAAATTAACAGCCACCATTAGATATTCAGGAAAGAAAAGCTACTTGGCATTATTCTTCAGAAGAAGGTAGAAAAATCCTTACCTTGAACATATGTTGTTGTGCCTTCTGATCTGGTAGAGGAATGTAAATCCGCTTATCGAACCTTCGCCTAATAGCCTAAAAAGAGACAATGACTAGTTAAACAACAATAGCATACAATGCCTTTAAACTTCAAAATTACAACTTTACATTAGACCCAACTCGAGAAGTAGTACAAAGTCTTTTCCCATGGTGTTCATGGACAAAAGGGAAAGAGGAGGGAGGGGAACTTAAGTTTCTACTGGATGTTCGAGTCTTGTAGTATAAGATCATAAACAATGTTTAATAAATAAAAACAATGACCGCAAATCAGCCTTCAAAGAAGCATCACGATAATAATTTCAACCCAAAATAAATAAATAAAAAATCATATCATGATGTACCTGATCAAGAGCATGAGGAGTATTTGTCGCTGCCAAAACAAGAACATTTTGATCATTGTGTCCGACTCCCTGGGAAGGATAATGAGGTTAACAGCATTTTACCAACAAACCTTTGGCACAAAGTATCATCCATAACATATTCTTACACTAAATTGTCAACCTTATTACAAGCATTGAGCAAGTACCTGCATCTGCACTAGCAGCTCTGTTTTAATACGTCTTGACGCCTCGCTCTCATTTCCTTCTCCACGCTGACCACACAAGGAATCAATTTCATCCACAAACATGATGGAAGGAGCACTTTCTCGGGCCATCTGGAAAAGATTGGCAACAAGCTTTTCACTCTCTCCCATCCACTTCGATACAAGGTATGAGGATGAAATACTACAAAAGAAAATACCACAGTTGGAACTTGCAGAATTTATAACTAGAAACAATAGGTTTCTTGAACATAAGTCTATGAACCAACACTGGAAATAACACTATTACACAATCAATATTGCTTCCTACTGTAACTAAAAAAGAATATAGCAGTATCACTTTTTTTTTTGTACCTGAAAAACGTTGAGTTCGCTTCTGTTGCAACTGCCTTGGCTAAATAGGACTTCCCTGTCCCAGGTGGACCATATAAAAGAAAAGCCCTCCATGGTTGCCTCTTACCTAGATTACCAAAACATTTAAGATCAAACAAAGAACGTAAAAAAAACAACATTTCCAAGAAGCAAGTAAAACAATGAAAATATCACCTATAAGGATCAATTCAGAACCAAATCTTTTCATGATCCAAGAAATAACATGTCCAAACAAAATATTCAAGAGAAATTTTCAGCTTAGCATACTGCCGAGAACTGAAGTTTAACAAACTATAACAATAAATTCATTCATTTAAAAGTTTCAGAAAGAAAGTGGCTATGGATAAGTGTACTAGTCCAAATGATTATTAGTCCCTGTGCATAATATGTACAGAGACATTAACTTTCGTACCTACTCTACAGCAAATACAAATGGACTAAGAAAGGATTCCGGTTAAAGATTAGTCTTTCCAACCCTGTTCTCTTTGAGGGACAAGATATGTCTGTTTAAACAACTACCATTTGTAGGATCTCTACCTTGCCCCTCTGTAAACTCTCTACTTCTTAGAACAATCCACTAATTGTGATACCTTAAGTTTTAGCTCAATCTAATTCTAAAGTTCATCAATCATAATACAAAATATGATACAAAATACACAAATTCAGCACCCAAACTTCACAAAATTCAATGCGGGAATATGTAATTTACGAACCTGTGAAGAACTGTGGAAACATAATCGGCAAGATCACAGCCTCCTGCAAAGCCTGCTTCGCACTTTCCAGTCCAGCCACATCGTTCCAATGCACATTAGGTTTTTCACTAATTATAGCAGAATTCAATCCAGCCCTCAGTTTCGACTGCTCTTGATCATCTCCCTTGCCACCAGCGTCCAGCGCCACCATCCTTGGGTTTCACCTCCAGCTTCGCTGCCGTTGCCTCATTCTGATTCGTACCTTGTCTCGAATCACCGCCGCCGACGCCGTCTTTCAACACCGCCTGAATCTCCTCCGCACGGCGCAAAAACTCAACGAACTTCTCAGTAACGGCCTCCCTCACCTTAGGATTTCTCGTATTTCAATTGAGCTTTAAAATACTGAAGCGCCTTCGTGTAGAGATCAAACGCCTTGGCATAATTTCCGGCGTTGTCTTCCTGTACGGCCTGAACTCCATACTCGATCGCTTGCTTTTGGAAATTGCAGTACATTGATGATGATTAGAGTTTGATTCTAACGCCGGCGAAAAATTTTGGGGCTAAACGAAGTAGTTTTACATATAATAATCAATTCTCGGGATTTTGGAAAGGCAAAGAAAACCCAGTGGAAACCGCTGGAATTCGATCGAAGATTTACGCGGTTAGAAGTTCAAGTTCATAGTGAAGACTGTTCAAATTCGTCTGAGAAGAGGAAAAAGATTCAATTACTTCCACCGTTGGATCTATTTGATGCTTGAATTTCAGCCCTTGGATTATTTATCAGTTTAATGAGCGTCGACTTACTCGTCGAAGTTTAAGTCGACGGAAATAAATAAATACTAGTACTTGTAATAATTCTGGATAACCACTATGATGATTAAGAGCTTACATGTATTAGAAATACTGCCAATATTTTAATTCTTATAAAAATTACAAATTGTATATTCTTACATCACGCTTTCTTCATTCACCCTTAATAATTTACATTGTATAATTAGTATAATGTGACAAAATAAATTATTGAAATGAGATGAATGGAGTATTACAAGTTCTCTTGCAACTCATAATATTGTTTTTAGTGCTTTATCTACTCATTTATTTTTTTGCCTTGTTATTATCATTTTTTTAATTTCGATTATCACATCTTCTCCACAGTTTTTTTTTTTCTCAACTGATTTCTATAAAATTAATTAATAACATCTTCCCTTGGTTGCTCTGTTTCAAAAGAAAATTCAAAAGATATGCTGTACATAAGTAATCTTGTCTCCAAAATCAAAATATAATTATAGATTCAATAAATATATAAAAAATCGTTGGTAATTCCATTGAGAACTTACTATTAGACTACTTTTTTCCGTAATAATTTATTCGAGAATAAAAGTTTTTTTTTTTTTTTGTTCCTTATACAAAAATAAAACGACAAAAAAATTTAAAAAAAAATACTAACGTCCAGTCAACAAGTCAACTGGCCCAAATCCGTAGTAATCTAATGTGTTCTCTAATATCATCCCTTTTGTCTTTTTCTCTAATGTGTTCTTCTCTTGGTGAAATGCTGTCTGATTATCAGCAATATAATGTCTCTCTGCAGAAATTTTTAGACTGACTTTCTTTTTTTATATATAAAAGGATAAAACCCTCCGGCGACTTCCCTCTTCCTCTCTGTTATGCCGCCGCCGTCCGCCGCCATTTCCAGATTCTGCTCGGATCCCGCGCGACCTGGTCACCGTGAAGGTAAAATTCCGTTCCCCTGTTGCCGACTTCCGGTTCCCCTCATTCTCGATCTCCGTTCCGTCCTTAAACTGATTTCGATTTGTTTAGCGAAAATAAAAAATTGGTTCAGTTATGTGATTTGTCGTGCTGCCTTCGTGCATTAATTTACCTGTTGAATGTGGATTAAGTCGAGCTGCCATTTTGATTCTGTTTTTTCCTCATACCCGATCCTGTGAAATTGGGAATGCCCTTCTTTCTGTCTTTCTTTCTTTTTCTTTTTCTTTTTTTTTTTTTGAGCAAATTAAAATCGAGGCTTGTGTAAATTGTAATTGGACAGTAAGCCCTTTAAATTGCAATCTTAAGTGGGCCGTAGTAATGGAGGTTCTATTTTAAAGTTAAATAGTTGTATTTTATTTCAATTGTGTTTTGGAAAAAGGAGTATTTTGTTTCATTACTATTTACAGATTGCGAATCTCCGATCAAGTATTACTATTAGAGATCCCTATGGTTTTTATCAAAAAAAAAAAAAAAAGGAAAAGAGATCACGATCAAACATCATTATAGCGTAAATTATAAATCTAATTATACCAGTTGCAAGAAAACTAGATTTTGATTGTTGAGACGTCCATAATTACCTACTAAACTAGTTTTATAATCTACATTATAGAATTTGATGCTAAAAGAAAAACAAAATAATAAGATTATTAGACTTTGAGAAAAATTAAGTTAGACCTAGAGCCAAGTAATTAAATTCCGTTAATAAAATATACAGACTACTTCCTTTGTCCCATAATTATTGTCCAGTTTGAGTTTTCATTTCTAGTTCAAATTGTACTAAAAGTGAAATCTCAAACTGAACAATAATTTTGGGACAGAAGGAGTATATCATTTTTTTTATCAACTATGGTTTCATGTCATCCAATCATTTTTTTATCACTTGAAGTAGGATTAGATATCACTTTTAGAAAACCCAGAATATTATAAGAAGGAAAAGAAATGTTGGAGGGAAAACGTAGATTCATTTGGAGGGAAAAACACATTTTGACATTACGCGGGAGAGAATGAATTTTTTTAAGAGGGAATGTGGATTTGAAATTATTGTCTTCAGGTTTACTTACCACTTCCTCTTTCTTCATTATTTCCAGCTTACTCTTGATTTTCGTCTGCCCCATACGATCACCCTCCACCAACCTTGCCGACGAAGTAGTAGAGTTTACCCCTTTACTTCTCGGTATCATTGCCACCCCCACCTTTGACATCACCGGCAGCCACCAAGTTCCGGTGGCGTCGGTGAAGAGAGATTTGACCAAGGAAAAAGCAGATCGTCAAGTATAAAATAAAGAAAAAGAAGTCCCCACTATAGTTTTGCTTCCAAATCTGTAAGTAAATTTATCCGTTTTGATTTATGTTAATCCCATTTTTCTTTTAATACATATTTAGGTAGAATATATTACTTTGAAGTTCCAACACATCAGTGAACAAAAAGGAGCTGTCAACTTTCCTACTAGTTGTTTTGTCTTAGACTAAAATAATAACTCGAAATTGAGCTACCCTTTAGTTTGAGACATCCCTTTAGTCATGAATTTGCAGATCAGATTACCGGGCATTTGCCGGGCAGATTTCGTGTTTTGGGATGAGGGTGGATTTTGGGTCTTTAAACTAGTATCAGTGCTAAATTGTTATCTCAATATTATGGATTGCATATTCATCATCAATTTGAATGACATTTGTCTTTATTTATTTATTTTTTCTGTAGTACCAGCAAACGCAACTATGAAATTCAAAATTGGGGAAGAAGTGGAGGTTTCAATCCAGGATGAAGGCTTCGAGAATTCCTATTACGAAGCCACGATCATCTCGAAAGAAAAAGGGTCGTCGAAATATCAAGTGAGGTACAAGACGCTGCTGAATGGTGATGAGTCGGGACCTATGGAAGAGGTTGTGAATGCCGATCAGCTCCGCCCGTTGCCGCCTCAAGTTCCGGTGATCGGCTTCAGCCTGTATGAAGCCGCTGATGTTTACGAGCACGATGGCTGGTGGGGCGGAATTATTTACGGGAAATTCCAGTCGGAATACTTCCTGTTTCACCCCGCAACCGGAGAAGAGAAGCCGTATCCGTTTGACAAGTTCCGGGTTCATCACGAATGGAGGGATGATAAGTGGATTTGTCACAAGGCAGGAATTGTTTCAAATCCAGAAGAGGTGAAAAACAAACAAGAAGGAACAACCTCCAGAGTTTCCAAGAGAAGAAGGATCAAATCTCAAGCTGATGATGACAAAACAGGGGAATAGTACTATTATAAGGATAAGTTTCTTCATAATTTGGGCTATATGTGGACAGCAAGAAATGACAAAAATTTGGAATGGAGCAGAACAACATCCCTTGAAGACTCTAATATGGGCAGAGGATGAGGAGACAGACATTTTCAGCAAAGTTTTACTTCATGGGATTTATTCATTGGAGTGGATGGAGCTTTCAGAGCAAACAAAGATGGAAATCTGAATGTATCTGGTTCACAATCTTTCTACTCCAACTCAGGGCATGTTTTGGAAGGATTAAAATAGGCAGCCAAACTTTTGGGTTAATAATAAAATGTCAATTACTGAGCTTCCTAATTCCCCCATCAAAATCAATAACATAGCTAAGGATGTTATCTTGTTTTTGTCGCTATTATCAGGTAGAATAGTGTATCCAAAGCGAGTAGAAATGTGGTTGAAGATGCTCATGATAAGGCAAAGGCAACTCTAGAGTTGGCCGACTTGTAATCCCTCTTTATAAATTAATATGGAATCGTGTTTATCAAAAGAAAAAAGAAAAAGAAAAAAAGAGAGGGTGATTTCTTTGTTGCCAAATGAATCCAATCCCACATCGATGATGGGAAAGTTTCATACTCAATATATAAGCTCGATGGTTTTATATATCGGGTTTGAGGAGTACTGGGCTAGGAAGGAAGATGCCAACACCAACCTCTAACGTTTTTGGACTCCTTGAACTTATCTTGTTTGTCAAACTTTTTTGGTTGGGTTTGATGAGCAAAGTGAGCAGCAAAATGAATAAATTGTTCCAAAAATTTCCTCATCGTAAACTGCATATCGTGAGTATATCAAAATACTTTAAAACTTTGAAAGAAATTTTTAAGTGAGAATATCGTGCAAGTTTTGTGCATCTACATATGATTCGGTAGCACTTTCGAATGACTTTAATCAGAGAATAATATTAGGGACTGATGATGGGGGTTTTGTGTCGTCACAATTATTTGTGTGCCTTTTGTTTTCAACTCTCACAACACTCAGCCTCTGGACACATATTTACATAAAAATGAAAAAAAAAGCGTTATGAACGTTAAATGCACGATGATAAATAAAGTTAATTTCGACATATGATTTGTGATACTTTGAAGTTTGAATGATAAAATTGATATACTCCCTCTGTCCCAAAATTATTGTCCAGTTTGAGATTTCACTTTTAGTACAATTTGAACTAAAAATAAAAATTCAAACTGGACAATAATTATGAGACGGAGGGAGTATAATGTTTAGCGTTCTTAAACATAATACTGACGCCATACGACTTAAAAATTAGTCGGGTGTATGTATAGTAGAGATGATTATATATTTTCAGGGAAAAAAAAAATTACAGCCTTCCATTTTTCTTACGGGTTAGCAAAATAAGAAACAAACAAAAATTATGGGTTTTCAATTAAATCTTAAGGAGAAAAAAATTAGTTGATTTTTTGTCTAATGCAAAAACTTTTGAAAAGTAAAGGCTTTAAAAAAATAAAAAAGAAAAAAGAAATCCGAAATTAGAAATCTTTATTCTTTTTTGTGACGAGTACAAATTCATCGTGTTAATGAAATGAAGCTTCCAATGATCCAATCTCACTTATATATAAAACCCTTCTCGTAGTCCGCCGCGTTTTTTTTTTTTTTTTCCTCTTTAATTTCTCGCCACCGTCCACCGTTTTCCGGTGTAGAAAACCCTCTTTCTCCGTTTCCGACTCCAATTCCTAAATCCAAATTCCCGTAAAAGAAAACTTTAGTTCATTTTTTTTTTAATTATTATTCGTTCGTGCTGCTTTCGTGGATTATCAATTGATTATACGTAGATTGAGCTGAATTGTGACATTTTGTTTTCTTTCTGTTGATTTTTTTCCAGTATTGGTATTAATTTTCATTTTTTTTCGTAATTTAAGAACTTCTAGATAACCATTTCACACATTCCCTAAACAATTAAAACCTTTTCTTCTTTATGGATGCAGTTAACAATAGGTGGAAGTACCAATATAATAATGTACAAGTACTTCGTTACAACAGCCTCCTTTGATGCTTTATTCAGATTTAATTGCGTTCGAGGTTCGTGCACATATTGAAACAATAAGGTTTTAGAAATTCCTAATAATAATAATAATAATAATATAATTCCATGGATCACAAACCAGGACCATTAATTTTTTTGATTTTGACTGAAAAATAGTTCTTTGTGTATACACATTGGATCCGACCTTATATAGTATACATAGGAAATAAAAATATCGACCACCAGTTATATCACTCTCTATCTCGTTTAAATCTGTTAAGATTGCAATTGAATATCGTGTCTCAAAATTATATATACACCAATTTATTTTTAATATTTGTTCATGTGAATTTACTAGCAAAATCAACAAATCATGGAATTCCAAGTTTGCCAGAGGTAGAGGTTTCGATCCTGAATGAAAGTTTTCGAAAATTCTTTTTATAGAGCCACATTCAACTCAGAAGAGGCTCCTCAAAATACAAAGTGAAGTACGCGACCTTGTTGAGTGAAGATGGATCGGGGCGGAGGGAGCCCTCGGCTGCCTCGTGTTCCGATGATCGGCTTCAGGCCTTCAGTCCATATGAGACGGCCAAAGCGTATGAGCATGGTGGTTGGTGGGCTGGAATTATTGATGGGAAATTCCAGTCAGATTACTTCTTGTTTTTCCATGAAGCTGGAGAAGACAATTCAGCCCTTTCCTTTGGAGAAATTAAGGGCTCATCGCCAATGAAAATATGGCGAATGGATTTGTCACAAAGCTGGAGTTGTCCCAAATCCAGAAGAGGAGTAGAAAGCCCTAAAAGGAAGAAGGAGAGACTTCTAAAGTTAAAATGAACCTACCTATAAACGCTGGGAGAAAAGCAAAATACGATCCCAAACTGAAGAAAACAAGACTGAATATTAGCAATAGTTTTGCATTTTATTTTTGGAGCTAATTGATTATATATTATTGGTCAAATTTTTTTATGGGTGTTATCATTCTTTCATATGTTGCTCTCAAACATAATTCATCTTAAGGAATATTTTCTTAATTTTCTTCAAGCGTTAAGTTAGTAGCAACATTTGCAAATTTTTTTTGGATATTGTGGAAGAAGCTAGTTGATTATTTTGGTCAAACGTAACTTCTTGTAGGTTTTATTTCTGTCATTCAATGTTAAGGAATTTTTGTGTTTATATATACATCTTTTGTTATTTTCAATCAAATTATTGTGCAAGTTTAGGGCATCTAGAGAGCTTCATATGCCTATCTATTTTTTTTTTTTCTGGGTAATACAGAATAGTGCGTGCGACAACATTATTATGTTCTAAACTTGCACAATTAATAACATCATAAATTAAAATATGTAAGAACCATTTTTTTCGACGACGGTCTAAGAAACAAATGTAATACGCTAAGAACAAATAATGCGACCTAAACTAAGAATAGAAAAGGTCAAATTCGAAAATACTCTAAAAAAAAAGGACTGAGTAACAAGAGAAACCCGATTAAACCAACAAATGGACCAATCGTCCACTTATACTTAGAACATACTCTCCCGCGAGAAGAATGTTTTCTTAGAACACACGAGGGATCTCAGAAAGGTATATGAAACCCCACCAAATCCAATTTCTTTATTTGTCTTTCCAAAACTTAAAAAATGGCCATGGCAAAATATATATATATATATATATATATATAATTAAAAAGTACACGCAAAAGCTTGTGATATAAGTCATCAAAGTGGGGGTGTGCAAAAACTTTGTACTCATATCAATTGATAGAGATAATATAATTAATGAACTGATTTAATAACTGATCTGAGCATATAAAAGAAAGGACACACACACACGCACACACAATTTATTATACCTTTTTTTTTCGATTCTTATATATTTCGCAACAGTCACTAATTTGAATGAATTAAATCATTGTTTTTGTATATATTGAAAAAAATATACATATTGGAGATATGGATTCATTATTAATAGAGAAGAAAAAATAGATGTGACAGGGATATCTTACCAAGAAGAAAAAAAATGAAAATGTGAAATGCATGATTGGGTTACAAGGGAATGGTAAAATTGTTTCTCTATTGAAGAATAGTGACATAAACTTCACCTCTTGTCTAAGCAAACTATAGCCCAAAAAAAATTTCTCTCTCTTTGGCCTTTGTGGATCTCTTCTTATTTGCTTCACACCAACCATGAGCCACACCCCCTTCTTCTCCAAATGGGGTGGCTTCAATCCCTCTTTTCTCCATTGAAGAAGCTCTGGATTCGACTTCATTCTGCTCATAAAAAGGGTATGTCTCTTAAGTCTAAGTCCACTTAATCTCATTAATGTAGCATTTTGTGTGTGTGTTTTCACATTTCGAAAATAAAATAAAGATTGTGTGTGTGTGTGTGTATGTGTTTGTTTTCACATTTCAAAAGAAGGTTAAAATGTAAGGAATGTTTTATGCATCTCATTAACTTCTTTAGATACACAACTACTCCGCTTATTACTTTTTTTTTATCAGGAATAATAATTACGTTCCCTGAATTGTTCAAGTTTTAGAAATAAGACTCTTATTATGAGACAGAACAAATATATGTTGTTTATCTTTACTATGTTATTCTTGTTGGATTCAAATTGATGTCATTCATTGTGTATAGGAAGAGGGATATACATCTTGTATGAAGATGTGAAGTCATGCCAATATGAAGATGTACATGTTCTTTGGTCTATACTCGTCGAATCACATCCGCCGGCTTTGCTGCCGCCTCCTCCTCCACCAAAATGCGACACCAAATCATAAACCGGAAATTTGGAGATATTTGTATACCTTCTTGTAAATATTTAATTTAATATTTTCCGCCGGCTGAATGGTTTTTTTTTTTTTCCCTCGAGGGTTTTCATCCCTTTTGTTCTGCACATTTTGATGTTTGCCATCTTTGAAAGAGTGTTCTAGCTCCTGAGAGATTAATGGTTTTAATTTACATAACAGATTACCTATATATTAGACGCTTAAAGATTTTAATGCCAGTATTCCCTTTAATTTAGTGGTTGACGTTTTTAATTTACAAGTATATTAGTTTTTCCATATCAGAATACTGGTAGTTTGCAAAGTGGTACTCAGACTGTCACAAAATAAGAGTAATTATTATTGTATATAATAATTCAACAAATAAGTAATTTCTCTGTCTTGAAATAATTATCTAGTTTAGATTTTTAATTTTTAGTACAAATTGTACTAAAAATAAAATTATAAACTTGACAATGATTTTGAAATACAGAGAGTATCTTATTTTGAGATGGAAAGGATAATAAAAATGCAACAGCTATGTCACCTTCCAATTTTTGTTGCGGAATCGAGTGAGTGTTTTTTTTGGCCTACACGTCCACTACTTGACAGTTTAACTGGCAATTTGCGACATTCTAAAGATATTGCAAATAATGATTTAAACCCAAAGAATTCAAGGTCGTGATTATATCGTTTTCAAAATCTTGAAAAAGAATAATATTTGTATTCTTGTTATCGTTATGAGCTAATTATAATATTGGAAAATGAGTTATACAAACGTGTCCATTATTTTCAGTAAAAATTAAAAAATGGAACTCTCTGTCGGTGATTAAACCTTTTTTAATGCTTCATCAACCCAAACAGTTTCTTTCGAAATGCCTGATTAATTAGACTTGTGAGAAAAATATATATGTTTAATTAATTGTCAAGTTCGAGAGTAGATTAATCTGTCTCATATCGATATCTGAGAGTAATAAAGAGGAATTAATAAATAAGATTTCAAAACCTATTACCATGAGTTTTAGGTTGAGGCGAATTCCTATTTACTTATTGAATTCGATATTGGAATTCTCCGGGTCTGATTTCTCGAGCCGGAATTCATGATTAGAAGTATCAGAGCTGGTTTTAATGTAGTGAGTTACTAATGACGAGAGAGATTTTTAAGATTATGAGTAGGTTAATTTGTCCCACGTAGTATCTGGGAGTAATAAAGAACACCTAATAAGTAAGATAATCTTGAAACGGTTTTAGGTTAAGATAGGTTCCTACTTGTTGGACTCGAATTCTTGACTTCAATTGTTTATTTTCAAGAGTTAAACGTGGCAATAGATTATCAAGGCAGAAGACGAAGGCAGTAAGCCATAGTCCTGCACTCTCATACATCTCATATATTGAAATAAAAGGATAGAATACAACAAGCTCAAATCCAACAAAGCAATATGAAATATTTTGTAAAACTTATTTGTGCCCCAACTCATATGATTCTTGTGACAAACTCAGCATGCATGAATGCCACATCTTTTTGTATAGAATAACCTGAGCGACAAAGAAAACGAAATAGCCAACTATATTGTTTTGGGGGAAAGTATACATAGACTATCCGGAAAATGTATAGTTATTAGTTCGGAAAATGTTCATATTTGCGGCTTCAGGTTGAGAAATTATAATCTAGAGAGAATTTATGAAAGTGCAATGCATACATATCCTTTTTGCAGGTTGCAGTAGTCTGAATCACTATTATTATCCACCTGTCCTTTCACCTACAAGAAAATGAACACATCAAAAGTTACTAATATTTAGTTGTCCAAAGTGCAACTCCCTAAAGAAGATGGAATCTGAGATACGATGGTACGCCAGACCCGTGCCCTTAAATAAGATTCATGTTTGTCGAACTAAAACAGTTACTGCGCAAAAGAAGCAACTTTGAAGCATGCAAGAACAATGAAGAAAAAGACAAACAAGGACAAACGGAGACAGCAGTTTTGAAATAGAAACAGATCATACCTCTCTTATGAAACTAAGTTGTCCTTGTTGCAAGTGAGAAGCATGTGCACCGGAAGAAGAAGAAGAAGAAGAAGATACATCTGAATGCTTCTCCATTGACATTGTCGATGTCATTTTCTAAACTAGATCGGCATCAGAAATGACGCGTCTCCCGCCAAATTGATAAACACCTTTCCCTTGCTTGGTTAGATGATAACTCTATATAACAAGGATACAAAAAATTAAAGCTAAGGTTACCATTTACACAATGTGATTAGTTCCCAAAATCGCCTTAAAAACAACAAAAATTAAGAATGATCAAACTTACTTTGTGATTACTAACGTCTGTTGGGCCGTCTATATTCAAGAAGCAATTTGAGGGATGAGTACCATTCATGATTCCAACAACGATCGCGTTAAGAACTGGGAAGCACGCCTCTGCAGCCAGCTTGAAGTCATTGACATTGCTCTTCCCTGCTATCCTGAGCACTCACATTAATTCACAAGAATATCAATGGATATTCTAAAGCACTTATTTAATGTGCCACATGTTTAGTTAAAAGAAAACGCTCTCTCTATCCTACAAAAATAGTCCATATAAAATTTTAAAATTTATACTGTTTTTAGTATAATTTTCAAAATCAAAACTCAATGTGGATTTATTTTCCGAAACCGACAGAACACTTAAGTCCTAGACAAAGCATGACAAGAAATGATCAACACCACAAACAAGTATTTTTGAGGTCTGAACTTGTGTAAGAATAAGTAAAATACACATACACATATGCTTCCACCGTGTCATTACAAAAACGAGTTTCGTTTATTCAACTAAATACAAAAAAGAGTCTTTCATTTTTGGGACGAAGGGACATGTTTTATAAGATGTAAGTTATAGAAGAAATCCATAACTTTTTGCCAATTACAATCAACAGGCAGCTGAGAAAAAAAATTGTTTGATTGGAAATACTCATAGATTTCTTTCACTGTCACGGAATTTTTATTATTTGCCATATGATAAATTTGAATGGTTGTTAGGTGTTTCCATTTAAATTATTTAGACCGCCAACAGTTTTTTATTTAACTATTTATAGAGCAATGATAGAGATAGTGACAAATTATAGTGAAATGAAATAGTAACTAGTGAAAATACAAATACACCATCCTTACTAAATATGTGTAGTTATTAATTAGGAGTAAAGATGTAATGTTTAGGGGATGAAAAAATTTTAACGAGAAAGTGACAAAAAATTAGGAGCCAAGAATACTCCACATCACTCACAATTTTTTTCCCTATACATATCATTTTCCTATTTATTATTACAGTTGTTATTATTATTATTACAATTAATATCCGCCATATTCAGCGAACTTGCGAAGTTTCTGTCGTCGATGAGACAATCAACTCTGCAAACTGAAAGAACAAGAAGAAAAGGAACTCCAAAAATTCTTAATATGCTATCAGGCCATAACAAATTAAAGGAGCTACTTTGACAAGTAATAATCTAGAATAAATTTCATTAACTGACCAAAAAAAAAAAGAGAATGCCCGAGAACCTGCTGATATCTTCATGAGGCGGAGAGAAATTAAAAAAAAAATGCTGATTCTTGCAAGGAAGAAGACGAATTGTGGTTGGTTTAATGTGAATTATTTAGCCCACCAGCAATTGTTTAGTTATTAATTATTTATCTTATCTTTTGGGATAAAATATTTTATAAATCTTCATAACCTATTATTAATCTTCCTAATACAGTGGGCGCTCCTCTCCTTACTCCTCATACCCTGAAAAATAAATAAATATATAAATTCTCCAAGTCTTCCCCTATCTTTCTACCATGAAAGTATTGGAGAAATAGTTTTACCTTAATTTTATTGTATTCTTGTTCTTCTTTTTCATTATTAATAAAGGGAATTAATTCCAAAAGTTTCCTTCAATAGATTAATTGATCGATTGAGAGAGTAGGATACTTTGTGTTTGTAGTGTTCTCCCATTATGTTTAGTCTACTAGTTGAAGTCTTGAAGGTAGGTTATACCGTTTGCAATGTTCATTATGTCATTAATGATACTTGGGGGCTGGTTATGAAATGTTCAAGAAAACTCAAGAGTTATAATTTCATTTTATTACATTTGTAATTTGAGGCTTTCATAACTTCAGTAGTTCCTAACTTCAATAGTTCATTTTGAAGAGTTAAACGTGGCAATAGATTTTCAAGGCAGAAGAAGAAGGCAGCAAACCGTAGTCCTGCACTCACATACATCTCATATGTTGAAAGAATAGGATAGAATACAAGAAGCTCAAATTCAATGAAGCAATATGAAGTTTTTTGTAAAATTATTTGTGCCCAAACTCATACTCCCTCTGTTCCAAAATTATTGTCCAGATTGAGATTTCATTTTTAATACAATTTGAACTAGAAATAAAAATTCAAACTGGACAATAATTATGGGACGGAGTGAATATTATTTTAGGGACGAACTCAGCACGCATGAATGTCCTCATCTTGTTGTATAGAATAACCTGAGCGAAAAAGAGAACAAAATATAGCTAATTATAATGTTTTGGGGTAAAGAAAACAAAATAGCTAATTATAATTTCAGGTTAGTGGTCAAGGCACAAAATAAAACTAAAGTTAGTCTAAATTTGTGTCTTACAATTAGGACGGGAGGAGTACATTCTAACACAGTGGGTATATATATAGAACCACCATTAAGTTGAAAATGGAAAAGTGATGAACACAAAAAGGTGTGGAAGGAACTCACAACTTTACAAGGCCGACGATGAGTGAATGCCTACCGTAGGAAGCCATTCTTTGAAGTATGAATAGTCATCTGCATCTGGAGGCGATAAAGCGCCGAGAGGAGTGACAGTAATCTACAGGCGAGTCGCAAAGATATACGATAATGCAGAGTTATTAGCCCGGAAAATGTTCATATCCGCGGCTTCAAGTTCAAAAGTTTTAATCTATACTAGAGAAACTATAAGAGTGGTATACATACATATCCTTTTTGCAGGTTGCAATAGTCTGAATCACTGTTATTGTCCACTTGTCCTCCTTTCACCTACAAGAAAATGAACACAGCAAAAGCTAATGATTTAAATCTAAGATATACTATGATACGCCAGGCCTGCATTTTAAAATAATAGTCATGTTTGTCAAACTAAAGCAGTTAGCATTTTGAAGCATGGAAGAACAATGAAGAAAAAGACCAACAAATCATACCTCTCTCATGAAATTAAGTTGTCCTTTCTGCAAACGAGAAGCATCTGCGCCTGCGCCAGAAGAAGAAGAAGAAGAAGATGCATCTGGATGCTTCTCCATCGACATTGTCGATGTCATTTTCTCAACTTGATCGGCATCAGAATTAACCTCTCTCCAACCAAGTTTATAAACACCTTTCCCTTGCTTGGTCAGATGATAACCCTATGTACAAATGATTACAAAATATAAAAGCTAAGGTTATCATTCACACTATGCGATGAGTTCCCAAAATCACCACCAAAAAAAAAAGAAAAAAAGAAAAATTTGAATGATAAAACTTACTTTATGATTAATAACGTCCGTGGGGCACGTCTATATTCAAGAAGCAATTTGATGGATGATTGCCATTCATGATTCCAGCAACAATCGCGTTAAGAATTGGGAAGCAAGCTTCTGCAGCCAGCGTGAAGTCATTCACATTGCTCTTCCCTGCTATCCTGAGCACTCACATTAATTCACAAGAATATCAATGGATATTCTAAAGTACCTAATTAATTTGCCAAATGTTTAGTTAAAGAAAAATACACGTTACCATATAAAAATAGTCCACGTCGAGTATTAAGATATTAAATTATTTTTAGTACAAATTTCAAAATTCAATGAAGAGTATTTTTCTAGAACTAAGCGAGTACTTGGGTCCTTGACAAAGCATAAAAAAATGATAACCTAGATATAAAGTACTTTTTTCGGTCCTTATCAGTATAAGATATATTGATTTGTCTTAAATTTTACCTAACATGTTTTTCTAATCGTAAAAAAACCTTAAAAATATTTTCTAATAATTATGAGAACACAGTGAAATATAAAAATATTCTTTTAAGTTTTTTTTTTTCCAATCAAAACAACATACTAGGTAAAAACTTACTACAATCCAAAATGCCTTCTAATAAGGGCTGAAGAGAGTATTATTTGAGGTCTAAACTTGTGTAAGAGTAATTCAAACACACACGAACATGCTCCCAATGTCTCTTAACAAAAACAAGCTTCGTTTGTTGAATTAAATTGGTACATAAAGAAGACTCTCATCGCAGTTTTATAAGGCGCGAGCTAGTTACAGAAGAAATCCATAATCTTTTGCCAATTACAATCAACGGGCAGCTGAGAAAAAAAAAAAAAAAAAAAGGATTCGCATGCATACCAATCATATGATAAGGAGACAGCCGGCACATTATTAAAGAAAGCCTCACGAGCACCACCAACTGTACCTGAGTAAACCCTGAATTTGAACAACACAAGATTGATCATTGATGAAAAAGAGATCACGGTAGAAGTTTGCATCTATCCGATAATTAAAATAAAAATTAAAAAAAAAAAAACAACTAGCTACTTCGGAAAAAGCATATGCAAAAAATTGCAAATACCTTCTTTGTTTAATAAATTAGATTCATTTTAACAAAAAGGGAATGGCCATCAGTAATTTTTACTTTGTAAGTTTTTTCCCCTTATTTTTGGACACAATATAGGAGGCTAAGACAGTTGTTACTATGCTAATTCAATCAACTGGGATGCAGAGATCAAATGTCCTGTAAAAGAGCTCTGTTTGGATTGAACTATAGAATTGGAACTGGAAAGTTTTAATTTCAATTCCTTTGTTTTGTTAGATAAAAGTGTGAATATATATATATATATATAGAATTGGAATTTCAATTTCATATCAGACTCAATTTCATGATTTCAATTCTTTAAGTGGAATTAAATAATTACAATTCTGATATCATCGATTTTATTTTTTTTTAAAGAAAGAAAATATGCCTTTGCTGTGTCCAGGTTGATCCATTTTATAACAAAAAACGGGTCGCTTCCCTTTCTATAAATAGTTTTTCCTTTTCTTTTAGTGCTGGTTTTTTTATATATAAAAAAAAATTCCTTCTCTCTCTCTCTCTCTCTTTTTTTTTTGGCTTTCCTTCACTGGGTTATGCTACTTTACAGCTTTAAAAAAAAAAAAAAAAAAATCCCCTAACCCACCGCTGGCTTCTTTTTTATTGGATTTGTTTGATTTTTTTGTCCAACTAGCATACATTTTTATTTATTATTGTAAATTGACAAATATGATATATACCAATTAGATAATTATCAACGAGACTATCCATTAGAATTAAATTAAATCTTAGTTTTTGACCAAAAAAAAATATCAATGTAACTATACACGAAATTATTAAACAAAATTAATAAATAATAATATAAATCTGGGTTAAAGTTTTTTTACTATGTTATAGCAAGGTAAATAAAGTAATTCTTAGCATATACAAATTAATGTAAATCTATATATAAATAAATACTAATATGCAAAAACTTTCTTTATATTAAATATAAAAATTTTCATCTATAAAATATTAAAAAATTCCAAAAATTGAAAATTAAAAAATAATAATAATAAAAAGGAGAGAAATGAAGACATTTTACATGTTACTTGTTTATGTCTTGAGTGAGAATTTTAAGTTTCCTACTATTAATCCTTATTACCAAATTGATATAATAAATGAAACAAAAAAATGTTCTTTTCTAAAAGAAAAGGTAAAAATTGTATTAGTTAGACAATAGAAAATTAATTTTAATTGAATTATCAAGTATCCAAACACAAAAATTGGTATTACAACCTAATTTCTTATAAATTCTTTAGATCTACTAAACAAAGAAATTAAAATTAAATTATGATCTCACTATCTCATTTTCGATTCTATAAAATTATAATTCTAATTCTAAAATTATAAAATCTCAAACTAGATTTACTTCAGAGGACGGTATTCAAAAGGATACAAAAAGGCATTAGATATACTCACACATGATAACCACAATTGCTTCCCTTATTTATCCCACTGATAACCTGCCAAAAAGAGAGACCTAAGTTAGTGAAACAAAAACGTAATATTTTTTTTTTTAAAAAAAAAAAAAAAGTCCCCAAACAATCCTCCTCCGTCACAAGAAATTAGAAGCTCGAGTTGCATACATGCATTTAGCAAGAGTATCACGTGTACGATTTCTAGAAATCAGTAATACTATCTTTTTTCTTAAAATTATCATTCAATTTAAGACTTTAATTTTTTATATAACTTGAATAAAAATAAAAATCAGAACTGAATAATTATTTCCAAACGAAAAGAATGGAAAGAATAAAGCGTTAATAAAATTACAAGATCGGGCACAGAATGGAAGAGGGTTCTCGAGATTCCCAAAGAAGTGCAATCAGTTGGAGTTCCTGCAAAATAAATAGATAAATAAAAGCCTAATGAATCTGTTTTGGTTCCTCAGGTGATTGTTTTTCCCACCAGAAACCATGGAATTCATTGATATGTACTTGTTCTCTCCCAAAATTATTGTCTATTTTGAAATTTCACTTTTAGTCACTACAACAAAAAATGAGTAGTTTAGACACTTTTTGTGTCTTAATAAGTGGTGTAATAGGACACGTGTGACTCAAATTGCGTGGGACACTACAAATAGTGTTTCCTATAATCGAGTCACAATAAGTCATAAAACATTTGAAAGTGTATTATTAGATTGTCACTCATTAACACGCTTTAAAGCGACCCATTAAGTAAGGTAATAGTTCACAAGCAACCCCAAATAGTACACTTATGATAGTGTTTCATAACAT
Organism: Oldenlandia corymbosa var. corymbosa; assembly: GCA_949775105.1. Taxonomy (NCBI): domain Eukaryota; kingdom Viridiplantae; phylum Streptophyta; class Magnoliopsida; order Gentianales; family Rubiaceae; genus Oldenlandia; species Oldenlandia corymbosa. The sequence continues at coordinate 14,504,496 of OX459126.1, read as the reverse complement.
GAATACACTTTTTCATTTTCAATAAGACACTTTTTAGCAAATGTCCTAATACACATATAATAAGACACATTTTAGGAAAATTGTCCCACCATAAAGGTATTAATAGCTCATTTTTATTGTAGTGAGTACAATTTGAACTAAAAATAAAAATCCAAATTGGATAATAATTATGGGACGAAAGGAGTATATAAACTAAAAACTGACCGGTAACAGCATAGGCGGCAATGGTGCCATTAATTTCCACATGCTTAACAGCAATAGGCTTCCCCCATGTAATGCAATGACTAACAACTGACTTCTCACTGTCATACAAAGTTTGGAATAGTTTTAATCAACAAATTTACGATGAATTCCACATCTTTTTTGAATGAATTAATTATAATCATGATTAAGGAGAAAATTAAGGAGCATACGAATCAGGAGCGATAACGATGACGTGGAAGCGATTGGAGGCGACGAGGACATTAACCAGAGCGCGTAATCCCGGCGCATCAATGCCGTCGTCGTTCGTCACCAACACTTTCGGCCGATGATCGCCGGAGTAACCAACCATAATGTTATTATTATTATTATTACAATTAGTATCCGCCATCTTTACCGGACTTGCGAAACCGGAAGAACTGCGCAAACTGAAAGAAGAAGAAGAAGAGGCCCACAACTTTTGATTCACAAATCTGGCGGGAAATGAGGCCGTAATAAACCCTGCAGAAGATCGGAATATGTTACCAGGACCAAGCTCAGGGAGAGTTGACAAAGCCATTTGGCAAGGTAATAGAGGCGAAAGAGAATAAGAGGTTTTTCAACTTAATTTTGAAAGCAGGGGAAGAAAACAAAAAAACAGAGATATTTTGAGAAGCAATATCTACAATGCTTACGATTATAAATAGATTTTGTGAATTGACAAAATTCAGGTGTGAATTGTTTAGCCTGCCGGCAGTTGTTTAGTTATTAACTGGCTAGCTAGTAGTATTATTTATCTTATTTATCTTAAATTTGACGTTTTGCAAAGCGTCATTAACCTAAACTATTAATAAACTTTTAATAATTGTTTGATTGACACTACTCATAGATTTCTTTAACTGACACTGAATTATTATATTTCTGCATATGATAAATGTCAATGGTTGTTAGGGTGTTTCCGTGTGAGTTATTTAGCCCACCAGCAATTATCTAGTTTATTACTCCTCTGGTTCTTATTACTCCTCCGGGCTTTAACGCATTTTGATTTGTGCTAGTTTTAACCTAGTAAATATTTTTAATTAAGAAAAAAAATCTTAACAATATTTTATAACAATCAAGAGAATACAACGAGTGTAAAAATATATTTTTTAAATATTTTTTCGTCAATTATAAATGCGTAATAGGTGAAACCTAAGACAAAATCAAAATGCCTTATATTAAGGATCGGAGGGAGTATAAGACAAACTGATTTGTCCTATAAAATGTATTTTTACATTTATTGTGTTCTCCCAATTATTCTACTACCTCTATCCCAAGAAAATAATTCATTTTTAGAAATGCAAATCTTAAAATTAGACTTATAAAATTAATATAACTTAAAATTTGTTATTAAATTGATAAATAGTCATGAAACTTTATTCAATTTCTCATATTAATTTTTTAATTTGAAAGATTAAGTCATACTATTTTTATATTTTAGTTTTTCAAATTGGACTATTTTTCTAGGACGGAAGTTGTAAAATATTCTTAAAGTTTTATTTTCGATTGGAATGACATAATAAATGAAATTTAGGACAATCAAAATGTACCGTAATAAGGACCAGATGGATTATTATTATTATTATTATTATTATTATTATTATTATTATTATTATTATTATTATTATTATTATTATTACTACTACGCGAACTGGCAAAGTTTTGATAAAAACTGAGACAATCACCGGAAGAACTGTGCAAACTGAAAGGAGAAGAAGAAGAAGAGAAGGAGGAGGAACTCCTCAACTTATTATAGATAAATCTGGCGGGAAATGATTCCTTACTAAACCCCGCAAAAGCTCGGAATTTGCTATCAGACAAAGCTTCAGGAAACGTTGACAAAAAGCCATCGACAAGTTGGCCATAACAAATTACTGTAGCTACTTTGAGAAGCAATAATCCAGAATAAATTTTATGAATGACCAAAAAAAAAAAAAGGGCCCAAAAACCTGCTGATATCTTGATGAGGCGGAGAGAAATTAAAAAAAAAAAAAAAGAAAAAAAAGGGCAGATTGTTGTAAGGAAGAAGACGACTTGTGGTTCGTTTTGTGTGAATTACCAGTGAAGGTGCACCGCACGAGGAGAGGTGTTTGGTGATAATTTACCGGGAGGAACAACAACAATCTATGTTAAGTTATTTCCAAATGACCTTGAAAATTGAGTTGGAATCCTAATTTGTAAACAGCTTCTACAAACGACCTCTAATAATACCAATTATACATGGTAAAACACTCTTCTCTTGTTCAAACAAAGAATCAGCACCCAGCAAGTTTTGGGATTTAAAGTGTGATAAACTAAGTAGCTTAAAAACTCGTTTTTGCAATTTAAGAACGTGAATTGCTCTCCAATTGATACTTGTAGCCACTTCAAGAGAGAAAATCAACGTGGATGGATCTAGTTTTGTTAACAGTGATACTACAATAGAATTCATCTCAAACATGCATATCATCAAACATATTACAAGCATTTGCAAATGCACATCCACTCAAGAAAACAATGATTCAACCAAAATCATCATTATCAATTATGACTTCATCTACTAAGAATTTTCAGTTCTTCCACTCCCGTTGTCCACCGCCACACAGATTCCACTGCCACATTTGAGGATTACCGGAAAAAAAAAAAAATTAAACCAGAAGGAATCGTGATGGGCAAACCAAAACGAGTGGTTCAACAACCAGAGAAATTGAGGCGCGGGGAAGAATTTTGGCCTCCAAAGAGTTTATTCACTTGCTTTCACCTAAGGTTTCTTCAATTTTTTTTGCTCAACCAACTTGGGGCAGCCTAATAATTTGTGAACCCACTGGAAATCAACGCTCCTAGTACGGCGGTGTCCAGATCAAACTTAAAAACAGCAAGGAACGGAATCAGAAAGAAGAAAGAAGAGAGGAGGGGAAGAGGAGAGGAACCCAAAAGACTGTTTACTTTGATGATTACAACAAATCCTTCTGTTCATTTTGGTTTTGAGCAGAGGAACGATGAAACCGGCAACCAGAAGGAATGGAGGGGAGCTAATTAGGGAGAAAGCGACAAAAAATTGGGTAGGTCGAATTGTTCATTGCCACGTCGACTACGGTGATAGGCAACTGGGCGTTAACCGTGTCAAAATTTGTCATCCCCTTTTATATTAAAACTAGATAGATTTAGCCCACCAACAATTGTTTAGTTTATTATTTATCTTATCTTTTGGAATAAAATATATTTTATGAAGCGTCATTAACCAATTATTAATCTTCCTAACCTCCCTCCTCTCCTCTCTCCTCTAAAAAAATCTCCAAGCCTTCCCCCTCTTTCTACTATGAAAGTATGGGGAAATTTCACCTTAATTTAATCGTATTCTTGTTCTTCTTTTTGTTATCAATAAAGGGATTAATCCAAAAATTTCCTTCCGTTGATTGATTGATCATCTAATAAGAGGATAGGGTATTTTTTTATTGTAATGTTCTCTCAGTATGTTTAGTCTACTGATTAAGAATATGGTATGCCGTTTATAGTATTTGTAATCTCGTTGATGATGCTCGCGGGCTTGTTATAAACTGTCTAAGAAGATTCAGTAGTTACAAATCCATTTATTACATTTTTTATATGACATTGAGAATGAAACTAGAAAGAGAAAATTTAACATTTGGGGTATTCGTGATCTTCTCAAACGAAATTAGGATGTAAGACTGGAACATATCTTCCGAGAAACTAACTTTGTAGCAGATTATTTGGTTAATATTGCGTCTTTGAGTCCTGACGGCTTTGAACGTATTACTCATTCATTGGTGGGGACTTCGCAGTGGTTGGAGCATAATGTAATTGGTGAGTCTTATTTATATAGCGTTGTAATTTTTAGTTCTTAGCTTTCGGCCTCTTTCATTGTACTAAAAGAAGGAGAAAATTTAACATTTCTTTAAGTTAACACATATGATAGAATCCTATGTAGTATTTTCTAATATATTCTCTCAAATATGTCTTAAGAAATTGTTAAAATGCTCCCTCTATTCATTGGGGGAAAAAAATACAAGACTACCTTTTAATTAATTAGATTCATAGGTTTTAGAGTAACTGCGATCTCCGTGGTGATAAATAATGAATTAACTATCAACAAATTACACACTTTATTATTGTATAAAGTATAATAATATTGAACGGCCTTAAAATTCTTACACCATACAAGATTTAATTTTACGAGTTATGTACAATGTAACTAATGGAGGTTGCCCTTGTTTAATTTTATTATACTTTTATAATATAAGAAAATCAATGTGGAAAAATTAGAACAAAGTGTAATAATGCAAAATGATGATTTGGTAATTACATTACTATCTCTAATAATATAAAAGCATTATGTATGCTCTAATGACAATCTAATCATCATTAAATTATAATTAATGGTAGTTAATATTCCAACCAATCAACAACCATGTTATTATAAACCCTGTCCCAAAATTATTGTTCAGTTTGAGATTTCACTTTTAATACAATTTGAACTAATTTAGTACAATTTGAACTAAAATGAAAACTCAAATTGGATAATAATTATGGGATGGAGGGAGTATATTCTGATTGATTAGTTATACCAACTCACGAGGAATTATTTGACAAATTTAATTATACCTAAGACACCGATAGTGCGACTGTGCGAATACCTTAATCACCGCAACTTTAAGTATGTCATTACAAGAATCCCTTACCCTAATCCCTACCTCAGGGCAAACTTAGTTTAATGTTATCACCTTACTAATCTTCAATTCTTCATCATAATAAAAATGGTAGGTTTGTCTATTAGGTCAGTAAGGCCTGGACTTTTAAGATTACCAAATAATACAACAAAACATGACATGACAATTAGTGTGAACGAACTATGTATATCATTGAAAATTGAAATTTGGAAATTGTAAGTATTCATCTTGTATGCCAAGCATTGATAGAGAAACTGTACATGTAATCTTCATACTACATCTTGAAAACCCTAGAATACAATGCAAAATTCAATCAATCAATGCGTAGTAGTTTTTCCAATGAATATTAGTGCCGCAAACCATGATTATTCTGACCAAGGAATGAATTATTGCAGATACATTCATCCACCATAACCTTAAAGAACTTCGGATGTATTAAGAGATCCAATTTCCATCTAGCTCAGCGTCAATGCCTTCATCCCGTTGCACAGAACCAACTAGGCGAAAAACAAAATCGCTAACCATATGATTGGGGGGAAGCACAGTTCATTTCAGATATTCCATAGTTCAGTAGATTTAACGGTGAGGTTATACAGCCACCAATAATATGGAAAGGGAAGAGTGAACAGCGCAAAGGAGGAAGGAAGTCACAGCATTACAAGGCAGATGATGAACGTTCACCTACTAATGGGAGCCATTCTCTGAAGTATGAATAACCATCTACATCTGGAGGAGATAAGGCACCAAGAGGAGTGACAGTAATCTGCAAATATAGGCAGCTATTTAGTGGACCTTCATATCTGCATGCAGCATCTGGTTCAAAAGAACTAAAAATGGTATACATACATATCCTTCTTGCAGGTTGTAATAGTCTGAATCGCTGTTATCCACCTGTTTTCCTTTCACCTAATAATTAACACAGTATGTTATTGTACCAGATAACCCCATATTGACAAGCCAAGAGGAGGTAACATATGAAGCATAGAGAAAAAGGTAAGGAATCCAACACAATTCAGCAACTGATGCATATGTTATCTCTTTTCAAAGGCAAATTTCATTTTTTATCCAACTCATTTAAGAAAGATCTTTGCCCTTGCAAAATTAACTTATTCAAACATCTGGGAAAGTAACTGAGAAACATGTCACCAAGAAGAAAGGCACTCTGCAATAGAAAGAGGAGCTAGCTAGAAGGGAAACAGATCATACTTCTCTTCTGAAAATAAATTGTCCCTGTGGCAGATTAGAAGCATCTGGAGACGCATCTGAAGACTTCTCCATCGTCATCGTAGATGCCATTTTCTCATCTTGAGCATCAGAAATAACTCGTCTCCAGCCCATTTGGACAATACTTTTTCCTTGCCTTGTTAAACGATAACCCTACAGTGGGATTCAAAACAAAAGTAGGTTATCATCCAAACAATATGATGAGTTTGAAAATCATCTCGGACAAATGAATGATCTAGTTACGCCCAAGGTTGTTCAAAGCTACCACACATTTACCGAAAAAAAGAGTGCAAAGCTTAAACGAAGAGAAAAAACAGGCTATATACTGGATGAGTCAGAGTACTCTAAAACTTACTTTGTGATTAATGATGTCTGTTGGCACGTCTATATTCAAAAAGCAATTCAAGGGATAGCTGCCGTTCTTGATTTCAGTAACTATAGCACTAAGAATTGGCAAGCTAGCCTCCGCAGCCAGTGTGAAGTCATTAACATTGCTCTTCCCACCAACCCTAAGCACTCCATTAAGTCACGAGAAACTAAATGAGAACAGAACTGCAAGCTTTTGAAAGAAAGAGATTGAAAAAAGAAAAAGAAAAGAATGAAATAAAAGCACATTCACATGAACATTCTGAAGTACAATTTTATTTTCCAAATAATTGGTTAAACTTATTACTTCCTTCACACGACAAGAAGAAAATAGTAAAGCTTATAGATATTGTTGAGGTATTAACTTGTCTACAGTTATCAAAGGCTTATAAATATTGTTGAGGTATTAACTTGTCTACAGTGATCAAAGAGTTATACTTTGTCCATTACCACCAGTTTTGTAAGATGTAATTCACAGAAATTTCCATCTGTTTGGCGTTTAAAGCAAAAGACGGATAAAGGGATTCACATACATACCAATCATATGATAAAGAGACACCAGGTACACCATTAAAGAAAGCCTCTCGAGCACCACCCACAGTACCTGAGTAAACCCTGAAATGCCAACAAAAGATTGGTCAGAACATCACTTGGTACGCTAAGAAAAAGGCATGGAAAGAAAGAAACGGCAGAGATCTATTTAAGAAAAGAATTTTCTAGAGTTTAATAACCACTGCTTCCTTTTGTGCATTTGGATTTCATCAAACAAAAATCGGATTACACCAGGTCATTGTATAACAGATCAAATGTCGTGTGCTGTTCTATTTAGTCCTGCTGCGCGTCAAGATTAAGCAGAGAAGTCTGTAAGCTATCTACCAAATAATTGCCTAGGAGACATGCATATGCAAAGAAATGGAAAGTAGCATTTTTGTTCAAAATTAATCCATTTCCATAAGAGAATGGTAATCATCATTGGAATGTTTGTAACTCTCCCAAGTTTTAACCAGATCATTAATCAAATCTCAAATGTAACAAATTTTTCAAAAACAGTCATTTCCTTTCAGGACTAGAGCATCATTTTGGTTTATGCAATCTAATCCAAAAGCATAAAATCCCATAACAGATGCAGTAAAACAGGACAACACTTGTAAATGATCCAAAAGAATGGTGAGGATGAATACACTCACACGTGATAACCACAATTGCTACCCATATTTATGCCACTGATAACCTGCAAAAAGGGACCTAAGTTACATACCATTTGAAGGGCACATATTTCACAGCAAACCTAAGAGCTACATAGTTAATGAACAAGAGCAAATTACAAGATCAGGCAACGAAGGGAACAGAGCTTGAGAGATTCCTAAAGAAGTGCAATCAGCAGGAGTTCCTGCAAAACAAATTACAAACAAAAATTGAAATGACACTGTTTGGTTCACGTTTTTCAGGTGAATATTCCCCCTAAACGACAAAGAAAAGAACTGACCACTAACAGCGTAGGCGGTAGCGCCATTAATCTCCACTCGCTTAACAGAAACAGGATTCCGCCATGTAATGCTATGACTAACGGCTGACTTCTCACTGTTACAAAATTCAAACAATTTTTAAGGCAAATTTACGATCAATGCAAACGGAGAATTGAACAAATTCATTCGGAAAAGTTTTAAGGAGAGAGAGGTTAATTACGAATCGGGAGCGCAAACGATGACGTTGAAGCGATTGGAGGCGATGAGGACGTTAACTAGAGCGCGCAATCCAGGAGCGTCGATGCCGTCGTCGTTCGTCACCATCACCGTCGGCCGATCGCCGGAGAAACCAACGGAGTTAGTATCCGCCATACTCAACCAATTTCCGAAGCTTATGTCGTAAACGGCACTATCAGTGGAAGACGAGCAGCGGAAACTGAGAGGAGGAGAAGAAGAACTAGTAAGTGGGAATTGGGATGGGGTCCACAAGGCGAATTTAGTGGGAAATGACGCGATACGACTGCGTTTAGCTGACGCTGCACAAGCTCGGTCGCCGGGAATAATTTGTTTTATTGGGATTTGGAATATGCCACCGGGGAAAATCTCAGGCACCGTCAACGCCGTTGACCAGTGGGGCCATCTCATCATTTGTAGCTTCTGCATAAAATGTCCTCTTTTCTTTATTAGGTTGGCTTCAATCGTTCAATGTACAAAATTACAAATGCTACAATGAGATTAGTTGTTGAATTTTATAGAAACAAGTTATCTCAAAAAAAAAATAATTTACCCTTCCAAAAAAAATACACTTTATTGATTTTTTTAATTATGTTAGATTCCAACTATTACTTTAATTAATTAAGTTGTGTCGACTAAATTTTTTATGGAAGGTAAAACTCTCCCAATAAATATTTTATTTCAGTCTTCAGACCATGCCCATGCCATCAAGTATACAAAGGTACACTTCATTGTATTTTATTTTTTTGTTTATAAGTAATTTTTTAGGACGAAAGAGGGTATATGGGAAAATAAAATAAGGGGAGCTCAATTGTTTTGGTTTATCGTTTTCTTAAATTTTTTTTTATTCATTTTCCATTTACAGTGAAACAAAATATCGTATAAAAAAATGAGCGTGATGCCAAAGTCATTTGAAACAAAATATCGTTCCGAAGGGGAAATGTCTTTTTTGTTCTAAGTTCTAACAATCTATGAACTTTTTTGAGGAAAAGTCTGTAATATTGTGCAAGACTAGTGGCGCTGAGGCGTTATTTGTTTCATTTTTTTATGCTTTTTTTAAATTAAAATATTAATAACTGTCTCTCAACATAACTTTTTATATTTTCAATACACCTTTTTACATTCTTAATACAAAAAACACCAAAAACATACACTAAAAAAACGAATGAATTTCTTGACCTATTACTAAAAAAAACCATAACCGATTACAACAGGAATAAATGATAAGTGACGTTGTTCTTTTAATAACGTAATACTACATTGTGTATCCATGCCTAATAACTTGCAATTTACATCAAGAAAGTCTCAGAATAATGCAATAATCAATAATGAATAAGATAAGTGCTATGAACTTAGTGACCTCATTACGAAATTTTTACAACAAAATTTCAAAGATATTCATAAGGTGATTACGAGAATTACAAAGGTTGTAAATGAACTTGGCGAGATAATTTTATTTTTTCGAGCCGGAATAGAGAACGCAGATGCTAACGTACATGTGATAATGAGAAAAAAGAAATCATAAATGAACTGAATTATTTGGGGTTTGGTTGGTGTACCTATCCAATGTGGCGTGATTCACGTTGTTTTTACTTTCAGAAGTTAGATGGTTTTTTAATTTTATAAATGAATGCTAATAATACTACTCTTTCCGTCTCGAAACTACTGAACAGTTTAGATTTGTCATTTTTAGTTTAATTCGTATTAAAATAAAAAAAAAAATTCAACTTGAGATTAATTTTGAAACGGAAGGAGGAATAATTTTTTAAAACAGTAGTATTCAAAAAGAAAAAACCAACATAAGTTTTCTTTTTCATGGTCCACAACTTGCTTAATTGTAGACACAAAGATTAATGAGACAAGGACCAACAAAAATCAGGCTGTTCCATGCTGATGTCTTTTTAAATTCCTTTTAAGATGGCATTAAACAAAAGAATGAAGCCATAGGTTTAATTACATAACATCCCTGAGATAGATTGTATTTTTGCAATCTAAGATAAGCCACAAGAGAAACAGATTAGTGCGTGCAACTCAACTCGGGCAAGGGGGGAGGGGTTTTCTTTTTCCAGAAAAAGCCCAATCCACTTTGATAGCTATCTATCCAGAATAGAAGCCCAAACCCATTGATAACTTTTTGGGTAGTGGAAAAAATGTGTACTCTTTGGTGTTTTTATTTTTCTTCCGAAAATAGATTCTAGTATTAGTTTTTGAGGGATAAAAGTGTACTCCATCAGATCTTAAGTTCTCATAATTATTTTCCAGTTTAGTTTTTCAATTTTAGTACAAATTAAACTAAAAATAAAAACTCAAAGTGTACAATAATTTTAGGACATAGGGAGTTTGAAATATAAATTTAAACTAATTTTAGCGTTAAAACGACAACTTGTGGCCATTTGGTAAAATTTTTGGTGCTAAAATAATACACCTTTGTTAAATCATGTCAATCAAATAAAGTACGCCGTAAATATAAGATGTGGAGAAAGTATAATCAATTTGCATAAACGATCTTTTCCGGTAGGCATGCAATAGCCGAAATTGTTAATTCAAGATGGTAAAACGAAAATCGAATGAAATCACCGACCCAAAACATAAAGAGCAAACAACATTCTCTCCCCTTTTTTGCATGATTATGGTATATGATCATGGGGGAGAATGGAAGAATATATAATCATGCATGGTAGTAGGTGACTTCAATCAACAGCCACAAAAACAAATACTACCTCCGTCCTACAAAAATAGTCCACATTGAGTTTTCAAATTTGAACTAAAAACAATATACAATTCAAAACTTAATGTGGATTATTTTTGTGAGACGGAGAGAATAGTAATGTAGAAGTCAACGACAATGATTTTTCAAGTCAACTGATCGATCAAATCGAAAAAGATAACGTCTATCAACAACGTCTGTATGGGCGGCTTTGAAGTTTTACATCTCCACTTTTGCATGTTCAAACTAGCACGTATGCATTATAAGTTCGAACACATATTGGAAGAATGATTAATCGTATCACTTTGTGCATTAATTATTGTTATGACTCATGCACATACATATATCATGTCCATGGATCTATAACTTCATCATCTTGAACTTCTTCATTGACGTTGTTGGATTCTATATTGGAACTTCATCAGTTTATTAATCTCCTATGTCGGAATTCCTGACAACTGTATAATTAAGGCATGCGAAAATAGTTGCCAGTTCTTGTTGGGGGATATACTTAAGAAATTTCAAATATGTGGGAATGTTTTTTTTTTCTTGAAAGCAAATTAAGAAACTGATATTTGCATCCATTTTTTAGTTTTTTCTTTCTTCCTTTTTAAATTACAAAGTTGAATTGTCTATATAGTTCGCATCAAAATGAGAGTGTCAAAAAATTAGTGTTAGAGACTATGTATATTAGTTGAGGAAACTCGTACACCAAAATATCGATATCAATTTTATGTCTTTTAACCTCTTATTTCACTCATCAAAATATTTATAATTTTAACCCGAAATTACTCATTATTGTTAGCCAATGAACACGCTACTATACGGACCAATCATCATGTGACAAAAACAGTTGAAAGATGATCCATCATGTGACATTGTCTCCATCAAACAAATAGTTTTTGTTTCGTGCAAGACCTACGATAATCTAAGGGGACAAGTCCATATGAATATGATGAGTTTTCGCTAATCTCCCCAAAATTATGCGCACGTTAGGCTTAACAACAATGCTACCTTCTGTCTTCTTATCCTAACATTTGGAATCCAATGCCATCTCAGTCAATTTATAACTATGGATGGATTATTATCCGTCATACTTTTATCAATATTTTTTTTTTCTGGAAAGACTCAAAAAAACAAAGGTCAACTCAACTTGATGCTTATTCATAGCTCATGTTTTGTCGTACGTTAATTAAATTTTTTTTTTGCCGTACAACCGAAGCCAGTTTTTGGTGTGTTCTTAGGTGTGACATTACATATTAATGAATTATGGTTAATTGTTGGCACAATTCTTCAAAAATTTTACCTGCAGCCGAAGTACTTGGCCGTGCTGTACGTTTTTGATGCGTATGTACGGTTTCCTCAATTTCTACAAAACACAAACAAGGACATTCAAGGAATTATTGTATTTTATAGTTAAATGTGATTTGAATTTGTGACCTCTTGGATTCCGATTATATTTATCACTGGAAATTTACTATTCTTCACCTGATATAGTTTTACTAAGTAATTTTTTTTATTTATTTATTTTGATGTACATTATAGATCTTCTGGACTTGTTTTGCTCCAAATCATCACATATGTTTTTGAATGCCTTTTGATTTCACCAGTTTCAACGTGCGTTTTGTGATTAATGTTTATGTAATTTCAACATTTTCACGAATAAAATGCAATTAGTGGAGTTAATTACTACTACTACAAGGTAACAAGAAGCGAGATGGTTGGGCAGGTGATTAGCAGATCATGATGGGAGATGGTTATTATCAGGAGGTCGAAAGTTTGATTCTTACTAGACCATCCAAACTTTTTTTTTTAAAAAAAATGTCTTAAATGTCTCTGTATTATTAGAAATTGAGCGGATAAGAGATATCAATCGAGTCGTACTCCAACCACGAGTTTATTTTATACGGTCACTCCCTCCATCAACTACCATTCTCCATTTTCTCCATGAGGATCAGAATCCCTACTTGTGTATATACCTGTATTTTTCAAGAAAAAAAGAAACGACATATACCTACCACTTTGCACCCAATTGAATCAGAAAAGATATACAAACCTAACACATTCATTTTCAACCCAAATTTTTTTTATAAAAAAAATGTGAAAACCCGACTCCCTTCTAACCATTATCATGATTAAAACAAATTTATTGTTGGCAAATTAATTTTCTCCTTTTTCATAAAACTGGTAGGATCACTTCTGTTTTTTTCCTGCACGTACGTTGTAAGAACGTCGTTATTGATTTGTACAGAAAACCACCAACAAAATATCTCATCTCGGCCAACCCAGTTCAACTCCCTACCACCAAAAAACACACCCTTAAAGGAAAGAAGGAGATCAAAATCTACTTCCAATATATTGTCTTTTTGCTGGTTTAGTAGTTAAATGTTTATGTGAAAGGTAACCAACCCTAAAAAGTCACATAGCTTATTCCAATCAGTTTTGATTCATATTCCCTTCTTCCCAATATAAAAAGTAAAATTTATTTACGTCAGATTGAACTAAAATTATACAACAAACTAACTCATTTTTTCTTAAATTGTTTCCTTTCATTTGATGCATTGTTTAATTCAACATATAAGACCCTTATTTTGGGACGTAGCTAGCAGCCATATTTAAAAGTGTAATTAAATAAATTTAGCACTAAGCTTGAATGGGTATCTTCAAATATAACTTTTAAGCTTCCACTTTCTATAGTGGAATTCAATACGATAACTCACAAATCATTTTAAATCCACCGATAAATTGATAAAGAAATTGACCAAGCTTTTTAAAAAAATCTAAATCTCATGCAAACCATCTAGATGGACAGTTTGATTCGTCTACTTTATTTTTTTTATTACTAATTTTTTTGACTAGCTGATGATTGTTCATTGTGGTAGGTTTGGCTTCAAGTACAATGTAGTACGTACAACTATTACGTAACACCCGCCATTCGTGTTGCTTCGTAGATTGAATCCACTTGTAGGTTAATATAAGATCTTACTACATCAATAATCTATAAATAAATCTACTTTAGAGATTCATGGTGATCTTTTTTATTACCTAAAAATCACCATACAAATGTTTAACCTAATTGAATTTAATTAAATTTACTTAGATTAAAATGACCCTCATTTTATTCTTATTGTCGCACATCCAAGAACATAATTTAGTTTATAGTAGGACGCGATGTAATAATATAGGTACTTTTTCTTAATTAATTCGGGTATCATTAAAAAAACAAATACATAGTAACGTTGATCATCATATTATCATTTTTCCTTTTCTTTTAATTTCTATTTTCGACTACAATGAAAGAAAACAAGGGGCCCCTTGATCTTGTTCTTGTTATTCCCAAGATAATATATCTATAATCTATTCTGCAAAATATCAAGTTTTTTGTCAATGCATAGACGAGTTACAGAATATATGTAATGGCAACTTGGCACACTTGCGAATTTTCTTGTGCTTCTTCAGAATCTACAATATTTGTTACGTACACATCAAGAGATTATTTTAGACATCTCAGAATATTTTTAGAAATATTTCTGGCAAAACAAATTCTTCGTGTAGCGATTATGTTGTTGGAGATGTAAGTTATTCTTCAACAGCATCGAGGTTGCAATTTCTAGAGTAGTAAATCAATTATTGTATTCTATTAAAAACAGTAGCCGAAGACGCGTATATTAAAGAATGTGATTGAAACACGATATAATTAGCGTTGTTCATCCATATAATATTGTAATATTCTATGATCACGTTTCCTTCTTTTTATATATATATATATATATATATATATATAAGAAAAACTAATTGACATTAATTTATGATGAACAAAATAGATTATTATTCGCAGTTCAATAAAATGGACATTTTCCTTGTCAGTTTTTTAAATATTTTTTAAGCTAACCGAATTCTTATTTGAGTCATTGAACTGCTAAATATATATTTTATATTGAAAATGATTTTTGTGTGGCATTGATCTTGAATGAGACACTCTTTTGGTGGTAAATCCCTACTATAAGGAAAGAGATGTTTCCAACTCTAAAGTCGGTGAGATGTACACCATACCATCGTTGAAATCAGCCAATTCCACAATATTGGTATTACATAATTTACTCTCTTACTCACACCAAAAACAAAACAAAAAAAAAATCAGATATTTAAAATCAAGGAAAGTAATTTGACAAATTATAGTAATTTTTTCGAGACGAAGAAAATTTATTTTATGTATTTCACATGGATATATGGTAGTAGGTCTCAATATTAAAGCTTTGTTTGTTACTCTCTCCATTCACAAATAAATGTTGCTGGAGAAATTTCACAAATTTTAAGGATTCAATAATTATCTTGTTAAAATAATATAATACCCTCATTTATTCTTAATTCAATTGTAGTCCCAATAAAATTTAGTTCTAATACAATTCTACATTAAACATCACTATAATTTCCAATGTAAGTAAGGGTATATTGGAAAAAGTTGACAAAATATGCTTCGATTTGCGAGAATGACGTTTATTTTAGAATATTTGGTTTTTCCTCCAACGACATCTATTTGTGAATGGAGGGAGTAGGTTTTTTTATGGTATTTTCAAAATATTTAAATAATAACTGTCTCATCCCATCATACCTTTTTAGATTTTCAATACACTTTTTTACATTCCCAATACAAAAAATACCTAAAAACACACACTAAAAAAATGAACCAAACATATAAATTATCTGATGACGCATGGTTCATACCTTGACTAAGTACAGTCTCATTTTTTGCTGACCTCAACCCCAAAAAAAAAAAAAGAAAAGAAAAGAAGATTTCCTTCATCGAAGCTCTCATTGATGCTGATTGATCTCCTTGAAGAAAAAAAGAATGAAACAATATGTTGAAGTTTGAATGAAATCCCTTTAATTGTGACGGACGAATTGATTAGCTATGTACTTTAGTAATTTATTATTAAACCCAACGAAGACTCTTTGGGTACTCTTTGACCATTTTTCCCCATCATCTTTTATTTTATTTTTCCTAGGTATTTGGTAGTGTGAATAGAGAAATGTACCATTCATTCCAGCATGAATAATGCCGTTGAATTCATTTTTTTCTGACGTTTACAGGGTATATATTTCAAAGTCCTACTACAAGTTTAGAGTGCGTAACTGTGGGCAATTTTCAAGAAGAGAGATTTTTTGTTTTTCTAATTAGATGTCTAAGTAAGAATCGAACCCTTATCCCCTGTATGAAACTTTGCTCTAAAAGAAATCTGTCTTATGGTTTGAGTGATACTATTACATAAAATTGTTTTTTTAAAAAGAGTCTATAGAAATGTTAATTAATTTTACAATTGAGTACTTAGTTTCGTTGGTTGGAGAAATCCGTTAATTACATCTAGCGTACCTAACTGGATTTCTAGCCACTAGAGACTAGGGCTTGTCCTCCGTCAACTCATTTTGCATTTTCAATTCATTTTACTTCTTAAGCTTAAAACCAAATGCAAAATAAACAACCGTCCAAACAACTTTCTGTTTTATATTTTAAAAGCAAACTTGAAACATTTTTTTAGTGTAGTGACCATTTTTGGAACTAAAAATTAGTTCAGTGCCCATTTTTGGAACTAAAAGTTAGTTCAGTGACCATTTTTGGAACTAAAAATTAGTTCAGTGACTAAATCTAAAACTTTGCACATTTTTTTATCCATTGTTTAGTGATTATTTTTTAAACTCTTTTTTTTCAAAGTGACTAAAATTGACGTTTTTCAATTGTTTAGTGATATTTTTTGTACTTGATATTTGAATAAAAAAATAACTTTTTACTAAAGATACCATCCAAACAATTTTTTGATCTCCCATTATGTTTTCCACTTAAAATACTTTTCACATTCAAGTTAAAAATGAAAACGAAACTGACGTCTAAACAAGCACTAGACATTTTGTTGGTAACAATCTTATGTAAAATTGTAACTTCATAGCTATGAATAATTGAATACACTCTCCTTACTGCCCAAAAAGAAATTAAAATAAAATGACAGAAATTGGAGATAACTCAGAATAGTTATATTTTGACCAACTTATAAGTCTGTTTTGGAAGATTTATTAGATGAAAAGCTCAAACATTGACAATTTCCCACCACATTCATTAAGCCACTGATAACCTAACTCAAGCAACAACATCAATTAAGGGTTTCTTTTGACACACTTCAATTAAAGACATTTTGGTTAAATACAGCAAGTTAGCGTGTTGATTTCATTCACGGGTTCACGTAATTTTTTTAGTACGGAGTAATCCAGTTAATAATAAGTAGTAAAAGAGTAAGGGAAAAAAAATGAAAGCGACAAACAAACATCTGATACTCTGATCTAGATGAAAATCTAGGATATTTTTTAAGACTCTGTTTGGTGAAAATCTTGTAAGAAAAATGGATGATGATGAATATGAATTATGAACCAGCTCGTGGGTTTTGTGGGTTTCTGGTTGGCTGTCAAGACGAAGAACAACCATAAAAATATCCAATCAGAGAGCTTTCCCAAGAAAAAATTTTTTCATTTCACTCAGACAAATTTCCTTAAATTTTTTTTCTCATTCATCCCGAGTTCCTATGTACGTACGACAATCTGTACTAATCCTCAGATTCCCCCACTTGGGTACACATAAACACACACAGTCACACAGTGACACACACTCATAATTCAGACATTTTTTTTATGAATGAATTAATTTAATCTTGGGTTGGTCCCCTGTTTTTTTCTTTCTGCAAGCTGTTGCAGGCCTTGTCCCTTTTAAAAGTTTCAATTTTTTTCGATTTTTTTTTTCATTTTCAAAATCTGGATTTTTTTTTTTTTTGCAATTTTCCCATTTGTTTGATTGTTCCCTTTTTCTGTGTGGCTCTTCCCAATTCCCTATCACACAAAATATATACAAGTGTAAAGAGGGAAAGAGAATACTAATTTAAGTGGTTTTACAGCTCGTGAATGACTGATAAGATAGGGAGGGAAAAAAGAACACAAAAACAAAGGAGAAAAGGAAGTGTGTTTTTGTCATGATATGCCCAGATGAATGTGAGAGAGAAGAAGAAGAAGAAAGAAGAAAGGCAAAGTTAGTCCACAGGATTGAGAAATCTTTCTTCCATCTTTGCCTAGTTGTCTATGAGTTGGTGAGAAAAGGTTGTCCCTTTTTAATGAACTAACCCAAAGGGCCTCTTCTTCTGTTCTCTTCTGGTTTTATTGCCCTTTCACCAAAAACCCCAAAAAAAAAAAAAAAAACTTTTTCTTACTAATTTTAAGCTTGAAATCTTGGGGGTTTTTTTTTCTTATTTTTTCCACCACAATATATTCCTTCCCCTCAGATTTCTTTTTATAGTAGGACTGTTTTCCAGGTAATATATCCCCCCTACTTTCCACCGCTTTTCTCCAATACCAAGGAGGCAACAAGATAGTGTCAGTTAATAGGAGATAATAGTGTTCCAAGAATCTCTCTGCAATTAATCTGAACAAGTCTTAACTATAGATAGTTGTAGTAATGAATGGTGTGGTTGACCCTGAATTTGATCATTTTGATCATTCTGGTTTTGTTGAAGTTGATCCTACCGGAAGATATGGAAGGGTATGGCCCTTTTTTTGTGCTTCATTTCTGTGAAATAATTCAGTTCATGTAGTTTGACTATATGCAGTCTACAGTTGTTTTCAAATACTTTAGCTGAATAAATAAATCTCTATGTTGTTTTTGTAATTTCAGTATGATGAGATTCTTGGCAAGGGAGCTTCAAAGACAGTGTATGCATCTTCTTCTTGAGTTCCATTTCTGCAAAAAAACTTCATCTTTCTGCTATTTGAATCAGACAGTTTGAAGATATATAATCTTGTTTCTTTTGGGCATTTCTGGGATTAAATTTGGTCTCTTTGTTTTGGGTTCTTTCTGGTTTTGTTGCAGTTATAGAGCATTTGATGAGTATGAAGGCATTGAAGTTGCTTGGAACCAGGTGAAGCTCACTGATTTTTTGCAGAATCCTGATGATCTTGAGAGATTATACTGTGAAATTCATTTGCTCAAAACGTTGAAACACAAGAATATCATGAAGTTTTATGCCTCTTGGGTAGACACTGCCAATAGGAATATAAACTTTGTGACTGAGATGTTTACATCTGGCACGCTAAGGCAGTAAGTACTAAAGCATAACTCATGTTTCTTATCCGTTTCTTGACTTCAATTCTGCCATGTCGCACAAATTTTGATGTTCTTATATGGAATTATATCCGTTTTGTTGGATTTCCTGATAGGTATCGTCTGAAACATAAAAAAGTTAACATCAGAGCTGTAAAGCATTGGTGCAGGCAAATTTTGAAAGGCCTTCTTTATCTTCACAGCCATGACCCTCCTGTCATCCATAGAGATCTCAAGTGTGACAACATTTTTGTCAATGGCAACCAGGGCCAAGTGAAAATTGGTGATCTTGGCCTTGCTGCATTTCTTCGCAAATCGCACGCTGCTCGTTGTGTAGGTGAGTTCGGAAACTGTACCTTTTGATTGACTCTGGTGATTAGTTAAGATAAATTCTGTAAATGTTATTCCATTTGTGTACATGCAGTGGTAAATGAGTTCTGGGATTATTTGTGTTGCGTAGGAACACCCGAGTTCATGGCTCCTGAAGTCTATGCAGAAGAATACAATGAATTAGTTGACATTTATGCATTTGGAATGTGCGTTTTGGAGATGGTTACTTTTGAATATCCATATAGTGAATGCACACATCCTGCTCAAATCTACAAGAAAGTGGTCTCTGTAAGAATTCATTAGTCTAATTTTTTGAATCTGCTGCTTCTGAAACAGGCATTGCAACTCAAAATTCTCATGTTGTATCTGCATTTTTTATTGAAGGGTCAAAAACCAGATGCTCTCTACAAAGTAACCGATCCTGAGGTGCGTCGATTTGTTGAGAAGTGTTTAGCAACAGTGGCGGACAGGTTATCAGCTAGAGAGCTTCTTGATGACCCCTTTCTTCAAACTGATGATTATGTAGATGATTTTGGATCGGTAGATTACTACAAAGATTATTATCAAGTCAGCCCTTTTCTGCAACAACCAATGTTGCAAGTAAATCATTGTAGTAGTCCAGTTATCAATGGCTACTCATGTTACCTTGATCAAAATCATGGAGATGACTTTGATTGTTATCAAATTGACTATGGTACGAATGGGATTGATTTATTCACCAGTTGCGATGATGAACTCTCAGAAACAGTTGATATATCAATCAAAGGGAGAAGGAGAGAAGATGATGGTATCTTTCTAAGACTCAGAATCGCTGACAAAGAAGGTGGATTTTCATTTTCTTTCCACTTTGAATAGATTTATGTTTACAGTTATTCTGAAATGAAGATTGAAGTTTTTTGTTGTTGATTTCAGGCCGTGTAAGGAATATTTACTTCCCTTTCGACATAGAAACTGACACGGCTATAAGCGTCGCAATGGAAATGATCTCTGAGCTGGATCTTAATGACCAAGACGTCTCTAAGATAGCAGAAATGATCGATGGAGAGATAGCAAACTTAGTACCCGGATGGGAGAGGGGGATTTTCACTCAAGAGGATCCCAATGCTGCAAATAACGGGTGTTGTCAAAGTTGTGCTTCAAATGGTTCTCTCCTGAATTATCTATCCTCAAATGGACCTGGTGCCAAGAATGTACAGGTTCTTTGTTCTAGGCATAAAACTGGTGAGGTACATGGCAGGTTTGAAGAGATTACTTATCAGTTTGAAGGGTCTGAACAATGTGTCACAGAAAATGCTCCTCAAGCATCAAGTCAATCTGGTGTTCTGCATTATACTGACATATGGGCGCAACATGAAGTACCCGATGTAACCTCACAACATTCTACCACAAACAATGAATGTAATGAAGAAGTTGATCAATTAGGCCAATCAACTTTAAAAGGTGATAATACAAGCGAAAAGATTCATGTTGAGGGAAGGTGCAGGGCTCCCAAGAAAACAGATTCCCCTGGAGTAATTAGTTCTTCAAGTCGATCAGCAATGGATGACTTTGAGAATGAGATAAGACAGGAGCTAAGATGGCTGAAGGCTAGATATCAGATGCAACTGAGAGAACTTGAAGTTGGCGTGGTATCAAAACCTTCAATTTTGGTCGACAACCAAGAAGAAAACAGAAAGCATGATTCGACACCACAAAGTAACCGGCTTGATGAAGCCAGACATCCGTCGCTTGTTTTTGAGAAGCATTTTGCCCTGCATTCGCCGGTTGAAAAAGAGAAGAAAAGCGCAAACCAGATGACCTACAATAGTTGTAGTCCTGAGCATATGGTCACAGCCAATAGTTACTATAGAGGATCTTTGCTTCCACACGCCATTCACCGGGCAACTTCTCTTCCTGTTGATGCAATTGATGTCTAAGTAACTAGCCAGAGATTAGCTTGGTAATCGGACAAAAAGGTCATGAGAAAGTATAACTTCCACAGATAGGGCAATGTACATTATCAGTTTAACATTCCAATACATAGTTAACTTTTCTTTACTCCCTTGAAGAAGGGGATAATAAATTATCTCTCTCGGATTATTCTCTCCGTCCCATTTTAATAGTCATCAGTCTTGCAAGTATAATGAGTAGTCAATGTGCATATTTCATTTGAGACTTTGGTAGACAATGGTCCTGCAAAAAAGACAGCCACCCTAACATAAAGTCTTCAGATTTCAAGCAAGTTGCTCTGTAATCTGTAATTCCAAAAGGCACAAACTCAATCTCTAAATTTTTGCCCCTTTGCAATAAGGAAGGATCAACTCAGCACAGAGGCTAGTGCTAGAACTGGCCTCTGAATAATTTCTGGGGTTGATTAATTTCAGCAGTGCTAATTTAGAAAGTGGTCCAGAGTCAGCAGCCAACTTGCCTCCCACAATTCAAGAAGAATGGTTTGATTCTTCTATATGGACCAAGCTAAGGTGCTCATAATAATATCTTCAATAGTAGCATTTTCTTTTTTCTCCATTTTCCCTCCCTAAGAGAACTGAAAATTTTGTGTCGTGACATGAAACGTTAACAAATGACGCGTTTATAGTAGTGAAACAAATTTGGCCTATTTATTCTGAGGTAATACGAACTACCACAAAATTAAAACGTACAAACACATTAAGCCTATTTTTCAGGAACTATGTTAGAAACTCTACTTATTATTCGACATGAAAACACAAAACACGATCTGATTGTTATCCGCACACATAAAATACTATCTGATCATCATCCATACAACAGAATAATGAGTTTTATTTTACAACTTCTAAAATGAATGGATTCCCTGAAATATGTGATTGTCAAGCATTTTGCTTTTCCCATGTCCAACCCACAATAGTAATGTGATCATCAAATGTACTTTTAAAATTTTCCTAAAAACTTTTCTATGATCCATTAAGAAGGCTTGAAAGTTGACATCTGTGATAATATAGGAAAGGTAGATAAGCATCCTTTCTAACTTTGAGATCAACATTCATGATTGCTCAAATCTACCTTCCTTTGCAGAATTCAGCACCAGATAGCAACAGCATCGGATAATGAAAGAACTATAAAAAGGTGTCCCAAAACTAAGTACAATCACTGAATATGGATGCTTTAACTACCACCCCCAACTCAATTCATTACATTTAGTGTCTTGATTTTACTTCTAAATTAAAGTGGGGTTGCATCGTTTTGTTCTTGGCATGCATTGTCACTACAGAAAAAGAAGTTGAAGCATCTTTTCAAATTTGTCTTCCAGAATTTGATAGAAGAAGAATCGAACATATTATATATATAATATGTATATATATATATATATGCTTGGTTTTAAATTTTTTATTTGTTTATTTTGTGCCACCATACCATTTTTGCGAATAAAGTGAACAAAGAGGTGTACAAGAGATTGAATCCAGTCAATTGCATAGTGATATCCACCGAAAAATTCAAGGCAAAGGTAAAAAAACCCGCCGTTTTAGAGGTTTTTTTTTTTTTTTTTGCCATCAACATCTTTTAGTGGCTTGAAGGTATTTAAACTATTATAATGAAAACTAGATGCTTGTCCCGGACAAATGCCCGGGGGCGTCCTTCCACCTAATAAATTGATATATAAATAATCAAAACTGATTAAGAATGAATTTAGTTTTTGATGAAGATAATTGATTGACCGAAAATTAATTTTTTCGAAAGTCCTAAATAAGTGGAGAAAGAAAGTTCTATTCACTGTCAAATTCAAAATTTAAATGAACATGGCCATCTAATCTCTTCGTTAATATTGTAAATATATTTTTTGTTTTTAAAAGGGGGTGACACGTGGCAGAATAGTTTATGCAATATGGTGCATTTGGAGCCAAAATATTTTAATACAAAATTGCCACATCAGTATCCTGTTTTCTGCTTTAATAGAGTAAAAGGGATAGAGTTTCTTCTTGAGAAGAGAATACTATTACTGGACGATACATTCCATTCGTATTCGTCTAATCTTGAAGTGTATTACATAAAATGTACTTGGTGCATGTTATAAGAATTGAAATTAATATTCCATCCGTCTCACAAAAATATTTCAGTATTTAAAGGTACAATTTTTTTCGCAACAAAATTTTTTATTAAACTGGATTATTTTTCTGGGACGGAGGGAGTATGTAATAGCAGTACAAAATGATTCAAGATATGTCCACACAAAAAAGGGAAAACCATTGTTCAAACCAAAAACAAGTAGAACAAGAGGAAATCAACATCAACATGACCTTTTGTCGACAGAAATACTACAACATTTGAAATCTTAAAAGGAAAATAAAATTGATATCTGCAATTTCCATCGCTTTATAAATGACGATACATATTAATTTCTTCCAGCAAGAACACACGAAGCAAACAAGTGACAAATCAAGACAAATTAACTGGGATTATTTAACTGTTATTTGATTGTAAACAGCATTCTTATTACTCGGTTTCCAGTTTGCTGATGGCAATCTCAACTCCATCTTCAGGCTTCGGATTTGGGAGAAAACCAAAATCTGCGTCCTTATTGATCAGATCCCACCTAAATTTACAAATAAATAATAATAAAAATTATAAAATTTTAAAAAAAAAACCTATAATTTTTGAGAAAATATACTTTCTTCACCCATCACAAAATTATTATTTGGAACTGAGAGTGTTTCAATGACAACCTGAAATTTGGCAAACAATCTGAACAAAATGTGCAATAAAAATATTTGATTGTAATCCGTAGTACTCCTTCCGTCCCAAAAAAATAGTCTATTTTAAGTTTTGAAATTGGTACTAAAAATAGTACAAATATGAAAACACAGTGTAAATTATTTTTTTGGGACGACAAAATAAAAGGGAGGTAAAAAAAAAAAAAAAGTACCTATATCCCAGAACCAAGTAGTGCAAGAAAATGGCAACTTGAATTCGAGCGAGCTTGTTTCCAGCGCAAAACCTTTTACCTCCTCCAAACACTAAATATGTTCCAGGTTGTGGCCGATTCTGCAAATTATAGGCGAAACTCTACTTGGTTAAATTATAACAGTACAATACAACAAAATAGACTCTTAAAGTGGGACGATCGATTTAAAATACGATATAGATTAACTTACATCCCATCTATCAGGATTAAATGTAAGTGGATCTTCGAAATATTCTGGATTAACATGATTATATCGAAGCCAACACAATACTCTCCATCCTTTTGGTATCTTGTAGCCTGCAACAGGAAGAAAAAAAAATGAATAAAGTAAATATTAAGAAAATATATTTATATATATAATGCTCTGACTCAATATTTTACATTATTCGTTTCGAATATGCAGTTTAAATCGTGAGAAGAGATTAAAGCATTTTACTCAAAATCAATCCGCAGTTAATTAGAAAAATACCATGCACTTAATTAATATACGTAAAGCACAAACCTTTCGTTTTAAAATAGATACATTCTAAATGCACAACGTTTTTGTTTTCGTTTTCGTTTTAAATTTTGGAAATGCATTTTTTTAAAAAAAGTACTTTGAGTAAAAACAAGAAAAATTGTTTGAATAATTTTTTTAAATAAAATAATATTATTTATTTCCACCACTTCCATCACAGTTGGATCACCACCCGCCGCCGATTGCTGCCACCGAACCGTCAATAATATTGTTTGGCGGCAGTATGGTGGTGACGGGTGATGGTCCGGCAATGATTCGGTGGTGGCGATGGAATTAATTTTTTGTCTTAATATTTATGTTTAGAAGAAAAATAAAACTAAAGTGGATTTTAAAATAACAATCATATATATAATGACTTAATGTCATAACCACAAACCTTGTTCGTATAATGTAACTCTAGGATGTCATCATATGTGATCATATCTTCTTTCCGATTCTTCATGCTGAGCATATTCTCATTCTGGGCAAATAAAAAATAATTTTATTGATTATTCACTTCTCAAAGTTCATTAAATTTTAATAAAACTGTGATTATGAGACCAGAAAACAGTACCCGAACTTTTTCGAGAACGTGGGGATACTTGGCAAGATAATACAAAGCCCAAGTGATGGAAATAGCGGAGGATTCGAACCCTCCAACAACTAGGGCTAGCATGTTGTCAACGACTTCATCATCACTCAACTTTGTGCCATCTTTGTCTCTAAATTGAATTAGACCCTCCATCAAATCATATTTTTCATTTGCAGCACTTGAGTTTTTTTTCCTCCTATCCAACTCTTCTTTGAAAATCTGTAGGGCTTTCTTCCGATCCTAAGTAAGTAAATGGCAAATGATGAATTAGTGTGATTAGGTTTACAAGAGCTTTGTTAGACAAAATTTAATCATGTCACATGAACTTTGACGAAGGATCTTATGAGCTCTGTGTAAATATCAGTCACAACAGTAATTTTAGACGTTATCATTGTTTTAAAAAAAAAAAATTTTATTAAACTAAAGAACTTGTTTCTCACCTGAAGAGCCTTGTAATATGTCGTTCCAGGAAATTTGATGGGGTTAGCTCGAACTCCTTTGACAAATTTTGCATAAAATTCATCAAGGATATCCAATTTTGGACCGGGCTCCAGGTGAGCAAAATACTTGCCAATGTTTTCAAGTGTCAACTGGAAAACACAGAGCAATATACGTTATATTCTAATTTTTCTTTTCCCCTAAATTCGGGCATCCAAAATCAAAATTATGTCTGTGTTGTGTGTTTTGTCAAATACGCCTTTTAAGTTTAAACATATTTTCAGTAAAAACCGCTATCACGCGATCTCTGCTGTTAGTACTTGATCATTGATGGCGGTCCAATTTGGCACAAGTGACGACAGCGTAATGAATTGAAAATACTAGTATGTGTTTGTTAAAAGCACCTTCCATTCTAACACACAATTACTAAGGATTGTTATCACACAACCGCTACCGTCATCATTCGAGATTGATAATAGTCGAATATATTTTATTCGAAATGTTCTTTAAACTATTCTCAGATATATTTCAAACTCAGAAACAAAAACCAGAAAATTCAAAACTAATCTAAAAGTCCAACCACATATGCTCTATGCCTAGGGTATTAAGCAATTCTAGCAGAAATACCAATGATAATTGCATTGGTTAATTTGAAAATGAAAAAAAAATAAAAAAAAATTGCATTGGTTAATTTACCTTTTTAGCCTCATCATATCCAACCACTCTACCTTTTTCAGCCCATGTATGGAGGGCTGTGATTATTCTGGGCTGGACCATGAGGGCTATTTGTCGGAGAGCATAAGGCTTATTCATGGCTTGGGCCACAAAAGTTTTGAGCCTAGAATGTGCTGGCCCTTCTGATGCTATGAGGGAGTTTTGTCCGATTAATTCAATTGAAGGCCAATTCTGACCAAATAGAGTTTCTGAATTGAAAACCATATTATTCAGCTCTGGTGAATAAGCTATAATTGATGGTTTACCGAGTAGATGAGTTCTGAACATTTCTGCATCACCGTACCTGTAAAAGGGAAATGTGCATTGTTGAGATTCATGAGTAAATACTAAATATCAATTTCCTCGTGATTGCAGAAAATAACATAGACAATTTATTAAGCTGTAATCGACTCAAATAGTTAAACTTCTAGGTTAGATTTTTTTGTTAATTTATTTATTGAGTTTCCATTAGTATTATTTATTAAACTCTTTGAGATCATGAGATCAAAATATGGCGAAAAAGCGTGAGCAACAATATGATTTTGGTACATCAATATGTTTGATAATTAAACTTCGTATTTATGAACTCAATTTTATTTAAACTCTACTTTTCATCAACAGAGAATTAAAATAACTTATTATTATGGTGCATGATCGTTCGTTTGTTTGTTAGTTTACAAGTCTTTATGATCACGTACTGTCCTACAATACGTTGCATGCATGAATCTGATGCCTTAGAATCTTTTGACAAACCCAAAAAGATTATAAATCAACCCAAAAAGTAGAAACTCGTCCAAGCAAATGTAATTAACAAAAAAAAAAAAAAGGAAATCATTAGCAAAGGGAGATTTTCTTTTGTCTTGCATCACACTGTTCGCTATCACGTAAATTTAGGGTGTAAATGGAAATTATACAAGTATGAAGTTTGTAAACAATGCACTCTCTTTCTCCAAAACCAAATTATACTATTGAACATAATTCAACAAAATCGAAATTTACTCGATCCCTATTATATTCTAAAATGATTGATCAGTTTTACTGTAATTTATAATAAGTTTGCAAATTCAAATATAATATTTTTTTTGAAACGAAAAACTATATCGATATCTTACTTGTATTTTCTGGAATTAATGAAGTCATCAGGGCGTCTCAGAAACTTGAAGTACCAAAGAAAGTTTAACATCTCTCCCAGAAATGGAATACCCATGTAACCAGGAGGAAGCTTTGTGCCATCTGAAATGCACCGGAATGCCACCGGAATACCATACCAAATATCGTACCAAAACCATAATATCAATCCCACAAGTGGGATTAACCCAAACCACATTTCTACTGTCAAATTCATATACTTTTTTTTTAGCTTTCTGTTTATTCTTTTCTTTTTGTTTCAAGTGATGATATGATTGTTACGTTGTTTAGTTTCAATTTATAGGAGTTCAAGTAAACTAGTTCAATCATTCATTCGATTGTCTGAAAGATTCCTTGTAAAATATGCCCTAACATAAAGATCTCCATTGAGACAAAAAGAATGTAGGAGAAAGTTCCCTCAATAAGTGATATTTGATGTTACATGACGTGTCAAAAGTTGTTTAGTTTAATTAACAAGTAAATGTACCCTAGTTATTATTAAACTATAAGTTCATTTTCGATATCTTTTTTTTAAAAAAAAAAAAAAAACTTCTAAGGTGATTAATGTAGTTTATCCAACTTATTGTATTATGGCTGTACTTGTCCTATTCCAATAATTCTTCACTAGTACAGTATAAATGTTGATTCCATATTAAGTAGGACAAAAGTTTGAAGGTGGCATCCTTGTCTCTATATCAAATTAAGTTAATACCACTTTAAGGAAAAATGCTCTTTGAATGCTTGGACATTAATGATTTTTGCAAAGAAAACTTGTAAGGAAAAATATACTAGGAATGAATTATAATCGTCTACAATTAAAATACTTTTATAGTTTTTCCATTAAGAATAAGGAGTTAGCTAAGATTCACCTACATTATTTTCTGTTTAAACCCTCTGTAAATTTTTCGTGTATCATCACTAAATACAAAATATAAACGGTTGTTTGATCAAGTAGTACTTGATTGTTATTTATGGTGACATTAGATATTTTCTACAGAGGTACATTAAAAAAAGAGTAAAATGTTAAAATGGTCTCTTACATTTGCTCTTACTTGAATTTACGTCCCTTACATTAACATTTAAATATCGTAGTCCCAAACATTATATGTTCACACTTTTTTAGTCCCATTTTACTGTTTCGACCACATTTCCGTCCAACTCGATGTTGACCGGCCGTTGACTTGCCGGAGTCAGGGGTATTTTCGTCCTTTCACATAATTTGACCTTCCATCAAATTAAAATCATTAAAAATATTAAAAATTCATATTTTAAATTATTTAAATAGTATTTATTAATTTAAAATATTATTATAATATTTTAAATTTTATATGTTTTAAAATACAACATCTCGAGAGATGAAGACTTTCTTGTCAGTTAAGCTGTACAGCTTGTAACCCTTTTGCCCAGGCGAAAATTATAGAAAGATAGACTTAATGGCTCTAGAAAAGAATTTGTACTTTTGAGGTGAAATATTTGTAGCAAATACCAGACAGCCAAATACTCTGAGAGATAAAGATTTGATTTCCTTGAATGAAGAATTTCATAGGGAGATTTCCATTTAAGAAGTGCAGAAGGAATTCTATTAATGATGTGTGTGGCTTGCAAAATAGACTCACCCCAGAATTTCCATGGTAGATACCTATGTTTACGTTTTACTATACCATAAGTGCCCTAGCTGTTTGAAGAAGATACCCATGTTTACGTTTTACTATACCATTTTGCTGAGGTGTATAGGGACACGACTTTGATGCAAAATTTCTAACTTAGAAAATATTGCTTGACAGAATTGATTAACAAATTCAGTCCCATTATCTGTTCTAACTATCTTAACAACACTGTAAAATTGGGTTTTGATCATTAGAAAGAAGTTCTCAAGAGTTTGAGGAACCTGTGTTTTCAATTCCCTCATCGTGACACAACTCCTTTATTCCCAGAACCAAAGAAATATCACAGGTTAGTTGAAAGGTTATTATATTTGGGTTTTACTCGGCCGGACATTAGTCATGCAGTCCAACAACTTAGCCAGTTCATGCATGAACCTCATGATTCTCATTGGAATTCTGCTTTGCATGTCCTAAAATATCTTAGCTGGTTGTATTGATAGAGGAATCTTTTTCTCTAGTTTTAGTTCTTTGGATCTTATTGGTTACTGTGACTCTGATTATGGGCCATGTAAGCCCAGTAGGAGATCTCTTACAGGCTACTGTATGTTCCTTGGCTCTTTTCTGGTTTTTTGGAAGACAAAGAAACAAACAACCATCTCCAGTTCTTCTACTGAAGCGGAATACAGGGCTATGCCCACTGCAGCTTGTGAACTCAGATGGATTTCCTATCTTTTGGCTGATTTTGGTATCTGTCCGTCCTTGCTTATTCCCTTCTACAGTGACAATCAAGCCGCTCTTCACATTGTGGCTAATCCGGTCTTCCATGAACGAACCAAACACATAGAAATTGATTACCATGTGGTTCAGGAATATTACAAATCTGGCTTTCTCAACCCTACTCATGTCTCTTCCAAATTGCAGCTAGCAGATATACTCATCAAGTCACTATCTTATCCTTCATTTTCATAGTTTTTGCTCAAGATGGGCTTGTGTTCTTCACCCCAAGCTCCCTCTTTAGGGGGGCATATAGAGAAATGTGTTTAGTTTCTTATTGATTCAGTTTTATATTTATTTATTTGTGAGGATAATTTAGTCTTTTCAGCTATGTATCACTTATATATATGTACAGAATATAGGCATAAGAAATGTAAAAAAAAAAAATAGTCGTGGATATTTTTTCTTTTCAGCAGTACAATGGAAGCTTTTTTCTTTCCTAGTTTTAGATCTCTCAATCGTCGTCTACTTTCAAACCTCTTAATGTCATCTTTGAGTAACTCCACATTATGTGGTACCTGCTTGGTTTTTTGTTATATATGATCATCGTATTTGACCCAAAAAACAATGAGATAGATGATCAAAGTTGTTTTCACGTGTTAAAATACTTATCAACTGTGTAATTTGTTTAGAAGAAAAACATTAAACAAAAAGAATACTAGCCCAATTCCTACTCAAAACAAGTGAACAAGCTCATATTATGGCCCATAACCATTTTCTGAAAAACCCGTATAATTTATAATTGGAGTCACTCAGTCGCACGTTCAATCACCAGTTGCACAGAGAAATTGGAGCCGACTGGAGCAAATTATTGGGCAAAAAGTGTCAAATTAATTTTCATCTTTCACCCGACTTCAATTTTATCATGATGTATTGAAGAGTGTCAATTTCATCTGGATATATCATAATTCGGTCAACTAGAAAATTCCGACTATGATCTAGTCAAAAAGAGCCGGAAAATATTTTTTATTATTTTTAAATTTCAGGACTAAAATGACACTTAATTAAACTTAATTTTTAACTAACTAGGTGCTCTGGTATGGACATGGGACGTCTCACACTAAGCCCATATTTGTTTAGAACCCTTCAATTCAAAATTGGACAGATTAGAGTCACCATTACCCAGCAAAGCATAGATCTCTATGCAGAAAGTTTCTTGCTTGGTTGTTTAGTAGTGAATTGCAAGGACTAAATTATGAAGTGGTAAGAATTGTGTTTCAAGCTCGTTGTTGGGCTTCTGGGGTGTCATTCCCTCAACTCGAAACTTTGGAGGAATGTGTTTATAACTTGGGGTTTGATTTCTTTTATATAAGGTGGAAGCATTCAGCTTATTTACACCTGCACAGTCCCTACTTAGAAAAAAGAGTTGCGGCTTTGTCTAATGTAAGACTATTCTGTAGCATTTTAGTGAGATATGCCAAAATATGTAACCCATAAACTAATCCAAGACTTACTTTTGCTAAGTGGTCAGTTACACTATTATATTCTCTAAATACCTGTTTAATTACTAGAGTCCAGTTGCGTTGAAGTAGAAGTCTAATTCTTCGAATCAAGCCTGACTGTTGTCCTGTACTTGGGGTTTGATTTGAAGGCTGAAACTTCTACTCTGATTTTTTTTTTGGGACTAGAAACTTTAGCACAACAAACTCCTGCAAATTTGTGGCATGAGGACATGTTTGATGAGTAGTATAGCCACTGTGACATTTGGGTAATGAAAGAATATGGAAATATGGGATCTTGGGAAAGATGGTCTGATAATTGAGATGGTGGTATAAGTGCTACAGAAACCGATAATATTCAGAAAGAATGGTCATTTCCTTGCGGCAAATGGCAATGTTGTCTGTTTTTCTCGCAGTCTAGTAGTATATCTTCAGTCTTGTGTTGCCTTTTGGTTGTAGTTTTTCAATATGTGTTTCATTAATCCATGTTGCAAAATTTAAACCGCCATTTTACAATGTTCAGTTGGGGGAAATCAATACAATTTGAACTATTCTGTTACATCATATTCCTAAATGTTGTCCTTCAATACAGCAGCAAATCTACACAACGAACATAAGAAGCAGAACTGTCATCAACTTCATTACACAGCAAATACTTTGGATCCTTTGTCCATAAGTCCATCTTTTTTTTTTTCCTATATAGGATTCAAAGTTCCATCCCACAAGCGCATACAAGGTTGTACATAGAAACTGAAAAACCTAAACATATAACTGCAAAGTCAAATTGATTTGTCCTTGTTACCTTTTTCATAATTTCATCTAGTCCAGCTTTACAAAACAGATTAGCCTTGCCGTCAGTTGCTTTGAAAGCAAAACTAATAGAGAACCAGATTTTAGTCGTTGCTTTGTGTATAGTTTGTCAGTTGGTCATGGATTCTAAACTATTCCTTTGGAAAACTGTGTTTAGGTTGTGAGCAAACGACCCTACGCTCTCTTTACTCAACCGAAGTGGGAAGTCTTTTGGCACAGGTTTTAATTTCCACATTTTTTCCCCTTTTTTCCTGATTAAAATAGAGAAATTTGCCACATAGACTTCTATGTCACAATATTCTATGTGTTTAAAAATAGAAGGATGCTCCAGATTTTCTGATTTTGTCAACCTCTACACCAACATTGTATTTGCTTTCACCAAAAAGCACAAACAATAATAGATTATGTCACACCACCAAATTCCAAAATAAAACACAAGCCCAGAAAGAATACATCATCATTAATCAAACTCTGAGCAAAACAAATGTACCATAGACCTTAAAAATTACAGAATTAACGATGAGAAGTTAAGAACCCTTGAATTAATGTGTTTCATCTAGAACAAAAGATCCACAAGGTTTTTTTTAACTTTCACTATAAACATGCTTACAAATTTGGCATTTTCCAGCTAACCCTGATCAGATGAGACCAACCCAGAAAGCCCAGATGGCCAGATTCAAATTAACAACAAATTAGTTAAACTGCTTAAGATGCTTCTGTATTAACTAACCCACAAAAGCAAAGCCGAAAAAGGGAAAATCTTTATAATAGCAAATGACAATTGCACAGTAAAAATTGTTAATTTCAATTTCAAGATTCCTTTTTTTTTTCCTTTTCTTTTTTACTTTTTGGGTTTGGGCTGGTTTTCTGGAAATACGTTTTTGCAGAATATAATACAAATGGACTAATTTCATTTACAAGGTCTGGCAAACAGTTCCTACGTAGTACAGGACTATATATTGACAAAACCCAGAAACCAGAGAACCAATACAATTCGAGTTCTTTGCCATTTTTTTTTCCTTTCTCTTCTTTTCTTTCTTTCTCTCTGTCTGTGTTGTCCATCTGCCGATTCATAAAGGGTTGCTGGGGAAATAACGTTCTGGGTTTCTGATTTTACCTCCCCTGTGGATCGCAGTTGATGGAATCACGGGGACTTTAAAAGAGGTATGGATCATTGTTGATTTCTTTTGTCGTTTACGCGCAATTTTGGTTTAGGGGACTTTTTTTTTGCGTCAATTGTTTCAAGTTTCGGATAATTTCAGTGTCTAGTTTTGATCTTTGCTTGTTTCATTTCAGATCTGTGAATGGTTCTGTTTGATTTGGATGGACGTGGGTTTTCTCGTGGGATGGGTTTTTTGACGGGGAATTTGAGGTGAATTTTGCCCGAGCTTGATTGGTTTGTTCCTTTTGTGTTGAGGTTTATTTGATTTTGAATGCATGAAATGGAGGAGGGTGTGAGATCAGGTGGTGTCCTGAAGAAGAAGAGCTCATCTGGGTGTTTGATTATCAAGAAAAAAGGTGATGTTTCTGGTAATGCTGTTGGGTCTTCGCACCAGGGGAAGAAGAGGCCTAGGTTGCAAATGAGTGACTCAGGGTCAAGTGATGATTCCTCGGAACATGTTCGAAGGAAAGTGAATGAGCATGTGCACAATGGTCCTCCTGTTGTGTATTCAAGGAGAAGTGAAGAAGAGAGAGAATTGAGGAGGAATGGTGAGTTTATGAGTAGTTTGAAACTGAATAATTTCGATTTGTACGAATTTGACGAGTATGACGAATTCGATGTGAAAAGATTGAGGAATGATTACTCCCAGATGTTAAGTGGAAGCTCAAGGGACTTTGGAGGTGGTTCAAGCAGGAGTGCTATGGTTGAGAAGAGGAAGCAGGCTTACTTTGATAGTGCAGGTGGCGGAATGAGTGGCAGGAATAAAGTTATTGATCGTAGTGGTAAAAGAAGATCAGATTTTGAGGAAGATGAAACACATATGCCTATTTCAATGTTGAAAATGAAGTATCAAGATGATTCTACTGAGCCAATTAGATTACAGGGTAAGAATGGAGTTTTGAAAGTTATGGTGAATAAGAAAAAGAAGATGGATTTGTCTTCCAGGAAAAACTATGATCGTCAAGAATATGAGCACAGAAAGGGTTCAAGGTCTGAAGATGTCATCAAGAAGGATGCTTCTGCTTCATTTTACTCTGATTCTAGGAGAGCAGGAAAACGTATTGCGGTTGCTGAGAGGGACAATAGTCAGCTGAAAGTGCAAAAACAGTTCCTGGGCAAGAGCAAGAAAGCTGGAGATTCTGGTTCAGAGAAGAATGAGCTGACAATGCAGAAACTTCTGCTTAATAAAAATTCCAAAGCCGGAGATTACGATTCAGATGATGCTGACACAGCTCTTAAGTTGGGACCACCTAGTGTAGAAGCTGGTAGTTCAAGGAAAGCAGTGAAACATGAAGCAAAGAGATTGTCGACCCCTGACTATGTCACTCCTGTTAAAGGCAAGGAAAAGAAGGTTGTTGCGCCGGCTGACAATGTTACTCCACTCAAAGGTGGTGAAGGAAAGCTTAAGCAACGCGCTGGGAGCACAGAAAAACAACAGTTGCGCGAAAGGATAAGGGAAATGCTTATGAAAGCTGGCTGGACGATTGATTATAGACCTAGAAGAAACAGAGACTACCTGGATGCTGTTTACATTTCTCCCAGTGGAACCGCCTATTGGTCAATTATTAAGGCATATGAGGCGCTTCAAAAGCAATGGCGGGAGGATGACGAAGGTAAACCTGATTTATCTTCTTCATTTGCTCCTTTGTCTGATGATTTAATAAACAAATTAACCCGGCAAACCCGAAAGAAAATTGAGGAAGAAATGAAAAGGAAGAGGAAAAATGTTGCCGCAATGAAGAAATCAAAAAAGGCTTCAGTGAAAGAATCTGCAGATGACACTGATAGTGATCAGAATGATGAGCGGCTCAGTTCTTTTATTAGGCAAAATGGCAAACCAAAGAAAAGCAAGCTGCATGAATCAATAAATGAGAGAGTGGATGATTTGAATGACCATTCCGATCAAGATAATGTTCAGAAACCATCCACAACTAGTTCTAGTGTTGTCCAAGGACGCAAAAGCAGAGTAATTGGTAGATGTACACTGTTGATTCGCAATTCTGAGCTAGGGCAGAATTCTGAATCCGATGGATATATCCCTTATACTGGGAAAAGAACTTTGTTGTCATGGCTGATTGACTCGGGAACAGTTCAGTTGAGTGAGAAAGTGCAGTACATGAATCGTAGAAGAACACAAGTGAAGTTAGAAGGTTGGATAACAAAAGACGGGATTCACTGTGGTTGCTGCAGCAAGATCTTAACAGTGTCAAAATTTGAGCTTCATGCTGGAAGTAAATTGCGTCAACCATTTCAAAACATCTTTTTAGAGTCTGGGCCCTCTCTGCTGCAATGCCTAATTGATGCATGGAATAGGCAAGAGGAATCTGTGCGCCGTGATTTCCATGAAGTTGATGTTGACGGTGATGACCCAGATGATGATACTTGTGGTATCTGTGGTGATGGCGGGGATTTGATCTGCTGTGATGGTTGTCCCTCTACTTTCCATCTGAATTGTTTAGGAATACAGGTAAGACTTCGACAAGAAATGAATTATCTAATACTTGAGGAATTGCTTAGTGCTCATTAGTCAGGCCCATTGATTTTTGGATAGATGTTAACATTGGAGCAACCATATTTTAGCTGTACATGCATTGTACCTCTGTAATGATCTGATTTAAATTTTGCCACACACACTCATAAAATTAGGTAACCTTGCGAAGGGCGTTCACATGATAGGCGATAGCTTTCCATAGGGACCTTGGTGATTCAGAAGTCGTGATTGTCAATATTCGTACATCTTATCTGCAGCTATCTCTAGACTTTCTTACTTTTCTGATTTCTTATTTAAGAGTAAGTTTGGTTTAGGTGAATGTCTCTTTAAACGGACACCAAGAAGATCGAAGGACCTGCCTTAAACAACTCTTCTTTGTAGCTACTTTAGGAACCCAAATAGTTGATATATTGTGCGGCTGGAAGTAATAAAGTAGCAACTGAAAAATTAACTGGAAATCAGATAATTTTCTTGCTTTATTGGAGATTCTTTAGTAAACCAGTTTGGAGTGTGCTGCTTGCCCTAAAACACAGGGTGTAACTCCTCGATTAACTCAGAAATTTGCATCTTCCTGCAGGTGCTTCCTCCGGGTGATTGGCATTGTCCAAATTGTACATGTAAATTTTGCGGAACAAGTGGAAACCCTACTATTGAAGACTCATCGGCGAGTGAACTTTCCTTGTGCATCCGTTGTGAGAAAAAATGTAATCATCATTTACCTTTAAACTGCTGTTAATTTGCTTATTTTTTTGTATATCGCCCACTCTTTCATTTGCCCTTCCGTTCTTGTATGCTTTGATTGTATCACTTGAAAGAAAAAATTTAAAAGATGTTACCTGTCCTTTTAGATCACAAATCATGTAGTGGTTGGATGCTTACTTCAGATGTGAATGGCAATGATCCTTCTGTTTCTTTTTGTGGGAAGAAGTGCCAAGAGGTACGACATTTTGTTAATTATGGATGCACCTTTCCACTGCCTTCTTATTTGTAATTCTGATTTTTATTTCTGGGAATGTCCTTCAAAGACGCCAATATTTATTTTATTTCCTTGTTCTCTGCAGTTGCATGATCGTCTGCATAAGATTCTTGGTGTGAAACATGAGCTTGAAGCAGGCTTTTCATGGTCTTTGTTACAAAGAACAGATTTGGAATGTGACGCATCAAGCAAGGGATTTCCTCAGAGAGTGGAGAGCAATTCCAAGTTAGCTGTTGCACTATCTGTCATGGATGAGTGCTTTTTACCCATCATTGACCGGAGGAGTAAAGTCAATTTGATTCACAACGTGCTTTACAATTGTGGGTAAGCAGCTATTTGTTGCTTATTAGATTTTTTTTTCCAGTAAGACTATGCGGCATGATGAGGAATTTGATCCCAAATTCCTCACCTGTTTCATTTTTGTTTCTGGCCCAATCATTTCTTGAAAAATGTATTGTTGCTTTTTGTTTGGGCATGCACTAGTACGGGAATGTGATTGCATCTGTCAAATGTTCAATATTTTGTTGGCTTCTGGATTATAAGGAGCAGAGAATTTCACACGTGATTCAAAAATTCGTGCTTTTTTTTTGTCAGTATTATTTACCTTTTTTGTGTATCATTATGCGTGTTTCCAGATTTTAAGGAGTGTTCTATTTTATTTCATTTTAGTGCGTGTTTGTCAGTGTGTACTTCTGTTCTTGGATGCAGCTATTGGTGGAATTTGTGTTCCGCTACCAACCTTATGTTCATTTTTCCTATGTAGATCAAATTTTAGCCGGCTGAATTTTTGTGGATTCTTTACAATGGTTTTGGAGAGGGGCGATGAACTTATATCAGCGGCATCTATCAGGTAATGAGCATAAAAATCAAGATTGTTAGTTAAGAGGAGAGTTGTTTGTGATGGGACTGCATTTTGTGGAACTGTCTCTTCACTTGCATTTTGTGTCAAGTATGAATCTTGATCTTTGATAAGTTAATTAATACCACTCTGCTGTTCATCCTCATCCAGAATCCGTGGGCCACAATTAGCAGAGATGCCTTTTATTGGGACTCGCAATATATACAGGCGCCAAGGAATGTGTCGTCGTCTACTTTCTGCTATTGAAACGGTAGGATGGCAGACGGCCAATGTTGTGTCCTCTAGTTTGAATTTACCTTTCAGAATCTGTATATTGTTATCTGCTTATATGGAGATTGTCAATTCTGCTTCCTGCCGCAAGAATACTAGCATAGATAATTGAGAGTCTTAAGTTTCTACAACTTTCTGTTAATATATTCTTTCGACTGTTGAGAGTCTCATCATGTACTTCTGCCCAATGCTTATGCAGGTCCTATGCTCTCTCAAAGTTGAACAGTTGGTTATTCCTGCGATTTCTGAGCATATGCACACATGGACTGCGGTTTTTGGTTTTAAACAACTTCAACAGTCAGATCAGAAAGGAATGAAATCGATGAACATGTTGGTGTTTCCTGGGACGGATTTGTTGCAGAAGCAACTGCTTAAACAAGAACCCAATGATGGTAACTGCTCTGCTTTGCTTTTATTTTGTACACGTCAGAAGTAGTTCTTTTCCTTGGTGTTCATATTACTGCTTTGATTGATTCATATTTTCTGCTGTAGCTATAAAAGGTTCTGATTCAAGAGATAATCTGTGCCTCTCACCGGCTCCAATAGAGAAAACTGAAGCTGAATCACCTATAGAGCAGAAGGAAGAAAATGCTTGTAAGGTTGAATCAGACTGCAATTATGAGGATAAGGCTAGTGTTCATGCATCTTCTCCTTTAACCACTACTAATGATAGTACTGAAGATAGTGGTCCCGATACTGCTCTTAAACCTGGCACCCAACTCTCTGGAGAGAATACCCCTGTCAATTCTGAACTGATCAAAGACAATGGGGGATCTCCTGGCTCTTCTATAGAAAGCTCTGCGTTGGATTCTTCAGCCAAATCTGATACCCTCTCTTCGGCTGATAATTTGACTGATGATGCACATAAAATGAACATAGATGTGTCAAATCCCAGTTCTAATCTTGAAGTTCCGGGTGAAATGTCGAAGGACACTGTTGAGGACGTTGGTGTTGATCAGGATCCTGTTTGTGTTTCTAATGACTGCCGTGCTGATGAGAATTCAATGCTAAACAAAAATGATCAAGATAGCACTTTGGTTGAGATTCCGAAGATACAGCATAGTCCTGTTCAGGAAGTCTCGCTTCATGATGGCAGGGATTCCTCTGCAGAAGATTGTGATGGGGTTGTTCCTGATGGTGTTCCAAACAATGGTATTCCTGAAAGTGGACCTAGTTCAGTTGAAGTAACTGTTACTGCAAATGGTTTTGAGACAGTTTGTATTGAGCAGAATCCTGCGACTGATATTTTGCCTTCCTACGATGAGGACTCAACTACAGTGGTCTACTCCAACTTGAACAAGCCAGTTGGAATTGCTGCTGGAAAAGACTTGCCTGTGTCCGCTGAAACTGTTGGTGATGCTAAAGTTGCAAATGATCTGACTTGCAATTCTGCTTATCTTGATGAAGTAATACCCACAGTTGGTAATGTAAATAATGACACTGGAACTGATGTGAAAGCCTGTCATTCTGAAAATGCTCACGAGTCTGTGAATGGAGTTGCATCAGGTAATGGATTAGAAGAAGTGAGGAAGCTAGATATTGGTTCTGATTTTGAAAGTGGGGTGGATCATGAAGTCACTCCGACCAAGACCAGTCTGACTTCTGAGAACAGGGCAGCAATGGAAAATGGACTTCCCATTGCATCAGGATCTTGCGGAGCAGAAATTGCCCCTTTGAATGAGGAAGTCGATTCTTTAAGTAAACATACATCTGTAGATAATTCAGCAGTGATTTTGAGCAATTCACTGGCTAAAAAATCTGCAGAACTTGAAGATACTTTGGATGCTAATACCGAACCCTCTGGTCACTTGAGCCCTCAGTTAAGCAATCAGAGTAAAACTACCGGAAGTGAAGTAATCGGAACTGAAACTGTTGTTCAACTTGAAAAAGTAGCAGACATGGCTCCAAATTCTTCTTAGTGTATCTTTGGTGCCGAATGTAACAGGTCGTGACCAATGAGTTTCAGTTTTACGGCTATCTAACCCTTGCTTTTGTGTCAATCTACATTGGAGGCGCACTAAGTCCGACCAGAGACGGCCAAATCAGGTGCTGCTGTGGGAATACCGTTCTACATCGGTAAAAGACCTGGGTGCAATACACAAGGGACTTAGCATTCGCCAAATGTGCTTCGAAAGTAACATCTCACGATTCTAGCAGTAGCTGATGCAAAATGATGTTTATATATGCAGCATCCTCAGGTATTCTGGCTGCAATAGATCTATGATGAGAAATTATAATGAAAATTGTTTAGAAAGTTGCCTTAGTTGTGACCTCCTTTTTTGTGGGGTTGGGCAACAAATTTTGTTCAATTCGACTGAATCATTGGTGATTCTTCCTTTAGATTTGGTTTTGTTGTATATAGGCATATCTGGAATTTACCCGGATTAAATCTTTGTTGTTAGCCAAAACCTATGGATGAACTTATTGAATGCTCCAGAAAATTTCTATCCTTCATATTCCCCATTTGGTAAAAGCTTGTATACCATTCTCATACTACCTCTGTCTCAAAATTATTGTCCACTTTGAGTTTTTCTTTTTAGTTTAATTTGTAGTAGAACTGAAACTCCAAACTGGATAATAATTATGGAACGGATGGAGTATTATGTTAAACGTGAGGAATTGTTGTTTCCAGTTTCCACTGGTTTAAATTCTCACTCGAGAGTCCAATAATTTTTAGTTTTTTTTTTTAATAAAACAAAGGATCAAAATGCCAAAAAGATTCAATCTTTCAATCTTTGATCAGACTGATCATTCATTTTTTTGGGTACTCATCAATCATCATCAAAACCAACCACATAAATTTGTTTTCTTACGATCATTACTGGAAATGCTTTCAAATTGAGGGACTAAAAGATAAACAATAATATCTCAGAAAGAATCACGCCTTCAAAGTTCAAAAACTTCTCTTCTGAGTTCTGACTTTTTTTCCTCACCTGCGGCCGCCTTTACGACACACTTTTCTGATGGAGCTTTCAGTTCCTGCTCGTCGTTGTTTCGCTGACTCTACAATTTCATCATCTTCTCATCTTCAACAGCTCAATCTTGCAAGAATTCATCTCGCAAAATCGACTCATATATCCTACTGCAACCAAAAGTCTTCACTTCTCGCCGGGAATCTTCATCAACCCATAAAAAAAAGCCGACCCTTTAAGCCCCTTTCAATGGACCCGCAAAGGATAGTTCCCCAGGCCACTGAGAATGGATCCCCTACAACTTTCTCTGAAATGGGTATTTGCCAATTTTCTCTTTTTTTTTTCCTTTTACTTTGCTATTTCATTTGGATTCTTCCCTGCTTTTGGATATAGCTTTTTACATTTTCTTACGGTTTTAAATTCAGATAGAGTTGGGGAAGTGAAGAGGGTGACAAAAGAGACTAATGTCTTTGTGAAGGTGAACTTGGATGGTAATGGTGTGGCTGAGAACAGTACCGGGATTCCATTTCTTGATCACATGTTGGATGTAAGTGTTTCTCCTTTCTTGTCATATTAAAATTTGAGCCTTTCTCTCCTCCTGCAGTTCAAATTTTCATCTTTCTGTTGTTTTCTGAGAAATGGTGTTATGTGAAGATTGTTTTGGAAAAATATTGGTTGTAATGCATAGACTAACTGCTTTAATTTGGCAAAAGTTGGAGTTTCTCTTTTATCTGAGGTGGGGGAAATCAATATTTCTCAATTTTGTTGGATTGTGGATCGTCGTAGAGGTTGTATACCTGTAGATTTAGAACTTGTTTGCAGTTGGTTACTTGGTACGCGTTCGTCCTCTTATAGCAGGGGCGCCAAAAACACATTTATTACCTGTGATTCAATGTTAAGTGCACACTTAAACTGGCTCCAGAATTGACTCAGTAGATAGTTGTTAATTTTCTTCGAGCAATCTCATTTCCTTTTGATGATGGGTTTCTTGTCTTTGTTAGCAATTAGCTTCACATGGACTGTTTGACGTGCATGTGAAAGCCACTGGGGACTATCACATTGATGATCATCACACAAATGAAGATGTTGCCCTTGCCCTTGGAACTGTAAGCCTCTTAAGTAAAATTCTTTTACTTTGGTCCGAATGTTGTATACCTTTATTTGGAGTGCATGCTTGAACGTTTCTTTACCTGCTCTTGTTTTGGAAATGGTTATTTGAAGTCTGTACTCTGCTGGTTCTTTACCCTTTTTGTATTTGCAAATTTTATATACGAGTACTCCATATAATCATGTTGGAGTGGTGTGCAAAATGTGCTCTTGCATCTTCAAAATATTGGAATCGGATATGAGAGCCTTAAACTTTCTAATGCAGGCTCTGTTGCAAGCTCTTGGTGATAGAAAGGGAATCAATCGGTTTGGTGACTTTTCAGCTCCTCTTGATGAGGCGTGTATACACGTCGTACTGGTATGGTTCTAGTTACATGTTGATTTTTTATTTATTTAATTTTTCTTTTCTGGGGCTAAATATAACAGGCTTGAAATAATGGTATCCTTGTCTATTGTAAAAGATGTTTTTTCAGAAGTGATGTTGATTAACACTAAGATCCCTGTGAACTTACTTTCTCATGAATCATTCACATGTTACATGTTACATATAAACTGATGATGTTATAATCGATGTAGGACTTATCTGGTCGACCACATCTCAGTTTTGATCTTCAGATACCTACTGAGAGAGTTGGGACATATGACACTCAGGTACCCTCAAACATTATAAGCTGATAGTTCTGATTTAAATACTCTCAATCTGTCTTCCATGGTGGTTTATTTTACGTTGGAGTTGTTGAATCTGTAGTGTGTATTTAATTTGGTGCAAAAGATGTGTAGAGTATCCTAGAAGTAGAATATGATATTTTTATGTTCCACTCTACTGGTGTTCTTATTGCTCTAAATCATATTCTTATAAGAACTCGTATTGTGGCATTGTCTTTATTTTAAAGTGACTTGCTATGAGGCATTCTAATCCAAAATTGAATTTGTGATCGCTAGTTGGTGGAGCACTTCTTTCAATCACTAGTCAACACTTCTGGAATGACACTTCATATTCGACAGGTAATTATGAGTTTTACACCTTTTAAACTCTCAGTTTTTACCGCACAAGATCCTAACGGATTGGCATTCTTTCTGCATTGTTCAAAAGCTTTCAGTGGATCCTAGTTTAGATAATCTCTTCGTGGTAACGTTATAGAAATCAATGCCAGCATA
Organism: Oldenlandia corymbosa var. corymbosa; assembly: GCA_949775105.1. Lineage (NCBI taxonomy): Eukaryota > Viridiplantae > Streptophyta > Magnoliopsida > Gentianales > Rubiaceae > Oldenlandia > Oldenlandia corymbosa. The sequence continues at coordinate 14,461,304 of OX459126.1, read as the reverse complement.
GTTCTCTATCAAAAGTTTGTATCTTTAACCCATTAAATTTCATTGAAACAGCTTGCTGGAAAAAATTCTCACCATATAATTGAGGCAACCTTCAAGGCTTTCGCGAGAGCTCTCAGGCAAGCTACAGAATATGACTCACGTCGCCGTGGAAGTATTCCAAGGTTTGACTGCTGAACTACTTCCTTATGTACTAAATCTGTGCAGGTTTATATTAAATAAAATTTTTATTCTTTTTACAAGTTTGTTTAAGAAACTTAAGAACAGAACTTGGGTATTTCGTTAGAGGATGATGTATTTTCTTTTGTGCTTGATCAGAATTACAGATGCTCCTTAATTTAGTTTAGCCATCTGCTACCTGGCTTACTATCTACAAAATGGTAGGAAAAGATGCTGGTTTTGTTTATTGAACTGGTATCTGGGCTTCAGAGTCATTATATGAAACCACTGTGTTGTTAGGAATGTCAATTGAATTGTAGATGGCAATATCTGAACCTTACCAAACTACTCACTGGATGCTGCCGTCCGAGGTTTGTTAGAATTGAGTCAGCCTGTAAATTTAGATGGGTGAAATTAGCACGTGAAGAGCAATTACTGTTGTTTAAAGAAGAATGAGAAGCTCAACTTATTTAAGAAGGGAGATGTATGCTACAAACTAAAACATTCCTCTTTTGTATGTGCAGCTCAAAAGGGGTTCTCTCACGGACTTAGAGACTTGTATAATGGAAAGGTGGAACTCGAATATGTTGGACCCAGCTTCTATACTTTGAGCATTGCTCTGTAGCACCCGGCAAAAGCATGATCACATGTTCTTTTTAACCACAAAATATGTTGGTGATGCTTATGCACTCATCTACTGGCCCCCTGGAATGAATCAATTCTGATGGTGTACTGCATGTCTGTGAGAACAAATTCTGTCACATTTCTACTTTGACTTTCTGGAGTCAATCACTGCAAAGTGATTGTACGTATTGGTATTTGGTACCCAGTTTTATGAACTAAGGATTTGTAACACCAACCATTCTGTACTACAAACTCTGTTCATTGGTCGAAACTACTGTGTGTGTTCTCTTTAAATTTGCATTGTAGGTTTCTTGTCTTTTCACTTGCATGCAAAAGGATTCTTCGGCTCTGGTTAGTGATTAAAACTTCATACTTCTTCCTTCACGAAAGTGCAGAATTTTTATATCCAGGGACAGGAATACTTTTCTGAGTTACATCATCCGGGGAACGAGCGAGTTAGAGATTGAAAACATACCAGTCTCAAGGAGTAGCTTGTGGAAATATTAGTCTGTATGGAAGTGGGTGTAACAAAAGAACTGGAAATTATATTTCCTTAACAACCACAAACAAGTAGATTTCTGAGTGATTATAAACAATCAGTAAAAAAAATGTAGTATTTCTTTTCCATGTCCGAGTTATGTAGACATGTTTTACAGTTTTCGCATTTGTCAAAACAAAAACCAGTAACATATACATAGCAGAAACCTAACTCTACAGAAACTCTTCCGCTTTGTCTAAATCACTAAGAACTTCAGACTTGATATCCTCTGGTAAAGGGGCTGAAGGACCTGCCCTAGAGTAAAAGTTGGCAAGGGATCTTATTGCTTTCTCAAGCATCACATATGATTCCTGCGATTATCAAGCACGACAATATTAGCTCAGGCAACAAAAGACTAGCTTTGTGATACATAATGTACGATGCATGACATTATCTTCATGTCTTTACCACACTATTTAAGAACTCAACACATGATACAAGAAATGTTCACAAAAGCGTTTCAACATATCTTTTGCCAGTTGTCTTCTTGAGAGAACTAACAAGCGGAAGTCCTCAAAATGTTGAATTTTCTCTCCACGATCTCCTTTGTATCACATATTTACACCATGGATGCAGCACAAATATGGCAGTATGACCACAGAACTTTACAGCGTTACTTAATTTAGCTTTTGATTTTAACATGCAAGCAGTTTTGTACACTAGTTCCTCCTAAATCAAATTTGAACAAGAAATTTACCTCATTAACTACTGTCTTTTGCCCTTTCCAATCATTTATATAGCCTTTAATTGACTCCTTGGCTGCATCAGCAGTTCTTCTGAACTTAGCCATATCCTTGGGATCCTCTTTCAGTGATTCTCGCAATGTCTTCACAACCTCTCTTGCTGAGTTCAAATATGCTTTCGGCAACACTTTACCGGATTTTGTTTTCTCATTAGGATCAAACAAGGATTTCAATGCCCCAATCAAACCCTCGTCTTTCTCCTCCTCAGCTTTCGATTCCTCTCCAGCAAAAGCTACTAATGGCGATAAAATACAGTTAATCATCACACATGAAAACAATGAAGCTCCACCACAACCTAAAACAACAAGGCGACGCGACGATGCTCCTCTTGACACATCAAAACACCTGGGTTGTGCTTGATCTGTTATGTCGAAATTAGAAAGGTGTGAGCACAATGTGGTTAATTTGAGGGGTGCACAACCACAAACTACTGAACATACATACAGTCAGAAATTGAATATAAGGATTAAGAATAAGACAATAAGGATTAAGAATAATACTCTATTCAAAGATTATAACTATGGGATATGCAGAGAATTGGAAACAGGAAAGCAAGAGCAACTCCAAACATTTTCAAACAGCATATCTTAAATTAATTTCTGGGCTTCCAATTAATCATTACACGAATCGATTTTGACAATAACAGACTGTATATTCTCACCTACAACCTGACTCCTCCGAGTTGAATGCTGCTGAATGGTAGGGAGGCACATGTTTACTGAAAGGAAAGAAGCCATTTTTGCTCTTCAACAAACTTGATTTCCCAATGCGGAAGACACACAGCAGCAATCTCTTGATTCATGCTATCCCATCACAATCATAGTCAACCCCTTCATGGTAAATCAAAGAAAAAGAAAACAAGAGGGTTCAATTCATTAGTCTTTCTCTTCCATTTCTTACATGCCAAAACTTAAAATTTTCACATAAAGAAAAACTGAAGCTTGAATGAAGAATCGATGGCCATTTCTTTTCAGCAGCAAAAATTAATGAATTTTTTTACTATTAAGAACATGAACACTGAAATTCTACAAAAACCCATTGAATCCACTGACTAACCTCAGCTCTTTCAGACAGATTTCTTGAACTTCAGAACAAACGTAAGAGCAATTGCAGCTTATATGTAGTGCTCCTTTTCCATTCATTTTATCCAAAGAGAAAAAGAAAAAAGAAGAAAAATAAATACTTTATTATGGGCCATAAAATAAAAAAAGTGAGACCCATCCAGAAGATTAGGCCCAAAATATCATAATGGGCTAGCGCCTGTTTAATGTCCAACAAAATTAGGGTTTATATAAACGTAAAAACCCTTTTTTGTCTCTCCAACGTAGCTCTCCCCATTTTCAGCCTCACAGCAAAACACAGCAGACGGAGAAGAGCCAAACGAAGCGGAAAAGCTCAAAGAAAGATCAACGATCATGGTGAGTTCATGGGATTCGTTCGATCCAAGTTCTTGATGAAAAACCCTTTCTTATTGTTTAACTTTTCGTCTTCTTGGTGGATTGATTTTGTGTTCGGATGGCATAGGCTCTGGTGGCGAACGAAGAATTTCAGCACATTCTGCGTATTCAGAACACCAACGTCGATGGCAAACAGAAGGTGATGTTTGCTTTGACTTCGATCAAGGGTATTGGTCGCCGTTTTGCTAACATTGTCTGCAAAAAGGCTGATGTCGACATGAACAAAAGGTCAGCCTCTTAGGCCCTTTTTGGTTTTTGTTTATTTGATTATGTTTCCCTTTAGTGAGTGTTATACATGCGGTTGATTTTTAGTTCCCAGTTATTGTCACTAGATTTTATGGTTACTAGAATAATCTGCTTTTCTTTAGGTAAATGTTTCCAGGATTTAGTCACAACTGTGAATATAGATGTTGACTTTGCCGTGTTCGTTTAGAAATGCTATTGGAATGATATGGTTGTGTTTGTATTTCCCTTTTGATGCCTTACTACCTTGTTTTGCTGGCAATGGATTGAAATGCTTATATTATATCTGTCAAAATTCGAGTTTTGCTGTGGACATGGTTTACCAGCTCTCTTTTTTAATTCATATTGTGAGGAGGGGTTTTGGACAGGAAGGGAAGGGAAGGGAATACTAATGCAGTTTGTGTTTCTTAATCTGTGTGATGAGATTTTGAAGATGAGTTGTACTCTAATGTTTTGTTCTAATGCTGAATGACAGAGCTGGTGAGCTTTCTGCTGCTGAAATTGACCAGTTGATGACCATAGTTGCCAACCCTCGCCAGTTTAAGATCCCAGACTGGTTCCTTAACAGGCAGAAGGATTACAAGGATGGCAAGTACTCTCAGGTTGTGTCCAATGCTTTGGACATGAAGCTGAGGGATGACCTTGAGCGTTTGAAGAAGATCAGGTTCGTTTTGTTCTTGCATTATTGTCGTTTATCATTTTTTGTACCTTTAACTTCGTTAGGAGACCCTGAAGTTGATGTTTACTTTTGTAACTGCTGGATGTGGTACATACCTGGACCGTTTATATTGTCAAAAGACTATTCTATAACATGATTAGCACCTTAACTGTATGTCAAGTTTTCATTCCTCAAGAAAATGCAAAAAGACTATTCTATAACATGATTAACACCTTAACTGTATGTCAAGTTTTCATTCCTCAAGAAAATGCAAAGTCATGCTAATTATGGTAAGTGGTAACCTTGTAATGTTTTGATGTAATATATTTCGTACAATTCTATAGATAAATCCTTTGTTTAAGCATTTACTGCTCTAATAATGTAAATAGATTGACTGGATTCTATTTTCTTCATGCCCTATGCCTTCTGCTCTTTGCATCTACTGCTTTTACTTTTCTTTTAATGATGATGATTGTACTTCATAATCTCAGGAATCACCGTGGTCTCCGACATTACTGGGGTCTCCGTGTTCGTGGTCAGCACACCAAGACTACCGGACGAAGGGGAAAGACTGTTGGTGTCTCCAAGAAGCGTTAAGCATTGGCATATTGTACTAGGACATTATTGTCCAGTCTTGGTTTTTGTTTTTACCCAATGTTCCTAGCTTATTAACAGTATGTTTAAAACAACGATGTGGAGAAGAAGTAGGGAGTTTTGTGGCTCAAGATTTCTTGTCTTAAAAAGATTTGAGTTTTGGATTCTTATCTCTTTGCTATTTTAGTTTAAAGTGAATCAGTGAATTCTCTGGTTTATTCTATTTAGCATCGATTTCAGTTAATTGTCCGAGCTCTTCATCCATGAATGCTTTTCATATATTCAGACTAGGGGTGTCAATTTTCAACTAAATGACATGATTCACAGAGATGTTAACGATTTACACGATTTGTATTTTTATGACATTTTTGCTCCAAAAAATCTTATGAACTCTGTGAAATGCATAACTCGACACAACCCTAATTCAGACCGTCTCTGTTAACCATCATTTTGAATCGAAGAAATTACTGAAGATCAGTTCTCTGTAATCTCCATTAACCTAAAGAACGAGCCATCGCTAGAATATTATACAACTGTTCTTTGTCTTTCCGTCTTCTTCAATAGTTTGCAACATTTACGCAACTTCCATTGAACCACCCTAACTTTTTCTACGTGCTCAAGAAATTTATTCAAGAAGACAGGTCAACGGCATATCAAGATCATAGATAGGTCAACCCAATCCTTAAAGAGGAAAACCCATATCTGAAACTGAATTCTCTTAGTATTAGCGATGTTTTCATAGTCTTGTCTATAAATATTCGAAGAGTAAAGTGTAAAGCTAAACAGAGACCAGCTCAAAGCTTCCTACTGGTTTGGGCAATGGCGGGAGGCAACCAAACAAAAGGTCAAAAACAACCATCTTCGAATAAGCCACCAAATCCTCCTTCCCATTCTTCTTCTTCCGAACGCAATAAATCCCGGTTGGAATCTTCCTCCTCCGCCACCGCGGCCGCCGCAGCAACGCCTCCGTCTAATCGGAAGCCTTCCAATTCCGTGCATAACAAATCAACATCCACGCCTAATAATTCCAAGCCCCAAACTCCAAAACCCAAACCAAATAATTTCAGTGGCAATAAACCATCTCCAAGACCACCGATAAACCCATCTCTCAGAGGACCTAGACCAGTAGACCCGAATCCGAATCACTCCAAGCTTCCCCCTTTTCCCTTCCCCGACCCGCCTCCGCCACCTACATATGGTTTTCACTCGCTTGACCGCCGGACTATTGTCCTCGCCGACGGTTCTGTGCGATCTTATTTTGCTTTACCTCCGGATTATGAAGATTTTATCCCGTTCCCGCCTCGGACTGAATTTCGGGGTCCGGCGTTTGGTTTCGATAGGAAGTTCCCAATCAGCCCGGATTTCCGTGGTCCTGAATTACGGCATGAATTGGGAGAGAGGGTTGATGGTTTAACGAGGTTTAGGAACCAAGACTTTAGGAATGCAGGGAATTCTTTGAAGAGGAAGTTTGGGGATGAGGAAAGGGAAGGGAGAGATGGGTTTGAGAGGCAAAGGCTGCAGCTTTTGCAGTATGGAAGTGACAATTCAAATGCAATGGCTGGGACGAGTGGAATTCATGGGGAAGGGAGAAGAGGGGAAGTGAGGGCTGCCAAATCAATGAGGATTGGTGAGGGGAGTGTGGGAAAAACAAAACATCATGAGGTTGATCAGGATGCGTTGAGGAAGGCCTTTTTGCATTTTGTCAAGTTAATTTTCGAGAATGCAACTCAGAAGAAGAAATATTTGGCCAACGGAAAGCAAGGGTCTTTGCAGTGTGTTGCTTGTGGAAGGTTTGTTAGTCGGATGGCTTTTGATTTTCCGTATTCCAGTATATCTTATTGCTTGTTTTGCTCCAAATTTGGTTATTTGCTGTACTTTAACTGATCTGAATACGTGTATCGACGACTGTATTCTGTATAGCTGTTGTTTCCCTTAATGTTATTCTAGTATCTATTAATTCCCTTCATGTTAATGACATAATTAGTAACAGAAACTTTCTGTTTTTCCAATTGCATGTCGTTCATTGACAAGTTGATATGTTCTTAGGGGTTAGTGTGCTATACAAGGCACTCCTAAGTGAAATCAGAAGTCTAATATCCTACCATCATTCGTTATTCACCTATACTAACACTAAGGATCAGCCTTTTATCACTTAGATATTTGGAGAATTTATGATAGAAACGTATGATGTCGATTAGGGTTGAGGCACCAGTTTAAATGTTTGCAGCTCACAGTACTCTTTCTCTTTAGAGTTACGTAAAGTACTAGTCTTTCTCTTTAAAGTTATTTTTAAGGCTCAGTCCTCGACTCTCTCTTTAGTGATAGTTCCTGTAAGATTCTCTTAATTGCTGGCTATGCTATTTATGGAATCTTTAGGCGCTTCTTATCTTCTTATAGTTGAAGTTTGCTATATATCGGTTGCCCATTCTGAGGCCAAGCTCTTTTCTTTATTGGGCTTTCAATCTATCGGTTGCCGATTTTGAGCCCAAGTTCTCTTCCTTATTGGGGTTTCTGTTTGACTGGGATTCATTTTGAATAAAACACAAGATAATTGGAGAAAGAAATTTCGTATGTAGAAGTAGTTGGTGGAATTGTAATGTTAAAATTTAGTATTTCTCAAAGGAGTGCTTCTTATCTAAGTTCTCTTTTGGGGTTTCATATCATATCACTGAGGTGTGCGGCTTTGTATGAGCTATTAATATTGTGACCTGCGCACCCATATCCTGTTCTTTTTTTAGTAAATTTGCGTTGCCCCCCTTTTTTTTAATTTTTTTTTTATTTTGTCATCTTTGATACACGAGTTATTCTTTCTTATTGTGTGGCTTGATGTACTTGCCACTGGATATCAACTAGGAAAATTAAGGAAAGCTTCAATTTGGATTGGATCATTGCAATCGGATAGGAGCCTCTAGTTTCTGATATTTGGCCTTTCCAAATGCGGTCACTTGCATTGGTAGATCTTGAAGCAGTCAATCGCTTCTGCCTTCGATTTAGTCAAAACTTCTTCGTCGATCTCTTTTAAGATTCATGTTGCGCCTTAGGGAAATTGCAATGTCAATATTTTAGGTTCCTTTATTGTCTTCTGCTACATTAATATGTGCGTCTCTCTGTAAGGTGGCCCTCTAGAATAGGGCTAATTAGGAGACTGGAGTAGCATTGCTACAATAGGGTTAGTTATGGGACTGGGGGTATTTTTGGAAATACTTCTAGTATCTTTTGCCTTATTTTGATTTTCCTGCATTTGTCGCCATGGATTGAGCACTGTCCTGTTTGATGTCTTACTGCAAAGAATGCAACTGTGCTTCAAGGTTTTACTAGGAAATGATTTTTGATATTAATGTTGCAATAACTCACAGGAGTTGGGCATTAGGACGTGATGTATTTAGAAATTGTGGCATCTCATTGTGCTACTTGCTTGCAGGATGCTTGCTGTTAGTAAAGCAATCATGTGTTGACTCAATTGTCCTGAAAACTTGGCGAAATATTGACTTCCACCTATGCTGATTGCTATTCTCTGTTTCTTATGTATCTACTCAATATTAGGAACGCCTGTTGCTTTTATGAAAAATTGACTCCTATGTCACAGACTTATCCCAAGTGGCACATTGTTAATGTGATAGAAGTTTTTATCACGCAGGCATCGGCTTATTGCTCTTGAGATAAGTAGACAATACTATTTTCTTTGACTGAGCGTAGTAAACTAATGATGCTATTGATCTTCGAAATAGCATCATTGCTTTTGTTCAGTTTTGGACAAGATAGAGTAGTACTTTTTGCGTCCCCTGACGAGTCTTTTCTTGTTTATTTATCTTGTTGTGTATAGTCACCTTCAAATTGTTGTAGTCTTGTTGATATTAATGAGTTTAGGTGTGAGCATATATGTCATTCTATTCTTCCAGTGTTTATCAGCCGAAATTACGGAACATCTGAAATATGGGCGTTTGAAAAATACAGGTCTTCGAAAGACTTTACAGATATGCATGGTCTCATTATGCACGTATACAGTTCAGATGCCCCTAACTTGGCTGTGGAACACTTGGGATTACACAAGGCTTTGTGCATACTGATGGGGTGGAATTATAGGATCCCTCCTGATAACTCAAAGGCTTATCAATTCCTGTCTGCTGAAGAAGCAGTAGGAAACTTGGATGATCTTATTATGTGGCCGCCTTTGGTGATAATTCATAATACAATCACCGGAAAAGGTAGGGAAGGTCGGATGGAGGGTTTAGGTAACAGGGCAATGGATAATTTCCTTAGAGGTGGGTATATTGCACCTATTCTTCTTCACTTGTATTTTTTGTTGCTCAGTAATTTGAGTCTGCTTCTTCGAATTCAGCCACTTTTCAGCTAATATGATCCTCTTCTTTTCGGGGTGAACATCTTTTTAGTTTGTAGGGTTCTATGGAGATTTTTTTTAATTTGCAGTCTCTGTTATGGTACAAATGAGATGAATTGGTGAACAAACTGGACTACTTACCAGGAATAATCCTTGTGTAATAATAATAGTACCTCTGTCCTTAAAAAAATAGCCCACATTCTAGTTCAAATTTCAAAACTCAATGTGGACTTATTTTTTTGGGACAGGGAGTAATAAATAGGTTTGGGCCTGCAAAAGAGGAAATCAGAGATGATTGAGTTCACTCTTAAAAACTTCCGCATCGAATGTGGCTCAGTGTTAAGTTGATGTCGTTCTGTTCAGTTATTAATCAATCTAAACCTCTCCCCCATTATTCTGTCACTTTGTTGGCGGATTAGTTAAACTGGAAACAAATTGCACTGTTATGATCTTGCGCCTAATGGCAGCAAATAATTATTTTTCCAAACAGTTTTGGGTGTATTTTCTTTGGAGCTTGCAACATAAATGGATTATAACCATTGGTGTCAGAAATGTTCTAAGGCTTAGCCACATACATGTAGAGAGAATTTCTGTCTGCTTTACCATTTTTTAGGGGTTTTTTCAGTATTTAATACTGCAACTTCCGTGAATGTTGTTTTCAGATCTTGGATTTCATGGTGGCAAGTCAAAGTCTATGTATTCAAAAGATGGCCATCTGGGCATTACTCTTATAAAGTTTGGTAGTAATCAGTCAGGATTGATGGAAGCACTGCAACTGGCTGAGTATTTTGAAAGAGAGAACCATGGGCGAAACGGTTGGGCCCGTGTGGAGTCCCTGAATTTAAGCAAGGAAGATGATAATAATCCAAACCTTGTTAAGGTAGATGAGAAGACTAAAGAAAAAAAGAGAATCTTTTATGGGTATATGGCGACAGTTTCTGATTTAGACAGGGTTGATTTTGAAACTAGGAAGAAAGTCGTGATTCATAGTAGAAAGGAATCGGAGCTTCCCAAGTAGTGCTTCAAAACTCATAGGACCTGGTTGATTTAGATCAATGATTCTTGTTTATGAATTTTGAGCTTCTTCTTGGCAATGAAGCATGAGTTTGATCCTTTGTAATGGGATTGTTTTCTCATTTTTTTAATCAATGGATGAGATCTGTTTTCTATTAACTTTTTCTTGGATTTTCATTTGTTAAATCGTGTCATCTAGTTGCTTATAGGCTTTTCAATAGCTCTGGACTTGGATTTTGTAGATGGAATCTGTTGTGTTGATCTCCACTACTGAAAGTGCTTCTCAGTGCTGAATTTTCTGCTGTTCGTGTTATGTCTTGACACTATGACAGTGACCTCCTTGCTTTGCACTACCTTTGTCTCTTATCAGAAACAATGCAAAACAAATGGAAATGGGAGCATCCAATGTTTAGGATTGGGACCGTGCATAGGATCTATGTAAGGTTTGCATCCAATCAAATTGGTGAGATTGGATAGTAGAATTGTACAGTCTGCAGTTTTTTTCTTTTGTTTTCTTTATTTTTCGGTCCCTCTTTTTTAAGCAAGCCTTATGGTGCTTGAGTTAAGGGGAGAAGGTGTTGCATTTGCATTGCTAGCAAAGTTCGACTCTCAATCTTTGGGTTGGGCACATTAGATACAGCTGTCACGCCAATACTTTAACCCACTCCACATGCACTGTTATTTACGGATTTGGTTTGCTAGGATAATCATAGGTCATTGTGCTTTAATATTGAGATTTAAAACCTTATTTTTTAGATTGATGGGAATGACGGTGAATTGCGTCTCAGCAATGAAGTGGTGATTTTTACAATTTCTTTTTCCCTGTGCTGCAATTGACTTTTAGTGCTGTTATTGTGTTAATAAATCTAGTTTTGAGTTCTAGAAGTGCTTATACTTTGTAGCTTGTACTTGTAGCACTCATGCAACAATTAATACATTAGATCATTAGAATGATTACATTGAACTGAGGGCTGCTACTGATCAGAAAGACGTAGCAACAGTACGTGATCTTAGCGCCGTTTAAGTGTGAACCTATTCTTATCAATATAAGAGAATTTGAACATTGGGGGAGAAAAATGAAGGTGATTTATTGTTAACCAGGATTAAAGATGGCCAGTAGGTTGAACTGGCTGTTGCACGTTGATCTTGGTTCAGGGAAAAGAGTGCTCTTTAAGTTATAATAGCTTTGCATATGTGTTTGTTTTCTGTCTCTGATTTGATCAGATTCCTATTGTACCGTAAAAAATGAAAGGTTGGAACTTGGAAGTTTCATTCCCTTTGCATGCGCATACTCGTGGAATAGAGGTTAAAGATAGAATAGAGGTTAAAGAAAAACATAGATACCTCTAGTTCGTTGGTGGTTACTTGTAATTCTTTTGCTAACTTGGATTAGAATAGGAACTAGGAACATATGATTCATATCATATTCCTGGCTAACTCGGTTTTTGTACACAGCTTTACCCTTGCTTTTTGCAAAGAGGCTGTTTCTGGTTTTGCAGCATGTAATTATAACTGTGATAAAACAAAACAGAAAAACAAATGCTTAGGTGAGATCCCGTGCCTAAGGGATCAGAAGATGCTAGAGCTTTGTAAATGTTAATGATTCTTGGTCTTCTATCATCTGTTCAACTTGTTCTGACATCATGTGGGAATGAAAGTTATGAAAGACCAAAAAGAAAATCAAAATGTGGCTGTAATTAGTAACACCACCACTCTTTTTCTGAACTAAAGTAGTAATAGTAGGCAAAGCTTTAATAACAGAGATGCAAAGCAAACTTGATGACTGGAGAAGAAGGTGCAGCCTTTTTCAAGGGTTTTTAGCTACAGAAACTCTCTCACATGCGCATGCCTGACCTCTTTGTTCATTCCATATACATTATTTCTTTGCCAGCACAAAAATATACCTTATCTCTTTGACAGTTTTTAAGGATTAAATCGTGTCTCCTAAGGAATTCTATTTTAGTAACTTTGTTTGGTCCAAGTAACCAAATTGGTTGCGGTGAAGTGGAAGGGACTCTTCCACCCTTAATTATAAGTTGAGGTTCAAACCTCGTCATGGGCATGGAACAATCTTAAATACTTTGGCCAACTATCCCACCCATCAAAGTGCTTACAATTCCGCGATGGAGATTAGTCACTAACGATAGTGGACATCCTGCAAATATGAAAAAAAAAAAAAAAACTTTGTTTGGTCCAAGTGTTTGTTTTTTAGGTTTTAACCTACACAAAAATATCATATTCATTTTAAGGTCCCCTATTTGAGGTCATCATCACTGTTCTTTGGGGTCCCAAAATGGAGGACTTTTGCACAATTTTCACCAATATCTTTTACGATTTTCTTTGGTAAGGGACAGTTGAATTGAGTTATTGCTTATTATGTATGTCCTATTCAAGTTGGAAAAGTAAGAATCTAATTAGGTTATGATGGGAAAAAAAGATGCGTAAAATCTTGTTAATGGATTTTGGTTACAAGGAAAATTTTGTAGTAACTATTTTGAATCTTTTTGACATGACACTTCTAGTTGTCTATATATGATCATATCATAGATAATATTTTTCTTGGATCAAACTATGTTGTTCGTCCTTGGTTCATCTATCAAGACTTGAACTCGAGACTTTAATTAAAGAGCATCAGACTATTTTGGTCGATGAGATATTTTGTTAGACACATAATCTAAGGTTTATATTTTTAATAAGCAATAATTAAATTGTCAATCTCTGAGATGAACGTATAAGACACAATCCTTACTTTTTTTTTTCGCTCGAGGGTAAACCCAACCCCTTGGTTACACCATTAGCTATTGTAGAGTCTTCAAACAGAATAGTAAGAGGAAAGCAATTACACAAAACAAGTAGCAAGTAAAAAGGGTTCATGAAGCCGGCAATGTCTTTACTTTTTCTGACTACAACCATGTGGTTGCGGTGGTGGTGGTCATTGAAGGGTTTTTAGGGGAGGGGGGGCGGGGGCCACCACCACCACCACCATCATCCCCACCACCAAACCCTACCACTTTTTTTTTCCGGCTTTTTCCAGTCCCTAAAACCTTTTGCTTTATTTTTTTATTTAGAATTTGTTAACTTCGGTTTCTGGGAAAGTCTCCTTCTATGTTCTATCTTCCTGCCTAACCTAGTTGTAGCATTTTTCTTGATTTTTAATTAAGCTAGTATAAACTACTCATTTCATACAAAAATGTCAAAAACATTCCCCTTGTTTTGCTCACCTCATTTCATGCATCATCTTCTCCTCACTTTATAGACAAACAACAAACAAGTTTTAACTGCCCCCGTTAATTTATTAATCGACTCACGTCCTTGAAAATAGAACTATTGTTAGACACAAATACAAATATCAAAACTTAATGCGGATTATTCTTTTACATAAAAATAGTATTTTTATTAAAATATAACAAAAATGTATTAAAAATATATTAAAAAAAGTTGACACACGAAATTTATTAATATATACTCTCTTTATTCCAAAATTATTGTCCACTTTGAGATTTAACTTTTAGTATCATTTGAATTAAAAATGAAAACTCAAACTGGACAATAATTATGGGACGGAGTGATTTTGATATAATAACTGATGTTGTGTATCAAACTATAGCATAGACGGCATTTGTTACAATCAATACTAGTTATTGATAATGCAGTTGTGGTTCCAAACAAAATTGGTACTATTTATTGAAGAGTTATAGTCTCTCCATTAGTTTAGTTATGAATATTCATTTGTTGTTGTTATAACTAAACTGTTCATTTTATCCAAAAAAAAAAAAAATGTTTGTCTGTCGAACAGAAACTTTATAATAACGAAATCTTTTTTTCTTTTCGGGGGAGGACTCCAATTTAAACATATATTTACAACTAAATATAAGCAAGAGCCTAACAGTGACAAATATTATGACCTAAGGATGTCCTCTGATATAAATTTTTGTTAACCTATATGATGGTACAGAGGATTTTCTTTTGACTCGTACATTTTTAGTTCACAGTTCACTTTTATAAAATTATTATTTTAATTTAACAAATTAAATTATTTTTCTATAGAGAAAAGAACACTATTCTTTTTATTTAAGAATAGTTTTTAATTTTTTATGATTATGGATATTCTCATTTTGACGCTCGTGGGACAACAACACCTCACAAAAACAATATTATAATGTACATATCAACTTATTCATCAAAGATTCCTTTGGGAAGCACCAATTTCATATTTTTGTTTATTTTTAGTGACGTCGCAATCAAGAAAGAAATCAAATCCAGACGAATCAAACGATCCCAGTTGTATCCTTGCCATAACAAGAGATTCTATGGCTATGATTCTTTCAAAGAATCAATCAGTCAAGCAAGCAAACGAATGTCATTTTTTCCTGCTGAAGTTACCATAATCCTCTTTTTATTAGCCTTATCTCCTTTACCCTATTAAAGCAGGATACAGGATGTTGATGTGACAAATTTTTATTAAAAATTTTTCGCTCCAAATGCACCATATTGCATTAACCATTCTTCCACGTATAATCCCTTTTTAAAAGAAAAAAAAATTTCTTATCCGGAGAAACAAAAGCTACTTGACAAAAATAGTTACATAATTTTAACTCCTAACATTTATCATTTATCAATCAAATTAAAATAGCATTTAAATTTTTCCATAAACTTATTCCTTTTATCACTCCACTTTTTTGTATGATTTCTGTATCGTTGTACTTTTCAATATTTTTCTCCTTTAGAAGATAATTTTTTAATTTTTATTTTTATTTTTGGCTAAAAAAGAGAAAAAAATCAAATGTGTAGTTATTTTATTTTTCCAAATCAAGAATTCATTTATCTATTAACACAAAATTAAAGTAGAAGGGCGGGCCAAACATCTAGTTCACATTAAATTTTGATATTTGTACTATTTCTAATATAAAATTCAAATTCAATGTGAGTTTTTTTTGAAACAAAGGGAATATAAAATATCTGTATAATTTTCATCCAAGAGATGATCTGAAAATGTATTTTTTTCTTTCTCGAAATGATTGTCTAACTGAAATCTTCATTTCTGCAATAAAGTATATTAAAATTAAAAATTCAAACAGAATAATCATTTTGAGACGGAAAGTACGTAATTATGTCAATAAAAGTGATCTTACTGTAATTTAAGTTGAAAACTTGGAAAAGAGGACAAAATTTGCTTAGAAATGTTGTCAGTTTAATTTTCTAGGTTTTTTCATAATTTTTTAGTAATATATTCTTTATTTTAGCATTTTTTTAAAAAATATTTTTAA
Source organism: Oldenlandia corymbosa var. corymbosa (assembly GCA_949775105.1). Lineage (NCBI taxonomy): Eukaryota > Viridiplantae > Streptophyta > Magnoliopsida > Gentianales > Rubiaceae > Oldenlandia > Oldenlandia corymbosa. The sequence goes on along the minus strand of OX459126.1, from coordinate 14,445,671 downwards.
TACAATTTTTTATGATAATGTTTAAAATACACACAGAAAAACCCATTTCTATCAATTTCAATTGAGTTTTCCGGTTAATCTCTCTTACATTTTATATTCAACTTCGTAAAATTAAAGCGGGAAACACCATCTGCGCACGCAGCGCACAATAGCAGCAACCGCGCAAGTTGCCTTTTTCCCGCAGACAAGATCACACGTGTCTCGCACTGAAACATCCACGTCAGTGTCACTGTTCCAGTACCCATCACTTCAAACTTCGCTTTACCTTTTTTTCCCTTGCTCCATTTTTTCTTACCTCACAGAAAATATTCCCTTATTTAGGGCTTTTTTTTTTCCTCCAATTTCCCCTGTTTTCTTCCTTACCAAACCCACCACCGCCAATGGGTTCAATCGCCGATCCCGGCGAGTTGGTTCACCCGGAACCGCCGCCGAGTTTCGATGACTTCCAGCGCCAGACTTCTCTGATGACCAGCTGTACTCTACTCTGGAAGGAGCTTTCCGATCACTTCACTTCCCTTGAACAGGACCTCGAGAAGAAATCCGCCGCCTTGAAGGCCAAATTCGAAACCCTAGACAACGAGACCAAGCTCTTCATGGATGAGCTTTCCCAGCGGGAGTCCACTCTGGAGACCACTCTCTCCATGGCGCTGAAGAAAGTTGAGAAGACGAAGAAAGAAGCGATTTTCGCCGCCGCCTCGAAGGAAAATGGGGAAAACCGAGATGGTGAGGTGGATGATTCGGTTGGTGTGCTTGTGAGGTTGAAGTCGTACTGTATTAGGATGGATTTTAAGAATTTCTGGGGATTTGTTGTGGTAAGGAAGAAGGAATTGGAGTTATTGAGGCAGGAGATTCCTAAAGCTTTAGGAGAATGTGTTGATCCTCCCAAGTTTGTGCTGGAGGCGATTTCTGAGGTGTTTCCGGTGGATATTAGGAAGTGTGCTGAGAATAACGGTGGTGGAAACCTTTTCGGGAATGACCTTGGGTGGGCTTGTGTGTTGTTGTTGGAGTCATTGATTCCGGTGATGGTGGATCCTGTGCTGGGGAAGAAGAGGATGCTGGTGACTCCGAAAATTAAGGAGAGAGCTGAGGAGATTGCGGAGATATGGAAGAGGAGTTTGGAGGAGAGAGGTGGGATTGAGAATGTGAAGACTCCGGATGTCCATACGTTTCTGCAGCATTTGGTGACTTTTGGGATCGTTAAGGAAGATGATTTGGAGCTGTATAGGAAGCTCGTTGTGGCTTCTGCTTGGAGGAAACAGATGCCTAAACTTGCTGTTTCTCTTGGTCTTGGTGACAAAATGCCTGGTACATCCCTTTTGTGTTTGCTTGTGCTTCTCTGCTGTTGTTTTGTGCTTGTTTTTGGATCAAAGCTGTTGATTTTTTTTATTTTTTTTTTCAAACCGTTCTGCTAACATTTATGAAGTTAACGTTTCCATTTTCAGAATTTTGCTCCGTTGAAAGAAGAAATTAATAAGCTCTCTATGTAGAGGGTATGATAAGACAATGAAAGGCATAATAATCTCGGTTACTTAGAATTAATTGTATGGTTTGCTTCAAGAGTAATATGTAATCATGCGAGGATACTGATCAAGGTAGAAATGGAATGAACTTATGTACAGAAATTAATTGTACTAGCTAAACTTCACCTCATTATTTGTGTATGGGCTTTGTTTATAATCTCACAGAAGGAGTAAGCTGGTTTAGGGATGACTTTAATGAAGATGACTTGGACCTTCATAGTTATGCGACTATAACTTGCTCTCTATCAAATCAGTCCTAAGGTAGCTGAGTATAAACATTTAGTGATGAATTGTTTTCAGGTCATTTAGTATGGTTGCTGCTTTCAAAATCAAGTACATTTCATATTTCAGCAAGATTTCTTTGGTTGTCTGTTGGTGCAAGTACTTAATTAACTAATAGGCAGCCTTGGGATTCATTAGGACATATAAATAAATATTCTTTTCTCTTTTTTGAAGGTTAAGAAATGATAATCGTAGTCGCAAGTCTTATAAACTGTGAATGTGATTTCCAGTTATAAATTGGACTAAATGACTTTCCAACAAAGCTCCAGAAACATGTTTGGATCCTTCTCTGCTCATGCTTGCATTCTTAACTAGATGACAAAACAATGTATGCTTTCATTAAATTACAAACCATCTCATAGTAAGCTGATCTATTATCCTGACCTCCTTTCACCTTAACTAGCTTGTCCTTTTATTCCTGTTTAGCAAGATAATCCATTCTGATCTTACCTGCTCTATGTTGTATATCTTGACAGTGTGGTGATAAGCTTTTTATGTCTATGATATTTGATGTCATCTTATATCCATCTGCTGTTTGTACCCTGTTAGATTCTTAACATTCGTTGCTTGCATATTGCCAGATATGATTGAAGAGCTGATTAGCCGAGGACAGCAGGTTGATGCTGTACATTTCACCTTTGAAGTTGGTCTTGTGGACAAGTACCCACCTGTTCCCCTTTTAAAAGCTTTCCTCAAGGATGCAAAGAAGGTAGCCACTTCAATTCTGGAGGATCCAAACAATTCTGGGCGAGCTGCGGTATTCTTCCGTTTTTTGCTTCTTGATCAGTACTGGGTTCAACAAATCTTTATTTTGTACTTCTTTGGCATGATCAAACAACTTACCTTCCTGCTTTCGAGTATCTTTCTGTTCTTTTCTTCTCTCCTTTGGATCATACCCATGTTGGAGTTGATGTTTAATAATAGGGCTGTCATTTCTTCTGAGACCCGAGTGATTATTCATCTTTACTAATTTTTTTCACACGCATATCACTAATCTTCTTCTTTTGTGTCTCTACCTAACAGAATTTTTTGTTTTTGTTTTTTTGATGACTTGTGTAGCATCTGGCATCAAAGAAAGAGCAATCGGCATTGCGAGCTGTCATTAAATGCATTGAAGAGTACAAACTCGAGGAGGAGTTCCCACCGGAGAGCCTCAAGAAGCGGCTTGAACAACTGGAGAAAACCAAGGCAGAGAAGAGGAAGCCTGTTGTTGTTCCTGCTAATAAACGAACACGTGCCAGCACTGGAGGCCCAATGCCCCCAGCCAAGGCAGGTCGTTTGACAAATGCCTACGTTTCATCATTCCCTGCAGCTCCAGCATATGTCAGGTCTCCCCCATACACCCAGTACCCTGCTGGTATGCCAACATATCCCTCCCCACCCGCCATCTATGGACATGGAAGCAGAAGTCCTCCGTACGCATACTCACCCGAGGCATATCCAGGAGCCCCCCTGACTTACCCGGCATATGGAGCCTACGGCAATGGGATGGCACCAGCTAGTCCAGTTTACCAACAACCTTACTACTGATCGACATGACTGGCCATCTGATACGGTTGACAACTGATATCATGACCCAATGCAAAAGAATGTCTTTTTAAGGTGGTTTGTAATCAGTAATCACTAACGTTAATCGTAGCTTTATCTGTGTGTCAATCCTTAATTCTTACTTTCCCGTCTGTGACTTGTGTTTGTCAAGTGCAGAACCTGTACTTCTGATGTTGATGAAACTTCCACTATTAGGTGTTTTGTGAAAAGTAATTACTAAAAATGAGGCATAACGTAAGGGTGGAAACAACTGTTAGGTGTTTAATGCCTTGATGGTTAATCTTATAGAATGTTACTTCCTTTTATCTATAGAATTAATTACTCCAAAAGTACTAAAAAGATGCCATCTATATTCATTCAGAACTAAAAAGAAAAAATTGTTACACTTTAATACGAAATAGTGAGTTTTAATTTTTTTTTTGATTCTCCATTTGTTTTTCGAGGAAAAGGGTGGTGATTAGAACGGTGAACGGTGAAGCTGATCAACGGTATAATCGTCAAATCAAAAAAACAAACCAAACTTTCCACATACATGCAAATCAGGTGATTGCCGCCAAGAAAAAGAAGCGGCAAGATCAAAATTCAAAAAAATTTGCATTTGCCGCCTTGAGCCGCCGCTTCAACGGGCGGCATCAATGAGCGGCGCCACCGTAAACCACCGCGAGTCAACGCCGGTCAAAAGCCGGATCGCCATCGATCCCGGTAACAACCAAATCTTAGGCCAACTATTATTTTAAGCTCAATAAATAATGGGCCAAACTTTTTATTTAGCCCAACCCCAATTAAAATTAATTAAAAAAATAAAAGTTTGTTAAGTTAAGGCCCAACCCGATCCCATTACAGTAAATACATTTACATTTTAAAACCTAACAGAAAGCAATTCGGGGAGATACAAAACGGGGAGAGAGAAAGCGTGAGTTCTAGAAATGGGGATTAGGATTTGTGAAATTCGAAAGAACAAGGGGGTTTAGAAAGCTAAATTCGTTGTTTTTGTTGAAATCTTTACCAAATGTGGTAGTATTAAAGGGATTTAGTGGATTTGTTTTGGGGATTTACATCCATTAGGGTTTCGGGTTTGTTTCAAATCTGAGAGGCAATCAGAATTGTTGCCGGAAAATACAAATGGTCTCATCGATTTTAACATCGAAGGTGTAAGGACATCATTCGGGGTCATTTCATCGATCAAGATGTGGAGGGGCGAGAATTATGTTCGATCCCCAGATGAAATTTCAGAAGTATCAGATTACGATAAACTCTAGAAATTGTTATATATGGATTTTGCATTGATTTATTTATAGTTTAAGTTTGTGAAATGGATTTTTTAAAAACCTTTGTTGAGGTGGGCTTCTTTTTTTTAATGGTGGAGTAGGCTAGGGTTCGGATTCATTCTCGATTCATTCGTTATTTTCTTGTCTGTTTGTATACTTTGTGTTCTTCACTTGTCTGTTTGTATACTTAGTGTTCTTCACTTTCTTACAACGTTCGTGACAAATTTGTAGTGCTGGGGAGACATTTTAGCATGGAATTAGTTAATTATTGTTAATTTGTTGATAATTCCAGAACAGTTTGTTAGTTTTTAATTGATTTCTTTCATAAAGTGATACACTTTTTGATATCTTTTTCAGGTGAAGGGTCTAACCTTGTGATTGTCAAATTGTTCCATAGTGGGGGGTTTGTGACCAACAGGAAAGGTGAACTGACATATTTAAAGGTAGATGTTGATTACTTTGATGAAGTGGCCACTGACCAACTTTGTTTGGAAGAGTGTTATTCATTTCTGGAACGTGTAGGGTTCGTAGTCCTCATAAGCTGATTTTTAGAGACCCTATTGTAGCTGAATATTCTGATTTTAGGAGATAAAACATTGATGAAGACCTGAAATATATGCTTGGTTTACTGTCTGGTGAAATGAAGTATCATGTGGTCATTTATAGGATACGAAAACTTGAGTATGATCCATTATTTGGAGAGGCTAAACCTAAACCGAGAAAGCCTGCGTATTTAGATGAAGGTGATGATGATACTGATGATGAAGACTATGAACCTGAAAGTGATTACAGTTCTGATTCTGATGATGAAAGGGTTCGGAAGTTAGCCAATCACTCGATGAGTGGTTCTTGTTGGGGGACTTTGAAGAAAACTGAATTTGTGCGCCATGCAAACTATGATGGTGGTGATGATGCGGCCTCTGAATCTGTCTATGCTTCCTGTGAAGAATTTCATGAAAGGGGTTGTTTGGATGATGAGGACTTTCATGAAGAAGTGAAGAAATATAAAGAGTTTAATCCTGCGAAAGAGATGGCCAACCCAACATTTGATATTAACCGAAGATTTGGGACTAAGTGGATACTTTTGAAGGCCATCAGAATGCATACTCTTGTTGATAGAAGGGCTATTAGGTTTCAGAAAAATGCTAAATTGGAGGTGAGGGGAATTTGTTTACCTGGCTGCAACTGGGAAGTATATGGAGTGAAGTTGTCAGATGTAGACACATTTGAGGTAAAGACTATGAATAACAAGCACACTTGTGGTAGGATATGGGAGAAGAACAAGAATTGTAACTCCAACATAGTTTCTGATTGGTTTGTTGCTGACTTTGCAAATGACCCTTCAATGAATGTGAGCATTGTGCAATTTAGGGTTCTTAATGAGAAGAGAATTACCATATTTAGGACTCAAGCATATAGGACCAAGATAAAGGCATTGGAGAAGTTAAGAGGGAAAATTGAAGAGAAGTATGTCCAGTTAAAAGGTTACATTGAAGCAACGAAGAAGGCTAATCCTGGGACTACGTTTGAATTGATGAATTTGTGCTATGAAGCATGCAAGAGAGGTTCAAAGAAGGGTGTGGGAACATTATTGGTCTTGATGAAACATTTCTGAAAATAGTTGTGGGGGGCATTTTACTCTCAGCTGTTGGATTCGATGCAAACAGCAACATGTTTCCAGTTGCTTATGCGGTTGTAGAGATTGAGTGTAAGGATTCATGGGAGTGGTTCTTGAACTACTTGATTAAAAATTTACAAATTGCCAACACTCCTGAATGGGTAATCATGTCTGACAGGCAGAAAGTAAATTTTCTTTTTTCTTTCCCCTTATTTGCAGTTTTAAATTTTTGTTTTCTATCTTTTAATATGTATACATATTCTAACTTTGAAATCTTGATTGTATTGTTATTATATTATTTTTTGCAATGTTTGATACCAGCTGTGAAATCAAAACCAGATAGAGTTTCACACAGATTTTGTGTGCATCACTTGTGGCGAATTTCAAGGGGCATCATTCAGGGCTTGTCTTGAAACAGAAACTTTTTGAAATTGCAAAATCAAGTTATGTGGAAGAGCATGATGAGCTTATGGCTACGTTGAAAGAGTTTGATGAAGGTGCATGGGCATGGCTACAAAATGAGGATGTTGTTCATTGGTGCATGTCGCATTTCCCTACGGCAACTAGGTGTGACTGCGTTACTAACAATGTGAGTGTCGGTTTCAATAGAGCAATATTGTCTGGCAGGGAATATCCCATCATTGGAATGCTTGAGTGGCTTCGGGTATACCTAACTTCAAGGGCACAACAAAAAAGGGAGTGGCTGGCATGAAATAATTTTATTCTAGGTCCAAAGATAAAGAAAAAGTTGCAGGATGATGCTGGAGAAGCTGCTAGATGTAAAGTAATCCATTGTGGTGGTCCGCTGTTTGAAGTGAGAACTATTGATAGCTGTGATCAGTTTGTGGTAAACCTTAAGGAAAAGACATGTGCTTGTAGGAAATGACAGTTGAATGGATCGCCATGCTCTCACGGCATAGCTGCCATAGTAGAGAATGGAGATAAAGTTAAAAGCTATGTGGATAAGTGTTACTCAAGGGAGATGTATGAGAAGGCATATGGATATGTCATTATCCCTGTAAATGGCACAAAATTTTGGCCCGTTTTTTATTGGGCCTAAAATAATAGTTGGCCCAAGATTTGGTCGTCGCCGGGCTTAAAATATTCCGGTAACCGGCCGACGATATACCGGAATATCCACCGGCCGGCGATGGATCGGCGGCGGTTTGGCTTTTGACCGGCGTTGACTCACAGTGGTGGTTTACGGTGGCGCCGCTCATTAATGCTTCCATTGAAGCGGCGGCTCAAAGCGGCAAATTCAAATTTTTTTGAATTTTGAATTTGCCACTTCTTTTTTTTTGGCGGCAACCACGTGACTCGCACGTGTTTGGGAAGTGTGGTTTGTTTTTTTATTTGCCGATTATACTCTTGGTCAACTCCACCGTCCACCACTGCTGATCACCACCCTTTTTCTCGGAAGACAAGCGGAGAATCGAAAAAAAATAAAAGCTCACTATTTCGTACTAAAGTGCAACGGATTTTTATTTTTTTTTAAGTTCTGAGTGAATATAAATGACATCTTTTTAGTACTTTTGGAGTAATGAATTCTTGGGAAAATTCTTATTAAGGGCGTTGTATATTTGAAAATTCCTAAAGAGGATGAAAAATTTTTAGAATTCCTCTCAAGGGCATAACATTGACTTTATCCATTAAATATTTAGTGTGTGACAAATACACCCTCCACTTAATATAGCTATTAATTATATTTATACTTTCTTTTACTTTATTGAAAAGGAAAGTTTTCTCTTTCCAATTACATAATCTTCCATGGAATTTTCTTTTAGCCAAATCTTCATTATGCTAAATGATTTTTTTCTCTTTGCTTCATCGTTTTGATGATCAGAGTTTTTATTTTTTCCCTTCCGTCAATGTTCAATCTGTAGTTGCCTAAGCTATTTTATTTTCATAAGGAAGTTTTTTGCTTTTTGAAACAACAATTTCGTGTCAAATTATTTTTTTCCTTTTAGAGATTTTAAGTCAATAACAATACAATTTAAAATTTAAGGTTTTTCATTTTATTTAGAGATTTTGATTGAATTATATTAATTACAAACTTTGATCCTATTTTGGTCATGATTTTTTTTTTATTTGGGTTTGCAAACCGAAAAACATGACTTCTAAGTTACTATTTTTATTTGTTAAGGGTATAGATTTTATTGTTCTTCATTAAATAAAGGGTATAGTTGTTTACCTGTTTTAATTAAATAAAGGGTACAATTGTCACCAATAAAATACTTAATGAATAAAAATATTATTACGCCCCTTAAAGGAATTTTAAAAATTTTACACCCTATTTAATAAATTCAAAATTTATAGCGCCCTTTACAGGAATTTTCCCTTAATTCTTATCTATATGGCAAATGCCTATAGTTTTGGCCATAAAGTTATAATAATGGGAAACTGATTCTCAAGAGACAACCTGAAATTATTATATGTGATATGATATAAAAATGTCTCTAGATCGACTAATTGAAGGTTTTAAAGTTTTTCTAGGTTCGTGACAAATGTAGTGCATTTTTTTTGACAAAAGAAATGATATTACCTTCGTCCCAACAAATATTCTTTCTATCCTTAAATTATAGAACGGCGTCAAAGTATCACCTTCAAGGCTTAAACTCATACAAAAATACCTTCCCACATATAATTTCCTGATTGTCAGCTCTAAGCAGCACTGAGCCCCAACTAATTCCCATTTCTCATTCCAAAATCTATTTTCATTCACAAAGTGATAAGAGGGCCAATGGGCTCATCTGTTTTTATGATTGACCAGATCCTTAAGTACGACTCTGATTAATGAAACTCTGGTTAGCAGGTTTATTAAAGAAACTTCTGAGTTGGCGCTTCTTGAAGTTTGAACACAAGCTGTTCGATGGTATTCTTAAGAGAGACGAATAAGGAAAACATTCACCTTCTGCCCATCTGAATCCATTACAACCTTGTTGCCTCTGGGATTTTTTTCTCGCTGATGTTGACATTTAGAAGGGTCGCCACCTTAAGCTTATCAAATTTCCATCATGCGATGCGTAGTGGATTTTCTTCTAGAGCTTCGTGGACAAAAGAAGATGATCCAGAGCATTTACCATCGTTTGGTAGTCAAAAGGGAGACTCTTTTGGTAATTACAGTGACAGGCTTCAGCTTTCGCCCTTGTTCAAAGAGGATAGTGGACATGACCTGAAGGATTTGAAGATTGAGTTAGTAGACAATGATTCATGGCAATTTTCTTCTGGTTTAGCTGAGGCTTGGAAAGTTAGTAACACAGAGGTGGATTTGAGAAGGAAGGCTTTGAATTGTGAAGATAAGGGGGAAGGGTACGGTGACATTGAGGCGGCTAGTTATGCGCCTCCTGATAATGAGACTCCTGATTTTGACGAGATTGAGGATATGAGGATTCGGGGTATTTTGTACTATAAGCTTGATAAGGATTCCAGGGAGTACGAAGAGTGTAAATTTGATTTCCATAGGAAAAAATCGTCAAAAAACAAGAGTGATCAGAAGGAAAACTCAAAGAAGAATGAAATGAAGAGCCACGGTGTGGCTACTGGAGCTGGGAAAGAGATGAAGACGAAAGATGAATCAAGAGTAAGCAGGCAACAGAAGCTGAATTCTAACTATGGCCTCTTGGAGGAAAGATTTCATGAGGTTGATAATAATCACAATTATTCAATTCCAGGTTTTCATGAAATGGAAGGTTTTACGTTGAAAAAGGTGAGGACTCATACGTTTAATCAGCTCACTGCCCCATATCATGAACCATTTTGCTTGGATTTATATGTGTCAAAAGGTTCTGTGCGTGCCAGCATTATTCATAGAGCCACTAGCAAGGTTGTTGCTGTTGCACATTCTATTTCTAAGGACATGAAGTTTGATTTAGGTTCGACTAAGAGTAGGAGTACTTGTGTTGCTGTTGGGGAAGTGCTGGCTCAAAGGGCTTTGGAAGATGATATTCATAATGTGGTCTACACTCCTAGGAAAGGAGACAAATTGGAAGGAAAGCTGCAGATTGTTCTTCAGTCCATTATTGATCATGGTGTTGCTGTGAAAGTCAAACTTAAGCAAAGGAAAGTGAGGAAAGGCGGTTCCTTCCCACCTAAATCATAGTTAGAATGAGACTGCAGACCTGGTAAGCAAATATGATCTATTCTCTAAATTTGACAGTCAATGATAAGTTTTTATAGTATTATTTTGCAATTGGAATACACGCGGCTCTTCTGTTGTATGTCCTAGCTTGTAGAAGCAATTCTTCTTGCTGAAGTCAGTTTGAAAGAATGTGAACTTTGTGGCGAGGATCAATATGTATTATTGCTAATACAAGCTAATGTAGACTTGTCGATTGTCATCTACTAATACAAGCTACATTGTTTCTGAAACTATATTTTGGTTGATCTAAGATAATAACCAAGGTCAAAAGAGCTCATAGGGAGGTAACTACGATTTTGAAGTTCTTTGCTTGAAAAAATTTTGCCCCGAAAGATTGTATGCCCGTAATCAAGTGTAAAACTGACCAGTTTCCGGAGTTCTTTATGGAAACAACGTTGAGCTGAACTACTTGAGTTACATAATGCCATAGGTAAATTGTTCAACTTTACAAGACATGCTGAAGAAGTATTAATGTAACTGAGAGAGAGAGAGAGGAAGGTCAATTCAAAAGAATCTTGAGGAATCCTTAAGAAAATCACCATGCATCCTGGAAGTCCTTTGAGACTACTGAGAAGCATTTAATTTGCATTTCAGATGAATTAGATACTTATGCCAAGAATTTGTGATCAATTACTACAAACAGAAATATAACATATCTTCATGAGTAATTTGAAAGGAGATAGTTGCCACAAAGATATCCTTCTCTGCCCTTCTCTGTGTGCATTGTATTGTACCGGTACAAAATCCTCAAGCTAAACTAACACTCATGACTCAACAACTGAACAGATGATTTTACATTTCAGCTTTAGTCATTGGCAGTTGCTAGCTGCATTGCAAGCAACTCTTCCTCAGGTATAGTCCGAATTTTGCAATCTGATCTAGGATAAGCTGCACAGAGTAAAGCAAATCCCCGCTCCACAACATCATCACTGAGCATCCCTTCACTCTGATCAACTTGTCCACTGAGGAGCTGAGCAGGGCAAGTCATGCACACTCCAAGCTTACAGTCATGAGGCACAGACATTCCGGAGTCCAGTGCCTTGGATAGAATTGTCTCATCAGGTTCAACCTCTAGCTCAGTTATCTTCCCTTCATGCTCAATTGACACTTTGTAAGACCGGGTAACACGACGAAAATGCCGGTTCGACGACGTATTCGACCAGGGTTTCTTCAACTCCAATGCTGGGAGATTGGTTTGCTTTGTTAATGGTTTGATTAGGTTGAAGGAAGGAGATGTGAATTGTAGAGTTGCCATTCCTTTTGATTTTGGTTTGCAGGAAATCCTGGACGCCTTCTTTTTCCTACTGCAAGTGAGATGTATGGTGTGCAACAAGATAAGGTTCTTTAGATACTATTTGGACTAACTGGGCTTTAATGATTAACCTGTTGTTGGACCTAAATTTATGGGCCTGTTATTTTTTTTCACTAATATTGGATCATTACACAGGAAATGGCTCAACAAACAAAACTTTATTTTTGAAAAGACGGTGAAAATCTCTTTGCTGTAACCAAAGTGGTTGTGGTGGAGTGAAAGACACCCTTAATCATAAGTCGAGGAGTCGAACCTCGCTATGGGTATGGAGCAACCTTAAATATTTTGGTCAGCTGTCCTACTTATCGAGGTGTCTACAATTCAGCGAGAGGATTAGTCACTGTTGTCGACGGTGGACACCCTACAAATATGAAGAAAAAAACAAAAAAATCTCTTTGCTGTCCCTTGGAAAATATTTTAAATATCCATGTAGATGATAAATAATTAAATGTATTCAGATATCCATATGAATTCGTTCTGCATGAATTCTTTTATTTTATCTCTTTGGTGCCTTGTATCAGCCAACCATGAATCTGCTGTCACTTTCTTGGATCTGATGGATGGACACATTCATGGGAATCATGCCAAATTGTCATTGTTATAAATGTACAATAATATAAAGAAAAATATCATTGACTTGACTTAATCATAGTAACCATCAATGTAAGAAATGCCAAATGCTTACGACGGTTTTTGTTTAATGGATTGTCTTAATTGCATTCAACAGAACAGGATTTTCTAACAGGGAAAAAAGAAAAATGAATGAAGGGAATTCAAGCAATTTTGAGTTCTATGACTCTCTTCAATTGATTGAGTTATAAGTTCAATAACGGTCAAGATTCGTCTTATATTTACAGATAGAAATGTTTGAAACAGTTAATGATTTAGCAAGAGACGTACAGATCATATTCAAATCTTACAAACAAAATTGTTCGAAGACATACTTCCTTCGTCCTATAATTATTGTCCAGTTTTAGTTTTCATTTTTAGTTCAAATTGTACAAAAAATAAAATCTCAAATTGGATAATAATTTTGGAACAGAGTGAGTACATAACATCCGATGATTGAGCAAGAAGCACGGATTTAAAGGCTTTTAGATATAAAGACTGAATATAAGTCAAGCAAAGAACATCATCTACCACATATTATTATCAACGACTCAACTATTAATGGAGGGAAAAAAAATTAAAAAATATCCAGATTGTCTTCATTCAAGATAGAATTGCCCCTGTAAGTAAAATGGGCCTAAGAGTTCATTAGTTATTTTCATATTTCTGAATAGAGGCCCAAAATCAGGCCATGTTCATTGTTTGACCTGTCAAAATTCAAAAAGGAAAAAAGAGTTAGTAAAACAACCAACAAATCACCTCGGGATAATCCATGATTATGTTTCGTAATCAACGATATGACGTCACCGTATAATAATTTTTTTATTATTATAAATAAATCCCTCTTCTTCAAGTCTGATTTTGCTGTTTATCTATTCCTTGAAAAAAAGGCTCTACTAAAATACTACTAATTCAGCTTCGACGAGGCAATTCGATCTTGATTTTGGTCCCTAAAGTCAACCCAGCTGTCGAGAAAGGGTAATCAAGCTTCCTAATCCTCTTCTGTTCTTGATCATTTTTTATCCGTTAATTTGGTTTCCATAGCTTAATCAGTAATCCCTTCTCTTAGACTCTTAGTTTGATGGTTATTTTGCAGAAAAAGCTTTTTTTTTTTTGCTTTTTGGGGTACGAGGAACTGTTCGTTTCGCTGCCTTTTTGAGTTTTGAGGGGCCATTTGCATGAATTCTACGCTTTATCAGTTTGTTTTTTGTTAGAATTAAAGTTTAGGTAAGCTGTTGTAGTTGGTGAAACTGGATAATTGTCAGCTTAGTTAATGGACATATGTATAAGGATTAAAATAAAGATTTCCATGTTGTTATGATGTTATTTTTTGCTGTCCCTTTCGGTGGGATATGATATTATAAAGGTTGTTCAGTTTTATCATCGTTGGCTTGCAGGTCTGGAAATTTTTTCTGCAAAAATATGGCGGTGGAAAAGACTGGGATTGCTAAGGATGTTACTGAAGTAAGTATGACTGACTTCATGTGTTGATCACCTTTTGAATTTGGTTAGTTTCGAGAAAAGGGTCGAAATAAAGGTTCTATTTTGATGCTTATTTGGTTGCGATATTGATTTGCAGTTGATCGGCAAAACCCCATTGGTGTATCTGAACAATGTTGTGGAGGGATGTGTTGGCCGGGTCGCTGCCAAGCTGGAGATGATGGAGCCATGCTCTAGTGTGAAGGATAGGTATTGCTTTGAATCCCAGTAATTCTGTTTCGTGATTGAACCTATGCTAAACCTGTTACTGATATACCCTTTAATGCTTATTCAATGTTCAGGATTGGTTACAGTATGATTGCTGATGCTGAGGCAAAAGGACTTATTAAGCCTGGGGAGGTATGTTATTCATGGATTTTGTAGGCCACTCAAAGATTGTAATTTCTTCTTTTAGATATGATGCTTCTGATTATTTTGTTGATATAGCTCTCGAACAGAATTCTGACTACACATGAAAATATTTTCCTTTTTGTTTCATGTACTGTAGAGTGTCTTGATTGAACCTACAAGTGGAAACACGGGTATAGGGTTGGCATTTATGGCTGCAGCTAAGGGATATAAGCTTATCATTACCATGCCTGCTTCAATGAGTCTTGAGAGAAGAACTATTCTTCTTGCCTTTGGGGCTGAGTTGGTTCTCACCGACCCCGCCAAGGGAATGAAAGGTGCTGTTCAGAAGGCTGAGGAAATTAGGCAAAAGATTCCCAATTCCTACATCCTCCAGCAATTTGAGAACCCTGCTAACCCAAAGGTATGATGATTAACGATCATGTATACTTGGCACTGCTTGTCTTCTTCGTAGTTCGTACATAACTGTTACCTTAATTGGGGTATAGATTCACTATGAAACTACTGGACCTGAGATTTGGAAAGGCACTGATGGGAAAATTGACGGTCTTATTTCTGGAATTGGTACCGGTGGTACAATCACGGGAGCTGGTAAATTCCTGAAAGAGCAGAATCCTAATGTAAAGGTGAGCTAGACCTTTCGGGTTTGAATGGAGAGGGCAGATCTTTGTTTTAATGGTTCCTTTTTGAACTCTCAACAACTGATTGCTCCCTGTTTCCTTTGTTTTTCCTGTGTGTTTTAGCTATATGGAGTCGAACCTGTTGAAAGTCCTGTTCTAACTGGAGGAAAGCCTGGTAAGCCATATGGCATTCTATTTTAAGTGAGATATTTTTGTACAAAAGAGGCAAGCGCTTAGCGCTGCATGTTTTCTGAGGAACAGTGATTGTCAGGATGTTCCGCTTTGTTGTCACCGTTTTATATCCTCTGATGTGTTAATAATCCATGTGTAGGTCCACATAAGATTCAGGGGATAGGTGCTGGTTTTGTTCCTGGAGTTTTGGATACTAGTATAGTAGACGAAGTTGTTCAGGTTAGTGTTGTACTTTTTTCCCTTCTTTTCTGGGCAACTGTTTTTATTTTGGTCAGTATTTTGTTTATCTAGGAATGATGGTTCGTCCGAAGTAGTTGTTGCATATATTGAGTGGTTTACTTTCAAATCTTGAAGTGTAATTATTCAGTTTTTGTAAGATGTTTGTAGTTTACATCATATGTATGAATATTGTAGGTCTCTAGTGAAGAAGCCATTGAAATGGCTAAGCTTCTTGCTGTGAAAGAAGGATTGCTCGTAAGTTCATCTTTCAATACTGCTTACACCTACCTTTAAGAGTGTGTGTGTGTGTTTTTAACTGCTTATTCTGCTGTGTGGTATATATGAGTTTTGTAAATTCTGTCATAGGTGGGAATATCCTCTGGTGCTGCTGCTCTTGCCGCAATCAAGGTTGCAAAGCGTCCTGAAAATGCTGGCAAACTCTTTGTTGTAAGTCTTTAGTTTGATCTGAAATCCTAGATCCAGAACAAATGTCTGAAATATCTGTTCTGTACTGATCCTGAAAAAGGTTAAAACTGAGCTATAACCCTCTGAGGAAGGGAACTTAAATGTTTCACATTCACCTGGATGGTTACAAGAGATCATTAAGACCATGCTATCTGTCTTTTCATTGACTGTTTTCTCTTCATTCTTCAATAGAATGAAGGGGAATGGTTGTTTGTTTCTTAATAAACCAATGACTTTACTTGTCTTATTTTACCTTTTCCTATTGTCCTTGGCTGTAAATCATAATTTTCACAATGTGAAATTTGTGGATGTACTAGGCATCATTCATGCTCTTCTGATGACCCTAATACGGATGCTAGCCGCTATTATGAGATTAAAATGCCAGGATTCATAAGAGATTGATTCTTGTTGGAAACTAAAAAGATATTTGAAAATGGTAAATCTGGTTTGTATTAAGCTGGCCAGAATGGTTGAACAATCCCGTGGTGGTCATAAAATTCTTAACACCCTGCAGATGTTTTAGTACACATGTTTTGTAAATACTAATTATAGTTCTTCGGGATCTGTCAAGATTTCAACATTGTACTTTTAGCTATTGAGAATGACCATGCTTTTGAACTTGTGGACAGGTGGTTTTCCCTAGCTTTGGGGAGCGGTACTTGTCGACTGTTCTGTTCGATTCAATCAAAAAGGAGGCAGACAGCATGACGTTTGAGCCTTGAGATATTCATGACTTCTGATACACATCATACACTAAAACAAGCATTATGGGAGAAAAGCTGAGCATCTGGAAGATATATGAATGCATTGGATTTCTCTGCTGTGTTTTCCCTGATAATTTCCAATAAATTTGTTGTTGTCTGAGTACCTGAGATTAATTTAATGCGGTCCTGTACATTTTGGTGTTTTTACTCTGAATAATTTTACATTTTTTAGTTTGAAACTCCAATTGAGCTCACTGCTCACCGAATGTTGATTCACATTTTAGAAGCGTTTAAATATTTCCCTATACATTTTCATTATCATAATCTCTCCATCTAGCAAAACAGTACTCCTTCCTCTCCATTTAAATAATTGATTTCACAAAACAAAAAAACTTACAGAAAGAGTGGATTATTAGAAGAGTAAATCTTCAGTGCTTAAAAAGGTGCTTGCTGCTAGCTCTTTAATCTCAAGTAATAGAAGGCTATAAAGCAGCATCTTTCCGCCCCAAAATTATTATTCAGTTTGAATTTTTACTTTCTAACTCTTTAATCTTAAGTAATAGAAGGCCATAAAGTAGCACCCCTCCGTCCCAAAATCTTAAGTAATAGAGGGAGTATTATTTATCACTTCGAAATTTAGTTCATACATTAACAAATATAATGAAAACAAATGCCAAAGAAATGTCACGCTACTCAATCATATTATCTGAATAAAAATGATGTAGTCTCATCTGTATACCTTAGGCAACTAAACTCTTTCTTTTAGTAACCACATCAATTCGTTCATTAACTTGAGGATATATTTTAAGGAAAAATTTGCATCACATTTTAAGGTCAGAATTATAAATTATATTTCCACTTTCTCATTAGTTATACTCTCCGTTTCACAACACAATATGAATTATTTTTATGGAATGTCGAATGGAGTAATATAAAGAAAAATTAGAAGAAAATGGAAATAATTAGGAAAGAAAAGATCGTGTATAAATTCGTGGGCAATTATGTCTTTTAGTTTCTTTTGCCTTCTTTTATTCCTGTGAGAACAAACGCGAGAAATCAGTTCTGTTCGACCTCCGACTATTGCCGCCCAGCTTCCACCTTACTCCGCCGCAGCAAAGGAGAGCTCTAAATTATTCGAACCCCTCTATTCTAACAAGGTGAATAATCTTCTTCTTTTCAGTTATTTTCTGTTTCTCTTTCATCTGCCTGCTAAATTGCTCGTAATAAGGTTTGCATTCTAAGTTATTCTTGAACTGATTTGGTTATTGTTGAGCCTTGGTTCAATTTTTTTTTTTTTTTTAATCCTAGGGCATTCGGAAGCGATATAAACCTACTTATGTCTGAAATCTAAATCTTGGGTTCTAACATTTATTTGGAATTTCAATTGTTCTTTTGAAGGATCGGTTGAAGGGGCCATTTTATTTAGGTTTTTATTCTGCTTGAATTCTGTGAAGAACGAAACTTTAATAGGGAAGCAACCTCTTAGGTTTTTCTGAGTAATTAGTGGAGTATTGATCTATCTAATTAAGACTTAAGAGTCTCATAATTATTTTGAATAGAAGGTACTGCATAAGTTAGGGGTTTCCTTGATTCTTTTTTGCTTTTTAGAACTTGAGGGAGTACAATTTGTTTCTTCCATGCCGTATTACAACATGCTTGAACAAGAATCCTAGAAGGTGAAATTGGCCTTTGTTTGCGGTTAGAAGGTCTTTGGTAGCCTGAGTTTTGGAAAGACATAATCTCAAAATCTTGTTCTTGTATGCAATTCATTTAGAATGTGTAACCAACAGTATATTCTTCTTGCAGCTTTAGATCTGTATCTCGTGAGCATCGTACTTGATATTTCCTTATGTTAAGGTTTCTTGAAACTTCTTGGAGGCTGAATTATTATTTGGTACTGATGAAGCTCTCTTTTCTTGGACAGTCTAATTGTAAGCTTATTACACTAGGTGCTGAATAGAGTCAACTAATATATTCTGTAAATAGAAGTCACGTGGTTGTTGCTTTGCTTATCACCTCTTGTTGAAATGCTAAGTTTGAATGTTTATTCATGGAATGTGTTCCGCAATTCTTATCCCAACATTACCAGGAACTATAGGACCTAACTCTTGCCTATCCACAAGAACAGAATAGAGGGGTTCTTTACTGTTGGGGGATTGGGGGGGTTGAGGGAGAGGAAGGTTCCCTCTCCTTTCTCAAGGACTGTGTCGTGGCATTTAAGGCTGCAGAGTAATTGAAATTTGCTCATTACTGTTAATTGTGGATCTACCTATAAATTAAGAAATGTAATGCGTCTTTGGTTAACCCTTTTGATATCTAGAATGTCCTTTGTGGAGTACAATATTAGCATCATTATTTGTGTTATTATCTTACAAGTACGTTATGTAGAATTGAAATTGTGTGCAATTGATGAATTGTAAGTATTTTCCTTCTGTCAGTACCATGGCTGGTAGAGCTGAAGTTGAACCAGGGAATGAACAAGCTGTTGCCAACCATTATGCCGCGTTGAGGACTGAAATCACCCAGATATACTCAAAAATTAATGAATTGGAAATGGAAGTTAGTGAGCACTCATTGGTAATTAATGCCATTCAACCTCTTGATCCATCAAGGCGGTGCTACCGGATGATTGGTGGTGTACTTGTGGAGAGAACTGTCAAAGAAGTCTTGCCTGCTGTTCAACGTAATAGGGAAGGGCTTCAAGAGGTGATAGCACGGCTTAACGAGGCATTGGAAAAGAAGAAGAAAGAAATTTCTGACTTTGAGGCCAAATACAAAATCAGAATCCGGAAAACAGATGAAATGAAAGATGAAAATAGCAAAAAGGAAGGCTCTGCTCAAGGTGTCCTTGTTGGTCCTGCTGGTACAGAAGAATAGAGTTGTCCCTAGAATACTTCGACTGCTGTATCATTGTTAACTTTTATCATATCAGTATTTGATGCCTCATCTACTTTAGTTTTTCGCCGTTATGTCGTAGGTCATTTGAAAGTTTGTACTTTTTAATTTAACTTGGATAAGATTGCTTGACTTGGTTATTTCCATTTTGCAGTGCCTGCAAAGATGCTGAAAGTTGAGATCTTTCCTCTTTTTCTAATTTTTGATTTGCCGTTGGGTATTGCGGGACCCTTTGCTATCTTCCTCATAGCAAAAACAATTAGGGGTTTATTACAGGAAACCAGGATAGAGGAGGCAATAAACTGCAGAAATTTCTGTATTTTCTCTCATCCAACAAACAAAGAAAATATAACTTACTGCTGATATCCTTGGATATCAGGAATGATTTACATCCTCAAAATTGAGCAGATTAACAACGGCAAAGGTATTAGCCTACAAGGGAAAGGAAAATACAATAAGAAAAGAAAGCCACTTTCCTATAGAACAAAAAATTTTCAGAACCATTAAACTCTTATCCCTTCCATGCTTTTTTTCCTCAGCTGAAGAAATCTTGGACGCCCCTTCCAGCAAAAACACGGTCGGAAAGCTCAGCTAAAACGGCATTAACAGTGAGCAAAACGACGCTGGACCCAGCAATGATTCCCAAAACAACCCAAGTTGTGCCCAGAACCTTATCGAAAGCAGGCCACTCAATTTCTCGAATTTCCTCCGCCACACCATTCAATGACAAATCTTGCTCTTTCTCAGCCCTTTCTTTCATGGCCCCCTTAATCTCAGCACCCAATTGGGATGCTTCATCAACCTTTTTACTCACTTCACCTTCCGGGACGCTTTCTTCATTCTGCGTTTCTGCTTCAGAAGTAGTATTACTTTCTGTGCTTTCTTGGGTTGCTTTGGTGGTGATTATGTGATATCTGGAGTTGGATTTTCTTGCTCTTGTTGTAAGTTTGGGATGATTTATCGACTTTTTGAAATTGGGTTGGATTTTGATTGGGAAAATGGTGTTTGAATGGGGATGTTTTGGTGAATTTTGGTAAGAAGCATAGGGGGATAGGGAGATTTTTGAGAGCGGAAGAGCCATTTCTGGGGGTGAAACAGTGGAATTTGGTCGACTCATAGAAAACATTGGGTTCCAGTTTTTCCTTTTTTCCCAGATTGTGTGTGATTAGCTCGTTACGGGCTCCGTTTGGGTCGAAGCCCAAAACTGTAGTTCGTATTCGATTGACCCATATTTTTATCACGTCCATTTTTTAAAAAAATAAAATAAAAAAAATTAAGACTTTGTTTGTTTCATTTTTTCGATGGTTTTTTCAAATTAATATATTAATAACTGTCTCGTCCCAGCATATCTTTTTTATATTTTCAATACACTTTTTTACATATCCAATACAAAAAAACTTAAAAACACACACTAAAAAAAACAAAACAAACATACTCTAAAAAAATAACATCGGTTGCCGAATATCTGAAATACTCCGTCGGTCTTAAAAAAATATTTCACTATATTTGAGACAGAATGAGTAAGAAATGAAATCTCTCGATTATATATGCATCAACCTCATTGCGGTGGATTTTTGAAAGCATCCTAACAGTCCATTGATTAACCTCGTTTTTGTTGTCATTGTGACCTTGGATTGTGCCTTTGCGAGCTTGTCATAATCTTTGTGAAATAATTTAACACTAAGAAAGAAAATAATCTAGTAGTAAAATAATAAGCAACATGAAGTGTATTTAAGTACACCTTAAAAATGTACAAGTTTCAATAATTATAGGTGGAAGCTGATGCTCACTTTAGTTTACTGTATATATAGATTTCAACTACATCAGCTAAACCCTGACAATTAAACTCAAAAACTACTGAATTTGAAATGGGGATTCTAATTATAAATTTCTTGACCCTCTTTCTTCTTCTCTTAATCTCCAGTAACATTGGTTCTAATCCATATACTTTCTCCATCTTTAAGTAGAAGCCCCTTTTGTTGAAATAATGCAATAAACACGACTCTAATATTGGGACGAAAATATAGCATTCTCTAAGTTAATAAAAAAAAATCCTTATTTTTCTTTTTCTTTTGTCCTTAACGTACGATCTTGAATTTTCTTTCATCTTTTTGGTTGAAGGATGTCCCTTAACACTCGGAAATATATATGAGAATAAAGCAAATATAATGAATTCTCCCCATAGAAAGCCAAGACACGAGGAGACAAACAAGTCCATTCATACCTCATTGTATACATCCAAAATTGGTATCCTTGAGTTATCTATATGACATAAACCTTGATTTCCAAAAGAATGCGAATAGAGAGAGTAAAATTATCGTAAAATTATTTAGTGACAAGTGACTCGAAGTCTCAAACAATAAAAAGACACTTGGAGCACATAAACGTATTTCATAAATATTTATTAAAATCGACCCGTCATAATCTCGAGAAATAACTCCACTCATTTTTGTTACTATCTGCGGAATAATATGATTCTTATTTTGTAACGGAAAGACATAAATATATATCCTTAGATACGAATCATTCACTTTTCCAGTACTTGTAGAGTGATTCTGATTGCATCTGTTTAGAATCACAAGAAACAAATGCAACCAACAATTTCCAAACTAAATTGTCTACAAGTACATTACAATCTCCAGATTATAAAACACATGTGAGATTCCGAATTCTGAAATTCAGCATATGTAGCTGTCTAATCTTTTCCCTGCTATCGCTAACTATTCAAGCAGAAAGTTCATTTGGGGAGTGCTTACATAAATATATATGCCAATGGAGTAAAAGGATTGACCTAACGGAATATATCCTGAATTCAGATTCAAACAAAAACACTTTTAATCATAAGTAGAAAAAAGATGACAAAGAACCCCAAGATTCCAATGAAATGAGAGCTGCCAAAAAAACGAGTAACAATACATTGTACTCTAAAAAAGTACACCATCCAAAATAGTGTTATATGACAATATATTAAAAGTAAAATTTTATGACGGTTTTGTTATTATTGTAATTCAATATATTTTGAACGATTTAGTCAGAGATCCATAAGATATACTCTTTTCATCTTAAAATTATTGTCCAGTGTAAATTTTTATTTTTAGTACAAATTACAGTAAAAGTAAAAATCTAAACAGGACAATAATTTTAGGACGTATGGAGTAAAATTATTTGTAATATGCATTCTAACTCGAAAATCTACATAACTAAACTTGTTAAAGGAAAAAAAAAACACACACACAACTAGGCCAGTGGGCATGACTGTTTAACCGTATGATATTGGAAGATTTTGACGTTTGAGAATATGAGGTGATTGAAATGACAGAGCTTAGACAATTTTCCAGCTCTGCAAGAAAAATTATGAAACAGTATCGTTTTGTCCTGGAACTTTGCAATAATTATTACCAACTAAAATTCAATCATAATGTTTGATGATTGTCAGTCATCAAATTTTGGTCCAAGATGTGGCTCAATCGTACAAGTTATTATTACCTTTAACAAGTACTGCTACTACTACTATTGGGCGAGATCCTCGATGCACAAAAATTTTTCAATAATTTGCATGGTACTCCCTCCATTCACAAATAGATATCGCAGGAGATATGTCATAAAGTTTAAGAAGACAATAATCATCTTGTGTCCTAATAAAATTTAGTTTTACTATAATTCTACATTAAACATCACTATAATTTATAATGTAAAAGTAATATTAAAAAAAATTAATAAAAACATGTCTCAATTTGTAAGAACGACATCTATTTTAGAATATTTGATTTTTACTCCAACGATAATTATTTGTGAATGGAGGGAGTATTCTTTTACATCTATAAAAAAAAAGGAGGGAAAAAAAAAACTTATACTTCTAGTTTTGTAGGGCTTGACCAATTGCCGGGTTGAATTGAAGTTTAATTAATTTGAGGAGCAACCTGAAATGAGGAGGTCAACCTTCACAAGACATAGCACCAGTGGCAAAAGATTTTCTGTAATACTTTTGTGTAATCCTTGATACTAGTTAAATGATCGGCAGGTGTTTAATTACTTGCTAAACATAGTTCACTTATCATTTAATTATGACATTAATCGTGTATTATTTAAACACGTATCAATTATTTAACTAATGTTACACGAAATGTTACAAAAGATATCTTTAAGGCTAGTGCTTATGTGCTTAATTCCGCAAGTCGAAAAAAAAAATCTCAATCGAACAAGACTTGTCTTGGATCTGTGATCGAGGACTGGTGATGCATCTTTCTCATGTACAGAACTAACCACCATGTGTTTTGCAAGAGTTTTGTTAACCCTTTATTTTTCCCGCTAAAATGAAAATTTCATGAACGGGTGTCCAATTACCAACATAGAGATACATTTTAACTATAGCCTCGACACATATTTTTACATTCTCGACGAAATTCGAAAGCAACGTACAGTGAAAAACGTTTCTTAAACATGAATCTGCATGATGCAGCCAACAAAGTCAGCAAAATGCAAAGAAATTAATTAAGCTACAATCATTTTCACAAGGATATCTTTTTGCCCCTTTGCACGCCAATTCGAACCATAAAGGACAAACAATTTTATTTTGGTCACCCATTTTCACCAGAAATATTTATCAAAGCTCTTTCTAATCCTTTGATTAATTGCAGACTAAACAATAAGTATATACATCAAAAGGAACTGATCGAAAGCTTTTTTTAAAAAAAAAGAGTTAGAAGAAATATGTATTCTGTTTTTTTCTAATATTATTTTAATTTAACAAACATGACAACAAATTCGATACACAGTTCCTAGATTGTCCTCATCTATATCAACCAGGATTTAACTCCATCGATCGGTCTATTAATACAACTATTTCATTGGTACAAAAAAGGCAAACAAGCATGCTATTTTTTTTTTTTTTTTTGGCCGTGTGTATATTTGAAAAGTAATACACATAGCACAAAATGCCAAGTCAAGTTTGTCCAGTTTTAATAAGATTAAGCTCTTTTCCCTAAAAATATATAAGTAACAATTTACTCACAATTAAATAGTATAGGGCATTCTACCCGTCTTAAAAAAGTAATTTACTACTCCTTCCGTTCCAAAATAAGTATCGTTTCAGCAAAATAGAGAAATATTAAAATAAGTGTCGTTCTTACTTTTCTATGCACTTCTTGTCCAAAATTTCCAAAATCACCTACAAAAGAAATACTACTATTGGTGGGCATTGTTTTAATAATCAGTCGGTTGAAAATATTCAAGTAATTATATTATTCTATTTAAGTATTTCTCAAACTGTGTGCAAGTTATAGGATGACACTTATTTTGGAATGAATGGAGTATATTATATGTTTGTAGTTAAAAAAAAAAAAAAAAACTATTTTACTCAAGCAACCAACTGTTTTGGAAATTGTTAACTGGAGAATAAATAGTGGTTGAAATCTTTATTGGATCCTCTTTACTTGTCTCCTATTACTAAATTCCTAAAAAGTTACTCCCTAATGGATCTTTAAAGGTGCGCAAATATAGAGTACAGTCCCTAAAACTGTGGTTTTGGTCTGCATTATGTATGGGATATGCACCCGTTTTTTGTTTTTTTTTTTTTTTTTTTTAGGTCGAAAAAGTATGTGCAACACATAAACATGGGAAAAACACTATACTACTATTATAGTCCCATAATTTGGTGCCTCAACCCAAATCAATTAGTTTATCTTTCAACCTAAACTTCAAATTTAAATAATCGTCAAAAGAGAACATAAATCACAATCTTGGTGATTTATTTGATAATTCACAATGCATTGAACGAGGACAATCAAAGCTTAGCATATACGGACTTTCTGAATTTTATATTCTGTGTATCTCAAACCTAAAATGATCGTCTTATTTATTGTGTTAAAATAACAAAGCAAACAAGAGAATGATCTTGTAATAAAGAGAAAGGATGAATATTGAAATTATTCTTCCACCTTTTGTTATGATTCTATTTAGAATTTTAGATACGTATGCAATGAAACACTTGATATAGAGCACCCCTTTTTCACGCCAAATTTTGCGCAACATTTCTGGTTCTTGCATTTAAGGCTTTAAACAATATCAAATGATTGATTAAATGCATGTACTTGTCCACTTCCGCTG
This sequence comes from Oldenlandia corymbosa var. corymbosa, assembly GCA_949775105.1. Classification (NCBI taxonomy): domain Eukaryota; kingdom Viridiplantae; phylum Streptophyta; class Magnoliopsida; order Gentianales; family Rubiaceae; genus Oldenlandia; species Oldenlandia corymbosa. The sequence continues at coordinate 14,420,328 of OX459126.1, read as the reverse complement.
AGACTTTCTATTAAGATTTCATTCCTTGAATTTTACAGCATTCAATTCGTGAGACCATATTAATTTAAGAATAATGATAGGTATAAAGAAAAATTGAAAATGAAAAATTACAAGTAAATGATCTCACTCATTCATTATTAAACCTTTCCAAACAAAATTGAGGTTATGACATAGTTTAAATGTTGACACATCATTCATTTTCAATTTTTCTTGTCATTTTTTCCACGTACCTATCACTATTCTTAATTTAATATCCCTTTATTTACACTAAAGTAGTACTAGTAATATATTATTGCAAACTAGCTAGCTAGTGACTGACAAAATTGACAGTTGAATTTGTCCTGCAGCCACATGCAAAAGCTACTCAAACTATTTGTTTGTTAGGATTACGTTTGCTAAGAGAGACGACTAACATGACAAAATTTCGTTACTAGCATTTCCTTATTTCAGTCATGTTTAGTGACTAAAGTGAGTAGATAAGATATTGTAAAATTACATAATTTAGTATTTCATAGAATGCGACGTAATAACTCAGGTATTTCTTAATTAATATACAGGTTTTTTTAAAAAAAAAAATGACAAAATTGGTATATTCGGTTATTGGAAGTTGCCTTAGACCCATTCCGATACCACCCTAGCTACCATTCTAACCTTTTCCTTGAAATTTGCCTTATTTGCACATGTTCGAATTTTATCAATTTAGAGTAATAGCTTCTTCTTTCCCTAATAAATGTCTTACCTATTGTACTATGTTCTAATTACAATAGAAAGAACAATGATTTTGATATATTTTGCCAAGTTTTTGTCAAAATGGTCTCCCTTGGGTCCTTTTGAGGTTATAAATTTCGAGTCAAATGAAGGCAGGTTACTAAAATTACCTAGAAGTAATGGCACTTTTTGTTTGTACATTACATGTAACAAAGCCTACAAAAGTAGATTGAATGGAAAGATTTCCCACCCATGGAGGGGAGATTCTTGTGGTAATAAATAAAGGATTGTTATTCAGACAATGACGTGCATCATACTAATAATAATAAAAATTCACTAGAACGCTGCCATTGATATTTTATATTTTTTCTGTCTCAAAAAATATAATCAATTTGTTGAATCAAACAATGTAATAAGGTGGATTATTTTTTGGATTACAAAGAGTAACATAAGAAAAAAGTTTTGTCCTTTAACTGCAACCACCAATAATTTTGCCTCATAACTTAGAATTCTAGTAAATTTTCGATAAAACGAACTTTTTGTTTTTTTTTTTTTTTTTTTGAACAAGGAATGAATACAATGAGCAGAACCCTTTGTCATTTTTTGCCACATAATCTAGAACTCTAGCTGGTTTTATATCCCATCTTAGTGCCCTTTATTTAGGGACAATCTTCTTTGTGTGGAGCAAAATGCAAATTGACCTTTACCAAACATGTGGAAAACCAAGGAAATTTGCCTGGTCTAGGTAGCAAAATTAAGGACAACTAACCTAAAAGGAAACTTTCATTGGCAGCATTGTCCCCTCCATCTTCGATAATAATTTTGTACTCAATTACCAAATGATTGATCATACCAAGGACACCATATTAATTCCAACATATGCTAATTCCCAGAAGATTCAACACCTACAACTTTTACTTTACACCTAACGAGAAAAGACATTCCTTTACTGTTTTACATGAAGATAAAACGTTTGAGAAATTACTCCCCTCGAGAAATCAAATTCTCACGCTTGCCTTGGATTTCTACCAAAATTTGTCCTCTTACAACTAGCACATTCTGTTGTCATCAAACACAAGGAGATCAAATGTTAATTCAAAGCTAAAATTAGATAAGACAAAACTCAAAATCCATCCGAACCTTAAAAGTACACGGTGGTGCGGGTTAATTTTGCGACGAATTGTTTCACACTAATTAACTTATCACGCTCTGGTAAGATCGTGGCTTCACCAAAATTTACTCTCAATGTATTTCAACTAAGATAACAAAACTAAAAACTAGTTATCATCCTCCAAATAGTAAACAATTCTTTAATTGTTAGACGGAGTTAGAAACGTTACTCTATTTTTTGGGACGACAAGAGTAATTAAAGTAAAGGATATCAAGAAGAAACCTATTTCGACGCCTGAGTAGGAGCTCAAAAGTTATTACTGCCATAACGAGGTTAAAAAAAACTACCTTGTCCTTGAGGCCACTGTAACAAAATAGGACGAATTGGCAAAATTAGTTTACCGTTGGAAAAAAGGAAAAAGGTAAAATAAAAAGCCTAAAAACTTTATAGTTTATACCACCACCAATCAAAATTGGAGCTAAAATCTTACTCTAAGGCTTTTTTGACAGAGCTAAAAAAAAGTTTTGCTCACAAGTAAAAACAGAGCTAAAAAGAATACACTAAAATAAGAACCAGAAAAGGTTACATCTTTACAGTTTTATTACACAAGTGGTTGTGATGTGGAACAATTCTGTTGGTCGCCGCCGTCGCTATTATCTCTGACGTTGCTCAGGCAGCTGCCGGCGGCGGCGGCGGCGGCGGTTGTGGCTGACATTAACGACACAATCAGGTCGGTAAAAGCCCCAATAATGAACTTGTGGGTATGTTTAGGATTCAGGTTGAGATAACAAGAAAGAAGCTCATGCATAAATTCCCAATCAGCTTTCCCGTGGGCTTCCACCATTTCTTGCATCGATTTCCTGAAATCCGCAAAAGGGTCCGGCGAGTAAGTCTGAATTGCAACACCACCGGAGACCACTTCCGTTGATGTAAGCTCCGGTGCCGGCAGACTCTTTGGTGACTCAACAATTGAGTTTGAGTTGCCCGGAGTGGAAAAGAAGAATCTTTCTGAAGCGAAAACAGAGGAGAAATCAGGGATGATGTCAGTCATGTAATTGTCATCGGAATATTCATCCGATGACGAAGAAGAAGACAGCAAGTCCGATGAAGTGAGGGACTTTGAGTTTGAGTTTGAGTTTGAGTCAGAGGTGATTAAGTCATTGTTACTGTAAAGGGAGTTGAAATTCTTGAGGAAAAATGATGAAGTGTTGACAGAACAGCTTGGATTGGAAGGAAACAGAGTGTAATCATCTTCTTCGTCGTCATCAATTGTTAATGGAGGTGATAGATTTGTGGGAAGACATTTGATCTTGGAGAAACAGAGGTACAAATTTTTTCTGAAAATATTGGCCATTTTTCCCAATGGTTTTTGGTGCTGCTGTTGTTGAGAGTGTGTGTGTGACTGTGTGAAAAATGTGGAGTGTTCTGAGTGAAACAGAGAGAGATGGTACAAAGCAAATGAATTTATACTCACAAGCTGGGAGGTCCGCTATTTAGTTTACATCTTTTAAGATACTTTTTGTTATTTATGCCGGTACATATAAAATTCTAATCTAATTTATACCAGAAAAGAAAATTGTTACACTTAATAACAATTGGTTAGGTGGGTACAACCCCAATGAATCTATATATGCAAAACATTGATACATAGAGAAAATATTGGTTTTAGAGAATCAAGTTTAGGATAGACTTTTTATTACTCCCTCCATTCGTTTTAAAGTTTAATGAATTTTTGTAAATATATATCATTTTCACAATCGAAGTATATTTAACCACTTTTTACCAATATTATTCTTTCATTAAGAATGAAATAATATTTATAATGAATTTATATTAATTTGTAATAAATTATATAAAAAATAAATAAAAAAATTTTTGTATTTTAATTACATTATTTAATATTTTCTTAATTTTGATGTGAGGGAGTGGTTAATAAGTTGATGATAAAGTACATAGTACTAGAGCAAACTTTTTGGTCGTAATGTCGACAGTAGTCGATGCTGTATAATAATCTGAGAAATTGATACTGTATCATTTTAACGAAAGAAGTCAAGTCAATATTCAATCGATGATAATATGGGGTTATATTTGCAATTAATTATTTGCTACATATGTGTTCACTAATTTCGATTAAGCAATGATTAATTCATTTATCAACTGGCATCAAGGGTTTAGTTAAGGACAGTAGTATATGATATTATTGTTTAACAACATTAGAAGAGCCATCAGATTCCAAAAAAACAAAAAAACAAAAAAAATTATTGCATTAGCCTCTTAACAACACAAATTAGGAAGCTGATAAATTTTTTGTTCTTTTTAATATGAGAATATGGATAAAGTGATATATTCTTGAGCAACCACCAAATTCCAACCGTTTTCCTGTAAGAGAACCTTCAGGAGGAGAGTAAGGACAACAATCTCGTAGACATGCATGTCGCTAAACAGTACAGATTCGAAAAAAGTGTATATTTTATATTAGGCACATATTTGATTTTTTATTTTTTTTAAAAAAAGACTAATAATGGTATTCACTATACTATACAGAATGTAGTTGTACTTGTACGTATCCCCATCCCCCTTTTGTTGATCTTCTTCCTAATCTTATTTCTAACCTACCTGACAAAAAAAAAATAAAAATAAAAATCATAGTAGCTACAAATTATCATTGTAAGATTTCATTATATTTAGTTGTATCCACATAGCTTTGTTTTACTGCATGCTTGCTTATTCATTCCGTCTCAAATATTGCAACTTCTTTTGAATCCGAATTTGACATAAAAGCATTATTATTCTACCAACAAGAAAGACAAACCCTTCAAAAAAAACTACATTAATATCCAGCTTTGATTCAACAACTAGACAAAGCCAAAATCCGAACTTTAAAAAACCATCAGATTAAACAGTCAAAAGTCTCACATCAAGAAGTTTGCCTTTCATTAAGCCTCGCTGCAGCGGCCACAGAAGCCGCAACTCCTCCAGGATGAGTGGCCAATTCAGGATTATTCCTCAGCTCAGCTCCAACAACGCCTTCGGCATCTTCCCTTGTCGCCACCTTATCCGACGCCAACTTTTCAGTCGCCCCCTAAATTTATCAAATTCAACCCTCAAAAGAAAAGAAATGAAAATACCTCGATACCTTTTCAAACTACTCTCTCCGTCCCAAAATTATTTTTCAGTTTGGAAAATAATAGATTTTTTCTTTCCCATGTAAAATTATTATCCAATTTGAATTTACACTTTTAGTTATTTGTACTAAAAAAAATCAAATCGAACACTAATTTCAACTAAAAATGAAAATCAAACTGGCCAATAATAATAATAATTTGGGGACACAAGGGGCAGGAAATATGAAAAAAACAAGTTTAATTAGTTTGATTTCTTACAGTCAAAACATGGCCGATTTTCACTTTGTCCTCGTCCTTTAATAATGGCTGTGACTCATTATAGGAAGCTGCGGCTTGTGCGGTGGCAGCAATCCCGCCGGGCGCGACGACGTTCGTGCCGGTGGCTCTAACTTCCGCAGCTTGTATTGCAGCAGCATCACTCTGTTCCACCGGCTTGTCTCCGGCTGTTTGTGCCGCTGCCTCCAAAGCTTGTCCAATGGTTATTCCGGCAGCACTGGCGGCATAACCCGTTTGTATATCCGGGTACCCAATTCCAGATCCTGCAGAACTCTGATTCGCAACCGGAGTCGGTTGCACGATTTGGCCTACAACCTGAAAACAGAGGATTGATAAAACAGAGGACTTTCAGAGAAAAAGATAAAACAGAGACGATTAATTTTGAGGACCTGGCCGGCGACTGATTCCGTGATTATACGGGTTCCGGGGAGGTCAGTCTCGGTGACACTGACACCACGTTCGCCGGCGAAATCGGTGACGTCATCGTGACTGACAAGGCCGGCCCTTTCGTTGATTGTGGCGGCGGATTGCATGGCGGCGGCCGGACCGCCTTTTTGTGTGTGTCCGAGGACTCTGGATTCGGCTGTTTGCATCATTGAAGCATCCTGTGGTGCAATTGGCTTTTCCGCAAGCTCGCCGGAGACTTGAAAAACGTCTCCGTACTTGATCGGTTCCTGATCCCTTCTTGGTTGTTCTTGGCTCATCTTAAATTTAATAGCAGGAACAGAGTAAAACACTATAAGCTCGTAACCTTTGCTCAGGGTTTTTTGTTTTTAAGTTTTTGCAGGATGTTACGTTGTACAATATTTCATGCAAACAAAGACGGGAGTTTTTATTCCAGAGAAGTCTGTGAAAGAGGAAAAAAATTAGACAATTTTTGAAATTGAAAAGGGTGGCATAATGGCAGAGTTAACCTCTGTGAGACTCGTGGCAATGGTGAACACAGATGGCAACTTGGGATTTTCTCGTCAAACATATGGTATACACCTGGAAGTATGACAATGGCAATTCCAATTCCAGCAATTTGAATAGAGAAGAAAAAAAAAAAAAAAAAACGGTGAATCCAAAAAGATCAACAAAAAAAAGGCACTTTGTTTTTATCATCCTGGTTTGAACTTTGAGATACAGTTTTTGAGATTGCAAAGAAATCATTTTTCCGAGGAAGAAAAGAGATTTTGCAAAGCAAGCAAACTTAACAATTATATTGGTTCCGGTTCGATTTATAAGACAGCAATTGAATTTAATGTAATTTTAACTTGAATGAAAACGAATAGGTGATTTTTTCTTTTTCTTATTAGTCTTTGTTATGCGTTGCAGACTAATTTATATTCTTATTAGTTTATTCTTTGTTATGCGTTGCACGACTGGTTTGTATTTTTTAGTCTATTCTTTGTTATGTGTTGCACAACCGGTTTGTATTTTTGTAGTATAGATAAACGCCAATATTGAAGATTTTATTGATTTCTTGATATAAATAAATAATTGCCTTCCAATTTATCCTGGTATTTAATCTTGTACCAGAAAGACCATCAAAATTCCTTCTCCTGGTCTTTATGTCCTGGTAAAATTTAATCCCACCATTACGACTATTCTTTCTGGAGTTTCTAATTGATTCACCACTGAATTCAATTACTGGGATTGTGCAGACAATATGCTAACCAAAATGATAAACGTCGCGGTTTTTTTAAGCGAAAAGGCACGACCTTTGTTTCGTATATCACGCATCCGACGTCTAAATCCACATTTCGATCTAATTCAAATTAGAACGAAGTAAATTCATGTATTAGGCAAAACACCCGGAAGCTTCCAACTACATGTGAACCTCAGAACCTGGTCTGAAGTATACTAGTACAATAGACACACGAGCTTTTGGCTGTTTTCATGATTGACACTATGTTCTCCAAGTGATTATTGTACATTAGGACATATCTTACAACCTAGTACAAAACTAGACACTAGACAGATGAAAACAACGGCAACATTAGGTAGAGGCTCCAGGGATGGATCATTATGCGCTTCGGCCAGAAACCTCTAAGCCATTACCTGCAGAATATTGCACACGTACTACATGTTAGATTGAAAAAAGCCATGATCTGTACATAAATTCATATACTCAAAACTCTACGAAGATTTACAAGTGACCCTAGTTCCTCCACTTCAGAAAGAAGGATGAACAGGAAGTCAATCTCACCATCTGGATCAAAGAAGAACGCTTGCTTGGTTTTCCCATCTGGTTGAGTCGTCTGATGCATTTGGATTCCCTTCTCCTGCATCGTTAACAAACGGAAAGTCATTAGTTCAGCTTCAGCGGGAAACAGTGGCGGAGCCACATTGAGCCCAGCTGGCGCTATTGCCCGAGCTGAAAATTTTTTAAATACCCTTAATGTATTACTAAAATTAACAATTTACCCTTAAACTTCAAAATAAATATTGTTTTGCCCCAGTAATATTTATATGTAGTAGTTTTGCCCCACCTAAGGGTAGGGGCTTGGCTCCGCCCCCGGCGGGAAGGAAATTTTCCACTTTTAACCAATGATGTTCACAGATATTCTAATACTAGTTGATAAGGCATCACACAAGAACAAAACTAAAGAAAAAATGGAAGCGAGAGCTTAAGACATCAAATGTCAAATCTCAGTTTTAAATTAGTACTAGTCTAACAACCATGAGGAAACAATGATCTGCAGAGCAAGAAGCAACGGCAGATGAGTTCCCCTGATAAAAAATAAGGATATGATGCGTTGAACTGTGATTAAATTGCAAGATCTGGAACTGAAACGATACCCAAAATGCATTTACACTCGAGGGAAAAAAATCCAAATGCCAAATTGCCAATAGCTAAACAAAAAATTGAGATAGTTGAAAAACTCAAAACCAAGCAAGCAATAAAAGGGCAGATGATATTCCAAAACAAAATTTACTACCAGTGAAAAGGGACAACGCATAGAGCAAAATACAGTTATTATCAGTTTGCAACTTCTGCAACAGACTAGACAGTTAAAAGGGCCAGGCAATATAAACAAGGATCTTTTCCTTCGAAGGTCAATAAGTATAACAAAAAAGAAGCATAAGGCCTTCATTTTAACCAATCACCATACATGATCAGCAACCTAATTGAAAGGACAGAACAAAATTACAAAGCTCAAAAATAGCAAATACCCAAAATCAAGAAACAAACTTTCCTCAATCTCAAAGCAAATATGATCATTAACTGAAATCAAATCAATGAAATAAGCTAGAAGAGAAATCCACAAGAAGCCAAAAAAGATTGGTGGCATTTTTACCTTAAGGGTTTCAATAAAAGCGTCGAAATTGGGGACAGAGAAGCAAACATGGTGACCTCTGGGCAGATTCTTAGGATCAGCCACGGGTGAAGAAGCACTCCATGGACCTTCAGGAAGCTTTGTAGAAGGATCCCTCTCAATTAGATGGAGGAACAAAGACGGGTTCCCGGGCAGCTTCAACCATATTACTTCAAAACCGAATTTCGGACTTTCCACTTGCTCAAATCCGAATACCTGCAACAACCCATCATCTCAAATCAATTCAATTGCTCATTCCAATCAAACTAAAAACTTTCAATTTATTAGAACTATATGACATGGAAAACATTTGATGCATGATGATAAAGTCGTAGGTTTAAGGAGACAGAGAACTAATTACTACTAACCTCTGTGTAGAATTTTGCCAAGCGTTTAACATCCGATGATTCTCGGGAAACGTGATTGAGGGATATTCCAGCAACAGCGGCCATTTCTGAATTCTCTGATTCCTCTGTTCAATCTCTTTGTAGTTCGTCGGTTCTCGAGTTTTTTGGTTTATATTATCTTTTCCCGTACTTTCTAATTTTGGTCCTTCGCGGAGTATCTTAGTTGTGCTTGTTGGGCTGGGTTGAAGCCTGAAAGCCCGTACTTTGCCCGCTATCTCTTTGTGATTGAAGAAATGTTAATAAGGTAAAATAAATTCGGTAATTCTCAAATCGATAAACGATATAGCATTTGAAAAGTTTAAGGGCAAAAACTCAAATAAATCAATTGTAAACAACAATAACATGCAAAAAATTGGAGAAAATAAGACAAAAAAATGGATTGAGTTTCAATGGTTACAAACAACAATAACGTGAGAAAAATGGTGAAAATGATATAAAGAATAATTTTTGGAGCCGTCGACTTTTTGGTCGAGTCTGTCAAGTGGACTTGGAAAGTCGACGAATAACCTTAACAAAAATTCCATTCCATACTCCAAGAAATGGAAAATGAACTGTAATATGCCAATTTTTTGGACCTTTTTCGACTCTTGTAGACGCAAAAATTCATTTTAGACATACCGAGCCGACATAACAACTTACTAAATTCCGTGTTATATTTTTTACCCATTGATTTTTTGTTGACCTTCGAAGGCATAGGCTAGTTTTCTTTTCTTTTCTTTTTTTTTTTAAATGAAAAAGTATAACTTGTAAATCATGAAAATTCAATGAATGGGAAAATTTTAAAGGCAAAGTTTATGTTTGTTTTGTTTTTTTAGTGTGTGTTTTTAGGTGTTTTTGTATTGCAAATGTAAAAAAGTGTATTGGAAATGTAAAAAGATATGTTAGAATGGAACAGTTATTATTAAAATAATCTGAAAAAAACCATCCAAAAAACCAAACAAACAGAAAAGCGTCTTATTATCGAACAATAAAAACATTGAAATTACAATCTCAACACAAACCAAACATACCATCTATTATTTTCAAACTTAAGGAAATAAAATGATCAAATGAATCTTCTTTTCTCATATTTTCATGTGTATTCATCATACTTCATTTATCCTTATCATTATTTTATCTTTTTCCCAAAAATATTGGATTCCTTTTCTACCAAAAATTGGTAAAAATGTAGAAAACCTTTCCCGAGTTTGTCTCACAGTCTCAACCGATCCCATTTTCGCGCCACACATTTGACCTTAAAACACACACAAAAAAAAAAGCTAATAAAAAACTCAGGCCTTTGTTCAAAGCTTTGTTAACTTCTTCTTCCTTCAAGAAAAACAAAAAAAAAAAAAAAAAAAAAGAAGGAAGAGGAGAAGGGAGCTTGAATAACCTTAATATCTGATATTAACAGTTCTCATGGATACTTCAAGAAGAAGTAGAGATGGACCTGTGTCGATATTAATGGAAGCTCAAGCACCCTTTGTTCATGTGAAAAACCATGAATCTCTCCCTTCTTCAGTAACTCTTCATGAAGGAATCTCACTGCTGTTATCAAGATGGTTTGCTCTACAAATGGCTGTCCAAAATGAATGGGGTGGTGACGATTCTTTCTACAAATCTCAACTTCTTGTGTCCGAAATTGAATCCTGGTTTTCTCAACCTAAAAGTATACATATTTATCTTCAATCCCTTCATTTTTTGTGTTTCTATTTTCTTTCAATGGAAAACAGAGGTATAAAACCCCTGTTTTTGGCATTCTTGAATGTATCTAATTAATTTCGATACAGATTCTGTCAATTTGGAGGATTTGGAGAGTTTGCTGCATGAAAGATTGTTACTTTCATTCAACACTGAGATTGAAGATGGCAGTATTGAAGAGGTAAAATCTCAAGTTTTTCCCATGATCATCATAGCCCTGAACCCCAAAAATAAAAAAAAGAAGCTTTAATTTCACTGGTCGTTTCAATTAAGTGTAACTGATTTAATGGAATCTGCAAATGAAAACATTGATTAGGTTGCAGAAGAGTTAATGACGATGCATGAAGAATCTCTGCATCATGGGAACCTCGTCAGGACAACGTCAAGAAGCCAACAACTTAATTAAATCCCTCAAAATCCAAAGGCTCTTCTTTGAAGAACAGTTATATGGTTTGATGTGTACCTAATTCAAATGGTTAGCTAATCCATGATTTGACTCAATAGTTGTTTTTTTTTTTTTTTTTTTGGGATTATGTCAAATTCATACTTTATCTACTTCTGTTGAAACCTTTTCCATATGTAACCATTTCTATAGCGTAAAATAAATTTGTAAATATAATTCAGATCGATTGTTCTAATGTCATATTGTTTTGAGACAGAAAGAGTATTATACTAATTCAACGAAAATGACTTTTATGAAAGTGAAAAGATTATGTGCTGTTCCACTACTTATGCTCATACTGTTGTGATTCCAAAGTTCTTTTGAAATCACCATGTTTCTCTCAAATTTGATTCGATTTATTTTTGTTTGAAAATTATACTATTTGAAACGGAGAGAATGTATTTTTGTTACTGAATTATTTACTGGACTGTTTAAGTACACTTTATTTATGTGAATACTAACGATAGGTTGCCATTGTTTTCATAAGCCAAAATGCTCACTAAAAGACCTGATGAAGCTTTGAGTTTCCTTAGAAATTCAAAATTAAAACTGGTTCATATTTACCTCTTCATAAAAAGGGCAAGTAAAGAATTAAAGAAAAAGGTTAGAAACGAGGGCAATTTTTGTCTTTGGATATGGAAAAATCTTAAACGCAATTCATCCTGTTTATAAAAATATGCTTAGTCCATCAAAATTCAAAATTATTATTATCCTAGTTGTTATACAAAACGCTATGAAATCAACTCATTCCTATAATAATTTAAAACAAAGGCTACACTACATGGTACCAAATTTCCCAATATGAAAAATTAAACTAGAAGAAATTGTTTTTTTTTCTTTATTTTTAAAAGAGAAATATAACTAAGCTTGCAATTTCTGAAAAATATTTTTAAAATGCAAATTCAACTAAAATGATTTGTGTTGGAAAAATAAAAAAATTTAAGACAATGCAGAAGCGCACAACAGAATATATGAAACCTGACATTCACGAAATTACCAAAAAAGCCTTTTCAACATTGAAGACCTCAGCTGAAACTGAGAACTTCTTTAGTTCGGTACTGTTAGGGTCTGGTCTCTTCTCTCTCAACTGGGGTTCTTTCTTCTCCTAGTACTTGGTAAGTAAGTATTCGATTTAATTTGATGGGTTCTTCTTCAAATTTTCCTATCCCTCAAATCCCTTTATGCATTTCTAGTATTTTCAATGAATTAGTTGAAATTCTGTGTATTCTGTTGAAGAAATAGTATATATTATCTAGGGATTTGGGGGAAGGGATACAAATTATGCACTTTTTATAGATGGGGAGATCCTTCAATCGTAATATTTGCATCTTGGCGGTAAACATATGGATGGATCAGTCATTTTCTTTTTTGCTTTTCTCCCTCTGTTCCTCTTAATTGGTGCTGTAATCGAACTAATAGTTTATATTTCTTCACTTGTGTTTCTGGCGTTTTAAATGGAAAAGGGGTTTTTTTTTTCTCTCCTTTTGCTCTGTGGTCAGATCGATACCTTCTGGCTTTACATTACAATAATGGGAATGATCAGTCCTTGCCAGATTAGTTCAGGCTTTACGTTCTGTGGCATTATCTCATTTCAGATTTATGGGCTGGATTTCTTATTCAGCCTCTTATCTTATGTTGAAGAAAATAAAAAATGTCATCTTGGTGATCAGGAAGTGTTGTTTATCTTGCTGGGCCAGTGATTTATAGGAGTTGTACTTGTATTTTTTGTTGGTCATCTGCTTCTGAATGGTTTGTATTTCATTTTGTATTAACAGTAGGAAAATTTAGTAGTGATAGAATGTTGATGTTTGGTCTCTTGAGTGGTTTGATGTTTGAGTTGTCAAACCCCTTGAATTTGTGCTTATGTAGAGTTTATGAAGAAACATGGTTGCCAAGAGGAAAGCTTTAGAAAATGTTGATGCAAACCCAGTCCCTCTCGGTGCTACCGGGAGGGGTTTGCCTTATGCTCCTGAGGATTGGCCTAACCCTGGAGATGTTTGGAGCTGGAGGGTTGGACGCCGAGTCACTGCATCAGGGTTCCACCAAGACCGTTTTTTGTATGCCCCGGAGAGCCTTCAAGAGAAGTCTGGCAAAAGAGTGATGCTGCAGAGCAAGCCGCATGTTGTTCGCTTTCTCAAAGAAAAAGTACCCGATGCTGACATTGATGCGTTTTGGGCATCTTTCACGTGGGATATTCCAGGACCGGCAGAGGATTCCAAAAAAGGTCAGTTTCGTTTGTCAACATTAAAATTTTAGCATAGTTTTCTAGCTTTGTAATTGACAATGCGGGTGTTTGTACGATCCTAAAGTATTACAGTGAAAACTATTAAAGTAGAATGGCTGAAAGGAATGTCCATTTGATGCTAGCTAGAATTCTAGCTTAGCTCTGTTAATCTTTTTGGCCTCTCTACATGCTTTGCCGTAGCCTTTAACTAAAGGCAAGTACTAATTTTCCAGACTTTTCTGAAAAGATACTGTGCTACTTTCTCTTAGTTTACAATTTTTCTTTTTTACCTTTTTACAGGTATAGTGATTCTTGGTTCTCATTCTGGCGAGGAATTGGATGGAGAGTTCCAAGTCAGTGGTCGCACTAAGAGAACACGGAAAGCTAAATCAAAGGCAAAAAACCTAATATCTTATGAGGAATTAGATGATGAGTTTGCACTGGAGCAGTCTGAATCGGTTGCAGAACTAGCAGTGGCGAGTGAGTTATCCGATAATGATGCTATTTCTCAAAATGGAAGTGAGTACGAATCTCCAATTGATCTCAATTCAAAAGGCCCACAATCACTTGTTGAATCTCAAGCTGCATTGGATCCACAGGAGTTTGATAATTTTCTCAACTCTCTTGATGAGATTATGTCTACGCCAGTTAATAAGTCTGAAGCTTCTGGATCTGTCACTTTCCAAAGAGAAGGTCTGACCGAAACACGGGCCAAACTTTCATCACTTCTTACCAGGGGGTTTTCTGGTTTAGTGACTTCCAGCCATTTTAAACAACTCACCACCCTATCATCCAAGCTGCTTCAATGTGATCCAACGCTCAGTCCTACAGAACTTTCCATGCTTAAGTTGATCCAGGAAATCCCACTTGCCAGCAAGAATTTCCAAGAGGCTGAGAAATTAGTGAGTCAAGCCGATAAGTTTTTTGATAACCTTAATGCTAAGATATCCCGTGTAGCTTCCCTCAAGAACGAGTATAAAGAGGCAAAGGAGCAACTTGACCGCAGCCAGGCTAAAGAATCATCGGCCATGTTATCAATGATGGAAATTGACGAGCAGATTGCAGCTCTGCAATTGCGTCGGGCAGAAGTCACTGAGACTATAAAAGCCACCAACAGGCAGATTGTTGAACAGTCAGCCGTTCAGAAAAAAATCATGGAATCCCTTCCAAAGATTGTACATGAAGTTCAGGTTGCCAACACTGAAAAGGAAGAATGGGAGCTGAAGAAGAACAGATCAGCTGAACAAGTTGCTGAGATCAAAGCCAAATTTGCTCCCCTTGAAGGCTTCTCCTTTTGATCATGTATTTTTACATTCCAAGATGCCTTCTTTTTAGTAGTTGTAATTGACTAGATGCCTTGGACTTTTGTCTTATGAAGATGCTAATCTCCACTGTGTTTTGAAGGATGATCTCTGGTCTAGCTCTTGGGAATGGATATGAATCAATGTCTAATCGATTTTTCCCCAGGACTAGGTTTGTAAATTAGTTAAATTCTTAACTTCGATTTCCGCAAGATGAAGTTATCAGACATGCTCGGGGAGCTAATGCATTGAACATTTGAACCAAAATAAGTTATCCGCTTGATATAGTAGTGTTGCACACTGTGTCTATATTTTGCTTTAGAAATTGCAATTTTTCGTTTAGCCATTAGACATTAGTCACTAATAGCAATTATGTTTTGACTTGTCATTGATAGCAATTATGTTTTGACTTGTCATTGCAAAGCTCGCAATTATGAATCAAATAAAATTAAACCAAAAGGGAAAAAAAAACTATTATAAATTCGACTATTGTGTTGATGTTATAACCTAAAAATTTTAACTTTCGACCGGCTAACACTATACTTAATCCGATACGCATGTCCAAAAGAATCATTCAAAAATAATCCTATAAGCATTTGCCAATCTTAATGG
Source organism: Oldenlandia corymbosa var. corymbosa (assembly GCA_949775105.1). NCBI lineage: Eukaryota > Viridiplantae > Streptophyta > Magnoliopsida > Gentianales > Rubiaceae > Oldenlandia > Oldenlandia corymbosa. The sequence goes on along the minus strand of OX459126.1, from coordinate 14,405,140 downwards.
GTAGGTGAAGAGGGAAATTTAGAAAAATATATGTAAAACTTTTTTTTATAGTTGTATCTGGACATAAAATAACTGTAATATACAACCTCCGTCTCAAAAAAATAATTCATATTGAGTTTTTAAATTTGTACTAAAACTAGTACATATCTCAAAATTCAATGTGCATTATTTGTTTGGGACCAAGGTAGTAATATCGATAATATGACCTAAACCTTTTAACCTTCAACCCGTAAACACTATACTTGACCCGATTACTACCAAGAAGGAATTAGTCGAAGAAAATTAGGGAAAATGCTAAGGAGATTCGGGAGGGCATAATCGGGATTAGATAGAAGGGGTTTGGAGACACAAATAGGAATGATTAAAGTTGCCGTTACTCGTTAAACCTCAGACTCAAAGAACGTCAACATTAGATGAAATAGAAGAAAGGTTGTTTATTTATTTATTTTTTTTTTGTATTGGGCTGTTCTGTTCTGTTCTGGGGTTTTTTTTCTTGAATCAGATAAATTCAATCCCGCTGTAATTCTTCTATACAGTCTTCTCACTATAACTTCAGGCCCTTTTTTCTTTTTTCCCTCTTTCCATTTTTAAATCCATCATTTTTTTTTTTGAGTTTCTTTGTGAATGGTAATTTTCTTCAACCAAGTAATACCCTGTTGAATCAGCATCCCGCTTTCCATTTTTACGTCTGGAATTTATCAGGTTTGGTACCCTTTTTTCTGTTCAGTTTATTCTTGCAGGTCTACTCAATCCTTGTGTATGTTTCTTGGATTGGTGTTTTTGCCTTCTGTGTTTTAGATTCTATCTTGGTTTTAGATTTTGTTCGTTTTACACCCATTTTTTGTATCAAGATTCTGTCTTTTAGATGAAACTTACTGAGCTGCATTAAGTTGTATTGAACCTTTATTGTATCTTTTTTTGTTTCTGATGGGCATCAGTGAATTATGTACATCAATTGGGTTTAGCTTGTTTTTAGGGTATATGAGATTCACCTGTTTACTTTACTTTCTGAATTGGAATGTCTTGTGCATTTGCTCAATTCTCTGGCTCCTGCTGAAGTATCTTTGAATTTATTCTGTTCCATGTTTGTAGTTGTTGAGTTGATTTGAGTATCACTTCAAGACACTCGTGATGGAGATTGACAGTCTGGATGACAGTAGTGAAAGCATGTCTGATCATCAGAATGACAATGGTGTTAACCTTTATCCTGTTTCTGTTGGCGATGGAGGTGTGGGTTTGCCTTATGCTCCCGTGGACTTCCCTAATCCTGGTGATCATTGGAGTTGGAGAGTAGGAAAAAGGGTTTCCGCTTCTGGGTTCTTTTTGGATAGATATTTGTACCCTCCTAATAATCTTCGGGATGTAAATCGTAGGAAACAAGGATTTGCAAGTAAGCAATCAGTTGAGCAGTTTATTCGGTCGAAATTCCCAAACGCTGATGCTAATGCATTTTTTGCCTCATTTAGTTGGAGGATCCCTTCAAACCACCGGCGCTCTGAATTGACAGGTTAGTTCTGTGAAATGTTGATGCAGATTTATCTAATATGATTTGCTTCCACTTAAATTCCCTAGTTGACCTAGTAATATACTACTGAGTTCTTTTCCTAATTTTCTGACTGCTCTTACATGAACACTATTGATGCAGATAATAAGGACGGGATGCTAACCTTTGGAGAAATAACAGATACATCGGCCTCTGATTTCCTTATGGGAGATGCAGCTTGCAAGGCTGGTAGTAGATCATGCAGTAGTTTACTTGGAAGTGATGATTCTGCGGAAGTCATGTTTTGTGATATTTGCTGTAGTGAACCTGATTTTTGCCGAGATTGTTGTTGTATTCTCTGTTGCAAGAGAATTAGTTTAGATCATGGTGGCTATAGTTATTTCAGATGTGAAGCATTAGTAAATGGATCCATTTGTGGTCATGTTGCGCATATTAACTGTGGTCTCCGAGCTTACTTGGCTGGTACAGTAGGAGGAAGTATTGGTTTGGATGCCGAGTACTACTGCCGGCGTTGTGACTCAAGGTCAGACCTTGTTTCTCATGTTGGGAAACTTCTTAAGGTATGTCAATCTATGGAATCCCGTGACGCTGTTGAACTGATTCTCAATGTTGGCATATGCATTCTGCGGGGCTCTGGGAGAACTAGTGCAATGCAGTTGTTAGATCGTGTCTCTTCGGCACTTTCAAAGGTATTTCTTATTAGTGTATTTATGTATTTCTTGGCCCAACTTCGCAAATTTAAGGTGCTCTCTTGACCAATTTGTCTAAAAACCAGCTCACAAATGGAGCAGACTTCGAAGATATTTGGAAAGAGGAAGACAGATTTGAAGATATCCCAGGTATTTGTGTCGATTTTTATGTGCTGGAGTAATTTGATTTGTTAAACAATTTGTAGCTTGTATCACACTGAAATGTACATCTGGAAATACTGAAATGTGCAGAATTTGATTGTATGAGCTGATTTAAGTAAATGAGTTTGTAGAGAAATCATATAAACTGATAGTGAAAAGTTGTTAATTTCAGATGTAGGTAGCCTGATTAGAATCCCTGTACTGCCCCCAATGAAATGATTATGTACGGGGACCATGTTTAGCATCTCCTCTGTTTTTCTTAAATTTATCCCCAGTAGAGTACGGATACTCTTGTCTCTTTTGGGTTTTAAGATTCATTGGTTGGTCATTGTCAAGTTTGTCACAGTTGAACTCCGCGATGTTATAGAAACTCTCCTTTTTACACATTCTCTTGCCAACTTACATGATCTTAATGGAAAAAAGTAGAAATCTTTTCACGGGCTATCAACATAATGTATCCCACCTCCTTAAACCGGGTTTTAAACCGGGGAATAGAGCCTTGGGACGGATTGCTTGTAGGCAGTTGGAGTTTTGAGCTGGCTTAGAAGTATCTACCTATTTTAAGGGATGAGATGACCATATTGTCTTACTTCAAAATTCAAATGCCCTTCTGCAGTTTTCCTTTTATTTTGGTTCCTTATTCCACTAAATTTGTTTTGGAACTTTTGAATTTATCTAGTTTCTGTGCATGATAGGGGAGATATCGCCTGCTGAAAATGGAGCCGCCGATATTGTAAATTATGAGGGCCCTCCAGTAGACGGATCACCTCCAGTAAACTCCTCGATTTTCAATCACGGAGTGGAAGCAATAGTACTGGAAGATGAAATCGATCAGATCCTACTTGAATTAAAGAGGTCACAGGAAGCAGAATACAGACTTGCTGAGGACATCCTTCATTCTCAGAAGGACCGTATTCATAATCTATATCAACAGCTTAACTACGAAAGACATGAACTTTCAAAGCAAGCTTCTACAGGTAACACAGAGGTTTTGATTGATGCTATCCTCAACAGGGTGGAACAAATCAAAGAAGAGGTGATGAAGCTCAAGGAGATGAAAGCTGTATCAAAGGGGTTTGGAAGAACCCCCAGAAGAATTCTCAAGGAACATTATGGTTTAGAAACTGAAAATCAATAGGCATTCTGTGTTTTTTCTATAGTCCATACAACTGTACACAAGTTGTGTAGCTTGTACCTTTATATATATTTTTCCCCTCACCCGTCCTACATCTTTGATGAGCATTTCTTTGGTACTTTTAGGAAACATTTCAAAGTACATGCAAAGAATTCTTTAATGGCCAACATCGATGTCTGCCTCATTTTTACATTCAATTTACTTGTTTTTTTGCTGCATTCTGCGTGAATTTTCGAGTTTTTTATACAAGTTGCGCTTTAAGCAATGGTGACAGGTATGACTACTGAGCGTCTGAGGCGTCTTGCAGGAAGGAAATAAAGTAAGGGGAAAAAAAATCTGCGTAAGGAGGCTGCCAATTCTTTCCACTCTTCCTCTTTGAAGTAGTTGTGGGGTGATTGTCAATTTCTTCTGACCAAAAAAAGCAAGGACTCTTTCCACTGTGATTTAGTTCGCTTGTTGCACTATTAAGATCTGAATACATGCGTGATCTTGCTCTAGTTTTTATGTCTTTTGTGCTTTACAGTATTGTCTCAACAGGCAACAAGATCTTTTTATGAAAAAATTATGGCAAATTATTCCAAACAGATTTCTACATCGAGCGTTACCCTTCATGAACATACAAATTATATGTACTCCCTCTGCCTCGAAATAATTATTTTGGGAAAAAGGAAGAAAGTTGGAGATAGGAGAGAAAAAAAACAAAGAAGAAAACTCCTACTTCTATGGACATCTTCTGTCAATACAAAATGAAGATTGACATGTACTAGACTCTTTCTGATCACTACATCAACATAACACGTGATCAAATCGAAAACATTCAATTTAAACGAGCTTTGGAAAAGCATTTCTATGTCAAGCCTTTCAGCTCATCATCATTTTCATTCCTTTTCGAAACATTTAGCCGCAACCACGATCTATTGAACAAGAACAAGCCGGCTATCGCCTCGCCAGGTGTTGCTTCCATCGCCGAAGCCTCTATGATCACCTTTAGGCACCGTGACAATGAGCTTTTCATCCACAAGAACGATAGAAGCCATGTCCGGCTGGGCTGAACGCGGCAGTCTAAACCGCCATGTATCTATGTTCAATCTTTCAAGCAACAAGTCTACTTCTCCAGGATCACCTTTCCTCACTACAATCTTTGTAACCCCAGGATGAATCTCCACGGCACGAACCTTCATCTCGTTAACAAGATCTTCGCCATCAACATCAATTTTGGCGATGAAACGGATGTTTTCTGAGCAATCCTCAACAAGAACATCAGCATCTGATCTAAAGGGCAATTCTAGGACCTTGCCAAAAACGTGAGGAAGTTTTCTAAGTTTCTTGAGAGGAGGATTTCCATTCATTGAAGAATCGAAACTCTCCATCAGTCTCAGGTTTCTCTTGCTTGGTAGAGGATAAACCCTCATGGATGTAGAGATTTGTAGGGCTGACAATGGTGGAAAATGGAATAATAATATCAAGATCAAGATGATCCTGATAAGATTAAGATTCTTGGGGTGGCAAAATGGTTGAACCATAAACAATATCAATGGCTTTGAAATGAAGCCTTCTTATTCAAGATTACCAAAAGAATTTGAAACCCCTAATACACTTTTTGTGATTTTTAGTTATTGGCCTATTAAGAAAAGAAACTGAAAGATTCTAGATGAACAAAATTCAGGGGAAGGAATTTACATATGCGTTTTGTCCCCTTTTTTTCATGTGAGGTAGAGTATTTACAGAAAAAAGGAAGATTGAAAATAAAAGAATCCTCCGATAATCAAGATAAGGTAAAAAAAAATGTCATTGCAAAGTTAAAATTTGCAAAGATGGTGAATTAAAATGCTATATATATATTGACGAATACAAATTTTTATGTCACAGAAAAGTTAAGGAAGCTTTTATCTGATCTTCTTTCTCGGATTCTTTTTTGTGAGAATTTTGACTCGGGAATAAGGATAAATTCCCCTTCCTAAAACTTGAGCAGGTCAAAAGAAAGTTCTTGATTACAGAGTAAAAGTGTTCACAAAAAGACTATCCAACAACTAAGCACAAGCCTTTATGCCACAACATGAAGTTAACTATATTAATTATAGGCTGTAGTTGTGTAAATCCAAACGCGAAAAAAAAAATGACAAAAAAGAGAGAAAAAGGCAAATTACGCAAACAAAATCTATCAACTCATAGGACTAGAAATGTTATTCTGGAGAAGTGGATTATGTGGATTGCAAATAGTCGGATGTGTTGTCCCAAAATACAAAAAACACATTTCTCCACAATTAGCATGTGCATGTACAAATTCAGCTACCATCGGAAAGACTTAGGGCTACTAAACAGAGCAAAGGATTCAACATTGGGAGCTTCAGCAACATAATAACACTAGGATCTGCTTGATGAACTCATCTGAAACTGGTGACGTTGACGATCTTCATTTTACTCCTAGAAGAGTTTTGCAGCAGGGCAGTCTTAAGTAAAACACCATCAAACGTCTCTTGTCAATCAGAGAGGTCATTAGTTCACGTCTCATAGGCCTCGAAGTGGTTCTTCCGATGCCTTCGATGGTGATGTCGCTTGTTGCTGTGAGTATGCCTCTTTCGTGCCGTGTTGGATGGTCCGGGACCAGAGCGAGAAATATTGGATGCCCCACTGCTGAGAACCTGTTCAATTCCCACAGGAGGCCCAAAAATGCATTCGAATGGGTTCTCTATAAGTTCAACAGCAGTATTTATCTGTAACAATTGACATCACAGAATCAGGATGGAGAAAGATAAACAGAAATAATACAAAAAGAACAATAAAGATCACAAATTTACCCGACTGGAAAGGGCAGTAAACTCACTTGAGCTGGCTTTGAGACTGATTTAGCTTCCTTCGTTACTACCCTCTTCTGAGCAGATTTGTAGCTAGCAGAATCACGAGTGTCTGTTGCGTCTTCAGAATTACCAGCATCATCTTCGTAGACATACCGAGGACGCCATCTGAACTTTGGTATGTCCGATGAATCATCATACACCTTCTCGGCATAAAAATGTTTAGAAAAGCGATTCATAATTCTTGGGTTATTATGATACCTTCTCAACAACCTGCCATGAGAACATATAGCATCACCCAAACGAGACAAAACAAATGCAGTAACAAAAAAATGGAACCCTTGTCAGATAAAAACACCAACAAACTCGTGGAAAAATCCTCGACAACATGAAGATTAGCATGACCTTTGGTCACAACGGAAACGGCCTCTGTGTAATTACAAGGGTAAGGCTGCGTACAACTCACTCCCCAGACCCCAACTTGGATGGGAGAATTCTGGGTATGCTGATGTTGAACATGAAGATAAGCAAGAAGCATGACTAAATGAATATCAATCTCATCCATGGCGAAGGATGAACAGAACATGACAGATCAGGTCATCACACTAAATAAACAGGTGGTCATTATTCGTCATTTTTCAAGTAAGGATCAATTATTAACAATTTTTTTTAATTCTCCTCCAACTCCCAACTTCTTATTGCCGGAACCTCAGCAGAGATTCAAAGTTTGAGGAAAAAGAACCCAAAAATATAAGAAGTATTATGCAGTAGAAATTAGCAGCAGCATCACTAGAAGTTCAACAGTCCTGCCCTTCCATCCATCACCGCAGATCCATATAAATACAAGAGCAAATGTGGAAGTTCCAGGGTCCACATTTCATATGAAGAATGAGGTTATATTTTAGTGTCACATGAAACTCAATTAGGTTTGAGATTCACCCTCTACCCTAAGAAATATCTGCCACCCAAGAAAAGGAAAAGCTGAGTTTTTTCCTGAGAAAACAAATTGATAAAGGGCGAACAACTGAAAGACCTCTGAACTTCCATGAATCATGAAGGGACTATTTTACAGTTCTGATTTTATTAATTATGATGAAAGAACATCGTTTTACTCAAACTTGATTTTTCCAAGTGCTGGGAGAAAATGCAACCTTATCATATCTGGGAGTAAAAGGAACTTACGAAGCTGAAAGCTCTTTCTGCAGCCAAGTGCCATCCATAGAAAGCAAACGGTCAATGTGTCTATCTAGTGACTTGTTAATTGACCAATATCCACAAGAAATGGAAGCTCCTGTTCAAATTCAAACATAGGAAAATCAGTAATACCAAAACAAGGAAGATAAAACTTGTCCTACAAAATCCCCAACTCAGTAACTATTCAATGTCCAACAGCGAAAGGATCAACATGATGTAAAATTAAAGGATGTTCTCCAATAATCTACTCAGAAAGAGAGTGAGATACATATATATATATATATATATATATATATAGAGAGAGAGAGAGAGAGAGGTTGGGAGAGAGACCTCCGGTTATCAAGAGACGGTTTACAATATTAAACTTCCGACTGGCTGCAACAAGTGAAACATTCAAGTCAGAAGCTTCAATTAATTACAATCAGTCTACAAACCTATAAAACCACAAACGGGATTGGATAGCACGAATGGAAAGCGGAAATAAATACTAAAGTTTTGGAAAGGCACAAGCAAACGACGCATCCATTAAAGTAAGGGAACAATATAGTTCAAAAGAAATAGAATTGTAATACATTATGTTTGAGTTTAGTGCAAGAATACACTGAAGTGGATTTTCCCTCACATGGATGAAATCTTAGATTATCAGAATCACACCCTGTTACTCAAATACAGCTTGCTAACACGAAAATGGACAGAAGAGATATCATCGGAGGAAGGAAAATTAGCAAGCAGAATAAGCACCACTGACCATTCAAAGTGGCATGAAATTTATCATCAAATCAGACTACATACTAATGCGTACACAAAATCTGAATGATAGTTTGTACTAAAGATTAGAGAATTAAACACAGGCAAGATATCAGAAGTTTCAAACAATGACGATACTGAAAATGAAACTTAAAACGGAGTCATATTATGTTACTCTGCCGGGAAAGAAAGCCCTGATACTGATACAAACAAATTGGAAACAACCATCGATCAAGGGATCAAAAGACCAAATATTCTCAATATTGCAAATAAATAACCGAACACAAAAGAACTTTAGAAGCACAAAAAAGCATTTACCAAAAAAAGTGACCACAGCACCGCCAGTGGCAGCAATGACCAAATCTCTCACAGTCTTCTCTCTTAATTCCAATAACGCTCTCACTTCTGGAGCTGTCAGTAGATCCTGCCAAATTATTACACTTCAAAACCTCCATTTTCAAATATGAAAACATCATAACCAAGTATTGGGAGAACCAAAATATTACCATTTTATAAGGAAAGCAAGAAAACCCACAAGTAAAATTCACATAAATTCTAGTACAGAACGAACAAAAACCGTGTCTTTTAACAGATTGATTTCTTTGTATGATTCATCATCATACAGGTAGACAAGGACGGAAACCCATATCGGAAAAAAAAAACATGGAAAGGGGCGGTTTACCACACGTAGATTTCTCTCAACATCAATTACGGCTTCCGCCATTGATGTTTCTGACAATTTGCCGCCCGGAACTTTTATCAGAGGTTTACTGCACGGAGTCGAGAGTTCTCTCTGGATTCTGTAACCGCCCTTGCTGCTTAACAGTGAGCTGAGAAATGAGTAAATTGAACATTGAAATTGGAGTTTATTTGAAGTTGATCAACGAAATTGAAATATAGGAAAAATAGAAGGGCTAAAAAGGTGATATTTAAACCTTTATAAGACGGCAATTTCAAAATTCGCGGGCCAAAATATATTTCAGCTCGGAATTTCCTCAGTTGATTAGATTTGGTTTACCTCCATAATCGAAGGCTGCGGCCAAATCGTCATCTTTTTTTAATTTTATTTTTATTAAGAAAAAAAAGGGGAAAACTGTCCACGAGTTGGCCACAAAACTTGGGAATGTATGCTTCTTTTAATCAAATTCAGGAGGGTCGCATGGTGTTTGATAAAATTTCTCTGAAGGATGTTGTTCCTTGGACTATAGTGATTGATGGTTAAGGTATACATGCTGGCTAAAACAAACATGGTATAGCAAAAGTTAGTCTCTTTCCATGTAATGTGTGAGGGTATTCCTAAATGTTGCATGAATTGCTTTGACTTAATCTTTTTCCTTGGGAAAACTGTTAGTTACAACAACAACAACCCAGTATATTCCCAACTCGGTTGGGTCTGGGGGGTTAAAATGTACGCAGCCTTACCCTGTATATCAACTCGGTTGGGAAAACTGTTTGTTATTGGTCTAAAATCTAATTGTAGTCTTTCTGAGTTCTGGTAGTGTAACGAGCTTATTTGAAGTCAAAGCGATATTTGTTAGGTTATGACTTATGAGTTTCATTTTCTGATTGGTGATAATATTGTCGCTTTGTTCTTATACAATGTGCTTATTTTTTAATAGATGCTTACGCCTTCTGATCCTGTGCATGTAACACAGATATTGTCATTTGTCAAAGTGGAGCGTTTCTATGATGTTTTAGTGCATGTGGAATAAATGAAGAAGTACAATTTGGATCTCATTAAGAGGGTTTTTTCAACCCTATTTTCTACCTGTGCAAAAAGTAAAAGCTTGTAGATTGGGAAAGTTTTCCACAAGTTTCTTATGGGCAATGATATTGAGAATGATTCTTGTAACCAGAGTTCTCTTGTCCACTTGTATGCTAGCTGTGCCTCTACTTCCACAGTGCGCTGGTACTCGGGAGCGGGTCTTATTGAAGCTGCTCGTTCGGTTTTTGACAGAATGGCAAAAAAATGTTTGATATGCTGGAGTGCGATGATTGCTGACTCTGCAATGACCGATCAACCTCAAGAAGCTATCAAGCTCTGTATAAAATGCATGGATATGGAATAAATCCTTTCCGAGTTACCATTTTGTGCTAATCTAGGTGATTTGGATCAAGCTAAACAGATTCACGGCTATAATATCGTTCAGAATGGTTTTGGAGAAACTGTGCCCCGAAACAATGCCCTTATTATTGGCGTGCTCTATGTTTGTAGTCATGTACCAGTTGTTGAGGAAGGGAGAAAAATATTCAACTCAATGGTGAACGAATACAAAATCACACCCAAACTATGCCTATGACAGGCTAATCTTCTTAGAGAATCCCGTGAATGTGTACACTATGCCTGTCTCCCAATGTCATTATCTGGGAATCCTTGATGGCTGCTTGCCGTACTCATGGTGAATTTGAACTAGGCGAGTTTGCTGCAAAAAAGATTCTAAAGTTGGATCCTAATCATGACGGAGCTCATGAGTTTTTATCCAGCATTTATGGAAGAAACACGTAGGAACTTACAGTCTAGGTGAGAAAATCAGATGCGCAAATTTGGGGGCAATCAGCTTATTTCCAAGCTGGATAGAAGGTTGGCAGTTCAAGACATAGGTTATGCTTCAAGCGCGGCTGTTTGTTTTGCTTGATATAAAGGAAACGGAAGGTAAGATTGTGGGTTTGCACAAAAGAGCGCAGATGAGGGATGATACTAAGTTGCGCATTCACATCAATAAAGAACTTCCAAATCTTTAAGAATTGCCACAGATTTATGAAACACAATGGCACTCAAGAGAAGCATTGCCATATGAGAAAATAGGGCGGACTTTCCTCATTGAATGGATGGTTCCTTCTCTTGTAAAAAATTGTGGTGATTCTACAACTTGCTTGTACATGATTCCAACTGAAGGAAGTACAAAAGTAAAGGTAATTTTGAACCAGTCTCCTAACTTTTCTACTACTAGGACTACAATTCCTTCACGACAAGTTTCTACGTAGTATTAACATGAAAATTGACATAAACCTAACAAAACCTGCATCTTGATAGAATTTCTGTAATTTTTCGATCTTCATGAACACAGAACAAAAGAGCCAACAGAAAATTCTCACAAGAAATGAGATTGCTGTATCTTCTTACTAAACAATTCCTATGTAGGAACATTGGAGGTAGTCCCAATTAAATCACTGAACTGGTTGCCAAAAGCAAAGAGTAGCCAGAACTCCTGCTGCAGATGTTTGAGTTCCCTGACTAGTCTAAATTTCAGGAATTCAAATGTAGCTGAAACCAATCTTGCATTCTCCAACATGGGACTCTGTTTGTATTCCAAAATCCATGTATCTGGATCAAATTGAACTGCAGATGCACTCCATTTTCCTTGCACCCATGAACTATTGCTCTCCCGAATCAGATAACCGACCTCACCATTTGTCCACTGTAATAATAAGAAAAGGAAAATCTTTAACACTTTAAACACCAAGCAAAGCTACTAGCATTTTGATTCCTTTAAAGGAACATCAATGACAGAATGAGCAAGTTCGTCGTAACCTAATTGTTCAATTCCAACTAGCCTTATTAGCCCTTATCTGTTCACAGTTAAAGGAGAAGGAGGATCAAAGTAATTAGTTACCTCAGTGACTCTTCCTGATAAGATGGTGAATAACCTTGAAGAAAATTCCGCTGTGAGCAATCCAGCTGTCTGCAATGGCCATCCCCAAATGCTCACTTCCTCAGTCATTGAGCTATACAGCACATTTCTCGAATTCAAAAGCAAGCCATCCTATCAAAATTTTTCACAAATTAACAATCTTTCAGTAATCTCGCAACAATTCATCTGTAATTGTTTGAGCAGTCAAGAACCATGAAATAAAACCAAGATTACATTTTTAAGCTTGCAAAAGAGAAAACAACCTAATAGTTAGTGATTACCTGAACAATTTTCCACTCAGATGCAGGACAATCTGATGTAGCTTCATCAACATGACTCCATAATTCTTGGTTCAAGAAAGATACCCTTTCATTCACGCTTCCCAAAACCCTTGATTTCTCAGCTAGATTCCTCACAATATCCTTGGACAACTGAGGTTGAAAAACCCCAGAAACCACCCAAGAAAACCCAAATTCCGCCGCTAAAATCAAGCAAACAGCTAGGAAAAACCTCATCACAGAAACCCCAAATCGGAATTCTCTCTTCCTTTTATCAACCCTTTTCTGGAAACTCAATCTTGCTTTGGAATCAAGCGGCGGCGACATCTTATGGGCTTGATTTTTTGATTCCGGAATCGGGGTCGAAAGCAATGAAGGGTTGAATTTGACAGGGCTTCTTGTAAGAACAGGTTTCGAAACAGAGAATTTAGTCAGAGAACTAAAACCGCTTTGGGGCATGAGATCGAGGGTGGCATTCATGCTCTCTATGCACATTTCGCAGTTGCAATTAGCGTCTTTTCTACAACCCGGAAAGTAAAAACTGTCTCTGGTTTCGGATTGAGATTCCACACTGGCGGCGGAGGAAGTCGCCGTGGTGGTGGAGGCGGAGGATTTTGTGGAGGAATTCGGGGTCAAAACCAGAGATTTCATGGCTATTGATTCCTTAATTGATGAACCCTTTTGGTTTCTTGGATTTTGGATGATGATTCTTGGTTTAGAATTTTTTGTGTTCGGCGTTTTTTGTCAGCCAGATCGGAGGCCTGCTGAAGGAGATGACCAAAGGAAAGATTTTTGTTTGGGGTTTCAAAATTTGAACGAAACGGTCAGATTTTCGACTGATAAATGGGGGAGCCTGCGTTTCTGTATTAATGGGCTTTTCAAATAACTAGTTTTTTATTGGGCTTTTGGAGAACATTTTGTGAACGGCCCAACATTTGATTTCTAGGGGTTTTCTGCTAGCAAATTAGGTGAATGAAGAATACAGAATTATAATTTCTTTACTATGATGTAGGAGACTACTAGGAGGGAATAACCTTCTTTTTTAAACACTCCCAAAACACATTTTACTATTATTATAACGTGGTGTTTTTACGTGATCATTTTTTTTAACGAGAACTCTTACCATCTCACAAGCTATATATTTAAACAAATTTATCACTTAAAGTATCCCTTTGGATCATGTTTAGTTTTCAACTAATATTGAAAAAAGGAGTACTATTAGTATTTTCCTAACTAGGACCGGAAGGAGTAAAATTTTGGAAATACTGAATGAGGGAAGGCAAGATAGTCTCATCTATATACCAATCTAATGGTAAAATAAGCCGTAGTCTGCGGTTTTGTTTTTTTTCGTTTTTGTAATGATGGGATGTTATTTCCAGTTAAAACAGGTCTTGATCCGACTAAACGTCAAGATGTTGTGATTGTGGACAGCCCAAATAAGTTCGATAATGTCGAGTATTTTATGGTCGATGTTAATCAAACTAGCAGGCGGTCGAATCCTTTTTTAGAGGATCCGTTAGCTAGGTGGGGAAGTGATGATAGTCCACTTAATGATATTACAGCAATGGATGATGAGACAATTTTGGGAGCTACAGTCCCAAAGAGTTTTTGAAGAGTGGTGTTGTGGTGTTATTTGAAATATGGAAGTCATGGATTGTATTCAAAATAGAAAGGTTGGATTTTTTCTTGTTATGCTTGATCTTATTTATGTGATGATAACACGACTTGATCGGGAGTTTTCATTCACAAAATGTAATAGTATAGATTTTTAGACTTTGTCCTCTTTTAATGTAAAAAAAATAAAATAATGGGATCTAAACCCTTAAATCAAAGACCTATGTATGTTTTTAGATTTAAAACAATAACATCATGATGTATCAAGGCTTAAATCATTTCGAAGTGGAACTAAAATATTGGAGGAAAAGAGGATACCAAGCCAATTATTTGGTAAAGTTTTTTTTTTTTTTCTCTCCAAATATAGACAAAATGAAGTAACATACTGTACATCATATGGTAAGAATTATTTCCTCTGTCGTAAAAACCCGGCAATTATTTTGAGATGTAATTATTAATACACAATCTTATAAAACACCTGATAAAAGGAATTCATTAGTTAACCTTCGAACAAAATATTTTCGACTTTCAAGAGTCAAGGGATAAGGAGCCATATTGTTCCTGTTGGTCAAACATAATGGACACGAGTCAAATGCTGATGAGCTACCTGGGAAACCAATCCTTGCACTAATTTAGCAAAATCTCCAAAAATTCTAAAAATAGATATATAAATCCTACTAATTTGATTGAAAACAACACGGTCCTTATCGACCAGGTAACAATACAATACAGAATATAGAATAATAATAATATCAAAAAGGAGTCAAGATATATAACAACATATAACATTGTTCCCTTTAGCCCGGGGTATAAGGTACTTAGTTATTAATAAAAGAAAATTCCAACCGAATTTATCACACTGCATTGATTGGCCTGCGAATTTGGTGATATATAGATCTCATCCATTGCCTTCTCGGATGATCTTTTCGTTCTCGGATGACTTTTTAGCAGAAAGAATAAGTATATATGTACTATTATTTGGGAGAAAGGAGTAGTAATTCTAAACCAATTAATTGTCAGTGTGAGTTACTAAGTGGCGATTAGTTTCACGATTCATAAGAAGTTCCGTACACTTTATACATATATTATTTCCAGAAAGAATCATATTTGTAGAACTGATCATACCGTGTGTATTAGATAATTTAGTTCATTTTCTTGAAATCAAAATGGATTGACATTATTTTCTTGTATGATTGTCAACTAAACAAGTGTAAGAATGTGTTAGATATCCTCACTAATTATGTTATCTCTTGAAAAGACTAGAGAGCAGGAAGATTCGAACATCTCTTTTGTAGTTGTTGATATGTAAATGATCAGTTGATCGATATTTATGTGTATTAATCTCACAACTTCTAATTAAGTTAAAGTAGAATAAGTTAGAGTATTCGGTGTTCATTGAGAACGTGTTAATTCTTTGTTTCATTTCTCATTCTGAAATAACTAATAATACTTGTTTCATCCCAAAATTAGTCGATGTGTTTATTATGATATGTGATTTCATATCAACATCAAGCTTGGTAGGTATAAAGTTAAATTACTTTTGGTTTTAATCCATCAAACCTTTGTTAATAGATCGATATTACACGCTCGAGCTCAAACCCATATCCTACATAAAGTTTAAGTGGTCAGTTTTGTGTTACTAATATTCTTTAATTTATTTTCTTCAATTAAGAATACTTGTCTTGAGGGGTTTCAATTAGTACCACGTCGATAATTTGCCCCACTTGGCTAATTAGTTGTCTTATAATACATGCGAAAATTAGCCGAAAAGTGAAAATTAACTCGTTTCATCTCTTTTCTTTATACTCTCCTCTTTAGCTACACTTGAGTGTTTAGGTCCAAGCTGCTCATTTTCAAATTTCAAGATTCCTTAAGAACCAAAAAAAAAAAAAAAAAAGAAGTTAATATTTTTACTAACGATTGTCCCTAAGGATAGACATATTCTAATGTAACTTTTTAATATCAAAAAATATAACCTACGTATGTTGATGAACTAATTAAAGTCGACTGTTTTCTGAAATAAACGACACTATATACATACATATATATATATATATATATATATATATATATGTGGATGGATTATAGTATGACATATTGATGGATCGAACAATTCTCTTCTCTTCATTTCATTGTTACTTCTGTTTTTCTTTTTTTCTTTTTTTTTCCCCCTTCTCTTATATTTCATTTGTTGTCAAGAAGAAGCAGGTAGGGGCCTTAACATTTAAGGTATGGTCCATTTGGTTTAGGTCAGTGGGAACAACAATCTCAATCATTTGATATCATCGAGATGCCACATTATACATGTTCTTTAGGATCATGTCAAACCCCAAAAATTGAAAGTTTTTTTTGGTCATTTTTTGAAACCCCTGAAGTTTCCTCACAACGTTTACTTTGTTTTTGTACTGGAATTAAGGACAAAAATGAGGAATCACTTGATACATATTGACATGTTGCTTTGTGAAGCACCAGAAGAGATTCGAATGTTGAGGGCCACTGCTCGTTCAATGAAAAATTACGCTTTTCGTCCCAAAGTGATAGTAGTAATACAAAAAAGAAAAGTCATGATTAATTTAAAATGCAATATATCCTTACCAAATTTTAATTAAATAGTATGGATTAGTTGGTCTCCCTAGTAGATCACTACTTTACTTGGAGCTCTTTTGCGTTCTTTTTATGATATTATAACCAAGTTGTTGAACTAATTCTCCTAAGAAAGGTAAAAGGTATCAATTTCATTGGGTCAGTTGGCTGATTATTTGTCCATCTAGTGCTTGTCATTTAGATCATAAAATCAAGTTTTGCTATGTAGTAAACATTGATTACATCGATAGAAAATCACTAATATGATTTTTGTAAAGGAAAAAAAAAAAAAAAACTTCGTTTTCCATCGCACAACTACCATTTGAGCATGAAATTATTAAAAAAAAAATCATTAGAATAATTGAAGCAAATTGAGTATTACTAAAGTTACCTTTTAGACCTAGTGGGATATTTGACTTGATAATGTAGTATTTTAATACACCATTTTCAAACACTTGATTTTCCCAAGTTCTGATGCTTACGCTTCAACTTCTGTTGCTACCACTTCACACGCTCGTAATCATGTAACAAGAGTTTCTTATTTTTTCTCACTTCCACCAGAACTTTCCAGAAAAAAAAAAAAAAACTCATTTTCAAAGATAGGGTTTTTGCCAAAGCATCTCTAAAATAAGTGATTTCAGTTGATCACAGAGTTGGCCGACTCCTTTGATCGTAGTTAACTAAAAAATCACCCATAAATATGATCATTACAAATATCATAGTTACCTTTGTATTGCTTCCCATGATGAAGATGATGGAATTATTGAAATTTCTCCATGCACAAATTAAAGCTAATTTATAATGAAGATTTATAATGTTGAATGATGGGATGTTAAGTAAGGATTAAAATAAAGCTAATTAAAGAGAGCCTCCAACTTTGAAAGTAATAACATCCTCTGTACAAAATAAAGTGACAGGATCAATTTGAGCAAATTGACCATTTCTTTCTTTTTTCTTTTTTTTTTTTGTGAATGGAGAAAAAAAGAAGAAGGTAATTTTCCATACCTTCAATATTATATCTTCTCTCTAGTAACAAGAAAAAGATGATTCATCTCCTACTTGGGATGTGCTAGTTGATCTTGAATACTTCTTACCAGAAGAAGAGTTTGAGGATGATGATGATGTTAAATCACTTGATCTTCTTCTTAACATCTGCCTCATCCCATCAGCAACTCTTGTAGCTGGATTGCCTTTATATTTCCTACAAAAAGCCATATGAGCCTTCAAAGCATCATCAATACCAGACAGTTGCTTCTTCCCTCTATTCACTTCATCTCTCACAGCTTCTGAACACAGCCCACATAGCCATTTCCCATTGAAATTTGCCTTCACTTCACTTATGTATTCTTGAGTGCAATCTTCCTTCAATCCACAACAATCACACTTTGCTAACTCAATGTCCATTTTTCTTTTTCCCTTCTTCTTCTTTTCTCTTCAACAATAAAAGGTTTTCCAAAAGGGTTGTGGATTTTACATAAAATTGTGTCTATATATAAATATTGAATAAAGTTTTCTTCTTTCCTTCTTGGTTAATCAAACATCACTTGTAAAATGATGGGCATTTTTTCTGTGGCACATGAAAGCTAAAAAGGCTATGAGTATTGTGTATTGTGTAGTGTTGGTTTGGTTTGTTGAGAGGTTTTTTCTACGAGGTTATAGCATAAAAGAAGAGGGAGAGAAGTAGGAATTGGGGGGAAGGAAGGAGGGAAAAGGAGGACAACTTATATTAGGCAAGGATGCCATAATTTCCTCCATGTTCTAAGGGACATGAGGCAGTGGAAAATGAGACAAATGTGGTCGGGGGGCCCTAATAAAAATTGGTCCTCTTTAGCTATTTTTTATGCCTAAAGAAACAGTCATTTTAGGAGCTTAATTAAATGTAGTCTTTCCTAGTCCACTTGCTTTTTTCGGGTTTTTAAACCAATAACATCTTGTCTATCTACATTATTATGTTTTATATTTACTTCATAAAGGTATATGAAAAGTGCAAATGAACTGTTACTATAAAGCTTTAAAATCTACCAAATAAGTTATCAGCCTTCAAAAAAAAAAACGAAAATTACGATAATACTATTATCCAACAAATACTTGGTCCGTGTGTGATACAAGATCCATGAGTTCAATTATGAAAAAAATAGATGAATAACTAACTGTAAATACTCGCAAAATATTTATTCAATTCGAATATAATAAAGTCAAATTGAAAGTGTTAATTAAAATAATGACTTCAAACACATTATTGTTGATGAGAATGAGGTTATCTAATGATGTCGTGAATAATATTCAAACTCGCTGATTTGAAATAAAAACATAAGACACAATCGCGATATTAATAGCATATCCTCTAACCAATTACTTGCTTTTGTGAAAGAATTAATCTACGAATTCTTTCTGGTGTGTTGCTTTAGGGATCCAGGGAGGTAGCTAGAGGAGTAGTTTCTCCTTTTTAGGCTGATTGACGGTTACTTTCGGTTGACACTGTTTGAACAGCTTCTTCATCTCATTCGGTCTTACTTAACTGTTTTTGGCTTTCTTTTTTAATTTATAATTTTGAGTTTCTCTTGAGCCATATAGTTAAAGTTTTCAAGGTAACCATTCATAATGATTTCTATTCAAGCAAGAGTTGACCGATTCCTTCTCCATTTGATGTTGATGATCAATTGTTAATGTTCAATCACCAAAATGGGCAGTTGAGTGATCTCTTCTCTCACTTTATACTTTATACGAATTCATTTTGTAAATATCATAACAAGTCGTGACAATGATTTAATCACTTTATTTTCCCTTCTTGATTGTCTCATGAACGATCGACATGTTTTACATTATTGAATTAATAATTATTTAGGTGGAATAGAATCTCGCATGTAGTTAGCGTTTAATTTGCATTGTCATGTTAACTTTGGTCCTAAGTTCACACAGATTTGAAGGCTCTGGGACTAATTCTGTAGTGTTCTCTCTCTCTTCCAAAATTATTATCCAGTTTTGATTTTTTACTTTTAGTATAATTTGAACTAAAAATAAAAATCCAAACTAGATAATAATTTTGGGATGGAGGGAGTATCACTGATCGACTTGTTCTGATTCAATAAAATGAACTATTATATTACACATATTTTATTATTAAAGCATGATATGCTCCGAGATTTACTTCATCTTTGCTTAATGTTTGTGATTGGTTTAGGTCATTACTTTCTTGACAAAAAGGGTTGCTTTCACTTGCACTGGTTTCCCGCAGTTGATCCGCCATGATGTTTCTCGATTCGATGTAATTATTGTCCGGTCGTATTTGGAGCATTTTCAAGTTCTGTTTACTTTGACAATTCGATGTAAAATTGGTACGATATTGGACTAAGAAAAAGACTTGGAAATAAAATATATATTTACTACCAAGTCAAAAAGTGTCACAAAATCAGTAGAAGAAAAACACCACCATATATATATATATATATATATATATACACACTTATATATATACACACTAGATTTTTGGCCCGGGCAGACACCTTCTCCTTCAATCTTGTGTTCCTCTACTTCAATTTTGTGTTAATAGATAATTGAAATACTGATTTAAAAAAAAAATAGCTACACATTTGCACACCTATCGCAAGAGTCTTGCACTAAAACTCCAGTCATCAAAGATGGTACCTGTATTTAGTGAAAAATATCTATGCTATTACAAAGCAGTCAATTTAAAGTTCACTCTATCCTTCTATAACTCGACGCGAAAATGATACCCGAATGAAAGTAAAGCCTAATCCGTTCAGCTGCTATATCGTCTTGAACATTATCTTTTCTCTCGCCGTCTTGAAATTTGCATGTGTAACCTTCATACCTTGCTCCCTTAAGCTAACAATCCAGCTTCCAAAATATATCATATATGGTCTTCGTATCAACTACAGAAAACTCGTCTATAGTCAGCCAATGTCATTATGAATAAGTGGATCTGCAACAGTAAAGAAAATGTCAATAGAATATTCATTGAATATTGCCCAAACTTATGCAGCAACCCAGATTTGTAATACTCTCCCACATGTTACTCCATGAATCTATAATATATACATACCTAAAATTGGCACCTCCCTGTCTTAGTATCTGAGAAGGACTCATTTCTATGGTCAATTCTACTACATCGTAGATGCGCGGTGTCAAGAATTTCAGTTTGTTAATTATGAGAATCACTTTCATATTTTCTCGAGTTAAACCGGTAGATTATATGTCCATCAAAACTCAACATGTTTTTATTTGTATCTCAACCAAGCGAAGACAGAAAATATTGCAAAATACAGTAGATTCAACCACAGTTAAGACACTTTTTAGGAAGAAAAATAGTCAACATAATCAAGCATCTATTCGTGCGCAGCAATTAACATGGAGATGATTACCTGCAGTAGTCTTGCAGCTTTTTTTGTAGCTTCTTCATCGTTCTTGTGTTGTTTTTCATCTTAGTTCAATCCTAACAATATATTTGACCCCTCTGACATGATAAAAGAACAATTACATAAATAAATAGTGAAGTCCAAGCAATCACAAATTTGAATGACCCATGTGACATGATAAAAGAACAATCACATAAACAACGGAATTCAAATAAGTACTAAACTAAGAGGAGAACGTTACCTAAGGATGAGTTTTTAGGAAATCCAATAGCTCCGAGTGGAGAACGTATGTTACTGTCAGCATACATAGAGAGAGAGAATATAGGAAGTATTTATTAACTCCCTCATGTCCCAATCAAGATATTTGCCTATTTGGTGCCAAATAATGGAATTTATTACCTAAATCAGGTCATATGCAATAGAAAGTGATGTATCAACGGATTTTTGATAACATTCATAATCTACAGTCATATTACCATTTCTCTCATGCTCCATCATAGGAGAAAGGTTCTCCTTCCTTGATTGGTCTGAATAACGCGAAAACTTCAAGAAAGAATCTACTTCAATAAACAAATGAACTTTATAAGATAATCCTAATCAAATCATTCTTTTGTTATCAAAATAAACCTGAAAATGGAAAGAAGATAATACACTTGAATCAAGCTTCTAACGAAAGGCTTTAACATATCAAAGAGACAAAACACAAAAATGAATGTATAGACTTTGTGAATTGAAAATTACCTTAAAATAGTGCTCATAGAGTAGAAATACATGTATAATTAATGGTGCACACAAGTCCTCCCCTCAAAATTGAATCCCTCCTTGGCCTTCTTCGATAAATTTTCCACATCCTCTTTACTGAACACACAAATTGAAGATCTCAGCTTTCTCATCTGAATATCAATGGCCCAACCATAAATAGAAACAAAACAACACCTCTTTTGAAATTTTTAACCCACTCTAAAGCATCAAAAGATGACATCTTACCCAGAAAACTCTCAAACTTGAAAGAAAAATAAATTTCTTTCTTATTACATCATCATCAACAACAACAACAGAGAAGGGAGGAGAAAAACTCTATTCCACTCATAAATCCAAAAATATTTTAGATATACATGCAAAAGCACGCGCGCGCGCAGACACATTGTGAAGATGAGCATAATGAAATAGCCAAGTTAACTCTTTAAACACATCAAAAATAACCTGCAAGACCTTGATCTTTGGCAAATTTAATTTTCTGCGTGATTGATGTAGTATCATCATATCCAATCAAATTTAACTTCATTGGGAAAAAAAAAATCATAAAAAGAAAATTTATATCAAGAATAATACTCACAATCATATAATTACCAATTCAATTGTAGTAAAAAATTTACAAACTCAAAAGTAAAAAAAAAAGTAAGAAAATTCACAATCATTTGGAGTTGTTTGGTTTCTCACCTTATTACAAAAATTTATCGCCATCAGTTTCTACAACTATAAAAGGATCATACTGCCTCACCTATACTAGGAGAAGAAAATTTTGTCAGCCAATGAAGACTTACTTCTATATGAAGATGGCATTAATGAAATTTGAACATAAAGATTCGAGCTTCTGAAAATTTTCTGCCACTGTATTTTGAATGGAGGTGAAAGGAAGAAAACATATCCTAGATTCAGATAAGAGTAAGGAAACAAATCCCGATTCAAATGCAAGTGTAACATAAAGATGCTTAAACATGGAAACAACACCAAAGCTCATAAGTAGCAATTCTTTTCTGTATCTTATATTTTGGGGATTCTAAATCAGGAGTCCCGTAGATTCGCAACTGTTACAATCACAAACAATGTCTTCAAACTCTATGCAAAACCTAACCTTCCAAGGAATTCAAAATAGACATATTGCGACAGAGTAATGTAAGGAGAATACATACTTGCTTTATCACATCCAAGAGTCTTTCCAAAGAGAAATAGTCCTGGTTTGATATGGAATCCCAGTAGTCCTATCGATTATAACAAACAAAATATTAAATAAGCATTAAATTGGGCTGTAAATTAATGCTACAACAGGCAGTAAAAATCATACCATATGGCTGCAGAATTTCTTGGTTTCAGGATTGATGACCATGACAGAAGTGCCGTTGAAGACTAATTCAGGTTTCCAAGGCAGAAGAGCAAACTTTATAACCATAGTCCACATTGTGGTTATCTCGTAAGGCCCTGTCTAAGAAAACTCAATCATCCAAACACCCACATAGAATAATACAGAACTTGGCAACAACAAACTTGCTGATTTACATCATATTATAAACACAAAAATTCTGAATGACATATCATAAACTGACAAAAAAATCCCAAGTACAATATTCCATCAGTCAATTGAGCCAGAAACTGTAAGTAACATAAGTCAATTAAAAATCATACCCTTTTGACCCAATGCAACTGAAAATCAGGCCGGATTATTAAAAATCTACTTTGAAGGTTGCTGATTTTGGTGGATATGAAGGTTGTTGATTTTGAAGGTTTAGATCTGAAGGCAATGAGAAATAGAGCGACGTATTTTTCTTCCATGGCCCCCTTCGCTATCAGAGATTATTCATCAGATTCTGTGGAGGGTCAGACTTTTCAGGGGTAATAAGTAATAAACAATAATTTTGGGGAGTGTTTAATGTGAACATTTTATATTTTGCATAATTTGGGGCATTGTTTTTTTTCAGATGAAAACAGGACACGTGTCATTGTATTTTTGCAAAAGATGTATTTTTTTCGTTTGGCAGAAAAAAAATCTTTATAAAGCTGACACGTGTCTTAAGTGTCATTTGCTTTCATGAAGTATAAAAGGATATATACATATTGCCCTTTCTTACATTCCTGTTATTTGAGAATGTAGTGACCTTTTCGGCTTCAAACGTAAACTACTAATTTGTAGAAATCAGATGCGATTATATCTACTTTCGGAAAGAAAAAAATTATTGTATCATTTCCACTTAATTAATTGCTCAAGGAAAGGGTAAATGATATTATATTACTTCCACATAAGTTGTAGGAAGTTTGAGCCCCTTAATATTGAAAGAGATTTCTTTTTCGAATAGAGATTAGTTTAAATGTAACATGTCCTAAAGTTAAAATTCTAAACACGTTATGTACGAAGTTTTTTTTTTAGTTTCCTTAATTATTATTAGCAATGGTTTTTAAAAAAAAAACTCAAAATTCGGATAGTTTCCCTAATAGAATTAAGTCGTGGTTGAAATATGATGTAATTAGTACTAGATGCTTGGCCCGAGCAGATACCCGGGCGCCCCTCTACTTTAATTTTGTGTTACCAGATAAATGAATTCTTGATTTGGAAAAAATAAAATAGCTATACATTTGGTTTTTTCCCTTTTTTAGCCAAAAATAAAAATAAAAATAAAAATAAAAAAATTATCTGTCAAAAGAGGAAAAATATTAAAAAGTACAACGATGCAGAAATCATACAAAAGAATGTGGAGTAATAAAGGGGATAAGTTTATGGTCAAATTTAAATGCTACTTTAATTTAATTGATAAATGATAAATGTTAGGAGTTAAGATTGTGTAGCTATTTTTGTAAAGTAGCTTTTGTTTCTCCAGATAAGAATTTTTTTTCTCTTTTAAAAAGGGATGACACGTGGCAGAATGGTTAATGCAATATGGTGCATTTGGAGCCAAAATTTTTAATAAGAAGTTGCCACATCAACATCATGTATTCTGCTTTAATAGGGTAAAAGGGATTTCTTAATTGTGACTTGTGCCAGCATAAATTTATTTAAAACGTTTTGTCTATGTCATTATATCAAAAGAAAAAAAAAGTTAAATACAGTAATTTTTTTGAAAAACGAAAGCTTGACTTTGGAAATTTGAGGCCTTCAATTTATCGTACCAAATTCTGAGGAACACGGTGAAATGTGCCACCATGATGGTAACCAAAAACAGAAAAAAGAAGAAGACACCATTTATATCCAAACCAGAAAAAAGGTAAAAGCTTATGGCGCTTATCAGAAGCTTACAACAACTATATGTATAATGTATCATGCATGAGTGATGGAGAAGATTGAATTGCATTGTCATTTTCTCTGCTTGTACAAACGAAATCAATTTGAAGAAAGAGGCCATCATCACTTGCCTAATTTGCGCTTCATGATAAATCCCGATTCGGGCTCATGATCTTGTAGTGTGTTTGCTTAGCCTTTTTTTGTTTTAATAACGCCATGAACTACCCCCCATGCATATTTCCAATTCTGTTATATAATGAATATTTTTTAAATGACTTTCAAGGTGTATAAGAATTTAAAGATGGTGTGGGTGTCCTTTATCTAATTTTTTGGTCCTTAGTTTTTGTGGAGGGGGAAGAGGTAGGGTTGGGTTTTCAAACTTCTTTGTTTTTGTACAGATAATGAATATGATCAGTGAAATAATTCAGTAACTGATGACCGCTCAAAATAGGTATGAACCGTGCATCTTACTAACATATCAACTCTTATGAAATCGAGGAAACAATTCAGTAACTGATGAACGCTCAGAATAGGTATGAAACGTGCATCTTACTCACATATCGCCTTTTATAAAATGGAGTCAGGTATCTTCACTTATTTGATCACATTAATTATTTTTTATTGAACCTTTTGCTAAATGAATTTAGATTTTCTTAATCACTGTTTTTTATGTAATCCTTACTCTTGTTTATTTGCTCGAAGTAAATGATGATCAGATAACCACAATATTCGTCTAGCAAGAAAATTCAAATTGCATTAATGAAGAATATGGATACGAAGATAAATCATGAGGAAACAAAAAAGCTAAAACCTAGATTTATTAGAGCTGCAAGAACTCATCATGTTACATTGCAAGAACAAAATTGAATGCACATAAAGTGCATAGCCTCCATTTGGCCAATGGGAATACCATTGATTGATGACCTAGCTATAGCCTAGAAGCTTTTAGTTGTTTTTTAGGTATTTTTGGTCCACAATAGACTAGGGGATGGAGCGGCATGTGGGGTTTATTCAGCTTGGAAGACATGGTTTTTTTTGTTGTACCAATTTGAAGCTTTTGTTTTTCACAACTACGGCCACATATCAAATGGAAGAGTGGTCATTGTCCAAACCTTAGAACATGTGAATTCTTGCCTTGAAGGAGACCAACATTTCAGTGTGCTAAAACAATGTTTTCAATTCAATGTTGTTGTATGATGGGACTTCGAATTAAATTCAAGTGATACAACGAAGACAAATATTAAGTATTATTTTGTATATGTGGGCAAATAAATTATGTTGGCCTTGACAATGGTCTTTAATTGTATGTTAATAATTTCACAATATAATGCTTGGAGAGGACCTAAAAAAATGCCCTAGAAAGAAAAAAAACTTTTTTTTGTCACATTAGGGTTCCTTCCTTTTTCAACATTTTGAAGTTCTTCGGAAAAAAAAAAATCCAATTATTACGAGACCTAATGAGACCACAGTCTAGAAGTTTTTTTCGTGATCTCACGAAGATTTAGTGAACCCGACCACACAGATAGGTCCGCCATGGCTTTTAAAACTTTGATAGGATTATGGTGTTTCCCAAACAGTGGAGTTTGGTTTGACCATAATGTATGTTTCCATTAATCAGCAAAACACCAAAGTGTTTGGAATAATTCTTCAACATACAATCAAGTTTAATATTTATGTTGATGGCTTTTTGTTCTAGATGCATTGTTCAAAGTTACAATGATTTGGTCACGGGGGGGTTTTGTTTCGAGTTTATAATATGATGATGAAGTTGAAGAATAATATATATGGTTGATGAAATCTTAAATGGAGGTTGATGAAATAGTTTTATGTCCATCACATGGCTCTCCCACATGCACCAACATTTGCTTCCTAAACCATGGATTCTTCTCTTTCCAGTTTTCCTAACCAACCATGCACATTGAAGAGGAGGATATTTTGCCGATATTCTATTCTTTTTCGTCCCAAAATAACGATATCAAGTTTTTAATGAATAATTCTTAATAAATACTATCGCATTATGCATATCTCGTGTGTTAACAACAATAATAACTACGATTGGTAAAATATAGCGGTTTCACGATCTTATATTTAAATATATTACTTCGCAATACTTATATTAACTTAGTCGTCGCCTTTTTGTTTATCCATTTACCTACTATGTACTTAAATTCATAATTATAAACATCTTCGAATCATTGCTAACCATCATCATTATGGCTTTCATCTTTGCTTATTGGATGCCTAACTACGACTATAATTGCTAATCATTGTAGCTAATGACGATGAGAATCTTTCCTTTGAGATATGCTCTAATTGCTGATCATTTCATCTTATTTAGATAGATTGATCAGTAATCAAGCAATTAGTCATAATAATTATATACATGGGGGAATGGATATATGTGTATATCATCAGATAGCAGCATTATTGCATGGAACTGTTTCTTCTTCACGAGGGCTTCTTTTTGGTTTGAGATTCTTTATTTATTCTTTCTGACAAAAGCAATAATGAAGAAAAGCTTCAATCATTTTTTGAGAGGCCTAACCACTTCTCAACTTCCAAAAACTTCCCCTCATATGACTGTTTTTTGTTGTGTCGGATTCGTCGATCACATTATAAACAATCATGCCTATCTTGAGGAAATTTTTTTGATGTATTATTACTTTAATAAATAATTAATTAAAGATTTATATCATCCATCAGCCGAAATCCTTTATCGATATTCTGTAGTTCTTCTCAAATATCCATTTATCGGCATAATCTAGGCTTTCTCAATCTTTAGAATTCAATATGTGATATATCTATACTTAGTTTGCGATGATTCATCTTGACTCGATCGATTGGAACACATTGATTCAATTAACCAATAAAGCTTGGAGATGTCCATCTAAGAACGTTATAGTTATAATGCAGTAAGCAGGGTAATCATTGTTGTTGACAGTAAATACAATATTATTATAAAAAGAAAAAAAATAATAATATTATTGTCACATTTAGTAAGCATAATTTTCACAACATAAAAAAGAATGAAAGAAAATGCGAAATGAATTTTCCAATGAGAAAACATCAAAATCGATTTGTAGGGCAACATTTTGTATTATATATTTAATTATACCCATTCCCCCAGGATGGCTAGAATTTTAGCTGGTGGGAAACAAATTGGTGAGATCAATAACACTATCATATTTTCAGGTTTGTGACACCATTATATAAATAATACTCCTAATATTCATCCAGTTTAATTAATTCCTAAAGCTTTAATATAGACGTGACTGCACTTTGCGGAAATTGGAAGTTGTTAGACCCACCATGTGGCTGTCCTATCAAGTTGCCACGTGATAGGTTTCGTCCCAAAAATTGGATTATATCACCATCCATATTATAATTCAGGAAAGGGGAAAAAAAAAATTAAGTTGTCACGTATTCATCCTGCCTTAGGTATCAAGTATGTCTATTTAGATGGATATGTTTTGGTTCACTTATTTTAATTTCAAAGATAAAGTTCAAGGGTCTTGTATCATGTATTGTCAAAACTA
Organism: Oldenlandia corymbosa var. corymbosa; assembly: GCA_949775105.1. Classification (NCBI taxonomy): domain Eukaryota; kingdom Viridiplantae; phylum Streptophyta; class Magnoliopsida; order Gentianales; family Rubiaceae; genus Oldenlandia; species Oldenlandia corymbosa. The sequence goes on along the minus strand of OX459126.1, from coordinate 14,376,904 downwards.
ATATATTACAGGTAAACGAGACACATATCTTGGTTAATAAAATGATATTTTTTCCATATTCTTGTAACATCTGAGATAATTTATTCTAAAAGTAAAAATTAATATTGAACGATTATTTTAAGACGGATGGATATGTCTTTATATACACGAACAAGCATTAATTAAATTACACCAAGGTCTAAGAAGGATCAGGAACATATTAGTACTATGTGTGTCAAATTTGTTTCGCTTACTGCGTAATATAATAATCACACGTGTTATATTGAGATAATAATTTCATTAATAGATTGTTTTAACAAGATGGATGGAGCTTTAAATTCATGTCGAATTTCCATGTCTAATCAAAAATTACAACCCTAAACTTAAGCATCACATACGCATAGTGGGTATCTATCCCTTTCAATTAAACTCTGATTTCGATCAGTCCTAACTCCTAATTGACAATGTTTAATCTAGTCATAAGAAACGAAATCACTTCAAAATCATAGCTAATTCTTTGAAGAAATCGACTTCGAATATGAAAATTAAGTTGAATATTGATGCAAAATCGCCACTTGTCAATGAGCTAGCATTCCTCCTAATAATTTAGCTAAAATTCTACATCCGATTCTATTCATATGGTACAAGATTTTGTCGTCTTCTTAGTTTCATTCTCACGTAATTGGGTGTTAGGTACTTAGGTTAATGCTTGATCAACTTCCCAAAGAACTGGTTAAGGACAAAAAGGTTTGATTGCCAAAGATTGTCCATCAATCTTTTCGAATAGAGAGACCAAAATGAGCTGCCAAAGTTTTTATCAAAGCTGTCAAAGGCTATAACATAACATATAACACCAAATCCATGTGAATTTAGTGTCTTATCACAACTAACAAGCCCCCATCAAGAACCAGATGCACACAAGCAACTAACAGAGCGGGGAATTAAATTCCGAATGTCTTTCATAACAAAGAAAGGATTAATCTTATTGTAACTACAACAGTGTCGACCTTCCCAGCCCTGAATCTTTTAGTTGTAGGACACCCAAAATCACATAGAAGAAAAGTAAACACCAGATTTTCTGGTTGGCCGTGTAATTTGGTATAACAGATGGCACCTCTTCTGGTGCAAATTCATGGTTCATTGTATAAACATTCCTTTCCAGTCGTCTATTCACATTCCTACAACACTATACCTACTCTCTTTATCTGTTAAGAGATTCTATTCCTTGATCTCTATGACAGTAACTAAGGAAGCATCAGTGGAAAAATTAATGATCCAAGTTGAGTTTGTTTTATGATGTTGCAAGAAGTAAGAATCAGTTAGACTTCATCTCAATATCACCGGTCTCTTTTACAGTGGCACTTGGTTCATCGCCAGGAAGAAGTCCAAGGAGTGGTAAAGGTAGTAAAGAGCTGAGGTTGCATAGTACAATCAGGAAAGCTAAGTTGTCAAACCTGTCCTTGGTGACACCAAAAATCTGGGTAAGGCCAGCTCCAATCAACCCTCCAAGAACACTTCCCCCATTGGAAATGGACATCAACGTTGCAAACAGAGTAGCTTCCATGCCTTCTGGACATATTCTTGCAGCTAATACAAGAACAGGCATAAAAGACGCCTGGCAAAAGAAGAAGTTAGCTTAACCATCACATAAAATTAAATAGAATCACAATTTTAATGCTGGGAAAGTTACCTGGCCAAGAACTGTTAAAACCAAAGAATCTCCGATTGCAAACCACTCATCACTAATTCCAAACTGTCTATTCAATCCAGTGACAAGCAAAACCTAGCCAGACAAGCAAACGCCGCCTCAAGACCATAAAAATAACAATAATGAAGAAACTACGCAGCCCGAAAAGGTTTTAGGGATACCTGTGTCATTCCTAGAGCCGAGCCGATGATAGTAGTTGCAAGAAATATCTTTCTTAGGGGAACATTTTTAAGAAAACCATTATAGAGACCAACCCCAAGAAGAGAGGCCACTGAAGTAACCAGCTTCACCCGTCCAAGGAATTCTGGAGTGAAACCAAGTTTGTTTGTACTGAAATAAGGAAAAGAGAATCTTTAGCCATGAATTTCAGAGAGATGGAAGTTAAACGACAGTTTCCTTTGAGGCTTGCTACCACTTACGTAAAGAAAAACATGGCAGAATCTGATTGTGGTGTCGCCTGCCACAGAAAGATAAATAGTGTAGGAAGAAGAACATTGGGCTGCTTAACAGCACCCCACAGCTGAATAATACTACTTCTTGAGCTCTCCAAAAATCCTGGACCTCCTACAGAAAGTATTTGGTCACGAGCTGTACCAGGCACTCTTTGCTCTTTAACAAGTACCGCTACTGCAGATGTTATCAAAGGAAGCAGTGCAGTCACCCCAAAAACGAACCTGAATATTTATAACGATTATGAATCACAGTGACCGAAAGCAATGACATGCAGAAGTTTAAAAAGGAGAGACAGCTATACCTTACACCATATGCATCAACCAGAGAGCCGCTGAAGTACGCACTGACAATCCCACCAAAAGCTGAAGAGCCCCAGCACAAGGATTGAAGAGACCCTGACATGCTTTGAGACTCACCACGAGCCCTCTCCACCACCATGGAATCAACTACCTGAATAACTTTAGTTAGTATATACAGTCCCTATATATGTAGTCCATGAAAAGGACAGTAAACGCCAAGCAAAGCCCAACAAAACTTTAAAAAATCAAATCCTCATAAGTTTGAAGCACAGAACTATTATTAACTAAAGTAATTTCACCTGATAACTACCTAAACATGCATCATATTTTTATAACAGCATCCAGAAATAAAAATGGCTTCACAAGGAAAATTGACTGAGTAATAATCATACTTACAACATCTGAAAAGGCAACAGACAGGGACCCCAAAAGTATGCAGAAAGCAGTATCATACTTGCTATCGACAAAGGTGGCCATAAGAGTCCATGAGAATGCCCCAAGAAGGCCTGATAGGACCAGGTATGATCTTCTCCGGTACCCAAAAAGTGGGAATGAATCACTACAAAGGCAAATTCATGATCATTAAATCACAGCCTCATCCATTGTTCAATTTTGGATAAAAATATGTATCACTCTGAATCTCACCTGATGAATCCGTACAGGGGTTTAACAAGCCATGGCAATGACGAGAAACCACTTATAACAGCTGTCTAGTTGAACATATAAACTCATCAGTCAAATACGCAGAAAACATGAGCTTAAGTAATTGAAAATGGACACTTCAAAAATCCATGGTAGTAAAATTAAGTAACCTCTACTTAAACAGACATAATTGCCGATAGAGTCCAATATGTATTTCTTATGAAACCAAGGGTCAACAATCAGAAAGTGTTACCACTGTATAATCAGCTAAAGTAATGCATTAGTGGAGAACAAAGAGCACCTATTTGCTGAGCTACTACTATCATGTGAAATTATTGATACTCAACAACTTTCCCTGCGAGTGAGAAATTAGAAGAAAAGAAAAAGTCATCAGGAAGCACCATGATACCAGTGCCTCAGACCCAGTCCAACTAAGGAAAAAGTACATGATGTGGAGTCTGTCATTGATCCATCATTTTTATATTTACATATTAAGGACATGCTTCAATTATAACCTGATGATCCTCTTAAACATCGTTTGTGGAATTAACCAAATGCTCAAATGCAAATTTTATCTCATTGAAAATTGCAGTTAAAGTATCAAATGTGTTTTCAGTGAAGAACCATAGAATCCGTAAACAATGTAAACTCATAAGCAGCAAAAAAAAATCTTAAATACAAGAAAAAGTGGCATACCTCAGCCGGATCGAGATGCAGATCATCTTTCAAGTAGAAACTTACAGCTAACCTAGAAATTCCTAAAACGCCTTGGACAAAATATACCATGGCCACTGCTATATTATCTGGGGTCAGCTCAACTCCGAAAAAGGTGATAGATTTGAATGAATATCTGCTTTTGCGGGAAGCTGGTTTACTTGAGGTATTGTCTTCTTCATTGGGACCCGGGGCATCCCCTTTCCTAACACCTTGATAAAGAATTTGAAAATGAGAGAGAGAATGATGTTGGCAGTACCATTGTTACTGCAAGAAACCTTGGCCAAACAAGAATGCAATTGCAACTAGCAAGACTCATGTAGGAACAACGCTGCTTTCAGACTTCACGTAAAAACATGCCAGATCAATCAAGGGTGCATTTGCAAGACTAACATGGCATTAGCTAGTGCTTCTAGAGTTCACATAATCACAAGCTGATTTCACGAAGTCTGCCATATTGATACCCACTAGTTGATAAGCTAGATGGTTGCTAAAATTTCAGCTTTCAATTTTTCCCTCATTCTAATGCTAGTTATGCCATCAAGCACATTTGGTTTACAAACTTATCACAGGACAATAACAGGCACGTAATTGATGCTTATCAGCTAGTTACACTATAAAATGTCCTGATGGAATTAGGTACAGCGACAGAGCTCAAGATCATGTACAAGGAAAGCCACAAATAGCAATTTTAATGGAACATGTATGACGAATATCCTTAAAATTAACACTAAATTCCCTCACAGGAAACCACAATCGAGATGTGTTTCAAAACGAGTAATGATAGTACGAAATGATAACGAATTCCACCATTTTATGCCACACAACAAAAGTTTTCACGAATTTCATTGACTCTTCCAAATCAATCAGCACCCGTCATTAATTCATCTACCACTTCCACTGAAAAACATTTGAAACCTCAACATGAAAGAACAAACTCAGAGCAAGCATTTATAACATGGAACAGGTAAACTGACCAACATCTGTGAAAGTAATAACAGAAAAGTAGTTCTTTGAACCACAAAAAAAAAAAACTAACAAATCACTTCAAGTTTCAAATTAATCATTCACAATTGTAGATGAAGTGTTTTCAAGCTAAAGACATTCTCTAAACACAGAGTTAAACGAATAATTTACAGCTTAATTTAATTAGTGTAGTCAATAAAAGAAGATCATGCAGAAAAGGAAATCCAAATGAATATTCTTATTTTTTTTGTCATCAACCACTTAACTAAACAATGTTAACAATTAAGAACCACTAAAATCTGCTACCTAAAGCAAAAAATTTTGAGCAAAGTACAAAATAGAACAAATGCAGAATTCTCAAAGAAAATTACACAATTTGGAGGTGCACGTACGATTTCTCGAATCCAGAAGATAAAGCTCGGAATCTGATTGACGCCGGGCGGACGAGGCCGGCGGCATAGAAACGGAGACCGACATGTCGGGATCCGAAGGAGGTTCCCGGCGGGCAAAGCCGATGGGAAACTGCCGTCTACGGCGGAGGGAAGGCGGCGGGAGTATGGAGGAGAAGGAAGGAAAGGACAAAAGGGGGAATCGCGAGGGTAAGATTGAGAATGGAGAAATTATTATTGCCATTATTAATGGAAAGATTCCTGTTGCCTAATACTGCGCTGTTTTTTTCTGAGTGCTTTGGATAGTAGACGGATTTCTAAAATAAGTTTAGTGAATGACAAGCTTGCCCCTGCTGTTTGGATAATGCAATGACCAACACAAATTTTGGCTTTCATTATTTGAAATTAGACAAATTGGGATAATATTTTGCTTATTTTAGCACATTGTAGAAAGATCCAAACCATGCATTCAAAGACTATAATGATTGATATTCAACTATAGAACTTAGAAGGAGAAGAAACGTCTAAAATGGTAACAGTAAACTCATCCAGTGAAATAATATAATGATTAACAGATTTTTATTTGTGTAACCTTTTCATCGAAACGAAGTTATGGTTGAGTCTCTAGCATTTGGCTAGGAAAACCTGTTAGAAGAATTTCGACCAAAGCGGTTCCATTGGAGAGTAATATGTTAAAAGGTTGTTTTTTAAAAAAATAAAATAAAAAAGGTTCTGGTAAACTTTTTTAAATATTAAGAATAAGAGATTCATCCTGATATTATTTATAATTAGTTTTTTTATGTATTTATTCATGCAATAACTATTAAGAATGAATTTATAATCTCTATTGTCATTAGATCGATTATGTGCTAACTCCTAGTTACTCCTTCTGTCCGAAATAATTGTCCAATTTAGATCTTCATTTATACTTTAAACTGTATTGAAAGTGAAAATTTAAATTAAATAATTATTTTGGGATGAAGAGAGTATAAATCTTCCAATTAATTCCAAACTCCATGGTGTGTACATGTGTAGAATAGAACAGAAGAATTCTTCTTGCTGGGAAGAAAATGAAAATCACCAGCCTTACAGTGCTAAGCTATAGTGGTAACAGAGAAATAGATGCTTGGCCCAGGCAGATGTCTGGGCACCCTTCTACTTTAAATTTGTGTTAATATATAAATAAATTTTTGATTTGGAAAAAATAAAATAGCTACACATTTGGTTCTTTTTTTTTTCTTTTTTTAGCTAAAAATAAAAATAAAAATAAAAAATCATCTGCCAAAGGAAAAAAAATATTGAAAAGTACAACGATGCAGAAAACATACAAAAGAATGTGGAGTAATAAAGGGGATAAGTTTATGGAAAAATTTAAATGTTATTTTAATTTGATTGATAAATGATAAATGTTAGGAGTTAAAATTGTGTAGCTATTTTTGTAAAGTAACTTTTGTTTCTCCGGATAAGAATTTTTTTTCTTTTAAAAAGGGGATGACACGTAGCAGAATGGTCAATGCAATATGGTGCATTTGGAGCGAAAAATTTTTAATAAGAAGTTGCCACATCAACATCCTGTATTCTGCTTTAATAAGGTAAAAGGGATAAATGATAAATGTTAGGAGTTAAAATTGTGTAGCTATTTTTGTAAAGTAACTTTTGTTTCTCCGGATAAGAATTTTTTTTCTTTTTAAAAAGGAATGACACGTGGCAGAATGGTCAATGCAATATGGTGTATTTGGAGCCAAAAAGTTTTAATAAGAAGTTACCACATCAACATCCTGTATTCTGCTTTAATAGGATAATAATAAAAGGGATTACACATGGCCTGATGGCATTTTTGCTGTTTGTAAGTGACCCATTTTAAGCTAATGAAAGCCCAACAGACCCATATACATGAAAAACAATTCTCAATAAACTTTACTCAAACCCAGGCTTACTAGGGCCTCCCTAGATTCTTATGCATGACCCTTGTTGTATACTAGGCTAGTGTAACTAATGTCAGTGGACCCAGAAGGCCCAGAACAAGCCGACAAAGGTAGTAGTCTATACTCTATAGTAAAAAAAAATAATTTGGATTTTCTTATTCGTCAAAAATACATATTTTGTCAATACTTCCTGCTTATAAAGAGTGTATAGATTTATCTCAACCCTTCTAATGTAGAGATTATCGTGGATAAATTAGCGTATTTCTTTCTCCATACTCTTCTTATGTTTCAAAATTATTGTCCACTTTGAGTTTACATTGTTAGTTCAAACAGTACTAGAAGTGAAATCTCAAACTGAACAATAATTTTGGAACGGAGGGAGTATAACTTTTTTATAAAAAAAAAAAAAAAGAAAAGAAAAAGATCAAGAATGATTTGATTCCGCTAGAGGCAACTCCAACATTCTACTCAAAAGGAGACCAAAAATCATTTGTATTTTGCAGTTTTTTTTTTCCTTTTTTCTTTCAGTAATCAGAAGTGTGTTTTTCAGACAAATAAGTATAAATGCGATACATATTAAAAGCACAATGGTCCTAACATTTTGCTTTGGCATATTGTACCTTAGTCCTTAGATTCTCTCTTCTAAAATTACTTGCATTTTTAGGGTTTGTCCCGTTCTTCTTTCTCGGCCTAATTGTTCTCCTCCATGCATGCTTGTCTCCTTCAATGGCAACCATTTTCTAGGACCATTATAGCACTACGGAAATAAAAGCCTGTGAGTAACTTTCCAATCTCCCCCCAAGGGACCCTAGCTACAACTCTCTTTGTTGTTGTGATCCCAAGTTTTGTACTTCGAATGATTTCTCCATATTAACTAGCCTTACTAATCACTGGTCAAGGTTAGCTCATAAACAACACTTCAATTTTGATGTGTTTCTAATCATACAACTGTAACAAGCATTACTACCATTTGCATCTTTGATCATTCGGATGGCCACCTTTGTACTCCCAATCGCCCAAAATTATTATCTAATTTAGATTTACAGTTATTTCGAGACAGAAAGAATATAAATTTAAATATTTCGCTAAAAACGTTTTTTCAGTATGTATTTCCTGTGTGTGAGAATGTAAAAATATGTATTATACAATTACATTAGTTTGGTTGCTGCAACTGTTGCATAGAATCAGCTTGATTTCTCATCTTTGACACTCCTCTGTTAACCAAACTAAGATTAGAAGGCTAAGAGGGGGTTTGTTGAGCCTCAATTAGACAGAATATAGAGATAATTAATTAAATAGAGATATTCTCTCTTTGACTGTCTTAATCACAGTGACCCATAAATTAGGCTCCTCCAATATTTTAAGTTTGCATTAAGTCCCGATTAAAAAAAGGGGGATGATGACATCCTTGAAAGGGACATTGCCAAAGAAAAAAAAGAAAAGAAAAGAATCTGCCAAGTTGAAATCATTGGTCCATCTGATGTGTACATAATTATTGTGAGACTGATTAATTTATAGCTTCATTATACCCAGTACTAGAAACCGAAACTATAATACTATTACTAATACCCTTGCTTCGCAAAAAAACAAAAAAACAAAAAAAAAAAATCAATCCTTTCCACCATAATAATTCGCCATACTGTAACAAACAAACAGTACAATAATCTTAATAATCCACATATTGTATCAAACACTACCATAAAATGGACTAAAATAAGTTTTACTACAACAATGTGTATTTTTGAGTAGATTACTAACAAGCATAATCAGCATCATCTATTCATTCATATCCAAATGTTCAAAGCTACAAACTTTAGACACAACAAATCACCTACTTCTACTACAATCATCTTTGCTTCTTTTTTTCTTTTTTTTTTTTTTCTCAATGCCTAATCACAGTACTTGCCTTATTGAGTAGGAGGCACTGCACCAGAACAAAAAAAAGGAAAAGAACACCTAAAACAGAAGCATGAATTTGCATAACAAAAGATACCAAAAACAGACTTCACTGCTCTCTAACATATACATAATAAGGACTTCTATGGTGTTTGCCTTGATTCTGTCATATCATTGATGTATGGAAAAAACCATAACTGATCAATTCTTCTAGCTAAAAAGAGGATGAGAACCCATATTGGTGTTTTATTAGTAGTACTACTAGGACAATTTGCAGGCATGGAGAATTGTCATGATGAGGAGATACCAAATACATCATCATACTCTGATATTCCCATTCCTTCCTCCAGCATCATCTGCTTGTCCCTGCATTCACTACTGCAGAATGCTTTCTCACCTCTGAAACAAAAAGAAATTTTGACACAAATAATTAGATTGAGCTTAATTGACAAATTCATTAGTGCTTAAGTACAAGAAATTTGGTGGATTCCCTTCAAACATTTCCAACAAGAACATGCATTTGTCATAATAGTGTCAGCTCCAAACTCATGTATTGAGATGAACTAACAATTAACTATTCAATGGGTTTTTTCCGGCATGATCAAACTAGATAAGCAGAATTAAGTCTAACCTGTACATGTAAATGTCTTTCCCTTGCCCAAGGTTCTTCTTGCAATTGTAGCAGAAGCTGAGGAAACTCTGAGATGGAAAGCTCATTGAACGGTTGTAACAAATTCCATTTTGCTTCCTTGAAGAAGAGATTCCAACGGTGCACCTTTCAACAATGCAATCATCGAATATATGAGTAGTTTTCGGATTTGGGCCATGAGAAATCACGCATGTGTAGTCCTCTGAAAGCTCCATTTCACTGATTGAGAGGGCACTGAACTTCTTTGGTGAGCTTTCCAGAAGGCCATTGTTTGAGGAACTAAAGGGCGATTTCTTCGCAGGAGACGGCAATGACAACCCGGGTGACAACAATCCCACTTGAGAATTCCTAGTTTTGATACCAAAATCAGGAGGAGAATTTGGTGATTGGACAGGGGAAACAACAGAGGGAGGCAGAGTGGGAATCTGAATCTTCAACTGTGAACCAAAAACCACCATTCTGCTCTCAGGTTTGCTTACTTTTGAATCATAATTGTCATCAGTCAAAGCATCAACAAGGCCAAGACCCACACTCCTTGAGTCCAACTTCTCCAAATGAAGTTTATTCTCCGGTTTATAGGATCTGGGTGTGGTTGAATCCGACCAGAAAGGACTCCTAATTGCAGAAAATGGCTTGCCATCAAGTATAGAAGTTGGGCTCATCAAAGACTCAGAATCAGTCAACCCCTTGGAGGCAAAACCAGTAAACAACCTCGGCGAACTGAATAGAGAAGAAATGGGCTTCTTAGGATTGTCCCTTGGAGAAGACAAAGTGCCATAATCCGCCATTAGAGCTTGTTTACAAGTACTAGGCCTAGATCTTTTCCTCAGCATAAAGTTGCCTGAATAAAAAAATCAGCAATCAATGTTTCACTCTACCCAGAAATTCAGACACAGAAATTCATAATTGACAGAGTAAGTACTACTAGCAAATTAGGTACCTGCAATAACACAGTCAGGAACTCCAACCACAATACTGCTTCTTTACAGCAATAACTGGAAAAAGATTGAATCTTTGGACTAATACTAGAAAGGGTGGATTCAAGGTTTTTAAAAAAATCCCTCTGCGGTATCTAAGCCAAGAAATCAAAAGAATTCAAGGAGCACGGAATCCATGAATGCAAATCTCTGTAATCATCAGTAACTAACTTCCACCAATTCCCACAAAAAGAAAAGAATCCAAAGAAAGAGAGGGAGGGAGAAAAAAAGACACCAGCTTTTTCCCCGATTTTCACGCTTAATCCTCACTAAAATTTCAGCAAAAAGGAAGAATCACTCATATCTTCAAATACCGACATGCAAATAGCCAAAAATGAAAAACCCTTTCAATAGTCGTCGATAAACATGCAAACAAAAATCAATTACACAAACCCACCCACCTTTTTTAATAAGCACTTCTAACCTTTTCTCCCTCTTTTTTCCCCCTTTTTTTGTTTGCTTTTAATCACCCCTTTTGTCTATACCTCCCCTCTCCCCTGTCCTCGTTACACCGCTTAATTTAAATAACAATCAAATAAACTGAAATCCCCAAAAACCCTTTTGGCTAAATGGGTTTGGTCAGATCTTTTTGCTGCTTTTTTCTGGGTTTTCGGGCTCCCACTATGAGAAAAAAGATCGATCCTTTTTCAGTTTATCTTTTTTCCTCAGTAAAATTTTATTTTGTACAGTTCTGAAAAAATGAAAGTAAGTTATGTAGAGAGAGTGAAGGGAGGTGGAAAGAGCTGATGAGAAGGAAGAGAAAAGGGGTTAGGTGTAATTGAGAGATTTCGGACGCGTGTGCATGGGATTCCGTGGCTTTGTTTTTGATGATCAAATCACAAACTACTGCCGCCTGCATTTTGTTGCTCTTTTTATAATCTAGTTTTTAATTTTAATTTTTTTTTTCTGAATATGAAATACTACTTCTTAATTTGTTTACTTAAATTTTTTTAATATTTTCTTTTACCTGGTCCCTGACAATTTGGTGAAAACCAAAACTCTGACTTATATTCCCATTTATATACTATTTAATTCACTTACAAGTTTTCAAAAATCAAAACTGCAAGATACTTTATCAATTCTCTAATAGTCTATCAGTTCTAATTTAAAAGTTCAGCTTTTTGTTTTTTCTAAAAAAATTTTGGAGACGGATTTTAATATAAAACCCAAAATATAATTTGGTTTTCATTTTCTATATCTGTATCGATTTGTTGAACTGAAGCATATATCGAGTGATTTTCAAATAATAATAAAAAAAAAAAATCATATATCGAGTGAGTGAATGCATATATTCAAAATATAACTTCTTTATCTCAAAATGTAATTCTATTAATAAACTAAATTTGATTATACATAGTTTGAGATTAAAAAGCACAACAAATACTAGCATACTTCAGGTGTTTTAATTTAAGAAAATGAAATCAAACTGATTAGCATACTTGTTATAGACTTGCAGTTTCGAGTCTTTTGACCGAAGAGGATCCTTTTTGGAAATACGAATTAAATTTGAGGATTTATTTATCAATTTGTATTTACTAGAGGTATAAGACAAAACTATATTAAATATACTGCCCCCTGATCCTGTTTCTTCAGCCAGATACAGGCGGTGTGTGAATTTATGGGGTGAGTTACTGTGTGAGAGCGTGTGAGTGCGTGACTGTGTGCGTGTGCATTGCACTCGCTGTCAAAGGATGGGAATAAAAAGAGCACGCACAATCACACGCAGTCGTGGGGTGACGACATGGTGGGTCTATCCAATTGATGCTTCTGTTTTTTTTTTTATATATATATATTTATTTATTTTTACTAGAACTTTCTCCATTATGTTCATCAGTTTAGTAGGATGCTTTTATCCGAAATTGGTCAAATCCACACTGCTTAATTGCAGAATTTTTAGGGGAGCAAATATATCATTGTCGTGCTAGTAGAACGATTCTTAGTTAATTAGAAATGTCATATTCTGTTCACTCCAAAAAAAAAAAAAAAAACAAATAAACAGAGTATTGTTTATTGGAATGCAGAATGTAGGACTAGGAGTATCAAAAAGAAAAATTAACAAATATATCTTTCATTCTGTTGATTGTCCTCTTCTTGTAGGGTGTAGAGACTAGAGAGCGGTGTAGGTTTAGTAGGCTAGGGTCAAAATTTATTGTGTTAGTTTATGAATCAAATCATGCACCCTAGAGTTGGTAATGTATAATTGCTCAAGTGATTAGTGCTTACGAGTTTTTGTCCTCCGTTCCAAAATTTAAAATTTCAAATTGAAAAATTATTTTAGGACAAAAAAATATTATTTGTAACAATCTACTTTCCTAAATGTTTGTTTCCACTAATGATGCTTTTAGACTAACAAACGCGTGAGGATGAAAGATAACGAACGTAGTGTAAAGAAGATTTGTACTGAAAATATTGACAACTTTCGTTCTTTCAAAAAGTATGTGATTCAAGGAATGGATTAGTCATTATTGTTCATGTTGTGGATCATAATGTGTCAAAGTTTATATTTTTCATTGTCTTGATTTGTATAATTTGATACACGAGACAATAATTTGATCATGAGACAAAAATGTAAGATTGAATGAGAATATCTACAAAATGTCAAGAGCCTAAACCCTAAAGACTTACATATAATGTGAGTTTTAGGAGAAACCCGGTCCCTACGAAAATATAGGGAGGTGGACTGGTAAGAAGTAAAGACTGAAAAAGAAGTGGTGGGGGCCTGGTGGGCCCAGGTGGGACGGTCACGGACTCTGCAGTAAGAGGTCCATTGGGCCCTTTAAGTAAAAGCAGTCTAGTCAGTACTACCCATCATTATCATTATCAAAACCCAAACTCCTCGGCGAACGTTTCATTTCACTCCTACCCAATAAAAACAGAAGACTGTGGGCCCATCAAAACTGCAGTTATGTGGACCCGTTGGCTACTGTTTTTACGATAAATAATCATTCCACAATCTTTCTCATCAAGGAATAATTTCCTAACGCGAAAATTAAAGGTATGGTTGTTTCGTTTTTTTAGTGTGTATCTTTAGGTATTTTTTGTATTAAGAATGTAAAAAATTGTATTGAAAATATAAAGAGATATGCTGAGATGAGACAGATATTATTATTTTTTTTTCTGAAAAACCATGAAAAAAAGGAAACAAACAGAGCCTAATAAATTTCGGAAGTCATGACAATACTACAACATAAACATTTCAAGAAACTAAAACTACTTATAAGTATGGGGTTCTAAATTTGTGTAGAAAAGCTTTGAATCCCGCTTATTACTTTTTTTTTTTTTTTTGTTTCCTGTAAAGATGGAGAATTGCACAAAACCAAAAATAAAAACGTTATGTAAATTACAAACACTACGAATGTTATATTTCAAACACGATTTAATGAGAATCGTACCGATATTTTTTTTTAAAATTTTTTTATTGGCTATAAATTCTGAACGTAATGGGGCATAAGAGGGTTTCCCCATTTTCAATTCTTTTGTGTACGTATGGTGTTTATTGTGAATTGCGCAAAATATCATCCATCACATTTTCCGTGTTGAATTTTCTGTTATAAATCTAAGAAATATTTTATTGACGACTAAGTACGTATCATTTGCCGTGATCATTAGCAATCTATTAGTACAAAAATATCTATTAAACAATACGCATCGAATTCTAAGAATATTATACATGGATCGGAAGTCGTCGTTGAGCTGAACCAATTTTTAAAATTATTGGATGGATGTATGTATATACTCCCTCCAAATCTTAATATAAACTATTTTGATTTTGGCCTAAATTTCACCTAATTTATATTTTTAATCAAAGAAAAAACCTTAAAAATATATTTTCACGATCATTGTGTTCTCTTGATTGTTAGGAAATGTTTTTAAGGCTTTTTTGTCAATTAAAAATGTGTACTAGCTAAAATATGGATCAAATAAAAATGTCTTATATTGAGGACCGGAGAGAGTATTTCCCTAGGGTTAAAAAAGATTTCATTCATACTTGAAAACGTCAAATTACAAATGACAATTGACAAATGGAATGTAAGAAATGAAAACAACCAAATGATAATGCACTGAAATCATTAAATTTTACTCACTGTCGCATGTTAATGAGCCTTGATATTTAAAATTTGTCCACATAGTGTGACACAATAAGTACGAATCCAAATTAATTATGGGATGCTAGCTTGAACATATTTCTATTCAGTCCACTATCTAGTGAAAGAAAATCATTTTGTTTAAGTTGGTCAGCAAATTTTTCTTTCTTTTGAGTCATAATTATAAGGTTATATAATAATTTCAACATCAACATCATCACCAAAAAAGTGAAAATAAAATGGTCCTGTTTTGACTTTGATTTATTATCTTTTGACATTTCGATCGAGGTCACATTTGTTCTTCGAATCATTATTGGTTATTTTGTGAGTTCGACATCAAGAATATATAATAAGAAGTACATGTACACTGGTCATATGTTGACTCTCAGTTTAGCTTTTTCCTTATTAATACTAATCAATTAATAAGTGCGGCTGATTAATAATCAAATTACTGATCATATTGACCAAGAAAGTTGTTTAATTATTTGTACCGACTACAGATTCAACCACATGTTCATGATTCATCCCATTTAAGTTACATTTGTTAGTAATCAATTTCTTATAGTACTAAGTTTAGAATTTTTCAAAAACAAGGAAAATAGGGCTTTTTGATTTGTTTCTACTTAGTATTCTGGGGTTTTCTTTTCTTTTTTTTTTTTTCTGAGAAAAATGGAAATTTACTCAAACAAGAAATGTCCGGGGTTAGAAAACTCTCAGTGGCAAGTGACTGAAATTCAGTGCACAAAAAATTATACCGTTCACGAATTATTCAATATAACGATATTTTAACGAAATTTCGACCCCTTTTTTTTTTTTTTGGCAAGTAATGAAATAATTGTGAAGTATTTCTTCATTAGGGCAATACTTGACCTGGTCTTCAAAGGAAATTGCATCGTAAACAAGATTAGACAAGGATTTGACACCACCAAAGAAATTTGGGCCAGGTGATATTACATTGTCTAATTGATTTGAAAAATCTAATAAATAATACTACGTTCGTCCCAAAAAAAATAATTCACATTGAATTTCATTTTTGTACTGTTTTTAATATAAATTCCAAAATTCAAAGTGGGCTATTTTTTTTTTTTTTTTGACGGAGGGAGTATCACTTTCGTAGTTTCATATCAGTTGGGCAACTTTGTTTTTTCTGGAACGAAATAAAATAAAGCATAGGGCAAATTAATAAATGAACCAATGATGAAATCCAAGGGTATCAAAAACATTTTGCAATGTAATCTTAAATGCACATCAACGTAGCTTAAGAAGTACTCCTCTATAAAGTGACCACTTTGTTCCAGTTCTTCCATATGAAAAGAGGAAAAATTAACGTTTTAATTCAATCTGTTAAGAAACTTTCTTTGGTTGAAAAGAACCTTTTGAGGCATTGTCCAAAGTTTCTTTTTTCTTTTTTTTGATGGAAATTGTCCAAAGTTTTTCTCGCCGCCATGCGCATGAAGAATGAACATAATTTTCGCACACACGGATCGTAGTACTAGTAGTCTAGTATCAACGTATTATATCAAGAGTTTATATCATGTAGGTGTCTAGGTGAGTTTGTTTTGTGTGTTCTTTCCTCTCACTAGTTAGGCCTCACTTTAGTGTGTCTAATATTGAAATATCATTCGAGATCTCGTAACTAATTATCATAAATCGTGGGGTGTAATAAAAGATTATAATTATAACTATATTAGGAATGTTAAATAAACTCTTTTCTTTTTCTTCGGAGGCGAAGTAAGTAAAGGTTGATGAGATGGAGCTGTTATAGCTTCTCTGTTACTATAGTTTCCATTAGATTAATTAGTACTATTTCTGTCCACAAGAAAAGTTCACGTTAAGTTTTCAAATTTGTATTAAACATTGTACAAATTTTAAAAGTCAATGTGGACTATTTTTTGGGGACATATGTAGTATCACATTTGAATATACAGATCCCCTCAAGGTTGAAAAATAAACAAAGAAAGCAAAAAAAAATAAAAATAAAAATTGAAGTGCAATAATAATGCCAATTATAATGTAGAGCATATCATAATTCATAAGGGACCACTTTGGAACTAATTGGAAGTTTGGGCCAATAAAAACAGAGCAACTGCTGAAGTGAAGCGAACAAGTGACGAGAAGGCAATGTCTTTTGTCATCTCTTCAATTTGGTCCACTCTGCAAAAATTAATGACACTTTTGGAAGACAAAAAAAAATAAGAGAGAAAGAAGAGTCTTGCAAGTAGTCAAAGATTGATTGATAAAAGAGTGGCCAAAAGATGTTGCCCTCTTGTTCATGCATATGTTTCTCATTAAATTTCCCGACCTTTTACAATGCATTTACAATGCATAAATATTTACGGAATTCTTTACTTTAGGTTTTGTCCTCTTTCGAAACTGTTGATACTGTAAAATTGTTGACATGAATGTTTTTATCTTTTCATTGTTCAAATGTTGTTACAAAAAGATTAGTGTGGCTCACAAGTTATATTGATCTGAGTGTAAATGAAAAAACATCCATCATTGAGTTGAAGGTACCTTTGAGACACTTTCAACAATGGGGACCAAAAGATAAAACATAATAGTATTAGTATGGTTTAGCCATAAAGATATGGCTGAAACTAGAAAGTGGTCGATGGCAACATTAAGCACTTCATTATTTGATTATCTTCATCATTTTGGTAGGGCTACTTTGTTATAGATTTTAATGGATCATGATTAATGTATAAACAACAGTTAGGTTGTTACGCTTTCTGTTCTGAAACTTGAAAGGGTTATCTAACTTATCTTACATTAAAAAAAACTTCGTTGGAAAATCTAATATTCCTTCTGTATCAAAATAAAAATCATATTATTGAATTAAAATAATATATAAACATTTTTTTAGAGGGGTAGTACGCAAAAATTCGTTTGATTAGCTTTGCATAAAACAAGTCAAAGAGAGTTAGGCGCGTATAATAAAAACTACCTGCTGCTTTGTCTCTTATGTGCAATATTTGATGATTGAAAATGTTGGTGACAAAATGCCAACCTCTATATCTGAAGAAGATAATCTTTTTTTCTAGAAAAATATATATATCTTTAAAAATTATGCATTAATCAAGTTGAACTTTTACTGGAGAATGTTTAGAATAACCTTTTCAGCTAAAGGGGATAGCATCTTATGACCAATCAGTGAAGATCATGATTCACGTGATATGGTTTGTAATGGGTTCAAAACAGTGATTTAACGTTGTTGTCCTCAAACTTAATCTACTTCTTATGAAAACAATGGAATATATTACTTTGTTAATGATGCTTGTAACTTTCACTAATTTTAACCTGCAACCACTACGCAATTACGTAGAGATACTGTAAATTGACTGTATTTTCGTCCCGATTTCCTTAAATTTATTAGTCTACTGTACTCATGCAAGCATAAAATTATACAAAGTTGTTGCTTTTTAGGATGTCATTTTTTTCACAAAGGCATGCTTTAAAGCTTTCAAAATGATGCTGTTTTCCATATCAAACCTTGTAAATTCATGCGTCCCTTTACTTGCGCATTTAGGTGTTTGATGAAATGATTGCTAGCTGCAGTGAAAAAGGGTAAAAAGAAGTTCATAAAGAAGGCCAATGATGATGATATTGATATGATTCAGCCCCATCAGAATTCAGAAACACAAAATTAAAGGGCTAACAAAAGGAATGGCACAAATGCACTATGTTTTTGGACCCTTTATGGCACCCAAAACTGTGCCCAATGTCTAGCCTCTTGTACTGTAGTTTCTTGTCAATATCCCTAGTCTATTACAATTTACAAACATAAATTTATTGCCAGTACAGATATTGAAGGAAACTTGGAAAATGATGTTAAACTAATTTTGTTGTTACTCTTTAAGAAAAGCATATGATGTTTAGCGTGGATTTTTTTCGTACTCGAAACACATCTTTGTTACTGAAAAACTCACATCTCCAATTCTCAGTTTCTAAGTACTGAATCAAGAAAACAACTCCGACTTTCATTCATTGATGAACTGTAATATAGGTCGTCAATTTCTAACACGATAATCTGATTGAATAAGATAACTCGATCAAACACAACCTGTTCGACACGATTATCGTTTTTTATTACAAAAAAAGTCACTATGGGCCACAGTGTAAATGATCCATTTTCATGAAAGAAACACAACAAACTAAAGCTATGGTCCTTGAATGTCTGATTGCTACCAAAGCTTTCAAGTTTAATTCCTCCAACAGTCCAACTAGTTTAACCAATTGGACTAAAATTGCCAAATCCAAGTACTTCCTAGGGCCTTTATGTTCTCAGTGATTGGACCAGGTCTTATACCACTATGATTAGTGCCTTCATTTTAGAGTTTTTTAGTTACTGGTTGTATTTACCTTAGGCCTATAAAAGGCTGATGTATTTTCATAATTATTTATAAATCATAAAGCAGTGTTTGGTCCTCTTTATATCTCTTTTCCATGTTTTATTTTTTCAACGGTATTTTCATTTATCATGGTTTTATAATCTAATGAAACGACGACAGTCACTGTCGTCGACGATAGACACATACAATATAAGAAACAACCAATTACAAACAATTTCCCTTGCTCATCAAGCTTTAGTATCACCTTGACCAAAGAGTCAAAGAACATTAAACAAAAGAGTAATGCTTTTCTTGATCGTCACGATCCTCCTCAGCAACCAAGAACTTTCTTTGGACCATTAGATCACTAAGCAAAGACGACTACAAATATTGTATAATTCTTTTTGTTGCCCATCCTGTATCTATCTTCCACCAGATAACTTCTTACATTATTACACCAAAATCCCACCATTTCTTCTAAGAAGCAGAGGAAAAAATGGATGCAAATTCTTCCAGAATGGAATTGGAAGGAGATCATCAAACAGGGAAGAAAGAATTATCCGAGACAATCACACTTAGGCCCATCGAACTTTCCGATGTGGATGATCTGATGGTTTGGTTCACGGATGAAAGGGTGAGTCAATATTGTGTTTGGGATACATATACATCAAAGGAGCAAGCCATAGATTATGTCAAGAATATGGCAATTCCTCATCCATGGTTAAGGGTAATTTGTGTCAACAACAGGGCAATTGGGACAATCTCTGTTACACCAAAGTCTGGAAATGATCAGTGCAGAGCAGAGTTAGGATATGCTCTGGGATATAGTTTTTGGGGCAAAGGGATCATGAAAAAAGCAGTGGATTTGGTGATTTCTACCATCTTTGAGGAGTGGCCACATTTGGAAAGGTTGGAAGCCATTGTTGATGTGACTAATAAGGGCTCACAAAGGGTTCTTGATAAATCAGGTTTCCAAAGAGAAGGTGTTCTGAGGAAGTATAAACTCTTGAAGGGTTATGCTAGAGATGTAGTTATGTTCAGTTTTCTGTCCACTGATAGATCATCACATACTTAAAAGAATTTCTTTTTCCATCTCAATTGCATATGAGTTATGGTCATTTCTAGAGTTTTACTACCAAAATGTAATGATCTTTGTTATTAATGTTATAATGTGTTATTGGCAAAACTTTACGCTAGCAAGTCTAGTTAGTATTCTCTCCGTCCCGAAATTACTGTCCAATTTAGATTCGTATTAAAAATAAAAATCAAAATTGGACAATAATTTCGGAACGGAGGAGCACATGATAATCTGATTTGGAAGCTGAGTGCAAGTAGAAATTATTCTTCTATTTCTTCAGAAAATGATTTCTTGGGTGATTTGGTTGATTCAGTTTGTTTTTATTTGGACCCCCCCAAAAAAAAAAATGCTTTGAGATGGCCTTTTTTGGTTTCTACATGATCATTTCAATTTCATATTTTTGTCGCTCATCCAAAATAAAAGATCTTCTACTTACATCCTTTAACGGGTTGAATGTTTGAGCAGGCTGGAAGCTATAAATGTGGTGTAAGTTAAATTAAAATATCAATTTTCAAAATTGAACAGGACAATAATTCCATCACTCCTATAAGAAGACAAATGCAAGTAAGTTACAATTTAATCATACCACTATAATAAAGATATCAAACCTTTTTGTTCCTTTCTTTTTGGTGAGGCAGAGATAAAATGGATGAAAGTTCTTCCAAAAGTCAATCAGAAGCTGATCAAGTGGGAAAGGAAGAATCATCCAAGATCATCACAATTAGATCCCTTGAACTAACCGACGTAGATGACTTGATGGTTTGGGTACCAGATGAGAGAGTAACTAAGTATTTCCTCTTGGATACTTGCACTTCTTCAAAACATCAACAGGCAATAGATTTCATCAACAATTGGGTTATTCCGCATCCATGGTTAAAGGTGATTTGTATCAACAACAAGGCAATTGGGACGATTTCCGTTACGCCGAATTCTGGAAATGATAAGTGCAGAGCTGCATTAGGATATATTCTGGCACGTAGTTTTTGGGGAGGAATCATGACAACAGCAGTGGAGATGGTGATTTCTACTATATTTGAAGAGTGCCCATATTTGGAAAGATTGGAAGCCATTGTTGATGTGAGTAACAAGGGTTCTCAAAGGGTTCTTCAGAAAGCAGGGTTCCAAAGAGAAGGTGTTCTTAGGAAGTATAAAATCTCAAAAGGGTTTCCTACAGATTTCGTCATGTTCAGTTTTTGTCATCTGATAGACATGTATTATGATTCCTTCTCTCATTGTATTATCAAAATTGTGATTGTTATGATATTGATGTGTATTTAGCAAAATTGTACCCAAATCTGCAACAACTTTTGGTACAACAGCTTGTTCAATGTTTACATTTTTATCATAGGAGTATAGGACAAACAGAGGATTGTCATTGGCTAAACTTGAATGATTTAGTCCTTTTGTGTGTAATTTGTTCATTCCAAATACTAAACAGTAATATCCAATTCTCAAGTTGATAACTTTGTAGTCTTTTCATACTAAAAATCAAACAGCTCAAGTTTAAGAATTTGCAGTCGTTAAACTAATTGAATAATCAAATTGATCGAACCTCTCGAGCAGATTTATCTTTGACATTTTTTTATTTTTATTTTTTTTTGAAATGGTACCTGTATATTAATTAATAGAAAGTACCTATACTATTATATTGTAGTTTAGCAGAAGCTAAGTTATGTAGATCACGAATATCATTCCTACTAACTTTAATTAAAGTACAAGATTAAAATATAGACTTTAAATGACGTAACCTAATTATTACATCTTGAGCATCCGTGGAGAGAGAATTTGACCTTTGATTCGTAGTCAATATCTTTGACATCAACGTATACATCAGCACATCCCTTTCTACGCTTTTGTTTAAACAACAATAATTTACTTATAGGTCAGTGTTCAAATCCTATTAGGAAGACATGAATGGAAAAACAAGTCTTAAATCTGTTAATTAATGTCTTCCTAAGCGTCGTTTGAAGACTGAATCATAACTACCGAACTCAATGAGCAAATTAATCATTCTTACTTACAAGAAAGATGAGTTAACAATAAAATTTATACTGGCGAGAAAGATTAGACTTAGCTACGTTCATCCAAAAAAATCCTTTGTCAGCAAATTAATACGAACTTACGCTGCAGAATTGGTAGTTAGGGTAAGTAGACTTGTAGAAGAAAACGAAAATAATATCTCTAATTCTTGGGAAACAATTGGTAATTAGGCCATAAGTAAATCCTTTCAAAGAAGGAAACGAATTCTTGGGAGAGTCGTAGCCTAAGGTTCCACAGCCAAAAACCCTCTATAAATATGAAACGTAGCCTTTTAGCTATCATCTCCTTCTCTCCAAGGT
This sequence comes from Oldenlandia corymbosa var. corymbosa, assembly GCA_949775105.1. Taxonomy (NCBI): domain Eukaryota; kingdom Viridiplantae; phylum Streptophyta; class Magnoliopsida; order Gentianales; family Rubiaceae; genus Oldenlandia; species Oldenlandia corymbosa. The sequence goes on along the minus strand of OX459126.1, from coordinate 14,354,477 downwards.
TTTCTTTTTCCAGGCTCACTTCGGTACGTCAGCTTCTTTTTTTTTTTTTTTTTTTTTTTCCATCTAAATTGTTCTTCTTTTTTTTTTTTTTGGAAATTGATGAAGGGACCGTATGGAACGATCTTATGACAAATCTGGCCCAAGTTCTTTAATTAGATCTAATGGACCTACCAATGACAAATACGGTCCAAATTTTATAATTAGGTCTAACCAAACCTAACCAGCTCTATTTCAATATAAATAATTTTTCATGAAAATTCAAACTCTTCAATCATTTCAAGTTGGAAAGAATGTGACTTTTATTCAAATTTAGCCATGAAAGAAGTAATTCAATCACTATAAATATAGGCCAAAATGCATTTCCGTAAACCATCACGAACCCTAAACAGTTCCGGTTCCGATTTAAATGAGGTTCATTCACTAGATCGATTTATAGTGTTACACTTGCGAGTTGCGACAACTATCTAATTCTATTATTTTTCTTGATGAAATTAATCAACGGTTTTTTGTACAGTTACAATTCCTCCAAGTAGAGTGTATATGCAAGCTTGGCTATGGATTACATGCATTACGAAAGCTGCGTAACTGATGATCTTCCTCCATCACGTCAGAAAAGAGTGCCAAGAAAAGTTGGCCGGCCCCCGAAGGCGGTGACCGCCGCTCGCAACACCAATAATATGGAGGCCTTAATTCAACAGGTTCAGCTAGATGCTTACTTTTCCGTCTTAAAAGCCTTTAAAGCTCAAGCTGATTCCCTTTCATGGGAAAAAGAAAGTTTGATAACCGAACTCAGAAAAGAGTTAGGATTGTCTGATGAAGAACACAGGGCACTCCTCCGCGGAGTCCATTCAGATGATGTGATCAGAAGAATAAGGAAGTGGAGACATTCTGTCCATTCCGTCCATTATCCGGCGGCTACTCCGTCTTTAAATCCGTTGATTGGTCGGAAAGTGAGGACTAAATGGCCGGAAGACAAGCAATTTTATGAAGCATATATAGCTGATTACAAACCAGAACAGGGGTTACATGCTCTGGTTTATGACATTGGTACTTCAATTGAGACTTGGGAATGGGTTAATATTTCTGAGATTCCTCCTCAAGATATTATATGGGATTTTCCAACACAATCACAGAACGGATCAGATGATGTTATTCAGTTACTTGACACGGATTCTTTACTCCAAGAGGTTGAAAGGGTGTTGATGAGACCTAATCATCAACCTCATCCTCTGGAGATTGATCATGCAAAGATAATTCTGCAGGAACATGAAGAAGCGCTCACTTATGCCATTGCGAAGATTGCAGAGTTTTCCGATCACCGCGAAAGCGGAGGCGGAGGCGGAAGCGGAAGCGGAGGTGGCCATTCTTTTCAGGGTAAATCATCAATGGAAACAACTCAATGTTCTTCTATGGAGACAATGGTTTAGCAGATATGTGTGACAGAAAAAAGGGGCATTTCTGGTTTCAGCTTTTGCTTATATTCATCATATTCAAAATCCAGTTCCTAAAATTCTCTAGGAAAATTTGTCTTAGTTCATCGAGACACCATGAGCTTTTTGTTTCTTCCTGTAGTGAATTGTTGGCTTTTGATCCATTAAGAATTGTTTTGTTTTTGGTACTATCAAATGAAATACGTTTATCAATCAAGTGACAACGTTCTGTGAATTGAAAATACAGATCAAGTCGTGTTCGCCCGATGTGATCATACGAACGATTAATAAATTTCAATTCAAAAGGAGGATTCAGTAATAAAATAATCAATTCAAAACTTTCACTTGATAATATCAGCCCATCACTAGCCTGCATATTTTGGACTACAAATGCCTCGAGTTTCGATTCTTCTACCCCCACTTCACTATAAAAACAAGATGACGGAATTGTGTAAGTAGGATGTCCATTGTCGATAATAATAACTAAGAAATTTTAATTACCAAAATACGAGGAATTTGCATATTTCCAAATCATACGGTCTTTGAAAGTAACCAAACCACATCAGGCCAAAGACTTTAGCAGAAAAAACCTAATCAATTTACAAGTTTCACCACCATTTTTCTCTTCCCAACCTTCATTCAAGGACAGTATACATGTACGCCTTAAAAAAGGATGAATAAAACTATCATAGAGCGAACGATGAGATTCTATTCAATTTTTTTTCCCCCACAATACCTGATTTTACGCAAATCCATAGCATTGTCACTTAGTAATATTTGAAGGCACTTATTGTGGAAGGATTGGGGGAATATATGTTTGGATGTAGAACTAAGAATAACGTCAATTTTATCTGAGGGCAATTTAAACAAACATGAATTTAACAAATAATATCAGAATAACAGTAACATATCAACTCACTTGTTCTTGAAGGTATATATACTATGTTACAAACTAACTATCTACAAATCAAAATCATGTCCAAAAAACCTGATATTTTAACAACCAAAAAAAAGGGAAAATGAGGCATATGGAAACTGATGTATACACAACAAGATGCAGGGCACCCTTCTTCTCTGTTTCTTTCTTCTTGTTCCATAAGCCATCCTTAATATTGGGCTATGGCTGGTACATTTACAGCAATGGAAGTCAAATTCGAAATCATCAATCTGTTGTTTTTCATCCACTGATTCGCCAATCCGGTCTTCGTTTCTCCTCCACTGATAATCCATGGATGGCTTAGAACTTGATCGGCCGTAAACCTCCGGTAATCCTCCTTGCAGATCATCTTCCTGATCAAATCCTTAGCTTCTGAAGAAACGGAACCGAATAATTTCGTGGGAAACCTCAAAATTCCCCTCAGCACCGCCTCAAAAATCTCCGCCGGAGTTTCCCGGCTGAACGGAGGAACACCGGAAAGCATAATGTACAGAATCACGCCGGCGCTCCATACGTCAACCTTCTCACTGTAATCAACTCCCTTCAACACTTCAGGAGCTACATAATACGGCGTCCCGACAATCCCTTCCATTCTCCAGTTCTCAGTAAGCCTGAACAATTCCGCTGAACCGAAATCAACTTGCTTAAGATTACCAATGGAGTCGAAAAATACGTTTTCCGGCTTAATATCCCGAATGAGCTACTCCCTTGTGATGGCAATAGCTGAAGTCTGATAATCACTAAATTCTGAACAACACTTAATACTTAACATTGAAGTCTGAAGTCTGAAGACTGAATTTACATTGTTTGATAAAAACGTCTGAATTTGATGTATGAAGACCGAAGTATGAAGTCTGAAGACTGAATCTGAATACTCATGTTTAAAAGTTATTTAAAATTTTAATATCATTAAAATTGAATTATGAACAAAATTCTTTTAAATAGAAAAATGACTAATATTTTGTTTTAAATAATATAATCATAATTTTAAAATAAGTTTTTGGTATATATAATGAAATTAGATATTACACTTGGTAAATAATCAATATATAATTAAATTTAGATGATTACATATATATATATATACACCTTGTTATTTAGCAAATTTCATGTATTAAAATTAGTTTAATTTGAGGTTGAAAGTTTGAGATCTTTTATACTCATAATATAAATTCAAATTTAAGCACTCTTAATTAATTCTTCTTAAGAAAATAAAAATTTTAAAACAATGTAAAAATAATCGTCGAAATAAAGACGAAGGAAAAAAAAGAAAAAAAGAAAAAAGAAAAAAAAATCATTACAGAAATTAAGTGATAAGTGATAAGTGGTAGGCCTATCATTTATTTTCTGGCTCACAATTGAACTGGACATTCAGATGCACTTAATTAATTCAGATAGTGAAATTTTAGTTATCAAACGTACTTAAGTTATAAGTACTTAATTAGTTCAGAGTTTAATTCATTAAGACTTTTTAGTATCAATTATCAAACACACTTAATTTTATTAAGTACTTAAATAAATTAAGTCACTATATTAAGTGATTATCAAACAGAGCCTTAGTAATATTTGACAGGATCCATAGAAAATTCCAATTTTACGCCATCTATATATATATATATATATATATATAATAGAAAAACCACCAATATAATATAAATATAAGTTCCCTAAAAATCATAAATTAATTATGATATAAAATACCCTAAAATTCTAAGAAAGTAGCTATTGAGTTTTGTTTTTCTGGAAATTTACATCAAAGAAAATTTTATCTTTGATTTTCTCTCTAACCAGTAATTAAAAATAATAAGATATTAATTAAAAAAATAATAAGATATTAGTTAAGCATTCCTAATAGAATTTTTTTAAAAAATTAAATCAATAAAATATTATTTTTTTTTGATGAAACAATAATTATTAGTTTTTTTGATGAAACAATAATCTACAGAAATTAATAAATTCTCTTGGAACTAACAGTATTAATTTATAGAGTTTTTAGGGTATTTTTTTGTAAACTAGTAAAATCATGTTGGATGAGAATTAATATGAATTCAAGTTCATGTAGAAGAAAAATACCGTAAGTAGATCAAAATATTTGAAGGAAAACATGAGTGCTTGACTTGTACGCCAAATTAGGCAACTATAAGTAGATCAGAGTTTTTATAATGCATACGAAATAGATTTTGGCGAATTAGAGGATCGTTTGAAATTGTAACTATTCCGTCACCGGAAAGAAACAAATAAATTATGGAGGAGCAGCAACTAACATCTGATCCGATGGATTTTGAATGGAGTTCAGCTACGAAAGCAGGGGCCGATGATTATTCAGACATAAGGCTTCGGCTACTTACTTTATCCGATGCCGGCGATTGTACGGAATGGCTTTCCGACGAAAAAGCGGCTAAATTCTGCTTTTACGATTGTTTGACATCCAAAGAGGATGTGATGAATTACGTAGCTAATGTTCTTATCCCTCATCCATGGCACAGGGCAATCTGCCTGAAAGATAAGCCCGTCGGTTCTATTACCGTGACGCCATTCGCCGGCGATCAGTATCGGTGCCGGGCAGAAATCGGTTATGTTCTGGGACCTAAGTATTGGGGTAAAGGGATTGCTACAAAGGCAGTAAAAATGGTGACTTACTCTGTGTTTCGTGAGTGGGCTAATCTTGACAGGCTGGAAGCAATTGTGGATGTGGAGAATTTTGGGTCACAAAGGGTGTTGGAAAAAGCTGGTTTTTGCAGGGAAGGTGTTCTGAGAAAGTACTGTGTTCTTAAGGGAAGAATACCAAGAGACATGGTTATGTTTAGCATTCTCTCCACTGATCCTCAAGTGCAGTATTTCATGTTCAATTGAGAAAGCATCTCAAACGCATGATGAACGTGACAGAAATCTTGAATTCAAAAAGCTAATAAGCTAATCTTAATGGATGCAATATTTGTATATTGGGTATTGATCCAATTGTAGATGTTGTAATCTTGTGTTAATTAGGTTAATGGTTAGTTTGTTTTGTGGCAATTATACACCAATTCTAGTGAATTACATCTTATAATATCTTCTTTAGGCAGAATTTGTAACTGAATCTAGAACAATTTGTATGTCAATCTGAGGTGTTTTTGACTCAAGTCAGCAGATGATAAACAGAGTATCCTCAATGCTGATGCCTAATATCCAAGTCCAATACATAAAATTGGTGATTCTATGAAAGCGATTTGATCAATGTGAACTTAAATCAATCTTCACGCAGCGGAATAAATAAGAAGATTGATTCCGTAACAAAATCATTCGGTCTTGAAGTTCCAACTTTGCAGTCTCTTAAGCAAACTTATCTGTAGACAACAAGCTATACATCAACATGTCCCTCACTTTGCCTTTATTGAACCCATACTTCCTTAAAAATCCTTCCTTTACAAAACCAACTTTTTCTAGCACCTTTTGTGACCCTTTATTTTCTTCTTCCACCAAAGCCTCAAGTCTAACCAAGAAAGGGAACTCTTCGAAAACAGTAGATATGGCGATTCGCAGTGCTGCAGTCATAATCCCTTGTCCCCAATAATCACTGCCAATTGCATAACCAATATGAGCCCTATGCCTATCACGACCTGATTCCGGCTTGATCGAAACATACCCAATTGAACGATCATCCAAACAGATTGATCTACGCCATGGATGGGGTATTGCAACCTCCTGGATGTACTTCAAAGCTTCTTCCTTTGATTTAATGGCTTCCCATCTCAGATATTGGGTTACCTTTTCATCACTAGCCCAGGTTAAGAAGTCATCAGCATCAGCAAGTTTGAAGGGTCTCAGAGAAATTCTTGATCTGTTCATTCTGAATTGAGGATGAATGTTTGATTAAGATTGCAGAAATAAGTTGTGTATGTATTAAATGAAAAAGGCGAATATTCTTGAATATCCTATGCTTCATTGAAGTCAAATTAGGGGGTGCAATACCAAGACTTTTTGGCGGGGGTCTTTAATTGGAAGGCGGCTTCTTCATTATTGATATTTAAGAATTTGATACTCTATTCGTTCCATAATTATTGCCCAGTTTGGGATTTTATTTCTAGTTCAAATTATACTAAAAATGAAATTTCAAACTGAACAATAATTTTGAGACAGAGGAAGTACTTTGAACTTTTGAGCACTTATTTAAGGATTTCAGCTTATTAATTCATTTTCTTAATGATTTTTTTTAAGATGCAACTACATACAAAAGTTTTGAATAACAATAAATTAATCTCATGTGCGTGATTTTAATATGCATGTAATTTGTTGTATGTAGTTCTTGATCTTAAAGTTATCTTTTTTTTTTTTGGTCGAAGTTATGTTGGCCGTCTTTAGTAAGCTGAAATTTTGGAGTGTTCAAGAAGATTTAATATAAGTTTTGAAACTAAAACATCTCAACGAAATCTTTGTCTTAAGACGAAACCTCTTAATTTTGGATTGTTACAAAACACGAAAAATGCGTATGATATACGATTTTGAATTTTACAATGTTATCTTAGAAATAATAAAAAGAGAAATCCTCAATGACTTAGATGTAGGTATTCAAAATCTCCATACACATGAAAATTTTGTGTGTTACTACAAAGTAATACTCCCTTCGTCCCATAATTATTATCCAGTTTAGGTTTTCATTTCCAGTTTGGGACCGAAGAGTATTTAGTTAAAAAAAATGCATTGTAATTCTGTGTAAAACTCATTTGGGAGGCACACGCTTTTGAGTGCTTGATCGTCACCTCAATGCAATTTCTTAGACATTAAGTTTTTCGTTGACCCAAGTCTATACCGTCTTGTATTGCACCGCCTCTGTATTTTCTACGTTGCTTCCCCCCAAATCGCCCTCTATAAATAACTGATCCAAGCCAAAAAGATTTCATAACAGATTTTGCGAACTCTGTTTAGGGAGAAAAGAAGAAAATAAAAGAAAAAAGAAGCTATGGGGGATGATCAACAAGAATCGGATCCTCAAGAAATTCATTCGGGTTCAATCACAGGTGAATTGGATACAGTTGCAGATGCCCCGAAAGAAGTGGTTTCAGTTGCTCATGATTACTCCGACATTAGCCTTCGGCTGCTTGATTTATCCGATGCCGACGATTTCATGGAATGGTTCACAGACGAAAAAGTGGCTAAATTCTGTTCTTGGGATTGTTTCGTTTCTAAAGAAGATGCAATAAACTACGTTGCTGATTTTGTTATACCCCATCCATGGTACAGGGCGATTTGCCTGAAAAACAAGCCCATTGGTTCGATTTCTGTGTGGCCATTCCGTGGAAAAGATCGATGCAGGGCCGAAATCGGTTATGTTTTGGGATCAAAGTATTGGGGCAACGGGATTGCTACCAAGGCGGTGAAAATGGCGACTTCCTTTGTGTTTCTTGAGTGGCCTCATCTTGAAAGGCTTGAAGGTTTAGTTGATGTTGAGAATGTTGGGTCACAAAGGGTGTTGGAAAAGGCAGGTTTTACTAGGGAAGGTGTTCTTAGGAAGTATTGTCTTCTTAAAGGAAAAATACCAAGAGACATGATTATGTTTAGCATTCTTTCAACTGATCCTCAAGTGAACTACTTCATATGCGATTAAAGGCGAATTCAGGGAACAAATCGCGTCTCAAGCGCATAATCGACATCCTGGAAATCCCGAATTCATTATCTCGCTAGCAGACTTGATGTAAGGCCCTTTTCTCATAGACACGGAAAAGATTGGATTTGTGGTTAGGGAAGTGATGCAATTGGTGTGGATTGGATGGCACAAATGTCACTTTGTAGCTGAAGATAGTGAGAATTGTGCTTGTTGTATGTAATTTTTTGTTGGCTTAATGACTAGTTTCTTTTCAGTGTATAACGAACAATTCTAGACTTATGAGATTTGCATATCTTCAAGGCAACGACTGAAAAAACTAACAAAAAAATTGGGTTAACTTCACTACTTTCCCTCATAGATAAAATATTAACAGTTCTAAGATTCTGGATAAGAGCACAGCTTTTGAAGCTCTAACAACAGACAAAAAGGTAGGAAATTAGGATCATTTCTAGGTTCCTAGTACTAATCACAACTTACTAAAAAGGTTAAATTCAGTCCTAATATATATGAACATCATGATTCCACAAGAAGTTCCAACCATCATTACCATCTCCTCCAACAATTACCCAAAAGTTCAAGTATGAATCCGCAAAAAGCATTCTGTTCAATTTTCCTGGCAAACATCAACAAGAAAGTGCTTAATCTCACAAACCAAGGTGCTCAAAAGCCCAGATCAGCATTCAAAAAGGAGAACAGAAATGTCATCATCTCCAACCCAGAGCACTAATCAACTTTCATTTTCTTTGCTTCTTTTTCACACCTCCTTCTACCATTGCAAAGAACCTAGGATGCCACTTCACCCTGAACCCTTTTCCCATGATTTTCTTCTTCCCAGCAGCATTCTCCTTCTTCCTCCTATTCTTCATTTCTTCTCCTGCCTCTTTACCATCATCCTCAGTTAGGTGAATTTCAACAACATTGCAATTCTCAGGCTTCCTTTTCTGATGTCCATCCTGCCTTGCTCCGCAACCCGGATCCCCACCCGGACCCGAAACCTTCCTAGCATCTTTTCTACCGGTTCTTAAACCATTGTCAAACTGGGCTTTCAAATCCGGGTCGCCTAAAACCTCTCCGGCTTTCAGAATCCATTCCCGAGCCTCATCGGCAAATGGGTAAGGGTTTCTCTTAGGGTAAGGGTTTACAAGACCGTACAGATGGTCGAACCGGGCCCGGATAGCCTTAAGGTCGTTAGTAAAACGGGGAAGGTCGAGAACGGCGTACCAGTCCGGCGGTGGTTCGGTTTGGGTAACTGAAGCCGGGCAAACGGAAAGAATTGAGGTTATAGCGAGAAGCTGTGCCGGACCCGGGTGATTCGGGTTGGCTTCTAGGGCCTTCGAGGCGCATATCCGGCATTTTTCGAAGTTCCGGTAAGTTAGAAAGGATTTGGCTGCTTTCAGTAGTGAATCGACTGTGGTTCCGGATGGGTCGGGTTGTTGACCTTTGCTTCCCATAGTTTCCGATCGTTCAGAAGGGAGAGAAAGCCGTCGGAGAGAGATGCCTTTTCTGATTAGTATTTGTTGTGTTTGCTAAAATGATCGGAGTTATACTATTTACGAGGCGGCGCGCTATTTTCCCAACTAAAATTTATCTTGTTTTCCCCAATTCCGCCTTTTATCTATGTACAGCAATGAGCCAATGACGTTAAACTAGGTTTTTCACAGTGTTTACCAGGTATTCTCAAAATTTTTAGCTTAAATGTTATCCATTCTAGACTAGATATAAAACTATAAAAATCATGGTGCACAAACAAAATAAACTGTACTCCCTACGTTTCAAAATAAGTGTCATTTTAATAAAATAAAAAAATTTCAAAATAAGTATCTTTCTCACATTTAAATGCACTTTTTGTTTAAAATTCTTAAAACTACCCTCAAAATAATTAATATTATTGGTGAGAAATTATTTTAGTGGGTTAGTTAAGGATATTCAAATAATTTTACTACTCTATTTAAATCTTTCTTAAACTGTGTGTACGAATGTATTATTTTGGAATGGAAGGAGTACATATTTCTCACCATGTATTTTGGCTCCCACTACATTTTCGTTATAGATCCGTTACTGATTTTAGTAATAAAATTTTTTATATTGTCACGCTTGTTTACATTACCAACCAAATCGATCGGTTGAAAAATAACTAGATCGATTAGTTAGACTACGATTTTTTAAAGAAAACAATCTTAGTAGAGTCTAACTAATCGATCTGTTGTTGTCCTAATAATGCTTGGAAAAAAAAAACTATTTCGCAATTATATAAAAAGGCAAAAACAAATAATTAATCTTTTCTCTTTTGTATTCGGTCCAAAACAGATACTTCCTCTGTCTCAAAATTATTGTCCAATTTGAGATTTCACTTTTAGTATAATTTGAATTATAAATGAAAACTCAAACTGGACAATAATTATGGGAAGTGAGTTGCCCACGTGTTTTAGATTATGCATCGGACAAATGCATAGGGATTGGAAACTGAATATTGTGTATGTGTGTTGAGAAGTTTTTGTTTTTGTTTTTAATGTGTACTTGTATATTAAATTAAAACGTAAGGTTAAAGTAGTGTATTGCATTCTACCATATATGTGTAATAAAAAACCTAAGCATAATGTTGCCACCAAATTTATAGAATGTTGAACGGCTAAGGGCCCCTTACGTTATCAATCAATTTCCAATCTGAGTTTATCATTGGTTTCAATATTATATAACTAGAGTTGCATATCTCCATATCATTGTTAATGTGAGATCAAATAAAGGAGAGAAAAAAAAGAAGAAAAAGACAATAAAATGAGCGCAATACACTGTACGGGGGCCAAAAAATGAAGTAAACTTTTTTTCGAGAAGGAGATTTCATACAAATGTGGGATCAAATGAACATCCTATCGGGTAAGACTGCTAGAAATCGGCATGAAAGGAGGCTAATGAATCCGAACAACATTCCAACACCACATAAACAGTTCAATGAATTGATTGATTTTAAGTAGGCTGGAAATCATATAAAAGTTCTCAAGAAGATTTAATAGTTAGATGAATAGTTTTGAATCTCTTTAGTGTCTTACCAATTATCCTTACACTTCTGAAGAAGCGACAGTAAAAAGATATCTCCAATCATGCATTTGCAACAAATGTGGGAATATATGATAAAAATGCGCAACATCTTTTCTTAGAATGTGAAACATCATTGGGGATATGGAGATGTTCAAATCTTGTTCAGGATTTCGATCAAGTAACAAGACTATAAAATTCTCTCACACGAACGGAAATAAACAAATTGTTGAAGTTCGTCGTCTTTGACTTCGTGTGAATTATTTTGACGTAAGTGTCGACAAACGATAACAAGCCAAAAACTATAGTTCGTCGACTTTTGTGTCGGGTTAATTAGATTGACGCTAAAATCGACAACCAAAACTAAACAAAAAATTGAGATACGTCGCCATGGCGTCGGGTTTATTATCTTGATTAAGTATTCCACGAACAAAAATAACTAAAAAAAAATTGAGGTTCGCCGACCTGGTTGTTGGTATCATTACCTTGATGTCTAAGTCAACAGCCGAAAATAAACATAAAAGTGAGGTTTGTCGACTTGATCATTGGGTTCTTTATTTCGATTTCTAAGTTGAGGGGGAAAAAAGTTGTATCTCCTCGACATCGTTACCGAAATTTTTTTATACTAAGTTGTTCTGTCAGCTTGATCTTCGGACTCTTTATATGATACTTAAGCTGACAAACAATTGTAAACATCAACTTAAGCTTTCTCAAAAGTGTCACAGACTCTTTATTTCGATAAATACTAGCCAATGAAATTTTTTTAAGCACTTTCTTTATCTCAATACATATAATATAGGTTAATGGAAAAATCAAATTGAATTTTGGCGACTTTGTTATACTCCCTCCGTCCCATAATTATTATCTAGTTTGGATTTTTATTTTCAGTTCAAATTGTACTAAAAGTGAAATCTCAAATAGGACAATAATTTTGGGACAGAAGGAACACATGAGAATGACTCTTAATGGCACCAAATTTGGAATTGATTCTATTATGTCCCTATATTTGGTCAAGACAGATTGCCAGGAGGACTGATTGCTGCATCAATCATCCCCAATGAAAATCCAAATCAAGACTTTGCAAGATTTACTTGTATCTCTTGCATATTCCCCTTTCACCATGAGTACAAAGTTTTTCAATCAAAACTCAATTGCCTTACTGCAGATCAATTTATTCCATTACGCGTTGAGGGAGGCTTTTGGGTGCATGAGAGACTTTGGAAGCAAGTCTTGAATCCATTCCAACAAGATTGGCATTCTCTTTTGCAACATGTATTTAGGTGAAAATATGGGAATTAATGCTCAAAAGGTTGTTTACAAGCTTGAAAATACGTCGTTGAAATTAAAATGCTCATAGATTTATGTAGAGCACTTATTTTTTTCCATCTACCTCGTGGTAATGAATTTTTATTATTTTATTATTATATACTCCCTCCATTCCAAAATATATGTAGCTTGAGGTATTTCAAAAAATTTAAGAAGACAATAAATATTTAGTTAAAATACTAAATTATCCCCATTTATTCTCAATATATATATTTTTCTTTAAAATCTACCCTAATGAACCCCACTTAAATGTGGGTAAAACTCCTTTTACAACCTGTGGAATCGAACCCTAGTTTATTACCAGGAATGACAAAAATCTAACTACTAGACTGTTATTCAATTCTCCTTCATTTATTTTCAATATCATTTAGTTCTAATACACTTAAATTTTAAATAAAATTACAATTTTTCATGTAAGGGCAATGTTGGAAAAAGTTGACAAAATATGTCTAGATATGCTAAAACGACATCTATTTTGAAAAAAATGATTTTCCTCTAACGACATATACTTTAGAATGGAGGGAGTATTACCAATAAAATAAAACAAAAATAGTGATAACTATTTGGAGTAAATGTACTGCATATATAAACATGTGGGGCTAATGTTACAATAATTCTAACTTTTGGATTAATAAGGATTGAGGAATAACATTCGTGTCTGAAATCGTCCACTTCCCTATAAAAAGGTTGAAGTAATAAACGGTTTGGGATTCGTAACAACTTTACAGTTTACATACATAGAACCCGTCGAAACATTCTGGGAGGCTCCTGCTCTGCCTCCGAAGACCGTTCCGGCGGCAAAATTTTTCAACCTTGTCATCCACTGAATAAGTCTATGCTGGCCAGGTTTAGCTTCCCTCTAAGTTTTTTTTCTTTTTTGTTCATTGATTGTTGTTTATTTAGATTGATGATTGAATTGGATTGGATAAACTTAGAACTGAGTTGCTGTGAGTCAGAATTGGTTGGGTGGTCGGTAACAATTTTGCATATTCTTTGTTTGTCTCCAATCTAACTGGGATCTTGATTGGATGCTGTAATTGTGAACTAAAGGCTTTCACTGCTTGATCAGAACTTAGGAAAAGTTTTGAGGGAAAATAGATTGATTCCTTTCACCAATATAATTCAATAATACTCCCTCTGTCCCGGAGTCGGTTGCTAACTAGACAATAATTTCGGGACGGGGGAATATATACCCTTATTTTGGGACGGAAGCACTAAAAAATATTAAATCAATTGGAGCTGAATAGGGAAATTTCTACACATACATGAAGCAGAAATTTATGTATATATGTCTCAGTCAAGGCAGGCTACATTGATTGCTTATTCCCCATGTCTAAGAAATTTTGAATAGCTCTTTGTAGAAGCCTAATCTCTTAATATATTTAGAACAAATAAAATAAACGATGGCTGCTGTTTCTCTGTCATTCTAATGCTTTCCTGATTTGCGAACATATTGTTGAACTCTGCATTCTTGCGAACACATTATTTCTTTTGTTGTTCCTCTTCTCCTTTCTTAACGTAGCCAGGAATTTTATTTCCTTTACAGTTTTTATTTTGGTAGTGGTCGTAATATCTGAATCCTTAATCTTTGAATATTCTTGTATGTTTGATTGAAGAATAAGCGACGACAAATAATCCTACTTTACCTGTGTTGGGAGATGGCTCTTCAGTGTTTCGAATGGATTGCACATCTGATTAGCTTGTTTCCGGTTCTCACGAATAGAGATGTTATTAAGCAACTCCCTGATGATGTAGTTATAGACATACTAAGTAGGCTCCCTGCTGAACGCGTTTTAGAATGCCGAAGGGTTTGCAAAAGGTGGAGATCATTGACATCCTCGCAGTCTTTTGTCAATTTGCATCTCTGTAGAGCTACCACCCCAGCCATATTTGTTCATAGCTTCTTTCACTGTAGGAGAGGAAAAGAAGGGTTGGGCTTTTTTGTTTATAATCCTACGATCAAGAAGAAAAAGATGAATAAATTGTGGCTACGGCCAGGATTGAAAATCAGTCATCATTTTACTCGTCTCTTTGATACTTGTTGTGGGTTAGTGTTGCTCACACACTGGCCTAATGCATTAGAATGTTATGTTTTCAACCCGGTTACACAAGAACAAGTTGGTATACCTTGTCCTCCATCAAGAACTTTTCCTCCGTGCCCGTGGGGTTTCGTATGTGGCTTCTTTTACCATCCACAAGCAAAGAAATTCCATATTCTTTACAGAGGTTCTGTTTGTGGGCGCATAAGCTATTATGTGTATACTCTTGGAACCCATGTTTGGAGGCGTATAGAGTCCCCTTCATGTCAGTCTCGGCCTACTCATAATTCACCCGCAGTCTACAATGGAGCTCTGTATTGGATTGCAGACTGGAATTACGATAATTACAATGAGATCCCTCCTTGCACTTGTGGAGTCTTGGCTTTCGACGTGATTGAAGAAAAGTTTCAGGTCATGCCTCATCCTGGTGATGAATGCCGATACAAAAGGGAACATGAAAACATGTCTCTTCTTGCGGAAGCCGATTGTTTATACTTTTCCTATGTGCGGTATTATGCAAAACTAATTGAGATATGGACATTAAGGGACCATTCAACTTGGGAATGGGTTAAAAAGTGGAAGCTTTGTTTAAACGTGGTTCCTGCAACTTATTTGGAGCCAGATCATACACTGAAAGGCTATCCCCTCTACGAGGTAAAGCTTGTTCACATTCAGGATGGGCAACTCTGGTTCGATTGCGCCAAAGAAGGCCTATACCTCTATCGGCTTGACCATATGGCTCTTGTCAAACACAGAGGACCACCCCCGGCAGATGGGTTGACTGACCATTGTTGCAGAGTTCTCACGAAAAGCCTCGTGAGCATTCGTCAAATGTTTCACGAATGAGATCAAGGATTAAACTGTTCTTCTCATTTGTTGCATGTGTTAGGTTTGCACATAGTCATGTTGCAGATATTATTGTTGTTGTACCATTAACCTTTTATTTCTGAACACTGGAAAAACTTTAGTGATGTCGTCGTTGATGTTGCTTCTGATGAGTCCACTTATTGGATTACTTATCAACTGGCAAAAATTAGTTTCAGAGCCGAAAGAATGATTGTTGAAGGGTAGTTGTTTTCTTCTTATTAATCTTTAGTAACAAAAGACGATAATAGACCCATGAAAACCATATGTATAACCTTCTACTCTGCCATGATCTAAATGATTTGTCACCTAAGACTTCCGTAAAAAAATTTAAGAACTAGCTACTGAATCAAATGCTCTGTTACTAGTGCTAATTGCTAATAACCGGGTAAAATTCAATGATAAAAAGAGATTTGCTAAGCTACGAATTTGAAATGTAGCATGGATCATTAGGTTGTCTAATGTAATTTAGCATAAATAAAAACTACTAAGTTGAATCCTAAAATCCGACCTAGCCCACCGTTTCCATAGTGAAATATATATAGAGAAAGGATCTAAAGTAGCATAGTCAACAACTTATAAGTGGTGATAGTCATGGTTAAAGTTTGCCTAACAAAAGCTCTCGAAAACGTGATAGACAGCAAAGCAGCACCAATTCGAACGATTAGATCAAGCAACAGTGAACACCAAGGGCCTGAAAATGAAATAAAAGGATAACATGATTCAGTGACGGCTAAGGTAATAATACATATAATGGTAGACATTAAGCACCAAAAAATATTGTAGCAAGGAAAGTAAAGAAATCTACATCTATAGATCAATCTGCAGTGACTTGTTTATTCCAGGACAGTGGCCAAAAAATGCCGATCTAGAAACATTTACCTAAAGGCAGCCTCTCTAATCATTTACAAGGTAACAGTATTTAGCATAGTTGTAGAAAACTTCTTAAGTTCAAAATGATCTTTTCGTGTCATTAAAATATTTCTGATATATACGACAAAATATAGCTCAATGAAAAAGGTATCAAGAACTGGTAGAAAGTATCAAGGATGCATCTTCTTGCAGGGTCTAGGCCATTTGCATGGCCCAAGCCCTTTCTGCATGGATATTTCAGGACAACCAATTTCCTTGTTGATGAGAACTTTTTCACCAAACAACCTGGAAAAACTGAAACTGCAGGAGCATGTTCCCCAAATGCCAATGCTTACAGAGATCCCGAGTAAAAAGAAATTTTTATGTGGTTGAATTGATGTGCATTAGCAATTTTACAACTAAGCTGGGAAAGAGTAATTTGACAATGTAATCTTATGTTGTCTTTCATACTAGCATATTCATTGCTTGTGGCTTGTGCTACGACTAGGATAGTCCAAACAGGCAGAATCTTTGAGACAAGAAATGTGTATAATTGGGATATTCCTGCAGAAGCTAAGAACTCATAACCGGGATGAGGCTTCTGAAACTGAACCAAGTGAAAGCAGACTTCAATTGGTGTGTAAGGCTACCTTCACTTGTTCATCCTAACATTAAGACAAGAGGACATGGCCATTTCCGATTATCTTGCTAGTAATTAGAAGTTTCTGTATGTGTAAATCATATAGATTGAAAGGCATCTGACATCAAATGACATAGCATCTTCTTGAAGGAATTTCACAGCAGAGGTAATGCGGACATCAAATCCTAAATTTTTTTTATTGCATTCAATAAAGTGCATTCATAATGTACATTGTAATCATGCAATAACCTCCTATTTGAATTATAGTTTGCGAGCAAGATGGCATAACCACATAGCCAATTATATCTTAATCCAATATAACAAAAATGCAGAAACTGAAGCATTAGGATTATATATGTAGGATCAAAGTAAAACCACATGGAAATTTTAATCATGACAGGCAAACAGCTTCTGAAGTAATCAATAAGTCGGTGAAATTGAAGTTGTTAATCATAATGAACGCAAAGGAATTTCAGTCTAACTCATATGATGATTCATCTACCAGAAATCTGTGTCATTTGATGGCTACAAACAGCAATACTAAATGAAGAAGTCAATAATATACAACTTCATCTATTAAAAGTAAGAGAAAAATGAAACTTACACTAAATGCCTCTCTTGTTGCCACCAATAGGAAAACAACGGTGATGAATTTTACCAAGTACACTCAATAGAGGTGTAGAAGAAACATAGTCCAGATCATCATCTTGTGGTACTAAATTCATGGAAAAACTCAGAATGTTAGAGGTTTAATACATTGTTAATATTTTACATTAATGAAATTAGAGATGTCAAACTTACCATGACTGAGGACGAACTTCACAATGACCGGCATAAGTAGCCCCATAGCAACAGCAAAGACTAGTACAAGGAGGTAAAAGACATAATGTTTCCCGACATTCACCGTACCCATCGTGGCTCTTCTAAGATAGTTTAACCTTGCATCAAAAGACTCAGGAATTTTCACTGACAGGGGACTTGTTGCTTGTACCAAACTAGATTGATAGGACTTGTTGAATACTGTCAATTTTTCCTCATATTCCAGCTGCCGACTGCTTAGATGACGGCAATCCCTCTCTTTCATAATCAGCTTGATTAATGCCATGGTGAGAGGAAGTGGGCAAGCGCAAAAGAACACAGCGGAGAGTAAGTATGAGGCTCTTGTAATGTCGTGACATGTTAAGATACTAACCACAACGCCGCCCCACGCTATCTCATAGATAGCAAGCACATTTGTAGTTAAATCCGAGATGATGCTCATAACTTCTGTTCGGAGAACACGCCTTTCCCTCACTAATCCATCACCAGTCGAACAAATTGGTCCATCATCATCTTAGGTAAAAAGCGTGGGTGGACATCCGTTGCTGTCACAGAAACACAAACAGTGGTGTTATCATAAGGAGTAAATTTGCAGAAACCAGAATAATTCACTGAACAAAAACGTCACCAATTAAATTTGCATCTGACGCTGAAATCGAGAACCAAACTGTATACAATACACAGGGCAGCCTCATCACTGCTTAATATAGAAAGAAATTTGCGCACTAATTACTGTATAACCCAGGAGATTATGAAACAACAAAATTATCAACATCTTATACAGTTATACTGTCATTTGAAGCTAAAATCTGAATTATTCAAGAACGCTCATGAAACTAATCCTTCAAACCTGGTGCAGCTGGACGCGGAAAGGGTTGAAGAACGAAGGCGAGAAACCGCTTCACTGCACTGACACTCTGCCTAGTAGCTGGCCCATCAATTGCTTCGCCCACGTGAATTGAAATTTCGCTTGATAACCCATCATCAGCCTTTTCCACCACAATTTTGCTTGAAGTTGATGACCCATCAGCGTTTCCCTCTACAATTCCTGGTTGTGGATCGCTAGTAGTAGTTGGGTGGGGGAGCGGGCCGGATGATGGGGTGGTTGTGGGACTAGTGAGGCGTACGATTCCGACGTCATTCCTTCATCCGTCGTTGGTTCCTTTTTCTGCACCACCAGAAGAGAATCAAATGAGAAGAACCCACGATTAGATTTCAAAATCCCATCAAACTACATTAAAAAAAAAACCAACAACAGAAAAGAGAGAGATCTTACCGAGAATATGTTGCGGAAGAAGTTCGTACAGCCGGACATTGATCGGAGAACAGTGAAGGAGAGAGGGGGTGGGTTTATGGAGGGTTTAAGTTTTGTCGCTTTATACAAATGTGTTGGAATTTTGCTACTGTTTTCACACCACCTAAACCATCCGTACACACACTCACACACTAGATATGTTTGTTATGGAAAAAAAAAATAAAAATTAGGCGTAGTGTAATTAAGACTGATTTGTGAAGTTCTGGTATCCAGGTAAATGATTTTGTGTAACGATAACCAAAGTTCCAGTACCATTGTACATTTTACTATGGTTATTTGTATATTTTACGGTGATGGTTTTGGTTGCAAAATAGTACCTTATGTGGGCTATTTTGGTCCATCTGTTACATGGGCCCCACAAGAATTCCTAATACTAATTCAATTTTTTTTCTTTCCCTGAGTTTTGGCGGGAAAACATAACTAGTGTTGTATAGCCTAGGAAGTAAGTTAACTTTGGATGTGTAGCCTATGTACTGTATTTTTATTATTTTTTTCTTTTTTGCTTGGTTTTTATTGTTTTTTTGCTAATAAATAAATGCCAGGTGTTCCGGGTGAGCACTTTCAATATTCAAATATAGACTAGTCTCCACCTAACGATCTGAGAATGGACACTCAAACTTACCCTCCCTAAAAAAAAAAGTTTAAAGTTGAATTTTAATATTTATACTAATTTTAGTATAAAATTAAAAACTCAATAATAGATTTTTTTTTTTTTTTGGGGGAACAACGACGGAGAATTCAATAATAGACTCAATCTCCGTATCACTTGAATTAACAAGTGCGTTTTACCGTTGTCTTGTCATACAATGCACTCGGGTGACACTGAAAACCCAATAGCGTTATGTCAGTCTTGATGTTCATACAATGTCACTATAATAAGCATACAAAATGAATCAAAGATACATTAGAGGATCCTCATTCCTCAGGTGAAAGCAAAAATTGAATCAACATTATTCTTCTCTGTTCTCAATCATTATGAATTGGTGCTTCTAAAGTTCCAACTTTGAATTCATGTGGATAAGCCATTTGATCAACTGCACGTAAATCAATTTAACACTAGGAAAACGTTGGTACGTTCATCGAATTGGACCAACAATGACTCGTGGACATTATTGATCGATTTATGAAGTCGAAATTTGGGGACGCAAGAATTTGTGCTGATTTCCTTTGCTTAGACGACGGATACCATACTTTAGAGGCTTCGTGCACTAATACTACCCAATTTAAATTTTCTACTTGCTAGTTGAATTGAAATTAAATTTAACTAATTTACAAAGCGAGATTGAATTTTACGACTAATCCATGCCCATAAATAAACGTAATTTTGAAGCCTACTTTCTGACATCATAGACCGCAATCAATCCAAGACACGCACGTCACACGCCCTGGATTTGCCACCATTAAATCTTATTAGAGAGCTAACTCATAATGTAATGAGTGTCTGACATATTAGTGTATAATTTAGAAGCTATACTACGGACTTTTTATTGGATTATTTATAATACACACAATGGCGGAGCCAGAAAATCGAGATAGGGGGTGCAAAATTTAGCCAAAAACCTGCTAATGAGTTAAGAAATTAATATAGGGAGTGCGAAAATCTATTAAAAATTTAAGACATCACCACTAATTACATACCCTTTTGCACAGCAAAAAGATAACAATGATAAGTGAATAACTATAACAAGAGCTAATAAAACTTTTATATAGGATCATTATTTTTGGAACGCACGAACCCATATTTTTGGTCTTCATTCTGAACGATGATAGCCGTTTTTGTGAAAGATTCGGGAAATACGCTTGGGAGCTGTCGTTATCTGCCCGACTGCTTGACTACTCGGTACAAATGTCTTCATATTTCACAAATTTGTTATCTTCCGTTGACTCGAGTCTAAAACCTTTGTTCCGAATCGGCAATTTCGATGTTACTACTTCACAAATATAAATACATCCTCTCCGAGCCCAAAAGCTTACATAACAAACAGTAGATTTTGCGAATTTGGAGACTTGGGAAAAGGAAGCGAAAAAAAAAAAAGATATGGAGATTGGTCAACAACAACAATCAGGTAGTCAAGATATTCAACAGGGTTCAGTTGCTGATGATTATTCCGACATTACCCTAAGGTTGCTTGATTTGTCCGACGTCGACGACTTCATGGAATGGTTTACCGATGAAAAGGTGGCTAAGTTTTGCTCGTGGGATTGTTTCCCTTCCAGGGAGGCAGCCATCAGCTATGTAGCTAAAAATCTGATCCCTCGTCCATGGAATAGAGCCATTTGCCTGAAGGGCAAGCCGATTGGGTACATTTCTGTCTCGCCATGCCGGGGAAATGATCGTTGCCGGGCCGAAATTGGATACGTGTTGGGATCCAAATATTGGGGCAAAGGGATTACGACCAAGGCTGTGAAAATGGTGACTTCCTCTGTGTTTCTGGAGTGGCCTCATCTGGAGAGGCTGGAAGCTGTGGTGGATGTGGAGAATATTGGGTCGCAGAGGGTGTTAGAAAAGGCCGGTTTTACTCGTGAAGGTGTTCTTAGGAAGTATTATCTTCTTAAAGGAAAAGTACCAAGAGACATGGTTATGTTCAGCATTCTTTCAACTGATCCTCAGGTGAACTACTTCATTTGCGATTGAGAAATCTTCAGGGAACAAGAAAAACAAAGATAGGATTTATGTTCTAGAGTAGTGATGCAATCTGTTGAAGATTGAATGATGGCACAAATGTATCACTTGATGCTCTAGATTGTGAAAATTGTGCTGCTTTGTAGTTTTGTGTTCGCTTTAATGTTTAGTTTCTTTTTGGTGTGTACCAATTCTAGTGTTCTATGAATTGCATCTTATAATGTGTTGGATCCAATGTCTGGAAATGAGCATATCTATTGAAGCTAAAAGAACACACACACACACAAAAAAAAAGGTAGAATTAGGATCATTTCCATTACTACTTAGTTACTACTACTACTACTAAAATGGTCGTTAATTCCAGTCAATATGAACATTTTTCTCTACAAGATAGTTCTAAACACCACCATCTTCCTCAACATTTACCAACCGGAGTAAGATTAATCCCAAGAACCATTCTTTTTTTTTTCCTGGAAAACCATAAAAAAGCTTGTAAAATCTCATCAGTCATCATCACCAATCACCTAATGCTCCAAAGCCCAGATCAGTATCCAAAGACACAAAAATGTCATCTTCTCCTGCACAAAACTGCAACCCAGATCCTTCAACAATTTCTTTCCCTTCAACTAAACCAGGATGATTCCACTTTGGCCTAATCCCTTTTCCCATCACTTTCTTCTTCCCCATAGCTGCCTGTTTCTTCTTCTTCTTCTTCCTTACCATTTCATTAACATGACCTATTTTCTTAATTTCCTCACCTCCCTTTTCACCATCATCACCATCATCACTAAGATCAATCACAACATGGGACTTTCTAGCCTTCCTTTTCAGCCCTGCACCTTGTCTTTTTCTGTCAATCAAACCCGTGTCCGAAACCGAACCAGAATCCGAACCCATTGAAGCAAACGCATCCCACCATTTCCAACCTTGATCTTCATCGGTTTCCTTATGATTAGTACGAAGCGGTATGAACCCAGCACATGCATACTTTCCCCTTTCCACAACCTCCGGCCTGGGCGCCGCCGACGCCGCCACAGCCGCCGCCGCAAAGGGCCTTCTGCAATTCGGGTTAGAACACCGAATAGCACAGTCCAGAAACCCGTTCTCGTACTCGTACATGAAGTAACAGTAAGGACACACCGTCCAAAAGGTCCCGCCTGAACCCTTCCCGGAATCTTCTGTTCGGGTTCTCAAATCTCTGTCAAACTGGGCTTTCGAATCCGGGTCGCCTAAAACCTCCCCTGCTTTAAGAACCCATTCACGAGCCTCGGCGGCAAATGGGTTAGGGTTTTGCTCAGGGTTTACAATCCCGTACAGGAGCCCGAAATTGGATCGAATAGCGTTGAGATCTCGACTGAAACGGGGGAGGTTGAGAACGGAATACCAGTCCGGGTCCGACAGTTGGGTTTGGGTCGGTGAGGGAGGACAAACGGAAAGAATGGCAGCTATAGCGAGAAGCTGGGCGGGACCTGGATGTTTCGGGTTAATTTCTAGGGCCTTGGTGGCGTATTTCCGGCACTCTTCGAAATTCCGGTGGGAGAGGAAGGATTTGGCGGATTTCAGCAGTGAGTCCATGTCAGTTCCGAACGGGTGGGGTTGATATTTGCTTGCCATTTGTCGGGTCGTTCTGAAGAGAGAGGCTTCACTGTAATGGCGTTGCTGTGTAATAATTATAATGCAACTGCTACCGAAATATTTATGTGTCCATTTTAATTGAATATAAGAGCAAATGCCCCCATTGCCCAAAAAAAAAAAAAAAAACTAAATATATGTCATTTACGGGGAAAAAAGAAGTGGATTATTTCGTTGTAACCTGCATCCAAATATAGAGGATAAAAAGAATAAAATGCATATGTTTTTTTTTGGATGAAAATTGATATTTTTCCATTCCATGTGAAACAAAGTAAATCATCTCTCAGTCTCATGATTCGAACTTTACAAAAGATTCTACTAATGTTATAAGGTAAAACAACAAAATATACAATAAGCAAGTGGAATCTTCAAATAAACTCTGGGGAGATAATCATTTTAGCACACCAACCTCTATTTTTTTAGGTTCCTTTTGATTTCTAAAATGCATATGTTGGGGATAAAAAATATTAAAATAATTTTGTTTATTATTAAGCACTTCGAGGGAAGGACAAAAAGAATATCAAAATCGAAATTGTTTAGGACATATAGGTCATATACATTGTGTGTAACAAAATATTGAGAACAAGGCACTTCAATGGGGGAAAAAAAAAAATCTTTGATTTGTGAAAACAATAGAATAATCTTGCATTGTAACTTTGTGTTTGAGAAAATAGAAGAAGAAACTACATTAGAAGATTCAAAAGTCTTGCTTTTGAAAAGGAAATTCAATACTTACATTGAAATCACAAGGTACAAGTGACTTGTTCTTACTCAATCATAAATTTCAATCAATAATACTTCAATCAAAATGCGTCCGCTGATCAGCGCGAAGTCATTAGTCATTAGAATAAAATGAGTGATCTATGTTTGATTCTCATTATGAAGAAGAGCAAAATTATTTACACAATTATAAATGTAAACTCAACGTAATTGTGTTTTCTTTTATATTTTTTTTTAGATAATAAATACTCGATTTAAGTAAGTAACGATATTTGATCAATTTAGTTATGCCTTAAAGTTGGATTCAAACATCGACATGTACTTATGCGCATTCTGTGATGATAAAAATACTTGTTGGTATTTCGGAGAGTTTTACGTATTCGTATTGAACGAGAGTTAATAATCTAAATGTGATATGTGTTCGCTTAGAATTATCTCGTGGTTAAAAGAATAATTTTTGAATTGGAGACGGGAAGGCGTGCTTTCGTTACTGGTATTATATTCTGGTAAAGACTCTTTTGACTTTTGACTTGAGTTGGTAGTATATAAGGAGAAGAAACACAGTCCGACGACGCCGTAAAACACAACCTGGGAGAGATGGATCCACTCACCGCTCTCCGGCAATACACCATCGACAACAACCTCGACAAAATCACTCGTTCCGGCAACGAATTCCGTTTCGGCGACGATTACCTCTTTCCGGCAACGGCGGAAACGGCCTACCGCTCCAAGAGTGGACAACATTACACCCTAGAATCCCTAGTACACTTCGTCACCAACCAACACCTCCGGCACGCGGAATACTTCGCCAATGCTCGTCAACTTGCCATTTCCGGCGTCACCTTGCCGGACCGGAAAGAGCTCCTCGATTACCTCACCGGGAGAATCGAGTCCTCCAGTTCCATTGACGTTTCCGCTAAGGTTGTTTACAATACTCTCCGGGACTTGAACGCCGCTCCTCCCGGCGAAGCTGACGGGGAAGGTCAAATTTACGCGAACGATGAGAAAGAAATTGATCCGATGGTGAACCCAGTCAAGTGGATCAAGTCCATGGAGAGGCCTTTGAAGGATAAGGAGCAAATTTTGTGCTGTAAGAATCGTGACTTTTATAGTGTTCTGACGGCGGCAACGAAGAGGGACGAGGAGCGGCAGAGAGCTGAGGCTTTGCAGAGGAAGGATAATTTAGTAGCTAAGAGCAGGATTGAAAGGGGCGCGGAGGATGTGGGCCTAGGGTTAGGTTTTGATGGAGCTCAGAAGACGAAATTGCATCTCAAAGGGAGCAAAATTGGGGAAGGGGTTCCGATTATTTTGGTGCCCAGTGCATTTTCTACATTGATTACTATGTATAATGTGAAGGATTTTTTGGAGGACGGGGTGTTCGTTCCTACTGATGTGAAGGTGAATCAGAAGGTTGTGAAGTCGGATTGTGTGACTGTGCAGAACAAATTTAGCAGGGATCGGGCGGTTACTGCTTACGAGGTTAGGGATAAGCCGTCTGCTTTGAAGCCTGAGGATTGGGATCGTGTGGTAGCTGTTTTCGTGTTGGGGAAGGAGTGGCAGTTCAAAGACTGGCCTTTCAAGGATCATGTGGAGATTTTCAATAAAAGTGAGTTGAGATTCATTTACTTATTCAATGGTTTTTTTATATGTTTTATTGAATCAAGTGTTTAATATATTTTTGGATTGTTGTTGTCTTGGTAGAACTGAGTAAAGATGACTGCTATAGACTATGGAATGCAGATTTTGTCATAATGATGTTGTTATATTTTGGCAGTGTTCTTTGATAACTTTTGATATGTAATTGTTTTAACTGAGGATTCTGACTACCGAATTCTGTTGCTTTGCCTCCTACAGTTCTTGGATTTTACTTGAGATTTGAGGATGATAGTGTGGAGTCTGCGAAAGTTGTGAAGCAGTGGAATGTGAAGATCATATCGGTGAGGATTTTATGGTTCAATTACTGCTTCATCCATGATTACTGGAAAAACAGCCGCATTCTTGGTTGTGAACTACCTTTTTTTTGAACCATCGGCTAAAGAATGATTAGTGTGTCGGTATATGAACCTGAATTAATTTTAACATTTCAGATTAGCAAGAACAAACGTCACCAAGATAGAGCTGCTGCACTTGAAGTTTGGGACAGGCTGGAAGAATTTATACGATCTCGATCACGCTGAGGTGTGGAAATGGAGTATTTTATCCTAGTTCTCATAGTTGGCCTTTTACTTACCTTCGCTGTTAATCCTATTTCTGGCTCTGATTTGGAGAAGTTGAGAAGCCTCACCCTGTTTTATTATATAGCTTAACTAAATGGATGCCAGTTTATGGCCATGGGGACTTCTTTACTGGTTAAGCTATGAAACAACTGCTTTGTTTTGTATGTCTTGCTTCTGAAAAGTAACGAGCTCTTGAATAAGCTAAACTTAATGTCTATTTTAGTTGCCAAGCCGTTGGGAAAAGTTTGTACATCTATCTTCTTTCTCCATTCTCCTTGCAGTATGAATTTGTTTTCTGATGGAACTTCTGGTTTCAATTTTGTCTTCAAAAGTTTAGTTGTCGGGTTGTTCAAGGGCAAAAAATGTTGATATGATAGGGTGTTGATTTGGATGTTGGCAGATCTATTGTCTATGGAATTAAGTCAACCTTGTGGATCGACTGCATGCTTTTTTTTTTATGATTGAAAGGGTGCAAGAAGATGTGGATTGTGCAATATGCGTCACAAGGCCAGGGTAATTGTTCTTGTGCATTTAGTGAGACCGTATGACTTCTGAAATGTGCTGGTGCAGAACGTGAAGGGGGATATTAGCTTCTCAACTGTAGAACAATTTTCGAAACTGGAAATGGAAATCCCATTCGATGTTTCTGGGCAATATTATTAGTTTGTTGTGTTATCTGAAGCTTGTCTTTCGTTTTTCTGATTTTTCCTTTGTATCTCCTCTTCTTCATCTATGCCGTGTAAAAAATTCTGGGCAATTTCGAAGTTTAGCTCTTTGAATGCAATCAGCTGGCTGTTACTTGATCTTCTTTTATATGAGCTAATTTGCAGATTGCCCCTTTTGACATCTAACTGAAAGTGAGGCCATTTCATGGAGTCTTGTTTATTACTACTTTTTATAGCCTTTTGACAAAAGGCAATAGGTGTATGTTATAGTTCATGTTCCGTTTCGATCATTCTTGTTAGGTTTGCATAATGTGTAAACAACAGTCTACACGTTACAGAGTTGAAGCATATATAAAAAAAAGATCATCTCTTTTATTTATGCATAAATGTTGGAACACAATCTAAATACAAAACCATGTGCGACCCATGAAGCAGGTCAGGTAAAAAGAATAGCTCAAAGATGGACAAATCAACTCTGTAAGGAACCTGAACAATCTCAACCTAAACACAGCTAAACTGAAGCAGAAAATAGCAGTAGCAGCAATATGAATTCGATCTATGATGCTCATTGGAGACCTCAGAAGGTTGAAGCATATGATGCAACGAACAGAAGGCAGAACAAAACAGGGGCTGCTAATTTGATAGAAGTAGCATCTGAGGAGCCATTATTTGTTGATGGTACTGCATCACTGCCACGTCCTGGAAGACATCGATTGTAAGCACAACTGACGAGTTACATGAGTATATATGGAGATCTTGTTTCCTTTATTCATACTATAAAACGGAGCCATACCTGATGGAACCGTGCTGGGAGTACCGGGAGCTGCACCAGGAGATGATGCAGGAGATCCACCTGCATAAAATTGAAAACAGAAGTTAGCAGCGGTCCAAACATGCACAATCTCAACATTTTTTTTCCAAGGATTTGCCAAAAGTTTATGATTCAGCTATCAAGTTTACCACTGCTTTTGCACTGGCTGGCTCCTGGAGTTTGAACATTGCAGGCTTTTGGTAAAGCCAGGGCCTGAGTCTGATTAATGTTGATCCCAAGGGAAGATCCACCATTAAGAACCTGACACAAGCATTGCGGCTGGGAGCGAACGACGGTTTCAAGCTGAGTACAGCAACCTGAAGCTGGAGTTGTGGAGTTCCCCTGAATGTAGCTCAGACAGGGGGACATGCTGATTATCACCTGAGTACAATCAGTATTAGACTGAGCATTTGCTCCTGCCAAGATCATGGAAACTACAAAAAGGGCTAATCCCATTTCCATTCTTTGATTTGCCATTGAGAATTGATCAAATCTGAAAGAAGGAAACTTGACAGAAAGCTGTAAAAATCTGATATTGAATTGATGATACTACAAAATCTGCTGTGGTGAAGAGAAGTGTATGGATGTAAGAGGGTTTATAAAGGTGGCTAGGACAAATAGTCAAAACAATAGAATAAGAATATGTAGTTAACCAAACTTTCCTACTCTTTTACATTAATCTGGGATTTTGAACCACTATGAACAGGACACGAGCCCTACAAGTTCTGTTTGGACATTGAAAAAGAGGCAAAATTCAGAGGTTTGAATTGGACTTTTGTGTGAGTTAAGATTAAAAGAAATGGTTAGTTATACCGGTGAGTCGGTGATTGAATCACATTATTTGCCTTAATTTTCAATCTTTTATTGGGGTAAGTAGTAACCTAATTCCTAAAAACATCAAGCAGTTCAAATGTTTTGGAGCTTGTTTATGTCATCATCTGAGAAAGTTCAAGGAATTTCCATCAACGTGTCCCTCAACAAACAAGATTAAACTGGATGTAATTTATGCTTAGGTAATAGGTATGTTTTTGAATATATGTAACAAATAAATGAATCTTATTTCACACGGTTAAGACATATGATAAATTCGATAAAAATCCTGAATTTTATAGGACGACTTATCCCTCTTTTATTTCCCTCTAAAAAACATAAAACAGGTGGAACAATATCTTTGTTCTAGACTCCTAGTCACCGAGTACACGCAGAGTTTTCATCTCCCCCATTTATTGTGGAAAGAAAGACAAATGGACAGGAGTTTTTTTTCTATAATTTTTTTTTATTGCATAGTGTCCATCATCGGTAACACTGACTAATTTCCCTTGATCATAGTAGACATTTCGATAGGTGAGAGAACTAGGCATAAGATTTAAGGTTGCTCCACTCCAATGGTGAGGTCTAACCCTCGATCCATGTAAACTGGAGCAGTTTTTACCATTTTACCACAACCCTTTTGGTTAAATGGACATGAGTATGAAACGAAGGAAGAAATGGTTGGTGAATTTGCAGAATGAGCTACCAAAAGGCCCAAAAACGAACTATACACCAGTGTCACTTGTGGGCTATCTGTTTTTGACAAATTATTAGGCTGTTATCAGATTTATTTGGTCTATTCCAAGGAGTCTCGCAGATCATATTTTTGCTGACAAAAATGATGGCTCATCTCAACTCGTGCAAATACCAAATTATAATGTTACGCTCTAAATTCCAAGAAGAAAAATTGTTTGGAAACCGTTCTGGGCCTTCTTCGTTCTTGTGATAATTTTGAACTTCGTTGTACAAATATTCTTATGTGTCCACCGTCGTCATTAACAATAGTTTTTAATACTTTGTTGATTATATGTATATACATATAAAGGAGTATTAAATTGTTTAGGAAAACAGTTGTTTTGGAAATATACTTTAATTTTTATTGGCTCTAACCTAAATGAACTTAAGCATAATAACCAGAGGAGGAAAAGGAAAGAAAAAATGGACAAATAGTAGAGTGTCACGGCCCTATTGTTTCCACAAGATCATTGATATTTTTCACGAGCTACTTCGAGACGGGCAATACTCACCGGAAAATTCAACATTGACCGAATCTATAGAATTATTGATAGAAAATTAGAACATTCATACAAACGTTATCGAGTAACTCTTATCCGTTCCTGTTTATAAAACACAAATGTAAAATTTGCTCTATAAATACGAAAGCAATTAATGTAGCGTTGAACAAACAACAAAAGGGCTTGTTTTTCCGATTTCATCACCATGACAGCGGGTCCAGACCAAGCTCATTATCTCATCATTTTCCATCTTCGTGTAAGTTCAATTCTGTCTTCGTGCTTTCCTTCATGATTCTGTAAATATTAAGTATGGAGATTCTGGTTGAATTTATGATCTGCTCAGCAGCTTATTACTTAGTGCATATATCTTTA
Organism: Oldenlandia corymbosa var. corymbosa; assembly: GCA_949775105.1. NCBI lineage: Eukaryota > Viridiplantae > Streptophyta > Magnoliopsida > Gentianales > Rubiaceae > Oldenlandia > Oldenlandia corymbosa. The sequence goes on along the minus strand of OX459126.1, from coordinate 14,324,554 downwards.
GCTGGACCAATAAGAGAAGCTGGAGAATTAATTCATTCCCTCCAATTGTGTACTTCATGACTTCATAAAGCAGATATTGGGAAATTAAAGCTTAGACTAGTAGTTGTAGTATGTCAGGCATACTAGCTAATTGAGATTGAAAGAAGCAACATGCATGGTCTTGGAAGTTACATCCGGTTATTCTGAACTGGCTAATCTGAATTCAAATCGAATAGAACTTTTAAAAGATAAAATTAGATGCGATTTTTTAGGTATACATTTTACTTACATTTTTAGTTCAACTACTTAACTAAAAATTTACGAGCTGGCATTTGCGCCAATTGTGAGTGACTTTTGTAATTGATGATCTAACAAAAGGAGTAAGCGGACTTAGAGACTATTTTCTGTCATATATTTATTTTTAAATCATCATAGACATGTATAATATAGTCCGGCCCATACAATTATAATAAGTTTAAGAAAATGATTATTACGTACAATCCATAGACTAAATAAGATTATTGTATATATTGAAAATCAAGTATAAATTGGTACATAAAAGTACAATAATCGGCTCACATCACAAGTACAAAAGTGGACTCAAAAATCGTAATTTCAAAATCAATAATAAGAAAACACACTCGGGGAAGTATGAAATCAAGCTAATTAACTAGTATACTCTCCCTGTCCATAGAGAAGAAATCGGTCAATCATTTTTAGAACCGAGAGAGTATAACTTATATTTCGGTTGACACATAAATGTATGGAAAACTCAGATGAAGTTGAATTTTGAAACACACGACGAAACGAACAACACAAGGAAGCCAACAACTTGAAGGTAAATCATGTTGCTGTTTGTAACCCTAGTCGATGATGAATCACTTCCTGGAGTTGCCTTTGATCCTGCATGCACGAATTTACAAATAAAAACATTATTTCACAATAGATCGATCCAGTAATCGGATTAAGACACATAAAATTTTTTGTTCCCAAATGATCAACTATATACATACACCCTATAATGTTCATATATTACTTTTGTTGTAGCTTGTGATGTTCATGGAGTTTTCCACTTGATATGTTACTCAAAACCCCAAAAAAATAAAAAAATAAAAAAATAAAGTTCAAATCATCTAACTTTCTCCGTTGCATAGCGTACCTGGCATTGATGGACCTTCTGCATCCGGTCCTGGTGCAGGTGCAACTCCACCTATAGAACCCCATATGTCATCAATCAGTTAAGAAATGTAAACAAAAGGTTTTTTTTTTTTTTTTTAAATTATAAATGTAATCTTGATTAGAAATCTGCAAAAGTATTGTGTCGAAAACCTAAAACGTGTCTTGCAAAATGTAAAAATGAAACAAAATTGAGCAATTATTCCTAACTTCTATCCAAAAATAATAATGTAATTTCTCAAACAAGTATTTCTCATGTTTCAAAATTATTGTCCAATTTATTTATTTTTAATTTAATCTGTACTAAAAATAAAAATCCAAACAAGATAATAATTTTGGGACGAGAGAGTGTATTTTAAGACTTGATAAATTACCTTTGCATCTACTAACTGGAGGTGTTTGAACTTTGCATGCAGCAGGAAGTGCTAGGGCACGAGTAACATTAATAGTGATCCCAAATTGAGAACCACCATCAAGCACTTGGCACAGGCATCTAGGGTTTGTTTTAATAACGTTCTCGAGAGCCGAACAGCAAGAACCTGACGGAGTTTGAGTTGATCCTTGGATGTAGTTCAAGCATGAAGACATGGTGACAATCGTGCTAGTGCAATCCGACTGAGACATAGCACCATTCGAAAGCACGGTCATTAAGACCAACACTAGGCTTATCTTGACAACACCTTTTGAAGCCATTTGAATAGCTATGAAATCAAATCAAATTGTCTGTGTAGTGTTGATCAAATCTTTGAATTGTTTACAAAGAATTTGATCAATAGTTTTTGGTGTGGTGTTGTATGGGTTTTGTGAAGGAAGAAGGGTATTTATAGTCTCAAAAGGTTGAGAATTCTCTAGGCTTATGGGTTTGTAATCAATGTTATTAATAAAATTTTAATTGGGAGGAGGGGAAGGGCTTGGAATATTTAGGTAAACTAATAAGGCTGCTTATTGATGTTGTGTTAACACTTGTTTAACTAAGTCAGCTGTACTAATCTGCATGTTGTGATGGTTGAAAAATCTAGCATCTCTTATTTGCTTTGACGCGGAATATATCTATTCTCTTCGTCCCAAAATGAGACTTTCAAAATGAGAGTATCTTATTTTAAAAAACTGCCCCTCCTAATTTAGTTTTAACTTTCACATTATATTTAGATGCTGGTCACCTACCTCGGAATTGGCTTCACAATGAACTAAATGTCGTTAATCATCTTTGATACACTAACTTCAAATTGTTGATTCAACAACATTAAGAGAAAAAAGCTAGATGATAAGGGGTGTGATTCCATGTCACCTCTATGGGATCTCTTAACTTCGTTATGAATGCCATTCAAATAATTCTCTCTTTAACTTCACTTTTTTCAGTCCAATTAATCAAGAACAAATAGATGTATGACTCGGTCAAAATTGTTTTTCTCTGTCTAAATCGAGCACATTACTCATGTCGGAAGTTATTCTCGTCCAGAAATATCGATTCGAAAGATGTTTTTGAGGGATCTGTTTTAACCTATGTACGCTCGTCATGACTTGTACCTAGCTAATATTATGATTTTGACTAACTGATTCAAAGTTCATTGTTTAGAACGAAAATGAATTTAGGATGATTGTGTTGAAATATTTTGATAATGACGAACAAGAATAAATTAATTAGAACACCAATGTAAGAAACTAGTTAAAAAGATATCATTTCCTTTTCCTTTTCTGAAAATGATTAATAGTGTAATTTCTTACTTACTCTCTTAAGGCTGTAACTTGTTAAAAACAGGAGGCTTTAACCTTATCGTAATTTGGGAAGATTTATCAAACTCTTGAGTTCTTAGTCTCACAATTACGTAGGCTTGTTCTAAGGTGTACAAGTTGTTCACAGGTATTTATGACATGCTTACCTAAGATGATTTTTACAAAGTCATGCCAAAAATTCATTAATTAAAGTGTATGGAAAGCAACAAGCCGAAATTACAATGAATCTTATGATGTAATGTACGCCTTAATTATTTGACACATTCTGAATGCCAAACTACAACCTTTACATACGAGGATCTAGTACGTACGTATACCTTCTTCTAGATTAAGGATACATTACAAGCCTGCTTAGCGCCTATGTACGTATCTAATCATGCTTAATTTATTTTTCCACAGAATTAAATCACGGTTCAATCTGGGTTGGAGTGTTATAAACCTGTTGTGTTAATTACGTTATTTATGTGTGATTTTTTGCTATATAAACGTGGTAATTAAAAGTACTAATCAGATCAAATGATCATGTTTGTTCGAATTGTAAATGTAAGTAAGGTTTGTATAAGAAATTATTATCTTCTTATGTTGGTGCCATTAGAATGAATTCCTCAATGGCGTGAAATTGAGTCGTCTCGGAAAGAAGTCAAACAATACATTATTCATGTGCCAGAAGTGGCCAAATGTGTTACCTACCGTCCACTTAAATTTCCATCATTTCTTGTACCAAAAAAAAATAATAATAATAAATAAAAAATTCCATCATTTCAACTTGCAAGTTGGGTTTTAGTTTGTTATTTATTTCGATATTAATACAAGACTCAGTCTCTCTCTTTCTTTATGGATCGAACTGTTGAACGTCCTTATTTTTTCATTTGAGCGCCCGCGAAAGACCAACACGCCCCTGAAAATGAAGGTAAGTTTTTTTTTTTCCGGAAAAAGGGGGGTGACGAGGGAGAAACGCGCCAACCGTTAATGGCTGGTGCTGGAGAAACACGCCATCCCCAAAGGGGATGGCGTGCAATAAGCTCGCCTCCCCTGTAAGGGGAGGCGAGGCAAGCCTTCGCCAATGGCGAAGGCGGTGGCGCCATATTCGGCGCCACCTCTCTCTCATGGTTGGCGAGCAAATGCTCGCCAATCACCGTGTTGGTGGCGCCCAAACGGGCGCCAGCCAATTTTTTTTTTTTTAAATTTTTTAATATATTTAATATTTATTAGTTTAAAAATTATTATTATTAGTTTAACAAATTTAATTAATTCATGTATTTATTTTATTTGAGTATTTGTTTTGTAGTTGAATATATGTTTAGAAAATTAGGGTTTATGCTAGATATTTAGAGAATGTTTTTTAATTACGTATACTGTTATATGTTAATTACGTAGTATGCTCGTAAGAAATACTTTGTTTCTTGTTAAATGGGTATTTAGGTTGTATGTTAATACGTATAGTTGTTAGGGATTAGGATATTTGTTAAAATAATGAGTTTTTATTAATAATATTTTTAGTTAGTTATTAGTATATATTAATTATCTTTAAAGTAAAAGATCATTATATCGGATTCTATAACAATGTTTACTCATATCAAATTAATCGTGGTTTAACAATGTTAGAGTTAACTTAAGTTATGATATAATTTGTTTTTAATGTGTGTGTGCAGAATAGTTTTGATCAGGGGGATGGAATCGATTATAGTGCGGCTTTTGCTACGATTTGAGACTTTCACAACGAACACGGAAGCTATTGAATATGCGAAGGGTATTGCGAACATCTACAATATGGTGTTAAGTATATCCTCGCATAAGGATAATAGTACTATACTCCTTTGTCATAAAGGGGGGCGGTACCAAGGTGAACAGGTGGATGAAAACGTGCGGGCCCGAGCCAATACAAAGACACAGATGACCGGATGCCAGTTTCGTGTTACTACTTACAAGATGTATGATAGGTGGGCAATCCGTGTATATCCAGGTCCGTGGGGAATGCACAACCATTCATTGAAAGATCCACCTCGAGTCAGGAGGTCATTGAGTACTGAAGTAAAAGAGCTTATTAAAGAGTACTCCAAAGCTGGGACTAAGGCAGTCCACATTTTACGGGCGATATGGACACAATTTCCCGATGAAAAGGTAACCGCTAAACAAGTCTACAACTACAAAAATTTTTTGCGTAAGGCGGGGTTTCCAATTCTAGATGACCTGGCTGCCATGGACGTAGTGGGAAAGGTGTTAGAGGTCGTAGAATAGCACAAATACATCATCTTCACGGAGTGCGATGAAGAGACACAGAGGTTATCCCACGTCTTTTTCGCACATCCGGATTCTTGTTATTGCGGACGTATCCTTGGGTTGTTTGTGTAGATTCCACATACAACACAAACAAATATAAACTGCCTCTTGTGGAGTTTGTTGGAATGACCCCTTGCAATCAGACATTCCTCATAGCATATGCCATTCTGAGTGATGAGACAGGGGACAGCTACCATTGGGCGCTGTGGCAGCTCCGTAACTTGTATGGCGAAGATATGCATCCGAGTGTCATCGTGACTGATCGGGAGCCTGGACTGATGAGGCCTCTTGATGATGTATTTCCATCTTCACATCACTTATTGTGTACGTGGCATGTTTACAGGGATGTTGAAAGAAATGTGAAAAGAATTTTGAATGGAAATGCTCATACAGCAAAAAGTTTCGCGTATAATGCCTTCAAAGCAGTGATCGAAGCTGAAACCAGGGACGTATACGAAGAAAGAGTGCAGTTTCTGGAGCATAATTGGATCCAATTTCAGGCCGTTCTACAGTATGTTAGGAACACATGGTTAGTGGTGGCGCACAAGTTTGTGCGTACATGGACCAACACTTATTTGCATTTTGGCAACACCACTACCTGTAGAGTGGAGAGCGCACACAAGTTGTTAAAGGAATGGCTCGTCATTCCAAATGTTTCTTTTGAAACGGTGTGGCACAGGGTTCACATGTTACTGGAGACACAGCTTACGCAAATAAGGTACAGGCCTGTTGATCCCTTTTTAGTTAATTTGTGTGTTTAGGTTGTTTAATTAATTTTTTTGAATTCTTGTACAGGGAGAAATTGCAAGAATCAAGGCAGAAAATAGGGAGGCAACACAACAAGTACCCTTTCTACCAATTAAGATGCAATGTTTCACACCACTGCTTGGATCTATTGAAAAATGAATTAGAAAGGATGCAACAACTCGGAGATGATGTATATTGGGAATGCAATCATTACCTGAAACAAACTCATTCCCTCCCTTGTGCATGTATACTTAAGCGTGTAATAGAGGCCAACGATATTTTAACTCCAAAATACTTACACCAATTTTGGAGCACACGTGACATCGGTGAGGTTACAGAGAAGGATGGTTCGGATGATGTTCCTCCTCACAGATTGTTGTTCAGCCAGTTAGTGGAAGAATTGAACGCTGCTGATGAGCCAATACAGCGCGAGATCACCAGATTGATGTACAGATGGTGACGTAAATTAAAATTGAAATTGCAAACAAACATAAGTGCATATTGTTCATAAGTACAGAATCATTTCATAATTGTACAGAATCATCATAAGTAGAATGTCATGGGGCCTGACTGTACCGGAAGATGACATCATCCAGGCGAGTATCCCACTTCTCACCTAGACCGACATCGAGCTTCTTCAAATCATCGATGCAACCTCGAGTCAACTTCTCCATCTCACGCATCCACTACAAATGTTAAATAAAACCAAATTAATCCCTTAATGATAGTACGTGTATTATTAAACAATGGGTATTTTTGTTACGATTGAACTTACGTATGTGGTGCGATTCTTCCCCAGGATGCGTGATGTAGACCGCACGGACTCGGCAGTAAAAATGGATGTGAATGGCTCTGTACAGTCGAGGTAATCTACACTGCTGTCCTACCTCGGTAGACGATACCGGCATACAATGACCGAGGCCGATGCACTCCGACTCCGAAATCTAACCCAACAGCTACATGTCTCGGCAATAGGACGCTCAACAAAATACTTGTGCGCATTTTTCCCGCGAAACCGAGTAACCGGTGTGAGCGGCGCACGAGGTATGTATCGCACATAACCGAGCTGGCGTAGCACTCTCTCCGGCATGTATGGCTCCCGGAAGTCGTGGTACATAATCCACCCACCGAAGATGGTCCTCGGATGTGCTGCGGCTGATCGCGACCAAATGGCTCCCATTCGACTCGCAAACATTAGCAACATTTATTATAGTGTAAAAAAATAAATACCCCTTACGCAATATACGGAAATGAAATATAAAGTGTACCTCTTGCTCAGTCATCGCGTCGAGCTGCGTACGAATCTGCTGGAGACGACTATGAATAGGCCTCGGCCCCTTATAGCTAACAGGGGTCCAGTCTCGGGCTCTGGGCCAACCAACAATACCTCGACGTCCTCGCCTCTTGGAGGGCTGGAAGCATGGAAAATACTCATATATCCATGCCTGGAGAAGGGTCATACAACCAGCCATCGTGGTACACCCCGCTCGACTAGCAATACCAAGCTGACGGTAGAGGAATGCTAGTGTACCGGATCCCCAAGAGTACTCTCCAATATTGTCAATACCTCCGTGCAGCTCAGTCATAAGCGAAGCACTGATCCTTCCCCCACTCCTGTCAAGGAAGAGTGTCGAGGCTAACAAGATCCACAACCAAGCTTGCACCTGAACAGCGGGGAGGACCCTACGACAACACTCCTCAATCAATATGTCGCTCACACCTCCGTGGCTCCATGCACGCTTTAACTCAGCCAACGACATCCCAAGCAATCCCGCGACCTGCATCTTCAAAATCTCACCTTCCGCAGGCTGACTCACCAACTGGCCAAACGTAGGATGTACATTTTTCACTTTTTTTAACTTTTTTTCTTTTTCTGCTCGATGTTCGGCATACAGATTGCGCGTAACTGCATGCCGATGTCCAGATCCCTAAGGAGGCGATATCCCATCCTACAACAGTTTCAAATTTTACACGTAACTTAGATTAATTAGTTTAATACAGTTTTATATTATTCAAATATGTAATTATAATATTATCTACTCTACATCTAAAGTGTTCAATTTATTAATAATATCTACATATTTATTTTTTCTTTTTTTAACCAAAAAAATAATAAATTTATCATTTATTATTTAATTTTAACCACAACTACATAAATATTTCTTATTAACCCTAATTATCTACTAACCTCCTATATTTTTTTAATTATAACTTATTTATTTAATTTTCCTATACTAAATATTTAATTTTTTAGCCTAATTACAATTAAATTGACTAATCCAATAAATATATTTTCTATAATTATATTAATTATAATAACTTTCATAATAATCTAATTTAATTTACAAACCGTTAAACTTCCTAAAAATACAATTGAATTCCTAAAAATACAAAAGTATTATAACTATTCTATTTACTGAAGATTAAACCTATACTAAATTAAAACTACAATTGAATTCCTAAATAAATTAAACTAATAAAAATAACTTATTAATTTCACTAATAACAAATAATTAAACTAAATTTCATAAGACAAATATTTACTAATAGTAACAATTAAATAACAATTAAATAATTAAATAATTAAATATAAATATAAATATAAATTAATTAACAAAAAAAAAAAACCGGCGGTAATGGTTTTTCTCGCTGTGCTCAACCGGCCTGGCGAGAATTTTCTTCGCCACCCCATCTTCCGGTGGCGAAGAAACCGGCACCTCCACTGCCCCGGCCGGCGAGGGAGAACCGCGCCGGGGCAAACAGAGCTGGCGCACAGATCTGCGCCAGCTCTGTAAGGATCGGCGCGGTTCTCCCTTGCCGGTCGGGGCAGTGGAGTTTTTTTTTTTTTTCAAAATATACTTTAACACAATTCAAATTCAAATTTACGTACCTTTAGTTTGCGTAACTCTTTTCGTAGCCGTTTAATTCGATCCGCCATTAAATTTAAGATTTTTAGGTATTTGGATTGAGAGAATTTGAAATGAAAGATTGATTTAGGAATTGAAAGAATGAAATTGAAACTCTTTATTTATAAATTCATGTAAAGGGCAAAATGGTCATTTGGTATTTATTTAGGGCGTTGAAGGGAAATTTTTAGGGCGTTTAGTAGCCTGCCAGTTCCATATATGGTTGCATTCTCGAGTTAAATATTCGCAAATATTTAATAAGTACATTTCAGGATGAAGCCAAGCGAAAAAGAAAAGGAGGAAAAAAAAAAAAACAACAGAGAGCAGGGAACAACAACGTAAGCTCAAGTGGACAAGTAGGGAACTATTTACCGTTCATAACATACGTCAGAATACAACATTAACATTGGGATAAATCCATGCATCTCAACTTGCTTTAGGAACACTAAAATAACGTACACATAATTAGTGTTCATACACATAATTAGGTCTCGTATAAAATAATAAAAAGATAATTGTTGTTGACGGGAAAGATTCTGAAAAAGTACGTACATATATATAAATATAAAAAATAAAAAATCTTAAAGTACTTTTGATTTAGGGATGCCAAATTTCTTTTTCAAAACAAAAGTGTCAGCGCATTTTCCAGTATACTAACTATACTTCAACACCATCGGATTTTCCGTCAGGTGCTAGTAGTAGAACAGCGGCATGAATATATTTTAACCATATATATATATATCATTTATTAAATAAGCGATCAACAGTATACTTCGACTTTGTTTCCATTTTCGTTTTTTAAATTTTAAAATGTATTGTAACATGTTATATCGCGTGTTATTGGAATTAATTTACGAAATCGTAGATTTACAATAGCATAATCCGGGTCAAATAGGAAGAACTAGAAGATTAATCCAATTCTGGCTTAAGCTCATCTTCCCATTTTCTGGCTGACCCATATCTTGCAAGAGAACCTTTAGGCTTTAGCAAAGAAAAACATCAACAATCTTAGGCACACGCAATGACACAATAGTAAGTAAACAATGAAAGAAATTAAAAACTTCCGTTTCTCAACGAGAATCTAAATCCGAACTTTTTTTTTTAATTTTAATTTTAAATATTACTCATCTGGTATTCGAAACTATTTGAACAATCTTATAATGGAATTAAATAGATTAATCTATCTCCATTGCAAGACGTGAAATTCAAAATAGGGTGATAGAGAGTCTCTCCAAATCACCAACAAACTTTAAGTTGTAAGGACCGAAATGGTAAATTACAAACTTTATTAGGTAACGTACTTATACCTTCTTCTAGATCGAGGATACGATCACTCAATACAAGCCTGCTTAGTTCATACGTATGTAACTAGTCATGCTAAATTTGTTTTACCAGGGATGAGGTGAAAAGTGACGGTTCAATATGAGGTTGACCTGTGGTAAACAAGTTGTGTTTCACTTAGAAACCATTATACAAGTAGTTAGACTAATACATGTGCGATGTCTGTAATTTATACTATCTCTGTAAAAAAAAAAACATTGAAGTTTTATATTTATATTAATTTTAGTTTAAATTTCAAATTTAATGTAATTTTCTTTTTCTAGGACATATGAAATATTATTGTGCAACATACTTTTCTTCCTTGTTGGTGGCCATTGGAATACGCAAAGGCTCAATGAGCGATGAGGTCAAAATGGGTGAAATTGTGACTAAGACAGCGGTCAAACGTTTCACGGGAGGCGTAGTATATATTTTATACTACCATCAAATTCATTTTTAAACATTACAAGTTGGCTTTTATTTAATTTAAATAATATTAGTATACGAAGAAGCAGTCTTCGTTTTTCTTTTTCTTTTTTTTTTGTGGGTTGCATTTTCGTTAAAATATACTCAGATACTTATTAAGTACAATTCCAGGTGAAGATAAAAGCGAGTTAAGTTCATGGTGTGACATGTACAACCCTTTTACATTGACAGTACTATATACACTTGTATTACGTACCCCGCAATACAAAAGATCGAGAGCACACATACAATATTGGCATTAATTTGGGATCTATCCGTGCATCTAAGTTGATTTGGGAAAACTTAAATAATCCACCACATATCTTTAGTACATATTTATCTTTTCTTTTTTAAACCGATAATTATTTTGTGACAAACGAAGAAATAAAATATAAGTGTGACACAGAGGAACCCCGGGAGCATAAGTTGAAAGATACATTTTATTTTCTTTTAGCACTTGCTTTATTGGACGTTTTTTTGGTATCAGGTCCTGCATGCACCACGACTTACGGGTCGCATTCTCTAATCAGGGATGCAGCTCCATTTTCGCGGCATTGATCCAGAAGTGTACCAACTATGGTGAAGTTTAACCCATTTATAATACCTTCGCTCAAGGCTTGGCAGAAGCAACCGACATTGTTATAAAGTGCAGAACCAATTTTGCAACAATTCTCTGTTGGTTTTTGAGTTTTCCCTGCGATATAATCATCGCATGGAGGCGGAATATCAGTCACAACAGGTTGGCATTCCACAACGCATATCGGGAGTTCTTTTCGCCCACAACGAATTCGGTTTTTTTTTTTTTTTTTTTTTTTTTATAACTCCAGGGGAAAAAAGTAATGTGTATATAGTAATGTAAAAATATAATTGTTGTTGACGGTGAAGATTATGAAAAAATATATGTAAAAAAAAAAAACCCAAAAATCTTAATGTAGTTTTGATTTCGGGATGTCATTCCCTTACTAAAGTTCAAGAGCATTTCTAGTATACTTCAACAGTATTGGATTTTCCGTCGATGCGAGTAGTAGAACAGCTGCATGAATATATATTAAAAATCATCCATGTATATATATAATTGATTAAAATAGGTTATCAATTACAACTAGCTATATATATAAACGTCATATTTGTTTTCATTTTCGTTTTTAAGTTTAATAAGTGTTGTAATATGTTATACCGCGTGTTATTGAACTTGATTTACAAAATCGTAGATTTAAAATAGCACAATATGGGTCAAATATTATAAGAATAACTAGAAGATTCCGGTTCTGGCTTAAGCTCAGTTCATAAGTCTGTAACTAGTCATACTTAATCCATTTTACCAGAGATGAGGTAAAAAATTACGGTTCAATATGAGGTTGGTCTTTGTGTTATATTTACTTATTCTCTATTCTCTGTGATTTTATATGATGTTAAAGTGGTAAATTTGCAAATACAACCAAACGAAACGATATTCATGCCATTTGAATTACTATATATGTAAATCAGATTACTGTGTCAGAAATTGCTGCTCTTACTATTTTTTTTTTTGTTATAATAAAGGAGACTGAAAGCCTAAATTTTTACATTTTGGGGATATGCAACCCCTATAATATCATGTTGTAACCAGGGTCTAACACCTGACCGTGGAGCTTCAAATCTCTGTAGTCCGATCGGGCCAAGAGTAGCTAGAGAAGCTAAATAATCAGCCACGAAATTAGCTTCCTGAAACACATGGTCAATCTCAACAGTCCAATCACGACGCAGCAACTCCCTAATCCCATAAACAACCCCCGCCTGGGCTCCAAAAATATTAACATCACTTTTCACCATGAGTAGAATGCTTGAATTATCCACCTCCGCCTTCTCCTTTCGATATCAAAGATCCCATGCTAACTGCAAAATTTGAAATAGACCCCATAATTCCGACCCTGTGATAGTGCAAAACCCTACCTTCATCATTAATCCACCTAGCCACCTACCATGGCTGTCAAGCACAACTCCACCGACACATCCCACTCCAGTCGACCTATTAAAACTACCATCGGAGTTTATCTTGACCCAATCAATCGGCGGCGGTAACCACCGAATCATCTTTTCCACCCATCCAACACAAACTCCACGCATCAGTTTTTCATGCAAGTTCGCTTGCTTTATACCCCCAACGAACTGCACGATCTCCTCCACTCTTCGCGCCTCACTACCATCACTCCCTTTGAAAACCCGTCGATTTCTCCAGCTCCAAATGCGCCAGATTGTAACACCAAACAAACAATCCCAATTTTCAACAAAGCCTCCAGATTTCCTATTTAAGTTATGCCACAACCAATCCTCAAGCTGCCAACTAAAGAAAACTTGTCTCCTCTCCACAGGCACCAAACGGAACCAAATTTTCTTCGCAGCTGGGCAATCACGAAGAACGTGCACAACCATTTCCCGGACAGCTCCACAGAAAAGGCAACTCGAGCTGTCAGATATGTGACGTCGAACTCTCTCATTGTTTGTCAACAACTTCTCCTTTGCAGCAAGCTAAAGAAAATTACGAACACGTTGTGGTCCAGTCCAATTCCATATCAACCTCCATAGTCGGCTACTGTCTATTGAATACGAAGGAGACAAAGACAAATATGCCGACCTCGTTGAGAACTTTCCATCATCCGAGAACGCCCAATACATGCGATCCTCCTCAGCACCCTGCGTCGGAGCCTTCACTGCTGCAATTCACAACAAACAAGTGGCTGGCAGCAAACCCTCAAAAGCCTGCCAATCCCAATTGCCTGTATTATTCACAAAATCCGACACTGTAGCATATAGTTGATCTTCAGGGATTGGTGATCGGGCAAACTTCACCAAAGGTTCATCACAATTCAGCCACCTATCCCCCCAAAAGCGTACACGCCTTCTATTCCCAATCGCCCATCTCATATCGTCGACAACATCCTGCCACACCGCCTTCAAGTTGGGAATATTCACCGATCCTTTTGGGAACTTAAACTCCAACGTCAATTGCAGCGGATCAAGACCATACTTAGCCTTCAATACCTTAACCCACAAGGCATCCGGCTTCATTAACAAACCCCAGACCATCTTCATAAGCAAAGCTTTGTTCATCCATCTCAAATCTTTTAAACCCAAGCCTCCATCCATCTTAGGTCGATATGCATCATCCCATGATACGAGACTCATTTTATGTTGATCAGGCGTGCTTCCCCAAATGAATCTCCGACACTTCTGCTCAAGATCATCACAAACTGATGCTGGGAGGAGCACGGTTTGCATGGCATAATACGGCAAGCAGCTAAGAGTCGATTTAGTGAGTACCACTCGTCCTGCCATTGACAAGGATTTAGCTTTCCATCCAGTTAGCCGTCCTTCAGCCTTCTCCAAAATCCCGGCATAGGTCTGCTTATTAGTCCGACCATATATAATTGGCATACCTAGGTAATGACCTAGATCATCCACCTCTCTAAAATCCAGCCCCACTGACAAAGACTGCTTTAGCTCTACATCGACGTTTCTAGAGAAGAAAAGTTGAGTTTTTGCCTTACTCACTTTCATCCCAGAGGCCATACAAAATTTGCTTAAAATGGACTTAAGCACATGACACTGGCTCTGAGAGGCCTCAATGAATAACAACAAATCATCCGCAAACATTAAATATGGAATCTTAACAGAATCTCGACCCAAAGAGATTGGTTTCCACTCCTGGCTCACCACCGCCCCATCAATCAAATGTGATAGCCGCTCAATGCACAGAACGAAAAGGTAGGGGGATATAGGATCCCCTTGCCGTACTCCCCTCGATGGAGAAAATTCATCGCAAACACAACCATTCCACAACAACTGCATCGTTGCTGTTCTAACGCACTTGGAAACAGCGGTAGAAAGTTTGGGCGGGAATTTAGCTAATTGAAGGGATTCCTGAACAAAATCCCAACTCAAAAAATCGTACGCTTTCTCTAAAACCACCTTTACCACCATAAATCTTGTCCTGCTCTTCATAGTGCGCATTGAATGAATCAGCTCCTGTTCAATGACGATATTATCAGCAATTTGACGCCCCGGAACAAAGCTTCATTGGGCTGGTCCGATTAATTGAGATAGCACATCCTTCATTCTCTCCGCTAACACCTTCGTCATCAGCTTATAGACCACATTTAACAAACTAATGGGCCTAAACTGTTTAATTGTATTCGGGCAATCCACCTTCGGAATGAGAACTAATAATGTTTTGTTCAATTCCTTTGGAATTGATCCTCCATTCCACACGCCCCGAATCAAACTACAAACAGAAGGTCCGACCGTTTCCCAATTCCGTTGGAAGAACAAAGCATGAAGGCCGTCGATCCCCGGGGCTTTCAAAGGGGCCATCATCTTCAAAGCATTAAAAATTTCACTATCCAAAAGCTCTCTCCCAATCCGCACCATAGAATTCGGCTCAATCTCAGGATATGAATCTTGTAGCCCAGGTGGAGAACATGTGTGCGGCTCTGCTTCATATATTTTTTCAAAATACTTCATCGCCAGATTGCACAACTCCCCTTCATCAGAAATAACACGACCACCATCAGTCCGCAATGAAACAATTCGGTTCCGACTCCGGTGGTATTTGACTTTACGATGATAATATGCTGTATTCCTATCACCAAAAAGTGTCCAATCACGCTGAGATTTTTGAAGCATTAAAATCTCCTCCTGCAACATCACCTCATCCAGCTCCGATCGTAACTGTTTTTCAAGCAACACAAATTTCTTAGTTACATAAAAATTACGAGAACGTTGTATACCTCGAATCCTCGCTAGGAGCCTCTTTTTACGTTGGAAGATGTTTCCAAACACATGAGTGTTCCATGCCCTAGCTTCTTTGGCAAAAGATTCGTTACTCTTACTATTCTAATTAACTTATTAGTGGCTACTGGAATATACCCAATGGCTCAATGACAGGTGAAGCGCAAATGGGTGAAATTGGGTCGATTTAGACAGCAGTCAAAACTTCCCACTAGTGGCGTGGTACATAAGTTATAGATACTACCATCCACTTTATTTTTGAACATTATTACAAGTTGGCTTATATTTAATTTAAATATTAGTATACGAAGAAGAAGCCGACTTCTTTTTCTTTTGGGGTTGCATTTTTGTTAAATTATACACAGATATTAATTTATCAAGTACAATTCTCCTGGTGAAGCTAATCAAGAAAGGGGAAAATAAATTAATCGAAATTAAGCTCAAGGTGACATGTATACTAGTATCACTCCACAATAGAAAAGATGGAGAATACACGGACAATATTGGCATTGGGATATTAATACGAGGCATCTCAATTAACTTTCTTTAGGAAAACTTAAACAATCCACCACATATATGTAATGCATATTTAATCCTTTCCGTCCAAAAATGATAATCATTGTATGGCGAACGAGGAAATAGTATATAAGGGTATGTTTGATAAAAATTAGTACTTAATTCTGAATTAGAAATACTGAATTTATTAACCAGTTACGGAATAAGCAATTAATAAGCTAACTTTTACTATTTATATTTTGTATTGCAATTTTAGCACCACTTTATTCATTAAGAGATTTATTTTTTTTATTATCAAACATGCTGAAATAAAAAAATACTTAATCCATTAATTTTGAACATTAAGTGACTTTATCAAACATGCCAAGTGATAAAGAGAAAACCGGGAGTTGAAAGGTGCATTTTATTTTCTTGTAGCACTTGCTTTATTGTACGCTTTTTTGGGACTTGCCTTCAGGTCCTGCATGTGCCCCATACAGCTAGTAAGTACGTAAATTCGTGTTAAATCTCAACATTGTCTCCTTAAAAATATTGGAGTCAATCACACATCATTCATTTGACGAAATTAATAAAGATACCATATATTTATTTTTAAATTGAGAATCTTCAAAAAAAAAAAAAAATCGAAATAAAATACATAATAAAAAGTTGTAAAGTTCTGTCTGATATATGTACCTAAGTAGCTATGGAATTTGGTATGCTGAAGATCCACCATGGAATTCTTATCTACAGTCATTGGAATGAATACACAAAATACTTCATCATGATTAGCAAACAGCAAACAATTGATCTAGCTATATATTAAGTTGTGAAAAAAAAAAAGAAAAATGTTGTAACAATATATATACTCTTCCCGTCCCAAAAGAACTATCATATTTATAACAAGAAACGACTTACGGCTGCATGCAGTACTGATATCTGAGAAAATATAGTAGTCCATTTTGTTGGCATCGATCCATGGCAAGAAGCGTAAACACTGCTGTGATGTCAACCCCAGATCTTTCACCTTCCCCAAATGCTTGGCAGAAGCAAGTGTTTTTAACTAGTGCATCAATTTCGTTGCAACAAGTCTCTGTTGGTTTTGGAATTTCCCCTGCGACATAATCATCGCATGAAGTCGGACTTCGACTCACATGAGAATGGCATTCCTGTTGGACTTCGACTCACAATCATTAGAAGAACATAACGAATGTGAAAATATATTTTTAAAGTTTTTTTTCATTAAAAAAATATTCTGGATTAATCTTAGGATGAAATCAAAATGCCTTATAATAAGGACCGGAGGAGCAGGTTAGAACTTCAAAACCTTAAATATAGTTTTGATTTTGGAAAAAGAAATCACATTCTCTAGTTAATGATGATACTTGTAGATAACCTGAAGCATCATCATATTTTAGTCACATCGCCGTAATTTTCACCCTTCTTCATCCATTTTTCAACTATATATATCTGGATGTATATTTTAATCATTCTTTAAAACTGGCATTTCCTTGTATATATAATACTCCCTCCGTCCCATAATTATTGTCCACTTTGCCTAAAAAATTTTGTCCTAAAATTATTGTCCAATTTGACTTTTTATGGATCAAGTTACACATTTGTCCTTAGTAAAAAACATTATCTATAAAATCTTAGTGGTTAAACAATTACTTATGTAGGGGTATATCCGGTTGTTTAAGGTAAAATATAGTTAAGTTTGACCAAAAATAAAATCTTTCATTTTAGTAAAACTGGACAATAATTATGCGACGGAGGAAGTATGATATTAAATGCTTACAAATCATACCATCACAACTTCACAACAATCGTTGTCGTTACTACTGTAAGGCCAAGGCCACGGTTTTTTTTTTTTTTTTTAAATGATACATGTGTGTATTAATTAAAGATATATAGACCATTATATCTTATTTTATTATAAGCTAAAATATGTAAATCAACCATGAATAAGATAAAGAAAGCATTCAATTACTTCCGTTTCTCAACGAGAGGCTAAAAATTAAATCCAAATCTCCATTTATAAAACATGATCTTCAAACTTCAAAGAAAGGTGTGAGAGTCTCAACGATGAAACGAAAATTACCTTTCAATTCGGCTGTTGGTTTGGTTGTGTAATTTACATATTCTGTGTGATTTTATGTGATGTTAAATAGTCGTATTGTTCGACTTGTCTCAATAAATCGTGGAATTATTCATATTAGACATTACGAATCCTACTAGTAATCTTATGTCGGTGGCCAGTGGAATACCCCAATGGCTCATTAAGCGGCGAAATGAAAATCGGCGAAATTGAATTAGACTCAGACCAGAACGATAGGTTATTATTCAAGCTCCACAAGTGGCCAAGCATCCATTTAAATTTTCAACATTACAAGTTGGCTATGTTTCTTTTTGGAAAAAAAATATTAGTATGAACTTTGCCGCCTTTTTATTGATTTGTTTTCTTTGAGGGCATTTTTCGTTTCATATATACAAATCTCTAATAATTAAGGAAGATTCTGGTGAAGCCAATACCAGAAAAGAAAAGAAGAAGAAGAAGAAAGTAATAACAAATTAAGCTCAAATAGATTAAGTAGAACCCTTGTCCGTTAATAATTTATGTATAGTTGTACTACGCCAAGAGTACATGTAATATTGACATAAGGATTAATGCGTGTAGGCATATATTCCTTCTGTTCTAAAATCACAATCATATTGGAACTGAAGAAAACTGCGGAGCATAATAACAAGTTGTTTAAAGATGTATTTTATTTTCTTCTAGCATTGCTTTATTCGACACTTTTTTTTTTTTGGTTGCACTGCCTTCAGGTCCTGCATGCACCACCAGTAACAATATGTGTACATAAATTCGTGTAATGGAAAATTTGATGGGAAAATTGTCCCAAGCTAATAGCTAAATCATTACAATTACAAAAAGATATACCTGTAAAACGTCTTTCACATTCAAGTTATAATTGAGAATCCTCGAAAGAAAAGAAAAGAAAAGTTTATTTCTACCATTTACCTTCAATAAGTAGTTACGGAAGTCGGTATTTAGAGGATCCAGAATGGGAGCCAACTGCAAAATCAATACACAACACACTTCAAGAGTTTAGCAAACAAACCAAAATAAATAAATAAAAATGTTATAATTATATATACTCAGTCCGTCTCAAAATGCATATATATCTAGTTTTATTTATCTAAGGAAAAAAAAAAGACTTACTGTAGCAATCTCCAATAGGGGATGGTCCAGCATTTTCATCATCGCATTGATCTGGGAGTGTATAGGCAATTGTAGTGTTAATCTCATATCTTCTACCAATATCAGGATTCCTCAAGGCTTAGCAGATGCAATTAAGATTGGTATAAACTGCAAGCTCAAATGCGTTGCAACATGTTTCCGTCGGCTTTGAAGAATTTCCAGTGATAAAATCGATGCAGGGAGCGAAAGTGTGAAGCACACTGTCGCATTCCGGCGTGATAACTTGAGGCGGTACGCCACTTAACATTGAGAAGATGGTCACCAAAACTAGGGCTAGCATTAGGCTTTTAGTCATTGTTCTAGCTGCCAATTTGATCAAATTTTGCCACTGATTGAGAACAAATTGTGTGTATAGTAGTCTTTGTGGTTATTCAAAATAAGTTGGATACATATACTAATCATGAGGCGCTTGAAATGAAGAAAAAAGAATTTATAAATTTTAGAAAGGTCAGTAAGAGATGATAATCAAGTCGTATTTATGCTCGATAAGTCATGCGAAGAGTACTGCTAGTAACCGTCTTATTGCAAGATCGGCACTGAAAGAGCAATTTCATGAGCACAACACAATAACCATGACTATCGTATACTTAGGGCGTGATCTGAGTCCTCTTTTCGCCTTTGGACGAATGTTCCTCCTTCACAAATTTCTGACTTATCAAATCTAATTAATTTAACTTTTCTTTTCTCTGTCTCATATCAAAGTCATCGTTCTTCTATCTCAATACACGGCCTTCTTTAACTTATAATTCCCTTTTCTTTTAATTGTTTTCTTTTCCTATTGATCCATATCCGCAAAAGCGTTTAAATTAATTTACACACATAATTAAGGGTCTGATTGATAAAATTGAGTGCTTAGTTTCGAATGGTTAATACTGAATTATAAATATTTGAATTTATTAAATAGTTACGGAATAAGCAATAATCTAATTTTTATCACCTATATTTTGTACGTCAGTTTCAACAATACTTAATTTATTAAGATTTTTAGATCTTTTTTAATCAAATATGCTAAAATAGAAAAATACTTAATAAAGTAATTTTAATCAGTAAGTGTTGTTACCAAATCTGGCCTCACAGATCCGGCGGGATCTCAGCTTACAGACACTCCTTCATGGATTGCTGTCGCTGGATCTGCTCTTTATCAGATCCGCCGAATTTTTGGCCGCCAACGGTAATATCTCACTGTTTACTGACGGACCAAATTTGGTTTTTTTTTTTTTTTATTGTTGTGTTTTAATTCAATTAAGTGGGATAATCCACCTTCAATATAGATCTCGGATTGATTCTTTACTGAGCGAATTCAGTGCGTCAATGGAACCGAGTCCGTTGGTCGAGTCCAAATTTGGTGTGTGTTGTTCGTCGTTAATGACGATAAATTTGTACCTAATTCTGGTGATAAGTGATATATTAAAGTTTAGAATTTTATTCTGTTCCGTGATTTGTTCAACAATAGAATTATATCATTATAGGAGTGATAACCCTTTTGACAGTTGTATTGGTCTAGTCACTGATGCAGTGACTAATACCGTAAGTACGTCATTAAGACGGTTCCAGTACGTCATTTTGGATGGTTTGTTCTTATATCAAATGGTCCTGTACTATTTTCAGTGATTTTAATGAAGTTTACTTTCCCCTAAAAAAAACAAGGCCTAAGAAGAAGAAAAAGAAAAAGCAATAAATCCAATTGACGTGAGCGCGAAATTGCGTACCATGTTGATGTTAATTTAAAATTGACACAAACTGGAATTTAATCATGGTGAAAATTTGTTAGTAACTTAAGGCGAGTACAGTGATATACAAACTTGTGCGTCCCATATACGATAATCTTTTCATTCATATCACAAATCATGCCATCACAACAATTGTTGATGTCACAAAGCCACACTTTGAGCAGGATACATTACTCATGATAATCATATGTTATAGGTTAATTCTCAAAAAGAAAAAATATGTTATAGGTTAGATGTGAGTTTCTTTTATAGGTTAGAACTTCAATCTCTTAATCTAGTTCTGATTTTGGAAAAACTCAAAAGAGAAATCACATCTCCATGATACTTGTAGATAACCTGAACTCCTGAAGCATCATAATTTAAGCACATCGCCATAATTTTCACCACAGCATATTAAAATGCGGATTTGCTAATTTTTCTTCGGCCAGTTCTCAACTATATATAATCTGGATGTATATTTTAATCAATTTTTTTTTTTTTTTTGGGAAAAACTGGCATTTCCTTGTATATATAATATGATATTGCTTACATATCATACCATCACCAAGTTCACAAAAATGGGTTGTTGTTACTACTGTAAGACCACGGCCACGGTTAAGTAAATTAACCGTGATTTATTAGATAAAGAAAGCAATCAAATTACTTCCGTTTCTCAACGAGAAGCTAAAATAAAATCCAAATCATAATCTCCATTTACAAAACATTGGAATACCCCAATGGCTCAAGGAGCGGTGAATTGAAAATGGGCGAAATTGATGAGTTGATTCAGACCGGAACGATATATAGGTTATTCATGGTCCACAAGTGGCCAAGCAT
This sequence comes from Oldenlandia corymbosa var. corymbosa, assembly GCA_949775105.1. NCBI lineage: Eukaryota > Viridiplantae > Streptophyta > Magnoliopsida > Gentianales > Rubiaceae > Oldenlandia > Oldenlandia corymbosa. Next base: position 14,302,877 of record OX459126.1, on the reverse strand, counting down.
CCATTTAAATTTTCAACATTACAAGTTGGCTATATTTCTGTTCGGAAAAAATATTAGTGTCTATTTCATAATTTGTTTTATTTGATTGCATTTTTCGTTTAAAGATATACAAATATCTGATAAGTACAATTCCGGGTGAAGCCAATACCAAAAGATTAAGAAAAGAAGAAGAAAGTAATAACAAATTAAGCTCAAGTAGACTAAGTAAAACCCTTTTCCATGAATAATTTATATATAGTTGTATTACACCACAACACAAGAGTACACACACACACACACATATATATATATATATATATATATATATATATATAAAACATTGGCATAAGGATTATACTAATTACTCCGTGTATACATAGATTCCTTCTGTCCGAAAATGACAATCATATTGGAAAGTGAAGGAAACCACGGAGCACAAGAACAAGTTGAAAAGGTGCATTTTATTTTCTTCGAGCACTGCTTTATTAGACGCTTTTTTGCACTGCCTTCAGGCCCTGCATGCACCACCAGCAACAACATGTGTACATTAATTCGTGTAATGGAAAATTTGATGGGAAAGTTGTCCCAAGCTAGCAGCCAAATCATTACAATTATGAAAACAATATACCTGTAATACGCCTTTCACATTCAAGTTATAATTGAGAATCCTCAAAAATAAAAAAATAAAAAAAAATATTTCTACCATTTACCTTCAGTAAGTAGTTACGGAAGTCGGTATTTAGAGGATCCAGAATGGAAGTCAACTGCAAAATCAATACACAACTTATACTTCATGATTATGAAACAACCAAAAAAAGAAAATACTTTAACCCTATATATAGATACTCCACCAGTCCCAAAATGCATATCCCTTTTTTTTTTTTTTTTTCCTAATCTAGGAAGGAAAAAAGACTTACGGTTGCAATCTCCAATAGGGGATGATCCTTCATTTTGATTGCATTGATCTGGGAGTGTAAGGGCAATTGTACCGTTAATCCCATATCTAGGACCAATATCAGGATCGTTCAAGGCTTGGCAGATGCAAGTGAGATTGGTCTGAACTGCAAGATGAAATTCGTTGCAACAAGTTTCCGTCGGCTTTGAAGAATTTCCGGTGACAAAATCAACGCACGGAGCCAAAGTGTGAAGCACACTGTCGCATTCCGGTGTCACTTGAGACGGTACGCCACTTAACATCGAGAAGATGGTTGCCAAGACTAGGGCTAGCATTAGGCTCATTGTTGTTGCTGCCATTTTGATCAAATTTTGTAATAACTAAGTAAAACTGTGTGTATAGTCTTTGTTAAAAATAAGCTGGACAAGTGTACTAATTATGAGTGTGCTTACAAGTTGAAATGACGAAAGAAAGAATTTATAGACCTCTAAAAAATGTTTGGTGAGAGGTGATAATCAGGCCGTGTTTATGCATAGTGAATTTTCGAATGCTCAATATGTCATGGGAAGAGCATTGCTAGTAACCTAGCCAAAATACGTTTACACACAAGGAAAGTCTTTTTCGCAAGATCCGCACTAAGAGCAATTTCATGAGCTAGTACACATTCACGATGATTATCGTATGCTTTGGGTGTGTGATCAAGTCTCTTTCTTCGCTTTTAAACGAGCAATCTTTTCCTCCTTCGCAAATTTCTGATCTCTCGATCTAATTTATTCTTAAATCTTTTTCTTCTTATACCAAAATCATCCTTCATTAACTTATGATTCCATAACTATATTTTTTCCCATTGCTCCAACTTCTTATCAATATCATTCGTTTTGGCCTGACACCAAAGTGGCCTTCAATCTGAAGCAAAAACGCCGAATTCCACACACATAAAGAAGAAGAAAAAATACAATAAATTCAATTTGCGCAACATTACGATGTTGATTTTTTCCCCCTTATAACAAACAGTAATTTATGGTGAAAAATTGTTTGAACTTATGCGAATACAGTTATACACAAGCTTGTACGTCCCATATCCCGAATACATACTCCCTTCGGTCCTTATTATAAACTATTTTAATTTGTCTTAAATTTCACTTAATATGTTTTTTCGATTGAAAAACAAAAAACCGTAAAAGTACATATTCTCATTAATTGTGTCCTAATTATTAAAAAATATATGAAAGATTTTTTTTTTTTTTCATTTGGAAAACATACTAAGTGAAACGTAGAAGAATCAAAATACCTTATAATAAGGACGGGAGATTTTTTAGAAATTGAAATCGTAGACACGGTGCTTTCACCAACGCCACAAACACGTGACGCTAAAAATACGTTTTTCATTGATTAACAGGCAAGGAGCCTCCTCACTTCCAGGGTTATAATCGTAGTCCCAGCTCCTCCCTAGCTAATTGAGCTAGTACTTCTTTTCCCTTTTAGTGTCGGGATGATGATTTCATTTTTCTCAATCTTTGCTGCTTCCAATATTTTTTCATTTTGATTAGTTGCATTCTCTGTTGCCAAAGATCCAACTAGTAGAAACAGCTGCATTAAAGGAATAAAAAGTGGTCAAAGGATCTGGAAAACTAATGTCAAATTGAGCCCACTAGACTATTTTGATTGCTCAATTTAAATGAACAAATAAAGATAATGAACTATGTTCCGCCAATTTTATGAATATTAATTAATTTGTTGAACAACTAGCAGACCTAAAAAAACAAAATCAAATAAATAAAATGAAAGAATAAAGGTTATATGAAACAGGGTCGGACGAAAAATAAAGGTTAGGTATAATAAACTATATATTTATAATTAAGAAGTAAAGGATTAAGTGGAAGACTTGCAAAACCAAACCAATAGCAAATTACCACCAGTTGTTGAGGCAGAAGCTGGAGGGGGAAACCTTGCCATTGTTCTTCTTAACTTGGGGTACTTTTTTGTGTATGCTTTTTTCTAGCTCAAATTTTGTAGATATTACAATCGAATAAAGTCCATTTCGCTACAAATTTTACACTCATCAACGAAAGTTTCCTACTTTTTTAATGAAATTTATTTTACTTTGATGCTGATACTAAAACGATTCTATGTGAAACGATTTTATTCAGTATATTTGCTGTCCTATTTCTTTTCATCAATTATTGTTATTATCAATAGTAATTGTTAGTTTGTCAGACAATTTTCAAATTAAACATGATTATTTTTCAGACAGTTGAATCGAGAATCTCAAGTTCTGTGGTAACAGTTTCAAGTTAAACAATTACAACGCTCGTTAAATATTTGATACATGTTTAATCACAGTTAGTATAAAGGTTGGTGTACACTTTAGCAATCGTACCTTAAGGGGTTTCAGAATTAATCAAAAAATCAAATATTTAAGCCGGCGTTCATTGCATCATTAGGATCCTAACGATTTCGGCTTTGTTGCTTATTTCCGCGAGTCAGAGTCTCAGACCCGTGTTCCACAATAGTTTGTTTACCATCTACTCAAATTTTCAAGATTAATTGCAAGATGCATGCCTTTTAATTTCATACTAAATTATTTCGGCGTCATGGACAATAACATTCTCAAGCAAGTTGTGATGTTCGACTTTTCATTTTTAGGTGTTGAATCGGCTGGAGTATGATGTAGTAAGTAGAAATTGCTTGATCATTGTTTTGTTTTGAATTTAACTTTTTGTCTCTTCTAATACCATAATAATAATAATAATAATAATAATAATAATAATAATAATATTAAAACTCGTCCGTCCCAATTCATTTACTTTATTATAGTAATTTAGTTCAACCAAACATACTATTATTAGGAGACGGAAAAAAAGAGTTGTACAAAAAGATACACGCAAGACTACCTTTCTTCTTGTTTCTTCTTGGTTACAGTTTCGATTAAATGTACCTAATTTAATTAATTTCAATCCCTGATATGAGGACACTATAAAATATTTTTTTAAAATTTTAAAATCATTGTCCTATTTATTTTATCAGACAACAATTTTAGAATGAATTGGGTACCAAATTAAGCTCAAGTCGACCAGTATATATAACCAACCCTCTTCCCATAATACTAGAGAATGCACACTTATTTTTGGGCATAGGAATGAATCCATGCATCTCAAACTTGCTTTAGCAAAAATTAATAATGCATGCCGAGATACATATAGCACCATATATTACCCTTTTCGTCTCAAAATTATAATTATTATGCAACTGACGCTCAATTCTAAAAACAAGAGTAGTATATAAGTATGGCACGGGAACTTTGGGAACAGAAAGTACAAAATTGAACGATGCATTTTATTTTCTTCTAGTACTGCCTTTACTTATGTATGGAAATTGGTCTGCTCTGATCAAACCATATGAGTCATTTCTACAAAAACACACACCATTCTTTTTTTTTTTTTAAGAAAAACATACTCTATTAAAATTACTGGAAATAATTTAGCATTATTTGATATAAGAACAGATGGTCTAAAATGAACAAATTAATCCAATTCAGTATATGAACGGTCCAAAATGAACAGACCGTCCATTCTTCAGGATATGCAAACGAACAAATTAATAATCCAATTCAGTTGTGCACAATATTTTCCGGTAGAAAATTAAGACTTACTCTTGCAAGCTCCAATAAGGGAAGCTCCATTTTCAAGGCATTGATCTGGAAGTGTAAGTGCAATTGTAGTGTTAATCCCATATTTATTACCGGAACCATTCCCGGCGGCTTCGCAGAGGCAGCCAAGATTGGTATCGACGGCCACCCGAAAGTCGTAGCAACACATCTCCGACGGTTTCGGAGATTTTCCGGTGACAAAATCGACGCACGGAGCCAGACTCTGAATCACACTATCGCATTGCGGCGCGGATTGGGAGGCACCGCCTCTTAACATTGCGAAAATGGTCACCAAGGCTATGACTAGTATTGTTAGGCTTGTAACGTTTGTTCTTGCTACCACTTTGATCAAATTTCTGATCATGTTTATATTCTTTGTTGTGAGTTGCTTGAAGTAAATTAGAGTGATTTATATAAATACGGTATCGGAAAGTTGGTAGGAGATAATAATCGAGTCGTGTTTATTGCAAATTTTTGTATTCTCGATCGATATGTCATGCGGAAAGCCTTTGCTCGCAACCTGGCCGAAAGATGTACACAAGAGAAAGTCGTTCGTAAAATCCGCACTTAAACGAGCCATTTTTTTGCCATGATAATTGTTACCCTGCCTTTCTCTAACAATAGCTAATCTTTTTTCATTTTCTTTTTTTTTAAAAAAATTTCTGTTTGGTTTTTTTTACTTTGGGACGTGACGTCAAATTAAGTCCTCCCCCGCCCAAAAAAAAAAAAAACATCATTCTCGAACATACACATAGGACTGATTAATTTCATATGAAATGTTTACAGATGAGATACAATACGTTCTGAAATTTCAATTGCGTTCATGTAATATATTGGAAATGAATCACAAATATAATCAAATTGGTTACACTCAATACTGATTTCTTCCAAAATGATTTTTCAGTTTGAAATTTTCACTTAATATTATAAATTGTTTTTAAAATAAAATTCCAAATTAAACAATTAATTTTCAAGACAGAGGAGCACTTAATTTGACTATATAAAAATACGAATTTTTAATTTTCAAATTTGATATCAATGGCAGACCAGTTTCTTTGTTTTTCGCTGGTTACTTTCCGAAGAAACATTTTAAAAGATGAACCATCTCTCAAGAGTTTTTCTGGCGTAATAAGGATATTTAACGGTCCTGTTAGACTTTTTTTTAATCACTTGAAGATAATTGTATCTACCATTAAATTTAAAGGGAAAGCACTTTCCCTATCAACATGATTGTAATAATTAAAAATACACTGCATAATCGCCTTAATTAATTTATTGCTCAAAATATAGAGAACCTAAAAATACATTTCAAAGTAGACTGTTATTTTTCCACCATGTACCACACTTATAGAAACTGTCAAGCTGAAGATCCAACCAACGAAGTCTTATCTGGAAAACACAAATATACGTTTATGATTAGCAACTTAACCAGAGTAATCAACGTTGTGATTTGTAATCACAATATATATACTCCTTCTGTCCCATATTTTTTATTTAATAGTTCAACAAAGCGTACTATTAAAACAAGACAGACATACAGAAAAAAAAAAATCGAGACTATTTTTATTAATTATTACCGTTGCAATCTCCGATAAGGGGAGTTGAATTTAGATGGCACTGAGAAGGAAGTGAAAGAGCAAGTGTAGTATTAACACCATACTGTCCAGCAGTATCATCCCTAAAGGCTTGACAAAGGCAGCTGGGAGCAATACTGCTATAAATCGCATTCCCAAATGCAGAGCAACAATTCCCTGTTGGTTCTGTGGATCTTCCTGTGACATAATCCAGGCATGGAACCAGACTTTGAACCAATCGAACGCAGTTTTCTGTCGTCTGCGATGTACTTGATCTGGTTAAGAAAATGGTCACCAGGACTGTTAATAAAAGTAGGCTTGTGGGCAGAGATTTTGCTGACATTTTGATGAACTTAGGTTACAACTTTCTGTGATATTGTTGTGAATAATAGAGGGATTTATAGGATTGGCTCAATAAAGGATGGATGATACATTATTGGATTGGATGTATACTACATATAAGGGAGGTGCATTTTTTGCTCAATCTCTCATGCAAAGAGCATTTGCCAATAATATGAACAAACGCCAATGCTCTGTTGACTCAAGGCTGAATTTATTTATTTATTATTATCTTTTTATGGTTTCGTTAGCAGCATCGTTATTGTGGGATTTCAATAATAGGAAGTCCCGATGGTCTTAGACTGTAGTTTAATCATGATGTAATACGAGATATGATACTCAGAGAAATGTTGTTGTTTGATTTGTTTTAGGTACAAATAAAAGTTTCTCTTTGGGACTTTTGGACCAAAAGCTAATTTCTGGGTTATTTTTTTTCAATTTTAGTAATGTTTATTTTTTTTTAGGACGAAGAGAATATCATTTTTTGGTCCGGTCAAGAGCAATCGCAAATATCACATCTCAAGTTGCAATTGAATTACTCTAAACTTGTAGGAGAGGTCCTGCTAGTTAATCCAAAAGCTATTGAGCAAAAAGTGACCCCCAATGTGACAATAACAATATCTTCTTGTTGTTGAATTGAAGATCATTTCCTGTTGCTATTCACTAAGTGGAACAAAATTTAATTGACCAAACTTCCTAATATAGACACTTGGACCAATTAGTTGTTTGCATCAATGAAGATGAAGCCAAATTTCGCCAATCAGAACCATTGGTTTGCATTGAAAAAGTAATATGAAAAGTCAGAAAGAGATTATAATGGGATAAAAACATGTTCTTTAAAACAACCAATCCTACCTAAACTAGCGTTATCTTACACTGAATTAGTTAAGGTAGTTGAGCTCCAGAACAACTCAAAACCTACACAAATCTTCCCTTCCAAATTCTTCCAAAACTCACTCCCCTATAAATTCACCCACCAATCCACAAGTTTTCCAAACAACATTCAACTCAAAATCATCAACATTCAGCCGATTTTCGACACCCAAAAAACAGCAGATTACATTAACATCAAGTCAAAAAACTGAATCAACAACAATGGCCTTAAAGAGCATTTCAATGATTTCTGCCTTGTCCATTTTTGCCATGATGCTTCTAGCATCATTTCCAGTTTATGCCCAGATCACAACTCCTTGCACAACTTCAATGCTCACTAGCTTCACCCCTTGTATGAATTTCATCACAAGCAGCAGCAACAACGGGAGTAACAGCATTTCACCATCTGCAGATTGCTGCAATGTACTACAGACAGTCATGGGCAATGGTTCTAACTGTTTATGCCTCATCGCCACCGGCAGTGTTCCCTTCAACATTCCCATCAATCGCTCGCTCGCGCTTTCACTCCCGAGTGCCTGTAACATGCCTAATGTGCCCCTCCAATGCAAAGGTATGTTCAATCTCCATGAAACCATAATTTTAGTTCCATTCTGTTTCGTTTCATATATAACGCGTTTTCTAATCGTGCTGTCCTGTTATATTCAATTGCAGCTACTGTAGCTCCTGCTCCATCTCCAGGTATATATATTACCTACAATATTGTATTTCTTGAAACAATTTTGATGTTGTATCGATTTTTTTTGTTATGCTTTTCGTGTTACTAATAATTTTTTACAATGGACAGTTCCTCTGGCTAGTTCCCCTGCAGCTTCCCCTGTTTCAGCTCCTTCTCCTTCAGGTACTACTAATCTAATCTGTAGTACGTAGATTGGAAAATCTATCCAATTTCTGCAGCATCAATCAAAATGATTTCAGTTCCATGACTACGAATTAAAAATGTCACAATTGTTATTAAACCAGTAGAGTTTAAAAGAAATGATACACACGCAAGTGACACACAAAATGTGAGACAGATGATCTTAATTATAATGTTCTAATGTGATAAAAACCATAATTACGACCAAGACAAGGGATTTTTCTTATATTATTTCTAGGAAGTGCCTTGTGATACGATGCGTATTCATAATTTTTGGAAATTTTTATTTTCAGCTTCCAATGGTCCTCTGGATGGTTCACCGATTTTGGCTCCTGACGCTACCACAAATCCAGCTCTTTCTCCACCAACTACAACCACCCCTTCTGGAACACCGCCGTCGAATGCCGGAAGCCGGCAATCTGTGAATCCACCATCATCTGCCTCAACCAAGAGCTTTTCACCAATGCTTGTTCTCACTCTGATTGGAGCCGTTGCATTGAAGAACTATTGATGTGACATGTTATAGATTAATGCGTTTCAATGTAATGTTAGAGCGATTTCTTTTTTCTTGGGGGCTATCATTTATTATTTATTATATCTAGAAGATGTTTGAGTCCGTTTATTGTATTTTGTTTTTACTGTAATATTGATTTTATTCTTATTTGCGGTGGTGGAAATAAAAAGAATATTATTTGTATTTGATAATTCATAGTACATACTATGCTAGCGGTGTAGTACATATATTTTATTTTATTTTATTTTTTGAAATAATTTATCGTTTGGTTAATTCTTATTCACTAGAAAAACCTCGAATGAGTTCATTTTCTGTCTATCTATTTTCTTAACTTTTATGCCTTTTGGCCTAAACAAAAAAAAAAAGTAATGGAAATTTATTATTATAATAGTATAATATATCTTAAGATTTTCAGATTTTTCTATTACTCTGGTCCCTCAATTTCAAGGAATGGATTAATTAACTTGTATGTTTCTTGTTAAAAAAGTACTCGATTGCAAATGCATACAATCTAAACCAATCGAATTAGTTGGTCAAAAATTGAAACTCACTCTCATTAACAAACCAAAAGCAATTTAATTCAAACATGTTCCTGAATGAATAATGCAATCTTTACCTCATCTCGTCGAAATAGTTATCTCAATCCAACTCAAAATGCATGATTGTTAGTATTAAACTGGTCACTTTTAAGAGAAGAACGGATATTGTGAACACACACACACACTAGCTAAATTTGTTAGTGTTTTTTCACTAATTCTATTAATCAGACTAAATTTAGAAAATAAGTGCGGCCAAAAGAAGGACAGGTGAAACTAGCGATTTGATGATAATCAAAAGTGTCACAAAAGATTTTTTTGCCATCCAGGTGGCAGTTTTCGTAGCTAGCTTTGGTTGAAATGGCACGCTAGATAAACAACATGTCAGGTGACATGCTTCATTTTCCCCAAAATAATAAAATAGGTTCAACAAAGTATTTTTTTTTCTCCTTTTCTTTTAAGAAATGAAATTGATGTTCGTTCTAAAGAAATATAAAGAGTTTAGCACGAGATGGTTTTCTCCTAAATCGTCAATACTTCATCCTGTAACGCAGAATCCATATGTTTTAGGGAGACATGGAGCAAAAGTTTACCATAATAGTTTAAATCGTTCCCAGTAATTATTTTTGCACTTTTTATCTGTAATAAATTTCTCTCTATCTCAAAATGGAGAATTGGTGCTCTGCAAGTGTTTGTTTGTAGTCAATCTGCATAAAGGAATTTCTGGAGTTGATAATGAAAATTAAGATGGTAGTTAGATTACTTACGTAGTTTTTTCAACTCTTACGGTTTTCAAATTATATTAAATCATTGATAAACTTTTCATTGATTCGGTGATCAGCATTTGAGAATTATACAGCATGACATTATGAATGGCTACCAAAATCTAGTTCAACTAAAACATGGTACCCTAGCCACACATTTGGCTCCATTAATCAAATCAGCAAAGGAGGCTAATCTGACATCCTTTATTTTCATCAACCTCCATTTTATAGTCAACTAATATGATACAAAAACTATAACTTCTGAATATGTACTATTTGATTCATCTCGTGAAAATAATTTTGATACATAACACGAAAATTATCACTTTTTATCACGAAACACGAAACACGACTGGATTGATATTTGTAATACAAAACAGAATGAATAGAATAGTCAACCTTTAGAGTTTTGAGGTGTTAAGCAAAGCTTCACTAGAATAAGCCAAGCAAGCAAGTTTACCTAAAAGACTAAAAACCTCTTCCTTTTTACAAAGGTAGTTAAAAGTAGTTGAGCCTTCAACCCTCTTCCTTTCTTATGTGTCTTTCCCTCCTTTTTCCTCCTCATTTCCAGTCAAATTATCCATCTATATAAAAATCCCACCACCATTCTTATGATCAAATTGCCAACTTCATATACTTCTAACCAATCCATTGGATTATACTCGTACCAATAAACAGGAAGCCAGCTCTAACAGAGGCATCAATGGAGGAAAGCCGAAGTTTTCAGCACTCAATTGCAGCCATATTCATAGCTCTTTTGCTTCTGATTAGGCCAGTTTGCGGCCAGAACGACAACAACAACAACAACAACAACAACAACAACAACAACTCGTTATGCTCGGCTTCGATGCTTCAAAGCTTCAACAATTGTTTAGGTTTCATTTCTGGTGGTGGATCAGGAGGTTCACCAACTAGACAATGCTGTGACTCACTTAAGGATGTCATGAGCGATGGCAGAGATTGTTTGTGCCTCATTATCACCGGAGGAGTCGGTTTTCAGATACCGATAAACAGAACTCTCGCAGCTTCCCTTCCTCGTGCTTGTAAGACGTCCGGCGTGCCAATTGAATGCAAAGGTAAACTACCATCCAAATTTCACTAAGAAAAAGCTTTTTTCTAAGCTTCATGACTAACTTAAATTATTGTCGATCAATTTTCAGCCAGTCCTGGTTCTCCGATTCCAGCACCAGGTAACCTTACTATGTAATTACTATCTTTTCAACTTTCTTCAATCTAAATCAAAGTATAATAGTTCTTCCGTCCCATAATAGTAGTCGTGTTTTTGAACAAAAGGGAAAAAGAATATTTGGTTGGTACTTGGTATAGCATGATTATGGGGCTGATCATTTTGAGGTTATTGCAGGGCCAACTATTTTGAATCCACCTCCACCTTCTTGGCTACCGGAGCCAACTCCACCGGCTTTTACACCACCGGGAAATGATGGATCAGGGGATGGATCAGGGGCAGGGGATGGTGGAAGTGGAACATTACCAACTCCAGGATTTACACCACCGGATAATACTGGTGGATTTCCAGCCATGACACCTCCAGGAGTCCGGCCGGATTTATCAACTGCCACAACTTCTCGAAGATTTTCAGGCCTGAATTTGATAGTTTTACTCGGAGCTATTGCTTTCAAATACTTTTGATGAGCTTTTCTTTGAGTAGATATGCAGATTATAGGTTTTCCCATGTACAAATGCTTTATTTATCATTTTTTTTTTTTAATATTTGTTCAGACATATTTTTGGATCATGTATGATTCTTGGAATCAAAATAAGCATTTTGGAGAACCTGGTCCGAGTTGTTTTGCTGTCCATTTTATAATACTGTACTGGTAATCTTAGATTCTTAGTTACCTTCATTTCAGTCCATTAATTGAGAGATCAAGGATTAAGTGTTTTGTAATAAATCGTGTTTTCTCTCAAGGCATAAATTCCACTGCTCATTCAAAATTTCCAACTTGGATTTTCAGGATTTTAACACTAATATCAAAAGTGGTTAAGTTTTACCAAACAGTATTCAAAGGAGTGAAATAAGTGTGATGTTTTGAGTCAGCTTCAGCAATGTCTTGCTCTTTCACAACTGCAATTAGCGCTAATCGTGTGACGTCGATGGGTAGGTCAGAAGCAGCAAACTCACATCTTTAACAAGTTACACGAAATGCTATAATCACCTTAAAACAGGCTCAATCCTATGCTCTCCAAGAGGTAAAAATGCACAACAACAAGTGATTTATGGGAATGGAGGACAAATTCGGGTTCTGTAAGGCTTTAGTTATCCTTCTTTGTATGTCATTCCATGTTGCAAGTGCACAGATTCAGGGGTGCTCATTTCAGGGGATAGAGATTCAGCAATGCTTGAATGAAGCAGCGAATTCGGCCTCATTTGATTCTTGCTGCAAAGCACTGAACCATGCAGTTCAAGCCGGATATTATTGCATGTGCTTGCTAATTAGATCATCTGGTCCTCTGTTGGGCATGGCTTTGTCCTTCCAGTTACCAAATTGTGATGTTTCTCTGCCTCCACTGACTCAATGTCAAAGTTAAGTTTTGAATATAACAAGCTGTTTTTTTTTTTCTTCCACTTCTTTTTGTCTGAATCCTTTTGGTTCTGATTTCTAAGATGCTATTCTTTCACTTATGTAGACACATTGCCGGTATTTCCTGGACCGGATTCTTCCTTGCCGGCGCCTGCAATAGGCCATCCAGCATTACCAATGGAACTGGCATCAGCGATGCTAATGCACCAGCTACTTCAACATTCTACTCCAAATGGTGTCATGGTGCCATTATTACCTCCAAAAAGGGGCGAAATTCCTCTAAATTCACGCCTACCAATACATCCATAGCTTCCAGCCAACCTACTATAGATTATCCCGATTCTCATCCCGGCTTCAGCATCCCCAAGCTCATAAACATAACTGTCTCTTGGTAAAAATGTGATATCCATGTATCTTACCATTTGTAGCACTATGTGTTTGGAAATCAAGAAGTGCAGTAGGCCGAAAAAGCAAAGTTACTTCGCGAACGAATCTTTATTATCATGTCTAAGGAGAAATGACTGTTGCACTTTAACTATTAGTTCAAAGTTTGAACAATGTTAGTATCATCAGTACAATCAATTTCTTTTCTCCCTTTATGCATTCAACACAAAACTCCTATACAGAAGGCGAAAAATCGAGCAAAATATTATAAATTGACGTGAGTCGAGTGTTTTAGGGGCCTATAGAAACGTTTCAAAACCAAATTGATAACCGGAAATACAAGAATGTATGCACAATTAACAGATCAATACGAGGGTATTTAGGGAAATTCGTCTAAATTTCTTCCCGCCAGCGTCCCTATAAATTTTTCAAACCAACGCCGCCTCAGTAACAGACTGCGAATAACCGTTTTCCCTCTCTGGTTTTTCTCTCTCACACACTCACACAGTAGTAAAGCTTTCTGCAACAAGAAGTGTAAACCAGAAATTCTGATCTGAGAGATGGCGATCAAACTCGTCATAATCACCTTCCTTCTATTCGCGCTGACCGTTGCCGGAGCAAGAACGAAGTCGCCGCCGTCAAGAAACGGAACTTTTTCACCACCTCCACCGCCGCCAAGAAACGGCTCTGTTTCGCCTCCTCCGCCGCCAAGAAACGCAACTGTTCCGCCTCCTCCGCCTGTAGCAGCTGGAGCTCCGACGAACTGTTCCGATGAATTGGTTGTCTTCTCGAACTGCCTTTCGTACATTTCCTCTTCTCCAAACAACACGACTGCTGTACCCTCGCGCCACTGCTGCCACGACGTCGCTTCCGCATATCTCTCCGGCACCGCCGTCTGTTTCTGTTACCTCGTTCAGAAGCCCAACCTTCTTGGATTTCCGGTCAATTTCACCAAGATCCTCTCTCTTTCCACTCGGTGCCCAGTTGTAGACCACGGAACCAAGGCTAATTTCTCGATCAAAGCACTCTGTTCTGGTAAGGAGATTTCTTCAATTCAACTCATTACGTTTTCAGAAATTGACACGCTCAATCGCAAATTATATGTAAAATTAGGGTAATTGTTCTGGATCTAGGATCGCATTCTTCTATGTTCTTCTTTGAGTTTTTTTTCATTTAAATAAATGAATGTTACTGAAGTGGTAGTTCCTAAATCTGAATTAGGACGAATATTTCTGATAAAGAAACGTCCAAGAATCAGAATATTGTGCCCACAGAGTGTTCTAAGAAATTACTGTGAGTGGGTGTGTTTTCCCAAAATCAATTTCATCCAGAAAGCTCACAAATAACTCATGATGAATGCCTTTGGTTGTGGATTTTGTTACGGATGAGGTTTTCCAATAGAAATTAAGTAGTTATGGTTTCAATTTCTTACTTTCGCCTGTGTCAGTTTTTGGTTGCTTCTTTCTTGGGAAGTTATTGATGATTTCTCGTTTGAACTAATTTACTCAGGCATACATACTCTGCCTCCGTTGTCAAGCATTACTATTTCCGATCGCCCAAAACCACGCATTTCAGGTTAGCATTTTCTTCCATTAACTACTTCGATGTGTGCTTCTCTTTATGGCCTATAGATTGACTGATTTAAGCTTTATTCTATCATTCTGTAACAGGCCCTGTACCACCTACACCCACAATCCCGCATATCTCTGGTAATCTACTGAACCATGCCTTCATCAGAGTGAATCAATTGATCAATTTAACTACATACTTGTTTTCTGGCATATGACGTTCAACTTTTGGTGTTAAATGTTCTATATTAGATACAATCTATAAAAAACAAGCATAAGATATGTTGTTCTGGTTGATCTTTTTACGAGGCAAGTTCTTGGTGCACTCATTTTTCAGTGTTCAAATGTATTAGGCATCATTATCTGCACTAGAGATTGTCAATTTTAAGTTTGTTCGAGTATTTACACTTTTACTTCAAATGTAGACTGCTAACAATACACATGGTTGTTCACCAAGAAATCCAGGATTGAAGTGTGGGGGTTTGATTTACATTGTCTCATTTTGCAGGTCCTGTTAATCATTCTCCGCCACCTCCTGGGATGAACTTGACTCAAGAGTCTACTGCTGCTTCAGGCACTCAAGGACATGCTGATAACCAATCTGATGTAAGCAATCAATCACAACAAGCTGATCACGAGGCACATCCAGCACCGACTTTCCAGGTCTTCCCAGCATGGAGAACATTTAGTATCAACAAAGCAGATGCAAATCCAGCCGGGTTTCCCCTTTCATGGTGCCTTTTTGGTCATGTTGTTGCTAGCATTTTCACAGCATTATCTGTAGCTTATTAGACCAGCACTTTGAATCTTACCTCTACCAAAATCTTACTGTACTAGATACTGTACTAGGTATGGTTTCATAAGCTCTGCTGAGCAAAAGTTGGTCTGGCAGAGTTATATGACTTTGTACAATTGGGATTCCTGATCTTTGTGCAACAATGATATGAAAGTTACACATATAATTGATTCTATAATTCTGCATTTTTGGCCTTCTTTTCTGTTCAATTGTTGGGTTTACTTTCTTAACCATCTTAATCCTTATTGCAGTAAGAGAATCGCCTAGCTAATGTGATTAACCACCTAACAGAAATGAAACTCAGATGAATCTGAATAGCGACATAGGCGTTTACGGATTGAAGAAAATGATTCTTGTTTGCTTCGGTAGCTAACTGTGAGATGCTATATCTGTTGTCCTGCAGCAAATATGTCTAAAGAAGATAGAACTAATTAGAATGGAATCTGTTATATTCATCTCACTAAAACTACTACTAAGAAACCATCAACTGAGTAATTCTACAGGCTAAACGGCAGGTTCCTGCTTCTTAGTTACACTTTAAAGCAAACGTTCTGCAATAAAGAAGCTTTAGATAAAATCAAAATTGTTCTAAAATTTTTTGTTACGAACTTAATATGAAAACAGGGTCAAGACAATAAGTCATTTCCAGCCATCAGACCGTTCAGCTTCATCGTAAACTAGTTCTGGGATCTTTTGAGCCGTGTTCAAGGAATTATCAACCCGTTCGAGGTCCCCAGAAGGTTGAGAGTTGTTTCCTCCCTCGTAATCAACAAAAAATGCATGTACATCTAAGATCAGGAAATGAGTTTAAAATTAACTCAAATGTCTGTCACAATACCTGAATCAGAACAATTTATGCAATGAAAATGCTGAAGAATTACCTCAGAAATGATGTGTGGATTGCCGACCAAAATAAGCAAAGATCTTGCTCGGGTAATAGCTACATTGGATCTTTTTGGATTGCTCAAAAATCCCAGATATGAAATGCATCAAGCTGTGAAAAATCATGTTATGTTAATATAATGACAATTGGCAGATTACATCAAGATATTCGTAGTAGATTGATTACGTTGTGTATCAGCGTATGATGAAACTACCTAGATTGCCATTTCTTTCAATTAATACCCATAAGTGCTTATTATATTGTCCATAAATTTTGTGATCCTATTTATAAAATTTTCCCCTAAGTCTTGTGTATCTAACTTATTAAATCTTGATTGTATGTTGAATTGAAGACACCAGCTGTTGCCGTCATCTTCAAGTTCCCATATTTTCAACCATGACTTGTCTCTACCCTTTCCTTCATTCTTCTGAAGTATACTTAAGTCGCCCTTGACAAACATCGCATTTGGAATCAAAAGAAAACCACTCAGCAGATCCACTACGTGGATTTGGATGTTCATGGTCGATTGGGAATTCAATGATGCGAAAATGATCAGGGTCGGCATAAGGACCATAGGCTAGAATTTTACTTTTATTTGGACTTTTCTTTTCCAATTTTTGAAAAATCATTTGGACTTGTTTCAGTTGGAGAGTATTGGTAACTTTTAGTAGTAATAGTAAGAATGTTATACATCTCAGACTTGTTTATAGATTTCAACTCTGACTTTAGTTTAACTCCTAAAATGAAAGTCCCTAAGCTTCAGTTCTCATTAACCAAAAAAGAAAAGCTCTCAAGCAACAGAGGCTTCCTTCACAGTTTCACGCCATGCATATTCTCTTGCTCCTTTCTCATCAACGATCTTGATCACAAAATTCGGAGGCGCCACAACCAATCTAGAGCGAATCTCCAGTATACACTTGTCCACCAGCTCAATTGCTTCGTCAACAGTCATGTCTTTCCGGTAGTGCCTATCCATCAAGGCGAGTGAGAAGTAGGAGCCATAGCCAAAAGCTACCTTATCAACCTTGTGAAGACTGGCAATGTAATCAATGTAGAACAACGAAGGACCAGTCTCCTTGTCGTAACCAGCAAGAACAATATTGACAGAGTATGGGTTCTGAAAAAGGAAAAAAAAAAAAAGCAATGCCCATCAGCCAAATTCACAAAGCAATGCACACGGGACAGGAAGAAACCAGTCAGTTATGGAAACGGGGTAAAATACCACAACCAAGGAAACTAGAATGTTTCCACATTCACATAACAAAGGAAAATAACCGAGGACAACAGCTATAATCATAACATGCATAAGAATAAAAGACAGCCAAAACATCTGCGTAGGTGGGCTTGTCCAAACATAAAACAAAAATTTGTCCCTGAGCATAATTTCTGCTGTGAAGACAGTATTTGATGCTGCTAATGCTTTCAACAAGCTTAAGGTGAATAAATGCTTCTCTAAGTATTCACAGACAACAGCTACCCTATCATGGTCGTCGAACTCTGTAAGATTAGATGGATGAAAACATTTCAACTATCAAACAATGAAGCACCTCTTCATTCAGTGTGAAGAAAGAGTGCAAGTTCAGGTTGAATTCCCCATATACCATTTTCTTTTAATCTATTTAGTGGGAGGCAGTGCATTGCTCAACTAGCTATAAAGGTTCCCCTAGGAGCCAATTACGCTCAGAAGCTATGTTTCCCACCAAGCACAACTTTGTTGCACTCTTATATAGAGCAAACAAGTTTAGACATGAACCTGCTGTGTTTTGAGTGGTTATTCTCCTATGTCTAAACATTGCACTGGTGACAAAGAGAAACACTAGATCCAGCATATTAAGTTCATCTTCCATTAATTGTGATAAAAGCATACACTTTGAGGTAGAGCTGCAAAATGCAGTGGGGTGCAGAAGCTCATTGCCAAATCTTTCCATATTACACTTGTGATTCTCTTATGTACAGGTAAAAGAGAATTAACTAGAAAATAAAGTTTACAACCTGTAATAAAGTGTACGGCTACCCAAAGAAAAACCAAGAAGTGACAAAGCTTCAACCAAAGCAATGATAATAATGAGTACTTTAGCAGAAAAAAAGAACAATCATCAAGGCAAGACCTTTTTCACTCGAATTGTAGAAACTCATTAATAACAAGAACTGAAGAGAAGTTCCCCATAAGCAGTTATCATGCTAATGTTTAGTACCAATTTCAAACTTCAATAAACTACAACTTTAAGCACATTCAATTAAAGCCCCGCTGAAAATCAGAATAACTTATATCTAATCTATGGACACTAAAAAAAATTCAAAGGCATCTACATGACTGATTGTCTAGCCTTAACATCCACATCACAAACTGTCTAGTTTATTAAAATGAGCTACATATATCACAGGCCAAGGAAACTACAACTTGAGTTACATAGACAGTTCAACCCGTCATTAATTAAAATGCAAAAGCTGCTGCGGTGCTCATGATCTTAAAATTCTTACCTTGCGCAAGGCAGTCGCAAGCTCTCCTCTAGTGAAATTTGCAGTAGCGGCTGTAGTCAACGGAATGCCATTACGGAACTGGTACAAGGCCACATTTTTCTGAATATACTCTGTAAATTGAACCCTGCAATCGCGACAAGAAAATAGAAATCACACAGATGTTGTCAACGAAGACCAGAAAGAACAATGACACGACAGGCATAAGAATTCCCAAAGCAGCAATATCCACTAACTGAATACAATCCTTCAACAAATAACTAAGAAGCAACACAAAAAATTGAATACTGTCAGAGATCATCAAGGCATGAAGGAGCCTACCATATCATGAAGAAAAAGACAGCTTCAGAACAGGGAAATCCCCACAAACTAATAATTCAAGACTAATAAAAGGTCCAATTTTAGCAAAAACAGCAGAACTTCATCAATTGTAATAGCACAATTTTTTATGGCAGAAAAAAAACAAAGAAGGAATAAACTGTAAACCACAAACAAGCACCAAAAGCATACTGGAAAAAATCCCAACTTTACAGTAAATGGGCCAAACGAAACATCAATCTAAGCTCAATTGAACATCAAAACAACCATCTACACCAACGAAAAAAAACCAAAAAAAAGGGAAAAGAAAAAATACCTATCACCGGCTTCACCGCTGGCACCCATAAGCTTGTGGGAATCAAGGATTATGACTTTGTCCTCATTCGATTTGTGCACCAGAATACTATGGACTGCTGATGTGTCCGCCACCACCAGAGCAAACCCTTTTCCGACGAGCCCGAAAACACACTCCATCCTAATTCTCTATCCGCTAATTTCCTCAATCCCAAGCTTTTTGTTTCAAATTGTGTTTGGCGGCTTTGAACTGAGGAGATTAATAATATAGACTGAACTGAAGTCTTGGGGAACAAGACGGGTTAGTTCAACTTCAACCGGGTCCTTCTTTGTAAAGGACTAGACTAATTACTGAAACCCCCCACGATGTTTTATTAAATTATTGATTACTCCTTAACGTTTGAAATTGTTTTCCTTTGACCAAATTAGTCCATAAGGTCACATTGATGAAAGTGCATACAAATAGTGCAAAAAGCACCTATGGCCATTTATAATACCCATCCAATTATAAAATTATTGACATTAGTTTAGAAATACTTATTTTTCAAAAATAAATTACATACACAGATGTCGCAAAACAATTCTGAGTTTTGATTATAAGTTTTGTATTATTTTCATTTCTTTATAAAATGTACAAGTATATGTTCTCAATAGGGATAGGTAACATTCACATTTAACCAGAAAAAGAGCCTCGGTTGACAGTTTACAAAATATTGTTTATAATTCTTTTTCCTTAAGTTAAAAGAAGTGTTGTTTTTGAAATTTCTTTTCAATCAATATTTATGATAATTCAATTCATATAAGTAAATTTCAATTAAAAAAATTTGAAAAAATTTAAACACGTATAATAATGATTCAATATTTTTGTTCCGTTCCTTGTAACACATAACAACTTGTAAGTTGTTGATAAAAGATAAATAAAAACTGTGTGTGGATTTGTAGTGACTGAAAAAAAATGAAAAATAAAATGAAACTCAAAATATATTATTGAGCATTAATTTTGTAACATTTATAAATGGATGATTATATTAAGGAAATTGCGTTGCCAGTGTCGTAAGATCAACCGTGACATTCTTCTTTTCATCCTCATGGTGATAATAATACGTGACATGTGGCCGACTATAAGCGCCGCCGGGGGCGGGACAAGTAGGCGGTCCCACGGGCGGACAAGGTGCCCCGTTCTTGAACTCACACCGGCATCTGTAAAAGAGTATTCCTCCGCCCGGAGCAACGCAGGAAAACTGAACTAAGCCGATGCCGCGGTAACACGGCTTACAAGTTTCACCGCATGCACGTAAGTCCGGGCATCCTCCACCAATTGTATCGAAATATGAGCAAGAATCCTTTGCCTCTATCAACTTCCCTGCAACATTAGACATCAAGAAAATATGAGCAAGTAATTGTATTTGGTATTTTACTCCATCCATCTATTTTACATTGTCAACAACTAGTACTCCCTCTGCCCCAAAATTATTGTTCAATTTGAGATTTCACTTTTAATAGAATTTGAATTAGAAATGAAAACATGAACTGAACAATAATTATGGGACGGAGGGAATATTATCTATAAATTTAATAAAGATGACTCTTTCTCGCGGCCAAATGAGTGTTTGCTCAGATAGAACGATTTGAATACAAAAGCCTGTGAAGTAATATGAATTCAGTCATACCTGCAATCACAAGGAGGATGAAGAAAAGGAAGAAAGTTGAGGGCCTAACCATTGGAGAGATAAATATTCACTCTTGAGCCTAATGAATTAATCAACGTGAAAGAGGATTTTATGGAGTTGATTAAATGGTGATTGATGATTGAAATTGATTTGTTTAGACCGACTAATTAAGCCTATATATTTTACACGTAAGAAATTAAAAACTACAAAAAAAAAAAAACCAACCCCAATTTAGAAAAGATTGAAAGAAAGAAAGGATGTATCTAACCACATATCTCACTAGTCCGGGAATGACTTAATTAATCACGCTGGGATAACAAATTTATTATTACTGAAATCCTTTTATAATAATGGTAATATATATCTGATGGTCTCAGGAAATGCATTTTATATGATTTGAGCCTATTGATTTTGCACTGCAAGCGTTCTCATTCCATGAAATTCCTCCTTGATTTTTGTGTCATTCATGATCAATATTCATGCACGCTTGATCATAGTTTTCTTCTCCCTTTCTTTTTTTTTATTTTCCCTATTAAAGCGATTGAAACTAATTCAACCCGCAAACGTGATAGGAAATCAAATGTAAAGGAAAC
This sequence comes from Oldenlandia corymbosa var. corymbosa, assembly GCA_949775105.1. NCBI lineage: Eukaryota > Viridiplantae > Streptophyta > Magnoliopsida > Gentianales > Rubiaceae > Oldenlandia > Oldenlandia corymbosa. The sequence continues at coordinate 14,281,350 of OX459126.1, read as the reverse complement.
AAGAAAATTAAATGAACACCAATACAAAAATTGCTCAGAGTATTGGTTTTTGTATCAATTTGTACCACCATGTACTTAATACTCTTTTGGTCAGTTTACTTTGTTACGCTAATATCTCAATGAGACAGAAAACTATCTTTGTTTGTGAGTTATTATGCACACCATTTGGTGATTTGATTTTCGTCCAAATCATGTCTTGGGGTCGCCAGAAGGAAAAAGGGGGGGGGGGTGGGGTAGGGGGGGGGAGGAGAAATAGAATTCTTCAATTTGAATTAATTAGGACGTAAATATTATAAATCCCATTAATGTTTCAAATCTTAATTAGAGCGTGAAAAAAGAAGAAGTAGGACAGTTTCACAACCTTAGCTACTAAATGGTGCCATAGATTTCGTCCTTTTAATTTGCATCGTTATCTTCAATTTTCCTGAAAAAGAAAAAAGCCACAAGAACTAAAAGAAAAAAGACCAGAACGAAATCAAAACTTTGCATTTTGCACAAGACGAATAAAAAATTTTAAAAAAAGGATTAGCAAAACCCTTTTAATGAAATTTGTTTGGTACTGCTTCTCAATGACAAACCCCAAAATAAAAAAGGATCTGCCTATTTAATTTGCACATTTAGGAAACGGAAATGTTATTGGAAATACCAGTTACCAAGGATAGCGTTAAGTGGACCTTCAATTCTTGAGAATTCTATATTATACAGATTAAATTTCCGAGTGCAGTAAAATCATGACTAGTGTATGATGTAATACGTGTTTTATACGGTTATACTTACGCAATGTTGTGGTATTACAAATCGACGAAATTTTCTAAAAACTCTTTTTTTTCGGATTCTTAGCTAGGGTTTGACGGTGGGTCCAATAGGAGACTTTCAATCTTGCATCCTCCATCTTTATTAATTCAATATATATCCCAAAACAAAACCACAAGTGATAACTAATAAATCATGTTTACCATATAATGCAATGATTAATTATCATACTTTGGAATGATGACGCCACAGTAGTAGTACCTTTTACTTAAATATTTTATTATGGAATTCCATCTCCTCTAACCAATCAAGTCACCTTCACCCGTCATTTCCCATCAAACTACTACATGGTAGTTATATACAGAGTTGTCAAACTCGTCTCGGACACCGACTCTGTGAGGGTAAGAGTCAGAGATTTTAGGGATCGATTTGGGTCGACTCAGGGGTCGATTCGGTGATGTCATTACGATGTAATAAATAATATATAATTTAAAAATATATTAATAATTTAAAAAGAAATAATATTTATGGAAATTTTTTATGGTAATAGTTAATAATAGTATTTTAGAGTATTTAATTACAGTTTTAGATAGGTATATTAATTGAACAAATAATATAAATAATTATTTATAATTAAAATATATAAATTTACAAGATAATCAACTTTTATTATTAATAAAATGTATACTAAGAAATAAATTTCAACCTATTTGAGATGTATTTTAAATTTTGTATAAAATAATGGAGGTTCATATATGAGAAAAATAATAAAAAGATTTTAAAATGGTCGTTAATAATTTGAAGTAAAGAATTTGGAATTAAAATGACAAATTAATTTATGAATAAAAGTTGTTGGGCATTTTAGATCAAAATACAAACTTCTGGGGAGGAAAGAGGAAGAACAACACAGAAAACCATGGGCAAATTTTAAAAATTTTGATCAAATCATGCAAAAACCAAAAACTCCAAGTCGATTCGAGTTTGGCCGGTTCCCAGTTCACACGGAATTTTGACCAGTTTTGACCGAGTCACAAACTGGCGATTTTTTAAGTCACTCGGCTCGACTTGTGGTCTGGTTCCCGATTTAATCGATTGAACCTGCCGGTGCGAGCCAAGCTTTAAACACTGGCTATATATGATCCGGCACTTAGGGCCACCAGATATATTTAAGTAAGGATGATTTGTGTCAACAGTTAGTGAATTATAGCTATTCATTTTTAACACTTTCTATTTTAGATTTAAACATTTAAGGTTAAAGAATAGTTTTGATGATTGATACATTATTCCTTATATGTGTCACTACTCTTTCAGTTATTCTTAATACTTAATTATTTCAAAATAAATCTCAAATCAGTAATTCATCAAACACAGAAATTTCAAAACATAACCTAAAACAACAGTCTATAAAAATTTTCTTCTTTTTCTTTTCTGGTTTTGAAAATAAATTTTGAAATTTTTATAACTGAAAAATGAGTTCAATGCTGCAGCTGGATCCCTAATCCCTAAAACTAATGATTGGAGGAAGTGCTGATTGAATATCTCGTTGTGGCAACACATGTGCCCCAAATCCTTCACAATTAATCAAAAACTGTTGAAACATGCAAGACGAAACGTTTTCAAATGAATTACGTATTACATGCAGCACGTATATATCCATCGCATCTTGAACTTCTATATAGAATTAAATCTGTAATCGTGCAAATTAACTTCATGCGCGGGTGGCTCCAAAAAAGCAAAAATTGAAGTGAAGGCACACAAGTTGATGAGCAAGCATTTTGTCAATTTTCTTCTTCAATGTCTCAACAATAACGATGGCGCAGGAGTTGCCGAATTGCCATTTTTCCAAAATGTTGCTGCAAATCTCCAGCCCTTAATTGCAAAGTTTGCTGCTAGGCTCGTTTTGGATCTTCATGCAACATCTGGATGAGATATTGCAAAGTGCCACGTGTGAACTATGTTAATTTTGGCGGGCTGATATTTATCACGTTTCTTCGTTTACTTATTATATACTCCATCCCGTCCTTATTATAAGACATTTTAATTTATCATAAAATTCACTTAGTATGATTTTTAAATTAAAAAAATATAAATAAATATTATGACAAATCTAAATGTCTTATATAAAGATCGGAGGGAGTATATGTTTACTGTTTTCTTGGGGTTTTTTTTTTCCAAGTCCGTATTCCAACCTTTTGTTTATTCTTTTGTCTTTATTCTTTTAGGGTTTTGATCAGAAATTGTTATTACTACGAGATATCTTGTTCGATTCTTGTTGTGGCAATCTATTTATAAACTACTAACAAATAAATGAATGATAATCAGCCATGTCCTACTGTACTACTTACTGTACTTGGTAATGATAATATCCAGTGGCGGAACCAGGGTGACAAATTTAGGACCCTAACAGTGAGTTTATGGCCAGAAAAAGTCGTCAAACATACATGACGACAAGTCTACTATGGGTACGTCTAAGGAACCCTCCGACCGTCGGGGGGCTCGGTATCCCCCGAGCCCCTTAAGGGTTCCGCCACTGATAATATCCAATTGGAACTTTTTTTATTTATTTGTTTCAATATACAATGACTTCTGTAAGAAATTAATTACAAAAATTTAATGCACGAACAAAAAAGATGACAAGTTTGCAATCGAAGCGAAAATATAACGTGGGAGTTTTAATTATCAATATTATTAAAAAACTTGGAGTAAATTGTAATCGACTCGAAGCCTAGCTAACTAGCAATCAAAGTCGATTCGAATCTATTTTTAGCTATTTTCACTTAATCGAGATCAAGTCACCATAAATTTTCTCTCACCAAGATTAGTCACCAATTTTTCTCATCACTTTTAATTTTTTAAACATAATTTGGAGTAAATTAACGGGAGTTGACACTCCCTCTGTTAATGACTGAATATTTTATTAAATTTTTAACATATTTATTCTTTGTGGACAAATGATCTTTGTGGGACAAAGAGAATCTAAATCAAATTTCTCCATCTCAGTTCTTGTGTTAAGATGACTTTTAGCACAGACTTTTGGACAATCCCAAACCATTAATTGCAAAGACCAACGGAGACAAGTTTTAGTTCCTAATCTACATTCTACAATGCTTACAGGTTTTCTAGTAGCATTGCATCCTGCGCCACCACGTAAATTATCAAACGAAAATTGGAAATTTATTCTCAACACCCGTTTAAAGAAATTAAAAAAAAGTGATAAATCTAATTAGCAAATGGGGGTTTCTGTAAGAAAGAAATGGAAGTGAACTAGCAACTCCGGCAGAGATAAATTTGAATTTTAAATTTTGAGGTCCAATTAATAGATCAAATTAATATTAGAGCTTGAAATCCCCCATAAACGTTCCTAACTTCACTCTTCGTTCGACCCTTTTTCTTGCAATCAATCAATTATTGTTTGCGCAACAACATCAAGCCTACCCTTTTTTTTTCTTCTTTTTTTTTTTTAAATTTCCGTTTGAAGTGACTACCCCAAAGATGGATGATTTTGAGAAATTAGCACAAATTACTCCATTCTACTACTCAATTGTATTTATGAGACACTATTTGGACTCATTCAACACTTAGATCGCGATAATTATCGTGGACGTTAGTGTAACTAAAGTTCTTGTTAAACGAGTTGTTATTTTCGAAAAAGTATACATTAAACTCTATTCGGGACAATTGGGTAGTGGCTTCGATTGGCCCGATTGTGAAATGTAACATATAAAAAAGAGTTTGGAACTGATTGCGCCTTATGTCCATTCTATCGAAGCACTTATCAGGAAAGTTTTGGTCATCTTTTTATTGATTTTGACTTAATATTTGGGACAAAAGCTGTTGGAATCAACATGGTGAAACGTCTAAATAAAAAGATAATGTTCAATTAATGTTAGTAATGAAGAAAATGGGCGTTGAGTTTTCATTCGGAAAATGCATAAAAGGGCTAAAGATAAAATTTACATTAGGCATGAAGCGAGCAGTGTTATTCTCTTTTGTACATTTTATTTAGGTACCAAAAGAGCTCATTCCAAATGAAGTAAGAAGTCAGAACAGGATCATTCTTGATTATGATAAGCTTCACTCAGAACAGCTTTAGATGTCAATTCTCTTAGATGAAAATAGGCATGCATATGGAGGTCAAAATTCTCAGATTTTAGACGCATCAGTTGAATGAAAACTTATGGACTTTTCGAACAGATATGACAAAGTCTTTTCCCTTTTCCCCTCCATAAGAGTGTACCATTGTGTCTTCAAAACTGGGCATACAGATGGAGCTCAAAATTCACGGAAACCAGAATATATCTTTAAGAATTAAGACATTGTTCAACTCGGTCTGGAGGTTACATGCTTCGGCCGCTGACTCCCTCTGTTCCTTGTTATAAGTCATTTTAATTAATTATAATATCCATCCTAGTATGTTGTTATTAGAAAAAAAAAACCTTAAAAAGTTATTTTTCCATTCTTTCCGTTCTTCTATAAAATATTTTAAATTGGAAATACGTACTAGGTGAAGCGTAAATGGCAGGTTTTTGACTTTTGGTTTTGGCTTCATTCTTTTTTATTATATTTTGGTAATTTAAATGGTTTCTGAAATTTTAATTTTCTTTTATGGGCTGTTGAGAATAAATTTCCAATTTTCGTTTGATAATTTATGTGATGGCTGAAGATGCATGTTAGTAGAAACCTGTGAGGATTGTCTTCATGGTATGCAGTCGTTGGGGATTGTCCAAAATTTTCTGCTAAAAGTTATCTTTAACACAAGAACTGAGATGAAGAAATTTAATTGAGATTCTCTATGTCCCGCAAAAATCATTTGTGTCATTGGTATTATTGTTTCGGTTTTTTAGTGTGTGATTTTTAGGTGTTTTTTTGTTATTGAAAATATAAAAAAATGTATTGAAAATATAAAAAAATATGTTGGGATGGAACATTTATTATTAAATAATAATGAAAAAAACTATCCAAAAAACCAAACAAACAGAGCGTGAATATTCTCTGATGAACGATACACCAAAGTATCCATTTCAGTGTACTGATCAAATCTCCCAAAGGCTGAGAGTACGCATCCAGTATCATCAAAACGTACGTCGAAACATACATTAAGGTTTTACAAATTAACTTAACAAATTAAAATGATATATAGCTGCCAAGTCAATCTATTTGATTGAATTTTCATACAGAATCAAAACGTGATCACCAAATTAAAGTTGCCAGAATAAAAACGGATGTACAGTATAACAAACCTTAATTCTTAATCCTCAAATGAAAATTTTGTTTGGGATCAAATGAAAAAGTAAACACTATAAGTATCCCAACAAATTAGTTCAATCTTACATTCCAATTTTCAAGAAAAAAAAAATAGTAGTTGTTTCATCATGGAGAACATTAGGGTTGTGCAAGAAGTGCCAGTCAAATTTAACTTGAGAGCAATTGTGGAGAAATATTTTCCTGAGGGATTACCCGAGGATGGAATAGCAATAGGCCTCCTTCCAATCATTAACCCCGTCCGGGAGATTAATGTGATGGGGCGCCGCCGCCCAACCACCGGTGACAACTGATTGGATATGAGCAGAATTCAACACTGCTGCGTTGACTCTCACTGAACGCTTTAAGATACAATTTGCCTGTAATCTCCAACCAGAAACATGGGGATCATTTCAGGAGATTCAGGTCGGGCTCCAGGACTCGCAACCAGTGCCCTTAACGTCGCATACGGTGGCGGCCCTTTAACCAGCAACCAACATTTCTGTCACCACACTGCTTCAGAATCTCCAAGTGCTCTTAGCAGTAGCTTAGAGGAGAACTCGTCGAATTTCCCGACAGTCTCGAGTCGCTCCTCAAGGCTCCATTGGAAATGGATTGTACTAGAATTATCAAGGCTACGAGGGGTTTCAAGAAACAGAAAATCGAAGTTGAGGCGCACAAATTCATGACTCGCCATTTTGTCGAGTTCCTTCTCTGTTGTCTCAACAACGAGGTAGGAATTGAAGGGTTGCCGTTTTTCCAAGATATGGACGGAATGCGTGAATCATTTACCCCAAAGTTGATGGCTCGACTTCTTCTGGAACAACTTCAAACAACATTTGGATTGTTTTCTGCATAGTGCGCATAAAAAAACGGCTGCCCCGTTTGATTTTTTATGATAAATTAGAGCTTTGTTTCAAGTTTTACACTCTCTCTAGCAGTTTAGATAATCATTTTGAGACAGAGAGACGTAAATAAAAATATTTTATGCATTGTAATTCTTAATTATTGTCAATTGTAGTTGTAGGATATCAAACGGAATGAATGAATATTTTTCTTTATTAACATAAAATATAAGTTTGTCCCTTAAGTTTTTTTACCTATTAATCTAGATGAATTTGTTGAATTATGAGATAGTAACTTTTATTTTATTTTGAATTTTTAGGAACTTCTAGCAGACATTAATAAAGGTCATCATTCACAGGCAAAACAGAGAGAGAAAAAAAAAGAAAATAATATCTTAGTTTTTCCATATTTTAATAAATGAAATATTCTTATTGTTTAAACAATGGAGTTAACAATGAATATTGACTTATGTACTATAACAAGAGCGGAATTATGAGGTCTTTTTTCAGGCATCGACACTTTGCATGGACATTTGGAGGGCGGAAGGTGATTGCAGAGGTCGACAATACAAGTAATACTACCATGGTGCAGGGATCTAAGAAGGTCCTATGAGTTACTCTGGGAATTGTCCGTGGGATTCGAGAGATACTGAAGCGAGACTCGATAATCGTGATTAAACATGTATTTTGGGAGCCGAATTTTATGGTTTCACTAGCAGCACAAGGACCTGGAGTGTTGCAAAGGCTAGTAACTCCAACAACTGGTGCTAAATCGTGGTTGGAGTATGATTTAATGTAGATGTTTGGCATTAGGCAATTTTGCCTCTTCAATTGTAACAAAAAAAATTTATTGTTGTTATTATTATGATTATAGACCCCCCAAACCTCCCAGTTACCGAAAATGAGTAACAAAACTGATTAATTTATTACATCATCTCAACAAAATAAAATCCATTTGTGGAAAGGGGATAATGACCAGCCTCCCCCAATATATACATAGAACTAAACAATTCGAAAATCGATAAATAATTAACGATTACAGATAACGTATATACGTTAAGAATTTCATGATCTAGGTTTTAAGTTAAAAAAAATATTTGATCATGCATTGCAAGCGTTACTACTCCATGATTTTTCCTTGAATTTTGTGCCATTCATAATGATTCTAGCTAAATTTGTGTTTTACTTATTATTATTTATTATGTTTTAATATGACGTTGATTTGGATTGAAAATATCAATTTCTAACTTTTTCTTGGTTTCTTCTTCGTTTGGATGCGCAACTAAAAAAATAGGAAAAAATAGAATAGAAAGAACCATCCCCAATAGGATAGGGTTATGCTAATTGTCGCTCCCTTAAATCTTAGAGAGCGCTCCTTTTGACGAATTCGCCCTCGATATAAAACTAAAACATATAAACTATTTTCTTCCACCTCTCCGAATTCTCTCAACTCTAAATAAAAAATAAAAACATTTCTTCAATTCAGAAGTCTCAACAACGAATGATTAAATGGGTTTTGGTGGAGTCAAAAATCCATGAACAAATAAAATAACATTTCTAACCTTTTTAATTTTTTTTATTTCAAAATTTATTAAAAAACAAAAAAAAAATTTTGATCAGGTAGAGCGTCCGGAGATTGCGCCTCAACGGCGGAAGGAGCGTCCAGATTAGACGCCAATACGTACGGCGGAGCATCTAGATTAGACACTTAAACCGCCGGTTCGGCATAAATACCGAACGCCTTTTAGTCAGTATTGGCGTCTGAGGTTGAGGCCGGATGAAGCGTCCGGCTATTGCACCGTATCGGATGCTAGGGCGTCCGAATTAGACGCCTCTTTTGACGGTGAAGCGTTTGTGGTGGATGTCGTGACCACAGGTATGGCGCGATCTCTGGGTGCCCTACCCGGCCTGATCCCTTTTGTTTGTTTTATTTTTTTTATAAATCAGAACTTGAATTTTTTTATATATAAAAAAAAACACTCTTCCCACAATAATTTTTTGTTTCTTATAAATTTCAAAAAAAAACTTTAAAAATTTTGGAAAAGTACTTGATTTACTAATGCACCTATACATCGACCAACACATTTTCGATTTTTCATTATTGCAGTCATAGGATTAAAGGAATGTTTGTTTTTTTTTTTTTTGGAGTTTGGGAGAATTTGGAGAGAAGGAACAAAAGGATTTTTGTATTTTAATTTTATGACAGGGTCAAATTTGTCTAAACGGAAAACTCCTCAGGATTAATTAAGAGAGCGACAATTAACAGTCCATACTTAGAAAAAAACAAAATTATTAAATTAAAGGAAACGTCTGATATGTCGTTTGAAAACTTGTTGTTAAACAAAAAAATAAAAAATAAAATAATGTAAACTTCTGCATTTGGAGTCATGCACACAAACCCCCTTACCACATAATAAACTCTATAAGAAACTATTGTAGCTGTCCCAAAAAAATAGTAATAGTACGTTTTGAGATTTGTGCAGAGTGAATATAATAAATCAGTACATTAAAAAATAAACTTCTCATAATCGAATTGATCACAATGATGGAGTCACCCAAAGCGGTGGGCATGGACATGTTGTTGGAAAAGACTCGACATTACTAAATCGTCCAAAACTGTGATTCTCAACATTATAAACTCCCATATCTCCGAGACCACCAAAGCCACCATTTAACAATGGATGCGTTCCGGAGACGTAAGATTTTATGGAATCGTCAGAGAAGTAAATGCAATTAGGCTTTATATCATTTGATGAAAGGTCAACCATAGGAACAGCAGCGGTAACTGTGGCCAACAAAAAGCATGATTTCTTAAGCTCTCGATTTCTTCCCACTTACGTTTCGTCACATCCAATCGAATCACTCGGAAGTTAATAACCCGGCCAAAATTGTCATCACTGTTCTTGACACAAAGTTGCCTTATTATAAGTAACAGCTCGTTGTTGGATAATGATACTAGGTATCCTTGTTTACAGACACCAAATATTCTAGGCTGATCGATTGTCATTAGAACGTAACCACAAGTTTCGGCATTACCAGATACCAAATCGTATTCATCCCAAACCCAAAGTTGGCGACAATGGCTGACGGCGAAAAACTTGCCTTCCAAGTAAGTAACATCCCAGAAATGCACACCGTTTGTTGATTCCATTTCCGTCAAGGTCGAGGTCATCAGGCCTCCAGAAACCGATAACCCTAAAACAATCGCAAATCACGACGAGGACGAAACGTGAGTTATGGGATGGATCAGCCGACAAAATCGCCCGGTTCATGAATTTAACCTTGGTAAGACCGTGGTAACCATCCCAGTAAGAATCATTGTATCCAGGGAAGGTTTTGAAGTTGGGAAGTTGGATTTGAGCACGGGTAAAAGGGTTCAACAGTTTGACTTCACCTGAATTAACCACGGTTAATAGCCACCCGAATCTTACTTCCACACACATTTTACCCTTTGCCTCCTGGAGTGGCAACTTCATGAAGATTTTCTTTCTCAACACGCTGTAAAATTCGCGTTCATGATCGTCATCGCTTTCGCCTTCTTTTTCCGCGAGCAGGAGTAACGGAATCCTTGAAGAACATGAATCGCCGAACTTATCTTTGGTAGCAGCGGCTCGCCAAGAAGTACAAACCCCTCGGAATGATGTGAAATCTTCTGCCGAAGGGATCCTTTTAGCTATCTCTACTAACATTTTGTACATTAGGCCCGACCAGTCTCTCTTAGCTTCCATTAATTAATGGTACCGTATCTAACAAATTAGGGGGGGGAAAGATGTATGAGAACAGGATAGAATGGAATTAAGACAGGATCTAAGGGGTTAAGATGCCGTAAATCTACGCGATGTAGTTTTTATAAGAAGGAAACGGCATTGAACTAGCAAAATCCGGCAAGATAAATAAAGATATGAAGGCATCGGATATTCCTCCATGGCTTCATCCAGCTAACTAATTTGAAGTTTTCGGTCCAATCAATTATAGGTCAAAATTAGAGCTTGATAATTGAAATCCCAATAAAGATGGAGAAATTGACTGCTCAAACAAGGAGAAATTGATTCCACACTTCACTCTTTCGTCGACCGTTTTTTCCTGCAATCAATCAATTATTGATTGCTTAAGAACATCAAGCCTGCGTTTTTTTTCTTCTTTTCTTTTTTCAATTTCCGTTTGAAGTGAGTACCCAAAAGATGGATGATTTTGAGAAATTAGTGCAAGCCATTCTATTCAATTGTATTTATGACTTATGAGACACTATTTGGAGTACTCATTCAACAATCAGATTACGATAATTCTCATGGATGTCAGTGTAACAAAGTTCTTGTTAAAAAAGTTTTTATTTTCGAAAAAACATATACTCCCTTCGTCTTATAATTATTGTCCAATTTGGATTTTCATTTATAACTTTTATTAACACAATGGGGCCAATCGAAGCCACTGCCCAATCCAGTTTAGTACTCCCTATGTCCCATAATTAATGAAAATTCAAATTGGACAATAATTATGGGACAGAAAGAGTACTAAACTGGATTCGGGATAAGGGGGCAGTGGCTTCGATTGGCCCCATTGTGTTAACAAAAGTTTAACGTGTAACATATAAAAAGAGAGTTTGTCACTGATTGCGCCTAATATCCCATTCTACCGAAGCACTTATCAGGAAAATTTTAGTTATCTTTTTTATTGATTTTGACTTATATTTTGGGACAAAAGCTCGTTGGAACCAACATGGTGAAACGTCTAACTAAAAAAAGATAATGCTCACTTGAAGAAAATGGATGTTTTGAGTTTTCTTGAAGAAAATGCAGAATAAGGGCTAAAGATCAAATTTACATTAGGCATGAAGTGAGCTGTGTTATTCTCTTTTGTACATTTATTTTTATTTAGATACAAAAAAAGCTCCTCCAACTGAACTCAGAAACAAAGATCATTCTTGATTATGATAAAGCTTTCAAACAAAACCCACGAAATCCAAAATTGAAGGCAATGGCATTCCTCCTCCACCTTGCCCTCTCTGTTCTCCTCGTTGTTGTTGTTGCCCTGTTTTTACTGGCACAAAATATGACAATTCTTGCCTTCTTAACACCTCATCTACCTCCCTTGATTGAACTCCAAATGTCAGCTCCTTTGCCTCTGATTCCACATTGTTCCAAATGTTATCTTGCCCTACAAAAAAATCACAAAAATTATTAAAGACAAAAAAAAATCCCACCATTTATGAAGGAAATTGTGACTTAAAAAAAAAAAAAAACCCACCAGCAAGGAAGTTGTGGTGGTTATTTCGAGCATTGATTCCGAACCCAACTAGCTGCAAGTTCTGATTTCCAGTGGAGACGATGGAAATCGGATGATCTGCAGGGATGATGAATACATCACCAGCCGAAACCTGTGCAGAAACTTTCTGATAATTTCTACTTATTCCTTGTTCTTCTTCTTCTTGTTGTTGTTGTTGACCTCCAGATGGCTGGCTTTGACTAGCAAGATGAGGACAAGCCATTTCAAAATATCCATTTCCTTCATTGACAAACACCAGAATTGTTGACCTGGAATTGAAATACGGTGCCACCATTGCTCCCTGGAAGCGATGAAAAATATTAAGAATTCTGATTCAATTACAATGAAAAAAAATCCCAGAACAGAGGAGGTTGGATTTGGTTAATTTTTACTTGTGCGATGTTCATGACACCAACTGAGACATCCAAGTCTTCTAATTGCTTGTAATCATCTGGAGATGCCCTGAAAAGCTGACCATAATTGTTGCAGAAAGCTGGTTTCTGGCTAAACAAGTTAAAAGGTCCCCTGGATTTTCTTCCATGATGATGTTTAGATGAACCTTCATGACCTTTTTGGCTCAGAGCTCTGATTTGCTCTTGGCTTGCTCTTACTATTATCCCTTTTGCCTGCCGTCCTCCAAATAGCCTCTCCAGCTGATCTCTGGGCGTCTAATTGTATAGAAATTCCCAATCAAATTAGCAAAATACGATCGAATTGGGACGAAAAAAAAGAAAAGAAATCTAAAAGAAGATAGACATTACATTAAAAGCAGCTTCTAAGATATCATTGCTGAAGACATTATAGTAGCTTTGTTTCTCTTTTCCACCAGCTCCAAAAAATCCCTACAAAGAATACCAATGTTACGTGTCGGATTGTGCTTAAAAATTGACTAAATTTGATATAGCATATGTTAGGATCTAAGGCCACTTAATGCTTAAAATTATTAGATTAAGCATTTTTCAATTTCACCATGTTTGAAACTGCAGTACACCTTTTCAAAAAGAACCAAAAAAAAAAAGAAAAAGAAACTGTAGTACAAAATATAAGTAATAAAAATTAATTTATTGTTTACCCCGCGGCTGCCTAATAAATTCAGTATTTCTAATTCAAGATTAAGCATTCAAAATTAAACACTAATTTTATCAAGGATGCCCTTAGTGATGAAAATATACCTTAAATCGCCCTGGAGTATTCACAGGACGAAGGAGCATAAAAACTCTGAACTTCTCATTGTTGTGCCTGTTCACTAAATACGCAGTTGATCCTGCTGGAATCCTAATTGCATCTCCTCTTTCCAAATCAAAAGTTTCCCTTCTTTCCCGATGCACAAAGCTTATAGTCCCTTCTCCTGAAGAAATTATAAGACAAAAAATTGATCAAATTTTCATAGCTGAATTGTCTATCTAATAAAACCAGAATAAATTATACGAAAGCTTACCTCTGGCTACAAAAGCAATGACATCAGCATCACAGTGATGAGGAACGATGAAAGTATTGGGATCGGATTCATAGATTGCTAAACGGTAATTATCAATCCCATTTAGAAGCTCAGATTGTTTAGAAAACCTCTGAAGAACCTTAAAATCCCCAGCTTCTGTCCTGACTCTGGACTTAAACATCTGACCCCGAAAGACATATGGATTATTTTGTTCTTCTTCTCCTTGTCCCTGAGACCCTGTTTGAGTTTCCTCATTGCACTGTCCTAAACACTCTTTATACACTTTCTCAGGCCCTGGAATCACTTCACCTTGCTCTCTTTCTTGTTGTTGTCTTCTGAGTTCTTCAAGTTGTTCTTTGCATCTTTCTTGGCATAATTGCTTTGGTTCCCTCTGCTTTTCTCCTCTGTATTTCTCGCACCCCTTCTGACAACGTTCGTATTGCTTTTGAGGATCTTCAATCTGTGGATTTATGGAAGAACTGATTTGATCAGAATGAGCAAATCCCTGATGGCATTTCATCAAACAGAGCTTCTCATGACGGGTGCCATGTTGTTCCTCCATCAAACACTTCATTTGACATGTTTGTAGCTCAATTAGGGAAGGTGTTTGATGATGGTAGAAACATTGAGTGCACAAAAACAGTGAAAAAGTGGTGAGAATAAACAACCCAAACTGTATTTTAGCAAACATTTTGGCAGAAGATTTTGTGATTTTTCTTTCCAGTTGAGACTTGGATTACAATTACAACTTATCAATTCGGATGTGTTAAATTTATAGGTATTCTACTAGGAAGCCTTAATTGATTGCTTGGTGTCTTTTAGATCATCAAGGGTTGACATGCAGATCGACATGTGTTGAAGTTTTTGTTGAATATGTTACAGATTACGTGTATCACAAACATGCAACGTTATCACATGGAGGAGCATGCAAACTATAAGGGGGATATTTTGTTTTCTATTGCTTTAATCAAGGTTTTTTTAGAAAAAATAAAAAAAAATCTCATAATGTCTGTTGATATCTGTGACTAATTTCTTCATTGATTTATCGGCAGCAATTAAAATGTTCAAGCACATAGTATTGCATAATTAATTCAAATTCAACTTGAACATGATTATCCAGACTTTTAGTATGATTTAAATTAAAAATAAAAATTTATTTTGCGACGGAGAGGGAGGGAGCAACAATTTGTGGGGGATGGATAAGGGAAGACGCGGCGAGCAGATAAGTATGGTTCATGGTTGCCATAAATTGACAAGAAAGTCAGATCATTTTACTATATTCATTAATTTGGAGTTTTCTCAGACAAAAACAAATTGCAAGCTCATGCTGGGACTTGAACTCTGTACATGTCTTGATCGATATAGACACATTGTGTCAGTGTTTCATTCATCACATCTTGAACAAACAGTGGTTTCATTAGCAACTTGAGTTTTAGGAACACTATCAAATAATTTCATAGTCATTCTTGACACTTCCTTTGTGCGATGCGGTTTATGAATGATGTTTAAAAAAAAAAGTTTACGAATATATCAGTACATATTCCGTTCCAAAATGAAGTATTTATTCGTTGAATTTTTCATGTAAATATTTGACGTGGCATTGTCAAGCACTCCATTACAATTTTAGTGTCCATCAGTAATCGTTTAATCATGATGTACGTAAAAGGAGTTTTCCGATCGAGGAATATTGAAACTACTAGGCATATATTTAATTTAATCTTCTCTTTTATACAAAAAAAAAATAATAATAATAAAATAAAAAATATTACAATGGAATGAGAGTACAATTTTCAAAAGAGTTTATAAGTCGCATTTCGAACTGCCGCTTGATTGAAGAAGATTAGATGTGATTTTATAGGTTGCATCTATGTGATAGATTTCTTAGCTTCATATGCAATTTCTTGTGAACACGTGGATTATGATAGTCTATTTTGTAATTTTGGCAAGATTTTGTTAGAGTTGCATATTTCTAATATTAGTAAAATTGTTACTAGGAATAATTTTTTTGTCACTTTAGCAATTGCTGGAGTTGCATAATGCATACTCTTGTAGTGTTGTAGTGTCAGCAAAATTGTCAAGGTGGTATGTCTCTCTTTGCGATTAAAAAAAGTAATTAAACAGATGTGGGTTTTCTCTAAATATATTTGTTATACTTAGGTGACTTGGGCAATAATTAATAAGTGCTTTTCAACACACATGAAGAAATAAATAAATACTAAAAAAATTGCTACTTTCCACCGATATTATGGTAATTTGAGTTGCATTTGGATTTTGAGTTACAATATAAAACGAATCCTTTTCGGAATCGAATTAGATTTGATAAACCGACCGACTTACCTAACGTCAAAGGCCCTTCCAAGGATCGTCTATAAATATCGATCCACCAACCAAATTATAATTTTTCCAACTTCTCGCAAGAACCCTAATATCAGTTTTTTGTAGAAAGAAGTCCCAAGACAGTTTATGCTTAGAAAGGGTTCAAAATCAAGGAGGAGCAAAACTAGGGTTCTTGATGAAACTAGCTTTTCTTACAGAAATCCCGTCATCAACAAGATCCAAGGATGATAGGGTGCGGCTTTTTTCGAAGGGTAAAGAAGCAGAAAACAATAACAACAAGGGCTATGAATCAAGATGATGCTGATGATTTGAGCTACATGAAGAACGTCTTTTTCGTCGGAAAACCTCGACAAGATGATGATGATGATGATGATGTCAGTAATGGCAAACACTTCACGGATTTTTGTGCACTTTGCAAGAAGGATTTAAGGCGCAAAGATTGTTTCATGTATGGTTGTTTGCAAGCTTTTTGCTCCCCTGAATGCCGTTCTGCTCAGATTAAACATGACATTGATCATCCGACACGACTCTCCGGAGCAGAATTTGTCTCTAGTTTCGAGATTCCAGCGCCGCCGGCCGATCGATCACGTCGAAACAAGCGTAGTTTGGAAGCTTGATATCGACATCTTTAATTTGGGGTCAAGATTTTAGTACTCCCTTATTTGTTCAGTGATCGAACTAGCTATAGCGTATAGTTTAGAGGTTTGGTAGACATTGTTTTAGTGCAAAAAATTGTAGTTCACTTATTGTCTTATTACATGACAATAATTTTGGGACGAAAGACGCAATACGTACGTACTTAGTTTTTTTCCGTATAGTAGCTGCAATTGTATAAAGAACAGTACGTGACTATAGATCCTTGATTTAGACGGGTCTTTGTAGTTAACCATCAATGGTGTAAATATAAAGACCATATGTTTGATTTTCTTTTTTTCTTTATGTGTTCCAAACGAAAATTGTGAGTTCTTTCTTCTTCATTTCTTTGTTAATAATTAGCTCAGATCAACGTACGTAGATAATGAAAGATTATATAATTGTTACTCATACTTATTATTTTTTTTTAATTCAAGGAATTGGGATACTTTATTGAGTTGAAAGTTTCATCTTGTCATGCACTCGGGACTTCCTCCATTTTAAAGTTTTCTTATTGGGCGTCAAATATAAATCTAGTGTTCACCATTCAATTGAAAAGATTTTTCAATTGTAAGTACACTAATCAAGTTCTCCAAACAAACTCTGATGTTGGGGCATTATTTTTCGAGCAAAGTAGCTAGTCGATGATTTTCACGTATAAACATATTACTATATTATACACCCTTCTCTGGTTTGATCCTGGTGCTAGGTTGAGAGTCAACACATTTTAAAGTTGCAATTTGCTTTCACTTATGGTCACTTGAGGTGACACATTATTATTTTTTTAAAAGTATTTTTCATTTTGGAAAGATAGATATGTTAGTTAACGAAATATCTATACTATTATATCCTATTCGATTGTATGTTTTTTGGGTAACATATTATTGTTTTCATGGAACAAACTTAATAGCACGTTCCATATTTAATAATTTTTTTATAGTTTATATTCACATTATTTACCTCTTAGCTAGGAAAACTAGATAATCGTGATCATGTCAAATCACATGTATAGATTACACTCTAATACTCCATCAGGAAACATCATCAGTAATACCAGTAAAAAACTTACACGAACTTGATTAAATTCTACCTTTCGGTGGAAGGATCACTGCGTTTAAAGCTTTTGATGAACAGTGGTTTTCTCTATTCTTGATTTTGGTTTCCTTCATGATCTCCCCACTGCTCTTCTAATGGGACGACAATGTACAGAAATTTTTGCAGATTTAATAAGCTGTGATGATTCACTTTATTATTTTGTTTCCTTACATTACATAAAAAGAGATTTGCATCTTCTTCAATTTGTAGTCTCTCTCATGAAGACAGCAAATAAAGAAGAAAACAACTTTGTGTTTCTTCCAAAGGGTAAAAAAAAAAAAAAAAAAATTTATTATCTTTGAGGGCCACTAATGTTGAATCCCTTCTTTTTATAACAAAGACAGAAGCTGTTTTAGTGGACTGTGGTCCATTTTAAAGGTCAACTTCTTCCTTCCGGATTTGGGACCAGAAAAATCCAAATCTCGAACAAATACTTGCTTTTTTTACTCTTTTTTCTTTGGAAGATTACAACACAAAAGGGATGAAAATTTGTATTATGATGAGCAAACTGTGATTGACATGATTATTGTTCAGTTTGGATTTTCATTTTAATTTAAATTGTACTGCAAATGAAATCGCAAATTGGATAATAATTTTGGAACAAAGATAGTATATTTTTAATATGATGATATGTGATTCACGTAACCTGACTCCAATTGTTTTCTTGCCAAATTAACCAATAGTTTTTTATGTTCATTTACTTGCAAAATTTGTAGGTGTCTGGTTTGAAATTACATGGCTCTTCTTTAGGAGAAGCAGATGAACATTTCAATTTCAGCTCGAATTGAAATGTCCTCATTATTTCAGCTTCTATACTAAGGATTTTCCGCAAAAAAACTTTCAGATATAGCAAATGCTGCAGGACTAATTTGGTTGAAAAGGACCACTGAATTCCCAATTTGACCAATGTAATAGTAGCCCTTTTCTAAGGACTATGTTAAATTACTTCAATAAGAAAGAACTTCATTACAACAAAACTGGAATAGGGCCATTTTCTTTTTCTATCTCCATGAAGAAAAACTTGTCAATTTCCAGTCATGTTCCAGGAAAAAGAAAAAAGGAAAAGGAGATTCTATAAGAAGGGTTCTCTATCCTCTAGCTGTTTGAGCTAGTTATAGGGTTCCTGGATTCTTACTTCATTTAGGTTCTTCAGAGAATTCATGCGAGTTTGTGAAGAGATTGATGATGGTGATGATTATGAAATACACATATTTTATAGGTTAAGGTTCTGCTAGGCAATAGGCCTCACGGAAAGCTAAGGAAAGAAGAAGAATAAGAAGAAACCAAGACGATATAATTTACAGATTCCCAGAAGCCAAAAATGTCATGCGAAGAAGATCAATAATTTACTGGTTTTGTAAGCAGTAAAGACAAAAATATGAATAGTTTCAGAGCATCCCTTTAACTTAAAAAAGGGAATGAAATTCTGCAAAATCTGCAAAACTTGTCTGCTACTTTTGCAGAGAAAAGAAAAGCAGACAAAAGAATGAATCAAAGGGCCATGGAGGATGGAGATGGAGATAACCAAGAAAAGAACCTTTTTTTTTTTTCAGTAAAAATCATTGGGCATCAAACACAATAAGCAATATTGATCAATATGCTTTTACATCAAAAACTCATTAGTCTATTGTTCTGTTCTTCTATCACGTTAGCAATGAGTGTATACGTCAGATCTTTTACTTCCTACACATCATTTTAAAAACAAAAAGGGCACAAGAGAGAAGAGGAACCCAAATGATTAATTTCACTGTGTCTCATTCTCTTCTTCTTCTTCTTGCAGACATCGAATCTCTAACCTAACAGATTATAAAAAAAAATTGAATCTTGAATTGGAAAAATAGTGCTAAAAACTTCTTCCCCCCACTTAGACAGGCAGCCTTCCATTATGAATCCTGCAATGATGATGAAAGAGCTGGTTATTAGTACTTTGTGCCTTTGTGGTGATGAATTGCTGATATGAAGTTTTGTCATCTATTCAAAAGTGTTTGATTGATTAATACCTGATGAAATGCTAGATCATAGGCACTGCTCTGGAAGTGGGATTTTTTGTCAATCAGTTAAAACTGTGCTTCAAGATGGTTCATGTTATTAGCTAAGGAAAATGAATGGAATGGTGGTTAAAAGAACATCAAGCTGAAGGACTATGGAGTTAGAATTTGAGGGTTATCATCTGTATCTACACCTGTTGAAAGAAAACAGTGAAACAAAAGAAAAGAAATTAGAAAAGAAATATCAGCAGCAAACCCCAGGCAACTATTAAAAAAAAGTAGAGCATGACTCACTTTTTCTTGGCTGGTGGGAAGGAATGTCCCCATCACCCCCTTCAGGTTTGAGTACGTTTAAAGCAATTCCCGCCTGCAAAATGGAGGCCAAATGATTTTTATGTAAGAGTCAGGAAGGTTACTGATCAAACTTTGTCAAAGAAAACTGGCAATGATACAGTTTGATACAGTAAAACTGTTAAACTAGCCAAAGCGCATGCATTTCCTTAGCAGCAGTGTTTGCAGTAGTACTAGAATGTGATCAATTTAATATTCAAGAGTCAGGCAATTAAATGAAGGTTAGTTGTCTGCGTTTCTTCCACATGCATATGAACATGTTTGTTTTCATGCATGAACATAATGATTTTCTGAGTGTCTGAGATGTTGTTACAGGCCTAACCAGCCACCAGGACCCAATTCTGAGCTAATTCAGAATTTGCTTCCACATGGTCTTCCTACTAGAAGCTAAGACATGTAGTATATCTGCAGAATTTAAGCATGATCAAGGTGTTCTACCAACATAATCATGGATTAATGTGAACAATTTGGACATAATGCAAGATATTCACGTGTAAATGGTGATGCAGACAAACAAAGAGAAAAGAGAAGGAAATTACCAAGTCCAATTGTTTAGAATCCCCCCATTGTTCAAAAAAAGCAGAGTTCTGTGTAGCCATGGGAGTATGGCAACAATTCCTCCACTTGAATCTTGTTGCTAGAACAGCTCATGCTTTTCCTTAATCTGTTAGGGACTGACTCAACTTCAGCCCAAAATACACTAGAAACTGGTCTGTGATCCGAGAATCTTGATTCCCCCCGGACGTATGACAATTGTTGAAGACCAGTTCCATACCATAAAATGCGATCACACCTTCACGTAAAAAGGTTCAAAGATCAGTTTTGTATTTCTATCAAGGCTGATATACAGTATCCTTTTAAATATAACAACTCACAATTAGCAAAATTTGACTTGTTAGAAATCATTCAATCATACCATGCTGGTGTTCGCCTTTTCTCCTTTGGATGCATGTCATCTCCTGCATATCTATCCGAATTATGAGAATACTTGTATGTTGGTGGAAAGTAAATCTTCCCTTCTCTCCAACCCTCAAAAACACGACCTCGCCTCTGTTCTATCCGCAACTGCCAAGAAGACAATCACCAAAGACTTAGCTGAAACTCATCTCACAAAAAAGCAGAATTTGGAGAGTTAATTGTTTACTGGAACATAGTTGAAATGGCATACCTGGTCCTTCTCTAAAAGTGCTCTCCAGTTTTGCATCTCTACTAGTGCTTTAACAGTTCGATATGAGAGGGCAACACGGTAATTGAGATCCCCAAGCCAAATAATTCGACTGCATCAAGAGAAAACAAGTTAGAATATGGCGACAAAAGCTTGACTCAAGATGATATGCTAAAATTAATGTTTACTTCATTAGCACATTAGGCAATTTCGAAACAAGAATAAATTCATCTTAGATTCTTTATTACTTCATGATCCATGGCATCAACAATGCTCCAACTAACTTTCCCCTGTTGCACATGTTTTTCATATTCATCAATTATGTACTGTGAAAACCATTTGCTGATGTTAAGGGACTTACTCATGCGCAAGAATAGTTTCTGGGGACTTCTCATCTCCTAGCCCGGGAACACGAGGAAATCTGGTCTTCTTAAGGATCTCCATCACATCTGAGTTCCTCCGTAATTCATCACCTTCCTTTTGTCCTGAGGTTAAGTGAGTGCACACAAAGCAAAAGCTTGTCTGATGCAGTGACATGCTGATAGAAATGGATCCCTGCAATGAGAATAACATCTTCTCAATTATCATTCATTGATATAAAGAACACCACATAGCATCATCTGGTTAAAAAAAAATACCTTGTTACCAAGATAACCCATCAATCCTCTGCCAACACAGGATACTTTCAAGTTGCGGACGGATTCCCTCAGCTCATTTCGAACCCAAACCGTAAGAAAAAGACCTACCATCTGCTTGCTTGCGACTAAACAGTATCTCGAATGCCCCGGCATCCTATGAACATCTTCGGTAGGTCCATACCCACTGCATGACATTGGTGAGAACAGTACTGTGCTTGGTGAATCACCAGGCCCATAATCGTCATCTGAGGAACCCATCCGAGAGAAATCACTAGGCCTTTGACCCCATGAATAGTCACTAGGCCTGCGACCAGAGGAGTAATCACTTGGTCGAAGACCAGAGTAATCACTTGGCCGGAAACCAGACGAATAGTCACTTGGCCGGCATCCGGAAGAATAATCACTTGGCCTTTGACTAGATGAACAGTCACTAGGCCGACTTCCCCACCTTGCATGAGCATCATAGTCACTGGACCTGTGACCAAAGATTACTCGGTCGCAAACACTGAATCGTCTGTCAAGTCTAGGCTGTGGATAGGCCATGTCATTGTCCATTCTCCAGCACTGAGGTGTCTGAAAGGATCGACGGGGCATAAATGAGGCCTTATGCCTGTTTGATCCCTCAAAATCTGCATTCCACTCAACAATTGGATCAGGGACAGGGGAAGGTGTGTAACACCCACCACTTCCACTGGTACCAGGGCCATTGTTAAGTGTCTTCCTGATCAGAGAAATCCACTTTTTTGCAGGCCCATTATCCTCAGCACCCAATATATTTCCAGCATTCAGGGGAACAATTTCCTGAAACCTGTCGAATGTGAACACAATATCTCAGCACTTCACTTCTTTCATAATGAACTTCAAGTACAAAATTTGTACCAGATATTTGAATTTAAATCATACCCAAGAACGTAGATATCTGCTGGAGGTGCACAATGTAGCCAGTCATCTAGATTCAAATTATTTGAAGGTGTTTTTCCTCCCACATTCCAAGTGGCTACAAAAACACTGCAAATTGAACAACATGTTATTGTAAATGCTAACTTATACAAAGGGACAATTCTTGCAACAAAGTACTGTTAAGAATTGTGGTAAACAAACCTGTAATTGTGCACATTAATAATCTGAGGATGATCTAAATCAACTCGCCCTCGACGAGGAGGACGGTCTGAATTCCTGCTTGATCTCTCTGTAATATCACAGTTCAAAAAGTTACTAATATTACTAGAAAAGAACAATAACCTCAAAGCTAAATCACAAATTTGAGAGAGTTTTTTTTTTCCTAAAAACATGTAGCTTTAAAAATTTGCAGAAACTGCAACTAACCTGTTCTACTCCTCTTGATTGTGGGTGGCTCCCGCTCAGAAAAGCTGCTCCGCCGCCCAGTGTCTACACCTTGAGAAATAAACCAAGGTAACAACTAATTCAGACAACTAAAATTGTTTGAAAAACGAAAAAAGAGAAGAAATGAGAAACTGCAGAAAATACCAACTTTTGACTGAAGAAATTTCTAAGCAATTTTAGATCAAATTTTCAATAATTGGCCAAAGGTAACAGATTGCGTAAGTGAAAACAGACGAATTATTAAGGAATTGGCCTACTTGGAGAAAGCACATTCAAAAAAATCACTAGAATGACTATTCCAATTCAGCCCTGTAGATTAAAGTCATTGGGGGAGGAGATTAGTGCAAAGAAAAAGAAAAAAGGATTCTGAGTGCCCACCACCATAGACAACTTCATCAGCCACAAATTCTTCTGCTTTTCCTTTGATACTGAACCATTTCCTAATTCTTGACCATGAAAGCTTCAAAATTTGCAAATTCAAAGTCAGCAAAGACATGATCTCTGATGAGGTTAAAAAAAATCTGAATTATATCTTCCATAAACCAAAAGGACTAATTAAGAGCATCAATTAACCTTGCTTTTCTTGGAATTATCATCTCTCATTGTTTCACTGTTTCTTCATGCAGCTCCTTTACTGAATTCCCCTTCCCTCCAAATCCACAATTGCAAAAACTTAAACACCAAAACCACCCAGAGAAAAATCACAATTCAAGAAGATGAACCCAGATGAGGAAATCTTCTCAAGACTCAAACTTTACCAAAAAAACTTCACTTCTTTCTTCCAAATTCACTCCCACTCCAGTTGGTCTCAGCCAAAAAGCCAAACACTGATCAAGACTACAAAAGGGATCCTCTCACTTTCATTAGTCACTCAATCACTTCTTCGGTTTTAGAAAAATCCCAACAATGCAGGCTTTAAACAAGGCTTAATTCCTTCTTTTCTGGAATCCCACTACTGAGAATAAGCATTCCAGAGAGTCTGTGTGAAATGTTTTTATTTTGTGGGCACGCAGACAAAACACACAATACTATAATATAGTCGAAATTAAAAGGGAATGACTGAAAGCCCAGAAAGAAAAGAAAACACAACGACCAAGAGAGAGACAATAAACACTTTATGTGTTAAGAACAAGACAATATAAGGACTTCTGATAAGAAGAGAAGAGAGAAAAGAGGAAATGGTGTTTTTTTTTTTTTTTTTCCTCTTCTTTTCTTTTGATACAAACAGCAGCTTGAAAGAAAGCAGAGGTAATAGTAACAGCAAGGTATCGAATTTGAACAGAATAAAGTGCAACATTAACATAATCTCTCATTTCCTTCTTTTTCTCTCTCACGCAGACACACAGTGGACTGGTTTTTTTTTTCCTTCTTTTCAACCCAAAACCAATGCCGTCCCAACACAATGGGGCTACGGGCAGGTCGTTTGGTAGTCTGTTAAAGGAAAAAACGACTTGCGGGTAGCTGCCCAAAAGTTCACAATTTTTTTTTTTACTGGAAGATTGTGTGGACTAATAGCCCACCCCTCTTTATTTTTCTTTCTTATTTGGTCTTCAAAAACAAAGCAAAAAAAAAAAAAAGCAGTTAAAGCAAGGCAAATAAAGATAAAGGGCACGTTTTCTTGTTCTTCTTGCATTGGTGACCGGGTGATTGTGAATCCGTAAATTTGGAATTTTGGTTTTTTAGATGTTTACATTGAATATTAACAGTAACAATATAAATACGGTAACTTTTTATAACAATCGACGAGTCTTTCAATTATTCGTATTATCACTTTTCAGTCAATAGCTAATGATTTGCGTCTTGCATTTCGCGTTTTAAGTATATAATAATATAATTATTGAAAATTATGTGCTCCTCCCAAAATAGATCCATATATAGAACACTCTCATAGTTCGTGTACCAAAAAAAAAAAAAAAAAAATTCACCATTTCAACAGTTACCATATTTATTTGTTAATGATGTGGTGTGTAATTGTGATATGGGTTGTTTAAGGAATATTTTGATTTCAGGAATTGTCAATTGTGTGTAAACCAAGTCATGCGTGTCTTTAGGATTCTGTGTAAAATCATTATTTTAAAGTTATGGCAATCATTAAACAGATTCCTTGATTTCATTTCTTCTTCTTGTTTTTTCTTTTTTTTCTTATTTTAAAGTTATGGCAATCATTATTTTTTCTTTAGGAAACAAAATTTATATACACCTGTTCTTCTCCTGTATCACCCCATAGACGCTTATTAAGGGATTCCCTCATCAAAATAATTGAATATTT
Source organism: Oldenlandia corymbosa var. corymbosa (assembly GCA_949775105.1). Classification (NCBI taxonomy): domain Eukaryota; kingdom Viridiplantae; phylum Streptophyta; class Magnoliopsida; order Gentianales; family Rubiaceae; genus Oldenlandia; species Oldenlandia corymbosa. The sequence goes on along the minus strand of OX459126.1, from coordinate 14,255,991 downwards.
TGATTGTTTGGTTACTAATGAAAGATTTGCTTCCTAAATTAGGCTCTTTTTAGCCATTATTTTCGATGATTTGTTTGTTAAACAAGAATGTGCCTCAAAATAGGCATTAGGGTCGTGGTCCTTTATTTGTATAAATTTAGGGCCCTTTTGTATTAATGGTGAAGGCATTATGTTATATTGTTAGAAGGGATTGCCCAATTTTTGTGGGGATGTTGGTTGCAGATTTTGCAGCTATACTAACATTGACCGATCATATCTTGTGGATTTAATGCTTTTCTTTTGTCTCATGATGTGGATGTGCTTTACTACTAGTTAATTTTTAATAAAATTAATTTAAGGGTGATTTTTCTCGAATTCCGTGACCGGCCGGCGCAGGTTTCTTTCCCCTTTTGGCTTTTGCTCCCAGTCCTACTACCGCCCTTCCGGTCCTAATTCTCAGAAATTCCGGCAGCTCGTGGCTCTATATATATATATATATATATATATATATATATATATATATATATAGCAAACTTAATTTACTTGTTTGAAGACCAAGAAAAAGAAAAGCACCTTCCTTTGCTTGTTTGAACCCTTTGTTGACCAGTCTTTAAGGAAGGGATTCCCTTTCAACACCTCAAAATAAAAATTTAACCCAAGGGGGCAAGTGGCAAATTTGTGGTCCGAGACATAAATCCGAAGTAAACTTCATTCAAAAGACTGATATACATTTATAGGGGTGACCACAAAAATATTGAGTTAATATTAATCTTGCTCATGAGAGAAATTGGTTACAAGAATGGAGCTCACACAAACATATTAAGTTTGTCTCGTAAAAAATATTTCTCCGTCCCAAAAAAAAAAAAAAAATACTTCACGTTAAATTTTTTAAATTTGTACTAAAAACAGTACAAAACTCAAAACTCAACAATTTTTGTTGGACAGATAGAGAATTTATTATCTTACAATATGAAATTCTTTAATCACGGATGTGAAAACACAAAACATCATTTGATTACATAATCGCAACTTATCATATTCTTTTTTTTTTCCTTTTATGCAATATATATAGTAAGAGGTTATTGAGAAACAAATGTGTCCACAGGTTCGAATTTATTTTCGGATACAGTAGAGTTGCAAACAAAAAGAATAACATAATCCCGATCCGCTACAAACAAACTCATAAATTTGGTATGGAAAACGTTAAGGAAAAAACAAATCTCCTATACTCAAATGATAATAACTAACTAATGCCCTCAAAATTTTCCAAGAATCTCACGTTAAAAATGCTAGATTTTTGTTGTAAACATTCATATTTATGGTCCAAAAAGAGTGGAAAAAGTTTACGCAGTGGAAGGCAAATATACTGAGAAATTATTTAGTGCAGCTGTTGTATCACGTAAAATTGTGCAGCCAGACACAATAATAGAAGTAAAGTAGTAATTTTGGTGGGGGAGAAATAATTTCTACGGGAATTATATTACCAAAATAGGGACGTACTAGTACTTGTTGCACTAAAAACTAAGATACAACAGCTTCACCCAATAATTTTTCAAATATACTCATGTGGTGAGCTCATTCCATCTTTTGTGAACTACCATAGACTAAGTCATTCAGATTTTGTATGGATTCATATTGTAAATTCAAATACCATTTTTTACAGTATTTTCTATCCACAGAATGTTATTATTTGTCCTATAGGATTGACAATTGGTCAGAGAGGAAGTAATTGATTACAGGAGATTGTGAATCTCTTTTAGCAAATTTTTTTATTTCTGTTGACGGCGGAAGTGCAAAATTTTGGTCCCTTAAAATGGGTATACAAACTATACATTTTTTTTTTTTTAAAAAAAAAAGGAAAGTAAAAAAAAAGGGGGCAAAACTCAATATTGGTCCCCAAAGTTTGGGGCTAGCTCAACTGAGTCACCATTAATTTTTTTTCAACAAAATTAGTCCCCAAAAAGTGTCTTCTCACCAATTTCAATCTTTTTAACAGAATTTGTGTAAAATTAGTTGTTGTTCAACTCCCTCTGTCAACCGCCAATTATTCTATTATTTTTCTTCTAACTGTGGGTTCCACACATTTTTTACCCAGAATTTATAATTAAAAAAAAAAGAACAAAAAAAAATCAAATTCTGATTCCCTTCTTCTTCCTTCGTTTAACTTCAACCACCGTCCCCAATCTACTCCGCTGTCAAATCCGCCGCCTCCTTTCCGAACAATCAAATTCTCATTCAAACTTCAAGATCTCAGAGCGCACATAATATCTGAAGCAACTCAATTGAGAAGGCATGCATTTAAAATATTTCAATTTCAAAAAGAAAGTGAAGTTCATGAAAGCACTGTACCAGCAATCCAGAATTTTGCTGACCATGATGAGGGACAGGCGTCGCCGAAGAGCCACCAGCAACAACAGGAGGATAATTCACGTTGACACCAACGTGATGCCTAGGACCAATTGGGCCACCAAGAATACTCCTCACCGACAAGAAGAAATTAAATTCCTTGTCTCCGATCTGGAGAAGGTCTTGCGAATCGAGCTTAACCGGAGGGTTACCGAGAAGATGAAGCACGCCTTCCATGAAACACCCATTCTTTCCTAGAACTTCAAGGGCAAAACGCCGGCGTTGGAAGTCGTAAAAGATACAGGCATGGTGGCGAGAGATGTTCATACCCTAGCCTAAGGAAGAGAGGTCAACATGGACAATAGATTTCTTCGAATTTCGGCCCAGTACGATGGAGTAGGTTTGCATATAGTACTCAAAGTCTTCGCCTTGCAATTCGGCGAATCCAGCTTCGACGTCATTGCTGCCGCCGGTGCTGCTTCCCATCTTTTGTTTGGTTTCCGGTTGTTCTGTTTGCTAGGGTTAACGGGTTTCTTTGATTGTGGTTTGAACTAAGACAATGGAGATCGCCTTGGATGAATTGATTACGGATTTGTTAAAAAAAGGGGATTTAAAGAAAACTGATGAACACTCAAACTCTGGGAAAATTGCTCCGGTGTTCTTTTTATTGGTTTTACTACTGTAGAAATTGAATTTTTTATGTAGGAAAAGCCTCTGTTTTTTGTTAATTCTAGATTGATACTTTGGTCAGAATTTTGTTTATGATGATGTTGCTCTCTTGTTCTTTGGTTAGTTTTACAGGCAGAGCCGTTTTACGGGGATGAATCCCTACAACTCCTTTTATTTTCTATTTTTGTTTTTTTCCCAGTAACACTCTCCGAAATTCCACAAATACAAAAAGAGGAGAGGAAGATGGCTCAAGCAATTTGTCAAAGGTTATCACTATTTCTTTATCTTCAAAATCCCATCTTGAAATGAACATAGCTTGGATTGTTTTCTGCTAATTGAACTTGCCCTGTTTTCTTCTTTTTCTTTTTTTGTTTTCCTTTTAATTCTTTTGGGGTCAAAGACCCGTGGGGCCCACAGTTATGAGAAAAATAATAAAATAATTGGCTATTGATGGAAAGGGTAGAACAACCATTAATTTTGTCCAAATTCTGTTAAAAAGACTGAAATTGGTGAGATGACACTTTTTGGAGACTAATTTTATTGAAAAAAAATTACATGTGACTCACCTGAACTACCCTCAAACATTGGGGACCAATTCTGTCGATTTCTCAAAAAATGGCCATGCTCCAACCAAATTGAATGCCAAATTCCCATGCGAACTTCATCATACATATAAACCCTTAGCACTAAGCCGTTTACTAATCAAGTTCATAGAGCTTCCACTTAGAAATATGGACCATGAAAGCCGATTTAGGGTCCATGAATATAATTATTAGGGACGATGATTATGGTTTTGGGATAAAGTAGCACGGCCGTACTCCCTGTGCTGTCTCTCTACTTTATTTTTCACTAATTTATGTCTTCTCTCCACCAATATAATATTTATATGTTGAGAGCCACGCATCGTCGAGGATTTCACAAATTTTCTTAAAAATTCAATCTGAGAATAACAAATACAGATAATCGTAATATATTTAGAGATAGAACATCTAGGTCTTTATTGTCGTAGTTTAGTATTACTCATATATGATACATGTTAGTATTGAGATTTGATCGTAAAAGAAACCCTCTGAGTCAAAATATACTTGAAATCCCTAGTTGAAGACAACTACACGAGCTAATTTAGTTGATGAAACCCTAGATGATCGTCATGGTTGAATCACAATGAAACAAATATTGACTCTATACAAATAAGAATCTAATTAGGTTGATAAATTGATGATATAGATTGTTCCACACATGCAGCAAGGTTGATGATGACATTGAAGGTCGATGGTACACAAACCTTTCTAATCATGAACATTATGAGCACTAACAAGATCTTGTTGCAATCCTGCAGGCTCTCATTCGAATATGAAAAAACGCCCAGCACAATGATGCACTATTGATGATTAGTCCTTTGATTTTGCCTAAAATCGTTAAACAACAATATTCAACGAGTGGACTTTCCATTTCCTCTATTAAATCAAGATTATCTAATCAGCACAAAATCATCAAGGACTTGAAGAAGCGGTTGGTAATATGCTTTTCTTTTTGTAGTTTTTTTTAAAAAAAAAACCACTAAAAAAGCATTATAAATATTGTGCGTTTTTGAATCATTTGAATGGAAATAAAGGGCAATTTGAATAATACAAAAGAAACTATGAAAGTTACGGATTGTCGAAAAACTAAGCTGATTTGGGCCATCCAAAAAAAAAAAAAAAACCCCCACAAAAAATTAATAAAAATTACTAGTAAATCAAAATATATATAAAGGGAAGCAAGATGTGACCCTACTAAATTACTTTGGGAAACTTTGATGCAACATTTTTGTATGGAATGGTATCTAAGAGACATTCATTTTGGGTTTTTGTAATTCGTACATGAAATGATTAAAATGATGCTTAAGTGCATATTCTTTTTTAGCCTCATTGTGAGGAGGAAAAAAGAATCTATTTGAAAAAGAAAGGGCACTACTAACTTCCAACAATTTGCTTAGTCATTTTTTTTGACCATATCCACTCCCTTAAAGAAAATCTGCTTCACATTAATTAGTCGCTACCCCAAAATAAATCAGATCATTATTTTCAAATACGAGAAGTGTAAGGGAATTACAAAACGTATTAATCTTTTCCAAAAAAAAAAACAAACAAAACAAAACGTATTAACATCTTTCATGAAGGGGATTTCGTTTTAAAGAAAAAAAATTTGTGTTTTCAATTTTCTCCATAGAATTTTCATCATATTTTTGTATCTCGACTTTCGTGATTATAATCTTACACCTTAGTATGCTTGGAATGTTTTTTTTTATGTATTTTTAGGTATTTTTCTATTGAGAACGTAAAATAATATATTGAAAATATAAAAAGATATGTTAGGATGAACAGTTATTAACTAAAAACTATGAAAAAACCATGAGAAAAACCTATTGTTATCTCACCCAATTTTCCTCCTTTTTCTCAAGAATTTCATTATTTCTTGTTGTTTCAGTTAAGGAACTTAAGTTTGCAAACGAAATGACAAGATAAAAGAAGATATTTTGTTCTTCTCTTCTACATATTGTATAGCCTTGTTTACATTTGAAAATAAAATCTCACCGTTAGTGTGGATCATTTTGAATATAAATTCGTAAAAATATCAGTAGTAATTGATTTGCCTTTGATATGGGGTATAACGTTGGAAATTAAATCAATGGATAGCCGTTTCAGATGAATTTAGTACGACGTATACAATAAGGCATGTACTGTATTTATTCATTTTCTTCTTTTTTTTTGGCACAATTATTTATTCTTTTTTCTAAATATACAAACATTCCAAAAAAAAAATTTTTTAAAACCCATATCAAATTTTTAAAATATTGTCCACATTTATAATGCCGCTCAAATTTTTCTTGGTTGTTCATTAAATATTTCTTATGAAAAATTAAAAACTTGATGTAATTGACTGTATCATCTTACGTGGTGCATCGGATCTCTTTCAATTACTGTTGATATTTACGAACACATCCGAATCGAAGTTAAAAAAACCGTTTTCCTTTTCGTCAACAAAGTAACAAATTAACATTCTTTCTTCCTAATTGAAATCGTGGAATTGCATTAGCGTATAGAATAGCTCTCCAAAAGGCTAGCTAGTTAATCTTGTTTTTTAGTCGTCTTTCATAAAAATGGAGTCGATCGATCAAAACCTATATATGTAATCTTTTGTGGTAGACAACTAGCTAAATTCTTCATCTCCTGTTTGAAAATAACATATGATAGTTCGCACAATTTTAAAGATTACTTCTCAACTTTTAACCAGATAAATAATTATTTCGATACTGATTAATAGTAACCGTTCGTTCAGAAAAAATAACTTTGTCGAGACTCGTAAACATGCATTCATACAATAATACGTGTCACGACACTTTATTTAATATCGTATCGATTAATTATAAGATGGTGTACATATGGGTTGAAACTTGAATGTTTGTTCTATATAAAGACATCAAATGTGAAACTTTAGTAGAGTAATTAATTAAGATCCGATGATTATCACAAATCCCAAAGCAACATACATAAGGCTGATAAAGTTCACAAAAATATTCCAGATTTGATGCACAATCTTATCAACTGTTGAAAAAGTTAGCTATGGAGGAGATTAGCATATATCAACAGTTAAGCATATCTCCCGCGCAAGTAATGATCAAAATGTTCACTATAGTAAAAAGATCAGTCAAACGAAAAAAATATATATATATGAAAAAAAAGGGTAAAGCATTGCAAATCCAAAACTACCCTTGGAATGTAAATAAAGATGACAACACAATTACGAGGTAGTCAAAATTGGGAACATGTTGATCTTCTCATGACTAGAGATTCGTAAGATTATTAGTACTTTAAAATTTGTTGTTTTTTTAAAAAAAAATTAAAGAAAACTTTTTATTATTGTTTGAAGGCCCCATTGAATATAATTGATCTTTGCTTTTTTTTTTTTCTACTTTGCTGCTGTTTTTTTATCCGTTCAAAGGGTTCCTTTTGATTCCTTGTTTGTAGTACGTAATATGTTCATCACTTTTTTCTTCTTCACATGTCATTTTCTATAGTATCCGGTTGCTGTTGATGTTCATTGCTGCGTTCGATTTGTTTTTAGAATCTGAAGATAAAAAGAGGAGGAACGAGAACTTATTTTTTGATTATTTAATATAGACAAAGGTTAATTAATTTCCTTATATCAATCTAGAATAATTAACTTTTTGCAGTGTAATAATTTATATGAGTTTTCTTAAGCACAACTTTAGAATCTATAGCGTATGAATTATTACTTCTTTTTTTTTTAAATTGATTTGGAAAATGGGAGATTTATATAAAGGAATTAAAAGATGAAAAGCTAAGGAAACAGGATAAGGTATATATATATAGTCGTATAGATATGAATCAGCTTCTTATTATATTCCACGAAGATAACTAAAAAACCGTCCATCGAGTAAAAACAATTCATTTTACTTTATCTTTTTTGCTATGTAAATCATGAAATAATGTGAAGCGGACTAAATCGTTTATTACACTTAGACTAATTCTCATATGGTTGAAGTAACGATTTTTTTTTTTTTTTGATGCATTGTATTTATAACCCGTAAAATTATGGATGTTACTTTCTCTGGTTTCCTCTTCTCGACAAAGACGTGGAGACAGGATATAACACCAGAAAAGGACATATCTTGAAGACCAATTTTTTCTCCCATGCATTTTCTGAGTTTTCCGTATATTTTCCAGTTCATCAAAGTTTTGCTTTCCATGCTCATAAGTTATTGCACGTCACATTGTTCTCAACTGTTTCGATTGAGCAGTTTCTAAATTATTTTATTTTATTTTATTTTATTTTGTGTGTGTGTGTGTTGGAATAATGAATCGCGTTCAGTCTTTCGGTAAAAAAGTTAAGAAAAAGATCGAATTAATCTCAATCGAATTAGGTTGTATCAAACATATAATGCATGCCAATACAACTCATAATGAAATGAAAATGTCGAGAATAATTGAAGAATGCATACATATGCTTAATTGGTTTGTACATGGCATCAAAGCAATTAAATCAATCCTGATAACCCAAGTTCTATATTATTGTAGGTCAAAAAAATCATAAATGGTAGATATATATATATATATATATATATATATATATATATGGAAGTGGATGTGTGCTGAAGTGTAGGCTGTGTATAGAGATATCCATAGAAGCATTCAATGTTGAGAGTAACTTTGAAAATGGACCATTGACATATATATGTAGGTTTCATTGATTTAATGTTACTATAGCGACAAAAGGATAACTAGTCACCACCCAAAACCTAAAAGCACAAACCGACTCCTTTGTGGAATGTGGTTGTTAATTATGTTATCTCTCCTCCTTGCTTGTCAATATCAGATTCAAAAGGCATAATATGAGGAATTAACTGGTAGTTGAGTAATGATAGAAACAGTAAAGTTGTCATGGTATGTTTGTTTACTTACTCGTAAAATTATTATGAATGTCATCTGACCAAGGAACAAATCAGTAAATTTGTCACGGTATATTTATTTACTTACTCGTAAAATCATTATGAATGTCATCGGGTCGAGGAACGAGTGAAAAGGGATCGATCAACACTGTAGAGAAAAATATTAGAATGTTTTTTTGACCTACGTATATCAACTTCTCTATGGAATTTCAGGGTTGAATCCGTTACTAAATATCACATTAGTTGCTAATATGCCAAAATCATTATTTCTACCGTTACTCTAATACTGCTACGCATATATAGCCACAGCTCGATTAGCAGCTTGTGCTTTGTGCTTGAGCAATTTATACTTGTGCCAGCTTCTCAAGAAACATCTTTGTCTCTCATTTTCAGTCCTTTGCAGGGGTTGTAGGGTTTGGGTTCTCTCTATGGTTTATGTGTATATATGGCATTCTGCTATACTAACATTTATACCACCAGCATTGATGACTTGCAACCATGCATTGAATGATTTCTTCCTACATGACCATTCATTTTAATTTGGCCATGCAACTGACCCTTGGCTACTACCACTAAGGTATCACCAGCTATGTCATTAAATTCTGTAGTACAATTCCCTAGAATTTATGTTCCTTAATTTGGTTCTAAGAAGCTAAGTTTTGCTTGAATGTCACATCCTTTGAAAGCAAAAATGTGATTTTTGTGAATTTGAGGAGATCGTTTGCTAACATTATGCTGAAAGCAAAGTCTCAACTGGCTCGCAGCCCCGATTTGTAGGGCGATTGGATGAAAATGTTCGTCCATTAGAAGTACAATGTAAAATGTGACAAAAATATAGAGTATCAAAAAATTACACTATGATGGTAAAAAAAAAAAACGGACAACATTTATTTTAGTCACGATTTGACTCCTAACATGTTGTTCCATCGTTGACATCTCCGGGAACTGCATTGGAAATGTATTTGAATAGGGTAAATTCATGGAAGTGGCTAATTACAAGGGGAGAGTCAATCACCTCTTGACTGTTTACTTATTTCTAGTTACCATTGCCAAGCATCATATTCATATACATATGAAAGTGACTCCCAATTTTTCCCATGTCCTACTTCTAGTACCTCCAATCATGCAAGTACCCCCAAAAACTTTTTTTTCCGTCCAAATTAATCAATTTTGCCGTTGACCTGAACAACTAAGTTTTGGAGTAGAAATGTGTGATGACTATACTTTTTAATGTGAGATTTGATTGCTAAAATCCTTTCAGCATATATCATTCCAATTTTTAGACATATTAGGATATTAACGGATAATGCTAATTCGATAAGTTATTATGGAACATGCTACTACGTGAAATGTAGATAATATGTGACGCATCATCATCATCTAACCGGTAGAGATGTCTCAAAATAATTACTACTTTTTTTATTCTAAGAGAAAAAAAAATGAACGATATATAATTTTTGGTACAATGAAAAGGCAAAACGTCTTAAATTACTATTGACTGTGATCGTAGAAACACCAATAACATCGTGTTACAGCCACATATTAGACGGCGGAGTGAGGAGTCAAATGATAACCTCCACCCTCGCTCATTGCTAACGAATCCAAACAGACAGCAACAAAATTCATATGGTTCGACCCACATGAATCGGGATAATGACTTCATATTTAGAGGCTACAGGCTTGGAAGGAAATGACAAACCATTTATCCAAAGTTCCATGCTTAGAAATGCCCAAGAAGAGGGGGAAAAGAAAAGAACAACACAAACAATTCACTGAGTCCGTTAGAAATTTAAGTCCACCTGATGGCCCAATAAATAAAACCAATTGGGTACTGAAACTGTAATGGGCCTTAGTCCAGTCAATACTCAAGAAGTTAACAAAAACATCTTTCTCCGTTAAGTCTCTGTTAGACAATTAACGGCGCCAACAGTATTCGTGTTACGCTTCACAAGTAAGCCGAGAAACCGGGAGGCAAACCTCCGCCGATTGCCACCACAATCTCACCGAGACTATGATTCCACCGATCAAAATTTCGGAATGTTTTTAGTTTCCACTCATTTTTCAATACCCTTTTACTTCAAATATCAGTTTCTTCACTGAGAACCCATTTTTTTTCCCTTTTAACAATCCAATCAAGTAGAAGAGGATTAAGTTATAATGAATTAAAACTATGGCGTCTTTGCTGTTTCGTCGAAGACTCAGAGCTTCCAGTGTCCCTTCTATTGTATTACATGGTATGTTTTTCAATTCTATGTATTGATTTCTCCAATGTTTCTGGTTTTATTTGGTAGTGGGTAATGGTTTCTGTTTCATGTTTGATGAAAACCTGTTTGAAACTTCAAGAAAGAACGGATTTTTGTTTTAATCGGGTTGGTTTTAGAAGGAGCAAAAAAGAAGGGAAGAGTTGAGTGATTTCATTTTATTCTGTCTTCATTAGCACGGTCGATACTCAACATTTGGTTGAAACTTGAGAATCTATATAGCTCTTGTTTTGACTTGGAATTTCTTAGCTTTGCACATTTATCTTTGGGGAATAATGAAATGTCAATTGTTTTGGATAGTTGGGAGTACACAAAATAGTGTTGTTGTTAGTTTGCAAATTTTAATTCCATTATGACATTCATGCCTGCAAATATTTTCACTAATATTAGGTTTGTGCTAGCAGCAGGGAAGTAATGCAGAACGTGTTAATTTTGACTAAAATGATATGTGTTTGTTTGTGTACCTCTCTATGCCAGAATCCGTTACAAGTTGCTTGTCTGAGATGATGATTTGATGATAATAAAGTTTTTGGTGAGATATTAGCCTCTGTGAGAGGGGAATCTCTGTATTTTTCCAGTTTTGGTTGAATCTCATGGAATCGGGGTGTCTGGTGGTTTGTGCCCCAGTATTCTTGCTGCTATCAGGGGATTTGCTTGTTAACTCCTAGTGCCGTAATAGAACTGAGTGTTTGTTTTCTACCATGGTCTATTGATTATGTAATTATTTACCTAACGTGATATATTTGTCAGAATACCATAATCACACCATGGCTATCTCTAACCCTCTTTTGCTGATCAGATAATGCCGAACTCTGTTGGTTTCCTTGGGAGCTAAGGTTTAGAATTCCAGTTGCTAATGGCAATTGCTTTAGGCTATCTAGCACTTCTAGCAGTGCGAAAAAGTTTGATTTTACAGACCTTACGTAAGTGTTAATAGCTATGTTTGTTTTGGTATTGTTTTCACCAAATTCTTTTTGCAGGATTCTTTTTCTTTTGTCTTTGTTACACTGCTTGATATATTTTCCTTTCAACCCAGCCGTCCTCACACCTGGTATCCAAATGCTCGAAAGAAAACACGGAAGGTATTTTTGCATGTTGGTCCCACAAATAGCGGCAAAACATATCAGGCTTTGAAGCGGCTGGAGGAGAGTGCTTCAGGTGCTGAAAATTGGTTTAGTTAAATATTTGGTAGTTTTTACTCGAAAGTTGCCTAAGCTATGGTGATAGAATACTTGATGTTTTATGTTACAGGTATATATTGTGGGCCACTGAGGCTGTTGGCATGGGAGGTGGCGCAACGATTAAACAAGGCTAATGTTCCTTGTGATCTAATTACTGGTCAGGAAAGAGAGGAGGTAGATGGGGCAAAACATAAAGCTGTTACTGTGGAGATGGCTGATGCGACATCTGACTATGCGTGTGCTATTGTCGATGAAATTCAGGCACGTCGAGGGTTTTCAAAATTGATACTGTACCTACGATTGTCATGATGTAACATTAAGCAATTGTCTGTTCCTCATTTTATGATAATTATCATTGCTTAGAAAGAGAAACATATGAGATGTCATTTTGATGTTCTTAAAAATTTTACCACTTCATTCTGAATCTACCATGAAGAGCAGTATAGCTTAATGGAGGTTGAATTTATGTTGTGTGTTTAGCTGGAGTGGCTGATCCCATGTTGAACGTGATGTTAGAACTAGTTAGAGCATAGCCAAACTCTTTGCGCTCTAGAGAACAAATTAATATGCACTCCGAATTCTTCTCTTCTTATCTTTATAATATTAATGTAAGACTAATATTGTGATGCCTCCTTTGCCCGCCCAATGTAGTGAATAATTAAACTTTACTTCTTTTATGGTTTAGATGGCAATTTATTATCATCCTGTGTTCATTGCATTCTATTTTTGCAGATGGTGGCATGTAAGTCTAGGGGATTTTCTTTCACTCGTGCTCTACTTGGAATATCTGCAGACGAGCTTCACCTATGTGGGGACCCAGCTGCTGTTCCTCTAATTGAGGAAATACTTAAACCTACCGGTGATCAACTCCAGGTTTGGAATCATGTGCCCCATTTTACGATTGATCATGTTCTTTCAACTATGTGTTCGGTAGAGCGCAATTATTTTCAATATTGCTCTTTATTTGTATGTTATCCTTTGATTTTAGGATCTGTTGCGAAGTGATTTTGGTAATTTGTGTGTTGTATGCTAATCTGAATTTTCGGAGGATTTTTTTTCTCAATGCTATATACATGCTTGCGTACGATAGATGACTGCAAGAAGTACATTTGCACATCAGTATATAAGCATGTGTGCATTTAAATGTTTCCTGACTTATCTTGGGACTATGTCAAATCACATCTCACCATTCATTACCTGTGAAAAAGTGGACGCTAGGTGGTACAATTTTAGGAGATAATTGACGAAATGAGAAACTTGTGGTTGTCCTTGATTATATATGTGTGTGTGTGTTGGGGGGTGGGGTGGGTTTGTCCGAATTCTTCTCTGATCTTTCCTTCTGTAGGTTCAACATTATGAGAGACTTTCACCTCTTGTTCCTCTGAAGCATCCTCTTGGATCTTTCTCCAATATTCGCACGGGTGATTGCATTGTGTCATTTTCACGGCGGTCAATATACAAATTAAAGGTAAGTGGAAATTTCGAAAGCTTTATCGTTTTTAAAATTCTCTTCCTGTCTGCCAGAAGCATGAAGGAACAGGAAATTTGCATGTGTCCACCAGAATGCAGAATGTCTGAGTATAGGGTATATGTTTTTGAAAACTTGTTCTAAAGCCAAGAATTGAGCTCTTAGTCACTCCATGCTCTTTTGGATCTTATGTGTCTGTTGGGCTGGTTTCGAAAGTTATACCAATTACCTCAATTTATCTATTTTGAATGTCTTAAGTGTAGATTTCTTGTTTACATGTGTTGTACCTTGTATGTCAAGTGCTTTACTGCATGCTGTTCAAAGCCTGTATGTTGAAACACAAGAAGTCTTAAGATTGCTGGAGGACGAAATAAGATGTAGTCTAGGAGGATGTAGTACTTTTTCAAAGTAATAACTTCTGGAATGCTAGACTAATGTTTTGATTATCATCTCTTTCCAATCTCTACAGAGACAAATCGAAGCTGGGAAAAAGCATCTATGTTCTGTAGTTTACGGTTCCCTGCCGCCTGAGACTCGCACAGCACAGGTTTCAAAATACCAAGTTATAGTGTCAGATGTTTCCAGTTGCTGTTTTTTCTGAGTCATTTTATGTTGCACTTGTTTATTTTACCCTAACTCTGTACTATGAGCTTTTGGATTTCAATTTAAGTACGATGAAATTTGACCTGACTGTTTTTTTAAGGTCAAAAAGTTGTTTTCAGCTATAAAATATATGATCTCTACACTAAAATTCAAAATTTCAAACATCTCCCTACGGCTCTATTATTTTTTTTTTGTTTTCGGGCCGGGGGGTTTCGTCTTTGCAAGATGCTTTCTCTTGATTTTTCTGTTTTAAATTTGGTACTGGCGAAGTTAGCCGACTGAGCTAATATATTCTTCAGAATTGCAGGCAAAGAGATTTAATGATGCCGAAAGTGAATTTGATGTTCTTGTCGCAAGTGATGCCATTGGAATGGGTCTTAATCTGAATATCTCAAGAATCATATTTTCATCTTTGATGAAATTTGATGGTGTGGAGTTCCGGCAGCTTACCATACCAGAGATCAAACAGATTGCAGGTGTATAACACTATTGCTGTTGCTTTGTTAAATGTCATTTACTTATAGAATCTTTACTTAATTGGTAAAACACGACCAGCTTTAGATATTCGTAAGCAAAGTATATGGATAAACTGGAAGCGGAGAATATTGCTTACATGTGACCATTGCCTTTGTACGCTTGTTGGTATCTGGAGTAGCTTAAATTGCTTCCATTCTCTTGTGTACATTTGCTGGATGATCTTTGAATATGTAGCTGTCAAATACTCAATTAATGTGGTCTATCTATATAACTGGGTGATTGGGATCAACAACAAACAACAACAACAACATACCCAGTATATTCCCAACTCGGTTGGGGTCTGGGGGGTCAAGATGTATGCAGCCTTACCTCTGTATTTCAATACAGAGAGACTGTATGTAAATGTGCCATGTAAAACTTTTCGGCTGGGTGATGGGTGATGGGGATGGAGATGGAGAAGAGATTTCTTTTCGGCTGAACTTTATTCTGAGAAGCATGTTTTTGTACCATGTAAAACTTGCTCTAAAAGGTTCATAGTGGGATAAAGGTTGAGCTGTTGCTGTTGTATGTAAATGTGCTGTATTGTGAAGACATGCTGGTTGTTGATGTAAAATGGGTGACGCTAAATAGTTAAATCTTGACTGTCAATAAGAGGCTGGAGATACATGCGCTAAATATGTGGTTATTGTTTTTGCAGGAAGAGCAGGTAGGTATGGGTCGAAGTATCCAGTTGGCGAAGTTACTTGTTTAAGTTCAGAAGATGTACCCCTTATTCACACAGCATTGAGTTCTCCATCTCCAGTTCTGGAGGTTGTTGATTAAGTTCAAAATAAATTGCCTTTCCTCTGTTAGCTATATCATTCAGTTGTTCTGCTCACCTAGTCTTTCATTTTTAACGTTTAGCATACTTTTGTGATATAGAAAGCGGGGCTATTTCCAAGCTACGACCTGTTGCTTATGTATTCTCGTCTACATCCTAAACATGGTCTATACCAGATTTTGGTATCTCTCTCTCTCTCTCTCTCACTCACTCTCACACACACACACACACACACACACACACTCACAAATGCAGATTTGTTGGTGTGTTGATGCAACTGCCCACACGTACGCTTGTGTCGAGATATTGCAAAATAAAAGCTGCTTCTTCATCTTTACAATTAGTAGGGCAATTTAAAGTTGTGTTCTGTCATTTGATTGTTTACTGTTTTGGACACCTGTCTTATTGTACAGGAACACTTTATTGAGAATTCTAAGTTATCGGCGCACTACTTTATTGCTGATTGCGAAGCAATGTTGGTAAGCTAATTTCAATGTGCCTTTCCAGTTGTGAGTTTTTCAAATTGAGGGATCAACCGTTTTATTATTCTTGCTGTCCAAAAAATTGGGTACACTGAAACAGTCTTTCTATGATACAGAAAGTTGCGGCTATTGTTGATGAGCTACCTCTTACTTTGGATGATAAGTACCTTTTTGTTATGAGGTACCATTTTTTGTCCCTATCCAGAAGTTTACCTTTTTTGTTAAATGTGACCCTGAGCGGTACCACGTGATATCTCTACTTCAGCATCATGTTAAGTTGCACATGGAGATGTATGGTTACTTGCTTGTGATCCCTCATATTTCTTGTTATAATCTCATCACATACCAAGGCAAAGTTTAAAGTGAAAACTAAAATAGATTTCATTTGTTTACGGTGGTTGCCATCAGGATTGGGAATCAGGAAGGAAATAGTAGTTGTTGCATGCATTCAGTTAGATCTTATCATATGTTTCCACTGGATTGGAGAGTTAGAGAGGTAAAACCATTTGTCATTGCATGTATACAAATTGTGTTGCACTCGGCACTCTCGGCATTGTTCATACCTTTCAGAAACGCTAGGGAAGTTCATCTGTTGATGATATGCTCTGTCTAAATCGTAATACTCATTAGTTTGAGTTTAGGCTAAGCACGTCATCTACGTGAAATTACAGCTCTGAGCGCCACGCCAGCACCCTTATTAGTTATTACTATGGATTGGTTACTAATATCAGCAAGCTGTTATAATCTTCACTCCTGCAATTTAATTTTTCTCAAATTATTTTGTTTTCTTAATTGCATCCAGTTTATAATGAAAAGTATAAATTTATTATTTGTAGCCCAGTTGACGTTGATAATTACATCTCATCTCAGGGCCTTGTACAGGTAAAGTATGACTATTTAAGTGTTCCAAAATATGCTTGTCATAATGAGAAATTTTATGGAACTTGTTTGTGCTGGCCAGTTTGCTCAAAACTATTCCAAACGTGGCATTGTGCGTCTTAAGGAGATATTTAACCCCGGAACATTGCAAGTGCCTAAAACCCAGACTGCTATGGAGGAATTGGAATCAATTCACAAGGTACATTTGGCAGTAAAAATCACGAAGCTTTATCTTGATTATGGCAATATTAAGTTGAGCTTGTCAAGCTTTGCAATCTCTGTGCATTCACCCGCCAATGATGCCTTGCTTGGAGAACCCTGACAACTCCACCAATTTTTTCCTGATTCTTGTGATATTTAAGTTGTTGAAGTTTCTTTTCCTTGGGCTTTTGAAGGTTTTGGAGCTCTATGTTTGGTTAAGTTTTCGACTCGAAGATAGCTTCCCAGATCGAGAACTGGCATCTTCCCAGAAGAATATTTGCAGCTTGTGAGTACCATATTTTTGCTCTTTGTTCAATGTCGTGTCGTGCAGCATTATTATTAACATTTACTTTGTACCTTTTTCAGGTTAATAGGGGAATTTTTGGAAAGACTAGGATGGCAACGTCCGAGGACAAGAAATTCTTATATCAACGGTCGTTTCAATTCATTGTTGACGTCTTGGAGTTCATAGCCAGTCTAGTTCGGCATGGAATTTGTCACTCTTGAGGGACGCCCAACTCAGAAAGAGTTCCTGGACGAAAGTTTCAACTGTCTGACTGGGAAGTCCCACAGATATTCGCTTCGGGGTCAGTTCCTTGGACCAGAATGTAGAGAGGGAGATCGGATGTGGTTAGAATCTTTGTTCTTTTGGGTATTGTAACATCGGGATTGGTTGCTCGGACCAGAATGGTTGACGGGGTGATCTGATGTGGTTAGAAATTTTGTTCTTACGAGTATACTATAGTAACATTCAGTTTAGTATATATGCCTTTGGGAATGTATATTGCTGAATTAACATTCTTCTCTCTTGTTTATTGATCGTTCAAACTAAATGATCGCTGTAATCAAAGGAAATGGAAATTCGAAGTCAAGACAATTACATGTTTATTTTCGCAATCAGTCTCTACCGTGTAACTTCTCGAGCTTTGAAGCTGCAAATAAGTTGCCGGACTGTAACTAATTTGGACCATTTGATGTACTAGTACTTCTGAAGTCTTTGACATTAGCAACAATGTGTCCTCATCATGATGAGATTCTCATGAAGTTCTTCGACATTAGCAACAATTTGCCCTCATCATGATGACATTCTCATGAAGTTCTTTGACATTAGCAACAATTTGCCCTCATCATGATGACATTTTCATGAAGTTCTTGAATTTAGTCGCATTGGGAGGTTGATTAAAGCATTCAACTGGATAGCTCCGGTATTGGCGTCTGAAGCCACACGCTGCAGCAACTCCAGCTCCACAAGTGTGACTGAAGCAGGTGTTACCGAGAAGAATGCTTCGAAACAAAAAGTCTCATTGGTATCATTCTTGAACCTGAACAAAGCTCTTACGAGAATCAACAGACGCTCGTTGTTTGGCCCGTTGCATCAGTTCTTTGATCTTGCGTATCTCCTTATTCAAACCCTTCTTTTCCAGTCCTTTCAGAAGTTTACCGTACATAGAATCCGTAGGAGCAAATCCTTTATGCACTAATTCCTCGAACAAAGTACATGCGCGGTCAACATGCCCACTCCTGCACAACCCTGTGATCAGAAGGTCGTACGTTCCAAAAGTGAGGCTTACATTGTTACTGAACATGTGACTTAACAAAAAGGAAAGCACCTTCATTCTTTTCAGTTTACAGCACATCTTCAGCAATGGCGTGTAAGTTTCAATATTAGGCTTGCATCTACTCTCCTCCATTCTTTTAAGCAACATTAAAGCATCTTCTTCTCTTGAGTCGAAAACAGCAGCAGCAATCATTGTATTGTATGCCAATCTATCAGGATTAACTCCTTGCTTCCCCATGTCCTCAAAGAGTTCGCGAGCATCCTTCCATCTACCTGATCTGCTAAGAGCCTGAATCAATGCACCGTATAATTCACTGTCAGGAATACAGCCCTGTTTCTTCATCTTCTCATAAGCTTCTAAAGCTCTATTGATTTCCTTTGCCTTTCCAAAGGCAGTTATCATTATTGTATACGTAGTTACAGAAGGAACTAGTCCATTCTTCTCCATGTACTTTAACATGTCCTCAACTTTGCGGAAGTCTTTTTCACGACAATGTGCTTCAATGAAGGAAGTGCAAGTGACAGCATCGGGGTTGAAACCAAACCTTTTCATTTCCTCAACAGTCTCCTTAGCTTTCTTTAACTTCCTAATTTTGCACCAACCATGAGCTAGGATATTGAACGTGTAGACATTCGGAGGTATGATATCCTTGAATTCTAGATAAACTTTTTCAGCAAGCTCAATACCTTGATTTTTGATCAACGCATGTATTAGAATATTCAAATTGTTAATATCCTTGGACAATCCAAATTGCTCCAAACCTCTAAATACCGTAATAGCTTCATCAAATTTGCCGGCCTTTGCTAGCCTTCGGATGACTTTAATCATTGTATCCCTTGTTATGTAACCATCCAGCTGCTTCATTTCTTCCACTAACTCAAACATACGATCGAATTTCCGAGATTTCCCCATGACATCGACCATCAAATTGTA
This sequence comes from Oldenlandia corymbosa var. corymbosa, assembly GCA_949775105.1. Classification (NCBI taxonomy): domain Eukaryota; kingdom Viridiplantae; phylum Streptophyta; class Magnoliopsida; order Gentianales; family Rubiaceae; genus Oldenlandia; species Oldenlandia corymbosa. Next base: position 14,236,681 of record OX459126.1, on the reverse strand, counting down.
CAATTCAGGCGAAAACTGGAACCCTCTTTGAGATTTCGCCCATTTAGAGAACCCCAAACATGGTACCCACTCACAGCTAAATCTTTGTAAAATTTGCCTAACCAAATTATCTGTCACCTCAACTCCACAACTAGTTAATGATTCTACAACAGCATCCAAAGATTCAAACTTATTCTTCAAAACCTTACCAATCTGATCAACTTCAGTATTTAACAAATCCCCAGTTTCTCGTTCAAGATCAACTCCTGTAGGATGAGTTCTGTAACCTACGATCCAATTTGTTAGTGAGGGAAGCACAAAGTCATCATCTTCATTCACTTCATTAGCTGCAGAACCAGCTAAGCTAGCAGATTTAACCCAATCTGGAAGTTCAGGTGACTCAGTTGCATGAGGGGAATCATCAGCTTGACGTGATTCGGCCACAAAGGAACTGGACAATAAAGAGCTCCCTTGGGATAAAAATCTGACATCTGTCGTACATTTATCCAAACCCCTCCGGTTCCCATAGTGACAAATATACTGTAAAAGTTTCAGCCTTGACTGCATTTTCTAGAAACCTATAAGCAACATACCACAGACACAGAGTTAACAGATGAACTGCAAAATTGTTGGGCCTTCCCTAAATCAGCATGCTGTTCAAAGCGATGTCCCATTATTTAAAGCATTTTTATGCATTCAAAACCAGAAACTAAAATCTACAAGTCAAGAAGGGTATGAAAAGTTCATAATCACAATGAATTTTCTCCAGAAACACAGGAAACTCCAATAGTAGCTGCATTTACAATCACAAACCTAAGGGAAAGCTCGGAATTAACAAAAGAATTAATCTTAACACTAACAAAACACTGTGATGAAATAAAATTCTCCAAAAGCAACAGAACTACAGATGGATATTTGGAGTGCCATTTTTACATAATACACAGTTTCAGGAACAACAGAGTTCAAGGAGTAAGCATAAGTTTTCCTCTGGGGCTTATGATCTGGGGTTTAACAGGAAATGATGTGGATATTACACAAATAAAGTGGGCCAATGATGTGGATCCTACACAGGTTTCTGCAGATACTGATGTATGCAATTTCAATGTGAATCCCACACAAAGATTTCGGCGAATTGATAAATGGCTTCTTTAAACACTGTTGGACGCAAGTAGATGAAATGGTATGCCTTTTACACTTAAAATGCTCAGGTGAGAACATCTATGCTGCATTAACAGCTGAGTAAGTTTAGCATCAATATGTCCAACTGAAGAAACCGTTGAAGCTAATAGCACAAACACTGATATGGTAGTTTATAAAAATGGCACAATGCACATGTTCTTTGAGACCAAATTTCAAACACTTGGAACGCAACTAACCCAAAGAAGAGTAATCCATCCATCTTCGGTAAACCAGCATTGCCAATAGATTCCAACCCATTCCCAATCAAATCAGAATTAAGAAATTGATATCTTCCTCAGACTGAGGCGCACGGACTACAAACAAATTCTACTGATAATAAAGAAACCAAATATAACCTTACTTGGAAAGCAAAGTTTTCTTCTTGAGCCTAATTGGTGACCCTTCTTCCACCTGTGCTGAGTTTTGTGTTGAAAAGCGGCTGTTGAGCGTGTAATTTGTGTTGATCAGGGAAAGGAAGAAACTTTGGCCCAGTTAGCGCTCTTTTATGAACATTTCCTCATAATCTCGAATGTTATGTCCTACAGAATAATTTGCTGAATATGGTTGTTGTTTTAGCCTTTTAGGTAGTATTAATTTTAAGGTTATTGGAACATTAAGGTTTCCACACTAAAACCTCGTCCAGTTTAGAAATTACATTCGACAAGTTTGTAGATTGAAACAAAAACAGTTATCAATGTCCACTGGGGATATGTTCAAAGCACGCATGAATTTCGCATTAACAATGGCTAGTGCTTTTTGAAGCATGCCAGGAGTTGTAAACTTTGGAATGTAACAATGTGGTAAACATGAAATAAAAAAGATTCATTCTTGAAGCCGAAAAGGGCTGTTAGAAGAATGAACAGATTTTTGCAGTTTAGCCTGTTGCATCAGTTCTTCAATTCGGACTTTTTCTTCAAACATCCCCTCCTTGTCAAGTCTGTTCAACATACGGTCACATGTAGGATCATCAGGAACCAAATCTTTCTTCAGACATTCTTCAAAAAATGAACAAACACTGTCGAGATCTCCGTTCATGCATAGCCCCCTGATCAAAATGGTATATGCCATAAGATCAAGGCTCACGTTGTTTCTGAACATATGGCTCAACAGAAAGGAAAGCACTTTCATTCTTTGCTTTCTAACGCACATTTGCAACAGTGGTGTGTAAGTTGCAAGATCCGGCTTGCATTGATTCTCCTCCATTTCTTTAAGCATGGTTAATGCAAACTCTTCTCGGGAGTCCAATACAGCAGCAGCGATCATGGCGTTGTATGTCAACGTATCTGGCTTTACTCCCTGCTCAGCCATGTCCTCAAACACTTTACGAGCATCATTCCATCTTCTTGATTTACTTAGGGCTTTAATCAAAGCCCTGTAAAATGAACTATCAAGACCATGACCCCGCTGCTTCATCATATCATACCATTGTAAAGCTTTACTTACTTTCTTTGCCTTCCAAAGGCCAGTCACTACTATTGTGTGCGTAACTACAGAAGGGACAAGTCCATTCTTCTCCATGAAACTGAACACCTCATCAACTTTGTCGAAGTTGTTTTCAGAACAATATGCCTCAATGAAGCAATTCCAGGTGACAGGATCAGGACGGAAACCATGCCTTTCCATCTCGGATACAGTCTCCTCAGCTTTTTCGATCTTCTTTGCTTTACACCAACCATTGACTAGAATGTTGAAAGTGTAAAGATTAGGAGATATAATTTGCTTAAATTCTGTAAAATATTTTTCCGCTAGCTCAACACCTTTATTCTGAACCAACACTTCAAGTAATATATTCAATGCTCTGACATCCTTGGGCAATCCAAATCGTTCAAAATTTCTAAATAAATCTACAGCATCATGATATTTGCCGGCTCTTGTTAGCCTCCTCATGGCTATCCTCATTGTAAGCTTTGAAATGCAACCATCCAACTGCTTCATTTCTTCTAATAACTCAAACATAAGATCAAATCTCTTGCACTTCCCCATATTATCAATCATCATATCGTACAATTCAGGTGAAAACTTGAAACCTCTTTGAGATTTTGCCCACTTAAAGAACCCCAAACATGGTATCCACTCGAAGCAGAATCTTTCTAAAATTTGCCTCACCAAATCATCAGTCACTTCAACACTACAACTAGTTAATGATTCTACAACAGCATCTGGAGATTCAAACTGGTTCTTCAGAGTCTTACATATCTGCTCAACTTCACTAATTGACGTATTCCCTGGTCTGGTTCCAGGGTCCATATCTGGAGGACAAACATCGTACTCTGCCATCCACTTTGCAAGTGCTGGAGGCACAAAATCATCTCTGTCACTAAACTTTCTGGCAGCATATCTATATAAGCTCGACGATTTCAGCGAATCAGGAAGCTTGGCGGGCTCAGTTACATTCGGGTGGGCACCTCCTTCAAAAGGCTTACTCAAAGTGACAAAAGAATTGGACAAGAGCCTAACCCACCCAAATACAAAGCTTGCATCACTAGTACAACTATTCAAACGGGTTCGATTCCCCAAGTGACAAAAAGACTGTAAGAACTTCAACCTTGAATACATTTTCGACAGCCCTATAAATAATCAAACCACAGAACTAACAGAAGCGGTACCAAATGTGGCAAAGCAAAGGCAATCTACGAACCAACAATTATGTTGTAAGCTTTACCAGAAACTCTGTACAAATTTCTGGAGCCTTCTAGTAAGAATCCAGTCAAAGCTTCAATTTTTGGCTACGCCTCATCACAGTATGCATACAAAACATTCAAATGGGTATCAACTAAATCAAAAAAACCAAAATCATCAAACTCCTTATTAACAATTTTGTAGTGGGCTCAAAAACGCTCAAAACCTAAAAGGGTTGCAGAATCGTCCCGTTTTCTAACCAATTTCATTTCTGCTTCACGTCCTGTGTATAAAATCTCTTAAAAGTCTCTACTTTCACACAGAAACTAACAGTAAAAAGGGTTATGAAGAAAATAAAATTTGCATTCCAGAAACATTAGAGACAAAAGAGGGTGGCAGCCATTACCAAGGTTAACAAAGTTCATCATCCAAGAACAAACAACCTGAAGGAGAATCCAAAGAGGGCCTCTTTTTTCTTTCTCCTGTAGGTTCAGGGTTTTAAGTTAATCGATTAAGGACCCAACCCAGTTTGGTACAGGAAATGGGCCCAGCCTTCTTTTGTCTTAAAAAAAAAATTGTTGTTTTAATTTTGGTAATAAAAAATAACTAGATCAAAGTCCGGGGTGCCGCTTGTATTTTTAAATCGATTAAATAAAAATACAAATCATTCTTAAAAGAATAAAAAAAAATTAAAGAATAAAAAATTGATTGAAAGGGCAGAAAGTGAGTTATTACATATAAATCTATACCCAGATTTACAACATTTAATTTATAATAGTTAACTTATGCCCGGGTTTACATAAATCATAAACCAATATCTACAACAGAAGAATAATAAAAAAAATCATCCTTAAAAAATTAAATTTCTTTCATGACAGCTTATTTTTTCTCTGTTGTGGAAAGAGATGTATTGATAATTGATGTCAGATTTTAAGTAATTGATTTAAAGGCTCGGTGTGAGATGGGAGCAGAATGGAAGAGATCTTTTGAAATTGGGGATTGGGAAGACATTGCTGGTGTTTCACTTAATTTAAAGGGATTTCTTTACATTTGATTTTATCAACTAAATATTGTTATTTTAAGGGATTATTGTATACCTATAATTAAGAGATTTTTATGTAGCTATAATTAAGGGATTTATGTATTTATCTATTCCATCTTTTTTTCTGATTAGTTAGAGTGACACGTGTCAAAAATGATTTTGTACTGAAAATGGCTTTTAGCGGGAAAATTTTTATTGTAATGCTGACACATGTCCTTTTTGTTTGCTGCTTTAGTTAAGTACTATAGATATATTACACATTCTTCTTCTAATTAAAAAATCAATAAGTGAAGAATTCCAACGATCTTATACATACATGTCACCTCTATTTGAAATTTTGAATATACAAGAATCAGCTCTTTTTTTGTTTTGGGTCGAAAGAATCAATAAGTTACTAATGTATGTTTAAAGATCAAAATGGATTATGAGTGACTTTTTTTTCCCCTTTTAATATGTGGGAAGGAAGCCAAATGGTTTTTAGTTATAGAGAATGAAATTTGTATATATGAATGTATTAGCCGATTCATCAAGCAACTAAGGAGTTAAAAGTGCTTATTATGAGTGATATCATGATGATGAATGTGTAATTGTAAAAACAATTAGTTGAAGATGAAGACATTGCAACCCATCTTGTTCTAAGACAGCCAGACACAAAATGAAACCGTGTTAGAACTTAGAATTGAAGAGACTAAATGGTTGCAGAAACAAAAACTAAGATGAAGACTATGCAAATTTTACCCAACCCTTGAAACTTGAAGATAAATTACTTACTTCGTTCTGAAATTATTATCCAGTTTGAATTTTTATTTTTAGTTCAAATTGCATTAAAATTGAAAATGTAAATTGGACAATAATTTTGAAACAGAAGAAGTAATAAAAGAAAGAAAGAATGGATGAGATGGTAATAAAATTTGTAGTAAAAATAAAACTCCAAAACCGATCAATTTCACAAAGGGAAGGAGTATGTGGGAGTAACTATCAACGCATCATCATCGGATGACGAATGGATTGTGACGCAAGCAGGACTAAGCCTATTCCTCAAGAGTCGTCGAAAAAGGATAATCTAACGTTTTAATTATCCAAATCACTAACAACAAATAGTAGTTTGCATTCATTGGTTGAAAGTTTGACCTTAACTTTCACAAAAGTCTGGTTGATAGGGATAGATTACAAGAGACTGATATAGAATTAGAATAGATTAAACATGACAACATCTGTGACATTTTGTTTTTGTTTTAGTACTAGGAATAAAACAAAAACAGTAAGCATTAACAATATTAGCAAACATAAGCATTGTCTTGTCTCTTCTTGCTGATTATCTCAAAGTCATGGTAAAAAGATGATTATTAGTCAGCTGGGAAGGATTTAGCAGAGAGAGCTTTAGAGATTGCTCTGATGGTGTTGGGAGTTGTTCTGCAACAGCCTCCGATGAGCGATGCCCCGGCCTCGCGCCACTTGCCAACGTATGATACGAAGTCTTCGTGTACTGATCCTTCTGAAGGCTGTCATTTTGGAAGAAAAATCATACACCAATTTCAACTTTTTGTAGGTTTCAATACATGTTAAGACACCAAATGTGTTATGATCAACTTACCACCCACTGCTTTCTATCAGCGTCGTAAGTTTCGCCACTGTTTGGATAGATTAGAATTGGCTTCTTAGTTGTCTGCAGAATCAAACATGTACATTTTTCATTAGTTACAGATGGCGCATTTAAGATCAGAATCCACTGTAAGAACACAGTTGAACATTGAGAATTTACCACCTATTTTTTCTAAGCGGGCTAAAATCAAAACTAAAATGAAAACTAAACATATTCAGAATTGAACAAATCCATAAGATATACCTCGCGGATTGATTGGATTAGTCCATGGATGAAGCGTGGAGGAGTGCAGTTTATTCCAACTGCAACAATTCGCTCGCACGAATCAGCAATCGAAGCACAATCAGCTATGGAATCCCCACTGACAACATTGACTCCATCCTTTGAATTGAAAGAAAACCAAGCAGGGATTTTTATGTTCTCTTCCTCCATGATCTCAGCAAAGGCCTACATTAGAAGATATGTAGTCTTCAAAATATCCGAAAATTTAACTTGACAGAGAAAAAGAGCTTATTCAGTATAAAATCTATAATTGGGACATAAAGCTACCTGAGCTTCCAATTTATTTGGAATAGTCTCAAATGCAATCAGGTCAGCACCAGAATCGGCAAGAACCTGAATCCTTCTTCTGTGGAAATCTTTCAAAGTCTCCAAAGATACCTTGTCCCCATATAAACCACTGGAAAAATACAATCACATCATGCCTCAATAACACAGCTAGACCAAGTCAAACTCAACTTCAATGATCACGAAAACTCACCTGTATTCGGAACCATCAGCTAGGTAAGCTCCATAGCTTCCAACTGAAGCAGCAACAAGTACAGGACGCCTTGAAGCCTTGACATCTTCATTATGAACATCCCAAAAACCTTTGCTGGCTCTGTCGTTGAATATATCCCGCGCCTCGCGAGCTATCTCAACGCTTCTCCTGAGTAAACCTTCACATTCTTCTTTAGGTACGCCCTTGGCTTCAAATCCTTGTAGGGTAGCCTTTTTTTCACACAAAAACAAAATCAAAACTTCTAATAAACTAATTGAAAGAACTCTACACAAAACTAAATAGATCAATAAAATTTGCAAACTAGCAATCTAACCTGATATGATGCAGATGCTATGATATTTGCACCAGCTTCAAGGTAGTCCAGATGCACCTATCAAATGAAGTAACAACCATCAAGAATAAAACAAGAGAAGCACATGGGAACCATTCCAATGAAATAAGGTAAAAAATTTGGATCTTTCAGTTGAGAGAATCCTCATACTGAGAGCTTTCACTAACAGAGAAAGCTGTTTCTTCTGACACATTTTGTTTGCAGTATGGACCAAACTCTAAAACTGTTAGCCACAAAAGACTTATCTTTCATACAAAAGACAATACTGCAAACCAAATTGTACAACAAAAAGAGGACCACTTTGAAGATCAATTCATCTTTTTAGGATAGAATTCTTATATACATCAAAATCAAAACCAGCTGCAGTTCCATAACATTTCTGCTCAATACCTAATCTTATTTGCAAAACCAGCTGCAGTTCCATAACATTTCTGCTCAATACCTAATCTTATTTGCAAAATCCCAACTTAGTTTCTGATATTTGAAACAAGGAATCTTAAAATAACCATTCATACTGAATCAATAAGCTCCAGAAGAAAAAAAACAATCTATCTTCAAACTTGCAGATGCAGAGTAAAACAGAGGAAAAACAGAGAGATACAAGAAAATCCCAGAACCAAAAAATGCATCAGAAAGATAGAAGAAAATGCATCAAAGAAGGAAAAACAGAGGAAGAAAAATGAATAAAATTAAAAAACATTACTCTTCTGATGAGATGAGGTGAAGTCATGAGGCACTTAGCACTCCAAAGAGGGTCATTCAGGTCAGCACCATGACGTTCAAGTTCGGTGGCAAGACCACCGTCTATGACGGCAGAACCACCACATTGGCGGAGCAAATCAGCCAAAACTGAAGATGATGATTCAACTGTTTCCAGAACCATTTTCAGTGAAGAAAAGCAAGTTTCTTTTTTCTTCTTTTTTGGGTAATAGTTTCAAAAAACTGCAGGGGAAATGAAAAAGGGTTTTAAAAGGTGGCAGAAGTTGGAAGATCGAACCTGTTTTGGTGTCTGTTTCATAGAGCTTACACATTTGCCACATTTATAGGAGAAGTGTGAGACGTGACGTTACCACAATTGCCCATTCCAAGTTATTGGAATTTTTTAACGGACAAAACTACACTTTTGGTCCCTGAAATATGGGAGGTCACAAGTTCTGGTCACTATTAATTTTTTACTGACAAAATTAGTCACCATCTTTTCGTTTATTCAACAGTTTTACTCAATTTAATTGTCAACTAACGGTCAACTCTTTCATTAAATTTTTTATTTTTCATTAATTTTTTACTGAACCCGCAATGTATTTTCAAACAACAAGATCAGCCTACAAATATCTTTTTTTTCAACAATTTTAATCACTTTAACAGAATTTATAAAAATTTAATAGCCCCATTTAATTTTCCTTTAAGTTTTTATTTTTTATTGATTACTTAATAGATTGTGGGTCCCACAAGTCTTTGATCAGATTTTTTTAAAAAATAAAATAAAAGAATAATGAAATTATTTCTGACCAACTTCCTAAACCTCAACATACTGCTCTCGAACGTCTCACCATCACCTCCCCACCGGCAAAGTAGCCCAAAAAAGGAGCCTCATTATTGATCGTTTTCGTTGTCCGTTTTTTTTTTTTTTGAGAATTTATTTCTTGGGGAACAGAATATTTGAGATTTAGGAAGTTGGTCGAAAATATTTTCATTATTCGTTTAATTTTTTTATAAAAAAAAAAAAACATTCTGATCAAGGACTTGTGAAACCCACAATCCATTAAGTAATCAATAAAAAATAAAGACTTAAAGGAAAATTGAATTGGGCCATTAAATTTTTGAAACTTCTATTAAAGTGACTAAAATTATTGAAAAAAAAGATGTTGGAGGACTGATTTTGTTGTTTGAAAATACATTGCGGGTCCTAGTTCAGTAAAAATTAATAAAAAAAAAACTTAACGGAGAAAAGAATTGACCGTTAGTTGACCGTTAAATTGAGTAAAACTGTTGAATAAACAAAAAGGTTGTGACTAATTTTATTAGTAAAAAATTAATGGTGACCAAAAATTGTGACCCCCTATAATTTTGGGACCAAAAGTGCATTTTGTCCTTTTTTAATTTATTACTACTACTTCTCCCAGTTTTCCATTTGTTATAATGTCTTTTTAAATGTACAAGTAGTATTATTATTTTTTAAATACACTAGTAGTATTATTATTAATGGAGGTTAGAGCTAACAACCATTGACGGAACCAACTCTAACATTCGGAGAGTCGATTTTAATTAAACGATCTTTTTTCAAAAAATATATTTAAAAAAAAATTAATAATTGTTTCCAAAAATCCGCCGACTGCATGGTCAACGAACCACCCCCTAGATCCGTCCATGCTAGCAAACATTACGAATCGAAAATACCAATTACATTCCGTTGTAAATTTAAAACTCTGATATTTAAGATGATTGCATAAGATATGATATCGTTGATCAATTTTCTTAACCAATTTTCTATACGTATTCATGGTCTTACTTAGAAAAAATGTAAAAAAAAAAAAAAGTAAAATAGAATAAAAAAAAAATGTGAATTTGTGATATGTATCATGCACCGTGTAGTTTTTACAATTTTAAACAAATTCAGTGGTTGGAATCATCGGATATCCTAAAATTTAACTTTCGCAAATACTGGTGCTTCATTTATTGAAGAATTAAACCAAAACACGAGGACACATTTTATTAATAATTTCGGGTAAGAAAGTACTCTTGAAAGTGTCGCTTTGTTCATTTTATAATGTTCGTCCAAGAAAGATGTTCCCTTGGAATTGAAAAATAGGCAGGATATAATGATAAGTAATTTCGAGATTGATTCCATTTTTGACTATAAAAAAAAACGATTGATGCATGGCTTTTTTATTTGTTTTTCAATCAAATTATTTAAGTGAGTAGCGTATGTAACTCATGTACAAGTATACTTAATGTTGGTACGTACTTCCTCTGGTTCTTATTATAAGACATTTTGATTTCGTTCTAAGTTTTACCTAAGATGTCTTTCTAATTAGAATAAAAACTTTAAAAATATGACGAAATCAAAATGTGTTATAATAAGAACCAGATGGAGTATTAGTTAAATACAATTTTTTTATTGTATTCTATCTAATCTGATGATATAAACAAAAAAAAATTATGAAACGAGAAAATATAAATTTTTGAGAAATTTGAACAGGCGACTATTCCAGTTGTTGGAGTCAATCAATTTCTTCGTGTTTTCGGTTTTAATTGAATCCGAGGAAACAACCATTTTAGCTGTTTTGTTGTTATCTGCCTGCGAGTTTAACATAAAAACAAGCAATGCACGTAGCCATCTTCTTGGCCAAATTCTTTATTAATTTAGACATCATCTTTTTCATTTCAGGATACCAATAATTCATCGACAATTGCCCTTAAAAGGAAACTCGTTGTGTAAGCCACTGAAAATGAAAGTGAAAGCTTATGATCTCAACCTTTGGTGCTCTATGATTTTTGCATAATTCATTTTAAAAACACCAAAAGGACTTAGTACGTAGAGTCTACAAATAGGGTTAAGTATTACTCCCTCTGTCCCAAAATTATTGTCCACTTTGAGTTTTTATTTTTAGTTCAAATTATATTAAACAGTGAAATCTCAAACTGGACAATAATTTTGGGACGGAGGGAGTATATCATTTTCAATAAATAAATTTTGGGTTCCCTCCAAAAAATATAAGAATATTTTTGGTACAAGTAATTGATTCTTCAATTTTTTTATTTTTATTTTTTGACACAACTTGGTTCTTACAAATCAATACAAAAATGGTTTTCATTTTTTTGACGTATCATGGTATCAATTCTGGTCTGCCATGATCTTCCTTAGTGCGCAGGTTGGAAAACCTTGTACCCTCTTAGTTTTAATATCGAATCACGTTTGTTCTACTAATTTTAAATATAATTGTTTTTGGGTACGAATGAAATATTAAGATTAGATTTCCACATGTAATTATTTTGCAAACCACTAGGTTACATTATTTGATCATGATCATGTTGACCATGTTAATTTTATGTGGAACTACACACATAAGTATTATTTTAACCCAAAAAAAATATTGATAATTTCCGAAGGGATATGTACAAAAACTACGAACACAATCATCCTTAGGTTGAGTACTGAACAGTGATGAAGATTGGTTTTTTATTTTTTTTTTATTTTTCTATCTGAGACGAGGAAAATATCATCAAATTTGAAGTGCAAATTGTCAAAGTTCATCTGCTTCAATCCTTATCTTGAAAAAGGTTCCTAACTTCTGGCGAGAGTGACTTTCAACCAAGAAATATACTCCCCCGTCCCATAATTATTGTCCAGTTTGAGTTTTCATTTTTAGCTCAAATTATATTAAAAGTGAGATCTCAAACTGGACAATAATTTTGGGACAGGGAGAGTAATTGTTTATTTATGTAGCGGAATATGGCAATTTTTGATAAGTTCCTCTTACATTTTCATCCCGGAAGAGCCATCGGAGGGTTGGTCCGGCCAAGCCTCATCTGAGGGTTTTTTTCCGGATAACATCCGAGAGTCGGTAAAAAGGGAGGCTTTGCAGCAAATACCATACCCTAAAGACATCTATTCTAATACTGTTTTCGTTCCAAAATTACTGTCCAGTCTGGAGTTTTACTTTTAGTACAATTTGAACCAAAGATAAAAATCTAAATTGGACAATAATTTGGAAAAGGAGGAAGGACAATTTTAGTTCAACAAACTAAATTATTGAAATGGGACGGAGGAAATACATTAAAAAATTTTACAGATTGGGAAGGATAATGTTGAAGCGCTGTTTATGACGTGCATGTATCCTTCATTTGGACACAACAGAATAAGAGAATTAGTAGACGGCAAGGCAAAAAATAAAATAAAAATACAAGTCTCTAACTATCAGTTTTACTCAAGCAAAAATAGTCCAAATGGAACTCCACAAAGAAAGCCTAACCCAAAAACAGTGCAAGATTATCAAAAAGTAAGAGTAGATATCCACTTATATGATCAACTGGCATGGGATGTGGGCACTTTGGAAACATGATCTGATGATCTTAATCTCAATACCAAAAATGGTACACACAAGCATAAACACAAATCTTGAAAAGGGAATGCTAATAGTTTCAACAGGAAATATGTAGTACTAAAGAAGCTATGCAGAATCTTGAGGAGAAGAAGCTGCAGGTATGTTGTTTGAGGCCCTTTATTGCCTCTGTTGCTGCTGATTCGAATCTCATATTACAGAGTGGACACCATAAACAACATTGGGGATAAGGAAGAAACTTTAAGCAGAACTTAAATCCATTATACTCCCTCCATTCCATTCAGGTACAACAAACAGGAATGCTGCTGTAGATTCTCCTATCTGAATGTTAAGAGGTCTCTCTTTTAAGGCAATTTAACAGATTAATGAAGAGAAAAATTAGTTGGCATAGAGTTCAGATTTGTTCTGTTGTGCTTTCTGTTGCCGGTGGAAGCAGGGAAAGGGGAAAGGGTGGGGGAGGGGAATGCTGAGAAACTGGTTAACAATACAGAACATTGCAATTGACAAATTGCATCACCTTTTTAACCAGTATTTTCAATTATGGACAACAAAATGAATTTCAAAGACCCCATCAGAGATCGCCGGAGCAAAACAAATGTGAAAGACAAATCAAATTGTCGAAACTAACAAAAGACTCTAAAAAGAAAAATTTTATGGACCTCGAGCTGGAGCAAAGCAGAAACAGCCGCCAGCCTGATCTTCGGGTATCATTCCTCCTCCTTTGCTTGTATCAATTGCTTCTAACAACTTTACCACTTCATCCATCTCAGGTCGTTTGTCTGGATTGGCATCCCAGCATCTTTTCATGATGTGTGACAGAGAACTTGGACAACATCTAGGGATTTCCGGCCTCAGATTCTGAAGATGCCATACATAGAATGAATTAATTAACTTGGTCTGAAGAAATAATGATGATGACACTAAAATACTGGAACTAATATGAAACGAAAATCCATCATTTCTTGAACCAAAATTGCAAAATCTAACCATTCAAGAGTGGTTCAATAAGGGAAACAAGAAGGATTTGTGCTATTCATCAAGAAGATAACCATCCTACTAATGCAGCAATTAACTAGTAACAATTCCATGCTCAGGTTGTAGTTAAATAAGGATTCCAGTCATCTGCCATTACAGGGACACCAAAACTGATGGGCCTTACTTTGAGTTGAGCACGATAGAATATTAAAGCAAAGAGGCACTCAATTGCATGAGATCTTACAATCAAAAACAGCCAACTGATGCAATCAGAACATAATTTTCAAGTGACAGACAGTTTCAAAAACTAATTAGAAAGAAGACCTTAATTATTGATAAGTATTTGAGTAAACTAAGCAAGCCGATAACAACAAAACTAGATGTGTAATGTGGAAAAAGGTGAATGAAAAGAATCACCCAGACAAATGGTTTTAAATTTAATTGATGCAAGCACTGTTTTAAGATCAAATTCAGCAAGAAAAAGAAACCGCTATAGTAAACCTAAATGCAAAGTTGGCCATATCAAACAATAAATGAACAAAAAAGGCCTACATCAAACTGACCTGTCTAACCACAGCAGAAGAAACTTCAGCAAAACTAAGATCAGGATAAGGTAAATCACAACAATAAATCTCCCACAAGCAAATGCCAAAGCTGTAGACATCACATTTTCTGTTGTAAGGCTTTCCATCAAGAACCTACACAAAAGGAAAGACCATCAATATCACATCTTTCTGTTATGAGGTTTACCATCAAGGACCAATTCACAGTATATCCAATAACTTATGCTGCAAATGTGTGTGTGTGTGTGTGTGAGAGAGAGAGAGAGACTCTAGACAGCTTATCTCATCATATCATGCCACAGACAATACATGTAACGAAATGGACAAAGTTATTAAGTTAAGAACATGTCGATTCTTAAACCACATTAAAATGATCGGCTGCGAAGTACAGAGAGCAACTGCCCAATACGGCCATTTCAAGGAAAAAACTTGAGCACCAGTAGTTAACTTGTAAGCATAACACAGAAAACCCTTCGCAAATCAAATAAAATCAACAAGAATTAACTGGGTACTCAAGAACTTCTTCAAAAAATATATCTTGGGTGGAGCATATCTCCAGAAAAGAAACAATTTGGTAAGATTGGGTGAGTCAAATGATGCTTTATTTCATAGAGCAGATAACAAGAGTTAGATAAAAACAGGATCATACAAGCTTGCAACTTGCTTGGATTCAACCTTACAGCTAGCATATCTGTAGCATTAGCAAGAGGCAGGTTCTGATTTTTGAATTGAGAGATATGTTTACAATACTGGGTTTTTACGAGTACCTCTGGGGCCATGTATCCAAGGGTTCCAGTTTCACCAGTCATGTCCTGAGGATTCTGCGCTTCAACACGAGCAACACCAAAATCTGCAATCTTCAGAGTCCGATAAGTATCTAACAGCATGTTTTCTGCTTTCACATCTCTATGTACGATCTTCTTAGAGTGCAGATAGCTCAAACTGCAAGAGTTATAATGGTTTTAGAAAAAATGATTCGGGTACATTTAAGCCATACAGCAGTCTCAAACAAAAACCCACCCCCTAGAGAGATCCAATGCGAGTTGGATCACGACTCTGAATGCAAGCTTCTTTTTCCTATTTTTAAATAAGAAGTTCTTCAATGTTCCGCCAGCAAGAAATTCCACAAGAACACAGCATGCCCTGGATGGAAGGTTGGTAAAACCTTCAGAAGGATTTTTGGAAGGAATCTTGAGATTTGAAGTCCCCATTGATGCGCCAACAAACTGTAGATAATCAAACCTAAGGTCAAATTTACAGCTAAGCGAAAAAAAAAAATCACTTTCATCATTAATTAGCGCTACATCATCATCATGCAGGATATATAATCATAAAAGAAGGAATCCAGTTGTACTTTTGTGACATTTGGATGGTCAAGTTTGTGCCAAACAGCAACTTCTTGCCGAAATGATGCCCTCAAAGCAGCAGTTTCAGCAACTGTGGCAATGCCATCCTCTCCCCAGTCCAACAGCTTGACTATGTAACAAAAGAACCATAATAACATAAGCTCCTATTGGGTGTTGTCATCAAAAATCAATCCATACCAGATTTTAAACAACAGCAGCTCTAATACACACACTAAAACCTAACGAAAGCACCATTCTACACTCGACTAGTGCACCTTGAAATGATCGCTTCAAAATTTCAAATTCGTGAACCCAAGCAAACCACTCTAGTCAGATAACAGAGGGAAAAAAATCCGATGAAAAAGAAAACAAATGCGCGCATCAGTGCTTCACGTTCCAGTGGACGTCAGAATTGCAGGAAATTTCAGTTTTTAGTCAGTAAAAATACAAAGATCGAACATTGGCACTTCATTCAATTCCACTAGTCACAAGATCACAGGATAGTAATTAGTTAAATTTCCCGCACCCATCCCAATTACTGAGTTTAAAACAATCCCAGAGAAATGCTATGATATCATAGTTTTGATCGAGCATGCTACCAAGATATGATCAATAAAATACAGTAAATCACAAGGTAATGGAATAAAGGTTTAGTTGCAGTATTGGTATAACATATTTAACAGATTGCCCAGACAAGTATGACAGATTAAAATTACTTCCTTGCAAAGAGAGATTGGTTTACCTGCAACATCTTGAGTATCATATGTACCACGGTAGACCGTACCGTAAGTCCCCTGGGCTATAAGGTATCTGATTTCCAGCTTAGATGGATCGATTTCCCATGGCTCCTTGGGCTTATTGCTGTTCTCTACATTTCTTGACCAAACACGGCTGAGATGCTTCTCCAATTGAACATCCAAACTTTTCAGATCAATTTTATCAGCCCTGAAGATCATATCTTTAGAACTAATGCTTCCAACACCAGCTGATGACAAATCTTTAGCACTAAGACTTCCTGTTCCCTTCAACTTGGAACCAAAACTTCCCTCTTTATTTTCTGTTTTTGGGATTTCTCCAACATCATCACTTGTGTTTGTATCCATGTTTAAAGATTCAGACACAACTAAACTCAACTCAAATTTCCAACCGCCTTAATTTGAGAAGGGATGATTTGATCACTCCAAAAACACTTGAATACAACCAAAACAATTCAACCAAAAATTGAACCAAAGTTTAGATTTTTATGCAAACTAGTTAAAAGAATGAACTATAAATGGATCCAAGACGTTTTCGTCATCATCGAACAGGCCACAGAAAAAAATGAAGAGAATGACAGAAAATTTCAATCAACAAGAGAAAAGAAAAAACACCCCTTAATAAAACTTTATTCCCAAAACAAATTATATTCTCCCAAAAACAACAAAAAAGACAAACATTCTTCAATGGAAAAACCGAAAGTATACCATAATTGACCCCCAAAAATAAATGCTTTGTACAAATTCAACGCTCCTTAAAAGAGTTGAATTTCAGCCATTCAAAACCCTAAACTTGCCGCAGCAACCACCATTTCTCTCCACGAATAATAACATAAAACAAACGGCAAGAAAACCAATTAAAAAAAAAAAAAAGTAAACCCCCTAAGAAAACGACCCAGTTCCCAACTTGTACAGAGAAAAACAAAAACGATGACCCACCCAAAAAAATTAAGAAAATTAAAAATACAGAATTTAGAAAAATAAAAACAATCAAAACCCAGTTCTCAACTAAGAAAATGATGATTGCCCAGAAACTAAAAAAACCAAATGGGGGAAAAAAGGAACAAAGGAATTTTTCCCAACTGAAATAGCACCAAATACAAAAGCCAAAAAAGGAACAGGGAGACGAAAAAGTTGACCTAAGGCTTCATTTTTTTTTCTTTTTTTTTGCTGCGACTAAAATTCAAACAACTTTCAAAAGCCAAGTTTCTCCATCACATATATCTCTGCGAAGATAAGGTAAAAATCAAAAAACAAAAAAAAGAAAAAAGGGAGAAATAATTGTGAATCAGTAAATATTTGTGTGGAGTTGAAGGGAAGCGGAGAAAACAGAGGATTCATTCAACCAGAAAGAAAGAGCGAGAGAGAGAGAGAGAGAGAGAAAAGCGCGGGGCAGCTTTAAAAAAAAAAAAAAAAGGATTTTTCTATGTCTTTTCTATGCTTTTTCTATTATTTTCTTTCCTAGTTTATTCTATTTTTGTCGATTGAATTATTAGTTTTATCATTATTTTAAATTAAATTAATTAAAAAAAAGGGGCCGGAGGTTTTGGTATTTTTGACGTTTGACAGATTCCCTGTTTTGAAGGTACTATTCCGTGCAGTGTGTCCTTACAAAGGTACAACCAGATTACCTGTAACATTGTGGATTGACCATTTTGTCCTTCGTGTTCCACCAACAAATTTTTTAGTGGTTTTGTATGTCAACTTTTTACTTGACTTTTCAACAACTTTAAGTGATATTTTCTTTCACAAATCACCCTCTCCCAAGACTTAAAAGTGTTAATAATTTGTGATTTTTATTTGATATACCCCATTTGATCTTTAATATAAGGCATTTAGATTTATCTTAGATTTTACCTGGTACTCATTTTTAATTGATAAAAAAACTTTAAAAATTTTTTTTAACAATTATGAGAACACAACGAATGTGAAAATATATTTTTAAGATTTTTTTCTTCATTTAAAAACACATATTGGGTGAAATTTAGGACGAATCAAAATATCTTATATTAAGAACTTGAGAAAGTAAATTTCAATAAATATTTTATGATAAACGCAAAAGGAAGTTGACAAATGAGATCATTTTGAGTCTTACTCACAACCGTCTTTTATTTGATTTGTCCTAAATTTTACCTATTATGCATTTTAAATTGAAAAAAAATCTTACAAATATATTTTTACATTTGTTGTGTTCTCCTAATTGTTAGGAGTAAAATTTTTTGTTAATTAAAAAATATGTACCCAATTAAATCTATGACAAATCAAAATGACTTGTATTAAGGATCGGATGGAGTATATAAGTAAGATTAGAGCGATATGATATTTTTTGCTTGATGAGCAAGTAAATATGTTGCTTGTAAAGTAGATAGTATGGTAGGGTTCAAACTCACTTCGTTCCCTTTTAACAATCAACTTTTTATTAATTTTAAAATATACGATAAAGTGAATTATTAAAATAAAATACGAAGAGTATATATAGTTTTGAGAATTTGTTTGGCCTTTTTTTCCGAAAAAACAAATGAGAATGAACTATTAGTCCTTGGTAATCGAAAATCAATACTCTTGAACCAAAGTAATGAAGGGCACATCAAAAGATTATTTTATGCCACTTTGGTAAATACTATTAAAGAGTTCATTCTACTAAAACCACAATGACGTAACTTATGAAACTGTCCTGTTTGCTTAAGATATTATTTCAATTTTACCAGTTGTTCTAAAAATGACAATCCGTAATGAAGCAAGAAAAAAATTTACAGTAAAATATCTTTATAGGAAATCATTTCTCAATGTCCACGAAAACCATAACAAACATCAAGAAATCCAAAGTAGCTAGCTCGTTAAATTTGGATTAAGCTAGCTGCTTTCGACAATACCCCGAAGAGGAAAAATCAAGAGCAAAAGAACAATTCCTCAGTATAATATACTGTATCTTCCATCCGGTCCTTATTATACTGCATTTTGATTAGTTTAAATTTCATTTACTATGTTATTTCGATGATAAAAATAAAACTTTCAAAATATATTTTCATATTTGTTATGTTCTCTAAAATAGTTTAATACATTATTTTCAATTAAAATATTAAAATATTTTATTATTGTCAGACAATAATTTTAAGACAAAATCCAGAGTAATTGCCTGGTGTAATTGCTTCGGAATGTGTCTTTTTTAACACGAATCTATCTTTGTGCATTTGTGCTAAGAGACACGAAAGCAACAATGCATTTTGTTTGGTTTCGAAGGAAGACAGAATAATTGCAAGCATGCTTATCGCTTATCATAATGAATAACTGAATTAATTCGGACGTTCTTCCTCTCTAATCAATCAAGCCTATTATCTCATATACTAACATTTACGAAAATGATAAATTTTGACTGGGTTTTATCATAAACAGCCCCCCAAATAATAAATAAAAAATTGCCAGTTGGAAATGCTCTCTAGAATATACTAGTGATGTGTGGTCGCGCAATGCGCGACCCTGGCCCAGTCTATCTGTAAATCTTAGAAATGTTTATATTTAAAAAAAATAAAATTTTGTATTTGGAGCGATATATTTTAGAAATGTTTGAAGGATTTAGAAATGTTTTATAAGTGTGATAATAAAAATATTTGTATTTCGTCATGTATGTTTTAGAAATGTTTTATGAGTGTTACTTATCAGATATAAATAGACTTAATCGAATATATGTGTTGAAGTAAATGTTAGACAAAATATAAAAGCATCCTAATAAGTTTAAATATTAGTAAGATGATTTATTGATGTTCTCCATTGGTCGTGCCAAATCAATACTTAGTTTTGGAAATTTTTAATAATTTTGTAATATCTTCATCCGAAGGACGCTTAAAACAAAATTGACACTTTGTAACAAAAACCTAATTGATCAATTCAATTTAGACTCCATAATTAAGAAAAGAAAACTACTCTAATTGAGTGAAACATAAAGAAAAAATGAAAAAAAAAAAAACGTGTCACGTAAAGTGCAAATGGGGATTTAGTAATTTAGTTATGGTTAGACAAAAGGACAATTTAATACTTTCTTCATGTCACGTGGCAATCATAGGCGGTGTTTGAAAGGGGGGTTTTTATTTCTAATGTAGTAGGATTTAGCATATGTTGTGACTTTATTTATATACAATTTCAACATTATTTGTAATTAATAAATGACAATGTATGAGAAGATTTTCCTTTTCAAAAATCTGGATCCATGAAATTGGAGTCTTTCAATAGTTATACTCCCTCCTTTGAAATATTAAAAAGAAAGAAAAGGAAAAAAAAAAATACTTCTATGACTAGATATTTTTAAAACGGAAAACATATTTTTCAACTTACACCTTTGTTAGTCGTGGAATTAAGATCACATAGAAAAGCCCAAGGAAGACTAACAGATTGAAAACTTTGGTCAGTCCAAAGAGGTAACACACAATAGAAACTAGACAGTTCAACGAAATTTAGAGTAATCATAAGAATGGAAGAGCCATGAAGATCGTCATAAAATTAAGAAGACCACAACAGAGTTGATAATATAACGATTAATCTCTGCACATTCATTAGATTAGAAGATAAATAGAGTTTTCCCAATGGCAAAAGGAAGTAGGAGGGAGGATCTTTCTCTCCCAGTAGACATCAAAAACCTAGAACCATTGGATCAGTCATTATATATGAGGTTTATATGAGACAAAAGGCATCTGTTACATGGCGATCAATAAACAGCTTGTACAATTTGATGATGATGATGCCGAGATAACCTGAAACAATGTTGTCCGGGGAGGATGGAACAACAAACAACAAAATCACAAAAGGTTTCGCCGCCAGCTCCTGTACGATGTTTCACCCTTTTGTTCTCATGATTGTAATGCTTCCACCTTCAGTCCTGATCTTGGTTTTCCCAACCACAGGCTTGCCAGAGAATGCCGATGTAGGATAAGGGGGCTCGAGGTCTTCCTTGTTTTGCTTCAGTTTTGGTGTTGGATTGAGTATCCGTTGGTTAATATCCTTTAGAGTTACATCCCCATGAACACCACAAGGTTTGATGAATGCAAATGGATATACAACCGAAGATGCTAATTTGGGAGGAGTCTGCATGTATGATTTTCTACCTGAATTTTTGAAAGGAGAAAGAGATTCATATTCAATCGACAAAAAGAGAGACTGAGGTATAATCGAGGAAGGTAGCCCCCCAAATGAACGACCAATAGAATTTGCAGGAATTATAGACTCAAAAAACCTTTAAAAACGACATTTCTCCGGGTGCGAACAGGCCTCTGTGGAGCAGCATTTGTTACCGCTGATGTACCGCAAAGTTCTGCAAGAGAATGCATGTCAAAAGGCAGAAAAGACATTGTTTCGTAATCTTAAAAATAAAATAAAGAAAAGATAATGCTCAATTTACCTGTTATATTAATTTGCACACCAGATGCACCAGAAGCATTACTATTCTCCAGGAAAAAATATTAGTCAGTATATGTTCCTTAGTAAAGCTCAACTTTTGGAGAAATGAAATCAAATTAAACGCTAGAAGTAGCATACATGTCCGCTGTGCTGAATTGCATCTCAGTATCATTAAAGCAATCAGCGAGCCACCCTTCAGATGAATGATCAAGTATGTCATCACCAGATGCCGACGTGCCTTCTGCAAATCGAACAATTCGGGTTCAATAAAACTATATCTATCTCAGTCACTGTTATCCATCTCAAAAGAAGAATCACATTAACCTGCAAATCCAGCAACCCATTCAGACATCTCAGACGCTACATCTCCAACAGGATCCACCTCTAATTCCTGAATGAATCAAATGAAACAGACAGATGACTATTATGACTCGAACCAGGCCATAAAACCGACAAATAAAAGAAGCAGATGAGAAATGCAACTTGGAAACAAAAACTTCCCCAGAAACCCATTTTCTCTTCCCAACTATCTTCCAACAGAAAATCATAAATGTTTGATCATAGAGTAAGCACATGTAATGCTAAGTGGATAGCACATTTCTTGGCAATTAGTTTGTCAACTGTTTAACTGTTATTGACTAATACCCTGGAGTGATTCACTTGGGCAGACTAAAAACACATTTGGTACCCTCAATCAGAAGACAACATTGGTGCTGTGAGAAGATAATTACAGAAACCTTTGATCTTAAATACAAGGATGAACTGCTCTCATTGCAAAATGGCAAGTCCAGGTCTCCAGGCTCAAATTGTAGCATTCGACGTCGTTTTACTTGCAGGGAGGCCTCCTTGTATTGACTCAGATCCTTACTCGATTTTTCTGTAACTGAACCAGGCATTAGGCATAATGTTAGATGTATTGTTCTAAAACAACAATGTGAATAATCTGCAGAGGAAAGAGTTGGCATATTGACAGAAACAAAACCCCTTATTGTCATTTCATCAAGCAATGCATCAAACAATACATTCTCGTTTGGGAAAATTCGCTCTTACAAACAAATGAGGAATCATCATCAACCAGATAGTCGTAACAGGAAAGCATGGTTTATAGAGAGAAAGTAATCTTGCCACTTGGGTTAACATGGTACGCCAAATCTCCGCAAGCCTTTACTGGTGTAGTTTCATCTTCCAACATGTAAGAAAAACCTTGATTGGGGACTTCTTCATTAAATAGGCACTTAGATATATCTGTTTGCCAAAACAGTATTTTAGAAACAATGCTGCAGACATTGAAATAATACGAAACAAGAAGTAAGAACGAATGATACCAAGATTGGTGTTATCTTCAAGACTATACTCATTGCACCTCCAATCCCACATGTCGCTGTTTCAAATCAAGGAAGATGAATTAAATAAGCGATTTAAGAGCACACATTCAATATACAAGTTAAACAAGCATTCCTTCAAACTTCAATTGAGGGCAATGTGAGAAAAATTAACAGCAGCATTAAAGCAAACCGTGCAAGATGTAATATGTCACCATTAGCTACCAGAAACTGCAGCATTAAAGTGATGAACTAAAGAGGAACATTAATGCTGTAACCTTGAGATCTTTCGAGCAACACTAGATATCATGTTTAGCAAATACGAAGCACACTGAAGATTATTAAATGGAATTAACAGAACAAGAACAATGAATGCAATAGATCCACTCACTCATACAATGCATATCAGACAATCATTGCAAACAATCCCATAGAGTAATTAAAGGTATCTAGACTAACAGTCAGACAACTTATTTCAGCACTTAATCATGATGACATGCTCCTAAAGCAATTAACAAACACATGGTATGCAAATCATGGGATAAGATTACCACAAAATGAAAAGGATAGAAATTTGACAAAATTAATCAGACCCATGAAAACATTTTGACCAAAAACCACGCTCCATTACAAACTCACTCATTAATATAGATCACACACAGAAAGAACCCATTAAGAGATAACAGCATCAAGCACAACCCACTAACAGTCAGCCACTTCCCTCGAGGACTCATCGTTCACTCCCCCACCAAATAAACATATAAAATCGAGGGAATAGAAAAAAAAAACCTATCGGGATTGAATAAACCCAGAAGGCCATAATCAACATTTCGAATTCAAACCCAATATCAAAAACAGAAACAGAGGTTTATAGCAAAGGACTCACTCATCATTGTTGTAATTCATTTTTTCTGTACTTTTTTTTCTCTGCTTTGTTCCTTATCTGCAACTCAATGAAGGAGAAAAACAAATGAAAACCGAAGGAGAATGATTGTGATGTTTTTCCCTCAGAGAATCAAAGCCTTTATAGTGGATTTTTGGGGCGTTGTTCTAGCAACAGAGCATTAAAAGTAGCCGTTTAAATTAGATCGACGGACACACAGTCACACACACATCCTCTCTTCACTCTCCTCAAGACTGCAACCATGAAAAGTATATAAGCACACTGCAATAAATAATTATCTGAAAAACAGCAAAAAAGAAAAAGCTTTTAATATAAATAAAAATGGCAAAAACCCTAAAGAAATGGGAAATGATAGTAATGGTGATTGGTGACTAGAGAGTGGGGAGTGGCAGGTTTTTTGAGTCAGTTACTTAAAAAAAGAAAAATCGAAACGTTGCCTCCGAAAAAAGAAATCTAATAAATATTAATATTAATTAAAAATCACGTTGCCGGTCCTTAATATTTATAAGATTAGTGAATTCGACCTAGACATATTACATTCGTATAGTCAAATGGTTATGTAAATTGAATATATTTTATATCGTTACGACTATCAGTACTTGACGGGTACTCGTATTGCATGTTTTTTACTACATTGAGCCCGACCAAATGTATAAATGTACGTGTTTTCAATACATTCAGTCAAACAAAACGTATTCACTCCAGTTACGTTCAAAGCGGTCATTTAACATGTGGCAGTACAAGTATATAACGGTTCGAGCAACAAAAAGTATTTGTAATTATTCAAAATAATCTCACTTATAATGCCTTTTTTAAAAAAAATGTTAGTCAAAAAATCACATTGTTACAAAAGAGGTACATTATTAGAAACCTGCAAAAAGTGGTGCCAATAGGATTGTGTGAAGGGGGGCACATACGAGTATCTGTATCTTTTGAGTTTTGGGAGGTGCAAATCAACATAATTATTATATTATTAAGTTTCTCTAACAAACATAATAAATCATATAATGTCGATTAAGTAAATTTTTTACCAAACCGAGAGATAAATGAATCCCTCTCATCAATACATTGTCTTCCATTTTTCATTCATTTTCTTTTGGATGGAAGAAAATCAAGGTATTAATTAAGTTAACCGTGTAGAAGTTAATACAAATGAACAAAACTTATTAGTAGTATCACTTAAACTTTGACGTGGTAGGGATCGTTGTCCATGAAAGATATCGTTCCCAATTATAAGATTTTTTACTAAAAGCTTATTAAAAATTGTGTGGCAGGAACATAATGTGAGTAAGCTAGTGGTTGATTCTATACGTATATCATATAATTCATATTTATGTAAGGATTTACAAGCCTTTAACTTAATTGATCTTTGAATTAAATCATACTCCCTCCGTCCCATAATTATTGTCCAGTTTGGATTTTTATTTCTAGTTCAAATTGCACTAAAAATAAAATCTCAAACTGGACAATAATTTTGAGACAGAGGGAGTATCAAATAAAAACTTACGATTTTTCACCTAAATACATAACGTGACAATGTGGAAACTAACTTCAAAATCAATTAAGGATCGGTGTTTTGACATTTTTCACGAAAGATTCATATTAACAACGTGTACAAAAAAAAAAAACATATTAGATCAGATAGCGAGATATACTAAATGATTTGTGTAATTTCTTTTAGATAATGAATCTCAATTTACCCAATTATCTAAGTGCTAATCTTTTGACACGTTAATAATATGTTTAATCATTAAGTTGACATGGGTTAGTAGGCCCAAAAAATATGTCAAACCCAAGCCTCTAATCCAAGTCCATAACTACCAAAATTGACCTACATGGAAATGGTACATTGTATGATGCTTCTAATTTTTCTTTGCTAACAAATTTAGTATTGTTTGTTTGTACACACCAACTAAAGTCTAGATTATCAATTGGAAAATCTAGAATTAAGTTGTTACTTGGCCTCAATTGGAAAATTTCCATAAGACATACGAGGCGATGGAATAATGAAGTCGCCGATGCTTTAGCGAAATTTGACCTCTCTTGTCCAATTGAAAAGCATATGTTGTCCCTCCGCTAACGCTAAAGTGAAATTAGCTAAGGATCGAGCCTCATCATCCCCTCTTTCTTGGGATGTTTTGTAAAGTAAGTCACTGACTTCCATGATATATATATATATATATAGAAAGTCTAGATTATCAATAAAAATATTTTTGAACGATGTCGGTGCAGCCTAAATTGCTTTGTAATGTTACGACATGAGACAATATCTCGAATACAATTAGTATGGAAATCAGAACCGATGATTCATATGATCGTAAGCTCAAGATTTGCCAACCCTAATCAAACTTGCACGTTGTAAAACCTAAGAATCGTATTCCAAATTAAAATAAATTAGCATGCATCCAATTCTAATAACTTTATATATGAATATGGGACAATTGTTGTAACAAATGGGACACGAAATCTCATCCATTCTATTTTACTATTTAATTAATGACAACCAACAGCTTTGATTCTAAAAAGAGAAAAGTGATATAGTGCATGCTGCTTGATTAATTAAACCTAGTCCCAATCTCCCAGCTGAATATCTCAAGTTCTTTAATAGAATCCATATCCATCAAAGTACAAAAAGCTTGCCCAACTTGGCCACTTATTTTTTTTTTATTTATTTATTTTGATATCTCGATAATAATCCACATACTTCTTAGGTTGAAACGAATAGTTATTGAACTTCAATAACATTAGGTATTTTGGGACCAAGAAAGGGACGATAGAGATGAGTGATGATGGATCCTCCAGAAATGTTGAATTTTTTCACCTACTGCACAACTTCTTCAGACCATCCTCGCATTCTCACTAAATTTTCACACTTTCGTACAAAACATACGTTCCTTTCGAGCAAATTAACACCAATCATTCGTACATTTATAGATTTATTTGCATGGTAAATTTTGTGGTGTTGTATATTGGTTGGTTCAGTAGTGGTTCTCATGACCAAACATTTACATAATTGACTGAACTATTTAGTCGACAATATTATAGTCATTCTTTATTTTCACTGTCAGTATTTCTATACATTTAACCGATTATTACATTTGACGAATTGATTTAAAATTTGAATTGATGTTCATTGAATTCTGCATTGCTTAGTACCAAGTAAAACTTTTGGTACTATTGTAAACTTCTTGTTACTAATTGACAATGTTCTTCATTTGATATAGAGCCAAATTTAGTGTACGTATATCCCAGTGCACAAGTGAAATCGGATTAAGCCATGGACAAAATTAGGTCTGTGAGTCTTGTGACAATCGATCTTTTTCCTTTGGACTTTTTTTTTGGCGCGAAAGCCCAGGAAAAAAATAGAGTTAATTATAAAGTCAGACAAAAGCCTTCTTTTCCTTTGCTTCAACAAAGAGCAAGAATCTGATATAGTATAAGAGCAAACATATGAACTTTGGTCATATCTGCTTTGGACTGACTAACAGACTTAGAACATTTTCCTTACCTAAACTTAAACACCAATTATTTTTTTTTAATGTGTACTTATCTTGTAGTTCTTTGGCGAGATGTGATCGCATCTAATCCATACTAAAGTTTTCGTAATACTAAAAAAGGACCAACAAGTTGGAGCTTATTGTACTTTTAAGTCAACGGGCTAACGTTGTTTAATGTCGAGCCAGAGTGTAAGGGATCTGAAGATTCTGAACCAATACCTAAAAAAAAGTCGTAAGGGAGTGAAGACATTTTGCATATGAAAACTGAAACACTTTGGAGGAGGGTAGTACTTTGTCGTAGAATTTGAGCCCATCACTTTCTTTGTCTAGCTTGCCATACTAAATTAATGTTTGGACTTTGAAAAACGACTCTTAATCTTATGAATTGTATAAGATGTATACTTGCAGTGTTTCATAATATTTGTTCTGTTTGTTATAAACAATTAAGGACCGATCATGTAAAGTAAGGTTATTGTTTTCGAAAATGTCAAATAATTAAGTTCATACAGTGAATTTCACACCAGAGATGTACGTGACGTTCAAAATCGCTCGTACAATTATTCGTTCTTCGTACCAGTGATGGGCTAGGGTTAATGAAGAAGACTATAGTAATATTATGGGGGTTGACAGATGTCACGTGTTGAGAGACAACGCATGGAGCCATGGAGATGAGACACTATGATGAGGAACACATGATGAATTGTTCTTCTTCCAGAGAATGTGGGAACTTGAGAAAGTACACTCACTCACTCACTAGTGCTTCTTCCTGCTCCTGCTGCATTATACTATATCAATATATGGTAAAAACAAAAGGAAAAGTCCTAAATTTTCTATATACTTTGGCTACTTGCTAATTTGCTTTTGGAGCTTTCATTTTATTTTTATTTTTTGGTGTTGGAAATGGAGGGTTTCACGTGACAGAGAAACGCTTTAAGCACAGAGGACCACCTTAATTATAGACTTTTTACCCCTCCCTCATCAACAAAGTCACCAAAGATTTTCCAGGATTTTGACAAAATAAAAAAAGTTAAAGGGTAAAAAGTAAAATCTAATGAAGAAAGACTGTTTTCTTATTATGTGTTTGTTTTTTCCCATGCTGGAATTGTAATAGGTGTGTGTACTGTGTATTGCTTGGCTGAAAACCAAGCTCCTGCCTGATATTATGATGAGCTGTGATGATAGCTTGATAATTACATAACCATAAAATAATGTAGATTATTACTTTTGTCAACCCTCAAATTAGTCAAAATATTTAGACTAGTGATTCTCAATAGTCTCTGCACGAGTAAGCTTATAGATGTAGGTCTTTTGTAAACTTATGTTCATCGTCTTCTCTGTTTAAGAATTTTTCTTGGATAATACTCTCTCCGTCTGGAAATCATTGTTCAATTTAGATTTTTATTTTTAGTATAAATTTAATTAAAACTGAAAATTCAAAATGCACAATAATTTTGAGAGATTTATGTCATTTTGTATGGTATACCGAGTGTGCGAAATGAACTATGAATTTCTTTTTCAATACTTGTTTTCGGCGTCCCCTGCCAAAGATCAAGGTCTTACTTTATGCAAGCTGATACGTTACAGTTCGTCATTTAAGGAGACAGATTACAAAAATTCAGCAACCCATTTGAGAAATATAAAGCCAAAATAACAAATTGAAAAATTAGTGCATTATAAGACACCTCTTGGAGTTGACTACATGTATGCATAATGCAATTGGCTTGATTCACGCAAAATGAAAAAAAAAGTCACGGTTAAAATATAATGTAATTGGGATTACATTTTTTTTTTTTTTTGTAATATATCTGTTGGACTTTGTCTCCTCATTTATTTATGTTTTTTTCAAAAAAAAAAAAGGGTAGAATGAATGTGAAGATGAGAATGTAAAAATTTGTGGCGCAACAAATCATTAAAAATTGGACGTACAGTAACATTAAATTTTGGGCATGGGCATGGAAGCTGCAGGAAGAAGCCAAAACCTAAAAATTCTCTATTCTTTAAAATTTTCATTGTCTTCTGGGTAAGCTCCATGCACAATAAATTCGAACAACACACAAATTCTGAGCAAAAAATGGAATTTAACAAACGAACAAACAAAAGAATGCTCCAGTTCATCTCCTCTTTTTTTTTTTTTTCCCTTTTCAGCGCTCAAGTAATTGAGAAAATATGTAAATGGCACTCCCTTCATCTGAAATGAGGGTACCATCTTTATTTTGGGATAATCACTTTTGAACCATCATGGGAAAGAAAATAATTTGGATGTGAAATGTAGGTAAACAATTAAATTTACTCCCTTGTGAAAGTTTTTATATTGACACAATCACGTTTGAACCAGTATATGAGAAAGAAAATAAATTGGATGTGAAATGTAATTTCACAATTAAATTTACTGTATGCGACTGGTAACTTCTGAATGATCTTTGGTGACAGAAAATATCCTCTATAATCCTGCCAACAATGTAGGTTAATAGTTTTTCCTCAACAAATTTCCCCTCCTCATCGTTCCCCTCGGGCATTAACTTTCGTTTGGCAGCTTGGCTCATCTTACATTTATTGCTGAAATGGAAAGGATAATACTCACTCCGTCCCATAATTATTATTTAGTTTGAGTTTTCATTTTTAGTTTAAATTGTACTACAGGTGAAAATCTAAATTGGACAATAATTTTAGGACAGAGTGAGTATTAGAAAAAAAAAATGCAATACTGTAAATCAGAAATTTACTATTGAAAATTGAAAGCTCATCATGTAAGGGGAATTTTAAAAGAGGCATTTTAATGAGGGAATACCATTGACCACAAATTGCATTCAACCAATTAGTTCTTTTTAGTTAATGGCTATTTGAAGTTCCACATTTTCAATTGGAGTTGTTTTATTATAAGGAAAACTAATGTAATTTAACCTGCAAGATTAAAGGTTGCCTAATTGTGTCCTGAACCGAAAGAAAAAATAATGCACCAATCAACATTTGAACATAGTAGTGATCAACTGTAATAGATTATCTACATTTGGGTTTAAGTGCAAGGAAGGGTTAAATTTTTAAGTTTTACTTTAAAAAAAAATAAAATTAATTCACCCTTGTTATTTGGAGAAAATGTCATTTTGCCTCTTGTATTTGGAATTTCTAGTTCTGCTATTGTCAGTCAGTATATGTGGTCATTTGGATTAGTTGATTGGGGTCATATGGTTCAGTCAACTAGGAAATTTCATGAACCTGTTAACTAAATAATTCAATAGCTCGTTGTATAACTTGAATTCGTAACCTATTTAAAATAAAAGATGTGTATTACTATTATATGTATAGTTACTCATCGTTGTTTCGGTAGCTAAAGTTTAATAAAACATTCACGGTACCTATCAATCCATTACAACGACATTAGACAATTTATACATGAATGATGACTTAGCTAAGTAATCGATAATTTGTGGCTAACCATAATGTCAAAAAAATAATCATTTTGTTTGTTACCACACCATATTTCTCATAAATATAATTCATTATACTGTGATGATTTAGTTCAATAATGTTGATTATCTTTCTGAGACGGTAGATGTAATTCAGTGTAACGGACATAACAATTAGTCCATGACAATAATAGAGTATATGCACGTAATCAGTCACGTATTAAGGCCTATATAAAGCATATAAACATAGATTATGATTTGCATTATTATATGAACCTTTACACGAAAATCTAGAGACTAGGAAGTGACAACTGGTAAAATCCAATAAGCTGTCACCTGGACAAGAAGACTGAAACAAAACGGTTGATCTGCTGCAAATAGGATTATAAAATTACAGTTGTAATCATATGCATTATTATTCCCCCCTTGACCACTTATTACCAACATTTTAATAATAAACCTTTTATTACCATTAGTTAGGGACGTGTATTCTGATAATTGTCAATCTATACAACAAAGGCTCCTTTCTATAGTTTAATGTCGGAAAATGCAATTTGTTTTTGACCCTACATTAGGACAATATTTGATCCACAAAATTCAAGAGTCTATTATTTCTCTCGAATGAGTTTTCGAGTCGAAAATATAAAAACAGAAAGAAATCGATATTAGTCTAAATATGATATGTGTACGTTGAAGAATAAAAATAGGACGGAAAATGGAGATGGTCTATGGTGGTTGGTATGACCTTTGGAGAGGGACCATTAACCAATTAGTATATAGTTAGTAGCAAAGCCTAGGAGGAAGGAGTAGTAAGTAAGGCAGCTTTTTTGAAAATCGGTGGCGCGGCAAACTAATTGGAGTTAACGTCACCATCGATTCAACACAAATCATACAACGGTGTCGTGACAATTACTCCGTTTATTCCATTATTTATTGCTATTCACGGAGTTATGAATGCCCCCTAGGCCAAATAAATTTCGTACTGTATTTTATTTGATTGTAGTAGTACATTATTGTCCCAAGCTCCTCTTAAGTTCTGAAAAATGATGTGCACATTAATTATATATATGTATATATATTTATATCTATATGCTACAACGTAAAATAATTGAATAAAATAATTTCCTACTAGTAGTGAAAACGTCTTTTAAACTGACGATAATGTTGGATATCGCGACTGTATGCGTAGGACAATACAACACGTCTTAAAATAATAACAATCGTCATCATAGTTACAAGATTATAGTTTTAGATTTGATAGAAAAAACAACTTATGATATAGTTTCATAAGGGAGTTTTTATGTAAAACGAAAATGAAACGAAGCCGAATTTAAAATCAA
The DNA here is from genome assembly GCA_949775105.1 of Oldenlandia corymbosa var. corymbosa. Classification (NCBI taxonomy): domain Eukaryota; kingdom Viridiplantae; phylum Streptophyta; class Magnoliopsida; order Gentianales; family Rubiaceae; genus Oldenlandia; species Oldenlandia corymbosa. Next base: position 14,204,590 of record OX459126.1, on the reverse strand, counting down.
TTGGTTTCATCATTTGTTCGATTTTTTTTTCCTGGTTTCCTTCTAGAACTTAGTGTAATTTTACAAAATTATATACTTCTTCCGTCCCAAAATTATTGTCCAGTTTGAGATTTTATTTCTAGTACAATTGAAACGCAAAAAAAAAAGTGCAATAAAAAATCTAGAGAGCAATCTAAGCACAAAAGATATTCCATATGTGTTATATGCAAAACGCTGTAAAAATAAACATAAAGAAGGAAAGAAGGCCAGAGATTTTAGGGTGAAATCTTGGTGAGTGGTGGAGGTTTTACCTCATAAATAATGTAATTAAGTTTAAAAAATCATAATTAAAAGCTGATTAATCATTGATAACGTTTTTTATGGTCGTTGAGCGCTGGTGGTTCTTAGCTCATCACTCTAAATTTCTTTCCGTTTACTCCGGATGTTAAGTATTTTATGACATAAAATTTTATTCAATCATACACCAAACTGAAAAAATGGTAGTAGTTAAAAATTAACAAACGTAAGGCCACTTTGTAGTTTCGCGCATTCATCGACCGTCAGTCAACGATTTAAGGGATTAATTGATACATAAATGAATAAAAAAAATGTATCCGAAATGTTCAATCGATGGAAATGGAAATTTTGGACTGCAATACATCTCTCTATACAATTACTGTATTATTTTTCTAATTTTTTTTATTTAAAAAATGATAATCTATTAGTAGAGACACCTCTAAATTCTTATTAGAAATATATGTCATTTAATTAAATTTTCCAAAACATCGTAATATTATTAGTTGTTTATGCTAATTTCGTACCTCTTATGTCACTGCGGACAATGTATTTTGAAAAATTCTCCACAATAAAAGGTAGTAAAAACATCCACATTTTGAAGATTATGTGTCATTATATTACGAACAAAATACTGCAAGAAAAGTTCAGAAACTGAAAAAAATAAACAGGAATATTAAATAGCAATATTAAATTTATAGATTACGAAAAATAACAGGAAATATTCATATTATTCTCTCATTAAAAACCCAATAATCATTATGTGGTCAACAACTTTCATAACCGCAAAATAAAAAAAGACGGACTGAAGAAAAAAACAGTTTTTAGCTGAATATCGTGGATTTTCATTAACTGGCTAATTGACAAAGTCAACATTAACTTCTTGCATAAAAAAGCCTTAACAAAACATGATAAACGGAAAAAAGGACAGAAATTAAGGTACGATAAAACAAAAACAGCGATAAATTTCTGGTCAAACCCAAAAAACAATAACAATTAAAAAAAAAAAGAAAAAGAAAAAAGAAAAATCCAAAAGATCCATCCCTCCCAAATCTAATGCCATAGTGTACGTTACTTTTTTTGTATTGCTCTCCTTTTTCCCTCTTTTTTTTTTCCCTGCAAAAATTATTATATTTACAATTTCTCCAAAAATGAAAAAACACAGCTGTGGGTGTTGTGTGTGTGACTGTGTGACTGTGTGTGATTTGGTGTGGGTGTGGGGTTGGCGGTAGGGTCGGTCTCTTTTATCGGCAAGCACGAGAAAATCATCAATCTAATAAACAGGAAGCCACAACAACAAAGGAGAAAAAGGGGAAGAAGAGCGGGGCCCTTCCCGCTTCTTCTTAAATTCGTCTCTTTCTTCCATATTGCGAGGGAAACTGCGTGTATTTCTGGGTGGGTTTCTGTGTGTGTTTTTACTTTTTATGACTGGTGAGAGACAAAATTTTATCAGTACTGGGAATCTGAGATATAGATTGAAGAGGGAGGAGGAGTTGTTGTTGTCCATTCATTACTGATAAAAAATCGTGAGAAAGGAGCTCTGAGTTTCCGACAAGGAGATAATTGTCTGGATTTGTATTTAAAGAGTTAGGCGGGAGAAAAAATGGGGGATGAGGGAAAGGGTAAGGAAAGAGAGAGTGAAGTGGAGGAAAAAGGGGGAAAGGAGAAAGAGTTATTGGTGGTGATGGATACGCCGGATAGGAGCAAGATTCAGACTCAGATCGCTACCCCAGTTTCTAAGAAGTTTGAGGTTTGACTTTCGCATCTCCAATCGCAATCCTTTTGGACTTGAGTCTCGTTTTTTTGGGGGTTTTGCTGTTCTGGGTTTTTTGTGGGAAACGTATTTGCTATCAAATTGGTTTTTAGATTCTGAGTTTTGGGAAATGGCAGTGAGTTTGCTGTAATTGGTTGCCTTTTAAGTGGTTTTGAGAAATAGGTTTTTGCTTGATTAGGGAAAAAAAGGTTAGATTTTCTGGCTATCGAGCTTGTAAATCGGCTGTCGGTGGAGTTTCCTTTCAGGGTTTTACTGCCTGAAAGTTTCTGTCCTTCAAACGATTTTGGGTGTTCTGATTCACAATTTTTCGCTTTTTTTTTCATTTTTTTTTTCCTGGGGTGAGGTTTTCTGTTTATCAAGTGATTTTGTCAAAATGAAGAGGAGAGTTTTGAAGATTCTGAAGCTTTTCCAGTGGACGAATCTGATGAAACTTTTCCTGATTTTGGGTTTCTTGGGATTTTTGTCATTTGATATACTGCGCTGTTCCTCAAACTACTCATTTGCCGACTAATTAATCGGATCTGCCAGTTTAAGTCGTTGTGGTTGTGTTATTGCTCTTTTGAGGTCCTGGTCCTGCTAATTGATTTCCATGTTTTTCTGTTGTGAAATCTCTCCGCCCCTCTTCTGCTTGGTCAGCTAATTTTACCTTATTTTTAGCCATGGAAGTTTTTTAGTCTGCATGATGTTATTTCTGAAACATTTCAGTTTAAATTTGGCAAACACTACGCAATTTGGTTAGATTCATTCATTGCTGCAGTGAACCTAAGTTTCTCTTGGGCTTTTACCAAAGACATGCTGAAGTATTTTCTGTGTTCTGCAGGAATCCCCTGTCTTCAATTTCCTTAACAATCTTTCTCCTATTAAACCTGTTCAATCTGTTCACATCACTCAAACCTTGAATGCGCTCAGTTTCTCGTCACTCCCGTCTGTTTTCACTTCACCCCATGCGACTACCATTAAGGAGTCTAGATTCCTAAGAAGGTAAGCTGTTTAGCAATATTCTTCTTTCCTTCAATTTTTGCAACTTACAATTGTGTATATGGAGCCCTGGATTTGTTTAATTCTATTTATTGTTCATCTTACAGGCATCAACTCTCAGATCCATCGAAACCTGAGTTTGCTTCTGACAGTGTGAGCAAAGTTGATACTGATGACGGAGTTTTGGATGGTGGTCATAACACTGAGCAGCAGGAAGATTTAAGTTCTGAGAATGCTATTGTTCAGGTTTCTGTTGAGTCATCTTACCGGTGCACCGAACTCACTGCTGAATATGGGCAATCCTTGAATTATGACTGCAATAGTCCCCTCACCAGCCCTAAGACTAGGAGTACTGCAACTGATAAATGTGTAACCATAGATAATCCCGCTTCTGGAGCTCTGGTTCCATTTTCAGAATCAATATCTGGAAGGAGTCTATTTGTGAATCAAACAAGCGTAGGGGAAATGAGCCACACTAATCAAAGTGGAGAGGCTGCTGAATGTGATTGGGAGAGCTTGATTACAACTGAGCTACTAAATTTTGATTCTCCGAACAATGCAAATACCTATAGGAAATCCCTGACTCCACGCACTGCCTACTATACCAGCATTACCAGTTTGCAACAACAATTTGGTTGCATAGTACAAGGTGAAGGAAATGAGATGGATAATCCTTCTACCCAGCCTGGAGAGGGAAGTTGTCTTACAGAATTTGCTGAATGTCAAGACAGGACAGCAAGTTCTTCTCAGGAAAATGATTGTCTGGGAGGCACTCTCAGTCAAAAGACAAGTAGTGAGGTGAAGAATGCTATTCAGTGCTTTGCTAAGAATCTTTCTATTGCATCTAGCTTTGAGCGTTTGCTGTTTTTTATTTTCCAACCATTGAGGTTTTCTTTTCGATCATACAATATAATTGGATGTATCTAATGTTTCAGATTCATAGTTTTGGCTTGGGTGTTTTAAGATAATTTCTTTCCTTCTGAAAGTAAAAATATAGCTGTGGCATGGAAATATGTATTTTTAGCACTATGAATATAACATAGCTTACAATCAGAAGTTGAACAAAAGAATATTTGTTATTATTGTTGTTGAAGAGTTGAATATGTTGCCACTTTTAGTAAACATGTTATTAGAGAACTTTTTAGAATTTCCAATCTAATATTTATAACCGTTGGCTGCCAATACTTTACTTTGCTGATGATGAGATGCATTTTGCATTTTCTTTCCTCGGTATCTAATGTTACTTTATCTTATTGTGCAGCCTGCTTCTCACATGTACCGTGGAATGAGAAGGCGCTGTCTTGTTTTCGAGATGGTGGGTGGCCGCAGGAAGCATTTAGATGAGAATTCTATTTCTGTATCTCCCACGTTGACCCAATCAGATGGAAATACACCTTCCGTAGACAAACAACCTAATTCTATAAGGACTCCAAGTGATTCGTCAAGGTGCATTCTACCTGGGATTGGTTTGCACTTAAATGCTTTAGCATCTGCACCCAAAGACTTGAAGGTTGTCAAGCATGATGCTTCCATTCCTGGCAGACTGGTGATAGCACCTGGTTCAACTGCTACTTTCCGCTCCGCAATGGCTGATCAAGATTCTTTTCATCAACCTTTGGCACTGGCCACTGTGGAGCCAGACATAGATCCTTCGGATAGTGGACTTCCCCATGTTGAAGATCCTAACCAGTCATCTGCCATGGTGGTCTACGATGAGTTTAATCAAAACAGTCCCAAGAAGAAGAGGCATGTTATCTTAACTTTTGCAATCATCTTCCCTTTGTAGATTCTCCTTTCTTTGTTTGGTCCATCAGTCTTACACTAGAAACCAAAAATTTCAGGCGTAGGTTGGAAAATGATGCAGAACCTGAGGCATGTAAGCGGTGCAACTGTAAAAAATCCAAATGCTTGAAACTGTAAGTGCTTTAGCCTTCTGTATGTAGATGATAAGTCTCATGCATGTGTCTGCAAATGTTCCCTTAAAGTAAGAAACTGTGCATTATGATTGTTTCTCTTTACTCTGCAGTTACTGTGAATGTTTTGCTGCTGGTGTCTATTGTGTGGAACCATGTTCCTGTCAGGACTGTTTCAATAAGCCTATTCACGAGGATACAGTTCTAGCAACTCGCAAACAGATTGAGTCTCGTAATCCCCTAGCATTTGCTCCCAAAGTTATCAGGAGTGCTGATTCAGCAACAGAGGTTCGGATACTGAATTATATTTGGGCTCAGGTAAAAAAATTGTACTATCTAAGTAACACTAGCTTTTCACTGTAGGATGACTCTAGCAAAACTCCTGCTTCAGCTCGGCATAAGAGGGGATGTAACTGCAAAAAATCTGGTTGCCTTAAGAAATATTGTGAATGCTATCAGGTATTTTCTATTCTCGATGTTTTTTGCCTCCTGTTCTGGTTTCTTTCGTATAAAGAAATGGTTGTTCTTTTTCTGTAGGGCGGTGTTGGATGCTCCATTAACTGCAGGTGTGAAGGTTGTAAGAATGCATTTGGCAGAAAGGATGGTGAGTTACCATTTCTTGCTTCAGTTTGAATTTGGACAAAGTGAACCTTAATAAACAAAATTGAAAATGATGAAAGTTGTGCTTTTTGGCTGAAATTCATATTTATTGCACTCATCACCGTTGAAAACACAAAAGATGTTGAATGTTTACCTATTTTCTTGCTTAGGCTCTATATTTATGGGCCTGGAAGCAGAGTTTGAAGATGATGAAATAGATGCACAAGATAGGAGTTCAAGGGATGGGAATAAACATAAAGCTGTTATCCAGAATGAAACAGAACAAAACCCGGAATCTGCTCCACCTGCAACACCGCTGTCATTTGGAAGGTAATAAAGAAATTAAAGTTTTCGGTATATGATTTGTAACCATGAAAATTGCCAAGATTACTCAGTCTTCTTTCTACTGTGTTGTGCAGACCATTAGTTCAGCGTCATTCTTTTTCCTCGAAGAAAAAACCACCTCGTTCTTCATTGCCTACCATTGGCTCTTCGTCTGGTTTGTATGCTATCCCAGGTCTCGTGAAGCCGCAGTTTTTACCACCACAATCCAAGTTTGACAGGCACTTTGAGACAGTTCAAGAAGATGAACTGCTGCCTGATATCCTTCAAGGAAATAGATCGCCAATTTCTGGGATAAAGTCTTTATCTCCAAACAGCAAGAGAGTCTCTCCTCCCCACAGTCACAGTGACTTGGGGATCTCACCTGGTCGAAGAAGCAGTAGAAAGTTGATTCTTCAGTCTATACCATCATTTCCTTCGCTTACACCTCAGCATTGAGGTATCTTTCCGATGCCCAAACTGAAGGATTTTATTCTTCATGATCTTTATTGTAGGTATTTGTAGTGATAATGTAGTTCAGTTACTCTCTGAGCTTACCTTCTTGTAATATAGCCTCGTTCTTTTATGTAATTTTTAGTTACTTTTCTGAGCTATAAACCATAACGCCTCTTGGTTGTGGATTTGTGATATATAAAAAGTTTGACGTTCCAACATTTGTAAGCTTATGCTAAGATGGGAAGAGCATCATACCTAAAAAGATGTCCTTACATAGCAGGAGCATTTGAAGTCCTTACATAGCAGGACCATTAGTTCAGCATCATTGGATTTGTTAATGCTGCCAATGATAATGTCAACAGCCGTCCTCAAAGAAACAGGCATCCTCCAAGGCATCTTGAAGAGCATTAGTGTTATTTATCAAAGATTAAAATGTTCAAATGGTCCCTTACATTTGTGCCTACTTGATTTTACGCTCCTAATATTAACATTTTAATATCGTAGTACCAAATATTATGTTTTTAAACTTTTTTGGTCTCATTCCACAGTGCTCTGAAACGTCCTAATCAAGTCAAGCTCGATTCTTTTTTCTATTCTTTTGCTTCAAGAGCTCATGCTCTTTCGCAATGAGCTAAACCTTCTTTGATGCCAGGAAGGACTATTTCCCTCATCTGGATTTCCTTCAACCGCATGTCCAGTGTTTTCTCTTTGGTTTCAACTTCTGTTTGCTTTACTTTCATTCTGCAATCTTAATCCAGTTCCTTACCCCGTTCCAAGTCTTTTTGAGCTTCCTCTAGACAGAACAGTCTTTTTCTGCTCTCAAGTATTAACGGTAGCATCTTCGCAAGGCTTTCTGAACTTTCAGCCACTGATACTAATTGGATATCTTTCAGGGCATGCATCATTGAATATGTAAGCCTCCAAAGCTTCTTGGTACTCCCTCCATCCCGAAATTAGTTTTCAAGTCTTGATTTTCAGTTTTAGCACAAATTTGAATTAAAAGTGAAATCTAAAGTGGATCGTGACGGACGAAATATAACATTTCTCAAGCAACTCCAAATTCCACTGCGCACTCTAGTTCTATAACAAATTATCTGGAATGGTTTAGCCATTCTCTACTCTACGCAATGATGTAATTCAGCCAAATCATATAACTTGCTAAAGCAATTTAGCCAGCCAATTCGGCAAAATACATTACCATTTCTTCAAGTGCCTAAAATTTAACCTACTTTTTTTTACTTTACAAAAAAAAAAAAATGGTTTTTTTTTTCCGGTTAAAAAGACTTGACTAGTTTGGACCCCTGTCTATCGCTTTTTAAGTTAAGCCCAAACGGAAATTGGACAGACCGAGGACAATAGCCCAGACTCATTGTTGAATAAGCTCAATCTAATATATGAGACTTGTCTAGACTTGTTAAAACCGAGTAGCTGCACACTCTCATTTTATATCTCAATCTGCCGTCTCAAAATTAAAGTCGTACTTTATCCAAAAAAAAAAAAAAAAAAAAAGAAGAAGAAGAAGAAAATAAGTACATTTTATAATATGATCAATGGAGTTATTTTTTATTTGGTGTATTACGCACTCGTCCGAAGTCGTACTTTATTCCGGTTAATCCGAATTTAAACTGGGTAGATCCCTTTCGGAGTGCAAAACTCTCCCAACAAATATTTTAACTTATTTTTTGTGATATATTTATAGATTTTGGAAATTTAGGTAGTATTGCAGTGATATGAAGGATACAATAATTTTCAAAAACTCTAATTAAATGACAAATAAATCGCAAGGGTCAAGTTCATTATCATTTTTCCTGATAAGCTTAAACTAGGAAGTGGTATTGTTGCCAAGTAATATAGCTACACGATATGACACAATATGGAACAAGGAAATAGAGAGGGACCAAGCATGAGTTCTCAACTTTCATTGAAGGGCACAGATGTGTGGGTTAGGGTAGTGTGTATGAGTAGCCATTTCTTCAACTTGATTGCTCAAAAGGACATAAGAAAAAATGTCATATTGATTGACAACTTTTTTCAGAATCATCAGCAGGGAGAGAGGAAGAACATGGGGCTCAATTGCCGGCCATTTCACTACAATACAAAACCAACATTTGGATTCCTCTCTTTTTTCCTAGTGAGGCCCCATTTTGCATTACTCTTACTTTTTCTTCCTTGTAATTTGCTTTTTTGAGATTTTGTGGACAAGTTTCTAACTTGCTTTTTTTGAGATTTTGTTGGACGAGTTTTTCTGCATTGGTTGGTAGGAAGAAGGATGTAGATGGATAATTGAGTTATCCAACTTTGCATTATCTCAATGATGGCAGAAATTATCCATCTAAGTAAATATTATTTATTTTTGTTTGTATATCATATCGCGATCTGTTCAAAGTGAACATACATTAAAACCAGATTAATCTCTATTCGACCTAAAATAAACTATTTCGATTAACAAGTGTCACAACATTTGTTTTCCATCCCCATTAGATCTAGGTTGGTTTTCCAATGTTGTTTATTTCATCTACATTCGAAATGGATTAAATCAACTTCGAAGGACAAGTTATTTCATTATGGTTTATTTTTCTTACGAGACTCGAATTTTTAAACCTTACTTAATGAGAAACAAGTTTCAAATCACTTGATCCAATAAATATAGTTGTAACTTTAATATTGATTCATTGGGAGAATTATATAGCAAGATGAAGATGTATTGGCTATCTAGAATACAGATCATGTACTCTTTTTTTCTCCATGCCTCAATAATTCTAGAGAGAGAAGCTCCTAATAGAAGGACGCATGTACAGCTTTGTCGGTGAAGGAAGGGTAACAAAAAGAGTTCATTTAAAGCATGGTATAAATTGGTGGGGAGCAACATCACCATATATATGTAACTTTTAGAGCAAATGGAGACTAAAATGAGGAAAATGTTTTTGGTTTTTTTTTTAAGCTGAACCAAACTGTCTTAAGTGTTTTCTGGTGGAAATTAAGTGTAACATCATAAGGACATTCTACTAACTAGCCCACAAATATTTATTCTTTTGACCAATTTTTTTTATTATATATATATATTATTATCAGTTATTAGAAATATAGGAATTCTAATCCACAATTTAGGGTAGATGTCGACAAGCCAACTAAGTGGCTTACCTAAATTGTTCATATAGAGTATAGAGACCTCCACAAGTATATATATAATTAAACAAGTTTTTTAAAGTTTGTTTACTTGCCCCTCAAAGCAATTTGCTAGTTTGTGTGCTTATATTGATTCAACTGACTTGACTTTCATAAATAATTTTAGATGGTCTTTATAATACCTGACTAATTCAACCGTCCAACCTGTTAAGGTATATAATTCTGGTAAATTGTCCTCTAAAACTGTGTGAGAATAGTTAAACTGACCTTGTTAATTATTATTATCTACTTAAAACATGGAACAAATCATTGACATAATAAATATAACGTTCAGGATTTCACTAAGAAGTTACAAATTCAACCTTACGACGTGTTAAAGAAATTTAACGAATTTTTTTTTTGGGTGAAATACAACAACAACATACGTAGTTAGAGTCCTACCGATAAGCTACTCATGGCATCTTCAACTATTAACAGTCTAACGACCCCTTTCTTTGATTCTTCACTCACCCTAATTAAAAAGTGTGGGAAAAACCAACGGGAAAAAAGATCTTAGGATTTTTATTTTTGGACTTAGATAACGGTGAAAAGGATTGAATTTAAGCTAGCGAGGGGGATGTGTCGAGGACTAGATGTTATAAGCGGCCAAGGTTCATAAATATGGTCCTGCATGCAGTCTATTATATACAGTCCAGTTGTAATTTTGTCATAATGGGAGTAGTTATTATGTATACTTGTCTTATTATTTAATTTTCATCCTTCAATTAAAATTTTTTTCGAATTCATATCACAGTTTTAAGTAAAAGAAAAATTCTATAAATATTTTTCCTCGCATTATGATGAATTTTAATAACTCCCTCCCCCAAAAAAAAAAAAGAAGTTGTATTTCCATGAATTCTTTAAAGTTTTATTAATTTTGGAGTTACAATTCTTCAATGTGCATGGTCCCAGAAATACCAGATCGCTTGCTGGAATATCTGGCAGAGTGGCTTGAAAATTAAAATTAACCCATCCTCATATCCTCAGGGCAACGGAAGAACTCAAAAAAAGAAAAAAGAAAAAAGAAAAAGAAAAAAAAAAACTCTAAAGCAACTTGTTCCTGGATGCTTTAATTTCCTAATGTTTACGTTGCTTAAGGTTCCCTGAATTAGATTTATCTTAAACAACAACATTCTAGAGTACAATAGGACCTTAATATATGCTTGATTATATTATTATCAAATGGGCCATGAAAATGTCGGAAAATTTGACAAAACGAAAAACAAGACCTCATGCACCAATACCATGTTTGACGGTTTCAATGGCTTTTGGAGCCCTACATTTTATTTGGTGGAGTTCACATTATAATCTGTACGTATGAAATGATTCATAATCGAGTTTACACGGTAACAAGCATGATCATATATCAGAGCTCGTCGTGATTTCTGTTATCAAACAATCAGGTTGTCTTTTACATTGGGCAATTCGTATAAATAATTCGTGTATCGAAATTTTATTACTTCTTTCACGTTATAAATCTTTCGTTATTAAACAGTCATTTCTTTTAAGAATATCAGTTCACCCGATCTACTTAAAATAATAGTCATATTTGTAATACAAAACCAAATTGTTCCTGTTCATGTACAATGGATTTTGCAAAGAGGAAATTTCAAGAGTGCACATGCAATTTTTGGCAACAGCTAACAAGATCAGTGTTATGTTTTCGTTTTGGGGGGTTTTGTTGTGTCTAGATAGTACAAAACACACAGATTGGAAACAAGAAATTGTCCTAAATAAATAAAAAAAAAAAGGCTTCGGTTTGTGAATTGATAATTTAACGAATTAAAATTTTTTTTTTCTTATACAAATTGTTTTCAGACAAAGCTAATTAGTAGCAAGTACATATGAAGTGATGGGATATGGTTGCTCGCTCCAAATGATCTATGATCTATTAATTGTCAAAGGATAATTAATTATTTAGGTACATGAAGATTAGGACACTGTACCTAATCATTGATTTGCTTTTGATTAAGAAGACTATCCCAATTAACATTAGTTAAGACATTGTTAATCGACCTAACAGAAACGAAAGTAACTAATTAACAGATCTTCATTCTTAATCAACATTGCATATTGTTCGAGGAGTAGTGATAATGATAAATTTCTCTAAAGTCATATTTAATTATCACGTTCAGTCTAAATTTAAGTCATATTTATCAAACTGAAAGAAAAAGAAAGGAATAGTCGTTATAAAATAAATTTAAATTGCTTCTTACAAATATAATTGGAAAAGCATTATTATAAAAAAATTGTCTTTGCTACTATATCATCTACAGACGTTTTTGTTTCTGGCAGCTAGCTCACTCATCGGAGAGACACAATCATGCATCGATATGGGTATGCAAAAAAATTGAAATAAAAATGTCAATTATTAGATCCAATTAATTTGTAGTACCAAAATGAAGTTAAATAATTCGGTGGCATGCGAAGAAGATCTAGCTTTAACCCTTTTCTGGATTTAATCCAATTTTTTAGTTTCTCTCCTTTTCTTTTATTTATGTAAAAATAAGCAATTTCTCTGACAAAACTTGCCTAATTTTAACAGTTTCTGCCATACAAGAGACGTTAAATCTCATGTGTCACGATCCCGAAAAAGGTATTTACTCACATTACGAAATAATTGCTAGGCAACACACTTCTGAACTAAACTTAATATTATGTCTTAAAAAAAAAATCACATTGAGTTTAGTATAATTCCAAAATTGAAAATTCAATATAAACTATTTATTTAAAACAAGAAAATATATAAAATGTGTTTTTTAATTTTTCGATGAGCGGAATTATATAAGATGAATCAATTAATTTGATACACAATAGTAATTCCTTTTTTTTTCTTCCAAGTTGTTTTTTCAATCTAACCTTAATTAAAGTTTAACTAATAGTATCGAACACCGATTTTTGTTACACCTATCATGCATGGTACAAATATATCAATGTCTACCATAAAATATGCCAATGGACCCTTCTATATTTAATTGAACAATTGTGACAGGAAGTCAATGATCAACTACTACCGCTAAATTTCCAAACAATTGCGGCAATTAATTACTTTTTTCTCAATGTATGGTTAAAAGACTTAAAGCCAAAAAATTTTCTGTAGCTCATGACGTTTGGATGGAGAAAAGTTTGGTGTAATCAATCTCTTTTGACTGCTTGATCATGTTAAAAGCTAAATTCACTATTGTTAATCATGCATATATAAAGAGATTAATTGAAGCGTATCCGTTGTGTTACGTAGAATGTTACATTATTATTATTTTTTTTTTGAAAAAATATTCTCTCCGTTCAAAAAAAAAATCTACATTGAGTTTTGAGTTTTGTACTGTTTTTAGTACAATTTTTTTTTTTGGTTAACTTTTTTAGTTCAAATTTTAAAACTCAACGTGGGCTATTTTTTTGGGACGGAAGTAGTAATATGTGAAAGCTATATACAAGAATGGTTTTGATACTTTGTGTATTGTTTTAATTAGTTCTTACACTAAAAGTAACCATACAACTTTAGTCTTAGTTTATTAACATACACCGTTATTGATGGTGAAGCAAAACCATAGAAATTTCCACGAATGTGTTGCCAATATCCACGCTTCTTGAAATTGAAGGGTTTAATAAACAAGGCAATATAGCTTTCAAACATCAATTTTTTAACAGAAGATTAAAAAAAATATAGAAAAAGAGTTGCTTTATAGACATGCATGATGGTTGATACATGTCCTTAAAGCCAAAGAGAGAAGTACTTGGTATATTCTCTTTTGCTAGATAATATAGACAATAAGTTCTTGACAATTAAAATACTATTCACTCCCATGTGCTTGCATTTTTGTTCTCTCTAAGTGGTGGCAAAAAATGTGAAAATAATTATTTGTCTCTCTTCATAAAAAAAAACCCCAATAACTAATAGTAGCAACATTTACTGGTCCGATTCGAATACAAATTAGTTTGAATGTGTATAAATGTATTATACATGGTTTAAAACGACCTTGAGTGAAAATTAATTCTAGAGTGTCATGTAACAAAATGACACATGTTATTATAAGAGAGATGGTTATATTCTAATTATCATTTCTTGGGTCAATGATACAAATTAATGAGCAAGATCTCATTCTTACATACCAAAAAAAGAGAATCAATTTCAAGAAAATCAAGGAATTGGATAGGTCAGGGAATATGAACATTGACCATTTGGCAAAATCAAAACTTCAACCAAGAAAATGACTAAAATTGAAATATAAACAAGATTTGAACAGATTGGAAGGTTCTGTTATAAGTAAAAAACAAAGAAAATAAAAGGAAAAAAATAAAACCCAGTCAAATTTTATGAACCCAAGAAAGCAAAATGTTGCAGACTGCAGTCTTAAGCAAAACAAAAGGGTTAAATAGTCCTATTCAGCTCTCCTTTTTTGTCCACCATTGGTCATAAGTAAATGTCACATTGTGTTACCCTATAAAGTATGGACAAAGTAACAACAAAATCTTAAAGAAATAGTGTTCGTTTTCAGAATCCCAATTAATGACATCATAATTTCTTTATGCCGTTACTAGAATTACGGCCTTAATTAAGATTTTCAAATTTATAATCTTTTTTCTTCTGTTGATTTTGAGATTTTAATACCATTCACAGTACTGTATCTGAATGTATGTAACTATGTATGTGTATATCCACATGTTGTATGTCTCTATTTTGTGGGAAAGTTGACAAAGTTCATGTGAAAGTATTTCCAAGCTTTTTACAGTTTTGTCACTCAGGCTGACACAGCACCTACCAATATTATCAAGGAATAAAAATGAAGATGGCCCTTTACTGAAGAGTGATTATTTAGAGAGAGAAGAGACAGAGGAGGAGTTGGACTGTTGGAGGATGTATGATTGCTTGGGAGAAAAAATGGGGTAAGAAGAAACAGAAGCAGCTTGTGGGTTTTTCTCCTCCATTCACAGCTGCTGATCAAGATTCTGCCCACTTAGATTCCATTGCTTGTGTTTTTGGTAAGAATCTGATTTGGTAGAAAGTTTGAATCTTTATTGTTTTGATTTTGTTGGGGTGTTTTCTGTAGGTCATTTGTTCCATATCATGTTTTTGTTTTGTTAGCCTTCTAAAAGTTTGATGATTTGCCTGTACTGGAGGGTTCTGTGTCTGTACATTTTGTTGTTTCAGGCTTCTGTAACAAGATTTGCCTTTGTTTGCTAGTTCTTATCTTGTTGGAAAATGAAAAAGATCATTGCTTTTGTTTGTTGTGTTAATCTTTGGAATTTTGAAGTTTGATGATTTGCCGGAACTGGAGGGTTCTTTGTCTGCACATTTTTGCTGTTTCAGGCTTCTGCAGCAACATTTTGCTGATTTTTTAAAATCTTTTGTTGTTGGAAGGGTGAAATAGATCAGTAACGCATTTCCGCACTTTATGGTCGCTTTATTTTGCTGGATTGATTTAATCTTTGCAAATGTCTCTCTTTACTGTGAGTTGATCTGTGTTGTGTAGTTCTGTCTTAAATCAAGTGCCAGCTGAAGATAGCTAAACTCTTTCTATCAAGTACTGTGATCCTCAAATTGTTTCAACTTGACCACCTTTTACTTGAATGGGCTTTTGATGGTTTAGAGACATTTGTCTCTGCGGGCTTATGAACTATTTCAGTCTGCAGCCTTACGGATATAGTTTTCTTGGATTGATGAAGCTTGACATGCCTCAATAAAACATAGATCTGATTTGAGTATCATCTTCATTTTTTTGGTTTCAGATTTTTGTTGATTTTCTGGTCTGCTTATCAAAGTTGAAGTATCATTGGTTCTGATTTCTGTTTAGCTTTTTAAATTACAGGTATGAACTTTTTTTCCCTGTTACAATTGCTCTAAAGCAGTGACAAAACTTAAAGATGTATCTGTATGTTCCTGTTTGACGTATGTACTCATTGGTGATTAGGTGGGAGCAAATTTAGAGACTGATCCTGGCCTGGATCAATTACTTGGATTTCTCTTGGTGCAAGGACCAGTCTTTTGCAAGGTCAAAATCAATTACATTTCTTCTTCTTGCCGGATTCATGGCGACACTGCTGCAGTCTGATTCGAGGCGGAAATACTCTTGGTGGTGGGACAGCCATATCCCTAAGAATTCAAAATGGCTCCAAGAGAATCTTACAGGTATGCAGTTTTCTGAGTAAATTTACTAGTATCATTTGGCAGTTTCACCTTTTGTTCAACCGTGGTTAACTATAATCACTTTGCATCGAAATCGGCCAGCACTTGTAGTCCTCTGTTTAAGTACGCTTATGTTCTCATTTTAGTTGCTGAAAGCATAGCAGCAATTTAATCATGTGATAGCTTTAAAGAATAGGCTTTGGAAGTTATAAAATGAAGAGTTTCTTAAAGTTGATAGACATTATCAACTTATCATTGTTCCTAACCTGGGATTACTTCCATTTCACAGATATGGATGCCAAAGTTAAAGCAATGATCAAGCTCATCGAAGAAGATGCAGATTCGTTTGCCAGAAGGGCTGAAATGTATTACAAGAAAAGGCCTGAGCTAATGAAGTTGGTGGAGGAGTTCTACCGAGCATATCGTGCTTTAGCTGAAAGGTATGATCATCTGACTGGGGAGCTGCGGCATGCCCAAAAAGCTATGGCTGAAGCCTTCCCAAACCAAGTGTTTGTTTTGGATGAAGATTCTCCTTCAAGGTCTTCAGAACTCGACCAAGATCCTCAAACACCAGATGTGTTGCATCCTCTGCGAGCAAATTCGGCTGTATCTGATGCGGAAAGCAGAAAAAGGGGATTAAAATTTTTGCAGGATATGCTTGGGGGAGAGGAAATAGCAGCCGAAGATAATGTCAGAAAAAGCAAGACTGATGAGAAAGAAGGGCAAAATTTGCATGCTGATGTGTTGCAATTATCAAATGAGAATGACTCTCTCAAAGCCAAGATCAATTCGGAGTCTGAACGCGCAGCTAAGGCAGAAAGTGAAATTCAAAAGTTGCAGATGGCCCTCGCTGACATGAAAACTGAGAAGGACTCTATCTTTCTCCAATATCAACTCTGTACAGAGAAGTTGTCTAATCTCGAGGAAGAACTCATTCATGCCCAAAAGGATTTCATGAGACTCAATGACCAAGCAATCCAAGCAGAAACTGAGGTTCTGACCCTGAAGGAAGCACTTGCTAGAGCAGAGGTAGAAAAGGATGCAGCAGTAATCAAGCATGAGAAGTCCATGGAGAAGATTTCAAATCTGCAGGAGCTCGTTGCTCATGCTCAAGAGGATCTAGATGGGCTGAACAGAAGAGCTTTGAAAGCAGAAACAGAAGCTCAAAATCTGAATCTCGAAGTCTCCAGATTAGAGTTGGAAAAGGAAGCTGGCCTTCGAAACTACACAGGCTCTGTTGAAAAGATTTCTGATTTGGAAAACAAAATTTCTTTGGCAGAAGAGCATGCTCGGGTGTCAAAGAATCAGGCAGATCAAGCTGAAAGTGAGGTCACGAGGCTGAGAAAAGCTCTAGCTGAACTCAATCGGGAGAAGGAATCTTCTAGTCTCCAGTACCAACGTTGCCTGAAGGGGATATCTGAACTTGAGAGTGAACTGTCTTGTGCCCAAGAGGAGGTCAAACGCCTCAATACTGAGATCGCAACTGCAGCTACAAAACTCAAGCATTCTGAAAATAAGTGCAATTTGTTAGAGATGTCAAATCAGTCGCTGCGCCTTGAAGCTGAAAATTTGACGAAAAAAATTGCCAGGAAAGATAAAGAACTTTCTGAGAAGCAAGAGGAGCTAGGGAAACTTCAGGTCTCCATGCAAGATGAGCAGTTGCGCTATGGGCAGATAGAAGCCATGCTCCAGACGTTGCAGACCATTCATTCTCAGTCTCAGGAAGAGCATAAACTTCTTGCAGAGGAACTTAAAACCAGCCTGCAGACGATAAAGGACCTGGAAGTAAGCAAGCATGACTTAGAAGATGAACTTCGTCAAGTTAAGGATGAAAATACTTGCTTGAATGAACTGAAGTTGTCCTCGAGCATTTCAATGGAGAATCTGCAAAATGAAATTCTTTGCTTGAGGAACATGAAGGAGAAACTTGAAGAGGATGTTGCACAACGAATTACTCAAAGTAATTCCCTTCAGAAAGAAATAACTACTCTTAAAGAAGAGATTACGGGCCTGAATAACAGATATCATGCTTTGCTAGACCAACTTGAGGCGGTGGGTTTGAAACCTGATTGCATTGGATCTTCAGTAAAGAAATTGCTGGATGAGAATGTGAAGTTGAAACAACTCTATGAAAACGAAAGCAATGAGAAGGAAACTCTTTACAAGAAGTTGGAGAACCTGGAAGAACTTGCAAATCATGAACATGTCCTTCAGAGTTCATTGTCAGAGCTAAATGTTGAGTTGGAAGCATCACGCGAGAAAGTCAGGGAAATGCAAGAGATGTGTCAATTTGTTCGTGGGGAAAAATCCGTTCTTATTTCTGAAAAAGCTACTCTTCTTTCTCAGTTGCAGAATTTGACTGAGAATATGCAGAAACTCCTGGAGAAAAATGCTGTTCTTGAGAATTCTTTATCAGGTGCAAAGATTGAATTGGAAGGTTTGAGGGAAAAATCTAAGGGCTTAGAAGAGATATGTGCTTTACTTAAGAATGAAAAGTCCAATCTTCAAGCAGAAAGAAGTACCCTTGCTCTTCAACTTGCAAATGTTGAACGTGGGTTAGAGTATGTGCAGGAAAAATTCACAGGGCTGGAAGAAAAGTATTCTCATTTGGAGAAGGAGAAACAGTCCATGCACTCTGAAATGAATGAGCTACGGATTTCTCTAGGTGTTGAGAAGCAAGAAAGAACAAGTTCCATACTGAAAAGTGAGAGTCGCTTGGTTGGGTTGGAGCACAACCTTCATTTCTTGCAAGAAGAGAGCAGGTGGAGGAAGAAAGAATTCGAGGATGAACTTGAGAAAGCTGTGAAAGCCCAATGCGAGGTTTTTATTTTGCAGAAATTTGTGGAGGACATGGAACAGAAAAATTACTCTCTGCTCATTGAGTGCCAGAAGCAAGTTGAGGCATCCAGATTAGCTGAGAAACTGATCACAGAACTGGAGAATGAAAACCTAGAGCAACAGGTCGAAGCAGAGCTTTTGCTGGATGAAATTGAGAAACTGCGATTAGGGATTTATCGGGTGTTCAAGGCACTTGATGTTAGCTCAGATTGTGCCTGCGAAGATAAGGTTGAAAATGAGCAGATCTTTCTGCAACGAATTACAGCAAAAATCGAGGAAATGAAGCATTCTCTTTCTAAGTCCAAGGATGATGAGCAAATATTATCTATTGAAAATGCTGTTCTTCTCACCATACTCAGGCAGTTGAAAGTGGAGGGTGTAGAAACTGAAATCCAGAAGGATTTCTTGGAGAAAGAGCTCAAGATTACCAATAATAAGCTTGTGATGGTGCACAATGACAAACATGCACTTACAGAAATTAATCTTTCTTTTGAATCACAGATCAGTGACCAAAATGAGCAAATTGTGAGGCTTAAGGAGGAAGTGGAGAGTCTTCATGTGAAGGAGACTGAATGGCAGAAATCTTACCTTGATTTGCAGGTGAAGTACTCTCAAGTGCTTGAAGAAAATAGAGATCTCTACAAAAAGTTTTCTGAACTCAAGGAGGAGAAACTTATGTTGGAGCAGAAAAATGATGTTCTCATCCAGGAGAATTTGGTTCTTTCTAATATTTCCACGGCTTTGGAGAATCATGTGACCGAGAAAGGCGTGGAACTTCAATTACTGTCTGAAAATCTGAAGCACGTAAGTGAGAGTAAGGAAGAATGCGAGAAGGATGCCATCTTGTTGAGAAGGATTTTGGAAGAGACAGAAGCAGAAAATATGTTCCTGAAAGATTCAGTTCAGAGGTTGGAGGTGGAACTACACGAGGCGAGACAATCCAACAATGACTTAAAGCAGGAAATAGTAATTGCAAAAGATGTCTTGACACAGAAGGAAGCTGAAGTTTTGGAAGTTGAACAGAAATTTAAAATGGCAGATAACCTGAATTTGGAACTGGGGAAAACTGTGGATGCCCTGAAGGCTGAAAATCTAGAGGCGTCATACTTCAGACAAAGTCTTGAAAATCAATTGCTTACATTGTCTGAAGACAACAGCTCGCAGGACAAGGAAATTAATAACCTTCGTCAGGTCAATGAGAACTTAGTGACTGAGCTTTGTAAATTACATGAAGAATGCGAAGAACAAAGGATCAGAGAAGAGAAGCTGAGTTCAGAATTGAAAGCAAGAAACAATGAGTTTGAACTTTGGGAGGCTGAGGCAACTGCATTTTATTTTGACCTGCAACTTTCCTCCATTCACGGAGTTCTTTATGAGAACAAGGTTCATGAGCTTGCTAATGTTTGTGGGAGTCTAGAGCAAGTTTCTGCTTCAAAAAATTTGGCAATTGAACAGATGAAAGAGAATATTACCCTAATGGAGAATGAGATTGGAGGTTTAAGAGCTCAGTTATCAGCATATGCTCCTATTGTGGCTTCCTTGAGAGAGGATGTAGCATCATTGGAGCATAATGTGCTCCGTCAAAAGAAGTTGATTCCTGCTGATTGGTCAGAACCAACGGTAATGATTTCCTTTGTTGCTTTTATTAGGAAAAGATATCATCTGTTTTGTTTTAATCTAATCAGCTATTCTTTTAATGTTATATTTTCTCACTGATATACATATTTCATTATTTCTTTATCCTGCATCTCCATTTTTGCAGTGGAGTGATTTTGGAGCTGACGCTGATGAAAGCGTCCATGATAAACCTATGGATGGTCAATCACCGAAGAGTTTTGACGTTGAAGAATTACAGAATCTACAGAGAAGGATTAAAGCAGTGGAGAAGGTCATGGCAGAAGACACAAACAGGCTTGTTATCCTGAAGGAGAAAAAGGACATAAAACTCCGACGCAGCTTCAGCCGAAGAAAATCTAAACTGAAGGAGAAAAAAGTAGCTGCTGCAAAGAGTTTCAATGATGATGACCTCAAGTTAGTGGAGGATAAAGCCGAAGTCAACAATGTCAAGAAGATAGCTCTAATGAAAGATATTCCGCTGGATCATGTCTCTGATAATCCAGTTAAAGGATTACAAAGAAAAGCAGTTGCCAAGAAAGGAAGATCAGACGATAAAATGCTTGAGCTGTGGGAAACTGCTGAGTGCCGGAGTCTGGATCGAGCTGCAAGCATATCCCGAAATTTGGTTTTTGCTGCAGATGAAGGGGATATAGTGTATGATCACGTTGAGAATCTCAGGCAGAAAGCTGAACACCCATCCACTAGCTCAGAGGTGGAAAGGGAGTTGGGCATTGACAAGCAGGAGTTATCAACAAGTTTGAAGGAATCTGATCGAGAAGTCAGCAGCAGAAGGATCCTGGAGAGACTTTCTTCGGATGCCCAGAAATTAACCAATCTTCAACTGACAGTGCAGAACCTGAGGAGGAAATTAGAGACAAGCAAGGACAGAAAAAAAGCCAAGGATGTCGACCTGGAAACCGTCAAGGAGCAGCTGCAAGAAGTCCAGGAAACTGTTGTTCAGCTGGTGGACCTAAACGGTCAGCTCATGAAAAACATTGAAGAGAATCCCTCATCTTCTTCTTCCCAGAATTCGGGCGAGCTGAAAGACGCCGAAAATGTCAGGAAGAAGAAAGTCGCGGAGCAGGCACGAAAAGGGTCTGAAAAGATTGGAAGGCTGCAGCTGGAAGTTCAGAAGCTGCAGTACGTGTTGCTGAAGATGGAGGATGAACAGAAAAACAGAAGCAAGAGCCGGTTTTCGGGAAGCAAAACCACCATCATCCTGAGGGACTTCATATACAGTGGAAGGAAAGACAATGCAATCAAGAAGAAATCTAAACTCTGCTGTTTTAAGCCTACAGTTCCAAATACGCCATCACCTCGAATGTATTACAATTAACTTTCATTGTTGTTTTTACTATCAAATCAGTCTCTGAGAAAATGACTCTTACTCTACTAGTACTAGATGATGCAGTTTAGAGAACTGATGTATTTTGTTACATTTTAGAGGGAACTGCAGCAGAATTAGATTCAATCCTTTTTTCCATCCAAATAAAGCTTGTCAAACAGCTTCTCCATTCAGCTTTATCTTTGGTGTTTTCTAACCACAAACTCTATTGTGTGTTTTGCTCATGTTACAAATTTGACTGTCGAACTTATTCATCTCGGCGAAACTAAATCAATATAAAACATACTCGTACTGTATAAAAAAAGTTATCATTTTGTAATGGGGAAGAATGTTGATGCAGTCCAATCTACTCTTATTAGATAGTGAATACAAAATACTCCCCGAAATTATCGTCCAGTTTCAATTTTCATTTTTAGTTTAAATCATTGTAAAGCGAAATTCTAAACTGGACAATATGATATCGGGGCAGGAGTACATATAATACACTAGAATAAATAAAAGAGTGCAAAAAGAATCCGGGTCAATTTCCTGAAACCCGAATACACAAGAAGTCGGCATCAAATGTTTCCCCAAACCCAAAACCCTTGACAGTTTCTAGTCGTCCCTCACTCCTCTGTTTCAGTCGATTTCTTTTCGCCCTGTTCTTTTTACTGAATTATATGGAAATCGAAAGCACCGGAGGAACCTCCGACGCCGGCGGCGGTTCTCTGAATGGGGAATTACCCGAGTGGTTTTTATCTGCAGACTTCCAGTCGAGAACGTGTTCGGGTTCAAGAGTGTCTCGAAGCAATGGATCTCTTTGATCTCCGAATCTTCTTTCTCCGGTTTGCATCTCTCCAGACTGCCCTCTCCACCATGCCGCTATTCATCTTTCATCCGTATTTAAACAACTGGTTGATCGAGATTTTCATCGGTATGAACCGGATGAGGTTGGAATCAGGTTAAACTATCCAGAGCGTCACTTTCTTGCTCTACCGATTCCAGAGGTCAAAGTCTCAAGATCAAGAGGTTCAGGGTTTTTCTATACCATAGGAATTGACGAGGGATTTCTTCTGGTTGGGTAGTTGTTGACTGTAAGCGAGAGGTATGCAGACTATACGATATACAGTGGTGGATTTCACATCTGTAGTGCCACCACCCATCAGCGGCTTAGCCTCCCTTCTTCTCTGCCTCCGGATCGGACACTGATTTCACCAAAGAAGGTGTTTGCTTTATAGCCCAAGTGGACGAAACTCGAAGGATTTTGACCAGTTTCAAGGTGATAGTGCTTGCTCCTGAGCCTATCAATCGTTGCTTTTGATGTGAATGTATTTTCTTCAGAAACAGGGAGATGGGAGCTCATCAAAGTACCTTTTAAAGGTCCGGACACAATGATCCTCCATTCCCTGAGGCCTGTTGTTCTAAACAACACTATATATTGGTTCACTGATGAAGGATTGAACCCCACGGTCTTTTCGAGGGCAATGTTGAGTGTAAAATTCTAGCCTATGATCCTTATTCCAACCCTGACCGTTTTCGCATCATCGAATTCCCAATCGACCATGAACATCCAAATCCACCAAATGGATCTGAAGAGTGGTTTTCTTTTGATTCCATATGCGGTGTTTGTCAAGGGCGACTTAGGTATTTTCAGAAGAAGATTGAAGGAGAGGGCAGGGATAAGACATGGTTGAAAATATGGGAACTCCAATATGACCGCAACAGCTGGTGTCTTCAACATACTATCAAGATTAAAGATTTTGTAAGTGGAGAACGTTTTACTGAGTCTCCCATAAGAATCAGGAAGCTCGTATCATGTCATCCCTCCGATCCAAATGTGATGATGTATCTGGATTTGGGGCTGGAAATGGGAACGATGTCCTCCAATATATTGACCAAGAAGAAGAAGTTTGAACAAGTTTGTCTATACAAAGAGCGCTATGATACGTATAAATCTAATACTCCCTTTTTGACAAGGCATGTTCGCAACTAGTCAAATAAATTTACCTACTTAACACTAATATAGCGGAAAATAGGGTCATACCCACAGAGAAGGAATACTAATTACCAGGTATAAATTACTCCTATTATTATCTAGATGATGATTTCAAATTTTTGGATTAAATAAAACTAAACCTAAAAATCTAAAATTGCAATTACTTTCAAAAGTTGAAACAATCAAGTTGGGAAAACTTAAGACATTAGGTTCACCTACCGAATATTTGATTTGGTTCAATTCATAAGTATCTGACTTTTAACTTCCATTAATCTCACAACGATTCACCTAATTAAGAACTATACACTCTCGTGTTATAATTCTCTTATTTAGATTAACCCCATGACTACTCTCGTGACTATAGGGATTAAACAAAAGCACATTAAGACTATTAAGAATCAAACATTGCAAATGTTATAATCTTACTCTCGTAACTTACAACCTAAGTCTATTATTCCTACAAACTAATACTAATCTTTCACTCTCGCTACTTCGATTAGTATTTTCAGACATGTAAATAGAGGCCAATTACTTACACGGATTAAAACAAGAATAACAAATATTAATTAATGGAAAAGTCAAATAATAATGAACCAAATAAACCAAATAAATCCGGCGGTTACATCCAAGCCCTACGTTAAAAGAATTTAGCCACTAAACATTATCAAAAATAATTCATTAATATTCATGATCCAAAATTCTGAAATTAAAAATAAAACTGAAATAGAAAACCCGAAAGACTCTGCCGTGCCGTGGTGACCACAAGCTAAAAATCAAAGCAATGCTGCTGCTTGCTTTCGGTTCCCCAAGTCCAAGAAACAACTTCCCCTCAGTTGTTGCTGTTTGATGATGCGTGCAAGAGATTGGCGGGGAGGAGAAGTGTTGTTGGCTGCTTCGGTGGTGCTGTGTGGCCAGGAAGGTTGATGATGACGATAACGATGATGACTAAGGTGATGATTGTGGTGAGCTACGGCTGGTGGTTTTGTGCTTCGGTGCTGCGTGGAGATGGGGGGAAAGCAAGGTGGTGAAGCTGGTGCCGCGTGGGAATGGAGGAGAAGCAAGGTGGTGATCGGCGGAGGAGTTGCAGCGGCAAGAAGGTGGATCGGCGGAGGACGTAGGGTTTTTTCAATCAAGTTCGGTCCTAAAAATAAATTCATAATCCTCCTTTTATAGACTTCTGTCAAACCCTACTTCTTGGAGAGGAAGAAAACTTATTTTTCCAAATAATATTGGGATTAAAATTCTTACCCAATTTCAACTCCAATCAGCCGCACCTTCACCTTTGTTTCGGCCAAACCATAAAAAAAAGAAAAACAAAAATTACAATTCAGTCCTCTAAATCTTCAAGTCTTCTGATTCCCTCCTCATTAGTTCTTACGATCTTCACTTAGGCCTTTTTTAGTTGCTCTTTCTTTTTAATTTAGTCCAACACCTTAACAATTCTTCCATTTGAGTACAATTCCTACAATCAAAGATGAAATCATATAAATAGCATATTTGTACTCAAAATATATTGCAAAAATCACAAATTAGGGATATAATAAATAGGTAAAATATAAGCATATCAAATACCCACAAACTTGAATTATTGCTTGTCCTCAAGCATTTTCAAAGATTAAAACAAATAAAAACAGTTAATTATTTAATTTTTAGTGGCCTCAGAGATTTAATATCATATAACACACAGATCTCTCGACTACCTCTAATATGCACTACCTAACAAAATGCAAACCATATGCACTTTTAGCCCCCACGCTTGTGTGCGTGTGCGATCCGTTTCTTAGGAACATCACTTTACATTTAACATAGAAAACAAAAGCTCTACCGCAAATATGCCATTTTACTTTAACAACAGACTCACATTTCATACCATATTTAAATGTAATGGACCGCAAAACATACTATGAAGTAGAAATTGTATTATTCTTTTTTGAATAATTTGTTCTTTATTTTTTATTTAACCATTTGAAAATACATATTATAAATTGTATTATTCTTTTTTGAATAATTTGTTATTTATTTTTTATTTAACCATTTGAAAATACAAACGACCCCGACATTGGCCTGGGACAAGTATCTAGTTATGGGATGGAGGGAGTACCACTTTTAAATTTTTTCTTATTTGAATTTCATCAAAAATCTAAACGGTCAACCTTCTTTCACGGGATATACAGTTGACTTGATCGATTGACATCTTGTTTCCAAACTGAAAATTTGCAATAGGAAAGACTGAAGTTAATTTTTGATTAAGATGCAAAATGTCTTCCAATCAACTCACGTGAATGGTTCATGAAATAATGTTGATCGTTAAATTTTATATGAAACCCCTAGGAAAAAATAAAAAGTAACTCTTGATGAAAGTCAAGTAGAACCTGACTTGGTTGACTTTTTTAAGGATGCATATTTGGAAGCATAAAGAAAAAGGGGGGAATTTGGCAGAGGGACAGTAAAGACAATGAAATTAACAAAAGAGGTATGGCCATCAAATAATTTTTATTAAGAGTAGTAAATTTAATTCATAAAACCATAAAATAAAAATATTTTCTTCAGACTTAATTGCCTTTATTATGTTCATTAAAAGAAATCTAATCATCTGTAACCCAAACTTAATTTGTACTAATATTGGAGAAGAATGGAAGAAATTTGAATGCAAGCATGACGATGAGGCCGAGATGGGAGTCATCGACCGCCAAGGAGAAACGGATGGAATTTTTGAGTCCGATGAAGGCTTTCCTGCAACAGCATGAAACTCCAAATTTGGAGAATGAAAATTAATGATTGGTCTCCTTTTTGCATGGATTGAGTACAGTACTTTTTCAATTATCATTCACGTCGTTGAAGATTAATAGGCTTGTATAAATTCATTTTTAGTTTATTTTGCATCCTATTAATAATTGAATCATGAAAACCTGATGTTTACCATAGATACAGTCAAAACCTGATGGTTCAGCACCTGACAATCATCCTAACTTGTGTTCTCAAAACCAGACCGGCCCGGGCGGCCTAACCGGTTGGCCCGGGAACCGGAGGGACAAAATTGCGGTTGAACTGGTTTTTGCATATATTTATTAAAAAAATAATTGTTAAATTTTTTTAATATTATTTTAATCGATTTTCACTGATTTCGAGAAACGAATTAACCCGTTAACCCGATAAACCCACCAACCCCGTTACGCTAACGATTCACCTTCCGGTCCAATTTTGAAAACATAGATCCTAACCATATGAGGGAGTGCAAAGGAAAGACTTCAACGGGACAAATTTAATTTGGTTCTTAAATTGATTTCCTAGTGTATTTGTTGAATTCTTGAAATGAAGACTTGAGCGGGACACATTTAATTTGGTTCTAATATTTTTGTAGATAACGCTTATATTTGTGTTGTAAGACAAGGAATTCAGTTTCTTATTTTTAAGTGTGTGTAAGAAATAATAAGGATAATTATATCAGAGCAAGAGTATTTTAATGTTGTTATGATTTTTGGATAAAATTTACTGCCCCTAAAATTTGCTTACTCTTGGTAAATTGCCTCCTTTATTTCCATGAAAATTTACTGAAGCAACCGGTAGGCTATTGATCATTAAACAAAGTTTAATTTGTACTCGATCGGTTTGCGACTTTGCGTTAGTTATCGCGATAGAGCGTTAAGATGCTCTCCTCTGTACATTTCCTTGTTTATCCCAATTGACGTCTTTTGTTTTTCTACACTAGAATCTTCTGTCTCGGTATGCATTTCTTTTTGGCTGTCTTGCTTCTTTCATTTCAAAGTTTTCTTTTGCGATGATTGATGAAGCATTTCTGAAAGGTGAAAATTTGGCGGAGTTATAGTAAATATGGATTTTTGATATCATTTGAGAACTATCCAACATTCTTTTATACAACCATAACATCTTCTTATGCTCCTACGATCATATGACAATCTAATACTCTCTCTCCGTCCCATAATTATTGTCCAATTAATTTGAATTTTCATTTTTAGTTCAGATTATTTTAAAAGTGAAATCTTTGTGCAATAATGTTTATGACTTTTCTTTTTTGGCTGTGTAGTTGCTTCAAGTTTCAAATTTTCTTTTCAGAAGGAAGCAGTGGGATAGGCACTGAAAGGGCTATTATGAGCTTGGATTTTGGATGGTTAAGTGAATTCAAATAAAGTCATTTACTTGCATGCTTCAGAACTAACGAGCTGACCTTGTACAACCATAAGATTTTCGAAGACCCCAAGGATCATATATCCCTATTATGATAGTCTAATGCTTCTTCCGGTCCTCAATATAAGATATTTTGATTCAATTATATTTCATTTAGTACACATTTTTAATTAATAAAAAAATCTTTAAAATATATTTTCACATTCATTATATTCTTTTGATTGTTATGAAATATTTTTACTATTCTTTTACAAATTAAAAATGAGTATCAGGTGAAACTAAGAACAAATCAAAATAACTTATTTTAAGAACCGGAGAGGGAGCAATACATAACTAGAATATAATGATGCATAACAGCAGCACTTTGTTTAATTATGTGATGCATCAAGCTAGCTGGTAACGTATTTCACCATCATGCATGTATATGATCGTAGAAGCTTTTTTTGAAAATCTTATGGTTGTATAATACTTAGAATTAAGATTCACTATAACTCTACCAAATTCACTACCTTGTTTATGTCTTCAAAAAACAATCTGCAACAAATTCAAATCTAAAACTAGCACATTGTGCAATTAAAAATACAACAAAGACTTCTTAATGTATGCCAATCTGAAAAACGAGACACACTCGCTCACGTTTACTACTGAGCCTATATTTTAAGGATGCAACCTAGCTCTTAACTTGGTGACACAAGCACGTAAAACGAACCAATGAACCAAAATACCAAAGCAACATCATTCTTGAGATCGAACCAATGAACCAAAATACCAAAGCAACATCATTCTTGAGATCTTATAGAGACATAAATAAGGTGGAATGGAGATGGGAAGGTGGAAGCTCCTCAATGAACAAATCATGGAAGCTGACGAATGTACCAACTTGTTCAAACCTTTTAATTTGGTCAATATGTTGAATGACACCAAAACCAACTCTGACTCCTAATTCAAAGACATCACATTTGGAACAAATGGATGACATGATACGAGGTCCTGGATGTTTACGCGAGAGTGAATACGACAATCACCATCTACAACATTTATGCATCGTAGGAGCTTTAGAAAATCTCATGGTTGTATAAAATAATGTTGGTTAGTTCAGCATGCAACTTTGGTATGTAATCTCATGGTTGTATTAGCTCTTACCAAATTACATTTCCTTCTTAGAGATACTTTGAATATGCCAAAAAAGAAATGCAAAAACGCACAGAAACAGAAGCTGTGAGTGCAGAATGACATTTCCAAGGAGGGGCTTTTGCTCCTCAAAGCTCACTAAATCAATTCCTGAACATACAAATAACTTGCATTGTTAGAAAAAGAAATAGATCTAAAAAAAAAAAGAAAAATAAACATTAGAATTAAAAAATTATCAGACTCACAATAAACAGCGGACGACAACATTACCTATGCGGAAAATGGCGTACAAGGTATACCTTTTTGTCTTGCAGAAATTAAACAACTACAAAACGGAATTTATTGTATTAACTCCACAAACGGAACCACGAACCAATGCAACCTCTCATCTCTCAAACACAAACACCAAAAAAAAAAAAAAAAAAAACTAAATCTATCACTCATGATCTCCAACAGACATAAGAGAAGGTGGAATGGAGAAGGGCCAAGGTGGAATCTCCACAACGAACAAATCATCGAAAAAGATGTGTGGACCAACTTGTTCAAACTTCTTAGTCAATATGTTGAACGACACCATTCCCATTTCCCGCCCCAAATCCAAATACATCACATTTGGATCGGATGGATGACATGATACGACCTTCCAGATTCTTATGGGAGACTGAATACGACCATCACCGTCTACAACATCGTCAAATTTGATAGTGTGTTGAAGGCACCAACTGTTGCCGTCATCTTGGAGTTCCCATACTTTCAACCATGTCTTCTCCCTACCCTTTTCTTCATTCTTCTTGAAATACTTGAGTCGTCCTTGACAAACGCCGCATTTGGAATCAAAAAACAACCACTCATTAGATGCGTTGGGGGGATTTGGATGTTCATAGTCTATTGGGAATTCAATAATGCGAAAATGATCAGGGTCGACATGAGGATCATAGGCTAGAATTTTACTCTGAACATTGCCCAAGGACGAGCCATGATTCAATCGTTCATTAGTGACCCAATAAATAGTGTTGTTTAGAACAACAGGCCTCCGGGAATGGAGGATCAGCGTTGTTGGACCTTGAAACGGTACTCTGATGAGCTCCCATCTCCCTGTTTCTGAAGAAAATATATTCACCACAAAACAACCATTTAGAGGTATAGAATCAAGCACAATCACTTTAAAACTGGTCAAAACCTTTCGAGATTCGTTCACTTGGGCAATAAAGCAAACACCTTCTTTGGTGAAAGAAGAGTCCGGAGGCAGGGGAGGGAGGCTGAGCCGCTGATGAGTGGTGCCACTACAGATGTGAAATCCGCCACTGTATATCGTATAGTCAGATAGTTCCCCGCTTACAGTAACCAACCAGCAGACAAGAAGAAATCCCTTGTCAATTCCCAGAGTACGGAAATAATACCCTGGACCTCTTGATTTTGAGGCTTTGATCTTTGGAGTCGGTAGAGTAAGAAAATGACCCTCTGGATATTTTGACCTGATTCCATCATCTCCATCGATTACTTGGTTTTTGGACGGATGAAAGATGAATGGGCGACGTTCGGAGAAGGGTAGTCGGGAGATATACGAATCGGGAAAGGAGTGTTCGGAGATCAAAGACCTCCATTGTTTTGAGACGCTCTGGAACCTCAACACGTCTTTAACCGGAAGTCTGTGTAACAACTCGAATAAGAACCACTCCGGTAAATCACCCTCCAGAAAGCGGCCGCCGCTGACGGCGTTGGAGTCTCTTCCGACTTCCATAGAACTCTCAAGTAAAGAACAGAGCAAAGGGAATCAACAAAGACAGGGCAGCCTGTGTTTTGATCTCTCACGTACTATAAATAATTAAATATAGGGCAGAATGGACTAGGGTTTGGTTTGTTAAGGAAATTATTGATGACGACGTATATACGACATTGGCCCACCTTTTATTTGGACTATTCTTTTTCCTTTTTTTTTTTTTCCAATTTTTGAAAAATAATTTGGACTTGTTTCAGTGGGAGAGTATTGGTAACTTTTAGTAGTAATTTGGTAAAAAAAATAAATAAATAAATAAAAAGTGTATAAGCTTTGTGGATTGATCTATATATCAGCCAAAGGCAAACCTCACAAAATCAGTTTGAAATAATAAACTACAATATAATAACCAGAGAAGAGAGAAAACATAAAATTTATATGTTTTATTGACATCACTATAAACTATATTGTGAATTCATATGTTTTATTGACATCACTATAAACTATATTGTGAATCTGATATTTGTGTCAGGATCTCTCTCTTTGAATACACACGTAAGTGAATAGGGCTCTATTTGGACAAGTGTTTTGAAAAGCTTTTCAAATAAGTCTTTTTGGAGCAAAATTTTAAAAAGACTTTTTGAAAAAGAATCCATTTGGACAAAAATTTAACAAAAAGTTTTTTGTAGTTAAAAATATTAAAAAATCATTTGGATTAGACCTTTTCCAAAAACACTTTTTGTCAAAAAATAATTATTACACCTTTCTTTTTTTTTCTTGTAATAAAAGGAAATACTTACACAAATTTTCATATTATTATTGCATTTTTGTTTCATTTTAAAACCATTATATGACTAAATTAAAGCATAATATTAAAACCATTATAATTTATCGAATGCATAATAAATTTGAAATATTGTTATCGAGAGATTTTTAAACATCCAACTCTCAAAAAAAAAAAAAATAACACATAGTTCATAAGACTTGGAATAAATTCACAATATTTTAAATTCCACACATTCAACACATACGAATTCCACAATATTTAAAACTCTAATACCATTCCACATTTGTGTTGCTATGGTCATTCGCCGGTTATTGCTCCTTCACTATATTAGAAAAAGAGTCCAATATGGACATTCATTGATTAATTTAGTGGAATACAAATTTAGACACAAATGAACTGACATTTAGGCACGCTTTGGATTGGATAACCCAGTTTAATTATTGTGTAAAAAATAAAGGACAAAACTGTTGGGTTATTGTAACTCATGTTACTGGTTAATGGTCAATGGCAAGCTGCAGTGCTTCCCTTCACAGGTTCTTCTTTGGTTTTTACATCATGGGAACGCCAATTGCGAGCTCGTTAAGGAAATCAAGCAGATTCGAAGTGGAGGAGCCACCTTCTGAGACAGCCTCTTCCGCCGCCTTCTTATATTTCATTGCGTTCTGTTTCATTTGTGCAGCCTTGGGACCGGTTGTGGCTTCAATCAACCGCTCTGCAATTTCATCTCTGGGAATGACTCTTTTCAAAGTCCCCTCTTGACAATCTTAGCCCAACCTTAAAGACACCCACTAAGTATTTAGCATCAGTCACCTGATCACCTAAATCTGGGAAAGTCAACACAAGCATAACTATAATGAGAAAGTGATCCATCACCATGCAAAATGAAATGAATCAGAAACAAAGACGAATGATGAAATCCAAAAGACAATTACAATGGAAACACGAGTGGCTCTGTGGAAGTACAACACTACTGATAAAATTTCAGTATAGCTATTGACAAATTAAATCAATTTGAAAGAAACAGTGGAAGAGATCTCAGAATTTCAACAGAAACTGTGCCGAAAGATAAAAATTTCTTTTGAGATAAGAAAGGTTTCAAGATCAAAGAAAGACGTAAATCCTATAGATTTTGCATAACAAGTTCTGCCATATAGATTTTGCATAACAATATGAAATCCTCCACATTCAAATAAGATTGAAGCCAGTGAATATTGCTTCTGATGGTTGACCAAAATGTGGGAGATACCCTAATGCCTAAGGAATGCTTATCAATAATCTACCATGATGAACCTATGCAAAAGAAGTCTATCAGAGTAGTGTTTTGCAGTTAATATAGCTGAAACTGGGTACATTGGAAACAAGTAGTAATTACTTCGGACACGGAAATGTTTTTATTCCAGTTTTAATCGGGTGAAGCACCACAACCTTCCCGTGTTTGAAAAATTGAACAGTTAATATATATGTTACTTCAGAACCAAATAATCAGGTGCATTAATCAACCACACTATAGAATTTCACTGGAAGATTTGTATTTTTTTTTCTAAAAAGAGAAGCTACGGCTGGATCCAAAAGTTAATTTCAAACTAAAGGGTAGACCAAACTGGTAGACCAAAAGTTAATTTCAAATCCCGCCACATCGTTCAGCCTGATAACTCAGCAAAAGAAACTTGTTTTTCAACTGGAAGGTTCAGACAGACTCCTCTAGTAAGCAAATTCATATCAAATTAATTTCATCAGAAATCTAGAAATATGCAAGGCATTGATGAGAATTAAACATGCCATGAAGTTCCTTTAATGGACTAGAAATTTGTTCTTTCTCACAAGCAAAATTCATAAGATTAAAGGTAATTTTGCCAAGCTTCTTGCAATGAGGACAGAAGTTGCTAACTTCAAGGTAAAAGTATAACCTCTCCTCTGCTTTTTTGTTTTTGTTTTATGCTCAAAATTGATTAAACAAAACTTACCAGCTTGATAGGATGACTGGGATCAAACACTGAAAGAGTCAAATCTTCATTCCACTCGGGGTTAACATCCTTATTTATGACACGCGTCTTCAATTTCTGCAAACAAGTAGCCATAATCAGTATGGTATTAGAGGTTGCAAATAGCATAATCAATTACTGGCAATACAAACATTTACAATGATGTCTACACTCAAGAACTCTTAACTAATGAGGGCACAGAAGGTTTGGATCACTAAAGCTTCACTTAGATCTACAAGCTGTTCTGAAACTTGGTAAATGATACATGACAACAACTCGTACTGCTAACCCGAGGGTTGAGGCTCCCTTTCAGCCAATAGGTCACATTTTTAGAATGAAAAAAACGAGAGAAGAATACAGGGGAGACATTTACGTAACTTTATTTTTGTCTGGTGCTCTAAATAAGGAATTTACTAATTAAGTTTTAGGATATGAATCTGTTAGAAGCGCAAATTCCTCCTGCATCTTGTAACTATCAAACTACTATGGTTCTGAGTTGATCTGATTTATCAACTCATTTACAGAGTCACAACTAGAAAAAGTTAACCAATGTAAAACTTGATGCTAGCTAGTAATATACCGAACGAATTCACTACCGTTCTTGTAGAATTAGGTAATGCCTGTCTTCCATGCATTCTCCTAGTTAAGGTTGATGGCAACAAATCACAGGCAAGAAAAGCAAAACATAAGCGGATTCCTCAAATGATTTCAAACAGAAACACAAAATTTTTCTGGTTAAAAAATGGAAGGAAAAAAAAAGCCGGGGGGACAGAAACACAAAGATGAATTCAGACCAACTTCAGAGCATAAACCCACTTAAATTAAGATGAAATTCAAGAAGCAATTGAAGCCACATTCTTAAACATCACTCGAAGCAGAAGAAACCACTAAATACCACACAAATCCTAACACAAATACAGAAACCCGGAAAAAAAAACAAACCCACTTCAAATATGATACAATAAATGAAACCCATGAAAAAATTTACACAAATCAACAAGGATTTCAGTGTAAATCCAAATATTACAAGTGATTGAAAGTTAAACCTAATCTAATCAAAAAAAAAAACGGGAATAAGAAAGATTACCAGCACAAGGTGTCACTTTCTACTTCTCCGTCACCGTCAGGGGGAGTTTTGCAGTCGCCGCCGTCACTGTCGCCGTCACTGTTGCCGGGTTGCCGCACGGCTGAAGGAGAGAAAGTGAGAAAAGGGGGCGGCGGATCTAGGGCAAGAGTGAGCAGCGAATGGCGTAATTTTCCCTTATATGCATCACCCGTTTTTTCATAACCCAGATTTGACCCGAATTTTGACCCGCGAACGGAGAAAAAAGGTCTGTTCAAAAAAATTGAAAAATACCCCTTCTAAAAAGTCTGTTTCAAACCTTCTTTTTTTCAAATTTATGTTTAGAAAAGACTTTAATTATTTTGTCCAAACTCATTTTAAACTCTAAACATACTTTTTAGCCTTAAAAGTCTTTTTAAAACTCTTGTCCAAATGGAGCCTAGAATTTTGTCTTCAGATTGCATACTTTTTTTGAACCATAATATATTTTATATATAAAACTGAAAATAGAGAAGTTACATGATGCCTGACCCAACTATATATATATATATATATATATATATATATATATATATATATATATATTCAGCCATTCTATTAACATTTTCAACTAGATTCCTGCTTTCTCTATTACGCAATACATTGATTTCTTTTTTAAGTTCTAAAATCTCCTCTCCAAGATGTGTTAAAGAAAATTGAGGGCTGATAAAACCTAAAACCAGTGTAGCTACCGTGACATTATCTGTCTAGAATATGCATCTTGTTAACCCTCGAAAAATTGCAGCTTGCAACCTTAATAAGCCTGCTAAATCGTTCAGCTTGTAGAGTGACAAATGAAAATTGAAAGCCTTGGTTGGAGATTATTTCCCCATGCTCCAACACCTCGCTTATCCTCTTCCCTAAAAGACCCATCAACACGAATTAAAAAATTTGTACTCCCTCTGTCTCAAAATTATTGTCCAGTTTGAGATTTCACTTTTAGTATAATTTGAACTAGAAATAAAAATCTAAATTGGATAATAATTATGAGACGGGAAAGTATATGAGATCATAACCACCACCAGTAAATAGTAGCATTGCCCAATATAAACATTATAAATTGGATGAAATTGGTGGAGAAAAGTGTAGTCAATTTAATTTTGGCCTTTTATCATTCCTCAGGCAAATAGTCCATACTCCATAGTTCATATGAAGAGTACCACAGCAAAAGATGTCTAATTTCTCAGTGTTTTATCCAAAATTATTTTTTCGGTCCCAAATCAAGAGTCTGTATTTATTTTATGAATGAGTGACGGATGAAATTTTGTGTATTTATTGTATCTTTTCATAATTGTTTCTTTTATTGTCGGATAAGAAACTGGGCTTTTTTTATTTTTTTAATTGTTTTGGGTCTTCTTTTAGAGCCGATATGATGTGATCCAACGAACATGTAAATCCAGCCCAAGTCAGTTATGGACCATCAAATTTCTTTTTCTTTGGTTTTTTTTTTATATAGAAAAATACCGGAAAAGGCGGTTAAATTTTACGCGCGCAGCAAAATAACGAGTAGCTTAAAAAGTAAGCGCTTAGAAAATAAGCTACTCGGTCTCTTCCGACCAATCTCATCACTATATATACAGCAAATCCTCGGATCTGGTGGGACCCCAATCTTCGATTCTATCTGCTGATTCTCTAAATCCTGTTCTGCTACAATTGAGATTCTTGACAACAAATCAGCCGTCCCTTTTCCTGATCAAAATCAGAGATGTTTGGTGGCAGTTCTTCAATTCCAGGTAAGTTTTTTTTTTTCTCAAACTACTTTTTTTTTATGCTGCAAAAACGGGATTCGTATCTTTACAGAAACGAGAATCGAAATTATGGCCCAGTTGGGATTCAGCAATGTCTTGTGCTTCATTGATTTATCATCGTCATCATCTTCCATCCCTTACTTTTTGCTGATGAACTCTGTTCCATCATGATGGATTTGCAACATCTCTCTCTGGTGCGAATCCCCAGCCGGACTTAATGGAAAAGTTTCTCTTTCTTTTGTTGTTTTTGTTCTTCACGATTGCTAACTGGTTGCTTTAATTCGGTGTTTTTTCCCTTTTTTTTCTTGGGTTTCTTTTGCTATGATGATTGACAGGATTCGGCCAATCGGCAATGTTTGGGCAAAACACGAATTCAGTCAATCGGAATCCGTTTGCTGTCGCCGCCTCTGGAGCTCCTGCCGGAAATCCTTTTGGACTAACGACGACGCCGGCAGCGAATTCCACTGGTTCTAATAACAACCCTTTTCAGCCTACATCAGTATTCGGGCAAACAAATCAGGCCAGCAATCCGTTTTCCAATTCCTTGGGAGGTTCTGTTGCCAATTCTTCACCTTTCAACACATCCAGCAACTACTCCTTTGGGAATTATGGATCAATATTCGGACAGAAGACTGACACAAACAAAGGAAACAATACTTTTTCCTTTGGAGGATCATCTGGCACTTCTTCAGCTTTTAACAATAATACATCCAGTGCGGCTGGCATATTTTCTGGGAATTCAAACTCCGGTTTCGGGAATACACTATCTGCCCCTGCTTTGGCTACAACAACTTCATCTCTGTTTACTGCCGGTTAGTATCTCAGCTTCTCTTTTTTTTCTCCTCTTCTTTTATCTTCTTTTAATACTAAAGTTAGCGAATTTAGTTTGGTTAATTTGTGTCAGCCTTTGGGAATGTAATGCTAATGAATTGTTTCATGTTACAGCTTTAGGCCCTTCACATGGCAATGGTGGTCTGATCTTTGGTCAGACAAATTCTGCCACTTCCAGTAAGAATGCGTTTGGGATTACTGCAGGTTAGTTTTTTGGTTTCTATGACTATAAGTATTGTGTTTATACATATATACTGACTCCGGTCCTATTTATAAAACACAAATAAAAACTAACAGTTCAAACTTGTGCCTTTTAAATGCACTCCCGTCCCAAGAAAATAGTTTGATATTTAAATACTTCTTCGATGTGGACTATTTTTCTAGGACAGAAGGAGTAACATCGGAGGAGGGATACTTATATTTCTATACGCTAGTCTTTGAAATCGATTCACTAATGCATATTTTTGTTTGCAGGGCCTCAAATTACTGCAACAAAATATGTCCCAACTCCATCAGAGGATGGCCCGCAATTTAAGATAGTCTCCATTTCTGCCATGCACAATTCACAAAGTAAGAGCCATGAAGAGTTGAGGTTTGAGGATCATCAGCTCTCGGTTGATAAAGGTATTCCCCCTGGCTCCAGTTCCCTCACATACATTTCATTGTGCCTTTGTTAT
This sequence comes from Oldenlandia corymbosa var. corymbosa, assembly GCA_949775105.1. Classification (NCBI taxonomy): domain Eukaryota; kingdom Viridiplantae; phylum Streptophyta; class Magnoliopsida; order Gentianales; family Rubiaceae; genus Oldenlandia; species Oldenlandia corymbosa. The sequence continues at coordinate 14,167,090 of OX459126.1, read as the reverse complement.
TGACTTATTTCTCGGCGATGACACTGTCTGATTTCAGGTTCAAAATCGACTTCGACACTTGCTCCGGCGGCATCAATTGGAACTTGGAGAACTTTTCTCCCTACTGCTCCATCTTCTGTGGCATCTGGGAGCAACTTTCCCTCCAATACTAACCCTTCTTCCAATTTCCAAAGCCAACAACAACCATCAAGCACAATGTTCCCTGGAACCGGGTTTCCGAGCAATGTGAGCTCAAGTACATCATCTGGCGTGATCACTTCCCAAACCCAGTACAAATTCCCTTCTAATCCAGTTTCTCAATTTAGTTTCCAAACCCAACCGACTGTGTCGAATACAATGTCAACTGGAACAGGATCTCAGGGCACTTTGGGAACTGGTTTTAATTTCCCAAGTCAACCACAGCCAAATCCTTCAAGTACACCATCTATGTTCCCTTCTTCAGTTCAACCAGTAACATCAAATGCAATGCCATCTGTTTTTTCTTTCCAAACCCAACCACAAGCCATTACATCGAGTGCACCGTCTATGCTTCCTTCTCCATTCCAACCAGTAACATCAAATGCAACGCCATCTGGTTTGTCTTTCCAAACCCAACCACAAGCCATTACATCGAGTGCACCGTCTATGTTTACTTCTCCAGTTCAACCTATAACATCAAATGCAGCATCAACTGGGCTAGGTCCTTGGAACCAGCAGTTTCCTTCGAGTCCTTCTCCTGTTTTAACTCCCCAAGGTCAACCACAAAGTCCAATGAGCAACTTTCCTTCAACTGGAACTTCCCCAATTCAAACAAGCACCCCCACTGTTTTAACTTGGGCAAAGGTAAATTTCCTTCACAAAATTTGGTTTCTAGGTTTATTCTGTTTACGTTTCTCAGCTTTATTCAATTGGCTTCCTTATCATGATGCGAGATGTGATCTCTAAAACAGTTGTGACAATAGTAGATGATTTTGTGGTGTTTATACATTTAAGGGTTCACCTGAGCAATGCAGATGATGATATATTCTTAGTGTTTTCGTAGAGCACAGATAGCTGAATGTTATCATTATACTAATGAGCTTGCCATGTTTTTGCAGCCTCCCACAACCCAGACTACTGCAGGAAATCATTCCATTACTAATAGCATCTTTCAACAACCACCATCAGGTAACTGATACACTCTTACTTTCGTTTGGATTGGATTTCTGGTAGCCCCATGGTACTGAATTTTTCTTTCTCATTGTGTCCTTTTTCAGGGAGTTTGAAATCAGATATTCATAACCAGAACAGCATTTCCATTCCAACTGTTGCAAATCCCTTTGGCGAAAAGTCTACAGTTCGGACAACAAACAATTCTCAGATCTCCTCTATTTCAGTTCACGGTGGAATTTCAAGCATGGTGAGGTCAACTTTCCCTAAATCCAGCTTTTGTTCCACATTGCATATCATATGATGATTTTCCTCCATAATACTACTAGTTTACTTCTGCAGTTAATTCTTACATAAATCGAACTATCAGCATCTACTCATGACAGAAACACTGTGGAATGTTATTAACTTTGCTTTGTTGCATTGCAGACTTCTGAAAAACCTACTTCGGTCAAAAGAGTTTCCATGCTGAGTGCCAGGAACTTGACTCTCAGTCGAACTAAGCTCTCATTTCAGAAATACAAGCCAAAAGATGATGGCCAAAAGGTGAGATTTATGATGTGGTTAGAAGCAGAAAACTGACACTGAATTTCTAGCGAAACCATAGTTAGTAGTACTGGAAGAAAGTAATATGTATGTGTACTTTCAATAACAATGTTTGTCTTGCCGGTGTTTTGACAGGTTCCCTTTTACGAAGAAAAATCATTCAGTTCGGGTAAAGTTTCCATTTCCCTTAATCCAAGGCAAAATCCAAGGGCTTGGGTTCTAAACCCCTCAACGTTGGACACAAGATCAACTAGATCAGCTCTGTTGGAGGAAGTGTCATCTGACTTTGAGACTGGTAAGCATAATCCCTGATCACTCCAGGTTTGATGATTGCTGATTGACTAAGTTTATTTGCTAAAACATTTGAGCAAATATAGCAATCAACAAAAACAAATTATCATCCCTTTCTTCCTTAAATTGCACATTGTAGCAGAAAACATCAACTTATTTGCGATTTTGTCTTTGTAGTTTTGTTTTAGTTTGTCTCTGCGTTCTAACTTTCTACTTTGATTATTAGGGATTTCCAATGACAACACAGGGAAACATACAGACTCGGCTGTTGATGGGAACTTTGATGATAGTGCGAGGAATCAAACAGTTCCAAATGATTATGCTGCCAGTGTCGATGCTCTGTTGCCAAAGCTGCAGTCTCCGGACTATTATGTAATTCCTCCAATCCAGGAGCTAGCTGCAAGGGAAAGGGTTGAACCAGGATTCTGCTCCCATGTGAAGGACTTTGTGGTTGGAAGAAAAGGTTATGGTAGCATCAAGTTCTTAAGGGAAATCGATGTGAGGAATCTTGACCTTGAATCTCTAATCAAGTTTAAGAATCGGGAAGTGTTGGTGTACCCGGACGAAAGCAAGAAACCACAAGTTGGGAAAGGCCTCAACAAACCTGCTGAGATAACTCTACTTAACATCAAATGTATTGACAAGGCTACAGGGAAACAATATGTGGATGGTCCCAAGGTTGATAGAGGCAGGGAGATGCTGATGAAAAAGGCAGCAGATCAAGGAGTCGAATTCGTGTCTTATGAACCAGCTCAGGGGGAGTGGAAATTCAGGGTCCAACACTTCTAGTCAATGCAAAGTTAGAGATGGCGAAGTAGGAGTTGATCATGAATCAGAGCAGTAGTATGTAGTTCGCTGCATCTATATATATTTTTCTTTTTCGGTGTTGCATTTCCTTCTCGTGTAGTTGTAGGTTCAGAAACTAGCTGGCAAGTTACTTGACTTTGTACTTGATTCAGCTTCTTAACCTGCAGCTAGGCCTTTTGATGATATGAATTGAAATGTTGAAATTGTAAATGGAAGTACGGTTACTCCTGATGATTTGATCTCCTGTGGTTTCATTTTGTTTGAAGTATATTGTTTTGATAGTTTTGCAGTCACTGAAATCATTCCAATACCGAAATCACGGGATAATGATGACATTTACTGGATCAACCTTACAAGTTACAACCTGCTAACATCCTTGTCTATGAATCCATTGTGGCATTGTCTTTGGTCAAACACTGAAGATTGATTGGTAAATACATTATTCACTCAAAATCAACACTTTTCTTAAATTGAATTGAATCAGATCCAAAAGAAATGGGGGAAAAAAAGCAACAAAAAAATCCATCATCAGTGCACCCCGAAAGTCAAAAAGATTTTCTAGTTATAAATGATGCAAGGAATCAACCCCAAATCCCAATAACAGCAGCAGGTAGAATATACTCAGGAACAGTTGAGATATATTTAAAGACAACATAGTTTGAGCTAAAACCATCCAAAACTCAATTTAATAGGGGCCAAATCCACAATGTGCTCTCTGTTAAAGGCAAAATTGCTTCCTAACTTTGCAACACAAGAAAATATGAAGAGGGTAACATAATCTACTTGTCCATATAACAACAGAAACTGAATTAAGCATAGAACAAAAGTAAAAGATATTCAATATTGTTCAAGCTCCTACGACTTCAGTTGGTTCAGCAGCTGGTTCCTCAGCAGGCCTGTCCAACTTCACACCAACATCTTCAGAATAATCACCGTGTACCTACACAAAAGAGGCAGCAAATTTAGGAACATATCAAGAATTGATCATGTGTTAAAAGCACACTATCACAAATGGCGCGAGCCTTGTGGGCAATTACACTATTCCCGACTGAATTCTAAATCCTTCCCAAGCAAACAAAAGTAGATAGTAACTAGGAACAACTAAATTTACAGAGAAAAAAAATGCTTACCTCCATCAACTTGCCGAGGTCAAATTTAGGAGCCTTCAAGATCTTGACTTTTCTAATAAACACATTCTGAAGTGGGTAGATGCTAGAGGTAGCCTTCTCAATCTCACGGCCAATTGATTCAGGAATGAATTTCTGGACCAAGTCCTTCAAATCACATGACTGGGCCTGGTTTACCATGATTTCACGCATCTTGCGACGAATCTTTCAGAAAGAACAAACAAATCCAAATCAGTATTTGAATTACAACACAATTCCACAGGTAAAAACAAATATGACAGCATACATACAACACAAGCTCCAATATACATAGATGATTGAACATAAAAAGAAAATAACATTGACATTTGAAGAGGATACGAACAGCTAATAAACATAGTGCTTGAAGAGAAATCAGGAAACATCACGAAGGTAGAACCAAAGAGATTTACCTGGCGAATCTGGCTTGATTGTGCATAGCATGTCCTCTTTTGTTGGTTCAAACGCTTCTTTGTGAAGCCAATGCAGAACATCCTCAAGGTGAAACTGTCAGTTGTCTTAACATCAACATGGGCTTCAATCAATGATTGCCATTTCCTCACAAGGGACCTCAACTTGTCAGTAGTAAAGTCCATTCCCTGCAACATTAAAAAGGTTATGAATATCAGAAATGTATTAATTTGAAACTTTTTTATAAATAAAAGCGAATGCTACATCTTCATACCCAGAAGTTTGTCAAAACATTTTTGCCTTGAACATCCTCAGCTCTCAAACGGATCTTCCTGAAGGCATGTTCCTCATCACCCTGGAGATCAGCAAGAGACACTTCAAAGACACGATGCTTGAGCCCCTCAGAAGCAATCTACACAGCCAAAAAACCAAAAACAATCAGCCAAAAAGAGCAATCTACACAGCCAAAAAACCAAAAACAATCAGCCAAAAAGAGATTATGTTAGAGAACTTACAAACACATCACAGAATAGTATAGTTCATACTGAAGGTTTACACACACATCACTGAATAGTATAGTTCATACTGAAGGTTTTTGACAATCAAGATGCAGAAATACTTGATAACACAAATTTAAAGCAGTAAATAAACCTAGTTTTAAGCCATTGAAACAGGAAACAATAGCAACCAACAGACACTATATCCAAGCTAAAAGCTGCCAATGACATTATCGACAAAATGGAATTACAATTTACAAACACCAATTAAGCACAGCACACTATAGGACGGTCTAGTACTAAGGATTACAACAGCCAATGTTCACTAAGTAAATCCTAAAGAAACATTTAAAAGACCCAACTTCTACAATTGGAAAAACATCTAACTACTTAAAATGAGCTCAGAATAAGTTAAAAAGCTAACATATTAAAAGAAAAATACAAAAATTGATGAAATGAGCGCCCAGGTAAAGAGTAAGAACGAGATTACCTTGGTACCCTGGGTACGGGTGACGAGGGTCTTGCCGACGTTGCGGACACCAAAGACAGACGGAGCCTTGATATCATACCAGTCCTTCTTGGCGAAGGGATCCGCTCTGTAAATTCCCAAAATCACCAAAAAAAAAAAACCCCAAATCAGACAAAAACATCCATGACATTCAATTACCAAATCCCAGAATCCAATATGGTATAGCTTGCATCTTATATTAAGAAAAAAGTAAAAGAAAAAACACTTACGCCTTCTTCTTTCCTCCCTTCTTCCCCTTGGAAATCCTCTTGTTCTTACTGCATAAGAGGAAAACGTTCGGTTTCAAAGCACGGCATTCAAAGAAAATGGAAACTAATACAAGCGAACTGATGAATTACGCAATCGGAAGAGTGTGGGAGAGAGTAAGAGCTAGAGAGAGTACCCGACGGCCATGGTTGAGCTTCTCTGGAACTGCGGCGGTGAAGAGTGAAGGAGTCTTGAGAGGAAGCTCTTTTAAGAGATTGTTAAACCCTAATGCCACTGAAATCGCTAGCCTTTATATATCTAGGTTCTTTGTTCGTTGGACCTATGTTTTTGTTCGGGTTATAGTGGGTTAAAGGTTTGGGCTTGATACTTAAGAATCAGCCCAGTTAAAAATAAGTGTACGAAAGAAAGCAGGCTTCTGAGTTTTGACTGTTGTTCGTGACGGGCTTTATTGTTCTTTTTTTTGGGTTGGGGGAGTCTAAAACCAGTTTTTTTTTTTTTGTAGTATTTATTTTCCAAATTTAAATTTGAGTTCTCATTTTATTTTTCCAAATTTGTGAGGCTCCTTTTATATTGTCTTTTTAATTAATTTTTTAATGATTTTTTTATATTAATTTGTTTGCGATAGGTTTCAAAATAAATTTGAAAATACGCGTTTAAACAAATAAAAATATATATACTTTCGGCTATCGTCATTGATCACATTGTTACTGCGTTCAAATAGTGACCGGTGGTAGATAGTAGTGAGATAAATTAATAAAATATTATTGAAACAAAAAAGAAAAAAAAAAAATTGAAGTCCACTATCCAAAGATGAGCTTGGAAAAATTCAAAACCACAAAACTATAAAAGTCCACCATCCAAACATAGCATGAGTTTTTTTACGAATTTCTCCTATCCATAAATAATTAACGGCCGGTTCTTCAGTCTTCAGTATTTCCTCTGTTCCATTTTCGATATGCAACTTGTTGAGAATAATGTATTGAGATATGTCAATATTCCCTAATCTGACATGGATGGATGGAGAATCTTATAATCAATAAATAACTACACGTGTTACTCTCCTTATTACCAATTAGTTTTAAGGTAGAATTACACGTGAGCCTATATTTGAGTCATTAATATAACTTAATTAGAAATTATAAGGGATCTTATACTTAAATATAACTTAACTCAGTAATACCACTCTTACGTACTTTTCTTTTGTTCCATTTCAAAAGAGGCTTGTGTGTTGTGTGCTGATTCGAATGGAAGGAAACTCTCTCCCTCAAACTCAACATGCTACTTTAAGACCTTAAAAATTGGTATGGACGAATATTTTGCCTCATCGAAATGTGTAGTCACAAAATAAGAAACGTGTTTTGCTTAACTTAAACAATATGATAAAACGTTATTTTCATTTTGGGAGGAACGAGAGCTTTCCATGCTACTGCTATTCCGCTTCGACCATTTAGAAAATGAGTATTCCGCAAGAAAAACATGCAGTTGCAATCACCATATCTTTTTGTGTTCGAGATGAGTCACAGCAAGGATTACAACTAAACATTAACCACCACGATAATTTAATTCAAATTGTATATTCTAGAAGCTAGAAATAGTTAAAAGGCAAAAAGTACAAATAAACTCTTTCCCACAAGAAAAGAAAATGAATTTAAAAACTTATATATATATATATAGAGAGAGCCACGTCAGGTCAATCTAAGGACAATACAAAGTAGTTTGTCCAATGTAAATAAAAAAAAATCACTATTGATGATTGCTAAAGTATGTATTTAATTAACCAATCTTTTTTTCTTTTCTTTTTTCTTTTTTTTTTTTGGGGTACAATTCTTTTCTTCCTTTTTTTTTTGAATAAAAATTACAATCAAAACCCACCCCAAAAAAATAAGTAAAATAATTAATAATACACCGGTGGTGGCGGCGAAGGTGATGATGCTACCGGCTTCTTCGGTGCTGGAGGTGGAGGACGACTAACCTTGGGCGGCGGCGGCGGCGGCCAACGTTTAGATTGACAACCAAAAGCACTACAATCCACGAGATTACGTGAGTAAAAAGCCTGGCATTCTTGGGCTGATCTTTGTGCCGGCCTGCTCGGAATACAATTCTTCGTATCATCCTTAGCCGGCAAACTAAGACATTTATTGGGCTCACCGCAAAAGTAGTTGTACGAGTACGTGAAGTTCTGCAGCTTCGGCAGCGAACAAATACTCGCCGGAATCTCGCCGGAAAGTTTATTATGTGCTACATTCAGTTGTTCCAAACTAGTCATTTCCCCAATGGATTCCGGCAGCTTCCCGACAAGATTGTTAAAACTCACATCAAAGACTGTGACTTTTTTCAGTAATCCAAGCTCTTCTGGCAAACAAGCACCTAATCCGGCATTCATGAGGATGATTTCATTAAGGGTTTTGCCCATTTTTCCGATCCCGGAAGGCAAACATCCTTGAAAATCATTGTTGGCCAAAACAAGAACCGAAACTGTTGAGTTTCCAATGTTCTTAGGTAAAGAAGACTTGAATTTGTTGTTGTTTATGAATAAAGCATCAAGCTTTAAGTCAAAAAGGGCTGGTGGAATACTTCCTTGGAAATTGTTGAACCTTATATCAAGATATTTGAGTGAAGGTAGGTTTAGAACAACAGAAGGGAAATCACCGGAAAAATCATTGTTGCTCACATCAAGCTCGAAAAGGAGTTTAAGTTTGGTGAAGCTCTTTGGGAGCGTACCACAGAATCGATTCGAGTTTATATGGAAAAGGGCAAGATCAGTTAGGAGACCTAATTCTTCAGGTAATACACCAGATAATCCAGCATGGTTTAGGTCAATTCCGGCAACCGTGTCGCATTTCGGGTCAACCGGAGCCGGTGCACAAAAAACTCCGTTGTAGTTGCAAACATTTGGACCGAACCAATTTGAAGTGAACCCTTGAGGATCTGATGTGATTGAACGTTTAAAAGCTTGTAAAGCAAAATATGCATTTACAAGTCTTTGGCAGGGAGGCGGTGGAGGGTATTTAGGGTATGGTGATGATGATGAAGTTTGAAGTGTTGGTTTTGAGAAGAAGAATGCTAGGAAGAGTAAAGCTAAAATGGCTGTGTTGAGATTGTAATATGATCTCATCTTCATCATCTTGTTTGTTCTTCAGAAGTTATGGTGATTAATTTGGTATTGGTATATGGGTATAGACTTGGATGTAGATGATAGCTGTATATGGCTGCTTTGTGATTATGATTCGTGAATGACAAGGTTTTGGTATTTAAATGCATCTTATAAGGCGGGGTTTGGTAGTTGAGAAGAGAATATTATAATGGCTCTATTTCAAAATAAGAGTTTTATTTGTTGAATTGAAATAATAGAGAAAAAAATATATTTAAATTTTGAGACGAAGAGAGAGTATTAAAATCTTATATTGTTGTTGACTATATGTTATGTGTTAGTTACATGCACTTTCGTCTCTGTTTCTGTAATCATAGGCTATGGATGCATGCATGGTAGTTTCGAAATCTTAGTGTTGACTTTTCAAGATATGGCGTCAGTTAGAGGTTCTTTTGTGCTTCTCTTTTGGCCATTTTAAAAAAAGATTTCATGTATAAATAATTGATTTTTCTGCATATATGAATTTGTAATAATTGAAAGATATGTTGCAAAGCAAATGCATAATGTGGTTTTGATTATGCCATACAACGGGAGACAAAACACCTCGTCCATAGTAAGACAACAGTTTAGGACATCTCGAAATGCTTCGAGGCGCTGCATGTTGATTTTTCGCCCTTAAATTAAAAAATCAATCATGTTGTACCAAAAAAAAGAAATAAATAAAAATCAATCATGTTCAGTTCAAACGGGAGAATTTTAAACACATGGTTCAGTAAATTACGAAATGCTCTCTTATTCTAAAAAATAATTCACATTAAATTTTAATTTTTTTCAAACGATAAGCATGCATGAGATTATCATTGCAAGACTGCGATTCAAATTTCCATGAGTAATTCTGTTTAAAAGAGTATATGATCGGGTTTAATTAATCTTCACGTTTAAGGCTTGCTTTGTTCGGATCCATATAAGCATGAGTATACTAGTCAACAGAATTAGACGACCATTAAATACAAATATAAAAGTGATCACTTTCAGAAAGGTGGATGAAGACTAGCTGTTTCGATCTCACCCAAAACACGGTTTTTGGCTAAACTTGTGATACAATAAAATGGGTTGAAAATTAATTAATTGATGGATTTAATAATTAAAAATCACTCAATCCATACTAGGAAAAAAAAGGGCTTCCTCTAGAAACTAGAAAGAGTGTTTTTAAGTTGTAAGTTGTAACCAATTGATTCTTCAAAAACAGGTAGGCTGTCTCCTACATCTGTAGCTGAGTGTTTTTTTTTTCTTTTCATTTTTTTTTTGAGAAGGATTATGTTGCTAAGATATGAGATTCATGTTTTCGACATTCTGAACATATAGAATCATGATCCACAAGAATAATGTATGTGCATCGTGTGTGCTATAGACATACAATCATATGGCCTCCAACTTTGATATAATTGTTGCAAGGTCAAAGGAAAGAGAACTTATTAATTGTTCTATTGCACCAATTTGAATTATCGAAAAAATGCATTCTATATAATTTTTGGGGACAACATAAAACGCCTCGAAGGTTAGATTGTTGTAATGTTTTCTTCAAAATCCGTGATTATGGTTTAGGGTTTACAGATTCGCTCAATATTACAGCTTGTGAAATATAGACTTTATGTTGTACAAAAAAAAATAATAATAAAAAATAAAAAAATATAGTCTTTACTCTTTACTACTGCAACTACAATAATGAACACGTAACATTTTATGTACCGGGAAAAAAAGAAAAACTAAAAAACACGTCACGTAACGCTGCTCAAAACACAAGTTATGGGTCAAATTGTGGTAATTTGCATGTCGTTATTGTTTCTTTTCGTATTACACACTCGATAAATTAATGTGACATATACATCATTATATTATTATTTATTATGCATATAAGCTCGCTGAATCACAATTTGTTTTAACATTTCCACACAATATTATACGAAAATGAAAATCTTGGAAAATATCCACGTGACAATGACATATACCACTTAGATAAAGTTGATGAAAATTGGACTTAACCTTAAAAGTACCCAAAAAAAAAAATTGCATATTGGAGAGAATAGTTATCTTTCCTTTTTGCCTAAAAAAACAAGGAGAATAGGGAAGTAAATGACACTGGTTATTTATCAAGTAGCACATAATATTGCTTTTATATTGTCCACACTCCACGTTGTGTTCCCATGCTTTTAGCTAGCACTTTGCATGGACTTGTTGCTTAGTAGTACTTAGCAAACTTTTTTACCCACCCCGAGCTAAGAAGTCGTGATTCTGCTTTAGCAAAAGTTATCGTAAGGCAAGTGTTCGTGGAAATCATCCGGGTAGCTAGACGGGGAAAGATCAAATATGTTTGTAGAGTATTTGAATTCATTCATATTCTTCAATCTGGATTGAAATATAGTACTTTTTCTCTCCCAAAATTATTTTCCAGTTTGAGATTTTATTTTTAGCACAGTTTGAACTAAAAATAAAAATTCAAACTGGACAATAATTATGGGACGGAGTGAGTATGTCAAAAAAAACAAGTGTTAATCCCATGAAAAACTTATTAGTTCACGTTGTTGAAACAAAATAGCAGAGTTGTTGAAGTTGACCTTTTCAACATGATGTGTATACTTATAATTACTGGAATTTAAGAAATTAACATCCCATCTGTTTCATCACTTTGATGGATAAATTAATTGCAATTAGTTCCGACCAACTCCATTGCTAGACCTCGAGTTTCCACTTTCTCCCTCGCCCCCAATGGAATTAAAATATTTCCCATGACAGCCTCTTTTTTTCTTTTCTTTTTTTTCCAGCGTTATGCAAAAGGCTGAAATAATAAATTAACTAACACGTCTAGTAAAAAATAAAAGGTACAAATTATATTATGTTTCAATCACGATTTTTCATCTCTAATTTTCCTCACATTCCTTATTTTTTCAGTTAATTAACTGTTTTATTGTGAATTTCAATTGCATTAGATTAAAATAAAAAGTACGTACTAATATCTATCTAGTCATTCAGAAAAGAAGAAGAAGAAGATTCTTCTTGATGAAGGATGAAGAATATTTACAAATTTATATCCAATTTGTATATATAACGGAATATTGTATTGTAGAACCTACAATACATAATTACATAATTACAATGTCACACCACAACAAGAAAATAGAATACATAATTACACAAAAAAAAATTAACAAATAATTCTCCAACTATCTTTGTCAATGCAACTAATCCAATGTTACGTTAGTGGTGTTTAGCATCCATATATCAAAATGTGGTTCTAGGTCAGAAGAGGAACAGTCAGTTCCATCAAGGTCTTTGTCCAAATTATGCTCAGGTTATTGTGATTTCTAATTATGGTCTAAAATCGATTCAAATACTACTCCCTCTCCAAAAAACTAGTTTTAATTTTCATGCATTGATTTTTCTCAAGTCAATTACCAAACACAAGAGACCTGGTCTGACCGGAAAGTAAACTTTAATTACATCAAGCTGAATTTATTTATTTCATTTTATATTTTTGTTTCCTGAAGAAAACTAATTAAAGTTATGGTGCTTTATTTTTTATTTTATTTTTTTCAATTTAACGCTTTTCACTGTGAATAAACCAAATTGTTAAAGGCTTCGTCAACTCTTGGTAATTAACTGGGTCGCATATTGTCTCCCACTTTGCGTTCTCAGCTTCTTACTGGTGCTGGAACACAAAAGTTACAGTACGTACATTGCTCAATCGGGCATCGTTGATTGAATAATAATAATATACGCAAGAAATAGTTTACGAATTAAAAAAAATGAAGTAAATTAAATTATATTTATTCATTTTTTGTTTTTTATTTACAGTTTAAACATTTAAGGGAGATGAATAGTTTTGATATTAATTACATCGTTGATTGAATAATATACGCAAGAAATAGTTTACGTAATTATATAGGTGTTGACCAAATTAAATGAACTTCACTTGCCTACGTACGTACATTTTGCTGCGGAAAGTGAAAGTTTTCTAGTTCTTGTCTGCTTGAAATGTCTCTTTTATGCCTGCTGTATCTCATAACAGACAATAATTTAACTTAATTTGCCTTGAATTTGACTAAAATCATACCTTAGTTTAGCTTATTTTAACTTTCATATTAGCTTACAGCAAGCTGTAAACCAATTGATCAAGTAGGTCGTTGAACCAAAAATCTAGGTCTAATCTCAACCTATGATTTCATCAACTATATACAATATGCATGTAGTATATATAATACTCCCTCCGTCCCATAATTATTGTCTACTTTGCTCAAAAAATTTTGTTCTAAAATTATTGTCCACTTTGACTTTTTATGAATTAAGTTACACATTTATCCTTAGTAAAAAACATTATCCATAAAATCTTTGTAGTTAAAAAATTACTTATGTAGGAGTACATCCGGTTGTTCAAGGTAAAATATAGTTAAGTTTGACAAAAAATAAAATCTTTCATTTTAGTAAAACTGGATAATAATTATGGGACGGAAGGAGTACTATATATATATATGTGTGTGTGTGTGTATTTATTACTCAATTAATTACTTTTTCGTGTGCGTTTACGTCCTGATGATTACTATAGATTTGGACCTAAAGGCTAAACCAAAAAAATTAAGCTTAATGGTCAATTTGCAAGCTGAGGTTAAAAAAAAAAAAGCGACAGATCAATAATTGATCAAGTACACAAATAAAGAATTTCAAAGAGAAGATCCTTCGGTCCTTGCTTCCGGATTGATTATCTTCTGGCTAATTCAAACAAAGTTGATAAATTGAAAATGAGATATTAATATTGCAATTCAATCTTAATTCTTTCGTTTGGAAGATCTTAAGAATTGATTAGAATTAAGGTTCTAATACCAATTCTTGTGTTTGGATCCTTATAAATTTATAAAATCTAGAATTAGAATTAGTTTTTTTATTATCTAACTATAGTTTAGTACTTTATTTCATTGAATAAAATAAATACTTAATTTTATATATCAAAGTAATTTATTACTTACATATATAAGATAACAAAATAAATTTATCATATACATTTATATTAGAACTTTTGTTGTTTGAATAATATATATCAATTTTATAATTTATAGATATATACATACTTGTGGAAAATCTTTTTTTATTATTACATAAGTATGAATGTGATGATTGGAATTCTCACAAGTAACATGTAGAACATCCTTGTTCCTCTCCTTTTTATTATTTCATAAATTTTTAATCTTTAGTTTTTTTTTGGGGTTTTAGTGTAAAATTTTTATATAGTTGAAAGTAAAGACCATTCATTTATGTATAGATTATGGTGCTAATTAATTATTTTTTATTTTTAGTATATAATTACATATGGAATAATATATATTTCGACTTCTTGAAAGATTACATAATTTTTAGTGAAAAAATTTCAAGTATAGTTCAAAATACATTTGATAAAAAAATGTTAACCTATAATTAATACCATCCATTTTTAAAATAAATTACGGGTGTCGTTATACATTTGATAGTTTTTGTTAAAAGAATACTAATTTTAATATATAGATCTTATTAATAATTATTAATATGATGTACACTTTGTTTGTACCATAAATAAAAACATATGTTAATTTAACAAAATGCAAAAAAAAAAGGAAAAAAAAAGCCAAAAAAAAAGCTCAACCTGTCTCGTTATAACCCGAAAAACGACCCGTATGTGACCTGCGTTTTTTTAAAAGCCCATAGAGTTCGAATTGCAATTATTTACTCCTACAAAAGAATTGAAAATAAAAAATTGAGCCTCGTCTTGAATTATAATTCTAATTTCGGAACCCCTATTTTTTCAGCCAAACATAATAATTGGAATTGAGGGCCTCCAATTCCAATTCTTGGGTCCAATTCAATCCAACCAAACAGAGCCTAAGGGTTTTTAAAAACCAAAAAGAAAAAACACAAAATTGTAAGTTTGTTTAACAGAAACGGGAAACACTTTTTTTTTTTTTTAAATGCATAACAAATTCTTCAAAAAATTGTTTTATAAAATCAGACCAAAAAATATTGTTATGTTGCACTTTAGGCCCATTTAGGAAGAAGAAGAAGAAAAGACCAAAGAGGCCCATTAGAAAATCAGCCCGTGAACCCACAAATCGGCTTTCCAAATCAGCTGCAAAAAATAAGTTGAAAATCAATCGTTGATGCTCTTTGGTTCCTGCAAAACTCCGAAGAACATTCTCACAAAACCCTCTAAAATAGCATTAAACCCCACATAAACCCAGCAAAAAAAGTAGCGGAATCTTACAGAAGGGAAATCAAATGGGGGAATCAGAAGCAAAAGTTGAAGCATCATTGAAAGATCAAGGCAATGAGTTTTTCAAATCAGGGAATTATCTCAAAGCTGCTGCTCTGTATACTCAGGCCATCAAGAAAGACCCCGATAATCCCACTCTTTATAGGTAATTGTACTTCGATTTTTTTGCCTTTTTGTTTGATATTTAGAGTTAGTGCAACAATCAAGTGCTAAAAAAATTTATGGCTTTGTTCTGGAGGTTTTACTTGTTTCCATCGTTCTGTTTGATTGGTTACAAAAAGTAGGGAATTTGTGATGAATCTAGTGCATAATGACAATGCTAAGGAATTCGGAAGAACCTGCCAATTGGGTTTGTCATTTCCTTATAATTGTAAGTCAGTGAAGTTTGAATGCATTGGTAATGCCATATGTAAGTGTCATGGATTGAAAAGTATTTCTATGTATTTAACTGTGCTTTAAGTAAAACTGCTATTTATGAAGGTTCTCTTTTGAAAATTTGTTGGTTAATCTAGCTATTTTGTATTCCACAATTACATCTCCTTTCATTTATGGTGTCCTGTTCCTTGTTATCCTGTTTGTGGATGGAAGTTGCCCAGCTTTTGACTGGAATAGAATCCGTATTTGTTATTCATTATTTGCTTATTCTCCTTGTTAGCAACCGTGCTGCTGCATTCCTGCATTTGGTTAAGCTTAATAAAGCACTTGTCGATGCGGAGACAACTATCAGTTTGAAACCAGATTGGGAAAAGGCAAGCCCCATTCTTATGTATGTATTTTGTTTTTTTCTATGCTACTACATATCCGTGTTTAAAACTGAGAATACAATTTGATTGCAAATGCAGGGTTACTTCAGGAAAGGGTGTGTCTTAGAGGCTATGGAAAGATACGATGATGTATGTATAGGGCTTCTTCCTGGTCTTAGTAGAAATTTGACAGGGATAAAGAATCAGCTCTAGATAATTCTTTTATTTTAATTGATGCAGGCCTTGGCTGCATTTGAGATGGCTCTGAAGTACAATCCCAAGAGCTCAGAGGTGTCAAAAAAGATCAAGAGGCTTTCACAGCTGGATAAAGATAAAAAGCAAGCTAAAGAAGTGGAAAATTTGAAAGCAAATGTTGATATGGCCAAGCATTTGGACTCGGTGAAATTGGAACTGGTAAGAGTAAATTTTTGAGGCAAAAAATCAAGCTATGACTTTTTGGAATATCATCCTCTTCAGGCTGTAAAAATAAAGCCTTTCTAGTCATTTGTTGGTCCAATCGATTTAACTCTTTTATGTTGACATAATCTTTCTTGTGTAGTGTTCTAAAATTTTCATGGTGTGTGAGCTTCTTTTGAACCTTAGCCGCCGTACTCATAAGAATGATCGAGTTTCAGACATTTGGAATGAAAATTGATTACTGTCTTTTTGTAGTCAGGAAAAGGTGGAGCTGACGAGAGTTCAAAAGAAATTTTCTCTTTCCTGGTTGAAACAATGGAGACGGCCATTAAATCATGGCATGAAACTTCTAAGGTGGATGCGAAATTCTATTTTCTTCTTGATAAGGAAAAGACTGACACTGAAAAATATGCTCCTGTGGTCAATATTGAAAAGGTAAAAAACCAGGTCTCCAGTAATTGTTGTAGGAATTTAGTCCATTTATGTTAATCGCATGCGCCTGTGGCTTTGAACTTTTAATTTCCTTGATGTCAGGCTTTTGAATCTCCCCATACACATGGCGATTGCTTCTCATTTCTCAGACAGTATGCTGTAGATTCTGTTGCTAGAGCTGCTTGCTTGGTGACACCAAAGAGTATTATATCATACCCTCAGGTAATGGATTCTTCATTCATTTTGCTTCGAAATTGTCTAGTAGAGATGATATGGCACAGTACACAGAAGACAGACAAAGGAGTGTAGGGAACTGCTGGTTAGATCATGCATTCATTCGCATTTCTGTGTCCTACATGTGGAAGTTATTGGTCTGCACACACACGATTTTGCCGCTTTAGTGTCTGGCTAGACATTCATGTTGTTATCCTTCCGCTTAGGCTGTTAATTAATAATTTAGTTTCTGGCTTTGAAACTTGGGGGTTGTTATCCCCCAAAAGGCCAAAAGGAAATAAAGCTCCATGAGCGTTGCCCTAAGCTCTCCTTCTAGATTTGACAAATATGGAACAGCATTAGTAGTTTGTTTGCCTTTTCTCATTGACAAGTTTGCTGCATTAAATTTTTGTTCCTTCTATTGTGTCACTTCTGCTTACCATTTTAATAGTAGTATCACAGTATGTGTTTTTTCTTTTGCTTTGTGTTGGTTGCAGGTGTGGAAAGGACAAGGGTCCAGGAAATGGAAGCATGGACAAAATGATGGGTTTTTCGTTCAATTTGAAACTCCTTCCATTCGCAAGTTATGGTTTGTTCCTAGCTCTACTGAGAATGGACAAATATTATGCAGGTTCTCTCTCTCTCTCTCTCCCCCCCCCTTCCTCTCTCTAATTAGACAATTAACAATGAGGCCATGCTAGTTAGTCCCTGTTTGTGTATTTGTTTGTTCTTCATTGCTAAGTGCCAACATTTTAGATTTAACATGATGGCGACGCCATGTTCTGTGTAACCAAACCCACTGTAGGATAAGGCTAAAATTGTCATGGCCATTTGGAATTTTTCATTCTAAAAAGCGAAATCTTATCAATTAGTTTTGGTTATAAACTTATATCGCCTTTCCTAAACTGTCAATAGACATATTGCCTGTCCTTTTGACCAGATGCCTTATCTCTGGCATCGACATTAAACATGTACATAAAGTTGTTTTTGCTTTCCAGGGATCCGGTGGCATTAGACATCAGTGCGCATGAGCTTATTCCACGCATATTCAAGGAAGCGTAGTTCGGTTTTTATTTATTCTTCCCTGGCAAATATCCCTGGGCAGAAATGTTTTATCCAATTTCTGTGATTAAAAGGCAGAGCTTGTATGTCTTTGATCTCATCAATCGGCACAGATAGCCTTTTCTTGGATGCATCTTGTGGATCGAAAGAGGGTATTATAAAGCCTACCTCTTCTTCAGCTTGAGATGGTTTGTTGATCTTTGAGAGATTGTATTTTAATATCAATTTATAATTGTTTCTTTTCCAGTTAAAAGCCCTTGATGTTTCTTTGTAGTTTTGCAGTATGTTGTACGCGGCTGTAATATAGATTTTTGGTTTCAGTCTCCAACTACAACTATGATTCTTAGCTATGCTTTATGTTTAGATAGTCATAGTCTGGTTAATGCCTTAATATTGCGGCAATCATTGCATTGCCTGTTGTCTTCTTTTCCCCTCTTTTATCTTTTACTGTGTATTTATTGAATCATTCAAAAGCTTAGAGGTCTGTCCAATATTCTTAAATTTTATAAAGTTGCGAAGTTCTGAAAAAGTTACAAGGGTAAAGATCTGCAAGAAATGGTCCTTAAGATAGAATCTGGCACGGTCCTTTCTTATCTCTCTTACACAGATTTTTTGCCCCAAGAGATTGTAGAAGTGAAGGGCATAAAATTAGAACTACAAATTGCTCATACATCTTGTAGCATTTGGTTAATTAGCTAATAAAATTTTCTGGAATATTTGGCTTCACGCCTCCTTGGTCTATTTGTCATCTGTAAGATGGTTGTCTACCCTGCATTTCAGGGGCATGCTTTAAACCATTTGATCTGATGAATTATTTTCAGTTATCTTGCCTTTCTGCTTGTAAGAGTGAAGCATGTAGTTGCATGCGCATGCTGCTTCTGCAACTGTCAGAAAGATCCACTCTTTACCGATCTTTTCAATTAGATCGGACTTGTCCAGCTTCTTCATGACCTCACTTCCAGGATTGGCTAATACAAGCTGATCAGGAAGCAAATACAGAATCGATGATTAGCGATTATTACTATATCAGACATCCATGGTTAGTAAATGAAACCTTTTCTGAAGTACAAAATTTGTACCTGTAGACATCTTCTGTCCATGTTTTTCTTTACTTCTTCAATCATACTTACTCCACTAGTATCTATGGTGCCAACAGCTGTTGCAACAAAATGCATATTGTTAGGACTATATATAAGATGGTGAATCAACTTTTCTAGTTCTTTATTTAGTTATCATTTGGTTCATCTAAGTAATTGCTTACCACTCAAATCCAATATGACATACTGCAGTTCAACATCTGTTGAACTCTTCAGCTTGTCTTCCTCCTCATCAATCCATCTTGTGATCCTATTTTGAGAGCATCAACAAAAACTTCATCATTTCACTTGTCAAGAAATGTCTACTTAGCAGCTTTTACTTAGCATTTTTGCTTCATTTGTTTAACTTACCTCTCCCTTAAGTAGCTTGCATTGGCGAAGTACACGGGAGCTTCAATTCTGAGGATAAGAATCCCTGGGACATTAATTGCAGCGGGGTATTGATCTATGCTTCTGTAAGCCATTGAGTTAGGAATGTTCCCCAGAAGAGTTGTTCTTGGCCTTGCTATGAATAGAATGACTCTTAGAAGAGATATTGCCACCTGAACCATGCATTAACTTTCTGTCAGCTCGAAGCTCAAACTGTAGGTAGTTTTGATTTTTGAATAATGAAATACAATGTTAGGGGAAATTGTGTTACATACAGCAATGACTAGGCCGATTTCTACGCTGCCAAAGACCACGCCGATGTATGCACTGATGCAGACAGCAAAGTCGAATTTGTCGATTTTTGAAAGGTGAATGGCAGCTTCATAATCTATGAGGCCAATCATGGCTGCAATGATGATTGCAGAAAGTACAACCAAAGGAGTGTAATGGAACAAAGGGGTGAGAAATAACAGTGTTATCATCACAGCAGCTGCCATCACAATGTTGGAAACTGCAGTTTTGCATCCCGCATTGAAATTCACTGCACTCCTTGAAAATGGCCCTGCAAGAACAAAATTCAAATTCCCTTTAGGAAATCATACTCAAACACACTTCAGAAATTCGCAAAATCCACAATTAAGGAGCAAGTTGATACAGATTGGAGGATTGGATAAGATGGTGAGCGTAAATTGCTATTATCACGAGGTCGGCAAAGGGAAATTCTTTAAAACACAAATAAGGTACAAGTTGATATGTATACCTGAGGTAAGGTAGCAGGAAGTGCAAGAACCAGCAATGTTCATCATTCCAAAAGCAATCATCTCTTTGTTTCCATCGATTTGATAGTTCTTGAATGAGGCAAAACTTCTCCCCACTGCAACTCCTTCCTGAAAGCCACCGATAAGTAGAACACAAATGTTAGCTAAGGATGACAATTTGTGATACGATACACATATACCACATACACCTGACTTGAAAAATAACACGTTTATAATAACAGATGTTTACTAGATAACACGGGCCCAATAATTTTCTAATACTTATAAATGTGTGTTAGATTCTTGAAATGAAAACAATATTACCATCATGACACAAATCCTACTCCACTCGAGTAATACTTACAGCTAAAGCAATGACCCCAGTGATAACTCCAGTCTTGAGAGCTAACATAAGGTATGGAGATCCAAATGCCAACTCCGACAAAGATGGTGGATTCAATCCTTTCTTCAGGTGCCCAATCTACAATTCAATTCATCGAATTAATATTATTAATTTTCTTCAAGACAATAATTTTGGAATAGGAAAAAAAAAAATCCGGAATTTTTAGCCATCATGACAAATGGTAGAGGGTAGTAATTAATTATTACCACTTCAACTCCATGGTTTTCAGCGTGAGTAACGTACACCAAGACACTTCCCAGTATGACTGAAGTAAGAGGTGCCATAGCATTTATCCAAAAGAAGACTGGTTTTTTCTTGCTCTGATTCATCCACATCAACAAAACAAAAAAACGATATGTCAAATGTCAATGGCTTCATTCTAAAACCAAAATCACGTTTTTTTTTTTGAATCAAAATAATACAATAAATATGATTTTTTTTTTTTGAGATGGAAAAGCAAAATTGTAAATGAAATTGCATATGATCAACTTACAAAGTACTTTGTTGTGAATAGGTAAAGGAGAAAACAGCAACCCAAGACTCCACTTTCCCATCTCCACTGTCAAAATCAATAACCAATTGAGTAAAAGTAATACTAAGTTAATAAAAAGAGAAGTAAAAGTGAACTTTGTTAACTCCGAAAAAGGAAAAAGAAAACAGAAATGATGATAATTGTACAGGGGAAAGGGAAAATTTTATTATTTATTAATGAAAGAAAAAGTAATTAATGAAGGGAAATATGTATAAAACTAACTACCTGGTGGACTTGGGTAAAAATGGATCGCATCACTGAAATTACATCAGTTTCATGAGTGAAATGAACAAGTCCAAGAATTCCTTTTAATTGCTGCAAGCACACAACTGTGGCGGCTCCTCCCATAAATCCCACTATTGTGGCATGTGATAGGAAATCCACAATGAATCCAAGCCTATAAAACCAAAACAAAATTAAATAGTATGAACACACAAATTGAGCTAATGTAATGCTTCATAAATTAACCAACTATACTATTAGTGTCTAATCAGTAAAACGATATAATTTCATTAAAATTAGTTAAATATGTATTTTTAAGTGTAATCGTATTTTTATTCAATAAAATCGTTACATCCCTAAATAAACACGATTTGTATTCAAAGATGAGACACATGGTCTTATTTCGAATGAGGTTTAGAATATTTGGGATTTATTTAATGAATAATTAATGGTCTCCATCCATTATTTTGGGATAGATTGAAGAAGAAATTTAACCAACCTTAACAAGCCTAAAGAAGCTTGGAAGACGCCAGCAAAGAAAGTTGCTGTTAAGACTAACTGCACATAAAGCTTAGGGTTCTCAGCTGGATGGACTTCTTTTCCCATCATTGCGCTTATGAGCAATGAAGGTACAGCTATAGTTCCAACAGCCAAATCCTTGGAACTTCCCAAAAGAGCATATATCAATGGTGGCACAAAGCTTGAATCTGCAACCAAAACATACCCACACATAAATACACAATGAGCCGTATTAATCATTTTTCGTTACCATGCAAGAACAACGAAGAAAAAAAAAGATCACATGTAGAAAAAAGTTAAGAGTAATGACATAACATAAATTTATTTGATGAAATGATTCAGTAACTGCTATAATACATTTGAAATTACATGACTACCAATTATTTTTCTTAAAACTTGGAACGTAAAGGTGTTTATCCCTTTTCACCGTAATCACACCGAACTTGAATTCATTGTATCTATCGTATTTTGGGAAGAGCACTAAATTTCATTCCAATAAATAATAAGATGACTTACATAGCCCAATAATCGGTGGCAAACTGGCCAATCTAGCATAACTTATGCCCTGAGGAACAGCAAGACTGGCAATAGTAATTCCAGCAACCAAATCAGCTTTGAAGAACTCAAAGGTATAACGAGGAGCCCATTCAAGGATTGGCACAAAGTACTGCAACCCAAGAACACATTTCTTGGAAAATGGCTGATCTTTAAACTGCCGGAAAGGATCATCAGGAAATAGTGTCTCCTTCACAGACACTGCTAGTGACTTGAAAAAGGGTTTTGGCGGTGGTACTTCCACGCGGCCATACTGTTGAGGAGGTTGAAAATCAGCATTTCCCATGTTTCAAGCAAAATTAAAACAAAGAATTTTTGAGCTAGGATGATCAAGATGAAAAGCGCAACAAAAATGGCTCTTTTTTCTTGGTAATACGAACGAAATATTTTAATCTACGGAACTACAACGTTACTATCAAAATGCTACAAATAATCTAATTTGATGCAGAAATTAAACTTGAATGCAATGAAGAAGAGATATTTGCATGTGTATTGATTATTGAATTGATGTTGGAGGGAATGAAGAAGCTTGAGAGTATATATAGAGAGATCATATGGAGTGATTTGTAACATATGGTTGTGGAGTGTAGGTATAGTTTTATTTATACATATATTTTTTTTGTGTTGAGTGGGATGATGATGTCAGCAGGTGAACATATTGCAGGGACCTTATATGTTGACTGATACGTGGCAAAAGATTAAGGAGTCAACGAACTTTATGACCGGCATAGACAACAACAGTACTACTCATTTGGTGAGACAATTTCATCAATCTGATTGACGGATTCGTCTTCCTCCACTCACTGAATTTGATTGTTTATATCTTGAGGTATCAAATTGTAACTAGAACTTCTTCTGTCCCATATTTTAATTTTATAATAATACTCATTCTTTCTTAAAATTATCGTTCAATTTATATTCATTTTTAGTGAATAATAATTTTGAGATAGATGAAATAATAGTAAAGTACAGTAGGAAAATAAGACGGGAAGAATTGTTATTACATCGCATAACATCGGAGTGGACATTCGATGTTTCATTTGAGTTGACACTAAGGTTGACGATGGGAATTTAATGAAGAATGTCGTCCAGGAAAAAATGATATGTGGTTTTAAACCTGCGGTTTGAGAAACACTGCTAAACTCGAATGACTCCAATTTCTTAAACGTTATAATTGCGCTCTGTAGCTTCGAGAGCAAATTTTGAGAATATCTATTGCCTTTTTAAGTTTGAAACATGTATGGTCAAACCAAATATGCTCGATTGTATTTATTGTTCCACTCTTGATCTCAAAATATAATTTACCCTAAAAATTAACTTCTTTTTGTCTCAAATTATGATCCTTTTTTTCCCCCTCCTTTGTAACAATATTTTCGTATTCATATCAGTAAACAATTGTGGCTCGCGGTATAAAGGAAAGGGACGTACTAGATTGAAGAAAATGTAAGAGCCAACTTCATTTATGTATAGTAAAAGTATCTTTCAAACCTAGAAGAAGTATGTACATTGTCCAAGAGGAACTCTCTTTTGATGGCAATGAGAGGATAATTAATAAATTGTTGTCATAGATAAATAAGATATGAGTTAATGGTAAGACTCTTTTTCATTTTTAGTATTCTCTTTATCGCAAAATTATTATTCAGTTTGAATTTTATTTTTAACACAATTTGAACTGAATATAAAAATCTAAATGGAAGAATAATTTCAAGATATAGGGTGTTGGAGTCACCATAATTCTCTCTCAGTTGTAGCCGGTAGGTATCATGTACATGGTGGTGGTGGATTTCAAGGAAATTAGGGCTGCTTCTCCGTGCTGCCGCCAACGTGGCATGTATGTGTTGGAGGTATTTGCAAGTGGAGAAAGGTATGTGAACAGGACACGTGGTGGTTGTAAGATTTTGGTTAATCTAATGAGTTTCTTGTGATGCATAAATTAAAGATTTGCAACTTTATTTTGTGAGATTTTAATTGTATTTTTAATTGGAATTATTGATCATATGGCCGTGTTAAAGCTATAAAGCGCAACACGGCAACAAAACTTTTTCCCTTTCAAGTATTGGTTTGGTCTTTACCAAGTTGACATCATGATGAACCGAAAAATTCCTACCATTTGGATATTTTTGGAAACCCTTTCTACCGTCAACATGTTCGATATTAATACTTTTTTTGTTCCAAAATATTTATCGTATCTATTATTATACTGATAATTACCAGTGCATCAAGTCCTCAGGAACATTCCGCGATCAGGTGAAGTTTTTGTAAAAGTTTTTAGGTTTAGTATACACGTAACCTTGAATGTCTAATGTTGTTATTGTACCAGACAGTCTCACATATTGTTGAACATTAATTATAATTGATCAACTTTGGAACCATCGTAAACTTTAGAAAGTCGTATCAGAAATCGGATCAATGTTAGGGGGGTGTGTTACAGACCTTAATCTAATTGCATTCAATATCTTGTAACTATGTTCGTTTGGTAATAATAATTTACGTCTCTTTTTAATAATCTGTTACATACTCCAAATTATTTTAATCTATTGAGGTAAATTATTAGTATAAAACGGAACAAATAATTCACATGTAACGTATTTTAATCTCATAAAATCACGTAAGATGATATAAACTTCGTAACTATTTTCTCTCCGCTAACTTTTCAAGAAGAGAAACTCTTCATTGAAGACGTTGTACCACATCAGAAATACGTAAATGTAATCTCGAACATTATTCAGAGATAAGTAGTTTTATATTGGTCGCCGGAGATATGTGGTTATGACAGCCGGAATAGACTGCTCATTAATTATTTACTTTCAAGAAAGGTGCTGCATTTCCCTTTCATTCTCATTCCTTCCAACTTCCACTTACAATGACAGTAAGAATGCTTGGATTGAAGAAGGTGGCAACGAATTTACAGCATTATTAATTAACTTTATGGTAGTTAATGTCAAAATGTTATCTCATCTGAATCAAGATTTGATTAATAATTGGGTTTACGAATCATTCTTCAGTAAGTTAAATTATTCACTAAATTATTCCAAAAGTATCAAACAATAAAGCGTCACGAGTGATGCTTTTCAATTTCAACTATTTCTGATCATCTTGGTGAATTAATGATGATGAGAACATTAAAAGCAATTGGTTTAGTTGCATGATAGTGATTTTTCTACTTACATCATCAGTAATTATCTTCAAATCACCTTTCTAAAGCACCATATATGTCGTAAAAACGTGGGGAGCTTTACATCGAAAATGTGTTTTTAATTTACCATTTGCGCCTTCATTATAGATGCGAGACTGTAGTTATCAAGGAGATTCTGTAGTAATGGTTCTATCACTTCACCAGTTCTGCCGCCATCGACCACTAGGTTACTAAAATGTTTAATTTCTTTGTAAGTGATTCATTATAGAAATCTCGAGTCGTTATGAATTCTTAATACTCCATTCGTCCCATATTAATAGTTTCATGTAGAAAATATGCAAACTCAAGTATAAAGTTTGAATCCAATTTTGATGATGAAATGCAATTTACCATTTACCTAAAAAAATAGTTTACTTAGCTAAAACTTTTTCATTCATAGAGGAAACCTAGGAAAATTAGCTCCCAACGTTTCTCCTATTGGTCTCAGGTTCATCAGATTCTTCAACCTAAATTATAGTTCAATAAAGTAGATTTTTTTTTTTGATAATCAATAAAGTAGATTTTATAATTCTAAGACTTACCTAGGTACATTTTTTTAAAAAAAAAAATCACTCCAGTAGACCCCACTTAAATGTGGGTAAAACCCCTCCTTACAATTCTAAAACCAACCCTCTCGAATAATCCCATCACCCTGCAATGAGGAAAATCACCTCGGGGTTGCCTTCAACGAGGAAAACGTACTCGGGGCACAAACTGGAAAAAGCCCTAGGGGCAAGGAACTTGATACCAAATAAATTATCAAATCAGTGGGACCGATTTGTTTGGTCCTTACAACCAAATAAATTTCTTGAAGCGAAGTTGGAATTTTTTGGTGCTTTACGCTGCGCAACATCAACATAATAATGGCGCAAGAAAAACAACAAACCCTTGCTACTGCCGCTGAAAAAGACAAGCAGGCAACTTCGTCAGGGCCATCCTCTAACAGGCCGTCTGGTGGTTTATTTGATCAAAACCTTATAGAGGCCTTTTTCAAATTTCAACCCACCTTGTTCAACAAGTTCCAATATTTTGTGAAGAGTTTTCACGAACTCGACAGCAACCAACGACAGGTCTTGGTCGACAATCTGGGTACTTTCTCAAAAGAGGGTGAGCCAAACCCTAGGGACACCTCTCGAGGACATCACCTTGTAACTCGAGAAGAAACTCGTCCCCCTCGAGTCAATTTACCACCGCCTCGAGTACATTCAACCATCGAGGAACAATTACGAAAGGTTCTCGGATCTGAAGGAGGTGAGGAGGAAGATGATAGTCCGTTCATCCAACGTATCCGAGAAACACCCATGCCCGAGAAGTTTGAACTTCCGGATTTGAAGGCTTATGGAGGAGATACCGATCCTATGGTATTCTTGCAGATTTCTAAGAATGCAATGAGATTGAGGAATGCTCCTAACAATTTCATGTGCAAGGCGTTCCCTACCTATCTCACGGGACAAGCACAACTTTGGTTTGGAACACTACCTCCGAGGAGTGTCCGGTCGTTTTATGAGTTAGGAACCTTATTCCACACAAGGTTCTTCCAAGGAAAAAAGATTCGTAAGACAATTACACAGTTGATGTCCCTCAAGCAAGATCGAGAAGAGTCTATTGGAGCGTATTATTGCCGCTTCACCAAGGAACAGCTTCAAGTAGAAGGAATATCTGAGGAGACAATCATTTGCAACCTTCACCAATGACCTTTACCCATATGGGGCACCCGCGACTTTGAGACAAAAGTTAACAAAGGAGCCACCACATACCTTGCAACAACTCTTCTCAGTCGTTGAAACTGAAGTTCGAGCAGAAGAGAATTTTCGTCGAGCAAGAGACACTCTGAGTATTCGCGAGAAGCCCATTCTCGAGAACAGAGCTAAAGGCTCGGGGGCAGAGTATGGCCGAGAGCAAAACAAGGGGCATGATCGAGACAAGGGGCACGATCGAGAAAAGTGCAAGTTCAGCAGTACAGAGTACACACCTTTAACTCGTTCTCGAACAGAGATATTACAAATCCATAAGAACGAGTTGGAGGCCCCACCACCAATGCTTGCTCCCCCTCATAGATGATCACAACATTTATGGTGTGAATTTCATAAGGATCACGGACATAAGACGGAAGACTGCAGCGCTCTAAAGAATCAAATCGAAGAAGGACTTAAGAGAGGCAAATTCCAAGAGTATTTGCAACCTACTAGCTCTTAAGAAGACCACGGTCGAGAAGAACCTCAAATTCATATCAAGTAAAGCGGTTCTTGGTATCAAATAAGGTTAATTATTAAATTGATTTCAAATAAATAGAGGTGATTTTCCTCATTGCAGGGTGATGAGAATCGAACCATAGTCTATTATCAGAAAGGACAACAACCTAACGACCACTAGATTGTAACTTGGTCAAATTGAATCGAATTCAAATGAAGGAAAGATCTCCCAATCACCTCAAAGTTTAGCAAAGCAAATGAATGAATTGCATATGGTAGGGAATATGTGTGGAGGTAGTGCGAAAAGAAAGAAGATATGGAGGGAATTCGAAGACTTCTTATTATGGGTGACAATACCTAAAGGCTGATTCAGGTACTAAAGCCAATTTGATCATTGCCCATCACTCAAATATATTACATGTCGAACTCAAAACTTCCCACCAAAGCCCATACATCCTCCTCCTCTCTTTTCATCCTTTTGGAAATGGAGAAATTATAAAGATTACAAAAAATCTAACAAATAGCTTCTTTTATGCGTTGACCTCACTTGAACTTCTTTTATTTATTTATTTTTGCACATGTTGTGCCATGATCTCATGATTATAATTATCTAGCTCTATATGTATGATCTCACGAATCTCACAATTCATAATAAAATTATTTACTTTCAGAATACGAGTTTTATTTTTAGAATCGTTGTATGTAACATTAGTTTCATTCCATGAACTTTCATATTATATGAGTGACAACAACATATCTATTTGAGGAGAAGAGAAAAGGGTTTCTTCCACAAAAAGAATCAATGATGTTATACTCCACTAAGATCAATAATTGTGAGTTAGTGATCAACTAACGCAAAAACACGAGAATGAAACATGAAAGCTGAATTTAAAGACAAGCCATGTGAACCATGTTCTCTCCTTCGGATGTGCAACCACTGTTCTCTGCACAGCATTGTTTTGTTGATATCGGATCAATGGAATCTGAAAAAATGATTCCAGGGGACCCCTTTCTACGTATATTCTTGTAGAATTTCTGCTAATAATTGAGGTACCCTCAGGCCTCATAGGTTGGTTGATTTATTGATGAATGATGAAGAAAAAAAAGAATGGTGAAAAAAGATGACCAATAATTCGACGGAATTAGATAGGGGGCAGGATTAATCAACTTTGGTTGATTGAAGTGTTGAATCATCGTGAGGCAAAATTCAAGTGAGCGAGACTAGTATTATTGAAAATGATGTTTCATTGATGCTACAGTTTACACATTAGATTATAACATTACTTTTGAAAATAATTGGATATTACATTTAGCGACGTGACATAATTCATTCACAAAGCTTTAAGATGTAAGGGATTATGATTAAAGGGTGATGGAATCATTCAAAAAAATGTACAGAAACAGTAAAGATTGGTTGATTTGATGTCATGGTTAATCTCATCAGCATCTGGATGGCATTCCGACTCTAAAACTCCCACCGATGTAGTGTCGAAATGCAGAATCATTTACACAAATGCCGACCGTCGTCACTGGCCGTGCCTATCCACCCACCACTCTCATTAGAGCCCTCCTCATCCGAAGGAGGATAGTTTATTTTTGAATTATCTACGTTTTATTTTTGAGAATTCTTTTGAATTAAATTGGCCAGGAGGCGAAAGTTTTGGATCAAATCAACTACTTATTTTTTTGCCTTGGTTGTACGTAAATTGCCCACGGTACTGAAGGCCCTTTTACAACGAAATGATTGGTTGAGTTCATGTCATGGTGATGGGTAATAAAGTCATCATCATTCACTACCAGAAAGTACTTCCTGGTTTTGGTTGATAAGCACCTCAGATAGTGTGGTTACCGATAAAGCACAAGTCAGAGCACAGGATTAGACTACCGATACACAAAGCTAAAATCAATTAAGTCCGTGAAAATTCGCCAAGAAAAATCCAAGACAATGTGTTAAGATGGCCATTAGAGACCATTGCAACTTGTGGAATATGTCTTCTAATATACTCCTTCTGTCCCAAACACATAGTTCGCATTGAGTTTTGAAATTTGTACTAAGCAATAGATAGACCCCTCAAAATGACTACATTTTTACTCTTGTTGGTCAAAACTGATATGTCATGACAATCTCCCTGCATTCCCTGAGGACCTATTCTGTACATCAGCATCATAATGTGCAAAAGCCGCTTCGAGGGCCTGCAGCATTGGTTGCACGAGGAGCGAGACCTGATGCCGTAGCTCAGACTGCACTGTTTCCTTTAGCTCCTGTAACTTTGGATATATTTGCAACATGGCATCCTTCATCTTGGTTGCCTTGGAAAAGATAGACTTGGTGGTACTAGGATATGAAGACCAAAATTGCCTCAGTAACTCCTGTATTGATGTCCAATGATCTAACAGTTCTTCCTTAGTATGTTTCGGCAAACTATCCAGAAAACTATCATTTACGTTCCTCCCTACATTCAATTTGGTGAATGAAATACTATGATTCAAAGTTTTAAAGACCTTAAGAGCAACATCTGAAGATATCATGGGCTCAATTAGAGTAGTACTTATACAAAAATTTAACTGGTCTTCGCAGATACCAGAGTACCCTGCAGTCCGCGAAGCATTGGCTTGTCGAGAATCAAAGTAAGCACGGGAATCCTTAATGCTAAGCGGCGCAACTGAAGGTCCGCGAGGTGTTTGAAGATCTTCAATGCTGATCATACGAGATATCTCATTCACGACAGAAACATCTTTGGCTAAGTCTGCCTGTTTGATCCTGGCAAGTGCTTCAGCTAAATATTTAGCAGTAACAGTAACATCCCCTGACTCGACATCTACAACTCTCCCTTGAAGAACAACGGCTGCATGCTGGTTGAGACATTGCGAGAAAGATCTTCTGAAGGGCTCAAATTGCGAATGCAAAACCTCCGACTTTACATCCCCAACAAGTGATGATAGCCCGTGGTCCGGGAGGTGCGTGTAATCATCTCCTTCATCAGCTTCCATATCCAATGTTGGATCAACCTGTTTGATCTTCCTCTTAGCTTCATTAGCTAACACTTCATCTCGCTTCAAAAACACAGCGAATTCCTCATCTTCTGCAGCCTCTGCTGCTGCAGCAACAACATTTTTCGTACCATGGAAGTACTCTGCTCTTGAGTATTTGGTCCAGAACTCCTTCTCGGACATCTTCTCCGGCACAAAATCTAGATACGCTCGGCAAACCGCGGTTTCTCAGAAAAAATCTGTAGTATAATCTCTGGTGTCAAATTAAACTCAACTCCAGTTTCCCACATATCATTCCTTAAAGCAACTCTTTGTTCTACATTTCTGCTGGAATGTTGCGTCAACAACTTCTTCCGAGTTGCCCAGAATTCAGCTTCAGATAGAACACCTCCAATCACAAACTGCTTATGAAGTTTCTGCAGCTCATTGCTCCCCTGCAGCAGATTAATCCGTCGTTCCATTTCTGCTGCACTAATTTGTTCAACATTTCTTATTTCAATAACTCCGGCAACAAAATCTTTGCAGATATCCCGGTCAGGGAAAGAATCAAACTGAAAAATATATCCACCCTGATCATAATTAAGATTAAGCAAACACTGGGGTGGTTTAGAACCTTGTTTTGCCTCTTGCCTGGTGAATCTATGTCCAGTAATTGTTCCGAATTCTACATTGAGTTTCAATGGCGAATTCGGATCACTAGGATTGAACAGAAACCTATCTTTGTTCATTCTCAATACGCCACGGATACCCGGATCCTTGACTGAGGATTTATAGTATACTAAGCTAACCACCTGCTCATCTGCCATACTCACAACCGATTCTGGGATTCTTTTCCACAAATTAAAAATAAATTAAATAATAATTACTCACCGGTAGCCTCCACTAATCGCAAGCCAGAACCTCCACAACGGCGGCGGCGGCGGCGACAATGGGGGGAGGAGGAGGACGTTTAGTCGGTGGTTGGATACGAGAAAATCAAGCTACGAAGATCAAATTCAACCGGAGATTCAGACGATTGGGAGCTAATCTTAGCATAAATTCTTAGGTTGACGTTAATTCATATCAATTTCGTCGGCGAAATAGCGGTTGCCGGAATCGAAGAAGGGGATCGCACAAGGGTTTGGTCGGAAAGAAAAATATACAGAATTTCTGTTCCTAATCTCCTTCATTTAGAGTAATAGAGATGTTGGAGTCAGTCAAACTGTCAAAAGCTCGAAGAAAGTCAAAAGCTATGGGTTAGAATAAGCCCAACAACCACTGCCCAGTTCATTACTTCAGGCCCAATTCTATTTTTAATCCCAGTTCTCCTGTCACGAATTGGGACTCAATTACCCAAATTCAGTAGTTAAGGGGCTATTTTGTAAACTTGTAAACTGTGGCCTATAAATATATGGTCAACAGGTCAAAAATGGATTATGGAATAGTTATTATGAGTTGAAAATGAAATTCTAAAAATCCCTTTCTTCTTCGTCGTCTCTTCAGAAACTCCGGTTTCCACCTCCGATTCCGTCGCCGATCCTCCGGTGGCTGACAACTCCAAACGAAATAACCCCAAAGTGATTGATGTTCCGTTTGGGCTTTGTGTGTCTTTTGAAGATTTTTTGAAATATAAAGAAGACATGATGGTGATTTTAGTACATCAAACAAAACAATTATTTCGGTACCTAAAAAGTTGGAAATCAAAACTTTACACATAATGCACCTACAAATAACTTAATTTCTTACCCTTTCTTTTTTCTTACAAAATACAAAGTCGGGATCAGAGATTGACATCTTTATCAAAGAAATAAATGAGGAAAAAAAATGAAACAAAAAATAAGAGGGGGAAAAAATCTACATTTGAGCTCAAACTACATCACAAGTAATAATAATATCAGTAAGGATTTGTCAGCTACACCTTCATTCCTTCTTCTGTGTCAGCAATTTTGTAGCTTTGCAGAACATGATTCAATGCAGTTATGGAGTTAATACCTACCTCCATGTACCTGCATTCACAGAGTTTAAACTTTTAAACTCTAAAATTACATCAGAAACAACCAAGAACAGTTGTTTTTGTCAAATCAGAGTTTCAAGAATGTGTACTTACCTCAAATCCGACAAGGGATCTGCAGTAATTGGTGTTAGTCAACACAGAGGTGGTGGATCCACATTCACTGTCTTTAAGCGAAATCGCCGATCTGTCGAGCTTGATTGACCAAGGGTACTGATAATTCTGAGCTGCAGAACCAACATGTGAAGATGATCTCTGCATTCTAACAGCCCTAGGCACATTCCTTCCTTCAATGGACGGCCTACGCCGGCTCGGCTGCCTCTCGAATGACTCAGGCCGTTGTTTCGGCGCGCTATGTGACCTAACTTTAGCCCTAGAAGACTCTGTATTAGCCATGTAACTTGGATAGAACGGATAATCGTTATACAACGAATCCCCATATTCGGATCGCGCATAACCATATGGAATGCCTGATGGATCAGGTTTCGAAACTGACGAAAAGTACTGAGGGCTGCTTTGTGCTGTCCCGAATGAGTATTCCTCAAAATGGTTACTATATGCTCTTGGACTTAGATCAGTTACTGCAGAAGGTGATGGTGAGATCTGTTCTGGCTTTGGACTTGCCCGAATTGTCGCCATCCGATGATCCATTCTGTCTGTTTGTCCATTGTTTGAGTAACTATTCCTACTCTTTGTGCTACCTTTGGAATCACCTATATCCATCTCCACAATTTTGATGTTTTCTTCCATTCCTCTGTCCCAATCCTAGATTCAAAAATGACCCATATATACATTACTCAAATACCCTCTAAACAAATTATCAAAATGTGAACATGATCAATCACGTCAATCAATCAAGCTAGTTGACTTAATTGGTGAACCAGAATTGGGAAAAACAAAACAGGACTTACTTGATATGAATTCCACGACCTGTTTTCTTGGGTTGATTTCCTATGATTAAATTGCTTCAAATTATGATTGGAAGTATTTGATTCTTCAG
Source organism: Oldenlandia corymbosa var. corymbosa (assembly GCA_949775105.1). NCBI lineage: Eukaryota > Viridiplantae > Streptophyta > Magnoliopsida > Gentianales > Rubiaceae > Oldenlandia > Oldenlandia corymbosa. The sequence continues at coordinate 14,133,476 of OX459126.1, read as the reverse complement.
TCATCTGAATCCTTTGAGCTCGAGCTCTAGCCTGAGCAGTAACCAAGGCTTGCATGCACCTTAAAGTGGCGGTTGCCTGTTTTCTTACAAGATGCCCTCTTACCAAAGCTTGCAACTTTACCAATCCTTTCAATGCATTCAAAGCTTTCCTTGCCTGAAAAAAAAAAAAAAAACCCAGATGAAATCATTCAGAACCCTTTCAATTTTTATGGATTGAATCATCAAAATGTAGCAAATTTAAAGATTTGGGATTGTAGTATTGTACCAAATAAGCACGAAAAACAGATTGAATCTTGGTGGCAGCAGCCTCTTCAATTGCAGATGTTCTCCCAGATGCAGCGGCGGTCAACTGAATGACAGCCGCAGCGGCCTTGGCGGCAGCGGCGGCGGCGTCAGCGGCGGCAGCCGTTGCGGCGGCGACAGCCAAGGCGTGTTTTTTATGATCATTCTCTGTTTCCAGAAAGGCCATCTGCGATGACGGCGGCGTAGTGGAAATCATATCTCCTGAACCGAAATCCTTCTGACCGGGCGCGGTGGCAGATGACCGCCGGAAACTCCATCTCCTCTTCTCCTTCGGAGTCGTCGGCGGGATTGTGATCGGAGTTGCCGGAGTCTGTTCAACGGCGGAATTCTGTTGCTGCTGATGATGATGATGAACACTTCCATTCTTCTCTTTCTCTTTCTCTTTGTCTTTCTTTCCAGTCAAGAAGCTTCTTATCCATTTGCCAGTTTTCCCCATCTTTTTCACAATCTTCAAGAACTATATGATTGATTACTAGGTAACGAGAAAAGGATATATGATATAGTTGAAACTCCAAGGATTTTTTCTCTTCACTCTTAGCTCTGTTATGATGATAAGTATCTGTCACCAAAATTATGGTCTTTTTTAGTATTATTATTATTGCAGCAGTCTATAATTTCTGTGCATTTTCAGAGTGACTTGTTTTTCACTGTTCTATTGTCCCTGCATTGCTGTATTCTGTAACTACCACTCCTTCATATTATGATCCACCCATCATTAACTTTTTGTTTATTGCCATTAATTTAATGCCAATAATGGTAAGAAACTGAACGCTTATGTGAAATGAATACAGAACGAGTCACCTATTCGTTTATTTATTTATTGACTTCTGCAAAGGAATTTCATGGGGGAAAAAAATCTATTGACTTAAGAGAAAACCGTGTCGGACCGTCTCTAATAAGTTTTTCTAAGTAAGCGCAATGTAATTAGTGTTTTCTGATTCCGACTTCCATATGTTATTCGTGTCTTATTAATGAAACGACTCGTCATTTTGTATGAGTGCTACAATAATAAGGACATTTGATTGGTCAAGTGGACTTAGACAAAAAAAATTTATTTGAAGAAACTCTTAATCCCTAATGAATCTTCTTGCCAACTCTCCAAGAATACTAATGGAATATATTCCTTACCTCACCTCATTCATTCAGGTCTTTTGGCATTCTTTTTAAGCCAAATTGCATATTTTGTCAATGGGAATGCTCTCATCTCAATGTGAGTAAACAGGTCAGATTTGTACGTATGATACCTTAAGTGTTATCCTTGGTGTATTAAGGAAGAATCAACGGATTCAGAAGCCATGTGAAAATATGGTGATGGAACATGCAAATTCCAGTGTTAGAATATTCATGCAATGGTGGATGGTATTTTTATATGTTTTAACACTTGTCTTTTCGAAGGGGGTCTTATTTTAGTCATAGGGGGATTAAGATGTGTCAAATCTTCTTGAAAGTGTTTTCTTTTAGGGGTCCCCACAAAATTAAGGTTAGACCCTTTTGGGAAGGGTGCCCCCTTATTAGAGATTTGGATCAAGCACATGGTCATGGTTTTTTTTTTTTTCACCTTGCTTTTAGCTTAGCTAGCTAGGATCAGTCTGACCCGATCTTTACTGCCCTTAATCCTGAATTCCAAGCCTTTCATGATCCAAGGAATTAAAAGGGTTGCCTCAATCCCAAGAACTTCAAGGGTGGAATTAGCAAACACGTCCTTTCAATTCTCCTTCCTCCGTCTCTAGATTTGTTTTGGTGAATATTGGTATGTGTAAGAAGTACTTTGGGTTAGAAAGTCAATGTTACAATCTACAAAGCTGAAGGTAGAGAGACTAATTTGGTCATTTTTGTTCAAAATGGACAAATGTGGAGTGTAAGAAATGTTGGTGATGGTGATATTGTGCTTGATGTCCTCCGATTCTGTGTAATTAACATCAGTCATTCGCAGCACGACAATTTTCAGCAAATATAAATGAAACTATTTTATTTTCAAAAAAAAAAAAAACAAAATTACCGAAAAGACCCCAGCATCCCAATAAAAAGTTACTGACATCTTACTAAAATTTCATCCTTAACTGTTTTTTACGTGAGACAATACTGTTTTATGTGATAAAGACTTCAAACTTAACTTTTGTACGCAAATTACGACTCGCATTAGTATCCTTTTCCCTTGAAGAAGTTGAATTTGGAGTTTTTTGCTACTTAATTTCTTGCATTGGTCCCTTAACTTTCATGTCACCAAGAAGCATACAACATGGGATGTACATAGGTACTACTACATTTACGCTAAGGGAAGACCCACAAGCCTTAATAGCAGTACGTAATATATTGTACTACTACAATGGCTCAAAAAACTTGATAATGATGAAGAAGAAAATGAGAGAGGGAAGAGACTAGAGAGCAGTTGATGGAGAGAGACACCATATTAATGGTTGAAGTAATCTTTAATGTTTGTTTCGGATACGTTGCTGTCATCAGAGAAGACGCTAGAGGTTTATAATACATTATCATCGCCTCGAAATTATTGCAGAAAGGAGAAGATATCTTTAAATTTTAAGGGTAGAAAGTTTTAATGAGAAATGAAACAAAATGTTCACAATTATTTAATCTTTCCGTCTCAAAATGATCGTATCTAAAAAAAGATGTGCTCTATTTGTTTCAAGATTATTGTCCAGTTTGAGTTTTCATTTTAGTTTAATTTATATTATAAATAAAAATCTAAAGTGGATAATAATTTCAGGACACGTAAAAAATTTAATTAGTTGATAATCGAAAGATTAGTTGGCAATCACATGGTTTGTTCATATGCTACCTACCAACTAAACGACGAAGTATGTTGTTTTTTGTGTTCTTGATTCTTTTCTTGTTTTGACGCAAAGTAATCAATGGCTGATCATAATACTAGCTACAGCCCAGAGTATTAGTCAGTTGTTCTCAGTTCATGGAATGTCTCGAATAAAACCAGTGATTATTTATTTCTTTAATTGTTAGATTGTATGTTTTGGAAGTGTTCAGATATAGACACTGTCTACGTAGACTATTTTTCTTGGTATAATGAAAGACAAAAACATTATTACTACTTAATTAGTAAAATTGTTTTTGTACTAATTTGATATGAGGAATACTAATTTTTTCTTAGCGAGATAACTCAACAACGAAACCAATCAAAAATTTTATCCGTACACTCTCTACCTATTTAAAAACATGGTTTATAGTAATAATTTTTCCAATCTCGTGGAAATTTATTACTCTCTATGTCTCAAAATTATTAGTTAATTTGATATTTCACTTTTAGTTTAATTTGTATTAAAAATGAAAACTCAAACTTGACAATAATTTTGAGACGGAAGGGGAGTAGTAGAATTTATTAGTGGAATTTAGACCATAGAGCTAATAATGCTCGTGGAAATGATTCAGTTGTTGCAAAAGTGTAGAAAAAACAAAGAGGTCAATATACCATTGAATATAGTCTCGTACACGGTTGATTTAAACTTCTCAACCAACAGTGTCGGTGTCCAATATTATTAAGTTCGTGAACTATGCAGTCCAGGTCTATTCGAGATCGTGACCAAAAATTTCCCCAACCAAATTATATACAATTAGTACTCCCTCCGTCCCATAATTATTGTCCAGTTTTACTAAAATAAAAGATTTTATTTTTGGTCAAACTTAACTATATTTTATCTTAAACAACCAGATATACCTCTACATAAGTAATTGTTTAACCACTAAGATTTTATGGATAATATTTTTTACTAAGGACAAATGTGTAACTTGATCCATAAAAAGTCAAATTGGACAATAATTTTGGGACAAAATTTTTTAGGCAAAGTGGACAATAATTATGGGACAGAGGGAGTATTTTTTTTTTTTTTTTTGCGAGTACAAGAAAGAGGGTATGATTGTATAAATAGACTTTATACAACTATGTTATAGAAATAAATCAGATTAATCTTTGATAAATGGTCCATTATTATATTTTATATTTTTCTTAGCTCTTAATTAAGTTCGTAATCCCTCGTTTTTTTTTCCTTAGAAAAGATATGTATCTGAATTAATTAAGTAATTTTTAATCAAAATACTAGATTCCAAGATTTAAGTGGGGCCTAAATATCTTTGGAAATTGAAATAGTAATATATAGATGCTCTTGTTTTGTCCCGATCATGTGTAGGGTTTTTTTTTTTCCAGTACAGATCCCTCACAAAACATTCTGTACTCAGACAATAAATTGATGATTTTGACAGTTTATAATTTCTGTGATCCTTTCATATAATAATTAATAATGAGAAAATAAAGAAAACCAATTTAAGGTGCATATAAAGTCCAAATAATACAGTGCAATGTAATATTGGATTTGCTTAAATAAGTGCAGACAAGAGGGGATTAAAGAAATTAACATCTGCATGTGGGTTTAATTTGCATGGTTGGATTATATGATTTCTGATTTGTTTTGTTGTGCGGAACATTTCTATTCCCCTTTCTTCTTCTTCTTTTGTCCTTTATTTTTATTTTAACTTTTTGTAAATTTTGGTTTTGTAAAATTAATTATGAGTTGTCAATTATGTCGATTAGAATGATCATTTTGTCTCTATTACTTTCATGGGTTTTCCCTTCTAAAAATGAAAATTCCTTTTTCTTCTTGCATATAATAAAGTGTTACCAGTCCGCAAAAATAACTTATTAATGAGAGCGTTTGGAGACTACAAGTTGAAAACTTGAAATGGTGGAATAACCAAAATATAGTGATGGGGGGAATGGAAATGTTGCAACGATGAAAATCTGTAGAACTCAATCAGTATGTTTGATTGAATTTTTAACAATTTTTAAAGAGATGTCCCGCACAATGTTTTAGGCAAAATGTTGAGTAGGGAAATTGTAAAAGTATATCGAAATTAAGGGAGGAATTTATGGAGAGGACGCATATATATTCATCAAAACTTGCCAACAAAGGATGGCCCAGTGGTTTGGGCTTTGGCATCCAACCTAAAAGACCCAGGTTCGAACCCTGCTAACAACACTTTCAGTGTTAAGTTTGTGCAGGTTTACTTGTATTGTTAGGAGGCTTTTCGAGTATCAGATCGAGGCATGCGCGCGTGGAGTCTTCTTAGTAGTACTATCCTCTTCCCTATAAACTCCACCCACGTATAATAGACTATGTACTTGTAATTGTGTGTCAAAAAAAAATCAAAACATGAAATTTTGCAGTGAATTACATGATAATAGGAAGAACCGGCGAATTAGTCCCCTCCCCCATAGACCATACCCACATGTAATAGACTATGTACTTGTATCGTGTGTCAAAAAATAAATCAAAACATGAAATTTTGTAGTGAATTACCTGATATATAGGAAGAACCGACGAATTAGCTCCAAAGTATACACTTTGGATACAATGTCCTTTAACTGTTATCTGTTGTGGAAATTAGTAAAGATTAGAGGAGATAATGTATGGAGTTAGAAATTCGTTTTGATATAAGAAGTTGTCAATGCTCCTCAACTGTGATCTGTTTTAAATGTGTTGGGGGTTTATCCGGATGAGAAAACTCGACATGGAGCCCAATAAGTAACATAAGACCTATCTGAACTCAAAAGCTCAAGCTAATGGGTTCTGAGTCCACCTTACTTATTAACTGATTCACATGTCATCATGCCTCCGATGTGGGATTCACTATCTTTGTCACATGACCCTCAACATTTTCCCCCGTCATGAGCAATCTCCACACCGGCCTTCCAAATTATCTTAACAAGCCCAAATCTGTATTCTACCTGAGTAACTGGGCTGCCCATCCCTATGTTTCTGCTTGTAGTGGGCCTTTGAGTGTCTGAGTTCAGTTAGATCAACCAAGATAATTTGAGCTAAATCACCTACCCAACTAGCCCAACCTAGCTCTGATACCACTGTTGTGGCGGAAAGGGTATAAACACAACAAACCAGTGGAAACGAACCTCAGGAAAAACTCCTTTCCTAGTACCAACAAAATAGGACAACCAACCAAGCCAACCAAACAAACAAATAATCAAAGAATTGATAAAGTAAAGTAGAAACACAGATTTACATGAAAAAATCCAAATCAAGAAAAACCACATGACTGTAACAACAGTCAAATCTCCTATCACAATAATGGAAAAACAGTCTTCACCAACCGGTAGATACACAGAATTTCACCTAAAGGTGGATTACAACAATACTCTTTCAAACAAACACTAATAGCAAAAGTAGGATTGGAAGGATCTCACCAGAAGAGAGCTAAACCGCAAACTAAACCGGAGGAATTGGAGATCTTGTTGAGAGGAATAGACATATAAACTTGCACTAATAAGTGACTATGTTTCGTCACCCGATAAAAGCCTTAAAGTGAAACACTTTCTTCTCGCAACACCAAAACTCCGGAACCCTAGTTTTCTCCCCCTTCTTCTCTCGCACAAAAAAAACAAGTGCGGCTGCTACTTTTTGCTTGTGCAAAACTCACGGCCAAAAAGCACCAAGGACCATGGGATTATATAGCCCACGGCCTAACCAAAAACTAGTCCAAATTGGACTTGTTTTTTTTTTTTCTACTTTTGTCAAAAAAACCAAATCCAAGTTGGATTTTGGTTTCATTATGCTGGGCCCAATTGAGGGGAATAATAACAGACCCAACAATCTCCTCTTCACATCAATTGGGGGGTAAAACCAAACACGCTTCCTGTATACAACATAGGAGCTTCTATCTACTCACAATCTTCGTCAACATATCGGCCCCGTTGTCATCCGTATGGATCTTTTCAAGAAACAACGCCTTAGACTCTAGCACATCCCGGATCCAATGATATCTCACATCAATATGTTTAGACCGCGAATGAAATGTGGAATTCTTAGCTAAGTGAATAGCGCTTTGGCTATCACAGTAAACCACATACCTCTCTTACTTTATGCCAAGCTCTTGCTGAAATTTCTGCAACCAAAGTGCTTCCTATTAACATTCAATAGCTGCGATAAACTCTGTCTCTGTAGTAGACAAAGCAACACATTTTTGCAACCCACTCTGCCATGAAATTGCTCCCCCTCCATAAGTCATCAAGTAACCAGAAGTAGACTTCTGACCATCTAGGTCTCCCACCATGTCAACATCTGGATATCCATCTAACATGGTCTTCCCATTGCCAAAGCAAAAACTCAATATGGAAGTACCCTACCTGAGAATCCACTTCACAGCATTCCAATGCTCCTTACCAGGAATGGAGAGAAACCGACTAACAACACCAACTGCATGAGCTATATCTGGCCTTGTGCAAACCATTGTATACATCAGGCTGCCAACTGCCGAAGCATAAGGAACCTTTTTCATTTCTTCCTTATCTTTCTCACTTTTAGGACACTGCATTTTGCTTAGCTTAAAATACCCCGCAAGTGGAGTCGAGACTTCCTTAGCACCGCTCATGTTAAACCTATCAAGAACTTTCTCAATATACTTCTCTTGAGATACCCAAAGCTTCACATTCTGTCTGTCACGAGAAATCTTCATCCCAAGGATCTGTCTAGCTGGACCCAAATCCTTCATCACAAATGACTTATTCAACTCCTTTTTCAACCTGGCAATCTTTGCATTATCATGACCAACAATCAACATGTCATTGACATAAAGCAAAAGAATTATAAAATCACCATCAGAAAATTTTTTCACAAACACACAATGATCGGCTGTAGTCCTTTGGTACCCCTGCCCTATCATGAAGGCATCAAACTTCTTGTACCACTGCCTCGTAGCTTGCTTCAACCCATACAAGCTTTTGTTGAGACGATATACAAGCTTCTCTTTTCCCTTCTCCTAGAACCCATCTGGTTGCTCCATGTAAATTTCTTCTTCCAGAACACCACGCAAGAAGGCTGTTTTCACATCAAGCTGCTCAATTTCAAGATTCAAGCTAGCCGCTATCCCAAGCACAACTCGGATCGAAGACATCTTTACAACAAGAGAGAATATCTCATCAAAGTCTACGCCCTTTCTCTGATTGAATCCCTTCACAATTAATCTAGCTTTGTACCTTGGTTGTGAGCTATTCTCACTTGTTTTCAGTCTAAACAACCATTTATTCTTGAGTGCTCTCTTGCTCTTAGGCAGCTTCACCAGGTCATACGTGTTATTCTCATGCAAGGATTTGACCTTATCTTGCATGACTGCTAACTACTGATCTTTCTGCTCATGACTAAGAACCTCTCCGTACGACTCTGGTTCTCCCCCATCAGTAAGTAACAAATACTCATGAGCACTGTACCTGGTGGAAGGTCTCTTGTCTCTGGTTGACCTCCTAGGCTGAACAGGAGGTGATGGCACCAGTGGTGTCTCTGTCTCAGAAGTAGGATTATCATCAAACTCACCATCCTACTCTGTCTCAGCTCCTTCTTCAAGAGAATCATCTGATTGTGAAGGAGCTGGATCTAGATCAACAGGAATCTCTGGTGAAGATTCTGGCATCTCGCCCTTTCCCATATCATCAATGGTCTGGTCTTCAAAGAAAATCACATTTCTGCTTCTGAAAACTTTCTTTTCTACAGGATCCCAAAGTCTGTACCCAAAATCATCATTGCCATACTCTAAGAATATACACTGCTTGGATTTGCCATCAAGCTTCGACCTTTTGTCTTTGGGAATATGAACAAAGGCACGACAATTGAAAACTCGCAAATTTCCAAATGAGACATCTTTTCCTGTCCAAACTCGCTGTGGTAGATGACCATACAACGGAACTGAGGGAGATAGATTGATCAAATCAACTGCTGTCTGCATGGTTTTATCCCAAAAAGATTTAGGCAGCTTTGCATTCGAGAGCATACACCTAACCTTTTCGGTAATAGTGTTGTTCATTCTTTCTGCGACGTCATTCTGCTGCGGAGTCTTCGGAACACTCTTCTGAAATTTAATGCCATGGTCTCGGCAATATTTCTCAAACGGATCCCTGTACTCGCCACTATTATCTGCTCGAACACACTTCAATTTCTTGTCAGTCTCTCTTTCAACTCTAAGGTGAAAGTCTTTTAACACATCTAATACCTGATCTTTGGATTTCAAAGAAAAACACCAAACTTTTCGAGCATAGTCATCAATGAAAGTAACAAAGTACAATGCACCACCCAAAGACCTATCTTTCATGTAACCTACATCTGTATGAATTAACTCTAGAGGACTGAACTTTCTAGATAGAGGAGAATTTTGAAAGGAAACTCTATGTTATTTACCATAGATACAGTCAACACAAGGTTCTAGAGCAGTACCTTTCACCTCAAGGAGGAATTGCTTCTTACCAAGAATCTGCAGCAACTTGACACTCATATGTCCAAGCCTTTGTGCCAGAGATCAATGGAAGAATTGTGAGTTGCATTCACCTCTCCATTCTTCAACTTTGAATTCAACACATACAAAGAGTTCAACTTCTTTCCTCTAGCAATAACAAGATTTCCTTTGGTAATAATAAGTTTACCAACGAAAATAAGGTTCAGACGTATATCCGGAACATGTCTGCATTCTTCAGGCGTCACATGGTAAGAGGCACCTGAATCACCAAACCAATCACTGTCGTGACTCTCAACATTAATTGTATCATCATTACAATACACAAATATATCACTGGTAGTTACTACTGCAGTAGTGTCATCATCACTTGATTCATCTTTCTTACCTTTACCTTTTCTCGCTACTAATTCCCTCTTGAGAACCCTGCACTCTTTCTTAAAGTGCACATTCCCTTGACAATAGTAGCACATAACATCTTTCTTGGATTTAGACCGTCCCCTGGACTTGTCATTCCGATCTCGTGGCCCTCTACTTTTACTTCTCCCTCTTCTGTCTGACTTTTCTGTCACCAGAGCCTATGACTCAGACTCAATACTCTGCTCTTTTCTTCTGACTTCTTCATTTATCAAAGCCTCTTTGACTTGATCCAAGGTCAAGACACCATCCTAGGTTGAATTACTGATTGACACTATCAAAGTGTCCCAACTGTTTGGAAGAAAACTAAACAATAGCAAAGCCTACACCTCATCATCCAACTTTAAATCTACATTCACTGCCTGGTTTAACAAACCCTGAAACAAACTCAAGTGCTCATTCATTCTAGCACCATCTTTGTACCTCAACCTGGTAATCTGTTTCAGCGCAGATGACTTATTGATGCCGGACTTCTTCCAGTACATATTCTGGATTTTCTCTCAAAGTTCATCAGCTTTTGTTTCTCCCGAAAAGTGATGAAATACACTTTATCAATCCACTGTTGAATATTACCAACAGTTTTCCTGTGCATATTAGCCCACTTTTATCAGTCATATCACTTGGCTTACCTCCATCCCTAGAACAGGAACAAATAAATCTTTGCAATACAACAAGTCTTCCATTCTAGGTTTCCAAATATGATAATTGGATAAAGTCAATTTAATCATCATACCAGCACCCGATGACTCTTCCATTTTATTGGTGTAACACCTCAACTACCGAACCATAGTTCTGATGCCACTGGGGGTTTATCCAGAGGAGAAAACTCGACATCGAGCCTAATAAGTAAGATAAGACTCATCTGAACTCAAAAGCTCAAGCTAATGGGCTCTGAGTCCACTTTACTTATTAACTGATTCACATGTCATCATGCCTCCGATGTGTAATTCACAATCCTTGCCACATATGACCCTCAACAAAATGTACTAAAATTTTTTGAACCTTCATTTTACACAAAAAGAAGAGAAAAATCTAAGATGAAAATTTAATCAAACACACAACCACCTTAGCTTGTCTGTAATTATTATAGATGTTACTTCCTATTTTGAGACGAAATAAAGGAGAGTTCAGAACATGATGCATAGGGGTTGTTTAGCTTTATATGTGTAGTCAATGATCCTACATCTCAAAAGTGGTTGAAAATGCTAACACATACGGGCTATATATGCATCGGTGCATTCGTATTCTGGTGGGCTACATTTGCAAAGCATATGGTTCTCAATGTTCTTCATATCACACACACACACATTCACTTTTTAGTAACATATAATTTCGACACTTGTTTCGAATGAATGAAGCAGAGCGAAACTATTGGATCATGTCGGCTTCAATCAATTTTGATTTGTTTTATTGTGCTTGCTACAAGACATTGGATGACCGTGTGAGTACCTTCAAAGAATTGACATTAGCATTTGGCTGCATCCTAATCCAATTTTGGCAGAGGAATAGCGTATTACATTACATAGCTAGCTCTAAATAATTAATATGAGGTCGAACCAAGATTAATCTAAACGATAAATGTGTACCAAGAACAATAATTTCTGATCTGCACACGAACATACTCATAATCCTTGACAAGTATCCAGATAAAAAGTTGATGTCTTTGCTTATGATAAAAACAAAGCCAAAACCCAAAAAGAAGTACTCTCTCCGTCTCATAATTATTGTTCGGTTTAGATTTTCATTTCTAGTTCAAATTGTATTAAAAGTGAAAACTCAAATTGAACAATAATTTTGGGACAGAAGGATAAGTTATTTCCTCTAACCACCATTATGGTAATTGTAAGAATAATTTCTTCCTCCGTCTTAAAATTATTGTTCAATCTATATTCTTTTTACTTTTTGTACAATGTAGAGTATATCAAGTTAGAGAGGACAAGAATTGCGGACCACATGACATGACCGAGGAATCTCAGTTTGAAGGTGAACAACTCTTATAGTCTCAAGTCTCAAAAGGGTTTATTATACCCGCCCAAACAAAAATTAAAAGTTAATCAAGGATTGCGGCCTTTCAATTAGTTGTTTTCCAAAATATATTGACAGGTAAGTGTTAATTACTTCAATGTCTCAAAATGATTGTCGTACTCGTACATTATGTAGAAAAATGTAACAAATATTCTCGGATTTTATTTATTTATTTACTTTTGTAGTGGATTTTGTGGAATTCCCGGACGACCATGAACAACTCAAATCTTGAGTTTTAGAATGTGATCTTGTTACTTCGGCCCAGCGAAGAGTAGTTTTTAGAGCCCAAAATGATGTCTAGTTGTCAAGCTTGCCTGATTTAGAAAGTAGAAACGATAGACCAGAGCAAGCTTTTCTAGAAAAATTAAAAAAAATTCGGTTGCGTTGGGTTAAGTTTTTTTTTTTTTTTTACTGAAAAAAAATTAATTAGAGGAATAAATTATTCGTTAGAATTGAGATTTATCTAGATTTGTTGAGATTAGAATTAGTTTGAGTTGTCTATAAATTAGACTTGTCACAAAATAAAATGCAACCCTCTTCTGATAAAAAACAAGTAGAAGTCAATAGTTTATTCGGTTTGTCCAACCCCTTCGGGCTTCAGAGGAGGTGTTGAGAATTGGTGATAAGAAGAGTAGTACGTATGAATATATATTGGTTTCAAGAGTTTACCATTTCCAACGTGGGATAGGTTATATTCTCAACGAGCTACAAGCTCATACTACATTTTAGACAAGATGTGACAGATATTTTTATGAATTTATCAAAGACTGCTTTAAAGAGATTTGTTAAGATTGTCAAAATATGTAACCTTCAGTCGATTTCTAACCCTTAGAGCAAGCCTTTTAAAGCTCAGAAAACTGATATTGATGCAAGAACACCATATCTGGAGGATGATTTCATTCACTTGACCAACATGGGGAAGATGGAAAATTTTTTTGATTAGATCAATAGCTCTTGTTTGGAGGATGCCCTCTTTTGATTTTTGTCTTCAAACTGTTACCATATCATCAAAAGCAAAACGTCAGAAGTTAGACAAAGGAACCAATACAACTAGTATAAGTTCACAAAGGAACCAATAAAGCTTGGTGTTAGAGTGAGTTGTATTATTGCTGAGTTATTTAATCTTTAGTAACTTGGTAAGATTATTAGTTAGGGTAACTTTGAAACATTATATATTGTTTTGTTCGTAAACTTAAAAGCCAGATAATAGAAAACATTTTCTTCACCCAAAATAGGGTTCTCTTCTTCATCTTGTCATTTGGTAACTAAATTCATGAGAATGAACTTTAGTTAAGGATTCAAAAACTCAATGAGAGATTTCGAGTTTGATTTTTACCAATGTAAATAAAAATAAATCCAATGTAAATAAATGAATAAAAACATACATCATAAGTCATTCTTAATAAAGTTAGAATCCGCGTACCAAATTAATCTTCCCTCATACTTATTTTTCAATGTCTCCTAAAAATAATCCACTTTATTATGAGTACACGATAAGAGAACCGTGAAGGTCCTTAACATTGAACCCTGAACACAGACAGGAAATCCCATTGTGATCTGCAGGTCATTGAACCAGAAATTCATCTCCTCCAGCATCAATCAGTTTCGGTCACTTCCTCTTTTTCGTAGAATCGGAATTACATTTGATTACCATGCGGAATCACTCCCAATAACTCAAAAGCCGCAGAACGAGCCTTTAAAGCTTCTTGTTCCTTTTCTCTAAGTCGATCCGAAACATAAGGCAAAGCCATTAATGGATCCCTCTTCATAATCTTGGTCACTTCCATTCTGTTCACCGGGAACGTTTTCTTAATTCCCAATTCTCTGATCCCCACAAATTTCCGTTCAACATATTTACCCATCTTCGAAATCTTCTTCTTCCGTAACGCCTTTTCCACAATCGCCATCGAAGTCCTCAAATTGTTCAACGTCACTTCAATCTCTTCCAGAAAATCATCAATCGCAAACTTACAGTGTCTTTCGATTTCTCGTCGGGATTTATCGTCGCAATCGTCGAAATAGCCGACGAATTTATGCAACAAATCCGGGTGCCGGAAGAACAGTTGCACGATTTTCCGACAAAACAGTATGATGTGTAACGTTTGATTCCTGTACTCAACCAACGCGTTTAAGAACTCTGTATAAGCTCTGGGTTTGTCCTGAAATCTTTCCTTGACTTCGTTCAAGAACTTGTGCCCTAATTCTTTCTGGTGATCTTCGAACTCGTGATTCCTAATCCTCAATGAAACTCGGGTTACCACTGGTTGTCGAGAATTGGGGCAGAAAACCTTGAACCCACGAAGTAAATTCTCGTGGGATTGGAACAGAGTTCCCAATTTGAGCACTAAAGCTTCTGCGGATATCCTCTGTTTTTCGAAATCTAACAGGGCACAAGCAAATTGATTGAACTTGTTGTTGGCTTCTTGATTGTTAGGATGATAATTAGTTGCTTGCTTGATTTCAGCTATGAACTCTAAAGCGTCTTCTTCAGTTGGGAATTTCTTCGTGGATTCGACGGCAGCCATGATTGATCGAAGACTTGAAGTGATCAACTCTGTGTGTGCGCGCGGGCGATGTGTGTGTGTGTGTGTGTTTCTTTTTTCTAAGTTCTAACCCTAGCAGATTGATGTATCGTTTAGGTTGAATTCTCAAGGTTATAAACAGAAGAAAATGAATGATTAGAAGCAGGATGAAATCCGAGTTTATCATGGATCCAATACCGATAGGGATTCACATAGGACCGCCTTTCTCTTTGACGGATAACTGAAAATTTTTTTATAATTAAGGCATTTTTATTTTTTTGGGGGGTTAATCGAACATACAAATTTTAGTTTATGTTTGGGCAATCATATTACATCAAATTAAAACGTTATGTGATCATATGACAGTGATCAAAAAAAAAATAAAAAAATCAACTCCCATGCTTGTAATAAAAGAATGTAATCTGCTGCAAATTTTTGTTTCCGTAAAAATATGTATGACGTTCATCATCCAATCTCTCTATATAAGAGATTTATGATTTCCTTGAAATTTGAATTGATTCTCCGTTTCTCAGATCACGAAAAGGAGTTCGCTCAGCTCTCTATATACTACAAGTAAAATCTTAAACAGAACAATAAAAACTGCTCCCTTCTCTCCCTTCTCTCTCTCCTTCCTATCTTCTTCTCCTTCCTTATCAATTTAACAGGTCAAATTCTTTTCATTAATTTACAAATCTGATATCAATCATTCTCTCTTTCCCCTCATCTTCCTTTTGTCACCTAATTTTCTCCGCATCTTCCGTCCTACGAGAGGATGGGGAGATAATTTGTCTCTTTTTTTAGATTTTTTAATTTGAATAAATTTAGTCATCGGTAGATCTTTATCTACTGGGTGTTAGTAGTTTGTCAATAGATCTAATTCTATTGATCGTAATTTAGTTCATTTGTGTTTGTTGTAATCTTTAGTTTGTGGTTTTATCCATGATTGTACTATTATGGTTCATAGTCATGGTTTATGTTCAAGAATTTGCAGTCAAACTAGATCTATATTTTAGATCTGTTTTTTGGGTATTCATCTGATGACAAGTGAAATATTCGAGATTGGAGATTTTCTTTGGTATGTGATGCTTCCAACAGATATTTGCGGGTGTTCTTGAAAAGTTTGTGTTTTAGTCGTCCGTGGTAAAGATGATCGATTGATTCTTAGTTATAGAATTCTAGTCGATTATTATAAAATGTTAAGAATTGTAATTCTCTGTCAATCGTGGTTAGATGTTTTTCAATACAGTTAATGAAAGTTTCTTTTATGTCAAAAAAAAAAAAAATCTCAAACTGAACCATCATCGTGGAAAGATGAAATACCATAAAAAAATGATGTTTCAGTACTATGAAGGGCCTAAATCTGATTGCTACATCGAACATATCCAACAATTGGATTATGACTCTTGAGTTGGTGATCCCTTATCAGTTATCAGCATATCCAGAAGATACTTGAAGTTAAAGAAAATTACGTTCTATCCAGGCCAGGTGGATTTACCAACATTTGTGCCATTTGGACTGATACATAAGGAAAATGACAGAGAAGTGTTACACTATCTAATACTACTGTATTTGTTCGAAAATTAGATACTCCATAAGTGCCATTTTAAAACGGAACTTAGTAAATTTGTACTGATATGATACTTTTAATGATAGAAGATCATAGATCAAGTGAAACCAATATATAAATGATGAATATAACACGTAAAATAAAGTTCTCATATGTAATGTATTATGTAATAACCATTAAGGTTGACGGTGTTATTGCGATTTGATTCGATTTTTTTTTATCGTTTCTTCTTATTATTATTATTATTTCAAAAAAAAAAAAGGTTTATCATTTAATATTTCATTTCACTAGGATCATTAATTTTAAGACTAAACATTCCTCATATCAAATTTAAAGATGCCAACTTTGTCTTTCCAGATCATATATCAATTATTGTTTCATGGCATGGTAGTATCTTTTACTGTCTTTATTATTTTTCCATTAAATAATTACAAGCACCTTGATGTTGAATCAGATGTAAAACTAACCATTTGGAGTGTAGTGGGAACTTGGAATAGGTGTATCATGTTTATTTTATGGCGGAAAAGGACCCCAATTTGAAATTCGTTGCCTGCTTTAGGGTGGCCAACCCTTCAGAATAGAGGTAAAGCAATAGTATAATTTTCCTTCATTCTTTCCTTAAAGGTCTTATTATGCGTAAAACACTAAAACCTTAGAACTCGATTGTATTTATTATGGTGTGGACTTTTGTTTTTTTCCCCCCTTTTTTCTTTTTAAACAAATTTAGTTGGTAAGTGAGTCGCATGTCTACCACCTTCACGAGTTATGGTCAAAATTCCTCAAACCAAATTATGAATTACTGCATCAAAGTGAATCTGTAAACAATAAACTACAAAAGAATTTCATTGTCTTTTGTTAAAAATATATAAAAGAATCCATCTGGTCTCTTCCCCTTTTCTTGGAATCCAACGTACGATGCAGGCTATGAATTTCTCCCAAGAACTTCAGAGCAGAAGATCGAACCATCAAAACTTCTCTCTCTTTTTCTCTTAATTCATCCAAAACCATAGGCAAAACTCTAAATGGATCCCGTTTCAGAGCTTGAATCACATCCTGATAACTCCTTTCCGGGAACGTTTTCTTAATCCCCAAAACTTTAATCCCCTGAAATTCTCGTTCGACCAATCTACCCACCTTCGAAAGCTTCTTTCTTCTTGATGCCTTCTCAATCAAACCAATTGAAGTCCTCAAATTGCCTAAACTCGCTTCAATCTCCACCAGACGATCATCAATCGCAAACCCACAGTGTCGATCGACTTCTTGTCGGAATTTTTCATCCCGATCGTCGAAATAGCTCTGAAATTTGTGTAACAGATCCGCGTGCCCGAACAACAGTTCCACGATTTTCTGACAAAATTCGTCGATATCCAACGTTTGATTCCTGTAATTAATCAATGCGTCCAAGAAGTCTTTGTAATAATTTCTGGGTTTATCCTGAAATCTTTCCTTGACTTCGTTCAAGAACCTGTGGCATAGTTCTCTCTGGTAAGCTTCAGATTCAGAGCTTCTTCGGATCTTCAGGGTAATTCGGGTTACGGCCGGGTTTCGAGAATTGGGGCAGAAAAACTTCAACCCACGAAGTAAATCGTTATGGCCTTGGAATAAACTCTTCAATTTCAGGATTAAACATTCTGGGGTGATCCTCTGTTCTTCGAAAGCCAGAAGAGCTCCTGCGAATTGATCGAACTTGTTGTTTGTTTCTTGATTTGGATGATCATAAGTGGCTTGTTTGATTTCGGAAATGAAAGCTAAAGCGTCTTCTTCCGATGGCAATTTTTTCATGGATTGGACGGACACCATGATTGAATTGATTAAACAGAAAAGGGTGTGTGTGTGTTTTTGTTTTCCTGCCGCCGATGATGATAAATGGATCGTGTATTCGT
Source organism: Oldenlandia corymbosa var. corymbosa (assembly GCA_949775105.1). Lineage (NCBI taxonomy): Eukaryota > Viridiplantae > Streptophyta > Magnoliopsida > Gentianales > Rubiaceae > Oldenlandia > Oldenlandia corymbosa. Next base: position 14,115,504 of record OX459126.1, on the reverse strand, counting down.
GTAGCTTGGTTAATTTCTCAGGATATATAAATAGATTAAATTACTGGAAGAAATGGGAAATCCTAGTTCCTCTTGCCTTCTTGGTTTCCATATCCGATTGGGATTCACAATTACGAATTTTGCATGATGAACGAATAGGAAATTTTCTCTTGTTGTTTTTACTTCACTTCAGGCCCTCGAACTCATACAAAATCGTTGGTAACAACCAAAAGTATATGTTTGATGTTACTAAAAAATAATCTACCATACATTTTTAAATATATATATATAAAAATTAATATAAATCACAAAATTCGATATAGACTATTTTTTTTTTTAAAAAAAATAAAAGGTCGTAAAATTTTCACTTTCTTAAGTATTTTACCCCTTTTGAATGTATACTTTGCCACACAACAAAACTTTGGAGGGCCTGGAGTACATATGTAAAGTTCAACATACATGATCAGAGAACATCACCGGAGTAGATATATGCGACTGAATTTCGCATGGGAAGGTGGTTACCGGATATAGGAGAGTAGAAGTTGATAGCCAAATGATGAACTCAGTTGAGATTAATTAAGAAGGGAGAATGGACCTTTTCATCCCAAGATTTGAACCATACCATCCAAAACATTTTAAAGTTTAAGAACATGTCATTTTATCCCAAATTTTTCAAAATAAGTAATATTATGATATCTGTTAAATTTTTTAGTTAATTAACATTGATTTTCGATTTTCTATTCAGTTTCTTTTCCTCCAATATCTTTTTAGTCAAAAAAAATTCCATGTTAGCGTTTGGTAATTTGGTCAATGCCAAGTAAACAAGTTATATGCCTCTGCATCAAATTACAATACCAATTTTTACATTGATGCCTTTGCATTCTTTTTGAAATAAGAACTTACTTACCAATTAGGACACCCCAAAACCTCATGATTGTTGTCATTCAGATGGTGAATCTTGGAAATTTTTCGTTAAGCATGGGAAGAACGAAGATGTGAAGACCAAATTAGATTTAATTATTTTCTTATAAGTTAGGAATTAATGAAACCTGGTAAATGATTAAAAAAGAATTCGGATAGTGAAAAAGGAATAAAGTATCACCGTTAATTAATTAATTAAAAAATTTAACGAACATTTTAATATAGCATGATTAAAAAATTTAGGATGTAAATTCCATGGAATTAAACTTTGAAATGTGTTAGATAGTGTGTCCCAAACTTTGGGATGAAAAGCATATTTTTCCTAATTAAGAATTTTGCTATTCGATTTATTAGAGAATGTTTCAAGGGATCCATCCACGCGCTTACTTTTTATAAATCAGAAAAGACTTGACTTGGAAATTATTATTTCCTTCATGTTACACTCTTTTGGTCTCCACTTACCGTAGATGTCAAGTTCTATGAACATAAGATTAAATTACGATGAAACTCCCGATAAATCACCCAGTCTAGATCTTGCGAAATTCCTTAAGCTTATGAATTTGAAGTTCCTCTCTGAAACGAGTCAGATGAGACAATCGATTTTATATTTCTATTCTTTCAGAAACTTTCAGAAAAAATAGGAAGCTAATTAAGATCAGTTACTATTTTCACATGCACTTACATTGGTGAGATAGTTTGAGATGATTAAAACGAGATAATTTGAGATGATTAAAACGTCGAAAACCTATTAAAAATTATTTAAAAAACTACTTTCCAAAGATTAATTTCATAGTAGATCGATTTACGTCTCTTCTATTATAGAGCAATTTATCATACTAAAGAATTTTTTTTTTTTATTAAGTCACGGTTGAATCATGACCTTATTGGTATCAACTATCAAGTGTTCTAGAAATGCAGCTCTATAACTTCATTTTAAGTAAGGTTTTTGCAAAAAACAACAAACTCTGTTATGATATGGGAAGATACTATTGGGACGTGTGATGTGAGTACGTGACTGCGTATAATTCTAAAAGATTAAGGAGGAGTTAACGCGTATGTGAAGTGTTTTTGTTATTGTTTATGTGACATTAACTAAAACTCATCTTTCCAACTTCCAACAAACCTCTTCATCATGCGTACATTCGTTGACCTCATCAGCCTTACTAGTAAAATCATCCTAACCGCCCACCTTTTCTTTTTCTTTTTTTCCCTGTTTTTTTCTTTCCTTTTCCAGACTTTCCTTCTTTCCGAAGTGTATAAATTTTCAAAGTTTTACAGACACAAGAAATTGAGAAGCAACCAGATAGGGGAGAGATTCGAAAATGACAAATCCAAATCCTAAGCATACCGAACTCTTCTTAATCAATGTTTCACCAATAAATTGGCAAACCCATATAGTCAAACGAGTGATTGGAGTAGATTTATAGCTAAGAATTAAGATAGATCATTTAATACGGTATAAAACTAAGTCAATCTATCTAGCCGGCCTTCTTTAATCCTTCAGTATCATTATTATTCATCAACCTATTTCCAATTGCTAGCTAGTTGGTTCTTGTTTGAAGAAATGGCTTCTCTCTGCACCATTTCCTTCTTCACTGTTATCCTTGTTCTGCAGAGTTGCTCTGCTTCAAGCAGCAATTTTTCTTCAATTTTCTCTCCTTTTTTTGGTATTTTGCCGAAACCCTTTTCATTTCTAGCAGTTTTGGGGATTGTTTAAGCTTTAAAGATTCATTCTTTGGTAAGAAATTTGATTTCTTTGGGTCTTATTTGGTCTGTATTCTCTTGGCAGGTGATGTATGTAAAAGCTCAAATCCGTGTGGAAAAGGAACCTGCAAGTCATCAAATGAGACCACATTTGGTTATGAGTGCGTTTGTGATGCTGGGTGGAAGCAAACTCGCTCTGAAAAGGACAATGATCTCAAATTTCTTCCTTGTGTAGTTCCAAACTGTAAGTATTAGTCGTATGTTTTTTTAAGGAAAAAAAAAGAAAAAACCTAATGCTTGCTTTGATTGAGTTGTTATAGGCAGAACGTATATCTAATTAAGATGTTGCAGTTGCCATCTAAATGAGAAATTTGGATTTTACGAAGTTTTTTTCCTCCTGAAATTTTTAGGCTTGAGATGTTATAGTTGAAGTATTACAATGTTTAGTCAGAGGTTTGGTTGTGATGCACCAGATGTTCTATCTACCTGCTAAATGTTAAATTTAAAATTTTATTGTTAATGGTTCCAGATGGGAAGGCAATTTTCACTGGCTAATTAACGTCAATATCTATAATATTCACGCATTTAGAGCATTTGACTTGCAGTTGTTGAAAAATTTGTCCTGAAATTGACACGGAAGTTGCGATTCATCTGATTGCTTTGTCAAAACAGAAGGCTAACTTAGGAGGTGCAGAATTAGTTGTTTTTTCCTGACTTAATGTTGATTAGATTAGCAAAGGTCAGGCTAACTATGTTTGTTTGTGTTCTCTGACTGACATCACCATAACTACTGATAAAAAATCACAGATAATTCAGCTGCACTTCTAGTAAAAGATGCAAACATCATTGAAACAGACTTGACTCCCATCATAAAACCTAATCTAATACCTAATCATTGTGTCTCGAAAGGGTCTTCAAAGTGACAGGATGGAGAGCAGTTATATCCAAGATTGATGATCTAAGAATGATTAAAGATGGCATTTTAATGGTTGTGTCATTTGTGTTTCACTCGTCTGTATTTCGTGTTTGCTTTTAGTTGGTTATACATCATAGTGTGCTGAGTGTATACCATTTCTTATGTGAAAGTGACTGGATCCGTCAGGCTAAGCATCATCTTACTGATTAAATCATTTGATCATGAAATACTCTGGTTCTGTTAAACAAATGGATTTGACTTGGTATCGGAAAGGTTGTTTAAGGCATAGAATGTAATTTTGTTGACGAAGGCAGTTTTCTATAACTTTAGGTACCCTCAACTACTCCTGCGTTGAAGCACCATCCCCTGCTCCACACGTCAACCGGTCCGGCCAATCAGTCTTTGATCGTAAGTTTGAAGTTACATTCTTGCGTAATTAATCTTGCCACATCATTCAACCATCTTATGCTTCTTTCTTTTTTCTTCTATTTATTCTCTGTTTGTAGCCTGCTTCTGGACCGATTGTGGCGGTGGCACATGTAACAAGACCTCTCCGTTTGAACACACATGTCAATGCCAAGAGGGTTACTATAACATACTCAATGTTTCCGCTTTCCCATGTTATAGAGATTGTAAGTATATATGACAACCTTCTCAACATATATAGCCAAGAAATTGAATCTACTCTCAGATCTTGCATTAATTTCTCATACATTGACAATCTCGAATGAACCTCATTGAATTTGTGTAAATGTATTAAGGTGCACTTGGAGCGGATTGCACAAGTCTCGGAATCAACTTGAACAACAGATCAAGCTCCTCCAGCTCCTCATCGCCTCCTAATCTGTCAGAGAATAGTCAAAACCACGGTGAGTTTACAGTACTATCGAGTATTTTGATCGATATCTTTCCTGTTAACATTAATCTAAGTTTGACCCTCTTCAGAACTAATCTGGACTTTGTATGTGTGTGTGTGTGTGTGTGTGTGTTTTGGGGTATTAAACAGCTAGCACAATTTCAAGGTTTCCCATGGGCCATTTCAGCTGGTTGATTTTGAGTTTGCTATCTCTCGCTTTGGTTCCGTGGATATAGATACTAGAGAGTACTGAGGAGCTCTTGCATTATCAGATTTTGACACTCTGATAATATGGTGTGTTAATGTGTTTTTTGGGGTCTATTGCGATTGTGTTTATTGTATTTTTTGAGACGTTTACATGATTTTGATTGCCATGCTAAATAACCAGCCTCTCCAGTAGCTGATTGCCTGTATATAAATTAGTGTGTTCATTTTCTGTACTGGATTAAGTTTGAGAAGCTATTATTTTAGAGAGAGCTTATTACTATCTGTATCTTCATCTTCAAATATTTTTGCCTTCAAAAAAAATCTTCAAATATTTTATTCTGTTTAATAATACTACCTCCGTCCCAAGAGAATGGTTAATATTAGTTGGTAAAAATCAAGCAAAGTCACCTCCAAGATCAGGTTTGAATAGCTGGTGACGGTGCATTTGGAGTTTGGAGCTCTTTCTGAAGGCCTATTTTGTAATACCCCATCAGCCCAATTGGAAAATCAAGAGAGTCCCATTTGGACTTGTGCCTTGTCTTTTCAAATCTACCACTTCTCCACAAAAGAAATTAAACTCATGAATATCCATAACTCAATGATTACCTATTGTCTACTAGTAAATTGTACAGTATAATGTGTGTATACTCATTTTGTAACAGAGAAAAATATAAATATTACGCTATAAACTGAAATGAGTAGTTTTTATTGTTTCCTAGTAATAATAAAGGATTACTACTAATATGTTCAAATTGAGAATAGAACAAGTCTATTTCCATGTAACACGATCGTCTTGAATACAAACTGAAATTGTCAACCAAACTGGACCAATAAAACTTTCCATTGCCACCACAGAGCTTTTCAAAACGAACGGGGGCTTCTTAAATGCCCAGTGTTATACAAAGATTGATGGGAAAAAAAAAGGCAACATTTAAGAATCGATTTAACGTTTTGGTCACACCCTCAAATTAAATTTTGGATAGAAATTCTGGTGAGCCTTTTCGCCGTCACAATTTCCAGTGGTACTGATTATTTATTACAAAAAGTCTAATCACTATTCCGTCCTTAGGTCACAAACGTCTTCCAATCCATGGAGAACTCACAAGCATCTAATCTTTATCCATGTCAATGAGAAATTATTCAGTGCAACTATTATATCCCGTACAATCAGACATAATTATAAGAGTAAAGTAATAATTTTAGGGGGAGATATAATTTCTAAGAGAATTATACCACCTAAATAGGGGGTGTTAATACTTGCTGCACTAAAAATTACTCTTTCCATTCCAAAATAAGTGCTACACTTTGCACATAATTTAAGAAACTCTTAAATAGGGTAATAAAATTACTTCAATATTCTCAACCAACCCCACTAAAAAAATGTCCACCAATAGTATTAATTCTTTCGAGGGTAATTTTGGAAACTTTGGACAAAAAGTGCATTGAAACGTGAGAACGACACTTATTTTAAAATTTCTCTATTTTCCTAAAACGACACTTATTTTGGAACGGAGAGAGTAGGATACAACCGTTGTACTCAATAATTTTTCCACATCAATAACCACCAATTACAACATCAACACCCTCTCCTCCAGAGGCATTAACTATGTAGTTGAGCACTTTTTAAAGTATTGGCTCTGTAACAAAATAATTGAACGAATGGGATTTTTTTTTTTTTTTTGAAATAATAAGAGAAAAGTTTAATGCAAGCTTTAACCGCTAACGGTGAACTCTCCTGCTATTGAAACCTTTCAGGTCATTGACATAGTCATTTTAATACAAGATAGAGGTCTACAATACATTTTTCTATAACGCTTTCTTTTTTTAAAAAAAAAAAAACTAAAATGTAATGTACGACTTGGTTCATGATCATAAAGAGAAGGAACGAATCCTCATTATGACTAGTCTAATATATGTATAGTCATTATACAAAGAGAAAAATAAAAAGAAAATCAAAATCCAAGAAATAAGAAGCCATCAATCAAATCTCTCATAATCATCATCATCAGTTCCTATATACTACTATCTCATAGCTAATACTCTGCTTGATAAGATTAGTATGAAAGACTTATATAGCCTAAAACAAAAGAAAGAAAAGCTACCCTTACTACTCGGCAGCAATTTCAATGAGAAAAGTAAAATCCCATCCCCTAGAACCTGCCGGCTGCTGGCACCACCACCAGTAGTAGTACTAGTACGGCGGCACCCCCTCTCTAATCGGCGGCGTACGGACAAGGTTTAATTGAGAAATAGACAGTTCGTGTTTGACAACCTAAACCTATTTATATATATGTAGCCTCACAGCTTATTAGAAAGCCACTATATCCAAGAAAAATTTTTATTTATTTTTTGGATGAATCTCTTTTTGATCATTTTTTTTGATATTCGTGTATGAATTATTGGTACTTTTGATGGTTTCCTTTTGCTTTTTCATAAGATCCGCATTCTTGATTTTGTGTTTCCATGACTCCAACGCAACACTACTACCTTATTGGTGCTACGAAAATACAATACCTGTTCCGTCTTAAAATAGATATATTCTCGATTTCAATTTGACATATTATAACTTAAGATTTTTGTGCTTGACATTGTTTAAAATTTAATTACAAATTCTTATGGAGTCAATGTGACAAAATTGGCTGCCTGATTTAGACGTTTCAGGATAAAATAAAGTTATGTTTGAGACCATTTTCCCTGAAATTAGCTTTCAAAAATTTGTTAGGAATGATATTTGACCGATTAATACAGTTTCTTGTTGTAGTACTACTACATTATTAGTCAACGATTTTGTTGACGAACTCAAAATTTCGATGGCAATCCTATAAATTTCATTTCTGAATGTTGAGACTAGATTTTGAGCCCTCAGTGAAATAAAACCGGTCTAGTTAACCAAAACATTGTTTAACCGACCTGCTAAGGAGCTTTCAGAGCCATAAGTGGTAGTTTTTGGGGCATTGGTAAATAAATGCAAGTGTAAGCTGGTACATTCATGAAAAGAAGTACATGGTCCTCGGAAATTGCAATTTCTGTGCAAGAGTCACTGTTACCGAATTTACTCAACTGAAAGTGAATGATGCTCACAGTAATTAAACCATCTAAATCAATCAACAATACTCATATTGGCCACTGGTTTTTTGGATGCCTTTTCAACAACAACAGTGCTTTTAGGTGTTTTTTTAATTAAAAGTTATAAAAAAGTGTATTAAAAATGTAAAAAGTTATGCTGGACGAGGAGTTATTAATTAAGACAATAACTTGACAAATGAACAAAAACTCAAGTCTTAGGAGAGTGTACAATACTAAACGGCATATAATTATTACATTTACCAATCACAAATTATAAGTAAATTATCGATATAATTGGTTTTTTTTTTCTCTCTGTTTAGGAAAAGAAAAATATTAACTGTCAGATATATGATATATGCCGTGGGAAAAAAGGTCATGCTTATTAAATTAAGGAAAATGATACATTTAGTGAAATAATATAGTGAGAAAATATAGTAACTGATGTGTACTCCTTATTTTGTTGTCATTTTACCACCGAAATTTTTTCTTTCCCTCCAAAATTACCTTTTTACCTTTAATTACTATAGACACATCAGTCACCATGTATTTTCACAATTTTTTTCTCACTATCTGTATCATTGCTCTTAAATTAATTAATACAATAACTTTTAGATAAAAAAAAAAAAGTAGCAATAGTGATTTACTTAGTGGATGGTTGGCGGCAGCAGTTGGGTTTGAAAATGTGTAGAGATAGGTAAACCATACGAATTATACCTTTCTTTCAATTCGAGTAATCTAATCTAGTGTCACGTTTGCAATTGGCTTCTTATTTCCAGATTCCCAATTATGATGATGGAATATATTGAGGCAAAAGAATGTGACAAATTGGTATTAATCAAAGATTCCAATGAAAATGTGTTGGAAAATCAAGTTATAATCGCTACCATATTCGCATGTGGAGTTTGAGTTGATCCCAATTTCCCAATAATAGTATAGAACTATATGATCACGTTAAAGTACCCCAAATTTTAATTTTAATCTTTTTCTAATAAAAGTGTGAACCAAAATCAGTGGAGTACATTATCCAATTGACCTGGGAAGTTTGGTGGAGGGTTTTTGTCTCCATTAATTCCGTTCCCCCCCTGCCCTACTATCAGGAATGTCCATATTCCTTGATTTACTTTACTTTAATGGTTGGATTTGGGACGGAAAAAAATAATTTCTATTTTTCTTTTACATTATTTTCCTTTTTCTTGTTTTATTATTATTATTTTTTTGTGTTGAATCAGTAAAGAACTTAATTGTTGTTTTCTGTCCTTAAATTCTACCACATATTTGTACAGAATCCGTATTGAAGGGTTCATTAGGAGGGGTAAAAAACCAATATAACTCCTATTGAGAGTGGAAACAATGAAGTATCGTACAACACTTCTGAAAATGAGGTACGAATATATATATATATATATATATATATTTTGTAATCAATTGACCATCGATTTTCAGTAATTTTTTTTTTAATTACAAATGTATATTATATTTATTCTGTTAGTAAAAGATTACAATTTTTATTCTATAGGTAGCGTTATAAAACGTGTAACACAAAAGTGTTATGAGAAAATTTTCCTCACATAATCACCGAGCTTCATCAACCTAGGAGATATGCGATTAGGACCACCAAGAAAGTTAAACAAGAATCTCACCTTAATGATGAATTTGAGATCCCAATTCTTCCTTTTAAGGTTCTAATGCACTTACCCCAACTTCCCATTACGCTTTTCTGTTTGGTGTATTCATCTTTTAAAATGTTATAGGTGAATTTAATTTAAAAATTGGGAAAAAGAAAAAAAGTGTTTCCTCAAATTTGACCAAGAATTTGTATGTGGAGTTTGTTTAAGTCACAAGAGCTTTTCGTTTTGATTGTTGCTGATTGATTTCAATCATGTAGGCCATCATCAATGCAACTTTAGCAACGAAATGGCAAAGAAAAAAAAGGTGGAATTATTCGTATTTGTTGATTTGTTCATCAATATTAATTCTCACCATGTGACGGATGTTCTTTTTGTGTGTTTATAGCGTTTTTGTTTTTGTTTTTTTAATTTTTTTATTACTATAATTCTTCTTTTCTCCTAGGACAATGAGTTATTGGAGTTCCTTTTTTTGTGTGTGTTCCAATGATTTGATTTAGTAATCATACTTCATTCATCTCATAATAATAAAATTATTTTTAATTTGATAATGTAATTTTTTTATTGGGACGAATGGAATACTAATCCAATGAATTAGATTTGTTGCAAATTTTCAGAGATTCCAGATGTACTTTAATTTTAATGCATTGATTTAATGGAGTGAAATATAGAAAAAAAAACAAATAAAGCCAACCAGTAACAGTAAACTAATATAAATCGTTGTAAAAAGAACATTGGCAAGCAAGCAGATACTTCCGGGATTCAATCCCGCCCGCTCCCTGTGTGCATTTCGGCCTCATTCTTTTGACCTTTTTGGATAAATTTCATTTCGTTGTCTTTGCATATTGTAATGGAGTTTTGAAATATAGCTCACACATCTATATTTGAGTATCATAATATTAATCTGAATAGTAATATATGCAGGAAAAGAATTATAAAAAAAATAGCAAGAAATAATTATATATTATTCATCTAAACTATACTTAAACCTTAAATTACAAGTTTAAAAAAATTAAATGTTGTGATCATTTTCTGTCACTACTCCTTTTTTTTTTCCTGTATATATCATTATTCTAGCAATCTTAAGTTTTTTTTTTTTATTGATAAGACTTTATAACACAGTAAAATCTTACACTAATGCAATTTTTACAAACCCATCAGGAATAGTAAATCATTTTGGGTGACAACATCAAGACAATTAAAGAAGTGAAATCCGGCCTTATTATTAGAGGAAAAAGGTAAGTTTATTGCTAGATAAATTGACACCATTTACATAACAATGGTCATGTTGTTCAATTTAATATTATGGAGCAGATGGAGAATTAAGAATTATTTTTCAGGAATGTTGTTCGATCAAATCAATAAACAAATAAATGTAGTATTGATTATTAACTGTTTCGAAAGCTCTTTCTCCGTTTTCCCCCTTTCAATTGTGGTTTCATTTACTAGAAATTACATAAGAAAATTGACTAACTGTAAAACAGTAAAGGGCGTGATCGATCAAAAGCAAAAAGCTGCAATTTAAACACGTACAAGAAATAAAAGGCATTGTTTTTTTTAGTGAAGAAGAACTATCATATTCATCGAGCAGCTTTTTTATGTTTTAAACTGATAGAGAAGATGAAGAAACCATAAGGACCCTCAAACAGCATAATATGACGCATCCAAATCCACAACATTTCCACTGCCTCCCACGCGCAATTTTTCCCCCATTGTCATCCTCTTCTTCTCCTTCTTTGTTTCCATTATTGAAACCCTTTTAATTTTCTGTTTCCATTCTGTCTGAATCTCATTACCATTTCTTAGTCTTTGTTTTTCCAATGAACTTAATCTTGATTTTGGTTCTTTAATTACAATATAACATTTTAAAAACAATTTACTATCTTTGTCACAATGAATTTTTTAACGATTCGCTATTCAATTGTAACAGGACGATTTTCGGTTGTCATTCTCTGGTCTTTATATTGTACTAACTAATTTGTTTCTTTTTCAAATAGATCGTCCAATGGGTCATATTCTTGGTAGTATCAAACAAATAAAAAATGGACAGCAAAACACATCAGAAAACAAATGACCCAAATGATGATGGTGAACACAAGTATGAGGAATTTGTAAGATAAACTGATAAAGTGTCTGATTCAATTTGATTTAAAAATTTGTCTACAAACTCAATACTTATGATTGTCGGGCATAGAAGCTGCCTAAGCCAGTGGGCATGGTCTGGAAACTCTGAACAAAGGGCTTCGAGGGTCACTCTCCTATCTAATGAGACAATGGGAGCATGAACCCAACACATATACATTTGTCAAATTTGGATTTTTTTTTGGGACACTAGAAAACGAATGATGAAAGGTTATTTTTCATACAAATGCAGCCATTTAGACCAACATGGCAGCTGTTTGGACTGTACGGATGGGACCATTCTATTATATATATATATATATATATATATATATATATATATATATATATATATATATATATAGCCCTATGGGAGCTTTGACAAATTTTATAGAATTATTTATTAGATGAATTGGCTAAGCTTGGGGAAATTAAGTCTACTTTGGATTTGGTCCAATCCTTCTTCTCTTCCATGCACCTCTCTTTCTCTTCCAATTCGGGTTTACTTTGATTCTGAGGAAAAAAACCGTTGTTTGCGACCATCCATATTAATCAAGATCATAAAGTACAATATACATTCTTTTCATTTCAAAACAATGAATTTTATTTTGTTAAATTAAACAAAGAACGAAATTAAAAAAAAACTTATTAATCTAGTATAAAATTGAAATGAAGGTACAAACAGAAAGCCAATATGACTCCATAATCCATAAAGAGAATTCAGCATTATGTAGCTAGATTCACGCTTTCTGTTTTAAGATTTGATTCAATCACCATACAATGGGGGATTTTATTTTCTCCCACAAATGTAACAGTAAATGGATGGGTAAGTGAAATGATGTATAAGAACATGTTATAAAAACAGATTTCTTTTTTTAAAAAAAATCCCATCAAAATACAATAATCAATAGGAATTACTGCACCATCAACTATATATGGAATTTGTTGTTACCGATCATAGTACCCAACCACCCTTTTACATTCTTCTTTAGAAGTCTGAGCTTCGGCTCCGAGTTTTCGAGCTTTGTCCAGACAAGCTTGTAGGTCATTTTTCATGATCTCATCCTGACTTAACTCCGCCTCTACCATTCCAAACACCACGATCATGGCGATCAATAACACGGTAATGGCTTTGTTGCTCTCCATCAATCGTTTTTCTTTTCTTTTTTTTTCGTGGAATTATTCTTGGGTTTTTGAGTTGTATGTTTTTCACGTTGAACGCGAAAAAAAAAAAGGAGCCCTTAGAACAATGGTGATACGATGAGCTGAATTATAACGAGGAGGAGGAGATTGAATGGTGAATTATTGAAGATTTGTGTTTGTGAGAATTTTTTGCGATGAGATTTGACTTGCGGAAGAATTAGTGGTGAGGAGATGAATGGGTAAAAAAGTGAAACTAATGGGTTGTATTGTAAGGTAAATATGTTGTTATTCATGAAAGAATATAGCTGCCACCTTTCAAGGTAAGGCCATGGTTAATTTTAGTCGCGTAAAAATTTTGGATTTTTTTTTTTTTTTGGGGTTGGAAAAAAGTTATTATACTTAATTTATTGCTTCTTCTTTCTTTTGGGAGCTCACATTCATAACTTAAAAAGTTGAAAAAAAAATGATAGATTAGTTCATCATTTGATAATGCAACTTCAAAGCGAAAAAGAGTTTCTAGAAAACAAGGAAAAGGAAATAAAAGATTACATTTTTATGACAGACTTTTTTGTTAGATTTTAAACTCCTGATATCTGAGACCAGCGTTAAAACTATAATAAGTATTTCTGCTAGCTTGAGCCGAGTAATTTATTTTCATGGCGTGATGTAAAAGTATCAAAATTAGTTCATGAATTGGTTTTGTGTTTTACAATGTGGAGGATATATAAAAAAAACAAAACACATTGCCAAATTATGCATTCGTTTCAATGCAAATATAAAGGATAAAACTGTGAATGATAAAATTTACTCATTTTTCGAAGAGTTTCGGACGTATTAAAAAAAGGAAGAAGGAAGAAACTGTACATGAAAAAATTTACTCTCCATTTACATCAAAAAGGATAATACAAAAAAAAGATGAAAAAAGAAAATTAATTTATATTATTACTTGACTTGATTATCATCATCATGCATACCAGGAGTGCTCATACACATAGATTCTGCATCTTCAAAATGTCCACACCCAAGGTTCATCAACGTAGTTATACATTCCTCCAATGTATCTGCATTTACAACCCTAATAAAATTACCGCTACATATTTGAAGCACAAAGATCATGAAAATGGCCATAGTTTTGATCTTGTTGAGATCCATTTTTCTCTGGATTTTCGTATATTAACTTATGGATAATTTTTTTCCGGCTTCGTAAGAACATATGTTATTATTATCATTTTAATTAATGTTGAGTATTTGTTTTTTCTTGGTTAAGTTTGGTAAAAGATGTTCTTGGTTACGAGAAGAGTGAGGAGAGTGTGTGAGGTGGTTGTGGATTAGGAGCATTTATTCTTTTGTTCATCCACCGCTGCAGAGAGGGACCAGACAAAAAACACTATACTATCAAATAATCATCAATATAGGAGTAATTATTATGAATGGAAGAGTTAGTTAAGAAATCAATTTTTAAAAAGAAAATGAAATTATTCTACGATATTTTATAATGATTGAATTGATAAAAGTACATTAAGCTATGCCACTGAACGCTTTTTTTTTTTCAATTTAAAAAAATTACAACAAAAACCAAAGTGGTTGAGGTGGAGTGGGAGTGACTCCTCCACCCTTAATCATAGGTCGAGGGTTCGAATCTCGCCATGGGTATGGAGCAACCTTAAATACTTTGGCCAACTGTCACACACATTGAGGTGCCTACAACTCAGCAAGAGGGATTAGTCACTGTTACCGACGGTAAACACCATATGGAAAAAAAAAATAAAACTATAACAACAAACTGACTTGGTATGTGGTATTATAATGGCAATGACTATAATATCTGCCTAGAAATTCACTTCAAAAAAAAAAAAAAAAAAAAAAAAAAGGAGGTTCTAAGATGAGCTCTTACTACTCCATGCATCACAATTTCATGTAGCTAGCATGATATCTACCGTCAATACACCTTAATTAGTTTCTTTACTGATATTGATGCTTTTCGAAATAAAGTTTCTTTCTTAAAGAAACTTGAATGCCATTTTAAAATAAAGTTCTTTTGCATGATAGTATTTCTTTTTTTCATGTACAATTTACTACAATTATATGTTAAGTCGACCATTTTAGGTCGGTTTATATAATCATTCACATTTGTAGTGTGATGATGACAATTAGGGTTGGAATTATAGTAGCTAGTGTGCGTGAAAGAAATGAAAGGATTAAGTTGTTGTTGGAATATAAATGAAAAAATATAAAAGAATTAAATTTTGATTAAAAACACAATAATACTTTTTTTTTTTTCTTTTGCAACGCTAGTGAAGCCTTTTTTCTTTTTTTTTTTCCTTTCATCTTTTGCACTTCTGGCCCTAAATTGACTTCTATGCTCTTCTTTAGCTGAATACGTAATTAATTTGAACATAACCAAACTTAGCGATTCATCAATCTTTTTGCATGCAAAAAAAAGCTCAAGGTGTACACTATTTATACACGTGCACAATATCCATACATATATAGCTGGACATGGTTGCTGAGTTAATATGTTATTTTAGTTAATTTATGTATAGATCATTAATTGTTGCAAACGCGGAAATATGTAGCAAATGAATGAGAGCCAGAAGTGCATAATAAACAAAATACAAGAATTGGATGGAATGTTACTGTTAAAACATTAATGAAGAAGGCCATTTGCATTGGCCACAACTTGATAAGGTCCAAATTCGTATCCCAAACATTCTGAATTTCTAATTATAAAGTGAAAAATATGATTTTTTTTTTCCCTTTCTTTTTCTATATATATCTTTCTCCGTCACTTTCTCATTTATTTTGGGGTTGGTTTGTTGTGTTACATCTTTCTCAGGTTACTCTACAGCCATGACAATAATATAGACTCTAAAGGTCTTTGTAATTAACTCGTACATTCATTATTTAGGAATTGGCCCCTTGATTTAATGTCATTTTAGGTAGATGGGTTACACTTCATCGGCTCTGCTTGAAAGTTGAAAATGTGGGGTTCCATGCTCATGATCAATCGGTTGCTTGATTTAATTTGTTTGCAAAATTAATCAATCTTTTACTAAGTACTCTGGGTATTGTACTCCTTGTGTCCTAAAATTAATATCCAGTTCGATATTTCACTTTTAGTACAATTTGAACTAAAAATAAAAATTTAATTTGGACAAAAATTTCGAGACGGAGAGAATATTATTCTATATATGATAAAATCAGGGACAGACGAACTTAATCATACAGCAAGATAGAAATAATGGAGATTGCATGAGTGACTGATAAGTAAAATAATATCTTATATATTCACCTCAAAAAAATAATATCCCCTCTGATCCTTATTATAAGATATTTTAATTTTGTCCTATGTTTCACCTATGATGCTGTTTAAATTGCAAAAAAAAAAACTCTAGAATATATTTTCACATTTGTTGTGATATCCTAATTATTAGAAAATATTTTTAAAGTTTTTATTTCAATTAACAAAAGACATCTTACGTGAAATTTAGGGCAAATTAAATTGTCTTATAATAAGGAAGGACCAGAGGGAGTACTTAAACTTTATAAAAGCTACAAAAATGTAACTAATGGATCGTCTCCTTAAGGACCTTAACCCTAGCAGAGTAGTTTTGTCTCTTTTTTTTGGATCGTCTCCTTAAGGACCTTAACCCTAATAGTTTTGTCTCTTTCAATGCAAAAGAAAGATCTTCACTCAAACTTTTAGTTTATTCGTGCATGTCTATAAGTGGTTATTGAACAATGATCAATAATTGAAGAAATAAAGATCCTTAAGTTTGAAGTTAATCCAAATTTCAGATACTGTTGATGTAATAAAATTATTAAGTTTATTTGTCTTTTGCGCCAAGATTGCGATATCGTAACACTCAAGAAGTAACGGCCTGAAAATTCATATCATAGACCAATCCTGCAAAGGTTGACTTTCAACGGTAAATCTGGTTGCTAATAAATACTTCCCAGAAGAAATACAACGCTCAAATTTTTCCAGAAGCAACTATTGAAAAGTAGTATAAAATGGTGGAAAGAATTATGGAAGATTTACATAAAATTCACCAATATTTTACTTATTGAAAAGTATACTAAATTTCATTAAAAAAGTAGTATATCATTAGTGACCAACTTTTTTTAAACATGTCAGTTACGTTCCTCTGTTCCAAAATAATAATCTTATTTGATAATTTTATTTCAAGAAATAGATTCTTATCTTGGAAGAGATAGAAAATATCATGCATGGTAAATTCATGGAATGCCATGAGGGAATCAAGGTTGCGTAATCTAATTAATACTTACTCTTTTCTAAAATGATTGTTCAGTTTAGATTTTTATTTTTAATAAATTTATACTAAGAATGAAATTTTAAAATATTTTAAAATATATAATTATCTTGCAGCGGAGCGAATATAACTTTTAGTAATTTTTACGTCTTAGTCTGCCTTATTTTCATGTAATAATAATACTACTAATACTAATAGTAAAGATGCTGCTGGTGCTGCTACTTTGAGAGGAGGTGAGATACAGTATTTATCCTCCTGACTAGAAAGACATAAAAAAAGGTTTATAGGGCAATTTGACATTCACATAAAAATATCAAACAAGATGAATTGATTAAAAACTTGGGTTTAATCAGTTCTAGTTACCATTTCTTGAATGTTTAGAAATTGTCGTTGTTAAACGTAAACTCACACAGTTATAGTTTGTTTTCTTAATTTATTCCTCCCTTTACTTTCCCAATGTCTCTCAAAGACCACAAAACTCATTAAAAAATTGTATTTTTTTTATTTAATTATGTATAAATCGAATACATTCCCTGTCTCACACTACACAGTAGTAACTCCCTGACAATTTTTGTCAATTTCTCTCTCACATACTCACACACTTCCGACACCTCCAAAAACGCACACACTGACAGTGTCCTACCTTCTTCTTTCCAGTTTCCCCTTCCCCTATAAAGCATCAATTTTTATTGATCTTTTCACCTCTAAACTCCATTCCCTTCCCACCTCTTTCCGGAAAAAGAATCACAAATTCTACACAAACACATAGTACCCCTTCAAACACGTACCAGAAATGGAGAGAGTTCAGCCGTTTTACAGGCCGCCGGAGACTCCGAGGGAGCCGATGGAGTTTCTTTCCCGTTCATGGAGCATTTCGGCTCTTGAAGTTTCTAAAGCTCTTGCCCCTTCTCAGGTTTTAGGTAAAACTCTAAATGGCGGAATAAATGGTGGTTTACCTCCTCTGAGTCATAATGTCGGTGTTCTTGGCGGCGGCGGTGATGGGGTTATACCGGAGGATATTTCCGGCGAGTTGGAGGAATCTGCTACCGTTTCCGGGAACCCTTTTTCGTTTGCTTCCTCGGAGACTTCTCAGCTTGTCATGGAACGCATCATGTCACAGTCTGTAAGTGTTTTGTGTGTGTTTTTCACAGAGGGAGAAAACAGATAAAAAAGATCATCTTTTATGCATTTGAGTGCCCAAAATAAAAATTAAAAATTGAACCCGGATAGCAAACATTCCGGAATTTTGTCTTGTTTGTTTGAATTTGTTTGACAAAAATTTTGGAACTCTTTGTGTTTTGGGGTTGAGTTGTTTATCTGCAATTTTTTTGTTTATATTGAAGCGTTGTTGTACTATTTGTGTTTTGTTCTGCTTCTGGTTTTGTTTGTTTGTTTGTTCCTTTGTTTTCATTTGTCTGGTTCATGGGAAAAACAAAAAAGACTTTCTTGGATTGGGAAAGTGGAATTTTAAATCAGTTTTAAAGTAATTTTAAAACAGTTAATCTTGCATTAATGTTTATCTCGGGAAAGCAATCATGAATTCAACTGAGAGATTAAATTACAGTAAAACAGAGCACTCTCTATTCTTCTTTCTTCCACACTTCTAATATAATCAATTACCCCTCCAAAATCTCCAGAAGTAATCATTTCAATCGTGCACTAATCTATTCGTGTTTGATTTTTCAAAAAAAGAAAAGTAAACCCAAGATTTATCCTTAGATTTTATATATATTATTCAGCAATGATTTTGATTCCTTGCGCAATCTGAAAGTCTTCAATGATTCCGGTCTTCACCTTTTTCAGCAGCGTGTCTGATTTTTTTTTGTTATAACATAACTCATTTTTACAGTTCAATTTTTTTATTTAAAGGATCAAGTTCTAATTTTTACAGCAGGAAGTATCACCACGCACTTCTGGAAGGCTTTCTCACAGTAGTGGACCTCTCAATGGTGGCTCTCTTTCTGACAGCCCTCCTGTCTCTCCTTCTGAAATGGACGATAAGGTCTAATCTTTCTCTCTTTCATACTAAATCCTGTATGGGCTTTCATATCTTCGATTTTTAGTGTTTATAGTGTTAAGCACGAGCTCTGTAACTGCTGAATATGTTCTGAGAAGCACACAATTTCTTTACCTTTCTCTTTAACCAAAATATGCTCGTGTCAAAAGGGCTCCTCATTATTGATACTTTTACTACCTTTTGACACATACAGCACGAATCACTAGATTACTGGTCGTATCGAACTCAGATTTAGCTCAATAGCCCGTTTAAATATGAACTTTTATCAAGATTACGCTTTTCAACTCTGGCATTGAGTATGGTGGATGAGGTTGTGAATGATTTTAATGAGGCAAAATGATAGTTCTAATGATAAGATGTAGAATGGGTCGTTGCAGTGATATATTATGTGCAGAAAATTAGTTACATATTTTTTCCAGTACATACAAGGTTATATCAGAAGTGGGGCCCTGAAATACAATTGTCCTTTTCTTCTTGACTGGGCTTGTGAGGCTGGAAAAGGAAATTCTTTGATTGTAATGGTCCACGAGGCTTGAACAATAGTGTTTGTTATGATCCTTAGCTACTAGATTCACCAAGAAAAACTGGGTCTTTGATGATTGCCTTTGACAGTAATTGACACATTTATGTGGTTCACGGGGAAGTTGGTGGTGTATTCCTTGCAAATGGGCACATTGGCAGATTTTCAGTTTTGACAATTTTAATAGCTATATCAGTCTAGTTGTTGCTTGTGCACGTTGTGTTTTTATATTCCCTGTTGCGAAGTAACTAATAAATGTTTCTATAAATTAAATGTGCAGTTCTATCGCCTGAACAACTCAGCAAATACACAGTACAGGGGAGGTTGCCCTACTGGCAACAACGGAGTGGCCGTCGGTGGGGGCGGGAAGACAGTGGGAAGGTGGTTGAAGGATAGGAAGGAAAAGAAGAAAGAGGAGACAAGGGCTCATAATGCACAGCTGCATGCTGCTGTTTCGGTTGCTGGTGTGGCATCTGCTATTGCAGCAATTGCCGCTGCCACAGCTGCTTCATCAGCGCAAGGAAAGGATGAAAATATGGCTAAAACAGATATGGCTGTGGCCTCGGCTGCTACGCTTGTGGCTGCACAGTGTGTGGAGGCAGCAGAGGCTATGGGCGCTGAGCGTGATCACCTAGCGTCAGTTGTTAGTTCTGCTGTGAATGTGCGTTCTGCTGGTGATATCATGACCTTAACAGCTGCTGCAGCGACTGGTATATCAAACTCTAAATTTTCGTATTGATCATATGATCTATTAAATGTTTCAATCATGAACCAATAATTAGAGGACATTTTGTTGATGATTCTTTGCTTATTGCATTTGCATTTTCTTATGAGATTTCATTTGAGTCACTTTATCTCTTACTGAACTTCTGAATTGTTATCTTTTAGCTTTGCGTGGAGCTGCGACACTAAAGGCTAGAACACTGAAGGAAGTCTGGAATATTGCATCGGTGATCCCAATAGAGAAAGGAATGGGAGTGGGGAATGGCGGTAATGGTGGGAGTAATGGTAGTTCAAATGGTAGCTTCAGTGGAGAGTTGGTCCCTGAAGAGAACTTTCTTGGGATATGCAGCAGGGAGTTGCTTGCCAGAGGTTGTGAGCTCCTAAAGCGCACTCGCAAAGGTAAAGACATGATATCAGTCTGTTCTTCAAAGTGTATCATACTTCTGAACTAGTCCAAAATGAATGCATCCACAGGAAAGATTGAATTTTGTTTGTGCATTATGTAGGTTACTTTCCCTAATGTTTGTACTTGTTGTTTAATAATCTCTTTCATATTCTAAATGCAGGAGACCTCCATTGGAAGATTGTTTCTGTCTACATCAATAGAATGGGTCAGGTACGTCACTACTTTGTATGATTGGATGATTGATGTGGATCAAGTTCAGCATTTATCAAAGTTTTCGAATATTGTGATGATTCCTTTGTGTTTCAAGTGCCAAATAATGGCTCCTGGTCAAGTATTCCTTTAAAAAAGTTGGATCATATCTAGGAAAGAACAAAGCCAATGCCCAAGAATCTGATCTGTTCGTTTCATTTGGATCTGCAACTCACAATACTTCCCCATTGCAGGTGATTCTAAAGATGAAGAGCAGACATGTTGCTGGGACCATAACGAAAAAGAAAAAGAGTAAGTTGAGTCTTGAGAATGATTTTGTCTCTCTCTAATGATAACAACGGAATTGGAGGTGGTGGGGGTGCTTCCTTTCTTCTATTTGGGGATTTGAGAAAGTAGACTGCATATTTTGAGTGGTGAAAGTTTGAAAAAAGTTGTCATCCATCTTTAACTTTTGATCTCTTTTGAATTCTGTAGATGTTGTGCTGGAGGTAATTAAAGATGTTCCGGCTTGGCCAGGGCGCCACTTGCTCGAAGGCGGTGAGCACAGGAGATACTTTGCTTTAAAGACGATATTGCGAGGAGTCGTCGAATTCGAGTGCCGGAATCAGAGGGAATATGATATCTGGACTCAGGGTGTCTCAAGGTTACTAGCCATTGCAGCAGAGAAGAACAACAGACATGTATTGTAGAGTGGTTTTCTCCTCAGTATTTATGCAAAAAAAGAAAGCATCTTAGCTAATGAGAGTAGGCTTAGCAATATAGTAGTAGTAGTATTCGTAGATTAATCTTTGGAGTTAATGGTGGGGTTTGTTTGTTTGTTTGTTTAATCTTTTATTGTAAAAAAAAATAAAAAAAAAATCTAAAGTTAAAAGTGAAAACTGAGAAGGGGTCCTATCTCTGTCTTTGTATTTTGAGAATGGATCTTTGTGCTTTTTGTTTTTTTGTTTTTTTTTTTCCTGATTTCATGGAATTGTTTAAAGTAAAGTGAAATTGATAAGAAAGAAAGAAGGAAAGCCATGTGATGCAAGACAAGCCTTTGTTTTGTTTCAATGTTGTGGAAAAGGATATATTGGACTGGGAGAGAGCTAGTCAAAAAGACAAGGTGATACATACCTGATTCTCTATTTTGTGTTACATAATCCAATAAACAGAGTTATCATTTTCGGATGAAATACTAACAAATTAAGTAAATAACTCGTTTTCTTTATAGAAAAAATGTTCATCTTGTAAGTCTAACAGTAAACCAGGACAGTTTATGATACCATTTCAAATGTTCTAATGGAGTACAATAATTTGCATTTCAATAATACACCAAATGGTTTAGTATCATCACCGTATAAAAATGATTTTTTAAGTACGTATTAAGAGCCTACTACAATCAAATTAATACACCAAAATGATAAGACACATCAATAATGTTATCACGTATTATCACTCAGTTGATACTACAAAAAAAAAAAAAAAAACTAGTTTCTCTTTTTGAAGGTCAATATGCTAGAAGTTCGAAGAGCAAAAACATTGTTTTTCTACAAGACATTAGCCGAAGCTCCAAAAATGCTTAAATTGTCAGATAGAGTAACATCAAAGGTGGAAATTCGCGAACTGTAACCAGTGGCTGTGACATTTATACACCATAAAATTGAAAAATTATCAATTTATCTTATGAATCAATTTTGACTATAGAAGAGCTCTTAGTGTTTCATCAAAAGATAATTAATTTGTTGATAGCTCGTGATCCTAACTGCAACTGACAATTTACAACATCATATGTCGAATGAAACTAGCACAACCCTTCTTACATCAAACAAAGAATCATTCTCCATGACAGATTAATAATATATACAACAAGTACCAGTTGATGACACTATCAATTAAAAACGAACCCTAAGTTACATTACCATCTGATTTTAGTGAAGTAAGCCGTCACGGCCTTAAGCCGGCCGTTTAAGTAATTCTTCTCGACCTCCAACGACCACGGCGGACTCGCCGAAAGGGCCAACTCCGCCAGCTGATTAGGATCCACATTCTTAGGCAAGAACATCACGATCTTCGGCGCAATCTTCTTCGCCATGTCGAAAAGTGCTTGGCCGCCGCAAGGCTTTAACATGGTGTTGATATCAAACGTCTTGTGCTTCAAGTAATCCGGTCCTCCCCAAGGCGGGGACAAGAAAACCACGTCTCCGCGCAACTTAGGTCCCACGACCATGGCATCATCCAACATAAACATTACTTTGCTCCGATCGATCCCGTAGATCTTGGCATTATGTATCGCAAATTGGAGTTTTCGCGAATCGATATCAATGGCTATGACTCGCTGGCAATTCGTCTGCTGCGCAAATTGGATCACGTTACCTCCGACGCCGGTAAAGCAGTCCACGATCGTTCCACTGCCGCCTTTGGTCCCACAACAACGCCGCGCCTGGTGCTTTGCAATGGCTTCCGGGGTGACGGAAAACCATCCTTCCACGTCCATCTTGATGCCTTGATCGAACTTGGAGAACAAATTATAACGCTGGTTCCAATATCTACCGATAATGTTGGATAATTTGGTATTCAATGGGCAATCTACCACCAATCCATTAGGCTGTTTCGGGTGATCGTCCCAAAGATGAACTTCAGTTTGTGTGAAAAGGTCTCTGAGCGTTTCGATTGCGACCGTATTATTTTTCGGAGGTTTTTGAAAGCCTTCGGCGGTTTTGATTGGTTTGAGACAACCGGAGGAAGAGTTGCTGTTCCGTCGTTCTGGCTTCGGCCATACCGGCAAAGGACGGGTCGGACGGATAGGGTGTCTTCCTGAATCTACTACCGCCATTGCAGAGATGATTGAAAAAAGGAAACAAACAAAAAGCAATCATACTATACTATGTTTATATATAGAGGGAGTTGCATGGAAAATTTACAAATCGGAATTGGATTTGATTTTCTATTTTACGGCGGCTTAATTTTTCGTATAGGTTTTCTTTTTCTATTTCTTTTTCTTTTAAAAATTTTATTTGTTGAACTAGTTATTACGATTACTATTTTTTTTAGTGGTGAAAACATGTTACATAAGACCACAAATAAATTATTAAAATCTTTTTCTCAAAACAAATATTTTAGTAAAAACTAATTTTTAATATATTTAGTTAGAGTTTTTCTTTTTTAATCAAAATTATGTAGTATTGGCTTGATATGGTTTAGGTAGAAAAATTTTTAGTTATAGCGTGATTTTTATATTTCATTTCTGCTTTGATAGTTGTTCTAAAAACAAAATGTAGATTTATCCTTATCCTTATCTTTATACTTAATATAAAGTCACAGTAGGCAAGAAATTAAATGCCCAAGAAATATTCAAAGACCACCTTCAAAGCGATCCGGTCCGTCGGATGGGGTTGATATGACATCAACGACTTATTAAGGACAAAATCTAAATTTCATAAATACAGTTCCTCACTAAATTTTAAATTTAAAACCGGAAGCTTTTAATACAGTTCCTCACAATATTAAGTCACTTGTTAGGGGTAAAAACGAAATTTCACAAATTCAGTGTACTGTTTAGTTCATTTTTTCGAACATTTTTTCAGAATTTTTAATTAATATCTATCCTATCCCAGCATACCTTTTTACGTTCCCAATACACCTTTTTAAATTTCCAATATACCTATTTACATTTCCAATACAAAAAATACACTCAGCGACTTATTAGAGGTAAAAAAAGAAATTCATAAATACATCCCAATCCAAAAAAAAAAAAAAATCTGTAAGCTCTTGAGAAAAAAAATTCTAATCATCCAAAAAAACGACGTCGTTTTTTCTTCTCCGTGAGATTTTGTGGTGAAAAACCCCAACCGATAAAACGACATCGTTCTATACTTTTCACTAATCATCTCTCATTTGCCCTCATCATCCACCTTGTCTGCCTCACCCAGAAACATTTATATAAAAGAAAAAACCCAAAAGACTCCGCCTCCACTGCCACCAAAAAAACTCGACGTTCACCTCATCTTTCTCTCCCCTAAAAAAAACAAAAAAACTAAGACAATGCTTTCTCTGCCAACATTGGCACCCATCACCGTTCGTCGTCCTCCTTATTACCACAAAAACCACATTCGGCATCAAATCCATTACGTCGAGCCGCCAAAGGAGAACAACGGCATCAATTGTCGAACAACCATCTTCACTAAAATTGAACTTCCTCTGAACAAGAAGAAAACAATCGCCGAATTTTTCAAGTAATCGAACTTGGCAGCGTCGTCAGAATTAGGAAATTCTTGTCTATGAATATAGATTTGGAATACAAATCAAAATTTATGAATCTAGATTTGGAATATAAATAAAAATATTCACCGAATTTGTATACGGATTAGAAATCTATGAGTCGGGCTCTTCTCCTTCAAGCTGAAGTCTCTTACGCATAAATAAGCTAGATTAACAACACCGGATAAACTCGGACTACCGGTTGCAGCAAACTTCATCCAACACCTCTTCTTCCACTTCTTTTCCAGTCCATTAAGGTATCTTTCCGATTGATTCAACTATTATTGTTATTTTTAAAATGTTTTCTTAGTTCCTTTTCTACTTCATTTTCTCCACGATTATTGTAAGCTTCTTTTGATTAAAAAACTATCCTATTATTTGGGTTGTTCTGTTTTTGTGCAACATCATTTTTTTCCATATGTGCTATGAACTTTTTACAATTGTTAATCGTTATTGTAATTCCAAAAGATCCTCCTTTTATGTTTTTGGTTTAGATTCGATCGATTGCGCCCTTTTTAAGCAGATGGAGGGCTTCTCGGGGGGACAACCAGGTGGTGGTTTTTAAGCACATTCTGTGAATTTGGCAGATGGCATCTTTCTGCTCGCCATCCACGACAACAACCGCTGCCTCTTCATCAACATGCGTCGCCGCGTGGTGCTCTATAGGATCATATTCAAACACCACGTCGCCACCGCCAAATTCAGCCCCGACGGCAAGTTTATCGCTGTAGCTGTTGGTAAGCTCCTCCAAATTAGGCGCTCCCTTGGGTTTAGAAAGGAATTTTTCCCATTTGAGTTTATTAGGACATTTTCAGAAAATTGGAATTTAATTTTTCTGATATTCACAATTTAAAGAATCTGCAATATTTGGTCCGAGTAGGTAGGCATTACTTTCATCTGATATGTTGCCTTTCAATAAGGAAAATGTATTTCTTTACGTATTGTGGAGATTACGAAAGAGCTGATAGTTCATCATTCATCTTATGCAGGAGTTAAAAGAGAGGATTTTGAAGTTTGTGGTGCTGGATTCTTACATTGTGGGCACACATGAATCAGGGTAATTTGCACTCCTTATATTAACATTTGATAAAGATTTGTAGACCATAATCTTTTGAGTTTTACAAGTCAGTTTGCCCTAGAAATATTTTTTATTTTGGTTGAAAGCTGCATTGACATTGGTAGGTATATCTACATATGCGTGCATATCCATGAGATTTTTTGTCATCTTCTATCATCATATTTGATATTTTGGTCTTTTATGGTTTTAATGGTCAATTTAATTCGGTTAATTGATTTCGGTTTTATAAATTTAAAAGTTGATGGCTACTTTGGTCCCAATTGGTGTGGTTTACTCCTTCGGTTTTTAGTTTCTTGGATATCAATTTAGTTTAGTAGATTAATGCATACTTTTATAATCAACATGGGTCGTTAAGTTCTTTTCTTATTCTTTATGCACAATTTACTTAATTCGTCTGGGTTCTCCATCGTGACCTTATTCTGCGACTTTGGATTGATCTTACCTGCTAAATTTACTAAATTTATTGCTATCCTGCTAAGTGATTTAAGATTTCCTTTCTGTGTTGTATGGGTCGTTAGGACTTAGCAAATATATGTTTGCTTTGGGCAATATCGTTTCTTTGATCTAGAATTATTGTTTTTATAGTCAATTCATCTGGTCATACATATCCCATCTTTTGAACCAAGTGATCTGTTGCTTGGGGGAGCAAGGATTGGCATTCTGTACGAGACGTCGTTCGCAGGTAGATATAAATATTCATTATTCGTGTGGAATCTCGGACGTGTATGTTACTCCCCTAAATTGTTGTGAGGTGTATTGTTGGAATTGAAGAACGCGACATAGATGAAATGATTTTATCTGGTTTTTTCATTAATTGTTTCTGTTACTTTGCATCATAAATTCTAAATTTCTATTGAATGAACTGTTTGTTGATTCTGCATTATTGCAGGAGAACCTTGCGAGATGTTCCACTGCGACTTGAGAGCAAGTCATTTCTTGAGAAGATGACTTTCGTTGAGCATACTGTGACTTTTTTCTTGCCAATACGTAAAGCAGAAAATGAATACCTTTGTTCTAATGCTCTGGTAATATTTTTTGGATGGTTTTTGCTGATGATTTGATATATAATTACGTATTTGATTTTTGTTTGACGTGGGCTTTCTATGTTTGCACTCCAGAAATTCATAGATCATGTTGGAGAATTGTTGCAGGAGTTTGTTGATCGATGGGAACCTGTATGATTGCTTTTATTGAGAGCTTGTTGGTTTTTGTTTTGATATGAAGTGGTAGTAGAGTTAAATAAATTTGATTTATTCGGTATAAAAAATTTTAGGACACACAAATTTACGTCAAATGTTGATTGTTAAACCTTTGATATTTGGACTTCGTTGGGGAAAATACCCACTTTTCCCTTTATTGTGGAAAATAATTTTTGTTTTCCACCACTTTATTGATGTCCTTCTATAATGCAAGATGTCATTTTTAAACCCCTGGATGCATCCACTTGTCGCTACATATACATACCTGAATATGTTCACGTTTTTCTTTTTTTCGTATTACCAAATTAAGTCAACTGGTCTAATTTTTTTGCAGGTGCACCTTATTAAGGAACTGTACGGAAATCAAATAGAGCTTTATAATAGTCTTCCACACCACACTTGGTTGAATTCGTCATTAATGATTACAATTGGTAAGTTGATTTATGCACTTTTCTGAAATTCTTCACATGTGCAGGGTATAATAGAAACAACGAATTGTCTGTAGAATAGTTTTATAACATTTCAGATGTGGCTTCTTTTCTGCGTAAAGTGACTGTAAGTCTTATATATGCTGATCTTGTCTCTATACTTCCAACTGCTGTCAGTGTGCTCACATGGCCAAAGCAGAGTGATTCTCTCACAACGACAATGGTAATGAGCAAGAGTACTAATAAGTTCATTCTAGAACGGATGTCTTATGCAGAGGACGCATTAGAAATAATGAGTTTACCAGAAGGTAATTATTATTATTTTGTATTCATTAATTAATGTGCCATTTAATAAAAAGGAAAAGAAAAGATTATTTTTTCCTTCCCATGCTACAAGTTATTATGTTGGGATTCATTTAGAGCCCGTTTGGCATAATCTTGTTATGTGTTTTGGTTCAATTTTCAGTGCCGCTTTCAGATTTCAAAGACAAACTTTTTACATTTCAAATGAATTTGAAAATGGGTCAAAAGATTAACCATAAAGAAAAACCAAAATACAATGTACAACAAGATCATTGTCCAACAGGCCCCATTTTAGCTGAGCTGCTTGTCATCCAAAAATTTGCTAACAACTTACCAAAAAGGCATGATGATCTTCTGATGTCTTCTATATACTATGTGCATTGTTCTTTTTTTTTTTTTTTTTAAGGGAATGGAAGTCAACTGCAGCTCTTAATGCATTCACATTGTTTCTCATCTGAAAGCGTCATAGTATATCTGTTCTTTTTTTTGGCCCTAAACCCCCTTTCAAATCCTTAGGGCCGACAGTAAAGCTGCTTTCATTCTACTTATCATTTAAAATCATATTCCATATTTTAAAAATTAATCAGATTTAATTTATATTAAGAGCTAAGTTTTTTCTTGTGAATTTTATTTTAACTGTACACAAGAAAATCTCAAGCATAATTTGGACAGATTTGGCAATGAACATCCGCACCACTACTCATTTTTGCTGCTCTAGGTCAACTTTTAGGTATAGTCAAGCTGTGGAAGTCAGCATCTTTTTGGTATAGATGAACCTGATGTTTCTTGGGTCAATTACTTTGTGAAAGAAGTTCCATCTGGAAACGCTGGGCAACTATTTAGCTTAGAGCAGAAGCGTAATAGAGCGTTCAATGACATTATGCCATCTTGGATTGATCAACTGTACATAGAGCCGGACATATAGTAGCTTAATCAATAATAATTGGCAAAACAATGCCTTGGCTTCAATCCACTATGGAATTGTATTCATATTCTTTATTCTATAGTATTCTTTTCATAATTCATATATGTAGGTATATGGTGATCATTGGGTCCTAAGTTAGTTAATGAAAGATTTGGAGTAGGATAACTAATCTATTGTTTGATAGCTATGGATTAGACTAAGGAATAATGTTTTGAGATGTATTCAGTTTCTTCCATTCCCTGAAACTCAAGGGGAAGCTACTTTCCATGCATTCTTTAATAGTAAAATGAAATGACCTTTTAATCATTTCTCTATTTCTCAGTGTTTTACTTCTTAGACCTTTCTTCCATATGCATTGGATCCATTGCCGCGCTAAACTGATCAAAACGCAAAGAAAAAGTTCGTATCATTTCATAAACTTCTAGGATCTGAAAGAAAGAATCGGGAAACAAAAGTAGAATGTTGAAGTTCACACACTAATGATAATTTTTCCGTTTCAAAGTAAGAGTTCATTTGTGACAAGAGAATATGTTTATTTCAAATACGTGTTTGGTATTTTTGATGATGTAGTTTTTCATCTGTTAAATTACGAGGCAACCAACTAGCATGTAAATTTGTTGAATACTATTGTTTATCTAAAATAATGGTCAACTAACTAGCACGTAAATATGATAAATACTCGTGTGTAGCTAAAAAATTTATTTCAAACAATACAGAAGAAGCTATTTCAAAAGTTGGGATTAGATTACATTAAAGGGACTTGGTAAATAGAGAAATTTGTAACCAAGGACTAACAAAATTAAGTGATAAGTAGAAGGCGCTTTTACCGAACAATGCTAAAATTTCAACAAAATCATCAATCTCATAACTCTAAGATGATTCAATTACAGAAAGAGACACAATGTGCCAAAAATTACAAAATAAAAAATTGAATTGATACATTTTTTATCGAAATTAAGCTTTGAATGTGTTACCAAAATTTAACTATCGCATACGTTCTAAATTATGAAAGATGTATAAAAATTAAACAAAAACACTGGTCGCGCAACGCGCGACAACAAAAGCCTAGTTTCTAACTAAAAAGCGACGTAGCATTGTTTTAAATACCAAGCCTTCACAAATAATGTAACAGCCAGATTTGGCCACCATTAAATTTTCATTCAACACTTTTGGCCATTTTAATGGAAACTAAAAAGAGTGAACAGAATATTTGGGAAAAACAAGTTAAGCTAAGAAAAAAAAAACTCACTTTGGATTATCAAAGTATGACATAATTCCATATCTCATCTAAAATTTTAATAATTAATTTTGACCACCGTCAACTTTTTGTTCAACACTTTTAATCATTTTAATGAGCATCGAATTGAGTTAATGGAATGTAAGTGTAAACCTATAATATGGTATTATTTTTATAATTTTTTTCACTCATAGTGGACCTGTTTTACTCTTCTCCTTTTTTTCAAAGAACAAAAAAGCAAAAAATCATAAATAAATAAAAATCTAAAGTCTCTATCCAGTATACCCGGGGTCACCATACTCCCCTCTTATTTTTACACTACTAGTCCTTATTACACTTTTTACCACTTTTCTAATAATCTTCCTATAATTTACAGGTTTAGTCCCCGCCACTTTTTTCTCTCTCTTCTAAAAAAACATCTCTAATATTCAAACGATCATATCTCTCAATCCGTGAAGAATTAGACAACATGTTACACATGAATTTTATTGTATTCGTCGAGATCTATCCAACAAGATTCATGTCGAATATTTTTTTCGAGTTTAAAAATGACTAAATTTCGATGGCAGAATAAGATGGATATCTAGTTTAGAAAGATGGATAACCAGTTTAGTTTAGATTAAAATTCTTGTATTGTATATATCTCTTGATCTGTAAAGAGTTTGAATACGAATTATACATGAAATTTATAGTGCTCGACGAAATCTATCCGATAAGATCCATGTTGAATATTTTTTTTGAACTTTAAATGCATTTAAATTTTACGGGCAGAAATGAAGAAATGTATTTTTCGTTTTTCTTTGAAAAATGGTTATCCGTTGTGTTCCTACTGATTATCCAACCGGTTTGGACTGATTATCCATTGTGTTTTTACTTGTTATCCAATCATATTTTTGACATTCATTCTTCAAAAAAAAAAAAGAAATAAAAAATGTTTGGATAAGCATTGTAAATAATTTGGATAATCAATAAAAAATAATTGGATAATCAGTGCAACACGTTTCATAATCAGTACAAAAAAGTTTGACAATCATTTTCATAAAAGAGCAAGGAAAAAAAATATTGGATAACCACCACAAAGAAGTTGGATAATCAATATGAACACATTGGATATCCAGTTTAAGAAGATGGATAACCAACTTATTTTACATTCATATTGTTGTGTTCCTTATATCTTTTGATCCGTAAAGAATTATAACACGAATTATATATGAAATTTATAGTGCTCGACAAGATCAATCCGATAAGATCAATGTTGAATATTTCTTTTGAACTTTAAATGCAATTAAATCTTACGGGCAGAAATAAATAAACTGAAAAATGATTATCCGTTGTGTTCATACTGATTATCCAATCGGTTTGCACTAATTACCTATTTTGTTTTATCCAATCATATTTTTTACATTCACTTTTCAAAAATGAAAAAAAAAAGATGGATAACCAACTTAATTTAGATTGATATTCTTGTATTACATATATTTCTTGATTCGTAAAGAATTAGAACACGAATTATATATGAATTTGATAGTGCTCGACGAGATCTATCCAACCGGTTTGGACGGATTATCCATTTTATTTGTACTTGTTATCCAGTCATATTTTTTACATTCATTCATCTTCAAACAAAAAAAGAATAAAAAATAAAATATTTGGATAAGTATTACAAACAACTTGGATAATCATTGAAAATAATTGGATAAGTAGTACAAGCTGGTTGGATAACCAGTACAAAAAATTAAACAATCATTTTCATTAAAAGAGCAAGGGAAAAAAAAAGTCGGATAACCATCCATCACCGAGAAGTCAGATGGATAATCAGTATGAACACATTGGACAGATTTTTTCTCAAAAGAAGGCAAAAAAAGAAGAGAAATAAGTTTGATATGCATACAAACCCGTTGGATTACAACTACAAAACAAGTTGGATAAGCATATAAACCAAATGGATGGATATCCAGTACAAACGAGTTGGATATCCAATACAAACCAAATGGTTATCCAATACAAACAAGTGGGATATACATTACAAACAAGTTTGATAGGCATACAAACCAAATGGATGATATCCAGTACAAACAAGTTGGATAACCAGTTCAAACTGGTTGGATAATCAGCATGAACACAACGGATAACCAATTTAAAATAAGTTGGTTATCTATCTTGTAAAACTGGATATCCACCTTTATTCTGCCCATCAGAATTTAATCATTTTTAAGCCTGGAAAAAATATTCACTATGAATCTTGTTGGATAGATCTCGACGAGAACAATAAATTTCATGTGTAAGACGTTTTTTAATTCTTCACGAATTGAGAGATATGCTTGTTTAAAGATTAGAGATGTTTTTTGGAAGAGAGAGAAAAAATTGATAGGGATTAAACTTGCAAATAATAAGAAAATTATTAAAAAAAAGTAAAAACTATAATAAGGACTAGTAGTGCAAAAAATAGAAGGGGGAGTATGGTGTCCCCGGGTGCACCCAATAAATTGCCAAAATCAAATTGTCGACTTTAATTTGACCTCCGTATTGATTTTCATCTCCACGCCCACTTCCACCTCCACCTCCGTCAACCTAGTATGTACCCACCAATCTTTCAAACTCCACAGAAAACTTGTAGCAAAACATATAAGGCAAAGCTAGGCAAAGGCGTGAAAGTTGCAATAGAGATTTATGATATATGTGTGTTGAAACTTTGAGTTGGGGTTTTGCGAAACTGATGCCTGATTCATTCACGGATGATTGTAAATAATTTTATTTGTAAATTATGATTTATTGTTAATGTAAGCTCATAATTATCGTGTATGTTATTTTAGAATGATTGGGTTAAGGAAGGGGGATTACAGGTCTTCTAGAAGTCATGGACATTAAAGGTCTGCTAGAAGGGGGATTAAGGGTATGTGGTGTTTGGATTTTTTATTGTGTATTTTTAGGTATTTTTTTCCAGTTAGAAATGTAAAAAGATGTATTAGAAATATAAAAAGTTATAATGGGATAAGACATATATTAATAAAAATTCTGAAAAAACCTAGTAAAAAAGAACCAAATAAGCAACCGAGAAAGTTGGTCGGTCCTGTCATGCTTAAATTAAAGTAGGAAAGATGAGAAGAAATTATCTTAATCATGCTTAAATGAAACTTGGAGAGATTAGAAACAAATGATGTTAATAACGATGCTATTTTTCTTGTTGACATTTATTGTTATGCTATTGTTGTTTTCCAATGCCGAGAACAACAAGGCCAGATAGGTAAAAATAATAAGGTTTGCTGCTATTTCATTTATTGATGGTACAGATGGAATTGCAATGGTGTTGGGTTGAAGGATTATTTGGATTGCTGCTATTTGATTTGTTGTTGCTATTTGAAAATGACAAAATTTTCTCCATCTTTTGCCGCTCTCTACTTCAATGTAATCACTTCCAAGATTCCAAGATCAGTTTAAGCAAAAAAAGCAAACAAATCACTGATTGGGGATTAATCAGGTGTAGGAGAAAACAAAGAACTTCTTCGTCATGCTTTCGTCCATAGATGTTCAGCATTTCCAGCTCCAAAATTTCATCTCAAAAGAAGAACATTTCATCAAGAAGATGTGATGGTGGAAGAATGTGCTTCACTTCTTCTTCAACTGAAACGTCATCACCACTATATAAATCAAGAGTCTAAAATACCCGATCTTTGGTTTTTAAAGGAAAAAAAACGATTCAAAAGGATCAACCGTCAGTAACAAGAAACATATATATATATATATATATATATATATATTATAAGATAGCCAAATCAACAGCCTACAATTTTCATTCGATTAATTTAAGCCAACTCCCTTTCAAATGAATAAAAGTGTTAAATAAAAAGTTAACGGTGATCAAATTTAGTGGTTACTGGGGGCTTGTTTGATAATATAACTTAATGCTTAAAATTATTTGATGAAGCACTTTTTCATTTCAACATATTTTCATAACAAAAACTCATCCTCTTAATTAGTTAATTGGTGTTGAAACTGCAATATAAAATATAAGTAATAAAAGTTTGTTTATTACTTATTTTGTAACTGGTTAATGTATTCAGCATTTCTATTTCAGTATTAAGCATGTAAAATTCAGAATTAATTTTATCATAGTTTGATCTGAAATTATGCCAAACTTTAGTGATCAAAAGTGAATTTTTTCCTTAACATAAGATTTTTTTCCAAAAATTTCGCTAACTTAATTTAATTTCTGTAAAAATGACAAAAAATATTGAAGAAAAAAATGCAGCACAAAATTGGTTAATTAGTTACCATTTGTGGTGACTTCGTATGCAATTAGACCAAATTTTGTTGGTCAAAAATGGATATTGTCCTTTTTCTAGAAGTAAAATTCTTAAAACCACCAAGCCGGGAAATGTAGCTTGATGTTAGAGATTGGTGAAAATTCAACATGCAAATCTATGCAATGATATTTCGTTCATTAAACCTAATTATATATGGGCTAATTTCAAGCGGTGGAGTAAATAGTTTTAGTTTGCTCATTCACTGATATAGTAGGGTTGAATTATTTTTGGTGAAATGTCTACCTTCTATTTTGCAAGTAAATAGTTTTATTTTGTTCATTCGTTGATATTATTGGGTTGAATTATTTTTGGCAAAATATTTACCATATAATTTTGTGGGTAAACTAACATACCTTATAACTCGACTGTTATTTGATGTCGATTTAATAACTTAACAATGTAGAGCTCAAACTATATTTGCATTCCTAAATGTTGACAAATGCTTTAAATCAAATCCAAACTAGTTGTTTATACAATTTCATAACTAATGGTATGAAAAAAATAAAAACAACAGCTCTAGCATAAATTCAATTTAGGTACTTGTCCCAAAGGTTAACTTCGATTTGCTTGAAGAGATTGCCTAGGCTCTGAGAAACAAAAAAAAAAAGAAAAAAACATTACGAAACAAAAATGAAATTGTTCAATGATATAAGGAGTTGGTACTTCGTCGTCCTGGCCTCAGCCATGCCCACAAAGGGATCGGGTGTCAGTGTGAATCTACTGCTATTAATTGCTGTCGAAAGTGATAATCACTCGGTGAGAAAACAGAGGAGAAAAGGAACAAAAAAAAAATTATGTTCACAATCATACTACTATGTATAGAGACTATATTGGAAATTTCTAATCCAGATTGGAATGGTGCTAGATTTTCTAGTTTATGGCCGCTAGTTTTTTCGTGTAGTTTTTTTTTTTCCGTTCTTTTATTTTTATTTGTTGGGGTAAATTAGTTAATTTATTACAAGATTTTTTTTCCGATGAAAATTAAATACTAAGTAAATATTTAGATATAAAAATTTGAACTACATTGTGACTCATGTTTTATTAATTTGGAAAAACCAAGTCATGCTAAATAAAAAAGCTGACTTTTGATCATCAAAGTACGGTATAATTCCATACCTCATATAAAATTTTATTAACTTTGACCACCATCAACTTTTTATCCAACGGTTTTAACCATTTTAATGAGAATTGAATTGAGTTAATGGAATGTAAGTGTAAACCTCTAATATGGCATTCGTATATAGATGTCGTTAGAAAAAAAACCAAATATTTTAAAATAGATATTGTTTTCGTAAATCGAGGTATATTTTGTCAATTTTTTCACTATTACCCTTTATATTAGAAATTGTATGCCGTGTTTAATGTAGAATTGTATTAGAACTAAATGTTATTGGGACTACAATTATGTTAAAAGTATATGAATGTAATATAGTATTTTAACAAGATAATTATTGTCTCTTTAAAATTTGTAAAATCTCTCCAACTGATATCTATTTGTGAATGAAGTGAGTTTAATATTTTTTTAACTCACGGTGGAGACGTTTGACTCTTTATTTCAATAAACAGAAAAGCAAAAAAGATCATTTAAAAAAAAAAGAAAAAGAAATGGACGACTTTAACTTGTCCAACCTTAAAAGCGCCTCTTTTGACAGTTAATGCCTCCTACTAACAAGTGATAAATCACTGCCGTGGAGGTTCGAACAAGCGTCATATTTGATCGGCGTATCTATATCTCCCACAACAAATTTTGAGACTTCTCAGAAATTAGAACATATAATACACACATGTTCACATTAACATATTGTATTTACTCATGTAACATCATTTCTCATACATATGAGAAATATGATCCATGAAAGGATCCAATCTACATTAGAAATTGCTAATAGGTAAAAAGACCTTATGTATGACTGTTACAATACAACTTTTTAGATAAATTAACCTAAAAAAATCAAGCTTTCTGAAGTTCTACTCTAGTTTGTGGATAAAAATGTGTCCTTATCAGAAAGGTTTTTACTCATCTAGAATGCTTAAAAATGCTAGGAAGATGTTGATAATATCAGTATAAAGCGATGTTGCAGCTAGAAGGTACTCATCATAATCAAAACGCTTTATTACTTCATCTGTATCGTATATTATGAATGCTGAAAACACCAACGCAGCAGCACATCCAGCTATCAACGAGCCTAATCTTCCCGTTGGAAAAAGCATCTGCCCACATAACCGGCAAAAAAAAAAAATTATGATCCAATTTTAAGTGAGCTACTTTGTACAATTTGATAATAACATCTTCGATTTAAAATAAGGTTCAAAACTGAATTTAGTGTAATATACACGCATCTTCAGATTTAAACAACGCAGAGGAAGTACTCTCTTGGTCCTTAATATAATATATTTTGATTTGTCTTGGGTTTAACCTAGTACATATTTTTAATTTTTAATTGACGAAAAAATTTTAAACATATTTCGTAACATTCAAGTTAATACGATGAATGTGAAAATATATTTTTAAGATTTTTTCGTTAATTAAAAATACGTAATAAGTGAAATTTATGACAAATCAAAATGTTTTATTAAGGACATGAGAGAGTAATATATATGCATTACCCGAATGAAGCTGAAGGCAATGAGAATTAGCATGGCACATAATAGAAATGGCCCAAGAAAGCTAAAATCGTAGCCTCTTTTCGCAGCCCAAAATGTAAACAGTGTAAGCCCAACTGTTATAAGAACCGTTAAACCCGCCGCTTGCAAGACGATTTCACCTACAAAATCACATCGAAGTATTTATTATTAGCTGTGGTTTCTTTAAAGTAATCATGGTTTGCAAATGCATTTAAGGTGCTAAAGTTATTTTTCCGATTAGGAAAAAAATGAAGGCCAAAACTTCCTTACGTTTTTTTTTCTTATTTTATAGTCGTAGAACATGTGACAAAAAAAAATTCAAAGTTAAGATCATAACTCAAATACGATACTGTCATTTTTAACATAAAAGACTAATTCACACACAAAAAAAAAATAATTCCGAAGGATTTGAGGATTGGAATGTAATCATATGGCCTTAATCTTATTTAATAATTTGTAGTAAGAACCTTTCTCGAAATATTTGTCATGTTTGTTATAATACGTAAAAACAATTTTTTCACGAGGTCAAAAATAGTATTTAAAAATGAAACCGTGTACCTCTTTTGAAAGCGCAAGCCACACCAATCAGAATGGACATACACAAGGTAAAGAGAACTGCTAACACGTAATTCCATGGATGTTTCTTCATAAAGCATCCCATCGTCAAGCATACTGCCAATTTTGTGTCCCAAACATTCAAAATAAGACAATAAGTTATTGGTTGAAAAAACAAAAACAAAAAAAGAAAAGAAAACTAAGCATACAAAATCAAGGTACCAAATTAAATTGAGAAGAAGGAATTTATTGAAGAAGATAGATTAAAAAAAAAAAAAAAGGTAGAAGAATAATTTTACATATGATGGTGAATACGGCGGAAGCAATAAGAATGGCAATTCCAATACGAGTTGTGACCATGAAATATTTGATGGTGGTGTTGAAGAACATAACGCAGCCCACACCAAAGCTGATGAGCAATTGAATGCACAAAAGCAAATATACTTTCCTAATGAAAGCCCATCTCATTTGTGGGTTTTCCATCATTCCTGGGTACAATTGTCCACCTTCAACATCCTGTTTTCTCTTAAATGCCTCCATTTTTTTAAAAAAAAAAATTCTTTTCCTTCAAGGGATTTTGAGGAAAAAAAAAACCAAAAACAAAAATATTGATTCTTTGGTTAAGGGGTTTTTTTGTTATTAAGATATCTATATATATCAGCCCTTAACCAAATGAAGATGAGAATGAAGATTATGAATGGAAGATTTTTGAAAGCTGGAATTTTGAGGGGTTTTTTTTTTTTTTTTCTTCTTTCTAGGTGGGATGAAGGAAGGTAGCTGAAACAATTTTGAGTTGTTTTGATATTTTTTGGTAAAAATGAAATGTTCCGATTTGGAAGAAGAGAAGAAACTGGGAGACACCATGTCCGATGAACTAGGAAAATCGTCTGTCCATTCTTACCTCATTCATCGTTTATTTAAAATAAAATTAACGAAAAAGGTTGGTATACATACTTGGTTACTAATTACAATATAAAAAATAATATTTTTCTTTTATTATTTATTTATTATTTTTTGGTGATCAACATCTTTGATTCCCTCATCCTATTTTTTGTTTGTAACTAGTCGTACTTATGTTTTTTATGAGATCGATCTCTTATTAATGGCAAGATTGCCAAACAAATTCTCCGTTTTTAATCTAAAACAGGTACCACTTTTTTTTCAAAAAAAAAAAAAATGCACTCTACATTTTTGGTTGCTTCCCCATAGTATATTTTATGTCTTGATGGTAGGGATAATCGTAATAAATATTCATGAAATTCTCAACGATCAAGTGAAAAATCTGCCTCAGAGTTGAGGTTGAGTGGGGTGATTAAGGGATTCATATGGGGATGATTATTACGATGTTGAAAGTTCAATTCTCGCTGAAACCATCTAATTTTTTTTATTATTATTTTTTATAAAAAAAAATTAGACTAGTACCAATTCCTTGTGAAGAACGTGTCAAAATTACAAGCATTGAATGGTAACATTGAAATTACCACAAATATGAGGGAAAGTGAAGTCTAAAAGAATCTAGAAATGTACACAAATGGACAAGAAGAGGGAATCTTCCCAACTCTCTCCAAAAAACCTGCATGATCAAAAACTTGGCTTAAAATGATTTGAGCCTCTCTCGGTTGAACGCTTAGCAGAAAACCTTTTACCTTCTGAGCCCGTGATCTTCATCTCCTCAATGTACA
This sequence comes from Oldenlandia corymbosa var. corymbosa, assembly GCA_949775105.1. Classification (NCBI taxonomy): domain Eukaryota; kingdom Viridiplantae; phylum Streptophyta; class Magnoliopsida; order Gentianales; family Rubiaceae; genus Oldenlandia; species Oldenlandia corymbosa. The sequence goes on along the minus strand of OX459126.1, from coordinate 14,076,244 downwards.
CAGACGAAGAGAGGATGAAGGAAAATCTTTCTCATCTTGTAGGTATGGCTTCCCATTTCGCATTGAAGAGTGGGTCACTGATTTTCCCATCCAAAGACTGCAAAACCTAAAAACTGAAAATGCATGTGGTATAACTAAAATATATATATATATATATATATATATATATATATATATATATATAATTGCTATATCGATGCCAAGTGTGAAAGGTGATCAATTTTTGAACTATATATTTTTGTATCAAATTCGTTGTACCGGGAAGCATCATAATTCATGACTAATAAATTTGTGTCACATTCAAATTATTGATCCACGTCTAACTACTTATCCAAATGAATTTATTTATTATTTAGTTAGAATATAAATGTTAATAACAATGATGCACATATCATCTGTTCATTGTCGCGTCGATCGCAATGTAAAGGTGTCAACAAGACTCGATGCTATAATGAATTTCTCTTTTATATCTAAAAAAAAAAAACTCGATGCTATAAAATTAACTTGCATGTAAACATTTAGTTTCATTTAGAAATTCTTTGGTAGTGAGAGTGGTATAGTTCATGATCATCTCCCAATCTACGAGGGACAAGGGCACACTCTCATTTTCTTAAATAAATTAAAACAAAATGAAAATGTACTCTATACCCTCTCTCAAATCTAAGGCCTGTTTGATAAACATTAGTATTTAATTCTGAATACTTAATACTGAATTAGAAATGATGAAATTCATTAAAGAGTTATGAAATAAGTAATAAATTAATTTTTTTATTGTTCATATTATGTAGCGCAATTTCAGCACCACTTAATTCATTAAGAGATTCCCTTTTTATTATCAAACACACTGAAAAGAAAAAATTTATGTAATAAAATAATTTTAAGCATAATGTTGTTATCAAACAAGCTTTAACTAGGTTATACTCCTCTCTAACTTTTATTTTTTTAAAAAAAAAAAGTTGATACTCCTCTTTTGGTTAACACATTTTTTTTTTACACTTTTATTGATCACAATTCATTCCTGCTACCCACATTGGGCAAGGAATCTTATCAAAAATGGGCAAATTTTTGTTAATTATTATTATTTGAAAAAGATGGGAAAATTATGGTTTCATCAGATAATGAGGATCTTGTCTTAAAAATCTAGTAGCAAACCACACAAAAAACAAAATAGATACTTACTTAAATGGGTTCCCATTATGGCTTAGAAAAAAGCCACTAGAAAACATTCATGTGGGTCTACAAAGTCCATACGCATACAAAAGTGGACTTATCCTCAGTTACACAAAAAAACTGAACACGCAAACAATGGAACTTGGAAGCATACTATAAAAATGTCTTGAAATCAGAAAGAACAACAAAATCCGAAAAAAGAAAGAAGCTTTTAGAATTTATTAGAAGGTATCTTCAATTAATTCCTTTCTTTGTTATTAATGGCCTCTTGTAATAATACTTCCAGTGTGTTTGAAAATGGAGACTACAAAACAAAGTTGATTAAAGTTGAACAAGAAAAACTCTGCGGTGCTGGTAATTGTGGTAGTTCTTCTTCTTCTTCTTCCTCTTCTTCTTCTCCTCCTCCTCCTCCTCCAAAGCCACTGTTAATTGGGACCCCAATTCAAGCAGGAGAATACCCAGTTCTTCTGTTCCTCCATGGCTATCTTCTTTCCAACTCTTTCTACTCACAGCTTGTTCAACATATTGCTTCTCATGGCTTCATTGTGGTTGCCCCCCAGGTAACTCAACAATCAATCCCTCATACCCATCTGGGATTTTCATGAATTACTTCATTTTTATTTCTTAGTTTCGGCTGTAGCTAAATTTATGTGTTGGTTCAAGTTTGAAATGATTCCAATTCATGAACTAAGCACTATAAGAGTACTGATATGGTTAGTTGGGATGCTGCAAATTTACCCAAAATTATCGTCTTGTTTGTTTGTTGTACTACTATTTAGGACAATCATTTTATGATAGAGGGGTTACTAAAGCTTGCTGCATTCCTATATTTGATTAGTGCCTGATGGGTGGTAATTTGTGACAGAGAACAAATTATATTTTGCTCCATTCCTATATTTGAATATGGGCATAATCTGTTTGTTTTGTGTACAGTATGAACATGAACAAGACATGAAATTCATATTATTAAACGCATATTAGAACACGAAACACTACTCGATTGACAACTTAATGTCGCAAATTTGTATGTCATTTGGCTAGTAGTATCTTACTCTGGTGTGCAAAATATTTTTTTGCAGCTATATCTTGTGACAGGATGTGATGCAACTGAAGAAATAAAATCTGCTGCAGCTATAACCAACTGGTTTCCTGAAGGGCTACAGGATTGCCTTCCACCAAATGTGAGGCCAAATTTATCGAAACTCGCGTTATCCGGCCATAGCCGTGGAGGCAAAGAGGCATTTGCTCTGGCTCTTGGAAGAGTAATCCCGAAACCCCCATTGAAATTCTCAGCCCTGATTGGAGTTGATCCGGTTGACGGGATGGATAAAGGGAAACAAACGCCTCCACCGGTCCTCACTTACATCCCACATTCCTTTGATCTTGAAATGCCAGTGTTAGTCCTTGGTTCAGGCTTAGGTGAAATAAAAAGGAATCCATTGTATCCTCCTTGTGCTCCGAAAGGGGTGAACCATGGCGATTTCTTCAACGAGTGCGAAAAACCCGCGTATTACTTTGTTGTTAAGGATTACGGACATGTTGACATGCTGGATGATGATACGAAAGGGATTCGCGGGAAGGCGACGTATTGCTTCTGTAAGAATGGCAAGTCTAGAGAACCAATGAGGAGGTTTGTTGGAGGTGTTATGGTTGCTTTCTTAAGAGCTTATTTAGAAGATGATTCAGAGGACTTGGAGGCTATTAGGACAGGAGAGGCAGTTCTACCTGTTGTGATACAAAAACAAGATTTTCTGTTATAGATCAATGTATGTACTTCAATTACATATGCAACTGGTTTTGCTATGTATATCTTGAATGTTGCTAGTATTTTGATCTAGGAGTTACTGATAAAAATACTAGCTAGCCGTTTGCTTTGTGGTTTAGATTATGATCATTTCATTTTATCTATGAACCAACTTCTTTTCTTTTTTTTTTCAATTATGCAACCGGTGTCTGAAATCATTGTTCCGACTAATCCAGATTCGATGCCCATGCCCAAGTTCAAACGCGAGTCATAATTAAACTGGTCTAATACCTTTACCACTTGCAGTAAGTGTTTATTGGTATCCATAAACCAACTTTAATAAGCTTTTCTTACTTCATAAGAGTTAATTAACAAAATCGTCCCTTAGAGATCTTAATGTCATGATCGCCTTACTTATCATCAATCCACACGAATCCATCAATAACTTTCATCTTAACTGAAAGTAAGAAGAAAAAAAAAAAGAAAAAGAAAATTATGAGAAGGATTGATTTGTATTAATGAAAAAGGTTTTGTGGTCATAGTTGCAATATTTAACAGTTCAGTGGTGGTTAATTAAATAACCCCACATTTCGCAATTCCAAATTCGCGGGTCAAGTCGTCTTAAATATCAAAAAGTTCGGATCATTACAAAACGGGTAATTGGTTTTGCCCTAAATTCCTGGCGGTGGCGCTGTGATTCGGCAACCGAGCAACCGGCGTCCGCCACTTAGCTGAGAAGCCGTCTAAAGAGCGAGATAAAGAAGAGAGATTCTAAGCAATTTTCCCTAATTCTCCTCTAAAAGGTGCGTTTTCGTTTTCCGAATATTTCTTTTGTATATGGATACTCAGTTTTTTGAGTTTCTCTGGTCTGTCGGTTCAAATAAACCAGAAGGGTTTGGAAATTGATGTTTGATAGTAAACTAAGAGAATGGCGTTCCCATTCCATTAGGATTTGGTGTGTTACTTGCATGGTAGCTAATAAGGAATTACGCAATTGATGGCCCGAGGTTTTGAAATTTGATCTGTTTGATGTTGTTGGCTAGCGCAGATATTGGCTAATGACGCTTAAAAAGTGTTGATTTCTTACTTCTTAGGATGATTTGCAAGTTGCTGCTTCCTGTTTCTGTTGGCCTGAGAAGTAGTTATATTTTTAAAGTTGCCAGTTGCTATTTGAAGAACCCAGAGTTTCAAAAACTTTTAATACACCGTCAGGAGGTTTATTGTTTAGTTTCTCGGGCTTGTAGTTAAGAAAAGGGCAAAAAATGGGGTTCTTTTTCAGTTTCTCAAATGAAAAAGTTATTATTTCGGTCCTGAATTTGTTGTGCTTTCATTATTTACATGTCTCACTACAAGTTCTGTTTTTGTCCTTTCAAGTCTGTTCACTTGTGGAACGTGTATTGAACTCAAAAGCAGGTAAGGATAAGGAAATATATGTTTGACATAAAATTTTTTCAGCTAATTTTTTTGAACAGAAGTTACAGCAAATCAGATCTACATTTCTGTTATAACCTTACGATCATATGGCGCTGGTCTATTGGTTTGTAGGCGTTTTTTTATTGAAATACAAGATGGTTTGTTTTTGTGACATTTGAGTAAATACTCGACAAGTATAGGGCCTCCAAGAGTCTGGCCCTGTGGCCCTGCTTGTGGAGCTTTCGATTTCTACTTAATGGATGATTTTACTGTAGTTATGAGGGAGGTAGGGAGTGAAGATTTCTAATGATGGCGGGAGTGATCGGATGATAGTGTTTACATAGCTTAATATCACAAACATAAGGCAAGAATGTTCTGTGATGTATTCAACAGTTATATTTTAGTAATTTGGGATAGTTTCATTTTATTCATTCTTCAGCTGACAGAACTTTCTTTGTTTCGTCTTTGGTTTTGCAGATTGCTGTCAACAGTTAATTTCATTGTGTTCTGCTCAAGGAAGTTCCTGTCTTTTATACATCTCTGGTGATGAAAATGTGTGTTCCTAACCATGATTCACCAGTCTTTAACTCTTCTTTACAATCATGGCTTTGACACAGCTTTTAGTTATGTTGTTCTTGTAGTCCTAGTAATTCTCGAACTTCTGTACATCTCCTGTAATCTGTGTGGCTGGTGGCTGTCTTTACAGACTTGAAGAGTATGCGGGTGCACTTACTAATTTTGAAGTCCTTGACTTTCTGAGATCTAAAGTCAATGGGAAGGACCCAAAAACACAACTTAGTCCCTCTGAATTCAAGGTAGGATGCTGATCACATTAAGTAATGTGGATGCTTTTTCTTGGCTGATGGTTTCAAGTATTTCATGCAGGTTTACGATTATCTTGAACAAACGGCTGCTTCTGTTCAAACGAGGGATATTGTGAACAAGTTCATAAATGAATGTAAAAGTTATGACCTTGCACCGGCTGAGATACTCAACATCATTAATATTAGGCCAGCATCTGAAGTTGAAGTTTATACGGTAATCTAACACATCTTTTGAATTACAGTATTTTTTTTTTCCCCAATGACTTAGTGGTGCTTGATGCAATTGATTCTTAGTATTGCATAGTTTTGTCTGTCCAAAGTGTTTGCTTTCTTAAATTCTTTTTTCCCGTTTCTCACATCAAATGTTTTGCCATTGCCTTCCCTTCTTTATGTCCTGTTGAGTGGGTGACGCAATTAAGTTGCTTTTAGAATATGCTAAAATCATGTGCTTTTTTATTCACTTTATAAAAGTATTAATATTCCGCCCTGACTCCTTGATTTCTCTTCAATCGCATTTTTATATGAAAATTTTCTCTGACTGAATGAAGTTTTGACTCTATTGATGCTCAGATAATTGAGGATTGCGAGAATCGCTCTGGAATTGATACAGAAAAATTGGTGGAGACTGTGGTTCAGGTGTTGCCTGCTCCGCCAACTGAAATGGAACATGATGAAGGGGCTGCTGCAAATGAAGAAGAAGCTGTTGCAAATGAAGAAGAAACTGCTGATAAAGACCAGAACGAGGTTACAGCATGAATACTACTGATAGAACTCATAGGGTTAGCTTTTTAACCTGGTGTTGGAGTGGAAGATTATCTTCCAGCGTTTTGTAGACTGAAGATGGTCCTTCCCAAACTTGTTATTACTCTGATCTAACCTATATAAAGTACTACGCTAAGTTTTTGTTGGATTTGAACTAAATCTTCTGGTCATCGTTGTCTTTCAATAGAATTAGTATCCTTGCTTTTGTTTTCCGGAGCCAGATTCTTGTGAAATCTTAATCAGGCTAATGAATGCCATAGATCAACCATGACTAAAATCGTCTCCATTTTGGAGCATCATAGAAACTGTGTGCAGTAACTTTATGTGGTGGTACTACTTCTGTACAAATTTAGGGTTTAACATGAACAAGATTTTTTCATGCATATTCTTTCAAATCTTTTGTGTGGTTGATTGTCATTTACAAGTATTTCTTCCCTGCCAATGTTTCACATCCTCTGCATATATGTACTATTCAACTACTACTTTTTCTGTTTAATTCCAATAATTTCGTTATAACAAAGTGAACTATTAAAGTGTGACGGACATAGTATTATTATCATTTCTTGGAGGGAAGTAGACCAAGGTTTGGAGTTGGTCTTTGGACAGTGGACATCATAGGCTATATAATTGAAGCCCAAGTTAATCAGGGAAGGCAATTATTTGGAGAGAGGAGAAGGGGGGAGAATGGGTGGGACAGAAAACACACAGAGAGTTGCACGAAGGATTTAGATTTCTGTTGCTCATGTGTTGCAAAAGTCGGAAAGGTCTAGGATGAAAAAAAAAAAAAAAAAGGATTGTTTGTCCAGAGACTTGCTCAGGCGCTCTCATCAGGTCAGCAAACAAAACACACTGTCAAAGTGTCAAATCCCCCCATCACCTCAAATCATTTCTTTTCCCTCCTTTGCCCTGATTTGTTTCAAAAAAAATTGAAGAAAAATAATACTAATCCACCGAAAGAAAGATGGGAAATTTTCTCTCTGTGTGTGTGTGTGTGTTTTGGGGACTGATGGAGATGAGAGAATGGGCTTAAAAAAAGGGATAGAAGGGAAAATACCGACTTGACCTCTAGTCTAGGTTCTATAAAAGTGAGAGACAGACACATCTAGTAGCAAAGCACACTTGCACCAATCCTACCTGCTCCTGAGTCCTGCCATTATCATCCTGGGGTCTTCCCTGTCTGATCTTATTTCAGGGGGATACAATATAATGCTTAATTATGCACACACTACCATAGTACCATGATTTTTCTCTTCACTTTGGCCTAAATTAATGTAACATATCTTCTTCACCCTCCCTCATCATGGGGGTGCAGGAATGTTTATTGTGTCTTTCCCCAACAACTATCAGAGTAGGAGAAATTAGACCTACTCTTTGTTAGAAAATTTGAACCTCAGAACTTTTAATTAACGGGACATGTTGGTAACTGCTATAACAAGTATATTTTCGAATTTTATACTTTTTTCGATCCCCGGTCCTTATTATAAGTTATTTTTATTTTCTTATTGTGTTCATTCACCTAATTCAAAATAAATTTTAAAAATATATTTTTATTCACCACGTTTTTTCAATTAATATTGAACATTTTTAAGATTTCATTTCCAATTAGAATAGGAATAATCAAAATTTCTTGAAACAAGGACAGCAGGAATACAACCTCTGCCTAACTGCACGAGAGAATCCTTTTGAAATTGAGACTTTCTTTAATAATCACTTCAAAGAGAGGATTTTCTGAATAGTCTGAGGTCTGAGCAACATATATTGTCACATCTTACTCGTATATGTCAATCTCAAAGGTGAGTGAGTTATATGAAATACTACTACATTATTATATCATTATGGTGAATATATTTAGGATGGAAATAGTTAAATTTGGTTAATATCTTTGCTCTTTTTTTGTCACCATAAAGATTGCAGAAACAACTATTGAATATTCCCTCCCCCGCAGCCCCTTTTTTCCTGTGTATGTATTGAAAATCTTATTTATTTTGTTTGCTTACTGTGCCTTCTCACCCTCTTCTTTCAATTGAAGGACTATTTTTAAAAAAAAAAAAAAGAAAAAAAGAAAAGTGAAGAATAAACTTGGGATTTGGATATGATCATATGCATAGTTATTTGAGAGGTTATGGTTTGAAATAATTGCACAATTTTGCGAAATTTTCAAAGCACAATTATAAACATGACATATATTTTGAAAGCCGGTGCAAAAATAGTTTTTGTGTTGGGGTTAAAACTTAGAATATTTTTTGTGTTCAAAGGTACTTCCAACAGCTAGTCATGTCTTATAATTGATATAAAATTTTGAGTAGAATTTGGAATGGACACCCATCTTCTGTTCACATGCAAATAATTCTAGCTGTAACAATAACATTATGTGAATGGGGAAAGAAGAAAAGAAAAATAAAATAAAATAAAATTCTGCAGGAAGTCAAAATGTGATTTTCCATGTTCTTGGAAATTTGCTTCGAGCTTGGAACGTACAAATCGGCAGTTTCTATTGTGTGTTTTTTGCTCGTTTAAATGAGGTTGACTATCAATGTGACAATGTCCAAACACAAACTTTTCTTTAAAAAAAATGAATTTAAAACCAAATATATGCATCCACCGACTCAAATAATAATTCTAACAGTAACTTTATCTAGCTACTAAGTAATATTGTTGTTGTAGCACTCCTTGAAAGAAAGATCATTAAGAGTAGAATTATGCTCAAGGACTTGTCATTGTTTCTCTTCGACCATTATCAATAAAGTCCAAATTGTTAGTAGTGATTCTCGTTCATGTGCAAATCATTATAAGTAGTATATATTCATATTGATGGAGCAATTCAAACTATTACATAGGCCAAAAGATATTCTTTGACGTTTTTGTATTATACTTCTCGTGACATTAACTAAAATCTTGACACACGTTTAATCATTTTGCGAAACATGATATCACTTAATATTTAGTTAGAGTATCAATAATGACTTATTTAAATACACATAAATCATTTGACCTGTGTCACGCAAAATGTCACTGAAGAGTCTATGCCATCTAAGTGATTTTCTTTCAGATGCAAAGCATTATAGTTACCATTAAAGGAGTTATTCAACTATAGAATTTTGATAATGGTAGTGGCACATGTTACAACTTACGAGTATCCCTTTTGTGGTAATGTTCATAATTATATTTCGGAAGTGAACATTTATTAAAGATATATTCTGAATTCAGTAAATGAGTAAAGTTTCTTCTTTGGCAATTTAATTTAAGACTCGAATGTTCAACTGGAAAAATCCCTACTCCTATTTATCACAGAAAGCGAAAGCGATGCATCACTGTCGAGCACCATTTTTTCTCTACAATGATGAACAGTATTAATGATCATAGTCAAAATCGAAAAATTAAATGGCCATGACCAAACCACCAATTTTCCCTAATTTTCTCACTATTTCAATGTGCCATTTTATAAGATTTTTCCTTCAAGTACAAAAAAAAAAGAAAAAATTAAAATTAAAAACTGTCTCGCGCTATTTTTCAAGTGGCGATGAATAAAATAAACATTACAGAATGTAAGCAGGTAGCTTATTGCGAAATTTAGTTTTCAAAAAACATTTTTTATCTATCACAAACTATAATCTCCAATTAGTTGGAATCAATTTTTTAACTACTTGACCGGCATTTTTTTTAATACTTCCTTGTATCATATATTTATTTTTTTTTTGGGTACAAAGAATAAGGCTACAGCCTGATGAAAATTAGATTAGAACGTTTTTGCGGATGAGAGACATTGATTACATCGTGTTCCAACCACAGCTTTACATCAGAAGACGGAATATCCACCCAATGCAAACCGACAGGATAACATGAATTTTAATTAGCCTTTCCGTTTCAAAATAATTATTTTATCAATATAAATAAATAATTTCAATTGTTCTACTTGTTTCAAAATGATTATTGTTTTAATATAAATAGACTAATCATCTTTCCACTACAGAGCATAATTTTCCACGTGAATATAAAAACTGCTACAAGGAAAAAAGAAAAAGGCAAAATAATCAAAGCAACGAAATGAGAGACAGAGAGAAAGGTAATGATCATCTTGAGAGTCTAAACCTGAAATTACATTCCCAAAGTTCCCTCTGTCTCCGCTTCACCAAAAATCCACACAAATCAATACCACCACTTATATAAGCTAAGTCACTTTACACATATTATAATTGAATTAAACAATTTCTTAGTTTAACAAAAAAAACAATAATAATTTTTTAAAAAAATACTAGGAGTAAATAGAATAGGAAAAAAAAATTATATTCCTACAAACAATAATATCTGAATTTTCATTTTAGGACGAATAGAGAAATAATCATACAAGTAGTAGAAAATAACTTAATCCCCCCTTTCTTACTTTTTTCATTGGAAAAGAAAATTCAGAGTTCAGACTATACTGAGTTGAAATTAAAAACTATATATATTAAATAATAATATCTGAACAGTTTTGTCATACAACTCACTATTACTAACAGTATTTTTTTTTTCCCCTTTTTTTTGCTGCACAAAATATCAAAAAACTAACTGAAAAAATTAATTACTAGTATATTAAATCAATTAAAGTAGAACTAGAACAAGGAGAAGAAGAAAGAAACTGGAAAAAAAAAAAAAAGCTGGATTTTTTTAAGGCATGAAAAGCTTGTTTCCACATTTGCACCTCCAAGCTTCAGGGTAGTACTCTAATGGTATACTCATACCGGGTTGAATGGGTACATGAACCGGTTTACATGGGGCACATCTCCCGCACTTGGATCTACATGTGGGCGGTGATGACCCGGGTCCGATCAGGCTTCTTCTGCTCCAAATTCCATTCTTTCCTCCTTTCATCTCTTCACCTACAAGGAAAAAAAAAGCCAACCGGGTTAGGATCATGAACCCGTGAGTTTAAAGCATAATTCAGGAGTTCTATGACCCGGGTTCTTGATGATACTTACTGACGAGTTGGTTGGGAGAATTAGAACTAATGGCTGAAACTGAAGAAAGTAGAAGAAATGTTGTAACCACTGTAATTGCGAATGAGAATGAAATGCGGCGGCGGAGGCGGAGGCGGTGGGGGTGGGTCTTTATGGCCATTCCGGAGGTGGGATCAATCGGGTCTCTGTTTTAAAAGTCTCTGTTTTTAGTTTTGAGGAGTTTTTAGAGAGTGAGAGGAATTTAGGAAGAAGAAAGGGAGTAGTGTGTGAGTGTGTGAGTGTGTGAGTGTGTGTTTTGTGGTATTTGAGTTTGTTGGTTGTCTTTGCTAAAAATTGAGTCTTGAAAGTGTGTTTGCGTGTAAAGAGAAGAACAAGGGACAAGGGTGAGAATGAGAGACCATTTCCCTTTGCCCTTTTTTTTATTTCTTTTTGGTCCAACTTTCCAAGTCAAAGACACAAAACTAGCTAGCTAACTAGTACATTAAAAGATGAGAGAGGGGTTGGAAAAGAAAAGTCTTTGGATATGGAGAGGGAGAGAGTATGAGAAGAGAATTTGTATGGAATGCAAACTTTATATGGTGGGGGTAGAAACAATATTATGTACTACATGTGATTATGTTATGGTCGGACCATAAGTTACACTTTAGTTTTATATAAAAAAAAAATTTAGGAATAAGGAAGGATAATGAATCTTAAAATTATCTGGGTATTACTTTTGTAAGTGTACCCTTCGTACACCAATATCATGATAAATGAGATTATTGTGTAATTTTATCAAAGTGCTTGGTGATATTCAGTTAGGATTGTTTTTGTTAAACGAAATCAAATGGTCTTTTACAATTATTCGTATTGTTATATTTCACTTTGACTATTCATTATCTCTGTATTAAGTATCCCATCTGTCCCAAAATTATTGTCCAGTTTGAGATTTCACTTTTAGAACAATTTGAACTAAAAATAAAAATTCAAATTGAACAATAATTATAGGACGGGGGAGTATTAATTCTTTCATTTGAACATGTTTTAGCAGCTTGTCCATTCATTGTTTCTCAATTAGGGGTAGAATGCCTAGCGTTACTTTCACGAGAGGAATTAAAAAAAAAAAAAAAAACCATTTCTTGATTCTTATAAAACTTGAAGTAATGATTACGTACAACATAGGTAGAGATACATAAGTAAAATAAATTGTGAGTATGTCGAGATGACAAGACTGTTAGCGCGTTGAACTTTTTGTTTTTGGGGCATATTGTTGTTAGAGGGAATTACCATTTGCCAACCCGGTATCCTATGGAGTATGGACCTTTGTAAGCTTCGGTGAAAGAGAGAAAAAACAGAAATACTGCCTCCGTCCCAAAATTATTATTCAGCTTCGATTTTCATTTTTAGTTCAAATTGTATTAAAAGTGAAATATAAAATTGGACAATAATTATAGGACAGAGGAGTACATCATTAGTGATCTTACGAGTTTGAAAACTTCAACTCTTTTTTGTCACTTTACCATTAATGTAGGAAACGCCTCTCTAAGGTGATCAAATTTGAAGAAATGTACAGCAAATTTTTGTTGCAAACTTGTAGCAGCACAGGAAAAATGAGACTACTAAGAGGAAGTGTGGTGTTTGATATAGCGATGCACTATTTGAGACAATATATACTAGTTGCAACCATGTGATTTTAAGCGTTATTACTATTTTTACATATATATTTTTTTTACATTGAAGAAGGTAAATGCTTAAAATCCTAATATATCACAACTCGTTAGGATTTGATACACCAATTATATCATGTTACAACTAAAAAGGCCTCCAAAACTCATCATTGCCAATTAATGATACTAGAGAATCTGCACCAAAATTTTCATCACTCCCCCAAAAAAAAAAAAAGGTTATAACATGCATTAAAACTCATTTCACTTCTAGGTTTCTTTTGCATCTAAATGGTCTACATTATTACTGTTATTGTTCTCATTTATGTGCCATCATATTTAGATTTTTTTTTTCCGGATATATTGAAAGAGACACAACACCTACATCAAAATTTACATTTTAATAACTTCTGGAAGTGGTTAAGATCAAGCATAATAAGTAAAGTAGTGTATTTCATTTCTATTTACATGATTATAGCCCAAGTCTTATGATCTATGAAGATACTAAGTACCCATTTTATTTCTTACCACACCTTTTTTTTTCCCCTGTTTGTGACACACACTATACACACTAACAATTATAGAAAACACTTTTGAAAGTGACTTTGATGTATTTCTTCTGCTTCCTATCATCTTTTTTCATCGACATTATTGCTTCTTCAAGATCAAAAGCTAGCAATTTGGTCGTTGGTTTTTTCCTTTTGGCTTATTTGCTTTAATTAGGATGCTGCACACGAGTGGAAAATAGTACAAAAGTCAAATGAATTTTGATACAATGCTAAAGATTGTATTCATATTGTACGAGAAAAGTAGTGCTTCTTTTTCCTCCAATATGCAGATTGTACAATACACCAAAAGGTCATAACACATACCTTCTTTTCTTTTCAATAATAAGTAGAGAGCTAATCGTATACATACACGACCAGTGAGATCTTCACTATTTTTAACATTTTCCATTGAATATTAATTCATTAATTAATTCGCCAAACCTAAGATTCATTTAATTGGCCATTTGATTGAGCAAAAGTTTTTTTTTTTTTTCCTTTTTTAATACTTTGTAACGTTAAATTAGTCTTTAACATTAACTATAAAGATACACGTCAAATATGTGGTGTCTCACAGATGCAATATAAAAAAATGTCAAAAAATAAAGTAAAATCGACCCGATTTGATTTAACACAAATATAGCTACATGTTTTTTACTCTATGGCTATATGTCTAAATAGAGGGTCCAAATAGATAGGTTTTTCATGATGCATGTTATGTACGATATATATATAACGTGACACAAGATACTAGACAAATAATGTGAAATAAGAGGTCCATGAAGAAAGAATTGGATACATTGATTGTTTTTGTGAGAGAAAAAAAAAGGACTGTCCTTTAGCTGTTTGCTCGTGCAAATATTGTTGTGTAATGTCTCCAATCTCTTGCATGGCTTCTTTTTTTCCCATTTTCATGTATAACGAATACGAGGAATGATTGAATTGGTTATACCTCGGGAGGGTAAAGTTATGAAGCCAAAAAAATGGAAATAAAAAGGCAAGAAAATGATTGGTGTTATTGTGTATAAAGTTTGCCTGCAGAAACTTTCTTCATCACAAACCTTTATTTTTTAGTGTGTTTTACATTTTTATGGTTTTACTCGATAACGTATAAGTCATGTCCATGTCTTACCCTTCTATGGTATTCGGTGTAACATCAAAATTGTTTTCTTTATAATTACTTTTAAGTGCTGCGTGACATAGTCGCGGCACCTCATAGAAAATGCGCCACGCCCATTTTGTTTTACGTTGTTTTCCAATTGTAGTGAACTCCTTCCGTCTCAAAATTATTCTCCATTTCAATTCGAATTGAACAATAATTTTAGGACGTAGCGAGTATGTATTTTTATTACTAAATTTTATTTTGTTTTATTTTTTAAAAAGGGGAAAAACTACACTAGAGTTCTGACTGGAAGGAGTATCAATTAAATGAAGAGGTAATTATGAGCCCTTTGAGTGCGGGCCTACGAAGAAGGAAGGATTGGTTTTGGCATTAGGCCCGGGATTCAAGAAGACAGAACACTCCAACAGAGAGGGAAAGTCTCAGTAAGACATCATTTAAGGCCAAGTCAGAAGAGAATGACCGACCAAAGGACTGGCAATTAGTAATAATGGGCCGTGTTGGGATTTGGTGGACTGGATTTGGTAAGTGTTAAGGAAGAATTGATTAATGTTGGGTCACCTAGTTAAACTTGAAGTAATAAGCACATTATTTGTTTTAAACCGAGAGTGACCTCTCTCTCCATTCCAAAATATATTGAAGAAGCCTTGTTGAGTATTACCTTTTTAAAATATTTTGTTTTAAACCGAGAGTGACCTCTCTCTCCATTCAACATTTGAAGTAATAAGCACATTATGAATATGCTTCTTTTCACAATCAAATAATATATTTTGTCCCGTGGTTTATAATCACTTATCTTGATCAATATATTTTCCTCCTAGAAAGAGAATATCATCTTGCAGATGGCCAAATTACAAAAGGAATTTACCCTCCCCAAAAAGAATTTGTTTTAACAAATGCAACTCATATAACTTTTTCTGCCTTTCAAAAATTGGTTGAAAGTGAAGTTTTACCTTCTACTGTTTCTTTAGTAAATAAATTTATTCAGCAAAATAATTATACAAATTTATATGTAAAAATTTTAGGAGAACAAATTAATTCTTTACATGATAAAGTTGACAAATTATTTTCTCTTATAAATAATCTTCAACAAACAGTTAAACCAGTTTTGATTGAAAACAAAAATAAAGATATTAAAATACAAAATTTTATACAACCTCCTCCTATAGTAAAAGATTATAATCTTGAATCTCCACATGTCTTAGAAAAATTATTGGAAGAAAAATTTAAAAACCTTAAATTATCCACTTTAGAATTTTCTGAAAATATACAGAAAGATTTTGATAAAACTTTACGAGATGAAATAAATCGTCTTTCTCATAAATCTAGACATAATAAATTTGCTAATAAACCATATATGAATCATTATTATTACCCTCGACCTTCTCCACAAGATCTTCTTTATGAAGAATATCAAGAAACTACTAATAGTTATAGTAGTCGTTCATTTATGAATGGAATTGTGACGCATTTACTTGATAGGCAATTAACTAATATGGTGCATAGGATGTTAATGTACTCCTCGATTGCAAAAGCAAATGGTAATACGAGATCGCAATCGCAAAAATAATTGTTTGTGGTTTTACCGGTGTCCTTAAAGGATGGTGGGATAATTATTTAACTGAAAATGATAGACAAAAATTTATAACACAAGAAAATTGAGAATGAAGGAACATCTACACCCATTATGATGGAAGATGCAGATATACTTTGATAGCATCTATATTAGAACATTTTTCCGGAAAATTTACTAATAATCAAGAAAATATTCGAACATTGTTGAATAATTTTAAGTGTAAAACACTTACTTCTTTTAGATGGTATAAAGATTCATTCTTATCAAGAGTCATGGAATTACCAGAAAGTAATAGCTCTTATTGGAAAGCTAAATTTGTAGATGGCTTACCAACTCTGTTTGCTGAACGAATAAGAAAAGTTCTTAGGAAAGATTTTCCTTACATTCCTTATGATGATTATACTTATGGTCATTTAATAGGTGTTTGTACACAAGAAGGATTAGCTTTATGTAATGAAATAAAGTTAAATCAACAAATTAAAAGACAGCAATTATCAGAACGAAGACAATTAGGTCAGTTCTGTGATCAATTTGCTATGGATATTGGGACAGAAAATAGGGATAAAAGAATGAAGAAAAATAAAATTCCTTATATACCTAAAGGAAAACGACGACGTAAAAGAACAAAAGAACAAAGAGAATTTAGAAAAATTAATAGAAAAATAAAAGAGACATAAAATGTTTCAAATGTGGTCATAAGGGTCATATTGCCCCTAATTGTAAAAAGATTAATAGAATTAGATTATTAGAAATAGATGAACAACTTAAAGAACAAATATGCAAAGTAATAGAAGAATCGACATCGAGTCCAAAATGAAGAAACTAATAGCTCGAAAATAATATGCTTGAAAATGATGAATATTCATCTAGTTCTTCGGATGAATGTCTTCCATGTCAAAATAATAATAATAATGATTGTTGTAAGGATAATAGTCTTTACAATATTATATCTCAATTTCAAGATTTACAATTTAACATGTTAACAATCGATAATGTTTTAGAATTACTAAAACAAGTACCGATCATGATATTCGTGATAAAATAATTAAAATGATAGATGTGTCTAATAAAAAGAAAAGGAAGTTAATAAAAGGATATAGTTTTCAATAATAATCCTTATTCGATGCAGAAATAGAAAAAGAATGAAAAATTACTAAATAAAGAAGAATCATCTTCTTCAGTTATAACTATTTCGACTTACAAATAGAAGTTCATAATATAAAGAATGAAATAAAATATTTGAAACAAAATAACGAATTATTAGAAAAAGGATTAAAACAATTGAGTATTCACAATCGGTGAAACCTCTATAGTTGATCCACAAACTCTTCGAATTTAGCTGAAAATATATCCGAAGATCATAATTATGAATTCCTAAAAACAATACAAATAATTACATCTCAAAGATGGTATATAAAATTAACTCTAATGATAGATAGACAATTTGTCTTAAACACTCATTGCAATGATTGATAGTGGTGCTGATTTGTCTTGTGTTCAAGAAGGGTTAATACCCACGCAATATTTTGAAAAACCTCGCATGCATTCAAATCCGCATCTAATCATACATTAGATATTTCATATAAATTGCCTAATGCTTTTGTTTGTCAGGATAATATTTGTCTTCCACAAACATTTTTATTAGTAAGAAATATGCCAGGAGTGCCTATTATATTAGGACTTCCATTTTTATGTATGTTATATCCACTTAAAGAAGTTAATTTTCAAGGTTTTACAGGAACCTATAAAGATAAATCAATAAATTTCCAGTTTGTCTCAGACCCGATAACAAGGTCTATTAGGTCATTAATAGAAGCTAAAGAAAAACAATTATTTTTCATTAAAAATGAAATTATGAATTTATCAATACCTGAATTATCGAGTAATACTAAATTACAAGAAAAATAAAACATATTACAATACAATTTCAAGAATCAGTATGTGCTGATCACCCAAATGCTTTTTGGAACAGAAAGAAACATTTAGTTAATCTTCCTTATGAAGATAATTTTAATGAAAAGGATATTCCTACTAAAGCAAGACCATGTCAAATGAATTCGTATATATGAATTTATGTAAAGAAGAATTACATTCTTTGCTTCAAAAGGGTTTAATAAAACCTTCACAATCTCCTGGTCATGTATCGCATTTTATGTTAATAATGCAATGAAAAGAACGTGGCGTCCCAAGATTAGTAATAAACTATAAGCCACTTAATAAAGTTTTAAAATGGATAAGATATCCTATACCTAATAAAAAGATTTATTATCAAAATTATATAATGCCAACATATTTTCTAAATTCGATTTAAAATCGGATATTGGCAAATTCAAATAAATCCTGAGCATACTTATAGAACTGCTTTTAATGTGCCTATAGGACAATTTGAATGGAGTGTGATGCCATTCGGATTAAAAATGCTCCTTCGAATTTCGAAAATCATGAATGATATATTTATTCATTATATGGATTTTATAATTGTTTACATTGATGATATCTTAGTATTCTCTGATAATATTGAACAACATTTTAAACATCTAAATATATTAAAGGATGTTATTTTACGAAATGGCTTAGTAATATCTAAACCAAAGATGCTTTTGTTTCAACATAATATAAGATTTCTTGGTCATCAAATATGTCAAGGGAAAATAACCCCTATTCAACGATCAATTGAATTTTCTTCTAAATTTCCTGATGTTTTTACTGAGAAAATTCAACTCCAGAGATTTCTAGGAAGTTTGAATTATATTTCACCATACTATAAAAATTTACGAAAGATTTAGCAATTCTATATGATTTGCTTAAAAATCAATTAAATTTGATTGACATGAAAAGCATACTCAATTAGTTAAGCAAATAAAAGAAAAGGTAAAAACTCTACCATGTTTAACATTAGCAAATCCAAATTGGAAAAAGATAATAGAAACTGATGCTAGTAGCATAGGATTCGGTGGAATCTTGAAACAGATTAACCCGCATGATAATAATGAATATCTTATTAGATATCATTCTGGTAAATGGACAGAACCTCAAAAGAAATATGCAACTGTTGCACAAGAATTTCTTGCTATTGTAAAATGTGTATTAAAATTCCAAGATGATTTATTTAATCAGTCGTTTGTAATTCATACTGATGCACTTGCTGTTAAACACATGATTTATAAAGATTATAAGCATGATTCTTCAAAGCAAATATATGCTCGATGGCAGGCTAATTTAGCCCCTTTTGATTTTGAAATTTTATATAAAAAAGGTAGTGATAATTCTTTACCTGATTTTTTATCACGTGAATATTTGCAGGATGGAGTGGCCACAAGTTAATTATCTTAAACCATTATCCGTGCTACATATTACTTATAATAAGATTGTTGCTGAATATATGCATTATAGAACGGAATATATTTTTGCGAAGCATAGACTAAATCACTTTTTAAGAGTTCGTAATACAATTCTTGATTGTCTTGATGAATTTACTTCACCACAACAGATAATATCTGTTTGAAGACCTTGAATTTGTCTATGACATGATAGAAGACTTCACTGGAAGATTAAGCGAAAGTGAAGAAAAGTTGAATTATTGTAAAGCCAAATTATCATTAATAATTCTCTAATTTTTCAGATTATGTATCCACCCGATAGAGGACGCGCCCTTATAGAGGTCGTGGAGGAAGAACAATAAACTCGTAATACAACATGGGAATAAAAGCTAATAGCCGCTGATTTTTCAAAATCTCGGGAGGAATCCTCCTCGTCAAATGCGAAATTGGTCCAAATAATGGATTTTATTCGAAAGATTCTCGCATTATATAAGCAGATTATGGACCAAATCCAAGAGCAACAAAGTGATACCTTTCTTTGCCAAAGTAAGTGATACCGACCAGATGATATCCGGTCATATGAAAAAGGATCCACAAAGGAGGTAATATTCCTTCTTGAAAACGCGATATTCGGTGGAAAGATGATCCATGGGTAATATTCCGAGACATCTAGCGAAGGGTAACGATACCGGTGAGTCATACAAACCCGAAATTATTATGAGAATATTCTCAAACAAACATGTGAAATAACACATTTTCAGTCTAATCGACTACAATGAAGTTTATAACTTCTCAAAATTATTATCAAAAAGATTTTATCTTTTGAAGAATGGGAATTTCAACCCTTTCGAAAGAGAAGTACGTAATACTCCTACTTCTCCTCCTTTAAAATTTACTTATCGGGATTATATTCAAAGTTTTTACAAAACTTTTTATTATGAAAACCCTGAAAGAAGCATACTTGGTTCATAAAAATATGCTCCCATGTATATTCTTCTCCCATACCCAACTGGTTTATTCAGTGGTGGGCATTATATGGCCCAACAAAGAAAAATTTTGCCGATAATTTTTCAAAATTATATTATCAATGGTTAAAATCCTCTCCTATCATTGATAAACTTCAACACATCATATCTCGTGCTCCAGAAAATCACTCTGTTATACTTTTTATTGAATTCTTGATTCCTTGGATTTATAAATGGGTCCCCGAGGTGGGATTCAATGAATTTCAAATTCCGTGTCTTTATAAGACATATTACACCAAATTTTGGGACAAATTAACAAAGATGAATCACAATACAAAAAGAATGGAAGGACAAGACTTGTTGGACGAAATTGCCCGAAAAATCAAGGAATATACTCAAGACAAAGAATGACTCAAAGCAAACCCAGATGAAGAAAGTCCGTTTAAACATATCACAAAACGGATTCAGCTTCAAGAAGGAGCAATTAATAAGGAAGAAATAATATCCGCCTATATGAAAGAAGTTAAAGCAGATCTCATGAGAAATTTAAAGAATCTCGACAATGATAATATTTCGAAAAATCGATGTTTCGATGAAGAGCATAACTTCAAATGAAGAAAATTCGTTTGCGATATTGGCGGAGAATCTCGGTCACCGAAAAAGATGACGATCACGATGAATTCATCAAAAATGCACAGCAGATCCAAGAATCACTCAATCACCAAAGGAAAGAAAAAGAATGAAGTGACAAAAGTACGAATCTACTTTTGAAATTTTGACAAAAGTAGGAATCTACTTTTGAAATTTTGTACAAATAGACCACCACCTTCAGTCAAATCTGAAGAAAACCATGTCAAATAATGACAAAAGTTAATAATTTTTGTGGAATAGTAGTTTTAACTTTTGTAGAATAGTAGTTAGGCAATTTGTCTATAAATAGAATGTAGAAGTTCTTGTGGAGGGCATCATCATTCTCTCCAAGCATTCTCTCATTTCTTCTCCCTTTATCCCGAAATTCTCTCTCTCCCTTGTAAAAACATCATTTAGAAAATATATCTTTCAAGTTTGAAGCATTGAAGAAGCCTTTAAAGGTAATATTTTCTTTTAAGTTTGTTTAAAGTTATAGTTTGAAGTACTCAGACAATGTCTGAGTAAATCCTTTGTCTGAATCAAACATTTGGCTTTTGTTTACATAAATTATACATGGAAGCTCTATCTCCTTCTTCTCTTTTAATTAAAATACGATGATTTGAGATTGGTTCCAATTCCGAGTTCAGTCGGAAAACTCAACAATAAGTGCATTGGGCTAGAAAAGTACCCGCTATGATGAATTGTGTAAGGGGAAAAGAGGCCACATGATGCACAATAAGTTGTGAATTCAGCATGTGCTTGAGAGTTGGGTGAAACTTTTCCATGCATCTCGATTATTGATATTTTAATTAAGGATGGATAGAGATTTTGATCCTGTAGTTGGCCGACAAGGCATAGCTCCGGATGAATGGTATCAGCCAGGGTGGTGGTCTGGATTCCGGCCTGGTTTCCTTACTCGTCTGTTTGCCTGGTCTTACCGGCTAAGATAAGCACTGGCCAGGCCCCAGCCCCACGCCAACTTGAAAAAATTTCCGTATTTTAATAATGGATCATTAAATATTTTAAAATCTATAATGACTTATATTTTAGAATAGAAGGAGTATTTGTTAAAATACAGAGTAATAACTTGGGAAATCATCATTAAATGTAACCCAAGTGAAGCAAATATGCGGAAAGAGTACATTATCTGTTTTGAATGGAGCGAGAGACTTTTTTTTTTTGACACACAATTAAAAGTATCTAGTCTATTACATGTGGGTGGAATCTATGAGGAAGGGGATAGTACTACTAAGGGGGAGACTCCACATGCGCACAGCTCAATTTGGTACTCGAAAAACCTCTTGGCGGGTGCAGGGAGAGACTCCACACGCGCACGCCTCGTTCTGGTACTCGAAAAACCTCCTGGCAGGTGCAAGCAAACCTGCACAAACTCAATATTGAAAGTGGTGTTAGCGGGATTCGAACTTAGGTCTCCTAAGTTGGATGCCAAAGCCCAAACCACTAGACCACCCCTTTGTTGACAGAGTGAGAGACTATTTTTTGATAGAACCACTTTTTATGGGCATCAATGTCGTATTAGTTAAATAATTAACACATATTATCATTAATGCTAATAACCTATCCAAATGATAAATAAACTTATTTGGACTAGTAATTAAATACTTGTCAATCATCTAACTAATGTTGCATCTAAAAAAAAAGTTCGGCTAGCCACAAATTTTTTTTTTTTTTAAAGGAAAAGCTTGCAAGATGTTATTTTCATAGAAATGAAATACAAATAAATCTGAATACATATTAAATTAACACCACAAGATATAGTTCTCCCTATTTAGAGTGAGGTGATGATATATACTTTAATTTGTCTAAAAAAGAAGAGTATTTTAAAGTAGAGGAGTACAAAGTTTATTACAAAACCAGACAAAAAAGTTGATCTAGTACAATACACAGGTTGATGATCCATTGATTGCCGGAGGGAGCTCTGAGATACACTGCTTTGCGATGCAATCTTGCATCTAAGATGCAAATATGTTATCCAGAATCTGCAAAAGACATGGTCTCATAAAAGTATTAAGAAAATGTACTTACAACATAGGCCAGAAAGTATTTTTTTTTAAGGTGCATATATATATGCATCACAGTTATCAGGGTTCATTTCAATCGTTTTTAAGGTGCATAGAATCAAACACCTTACATGCAACCAATTGAGCTTTAATATCTACATACAATAGGACCAATTTTTCTTCCCCAAGAATGCAAAACCAAACACATACGCGGTAAAGGAACACAACAACAGAGAGCTAAACTGTTTGTTGAAATTGCGGAATTCCTTCCGCCGCCGCAAGTAAAAGTTATTTCAAGTAAATTCTACGAAAATGAAAGGGGAAAACTCAATAAATTATAGCTCTTCTTCATCTTACAAAAAAGTTGATCTAGTACAATACACAGGTTGATGATCCATTGATTGCCGGAGGGAGCTCTGAGATACACTGCTTTGCGATGCAATCTTGCATCTAAGATGCAAATATGTTATCCAGAATCTGCAAAAGACATGGTCTCATAAAAGTATTAAGAAAATGTACTTACAACATAGGCCAGAAAGTATTTTTTTTTAAGGTGCATATATATATGCATCACAGTTATCAGGGTTCATTTCAATCGTTTTTAAGGTGCATAGAATCAAACACCTTACATGCAACCAATTGAGCTTTAATATCTACATACAATAGGACCAATTTTTCTTCCCCAAGAATGCAAAACCAAACACATACGCGGTAAAAGGAACACAACAACAGAGAGCTAAACTGTTTGTTGAAATTGCGGAATTCCTTCCGCCGCCGCAAGTAAAAGTTATTTCAAGTAAATTCTACGAAAATGAAAGGGGAAAACTCAATAAATTATAGCTCTTCTTCATCTTATCCTGTAGATGATTAATCAAATCTTAATCACCATAAGTCACTTTTATTGTAATTGAATTTTACAATTAAATCTTTTTTTCTTCGAAACGGGTAATCCTATAGACGGCTTTTCATCATTTTTTCTTTTGGCACCAGACTAACACTCAAGCATGCTTGATCAAAATTAATGTAACAAGGAAAAAGTATGAATCTAATGAAGAATTAGTCCCAGAAAATTATTTGGGCATAATTACAAACAGGTAATATGCAAAGAAAACTAAGTGTATTTCTTATCACATAAGCCAAGTATATTTGTTATCCACTACTGTTAAAAATTCATTCTTGCCTCTTGAAGCCATTGACATCATCGCTGCTAGAAAAGTACACATTTAACCAAAGCTAGTTTTGATTACAAACTTGATTATAAAAGAAGAAATTACATGCAGTTAAGCCAGCCCAGACAACTCCATTAAAGTAAAGGAGACAAAATTCCGAGGCAAATTCCAAACTTCGCACGTATAAAGGGAGGTTTTCAGCAGAAAAAGCAAATAAAAAAACACACAAAGAATTAAAATAAGTAAACTAAATCTAGATGAGTGAAAGAGTGAAAAAAAAACCCAATGACAAACAACTAACCTGCTTAATCTCGCCAGCCAAAGCAAATTCAGTGCCTCGTCTCCTTTTCGCTCAAACTCGGAGAATGAAAACGCAACCGAAACAAATGGTTACCATAAAGAAGAAGAAAACGCAAGAGAGAGAAGAAACGGTCCAGCCAAAGCTTGCCACGTCAGCAGTTTCAACCCACAACCTGCCTTTAACCCTACGCAAAAACTGCTTCCGCATTTTATATTATGTAGATTCTCAATAACACGGTCATTCATTCTAAAACTTGAATTTTTTTCTCAATTGATCCGGATCCCGGTACTGATATACTCAAATTCGAGTCAAGCTTTTAGGGGATTTTCCTCCAAAGAAGACACTTTTGTCCTAGCATTTTTTTTTTTTTGTGTTTTTCTGTTCACTGATTACAAATACTTTTTCTGTCCTAAATTATTGTCCAATTTGATATTTCGCTTTTAATATAATTTAAACTAGAAATGAAAATCCAAACTGAACAATAATTATGGGACGGAGGGAGTAATAGAAATGATGTATGGTTGCATTCTTGATTTGTGAATTATTGAAATTCATAGTAAACCATAAAATAAATTTCTGAAAAAAGAACCACCCACTAAAGCCACAAAATTAAAAGGAAAAAAAAATGGAAAGATATTTTCATAAAATGAGAAGCAGCTAAAACAAATAACACCACAAGCACCCAAGTGGAAATCCAACCTTACACGTGGCATTACAAGCTTGGAGAAATCAAAATTATTTTCAAATATGTATTTTTGCCCCATAAAATGAATGAATGAATACCGTAAATCGGAATTGTATAAATTTTTAAGCGACTTAGAAAGAAAACCTCAAAATCATCGAACTTTCACATTGCACTTGCACAACAGTTGACTTCCTCAAATTCGTGTCAGCAAATTAATCTCTCAGCTCATGGCAATTGAGGTAAATCCGTAAAGATCATTACAATTTACAACAATCCCACAGAAAAAATTCAAAATTTTGCAGTAAATTAAGCGTTTCCTTAACGAATTCGATCTCTTTGCTTGTTTCCAGGCGTGGTTCATGGATGAGAGCTCAGAAGATCAGAGGCTTCCACACCAGACGAACCCTCCAGAACACGTTTCCATGGAGTATTTGGCTGATTTAGGAGTGCTTTATTGGAATCTGAATCCGAAGAATTTCGAAAACGATGAAGAATTGAAGAAGATCAGAGAAAGCAGAGGATACAGCTATATGGTACTACTATTTAGTATATATATGAAATTGTTTTTAAATTTAAGGAAAATTATGTAAAAAAATTTAAAAAAAATGGTGGTTTTTGATTTGTCGCAGGATTTGCTGGACTTATGTCCTGAGAAAGTGGAGAACTATGAACAGAAGCTGAAGAATTTCTACACAGAGCATATCCATGGAGACGAGGAGATTCGTTATTGCTTGGAAGGGAGTGGGTATTTTGATGTCAGAGACAAGAATGACCGTTGGATTCGCATCTGGATGAAACCTGGTGATCTTATTGTTTTGCCTGCTGGGATTTACCATCGATTTACCCTCGACACCAGCAACTATGTCAAGGTAAAAATAAAAGAAAAACTGACACTTCCATTTCAGTTATTAATATCATGTAGTCACGACTCATCATGACATGAGACTATGAGAGTCAGGAATCGGAATTTGTTACACGATATGAATCTAACTAAAAAAATAAATGTCAATCTTCTGCTATGTCAGATGTTTGAGTTTGGAAAACGTGTTAATTTTGGATAGTTCATTGAAAAAATGATCATCAACACAAAACACGACTCAGAATTGATGTACATTTATATGTTACTACTAGTTCAAAAATTAATTGAAGTGTGATTTTTTTGGTGTTAAATTGGATTGCAGCTGATGAGGCTGTTTGTGGGAGAGCCGGTGTGGACAGCATATAACAGACCACAGGAAAATCATCCAGCAAGGAAGGAATATTTGAAGAATTTTACTGAGAAATTTGGAGTGCCACTTGAAGCTCACTGATTCAATCTCATTTTATATTAATAACTTGAGTACAAAAAGAGTTGTGCATGGTATCTAGATGATATCTAAATGATATCGTAACTCAAAAAAAAAAACAATGATACTAATAGTCATCATGATGTAATCGAACTTTTTCTTAGTTCATACTTCATATGTACTTTACAATAATTTCCTATAGTCTAAACCAAGCTTTAGTAGAAATTGAGACCAGTCATCATGCATTCGTCCAGGCATCGAATTTTTGCAAGTACACAATCAGCTATATGATTAGCTTCTCCATAAACATTAATTATTCCGATCTATTTCCCGATTAATCTTGAGCCAGTAAAGTTGATTGCTGGTTAAATTGAGGGAGGAACAGCAAGGAATGGGATAATACAAATTTTGAGGTGCCGAAGTAGAGGGAATGAACATATATTTTCCATTAAAATGGGCTCACTGATGAAGCCTGGCTGTTGAACTCCAAACCAGTTGGTTTTATTAGTATCATTTGCAATTGAACCGTTTTGCATTAAAAATATCGTACAGGTTTTGTGGTTATAAATTGTAAACATTCCTCCGTCCATAAGTTCGAGTATTCGGATATGGATATGGTAGGTAGCAAGTGATGAACACTTTTTTTTTTTTTTTTCTTCCTTTTGGTTTTACATGGAGATATTTTTTACATAATAGTACAAGATCATTCTACGCTAATCTCGATTTTCGAGCTCTTTGCAAGTTGCAAGATGGCCTGTCATATTAGGGCGGCTATTTGCGCTTCTAGTAGCTTCGCCAGAATCGTTGAAATTAATTTTTATTTCTATGTTTGTTTGATTTTTTTGATAGTTTTTTCATTTTATTTTATTAATAACTGTCTCATCCCAACATATTTTTGTACATTTCTAATACCAAAAAAACCTAAAATTCACACTAAAAAAACGAAATAAACATACCCTTAACTTCATCTGCTTCTTTTACTTTCCAGTGGAACATCGTGATTTAAATTTGTGTTACAACTTTGAATTGTTTCTTCTTTTTTTTTTTTGAAAGTACAGTGATCATGAAGTTTAGTAACCTATACATTATATATGTAGAATTTAGCAACATTTGTATGTCTATCATATGCTTTAGACTTCCTCATAAAAACACAGATCGAACTTTCTGTTTATGAGAGATTCTTTTGAGCTCTAAAATGCTCGGATCACTAGACGTTTAAACAAGTAATAATGATAAATGTTGATCCAAATTTAAGCTTCTACTTTGATACAAATTATTATTATCAGTGTGTCATAATAATACTACCTGTATTCGATAAAAATAAGTCATATTGAGTACGTGAATTATATTTTTTTAGAAAGATCATTTACCAAACCTTGTAGTATCCACTATCCCTAAGCTAATAGCCAATCAACAATTTTATATATTTCACCTGGAGAAACGTGAAATTAACCACAATGTAAAATGATCAAGGTTCTAGAATGTTACCACCGACTTGAAACTGCTATAAATGGACATTGCAGTCATGGTTCAATTGGGCAACAATGGGTTGCCTCCAGGTAAGGCAGCATAACCTTTCCATTAAAGGCAATGTCACCTTTATCTGCATGTCTTTTGTAGTACTAGTTGTATAAAACATTTGGTCCTCAGCTCTAGCTCATTGTTTTTGGCTTTATCCCGATGTATTATAAGCCTTATGCCTTTAGGATTTGTAAGATTAGCAAAGTTGTTTCTAAAATTGCGATTTATAATGCATTTTCTTTTATCTTTTCTTTAAAAATTACTAGAAAATAGAAATGGTTATCGAACTAGGAAAACAAATGTTGTTTAAGTCATATGAACTCAACTGAGGAAGCCTTAGATTTGGGGTAGGGTTATCGGTTTGCCAATCAAAAAGATTGACATTTCTATAGTCAAAGTTAGCTGTAAAGAAAGGGGAAAATTGGAAACAAAATTTCAATTTGGACTTCTTGTTCTTCTCTTAAAAGACCTTACTAACCCAGCCAAAATTCCGTCTTCATAAGGAAGTGTTGTTTACCTGGACAAAAACCTTTTCCCAAAGGAGAAGGGTAGTAAGGTATTTTTGTCACATGCAATCCTTTTGATTGGCTAACTAGCTGATATTCTGGGTTTCCACCATATATACATACATATATATATAAGAACTGTCAAATCGAAATTCCTTGGCGTTCATTAAAAGCTCTCGACGGGGAAAAAGATTCGAGAACGAGATTGCAGACGAACTGACTAAACTTGAAAATGGGTTCTCTTTCTAAGGTATGGATTTCCTTCTATCTTTTTCTCTTATTTCTTCCCAGGGATTTCCTGTTATGGATTTTCTGGGTCATTAATTTTGTGGTTGAGGGAAAGCGATTGTTTATTTGTGATTGTCCTGGGATTTTTTTTATCGAATTCCGGTGTGTTTTTTAATCCCTTTGAATCTCCCAACTCTTGGATTCGAAGGTCATTTGTAGTTGAGGTAGATTTTAATATGGCTGAGGTGGTTACTAATTTCTAATTAAAATTTTGGTCGTTTTTCTGTTTTTTCATTTATTGAACTATGCTATCCATTAGCTATGTTGACAGGGCAGTCTTATGATTGTAGGAGCTAGAAATAAGCCGATTCTTGGTTGATGACGACATAGGAGGCATTATTTTTGGGTGTTGTTTGGTGGTATTCATTTTTGATTCAGTAGTCCTGGAAGAAGTCAGCATTGTTTTCCTTTATAATGTTAATGATTGAACAAAAAGAAACTTTTATATAGGAACCGTGGTTTTGGATTTGTGCTTTTGATATAGTGTGTGGATTCCAAACCTGAGCTTTCCTTGTAGTATTGAGTTTAACCTGTTCAAACTTAAAGAGCTGAGGGGGTAGGTTTTACTTTTTACATATTTGCTTCTCCTGAGTTACGTTTCTTATCATATTCTTTCCTTTGGATGCTTGGCTACTTTTATTGGAGACAATAGATGATATTCGCTCAATTTTTTCTTTTTTGCAAAAGAATGACCTGTTTGCTTGATGATTATTTGGTTATCTTCTATGTGTACTTTTACAAAATACCTAATCGGCGAGGAATAAGTTAAACTCAGAGAAGAGAACACACTCAGACAGTGATGATGTACTCTTCTAGGTTTGAATTCCTCTTGGCTGTGCCCTGGCAGGGTTGTTGCACAAAACGTATTAGATGGAATTTCACTCATTTTAATTGGATGTCAGTTGAATAGAAAATAATATCCGTGAAGTATTTTCTTGTTCAGATTTGCCTGTTAATCATGATTATTTCACTAGAGGCGACCTTAGTTGCTTCTAGGTGTTGTATTTTGGGTTGACTGCCATTGTCTATGCCCTTGGTCTCTGCGTTCGTTCTACTTATTTTCTGTTCTCATTCTTATCTTTGATAGTCTAAGAGAAGGTATGTTCAACGCTCATTTTCTTCAACTGTTTTCGTTCTTTCAGGATGCTAGGGAGGAAGTTATACAGGCTTGGTACATGGATGATAGTGATGTGGACCAGAGACTTCCTCACCACCGTGAACCAAAGGAATTTGTTTCACTGGATAAACTTGCTGGTATATAACTTTTAACCTTTTATTTCCATTTTGACATCTTGATTCATGGTGTACAGCATTGTCCTTCCTCAGTTGGGTAAATTTTTATAATCACTACTCCAGTGATCAAATTTTATGTGCATAGTCCTTTGCAGCAACAACTGATTTAAGTTTTTGTTTGTAGACTGTATGTGCTCAATGTTTATCGTTGAGCATATAAATGGCGGACAAATGTTTATGTGTGCTCTTGTTAGTGCTTCCATGGTTTTCAACTATTACTTTTCCAATTTTGCAGAGCTTGGAGTACTTAGCTGGCGACTGGATGCTGATAACTGGGAAAATGATGAAGAGTTGAAGAAAATCCGCGAAGAACGCGGTTATTCTTATATGGTAAGTTTACTTTAATTTGTTTTGCAGGTGATTGTTGTACTTTAATTTGTTTTGCAGGTGATTGTAAATGTTTTAAAATTAGTCCTTCTGATAGTTTTGGATAAATTGTGATCAAATAAACTACAGGACTTCTGTGAGGTTTGCCCTGAAAAGTTACCGAACTATGAGGAAAAGATTAAAAGCTTCTTTGAAGAACATCTTCACACTGATGAGGAGATCCGTTACTGTATTGCTGGTTCTGGTAAGTAAATGAGCATTTTTTTTTCATTGTTATTCCACTTAATGCATCCAGTCATGGTGACTAATGTTGTATTTCCTGTGGAAGGTTATTTTGATGTGAGGGATAGTGATGAAGCTTGGATTCGCATTTGGGTGAAGAAAGGTGCCATGATTGTGCTTCCTGCCGGAATTTATCATCGGTTTACTCTTGATTCTGACAACTACATTAAGGTATCACTGAGCAACATCCCTCCCTGTTGTTTGTGGTTATCAGTCACTGAATGCAATCTGTTTCTGTTTTCCTTTTTATCCTTTGAGATAACCAAATGAGGAAGGGCCATACCTAAAGTTAAAGAAAACCTGTTGTTTGTTGTTATCAGTCACTGAATGCAATCTGTTTCTGTTTTCCTTTTTATCCTTTGAGATAACCAAATGAGGAAGGGTCATACCTAAAGTTAAAGAAAACCTGAAAATGCTTGTTTGGTCATTTGCAATTCTTTATTGGCGATAGTTGATCTGTGTATGAGGTTTGGTAATGCAATACTGCAATTCCTGAGCAGAAGTTTGTGAGTGTGGCAGAAGGCTCTGCTTGTATGGTCATCTTGTTGCTGTAGCTTGATGTGCTTTAACTCTCTCTGGTTGTTATTGTACCTTCTAGCAGAATATGTAGCTTTATCTCATTTCCTTGATTCCTAGTGTTGCAACTTTGTTGTCACTGCAACCATTCAGCCTGAGATGTTGGGGGCATATACATATATAAATTTTGTTCTCTCTGTTACTTTCTTGGAAAAGACATTTGGGTTGTTATCTAATCTCAAGTGATGTCGATACATTTCGATACATTTACAGGCAATGCGGCTCTTTGTTGGTGAACCGGTATGGACCCCGTACAATCGTCCACATGATCACCTTCCTGCCAGGTATGTTTCTTGGTCCAAAGCTCTATACTATGCAATCCCTTTCCAATGTAAATTGAAGAGTTAAACGTCATGTTGGGAACTGAAAAAAGAAGAAAGAAAAAAGAAAAGATCTTGAACACAAGAATAAAACTGCAATATATCTTGAATTCTGAAAGATACTCATACATGCAGGAAAGGATATATTGAAACTTTTGGAAAGAAAGAAGCTGCAAATCAAGCAGTGAATGCTGCTGCTTAGAAACTCCTCGAACATCAAAACTGCTTGCTTGCTGAAGTTTGTATTGTTATTATTATCTACCAAAATAAAATAACGAAATGGACTGCGGTTCTGTTCTTTCCATATGCGTTATTTTGGTTGCATAATGACACTTGTAACATATAATGGTTTTGTAATATAAAATCTTCTAACTGTGTTTCTGGTGACACTTCCTTTTAATATGTCCATATAACCAATGTGCTTGATGACACTTGTCATTGATTTGGTTCTTGAACATGTCGTATTCACTGTATGTTTCTTTTTTGCCTTCAATGATGATGATGGTGGTGGTGGTTTTCTTTCACCTTCTTGAAGCAATAATTCTTGCTTCCAACCACCAATAGGAGAAGGGCTTTCCACATTGAGATATGATACCTTCCTGTCTTTTTCAGTCTCTGTTCCAAAACGTTTCAAATTGCCCCCTTTGGATATATGCTTTTGCCAAGATCTTTGGTTCTATTCTAACATCATCATATTTTTTTTTTCCATTAGTTTAATGTTTGGTGTCTCCACTCTACATTGATGATCTGACAAAACAGTTTGAATGGTTGGGTCTGTCAACACGTGTCCCCGCGGTAGGTGGGAGATTTTTGCCATTTTGGTTACTTTAAGATGCTGGCCTCATTGGCTGGGAAATGGTGCAAAAACAATTGAAAATGTATAATAAATTTAGAATATCTTGTTTGTCCAAATTCAGGCTTCGTTATTAGGCCAATTATGTTGTCTGGAATAATTTGGTTGCTATTTTTGGCACGGGCCAACAGTTAAAATCTCTGAAAATTTGAATAGACTAATAAATAATAATATTAATAAAGTTGTTCATAAAGGCTCTGAAAATGGTCAGAACGGCCACCGTTTGCCTTTATTTTTAGGTTACTTCGCCCAAAGGTAATTGCCGTATTGGGACTCAAAAACTTTTTACCTTTGCCTTCAGTCAGGAGGCCGAAGGGATACGAGGTATGTTGCTACGGTCATAGTGTAGCGATATTTTGAGTTTATAATCGTGTTTTCTAAGTTAAAAAAAAATGTTATTTCATCAATTTAAATTAATTATAAAGAAAATAATGTTTTCTGTAATCATAAATGACAGTTAGTACTTGATAAATGTGACAGACGATCTAGTTTTATTTATAAATGTGACAAGTATTATCTTGTCTCACGAATATTGTTATCATTACTTCTACATTTGCCTGTATTTTTGTCGAATTAGTCAAAATCCCATCTGGATGAAATAAAACGTGAATTTATTTTTGGTCTTTTTCTTGACCGAATTATGCAACCGCTGATGTATTATTGGAGAAAATCTGAGTTGGTTCTAACTTGTCGATGGCGTGGCATTGAATTCTTCATCTGTTAATTTGTTCTTTGAGCTATCCCTTTATTCACCGACCTAAAAGATCTGATCTAAAACTCTTACGTGTTTGAATCCGTTCCAGGATTTTGAGCCACTCCTGAATTCAATATATACCTGATCCTTTGTCTCTGAAGCATGCTCCCTACAAAATGATGCTTTCAGGTTGTTGAATAATTGCTTGAAAAAAGGGGAAAAAAAATGAAAAAAAGAAGATATTATTTATTTCAGGCATTAGGATCTGCAGTGTGGCATGATTTTAATAAATTTTTTAAGTCCGAGGCCGATAATGTCGTCTTGTCTTTAAATTATTTGTTCCTTTTTAATGTTAGAAAAAGCAATAGTAACCTTTTAGATATTTTTTTTGTCCACGACAGCCAGCTAGATATTTCTTCTCCTTGCGAAACTTTTAGGACAGAGCCAAATCAAAAAATAAAAAAATAAATAAATTAAAAGACCTTAGTTTCAGCAAAAGATTCAAAATGAAAGATGTACGTGTCACTAATGTGTTATTTTTGATGTTAAAATAATTGTCTTAAAGAAAAGCACCAATGTGGTAAGATTGAAGCAAGAATATACCCCAATTTCGTTTTCAAAGCAATAAGAAATTGAGATTTGGAAAACCCGTGTCCTTTTTAGAGAACCTAACAAGGGACGTGAAATCTTTTTCTGCCATCCTAATGCCGTGGACGTGGTCTAATTTAAAGATTTTTTTTTAATCTAAGTTTTATTTATCTGTTCTTTTTTTACAAACGTTACATATCATATTTTGATTAATCTCCATTTGATTGTGAAAACATTTAATTTTGAAGGTATAAGAGTCTTTCATCCATGTTAACTTTTACTCTATGTCTAAATGGACTCGTACTGGAGAATTTTTTCATTTATTAAGCATGATAATATTTATTACTTCTGTTTTAACAAAATAGTCTATATTTTTGTACTGTTTTTAATATAAATTTTAAACTTAACGTAACTGATATTTTTGGGACAGATGAATATCATTTGTGTAAAGAAATCAAATACCCTGCTGCTTGAACAAGTGATGGTTCTTCTTGATGTTTTTTTTTTTTTTAATTGTTTGTAGGTGTGTTGGAATAACCACCCACATAATGTGAGCTTAGCACACGTATAATGCAAGAAAATGGGCGAAAAAATTAAGCGGGACACACGTGTTCAAAGGACAAATATCTTTGCCAATATTATAGATATGGAAAGGAAAAAAAAAAAAAAGCACAACACTTTGTGTCATAAATAGCTCAAAAGTTTAAAAGGCACCTCCCAAAAGAAGAAAATGTTGGGAGGTGTGGGGGCTGAAAAATATCTCCCAATAGTCCCTTCCTCCCAATTTTTATTCTTTGTTTGACATCACCAAACCTTTCCACCTGTCCTAATTTTCACAAAAGTTCTTCATAGATTCATTATAATTATTTTTTCTTTTTGTCAACCCCATAATAAAAAGCTTGAACCTTCATATACTTTTGCCACATATTTCACCTCCTTCCTTCAAAGTTCAAAGCTTTTTGTTGTCTCTTTTCTTCCAATCTATCTATCCTACCTAGCACTACTCCTTGCCTTCTTCCTTTTGTTCCATAACTGCATGCTTCAGAGACTTTTCCATTTTCCTTTGTAACCATCTTAATCTAGAAGATTTCTAATTAACTTTACCTTCCCACTATTCTGGGGAGGTGGGAAGTTCATATTTTTGGTTGGTGATATAGACCAAATCTGCAAAACCCTTTTAGACTTGAGCTGTAACTTTTCAATCCCAGATTAGATTTTTTTTGGTATTGATTTCTAGATATGAACAATATGAATCCATTAGGGTCAGTGAAGGAAGAGTTTTACACTGGATCTAGTTCATTGTATCCTCCACTTTCAGGTGAGGTTTCTTTCTGTGTTTCTTCTAGTGCTCCTCCTCCTCAGCCAATGGAAGGCCTTAATCAGGCTGGACCACCTCCATTCTTAACCAAGACATATGACCTTGTGGATGATCCACAAACTGATCATATTGTTTCATGGAGTAGAGGTAACAACAGTTTTATTGTTTGGGATCCCCAATCTTTTGCAATGAGTCTTCTTCCTAGGTACTTCAAGCACAACAATTTCTCCAGCTTTGTCAGGCAGCTCAATACTTATGTGAGTAATAATTTCTTTCATTATTTTGGCTGTTAATTTTTATGCAAAAAGTAAAAAAGCATTGTTTTTTGCTTGGTGGGATTAATAATATCTAATGGGCATTAAATGTGGGCTTAAGTTAATTTATGAAGTTTTTGACCTAGATTTTACCTTTCTTCTGCTGAAGTGTGAATGCCATATTAATTCTTCATAATTGCAGCATACTTCTGACATAGAATGAACCTCTTGGTGAGTTGGGGAACAAATTGAGATCATACATTTCATGTGATTAATTATGTCAATTTTATATGGCCTTACCCCATAGATTTCCTAGATTCTTTTTGGTTAATTTCATTTGGGTTATGTATATTGTATTCCTTAAAGATGAGTTACAATTAAGAAGGCAATATTCTTGATAGTCCTTACTGTGTTGAATTTCTTGGATAGAATAATGCACCTCTCCTATGCTGTCTGGATTCATTGAACTAAACTTTTGTTTTTCATCATATATACTTTTAGGGGGAATAAAGAATATATCTAGTGTATGTAAAATTCTTGCCACTCCTTTTCAGAGATATCTTTGTGTCTTATATCATCACTCATCAGTATCTAAGTGTGCCTTTAGATATGGTTAGGAGCGCAACAATTGGTGAAGAGATTCTCCATTTTGTTTATGACTCACAATACAGTTATTACATATGCATTAGGTCATAGTTTTTGGTTTCATTTTGTATTCATTAGGCTACGTTTTTGGTTTCATTTTGAAATGGAGGTTTAAGATATACATATATATGATGAAATGAAAGACTAGCAGTACTACAAAACTTGCAGGGTTTCAGAAAGATTGATGCTGAAAAATGGGAGTTTGCTTGTGAAGGTTTTTTGAGGGGACAAAAGCATCTCTTGAAAAACATACGGAGGAGAAAGAATCCTCCCAATTTTCCACCTTCTAATAACCAAGGTTCAACTACTGATCCTTGTGTTGAAGTTGGAAGATTCGGTTTGGATGCTGAAATTGATAGGTTAAGGAGAGACAAGCAAGTACTCACAAATGAACTAGTTAAACTCAGACAGCAACAGCAATCTACAAAAACTTATCTTAAATCCATGGAAGAGAGGTTACAAATGACTGAGATGAAACAACAGCAAATGATGACTTTTTTGGCTAAAGCCATTCAAAATCCAAGTCTTTTGGATCAGTTAGTCCAGCAGAAGGAGAGAAGGAAAGCACTTGAAGAAGAATTAAGCAAGAAGAGAAGGAAGCAACTTGACCACCATCATGATCAAGTTGCTCCTGGAAGTAATTTTGGGGAAGCTAGCAATAGTAGTTATGTCAAACTCGAATCGCCGGAGTTTGGATACCATGATGATTTTGGTGGCCTGAATGATTTAGGGATGAATATGCAAGAACCAATGCAAAATGCAGTGCATTTGGATCAAGGATTTTGGGATGGCCTAATGCATGAGGAGAATGATCAAGATCAGCATATAGGCTACAACTTT
Source organism: Oldenlandia corymbosa var. corymbosa (assembly GCA_949775105.1). Classification (NCBI taxonomy): domain Eukaryota; kingdom Viridiplantae; phylum Streptophyta; class Magnoliopsida; order Gentianales; family Rubiaceae; genus Oldenlandia; species Oldenlandia corymbosa. The sequence continues at coordinate 14,039,828 of OX459126.1, read as the reverse complement.
GGTGCTGAAGGAGGAGAACCTGTGGAAGACATGTTAACTGAGCAAATTGGTTTTTTAGGTTCTAATTTACCATGAAAAACCTATATTTTAAGATTGTTGTTTTAAATGTTTAGCTGATTATTCGAAATTGACACAACATTAGAACCTTAATTTTGTTGGGAAAAAGCACTCCCTACAATAATTCATTAGGGGTTTCTAGTTTGGTTATCTAACTGGTTTGTTGAGCTCTTTAATCAGCAGATTTTCTAGCTAGTTAGTGCTTAGTATTAGCAATTTGTTTGGTATTCTATTATCCATCGAATTTCGTTCAACTGCAGTATTTGTATGAATGATTGTCATTAGCTGAAGGTAAGATCAAGATTCATGATTATGGATTCGAACACTTTATGACATCATTTGATCTATTTAATCGTTGTTTTTTTTTGGGTGAATGTATTTGTTTAAATTAATTGAATGGATTATGAATAGGGCAAAATACTAACTTTGTTTCTTTCCGGCTAACTCCAAAATTTTCACATTTCTCCTAGTAATGATGATTTGGAAAAATTCAGTTACCCACCTTATGCTTTTGATGGAGATATTATAAACCCCGAAGACGAAATGTAATGGAAAACAATAAAATATCTGGAATAACCTCCAAATAATTAAAACGTATGCATAGTTTAAAAGTATTTTGAGATTATTCATTCCGATAGAACTAGTAAACATGACAAATTTATTTGAAAGCTTATCGACTCTAGTTTGAAAAGAAATGGACCGTACCGGGTAGTTTAGTTTGAAGTTAGGCTTAACGAATTGAAATAGAAGGAAAGAAAAAAGGAGATTGTTGAGCTAAATTATTAGGTTTCACATCAACAGTGTTTCCTTAAGTTAGATTATCGAAGTTGTTGATATAGTCAAAGACCCATATATAGTCAAAGACCCATATAGAAGGTTAAAGGTTTCATTACAACTATTCTCCTTAAACTAGACAGTTCCTAAGAAAAAAAAAAAAGAAAAAAAAAACAAGAGCTTCATTCATGCCTCTGTGTTTGTAAGATTTCTTATTATCTTCTTTATTTATTTATTTTTTTCTCTTTCATAATAATTTCTCAACTTCGCTTTCTATTTAGTAAATATGTGGAAAAACTTAATCATTTAATATTGTCAAGTCCAAAATCATATGTCTTCTCTGTTACGAAATGATTGTACACTTTGGATTTAACTAAAAATAAAAATTTTAAAAGGGACAATAATTTCGAAATGAAAAAAGTACTAATTACATGATGTCCAACCAGAATAATTTTTTTCATCAAATAATCTTAATTCCAACTCTCACCTAGTGTCACAAATCACAATTGTCATCCTAATTGATCGAACATTAATTCCGATTCGTGTTGAAAGACTTAGTTGTCATTCACTTAATGATTACTTTATTAAGTCTTAAGACTAAAACCAAAAGTGATCAACGAAGAAATTTGCTGACATTGTCCCAACGAGGATGTTAGAAAATTTGAGTACTCTCAGCTTTGAAACTTCTTCATTGTGGCATCAGTGGACGACCTTGCTTAATTATCAGCACCCTTATAAACTGGTCCCCTGAGTGGCAATATTGATATTGATCTGCCATATTTTGAATGCTCATTGATCCAAGTTTTGCATCGGCTTTGCTGAGTTGGATGCAAAGCTTCAGGCCCAAAATCCTCAAATATTAGGCCGACCCTTTGCCTCTTTATTTTTAGTTTAATAACAAAAACATATGCCCGATTTGAATTATTGTTACCATTAATCTTATGAATATTCTTTATGAGATTAATAAACATATATTTTTTTTTAATTTTTTTTAAAACTTCTATTAACAACATATCATAAATGAAAGTATATAAATGTTAGGTCCAACAGGTCTCATGATTGCACTCAAAGCAAGACCAGCATGCCTTATTTCATTACCAGAAAATGGATGTACTACTCCAGCACGAATATTTTTTTATAAGCCTTAGAGAATCATTTTGATAATGAAAATTTTCGAGTGTTAGGTTTAACATATTAATTACAAGTCTTATTATTATGATCAATGCAGTACCAGAAATTAATTTGGGAAAATGGGTTTGTTAGGTTTTAAATTAGTGTTTGGTCTGTATGATAAAGCATTTGTTGAGTTTATTAAATGCACCATATGCATTTAACTATTTTAAGATTATAAGTAAAAAAAAAAAAATTGAGCTAAAACAGCTCTGGACTCTTCAACTACTGAATCATTGGATTATAAGCACTACCTCACTATCATATTTTTCCTTTGAACTCGTCCTTTTCAAAAAAAAAAAAAAAACTCGTGAAATATCTGTACAAGAAAATCCGTTATTATGATTCATTGGTACGTATTGTTCAGCTGTTTATCAAACTCCAACATCACTAATTAGAATAATCAATGAGCGAATTTATTAGAGTATTCTTCGATGTGGAATCTTAGCTTAAATTCAGAATGTAATTTACAAAATTTTACTGATTTTTGGCATAAGGAGTCAAAGAGTGTTTTGCACGTCTTTGAAGAAGGTGAGGACTTTATTGCAATTTTCTAAAGCTGATGGAAAGGTGCCGTGTAGACTCCCTCACCGAGTCACCGACGAAAACCAAATGGCGCAACCCCACCGAACTTAAGATCCTGAAATGACGAATTTACCCCTTCCTTTGTGGAGATATACACGAGTGTTTTTCCCCATAAGTTCAATAGTTATCTCTTCTTTTGATTTTTGTTTCCCTTAAATAATAGTACTAATAAATTGGGTATTAATGCTACTCCAATAAATCAACAATATAATTGGTTTGCTCTCGTTAATTCACGAAAAAAGATGATAGAATAATAAAATATTTAAAAACTAACTATATTAAGTAATCCATTTTGGAGTGTATGATTAAGAATTTAATGAAAATAAAAATTCTTAAAAAAGTATAAAAAAGTAATTGACAAATAAGAAAAATTTGCTTTAAAAAGTAAACATTAACATTAGAAACTGTATATTTTGTTTGCATATGAACTAAAATATTAATTGAAGTAATAGTATACCATCCAAAAAAATAAGCATCTATTATTTTTTCATTAAGCAGCCAAATTTTTTTAAAGATAAAATAAAAATAATATTAACATATAAATTTTTTAAAAACATTAACATTTCAAGAATTTTTTAAAGTATTATTATATTTATCAGTCTAATTATTTTAGGACTCAACGTACGTACAGAAAATTACGTACCAAGAATAAAATGACAGGTTTTGATAGGGAAAAAAAAAATTTGATAGACAATATAATAGCAGCATTATGTATTATGTTTCTATAGCAAAAAATATATACTACTAAAAACTCAAGATGGGTAATTTCGTCAATTCAGAAAAGATCAAATGTAAGCCCACCTCTTAAAACCCCCACATTACATCACAACACGTCACCCTTTCTCCTCAGTTCCTCATCATCTCGTCATATTCCAAAAACCCATACAAAATTTCCCTAATTTCCCATTAATTAATGTCACCAGAAAGGGGCAAAGAAATTCACTAATGTTCTGTTTTATTTTATTTTCCATAATTCTGCTCTTTAACCTTCTTCCTTAAGCTCCTCTATTTTCTCTGTTTTACTTTTCTTTTTTGCTTCCAAAATAAATAAACTTTTTTTGGTTCTTAATGACTGTTATCAGATCCAAATTGAGACTCTTGTTTCCCAATTCGCATTCTGATTTTAACCTAGAAAAAAAATCGACATTTGAATTAATCACGCCATAATTATTCTCCAAATATCTCTATCTCACTGAATATAAATTGAATTGGAGAGTGTGTGTTTGTGTGCAAAGAAATTTCAGCGGAAAGGAGAGAGAGAGAGAGTAATAATGGGGGGAGCACCGTCGACGCCGCGTTGGAGCGGTGGTGGGGCAATGAGGCCGGCGGAGACGGCGGAGTATTTAATTGGAACGTTTGTTGGGGAGAAGTCGTATCCTTTAGAGTCCGATTACTGGCAGAAGCTCCTGGAGTTGCCTATTGATCTCCGCTGGCCTCCTGATCGTGTCCTGCAAGCTTGTCAGCTCCTTGGTTAGTTCGAATTCTACTGTTTTTTTTTTTTGTGTTAAACTAACTTGTGAATATTGGTTTCTGATTGTGGCATTGCGACTTTTGAGTCCTTTTTTTTTTTGGTTATGTAATCTTTTGCCTTTCCTTTTGTGATGTCAAAAGTTTAAAGTTGTTTGAAGATCCTGAGTAGTGTGTCAGTTATTTGTCGGTTTAGCTTTTTTACTTAGATATTGAAGTTGTACTAATTTATGCCAACTAATATAATATGAAATATATGCCTTAGAATATTTTGCGACATGTTAGGACTGTTAATTTGCTTTTGAGTCGTATCTTATTCGTGTCCATTGTTGGTTATGATCGTTTGCTTCGTTCTAGAGAAGAGAGTGGGTGAGTGCATGTTGATTTTAGTGTCTTAGCCTCTCGTGGACAGAAGTAATGCATTCTGGTTTCCATGTGAAGGCGTGATAGATAGCTTAAACACTGTTCAGATTCCTACGTTGGCTATGGGTGTCTTCTCTAACAATGGAAGTGGTGTTCTTGTTTATTTGTAAAAATTTAATGGCCAATTATTCATTTAGGAAATGATTGTGAGCCAGTTACATGTGGCTTGTTGCGGAAAGAACAATGTATAACCTGTGCGGTCGGTCAGCCCACTTACTAGCCTAGTATTTAGGAATTTGAAGTGAATTTTGTAGTGTTGGAGCCATTATCATCTCTTTTTAACTCCCACAATCTTGATTGAACTTAAGAAATGATTTTAGAGAAGGTAAAATGGGCTAAGTTTCTTCCTCTCACATATCGTTTATTGATTTTTTCTCGTGGGAGATTTAGTATTTCTGAACCAGTGAGCGTGACAGGAAAAGTTTAAAGGGTTAAAATATATCGTGTTTATCCTAGAAAGGGAAGTCTTAAAGGTTGTTCTTTTCTGGGATCTGTATATCATCATTAATATCTTCTGTCGTGAATATATCTTTAAAAGGAAAACTATGAAGACTCTAACTGCGACTTGTTTCTCCTGTCAAATTTTACAGCTCAGAATAACAGTCAGACAAGACATCTTGCAAAGATTTTAATACATCTCGTGAGGTGTTTGCAAGAATGTGTTTCTAGTTCCGGTGTGCCCTTTGCCGCCTTTGTGAAATCTCTTAATGCAGTTTACATCTCCTCTGTCTTCCTGAAGTACTTAATTGAGACTGCCAAAAGCGACGATTTTGAAGAGTTATACCTTTCTATCGATGGAGCTGAGACACTACCAAACACTTTCTCAACAGGTGATCCACTTGTTCTAAGTGATACTTTCTTGTGTTCTCCCCTCCTCGTTTTTTTTCTTATAATTTTCCCTTTTGAAACAGATCTCAGCATTCAGCATCTGGTCATGCATAGTGTCCTTACATTTATTGGCAAAGTAGATGTCAGGTATGTAGTAGTTTTTTGCAAGTAATTCTTCTCTCCGAGGTTGTATCCTTGTATTCCTGATATCTTGCATCTTTCCCACAGCACCAACACATACCTGTTGCACCATGAGCTACTTAACTTTGTACTCATAGCCATGTCAACCCAGCTTCTAAGTGGACCATCGCCAGGTCCAGAAGATGTTCACCCATTTATTGATGCATTGATGGTTCAGGTAATGTGGAAAATTGTTAATTTCTGTTACTTTTTGCTGAAAGGTCAATCACTAAAATTTAGCACTTCTATTTTGTGCAGGAGAGTTCTTTGGTTAGTTTGGTGGTGTGTAAGCTGCTCTCAAACTACACTAGACAACCTAACTTCCCGGTTGATAGTTCATCTTACAGCATATTCTCTGAAGTCAACCAGCCGGGTGTTCTACAGAGAGTTGGTTCTGTGGCTGGTATGTGGAAATATCTCCTCTTCTCTTGTTAATTATCTCTTTTGTTCTCCTTTATGTCTTAACATAACTTTTGAACAGAAAAATATTTATTGGTTGATTCTTTTTTGTTCTTTAGTCGAAATTATGCTGAATTTAGCATTAGATTGTGATGTTTCACTATTTACTAAACAACGTGCTGATCAGCCATATTGACTAGTGTACAGAAATAAACCTCAGTACAGTCATCAGGCATTTGGTTGTTGCATTTTGAATTTATTGTGAATCGGATGGCATAGTTACGTACTTGTATAAGTAGCCTTTTGTTATCGCTCAGTATTCTATGTTCATTAAATTAAATATGAATTGAGATAGTTGATTGTCTTGAAGTTTTAGACAGTAAGCCATTTGTTTACTTCTCCATAATTTTCTTCTCTTTTATATATTCTTTAGCACTGGAAAGAGTTGCATGCATGAGATATTACTCGTACTTGTGCCAGTCAATCTGGTTGCTCTTCTTTTAAAGGGCCTGCTTCAGCTTTTGTGATGGCATCTAACTTGACACGTTTTTGCTTATTGTCTGATCTTCTGTTTAACATTATTTTCTATAGCTGTAATGAGGACTCATTTCTTTTCCTTGTGAATTTCACAGCAAATTTTGTGCTCTTCCCATTGAATTTCTTTGTTGGTTCAACTGGAGAACCCACTAAGAGTCCTTTGGCAGATAACAGCCTCAACGTTTTACTTGTTCTCATCCATTACCGAAAATGCGTTGGGGTGGACTATGTAAAAGGAAAAGTTGGCTACAGCTCAGATTCTCTCCCAAAGGAAGAACCATATTTTTCCGAAAATCCTTACTGCAAGGCCTTGCAAAATGCTCGAGATGTTGAATGTGAGAAATATTAAATGTTTGTCATTTTGGTGGCATGTAATTTCATAATGCTAAGTTTATCTGCTACTGCCTGTCTGCAGTTGATCGCTTAGATGTTGACGGGAATGCACACAATGGGCCTCTTGTGAAGTTGCCTTTTGCTTCTCTGTTTGATACTCTTGGCATGTAAGTCTTTAATTTCCTTTTTGCAACTCTGTACTACTAAAAAAGCTACAACTTGCATTGTTTTCAATTTTGAAGCTTATGGGAAGCCAGGGCACCTCAGTTTTCTTGCTTGCACGCGTTTCTTGTCATTTATGTGGATAAATAGCCTAAACCGTTTGTATATCGTACATCAATACAGGTTTGAAACTGATTTATATGTGCAGGTGTTTATCTGATGAGAGATCTGTTATCCTTCTTTACACGATGGTGCAAGGGAACTCTGCTTTTCTGGAGTATGTTTTGGTGCGGACAGACCTGGATACGTTGGTATGAACCCATAACAATAAGTTTGTCTTATAGCTTTATTGAAGTTTTTGTGATAATTAAATGAAAATGTGTCCAAAGGAGGGCACAACCAGGCTACTGAATGAAAAGGATTTCAAATGATTTGGCTCTTAAGAACTAGCCTGTTGTACTAGTTAAAATTTGTTTGCTTTGTTTTGATTTTCTTAGTGAATTTTCAGTTAATGCCTATGCTGGAGACTCTCTATAACGCATCAAGGAGGTCATCGAATCAAATTTACATGGTGCTAATTATCCTTCTTATACTTAGTCAAGATTCGTCATTCAATGCCAGTATTCACAAACTGGTAAGCACTGCTTCTGTGATCTTTTAACTAGCATCAAGATAGCAAGATAAGAATAGAGCTTTATTAATTTCCCTTGTAGATCCTGCCCAGTGTTCCATGGTATGAGGAGCGTCGCCTTCATCAAACATCTCTTGGGTCTCTTATGGTCATCATTCTGATCAGGACCGTGAAGTATAACTTATCTAAGCTGCGTGTATGATTTCTAGCTCCTCAACCAATCCTTTGCTCTTTTTCTCTTTGTTTTATTTATAATGTGTTGTCTTCTTGTCTACTTTTCTTTTTCCCTTCTTTCTTGTGTTAAGTTGTCTCTGGTTTCTGTGGAAACTATGCATTCAAACTGTTCTAGTATATACCTCTTTTGTCTGTTAAATACTAGATGTCATTTTGCGGCAATTTCCGTCACATGTACAAAGTTTAAGTGCCTGCATTTCTAGCTACCTCTTTTTGGCATTCTTAAGCTATGAAGCAGATGACTGGGTGTTACTTCTGTGTTGTATCCAGTATCTTACCTACTTATACTGATGTGAAGTATGTTTGTTCTCGGTTATTATAATTATTATATCTTTTTCATGTGTGCCCGTTGCTTATCGTTATCCTTTGCTTCCTGCTTCCTATCGTCATTAAAATCAGCTTGTAAATAATTGGAGAAGAACAACCTTGACATGACAAGTGACCACATCTTCTTTTCAGAATTTTTGAAAACAAAAGTAAAAGAATGAGCTGTAACTGTTCTATTTTTTATCAATTGGGATGAACTGATGTTTGGTGAACTCACTGTTAATATGTTAATTTCCTTAACAAAGAAAAGAAGAATTTTGTTATGTTCCTCACATGTTTGATATTGCAAGAAATTTACAAGGAATTTCAGTTACATTAGGTTCTGGTAGAGCTTTTGACTTCTATTGTGAAACAGGATGTTTATCTCCATACAAATTGCCTTGCAACTTTGGCGAACATGGCACCTCATGTCCATAGGCTTAGTGCTTATGCATCTCAAAGACTGGTCAGCCTTTTTGATATGCTTGCACGCAAGTAGGTTCTTCTCTGTTTAACTTTCTCAATGAGGTTTTTGTACAAGTTTTCATTGCATTCTAGCTTTCAGCCGCTTATCTGGAGTTTTATGTTTTGATATTTTCATCATTTTTCCCACTACAGGTACAACAAGTTAGCTGAAATGACTAATGACAAGATGCATATGCCTAATGGTGAATCGAGAGAAGAAGATAACCTCCCTGAAGATACGGTATTGAAATCTCATGTTCATCCTTTTTATGAGTTCTTTTCACGTGCCTTCTGCTTGTATGCTTTTTACCTCTTTATTTACTGGTTCTTTTGTTTGTGATCCTTCAGTCAGCAGAGTTACATATCTATACCGACTTTTTGAGAATTGTGCTGGAAATATTAAATGCAATCCTGACTTACACCTTGCCGCGGAATCCTGAGGTATCATTCTTTCCTGAAGTAATCAACATGATGCAAGAAAATGAGATAATGAACTTTTGGATAATTTATATAATCCGTATTTGTGTTTTGCAGGTGGTTTATGCAGTTATGCACAGGCAGGAGGTCTTTCAACCTTTTAGAAATCATCCACGATTCAATGAGTTGCTTGAAAACATATTTACAGTATGTGTCTGCTATAGAAATCTTTTGTTTGAGTATCAGTGTGCATTCAGCAAATCAGTTGTGAACTTCAATTAGAAGTTTCTGATATGTTTAATGTTGTAGAAAGGTTATTGGAGTGCGCTTTCACATTACAACATCTGTGTGCCTCATAGGTTTTGGACTTCTTCAATAGCCGAATGGATGCGCAGCGTGTGGATGGTGAATGGTCGGTGGAGAAAGTTCTTGAAGTTATAGTCATCAACTGCAGATCTTGGAGAGGTGAAGGCATGAAGGTGCGAAACATGTGCTTGTTCGTTTAGATTTAACTATTGTTTGATGTTACTTGCTTTTGAAAGTCTGTTAGTTTTTGTTGCAACTTAATATTCAACCATTTGCATATAACCTTGATCTCCTTTTCCTTTTCTTATCTCTCTCAACAGATGTTCACACAGTTGCGGTTTACATATGAACAAGAGAGTCATCCTGAAGAGTTTTTCATTCCGTACGTGTGGCAGCTAGTTTTATACAACAGGTAACGTATAACTCTTTTCTCCATTTTAATCCTCTCCATGTGACGAATACCGTTGGCCTAAAATCTGGGATCTACGTCTAAAAACATGCCCTTGTGTTTCTCATCCATTCCCTTTGGTCTCCTCAGCTTTCCAACTAGAGAGAAATTGCAAAAGATGAAGTAGAAACTATAATTTGTATCACCTACTGTGTTGATGTTCTATGACGTTACTTAAACTGTCAATTATGGACGGATTTGTTTCAATGTTGTCTGCATGAGTTAGTTCTCTGTTTAAGACAGTGGTAGTACGTTTCTAAATTTCTTCATTAACATTCAACTTCTTTAGATATTCAATTTTCTGATAACGTATGTTCTACTTTACATTGCAGCACTTTTGGTTTCAACCCGAGCAGCATTAATTTATTCCCTGTGGACCTGCCTCTACAAGTGAGTTTCACAGTTCAATATCTGGCTCTTTATAAACATAAATTTTCATTACATCAGATAGTAACCACCATAAATAAACTATCTGAACATGAGTAATATTACATTTCACGCAATTTAGTAGATGAGTTGATTATTGCATAAGCTGTAGTCTCTTATGAATATATTGTGTTTCTGTTTGTTCGGAGAGGTCATGTTTGACATATGGTTTATACATGTGATACTTTGATTGTATATAAAAATGATCTTTCATCCAAACGCTGTTACAAATTTATACATTTGAAACAGGAGATGGGAGAGGTGGAGACGGAGAAGCTTGAAAATGGTGTGCTTGATGGACAAGAGCTTCAGGTGCAGGTGGAGAAACTAGTGTGACAGACAAGGGTAACCCTGGCTATGGCTTGAAGATGGCGGTTATTGTAAATAGATACAGCTATATATAATAGGGTAGATAAAATTTTACTTCCATTCTTTCTGTTTATACATCCATGACCATGAGCGTAGAAAAAGCCCTGAGTGTTTCTTTCTTCTTTCTTTTTTCCCCGTCTCCCATAGAGGTAAATGTCATTGTAATGAAATAAATATATTAGATAGAAGAACTCGATCGAGCACAGTAAGAGAACACCAGGTTATTGATTTCATTACCGCATTCCGCCCTATTCAATTGGTTTTCCTATTCCCCACGTCTCTCTTGATCTGAAATGATTGTCCAAATTATACTTTCATTTTTAGATTGTCTAGTTTGGATTTTAATTTGGAGTTTGGACAATCATTTAGGACAGGAAATAGTGAACAATGAATGGAGAAATTGCTGGTATTCACTTGCGACGTGAAAAGGTTTCCTTTATTTTTCTTTTTTTCGAAGAAAATAGAATTGAAAAGATTTTCATTACAAATTTACTTGTCTAAAATTTGAAGAGGTTGAGAAGGGGACGGATCCTTTTGCAATTTTTTTTGAATCGTGTCATGAATACCATCCTTGTTTTCTTCTCATTGATCTTCTTGAGGATTATTTCTTTCGTCTTTAGTGTAATGATTTTAGTACTTACTTTTGTTACAGTATATTACTCATTCTGTCCCAAAAAAATAGTCCTAAATTATTTATTTTTTGGGACGGAAGTAGTAATAATATAGCAAACCCGGTACAATACTAACAAGACGGCGAGTCAAATACAGAATAATAATTGATTCATTCATTAAACAAGAAATTTTCATTCATTAAACAAGAAATTTCTGGGTGTGTTTATTAGCTGATTCAGTAATACTACTCACTCTCACTGGGTACATTTTGTAGCTTTTCAATGCGTTGTTTCTTCACCTAAAACACCTTAGTGTACACGATTTTATGCTAAAGAGATCTAAAATCATTTTTTCATCTAGACAAGGGCACTGCCTTTAACGTATTCAGTAAACGCAAGAGCGATTAAACCCAACATAGCAAATCGACCATTCCACAATTCAGCATCAGAGTTCATGAACCCTCCGGTCTCAGATTCTGCCCTCACTCCTTTAAACAGAGGAATCAACGATGCCAGAGACAACAAAACGCTTGTCCCGAGGAACCATTGGAATCCTCCATCGTTGATTTGGGAGAACAGATCTTGTCCCTTTGCGAGTTCCACACCCATGGCAGCTACAAATCCGATCATAGCTAGACGGCCGTTAATCCTCTCCGGCCCAGGTCCCCCGAAAGCAAGAATGTCTTCAAATTTAGTGCTCGCCTGAAAAATTGGAAGAATTCATTAGAACCCATTTGGAAAAGTCTCAAGAATCATGCAGTAATGGAGGATTATTAGAGTTTTAGAACTAATTAATTACCTTTTGATTTGGAGTAGGTGTTGGCGGGGTGAGTTTGGGAATTTCAGGGGATTTGGTTTCTGTTTCCTTCTCAGTGTCCTGCAAGGAGAATCTCTATCAGCTCCCAAAAAAGATATTAATCACGATCAACATAGAAATCATCGAAGGATGAATTATTAAACTTACCTCAGACATGCTTCTGATTTTCATGGTGTTGAATCTTTTGGGAAGATTAATGTAACCAATCTGTTTCATCCCATTGCTGGCTGGCAAACGGGCAACAGGGCTACCAACAAATGACTGCATCATGGTTGCTGAAGTAGCTACGGCCATTTCTTCCTCACTTAGAAAAACAGAACAAAACTAAGGAAAGAATGAGAGGACTAACAATTAGCTCAAACAAGGGATGAAAAATAAGCAGCTTTAGAATCTGTGGAATGAAGGCTTAGAAGATTGATCAGATTACAAATGAATCGGTTGATACGAACTATGCAAAAGGGAAGTTGGGTATAAATAGTGCATGAAAGGAAGCAAGGTGGTGGATATTTTAGGATCCACGTAGTAAGGTTTGGGTCTGATAAAAGTGTCCAAGTCACGTGGGCTGAATCTTGTGGTTTGGTGGAATACATTGGCTTTGTGGCAATCAGCAGAACCAGAAAAACGCAAAAATGAAAAAAATTTCAAAATTTGGGTTTAGAGGTCTAGATTGTTCTAGGTAGTAGTAAAAAAGAGCAATGAGTGGGCCAATTTTTGGGTGGTACTTTCTAGTGTAATTTTTTTTTTTTTGTGCTAAACGACGAACCACGGAGGACTCTTTTCTTTGCTTTTTCTTCTTTTTTGGCTTCCATGGTTTTGGAATCATTTTCACATAAAGCTCAATTCAATATGAATTTGTACACCAGAATTTGTCATGTACAATTGTACATTCATCGAAATGGAATAGGTGGATATGTGGTAAAATGAGGGACACGAATTTAATCAAAGGAAGTAGTTGTGTTATGTGAAGCATTACAAATATGTTTTGCAAATGAAATGGAAGACTATTTAAAATGTATGAATTGTTATGGAGTTTATGTTTTGTTTTTTGTTTTTGGTTTTTTTTTGTGTTATGCTAAGTACATTTACTTGGCGCAAAACGGTATAAAAACTTCAACATAAATGGTTATTCATGTATGGAACTCGGCTCCGTATGATCATCATCATATACTACCATATATAGAAATCACTTTACAAATTACTTTCTCGGTCTTAAAATTATTGTCCAATTTAGATTTTATTTTTTAATATAAATAAAACTAAAATCAAAATTCAAACTAGACAATAATTTTAGAACAGATAAATTTCAGTTTAACGGTGAGCATTGCACAGCAATTTGTGGTGAGATTTTTGGCCAACATCATTACTCATTAGTCATTAGTTTTCCAATGCCGTTAAAAAATTGCTGGCTAGATAAGGCAGGGGGGATAAATAAACACAAAAAACTAACTACGTTAAAAGTAAATCGTTAGTCTCTTTCATTTTCTTATTGCATAACGTAAATTCTCGATTTTCCTGTTCTCCCCAACCATTTCAATACCCTTACAATTTGATTGTGATTGTGGAAGCTTCAGCCACGTTTGAAGAAACTAAAATTGGTGAAAGGTGGGGAGAAAAATTAATGGAAAGTTATATTTGTATATAAAAGGTACCAAATTGTTTAACGGGTAACTCTTCATGTTTTCTTTACTCTTTAATATTCCCGTTATATCAAAATTATTATTCAGTTTGAAATTTCAATTTTAATACATTTTGAACTAAAATAAAAATCTAAACTAGACAATAATTTTGAGACTGGACAAAGACGTAATAAACGAGTTAATCAAGTTACTACTGCAGCAGTAGCATATCTAAAATGAAAATACAGTGGGGGCCATAACATATTGTCATATATTATAATTTTGTTTTATTGATGATTAATATGTATAACCAAATTTTAAAAACAAAACATATAGGGGAAGAATGAAATATATCAAACTAATTTAGTACAAAATACAGAGAAATACACTTGGGTCGTAACCAATTTTTATACTTATTGCATTTGAGGGTAAACTATTTATCAATTTATAAAAAACTGTAGATTGTCAGAGCCATTTTAGCCCCCATAGTAAATTTTACACATTTTTCTGAAACTGCCCTTAATGTGGTCAAACTTATCTTTCCTTATCTTTCTAATCCGCAGTTAATCACAAATAAATTTTTCCGATACTGTCTCTCTAGCTCTCTCCCTGCCGTCGCCTCTCCCTTCCCCTCCAAAATCAATATATTTTCTTCGGTGGTTGTAAATCAAAGGTTTTTGTTTCCTTTAATTGTGTTGTTATTAGTTTGGTCATAATTTTCTTTCCTGGCGTGCGGTGGGCTCTTTCGTTTGGTTTTGGATACCATAAGCAATGAAAAATTTAATTTCTATTGTATTCTATTGGTAAGCTGCTTTCTTCAATTCGAATTGATCCTCCATTAATATGGTGGAATTTTATTTAATTCTCTTTTATTATTACTTTGTGAGAGAATAGAATCAATTGTGAGAGAAAAGTTATATTAGCCATTGAAATTTGTTTGCAGGTTGATTTTGAGAAAATTAAATCCTAGTTATCAGGGCTTATTATATACGAACAGTTCGTAGAAATGATGAAATGCTTGCTTCTCTACCAAACTATGAAAATTTGTTTGATCCTTGAATACATGGATTCAAGAATTCTGTGGTAGTTTTGTATTCTGCAACCTTTGGTCCAAGGACAACGACTAATTATTTTTAATCCACATCCCACATACTGTATTCTCTTTCAATGAGATCTATTTGATGACAATTGTCTTTTGTCATAAACAATCTATGAGAAGTTTTGTTTCTTTGGAGAAAACATAATTGGAATCCGAAATGGAGAGTTTGACACAAAGATAATAGTTTTATTAAGGGTAAATTTAGAAGGGAAAAAAATTATATTTGCTCTGGAGACTAAAAATTGTTTTGATAATATCGCTAGCCTTTATAAAAATATCATATAAACTATACATATCCATATATGATAAAAATGTTATTCAACTATGAACCTAATATCTAATTTTTCACATTTTTTTTTCATCAATGTTATAACTTTAGAACTCTTTCCACTAGTAAATGAACCAAAAAGAATAACTTTAGAACTCTTTCCTAAAAATGCAGAATAACCATTTTCCGTACCAACACGTATGCCAATCCAATTCCACATGAAATTTGGGTTTTTTTTTTTTTTTAATGAGCCCAAAATGTGCAACATATAATTATTAGTTGAAACTGAAACTAAAGAAATTGTTAAAAAGTTGTTTGTTTATTTTGAATCATAAAAAAAATACTAATAATATATAAAGGTTTAGGGTGGGACCAGTGGGGGCAATGGCCCCACCCTAAATCCGCCATTGAATATAAGAGCTATTTAATTGCGAAAATTGTACTGTTTGAAAAATATAATCTATATTAAGTTTTGAGATTTATACTGTTTTTACTAAAAATTTAATACAGATTATTTTTTGAGGCAGGGTAATATTAATTTTTAATCCCAAAAGAAATTTTAAATAAATTAACAATAAGAAAAGAGTCATCAACCTCATCGTAAAGTGCTAGTTACTACTTCGTACTTTGACTTTACCGTGTGCTATTCTATTTTACTGTTACATGTTTGTTTGGGCCGACTCATATTCAGTCATGGACTTACTAGTATAAAATTCTAAGCCCATCATTTCATAAAAAGAGATGAAAATGCGAAAGAGTCCATTCTATCCCGCGCTATAAATTCTGCCGAAAACTATTCCCCCAATTCAAATTGCATTTTCACGAAAGGTTCATTTCCCCGCTCTGTTTCTCTCTCCTCTCTCTCCCAAATCAGCGACTCACGCATTTCTGACTCCAGTTCCAGACGATCAACCATGGCGATGTTAGCTTTCAAGTGATCTTCGATTTTTTTTTCTCTGAAGTTTCAAAATTTTTGAAGTTATCATCTCGTAATCCAGTTCTATTTCGAAGAATCCTCCGACACTTTGTTTAATTTTCTTCGTTTATTTGAATTTGGAGCTCAGGTCCGAAGAACACCTACCGCTCGTTGAAAGAGAAGAGATAGAAGATGAAGAAGACTTGTTCGAAGCTATTGATAAACGTAAATTCTCACCTCTCTTTATTTATCGCTTTTTTCTTTTGTACGTGTGCAGTTTCTTAATTCTGAAACGGTCGATAGTATCTTTTCAATGCTATTCGTCGGTTTATTTGATGAACTAAATTATTCTGTTCATTCGTAGCGATTTATGGTACTGTGAAGTGCTTTGAGTTTTGGAGTTTGCATTTTTTGAAGTGATCTGCTCACTGAACAGAATTTCTTACTATTTTGAAGATACTTGTGCGATTTCTTGTCATCTGATGTGTATTCTTTGCTGAGTTTTCAAGCTAACGGCGGATCGGTTGAAAATAAGTTCATGTTAACTGAATTTCGGAATTGTATGGACAAATTTTTGCTTAGAGATTTGGTTTATTTGATGCATGATCGGTTTTTCTTCTGGTGTTCTCTCTGCTTTGTGAAATATTAAGATCTACTGCTTAGTGTGATTTACAACGATCGTGCAAAAAGGAAAGAGACAGAGAAATGTATCGTTGACATTTAAGTTATGCTGCGGGTCTGCTTCTGAAAATTCTCTGTTGTTTGCTTCAAGTTTATCAGCTGAATTATCACGCATTTGTTGGTGCAATTCCCTGCCTATAACAATCTGAAGTTAGATGGTGTTTGATGGCTAGCATGACTGTTAAATATGCTTTTCAGTTATTTAACTCACACTCGGTAAGTAATTGAATCTGATCTAGATTGTGAGGTATGTAGATATTAATAGCTTAAAATTATGTGTTCCTTCTTGGACAAGCTGTCTCTCCATTTTCTGAAACACTCTTCTCAAAGATTTTGTGTGTTTCTTTTGAATCCTGTTCTTTCCGTGCATTGTATAATTTGAATTGAGTTTTGAATTCCCCAAAATCTGAACATTATTGGAAGCCAGCATGAGTCCAGTTTGCAGATAATGCAAAGCTCACAAACTTTTTGTGGCAGTGATTAATCACGGAATCAATGCTGGGGATGTCAAAAAGCTTCAGGATGCAGGAATCTTCACCTGCAATGGCTTGATGATGCAAACAAAGAAGGTTAAAATGAATGCATAGATACTCATACGACTCTTCAAGCGTCTCAATGAATTTATACATACTGACTTGTTTCTTGTACAGAGCTTGACAGGAATAAAGGGTTTATCTGAGGCAAAAGTTGAAAAGATTTGTGAAGCTGCTGAAAAGATAGTGGTAAGAAATTTAACTGTACCACTAAATTCAGACTTTCTGTTTAGCAGTATCAGAGTATATATGGCATCCTTCAAACTGATACTATCTTATCTTTTTCAGAATTTTGGATACATCACTGGAAGTGATGCTCTTCTGAGAGTAAGTAATATCTTACCCTGCTAGTTTTAATTTTGCACAGTATACAAAATAAGTAATGATCAATCTGCTAGCATTTGTTGATGCTGTCTTTTATATACCTATCTAATTGATGTTGTCCAGAAGTTGTAATCTCATATACAATTATTGTTTGTTGAAACAGAGGAAAGCAGTTGTTCGCATAACAACTGGCAGTCAGGCTTTAGATGAACTCCTAGGAGGTAAACTCTGAACTCCTAAGGAATTGTTTCCTTCTTTCGTTTTCTTTCATAAATCGAAGATGCAATAAGAGCTCCTTCCTAGTTCTGATTGTACTTTTGTTAATTTAAATAGGTGGAGTTGAAACACTTGCAATCACAGAAGTCTTTGGGGAATTCAGGTGAGGACTTCATGCAACTTCTCTTTTGCTTAAATGCTGGTATACTTTCATTCTAACTCTCTGCTCACAATGTCAGATCTGGGAAAACACAGCTTGCCCACACACTGTGCGTTTCTACACAGGTCTGCATCTCAGCAACTGATTAGATGTAGCTAGTATTAGGCTTTTGAAAGTAAAATCTTGTTTTTTCTTTGTATAATGTTGCGGCTCCCTCAAATGTTTTGTGGTTGTAGATAATTTAAGCATTAATTTAAGAATTTGGCTGTTGGAGTTAATTTGATTCATCTGTCTGATATTTTCAGCTTCCCACTAGTATGAGAGGCGGCAATGGAAAGGTTGCTTATATTGACACTGAGGGGACTTTGTATCCTTCCTGATCAGCTTACAAGTTTACTCAGAATACTTTTATGCAGCGCATCTGTTAATCACAGAAGCTGTAGACCTGTCGTTTCCCTTCCCTTGAATGTCCCCTTGACTAAATTCACTACAGCCGACCTGATCGTATTGTTCCAATTGCTGAACGATTTGGCATGGATCCAGGAGCTGTGCTTGACAATGTAAAGTGTTTTACTCTTGCAACTCATAACCTGTTCTTCTGGAGTAGATTTATCAGTCATCAGTTATGTCTAAGTGGAGAATTAATTGGTTTCTTTCCTCTTGACTAAAGATCATCTATGCCCGTGCGTACACATACGAGCATCAGTATAATCTACTTCTTGGTCTTGCTGCCAAAATGGCTGAGGAGCCTTTTAGACTTCTGGTAAGTTTCTGCAGTTGCAACATTAGTGGTTCAATTCTGGAGTGGTTGTTCATTTGCTTGAAATGGTATTTTCAGATTGTTGATTCAGTGATTGCTCTATTTCGAGTTGACTTTACTGGAAGAGGAGAACTTGCAGAAAGACAGGTATGCTGAAGAGTTTCTGAACTCTTAATAATTCCTCTGGATTTCTGTTAAATTAGTATCCTTAGTTCAAGTTTTACTTCAACTTGGCGTGATTGCTGTTCTTCAAATAAATTTGGAAAGGCAAAAAGAAGTTAGCTAACCTAGTTTCATCCTCATCCCCATTATTTTCTTTTGTGCAGCAAAAGTTGGCTCAAATGCTCTCTAGGCTGATAAAGATTGCTGAGGAATTCAATGTTGCTGTATACATGACCAACCAAGGTACTCAATCAGAAACCTGGTTCTATCTCAATATCTTATTTTCTATTCCCTTTTGTTCAAGTCAAATTGTGATTCTCTTGGTGTTCCCCGTCCTTTTCATTTTCAAACATTGATGTAAATGTTAAGAGAACTACATTTCAGTCTCTTAGTTGCCAAATGATATTGGTCTAAAAGATTTGAAATGAACTCGTTTTTTTGCAGTTATTGCTGATCCAGGAGGTGGTGTTTTCATTTCTGATCCAAAGAAGCCAGCAGGAGGACATGTTCTTGCTCATGCTGCCACAATTAGGTTGATGTTCAGGAAGGGTAAAGGTGAACAACGTGTCTGCAAAGTCTTTGATGCGCCTAATCTTCCTGAGGCCGAAGCTATATCCTTACATCTGTTCTTGAATATTTACATTATGTCTGTCCATTCTAACTCTTCTTTATCCAAAAAAAAACAGCCATTAATTGGATTCATCCTTGACAGAAGCACGTTTTTCAGATAACACCAGGTGGAATAGCAGATGCTAAGGACTGAGAGTACTTCAAGATTAAATCTGTGCTGGTGGAGTGAATATCTATTCTAACTATCTTTCTAGTAATTAAGTTTCACAAGTGTACATGTAGTTGCATTCCGCTACTGTTGAGACAATTACGCTTATTTACTGCAAGCACACCTGTAACACTACTTATATCAGCTGCTTTTTAAGTTTGTCAAGGCTAGTATAAACTATCTCTGGGCTTTTACTGAAAGTATGTTCTAATTCCCATATAAATGAATGTTCCATTTGCTGAAACAATAGCAGGAAGTCAGAAGGAACAATACTAAGCATATCGGAAAAATTATTCCAGCAATGGGATGCATGTAAAGTGGTACTATTATTCACACATGTCTTTGGACCAAGCAATGGCCATGTAGGTTTAAAGAGGAATAAAACTGTGAAATGAAGTAGTTAAAGAAGCACTCCTTTAGCCACATCAAGTAGATCTCTTCTCACTATTTTTCAAGTACAAATCCTGCGTAGGAGGCTATGACCATAAACCCTAAAAATGAATGGTCAGTTTAATAGTTCTGGGACCAGTTTGCAGCACTTCCAACCCTTGGTATGCCAGTGGTTTCCTTCTTAGCTTCAGCATCCACCTTAAATGTTGCACCGCAGACTTCTCCTGAGCTGTCAACCCTTGGCACTGGTTTCAATTCATTGAGGGGATGCTCGTAACTTCTCAGTCCTCCAGAAGATGTGAAGAAGCATCCTGAAAATAACAATACAAGGGATTAGGTTCAGTATGGTCCAGATATTTTCAAAAGCTATGACAAGGGCATCTACCAAATTGTCAAATAAGGAAACCCGACGATGGAAAAGCTCAATACATAAAGCACATATTGTCACTACATCACTATGTATCCACCACCGAAATTGACCATCTATCGAAAGCATAATGTTATTCAAACAATCCTAATACAATACTGTTATATGTAACTTTAACTTCAGTTTGTTCCATAAAACGTGAGCTTTGAATTTCAGACCCAATCATTTACCTTTGGGAAATGGTGCAAAGGATTTGCCACAGCCTTTCTTCACAATCTCTGAATCAGTGGAGAGGACAAGATGCCCTTCAGAATCAGCCCCCCAGTAGAAAGGTACACTGCCTTCAGAGTCCTATAAGCAAACAAAAATATGATGAGATTCATAAGACTTGCATCATACAAAAAACTAATCTATGGAATTAGAAGGACATATAGGAGAACGAAGGAGGAGAACTATCAAGACTGCATTGCTACAGAAAAACAGGAAACGCTAACCCCCGACCCCCAATCCCTCTCCACCCAAAACTAGAAAGAAGAAGGTAACTTACACATGCCACAAAAGCAGATTTTGCAGAGCTGTCGAACAGGACAAATGCAAATTTCCCCTGAATACCTCTCACGACCTGATCAGGAGGGTAAGGACCTCTGTCCCTCAAGGTCCTGTAAGCCTCAATGACAATTATGACTTCATTTGCCACCTTATTCAATCCATATTGCTGCTTAAGCTGTGCAACATTTTCAATGTGCCCTTGGAACAAACAAAAGATGTCATCCACAACAGCAAACAGCCTGCTCAGAGATATAAAATAGAAATGATTCCTCCATTGATGCATGGAAAAAACAAAGAAAGAGACAAAAAGAGCAACTATAATTCCAAACAAAACACCTAATATTCTGATTTAGATAGGATAAATAACCTGTATTCCGTAGCTCTCATACATAAAACAGGACAAAAAATGCAAGCACAACGCACTAGATATCAAACATCATAATAGTGTTTTAAAATTTTCATAGCATCAGAAAAGCCAAGCATTCCTGAATAAGCCACATCCACTACAAATCTCAAATACAGTATATAAATCCCCCAAATAAAATGCAAAGTAGAGGTTAGAAGTAAGAGAACAATGGAAGTTTATAATAATCGATCATGATAACAGAGTATGAACCTCCTTGGGAATAATTCACAAACAATCTAACCTTCATCGAACAAAAGAAATGAAGAAAACAACTAAGCTTGATCAGGAAAGCCAGAACCCTTTTTCTTTTAATTAATATTATTAATTAACTGAGATAGCTGCCAAAAGAATCAAACTTATTAATCAGGGAGACAGTCACAAATACAGACAAACACAACTCCATTTCTACCCTAAAAAAATACCTACAACTACTCATCTTCAAGAACAAGAGAAAAGGCAGATTATAAACTCAAAAGTCAATGGGCTTGACCAATCCAGACACTAGAAGGAACTGAAAAAAGGTAAGAGGCGAAAATTATTTTCCCCTAACAAGCCAGAGAGAATCGGACAATAAGCGACAAACTAAAATCCAAGAAATTAACAAAAAAAAAAAAAAAACAGAGATGGAAATCTAAAAAAATCGACATAGGCCAAATAAAGATCTACCCATTGTCATCCCTTTCAACTTAATTAAATCAAGACAAAAGGATCAAACAAATGTCAAAGATACAAGAGATCACAGCTGCAAGAAGATCAACTACAGAACAGATCAAGATGAACCCAAGTTTTTTCAACAGGAATCGATAAAGTGAGATACAGACCTGGGAAGCAAAGGGTTTTGCTTGTCACTGGAGTAGGCCAAGAATCCTGCAGAACCCAGATTGATGATGACGGAAGAAGGGTGGGAAGAGGAGAAATTCTGCGCCAAGAACCCATCTTTTAGGGCACAAACTGACTCGGTATTTGGTGACTGCAAGGCCTCTGGGCTTTTCGCCACTGATTTATCAAAAACAGCCAACATTTTTCTTGATACTTCTTCTCGGTTTCGGGTTTCGACAAGGGATTGTGGCGATTGAAACTGTTCTGTGTTTACTCGGAAAGATTATTAAAGATTTAAGATAGGAAGGAGAATAAAGGGCGATGATCGAGTGGTTTTTATAGTTTTGATTTTTGTCCCTGAACTACACAACTTGCTTCGAAATTACACGTCAATTTTCTGGCTTATTTGCACAAAAATGATTGGACAGTGGCATTTTTTCCTTTTCCCAAAAAAAAGCCTTTTTTTTAATCTAAAATGAGATGTCAACTAATAAGATTATTCAAACTATTTTTTCGTAATTAGTGATGCTAAATCGAGAAAGTTAGGTTTCTTATCATCAAAAAGTTAGTGCATTATCTGTATATATAAAAAAACGATTAAAAATACTCCTTAGTCGTTGCTAACTGTATTTGTAAGATAATTAATCTTATATAAATGTATAATGAAATATAGGATAAAACGAAGACTTGTTTATCAAGAAAGCTGAATATTACGGATTATATCCAAAAAACAATACACATTACGTGGTTAATCAAGGGAAGAGCCGTGTGAGACCAAGTAAAAGCAATCTCGAAATGCCGTTTTTTTTTTAATAATAATGATAAGGATAATGAAAGAAATTAAGGAGTATGATTAGAGAGTCAATACATGTAAGCCCACTACATCTCCCTTTCAGTTTCCACAAATCTATGGGCCAAACCCAACAAAGGACAAGAGAAAAAGACTGAAAATGTTAAAATAGACCCAAGCCCCATAGATAAATAAATAATTTATTTCTTCTTTAGAATAATAAATGAGAAATGATAGTCCCAGCGAAATATTTTTAACGAAGCTCAACGAATCTGATGTGGATGAGTGAGTTGGCCAACTAGCTACCCCACTTCTTCACTTCTTCTCTCTAATCTCTCCCTTTTCCATTTGTTCCTAAAACCAAGCGTTCATAATCTTATAGATCTCGATTGGTTACTAAACAATGATAGCAAAATATGTCCATCAAATTATAGAGTAAGAGGAGTATAGAGTAAGATGTGGAAATCGGATGTAATTAGTTTCTAACTTTCTCTGGAAAACAAATGAGATGTATTTTTTCGTTAAAGAAAAAGAAAAAGAAAAGTTACGGAAAATTAATAAGTAATTGAAGTGGGGCAGCTGTTGGCCAACTCATCAATCCACATCAGATTCGTTGAGTTTCGTTAAAAATATTTCGCTCGGACTATCATTTTTCATAATAAAAAATATAGAAACTAAATGTAATCTTGTAGAATTTCTATATGTTCAAAAAATGAGATCCTCATGAAATAAGCAAGCACTTCTTCAACTTTGGGGACAATACGAGGGACATACTTCACTTTTTCGAACAATGAGGAACTCCGAACTCGTTTGATTCGAGGAAGCATTGCCAAGCAAGCCCAACTTTGTCAAAAGCAATTGGTTCATTTGATCCGTACTCAACAAGTGGATAGTTGAACCCATTAGATTTTTATTTTTTTTTTCATCTCAAAACGATTATCGTATTTAAATGGCAATATGATTAAGAGTTGTCACACTTCTAAGTAAACTCACAATCCGTAAGAATTAAGATGTTGCTCATACGGACTAAAAGCATGAGTGAATGACACTATCTGTTACATAATCAATGAGCTTATGAAGTCGTGGTCCAACTAATGCGGTACTCTTGAATCCAAAATCAGAAACCGAAATGATACAGAGGACTAATTCCTAGCAAAGAAGCTAACAAAAGTAATCAAACACGAGTTTGAGCAACTGATTTGCTGGACAAACGTCTTAAGTAGACCTAAAGAGAACTTGCAAGGGTCAACAAAATGTACTCAGCGACTGGTGTAAAATATGATACGCTTCTGAGTATGATATCTATACTGAGAAACAAGTTATAACACTTGAACCGAAAATCGTTTAACAAGGCCAGGAATAAGTTTCCCTTCATAGCAACAGTGAAAGACAATAACATATTCTTTATCTGCATCGGCAGTAGATGAAACAAGCTAAAATGGCAAGTGATGGCAAAGGGTAGCCGCAAGCAAAGTATGTACGTTTGGCTTTTAAGAAGAAGCCTCAATTTAGCCACTTATCCAAAGGTTGTCAGAACCCTCGGAAGATCTACGAACATTTGGCATATGATCATCATTTCTGCTTCCACATATTTGCGCTTTTCTGCAACTGTCAAATATCAAGCTCCTCCCCTCTAATGTTAGATGTAAACTAATAGCGTTTCTCATATCAAAATACTGATTGCATCTTGACATCATGGCCTTCAATGTTGAAGGTGTTTGGAAATAATTGTGACAAAAAACCATGCTCCTGACAAAAAATATCTATACATGAGCCATTGCAATACTATATCCCTAATTTCTCAAACCTTCTAAAAACCTCACAGAGACGGTCTTTTCATACTATTCTCATCTCCAGAGCACCTACTCAAAAATAGTGATTTAGTACACTCATTTTTGCAATGTGTTCATTTTCTAACTTCTAAGTATGATATCTAGATTCTAGAAATTTGATTGGCAAATCCTAACACCAGCAGCATGACACGATGAAGTAGGCCAAAAGTAGAGCATTTAGCAGACATGCATAATTCACATTGATTATAAGAACAAAGGCCTTACTATGGTGATGACGAGCATCACATGCCTTCAAGTAGTTCTGTTAGACCCAACAGGTTACAATGCCTCCCTTAGTTCAGCGATTTTTGACATTGATTGGATGCAAATGTGCTGTTAGACAAGGAAGAAAACTAAGTGCAAGCAACAATAAATTCTAAAAAAAAAAACAATTCACATAATTTAAAGGCCATGTCATCTATCACCAAAACTGAAGGAAGCCAAAGGCTCTCAGATGAAGAAACAGCTAGAATTTCATAGGGAAGCGAAACAACCGGTTTCACCAGGGAATCAAGATGCTGGATCCCAAAACAAATTCCAAACAGAACAATATAGTTGTCAAATAATCAAAACATGACTAACAAACTTATTCGTTGGTTCTAGTGATTCACAGATCAAACAACATATGATATTCAATAGTAACCAAGAAAGAGTACTAATCACATGCTATTACTGCACAAATCGTAAACTTTGAATCCTTAAGCACCCAAGCCCAGCTGATCGCGTTTTAGAGATTAATTCCTACTTTCCAACACAGTGGCTTAGCCAGAATCATCCATCATTGTACTGAATTACTATCTATAAAGAATTTCAGAAATCTACTAAGGAGTTCATAAAAAAAAAAAAAAATCTGCTAAGGAGTGGCAACTAAGACTTGAACCACCAGATTCTCATATCCAGAACTCAAAGAGAAACAGAGGAATTCATAATCTCCGAGTAAAATATCAATCACAAGACTATTTTACGGACAAATTTTGAAGAATCCCACAAGTATGTTTAAGTTACCGAAGATGGAATTATTGTAATAGAACAAGGGCAACACAGAGCTAACGTATATGAGTTCAGACAAATTTTATCATTAAAAGATTAAAGGTTTACAAAATACCTAAAAACAACTCACATTATGATTTCTCACCGGCCGTTGACATTCCCATCCTTTTTAGCCATAGCGAATTACAGAAACTGGAAAGTAGAGTGCAGTTGATATCTCATCACTTTCCACCGCCGCATCTAATGAAGGAAGGAAAGGAAGGTAAAGGGGAAGAAGAAGAAATCGGATGGATAAAGTTTTTCAAAATAAGATCTATTGCTTGGTTTATTTACAACATGCCACCGTCCCCAAAAATAAACGACAAAAGGAACGAGACCTTTTTGACTTGTTGTCTGTAGATGAGTGTAATTAATAGAGAGACTTTTTCTTCTTTCCTTCTTTCCTTCACTCACTCATGCACTAGAAGCAAGCTCCTCTGAAGCAAAGCCTTCCGTCGTCACCTTCCTCCGGTGAGATTCTCTCCTCTTCCAAAAGTTTTTTTTTTTTTTTCAAAGTTAATTTTTTATTCTTAACATCCAAATGCAACGGGAAGAAGGGATTTTTCTTGGTCTAAAATGTCAAAATTGGTCTTCAACTTAGGATTTTTTTGGCTTTGATTTTTCTTGGTAAATCACTTTAAAACTGCTCTTATTTGTGTATCATTTCTTGTTAACGACAGGTATAGACGGAATCTGGCAACCAAAATAATACGGTAAGTAAATTTTAGGTTGAAAGGTTTGAGCTTGTAGCTCTCTTTGTGTGAAAGGTCTGACCTTTTTGCTCTGTTGTTTCTAAGGTTCAATTTTATAAATTTTTAATGGAACAAAAACTTGATAATTGCAAACATAAATAGAAATATTTTAAGTTAAAATCTAAATTAATCTTTAAACTAATTTATTATTTTAGGTATCTATTAATTTATGAAATTGTAGGGACCTATATTTACACAGGAGATTCTTGAAAAATTATTATTTTATAAATTAATCGATTTTATTTTTCATTTTTTTTGTAGTAGTCCTGAGTTGGAACCGAAGAAACATATTATTTAATAGAGATTATTAATTAATAGAAGATTACTTTAGAAAGGTTTTACTGTATATAGTAATGTTGATATACTAGCTACTTACCTCGAGTCTGAAGACTCGACTTTCAATCTTGGGTTTCAATGTCAAATAGATGTAGGATTGTCTGCATTCCTATAGTAAGAATCATTAACAGAGCGATAGATTATATACTTTCCCTATCCCAAAAAATAGTCAACTTTGTTATAATAAAACAATACAACAAAAGTGGACTACATATAGGTCGGAAGAAACTAAATGAAAAGAACAAAAGATTGACAACACATATTACATTGTAACAACTATCTTTTTGAACAATTGGATACGCAACTTATCTAGAGCACATATTTCTTAAGAACTTTTTTCATATAAGTGGATGGACCAAATAAATAAATAGGGGTCTCTCACAGTCTCATGCAAAAGAAAATTGGCAATATAAAGAAACAGAGGAGAATTGCAGAGTCGAACGTCGTCCTAACATCAGGGTTCCGATCTCGGCGAAGACCAAAGCTCCGGTCAATCGCAATCGCTCATTGAGCTCAATCCCTTTTCTGTAAAGTAAGTATTAATCTCTGATTTTGCATTCTTTTCCCTTCATTTCCTTCTTCGTAGAGATATTAGCAAAAGAGGAAATCCCACTAACTTGCACCATGTGTCTCCTCCTTCTGTCTTGTTCCTTCGCCGCCACTAATCTTCACATTTTCAACCGAGCAGAACCAAATATGAATTTCATCAGCAAGTAAGATTTGTTAATTTCTATTTCGATTTGTTCTAAAGATGACATTTTTCGAATGTTTTTTTAAGGTTCTAAAAGGTTTGAACTTTTCCTGATTTTTTATAACTTTTCATAGGATTCAAGCTATGTTCACCAACATTTCCAATGCTATGTCACTCTACCTGGGCTTTTCTGGTTCGAAGGAGATGTCCAAGTTCAAAAAAATGATTGAAGACTTGCATGAGCTTCAACTTGAGCAGGTGGTTTAACTTTGCCGGAGTAAAATGCTTCTGATTACTTTGTTCAACCTGATTTCTATAGCCACAATTTTGTTTTGTGAATTCCCCCTTTTGGCAGAGGTATGTAGTGTGTAACTCGTTTCTTTATGGGAAATTGAAGAGCAGAAACACTGGAGCTGATAATACAAATCCATACAGTCTTTAGGTACTACTAATTACTACCTTTGTATCTTAATTTATAAAAGTGTGGATTTGTATTATTCATAGACTGATCGGTTGTATATTGGCTTAATAATTGTCTAAAACAATTGTAGACTATTTTGGCTGTACACATAGCAATTAATCCAAGTGGTGCTGCCCAAGTTCCATTAAATGAGGTAAAATTTCCTATATTTCACTTTTTTTTTCTTCTTTGTATTAATTACAATGACTATAATTGTCCACAATCATTCATTTTGTTTGTGTTTTTCCCCCTTCTCTTAGCTTTTTGTTTGGGCATACGAGTATGTGTATGAGGTGACGCTTTAGCTGGCCCTCGAAGACTGCACCTATACTTTGCCGAATATGGTATGTGTAATTTACAATGTATCCTAAATCTATATATATAGTCCAAAGATTAAAACAAAGTTGATTCCTATTGTTTGTTTTTGTAGCCTTTCCTCACTAGGAAGCCTCCTGCCCAGATTCTAAACATCGCCCGCCCCAAAGTTTACACAGATTGTCCTTCAGGTATCAATTTTAATCTCAGATGTTTTACTTTATATTTCATAACGGGAAAAATCCACTTTACGTTTCCTAAGAATAAGAGATCTTCAAATCGTGCACCCTAAGAATTGGTCTTGCCAATTCACGTACCTTATGCTTAAATTTTGTTGTTTTAAAATACTCCCTCCATTCCAAAATATACGATAATAGTGGAAAACTAATTTTTCTCAAAATATATGTCGTTTTCGCATATCCAATCATATTTTGTCAACTTCTTTCAACATTGCCCCTATATGGGGAATTCTAATTGTATTTAAAGTAGAAGTGTATTAGAACTAAACGATATTGAGAATGAAATTGTATTGAAAATAAATGAGTGTAGTTTAATATTGTAACCAAATATTTATTGCCTATTTAAATTTTGTAAAACTCCTCCAGCGACATATATTTTGAAATTGGGGAAGTACTTTTTAAGGTCAAAATGAAAACTAACAAAGTTTGGTCCTAAACTGTAACGTTTTAGCCCCTAAACTTCTAGAAAATAACAAATTGCACCATAAAGTTTATTGATTTTACAAAAATTTATCTTTCAATCATTTTTAACAAATTGCACCTAGATTTTTGGTCAAAAATTTTTCATGACTTTGAGCGTTTATTATTACGAATGTAAATATTTGTTTCTTTAGCGAATTTTTCTTTATTATAAGTCTCATTGATATTCTTATTTATCGTTTTACATGATTATTTAAAAAAAAATATTTTTTAGTCCTTCCTTTTTTTATGGTATTTTTTTATAAAGTTCTTGGCGCTTTTATGTATTTCTAGAAGTCAGGGGAAAATTATGTAATCAAACTAATGTTTATCACTAATTATATTTTGACAGTTGTTGTTTACGAGGTGGAGGAGGATACCAAGCTTTGGTACCAAAGTGGCAAACCCGATCAGAGCTCTGATATGGATTTGTTGTTTGATTCCCTTTAGTTCTAGAGTAAAAGAGCTATATTGTTTTTGGTGTTTGCACTATTGCGGTTTCTTTTCTTGATTGGGTGACTAAATCCCTTTTGTTCCAGAGTTTTACAATGTTTTTGTGTTTGCATTACTGGCTTTTTTTCTTGTTTAATCTATTAAGATGCATGGACAATGAAGTTTGTTTATCATAGTTTTTAATATTTGTCACTTCTTTATTTACTAGTGGGTCATCCGGACGTTATTCTGGTTGCGAAATTTTAACATTATTGTGGAATAAATATTGTCGAAAAATATAAGAGTAATCATGTTGAAAGATGTTTATAAGAGTTCTAAAACATTCTTTTAGACGACTTGGAAATAATTTATTTTTCGTTTCAAAGTATTTAAGATGAATACTGTCTCCTTGAATTCATGTTTCATTCACACACCAAAAGTAGACAACAATACACTGCCCTTGATACGATCATATAAGACAAATTCATAACAAAAATACATAGTAATAAACCCATTAGATTTTTTTTTTTTCCGTCTCAAAACAATTATCGTATTTGTTTGGCAATCTCTATATTGTCTGGAGCTCGATCAAGATCACAGTTTTCCATTCATGATCCATAATAAAATGGCAATATGATTAAGAGTTGTCACACTTCTAAGTAAACTCACAATCCGTAAGAATTAAGATGTTGCTCATACGTAGACAACCATCAACTGCCCTTGATACGATCATATAAGACAAATTCATAACAAAAATACAATGTTTCAATAAATCAAACAGTAATGATACATACAATAATAAAGTAGGCACATCACATTTCATTATGCATAAAACAGTTTGGTTGCTAAAAGAAATAAATAGATTAAAAAACAAATCAGATGTGATAATATATCCATCCACATCACAAACAAATTAAAAAAAAAAAGATTGTATGCACCAATAAGGTAAGTGCACCAGTTCTCGATTATAATTACCGTTGTACCGGGGGTATGATTAGATAATTAAGATGGCGAGGGTTTTGAATGCAAATTTATTGTTTTTTTCATGTGTTACATTAGTTTATTTAATAATTTTTATTTAAATCATCTAGATTAATGACATTTACTATCATTGGTAAATTTTCAAGTAGTTTATGAAAAAGTGAAAAAAAAAATGTGTTCAAGGGTGTTAAGTGTACGGTGAAAATGAATATCGTTTCTAGTTTTTAAAATATTTTGTTAATGTTAGCACCTCTTCCATCCATAGATGAAATTTATAGATAAAATAAACAAAATTATTATTTCCACCTCAATGATCTTCTCAAAATAAAAATCTTTTCTTCAATATTCTTGTGTTGACTTTGATAAATTCTTATTTTTCTTATTTAGGGGCGGAAATATAATACAACTCTGTTTATCACTTTTCAACATTAACATCAAGAAGTTGATGGAGGCGTAAGGTGTACAACTAAAAATGTTATATGAGCTAAATTTAATGTGAATATGCAGAAGTAAAGGCGAGCAAATTCCATCTCTATTCTAAATTTCTAATTGACATCTTCTATGTTGCATATGGAAAAAAAAATTAAAGAAACGTAAACTTGTGCTATAAAGTACTACCGCTGTTGAAATGGATGAAGATGCTGCCTGCAGGCACTTTGACGCCATTTTCGTTCATCAAAGATCTTAATTTGCAGTATTAGACTAGAACCACCATATGCGTACATGTTACAGGCCAACAAATATCCAGCATTAACACCTGGCTGTAATTGAAGAAGATGAGTTAGAGCACCAGCTCTAACTTCATTATCACCGGAATGACCACAAGCACTCAAGATTGAACTCTATGTACTTACGTTTGCCATACTTCCTTGAGACATTTTTTCAACCAAATCCACTGCAACATCAATCTTTCTAGCTCGAGCCAACAAGTCGACAAGATAAGAATAATGCTTTGGCCCAATTTTAGCTCCATGCTCTTGCACCAAGTTCTTGAAAGTAGACAAGCCCTTCTCTACCAATCCTGCATAGCTACATGCAAATAACAGAGAGAGGCTTGTTACTAGGTTGGGCTTTAGACCTTGGATTCCATTTGTGAAAATAAAGCTAACGTATCATGTAGAACACAATTCATACCATATGCTAATCATGGCACTGCACGTTACAACATCTCTTTGAGGCATTTGCTCGAAAACTTTTCTTGAAGCCTCCAATGATAATTCTTTGATCCTATAGACTATCCCGACACTAACCCAACAATTCTATAAATGCAGTGTTCGACAATCACTTTCTTACCAATTAGTTATTACGTAAACGCATAGAATTTATAATAAACTCCATAACTCTATACCATTAATGGTACATAAGTTGATGTTCATAGTAAACCCATTGACCATAACATCTCCAACCGCTTCACCCACACTTGCCAACCCGCTTACATGATTGTAACTCACATTCAAATTGATTCATCTCATTGGAGGAGGGACCAACTATCATCCTAGTTATCCCACATTTCAATTATTTCTAATTTCTTCCCTAAGACTGCATTTATAATAATTCTCACATAGTTATCTACTTCTTTTATATTTTACTGTAACATTAGTATCCAAACCCGTAAAAATTCTAACATTTCTCCATGACTAGATCCTCCATGACGTAACTTGAAACAACAGTCCCCGTTATCACCATCACTTCCCTTTTTGGATTCATATTTCCCCATATCTGTTCTCCCAGCTGGAAGGTAAATGTATACAGACCTCAAAACATTCAGTACAATTTCGATACAAATTTGCTTGGTAATCAGACAATATTTGAGCACATGTACAATAAATTCTATCGCTACACCACAAATTCACAATAAGGCAAATCAAAGATATGTTGTCGATACCTTTCCTTGTTTATCAACAATTTCTCTCTAGCAACAAGCCAAAGTAAATCTCTCACCTTTGAAAGATCAACACATTCTGCATAATCTTCGATCACTAGCTACTAGCCACCAAAAGACCCAACCATGATTATGCCGACTTCGTAGTAAACCTACCATTGATGGAATACCCCAAATAAAATTTTCGTATCCTCCAATGAAAGACTCACTATCACTGTTATTTGTATCATAGATATCACAAATAGAAGGTTATGGAACATCCGCCAATTCCACACACCATAATTTGTCACTTATTGTGACGCCATCATTTGTTGCTGATCTTTTAGATCCATTCTTGTGCAAAAAATTTTATTGTGACGCCATCATATGTTGCTGATCTTTTGGATCCATTCTTGTGCAAAAATTTTTAAGGTTTCTTTAATATTTAGCCATTTATCCCACCGTAACCTAATCTGGTTCCCATTTTTTATTGTAACGTGTCTGAAATGACAACTACAAGATCAAAACATAAGCCTGCATATATAGGTCAACAATGAGAAAAAATACCTACCTAAATAAGATCAAGCTTTAGCTTATCAACTTTGATATCACCATACTAATGTTATTTGCAATATTCAAATCCATTAAGATGAAAATACTATTCTTGATTAACGACATCCAAGAGTCTGTAATTAAGTGGACGATGTCCTCATAGATTGACATAAATATTTCAACCATTAATACCATCGTATCAGTTAATCCAAGTAACAAGTTACTCTTAAGGTAAATAATCTTGTTATTGTATAAAAATTTTTCATACATTAACATTTCACTGCTAACCCCTGACTCCACAAGTTTAGAAACATTTCAACTATCATGATTGGAAGATACAATCTTAAAATTTTTATCTTAAGAGAAATTAACCAGAAAAAAATTAAGGCGAATTTGTACCTTTTAAGACATCACCAACTCAAGCAAAAACATGTTAGCTATTGATGGGGCTACCAAGGCATACTGGACTGAACAAACATTAATACTAACTTAGTTTGCAATTGTTGTCAACACGATATAAATCGCATCCAATAAATGATTCGATAAATGTACACAGAAAAACTAAAAGAAACTTATGTAATAACAAAATATCCAAAAGGTAAAGTCTTTTAAATGAAAGCACAATTTGTAACCTTAAAATGAAATTGTGAAAGCACGATATAACAGCTAACACCTTTTGAACAAAAAATACCACAAATTAAGATTTCAATATTTTGAACTAAGAGAATAAAACTATGAAAGATAATGCCTTTATTACCAAAAAAAAACAAAAACTCCTACAGATGATAATAGTTTCAAACACTTTTGATGGGAAAAAAACTAAGTATTCAGGGGTTAAATGAAAAGAGAAATGCCTATTGGACCCTATTATATGACATTGTGGTTCTTCACACCTAGAGTAATAACAATAATTACAAAACAATTCATGTTCCAAGTCTCATTGGTAATAATATTTCAATATTAATGTAATAATTTCAATTATTACCTTCAATATTCCATCATTTTTCTTTGTTATGCTTTTGATAATAGGGCATAGTAGACAATTAACTTAGAGGTAAAGTGTGAGGGGTGATAATAAATAATGTAATCCTTTAGTCAACTTATTGTTGGTCAAAAATATTTATTTGGATGCTTAGTATACCTTTCTTTTAACAACGTATATTCTTCAACGAAGTCCATCAATCACGGATTAGCAAGTCTAAATCCTTAATCTAGAACGCATTACCCCAATTCAATTTGAGAAATGCCAAAACAAATTGCAAAGTCGGCTATATAACAAAAAGTAGAAATCTGCCATGGATAATTAAGGGGACAAAAGCAAATTCCATGAGCTATACTTACCGATTTTCATGAAAAGCTAGCATCAAATCGGAGCTAGTTCTTATCTGGTAGTTCCCGACAAAAAGAAGAAAAATGGGAGAAATTTCAGGGGTGGGAAAATAATTTAAGATTTGTTAAATTGGGCCTTCTTAAATCAAAGTTGGGCCAAGTTTCAAGGAGCAGAGTTTTGACTACCTTCTCCTAATTCTTTTCTTTCATTTATTTTATTTTATTTTATTTTCTTTGGTAAAAGATTTTGCTTAATTAAAATGGTCCTAATGGATAATGGTTTCGGTGTACATATATAGTTTTCAAGATTTATTTTTATGCGCCTAACCAGAGGAAGTAAGAATTTTTTCATAGAACTTGTTGACAATAAGTTACTTTTAACACTTTTTTTTAACACTTAAAAAGAAAATCACTATTGATACAAGAAATTTGAGTATGTGGATAACAAGTTATAACACATCATATTTCTTCTATTCTCAAAAAAAAAAAAAAAAGTCTATTTCGTTATGTTATGTAATTCAAATAAAAATGAACTATTTTCCATAGTACTCCACAACTATTATCCTTCCTAGTTCCTACTCTCCAAATGCCAAGAGTTACACAATGTAGTTATTATAATATTTCTCTGTTTTTTTTTATCTCACCTTCATTTGCTACGAGATACCTCCTTTTTACATTTTTCCTTTTGATATTACATATCATATGTTTATCCCAAAAGATAGTCTATATTGAGATTTAAAGTTTATATCAAAAAGTACAAATTTTATAACTAGTATGAAATATTTTTTTAGGACAGAGAGAGTAGAATATATTTGATCAAGCAAGTAGACTGAAGGATAACATACAAGAAAATAGCAAAACAATCATAACTACATGTGGACATCATTCTTTTATGCGTATTAAAATTCTTGAAAAAAAATGGCATATTTAACAAACAAAGACAAATACCTTAATCACCAAACTATGTGTAATATGACGATGATTCATATAATCAATCGATATATGCTTTTAGTTTGAAAGTTGGTTTTACAACTTGAAATCAAAAGTATATGTGCTAGACAAGATCCCGATCTTTTTGTGTGGTGCCAAATTATCTACGACCAAAGTACAATTGATAAAAACGTGAAATTGTCTTGTGTATAATACCCCCACTGTTATGCTCACAGGAACTTGAATTTTCACAAGCAATGGAATCTTTCCTTGTTTTTTGCTATCTTGAAAAGCCTCTTGAAGACCCGACCCGAATTCGCTCTTTCCTGACAATTCGATTGAAAATACGGTTGCATTATGCGGACCTTGGTGAAAATTCGGTAATGCTCCTGAACAAAGTACCGAATCTGTATACACGACAACGACCGTGCTTCCAGAACCATAAGTTAACCCGATAGCTTTATTGGGATTTTCAGCTTGCACATTCACCACAAACACTGTATTCAGGCTGAAATCCGGTTGAACATCAAAAGTTTTGACATCCAAACTTTGTACTTTATACGTCGGAACCTTTGGTTCGTATACCGTATAAAAGTAGAAGGCCAAAACCCCCAATATTAAGATCAAGAGGAAAAGGGTGCAATAGCAACAACAAATGCACCGTAGGCAACAACTTCCGCGGGATCTTTTCCGGTAGTCGGATTCATATCGGGGAATATTCCGGCGATAGGGAGGAGGAGGCTGGCCATAGTTGCCATTATTTAGGCTTCCCTGCCCGTTTAACATGACATAGGGAGGTGGTGGATTCATTTTTTGAAAGTTAATAATATGAATATAGTCTATGCAAAGAGAGTATACAATTTTTTTTTAATGGAAATCCAGTAATAACGGGTAACCATTAAAAATTTCAAAGAAAGAAAAAAGAGAAGTTAATTCTTATTGGTCTTCCTTTCTTTTGCCAGATATGATCGATGCTTCAAAAACATTACGTTAGATTATAAGTTGTGAGTTTTTCTTTTTTCTAGAATATTTCCATGACATTATACATAAAAAAAAAGGAAAAGAAAGAAAAAAAATACATGCAAATATTAATCATTTGGTAAGAAATTTATCCCACCTTTTTATCATCTTTTCTTTTTGAGAAACTATACAAGAAGGTGGACAATCTCACTAGACTCTGTTAACTACTTCTCCTCTCGAGAATTATGCTATAACTGGACACTAAAATTGTGTATCCGCTCATCATCATCACTACTATATATATGATTTATTAATTTAATTATCTAAATTGAAGTATACAATCTAATGATTTAACATTTACATGTTGTCATTTACTATTCATCCATTTTACTTAGAGACCTGGAATTAAAACTCTGATTATAAATTTTTCAAAAACTTCCTCTACTTCTTTTTCTAATTTTTTTTTAAACCAATATAGGCGAAACTAGATTACAAGTAAAATGGAGTTTATGATTTTTTTTTTTTTGGTGAAATGTAGAAATTTTTATAGATCAACAAAATGTGCCCAAAAGTCACTGCTTTACAAGCTTCTACCTCTACTCAACTAATCTACTTTTTACATTTATTATATACAAGATGACCTGTAAATCTTAAACTAAAAACCTGTCTAAACATTGAAAAACAGTTTCAATACATCTTTTTCTGCAGTTGTCCATTCCTTGTTGTTCTGAATTCTAATCTTAATCTCTTGTTTAATCACTGACATCAAGCTCTGCACATCCCTAACTTTTCCAGTAAAAATCCTCCCATTCCTCTCTTCTCATATGTGGTAGACACAAGCTGCAAATGCAGCCAAGAATATCTTCCTTTTCAGCTTTGCCCCTGTCTAGACATGCACAATCTGCCTTTGCCACCTATCCTAACAGCAAGAAACTCGCCTATTTCCCAACCATTTCTGCATTTCCTCCAATAACTGATAAGCATAAGTGCATTTAAAGAACAGATGTTTCACAGTCTCTGCATTAACAGTATAGAGAATACAGGTACCATCAGGGATAGGAATGTTGAACAACAGCATCCTGTCCTTAGCCAGAATTCGTTATTTCTACACCAACCAAGTGATCGCTGCGTGATTTTGGTACATTCTGGTGAGACCAGATACACTGAGCACCCCGCATCTTAGCCCTTCCACCCATCAACCAATTATATCCTGAGGCAATGGTATACTTACCATGGGAAGTACTCTTCTATTTGTTGCCAACAAAACCATCTCTAGCATGGTCTCTTATCTTCAACACCTATTTCCAGTGCCAGCTACTATCCATCTTTGGCTCAACATCCCAAATACTGGAGGATTTTATATAAATAGCATGGAACCATTTGATCCAGAGGCTATCTTATTTCAAATCTAAGCTCCAAACCTGTTTTAAAATGGCTGCTCTATTCCATATTCTGGCATCCTTTATGCCAAGCCCCCTCTCTGACTTCTTTCTGCAAATATCCTCCCACTTAACAAAAGCCATAGATCTACCACTATCCCTTATCCCTCATAAGAAGTCTTTACAGACTCGATTCACAGCATTAGTGATGTTCTACGGTAAAATAAATATTGAACCCCAATATACATGCATAGCCATCAAGACAGAATTAATCAATTGAACACGACCAACATATGATAAATTCCTGGTACTCCAACATCTAATACGAGCAGTGATTTTACTAATTATTTCCTGACATTCCAAATGACACCACTTTTTCGGTGATAAAGACACACCCAAGTACTTCATAGGAAACACACTTGGTTTAAACTGGGTTCTTCTGCAAATCCAATCCTGCAGTTTAGATTTAACACCTCAAAAGAAAACCTCCGACTTCTGAGCATTTGGCTTCAAACCAGTAACATGGGAAAACTCACTAAACACCCTTTGAATTCCATCTATAGTTGCCTCATCAGCTTTGCAAAACACCATAAGGTCGTCTGCAAAACACATATTGATCAACTTCAACTGAGCACACTTTGGGTGATACTTAAACCACGACTGTCCAGCTATTAACTTCAAACTCTTTGTTAAATATTCCATTACAAGGACGAATAAAAGAAGAGAGAAGAGGTCTCCCTGCCTCGGTCCCCTCTTCCCATGGAAAAACCGGGTGCAACTTTTTATCGACAGTGTGTAGGTGGGGGTTGTAATACAAGCCATCAACAACTGTCGAAATAATTTTGGGAAACCGTAACCTTCCATCATCTCATCCAAAAAACCTCATTCGATTGAGTCATATGCTTTCTGAATGTCTGTTTTCATCATGACCCTACCACTTACCCCCTTCCTCCTATAAAGCTTAATTAGCTTTTGAGTGATCAAAATGTTATGAAAAATAAGTCTATTTTGCACGAAAGCCCTTTGATTCTCATATACTAAAATAGGCAATAAAGGTTTCAACCTATAACACATAATTTTTGATATGCATTTGTAGACAATGTTACTACAGGCATTAGGTCTAAATAGTGATGCATTCTGAGGAACTAAAACTTTAGGGATTAAAGCTAATACAGTAGAGTTCAACTGAGAAAGTACAAGCCCCTTGTCGCAGAACTCCAGAATTGCATTAGTGACATCTTTTTCCACAATACACCAGGTTGTTTGAAGAATCCTGTGCCAAACCCATGAGGGCCAGGACTCTTATTAATATTCATTCCCCACATCACAACTTTCACCTCTTTTCTATCAATTGGTCGAAGCAATTGCATCTGTTGCCCCACTATCAGCCTTGGGCCATTCTGGAAAACTCTCTTATCAGCATGTTTCCTCTCTAAAGATTGCCCTAACTGTTGCTTGAAAAAGTCAGCGAAGTGTTCCTCTATCTTTTCCCAATTCTTGACCATATTACCATGCCGATCTACAATCGACCAGATCCTATTTTTCATATTTCTTGCCTTCAACTTTGAATGAAAGAAAGCAGTGATCTCATCTCATGCTCTCAACCAGTCCTTCTTTGCCTTCTGCTTTAGGAAGCTCAATACTGCTTTAGAAGATTGTAACGACATCTCATATGCTGTTTTTTTTTCTGATCACACTCAGATTTCAGAATAATGTCAGAGAAACGATCCCTATTCAACAACTTCAGACATGGTTTCAACCTCTTTAATTTGGTACATAACTGAGCCATACAAGGTCCAGTTAAAGGTGCTTCCCAACTTCTTCTTACAGTTTCCAAGTAGTGACTGGATTAACTCTACATGTTGGAAAACCTAAAAGGTTTAGGTATCGATGGCATTTCCTCTCTTAGCTTCACATGGATTGGCAAATGATCTGAAAGGTCTTCCACCAACACAGTAGCTAGTGAGAGTGGGAACTGATCAACCCAATCTCCATTTACCATTGCTCGGTCCAACTTGGAGTAAATCCTTTCATTTCCCACTTGATTAGTCCAAGTGAAAAACTTTCCTTGCTGCTTCAAATCAAGTATTCCACACTCTGCAATACAGTTTTGGAAAGCTTCTACTTCAACTGCTGTGACTGGTCTTCCTCCTTTCTTCTCCTCAGCCGAGAGGATATTGTTGAAATCCCCTATTAAAATCCAAGTCAGTGTCATGGTTTGAGCCAGGGTTCTGTGGTCATTCCATAACACTCCCTTCTCCTCTGCACTGTTGCTAGGATAAATGCCCGTAAATAGATGCTGTTCACCAGATTGCTTCAATCTAACCAAATAATGGATGTGTTGATTAGACTTTGCTATCTCCTTGACTTCAACATTATCATCACAGAATATTAATATTCTTCTTCTTGTAGTCCCATTAGAGTTTGATATCCAAACCCAGCTACTCCAACTTCTGTTCATAAACTCCACTTCCCTTGTATTTTTTAACTTGGTCTTAACTATGCATGCTAAATTGATTTTGTGGTTTTGTATTATTCTAACCAACTCCTTCTGTTTAAGGGGGGGAGTTTAATCCCCTTATGTTTCATGCTAAAAGACTACGCATGGATACCAGGGTCAGGTTGCAGCTCCCTTCCCTCCATTTGCTTCTGTGTTCCCACCTCCTCTTCCCTGTAATTTGATACCTTTAAACTCACTAGCTGATCCTACAACTCTTCCTTACCATGCACCAGTCATGTATAAATTATCCCCTTGTTTCCCAAAGGTACACTTCTGTTTATCTTTATCTAGGATAGTCACACTGTAAGAGGAGATCTCTCCTGTTTGGCATCCCCCTTGACTGTTTCCCATAGTCTCCACAACTTTAGATGATGATTGAGATTTATAATATATTGATATGTAATATATTTGATTTCGGTTTCATTTTGTTTATTTTCACTTTCAGCTTTTAAGAATTGCACGAAGATAATATTTATATTGTCTTTAGAACTAGAAAAACGTATTTTCACATGATTAATGATTATCGCTAAGATATTTAACCAAAAAGAATTATTTATTGCTCGGTGCATTAAGTGTTTATTATTAATAGACAATAGTAGATTACATTTTCGTGAAAGAATATTGATTATGAAATTTAGAAAAAGGTAAATTACATTTGTAACAAGTAACAATGATATTCCTGATCAATGGAAATGCGCTTGTTCTTTTTTTTTTTCTTTTCTTTTTTGTTTTTTGCTTTTGTTTATAGATGTATTTATGGTAGTAGTATAATTTAAATTTTGAATGATTTTTTTTTTTTTTGGAAAACAATTTTGAATGATTAACGTAAACACGGAATAGGATACAAGAACGTGATACAGGAAATTAGTCAAAACCCCGCCACTTTCCGATAATTTTCCTTCAAACCCCAATACTATAAAATACTTTCCTCTACGCCCTTCACTACTCTTTTCCCTTCCTTCTTTGCTCTAGGGTTTTTCTTCCTCCTCAGAATCTCTCCCCTCCAAATCGTCTTCAAATCCCGAGGACCCTCAATATCCTGTGCATCCTCCATTGATGAACCCATTGAAGCTTTTTTTGTATAATTATTTTTATGTATACGTTTACATTGAAACCATCATTCAATTTATTTATACTTAACCCGAACCCTAACCCTAACCTCATTTTCTTCAAAAATCCGTTTTTCTCCGGTAATTTTCCGGATAAGCTCACAAAAGATTGATTTTTTTTTTTCTTTTTGGTGTTTAATTTTGCTGAGGAGGAATGCAGGTTCAAGAATTTAAAGAGACTGAGTGTTCTGAGGAGGACCCGTGTAAGAAATCCAGTCAATTCGAAGAAAGTAAGCATTCCGATGAATCGCCGGCGGAAAAAAATGACGATTTGGGATCAGTGTTTGATGTTTCGGTGAAGAGCTTCGACTTTCCGGTGCTGGAAGGGGTTGATACATCGGTTGAAGCCTTGTATCTGTACAAGAATTTCTTCAATTTAATTCCTAGTGCCGTGGGTTCCCTGAAGTCGTTGAAGACTTTGAAATTTTTCGCGAATGAGTTGAATTTGTTCCCTAAGGAGTTTAATGATTTGGATGAGTTGGAATGCTTGCAAGTGAAAGCGCCTTCGGCACCTGGGTTAAGTGGGTTAGACTTCGGGAAGTTGAAGTCTTTAAAAGAGTTGGAGCTGAGTAGACTACCTTCGAGGCCATCGGCTGTTCCCGTTTTGGGTGAAATTGCAGCTTTAAAAAGCTTGACCAAGCTCTCTGTTTGTCATTTTTCAATAAGGTCAGTGCGTCCTAAAGTTTTCTTTTCGTTTAGTAATATGAGAAGCCAATGAATAATGTCCATCATTGATAGTTGTTTGAATTGCATGTGGCTTTGCCAAAAAATTTTCTCCCGTGTGGCTGTGGGCATTTAGGCAATTTAGTGTATTCAATTTAGTGTTAGTGATATGAGATTAATTTTTTTTTTTTTTTGGGGGGTGTGTTCTCTGTAGGAGATAAGAGACTTGGAAAGATAGTGGACTACTTATAGTAGTTGATGCGACCCTCTCCTGCAGGGGAAGAGAAGTATAAATCTTGTAGACAGCACATTAAGGATGGAGGCATAGAAGCGGATAATTGAATGCTCTTGACATGTTGCTCATCCATCTGTCCTTATCCTCCATTTTTGAGTAGCGCTCAACTGTTATTCTGCCTTTTGGTACATAAATCTGTTTAGTTGTTACGCAGATGTAGTCCAGAGTCCTTCTTAATCAAGTTTTAGGTGGTAAGGCCTTCGTCGTGGAAGATTTGTGGGTATTAGTTATCATGGCTGAATGATGATATAAAATTAATCTGGTCTAGCTATTCTATTTAGTTAAATTATCACGCGCTGTGTGCTTGTTTCTGCGCAAGTGTGTGAATTATTTTCTGATGAAGAAGTGTCGGTGTACTTGTAATTTTTTCCAGAGCTGCTGTCATATCGAGCCAGATTTGAATTCTAGGGTCTTCTATCTCATTTCGATAGCTTCGACCTGCTAATTAGGCAGTCAAATTGTTATGGTAGATAATTGGGAAGATAAAGTTAGAATCTTTGTTAGTTTCATTGCACGTTTCTAGAATTCCTTTTGGCTGTTCTCCCTATAAGATTGAATGTATTTATATGCATAAAGCACTTGGAATTTACAAGATGTTGTAGGGGTTGAGAAAGTTTATCAGGTTGTCCAAAGTGGAGCAGAATGACCTGAACATTTTGCAATTATGATGGTAGTCGCTCCAGACCTGGATGCATTTGGACAATTTGCGTAGATGTGTATCAGATTCAGTGTTTGTTGGCGTTCAATTGATTTTGCCCTTGCAAAAAGGTATTATCTCCTGGTATTTATGAGTTTTTTTTTTCTTCCGACACTGCAGATACCTCCCTCCTGAAATTGGTCGTCTCAGTAACTTGGAGTTCTTGGACCTTTCATTCAATAAGATGAAGAACTTACCTACTGAGCTAACTCTCTTGAATTCCTTAGTGTCTTTGGAGGTTGCAAACAATAAGTTAGTTGAGGTTCCGTCTGGCCTGTCTTCCCTGAAAAGATTAGAGAAC
Source organism: Oldenlandia corymbosa var. corymbosa (assembly GCA_949775105.1). Taxonomy (NCBI): domain Eukaryota; kingdom Viridiplantae; phylum Streptophyta; class Magnoliopsida; order Gentianales; family Rubiaceae; genus Oldenlandia; species Oldenlandia corymbosa. The sequence continues at coordinate 13,996,947 of OX459126.1, read as the reverse complement.
TTGGATCTATCAAACAATAGGTTGACATCCTTCGTGTGCTTGGAACTTGAATCAATGCATAACCTTCAGAGGCTAAATCTTCAGGTGCGTAAAAGTATCTGGCGTGACTTTTCCCAGAATTCTTAAACTATCTTTTACCCATAATGTAGAAATAGAATGAAATATGTTAGCTTCAGAGATCAAGTTATGATATATAGCTTTCACTAGTGCCTTATTTTCCTGCTGAAGTTATAAAATATATATATATATATATATATATATATATATATTGAAGCATTTTGATTTCCTCGAATACTGGTACGTAATTGTTTCCGTCACCATTATTCTGATGTTAGATTTTTTCTAATGCTGTTTTTTACGGGACCAGAACTTGTATCATGGTTGTCTTTTGTACAAACTGTAAATTTTGTATTGAAGAAAATGGATGGTTTTGTTTATTGAAATTTTTGAAAGATATGAAAGTTTTTATGGGAGGAGTACATGATTTCTTTCTTTCTTTCTTTCTTTCTTTCGTTGAAGTTCTATATTTTGAATGTATTCTAAATGGCATCTCTTTTTCTGCTCCTGTCACTATTGTAGAACAACAAGCTTCGTATGTGCTGTCAAATACCTTCATGGATATGCTGCAACTTAGAAGGGAATGGAAAAGATTTGTCCATTGATGAATTTATCAGTTCTGCAGAGATGGATGGTGTAGAATGCTCTCCCCAAGAAGCTGATTCTGCAAAAGGTACCTAAACTAGACTCTCATTCTGTGACAAAATGTTCATATATGCTGGTTTTTTAGACTTTCTTGTTAATGTGACTATAATTGTGATGATTTATTAGACTTGCTTGTTAAATGTGATTTTTTTCATGATACAGATTCTTCTGTTTTAACATTGAGCCTTTCAATTGCACCAACATCAAATCATAAATCTCTAGCTGCAAGGAAGTCAAAAGGATGGAGAAGGTGCCACACTTGGCAACAAAGAGCTCGCCAAGAAAGATTGAATAGCAGTCGGAAGTGGAAAATGCAAAATCATAATGCTATTAGAAAGGCTGCTGAAGCTTGTTTGATATGTCCTGATGACTCTGTCACCGATGGTTCATCTGCTACTCGAGTTGAGGGGGTTAAGGACACGAAATCATTATCTGAAGCTGATGACTTTCAGAATTCAATTACAAGCATGCAGGATAATGATTTAACCATGAATAAGGATGCATATGTTCGGAAGTGCTCCTGCAATGTGTGTGACTCTCCTCAGAAACATAAGGAGATGAAGAGTGTTTGTAAGGGACATGATGATTGTTCAAGTTCTATACCTGATGATGGTGTTTCGCTGGATGAATGCATATGTGCTGATGCATCCAGCAGTATTACAAAATCTAAAAGACATTCTGATGCAGAACCTGATAACCCCAAGCCAAGGAAATATCGAAGACCAACAGACAATCAGTCAGATGTTTCAGCCAAGTATAACCAGGTGTCATACTGTGCAGTTGATGACTATCTCTCAGATGGATTTTATGATGCTGGGAGAGATAGACCATTTATGCCGCTGAATAGTTATGAGGAAATTCTGCCGCTTGACTCACGTGAAGTTATCCTTCTCGATCGGTATGTATTGATTCACTTGCTTTGTGGACTGTCCACGATCATATATTTTAACTAATTGAACTGCTTATGATGGCTATCTTGGCAGGGAAAGAGACGAGAAACTTGATGTCCTTCTTCTCTGCGCTCAAGCACTGGTGTCTCGATTCAGGCATATTAATGTTTCATTAAAGGAAAGGGCTAATGGAGCAAGTGATTCAATTCAGATTGCGTCATTGCTTGCCTTTTTTGTTTCTGACCATTTTGGCGGCAGTGACAAAAGTGCAGCTGTTCTGAAAGCAAGAAAGGCTGTATCGGGTTCAAATTATAGGAAACCCTTTGTCTGCACTTGCCCAACGGGCAGTGATGACAGAACCAAAAGAACCATGAAAGAGAGTCTGGATGCTGTAGGAGACATTGTTTTCCATGATTTATGTGAGAGGGCGCTTCAATCAATAAAGTGCAGACTTAAATCAATTGTTGTTCCTATTGGCAGCCTTCAGTTTGGTGTATGTAGACATAGAGCTGTGCTTATGAAGGTACTTTGCCATTTCTTTCCTGTTATATCAGGTGTCAATGCAGTGGCTAATTCTCATTTTGACGAAATTTAATCTTCTTTTACTGCAGTACCTCTGTGACAGGGTGAATCCACCAATGCACTGTGAACTTGTTCGTGGCTTCTTGGATTTTTCACCCCATGCATGGAATGTGATTGCTGTAAAGAGGGGCCAGTCATGGGTTCGAATGATTGTGGATGCATGCCATCCACATGATATAAGAGAGGAAACAGATCCCGAGTATTTTTGCAGGTGTATATATATTATATTTTGTGCATCCTATGGTATAATTGCTCTCTAGAGTTTCAGTTCTCTTCAAATTTGGAGGTCGGAAACTTGCTGTCTGTCAACAATTTTCTAGTTATTCCTCATGTATTGTTTCTAGTAAAAGGGGAAGGATAAGCCCTAAAAGAACTTGGAAAGTAGTAATCGCAAATGACATGGCGTATTCAAATATAAATGAAATTATGTGTGTAAATCAAGCATGATGACGACATATGATCCATATATCCAACCCCACATGCTGGGAGTAAGGCATGTTGTTGATGTATTAATGTATGGGTTTTGAAATGTTTGAAGGTCCTTAATTTTCTTATTTCCAGTTCCCATTCTGGTTGACTTTTTTGATTAAGAGTATTTTGTTCATTCGCTGGTATTCTTGAAGATTCTCAGAACTATTGTCATTTTACTTTCAGGTATATTCCTTTAAGTCGTTTGACGGCATCTGTTGTTACTGATTCTAATTCTGCTCCAGAGTTCCCTCCACTTTCTACCTCCGAGCAGCTTGGCAAGACCGCATCTAACACTATTCTGGAGTGTAAAATTGGATCAATTAAAGCTGCAGCGAAGGTTTGTGTTTTGGGTTTTCTTATTATTTTCTTTCATCGCTTATTCTTGTGGTCCTCGGTGATGAGCCCTCTTTAATCGTATCCAATTTGTCATAGCCTCATAGGCATAAATTTTCCGACTTTGTTAAGGATTTCAGTTGTTCTGGCTCTGAATGTGTTGTTCTTCAACTCACTTCCCTCGTGAGTTATTGGGGTGTAGTGTAAATACGTTTTGCTTAAGACCATGACACCAATATTATTGTTGAGTGGATTTGAATATTCGATTTGTTTGATATTGCAGGTGCGAACTCTGGAAGTATGCGGGACTTCTGCAGATGACATCAGGAATTTTGAGTTCTGTTGTTTAGGGGAAGCCAGAATGTTGAGTTCTCTGACGCATCCTTGCATTGTAAAATATTATGGTCATCAAGTCTCATCTAAATGGGTTTCATCATCAAATGGAAACTCAGATGTCCGCATCTTGCAATCAGCCTTATTTATGGAGTACATTAAAGGGGGTTCCTTGAAGGTAAATGGTTCCCTTCTGAAATTTATTTATGTATTTTTTCTCAGATACCCTCTTATCTGGTTGCTTATTTATCTTCAAAAAGTTAATCTCATGCATTGTGTCGACAGCTTTATTTGGAGGAATTGGGAAGGAATGGTGCAAACCGTGTTCCTGTATTGTTGGCATTGTTTATTGCTCGAGATGTTGCATTTGCATTGACGGACCTGCATGATAGACACATTATTCATCGCGACATAAAGAGTGAAAACATTTTGATCGACCTCGATGAGAAGAAAGATGATAGCTCGCCTATTGTGAAGCTTGCGGACTTTGATAGGGCAGTCCCTCTTCGCGCTAGTTTACACTCATGTTGTATTGCTCATACTGGCGTACCTCCTCCAGATGTTTGTGTTGGAACTCCTCGTTGGATGGCTCCAGAGGTGCTCCGAGCCAGGACCGAACACAGCTTGTATGGCCTGGTAAATACTTTTTTGAAAAACTTTTTATTTGCATACAACCATTCACCAAAAAGTTGCTTATCTTGAATATTATCTTCTACGGAGATGGGACAGTTCGGTCTTTTTATGTCGAGTTCACTTTCTTTAACCATTACTCGGTTTGCGTAGTAGCTGTAATTCTTGCATCAACCACATATGTTCATCGCTTACTCTCATTAATCTTGCTGTTTCCCATGGATGCATCTTGTTTGAATTCTTCCTTTCTCTTTCAATTGTTTCCCTCTAATTCTCTGTGTATTTGGTTCATTCAATTGTTGCCGCATATCATTATTTAGCTTCTCATTTTTTAAAGCTTTCTCTGTAAGCAGGAAGTGGATATTTGGTCATTTGGATGCCTACTTCTGGAGATGTTGACATTGCAAATCCCTTACTCAGGTTTAGCAGAACAAGACATTCAGAAAAATCTTGAGGTTTGATACCATCCCGCTTCTAAATTTTATCTACGTGCCTCTTGAAAATTTTTCTTGTCCATTTAGAAGGAAATGTGAAACGTAAAAGTAGAAAACGAGAATGATGTTATTTTTTGTCCGATTCATTGGTGGATTGCATTTCAGTTAAGTTTTAAAATGTCAGAGCTGGGTTTAATTTAAGAACTAAAGTATAATCATCTTTTCTTTACTTGGCAAAGTTTGTTATGAAATTGTTAGGTAGGTTACACTTCTTTTCATGGTTGAAAGACTTTGTGCTTTAATTAATTATGACAATTTATTTAGCTTGTTAAGATTTTCTTCAAATTTAATTCAAACATTTTTTATTTTCTGTTCAAGATGAACACTAGATACAGTCGGAACCTGCATGAAACTTTGCTGCAAATGGGATTTGCATATAGTATTTGCCTTATGTTGATATTATTTTGATGGACTTATATCATACCTTTATTTTTTATTTATTTTTTATTTTTTATTTTTTCCTCTTGCAACTTCTTAAGCTCTGAAGGTCTGATTGATTTTTATTTCATTTAACTGAAACAGAGAGGAAGGCGGCCACCACTGACCAAAGAGCTGGGAGAATTGGTTGATTCTGGCAGGGATTTAGAGGTTCCAGAAATCATGGCTGAGTTGGAAACAGAGCTTGAGGAGTCAGAAATCGAATCTAAAATGCTGAAATTTCTTGTTTCAATGTACCATTGGTGTACAGGGAGCGACCCGAGAGACCGACCAAGTGCAAGTAAGCTTCACCAGTTGCTTGCAGATGCAAGCTTGATCTGTTCAAAAAGTTCATGCAAAGAAGACTAGGGGGTCTTGAAGTGTCATCTACTTCTCTGACGGGGCGCTTCGGGTTGCTACAGGATGGTCCCACATGGCATCAGATCCCAGATTTTTGTAGCCCATAGGACGTTGTAACTTGTAACATTAGTTCTTTAGAGAAGCTGGATCATCTAGGCAATTATTTTTAGAACTAATAAAGTTTTTCCCTGTAATCTCTATTTATGTAAGCTTTTTCAATTCAATGCGAGTTCCATTTCAGCAGTGAGCAGTCTATTGTATCTGACTTATGAAGAGTAAAGTTCCAGTTTTTCTTATAGCATTGATTAATGACACAAGGAAAACATTCTTCTTTTTATTATAGAAACCTCATAGATTCAAGTTGTGCTAACTTTTCTCTAATTTTCTCTCTCGGCGCATGATAGTCTTCCACTAAAGTGCGCCTGCCATGGCACGAAAGAAAGCGGAGCAAAAGAGTGTTGCTATTAAAAATGATGAAAATGATCGATTAGTAGCGAAAATTGAAGGAGAGGCCAGGAAGAAGAGGGAATCGAGTTCTCAACAGGAGAAATTGGGGAACCCTAGCCCTTATCCGACGATTGCTTATAGATTTGGGGTTGCACGCCTCAGTGGTAAGAAGAAGGATGCACCGGAGCCATTAGCGCGAACGAATGAAGCAAGACGGCAGCTAACTTGGTCAGACAGAGTGAGTCCAGCTGATAAGCAGAACCCATGGCAAAAATTTGACATATCGAAGTTGAGGAACCGGGTGGAAAGATTCAATACTTTGAACCAAAGGAGGTGGATGGACAGAAAGTAGCGAAGGTGAGGAAAGCAGTTCAGGTTGAAGCGGAATACTGGGAATCGTCGGTAGTTACCTTTGTTCTTGGTGCCAACCCACCTCTGTCAGATCAAGGCGTCAATGTCATTCTTATGCTTGATTCTCTCTCTTTTTTATTTCAGGATGATTATTTCAGGAAGATTTGGGGTCATCTAGGAATCGACAAGGTAATACTCCTTCTCACTGGATTATTTGTTGTCAGATTTCATACTTTGCAAGCTAGGAATGATGCTCTCAGTGTCGTGTTTTACCAGTAAGAGTTATTAAGACTGGCCATAATTTTTATAAGTAGGGTTAGTCCGATTTAAAACTATGTGAAAGGCGTGTTAAGAGCGTTGATCCCAATTCACTTATACTTAATCATGTTGACTGACTTATTTATTCTGTAATCTTTCCTATTTGGCTTAAAATTTTCTTAAGTAGTCTATGCCCCTCTCCTTAGTTGCGGTATCAGATTTCATACTTTGCAAGCTAGAATGATGCTCTCAGTGTCGTGTTTTACCATTTTGGGGCTAAACCGCTAATAGTTAAGCCTTGGAATGTCGAAAAGGGGGTAAATTACAGAGAAGTTGAACTGAGTTCCGGTCTGGCTGCAATTGCATGGCCTGGAAGTAAAGTATTGGAATTTAGAAACACTAGGTCGAATTACTAGTACTGTTGGCTATCCAATTATGGCTGAATGCACTGTGGATAGGTCTAGGGTTCAATATGCCAGAGTGTTAGTTAATATGGAGATCTCTGATAATGTTCCTGAGAAACTTGTGTTTGAAGATGAAAATGGGTTAGTAAGGGTGCAGAAAATCACTTATAAGTGGATTCCAACGAAGTGTAATATCTGTAATGGATTTGGCCATAAAACAGAAAAAATGTAGGAGGAATGTCACTCTAAAAGAAGTCAGTAAAAAATCAGAGACTCCAAATACTGAGTGGAGAAGAGTAGAAAAGAGAAAGGAGGGGCTGGCAGAGAAACCTAATGAACTTATTGCTAACAATGCTATTGAGGGAGGAACCTGCTAAGTCAACTCACATTAGTGAGAGGATTAACAAAGGTCCTGCACAGTGTGTTAGTAAGAAGGTTCAAGAAGCTGACAAGGACGTTTATTCAGTGCTACCCAATGATCCAAACCAGACCACCAAAGTTACTAAGGAGACAGCTGATGGATTAACCTTAATAGGGAGATCCAACAAGGCTGTCGTGGAAGCTGAGGTGTTGGTTGCAATGAGTACTAGTAAGATGACAGAAGGAAATATAGGGATTGAACCTGATCCTGATATATATGTATAATATCTTATCGTGGAATATCAAGGGCTTAAATGTTCCTTTAAAGCAACAAGAACTACATAGAATTGTCCAACAGTACTATAAAGTAAACATAGTTTGTGTTTATTGATAAGAAGATGACTTTAGAAAGGGGAGTGGAATACTGAAGAGGAATTGGCCAGATAGATCTTGAATTAGTAATATTGCTGATCAATCAAAAGGGAGGATAGTAGTGATGTGGGATGATAGTATGATGGTTTGTGAGCTTGCCAAGTCTCATCAGCTCCTATATTGTCTGGTAAGACTTAAGCAGGATAATACTCAGTTTTTATTTACTGGGGTATATGCAAGTAATGATGGCAATGAAAGAATAGAATTGTGGGAAGAACTGGAAAGATCATCACAGAACATTGATGTCCCTTGGTTAGTAATGGGGGACTTTAACAACATCTTGAAAGCGGAGGAAAAATTGGGAGGTCGATTAGTTACTGTTGGTGAAATAGAAGGGTTTCAGGCATGTGTTGAAGCGTGTGGGATTCTGGATTTGCAGTAGCATGGTAGAACTTGGTGCAATATGCAAAGTGGAAAGGAAAGAATATATTCAAAGTTGGATAGATCTATGGTTAATGGTGAGTGAGTTGATTTTTTCCCCGATTCAGTAACCTGGGTGTTTAATGAAGGAGTTTCGAATCATTCGCCACTCTTAGTCAGAATGAAGGAGGATATGGTTCAAGTGTCCAGGCCATTCAGATTTTTTAACATGTGGAGCCATTCTCCACGATACTTAGAAATTGTGAAACAGAGTTGGGAGGAACCAGTGAGGGGTACGTATATGTTTCAGTTATGTTCTAAGTTAAAAAGATTAAATGCCCAATTGAAGAGGTTAAATAAGGATCACTTTGCTGACATAGTTAAACAGGCTGAACAAGATAATTTGAAGTTGCAGCAATTGCAAGCCCAACTAGCTTTGCAACCAGAGAATGAGATGTTACAGAAGCAAGAGAGAGAAGCATATGCACTGTTTATTTCATCAAGAAAAGGTGCTATGAGTATTCTCAAGCAAAAATCCAAAGAGGATTGGATAGCGATGGAAATAAAAATACGGCCTTTTTTCACTCTAAATTGAAGGCTAGAAATATGAGGAACAGAATATGGTCCATTGTGGATGAGGAGGGTGAAGTTATAAGTGAACTGGAAGCAAATTGAGAAACATTTTGTGGGCTATTACAAGAATTTGCTGGGAAAGGCATCTCCCAGAGTAGCAGCGGACCAGGAAATCTTTGAACATGGGCGTAAACTTAGTGTGGAACAATAACTAGCAATGATACACCCAATCACAGCAAAGGAAGTTAAAGATGCCATTTTCAGCATGAATGTCAACAAGAGCCCAGGCTCCGATGCTTATGGCTCGGGATTTTACAAATCAGCATGGAGTGTGGTGGAGCGAGACGTGATCAATACTGTGAAGGAGTTTTTCGAGCATGGCCAGGTATTAAAGCATCTAAACTCAACTTTGGTAGCTTTAATTCCAAAAGTAGATACTCCTTTGAATGCTTCTCAGTTTCGGCCTATTTCTTGCTGTAATATTGTCTATAAGTGTATATCAAAAATTCTCTGTAATAGACTAAAAGTAGTTTTGCCTGGTTTAGTCGATGGTATCCAAATGCTTTTGTAAAGAATAGGCTCATATTGTACAATATTTTGTTAACACAAGAACTGGTTAGACATTATAATAGGAAGGGGATTAGTAATTGGGTTCTAATGAAAATAGATATTAAGAAAAACTACGTCTGTTGAGTGGAACTTTGTGGAGGAGATGTTAATAGGATATGGCTTCCCAGAAGAATTTCGACGCTGTATCATGGCCTGCATCTCATCAAATTCCTACTCTGTGTCGATTAATGGCAGCTGTTCTGGAATTTTTTCAAGGTAAGCGATGGTTAAGGCATGGGGATCCGGTTTCACCCTTATTGTTCGTGCTGATCATGGAGTATCTGACCCGAAGTTTGAAGCGCCTAGCTATGCAGTCATGGTTTAAATTTCATCCCCTATGTGGTCATTTGAAACTCACTAATATTTGTTTCGCAGATGACCTTATGGTCTTTTGCAAGGCAGATATTAAGACTATTGCAGGAATTACAGCAGTTTTCTCTGAGTTTTCGAAGACATCTTGTCTAGTGGCTAACTCGCAGAAATCAGAGGTGTATTTTGGTGAGGTAAACAGTCAGTTGCAGGAAGAGGTACGTCATCTGACCCAATTTTACAAAAGTACCTTTCTCGTGAAGTATCTTGGTGTATCTCTTTCCCTTATGAAGTGGTCACAGCAAGAATGTAATGAGATTATTAACATGATGGTTGCTAGAATTAAGTGTTGGAGCTCCCGGCATTTGTCGTATGCCGGTAGAGTGCAGCTTATAAATTCAGTCTTGTTATCCATGCATGTTTATTGGGGTTCTGTTTTTATTCTTGCACGAAGTGTAACAGATGCTGTCAATAGAGTATGTAGGGAGTTCTTATGGGGAAATAAGAGTAGAGGTAAAGTAATATATCTGGTAAAATGGGATGATGTCTGTAAGAGTAAGTCAGAAGGAGGTCTTGGTATTAGAGACGCTAAAATATGGACTAGAGCTGCTATTCTGAAACAAGTTTGGAGTTTGGCTCAAAAAGAGGATAATTTGTAGATTAAATGGGTGCATGCTGTTTATATAAAGAAATCGTCCATTTGGAATCTTCAACCTAAGCTGGATAACAGTTGGCATTGGAAGCAAATTCTCAAAATAAGAGACATTGCCAGGTTAGGGTTTGATGGAAACTGTTGAAAGGCTGCTGGGAATGGTGTGTATACAATTAGTTCAGGTTATCAGTGGCTAATGGGATTGCAAGGAAAATGGCAGGGAGCTACCAGTGTTTGGTAAGGTATGAATGTCCCGAAACATGCGTTCATCTCCTGGCTAGTTTGGAAACAGAGACTTCTCACAAAAGATCAATTTATTCACATGAATATTCTTGTGTTAGATAGTAGTTGCATACTATGTTCTCAGGTAGATGAAACTGTTAGACATCTATTTTTTGAATGTAGTTATGCTTCTGGACTGTTGGGTAGGATTCAGGATTGGTTAGAGAACATGAAGCTCTCTTGTGTACTGGAAAGGTGGCAACAGCAGGTTATCAAGATCTAGCAAGGGAATGGCATGAAACGGAGGGTCTTGCTTTCTGTGTTAGCTGCAACTTTGTACCATATCTGGGATGAAAAATACAGAAGGGTGTTCATTGGAGTTGTAAGGTCAGTGGAGGATTTATTGGGACTGATACAGAATGAAGTCAAGATTAGAGTATGGAGCAAACAGAGGAGAGCATGGACCACAGGAGAAACACAAGTGCTGCAAATGTTCTTTAAAGTAGACAGTTTTGGTAGATTGAAAAATTTGTTGTAATAGTTTGTAAATAGATAGCTGATAGCAGTGATCAGGAAGTAGTGCAACTTTGTAAAGTGGTGACAATTGAGTTCTCTTATCATTAATATATTATTTACATTTCACCAAAAAAAAACCTGATAGATTCCAATTTTGGAGCTTCTTATTACCACTCATTGTTTAAGACTGACAGGGAGTATTTAAGAATTCTTTTTCAAAACACATTCTCCATTATGACAATGGGCCGTCCAGGTTCGAAATGCCTCAAGATCCGGTTTCTAAGGCCCAGTTATTCCAACATACGTTATAATACAAGCTAGTTTGTATGATTTCTTGGAAAGGATAAATAAATAACTAGCTAACTTGTATAGTACAGTGAAATTTATTGAAATACACATATTTTGTTACTTTTGTTGCTCTTTCCATCACCAAGTGTGTGTAAACCAAAGATTAAACCCATTTCAAATGAGGTGATGTTTCATTTTTTCCAATTATATTCCTACTGGTGATGTAGTGTTGTATTATGCATGAAGGGGAGTTTAGAATTGACTTAAAATTCAAAAAATATGGAGTGTACGTAAACTACTCATGAAATCTTATATTAATTTGAAAGAAAAATACATGTGAGGATTAGATTAAAATAAAACTAAGTTCAAAAGTATATATGTAATCTAATAAGAACAAAATACATGTTGAGCAACATTTCATATCTGTGACGATATGGCTTCATCATTGAGAAAGTTCCAAATTTCCAACCCTCATTCAGAAGTTAGTATCTCATTCTTCTGCTAGTCTCTGAGATGATCAAGTCCCTTTGGAGCAAACCCGGAAGCCGTTTTTAGTTGTTGTTGCTTCTTTTCCTTTTATCTTTCTTGCATGCCATCAGAACAAATGGTTACCAAGGGAATTATGCCAAAAAAAAAAAAAAATGAAAAGAGATGATCCATCAAACAAATTAGCACGCTGCACGGATTAACACGCTGCAGAAGTTCATCGCGTAGCATTTCACCAAATTTATAACACCTTCTTTACACGTATCGTAGAAAGCATACATGCATATAAATTAGCAAAGTGACTGATGAAAGTGCACTTGCATAGTGAGACTATTACAGTTGAGCTTCCAACATGCAGCTTATCTAGGCATTTGATTTTTCTTGATAACACAATTTCTTATCTAAAATTCTGAAAGCAAAGTTCAAGGAATCTTAAAAGCTACGGATGATAAGTACAAAGCAAGACCTGCAAGATTATATCAGCTTAAGAAGCACCCAACTTCCAACCAGAGATTCGACAAACAGAAGATTCCAAAGTTAAAATTTGTGTTTAAAATTAGTGACTAAGCACATGTTATGCACTCTGCACGCTGCATAAGGAACTGGATTCATAAGCTCAGATTTTCAATATTCCCCTTCCGGGACTTCTTATTTCTGCAAAGGTCTCGACCATCATCCGTAAAGGAAGAGACATGACTCTGTAAAGACTATTAACGTCTCCGACAAAAAATCTAGACATCTGTTCATCATTTTTTGGTGCTAGATATAAGACTCAGATACGCATGATCAAGATTAATGGTTAGAAGAAAGAAGAAGTATGAATCCAATGTAGAAATAAAGTCATTTAAGCTTATCTGAACAGAGTGTTACAGCTAAAAAACCAAAGTAAATGATGAGTTCCTAAACCTCTATGTGTTCCTCAGTCCTGCTCAAAAAGCCTTCATGCGATAAGCCTTATAACAAATAAAAAAATAGAAAAGCAAACTACATCTATATAATCCCAATTCCTATAAATTGATCGATACTTTCAATTTGGTTTTCAAAATCATGACCATGTTTTATGTGTAACATTTACACAATAAGCTTCCACAAACATTAAAGAAAGGAAACAGAGGTTTTAAATCACCGGGAGCTTTTAAACCAACAACAACGTCAAATTACTTGCTCTCGGTTCCATCTAAGTAATCTAGCATTTCTAATTGCCTAATGAAGCTAAGAAGCAAGGAAGAGCTACTCCTAATAGTTCTATTGTAAATAATTTAATCTAACAAGTTTCAACTAGATTTATAGGAGGAGATTAGCAGGTTACCTAACTGAATTTCGAAACCTTGAGCTACGTACGTTCTCCGAACTAAATCCCAACTTGAACAGCCTTAAGTTCTCTGTTTACCTCTCCTTTTGAAGCTTTCCCATTTTCCCTTTTTTTTGTATTGTTTTAGAGCTAATTTTTCTGACCTCTTAATTAACTATTAAAAGACGAACACAGAAATTCCTTTAGTCCATATAGAAGCTATCTTCCTAATTCTTCCATGAACGCTAAAACGAAAATCACAAGCAATAGAAAATTTGTTCTCCTAGTAATATAAAAAACAGGTGCATAATTGTTCTTTAACACCAGAAATCAAACACTTAGCATGCATGTCCTAGAAGGTAAAATGGACTTCTAAAGAAGCAAATACTTCCAACACATAAAATCAATTAAACTTGCAGCTTCAATTACCGTTTTCCAGAAAACTACATACAGTCGAGCTCCAAAAATTTGAATAAACAAATATGACCAGCGGCCTGCTTATTCCATTAGGTCAAAATTTTTTGGTTTTTTATCATTTTATTCTAGCGTTAAATAAGGATTCACAAGGAAAAAAAAAGGGATTAACAATCTTAATCGAGCCCAAATCAATTATATACCCCATTTCTTTACTCTATGAAAACCTCTCGGTACTACCTTATACGCATCAATTAAAAAGGAATGAAAAGTAAGAATTCAAATCAACTCACTTTAAACCCTTGAATTTGTTTCCCCGAAAACCCCAACCCTAATTGTGATTGAAATTACTCTCATTATTAGAAAAATTTGTACAACTTATGGTTAGCCTTGCTTGAAACTCGATATGTTTTTTTAGTTGGCCTACCAAAAACTCTGATTTAATCCAGTGCACTTGTCTTGCAATTGTTGAGAAAGTAATTTGTTTCTTCTGAGATGCAAATTATATCTAGGTTAATTTAGTGCATCCTCTGAAAATGGAATTCCTGAAATACAACTGCCAGTGATGCAATCTAAAGGACAAAGTATCCTTCTACATGCAGTTTTTGTGGCTAAAAATTTGTTATGCATTAATTTTTCAAGTAATGATGAAAAGCCCCTGATAGTATTCATACTTGGCAAACCTTTCAGTCCACAATCACTTTTAAATTTATTGCTTTCATGTGATCTCAATCTGTTGCTCTTTACAGTTCATCAGTTACTCGGAAAAAAGGCATAAGCTTATGCATCCTTATTTATGAAACGTCTCTTAGATGTTTTTATTTCTTTTAGTTGCTATTATGAGTGCGAAAGTTACAGTTTTGTGTTTCTATTGATGGAAATTTAGTTGTTTCTGTTGATTCTCTTTAACAAGATGTTCAAATTTGACAATCATGCACTAATTGTGATTGAAATTACTCTCATTACTAGAAAAATTTGTACAACTTATGGTTAGCCTTGCTTGAAACTCAGTATGTTTTTCAAACTCTGATTTAATCCAGTGCACTTATCTTGCAATTGTTGAGAAAGTAATTTGTTTCTTCTGAGATGTAAATTATATCTTGGTTAATTCAGTGCATCCTCTGAAAATGGCATTCCTGAAATACAACTGCCAATGATGCAATCTAAAGGACAAAGTATTCTTCTACCTGCAGTTTTTGTGGCTAAAAATTTGTTATTCGTTTATTTTTCAAGTAATGATGAAAAGCTCCTGACATTTTGACGTAGCACCAAATAGCTAGAAAATAGATGAGAATACACTAAATAGATGAGAAGTAAGAAGCTTCATTTTTTCCTATTTTCTGCCTTATATTATACATAATTTATAACATGTTAGATGCTATGTTATGAAAGAAGAATTCACTTTGCTGAACATAATGTGTCAAGAAAGGATGTGAAATCTTCTCCTCTTACTTCAACTGCACAAAATTTTGTAGATTTTGCTCTCCAAGTTATGAATCACTTACAATTTTCAAACTTTCCCTGCTGTATATAGTGGATGATAATTACTTGACTAGCTTTCCACATAAACATTTGTAGGGTCAACTCTAACAATGAATACATAGAGGCGGTCATCTCTCAAAAGCTGTACAAAAAAGTGCATGAGACAATAACAGCACCAAGTGATTCACATGTTCCAAAAATCGGCCAAGTGATCAGTTCCAGCAATCCGGTACTCCGCAATATTTTCTTTTCTCATCACCTCTGTTTTAATTTATAATAACTCTGGTTTTATAAGATTGGTTTCAAAATAGGAGTATTTGTTGTGCTTATTAACGTCATGATTACGTATTGACTGTTGAATTGGCGGGAGTAGTGTGGTGCTAAACTAGTGCAACCCCAGTTTTACTCAAGGAGGGCATTTTGGGGTTGAGAGATAAATCCAAGTATTAGATATATTTTTAGGCAGAAAGGGATAATAAGTCATAATAAGACCCATTTATGTATGAAAGTATTTCAAAAAGATAGGTTTAAAGCAGATCTTATCTTGGTGTTGTGGTTAATCCGAATGA
This sequence comes from Oldenlandia corymbosa var. corymbosa, assembly GCA_949775105.1. NCBI lineage: Eukaryota > Viridiplantae > Streptophyta > Magnoliopsida > Gentianales > Rubiaceae > Oldenlandia > Oldenlandia corymbosa. Next base: position 13,981,712 of record OX459126.1, on the reverse strand, counting down.
CTAATTGCACCTAAATTAATCCAAGAACCAAAAAAAAAAAAAAAAAACAGAACTTTTGGAATATGACATGTAAAAAGTGAAAAACCAAAGTCTACATTTTCTCATCCGCAGCCGAGTCACTCATGTGTATTGTTTTCGGTGTTTAATTTTTATACTAATCTCTCTATCACGAAAACTTCTGTCTCCCAATTCCACCATGGAGATATTAAATTAATCTTACAGCGACGGCTGAGAAAGCGGAAATGGTGTGATCCGTTTGAATGGCGCAACATATTTTGTATATATATATATATATATATATAGATACAATATTACATGTCACTAAAAATAAGCGAATAATCCGCCACGGAAATTGCAATCACAAACGGCATTCAACGATATTTGAAATCTGGGCTCACCACTTTTCTTTGCAATATACTACTATGTTGAACTAAAAGTGTCAAGTGTAGACGTGGTACTTTACTGATTTTTCAAGTGTGTTTACCAAGAGAGTGGCACTTATGTTGCAATTAATCAGGTAGTATTATTAGATGAACTAAACTAAACGACTATAAGAATTATGAAATTACTGCTCTTGTATACTACAGACAATGGTCTGATCCTTTTGCTTCGTACGCTGCAATAATTCTCGAACCTCAACTAATAAATCTCATCAACAATGTATAAGTGTAAGTGATGAGACTATAGGTTACAGGCTTTCATCCCAAATACACCCACAAATGAAATTGACAATTTGTGTTCTGGAATAAAAATGCTAAGAAAAAAGTCGTCAGCCATAAACTGAGCAAATGTACACACTAACAGATAACAGGAGCATACATGAGAAGGTCAATTTCAGAGCTGAACATGAATCACCCTATATATAGCATACATGAGAACTCCATTTGTACACTATTTCATTTTTCTACCTTTTGCTAGTGCTTGTTGAGCCACGAAAAGAAGGTCCCACACTAAGAGTAAATTCTCTTCTAGGATGTATGAAATCCAACTCAGGAGCCTGCATGCTTGGAATGCTTTACTAGTTTCTTTTTGTTTCTTCTGCTTCTGCTTCCAAAAAGCACAATTTCTAAATGAACGGGCCCACACAATCCACTTTTCCGCTTTAGACTCAGAATACTGTTCAAGCATATGCAGTAGTAACCTATACTCAGCATACTTGTAGCTTCCTAAGTACAAACTTCTGAGTTTTAAGAGGGTTCAGTTTAGAACTTTATAAAGGCTTGTTCATCTAAATTTGCTACGCACATATATGATCTCCAAACAAATACCACAAACATATCTCAGCTGCAAAAGCAAACAGAAATGACTAAATGGTCTGATAAGCCAACATTCACATACTAAGACACAAGTTATCAGTGAAACAAATAGTTGCATTCAAACAAGTATAATTTATACCCTTCACAACCAGGAGGAATGACAATAATAGCACGCCAATATATTGCCTAATCTCTCCAAACAGTGTTAAGCTAAACTAAAAATTTAGGCTACCAGTACTTCTCTTCAGTGCAAAAACCCAAGATAAAAACCCTTCCATCATAATCTCAATGAAGGAATCAAATACATATATCAATTTTAGCATTCATAAGTAGCATCAAGTTGATTGGCTATAGAAAAGTATTCAAGAATCTTCAAATTTGATTCAACATTCTATTCAATGACTGCAGTAAGTAGTCAACAATGTTGCAGCTACAGACTAAATTTTTGGTGCTTCGACCAAAACATAAAGCCTATAATTGAAACTCTCTTTTCATGGTATACATGTAGCAAAAGAATGTGCAATGAAAAAAAAAAATGTGGTGTAACAAATATCAAGGAGCTCTGTCAAAGGGTTTAGTATCATTGTAACAAACATCCCAAACAGCTTCCATGGCATCTTTGGCAGCAGCTTCAGAGCAATGTGGATTCCCCATAACAGATTTCATGACCCTTCGTCTCACGCATTCCTTTACAAAAGATTAGAAAAAACATGACGTTAAAGCTATATTTAGAGCAAATGTACGAGTATGTTCATCAGAATAGTTATCCAATTCCGCTGATAGACTTAGCTTCATAAATTACAGTTCAATTGGAAAAAAAAAAATGAATTGCAAAAGCACAACAATGACTAAAGAAAAGATATTTGGCTGAAGCTATGTCAATTGACTTAGAAAAAAGAGCAACCAAATCGAAAGTAAATAATCTCCTAACAGAATACCACACACACAGAAAAGAATATGATGAGAAGGGATAACCATAAAAAAAGTAAAAAGCTGATCAGGGGGAAACTGACCTGTTCATGACCTCTAAGCTTCATAAATCCCCGCAAAATTTCACGCTTATAATGGCAGTCCCCGCTAAGATGACCTGCACGGATCTGCTTCAAAAACACAAGGAAAACAATTACGTAAGTATTAAACACTTCAGAATGAAATATAATATTGTATTTAAAGGCACGTGAATGGTGGAAACAGAACCTCACTGCAAGCATGGTGAGCGCAGTTAGTCCAGTCCAAATTTGCAGCTCGACAATCATCATATGCATGAATAAGCTCATGGATAACCACTTGGTTAACCTCGTCTTGAAGATTCATATAATTAGCACATACCATTATCTGTTCAAAAAAAAAAAAACAAACGGAAAAAGCAATCAAAAAAAGGCAAAAGTCATCTGTAAGAATTTACAACAATAGATCAAATCTGGAGAGTGACAGTCCCTAAAATGCAGTAACCATTTGGCAAAATTATACAATCCAACTAAAAGATATTTCATTGAGATGTAACTGAACTCCTTGTAGATTAATGAATAAATTAGTCCCAAGTCCTAACCTTTGTACAAGAAAAAAAACAAGCTGGCAACAAAAATTGCATACTCTCGTTCACCTTCTAGAGCAACTAAAAAACTTAGGATCATGAAATACAAAATAAAAGGGGGGAAAACTTGATCAGTTTACGAAGTGATAACAGAAAAATACCCCTTCACCGCGAAGGTAACCGCCACTGATCTGTTTATCGCAATGAACAGCCTTCATGAAATTGTCACTGATGCTACATCCAGCCTTTTCCATATGCTCTTTTAAAAACTTTACCGTGGGAGCTGTAAATTCATATATATCAATGTATAATTATCAAGACCTATATATATATACAGTATACACCTACCTTAAATGAGAAGTGACCCCTAAAAAAAAAAGAAAAAAAGAAAAAAAGAGAGAGATGAAGAAGGGAATGTACTTTTAAGGCTTCGTTTAATCATATTTTCGCATTCCTTGACAGATACACCCGCGCCTCGAACGGTCGGGGAGTTGCCGCCTTGTGAATTGTGTTGTTCTTCCATATCCATTCACACAAACTGATTGCCCAAAGTGCACATAAACTGTACTAAAACTTTTAAATCAACTAAGGCATGACAAATCAAAGGAACTAACACATTTATATTATATAATCTAAACAGGATTAGAAGCAAAGTTACTACTAACTAGGGGTATTCACGGACCGGATTGGTTCGGATTAATAATAATCCGTAACCAAACCGGTCATTATAGTTTTAAAATTTTTCAATCCGTAATCGGATCGGATTGATGTTTAAACCGGACCAATCCAATCCGTTTTGAACGGTTTGGTTTAGACGAATTGGCAGTTTGGGTTTCTAATTGGACTTTTCCGTTTTGGGCAAAAAATTGAACATTTTTTTGTTACTGGGCCTTTTTTGGGGGCTTTTTCTAGGCTTTTCCTATAAATTTTTTGGACCTTTTTAAAATAATATCTAACAAAATCTTTCAAATAAGTGAAATTCAAACTGAAAATCCCACAAAAGACCATAAATATTAAATACAGTAATCGATGAAGTCCATAAATGGGAAAAAAAAGAAAAAAACAAGACAGAAATCCGAACATTCATCCCCAGTCAAAAAATTAAAAATCAATGTTGTTGGCCAGCTTCCTTAGTTGAAAATCCGGGCAATCCCGCCATTTGTCCAAACAGCTTCCTTAGAACATCATCTCCATAATTGCTAAGTCTACAACCTGTTTAAAAACTAGCAAAGTAGCCAACCCAATAACTAGTCAAATTGATTCACCTTTTACATAAAAAACAAATGGTAGACTTGATAGTTTTTTTCCAAATAAGGTTTCTTCTATAAACAGAAACTCAAACAAAAATAGGCCTACTAGACTACTTGCTAGATCAATCATCAATTTTAATTTAAAGTTGAAGCCTTCAAAACCCCACCAAAAAAAAAAAAAAACAGAAGAAGTTGAAGGACTTTGTAGTTAGTAATTGAAATTGAATGCAGGGGAGGAGGATTAATATAGCAAACCGCGTTGAAAAATGGGATAGAGTTTTGGAGACTATTGGTGTTGAACTCCATCGGTTGACCACCCAAAAAAGAGACAAATTCAAGAACCCGTAAAGAAACAAATCAAATCAGAAATGCCATTCTGAATACTTGGAGTTTTAATCCAATCAAAACAACAAAACGAATCCAATTATAATACGAGAACTGACACCAAAAACTTCTATGTGTATTTATTTACCAATCGAAATCCCCAAATCTAAAAACCCAAAATCAATCGAGCTTAACATTAGACTTACATTTATTTCTTGCAGTTCTTGTGTCTGAAGGAGGGAGACGAGGAGGAGGAGGAGGAAGGCTGGGAGGGGCGGCTTCGGTGGTGGAAGCGGAGAAACGGTCGGAGGTGCAGCAGCGGGCAGTGGCGGCTTGGCTTCTTTGCCGTTTGGGAATGAGGAAAAAAAAAAAGAAATTGGAGGCGGAGGCTTCGGTTTGGGTATGAGAAAGAAAAAAAAATACCTATTTATATCTAGGAATTGGGAGAAAAATGGGAAAAGAAAATGCTAGTCCGCGGGGGACTCGAACACACGACCTCAATCAAATATAAGAATGGGGAAACAATAATGTCACTGGGACAACTTAAGAATTTCAATAGAAGTCATTACCTCCCGCTATATATACAAAACTATTATATTATTATTTAATAATATATATATACGGTCCGGTCCGGTTTGATAGACGGTTTGATAGTGCCAAACCGTAATTCGGACCGATATGACCGGTTTTTAATTTTCAAATCCACCGGTTTATAAATTCATTTATAATCCGCCCGCTAATTCAAACTGATGACCGGTTTGGGCGGTTCAACTGGATTGAACCAAACCGTGAACACCCTTATTACTAACGTAGATTCAAGAAAACAACGATATGTAATCCAAAGGCAAACCTTACTGTTAATTAACCACGGAATGTATACAATTGCAACAATGAAAAGGTACCAAATTTTCAGAAAATTTCAATTGGTAATATTTAAACTCAAATTCTTACAGAAACTATAACTCATTTTTATGAGCCTGAAACTGAAATAAACCTCATCAAATATAGAAGAAACTTATACAAATAAACCCGAGAAAACAACTGAAAGGATAGGAGTAATTAACTCCTAAATAGAAAATCTGAAATCTAGATTTTCAGATTTTCAGTTGAGACATATCCTGTTCAAATCAAATTTTTTGACAATCCACAACTCCGTTTTGAAACCCGTAAAAACAGCGATAAACTACACCAAACGAATGTGATATTCATAAAAAGAAGTCCTTGAAAATGATTAGCTAGCTAAGAGAAAAATGTATAACAACAGAACACACCAAATCTGATTTTTTTGCAAGTCAAATCTAAATTTTCACGCACTTATCTTGGTTTCACTTTACATCTTTGCACTTCCACAACACAAATAAATCATCCATAAATATTCAAATACACTCCCTAACAACGAAGAACAATACATGACAACAAAGTATAAGGTTCATAGAGTTCTCTAACTTAAATTTAAGACAAATAGTCTTAATGTTTAACCATAGCAAACACCATCGGATATCCTTATTTCTCACATGCATTGCCTAACTAATTTTGTCTCATTTAATTCTTACATAAAAAGATGCAATGAAACAAAGAAAGGAATAATCAATACACCTCAAACACTAAAGGGATCATCAATAACTTTTCAATCTAATTTCAGTTTTATAAAAAACCAGCTATCCTAGAAATCTCTACGGGTATCCTATCATGTGGAGGTAAATTAAATTGAAGTTAACAAAATAAACAAAATCAAAGCCTAAAATCGAAGAGAATATGCAGCAAAATAAAATCAAAACCAGGTCATCGGTTAGTTGCTACTTAATGAAACTTTATTTAAAATTAAATGAGTCTTAGATAGTCAAAAAATCAAGTTATCCCTAATTTCTACATGGCCGCAATGAAAGGGAGAACCTTGAATATACTCTAAGAAGTAGTAAAATTACTTGTTCAGCATAGTATGAAATTAACTCATGTCTTTTTTTGCGCTAATGAACCAAACACGAATCTGGATAACTTTTTTTTTTCTTTATTTTTTGACAGACAACCAAACACATCATGCAAAAATTACAGAAATTCAGAAGTTTAATTTGCAATTGAATCCAAAAAATACAGAAATTCAAAAGTTGAATTTCTACTCTGATTCTCTTTTAATAGTTCCAAAAATAGAATACACCAAAAGGTTCAGAATAAAACACAAAAGTAAATAAAATGAAGCAAAATCGCAAAAAAGGCATGAATCTATCTACATGCAGCAAAACAGAATCATCGTCCCTGTAGTAAATTGCAGAAAACAAAATCTATTAATAGGATCCAGAGGTTAGTAGTACCTTTTAATAATTTATATCTACCAATTGAGGAGAAACAAAGTTAAGCATAAAATTCAAAAACAGAAATCAATCTATGCAAAAAATCAGGCTGTCCCCTTATTCATTTTAGCCCAGAACCGAAATAAAAAACTCCAAGTTTAAAATGTTCCTGTTATTGTATCAGTGGATCGGAAGTAAATCACAGAAGCTCACAAACTCACTCATACAAAGGCCGCTCAACACATGCGGCAACTAAAATAAACTCGATAATTTCAAACTGCACAAACTCACGTGCATAAACCACACAAACTCACCACACATAAACAAGACAAAGTAAATCCGGTGAGCAAAGTAGATCCGGTGATTTGAAAAATTAAAAACATGCTAACCTTTTGGATGTGTACAGCCGATGACAAACCTAGAAGGGAAAAAGTTGATAATCGAAAACCTGATAATCAAAAAAAGTAAAGAGGTGCGATTGGAATCAATAGCTCTGGAACTCTGTTTCTCACAGTGGCCAAAAAAGGGAAAAAAGAAGGGGAAAAGAGGAAGAAAACAAAGCTGGGCAACGGATTCAAGAAGTTGCTCCAACAAAGACCGACGAAATCCAAAAAAAGAAAAAGCGGTCTAACACCAATTGCCACGTCAGCGATTTTGACTGGGAACCTCCCTTTAACCGTGCAACAAAAAGGAGATTCCTTTCTAGATATACTAGTGATGTCTAGTCGTGCAATGTGCGATTCTGGCCCAATATATCTGTATATCTTAGAAATGTTTGTATCTGAAAAAAATATTTGCATTTTGCCCGATATATTTTAGAAATATTTGAAAAATTTAGAAATGTTTAATAAGTGTGATCATAGAAATATTTTTATTTGGCATAAAAAGAAATTGTATTTGACCCGGTACGTTATAGAAATGTTTGAAGATTTTAGAAATGTTTTATAAGTTTAAACTTGATCAAATATATGTCTTGAATTAAATGCTAGACAAAATATAAAAGCATCCTAATAAGTTTAAATATTAGTAAGATAATTTATTGATATTCTCCGGTTGTGCCAAATCAATACTTAGTCTCGGAGATTTATAATAGGTTTGTAGTAAGCTTCCTCCCAAAGGTATACGCTTAATTGTTGAAACTATTTCTTCCAAAAGTTTATAAGTAGTAAAATTTCAAAAATATGACTTTGAAACTGGTTAATTAATGAAATTGGTTGATCACAAATATAAGAATAAAAATAATGTAAATTTACATAGGTTTCAATACCAAAAAAGAACTCACCTCACCATGGCAAATAAAAAGAAAGGAAAGTAAAAGATAGCCCATTTAAAATTGAGAAATTTATTTTTTTTGTAGGTAAAAATGTTGTATAAAAATACAAATAAACGTAGAAACATCATTCTTTTCCTCTCCGCCTCAAATTCATAAAAGGCTTCCCCAGAAATTAGTTAGAAAAAGCAACATGAACTATTTAGATGATGAGAAACTAAAAAAAGTCCAAAAACCAAAATTTAAAAAATATATTCTTGCAAGCCCGAACACAAAAAAATGCGCTTTATTTGCAAATAAAATAAAAGAATAATAATAATAATTGGTTAACTAGGAGTATGAAACAAAATAAAAAATAATTAAACAAAAAAAAAACACACTTCGTAACGGACCATATACCGAAAAAAAAACTGAGACTCCATAATTTAAAAAAAAAACCACTCTAATTGAATGAAACATTAAAAAGAAATTTAAAAAACCACACTTTGTAACAAAAACTCAATTAATCAATTCAATCCAAACAGAACTAAAATCATACAGAACTTCTAGGCTAACTAACTATATACGAGATCACATCATATTACCTGACAACAGCTACGGTAGCTGTAACAGATGGACGCATAAAAATAATAGTAATAACATTATTCTTGAACGGGAAAAATAAAAAATAATAAAAGCCAAACAAATGATCTGTGGAAATAAAAATCATTTAAATTTTAATACCTGTAATTGCACCACCACAATGGCCGAAGCAAGATCAATGAGAATTTTTTTTTTCTTTTGTGTTTATATAGAAAGGTAAAGAAAATATTTTTTGAAGTCGAAATTTTATCTGAAAAGATTGAACATGCTAATAGGAAATGAGTATATTTCACCATATATTCTCAATTGATGATTGATGAGGAATTTATTTATTTATTTTTATTGTGGAGAAGGGATTGATTAGGGAGTCGATTGTCGTGGAGATGTGGATGAGGATTCGGGTTTTTTATGAACCCGTCTTTTTTTTTTGGCAAAAATAGGAGGTGGAGGTGGATTTGGACTGCATTTACCTTTTAAGTCTATGAGATGTGAAAATAAAGATTTATTTTAAAAATATGATGTGGAAATGCCACATGGCAAATGGTGGTGCTTTCTCTTAAGTGTGGTTTTTATTTCTAATATAGTAAGATGTAGAAGATCTATATATATGTATATCTATATATCCTACTATATTAGAAATAAAAACTCTCCTTTCAAACACCTCCTATGATTGCCACGTGGCATGAAGAAAGTACTAAATTGGCCTTTTGTCTAACCATAACTAAATTACTAAATCCCCTTTTGCACTTTACGTGACATATTTTTTAAATTTTTTTTTTCTTTATGTTTCATTCAATTAGAGTGGTTTTTTTTTCTTAATTATGGAATCTAAATTGAATTGATCAATTAGATTTTTGTTTCAAAGTGTCAATTTTGTTTTAAGCGTATACCCTTCGAATGAATCTTATTACAAAGCTATTAAAAATCTCCAAAACTAAGTATTGATCTGGCACGACCAATAGAGAACATCAATAAATCATCTTACTAATATTTAAACTTATTAGGATGCTTTTATATTTTGTCTAACATTTACTTCAACACATATATTCGATTAAGTCTATTTATATTTAATAAGTAATACTTATAAAACATTTCTAAAGGGTCGTGCTGTTGAGCACCCTAATTTTTTCATTTGAACGCCCGAAAAAGACGTACACGCCCCTATAAAATAGAGTTGATTTACAAAAAAAAAAAAAATGTTTGGCGAGGGAGAAACTCGCCACCCCTTTAAGAGGTGGCGAGAAAACCTTCGCCGCATGGCGAAGGTGCGCCCTTCTGGGCGCCACATTTGTGCTGTTTTGCTCGCCAACCAAAGGGTGGGTGGCGCCATTTTGTGCGCCACCCACCTTAATTACTTTTTTTTTAATTTTTTAATTTTTATTTTATTTATTTAATTATCTTTAATTTAATTATTTTTAATGTATTTAATTAATTTATTTTATTTATTTTAATTATTAGTTTAATGAATTTATTTAATTCATGTATTTATTTAATTTATTTAATTCATGTATGTTCTTAATTTATTTATTTATTAAAGTTTATTTATTTGTTTGGTGGTTAAACAAATAATTTTAACTTAAATATTTAGAGAATGTTGCTTAATTATGTAGTAAATTTTTATAAAAATTTATCATTTAGTTATGTAAAATTTTTTAAACTTAAACAAAAAATTATCATTTAATAAAAACTAAAATTTATGAATTTACTACCAAACGAATTAATTATTCATCATCGGTGCATCTAGCCGTCCTAGGAAATTTTTTTGGAAAAAAATATAAAATTTAAAATACGTTGAAATGAAAAATTAAAAAGCTTGAAAAAAATATAAAATAATTTTATTTAATCATTTAATTTTTTAATATTTTTTAACTGCCAAATAAATAAATAAAAAATAAACTTAAATAAATAAAGAAATAAAAAATTAATTAAATAAATTAAAAATAGAAAAAATTAAAAAAAAAAAGTAATTTCGGTTTGGCGAGCAAAACGCTCGCCAAACCAAAGGGGGTGGCGCCAGATTTTTGCGCCACCCCCATTTTGGGGGTAATAATACCTCAGGGAGGCGAGAAAATTGTGCGCCACCCTTTAAAGGGTGGCGCATTTCTCCTCCGTCGCCCCTATCCTTTTTTTGAAAAAAAATTATGAATTTAAAGGTAAAATAGTCTTTTTAAGATTTTTTAGGGCGTTCAAATGAAAAAATTAGGGCGTTCAGTAGTCTCCCAGAAAACGGACATGGCGAAAATAATTTCTTTTTTTGTGAAATACAAATATTTCTATGATCACACTTATAAAACATTTCTAAATCCTTCAAACATTTCTAAAATATATCGCTTCAGATACGAAATTTTATTTTTTTCAAATATAAACATTTCTAAGATCTACAGATAGACTGGGCCAGGGTCGCGCATTGCGCGACCAGACATCACTAGTATATATAGATACGATCTTCCTTTTGTGTAACAAAGATACACAAAAAAATCACTATAAAACAAACAGTAATCAGTAGAATCTCAGGTCAGAAAACTTTTGGCTTTGGATAATTTTTACTAATATGATAATTTTTACTAATTTTTACTTTCGTCTTGTAGAAAATTCTTGTAAACTGGCGAAATGAAATTGTTAAATTAAAACATTATTATTATGTTAAAGTAAAATTTGAAAGAGAGACGATGGCAGTATCAGAGTTCAGACATTAGTATTAATTCCACAACTTTTTACTCTGCCGCCAAACCGAGAGAGGCTGCCTATGATAGTCATAAATCATAATTACAACCACCTTCTACATCTTTATAGCTTCAGTCTGCCGAAAGAAAAAAAAAAAAGTTCATAAGCTTTTCTGTCCATCATTAAATAAATCAAGGCAGGCATTCAAGCCTGTTGCCTATCTTGACAACAAGATATCAGAATTTTTTATTTTATTTTTTGTTTAAATTACTATTCCTTCAATTCCAATTCGATAGTAAATGTTTTTTTTTCAAAATAAAATAGTCACTCGTGAAAATTACTATTGAACCATTGAACCGTTGTTTCTTTCCGTCCTTAGTTCTGACATTATTATTATTTTTTTCATATATAAATAATTATTATTATTGACTATATATACTGCCTATTGAAAATTGTAGAGTTCCGGGCAGTTTGAGTGACGGAGGGTTCGGCTCTTATTTTTAACTATATTGAAAATGACACGATGAAGTAAATATTATTTTTTCTGTCTCAAAAAAATAACTCACATTAGATTTTCATATTTGTATTATATCAAAAAAATAATCCACATTAGTTTTCACATTTTGTGCAGCCAGTATGGACTATTCTTTTTTAGGATAGAGTAGTAAAATTTATCTTTTGAGCAAAAAATATGTGCATGCGTTCTCTAATTATCAGCCTTCTCCCCTCCCATAGATCACACCTGTATAATTGGAAAAAATCTATTGAGACCTCAAACTGAATAGGAAATTAAAGTAAACATTGAATTGATGAATTGAAACAAAAGCGAGTACAAGAGAAGGGAAAAAAATATATATATTACCAACTTCAATTAGATATTAGTAGGTCAACATGGTCCAATTTTAAGTGCAAGCTTATTCCAACATGAGTAAAATTAATGAGTCTAAATCGAATATCTCTCATCATGTCACATGGTATTTCAATCAAGTCATTAAAATGTAAAATTTTATTTTATTTTTTGTCAAAAAAGAAGCATACTCAACTAATCTTTTCCATTAACAATGACAAGGGGTGAAACTCAAGTATAAACATGAAACATTGATTAAAATACTTGTTAAGATAGTTTGGTTCTTAAATTAAAAGAGCTACACGTCTCGAATTTGGATAAGTCAGAAACCATGATTTTCTAGGAAAAAGAAATCAGTACAGCTACAGACAGAGGTAGATAGTAAAAATCTCACAGCAACAACCATTAATCAAGCTAGTTTTTCTTAAGGACCCATATGATATGATCTAAAGAGAAAAGTACCTAGATATTGTAAATGATACTGAGATTTTAATTCAGAGAAATCCAGAAACTATCCCTTTGTCAGATCCTCCTATTCTCTATATCTACCTTATACATATTGAGACAGACTAATTAAAGGGGCTGTTTGTCTCAGTCCCATTGCAGAAAAAACAGCAGCAACAATTGCAGCTTCTGCAAAAACCCTTAATGCTATTCTGCTGAGTAACCCTTTTTCTGTCTTGGCAGCTTCTTCCAATGGTTGTATATGCTTCACATTTATGTATGCAAAGACAGTTTAATTTTGTGGGATGGAAACTGCAAAAGCATGCTTCACAGCTAGCTGTTTATCTTCTGTAATGGCTTAAATTTTTTTTCCTTTTCGCAGAGGACCACTCTAGTATATATATATGCACTACTATACTACTAGTCTATATATCAAAAGCTTCATGCATGCATGCCTGTTTTGTATACATTTGATATAAATATACATTAGGACCACATTTTCATATATAGGGTAACAGAAGCAGTCCTCTAATAAGATTAATTTGTGAGAGAGTAACTTTTTAGGGTTCTTAGGGGGGTCACAAAAACATACCTAAATTGATGTGGGCTAATCTGTGTGTGAGAACGTGTGACAAGTTGCAAGAAGGGGGGAGATCTAGTAATGCTTTTAGTGTGGTACTGGTTACAATAGAAGTGATTATTAATTGTATTTTTCTGATTGATGTAATCAAGTGATGTGTTTATATACTCTTTAGGAGGGCTGCAGATGAGTCCATAGGAGTCACATGGCTACCATATATTGAGAAAGGCTAGCTAAGGTTTATGGGTCATTTGATTCTTTATTTGCACCAATATATAATATACTAGTTATTGGGGTAGTCTATCTTGCGACCTAGGGCTACATACGAAGAGGAATGAATATGTCTTTCTTAATCATAAGTAAGAACTCCGTCCCAAAATTATTGTTTAATTTCGATTTTCAATTTTAATTCAAATTGTATTATAAAATGAAAATTTAAACTGGATAATAAGTTTAAAATGTAGTAAGTAAGAATTATCGTTACTCTATCGTTTGTAAGTTTTATTACCTATTTCATCAGTAAGTGTAATAATGGGCTACGGGCTAACCCCTCCTTTCTGATAGGGGAAAAGGCTGGCATAACTTCGTTTACATGTTTCTTTAATTTTTCAGTGCACCCTATACATACTAAGTAGCCAGCTATATTATTTGAATAGGTTTTTTTTTTTTTAGCTACTTGAATAGATTGATGATTATTAGATCGACTCTCATGTTGTCGTTGAAAGTTGAAACCATTGAAAACTTTAAGTTGAAATCATCAAAGGTCGTCAAAACTCATAGAATGCAATTATTTTAATGTCCTCTATCAATTTGTTAGTTTTGACCTACAACTACACCATATTGAATATATTGAGTTGACACTATACTATACACACCTACCATTTATTCATGTACAACTTCAAATCAAAAGGTTTGAGAATAATTCATCCCACTTGGGTTGAGAAGAATTTGAATCTAGTAGTTTTGAAGGGGTTAGTTCAAATGATCATCTATGACCAATAGATGTAGAAATTGAGTCTTAAAGGAGAAAATTATGAATTGAGTCTTTGATGAATAGCTACTGATTAACTAAGGTCTTTCTCAAATTTGAGCCACTCAAGAAAGCAAACCCAAAACAGCATCCATAAATCAACTTAAAAGAAAGACGACATTGTCACTTTGTTGCAAAAGAGGTGTTTAGAAATCAATATCTTCATACCAAAAAAAAAAAAAGTGTTGGATTAGTGAACTTTGATCATAGGCACATGTACTTCTGAGGCTCTCCTTGCTGTCACTACTTAGGACTAGAAAATGATGTATATCAACTCATTAAACAACTACTAGAAATAACAACTACTTTGATCAGATCTTTTGTCTCACTTATTTCGGAAAGATATAAAGTTTTAGCTGTTTTATAACAAACATATCCTTTCATGAAATGATATTGTTCTTATGATAACTTAACCTACACATTGATAATTAATTTTTGAGAAAAATGTGTTTTAATGGAATTGATACACAATAAAGGAGCTAAGTGTATACGATTTTATTTGATTGGATTCTTAGAGACATGATGGATGATTAAACTATTAGGGAATAAGCGAATCAAGAATGTGCACTCTTCTAGGCTTTCTTGGCTAGCCAGATTCTTCAGCACTAAGAAAAATCGAGTGCCTGAGGCCTATAAAAACTTTGATTTGGTATGTTTTGGTTGGTTGTTAATGGAAACTAATCATATGCTGTGTGTTTCCCAAAAAGCAAGCTGCTTTTTAAACTTTTAATTGGATTAAATCCTCATTTCTGCTTCTCGATTTAACCTTTTAATTTGATGTAATCCATTCCATAGAGCCCAGGTGTGACTTGCGAATCAATCACATAGATCGCAGTGTACGTAATTATGTGCTAATGTGTCCCCTTCATCGAATTTCAACCTTATTTATAATTCAAATTTGTGTTTTATAAATAGTACTAGAAGAAGTATAGTTTTTTCATGACACCACACACTTAGATTATGAGCAAAATATGTTTTTTTTTCCCACGGTGAAGTGAATAAATCAAAAAGAAAACGTACCAAAGTTTGTTTGTTTCGTTTTTTTAGTATGTGTTTTTAGGTATTTTTGTATTGGAAATGTAAAAAGATATATTGAAAATGTAAAAAAGTATGCTAGAATGAGACAGTTATTAATATTAAATTCTAAAAAAATTAACAAAAAAACGGAAACAAGATTTTCTTTTTTTTTATATATAGGATAATAAGAATTATATATACGTGTTCTAAACAAACATATATCACACTAAAATGAATGCCAAGGACGAAACCTTTCCTAGTGATACTCTAATGGCCTCCGTGCGTTCTTTTTGTTTCATAAAAATAGTTTAATAATTTATACGTTAAACATTATGATAACTGCATGATGAAGGAAACATGTTCAAAAGTAAAGTGAGAAATGGAAAAAAAAAAAAAAGGAAAAAAGTGGTACATTCTGATTCCAGTAATTTTAATTACTCTCTCGATACGTCTATAGCTTCAAGAAGAAGACTGTTCGCACTTTCTGCGCAGTTTTTATTTTATTGTTCTTGTATGACCTTTTTTCTCACTTTATTTACCTTTTTCCTCTTCCTTGCTTCCATGTGTAGATCCATAACGGTTTTAGTTTTTCTTATTATTGTTGTTCTCTATCATAAAATGGACACTAAATTTCGCATATATAATGATTTGTTTCAATACATTCTTAACTGTTAATAGCATGCTGTTTAATTATCAGTAACTTAAAATACTTACATCCTTTTTTACGTTTTCGATTAAGTTTAACCATAATATAAATATCCTCTCTTAAAACGTATAATTTAATATTATAAACAAACCAATCATTTTGAAACCCAATGAATATATCACATAACAAATTTACATGTACATTATTACAAGTTGTAGTACGGATATGGAATCAAGCATGTACAAATCCACCTAACTAAAGCAAAAAAAGAGAGCAAAAACCTTGATACATTGACATTTGTACTAACGTTGACACGAGAATTATTCTAAAGCTTTTTCCAAAGTGTTGCCTCATGATTGGATACATGTCCAAATTCATTCATTCATTGTACACAATGAGGGATTTCAGTATAAAAATGAACCAATTGGAATCGATCTATTGAGCACAAAAAAGCGTACCAAACATCTAGCAGAAAGGCTAGATACTGTAACGTATCTATTCATGTGTTTGTGTGTGCTCGAATGAATTGCCAAAGGAGAATATTGTTCTGTTTTTAACCACTTTTTAAACAGAATACAATCTTTAAAGTTTTGTGGATCTATTTAATTAATCATGTTTTGAAGAATATTTACGGCTCCTTATAATTGCCCTTTTGTGTTGATCTATATATTCTAAAGAGTGATTGTGTGATACTAAGCATATATGTCCTATGGATTATGGCACCACCAAAAAATAAATAAATAATGAGAGAAATTTTGATCAACTTAACTTTGCATCCGATCAACCATTAACTGATATGAATTTTTTTAAGTGCATAACTCTATTAGAAATCGGTAAACTTACGTTCGGTGCAATAATCTGCTGGTCACAGTAAAATATAGTAAAATATAATTATTTATAGGCAAATTTTGAGTGACAATTTATTTCTCGCAAAAGTAGAAAAGATAATTAGACTTTGAGGACTGTTATTTTTACAAAGATGAAAAAAAAAAAAAAGGATTAAAACATCAATCCTAAGAGAATTATTCGATACATTCACTTAATGATGATCATTTGTGATTTTGTGTTCGTGTCATTTTCCAAACTAACTGCATCGGGACATATGTAAATAACTAGCTAGACAAGTCACGAAACACAATAGAATAAACTCCATAAAGCTCCTTTCTGGTACCAACGAATACATATATATATGTATGATCACGGAAGTCTTTTTACATTATTATCCACTTGTCCAAATCCAATCCAACTTATCCAGCAATGGCAATTTTTTAATCAAATTCATATAACAATGAACACGAAATATATGCTTGCTAATGGTGTTTTGTTTTTCTTCATTAACACTCCTCCCATCCCAGTACAAAGTCGTATCTATTGAATTACGAATAAATCTCTTATTTTGAGATATAGAGAGTACGTTTTTATTGATTTATTCAATAGAGGAGAAACAATGGAATGTGAATACGGGGTTAGATTCTCTTCCTTTCTTCTTTTATCAGTAAACAACGAAGGAGTCGAATGATCTGGTCCCCTACCATTTTGTGTAGAAGAAGTAGACCCCTTTTTTTCCTATAGTTATTATTATTAGGCCTTTTTTTGGTTAAGATTATTAATAAAATAGATAGTGATGAGTTGTTGAGATTGGAACCTGGTCGCACAAGCTGCCGGCCGGGTCGCAACTTGGTATCCACCGCTTTCACATTTACGTACATGTGATGTGGTTTTGTTACGTGGTTTTGTTACAAATCTTTTATGTCTCATGCAAATGACATATTTCCTTTCATCATAAATTTATATTCTTTTTTTGGGACCGAAATAGTAATACTTATCGATCTAACATTATTAGTCGTGGAATTATAATAATCCCTCTTCTGGTCCCAAAAAAACGAAAAAACTCACGTTTATTTGTGCTGATGGATTTAGGTCTTACGTTGTGGTTCATAAATTTGATTTGGAGATTGACATTTTCAATGCCATACAAATTAATTGCAATTCCCAAAAAATAAAAAATAAAATGCACTTTTTTTCCCCCCCAAAAGGGTAAGAATACAATAAATTTCGAGAATGATGGAGTGGCTTCATCCGGCGCTGGGCCGGTAGGCATGCAGTGAGTGATTCCTGGTGGCAGATCAACCGACTTAATTATTAGCTATCTTATAGATTTGATTACACTTTCAATGGATGATTTTATATTTATGGATAGATATCATAAATCGTTCAGCTTTTGTCTAGTTAAAAATTGAACTCCTCGTTTATGTACAGTATTCCTTCGTTTTTCAAAATAAGAATATTGCTAACACAAACAAATCCTTTTGCTAGTAATTAAAAGACTTCATTGGGTGAAAAAGGATCACAAGGGAGGATCTTAGGTTCACCCTGCTCACGTGGTTTCTTTTGTAAAGGCTAACTCAATGATTTCGATAATAAACTAAACAACACAAAGCATAAACTCAATTTAGTTTTTTCTGGAATCATTATCTTGAGTAATTCGACATATACATTAACTTAAGTTGTCCACGGTAACAATAACAAACTTTTTTCTCACATTTATTTTAATGATATTCATTCTGTCTCAAAATCATCCTAACGTTTATTGAACTAACTTAATGTAATATTGCACAATACAGTTAACTTGGGACGAAAGTTTGTGCCAAAACAAAAATTTGGGACGGATGTAGAAAATACAAATAATGAGATAATAAGATTTTTGCGACTCTATCCATCCAAAACCACCCTTCTAAGTCATAATTTTTTTTTTTCTAAATGATTTTCTTTTCCTTTAAAACATAAGAAGAAGAATTTAGATTGTTTTGCTTATAAGGCGAAAGGATAGAGGCAGGGTCCCCCCAACCGTTACAAAACTAAAGTTAATAAATGCACATCAACAATATTATACATCAAATATAGAAAGGAAAAAAAAAAAAAAACTCTCACACACACTCACACACACTCACACAGTAGTAAGCTGTAATCTGTGATCATCTTCTTCTGGTGCATGGTGGTGGTGATGGTGGGTGTTGTTGGGCGTGACAATATTCAATTTGCATCATCTTAGGGACCACTTTTTTTCTCTCTTTTTTTTTTCCCTTCTCAATTTAATACATCAATGTATTTTTGTTCCCATTATACTATCTCCCTCCAACCAATTAATTCCTTCCTTCTTTCTTTCTTTAATTTTTTCCACAAAGATTTCCAGTCACCAATTTCCCCTTATCTTTTCAGTGATTCCTCCCTTGCTTCACTTTGCCTTTTCCTCCTCTATTTATACCCATTTTTCCTTCCTCTTCCTTCCCTATAAAGATGACCCTTTTCCTCACAGGAAGAAGATGAAGAGAAAAAAAAAAAAAAAAATCACCCTCCTAGACATATGGAGAAAGATTTAGTCTTTGTTTATCCGTGTATCAATGTCAGTTGAAGCTGCCAGCATGATCTAAACTGTTCTCCTTTGTTTGAGGAAAGATCAGATCATGTGGTAGCTTCACCTGTTTGTGATGACACGATTTTTTTTTTTACACATGAACCCTAATCAGTTTGTTTCTTAAAGATTGTTTCTTTTTGCCACTTTGGCCACAATTCAACATCCCTTTTGTATGATGCGAAAAAATTTGGATCTTTTTCATTGAGTTTATGTACTTGTGTGTTTTCTTGGACACCCACAGGTTGTTTTGCTGTTCTTCTTCCATTCCACTGTAATTTTGTACATTCAGTAATGTTTCACAAATTTTTAGATTTTTTTTTTTTCCTTTTTGCTGATGGTTTATGTGTGACTGGAATTAATGCCAAGGCAGTTGAATTGCTCCTACAAGAATATACCCTTTTCTCATGTTATGGAGTTTGCTCTTTTGGTGAGTCTAAATTTCCTTGCTTTCATGGATGAGATGTTCAGTTTCATCTCTATTGCCACCTGTGAAAAAGACTTTGATTTTAAAACTCATGCCCACCAGCATATAGAACAATAGACTATCGATCTATTCAAATCTTCAATGATATTCCTCTTTCTGGAAAAGATCCTGGGATTAGCCCTGTTCATTAATTTGATTACCAGTTTCAATTTTGCCAGGTGTCGAGGGTTTTCTTTCGTTTGCTGAATTACTGTTAGCCAAGACTCTTCTTTTTATCCATTTCCCATTTCCTTAAGGTTTTTTCTTCTATGAGTTTGATGCAGATCATGTCATATCTTGGATTATTAATTAGTACAGCATTAGGGTTTTTTTTTGTGGTTGGTTAGATGTTGAGGCGAATATGTTAGTGTCGAAGCTTATTAGAGTCTTGAAACTACAATCTTCAAGGATTCTTGTATAACTAGATGTGCATGAACCCTGTAAATTTACATTTGTGATCATTTGATTAAGTGTAAAATTCTTGTATTGAATATTAGTCTAATATATATTCTGTGACAACATAGTAAGCACCCCACAAGGGTGAATTAAGGTGGTGATGCAGGTACATTAATGAAGAAATTTAGGTTGTCCTAAAGAAAGAAGAAGAAATTAATGTTTTCATAGTTGTTTGACATTGAACTGTTATTACTAACTGTTTGGTGTTTTGGTTCTTTAGCCATATGGATTTGTGAAGTGCATATGAGAAAGACAAATGTGGAAGTTTCATTAACAGTGTGGGACTGAATATCTCAATGAAACAGCAAATTTGTCCTTTCTGAGAGAGAAGATGCTAATGTAATCTCAGAAGCAGCTAAGACATCTGAGAAATCACTTGAGACCCTTTCTTTTGCCTATTGTATTGTACGAGAGAAAATGAGAGGAGTGTAAGTTGCCCCCACATACATTTATGATACAGTTTCTGTTCTGATATTTTTTTTAGTTTACATTCAGTCATACACCCTTTCAATAGAGAGATATTCTGTGTTTGTCATTAAATTCCATAGAAAAACTGTTGAAACATTTTTTTCCGTCCCGAAATGATTGTTAAGTTTCAGTATTACTCGGAGGGAGTATGTGATATTTCATCAGTACCTCATGATTAATGTTGTTGTGATCCCCTCATGTTGATAAAAATATTGCTTTGCTTTTACAGTTTCACAGAACTAGACATCAAGAAATGATCATTCTGAGAGCTCATTAACAGACAAAGCCATAACCAAATTCAAACTGAAATGGCTTTTTTAAAAAAAAAATTTGCAGCCCTTTAAGATTTTCCTTGAAAATGTGGAAAATGCATTAAAATAAGAATTATTGTGGTAGAATATGCATGAACAGTAGCATGCATTTTCATATATACTACCTTTCTGTACTATATCCGATATGTACTTCTGAGATCTGTAATGATATGATCCCAAGTGATCAATATAATTCAACCTTTCTCTACATTTTTTTGTCTTCCATTGCTACCATTTTCATTCCTATGTCTCTTTCATCTGAGTATTTTTGATAGTTTGGTTAAAGTTTGATGAGAAGATGAAGCATTTTGGCTTGTTTTTCCATATGGGTAAAACTTTCAATTTTGGAAAAGATTCGATGGACTTTCATATATTTTCTAGCACATTGGAAATGTGAAAACGTCATAAAATTTGATTCTCTTCCAACTATAGATAGGGACCATTTTGTATATATGTATTGGTTTCGGAACTTCTAATTGGTAATGGAACTAAGGAGAAGGGAATGGCTATTAGGGTTCGTTTCATTCTATTAAAAGAATATGGTCCCTTACCGTGTGACATACAGCTAGCTATACATCTGCATTTCAACAACTTTGTACGTTTACTACTATGCATTATTAGGTTGTCATAGTCCAATTTTCTCAACGATTTTAATGTGGTCAAAATTGTGTAATCTTTCGATCATTATGATGATTATAAAAGGTACAACTAATAGTAGATTATGGTAATATGGTGTAAGATGATGTAAACTTCTTCAAACTTGAGGATTTTTATGGTTTTTTTAAATTTTTTTTTTTTTAATTTTTGATTTAGAGCTAACTATTTACACAATCTACATGTGGAGTTTTTGTTTTTATGGCTGAGTGATGTACAGTGTGTGTGTGTGGCATCTTCCCACAAGAAATTAAAAAGACCAATTAATTTTCATCACAAAAAAGAATATGAATGATGAAAAACATGTACTAAAAGTCCTAGCTAGCTAATTTAGCTACAAATATTGTGAATTATCATTTGTGTATCTTTTGGAATCGGAAAATGTTATAGATTTTTGCCCCATTCCGGTTTCCTTGATCTGTTCTTTTCTTTTTAGAACAAAACGATTTAGGAAAGTGTATGTTTTAAAAACAGCAACAACTATTGGTATTCTCATCTATCATTTGTGTATGTTTCAAAATAACATGATTTTTTTACGTCGTTTGTGATGTTAACAATTGATACATAAGGAACAATAAACGATGAAAAGACGAAAATTTATTTATCTACCAAATGACCGACTTTATTTACAATTTACTGCACATATGATATGACCTTTTTGTTTTTGTTTTTAAGAAGATACTGAAACTAGTTTACAAAATATAATCTTCTTAATATGACTAATAACATTGCACAAAAACGAAGTGATTAGATCGTAAAGCGATATGCATTTTCTTTCTTATAGTATTAACAAAAAATACTTAGAACTCTAGTCTAATTATTTTGTTTTGCAATGAAAAGAAAGTTTAGTGATTTTAAGAGGATTAAAGGTAAAAAGATTCTGTCATTGATCTCATGTTCATTTCTTTTCTTTTTTCTTTCTTTTTTTTTTTTAAGAATCTAAAATGTAACTCTATGATTGTCAACGAAAACTGGATCCAAAAAATATTTTTTCCAAAAAAATGTTTTATTTTAACAATAGAAATTAGATTATTTGGAGCTTGTCACTTGTGGGTTTGCGTGACATGGATCAAGATTTGGATTGGGCCCTTATGCGGATGACAGAAGTCTCAAGAGTCGAAACTGGCCCCATAAACATTTTGAAGATCTCCCTATAGAATATTCATTTACATTTGGTCTTACTTCTCCAATAATGCTACATTGAACTTTTTACCCACGATAATTCATCGTCTCATATTAAATCATGATTAAAACATGATACTGTGAAATTCTCGCATTGACCAATTCGAAAAAGAATTTTAGTGTTCACCGTTCTCATTTCAGATAGCTGTTTGGGAGTATACCCGTCATTAAAAGTTTTTCATAAAATAATTTAGCGGCCTAATTGAACAATGCTAGCATAACTTAATGACCAATACTTTTAATGCAAAGAATTTGTAGTTAAAGCTGCGACAAGACTGTTAATTTTCCCTCCCAATAAAGTTCGGTTATACTGGCCATAATGCGTGGTTAAGTGCTGCGGCTAAAGTTCTAGACTGATGCTTAATATTTCTCAATTCTCATGGTATACTATTCTTGTCCTTGGAACAATGCTAGCATTATTGTAATGTCCGGAAAATTTCCACACCAATTCTGAAAATTCATAGTTTCAGATGTCACGTAATATGAATAAAGTCGCCACAATATCCACTTTATTCTACCTTGCTTGGGGAATGACGATGCCTGGAATTGCACTTCCGGCCTGGTTGTGGAACTCTGGTTAGAGTTTCCTGTAAAACAGAGTCTCGGAAGCTCTTGAGGGTAGACACTCCGAAAATTAAGTCAGAAAATAAGATTGCAAAATGATCTGTGTATGTGAATTGGAGCCAAAGATAACATACCTCTATTTATAGGCCTTAGAAGCATCCGAATATTAATAGGTTTTGTAATATTAAGCCACCGACCTGGAAGCCAGTTGGACCTTGGATGAGATGACTGGACTGACCCATATCCAAGAGTGGATTTGGACTCATCAGGGAAAGTACAAATTTAGTACTAAATATAGAACTAGAACAAGGTACATCAATTTCATAACTGCACCAATGCGATAAAGAGTAAAACGGCCATAAGGATAAAGCAAAGTAGATGAGTTTAAACCATTGTAACGTTTAACTAGTCGACCTCATAACTTAGCATATTTGGAGGTTAAAAACAGATTGAGTTTAATGAAGTCGACCTCGTAACTTAGCTCATTTGGAGATTAAATAACAGATATTAAGCGTTCTGTCCTCAGTACATCAGATCAATTACAATTTTTTCAGTCCAAGATTACGAGCTTTCAGTCCAAAATCACAACCCACAGATGCGAGAGTTCTTGGACCTGAAGCTCTTAATGCAAATTCAAGTATAATAGTATACAACATTCATATTCAGAATTAAAATGACCTCGAAACCTATTGCATTAAAAAAACTTTTAGAGCCAAGTTTAACTTCAACTTATTTATTAGTCTCTATATTGGGCTCTTACCATCTGTACTCGGCAGTTATTTGTAGCTTTTAGGCCTATCATTGATACTGTTTCGACCACAAGATTCGAGATTCCATCCATATAAACATGTACATTGCCAGCTTAAAGTCTTAAACCTAATCATAAGCGCATTTTTGAAGGGAACAACTACATTAAGGAACATGCTTTTTTACAACATTCATCTGATTTTAAAACCATGCAACAATGCATGACCGAGCCATTCATTTACAAAGCGAGGATCTAACCCGCCGCGGCTGCCTGCCTGCCTGCCAGCCTAATTTCTCAACCTGCCACAAAGTTACCTACTACTCCTGCTCAACAATAAAACATCACCCTTTTCACATTTTCTTTCAAAGCTGGCAAAGGTCGCACACCCGACTCTCCAGCTGGTCGGTTACTTTTACGTCCAGCAGCAGAATTGTTCTCTTGTAGATCTGGCTCCATGTAGAATCTTGCTCGAAATGCAGCCAAATGTGCATAATAAGCTGGAGGAACTGCAATAACAGACATTCCAAAACTCATCAAAAGAAAAAAATTAAAAGATTTAGCAACACTCGCAGTGTGAATAGATGGATCTAGTATCGCTGCTTAAGATCAGAAAGTAAGCAAGAAATTATGAAAGATCAGAAACTAAGCAAAGATTTATGATCCAAGCATTCTGTCACAAACAATAGATTATGATCCACCCCTTAGAAGCATGAAGAGCTTCATAACATGAAGCTGTTGGCTGACAACTTTATAGAGACATGTAGAATATGCTAGTAAGAGTTTTAACGGTCGGAGCTCACCAGATTCAGTATGTAAAGCAAAATAATAATACTTGTTCAGTTTGCATGCTAATTGAAATAGCTAGTATACAACATGGCCATTATTGAAGGAGGAATTGACAGATAAACTCACCAACAGAAACAGAACGTGTGCACCTCGCATATGTGTAGCAGAGATTGTTCGTCAAGGACTGAATCCCATCTGCAGTAAAATTGTTCTCATCCCAGAGAACATGGTAATGTGCTGGTCGACTTGTGCCCTACATAACAGAAAATAAATGTGCTCAAACGCCTATAAAGAGAGATTATTGAAAGTGCTAAAGGTTACTATGTCATAATTTAAATCAAACTAATTTATAAGGGCTCAGAAAGAAAAATGTCTTCACATTGTTACTGGAATAAGATGTCATTAATATCTACACTCTATTGTCTATTGCTTTCTAGGTCATGAGAGGCCTATACTTATATTTGTTTCCTGAAATTCCGATGTCTGCTTACAGTGCAATTTTCAGTCATCAATCCTATCTTGAAAAAGCCCAGGTTCAACTGCTAATGAAGAGTTAGCAGCAATAAGTTCATTGCCTTACCTGAATTCCAGCATGACTACAAAGGTAGAAGTCAAATTCTGTTGGATGACAAATTTTAGAATCGACAACAGTGCCTGAAAAAATAAGAAAACAAATCACTTTAAATTCGTCCCCTCCAAAACTATTTATATGATCATGCAGATGTGTATTTAAAGGAGTAGCAGACTATCAGTTCACCTGGTAATATGTTTCCGCTCTTGTCTGTGCTGCTCCGGTCTCGATGATTATTGGCAAACAGGCGGGTGTGATGTCTCTTTTGCACCACGATAAAAGTAACTGGCGGCTGGTAATTTGGTTCTAAAGAAGCACAGGCCTGAATGACATAAAATCAAACATTCAGCATGTTAGAACTTTTTAAATTTGTGCATTAAAAGAAAAACAACTTTAACAGGTGAAAAGAGGAGTACTTGAAAGAATTGATAGGCACATACCTTCCGGATAGCATCCAACTCAAAAAGGAGTACTTGATAGAATTGCCCCTCACTGACCCCATCCCTGATTCAATACCCAAGATTGTTAGGCACAAAAATAATTATCATCCCCATGCAAGTAGATTAAACCATTCTCTATCAACGTGCCAATAGTAGAAACATTAAATAATTACTTTGGATTTGACATGATAACTCATCTTTTGATCGACACTATTTAACGATCATTATTCAAGATCTTACTGGTTAGCCTATTCCTGCACATCCTTAAATACATTCCGAACTTGGATTTGAATTCTATCCTCCATACTAAATTCAAACTGAAACTATTTCCTTCCAGTACTCAAAAGAAGAATTTAAAAATCCTAAAACAGGAAAATCGCTCATGACTCACCTGTAGAAGATGATCCTTTGGGGCTTTTGCCCAGTTGCCTTTCTGAAGGAAATTAAAAGATCTCTGGAAAGGAAACAAATGGAAATTAAATCCCACTAATCTCAAAGGCAAACCCCAGAAATATGAAAAGCCTGAATAGTAGGAAAAAGAAAATCTAAGAGTAGGGTGATTTCAATTGTGAAATAGACAAATTAAACACCTGATCATGCCACCACTAACGGTACCACGAGCAGGATCTTGCCATGTCTTGTATAGGTCTTGTATAAGCTCCTGCCTGTGAGCTTGAGCACAAACAAGCCCGGCATATTTAGTGACTTCCGGCCAATCCTGAGAAGCTACAACCTACAGTAGAAGTGCAGGTCCAAGTAAGCTAAAATGCCCAATATTACTTCAGTAAACAAGTTGAGTTTAGAAAGTGAGCATACAGCAGCTATTGAGGGACTGGAGTCTTCTCCATTCTCTGGATGGGTAACATCAGCTCCAAATATGATAGTTGGAATGTCACTGACCAACGGTATTCTACAGCTTATAGCATCCAGAAGGACAGTGTTCCTTCCACCCATCTGTTTGTAAAATGAGAAGTCAAAAACTGACCTTGAATTCACCAGGGAATTCTCTAAGGAAACCAGAGATCACAACTGGTGCAGGATGATTACCTTGACATTAATCTTCAAAGACACATTAGCCAAGTACTGCTTGCTGATCTTGAACACGTGTTTTGTCAGACAACATTGAGAGATCAAGCCAAGTTCAGTTTCACAAATTCTCTTTAGATCTCCTGAGAAGTATAATCAGCTTGGGTTAGATCTAACAATGTGAAATCTTCACCAAATCTTAACTGAGTTTTTTTTTTTAGCCAACTTACCATACAATGAGCCATTGCTGTCGGGTAAAATGGCTAAAAGGAGTTCTAACTCTTTTCCTCTAAGTTTATTCAGACATGCCTGATAAACGTGCCTTAATGCTTTCTCTGCTTGATCAGGTCTAGCACTGTAGATTGGAATTACAGGATCTGGATTGAATTCCTATAAAATTGGAAAGAATATAACTGGTACAGTTAAACAAATAACACATAGTTTAGAAACCAAAGAGACAAGGATAAAGAAGCCCACCATGCCAGATACTTGACACATTTGAGCTAATTCACTACAGAATCCACGGGCAACACTATCTTGAACACTCCTAGAGAAGTTGATGCATGCCCAGCGGCTAACAGTCATCCCATTGATCATTTTCTGTCAAAGGAGGAAATAATGTTCACTACATAACAAAGATGAAGCATCTAACACTTATACAACAGGATACAAAAATATGCTTCTCAGGTAATGACATCTACAGAAATGTATCTCAAAGGAAACCGGTTATGGAAAAAAGGAAAGAGAGATTTACTGGAATCCATACAAGGAAACTAGCAACCCACCAATGATCAGCAGGCACTAAAGACTTTTACTCATAAGACTGCCACTTGGATCGTAAATAAGATAGTAGTTCCAAATGATCGCTCTAAATTTCTGATCAATGCATGCATGATAAAAAGGAATACTACTGAGAGGATCAGAAACATCCTAAATTTATCATTATTTCTTTGTATTGTAAGGGCAAGTTAATCAATAAGTTGTTAAGAGATACAGAGAAGTTACAAAGATAGCTTTGAAAACCATGTTCAAATATCAACTTACTACTGTATAGAAAACAACAAAGATCCTGCAATAGAAGTAGAAAAAAGAAAGAAATGTACCTTATTCATCATGTTCCACTGCCCAACTTGAGGCAGACAATCTTTCTCTTTTCCATTCTCATGATATTTAAGCTACAAAATAAGCACACAGTGCAAGTCAATATTTATAAAACGGTTTTTCAGGGTGTACGGAAATATCAAGGTACCACTTCTCACCCAAGGGGCTGGAAGAACCCTTGCTTCAACAGATGCTTGATTTTCACTAATTTTGATGCCAAATTCCTTTGCATATGGGTCTTGATCATATGCATTGTGTTGAACTGTCTGTAAAACAAAAAATCATATTGTGGGACATCAGTTTCTGAACAAATCAACTTGGTATTGAAATTATACAGACAAACAATAAATGATGCAAAAGTACACCTTCCGATATAGGAAGAATAATCAATGAGAGGTTAAAATTTTCTTATTTCACGCTTGCTACTCAAAAGTTTATTGCAATGGACCAAAGCTATCAAATATTCATGCAGCTTGTGGATAATTTGAAGACATTAAACTTTTAACACTCTTCCCTACTTGAGTTCTCAAGAACAAACATAAAGAATGGTGATTGCTTATTAACTTTGCCGATTTCTTTAACCTTTGTTTCCAAGATTCTATCAACAGTGAAACTGACAAGAAAACTGATGACGTAAACTACCTGCAAAATGTCAATTTCTCGCTCCCGAGGTCTCTGGCACGTGACCTTCAATAAAGCAGTAATTTGCTTCTCACTCAACCTTTTTGTATATCTTTGACCTTCCACAATTTTACATGCCTACAAGTCAGACATCATGAGATCATGAAGTTAACAGATGCGTAAGAGTAATGAATGTCATAAGAACACAAACAACTCAATAATATTTATTACCTCCATGGGAAGATAGTTAGCCTTCTTTTGGTTCCCAACTTGAAGGCAAGGCAGGTGAGTGTACTGAATAGTGAAGCCATACATTTCTTGGAAGTATTCAACAACTGACTTCATTGTTGAATTGTCATCAATGGGGAAACTGACAACAAAAAGAAATAATTCTTAGGTTCCACTCTTGACAAAAGAAGTTGTTTAGGACGAGTAAAAAAAAAAAAGGCAGCAGCTAGGGTTCAAGTTTTGGTTGTCAACTTAAAAGGCTAAAAATATCTGAAAACCAGCACATCCCTATTCGGTCCCGTTGAATTAGGTAATCTTGGGCAAAACCCTTAACTAAAGGCTAAAATATCAAGTGCACGAATCTATCATAGGATTCCCGTTTAAGATGTGTAAGCTGTATCAGAATTAGAGGGCTCCATTAGAATTAGAATTTAAAACTGAATAATAGACATCATTCCAGATGCAGTGTGATAGTGATGAATGATGATGCCGGTAGTACCCTTCATTCTTCTATTTGGTTAAAAAATGAACATAGCACAAGAAGAGTATATGATACAGAAGTTAGTAAACAAGAAGTTTCATACACTAGCTCTCTTGTAGGCTGAGATGTTATCCCAGAAACGCGATACTTTCTTCGCACGGTACCTCTATGCGTTACTTCAACTTTCACTCCTCTGAGAGCCTTTTTTATCTGCATGGCACTCAGAAATGGATTTCAATAAAAAGCATCTAGGTGGAAGTTTTTGAATTTATCTCCAGATGAATGCAAAATACCTTGACACGTTCAGAATCCGACAAAGGTCTCGATATTGCATCTTTTCCCAGCAGTTGGGCAACGAAGTCTATAACAGGGAGGGCCTCAATAAATGCAGCTGAAGCCATGTCTGTAATACAGGGATGGTAAGGATATGTTGATCAACCAAAGAAATTGTAACACAATGTCATTTATCATGCAAACCATATACGTACCGATATTCAGAGATAGGCCCATCTGGGTTGGTCTTATACTCTGGTAAAACCCACACCATGCCTCCAAACCTTCACCCAGACGCTGAGGCTTCCGGATGGCAGGAGAAAAGAATGATCTCCCAACTTGGCAGTATCTGTTTTGCAGGATGAGCAGATAATGAATGTGAGCTTTTGATATAAAGAAGCATTGAATGGGACAAAGAAGTTGATTATAAAACATGAAATGGTCTTACCTTTTAACAGAGAGCTCTCTCAACACAATGTCGAGAATTTTAAGAGCTTCTTGTGGACCATCAGCCCGTTTACCAGCAAGAAATTGACCCAAATGATGCAAATTTGCCCGTGCAACAAACTTGATCACAACTTTGTACTCTCTCTCCCTCCTGACAAGCAATAGAATTTCCATTTATTATTATTATCACAACATCAAAGAGATAACTGAAATACAGTGAATTTATAACATTGAAATAAATACTCGTCTTACTCTTTCATTTATAACCACATCATTTCTTCAATTTGCTCATAACATTAATGTTTGATTTCAAAAGGCCAAATAAAACCAAAATGATAAAAGGAGTCAAATTTTGGGGAACAGGTCTTACTTGGGACCATTGACTCCTTCATCTTCATCAATTAACTTAATTGTGAACTCCTTCCAAGCAAAAGGAAGTTCTCCGGCAGTGTACAGACTCTTTCTGCCATCATAAGCAGGAAGTCTCATCCCCAAGTCAGATTCTTTGTACAGTTTCACCAGTTCAGCCATGATTGCTCTGTTCACATTTCTTGATGACACTTCAGGAGTAATGTTAACCTGCAGTCAACAAGGAACAAGAATAATTAAAAAAGTGAGTGCACTGTGCAGAGCAATTAGAACAGCACTGCTCTCCAAATTAAACAGTCATTAATGCCATCTAAATCAAAGGACTAGGAAGAGGATTCAAGCTATTCTTTTACAACACCTGCAAAAGAAAAGTCAACAACTTAAACACACTGTCAGCCAAAGGGCCACCACTAGTAATTTCATCAAAGTAAAGCATACCAATTAAACACAATGTAGAGCAATGAACTCCGTTGATACTGATAATAAGAACCCAAAAAGGGAAAAAAAAAAAAAAGGGAAAACAACTTACATCATACTGATTCAAGTCCTTTTTCGGCAGTTCAGCGAAGAAATGGTTGGCCTTAACAATACACTTTGTGCCAAGCTGCCCAAAACCAGGTCTTGGTGCAAAACTCAATGACTTGCTTGAAGAAGGAAAACCCATGTCCACTTCACCAGAATTGAGGTTCTCATTCTTAGCACTGATGATTGAAGCAGTCGCTTCAACAGGGATAGATGATTCTACCAGAACAACAGGCTTATCTGCAGCAGTGCAAGGCCGTGAGCTTGGCCTCATCAAGGCTTCACCTTGATCAGATTTCCGACCACCTCTCCTCCTCCTCCTTCCTCTATTCTTTGATGGAGGTGAACACTGATTTTGAACCTTGATGTTCTGAGATTCTTGAGCTGCTGGCGGTGGCCCTTTACCATTTTGAGGCGTTTTGTTATCCTTCAGTAAAGGATTCATGGAGTTCTGGAATTGAGGTTTGACCACAAAGTGCTGTTCTGAGCTCTCTTTCATTTGCCTCAGAGGCATGATGACAGTTGTTGATGATGATGATAGCTGGGTTAAAAATGACCGCTTAAACAGAACGTAGAAATCTCCTTAAAACGAAATTCCCTTGCCCAGATGACAAAATTCAGCCAAAAAAACTTTCCCTCCTGATAATCACTGTTCAATCACTTCTAGTAACTCTGGAAAGATTTATGGCTATCCGTACTGCAAAATCCAGAAACAGGGAATAGAAGTATGAAACTCAAGTCAGTGAATTAACCCAACTGGGAAAAAAACCATTTAAGGAAAATGCTGATGGTGAATCCAATCTTACACGCAAAAAAATAAATGCTCGGGCATTAAAATTCAAGTCTAATATTTATTGGATGCTCCACACATTACCATTGTTATGCAAAGCAAAAAGAACCGATCTTTCTTGCATTTAATTCATGGACGAAACCAACAAATTCCCAACTCAAACTTGGAAAAATTGTCCAGAACAAAATTAATAACAGCAACAGAAAAAGAGACAAATGTTATGAAAACTTCTGTGATTATCCTCCAATTTTTCTAGTCACTGTTATTTGCATTTTGCTGCATGTACTGATTTGTAAATTCCAATTGCTCGAGAAAAATTAAAAAAAAAAAAAAAACAATGACCTGCTTTTAACAAAAACCTTAAATTTTGAACAGGAAGAAAGATTTTCAGCTAAAATGAATATGATTTTGGCCTAAGAAGAAGAGAGTAAAAAGACAACTACATGGAGACGAAAATAGAGAATAACCAAGAATCCGAATCCTATCAGATGCTTCTGTTGGAAACCCAACATCCTTGAATAGTTGAATCAGGAAAAGATGTGGGATAATTTCAACATTTCAATATCCTCATGTGCAAATATGCATACCAAAAAAAAAAAAAAACCTCAATAAAATAAATTAATCAAATAGGGAAAGATGTGCCCAGGAGACCAAACCCATTTCCCTCACCTTGTCTGCTAATCAAAACAAAAAAACTCAGCATCAGAAGACTACAAGCTTGTAAGAGTAAAATCCAAAGAAAAAAGACCCATCAATACAGCAGAATACACATATATAGGCACAAGAGGACTAATAAATGAGAAGGCTTAAATATGACTGCTCAAGAAGAAGAGAATAAAAACGCCTAGAAAGCAACAAAAGTCACAAGGCAATGGTAATAGTATGTATGTGTAAACTCAAACAGATAAAAGGAATAAACATTGAAAACTTCACTTAAATATCACTATCTAAAAGATGGCCCAATTTCACTGCTTCATAAAA
Source organism: Oldenlandia corymbosa var. corymbosa (assembly GCA_949775105.1). Classification (NCBI taxonomy): domain Eukaryota; kingdom Viridiplantae; phylum Streptophyta; class Magnoliopsida; order Gentianales; family Rubiaceae; genus Oldenlandia; species Oldenlandia corymbosa. The sequence goes on along the minus strand of OX459126.1, from coordinate 13,949,083 downwards.
AATGACACACCCCAAGAAAAATTTTTAAAGACACATGCAGAACTCTTACCCCTTCATACTAGCTAGAATTAGTGATTAATCCAAACAGACTCCTTTAAGAGAACCCTTTAAAAAGCTTCAAAGAAATGAACTTTTCTTTTCTTTTCAATCTTTAATCAAAGGCAGAGAAACTCAAAAGAAGGAAAACTGCCCAAAGAAGGTAGAACTGCAAAGTGGATTTAAAAAGATGGATTTTTTTTTTTTTGGTTTGGTTCTCAAACTTTCAAGATTACATCAGAAAGAGAAAAAGATGAGATTTTGAAGAAGGGGTGTGACACTGGTCATGAAATGATGATGATGAAGATGAACTTTAATACTCGGTCGCATGCAAAATGTATTTTCTTTGTCACGTGTAATCACCTCACTTCAAGAAAAAAATGAAAACAAAAATCCCAAAAAACGTTTCAAAGTTTTCTTCTTTTTCCTTTTTTTTAGCTTTCTTATCCTCCAACCTAGAGATAGTCCTAGGAGTACTTCTCCTCTGTTCCTCTCTGAAGCTTTGTTGTTTGTTGCCAAAGGAAAAGCGTATGCAGATGATGCACCATTTGAGCTTAAGGACAAGTGTGTGACTGTGTGAAAACCCAATAAAAGTGAAAAAACACAAAAGAGGGAATAATTAGAGAACATGCAGTCCTCACCGATTCAGATTTCACAAAAATGGGATCTTTTTTCTCTCTTTTCCACTTTCTTACTTCATGAAAGAACACATACACAGGATTAGTAATTTTTCTCTTTCTTTAAGCATAATGCAAGCATTTTTCTTGCCATAATCTTTGTTTGAATATGGATATGGCTATGGAAAAAAAATGAGAAGGGATTGATGCTCACATTTTTTTTCCCCACTCTGCAATTCAATGATTTGGTTGGATCTTCATATATTTTAGCTTCAAAAACCAAACTAAACCAAACCCAAGTCCTATATTGATTGTCCCAAAAACTCTTCTTTATGTACTGAAGCAGTCAAATAACGGTCGGTTCAATTCGTCTGAAAGTGATAGGGTCCACCTTTCTCTTGGGTTTTTTTCTTTTTATTTTCTGGGAGAAAATAGAAAAATAAAAAAAATTAATAATATATTTGGGTCCACAACATGTGTGGCATAATCTGCTTTTTGGAATTATGAGAATTATTATTTTAGCTTTTTCTGTATCAGTTTAATTGAGACTGCAATTAGTCAGTCATGAGTGATGGTTTTATTAAGGATTACACCCTTTTCTTTTCTGGTTTCAAATATCAATTACGGTGTCTGATTTGCTGGTTGTTGGTACTACCACAGATTTGATTTTACTTCTTCTGAGTTCTGATAGTTTAAAATGTTACTAGGATACAAAGGGGGTAGTTTACTTGGCAATGTCACATTCATGTATTTGATGAGATCGGTATCTAATTATCAAATATGGTCTCAAGATGGGTTTTGGATACAAAAATTGGGACTCTTATTACCTACTTTTTATAAATTGATAGTCAAGTAACTCGAGACAATTTGGATAGGAGTAATTTTTGGGGTCCTTGCATGCCAGAGGGTCAATACACACGTGTGCTTGTTTATTGACATATGTGAGATGATATGTGATAAACGATTGAAAGATTGATATAATTTTTTTTGATTAAGAATCAAATCACTGAAAAACAATTTCGATGTGAGTTAGTAATATTTGTGTTTTTACATGCATGAGGGTCTATACACACGTGTGTCTATCTATCGACAGTTGTAAGTTTAGATTAATAAATGTTACAATGAAACGATGAAAGATTGTTATAATCTATTTTTAAATTACTTGAATCATTGAAGACAATTTACATACGAGTTTGCAATATTTTTGTCCTTGCATGCATAAAGGTCTATAGACACGTGTGCATCTATCAACAGATGTAAAGTTAAACTAATAGACGTCACAATGAAACGATAAAAGATTGTTGTAATCTACTTTTAAATTGATCAAGTCATTGAAGACAATTTGTATACGAGTTTGCAATATTTGTGTCCTTGCATGCAGAAGGGTCTATAGACGCTTGTGTTTATCTATTGACAGATGTCAAGTTAAATTAATAAGACCTTACAGTGAAACGATAAAAGATTGTTATAATCTACTTTTAAATTAATTAAATCACTCAAGACAATTTGTATACGAGTTTGCAATATTTGTGTCATTGTATGCATGAGGGTCTATAGACGCATGTGTTTATCTAATGACAGATGTAAGGTTAAATTAAAAGACGTTACAGCGAAATGATAAAAGATCGTTATAATCTACTTTTAAATTAATCAAATCACTAAAGACAATTTGAATACGAGTTTGCAATATTTGTATCCTTACATGCATGAGGGTCTATAGACATGTGTATTTATCTATCGACAGATGTAAGGTTAAATTAATATACGTTTCAGTGAAACGATAAAATATTGTTATAATCTACTTTTAAATTAATCAAATCACTAAAGACAATGCGCATACGAGGTTGCAATATTTGTGTCCTTGCATGCATTAGGGTCTATAGACGCTTGTGGCTATCTATTGACAGATGTAAGGTTAAACTAACAAACGCTAAAGTGAAACGATAAAAGATTATTATAATTTACTTTTAAATTAATCAAATTACTAAAGACAATTTGCATGCGAGTTAGCAATATTTGTATCCTTGTATGTATGAAGGTTTATAGACACATGTGATTTATCAACATATGTAGTGTTCAGTTAATAGACCTTACAGTAAAACGATTAAAAGACGGTTATAATTTGGTTTTAAACTAACAATCAAATCACTTAAGATTATTTAGACTCAAATTACCTGGAAATTGAATAACATTCTAGTGGTTAGGACAATGTGATTTTTAGTATTAGACTCGGGTTTAATTCCCATCAAAGGTATGTAAGGGGAGTTTTACTTATATTAAATAGGTTCACTGGAGTGAGTTTTTTTTTTTTTAAAAGACACAAATTACCAATATTTTGTATCCTTGCATGCAAGAGCATTCATAGGCACGTGTATGTATCTATTCACGTATATGGCGTTGAATTAATTGACGTTACAATGAAAAGATTGAAAGATTGTGATAACAAATAGAAAGACGAACAATTTTCATTATTTTTAAATACTTGATACACACGTATATTTATCAATCGATATATGTGTTGAGCTAATAGACAAAAGGTAAAACGTTCTAAAGACGGTTGTAATTTACTCTTAAGTTAATAATCAAATCACGCGACAATATTTGGACATCAGTTACTTGTGTTCTTCTATGCAAGAGCGTTTATAGACACGTATGTCAATCTATCAACATATGTAATAGTGTTAAATTAATAGTTGTTACGGTGAAAATCTTAAAAGATTGTGATAACCAATACAAAAGATGAACAATTTTCATTGATTTTCAGTACATGATAGACACACATTCATTAACACTTGTGTCTATTTATCAACATATGTATTATTGAATATCACGGTAAAACAATTGAAAGACTGTTATTTATAATTTACTTTTAAGTTATGAATCGAATCACTCAAAGACTATTGAGAAAAAATATTTTGTGTCGTTGCATGCATGAGGTTCAAAGACACATTTGTCTGTTTAACGACGCATGCATTGTTGAATTAATTAATACTCCCTCCATCCCATAATTATTGTCCACTTTGCCCAAAAAATTTTGTCCCAAAATTATTGTCCAATTTGACTTTTTATGGATCAATTTACACATTTGTCCTTAGTAAAAAATATTATCCATAAAATCTTAGTGGTTAAACAATTACTTATGTATGGGTATATTCGGTTGTTTAAGGTAAAATGTAGTTAAGTTTGACCAAAAATAAAATCTTTCATTTTAGTAAAACTGGACAATAATTATGGGACGGAGGGAGTAAACGTTATGATAAATAAAAAGATTGAAAGATTGTAATATAAAAGAGACAACAATTGTCATTAATTTGAATACTTGATTCATTCAGTACATCCCATGCTGTTTGTATTGTTTACAATCGAGTGCTGCAAGCTCCATCATTGAGATTCTTTTGAATCTTGATGAATCTCAATGGCTGGAAGATGTGTGCTAAATTGATGAACTTCGGTGGTGATGATGGTGATGATGATGTGGGGCAACATGGGCTCTAAGATATCAGAAGTGTTGAAATATGGGAACAATTTTTTTGGGTTTGGGAGGGGTGAAAAGTAAGTTGATGACACCTCTCTCTACAGCAAAGGTCTTGGTGGTATGATTACAAATTGGAGAGACAGTATCAGGAGTGGTGATTGTCTATGATTGCATCTTTGGACTTGCATTTCATAAGGTCCTATTGTGATACTCTTTGAAAATTGAGCAACTTTTATCGTCTTCATCTCCATACCATAATTTTTTACTTGGTCCCTCAATTTTGCTCATGTCACTAAGTGGTTTAGCAAATTTAATTCCCTGATTTTAATGTAACTGATATATATATATATATATGTATAGACCTTATATACCAACAATGGTGTTAGTTCTATTGAAACTCTTTTTTATATGAATGTCAATACTTCATCATTTTTCATTGGGAAAAAATGGGAGACAAATTTTTTCAGTGAAAAAAAAAGGGTTTCATGTTCTAATTCGGTCGCAGGTGAGAGATTGAAATTGCTATTTTCCCTCATAACTTTCATTAGTGAGTAATGTAGCTACGCAAATCATCATGGTTGATGATCATGATCATCAAGTAATCAACATCTGCCGTGTGTTCACTTTGACCACTTCATGTTTACAACTATTCCCTTCTTTAAAAAACTGTAAATTCCATCTATATTTAAAGTTGTGAATTAATATATCAAAAGTACAAAAATTAGTGTAAAAAATATCAACAGAAATTTACGTACATCCAAGGTGTCCCTTTTAAGGCCATCATTATGACCACCTTCTAAAGATACCTTAAATCCAATCCCTATATGTACACATTTCTGATACTAAAAATAAAAAAAGAAATAAAAAATTGCACCGAAAAAAAAATGCCAAATTGCCATTACTTCTCATCTGCTTGATCAGATACCAGTATTCACAAGAAGCGTCTTACTCGTTGTGTTATGCCAGAAGATTTCATCAGAATCATTACCAATAATGTAAATGAGCTATATAAACTGACAACAATTCTAAGGCATATATGCTGAGGTGAAGTCATTATCTTGATGAGGACTTCCCATGAAGCAAATCAGAACAAAACAAACCTCAGAGAAAAAAAAAAGAAAAGGAGAAGATGTATGAAAAAATGTTCCTTTTGATTGAGATCCAGATTCATGGAACAGGGTGATACAGGACCACCAAAGTTATGGTATGGTCAAAGAAGCTGACGATGATGTACAAATCTTAGTACATTAGTAAATGCAAAAACCGTATGCCTCAAAATCATTGTAAGAACATCTCTCATGTGACTAAAACTTTTATTATATGTTTTTTTTTGAAAATTAATTCAACGTACCTGTATTATTACATCTCAATCGAATTGTAATTTAACACTTCTACTACATTATTTCTACTAATTTTAATCAGCGGACAAGAAAATTATTCATAACCGAAATTAAAAATTTATTAATTATGTGTGTTTTTCTTATCGTCTCGATTTTTGGATCAGTTTTTATCCAAGATGGGGGGATTTGAGATGGTTTCATTGCGTTAGGAGTAAAGGGTTTAAAGGAAGTAATACTTCTTCATACAAATCTCGTTTTTGGGACAATTCAATCAATATTTACTACGAATAATTGAATTTTACGAATGAATAATATATAACTTATTCGTTTTTCTTTTAACTGACTTGATCTTGTGATCTCATTTTCCTTTTGAATGACTTGAACATTGGACATGCTGAAAACAAATAAAACGTTTTATCCCTATGTTAATCACACTTGCCACTCAACTTTGCATTCTTGTACATTGATTTCCTTAATGCTCAATTGAAAACAAAATAAAAAGGAAAAAAAAAAACCCAAATGGTTTTTGTTGAGTCTAGGGAAGTAGCACATCATGGCTTGTACAACAACCAAAAAAAAAAAAACGATACGTAGCACCATAGAAAATGATCACTAGAGCCATAAAAAAATCATCACTCCTCGCCACTGAGGATGGTGGAGGGAGGAAATGGGAGGAAAATTAAAAATGGTTGATGGCCTTATGGGCAAATTCTGTTGTTTATGCCTACAAGTTTTTTGGATTCTTTCTCTTGTACGTACATATTATGATGATTCAAAGAAGGTGTGCATTGAGCAATATCAATACTTTTAGCAAAAAAAAAACAAATTAGTAATAAATTCATGACTTTGAACTATATTTTTGCAGGTGTGGAGAGATCAAAGGTAGATGGGCTGCCTTTGTAGTAATGTTTAGGGATTGGTTATTTTTTTATATTGTTTGAAAAAGGTGGGAAGAAGAATTAGGAGGAGAACGGGAAAATAGAGGTTCTGGAATCTGGACAAAGAAAAGGTATTTTTGTGAGAATTTAGACGACTTGGGTTCATCGGGTTTTACAACCTATGGGGGTGTTTTCTTAATTCCTCCTTTAATTTACGTTGCCCAAGTAAAATTAGTGCGTGTGGCGGGGCCTATTAGTATTATTGTTAATCCTGGGTCTGACTGTTAGAGCTTAATTAATTCTTCTAACAATGCAACACATAATCACAAAATATAATAGTAACAGATTCGCGCTATCTCCGTTTCAATTAAATAGAAACATAACGTTTGAGCAATTTTATTTATGAAATGGACATATAATTTGCATGCTGTAAATAATGTGAGTTGAGGAAGTCCTCGATTTGACCTGATCTCATAAAGGTTTCACTGGATGAAAATTCTACAGAATTAGATATTCCCTCCTTCCCATAATTATTGTCCAATTTTACTAAAATGAAAGATTTTATTTTTGGTCAAACTTAACTATATTTTACCTTAAACAACCGGATATACCCTTACATAAGTAATTGTTTAACCACTAAGATTTTATAGATAATGGATTTTACTAAAAACAAATGTGTAACTTGATCCATAAAAAGTCAAATTGGACAATAATTTTGGGACAAAATTTTTTAGGCAAATTAGACAATAATTATGGGACGGAGGGAGTATTTATTAAGTGATGAAGAAGTGTATCCTCTTTTAATTAAATAAATGTGTCTCGAGTTCAAGATAGACAAACAATGATAAAGAAGATCAGAGACTCTTATTCTCGAAAAGGGTCCATTAGATCGAATTAATGAAAATTTTGAGGTGTGACATTTTCCATATAATGGTTCATCCACCCAAGATAATAAATTAATAATACCCAAAAACCTACAATTATATACATTATGGCAATGGAATAGAAACAACATGCAAAAAAAATTAAAAAAAAAATAAGTGGGATCGTAGTTTGTGCTGAGCTGCTTCGTTGCTGTTACAATTCCACTTCCACGAATGTACAGTTTCCACCACCTATCTCTCTAATGTTCAAATTCTCAACCTTTTAGAGATGCTTTATTTATTCACCATTTTCATTTTTTTTTACAAAAAAAAAAGAGTAAAAAATTGGTTGGTTTTTGGGGTCATTTTCCATTTGGGTTACACTTTTGACCCTCTCTTGGAAACGTGTGAAGAAAGTGCCTTCGTTCTGGCTACCTCAACTGTCATTCTTCCTTTTGATCAACTAATATTTTTGACGGGAAGATACAAATCCAAAAGAACGTGCATTTGAAGGAAAAAAAAAACATCGTTAGTCATGATCATTTCATAAGATATTAGTTGTTCATTTTGTCAAATTGTTTTTGATATAAACAAAAATTAAGAGTGATAATAGTCGTCGTGATGTGATCGAATTTGAACATTACATTTCACAACAAATACTATCCCGTAACATTTATAGCCATAATATTGGGAAAAAAAAAAAAACTTATTTTAGGTTAGAAATCAGATAGCTGCTTTCAAGATGCTGGGAAACTAATGTCTCAAACTATGGATTTTAAGAACTTGAATGAATGTTTTTAATTACTCCCTCCATCCCATAATTATTGTCCAGTTTGATTTTTCATTTATAGTTCAAATTGTACTAAAAATAAAATCTTAAACTGGACAATAATTTTAGGACAGAGGGAGTACTTTTATTTTTTGAAAAATATGAACATGAAAATAATGAAATTCATGAGAGGCGGCGAAAAGCTGCGCATGTTACTTGTTCTTTCTTGGTACAAAGCTCAAAAAGGTGCACGTTTACACACTATAGCAGCTAGGAGTACTTATTAGTTCTTAATTAATTGCCCAAAAAGAAATTCATAAGATCATAAAAATTTGTTCTTTCCCTGTTGGTGAAATTAGGGAGGGAAGAAAACGGCGATCGACATAATAAGAAAACGAGTGCCTACATGTAGTAAATAGCTTGTGGCAGTGTGGGATTGATATAGAATAGGATTATGGTTAAAAGTAATTCACTATGGATTATATATGTTTCTTCCCATCATCAAGAAACAGCTAGCTATTTTCTTACACTAAAACAGCTAGCTAGCTAGACGAACCAGAATATCATCATATAAACACAACGACATCAAACATATGCTTACCATTAATGGACCCGAGCCTGACCTTCTGCTATTGCCTGCCATGCCCACCGAACCATTTTTTTATTATTGTTTTCTTGGGGTTGAACTTCTTAATTTAGTGATGGTATCAGAAATTTTACAGATTAAGTGCATAATTTAGAACAATAACTAATGAAATTTTGTTCCGCAAATAGTATATCTTAGTGCAAAATTTTGAAAGTCTGTGTGAAAATCATTTGATAGAGCCTACGTTTATCAAAAAAAAGGTAGAGAGAGTACGTTTTATCTAATTCGATCTCCGTCGTGATTTTTATCACAAAATTTATAGTTAGGCATTGGAGATTATATTACTACGAAATTAAAGGTTTTATATTTCGCAGATAGTTTACACAAGAATAATTATGAAAATTCAACAAACAAGATAATCATTTTGTCGACTATCAACCCAGATAATGAAATTCGTTTAGCAAATATATAAAAATGCCTACGATCAATATGTTGTCGTGGATATATACTCAGTTTTTCAACGCCTGCATTCTGAGGAGTAGTAGTTACAAGTAGCGGAAACTGGCAGAGTGAATCAGGTCCATAATCTTTTTCCAATTTTGGGAGTGAAAGGGAAAATCTTTGCCCTTTGATTTTTTTACTTCTGCTTCCCTGTCCCAATCAACTCTAGGGTTGGAAAATATTACTTCATATATATTACCCAGAAGGCCAGAACTTATAAGGTCAATCTAGCTGGCTAGTCTGGGATGGCTGATTTTCATAGCTTATTTCTCCCAGATATTGACATGCAGTCAACACATTTGGGACGAAATTAAAGATGACATTTTCAAAGAAGAATCGATATTTGGTTCCTAACAATTCAGATTCTATGCTCATTAATTACCGTCATATTAATTTTTTTTTTCTTATTTTAAGGTACAAGAAATATTGAACACACTGAAAAAACGATACAAATAGTAACATTCATGTTAAAAAAATATTGTGACCACCAAATTTGTTACAAGTTCAAATAGAGCACCTCTCTTAATTGCTAATCCATGGTGTGTGTGTGTGTGTTTTTTTTTTTTTTTGGAGCATTGTGAGTATCATTTTTCTTTGAATTTTCATTGTGTGATTAATCCTGTTAAAAAATAATTAATTGGATACTTAAGAGTTACAGAAAATCTGTAGTACTTGTCTCGGCTCTTAAATCATGAATGCATAATAGAGAGAGTTTAGAATCAAAAACAAAAGAAAAAAAGTATCAAAGTTATCCGTTGTTTGCTTGCTAGTTATTGCAACTAAAGATTTGTACTTTTTATGCATGAGATTTCTTTTTTGGCTTTTTAGAAAGTTCATTTATATTATTAACCAGTAAAAGTGCTTAATCGTTCATATATGCAGCTTATATTATTGATCTCTTTGAATCTTTATTGCCAAACTCAAAGATTCTGTCGGATAAGATCCGGAGAGAATTATCCCTGTGAATCTAATCCCATCATTACACTCGCGACTGTTTCAATTTACGATGTCTTTATTAAACTTAACTTTTAGAATTGATATAAGGGAATGAATAATCTCCTGTTAATATTAATTTTGTTAATGATAAGAATATCAAGTCAGTTACAATGAAACTAATCAATTCAAACCACCCCATCATGTCACTATTAATCTTTATTGTTCTGGAAAGTATCATGAAACGAGGTGAAATTTCCTGTTAAATTTGGAAAAAAAAAAAAAAGAGAAAGAAAGAAAAAACCCTAATATCAAACTGATTGCTCAAGATAGAGTAGCAGAATTGGATTGTGACAAATAATATGACAATTATCAACAATAACTTGATGTTGTCAGTGTTCCTCATCTAAATAAGATAATGATTTAAAATTTTACGTTTTTAGTGAAAGGATCAAATAATTTTTTTTCCAAAAAAAAAAAAAAATTAAATTCAAATAAATGTCTATAAATAAATTCTTTAAAAAATTATTTATGCAGTAAATTTTCTTACCTCATTTTGAGAACGCTATTGTGGCATTTCTAGAATTCTTGAGGATGTTCGGTCTTGGTTGAACTTGATTTGTATTATTGCACAGAAAATGAAAAGTGAAAAAGGAAAAGACTAACATGGTGTCATTGATATTCTTAAGTAGTTGTTGGTCTTGTGGTGTTTTTGACAAATCCTTTTCCTATACTCTGAACAAATAATAGTGCAAAACAATGTCAGCATCAAAAGACATCAGTAAAAACTCACATCATCAGTGATATATATCAATAATAATAAGAAGATAGCCAACTGGTCATTTCTTCAAGAAATAAAAACGCCCAAAAAGTACTTTGGAAGTCCCCTTTAATCACCAACCTATACTCTTTTATGAAAACTGAAAAGCATGCACTAGGGGTCGAATTTAGGTCCCTTCACAAATTATTTGGGGAAATCAACACAAACTACAAACAACTTTGCTTTAAGATGTCTCTTATCTCAGTCAGTACCTCCCAATAAGTAACCAATCTCTTGGGGGTCCCTTTAAAAATGAAATGTCCACAAGAATAGGTTCCCTTAACCATCTCTTGTCTTAATTCTTTTTCCGTTTGAGTAATTCTACCACCATAGTACATGAGAGTATTAATTAATAAGAAAAGGAGTTTCAAGTTATTACTGGTTGATATCTGATTATACAGTTTTTCTTACGTGAGAATGAATTTATAACGCTATAAAAGATTGTATTGAAAACATTAACACGAACACGGCAATATGAGCGCCCTTTAAGGACAATCTATAGTAACCAATCTATAGTTTCAAACCAATTGCCCAAAGCGCATCAGCCCCCTTGCCGGATTTTAGATGATACACAAACTATTAGACTTACAGACAAGCATCTTTAAAGGACACAGAGCATGCTTACAAGTACAATTCTAAATACTCATGAGGATGTGGAACACTTTTCATGTGCACGAAAAATTGCATCATTTAGATAAAGACTAGGTTTTTTTAGACAACCATGCATGTGTAATATCCACATCCTATAGATAGAGCACTTTGGTTGCATGTTATGAACAATACTTTACGTACATTCCCTCCCCCTTTTTGGTTTGTTTTTTGCTTGGTTCCAATTCAATCATTTCAGTAAGGAAAATTTGTAACATCATTCACGTCTAAAGTGCTTCTCATCTCACACTCTTTCAAAGCTTCATCAAAAGGGCTTTGATTACTTTCACTTTTAACACAACACCTATTTATTGGAGATGACAAAAGCCAAAAGGGTTTTTTGTAACTTTTGTTGTTGGGACCGTGGAGAGAGTGTTACGTGAACAGAAACCATTTTTTCTTCTTTTTTGACTGGTGAACTTTTCCGAGCCCGACAAGACATTATCTTTTGGCTTAGAACTCTTTTAACATGCTAAAATTTTTGTGCTTCATTTCTTTTAAGTGCATTAATTTAAAGAGCTTCAAATTTTTGGTAGCTGTTAAACGCCACCAAGATGAAATGGTAGCTGAAAAAATTAATTACAAGTAATGAATTAATCAAACTATCAAAGCATGTTTTTAAAAGACATCAAAACAAATATTAATACACATTCTTATGAATGTTTTGGAGGAGAAAAAAAAATCAGCATAACAAAACACATTTCAAGTTACTTTTCAATAAAATAGGCCTATCTATCTGGCTTTGAATAGGGTTTAAGATTGGGCTGGGCCAAAATGTCCATGTCCAAAGAAAAGTCAGTGGCAGTGAAGTACTAAAGTTTGAATGGCAGATGAAATAATCATACAGTCATTATGATTTTTCCATAGTCACTCATTCTACTTTGTCAGATGTCTTAATGATTAAAAAAAAAAAGCCTTTCTACAAAGATTTCATGTAGAGAATCTATCTAGCAAAGATGTTAATTTGACTAGATTCGGAACTTCGGGGGTTGGGGCTTTGATAGGATTGTATTGCTAGGAAAATCAACAGAATAATGATGATTTGTGACTAAAGGAGTACATTTGAGATGAATTGATGATAGTTCAGTTCGTCTCAATGTAAGATCATTTCGTGAATCATTGGATCTTTCTTTTTCTTTTAGATTTTTGTGTTTTTAAAATGACACAATGGTTTAATGAATCTAAAATGGGTCCTAAGCTACTTTTGTGAGTTTGTCAGCAAAATCCGGTTTAACTTTCTTCCACGCTTGGTAATGGTTATCCTTATAAAAAGTTGTGAATATCCTGAGAATATCTACTGTATGTAATGGTAAAAGAAAATTCTACTTGTTAAACAAGTGAGCATTAGGTTTACATCTGGGGTAAGTTGATTAGAAAAAAAAAACGTAAAACCCTATATGATTAGTTAGATTTATCAAATTCCATAACTGAAGAGACAATAGTTTACAAGTTTCATTCTATACTATTGTAGATTAGTACTTTTGAAACTTTCAAAACATAATCCATAATATAGTCGATAGTTTTTCTGTATAACTGTTTTACGAATCTAAATGGTGGAACCTTACACATAAAGGCAAAAGTATATTGTTCTAAAATAAATGACAAACATGAAGGAGGGCTCAGAAATACGGTGATTTTGTTTGTTCATTTACTTTCTTCGTATTCGTCAAATCAGACTAATTTTGAAAATTTTAATTTGGACTTATCATATTTATATTATATACAAGGAAAAAATGACAAAGAAAAAAGAGAAGGAATTATGTGTCAAGATCTTAATTATGCCCTAACCTTAAATGTATAAATCTTTTTTGGAAAGTTTTAACAATGGATGGGTAAGATTATTTCCTTGTAATTTTTCTTTATCATTTTTTCCTTTTACCAATCATTATCCTTAAAAATTATTATAAAATTGATAAATTGACATGATATTCTAGTTTTCTTGGAAGGTGGACTGTGGAGTGTATCATTTTGTGTTGCATCGACAAGTTGTAACGTTAGCCCATTTCATTAAACTGATAAGCGAGTCCAGCTCCAAATTTAGGTTGACCCAATACATACCTACATGCATTTGAAACCATAAATTTTAACTCAACCTTCCCATTTCTTATGGGCCTACCACGGTACCACCCATAATGATATAAATGTTTGGGATAATATCAGTTCTTATATACTTTGGCCAGTTATCCCACCCATCGAGTTGTCTACAATTCAGCGAGGGGAATTAGTCATTATTGCCGATGGTGGACACCCTGTAAATATGAAAAAAAAATAAAAAAATCAGTTCTTATTTTTTATATTTTAAAAAAAGTTGATGATTAAGAAAAGCAATATAAAGTCTAAAACAAATTAAATGAAATATACCCTTCCAAGGATCTTGAACTAATTCCTCCCAAAGTCCCAACATGTCCACAGCTATTCCTGAGCTCATGTCATTGATGATATACCTTATGTGGTTTCTACAATGTAAATAAATAATTATTCGGGCTGAAATTTATTAGTTTGTTAGAGAAGAGAATTTTAATCGTATATTAATAAAGTTAACGAAAAAACATGTACGTATATTGAGTAAGCGCGTAACGACCTTTCCGGTTATTTGAAATTTCATAATGTTTCGGGTGTTCTGTTTAGCTATACCTCAAGGGGAGTCTGTGAAATTTAAAGGGCAATAATGTTAAATACTAAAAAGATGAAGGGTTTTTGACAGTTTATAAAACCTCGAGGCTGGGAATTCTCAATGAATGAGAGTAAAAAAAGGTTGACTGAATCTTTCAGCTAGCTGAAGGATCTAATCTATTGCCTTGAGAAGAAAGGTTCCTTTGTTCATCATAATTTTGGCTTTTGCCAAACATACCGCAGGGATGACGTCTGCGTCTTCCCTCATTTAAGATTTTCATGTCCTAGTTAAGTTCATTATCCCTCCAATTAAGGTTATAATTTAGTTGGATCAAAAGGTGATATGATTGATATAAGTAACATGTTGGAATTCCATCAGTGAAATGCAATACACACTCCTTTAGTGTTTGAAAAGTTTGTATAACGTGGTGCTCTAATCACATACTTAAATATAACATAAAATTATATAAAGTCGTTTGAAAAGTACATGCATATTGTTACTGGAGATGGAAAATAAATTACTCCGTATTACGAAATTCTACTTACAATAAAACCGTACTGTTTGTGGTTTGGGTAAAGGGATGATTTAAAAAATATTTAATTAAGAATCTTAATTTTACCAACATATGAGGAGGTGCAATATAATTAGCTGATTTCAGTTCATCCATGATGTTTGAATTTGTATTGAGGCTCATAAATGATGGTTTGAATCAATTCAAACATAATCTTATTCCCTCCATTTTGAAATAGACTATGTCGTTTTAGGATTTGGTAAATTTTTTTAAATGTATGTCGTTTTCACAAATCGAGGTATATTTGACCACTTTTTATCCATATTACCTTTTAATTGAAATAAAACAATATTTATAATAAATTCCTATTGGTTTGTGATTAAATTCTATAGACAATAAATAAGGGTATTAATTAATGTATTCTTGGTTTTGATGATTTTTCTACAAAGACATATAAAAAAATAAAATAAAAATTGAGGGAGTATTAGATAAAAACTAAAGAAAACTTTATTTCGGGTTGAGAGGTAAAAATTATTGGAAGCACCTATATATATTTTTTCCATCTGTTTAAGGGTATTTATCTTGGATAACAGCCATATTAAATTTAATTCTAAATCGATTCAATCGATGTATCTAGTAAGTATTATTGTTGATTGAGGAGTCATTAATATGTCATTTGTCTTAAACAAAAGAAGAAAAGAAAAGCGTTTGATGTCTTTTGAGTATCCAAGTCGGCCAATTGAACACATTGAAAATTCAACATTATTTTGCTCTTGCCTTTATCGTCTGTATTTTTGTGATTTATATATGTGACTAGTTTAATAATAGTACGCATTTGCAGACAAAATAGTGGTTAAAATAAAGAAGGAAAAGTTTGTTTTTTCATTCAACTTTATTGCAGCCACAGCCACCAACTCTGTACATAGCCGGGATTATGGTCTAGGTTCATAATCCTGTTCTGTAATAAGGCTGAAAAGGGCTGTTTGATGCTAATCACTTTTTACAACCAAATAAATTATTGGTTTATTTATTGCATGAAATGAAACACAAGAAGACTCGTGGAAATGGGAAACAGCACTGATCCATCAAATAAAATGCTATCAAATCAATTTAAAATCCATCACTATGTTGCGCACTAGTTTTCAGCCAATTGCCCGTTTCTGAGAAAGACAAAGATTTGACACTTGTTTAATTTTACGTCATGGCTAACCATTATTAATCTCTAGCTTCTTCAGATTAAGCCATTAAGGTTCAAGATTGTTTCAAGATTCATTTTTCTGCCTCCTACCAAAAGAAAAAGGAAGAAGAAAGATTCATGACTATCATCACATTTCAATTTTATTAAATTTTGGTTCTTATCCATTGTCCTCTAAAGTTTAATCCATCATCGCATGGAATATATAGTTTTATCCACCTCAGAATTATTAAATACAAAACCAGTCGTTGTTTATTCACACATTCTTATTCATTGACCATCATCTATTCAGTTATTATAATTTAATATCACGTCATATCATCCTGATTCTTTGACCATTAAGTTTGAAAATAAATCGTCACTTATTCACCATCTGTTGACGTATAATTTACCTTTTGACTGAATACGATTCCGTATCAGGAGCCCTGATAAATCTAGTGGGAATCAAAGTTCACCAAAACCAACACAATTCAAACATGGTTTGCTATGTACTACTAGTTTATGATCCGTTTGTAATACCAAAATAGTGTCCAGGTTCATCCTCCCAAGAATCTTCCTAATTTTGCCCAAATCTCATACCCAAAAGACCTTATAAATCCAACATGAAATCCTCCAAAAAACTTCCAACTCATGATCTCTTCTTTTCCTACACTAAACAAGTCATTTCCCACTAACTAAAGAATAATTAATTAATTAATAGTTAGTCATATGTTTAATATCTTTCTTGTTATATTTCCCAAAATACCCTCCATTCCTTCCCTCTCCCTCCAAATATTATAAAAACTCTCCAAAGGGAAACTTTCTTTTCCCCCTTTCTCCTCTCTCAAATAATAGAGTGGAAACAGAGAGAGCTCCAATGGCGGCGACAATGGCCTCTCTTTTCCTCAAAACTCCGACGCCATATCCATCATTTCCGAAAACCCAGAAATCCCTTTTCACCCCGTCCGTCAATTTTCCGGTTCCGGCCCGGAAATCCTCGAGAACCCGAGCGGGGACCCGGATTTCATGCGGGCTGATTGACCCGGATGGCGGAAAACTAGTGGAGCTCTTCGTTGAAGAGTCTCAGAAAGATTTCAAAAGGGGCCAAGCTTTGTCTTTGCCTTCCATCAGGCTCTCGAAGATTGATCTTCAATGGGTTCATGTGCTCAGCGAAGGCTGGGCTAGTCCGTTGAAGGGCTTCATGAGAGAGTCCGAGTTCCTCCAAACTCTTCATTTTAACTCGCTCCGGCTTGGAGACGGCTCCGTCGTCAACATGTCGGTGCCGATCGTGCTCGCCGTCGACGATTCTCAGAAGCAGAGGATCGGTTCGGCGAGCTCTGTTGCGCTTTTGGATGATCGAAACAATCCAATTGCCATTTTGAAAGAGTAAGTGCAGTTTTTCCTTTTGAATTTTTCTTCCTTTTCTTTGATTTTTTCCCCTAAATACTTTTCAGGTTAGTGTTGATGCCTATTGCTTTAATATTATTGTGCATTTGCTGATTTTTGCTGATTAAGTAATATTTTTATTTGTGTTAAATTGATGAAATCTCTTACTTTTGTTTAGGCATGCAATTCTAGTCAAGTTGAAAATTCTTTCGTGTGGTTAGAGTGTTTACTTTTTGTGGTTTGATTTTGATAACTATGAAGTGATTCATGTGGAAATGGACTTCTTGTTATATTGAAGGAATATTACTGAATGAAGGAGAAATTTTGTTTCTAGCCAGTTATGACTTTTTTTCCCTCTAATTTGTATTATTATTATCCTTTTTATCTGTTTTTGCTTCAGCAAGTTAAGTGGCTATGAAAGCGAAACTGTTATTGACTTAGCAAAAGCTGATATCTAATACAGAGAAGAATTATTATGATTATGACATATTTGCCTGGGGCCTATGGCATTATGGGCAACGTAGGAGTGTTTTGATCTTAAACCTTCCCCTGCATTGTCCAAGCGGATTAGCTGGTGACCTATAGTTCGCTTATGGAACATAGTGCCTTTCTCGGTATATTTATTGGTCAGAGTAGGGGTTTGTTTACTTAGTTCTGTTGAACTGTAGAAACAAAAAATGATATCAGATACTTGTGGCATCTAAAGAGAAGTTATTGAGAATAGTCCATAGGCATTCATTGGGATAAGCTGATAATTAAGGTGAGAATCGTGGGTTTTATGTTTTCTGTCGCATGTAGAAAATGATTCATTAAATTCAGGGGGTTAGGACTAACCCACAAGAATGATGTATAACAGATATCTGAGAAAAACAAAACTCCAGGAAAGAAGTAAGGCAACTATTCCTGTACTATTAGTGCTTGGTAATTCCTTAGATTGTTGTGTGGTGCATTTTGGATTGGGGATTTCCTTTTCTCCTCGTTAGAGTCTTTTACTTATTGCTCGTATCCTGAAAAGACTTATGTGCCAGTGTATGAATTTCAGCATTGAGATATACAAGCACAATAAAGAAGAACGTATAGCAAGGACTTGGGGAACCACTGCCCCTGGCCTACCTTATGTTGAGGAGACCATAAAGAATGCTGGTAACTGGCTGATTGGCGGTGATCTGGAGGTTATTGAACCAGTGAAGTATTATGATGGTCTGGATAGGTTCCGCCTCTCCCCTGCAGAGCTCCGTGAAGAATTCACCAGGAGGAATGCAGATGCTGTGTTTGCTTTTCAACTTAGGAATCCTGTACACAATGGTCATGCTCTACTGATGACTGATACACGCCGGCGGCTCCTTGAGATGGGGTATAAGAATCCTGTTCTGTTACTTCATCCACTTGGTGGTTACACTAAAGCTGATGATGTTCCACTTAGTTGGCGGATGAAACAGCATGAGAAGGTTTGCAACTTAAAACATATTGACTATTTTTTTAGCATACTGTGTCTTTTGATGAAGTTGAATTGTTTCATGCT
Source organism: Oldenlandia corymbosa var. corymbosa (assembly GCA_949775105.1). Taxonomy (NCBI): domain Eukaryota; kingdom Viridiplantae; phylum Streptophyta; class Magnoliopsida; order Gentianales; family Rubiaceae; genus Oldenlandia; species Oldenlandia corymbosa. The sequence continues at coordinate 13,930,410 of OX459126.1, read as the reverse complement.
GCATTTTGTGAACATGGTACTCAGGCGTATCGGTGAATTGCATTTGCACTCAAACCACTGTAATCATATTAGTGAAGCAGAAAAAGAAATGCTCCACAACCAATGTAATTAGACATTGTATCGTTGACTAATTTTGAAGCCTTGTTTGTTTGTTCTTCCTATTCAAATCAACTTTCATTTGTACTATCGGTATCTGAATAATGCTGTTCTTTTAGGTCCTTGAAGATGGTGTTCTGGATCCTGAGACTACTGTTGTGTCTATATTCCCCTCTCCAATGCACTATGCTGGCCCAACTGAGGTCCAGTGGCACGCAAAGGCTCGCATCAATGCAGGTGCCAATTTTTATATTGTGGGTCGTGACCCAGCAGGCATGAGCCATCCACTGGAGAAAAGAGATTTGTACGATGCAGATCATGGAAAAAAGGTGCTAAGCATGGCTCCAGGACTGGAACGGCTCAACATCTTGCCATTCAAGGTATACATTTAATTCCTTCTTGGAACAACTTAAGAAGCCATCTGTCTGTTATGATTGACAGTGTTAAGTTGCTTGCAATCTGTACTAGCAGATAATACTAGTTTCTTGGAATTAACTTGGTAGAGTTATTGCTGCAGGTTGCTGCCTATGACAAAACTCAGAGCAAAATGGCATTCTTTGATCCTTCAAGGGCTCAGGATTTTCTTTTCATATCTGGCACAAAGGTACATTGCTGTGGATGAATTTAGCAACAGAAAAGATGAATAAGTTTGTTTTCGATGTGGCAGCATAAAGAAAAGACACCTGTTCAGTATCCGAATAATAACACATTGAGAATAAATTTGAATACAGCCTAATCAAAACAGCAAATTTGACATTCTGTTTGTGCATCTCGTGTTTTATATCATTTCTAAAAGTTGTTTGTACTTGTCAGATGCGAACCCTTGCGAAGAACAGAGAGAATCCTCCAGACGGATTTATGTGCCCTGGTGGTTGGAAAGTCTTGGTCGAGTATTACGATAGCCTGGCTCCTGCGGAGAATGGCAAAGTACCTGTAGCTGTTCCAGCTTGATAAAAATATTATGGTGTGTGAATATGTATCACTACGTACAATGTTTGGGAGAAACCCTTAAAAATCATTCTCCAGTACTCTGAGTGATTGAAGTTTGGTGACTGATTTTCCTCAAACCATGATAATAAGTATCTGTTGAGGCGTTGTTAGATAGAGTTGCGACTTTGCAACAATAGACCTCAAATCTGTATGGCAACCTGAAGTTGTGCACCTGTAAATATTTGCATCGTGCACCAGTGTGGTGGTTATTAATGAACATTATGGTCTGTTTGCGTTACTTAGGTAATGACTTTAAATCGCAGAGCAACGAATATCCAGATTCCAGAACGTCAGAATAAAATTTTTGTTCCAATTATTAGCAGTGGTTTGGCCTTCTTGGAGTTAACTGTTGAAAAAGTTGAAAGCTTGGAGGGAGAAACAGAATCACAGAGAAAGGGGAATCTTTGGAAGAAATGAGCGGACAGAAAGTGATAGGAAGAGTTGCGAACATAAATCTAGTATTGTTTGATCAATTTAAGGGGCATTCTTTCTTTGTGCGGTACGCTAAAAGGAAACCAATCATTAACATCTTTTGAAACACACAAAAATCCATTAATTTGGGAACGAAGAAGTGTTGCATTAATTCAACGTATTCGTGCATTGGTTTTTTTTTTTTTTTTTTTGAGTCTCATATTCGTACATTGCTAATTTATAACATATTGTAACAAACTCCAATTTCGTCTTACTCAGTGGACTGTCGTTGCAAACTCCAATTATTTTAGTCTTACTAAGGGGACTTACATTACGCCTTTCTCTCAAAGAATGTGTGTGTGTGTGTGTGTGTGTGTGTTGGCGAAAACGAAAAGGGTCGCTCCAATTTGTTGATTCAACAGTTGCAAGGGTTTGCAGATTTGATCTATGAAGACTGGAAAACATATGTATGATAAGGGACAATTTAAAGTTTTTATGTGAATATTGTTTAATTTAGAACAGAAGAGAACAATCTTTTGTCTTCCTTATGAGTTTTGGTTGGCTTTTAATCTTCTAACCATCGTCTTCTTGTTGTTATTGTTGTTTGCAGATCGAAAACGTAAGCATGAATCTGTGCTTTCTTCTTCGAAGTCAACACTGATGGGGAGCTGAAATGACAACGACGTAACAAAGGGCTCTGTCCAAGGTTAGGCTTTTAGGTTTGTTTACACTGATGTGTTTGTTAATTTAATGATAATGTTGACAATTGGGTGAAAAACTGTTTACTTACTCTCCCTTCTTCCCAAAATAGGAGCCCTATTTGTTTAATTTTTGGAAAGGTAGGAGGATGTTTGATGTATATAGACGGTACTTGTTGATCATGCTTGATTGGGGAAAATTTGCATTTAACCGATTTAGAACTATCAAGCTTCCATGGAAATGTGTTACTCCATCTAGTACTAATTATAAGGCACAAATTAACACTAAAGTTGGTTCAAATTTGTGCCATTTATAATTAGGACAGGAGGGAGTATCAGTATCTTTCTGTTTTTTTCAAGTGTTTAATGATCTTTTTTGTAAAAGCAGAATTTCTTCTTAGTAGAATCTACGGGAAAGGGTTCAGAGTCAGACTGATGAAAGTAGACTTGAAAATGGAGGATAATCTGGTTTTTTTAGCTGCTCGGAGCCTTGGAGAAGGCTTCGGCAAAGTGCTTTACATTCTCAATGAGGCACCCAATTGGGCAGGTCAGAAGAGCAAGTGCCACACATATCATCCATAGCTTCCAATTTAGTGGCTTTGTGTTTGCAAATTTGTGTAGAACTTGCACCATAAGTACCTGCACCAATATTATCACTGCAATTATTCCCCCAAGCAATTTCCTCCTGCGCCACTGCCCTTCAGAGAAATTTCTGTGGAATCCTTTGGTATTCAACATCAGGCAAAGCTGCCAGAGCACGAATATGTTGAAGATCATCGTGTCTTTTGTTCCGGAATCTAACCTGAAAGCTTCGGATTTCCCCTTGAACTGTATGGTCAACAGAAGCACTATTGGATAGACAGATTGTGCTGCTATGTTCTCCCACACGGCGTTGGATAGGAGCTGACCGCGTTTAGCTTTTGGCAGGAGCTTGAGTTCTGCATGATCCTCGATTGTTATAGCTATTGCTGCCAACATTCCCACAACCAACTTTGCCCACAGAACCTGAACCGCTGCAAAAGTGACTTTTCCAGAGGAGATGGCAGTGACAATGTTGAAATTTGGAGGTTCTTTGGCTGAAACAGCTGAGATAACATCTGTCACAAGGGAAGAAAAGAAGACTGTTATTTGGAACTGTGCATATAGCTGGGTTTTGTGATTGATAGCCCTGCCCCATGTCACTATTCTGGGTATAGACTCGAAATCGTCGTCTTTGATGACAACATTTGAGCTTGCCATTGCTTGCTGAGTCCCTTGGCTTCCCAGTGAGAATCCTACATCAGCTACTTTTAGAACACTTGCATCGCCTGTCGTACTTCCAGTAACAGCCACCACTTCGCCATTCTCTATCAAGCATTGCACCATACGATGTTTTTCGATTGTTGAGGCTCGCGCCATCACGCGGATTTTCTGACATTTTTCCAGTCTTTCACTGTGTGTATAGCTTCGAAACACAGGGCCCTCCACAACTTCTCCTGAGTTCATGTCTCCAGTGTCCTCCAGAAAACCGCACTCCATGGCTAAGGCTTTTGCAGGGAGAGTGTCATTTCTTGTGATGATTTTGAAGTCCACTTCTGCTCTTTTGAGTTCCTCTAGTGCCATTCTTACTGCAGGTCGGCAGGGGAAGTTCAGGCAAGCAATACCTATGAAAACCAAATCCTTCTTTCCAACCTCAGGGACAGGATTCCCATGTTCATCGTTTGACTCTTCTGTCACACTTTTGTGAGCAAAAGCAATGCACCGGTGAACCTTAGATTTCATCTCTTTGACTTGTGCCAATTTTTCTTCACGAATGCTGCTAACCATTTCTTTCATGTCCCCACTCTCATCGTAGTAATGGGAGCATATCTCCAGGATGTCTTCTGCGTCGCCATTCTGGTGCACATGAAGGCTATCATCACTCTTCTTCTTTATCCAGCTTCCAGAATTTCCTGAATTGCAGATGGAATGAGGGTTCATGGTATAATTTTCACTCACCTCTTCAATTTCCAAACCGAGATCTTCATCACCCCATTTTTGAATTGCATTCCTGATTTCACCATCTGACGAACGACTACTTGATGAAGCCTCTGAATGAGACAAAATAATTGCTTGAGATAGAAGTTGGAGAACATTTTTTGGAATCTCTGATGAAGGAATGTGCTTGGCACAGATATAGAATGAAGTTACTGCCAAATGGTCCAATGTCAGCTTAAGCTTCTCATCCAAGATAATGACGGTAGTGTTACCAATTGCTTCACAGGCAGAAAGCTTCCTGAGTTGTGCATTTTGGTTTATCTTTTTGGCAGAGAAAGAAATGTTTATCAAGACAGCTAGAAGCAAGCCTTCTTGAATTGCTGTGGAGGCAATGGCAACTGGTGTTGCCACAATGCCTATGAGATCACGAAAAACTTCCTTAAAGTTGGTGTTCCCTGCAACAAAATGTGGATTTCCTCCTCCATCATGAAAGTTGCCTGTGAAGTAACGTGCCAGGAGTACTGCCAGGACAATGGAAGCTGCCCCGAAACCTATTGTAGCAAGGAATTTGGACAGCTTATGTAGCCTCATTTGTAAAGGAGTTCTCTGCTCTGAGCTATAGCTTTCCGAAATCAGCAAATTCCCCCATTTTGTTTTTTCGCCAACGGCTGTGACAATCATACGAGCAGAACCATTGATGACTTTAGTCCCAGAGAGCAAGAATGGGTTACCACTGCCATTGATTTCCACTGAATCCATATGAGGTCTCACATTTGACTCGTCTACCAGTAAAGGGCTTTCGCCGATGATCAAGCCATCAGCAGGGATCTGATCACCGGCATTTAACACCACAACATCTCCTACCACGGCTTCAAAGACTGAGATAGCATCCAATATGTTGTTTCTTTGAACATGGATATTGAAATCGTCTCGATCTTTCGATAACTTGAACAGTTCCGTTTTAGGCCAGTGGTTAGCGAAAGCTGTAAGTGTGATAGCAAGTAAGGCAGCCAAACATATGCTTACTCCATCAGAAATTCCTCTTCCCCCATAATGTTTTATTCCAAAACAAAGTGCAATCATCCCCCAGATGGATAGTAGAATCACTCCGGGGTCTTTAACAGTTGCCGCGAGATCATGCAACAGCTTTGGGGATTGCTGATGAACTCTGTTTGAACCGTATTGAACTCGCCTACGAGTAATGACTGATTCGTCTCCCAGGATGCCTTTCTCAATATCAGATTCCAGAATTGAGGCCACCTTCAGGATTCCTCCGAGTCTGTTAAGCTCATCAATATTTCGCTGGCGAACGAGATCGGATATGTAATCAGGTGTAACATTGAGAGCTGTGTATGGTACTATTGGCTGCTGCCAACGCTTGTTGAAGGCTCGTGTGCAATAGATGGCTACAAATGCAGAGCGCCATTTTCTCTTGTATTTGTTGAGATGATCGACGAGATTCATGCACACCAAGTTTATCTCAGGTATTGCAGACATGTTTCTGGAATCTTTTCTTTCAGCTGAACTGAAAAAAAGAACTAAAACATGTAGGAAGATTATAGAATAACTCTGCTCTTGATCATAGAATAACTCTGTTGTTGATAATAGAATAACCAGGACAAAGATTTGAAGGAAATGTAGCTGCAATCTGTAAGATAAGATTGTAAAATTGAAGAAACTATGAACACCATAAAGAAGATCTTGCTTATCAGGTAATTAATTTCAAAGTGTGGAAAGAAAACAGAATTGTAGATTGCTTCTTCTTCTTCTTCTTCAATGAGATTGATTGAGTTTGATTTTCTGCAACTTTATATGATTGGCGTATTGGATTTGAGGATATTTATAAATTCAGCTCTGAAAATATTTTGTGCCTGACATCCTATTCATTTACCAGGTAAAATAACAATAAACGCTTGACCACATCTGTTTTGAAGAAAAATGTTAAATGTCCCAGAAATTCTGTGTATCTTTAATCTAATCAACCTGTAGGGGAAAAGTGCATCATTCGCGTCCCTTTTGATTTGTCGTCATCGATCTAACAACATACTCTTTCCCCCCTTATTACAAGACATTTTAATTTGTTCTAAGTGTTACTTAATATATTTTGTCGATCGAAAAAAAAAATCTTAAAACTACACTTCACATTCATTGAGGTCTCCTAATTATTAGGAAATATTTTTAAAGATTTTTTTCTCAATTAGTGAAACTTAATATAAATCAAAATGTCTTACAATAAGGACCGGAAAGTACTAATAGATAATTTATGATGTTTTGCAATTAAGAAAGTAGTGTTTCGTTTTTGCAATTTTACTCTTCTAACCTGGAGCCGTGTCGATCCATTGCTATGTCACACTGTCTTCTTTTTCAACATGGAATCTATTTTGGGATGTGCTTCCTTCCTAATCCCCCATACTCATGAGTTAAATTTCCTTGGCAATTTACTTTGATGGAAACTCAAGTACGTAGAATTATACTTCATTTTCCACAAAGTAAGCCAGTGAGTCCCACAAGATAAGAAAAGTTGTAAACTGGGTAAATTAAGTGGGGAATTCGACCATTAATCAATCAGTTTAATTTATCTCTGTACTAGTCCCACACCTTTAAAGGAAGCCAACAAGTGGTTACACACTAGTGCTTAATTCCACTTATGCATGTTGTCCCAAATAAATACTGTTCGGTAAAAATTAGTACTTAATTCCAAATACTTAATAGTGATGCTAAATAAATACAGTTTGGTAAAAATTAGTACTTAATTTCAAATACTTAATAGTGATGCTAATTTTGTAACGTGGTCTGAACTATCTCTCTTTTGTCAATTGCTGTTGGGTCATTATCAGCAATCTTAATAAAATTCTCCTGCTTAATTCCACTTATGCATGTTGTCCCAAATAAATACTGTTCGGTAAAAATTAGTACTTAATTCCAAATACTTAATAGTGATGCTAAATAAATACAGTTTGGTAAAAATTAGTACTTAATTTCAAATACTTAATAGTGATGCTAATTTTGTAACGTGGTCTGAACTATCTCTCTTTTGTCAATTGCTGTTGGGTCATTATCAGCAATCTTAATAAAATTCTCCTTTTCAAAAAAAAAGAAAGAAAGAAATACTGAATTCATTAAGTGGCTATGGAATAAGTAATAAATTAATTTTTATTGTTTATATTTTGTACTGCAGTTTCAACATCATTTAATTTATTAATAGTTTCGTTGTTTGTTATCAAACATGCTGAAATTAAAAAAATACTTAATCCAATAAGATGAGACTTGTCCACATTAATAGGTTTTAGGCATGCCCACGGTTTTGGAACTGTCGATTCCGGTTCTAGAACTACCGTCAGTTCTGATTCAATTCCGGTTTGGTTCCGGTTCTATTATGCTTTTGGTTTTGTTTTTAAATTGTGGCAATTTTGGTTACAATATTTTTTTTTATCAAAATTTCTTTTGTTTAATAATTTTTTCCTTTCTTTATTGGAAACGTGATATGTGATGTAGAGTAAGAAACTCAATTATTTTATATTTAACAAAAAGGACAATGGACGTGTAAATAATACTTAAGATTTACTCAAATCAACAAACAATCATTACAAACATCATATGAATAAAGGGATGGTTTGTGTCATAGTTTAAAAAATAATTATGCTAAAAGAAATTTAAAAAGTTAGCGATGAATACGAAATTCACAAGAATATTTAGAGCTCACATAGTTGATGATTTAAGAAAGAATAATACCTAAAACCTGAAAAAAAAAAAAGAAATTAGCATTTCGATACTTATGTTAGTACGTGGTTCAAGAGAGAAAACTATGTTGAAGATATGTGTATTGCATGTAAAATGTGTAACATAAGGGAGAGTATCTGGTGTAAAATATACTCCATCCGTCCTACAAAAATAGTCCACATTGAGTTTTGAGTTTTGTGGGACGGAGGTAGTATTATATTTATTATTTCTTAGATTTGAATTTATTTTTGATATTAATATTAGTGACTTTTTTATGATTTCTATTTTCTGAGTTTTTTTTTATTGATAAAAATATTAGCTATCGACCCTATGAATGATGAAGCAATAGTGAAGAAGAACTGCATGTTTGTGGTGGTGGGAAGAAATTGGTGAAAGAACTGTTAAAATTTAATTTTTTGTAATTAAAAAATGATGAAATTATCGGAATACAGTTAAATCGGTAATTGAACTGATGATTTATACGGTTCAAAATTGACTGTTAGAACCGTCGGTTCACGATTTTAAAATTAATAGAACCTTAATCGAACCACCAATACAAGATTTGATTATGGTTTTAAAATTTTTGAAAACGATTCAAGAACCGAAACCTTATAGTCCGGTTTGGTTCCGATTCGATTCCGGTTCGAACCACCTTGGGCATGCCTAGCTTTACCAAACAATAGTTCCAATAAAATTAATTTATTTTGTTAGGGACAAAGTAAAGGACTGTTAAATTGCAACGAAAAGAGTAAATCGTAAGTACTTCCTCTGTTCTAAAATAAGTGTCGTTTTAGCAAAATCGAAAAATTTCAAAATAAGTATCGTTCTCATATTTTAATGCACTTTTTGTCCAAAATTTTCAGAATTACCCTCAAAAGAATTAATACTATTGGTGGACATTTTTTTAATGAGGATAGTTGAGGATATTCAAGTAATTTTATTATCCTATTTAAGAGTTTATTAAACTATGTGCAAAGTGTAGAATGACACTTATTTTGGAATGGAGGGAATACATTTTAATTTTCATTCAGAGAGTCGGGAAGGAAAACATGCGGGTGCGACCTTACTCCGTTTTTCCTATTTAGAATACAACATTATATGTTTATATATGCTTAAGAGAAAATTTTTAATTAAGGGCAGTGGGGAATTTTTAATTAATAAAAAGGATATAAGTTTTAGATAATATAGATTAAGAGCAGTAAATTATTTTCTTAAAATCTTAAACTTAAATTGTTTATGTTGTGCCGTGACTGCCCTTACTCTATCGTTCTTATTCTCTCCGGCACCGTCTTCATCGTCGCTGGTGTTTCTCCGAGGATCCAACACCACTCTCTGCCGTAGGTATTCCAGTTCCAACGAGCCTCGAATACCGTTTTCCATAAGAAGCCATACTCGACGAAATCCTCATTGTCACTACAACCGAGCTTTAGTTTTCCCTTTCTTTGTAAATGGGAGACCTGACTACGCGGCTGTCCGACAAGTTGATGACCCTTTTGGATTACTCAAAGCCTGCAATTGTTCAATATGTCATTAATACATCACTCCTCATCTTAGGTATTGAAAAACAATTAGAAAATGAATACTGAAAATTATTTAAAAGCTAATATGGTGAGCAATCTTAAAATTAAGAAAAGTATCAATATAAACAAACATCAAGTACTATACCATCGCTGATTTGGGACAAAGAAGCATATTCATCAAGAAACTAAATCAATAACTACATTGATTATTTCTAGAGAAAGATAAACTAAATTAGATCAGTTTATGACTTAGATTGAATTGATCACCCGAAAGAATACAAGATGAATTGATTATTGCCAATTTCGTGAACCATTTTGCTACAATTACCTTGCGAGAATGCCAAACATGAATATTTGGTGGAGAGACAATTCGCGCGTGGTTGGAAGAAAGTAGAAGAGTTTTGGCTCTTTTTTCTCTAGTTCAACGTGATAGGATCAAAAGAGTAAGGGTAGATACGGTAATGCATAAATAATTCAATTTCAGGATTTTAAGAAAATAATTTACTGTCTTTAATCCATATTATCTAAAATTTGTACCCTTTTATTAATTAAAAACTCTTTACTGCCCTTAATCCAAATTTTCCCTATGTTTAATGTATTTACGTAGCCGATTAAAGTAGTAGTATAATGTTAATGTTTCTTTTTTAAAAAATATCTATTTCGTGTCTTTTGTTACCACACCCGGTCAATTTTGGTATTTGCATGAAGAAGCGAAAATGGTTATATATTATGGTCACGAAGCTGAACTGGTTGACGTCAAACGCGTCATATCATTTGTCGTAATCATGGACTTGTGAGTTTGATCGCATGGTTAAATCTAATGATGCAATTTCTTTTTTAACAAATTAATGATACAAATTGATGATGACATGGACGAAACTAAGAAACTAAAAAGGTTGTTAATTTCTTAGTAATTTCTGATGCGTTCATAATGTTGAGTCGGTCTTTTTTTCCTAACCTTGTCGTTTTTGGTTTATGTACATTGCAAAGAGAGAAGTAAACACAATAAAAATTAAGAAAATACTGCTCTTTCGACTTCTGATTAAAAAAAGAAACGCTTTATCGTATTCTTTTAGTTTAACAAATTATATTATTTTTTTGGGATAGAAAAAATACTGATATGTGTATATTAGGATGAAGGAGCCTGTTGAATCTGTTGATTGCAGTTTATAAATTTCCAAGACATTTCCACTACCTGCATATAGATTCATTTGCTTTTGCCTTTTTTGGACGTAGATATCGTCATCAGCTTGCGTATTCTCCCTGTATGGTGCATCTTCTTTTAGGCTTAGGTCAACTTTCTGCAGTCTTCTTTCTTGTTCGCTCCTCTAGCTGGAGACCTTTTAGAGCTATGCGGTCTTCCTTTCCCGACATCAAATGAAACTCACTTGTCGGACGCACTCCATGATCCCTAATTAATTTGTTCGGTAATTTACTACTAAAATTTAGATTTTTACATTTGATTTATCGAGTTTTTGATTATTTAAAAACTCGATATAAAGTATGAACTATAATTTTTCTTTTTTTTTGTCTTTTTTTTTTGACAGAGAGCGCATAATAGAAACCTTTCTTTCTTCGATATAGTTATCCAAGTTACTCAAAAAAAGATATAGTCATCCAAGACTACCAACTTACAAGTCGCATGTAACACAAGATCTGCAAGTCGTAATAGATGTAAATTAGGCTAAATAAGCAATTAATTTAGTAGTTTAATTAACTCTGCAGTAGTTCACAACTAAATTGTTCCTCCCTAACCTAATGTATCTTATGATGCTGCCATAGTTTTACTTGTTGATTTTTAGTATCGACTTTATGCATCTGTTTTGGAGCCAAACAAAATAAGGGTTGCATTTGTATTGCATTAGCTGGTATCTTTGTGTTATATTTAGTGTTGCTCTAGTTAAATTGCAATTATATATATTTAACACTAATTATTTCAGTACAAAAGAATCATAAAATAGTTTTTTTTGTCGACAGTTTTGCTCATGGGATTTTAATTATTTGGTTAAAAAAAGTCGGTGAAAATTGATAAATATCCTTCTCCAGTGCCCCTTTCAGTTTCAGTGGAAGCGAAAAATCCCAACATTTCTCGACTTACACTGTAGAAAGCTGCATAAATGACTATCCTTTCTGAGGTCCTTTCAACCAATGTAAAATAGGTCGAATGAACTGATTAGTGCTCCATAATCGATGATGAGACACATTACCAAGCAATTTGGTTATGTGATAAACGTACTGACTAGTTCAATTGCAAACATGCAACGATGAATCGATGATAATTAAAATAGCAATGCTAGCTCCATTTGTTCAAAAAAAAAAAAATTATTCACATCAAGTTTTGACATTCTTACTAATTTTAGTATAAATTTCAAATGTCAATATAAACTATTTTTCTAAAATAGAAGAAGTATGTATAATTCATAAGTTATATAACATTTACTATTTTTGTGGGGATAAAGACACACTATTAATATTTGTTAGTAAGAGAGATTTCTTGTTTGTCCAACGACATTTGTTTTACTTTTTGTCTCATTTTACCTCTTAAAACACCTCTCAAACACAAATTCCAATACTATCGAAACAATTTTTTAATTTACCTTTTAAAAAATATTCCAAAAATTATTTTTACACAACTTTCGTTCACCACCACCGGACGGTGGCGGATAATGGTGGAGGTGGTCTAAAAATATTAATATTTTACCTAAACAATTTTTTAAATTTTATTTCAAATCATATTTTAAATCAAATCTCAAATCTAAAACAAAATGTGGGCAAACAAGTGCATCCTTTTGGCTCAAATTTGAAAATTGCGGGGAGAGTAATTTTCGGAAAAAAATCACAAAAATCATCACAATATAAAAGCACCGCCAGAAAATATGTGGTCATCTGATGATATGTAGCACTGTGGGAAGTCTTATAACATCATCATCATTGCTCCCCATGTTCCAAAGTTAGTGGCATTTATCCAAATATATTTTGCATCTCAAGTTCATAGTCTTTTTCGTCTGATCTTCATTGCTAATTTTACGCTTGAGAAATGTCAGCTAAAAATTTAAAGATCGTTGATATATTAGGGCGCTCCAGATCGTTTCTTCGAGACTTTGTATACCACCTACTCAATGTCAACGTTTCCTCACTGCCTAGTCTTCAGAAACCTGTATGGATAACACACAGAAAAAAAAAGTCAGCGCCCTCAGATTATATCAAGGTTAGTGGCTTTCTCTGTTATAAGAATTGAGAACAAATGCATAGCATGAATTAGAGTGAATCTGTAGCTTAGATTGAAGAACATTCATGTTAATTACTACGAATTTTGATGCTTCTAAAGTTATTTGCTTCCGTAGCCCAAAACAGATTTGAACTAGTAGAAGTAATTCTTACATCTAAACGGATAATCTGTCCCGATGTGAGGCTATTAGGGTTGTTGAACTGATTAACTTGCCAATGTAGAATTTTGATGATACTTGGCTTTGAAACTGGGTTCCTCTGTCAGATAGAGATCTAAGAGATGTAGGGAAGGTATGAATTTTAATTGATACTCCTCCGGTCCTTATTATAAGGCATTTCGATTTAACCTAAATTTCACGTTGGATGTCTTTCTTTAATTAAAATAAAAACCTTAAAAAACATTTCCTCATAATTAAGAAAACATAACATATGTGAAAATATATTTTTAAGGTTTTCTTTTTCTAATTAAAATAACATTCTTGGTGAAACTTAGGACAAAATCAAAATCTCTTATAATAAGGACCCGAGGGTAGAACTTATCAAGCAATGTGCTATTATTATGGTTCTGTTTTGTGCTTTATGGTCGAAATTCTATGTTTTAGAATGTTGAGTACCGTCTGTGACTGTGCTTCTAGAGGAAGAACGAAGAATCGAAATTGAATCAACGGTTAGCAAAAATAAAAACTTGATTCATGCTAGATTTGTTGAAACTTCTTTAAATATCTACATTAGGCCTGTGATCAAGTAAGATCTCCGAAGGATTGAATGTGGAAAAAAAAGACTGATGAAAAAAATCCAACAAAAAGGTGTAACCAGTATGCTCACTAGTTTTGGTTGGAAAGGAGCATCATCTGGTTTCTAGCTACTCAAACTGCTGAAAAAAAGCTTCTGAAGAACACTTTATCTTCTTAATGATCCACCCTATTGGCCAGGTCAGGACAGCAATTCCAATGCATACCATCCATTGCTGCCAAGTTAGTGGCTTTGTATCTGCAAACTTATGTAGCAGTTCCACTATCAGTATCTGCACCAAAATTATCGGTCCGATTATGACCCCAAGCCATTTTCTCCTGCGCATCCCCTCAAAAATATTTCTATCGATTCCTTTGGTGTTCAGCATCAGGCAAAGCTGCCAGAGAACAAAAATGTTGAAGATCATGGTATCTTTTGCTTTCGAATCTAACTTGAAAGCTGATTGTCCCTGGAATTGTATGGTCAGCAGAACCACAATGGGATAGGCTGCTTGTCCAACTATGTTTTTCCACATGTCGATTGTTATGAATGGCTGATGACGTTTGACTTTTGGTAGTAGCTTGAGTTCTGCTGGCTCCTCGACGGTGATAGCTACTGCTGCCAATATACCCACTATCAACTTCACCCATAGTACTTGAACCGTCGCGTAAGGGACATTTCCAGAAGAGATGGCTGTGACCATGTTGAAAGTTGGAGGTTCTTTGGCAGAAACAGTTGAAACAAAGTCTATCACAAGGGAAGAGATGCTGACAGTAAGTTGGAACTGTGCATATAGCTGGATTTTGTGATACATAGCTCTACCCCATGTCAGTACTCTGGCCAAGGATTCAAAATTATCATCCATGACGACAACATCTGAATTTGCCTTTGCTTGTTGAGTCCCTTGGGTTCCCATTGAGAGACCTACATCAGCTTCTTTTAATACAATTGAATCGCCTGTTGTATCGCCTGTAACAGCCACAACTTCACCTTTCCTTTTCAAGCATTGGACCATACAAAGTTTGTCCAATGTAGAGGCTCTCGCCATCACTCGGATTCGTTGACATTTCTCCAGTTTCTCATCATCCGGATAGTTTTGAAACTCTAGCCCATCCACTACTTCTCCTGCATATATGTCCCTAGCAGCCTCCAGGAAACCACACTCTATGGCCATGGCTTTTGCTGTGAGAACATCATTTCTTGTAATGATTTTGATGTCAAGTCCTGCTTGTTTGCAATCCTGTATTGCCTTTTTTACTTCAGGCCGACATGAAAATTTCAGGCTTGCAACCCCTATGAAAACCGTACACTCTTCTTTGATCTCAGGGACTAAGATGCCATCTTTCTCATCAGAATTTTCTGAGATTCCTTTGTGCGCAAATGCAATGCAGCAGAGGCCTTTAGATTTCATCTCTTGAACTGTATTCACCATGTTTTCTCTGAAACTGTTAGGAATAGGTTTGATGTCCCCATTCTTATCATAGTAATGGGAAGATATTCCCAGTATGGTTTCTGCTTCACCGTTCTGGTGCACATGAAGACTATTATCAACCTTGTTCTTTATCCAACTTCCTGTGTTTTCAGAATTATATGTCAAATCAGAAGGGTCAATGGTATAATTTTCCCTCACTTGTTCCAAATCCAAGCCTAGATCTTGAGCACCCCAATTCTGAATTGCAGTTCTGATCTGACCATCCAGTGAACCACTTGATGAAGCCTCTGAATGTGACAAAAATATTGCCTGATATAGAAGTTCGAGAACAATTTGGGGAATCACTGATGAAGGGTATTCCACAATACGGTAGTCACAAAAACGGAATGAAGTTACTGCCAAATGGTCCAATGTCAGCTTACACTTCTCATCTGTGATAACCACAGTTGTGGTACCAATTGCTTCATATGCGGAAAGATTCCTTACCTGTGCCTTTTGAGCTGTTATCCTTTTGGCTGAGAAGGCAATGCTTATCAAGACAGCCAGAAGCAGTCCTTCCGGAATTGCAGTTGATGCTATGGCAACTGGAGTTGCCAGGATACCTGTTACATCACCACAAACTTTCCAAAATCTTGTCTTCCCTGCAACAAAATGTGATTTTCCTCTATCATCATGCAAGTTGCCAATGAAATAACGTACCAGCAGTACTAGAAGAACAACAGAAGAAACCACCAAACCAATGATCGTGATAAGTTTGGACAGCTCATGTAATCTCTTTTGTAAAGGAGTGATCCGATCAGAATGATAACTTTCTGAGCTCAACAATTCCCCCCATGCTGTGTTTTTACCTACTGCAGTAATAAGCATACAGGCAGAACCATTGATCACCTTGGTCCCAGAGAGTAAGAATGGGTTATGGTTGCCATCGACTTCCACCGAGTTCATGTTAGCTCTCACATTTGATTCATCCACCTGCAAAGGGCTGCCATCTATGAACAAACCATCAGCAGGGACCTGATCCCCAGTGTTTAAGACAACAAAATCTCCAACTACGGCTTTAGAGGCTGGAATGTTCAGGAGATGACTGTTTCGTCGAACCAAGATGTTGAAATCATCTCTGGCTTTAGACAACTTAAACAGTTGTCTTTTAGGCCAGAGGTTGCCTATAGCAGTAAGTGTGATAACAAGAAAGGCTGCTACACATATACTAATCCCATCGGATAATCCTTTCCTCCCATGATGTTTTAGTCCAAAACCAAGGGCAAGTACTCCACAAAAGGTCACCAGGATCACTACGGGGTCTCTAGCAGTCGCGATAAGAACGCGCCACAACTTTGGGGGTTGCTGGTGAAGTCTGTTTGAACCGTAGTTCTGAATCCTACGATCAATGTCTCCATTGTCTCCCGGGACACCCTTGTTGGCATCGGATCCCAGCATCGAGGCAACCCCGTTGACTCCTCCAAGTTGATGAAGCAGCTCAACATCTCTGTCGCGGACGAGATTGAAAAGGCAATCTGGTTCAACTTGGAGAACTGTCTCTGGTACTGTTGGCTGCTGCAAAAGGTTATCCAACAGCTCCTCCTCTTGGTTCTTTATAACCTCATTCTCCGCTGTTTTAGGATAGAAAGCCATGGCACTATAAATTAGTAGTCTGGTCCGTTGCCAACGTTTTACAGGATCCATGCTTGCTTCCAGAATATCACTCATTGTTTCTGCACTCATTTCTTCTACGAGTAAGCTGATTAAGTGCTTTAATGAATAAAGTAACTGCAAGAAGTGATTGTCAAACAGGGCTTGAAATGTAGAGTGAAGTCAGAAAGATTGAGAGCTAAAAAGATTTGACTGCAAAAATGGATTATCAAACAGAGGCTGAATGAGCTTGAGAGCTCTGGAATTCAAAGCAAAACTCATGGTGTATATATTTGCTGACTTTTTTGATTGATCAGCTCGTCATACGCGTAATACCTTGTCTTCTTTTAGTTTAAGATTCTTCATTTCTCTAACCCGCGTTAATTGTGTGGTTCCCTTTCTCTCCAACCTCGGAACTTACTTCCAACTTCCTAATAAACTTCTTAGGAATTTACTGTAATGGAAATCTCGGTGTTGTTTAGCACTGTTCTGGAGGTCGAGGTTCAATTGTGGCTAGGATCTTGAGACCTTTCAATTTGTCTCTTTTATTATTATTATTATTATTATTATTTCTTTAATGCAAATCTTATGACTGTGATTAATTTAGACTAATCTATCGACTGTATTAGTTAAATAACGGGACTCTAGTTTTACCACTAATTTTATTGAAAGACTAATTTTGTTAAACCTGATTTGCCTTTCGTAGGTTCTCCTCTAATTTTGATGATACTTCTGTAGGATGTATTGTTCAAGGTTGACTACAAGTCTGCAACAGCGAACTCCATCCCAATAGGAATCCAGAAAGTTGTACTAATTGCTGTTTATTAATCAAAATAATTAAAACCTTAAACATTACACAAATAGAGAAACTAAGAAACTAATTACTGCACAATGAATATGAATGTTGAGCTAACTGCTCAATTTACTACTGATCGTTCTGTTTCTCTTATGCTTCATCTGAGCTTGAGAGCTCTGGAAATCAAAGCAAAATTCATCTTGTATACATAGTTTTTGGCTTTGGACCTGCTTCCTTCATGGAGGGAATAGGGAGGGGAAACTACCAGGCAGCTGTTATGAGTTAGGACAAGAAGAAGCAGTTAAATTAGCTTAATCAGACCAGCCTAAGCTGACTTAATGATTACATAAACTAACTGAACTCAAGTGCTTATAATTGCTCGTGTGCGCGGTTCATTTCCTCTTTCTTTGCGGTACTTCCTCGTAACTTCATTGTCAATTCTACTTCTAGTTTTTGAAATGCAAATCCAGGTGCTTGGTATTATTGGTTTTTTGCCACACACATATTGATATTGAACACGTAAAATATTGTTAGGATTGTGAAATGAGTCTTTGCTGATGAGGAGGATAGTGAGATTTGGGTGTGTGTGCGCGTGTAAGAGTTTTGAAAACATTAATGAGCTTTTAATCATTGAAACATACTCCTTATCTTTCAATGACCGGGTTATAGGCATATTACGAGTGTCAAAACCCTAACATCACACAAAGTTTAGGTTTCCATCGAACTCCATCTTTCTCCCTTTCTCTAACCCGCGTAAATTGTGTGGACTTTTTTTTTTTTTGGATTTCTTCCAAAGGTTAGGAACTTACTTCCAGCTTCCTATTGAACTTCTTGGTAATTTTAGTGTAATGGAGACCTCGGTGTTGTTTACTAACAGCACCAATGATTTTGTATCCATTCAAAATCTTGGCTAAATATGAATTAACTCCGCCAATAAAAAAAAAAAAAATGAATGGACCCTTCCGAATTAACGCCATAAATGGACTTACATTAAGTTACCAGATGAGCTAAGAACCGCCATCGTTTGAAACAACAACAATTTGATCGAACAAGAGATCAAATTGGGGACCAGAATAATTTTGTTGCACCTGATTTGCCTTTTGTTCAATCTTCTCTCCCTCTCTATTCCTTCTACCTAAGATACCAAAGCCCAAACAAGAGATCTTTACTTTACTACCTATATTCCCAGACCTTTCTCCCAATATAAGATGTGGGTCGTTTAAACAATAATTAAACACTAAAATATTCTCAAGAGTTATGAGCCTCCAACAAATAGTATGTGTGTGTGTGTGAGGGAGATAGAGAGATCTTTTTCCTTTAATTTTAATGATACTTTGTGATTTCTTTATAATTCTGTAATTGCTGTTATTAATCAACTAATTAAGACCTAAAACATTACACAAATAGAGAAACTAATTACAACTGTATTGCAATGGATATAAATGCGGAGCTAACTGCTGAATTCCTACTGATCATTCTGTTTCTATATGCTTCATCTGAAGTTCTTCAA
The DNA here is from genome assembly GCA_949775105.1 of Oldenlandia corymbosa var. corymbosa. Lineage (NCBI taxonomy): Eukaryota > Viridiplantae > Streptophyta > Magnoliopsida > Gentianales > Rubiaceae > Oldenlandia > Oldenlandia corymbosa. The sequence goes on along the minus strand of OX459126.1, from coordinate 13,911,692 downwards.
TTTAAGTTAACTGAAGAATGGTTTCTCTGGAACAGGAATGCATTTCACAATCCATCCAATAGGCCATGATGCAGCTGCTATGCCTATACATATTCCCCATTGTCCCCAATTCAGCCTTTCTGTATTGGCAAACTTCTTCAAGAACTCCACCATCACCACTTGAAGAATAACTGTAAACCCTATGATTCCTAAGAACAACTTGTTCTTGTGTACCCCTTCAAACACATTCTTCTTCTCAAGCTTCCTTGCATTGAACTCATTGAACACTTGGCAAAGCACAAATGTATTGAATATCAACGTTTCGTTCACCTTCTTGTTAATGCCAAAAATCGACTCGCCTTTGAACTGTAGAGTCAAGAGAATGGTAATCTGGTATAAGGCCTGAGCTAGTAAATTCCTCCACATGATGTTTGTGATGAGAGGTTGAGTGCGGCCGACTGGAGGCTTGTCCATGAGCTCTTTTGTTGGCCTTTCTGTTGCCAATGCTAATGCACCTAAAGTATCCATGATGAGATTTACCCACAGGAGTTGTACTGCTGTTAATGGAACTTCTCCTGCTGAAATTGCTGCTACAAAATTGATTACGAGGGCTGCAATATTAACAGTTAGCTGAAACTGAATGAATTTTTGGATGTTGTTGTAGACACATCTTCCCCATCTCAGGACTGTTGCAACTGATGCAAAATTGTCATCCATAATGACAATATCTGAACTCTCTTTGGCTACTTCAGTGCCTTGAATTCCCATAGAAAGTCCGATATCTGCTTCTTTTAGGGCTGGTGCATCATTTGTTCCATCTCCTGTTACTGCTACAACTTGACCTTTCTCTCTTAAACATTTCACCATGAGAAGCTTGTCGAAGGGAGATGATCTCGCCATGACGACAATCTTGTCGACTTTGGCCATTCTTTCCTCATCTGAGTAGTTGCGAAATTCCACACCTTCCACTACTAATCTATCATCAGCTTTATCATTGGGCTGAAGTATTCCACATTCTGTTGCGATTGCTCTTGCAGTGAAGACATTGTCGCCAGTGATCATTTTAATCTTGACACCAGCTTTTTGACAATCTTCCACAGCTTTCTTCACACCAGGGCGACATGGATCTTTTAGCCCTACAATCCCCAAAAGGATGAGATTTTTGTCTTGCATTGTTTGCTCAATTTCTCCATGGTCATTGTCAGCTTCTGAAACTTTCTTGTGCGCAAATCCAATGCATCGCAGACTGCTGGCAGCCATCCCATGAATAATCTCCTCAAATTGCTTTCTCTCGAACTGATGAAGAACAGAAACTTCACCCTCAGCATTGTAGTAATGTGAGCACATTGCTAGTATCATTTCAGCAGCTCCTTTCCAGTGGACATGGACCGAGTTATCATCATTCTTCCTTATCAAGACGCCGCTTCTTTTCTTCTCTGAATTGAAAGTTTCAACTTGAAGAATAGGGTATTTCTCTTTTAGTCTCTCCATATCCATATCCAAATGCGAGGCAGCCCAAGAAAGAATTGCCTTTTCAGTTGGACTTCCTGAAAACTCAAAGCCAGTTTTAGACCTAAAAGCAGAACCTGTTGTGTTCAACCCAACAGCCTGTTGGAGGAGTTTAAGAACATTGACTGCGATATGGCTGTAGCCTCTTTCTTCAACAGAATCTTTTCCCAACCAAAATTTGGTTACAGTCATTCTGTTTAAAGTAAGAGTACCTGTTTTGTCGGTACAAATTGTTGTTGCAGATCCCATTGTTTCGCAAGCCGAGAGTTTCCTCACCATTGCCTGATCAGCCATCATTCTCTTCATTGAATAAGCAAGTGTAAGTGTTACAGCCAATGGAAGACCTTCTGGAATTGCAACAACCACAATGGTTACTGCTGCAGCTATAATCCTCACAACTGCATTCATCACATCATCGAATTTTGTCTTGCTGCCGTTGTACTCTTTATTTCCGCTTTCATCTTTTGTGTGCCCTGTGAAATACCGTACTAATAACACCACAAGAACAAAGAAAGCAACTGCTAAACCAACTTTACCAATCGCCGAGGTCAGCTTGTTCAGACGCTCTTGAAGCGGCGTCTTCTCATCAGAATCGCCGCTGACTGAGCTCATCATCTCACCCCAAGTTGTGTTCATCCCAACAGATGTAACAAGCATTTGACCATAACCATCAGCAACTTTGGTACCCGAAATCAAGAAAGGATTTCGACTATGATTGATCTCAACGTGATCGCTTTCTCCAGTCATACTCGATTCATCAATGCGCAACGAATGCCCATGTATGAATAATCCATCAGCAGGAACTTGATCACCAATCTTCAAGCAAACAACATCTCCAACAACGATTTCAAAGATCGAAATCTGTTGCCTCCTTCCATTTCTCACAACTTCAACTGGAATGTTGCTGCTTAGTTTGGAAAGCTTCTCAAATTGCCTGCTCTGCCTGAAATTGCTAATAGCAGAAACAAAGATGACAAGAAAAACAGCAACAAAAATGCTACCACCGTCATACCATCCTTCTTTGGGTCCATGAACTTTAATCCCGAAACCAAGAGAAAGTCCAGCACAGATCATGAGAATAACAATTGTAAGATCCTGAAATGCTTCCCAAACAAAATGGAAGAATCCCTTTGGAGCTGGCTTAACATATGTATTACTACCAAACGCTTCGATTCTTCGCGAAATCTCGTCGCCATTTTCGCCATTTATGCCTTGAGTAATATTGAGAAACAGAGAATGAGCAATACCTTGAACCCCGCCAAGTTCTTTAACATGGCTGATATTCTTGTCCTTGACAAGCTTTGTGAGGCTGGATTCATCAACATTGTAAAAGCTGGAACAGTCTTCTTTGTCGATGTTGAGTATAACGCTATCAAGTGATTCCGGCGAAATCTTTCTCTTTGGACGGCGGAGAACATTTTTAAAGGCAGTTGAACAATAGATTTTGACAAAAGCAGAGCGCCATTTTTTCTGGTTTTTGTTGAGATGCATAACAAAGTCCATGCATAACAAGTTCACTTCAACTTTTGTGGACATCTTCTTTTTTTTTTTTTCAAACCTTCAAGGTTGGAAAAAGAGTGAAAAAACGAGGGAATCAAAAGACCAAATGATGTAGTGAAGATGGTCTTGCTCTGTTTTTCTAGATAGAATTGAAAACCCGAATCGGGATTCGGACGAAAATGTTTCTGAAATATGAGCAGGTTTAGATACGATGATGATAAAGAAAGGACCTTGTTATTATCAAAAGTCTGAAAATTGGCTGGCAAAACTAAAACCAAAAAAAAAAAAAGAAAAGAAAGAAAACAGGATTAATTGAAGGAATCAATCTCCAAAGATTGGAGGAAAATGTAAATGAGCTACTGGGTTCTAAATTTACAACTGAATGAAATCATGAACGAGGGGGTTTAATTTATATAGGTTTTCAGGACTGTAGTTTAGATAGTTCGTCAACCTAGGATCCGATTCCAAAACGACTGGAAAAAGCGGGGAAAAGAAAAAACAAAAGAGGAGAATGTAAGGAAGAACACCTTGTAAGGTAATCAATCAATATTAGTGTTTGTTCCAGGAAGCTGACCAACTGAAAAATAATTACCTTATTATATCTTTAATATAAATCCGCAGTGGAGACAGCCGCCAAATGGGCTGAGCTGGGTGTAAAACGCGGCGGTGCCGAGGTTGCGTAACGTTTGTCCGAAGGATATACTCGGTAAGGAAGTTTTATGATTTTCAGTCCTTATTATAATTAAGATATTTCAATTTGTTTTAAATTCATTTAGTATGTTATTTTAGTTGAAAATAAATTTATAAGAAAATGTAATATCATATTTATTGTGTCTAATAATTATTATAAAATATTTTTAAAATTTTATTTTTCAATTGAAAGTACGTATTATATCAAACATAGGACAAAATAACTTTTAATAAAGGCAAGAGCACCATGTATAAATTGTATTGTGAAAATCATGAACACTTCTTAGCTAATAAAAAAATTGTTTCTAATGTTTAGGGATTTTTGTTAAATTAAAAAAAAAAGAAATTGAAAGAGGGAAAAAAAAAATGGCAAAGAAATAATAGCGTCAACTATGGGCCGGAGACCAGGCCGGTCCAGTCTCTTTTGTTCCTATCAAGCCAATAATGGTCCGCGTCACAGAATATTCAAATCAACGTTTACTTATTGTGGAAGCAATTTTTCTTGAAATTCAATGCGAATTTGACATTATTATGTTTTCTTTAACAGTTAAAGTAAGCAAGGAAAAGAAAAAAAAATACTCGTGCTAATGACTGCTCCTTCTGATCCTTATATAAGCTATTTTAATTTTTCTTAAAATTAATTCATTGTATTTTTTAATTAAAAATATAAATTTTAAAATGCATTTTCACATTTATTTTGTTAATTATTATGAAGCATTTTTTAAGATTTTATTTTAATTAAAAAATACTAAATAAAATCAGAAGAAACTAAAATAGCTTATGATAAGGAGAGTAATATAGTTCTTGAAAGTGTTTCCTTTATACACCCATATTTGATTTAGTTTCACTTAAATAAATTGAGTACATCTACTTTAGAATATATATATATATATATATACATATTATTTTTGATGTTGGAAAGTCCGAATATGATCTATATTTATATGTATAATGTACTTTATGAAAGTGTGGTAAGTATTTCATATCTCAAAATAATAGTCTTGTTTTTTGTACTGTAGGATGGAGATATATTTCCTTCACATTGAAGATTCTTATTGAAATGATTGAGTAAATTACATTATCTACATTGAATCCCTCTGCAAGATTTTACTCCCTCCGTTCCATAATTATTATCCAGTTTTACTAAAATGAAAGATTTTATTTTTGGTCAAACTTAACTATATTTTACCTTAAACAACCGGATATACCCCCACATAAATAATTGTTTAACCACTAAGATTTTATGGATAATGTTTTTTACTAAGGACAAATGTGTAACTTGATCTATAAAAAGTCAAATTGGACAATAATTATGGGACGGAGGGAGTATTATCTTTTCTTCTTCTTCTTTTTTTTTTTCCGCAAGGAAATAAAATATTCCAATGTACTCTATCAATTCATGCTAATGGAAAATTCACTTAAGATAATTTATCCTAACAAAAATAATCAACGAAAAACTGTAACCATCGTATGACCGATTATAGCTTTACTTGCAAAACGTGTTTGCTCAACTACAGAAAAATGGATTTGGTTAGATGAGGTTAACATCCACCACGTAAAAGCATCTAAATATCTTACCACGAATTTGGCTTCAAAAATTAAAGTGGGAGGAATAAATTAGGCTTCTTCCTGCCCAATGTTTCCAAGTATTGTTCTGCATTTTGTTGCCTTTCTGGTAAAAAGAGTGGACCAGTATTGTATAGCTTATCTAACTAACTTGTCACCAACAAGACAATACGCGGGATGCTGATTCCTAAATTCAAATTGAAGTTATGATTGTTAGGAAAATACTGTATATTGTTCTCTTCGTCTTAGATTTTTATTTTTCGTGTCATTAGAGCTGAAAATAAAAATTCAATTGGACATGAGTAGATAATTATCTGTGTAATTAAGTACTGTCAAACGGTGTATCTTAACAAGGTCCCCATGAAAGTAGATTTAAAATAGAACTTTTATTTATGTACAAGAGGAGCGTATGAAATCTTCCCCAAGTAATTACTCTTCATTTTTCTTTAAACCCTATTTGAGTAAACAGCTAGCTACTTTAGAAGAAATTAAGTCATTCTTTAATTTGTCATTCTTTTACGTGATATATCTTCAGTTTGGAATGAAAAGGATCCCCCCCCTTTTTTTTTTTTTTTTTGAAACGGTGGATCCTATCATTCCCCTTCAGAGGAAACAAACATGTCCGAAATGCTGACATACACTTTCTCTCTATGTTCCATTTCAATAACTGACATTGTTTTATTATTTCGATTTAATAATAATTACGGTTAAAATGGGATGGAAGGAGTAATAAAAGACTCGAGAGGATTTTAAGGTTGATTTGTACGCACTAATACTTATGTAAAAAAACTTGTGTGACCAAACGATCATATAAATATATATATATATGTATATATATATATATATCCTTGAAGCTGTTAGATGAAATTGCATGCATGTTTTCTTTTTTGTAATTCCAAGCTACATTTCGAAATTCAATGTCGGAATATCACAAACATATCTTATCCCACCAACGCATCTTTTGGCTACATCTGATTTCTGAACCCCTATTAATTACTACAGGCCAGACACAATAATTAATGGGAAAAAAGCAATTTTAGAGAAAATTAACCAACAAAATTGGAGTGATGATTTGCTGCACTAAAAATATGGAGTTGCACTATGTATTTTCGGGTATAGAAAGAGTTATACAAATCAACTATCACAGTTAAGAGAGAATGTTTAATCTCCATATCCATCTCGAAATGACTGTTTGAATTGAACTTTTATCACACTATTACTTCTATATGTTTTCAATTACAACTATTACACGCACTTCTATCTATTAGAATCTAAGATTAATCTGTGCCCACAATAGCAAGAATCCAAATTGAAACTGTATTTTGCCAAAATCATACAGATGTAAAGATGTTTACACAAACAGCATAATCTACATTAAAGCCTAAGAGTGGCAAGGATAAGTACAGATGAAATGAGATGAAGTTAAAGATTCAATGTAGAAACAGATGCTAAAATCCATGGAAAAAGTACCAGTGAACTCTACACTGATCAGTGTGCTTTAGTCTATGCACCTAAGCAATTTCCTCTTTCTCTTCCTGTTAAAGATGTTTCCCTCAATTCCTTTGGTATTTAACAAGAGGCAAAGTTGTCAGACAACAAGACTATTGAAAATCATGCTATCTTTTGCCCTGGAACTTAGATTGAAGGCTGATTTTCCTTGGAATTGTATGACCAGCAGAACTGTGATTTGATAAACAGCTTGCAAAGCTATGTTCTTCCACATTCTGCAGCTTATGAATGGTTGATTACGATTGACTTTTGGTAGTTGCGCTAGTTCTGCCAGCTTCTCCATCATGATAGCTACTGCTGCCAATATTTCGACTATTAACTTCACCAAGAGGTCGACATGGAAATTTCAGTCTTGCAAGCCCTATGAAAATCAAACACCCTTCTTTAAGTTCAGGAAGTGAATTACCATCGGACGCTTCTAAGACTCGTGTGCGCAAATGCAATTCAGAGGAGGCACTAAGATTTCATCTCCTGAACTGTTACCAGTATGTCTTCAAGTTGAGAGAATATGATATAAGGCATTTTAATATATTGAGAACAATTAACTAATACAACCTTAAATAGTGAAAGTATTGAAACCAATTACAGCTGTATACAACAGAAAACAAGTAACTAAGCTCTGATGATTCTATATGCATCTGAAGTTCTTCCACTTGAGATAGCTGAAGAGTGGCCTCTCTGGAACAGGAATGCATTTCACAATCCATCCAATTGGCCAAGATGCAGCTGCTATGCCTATACATATTCCCCATTGTCCCCAATTCAACCTTTCTGTATTGGCAAACTTCTTCAAAAACTCCACCATCACCACTTGAAGAATAACGGTAAACCCTATGATTCCTAAGAACAACTTGTTCTTGTGCACCCCTTCAAAAACATTCTTCTTCTCAAGCTTCCTTGCATTGAACTCATTGAACACTTGGCAAAGCACAAATGTATTGAATATCAACGTCTCGTTCACCTTCTTGTTAATGCCAAAAATCGACTCGCCTCTGAACTGTAGAGTCAAGAGAATGGTAATCTGGTATAAGGCCTGAGCTAGTAAATTCCTCCACATGATGTTTGTGATGAGAGGTTGAGTGCGGCCGACTGGAGGCTTGTCCATGAGCTCTTTTGTTGGCCTTTCTGTTGCCAATGCTAATGCACCTAAAGTATCCATGATGAGATTTACCCACAGGAGTTGTACTGCTGTTAATGGAACTTCTCCTGCTGAAATTGCTGCTACAAAATTGATTACGAGGGCTGCAACATTAACAGTTAGCTGAAACTGAATGAATTTTTGGATGTTGTTGTAGACACATCTTCCCCATCTCAGGACTGTTGCAACTGATGCAAAATTGTCATCCATAATGACAATATCTGAACTCTCTTTGGCTACTTCAGTGCCTTGAATTCCCATAGAAAGTCCGATATCTGCTTCTTTTAGGGCTGGTGCATCATTTGTTCCATCTCCTGTTACTGCTACAACTTGACCTTTCTCTCTTAAACATTTCACCATGAGAAGCTTGTCGAAGGGAGATGATCTCGCCATGACAACAATCTTGTCCACTTTCGCCATTCTTTCTTCATCTGAGTAGTTGCGAAATTCCACACCTTCCACTACTAATCTATCATCAGCTTTATCATTGGGCTGAAGTATTCCACATTCTGTCGCGATTGCTCTTGCAGTGAAGACATTGTCGCCAGTGATCATTTTAATCTTGACACCAGCATTTTGACAATCTTCCACAGCTTTCTTCACACCGGGGCGACATGGATCTTTTAGCCCTACAATCCCCAAAAAGATGAGATTTTTGTCTTGCATTGTTTGCTCTATTTCTCCATGGTCATTGTCGGCTTCTGAAATCTGCCTGTGCGCAAATCCAATGCATCGCAGACTGCTGGCAGCCATCCCATGAATAATCTCCTCAAATTGCTTTCTCTCGAACTGATGAAGAACAGAAACTTCACCCTCAGCATTGTAGTAATGTGAGCACATTGCTAGTATCATTTCAGCAGCTCCTTTCCAGTGGACATGGACCGAGTTATCATCATTCTTCCTTATCAAGACGCCGCTTCTTTTCTTCTCTGAATTGAAAGTTTCAACTTGAAGAATAGGGTATTTCTCTTTTAGTCTCTCCATATCCATATCCAAATGCGAGGCAGCCCAAGAAAGAATTGCCTTTTCAGTTGGACTTCCTGAAAACTCAAAGCCAGTTTTAGACCTAAAAGCAGAACCTGTTGTGTTCAACCCAACAGCCTGTTGGAGGAGTTTAAGAACATTGACTGCGATATGGCTGTAGCCGCTTTCTTCAACAGAATCTTTTCCCAACCAAAATTTGGTTACAGTCATTCTGTTTAAAGTAAGAGTACCTGTTTTGTCGGTACAAATTGTTGTTGCAGATCCCATTGTTTCGCAAGCCGAGAGTTTCCTCACCATTGCCTGATCAGCCATCATTCTCTTCATTGAATAAGCAAGTGTAAGTGTTACAGCCAATGGAAGACCTTCTGGAATTGCAACAACCACAATGGTTACTGCTGCAGCTATAATCCTCACAACTGCATTCATCACATCATCGAATTTTGTCTTGCTGCCGTTGTACTCTTTATTTCCGCTTTCATCTTTTGTGTGCCCTGTGAAATACCGTACTAATAACACCACAAGAACAAAGAAAGCAACTGCTAAACCAACTTTACCAATCGCCGAGGTCAGCTTGTTCAGACGCTCTTGAAGCGGCGTCTTCTCATCAGAATCGCCGCTGACTGAGCTCATCATCTCACCCCAAGTTGTGTTCATCCCAACAGATGTAACAAGCATTTGACCATAACCATCAGCAACTTTGGTACCCGAAATCAAGAAAGGATTTCGACTATGATTGATCTCAACGTGATCGCTTTCTCCAGTCATACTCGATTCATCAATGCGCAATGAATGCCCATCTATGAATAATCCATCAGCAGGAACTTGATCACCAATCTTCAAGCAAACAACATCTCCAACTACGATTTCAAAGATCGAAATCTGTTGCCTCCTTCCATGTCTCACAACTTCAACTGGAATGTTGCTGCTTAGTTTGGAAAGCTTCTCAAATTGCCTGCTCTGCCTGAAATTGCTAATAGCAGAAACAAAGATGACAAGGAAAACAGCAACAAAAATGCTACCACCGTCATACCATCCTTCTTTGGGTCCATGAACTTTAATCCCAAAACCAAGAGAAATTCCAGCACAGATCATGAGAATAACAATCGTAAGATCCTGAAATGCTTCCCAAACAAAATGGAAAAATCCCTTTGGAGCTGGCTTAACGTATGTATTACTTCCAAACGCTTCGATTCTTCGCAAAACTTCTTCGCCATTTTCACCATTTATACCTTGACTAATACTAACATTTAGACAATCAGCAATACTTTGAACCCCGCCAAGTTCAGTAACATGGCTGATATTCTTCTCCTTGACAAGCTTTGTGAGACTGGCTTCATCAACATTGTAAAAACTGGACCTTTCTTCTTTGTCGATGTTGAGTATAATCCTATCAGATGAAGGTGGTGAGATCTTTTTCTTTGGTCGGTGCAGAACATTTTCAAATGCCCTTGAACAATAGATTTTGACAAAGGCAGAGCGCCATTTTTTCTGGTTTTTGCTGAGTTTGTTGAGATTCATCACGAGATTGAAACAAGCCTCAACTTTTGTTGACATGGGTTTTTTTTGAAAAATCTCCTTATCCTTAGGTGAAAGAACAAAGAATTAGAAAGATCAATGGAGAGCAGAAAGCTTGTACAAGACAGAAGAGAACCCGAATCAAGAAATGAAGGAAATATATATATAAAATCTTTTATCAGAAGTTCTGAAAATCTTGAAGGTTAAAGATGATGAGAAACTGAAGCAAAGATAAATTTGAACACGATGATTGAAGCGGGACGGAACTTGGTTATCAAGTAATAAAAAGAAACGTTCAAAGTCAGAGGAGAAACAGGACAAAGAGGAGTTGGATTTTGGCAAGAAAAAACAGAATGTAGAGTTAGTCAATCTATAAGGTTTGGACAGATTAATGGATAATCTAGTATTGATTCACCAATTTGTAATGTAAGAACTGAATACAAATTGATCAGTTTGCAGCTGTTTGAACTCTGAGGCCACGCCTTGGTATTTATAAGACGTTATGCCGACTTCTAATGCTGGCATCATAAGTGGGCCCTTGTTAAGTTTGAAAGTTTTTTTTTTTTTTTTTCGGTATAATTTGAACTGAAAATAAAAAATTAAATTTTGAGAGGAATGGCGTAGTAGTCTTTATGATGATGTTTGTTCGAGGAAATTGACGTAAAATTTCCATGAAAATTCTTTTTTCTTTCGAATTGTTTTTCCCCTTTAATTTAAATAAAACATGCAGCCGAAGGTAGTACAGCAATGACGCGGTTGGACTCGTCAAGCCGTAGTTGATGTTAGCTTAAGCCAGTAGTAACACGGCTTATGATGGTATTTTACTATTTTTTACCCAATAATTTGTGGACACGTATAATTTTCTTTTCTATTTTTAATGAAATGACTTACGAGACAATTTGTGAATGTCGGCGTTAAGATAATGATGATGAACAAGTAAATATGCAAAATTAAAAAAAAAAAATTCCCATTAATTTTTTTCGATGATTAATCAAGGGACTTTTTTGCTGTAATATGCTAGTATTACATTACGGTGAAGTTTACTTATGTTGGAAGTAATTTGAGTTTGAATCAGAGATCCATGGAAGTTAAGGATGTCGACCATGTGAAATGAAGCAATGGGAACCTTACTACGGCGGTTACGTAATATACTATATCAATGGTTCAATCAATTGTACAAACTGTTATTGATTTATTGTTATATTATTATTGTAAACTTTTTTTTTCAAAAAAAAAAAAATTAGAAATAGTGATTATTGCATCTAACGTTTGACATGAAGTATAAACGAGCTAACTTGATATATATTATTAGTTCGATATCTTATATGTTTCGTGATATTATTAGTTGAATTTATAAAATTTATAGTTTGCAAGTTGGATTATTATTACAAGACAGAATGCATATTTCATATTTGTTAACAGATCTAAGCATATATCCCTAAAATAAACGATAAATTAGCTTGGAATATTTAAGTGAAAAGCAAGGGACAAAACCAACGAGCATATATATATATACTCTTATAGACTTCTTTTCTTTCCTTGGGCTTATCTTCTCCATTCATTTGGGATGGCCAAAAATAAGCATATCTTCAATGGCTTGGTGGAAAACTATCTCCAAATTAGAATTAAAAAAAATACTCTATCTGTTCTAAAATTGTTGTCCAGTTTGAGATCTCACTTTTAGTACAATTATAAGACGGAGGGAGTATTTTTTCTCAAAACGTGTTTGTTCAACAACATTAAAACAAAAAGAACATGGACAAGTCCGTAGATAACCAATTACCAATTCCTTTACGTGGTGGAAGCATCTTTAAACTTCTTTCACAAAATGTTCTTACTCTTGTTGTTTCTCTGCTTCTTTAGTAAAAAATATTAAGCTGCAGGATAATCGAATTTAACTACGTTTTGGTCTCAAACAATATTAACTTTCCCTTTAATATTAATGCACGAATAAAGATATACTTATCAAATACTCCCTCCGTCCCATAATTATTGTCCACTTTGCCCAAAAAATTTTGTCCCAAAATTATTGTCCAATTTGACTTTTTTATGGATCAAGTTATTCATAAAATCTTAGTGGTTAAACAATTACTTATGTAGGGGTATATCCGGTTGTTTAAGGTAAAATATAATTAAGTTTGACAAAAAATAAAATCTTTCATTTTAGTAAAACTGGACAATAATTATGGGACGGAAGGAATAATAAATTGTGTACAGTTTTGGGCAACGGCCTTTTTTTTTTTCCGCCCGAAAAAATCCATCATTAATATATATATATATATATATATATATATATATATTGTGTGAATTGAATTAAAAAACGATCAAATGATAGTATTTCATTTATCAGGAAAAAGATGTCAGCGTCAAGGAAATCAATGACTACGACTTCTAGGAGACTCTGAGTCTTCAGCTTCACCTGTAGTTTGAAAACAATAGGAGCTTGAACTTGAAGCTCCGAGCTTGTTTAGACTTGGACAGTTTCTTTTCTTTTAAAAAATTATTTATTTTAGTTGTGCTTTAAGCTTAAAATGCTTCCGAACATAAGTTATGGAAAAATGTTAAAAGACAATTCTTTTTTTTCTTTTTTTCTTTTTGTGGAAGATTGATTAATAATAATTGCTCACTTATCCATTATATTATCAGTATGATTAAAACCCGTGACTTATTGAAAATAATAAAAACATTCCTATTAGACTGCATCCCATCATCTAACAAACAACAAATTTATTTTTTTCCTCGGTCATTCATTCCTCCACAATAAAACAAACATGTCATGGGTTGGGGGGAAACATGTTTTTAAGATGAAAAAAAAAACACATTTTGAGATAACAAAACCAATGGGGCATATATTTTCGGATTAGTTTCTGGGTTGGAACTTGGAACTCGGCAAACAAACGGAGTCTTTACGGTTTTTCAAATTAAGTGGAATCTACATTCATATTTTCCTGTAGTTCCAGGTACGTAAATACTGATACAATTTCGGATGTCAGACTCTTTTCGCTACTTCCCACCTTCGATTTCCTCGTCAAGTCGACATAGACTTATTTATTCTTAAGGATAATTAGAAGAGAATGCTCCAACATTAGACCATGGAATGTCTATAAACAACTACTAAGCACAGCACCAAGGTTTCATCAATCTTATCTAGGAAAATGTTTCTGTATTAAAAATGTTTTATGAGATTCTATTTGTTTTCTTCTTCTTGATCTTTAGCTTGAGTATTAATTATATTACACTAGGTGTCCGAGACCATCTTCTCCACTAAAATGAATTTGAGCTAGCTCATAAATGTATATATATATATGTATATATATTCCAACAAGTGTTTTGATGTATAGGATATTAACTACATATTTTAAATAGTGTAAGAAAAATGAAAATAACGAAGAACATAAATATATTACTTTTAAAATGAATAATAATATATCTAAATACTTAAACCTAGCTGAGGAGAAAAATGAAAAGAAAAAACACTGGTCATAAATGTATATTTTCTTATTCTCTGTTTTGCAAATGAATCATGTACCTTTCACGTTGTTTGATTGAACCCAACATGAGAAGAAAAGGACAAAATATACTTATCCACATTAACATTACATGAAGATCAAAAGAAATATCAATTAATTATGGAGTAGTCTTAAATCTTTGGTCTTCTTTTATCTTTACTATATATTAACTTGTTTATAACTCGACGAGGGACATATTAGAAATTGTTGTCAATGATGATTTGAAACTTTTTGCTTATTTGTCTCATCTATCGATTTGTTGACACCGCAAGAGATTAGACACTATTATTGATTATATATACAACGTGTAATAGAAACAAAAAATCATCAATTAACAAAAGACCTGGGAGGCAGGACTTGAGCGTTGACTTGGACGTGGTTTCTTGTTAGGAAATCTTTGAGTAACGTACGTTAATTGTTTCTGAGTTGAGAGACAAACTCGTTCTAGATTCTATATGGGAAACTCCATGCATGTTTTCGTGCAATTACATGTATATTTCTATTCAATTCATTAATGAATTGATGTTGGGAAAACGTACAAATCTAATCTATTTCAACTATTTTTTCAACTGCTTTGAACTATTTTGTATATTTCATCATGTTTTACTTACAATTACCGTATTTTAAACTAAATTTCGTTTTACCTAGTACTTACTTTAGTCCTGTTTGTAAGACACAAAAGGAAATTCAGTAAAGTTCCTTGGTTGTTTCAAATGTGGCCTAAATTACCTAACTGATTTACATCCACCCATCACATTTTCACCCACAGAGGTTGGAATTAATGGGTAATTTTGAGAACGAAGAGAATAAGTGAAACAAAAGAATTTCAAAGTGCTTTATAATTCGGGCCAATAACTCACCCAAATTCTTCTACATGATAATTAAATAGGGCCAGAACAGAATGAGCAGTTAAAAATTATGATAATTAAATTCACACAAAATATAACTCACTTTTCTTTTGTTTCTTCTATACATATATATATATATAATTAAATTCACACAAAATATAACTCACTTTTCTTTTGTTTCTTCTATATATATATATATAATTGTACTCCCTGCGTCCCATAATTATTGTCCAGTTTGAGATTTTCCTTTTAGTACAATTTGAACTAAAAATAAAAATTCAAACTGGACAATAATTATGGGACGCAGGGAGTACAATTATATATATATATATATATATCATTCGATACAAGTTTATTTCCACCGTAATTACTCTGATTTATTTAAATTATTTAAAGCAAAGAATCATTCAAACATAACCAATTTTGTCGTCAAACGTGTTCGCTCAACAAGTAATCACCGTTTGTACCAAAAAGAAGAAAAACAAAATTGTACCTAAACAGATGAGTTGGGAAAGTAGTTTACCAATACTTCACGTCGAAGTTAATTTTTTTTTTTTTAATTACCACGAAAGGAGATAAATAAGTGCGACCGTTGCATTTTTAGCTTTTCAGGTAAACATTTGTCAGCCGCTTTAGCGTATCTAACTTGGTAAACAAGACACTATACATCTATACCTTAATTTCGTGTGTAATAGGAATACTTATCTATACCTTAATTTCGTGTGTAATAGGAATACTTATTCCTACATTAGCCACTAAGAAATGATTAACTTTAGTATAAGAACTTATTCAATTGACTTTTATCACATTCACAAATAACCTATTAATGTGGGAAATTACATGAACACAAACTTGAAGCCACCAAATCCTCCAATGCAATATTCTTACCAATTGTCATTGTTTTGTTTTCCAAATTTGATTTACACATTAGAAACGAAAATAATAGTCATACGAATGGTTAAACTTTAGGTTCTATAGATACTCTTACTTGGTGTAACGTTACAAGTCTACTAAATAATACAAACCATCCATACTAAGGTTTTATGTTAATTTTAAAAATTTATTTCAAATTAAGTATTACTTCCGTCTCGAAATTTATTGTAACATAATACTTCTGATGACAATAGTTTTAAGACGTGAAGAGAAAAAATAGTAAAAGGCATGCAGTAAAAATCTTTCATATGAGTAAAGTATTTAGAAGAAAGTCGTTCTCTAACTACTCATTCATTCTTAATTATCGATTCTTGTTTATATATTAACCTTGGCCATGCTTTGAGACTCAGATTATAAGCAGAATCTCCACAAGAAAAAACCTTATCCGTAACGTTACATCAAAGAAAATAAATAACCAAAGACTTAAGCAGGAAGACTTATAAGGTTGACTTGTATGTACTTAATTTCTTAACTTAATTTCATCGAAAACTCGTGTAGTACTAGCATCTCAATCGAAAAGACCAAATGATCATCATGTTTGTTCAAGAAATGAAACTGCATCCATGTTTTCGTAGCATTCCAATTTACATGACCAAGTAGAATGTTGGAAAATCACAAACATCTTATCCTCACCAAAATAACATTTTAGCTATTTCCTGTTCCCGATTAAAAATTCTTTATATTTTTTTCTCCATTGGAACAATAATTAATTTTTGAGGATAAGGAAGAGAAAAAAAGTCAATGTAAGACCGTATGAAGTGTCAATGGCATTTGAGTACAGGGGAAAATGCGATGTTAAATTAAATTAATGTTTTTGCTCGTTGAGCTAATGCGCTTCATTGAGGATTGATTACACGTTCGTTGTATTCTTCTAATTATTAAGAAATATATTTATGATTTTTCTTTTCAAATTAAAAATACATAGTAAGTGAAACCTAATATAAATAAAAATGTCTTATATTAAGGACGTGCAATCTAATTTATTAAGTTTATTCTATCCGAAAACCTTCCTCCTTAATTAAAGGGAAAAAGAATTCACGCATTTTCTTCTACTCAAGAAATTTAAAACCCCATCGTGAATCTAATAGGGAAGTAAATTCAATGAAACAACAGCTGGTACCATAGAGAAGCGGCTATAAACTAGAAAGTCTTGACCAATTTGAAAAATCATTTAATATAGTTGAAATAACCGAATTTTGGGCTGTTCGGTCAAGTAAAGATTCCCCTGCTACGTTACAATATCTCGCTCTTTATACAGGAGCAGCTCTAGCTGAATTTTTTATGTACGTAAACAACATACTTTAATCATTTATGATGATCTCTCCAAACAAGCTTTTTTTTGTTTTTTCTCTCCAAAATGTTTCCATTTAACAGAATTCTCCATAAAAGATGAAATAAACGTAGATCCAAAAAATGAGAAATCGGATGACGGGGTCACCCTAATTAAACTGTATGCAAGAAGAGTTTCTATAAGCTTTAAATGGACTAATCTTTAAAAATATCAAAATGGAATACTCACAAATTGACAAATCCTTCTATTGCAATCATCATGCATCCGATTCTTGAATCCTAACACCATTTCAAGGTGCCATCATCGAACACTATAAGTTATATTTTAATTGGTTTTTCCCTTACATTTTTACATTTTAAACACGATAATTTTCACAGTTTCAACATAAATTTTTACATTTATAATAAAAGAAAAAAGAATGCCAAAAATATGCTTTCAAGCAAAGCCTGAAAGACTAAATGGGAAATGAAGATTGTATTATGTGGCTCAAAAGGCAAATCATTTCTACTATTATTGTTCCTTTAAAAATTGTAGGGTGTTTGTTAGTATGTTTAATTAATTCTGTTTTCACTAGCCTTTTCTCAATACCCTTTCCGTCTTATTTTTTGGGATACTTTCAGTTTGTTAAGCTAAAACATTAAAATAATAATATACTATATACTCCCTCTGTCCTAAAATTATTGTCCAGTTTGAGATTTCATTTTTAGTACAAATTACAATAAAATGCGAATCAAGACTGGACAATAATTATGGGACAGAGGGAGTATATATATACATATATATATATTAAATTGGGACAATATATCACTCAGTATATCGATCGCAAATTAAAGTATGGATAAGGCCTTCTGTTAATGCTTTTATTAATGTTGTGTTTATCTGCCTCTGGCAAGAAATTGCAAGCAATTTACACGGTCAACTTGGTCTCAAAACAAGAAATAGATATCTTCAGTTTGTTTGAGAACGAGTTCAAGAGAAGAAAAAAGCTAATCCGATTTTTATTTTTATTTTTTTGAAGAAAAAGCATGAACAACGACTCGAGAGGGGGACCTGAGGTTGATTTAGAGATTGACCTGTAATTCCTGTAAAGAACCTTTAGTCCTTCGGTGTCTGTCTTCGTTGTTTTAAGCTTAAAACGCATTCTAAGAGACGATGTTTGAAAAAAAAAAAAAAGAGTTTGAAAAACATATGACTAGACAACACATTATTGACAGCCATCGGCAGAGGCCATAGTCATTTGGCAAGTGTTTAGATGTAATAATGACATAATTCATCCCGAAATAATTGTCTAGTTTAACATCAAATTAAAAGTTAGGTTTGTTCTTATTAAAGTAGAAAAGTTTCTAACAAATTAACCATTATTTATTTTCTTGCAAATTACCAGTTTAATATCATACATACATTTTTTGCTTTTTTTTTTCACAGAATATCATAGGAATTTAATTGATAAAATATTTTGATTTATATTATATGCCCCCTTCTCGTCCAAGATTTATAAGACGAAATTTTAAACTAAATATGTGATTTCAAAATGTACATTATAGTTAGGACTCAGAGAAAATATACGAATTATGCGAATACGATTGGGTTTGTGATACAATGGGTAAGGTTGGTTTTTTTTTTTTTTTTAATTTTCTTTGATTGAGCTACAGTTTGAGAGAGGACAAAATAAACTTATTCGAAATGTTTCATCAAGTTCGACGAAAAATATATTCTTAACCAAAGAGCTGGAGAAGACTTGGGGTTTGACCCGCACTTTGTTTCTTGGTTGTGAAAGAAATCTTTGGATACGTACGTTGTTTCTTAGATGTAAACTGCATGCGTGTTTTCGTACAATTGCAGATCGGTTGTCATATATAATACACTCCTCCCGTCTGAGAAAACTAATTCACATCGTAAACTATAAGTTATATTAAAAATAATACAATTTTTAATTTATAATGTGATTTATTTATAAGATAGAGTCGGTATTTGTTTTGTTAATTTTTAAACTAAATTCATTTTCAATGAATGAGACCGAACGGAGAATAAATTAATCGTGAGAAAGTGGTAGAGAAAGCTCATACAGCATACAAATATTAGTTTGTACGTAAACTCTAAAAAAAAGTAATTCATATTGAGGATGAGAGGATTGAGTGAGATGATAAGCGATAATTCGAAAGTCATGATACTCTCTCATTGTCATTCACTCATTCCTTTCACCCGAAAAGAAACCTTACTCTCTCATTGTCATGCACTCAGTCCAAGCTATTAATTTGCCTTTAAAAAAACTTTCCTCGAATAAGGATGGGGGAAGGGGGAATGCCAATCCATTGGTACACCAAATAATATGCAAGCGTGTTTAGCCTTAAATGGATTAAGCTTTAAAAACAAGTTTTATATATATATATATATATATATATATATATATATATATATATACATCAAAATGGAAGACCCACCAACCAATCGAGAACTCCTCCTAGGAAATTATCATACAACTCCTAAATTCTAAATTCCTAACCCACGCCACAAGGAGCCATAATTGACTCGAAAAAAGATATCTATCTATTGTCAAAAGTCACTTATATAGTATGTGTGTGTCACACTGCAGGAATTATATTTTTTAGATTACAGGTTGTTTTGTTAGTTTTTTGTAATGAGATTTCTCTTTGTGATAAGAGAAAATAGTTGCGTTACAGTTTGTAATCTCTCGTAGGGAAATATTTTCACAGTAATCTTGAAATATTCAATTATCATTTCAGTTTGGAACGCATATGGGTTGCACCTATGGTGTTTATTTATATTAGGGCATTAAAGTTTGAAGAAAATTAATATATTCCTTCTAATCCGAAATTATTATCCAATTTAGAAAAAGATTTTTATTTTCAGTATACATTGAATTAAAGATAAAATTCAAACTGAATAATAATTTTGGAATAAAAAGAGTAACGTCTTGAGATGAGATCCAAGATTCGAAGCACTATACTGCTAATTAAATGTTATTTTGGTTCGCGACGCGGAATTAGTTTTCCATGAATCATAATGGCAAATGAGCATTGAATGGGATATACCAAGTTTGAACTTGGTCATTCCGATTGTCATTGATTGAAATGAAATGATAATTAAAGTTTGAGCATTTTGGATTTGGTTCTTACGTAGTAGATATTTTGGTTTTCTTTTCTTATAAATTAATGTTACGCTTTATTGAATTAAGACAAGAGTGAACATCAAAACGGGTCATTGAATTATTAGGTAATTTTATCAATCAAATTTATTTGTATAATAGGTCACCTTACCAAGCAAAAAAATTCATCCGAGATCATTCTGTTAATTTTGGTCATTAAATAATGACAAAAATTCACTTTTCACATGCTTTTGGATTCAATGGTATTTTTGTCGTTTTGTTATTTTTAAATTTTTATTTTTTTAAAACAATTTATTTTTTTTACTTTATTTTTTTTTTAATAATTCTTCTTCTTATACTTCCTGACATGTATATGCTGGTAGTATAATTTTTAAATTTTAAAAATTAATTTAAATTTTGTATTTTAACTTCTAGACTATAAATTTTTTCCCCTAATAGAAGTTGTTTCCCTTAGGTTATTCTAGGAGTTAAATCGTGACAGAAAGCTATTTTTGAAATGGTAAAGTATTAATTTTCATGTTTATTTTAACTCAAATATTTCTTCTTTATTTCTAAATTTTTTTTAAAAAAATTTATAATCTAGGAGATAAAATACAAAATTAAAATGAATTTTTGAAACTTAGAATTATACTACCAATATAAACAAGTTAGGAAGTATAAGAAGAAGAATTTTTAAATAAAGAAAAATAATAATAATTTTTTTCAAAAAGTAATAAAAATTTAAAAATAACAAAATGACAAAAATACCCCTGAACCCAAAAGCATGTGAAAAATAGATTTCCGTCACTATTTAACAGCTAAAATTAACATAATGATCCCGGATGAATTTTTTACTTAGTAAGATGACCTGTTATATAAATAAATTTGATCGATAACCTACATTAGAATTATCTAATAGTTAAATGACCCGTTTTAAAGTTAATTCTTAAAACAATGTCACTATTAAGATGAGTCGAAGTACATATATTTGCATCAATTTTGTGGTTATAACTTATAACTAACATTTTATTAATTGTCAAAGGTACTATATGCCACAATAGATGAATCGATTCCTCATTTGGGTCTCATTCCTGATCAGTTGGCCCTGGAAAAAGGTCTATTAGAACTGGGATTCTGGGAATATGTTGAAAGTTTGGAGGGTATGAAATATAAACTAAAAATCCAGCTTTTGCGACAATGGCAATTTAAATGGAAGCACAAGCAAAATAATGTTCCTAAAAGAAACAACATCAAGCCGTTTCGTGCATTTTTAAGTAGGTTTGTTACTCTTAAAAGAACACCCAAAAGTACTTAGAATATGTATATTTTACCTGGAAAGATTGCTGCAGTTCTGGCATTTGGTATTCCTAAATGAAAAAGAAAGATTCAGACATTTCAAATAAAATAAGTAAAAGGTAACAAAACATTGAAAAGCATAGCCAAAAGTTGATCCTTTTTTAGATCAAGTGTTTTTGTTCTCACAAATAAGAATGTTATGGTTAAGTGATTCAGTGACTGTGACCTACAAAACCTTAAGCTCAAGAGCTTGCATATGTGGGGTTGCATTAATTGATCTAAATCACATTAAAGAAAAAGAAGAAACAATGCTTGAGATTTAAGTAAATTAACTTGAAATTGGCCCTACTTACTACTACTTGAGTATTAACACATTGGAAATCTCTGTAAGGCTTCCATATGTCTTCTAAAGCTAGTGGCAAATAGCATGTGATCAGCTTTGATCATGATCATGATCCTAAATTATATGGTACAATAGTTTTTATTCATTATAACTTTTTTGCATCCGGGAATCGTTATGATTAATATCCTTCTGCTGCTGGAAAAAAGAGTTCAAACCAGATGCATAATTGGCAATCAAGTGCCTATTTCAAAGTACTGTTTTATTGCAGGAACCAAGTCAGAGAGTTTGAACTATGACAAATGAGATGGGCAACCAAAATACATCTGGAATAAAAGGTATGTTCCCCTAAGTTGCTTCTTGTGTTTGATGAATACTGTGAAAATGATAATGCACTACACTATACACATCTTTTCGACGAATGCACTTATTAATCTCGCGATAATTGTAGCATTAGG
Source organism: Oldenlandia corymbosa var. corymbosa (assembly GCA_949775105.1). Taxonomy (NCBI): domain Eukaryota; kingdom Viridiplantae; phylum Streptophyta; class Magnoliopsida; order Gentianales; family Rubiaceae; genus Oldenlandia; species Oldenlandia corymbosa. The sequence goes on along the minus strand of OX459126.1, from coordinate 13,889,521 downwards.
TCATTGTTGCATTCTGAATTATTTGATTTTCATCTTACTGTATTGTTGTGGTTGCAGAAGAGGAGAAAGCAGCAGTTGAAGTTCCAGAAGGAGCCCAAGTAGCTGATTTTGAAGATGAAGCGACGGAAGAGGGAAACAACATAACTTCAGAAGATCAAACTGAAGGTTCCAATGAGAATGCAGAAGATTTGCCTTCTCCTGATATACCATCTGCTAGAGATAGTAGAGCTGAAATACAGGAGTCAGATGAAAAAGGTGGTCTTTTTTTATGCTCAATGCTTTAAACTTGTCTACATTTTAGTCTTCAATGGTTCAATGACAGTTTTTATCATTCATCCATGCCAGAGCCAGTAGGTAAGGAATCTGAGTCTGATAAATTGCCGGAAGCACCATTGGAATCGAACAATCCAGTTATCCTAGAATCTGACAAACTTCAAATTCATGACCACCCTATAGGAGGTCAGTTGCCTTAGTAATTGGAGAATTATGTATCTGTACCTTGCAAAGTTGTAGTACAGGATCATGAACATTTCTGTATTTATATTCAAGTGTTTTTCTTCCGGGAGAGAGGACAAGTCATATTAAATATCTATTTTGATTTGCCAGGAGCCATTGAAGTACAGGCTGAAACAAATAGCTCATTCTCTGAAGCTAAATCAGTTCGAGATTCGAATCCAACAGATGATTCTAATGCATCACTAGAAGAGCGTCCAAATTTATCATTACAAAATGGTGAGGTAGCAGAGAAATTGAGCGGAACATATAGTACAAATGATAAGGAAAAGAGAGTAGACTACAAAAGTACAAATGGCAATGTAGTTGATCTGAAGTTGGAGGATTCTGTTTTTCAAGAAGAAAAACCTTCAGATCAAATAGAAAAATGTGAGAAGAATGAAATTGTACTTAAGAATGGTCATCTTGGAAAAAATGGAGATGTTGAAATGCCCCTGAAAGTGAACTTACATGACTCCACAGTTTCACAAACTGAAACAGTTCAAGGGATTGGTCCACAAGATCTTTCATCAGCATATCCCGAACCGCAAGAAAAGCACATTATTCAAGCCAAAGAAGTGAAGGCAATGCCTGTTGAATCAGAAGATGGGCAAAACAAGCCTGATTCTGACCACGTTCATCAGCCATCCGATCTGACGGTTAACCAATTGGATGAAGCCACTGCATCAACAATGAATGGAGATGGAAATACACCTAGTATGAGTTCCGGTTCTGATTGGGAAAAGGCTCTACCCACTGACGGGAGCAAAGCAATCAGCAATGATACTGGAGGGATCTCAGTAGACAAGGAAAATGTCTCAGGACATGAACAATACAGTAACACTGAAGAAACTGTTGTTCTGCCTGAATTAGTTTCAATGTCATCAAATGAATCTGGAGCCTCAGACAAGTATGAGGAGGAGGCAACAGAGAAATACTTCGCGGGAGAAACTGAAAAGAGAACACAGGAGCCATCCTCAACAAAGAAAACTACACGAAAAAGAAGAACATCGCAGAGTTTCCAATCATTTGGAGGGGAAAATGAGCTGGTTGCAGGGTATCATACTTCACAAATGAACTCACAAAATGGCCAAGAAGCTGTTTACTTGGCTCCATCATTCAACTCCCTATCAGGCAATCAACTTTTGACAGGCTCTTTGCCCGCTGAGCATGAGCATAAAATCACTGTCAGCTTGAAACAAGACATCAGTCATGAAGTCCTGATCAATGAAATATCCACTTGCAATGTACAAAATGCCTGTTTAGATACTCCTAACCATTGCCGTAGTGTCCAGGTCACGACAGTCGAAGAGTCTACATTGCTGATAACCTCGAAAGCACAAGAGAATACTGCAAGGCTCAGTATAGATTCGAATCCGGATCATCAGAATCAAAGAGTTCAGATCATCAGAAGATCTCCAAGCTTTGAATTTGGCCTTCCACTGGATGCCAGGTCCGAAGAATCTGATCAAACTCCTCTGCTGGTTCGCGATAAGTCTCTCGCAAGAAGCTTTTCAGGCAGTGCTGGTGTAAAATTTCAGAAAACCATCCTTCCATCTGATCAGCAGCGAAAATCTTTAGACTATGAGCCGATACAAGTGGAAGAAAAGACCATAAGAATGGAAAGAAGCACTTCTGACGTTTCAAGAGATTCGTTTATGAAGTTCTTGAAAAAAGATGGCAGAGCTAGTACTGAGCAAGCATCAGAAAAACAGGATAGCAATGCTGCTGATCAGAATCAATTGGAGTCACCATCAAGGGAGCTTCCATTAACTTCAGTGAAAACAAATGGACGGCGCAGGCCGAGATCTTCCCTCCTCAGTGCCTGCATTTGTTGTTCAGCAGTCATTCACTGATGATCAAGCAACAAAACATACATTTCTCTGCTTGCTGATTTTTTTTTTTTTTAATTATTTCTTTCTTTTGGTGATTATTTTCATGTTTTGCAATGGATTTTATCTCAGAGTTATGAGCAGAAATTCTGAAAGAGTTTTTACATCAATTTCAACACATTTCTGAGAGGTTGAAACTTTAAAGAATTGAGAAAAGGAATATGGTTTGGAGGATTGAATTTTTTATTGTTTCCTTTTGTATGAATTTCTACCATCCTTGACACAAAGGGGTTCAATGTCCTTCATCATCTGTCCTGTTTATGAAATGATTTTTTATTTTTTGTGGAATGTAAGTACAATAATGAAATTAATGTTACAATTATAATGATTCATATTTCATGGTACATTTCAATTAAACATAATTATTAAAAAAGGACTAGAATCACATTTAGCTCAATCATTCTTCCAAGAATAAAGAAAGAAAAAGTACACAAACTGATAAAACCCTTACTACATTTTCCTGCAGCAGCGAGGGATTTTGAATTCGTTGCTGCATAATATCTTTGGAAAAATGTCTTCAGCCATTCTGAATGCAGGTAATTGCAGAATTATGACAGAACCCATGAAGAATTCGACCATGGCATTATGAAATTTCGATTTTTGCGGCAATCATATTCACAAACCAGGCAAGTTTTTTGCTTTATTCATTTTTGCCTTCTGGTATTGCATTCTCACACTATTTCTAGGAAATCCATGTAGATAAAGTCATCATCTTGTGCATTGGATTTCAAGTTGGTGAGATGAACAAGTTATATTGGGAAAGGAGATTTTGTGCTAGAAATGCAGAAACATGTTCTAAGATGTCTTTTAAAGATTATGTGCCTTTTACCTGTTAGAAACGTTGCTATGGCTAGCTACCTTCACTTTGTTTTGTTTCCTTAAATTTTTACTTAGAATTCTCTGGAGTGAAGAGTTAAACTTTTTATCTTTTTGGAGGGTAAACAAAAGTGCATTGGAAAACCCAAGTAAAATTACTTACTAGCCAATACAGAGAAAATAAAAACATGGTGTGCTGCTCGTAGTACATATAGGTGTTCTGGTCAATACCTAATCGAAGGAATAAAAGTTGATTTTAGAAACATAAACAATTAATGGATTTTCTTGAATGCGGTGATAGGGAGAAATAAAAATGAACAAAACCCATGGTTTAGTTGCAAGTTGTTTGTTAAATGTAACCCTTCCCGCCATACTTGTGTTTTAGCAACTTTCGTTGCTCAATCTGTTCACTCCTATTTACTCTTTTATCATGTCGAGTACAACATCGAAATGGTTTTGTTCCTCTTGCTTTGCTTTTCTCATCAGAAATTCGGGAAAAGTATCAGCAGACATGGACAGGGATCCTGAATTTCACTGTAAGAGTAACGGCTACTTTTCTTTATTGAAGTTGAAGCTTGTATGGCCAATTATGCTGCAAATCCTGAAAGAAACAGGAACATTGACCAGCAATCTGGAGGGCCATTGGGACGAGCATATTGTTTCTTGAAGCCAGAGTTCGATTGATTGTGAGTTGGGAGTTGCAGTGTCTGGCAGTATAGAGCAACTTTCCAAGGATTGGTTTTTGTTGAACTTGCTTGTGCAATCCATAGGTGAGCCGAGTGATGCAGATGAACTTATGCAGCAAGACGGCGAATTTCTGTCTTGCAGAAGATTAATGATTTGGTTTATGAGATTGATGAGGAGATTCAAGCTTGTGACTTTGATTCGGCAGCCCTAAAAAATTGTCCATCTTGCTTGGTGATTTCCAAAGAAAGAAGATGAGCTTTTGAAGTTTGAAATTAGAGGAGCTCTGGAGCATTTGTCACATCTCACATTTCATGTTCACAGTCCTACTTTTTCTTTTCGGGAGATCTCTATAAGTTGTGTAACAGAGAGTCTGCAGTCAATAAAGGATGATGAGAATGTTTGTCTTTATGAACAATTGATATGGTCTGCCATGAGCTACAACTTATCCAGAGGTATCTTTTGCGCGGTTGGAGAGATTCCTGGGATTTCAGATCACTGTATTGCTACTTGGTGCTGCATCTGTGGTAGTCTTGTGATTTCTGGTTCAACAGGAAGGACACTGGAACGTCAAGGATTAAGGCTACTGAACTTCTAGACAGCATCAGATTGATCCAACACATGGAGAGTTCATGAGGTTGATTATTGAATCCCAGCAATTTCTCTACCAAAAGACTGGACAAAACGATTAGGTATTTACTTTTGTCGCTAATTATCAGTTCTTGCAGAAATGAATATGTTGAGAAAGAGCTGGAGTCCCCGTTTTTCATTTTCCTCAGAAGTCCGCTTTGGCTAGATTGTTATGATGTGAGTTCCTTAGTTACAGAGATTATTTGCATCTTCTCAGAGGTTGCATTTCTCCATCGCGCAGCCTACCAAAAGAATGAAACGGATTATTTGCTTCCTGTTCTCATTTATGGGGTCAAATTTAGAATTCTGAAGACTGAGTTTCAACTCAAGGAGGAAATTGGTGTTGTCTCTTCCTCAGATCTCTCTGTTGGTGAGAAGAAACTCAAATATTTGGAGATTTTGTACTTGACACTTCATTGACTGAAGAGATACGTCAGCAAGTTGAAACATACTGGAAAAATGAGGAAAGTTGGATGTTATTAGAAAAGAAGATATTCAAATATGCAGGTTGCCCCGGGGAATTGCTGGTCTCCTCAACAAGGGAGAAAAGACACGGGAGTGGTGGGAAAATATCTGAAACTGTGCTCACAGGTGAGTGACGATCCAGAAAATCAGTGCAAGAAACCTTAGAACTGAGCTATGAGCACTTACCTGGTATCTGAAACCATGCTTCCTTTATTTGGGAATTTTTCGGAGGATAGAGATATTCCAGTAAGCAGGTTGGCACAGTTTTGGATGGCTCATGGATTCTACAGGACTTGGAAGATGTTGAATGAGATTACTTGATGGAGTTGATTTATAGAAGCCTAGTAATCGTTTCCATAACAAGATGCAATGGAAAGGTCAAAGCATGTCGGCTTCATGATCTTTTGCATGATGTGTGTCACTCAAAAGCAAAAGATAGAGAATTCTTTAATCTGGTAACCAAGCATGATGAACCATATGCCTTTTTCCATGCATTAGAGTATGGTATGGAGTTCCATAGAAGCCTTAATAGGATCCTGCAACATTTGATAGCTACGGATTGGGTATGTATTTGATGGAATCATTTTATTAATTCAAGGCCTCCGGGCCGAGAACCAGATCGTTGATATCCTTTGCATCTGCTGGTAAAGATCCCAGATGTCCTTATGAGATATCCTTCATTTGTAGCCACTTCAAGTTTCTTAGAATCCTGGACTTAGAATGTATCAACATGAAAACTAGTTTTCCTGTTTGGACAAATGGTATAATTGAAATATTTTGCTGTCAGTGGTTATCTGAAGTGTATACCACCATCAATAGCGTACCTACCTGTGGAGACTAGAGACTTTGGTGGTGAATGGATACCAGGGTACAGTCATCTTACCGAATGCTATATGGAGCATGACAAGAAAAGGTATCAGTTTGCTGGATGATGATGAACAGGTTGGATGTTCTTCTGATTTGGATAATTTGGTCAGCTTTTCCAATCACTCTTTGTTGTGGCGACAATACAGTCGACATATTTGAGGAGGTTACCCAATCTCCGCAAAATGAGATGCATATTCTTGGAGTCATGGCATTCCTCCAAAAACTGCAGTCAGTTCCCAGTGTTGGAGTTTCTAACTCAGCGGGAGTCTCCAAGTATTATTTACTATGGTGCAGCTCTTAACTCAGGTGAGTTCATTCTCCCACTGAGTCTCAAACAGCTGACCCTGTCAAAATTTCGGCAACCATGGAGTCATATTTCCAGGATTGGAGGCCTGCCAAACCTTACAACTCTGGTGCATTTGAAGGGCCAAATTGGGAAATGAACAAAGATGAGTTCAAGGAACTCAGGTTCTTGAAGTTGAACACTCTGAACATTGCTGAATGGAATGCCTCGTATAATCACCTTCCTAACCTTGAAAGATGGGTACTTCAGAACTGCAAAGATTTGGAGGAAATGCCCCTGGAATTTGCATATATTGCTACATTGGAAACAATTGAAGGGCAATGGTGCAGAGACTCTGTACAAGAGTCCGCCAAAAGAATTGGAAATGAGACGAAAGAAATCAAAGTCCGAATTACATATAACTGAATCACTATCTATGGTATTCTGCACTCTCAGTGAGTAAGTTTATTGCATTGCTTTTCAGCAAGTTTATTGATTTTAGTGTTGCATCTGTCATATATTTCAATCTCATACGAGTTGCTGGAACATTTTAGCACAGAATAGAGAATGGATTGTTCTTTGTTTCATTGTAGCCTCTGAACTTGCTGATCTCTAATAACACCAGAATTTCCAACCTGAGTGAAAAGTGAAAACACTGAATTTGTAATTCTTGTATCTCCGAGAATGCTGTATTTTCTGCGGATTTCCTTTTTCAGATGCAAACAAATTAACAGCACCGCCATTTCCACAGCAAAACACTCGCTTCATCAAATGCTTTATAAGATTGTCTTTTTCAAGGCTGAGTCATTTCTAGCAGAGCTACTGAAGAATGGTGAAACTTTAACAGCTCATGAAAGAGATCAAATTGAATCTCTTGTGGAGGAACTTAAGAATTTGAAGCCAATTCTAACAAACCAGTTGGCCACGAACACCCCTTATGAAGAAATGATCTTCATTGAATTTGAAGCAGTTGCTAGGAGGATTACACTGTTCTATCACTCATTCTTCCTGACATAGACAAGTTCAAGAAAATTGTGCTTTTGATACCACGGTTGTTGCATAAGGTGAAAGGTATCACGGAAAAGCTCAAGAAGGTGAGTTCCCAATTTCCAGTTTCTTATTTCCCGAAGGCTTGCACTCAGGGTTTTATTGATTTTCTGGGAAAAAACATAAAGGAGTTGCTGAAGTATGATCCTAAGTCAATTGAACCGGTAAAGAATCATCTCAAGGAGGTTCAACTACATTTAAAGACATCGAAGTCTTTCCTCATGAAAGTTTCAGATTCAAATGTTGAGCAGGGAGAGTTAAGTCATTTTTGTGATCGCATCAGAGATGTAGCATATAAACTGGAATACATTGTTGAATCGTTTGAATTAGATGGTTGTTGGCAGAATTCATTATGGTTATATTTTCTGCTTGAGGATCTTAGACTCGTTAATCAACAAGTCTCCAAGTTTCCTGGGGAGTTCTTTCCTGGAAAATCTCAGAATCTCTCTCAGATTTCACGTGAGATGGAATCAAAGGATAGTATGTATGTGGTCAATGAAATGGTGGTGAATTTGAGTGATGAAGAAGAAGTCATTATTGAGCGACTCACCAGAGGATCCTTACAGCGTCATGTTGTTTCTATTGTTGGCATGCCAGGTATTGGGAAGACTACTTTTGCTAAAAGAGTTTACAACCATCAAATTATCGTTCATTACTTCCATCGTCGTGCATGGTGTAATGTTTCACTGGCATACTCAAAGAGGCAATTGCTGCTTGAAATTTTGAGCGGTATTCATGGGCTTACTGATGATATTCATCGAATGTGTAATGAAGATCTCCAGGAAAAGCTGCGGCGATGCCTGATGAAGTACAAGTATCTCAGAGTTATGGATGATGTATGGGACATTGCAGCCTGGCATGATTTGGAGAATTCATTTCCAAATGACAGTAATGGAAGTAGAATTCTGATTACAAGTCGTCTTCAGGATGTGGCTGCAAAAATTAAACCTGATAGCGATCCATATTCTATTAGCCTACTGTCTGATGAAGAAAGTTGGATACTGTTGGAAAAAAAGGTGTTCAGAGGAAAGCCATGTCCTGAGGAACTGTTATTGGCTGGGAAGGAAATTGCTCAACATTGTAAAGGATTACCTCTTGCAGTTGTTGCCATAGCTGGTCTTCTTCAAAAGACAGAAAAGAGACAGGAATGGTGGAAAACATTATTAAAAAGCTTAAGCTCAGTGATAATCAAAGATCCAGAAAACCGGTGGATGGAAATCTTGGAACTGAGCTACAATCACTTACCAGAATATCTGAAATCATGCTTTCTGTATTTTGGGCATTTTTCTTGAGGAGACTCAACCACTAACCTTAAGGAAAAAAAAAAAACAAACCAAATTTGAATGCATCAAACTATGAGATTAGTATAATCATCAGAGTATTTATCTCATTTATATCTTAAACATAGACACTAATAAGGTTTAGATTGCCCTTCAACGGGGAATTTTCTTTAAAAAAAAAAAAGTGCACCTCCAGTGTACTCAAACAAATTTGTCCCAAAAAAAATCATAATGATCATATTAACCAAAAACAAATTTGTACCTTTTAATGCCATTACTCCTATATTTTTCGACAATTTTTATTTTTATGCAAAATCATACCGGACAAATTTTATAACCCGCACAAAATTTGTATACATCACATTTTCTTTTCTAGTTGTGGAGCGTTATAATTACTTTCGAAATTACCAAAAAAAAAAAAATCAAGAAAGTTTTGACCGTTAACCTCCTCTCTTCTCCCGCCGGCCCAAAGAAGAGGAAAATAAAACGAAGAAATCCTATCGCTAATAGGAAATCATCCCCTCTTATTAGAGCAATGGGGAAGCAATTGACAAACTGACCGGACCGTTGTTCCTTTACGGACGGATTTTGCATTAATAATTAAAGTTCTTCTATCACCGGTTCCTAATTGCCGTTCTTGAAAATTTTCAAAGTTTTATTTGATTGATTGTTGAGATGGTGATTTATAAAATTGAGAATATCCCATGTTCAATCACGCTAGACCCAGATCAAGTTCTTGATGACAGCGGCGAATGGTTCCATGGGATGATTCAGTTGGAGAATTTACCGAGACAGTGGCCGTTCGTCGGAGCCCTGCAACCAGTGTTGTTATGCTCGGACCGGACCGGCCAGTTGAACCGATTAAACCGGAAACCGGACCTCATACTGATCCGAGCAGCATATAAAATCGCAGATTTGAGAATCGGTCAAACTCGGTCCAGATTTCGAGCGAACCGTGAACCGGACAAAACCGGGTCGACCCCAGTTTTTACATTTTTTGGCTGGCTCCACCAATTTTTTTAACTTTTGACGTGATTTTTTTTTTTTGTCGGCTTCCAGACTTTTGATAGGGTTTCCCGTTCCCCTTTTTCCACTTTCTGGCATTTTCATTCATTTACAGTGTTCATCTCTTTTTGCTTCTCAAATTTTCTCACATCGCCGCTTTACTCACTTCTAAATCGATCCACTCAAAACTCATCCTTTTTAATTTTTTTGTTCGATCAATCGCCGATCTATCATCACAGAGTGTTTGCAGGCGGCATTTGCTACTTTCTTGCTATTTTCAACTTCTATAGACAAATACTCTAGAGCCATGCTAATCCTTAGAGTAAGTCGTAACCAATGAAGAATTGGCCGCATTAACCCTGTGGTTTTCGCCGTTTCGGAGATCAGTGCCTTGGATTTGGAAGGTAAGGAGTAGATGTATGAAAAAAAAAATTTTCACCTCCTTTGTCTATGAAATTTTATAAACACATCTTCGAATACGAATCAGAAGTTTAACTTAATATGAACAAAGAAGATTAAGAATTAATTAGCTTTTCTTATCCTGGCAAAAAAAAATAAGAAAATAAAAATTCCACATTACTCTGCATTCAGACCCTTTAACCCATCTTCCTAAAGTTATTTTCTTCGTAAATTCTGATGGGAGCTACAATTATGCATTAGATTGTGGAAATTTGCATGAAACAAATGGCGGCCGCCTAATTAGTGGGTTATCTTCAAGGCTCAAAACATATCTTCAATTTGGAGTTAGTCAGTGGGCTATGGGCTACAACTGTAGGGTGTGTTTTTTTCATTGTTTATATAGGTTTAGTTTTATAATTTTTTTTGTACAAATTTATTTTAGCTTCTCTTTTTTTGGTTCACTTTTTATAAATTTTTCTACTTTTGTCTTCATGAAATTTATTATTTTGATTTGATTAGGCCATATGACATCTGGTGTGGAGTATGTGAATCTATGATTGCAAAGGGTGTGCAATTCAATGCGGAGAAAAAATAAGTTGAAAATTATTATCCTACAAAAGTAAGCTTGGTTGTAAAACGACTAGAATTAAAACTCTAAATCACTTGCCTATACTGACAGTGTGTTCTTGTTCTTTTCATTAGATATGGAGCTTTACAATGAAATCAGTCTGCTGCAAACCAGAGTTTAGGAAATAAATTTGTTCAATGGACCAATATAATAACAAATTCTGCTGGATGGTTTCGAAATCAATTATTAAGGTTTGTTGTTGTTCATGTTCAAATCGTGTTTTTAACTCCATTTTGATCATGGTTTTGCATTCCCATCCATAATGATAGAGCTGTAGAAAAATGTTTGATCAAACGGCTTTAGTTTATAATTTAGTTTTCCTTATTATTTTTCAAGTAATTTACAAAGAAAGTAATTGAAGTTTTATTTCTGTTTTTTTATGTAGTTATCTTAAATCAATGGAAGAAGGTGATTTGCTTTCCACGAAGCAAAATCATAGTCTTAAAAGAGATCCAATATGGAAATATGGAACTGAAGGACTAAATGATAAAGGCAACAAGATGATAACTTGTGTCTATTGTCAAAAAACATTTGCCGGTGGGGGTGTTAATCGCCTCAAACATCATCTTGGCAAAGTAAAGGGTAATGTGGCAGCATGCACCAAGGTTCCTCCGGAAGTTTGTTCTTTGGTCGTGGCTTTATTGAAAGATAATGCTCAAAAATCCAAAGAAAAAAAGGCTGATTTTGAAATTGAAAATGATGATCAAGAAATCCCGAAAGTCATTAATGAGACATCAACGAAAGGAAAAAGAAAAGCTGATCATGGCATTGAAGCTTATATGTCAGGTAAAGTTGCCAATTTTACCCAACCTAGTCTCAAGTCATGTTTGCAAAGTAAGGAGAAGTGTCATGATACTGATATGGCTCTGGCTCTTTGGTTTTATGAGGCTTGTATTCCATTTAATGCTGCTAATTCTATTTATTTTTGGCAAGCAATATCCAAAGTGTCTACTATGGGTCATGGATATAAAGCCCTTTCTTATCATGCACTTAGAGTTCATCTGTTAAATGAAGCAAGAAAACAAGTTGAATTGATTGTTGATGATTTTCGTAAAATGTGGGTGGAAACTGGTTGCACAATCATGGGTGATGGGTGGAAAGACCAAAGACAGAGGAGTTTGATTAATTTTTTGGTTTATTGTCCTAAGGGTGTTGCATTTATCAAGTCTGTTGATGCATCACATATTGTGTCTAGTGCTGAAAATTTGTACAACTTATTTTGTGAAATTGTTGACATGGTTGGAAAGGATAATGTGGTTCACTTAGTGACTGATAATGCAGCCAATTACAAAGCTGCTGGTAGGTTACTTTCTGAAAGATATCCACTTATAAGTTGGTCTCCTTGTGCTGCCCACTGTATCAATTTGATTTTACAAGATATTGGAAACATGCCTAAGATTGTAAGCTTGATTACTCTGGCCTCTAGAATCACTGTCTTTGTTTACAATCGTAAATGGATCTTAAGCTGGTTGAGAAAAATTCCTGGATGGAAAGAAATCATTTGGCCAGCTGAGACTAGGTTTGGTACTACATTCATAGCATTGAAAAGTCTATGTGACCGTAGAGTACACTTGGAAGCATTGGTGCTATCTTCAGAATAGAAGGCCAAAGAGTTAAAACATCAAAAAGGAAGAGATGTGAAGGAAACTGTTCTTAGTGATAAGTTTTGGAATAATTGTTTTGGAAACTGTTCTTAGTGATAAGTTTTGGAATAATTGTTTAGTGACTGTGAAGATTATGGGGCCATTGATGCGTTTGTTACTCATTTGTGATTCTGATGAGAGACCATCTATGGGTTACGTGTATGATGGAATGTGGAGAGCTATTAATGCTATCAAAGATCTTTTTAAGAACAGGAATAGATTGTATGAGCCCTACACTCAGATTATTGATAGTAGGTGGGATTCTATGTTGAAAAAAGATCTCCATGCAGCTGCTTTTTGGTTGAATCCAACTTTCCAATATGAAGTTGACAGTCGTTGTTTAATGTCCGATGCTTGGAAAGGTTTGATGGCTGTAATGGAGAAATTCAAGATTGAATGTTCTCAAGAAGTTATGAATGAAGTAATGATGTTCAGATCACTAAGTCAAAGCTTTGGATGTCCTTTAGCTAAAAATACATATGCCACTACTCCCCTAGGTACTTTCTTAAACATTTATTCTTTTCAATATAGTGCATATGTTAATTGTATTAGTTGTAATTTTATTATTTTTTTTGTCATAGATCAATGGTGGAAATATTTTGGAAATGATGCTCCCAATTTACAAAGATTGACAATTAAGTATTTGGGTCAAACAGCTTCCTCTTCAGGATGTGAGCGCAATTGGAGTATTTTTGAACGAATTCATACCAAGAAGAGAAATAGATTGGAGCATGAAAGGCTTAATACCCTTGTTTATGTTTGCTACAATCTTCGTTTGAAAAATAGGTATTGTATTGCAAATTTATAATATTCGATTTGGTTCTATCTATTTAGTTTGGTTTTTATTATTTGTAAAAGGTTTTCAAAAAGACCTTGTGATCCGATTGATTATGAATGTATTGACAACACGGAGTCTTGGGTCATTGAAGAAGAAGATGATGGACTCGTTAACGAGTTGGAGGAAATGATGGAAGAAGAGTATCCTAGGGATGGTGAAGAGACATTGAGTAAGAGTTTTTTTTTTTTTTTCCTTTCTTTGAATATGTTCTATGCGTTTTTCATCTAGGTATAATGTGAAAATGGAATATTTGTGTACTTGTAGGTAAAACAAAGAAGTTTGTGGTTCTTGATGAAGAAGATGATAGTGTTGTTGACATTTGCTCATCTAGTTTTTTTGAAGATGATAGAAATGAAGATCCTTATGATGATAGTTGTTTTGGTGAACCTAGAGTGTTAATTGGTAATGAATATGAATGACATAGTTTCTCAATTAAATTGAATACTCATGTTCATGACTTAGTATTCAATAAAATTAAGTTTTGAAGTGTAAATGCTTAGAGCTTCTAAAAGTGTAAATGCTTAGGTTATAATTTTGGTACTCAATACAATTGAGTTTTTTTTTTTTTGACGGTGACTCGATGAGATTGGGTCCTTTTGATGTAAATGCTTAGCTAGAGCATGATATAGGTCTTCTGATGTAAATGCTTAGCTAAAGCTGGATGTAAGTACTCAATTGTATTGAGGTTCTTTTGATATAACTCAATGGAATTGAGTTCTTTTGATGTAAAAACTTATGGTTATGATATATTTCAAATGGTTGTAGTATTTTTTACTGAACTTGGAAACAATGATGTATTATCCTTATGGTTTAGACATATTAAGTATGATTTCAGTGTTTACTAGCTAGTTAGTTAATGGAATTGAGTTCGATTTAAGTTATTGTGTTTATTTTTGTATTAGTGCTTCTCTGTTTTGTAAATAGTTTGATTTTCATTTTGTCTAATGAAAGTTGGTGCATATAACAATATAAATACTCATATGAAACTCATAAAAATATATTAATTAAATTAAAAATTAATTATTACATCATTATGGCGTCGCCGAGTCGACCCCCCGAATCGCCCCGAGTTGACCCCCAAGTCGATCAACCCCTTGACCATGCCGAGTCGACCTCCGAGCCGAGCATGACAATGCTGCTTCTCTCCTTTAGAAAAAATCAATACATCCTCCGGCCCTATACCGTATATGTAGCCATCGGCCTCGAAGATATCATATATGCCTTCGCAAATTTGACTATTGCCCAAAAGAAAAAAAAACATATTACTATTTAGTCAAATACAAGCACATAAGTAGTCAAATAGATTCCCAAAACAGAATTAAAAAAAAAATAAAAATTGTTTGTTCCCAAAACCAAATGCCCAACCAGAATAACCAAATGCCCAAAAACCAGAATAAGCCCAATTCAGATCACCCAAAACAAAATGCTAAAAAAAAACCCAAACCAGAACCAGTCAAATCACCCCAATTCAGAACCACTTCACAAAAAAAAAAAATCCCAATTACATCCGAATCTCTTTGTTCCCACCAAAAAATACACACACACACTAGTTTTGAAAAATCCCCAAATCGATTGATGTACTCACTGAAATAAACCCAATTTGATAGATGTACTAACCGGAACAATTCTGTGAGTGATGCTGTAATCTGGTTATGCTCATCCCAAAACTTAACTTTCTCCATCAATTTAACCGCACCCAATTCAGACTTATTGAGCGACTCAGCTTTTAGGGCTTCTTGTCACTGAAGACATTTGATCTTGATGAGGTCGTGGAGAGTACAATCATACGTCTCAGTGCAGAGAAAGGAGTAGGCTTTATCAACGACACACCCACAATATCTAACTACGTGATTTTTGTCCAGATTGGTCTTTGTTAATGCCCGGATTTGTCTGAACATTTCTTCTTTCTGGGTTGCAGGCAGCGTTGTCATGCTCGGCTCGGAGGTCGACTCGGCATGGTCAAGGGGTTGATCGACTCGGAGGTCAACTCGGGGCGATTCGGGGGGTCGACTCGGCGACGTCATAATGATGTAATAATTAATTTTTAATTTAATTAATATATTTTTATGAGTTTCATATGAGTATTTATATTGTTATATGCACCAACTTTCATTAGACACAATGAAAATCAAACTATTTACAAAATAGAGAAACACTAATACAAAAATAAATATAATAACTTAAATCGAACTCAATTCCATTAACTAACTAGCTAGTAAACACTGAAATCATACTTAATATGTCTAAACCATAAGGATAATACATCATTGTTTCCAAGTTCAGTAAAAAATACTACAACCATTTGAAATATATCATAACCATAAGTTTTTACATCAAAAGAACTCAATTCCATTGAGTTATATCAAAAGAACCTCAATACAATTGAGTACTTACATCCAGCTTTAGCTAAGCATTTACATCAGAAGACCTATATCATGCTATAGCTAAGCATTTACATCAAAAGGACCCAATCTCATCGAGTCACCGTCAAAAAAAAAAAAACTCAATTGTATTGAGTACCAAAATTATAACCTAAGCATTTACACTTTTAGAAGCTCTAAGCATTTACACTTCAAAAACTTAATTTTATTGAATACTAAGTCATGAACATGAGTATTCAATTTAATTGAGAAACTATGTCATTCATATTCATTACCAATTAACACTCTAGGTTCACCAAAACAACTATCATCATAAGGATCTTCATTTCCATCATCTTCAAAAAAACTAGATGAGCAAATGTCAACAACACTATCATCTTCTTCATCAAGAACCACAAACTTCTTTGTTTTACCTACAAGTACACAAATATTCCATTTTCACATTATACCTAGATGAAAAACGCATAGAACATATTCAAGGAAAGGAAAAAAAAAAAAAAACTCTTACTCAATGTCTCTTCACCATCCCTAGGATATTCTTCTTCCATCATTTCCTCCAACTCGTTAACGAGTCCATCATCTTCTTCTTCAATGACCCAAGACTCCGTGTTGTCAATACATTCATAATCAATCGGATCACAAGGTCTTTTTGAAAACCTTTTACAAACAATAAAAACCAAACTAAATAGATAGAACCAAATCGAATATTATAAAATTTGCAATACAATACCTATTTTTCAAACGAAGATTGTAGCAAACATAAACAAGGGTATTAAGCCTTTCATGCTCCAATCTATTTCTCTTCTTGGTATGAATTCGTTCAAAAACACTCCAATTGCGCTCACATCCTGAAGAGGAAGCTGTTTGACCCAAAAGCTTAATTGTCAATCTTTGTAAATTGGGAGCATCATTTCCAAAATATTTCCACCATTGATCTATGACAAAAAAAATAATAAAATTACAACTAATACAATTAACATATGCACTATATTGAAAAGAATAAATGTTTAAGAAAGTACTGGGGGAGTAGTGGCATATGTATTTTTAGCTAAAGGACATCCAAAGCTTTGACTTAGTGATCTGAACATCATTACTTCATTCATAACTTCTTGAGAACATTCAATCTTGAATTTCTCCATTACAGCCATCAAACCTTTCCAAGCATCGGACATTAAACAACGACTATCAACTTCATATTGGAAAGTTGGATTCAACCAAAAAGCAGTTGCATGGAGATCTTTTTTCAACATAGAATCTCACCTACGATCAATAATCTGAGCGTAGGGCTCATACAATCTCTTCTTGTTCTTAAAAAGATCTTTGATAGCATTAATAGCTCTCCACATTCCATCATACATATAACCCATAGATGGTCTCTCATCAGAATCACAAATGAGTAACAAACGCATCAATGGCCCCATAATCTTCACAGTCACTAAACAATTATTCCAAAACTTATCACTAAGAACAGTTTCCTTCACATCTCTTCATTTTTGATGTTTTAACTCTTTGGCCTTGTATTCTGAAGATAGCACCAATGCTTCCAAGTGTACTCTACGGTCACATAGACTTTTCAATGCTATGAATGTAGTACCAAACCTAGTCTCAGCTGGCCGAATGATTTCTTTCCATCTAGGAATTTTTCTCAACCAGCTTAAGATCCATTTACGATTGTAAACAAAGACAGTGATTCAAGAGGCCAGAGTAATCAAACTTACAATCTTAGGCATATTTCCAATATCTTGTAAAATCAAATTGATACAGTGGGCAGCACAAGGAGACCAACTTATAAGTGAATATCTTTCAGAAAGTAACCTACCAGCAGCTTTGTAATTGGCTGCATTATCAGTCACTAAGTGAACCACATTATCCTTTCCAACCATGTCAACAATTTCACAAAATAAGTTGTATAAATTTTCAGCACTAGACACAATATGTGATGCATCAACAGACTTGATAAATACAACACCCTTAGGACAATAAACCAAAAAATTAATCAAACTCCTCTGTCTTTGGTCTTTCCACCCATCACCCATGATTGTGCTACCAGTTTCCACCCACATTTTACGAAAATCATCAACAATCAATTCAACTTGTTTTCTTGCTTCATTTAACAGATGAACTCTAAGTGCATGATAAGAAAGGGCTTTATATCCATGACCCATAGTAGACACTTTGGATATTGCTTGCCGAAAATAAATAGAATTAGCAGCATTAAATGGAATACAAGCCTCATAAAACCAAAGAACCAGAGCCATATCAGTATCATGACACTTCTCCTTACTTTGCAAACATGACTTGAGACTAGTTTGGGTAAAATTGGCAACTTTACCTGACATATAAGCTTCAATGCCATGATCAGCTTTTCTTTTGCCTTTCGTTGATGTCTCATTAATGACTTTCGGGATTTCTTGATCATCATTTTCAATTTCAAAATCAGCCTTTTTTTCTTTGGATTTTCGAGCATTATCTTTCAATAAAGCCACGGCCAAAGAACAAACTTCCGGAGGAACCTTGGTGCATGCTGCCACATTACCCTTTACTTTGCCAAGATGATGTTTGAGGCGATTAACACCTCCACCGGCAAATGTTTTTTGACAATAGACACAAGTTATCACCTTGTTGCCTTTATCATTTAGTCCTTCAGTTCCATATTTCCATATTGGATCTTTTTTAAGACTATAATTTTGCTCCGTGGAAAGCAAATCACCTTCTTCCATTGATTTAAGATAACTACATAAAAAAACAGAAATAAAACTTCAATTACTTTCTTTGTAAATTACTTGAAAAATAATAAGGAAAACTAAATTATAAACTAAAGCTGTTTGATCAAACATTTTTCTACAGCTCTATCATTATGGATGGGAATGCAAAACCATGATCAAAATGGAGTTAAAAACACGATTTGAACATGAACAACAACAAACCTTAATAATTGATTTCGAAACCATCTAGCAGAATTTGTTATTATATTGGTCCATTGAACAAATTTATTTCCTAAACTCTGGTTTGCAGCAGACTGATTTCATTGTAAAGCTCCATATCTAATGAAAAGAACAAGAACACAGTGTCAGTATAGGCAAGTGATTTAGAATTTTAATTCCAGTCATTTTACAACCAAGCTTACTTTTGTAGGATAATAATTTCCAACTTATTTTTTCTCCACATTGAATTGCACACCTTTTGCAATCATAGATTCACATATTCCACACGAGATGTCATATGGCCTAATTAAATCAAAATAATAAATTTCATGAAGCCAAAAGTAGAAAAATTTATAAAAAGTGAACCAAAAAAAGAGAAGCTAAAATAAATTCGTACAACAAAAATTATAAAACTAAACCTATATAAACAATGAAAAAAACACACCCTACAGTTGTAGCCCATAGCCCACTGACTAACTCCAAATTGAAGATATGTTTTGAGCCTTGAAGATAACCCACTAATTAGGCGGCCGCCATTTATTTCATGCAAATTTCCACAATCTAATGCATAATTGCAGCTTCCATCAGAATTTACGAAGAAAATAACTCTAGCAAGATGGGTTAAAGGGTCTGAATGCAGAGTAATGTGGAATTTTTATTTTTTTAATTTTTTTATACCAGGATAAGAAAAGCTAATTAATTCATAATCTTCTTTGTTCATATTAAGTTAAACTTCTGATTCGTATTCGAAGATGTGTTTATAAAATTTCATAGACAAAGGAGGTGAAAAAAAAAAAATTTCATACATCTACTCCTTACCTTCCAAATCCAAAGCACTGATCTCCGAAACGGCGAAAATCACAGGGTTAATGCGGCCAATTTCTTCATTGGTTACGACTTAATCAAAGGATTAGCATGGCTATAGAGTATTTGTCTATAGAAGTTGAAAATAGCAAGAAAGTAGCAAATGCCGCCTGCAAACACTCTGTGATGATAGATCGGCGATTGATTGAACAAAAAAATTAAAAAGGATGAGTTTTGAGTGGATCGATTTAGAAGTGAGTAAAGCGGCGATGTGAGAAAATTTGAGAAGCAAAAAGAGATGAACACTGTAAATGAATGAAAAGGCCAAAAAGTGAAAAAAGGGGAACGGGAAACCCTATCAAAAGTCTGGAAGCTGACAAAAAAAAAATCACATCAAAAGTTAAAAAAATTGGTGGAGCCAGCCAAAAAAAGTAAAAACCGGGGTTGATCTGGTTTTTTTCGGTTCACGGTTCGCTCGGAATCTGGACCGAGTTTGACCGATTCTCAAATCTTCGATTTTATATGCTGCTCGGATCGGTATGAGGTCCGGTTTCCGGTTTAACCAGTTCAACCGGCCGGTCCGGTCCGAGCATAACAACACTGGAGAGAAGGAATTTTCAGTAAAATTGAGAAACATAGGGATCAAGAAATCTGAGAGTTGGTTGGATCCAAAAGTGGCGAGAGGCATTTGTTCACCAACTAAGTTGCACGACATTGAAAGCTTGGCATCTTTGATATATCATACCGTTTTTTATGGCCAAAGACGTATTCGCCAAATGGATGGTAGAATGGATGGTAATGCGGTAAAACCATACAGTCCGGAGTTAGCCGATTTGCTTAAGTTCATGGTTGATCTTGATCCACAACAAAGGTAACACTTTTGTTTTGGTGTATGTTTCCTTGCTTTTTTTTTTTTTTTTGTTGAGATCTTTTTTTGTTCATTTTCATTTCCTTTTTTTTTCTTGGCTTATGTGTTGAGATTTTTTTTTTTTTTTTTGGTATAATTTTAGAACAACAATAGAGGATGTGCTGTCTCATCCATTTTTTTTGGCACCCACACAAAAAAAAAAAGCATTTTTGTGTGCGGTTAGTGATTGTTTGGCAAATTGGAGCGACTCATGGTTTGCTCATGACGTGAACAACACATCTGCCCGTCTATGGCCGGGATATAAAGATTGGAAGCACAAGGTTGATCCTAGTTTTTTGACTTATGCAAACAAAGCTAGGAAGAAGAACCATGCAAAACAAAAGAATTATGGACATACTGTTCTTCAGCTATTACGGTTGATCAGGAACTCGGACCACCACATATGGGAGGTTGATCCTTCCATTGCCGAGGTAAAACTCCGCATCTAATCATTCTTTATCAAATTTTTTTCCCTCCATTTTTTTTTTCAAAAATCTCATTTTATGTGATTTGTACCTTTTTTTTTTTTTTTGCAGAGACTATTCTCTGAAAAGCAAGGCGGACTCTTTGGATACTTCAATACTCAATTTCCTGAGCTAGTAATTGAGGTCTTCAACGTTGCCTATGAACATCATGCAGTGTTTGAAGATTGGTCAAAATATTATGGAGGTTAGACATATATATATATATATATATATATATATATATTTCTTCTTTTTATGGCTCCTTTCTCACATTGTGTTATATTAATTTCTTTCTGTTTTAATGCATTTTTCAGTTAAGGCATGGAATTAGCAATCTATGGCGTGTTTGATTGGCCATCTCTGTCATTTACGCTCATCCTGACTTAGTGGGCTTCAGGTGCTTTTGGGGCTTCTTACAGTAGGAGTAGTTGTAAAAAGAAAGGGATCAATGACATTAATAATGTCATTTATAGTATGTCACTAGTGGGCTTCAGTTGCTTCTCGGGCTTCGTACAGTTGAGCAGTAGTACTTGTAATTTTCTTCTTTTTCAGTGCCACGCAAGTATAATTCTTGTAAAGAGAACAACTTCTTCTCACAAAGCTAATGAGAACAACAACTTCTTTACAAAGCTGAATTGACCTCTTTTCTAGTTCAACGGCACGTTTACTAAGTTCAACAGACGAAAGAGACCAAAGCATCTCAATATAACAAAGGAATAAATGAATATATGGAAGATTTCAGCCTAAATTTGTCCTCTATCTTCATAGCACTGCATATATAGGCCTAAACCAACAAAACTTAACCGGGTATTAAATTTGAATGCTCTGAAAAATCATAATTATGAAACTCGGAGATCCTATTTCAATTTCTATACAACACAGATCATAACAAGAAACATAATAAAGAGGACTCCGTTGTTCCCAGCAGGAAAATAAAAATTGGTGAGTTCATCTTGCTGAGTGACAAGCTTCTTCTGATCATCTTCCCAAACTCGGACGACTGGTATTACGCAATTGCAAAGATTTGATGGGAGTTCCACATGATTTTGCATGTATAAATACATTGCAAATGATTGAAGTCCAATGTTGTGGACACACAGTTTAAGAGTCAGCAAGAGAAGTTGGAGCTGAGACAGGGGAGATCAAAGTACTGATCACCCACTCATAAGTCATAAGCATCAAAGGTATGTTTCATTGTTATCCCCAGCTAAACTTTATTCAATTCTCGTTGCATTTATCACTGTCGATTGATTTGTGTAGCTGGAAAACTTTATCAAAGAATAGAGGATGCCTTTTGTTGCTTCTAAGTCCGTAATAGCCCCCTGGTGTCCTTCCTGTTTCCACCCATTCTTACATTACAGGAGCTAAACACAAATACATAAATGTTAATATGTTGTTACCTTATTCATTTTTGGCAGAATCCCGGGTTGTGGCTGATTCAAAGTGGAAACACAAGAATACATGTACTAAATTTCTTACTTTTCTGATCCAGGTAATGCTTGTAATTACAACCACTGCATTTTACTTTTGCAGATTGATGAACTCTATATACTTATAGTTACCTTGTTGGCACCCTAATAAAGTATTATTGGTAGAATTCTGGTCCTTGTCCAATAGAATATCTGTTGAATCGAGACATTGGTTGGAGGAAAATTTCATTTACTTTTCTTGACCTCTGCAGTTCCCCAAATGATGATGATAACTTAGCCAGAATCTGCCATTTCTGGTTGCTGGTGGCTTTTTCCTTTCCTGATTTACTAGGAGATGGCGTGGAAACTTCAGAAGGGTCTGCTCCCTAAGCTTTGCTGCTAAGAAAACAAAACATTTGTGAGGTTAAAGTTTAAAAAGATTATAAACAAAAAGAATGAACTCCTGGAATGCTGGAAGGGGCATCTTGATCTGTATATAGCCTTTTATGAATTTGCTTATATGTTTCAAGTTTCCTTCATTAGTTACTTATTAGATTATTAGGAATAATTTTGGAATAATGATTTTTCATAATGTGGGAAGACCTCACCTCAGGTTACATAAAGTGAAAAGTTTCCAATAAAAATTTCTCACCGGCAAAGCTCTCTGCATTTTGCCAAGCCGAAGAAATCCTGTTCTGAGGAATTCGAGAAGAAATCATGGATTGGAATTCTTATTATATCTAAATTGTTCCACTACCATGCTAATTCTGAGTAATTTAACTCTAGAGGGAGGAACCAAAAAAAAGTTAGTGGAAGACTAGACTAACCAACCAAACCACTAGGAATTTAGGAAAAGAAATACTATGACAGAACTGGTTTCATCTGCACCAATCAGAGCAACCAACAGTGTAGTGTTTTTTTGAAAAAAAAAAACAAAAAAAAAAGAGAAAAAGAAAAAAACTTTAAAGTGCGAGGAAGGAAACACATATTCTGTACAATCCTATAATATGATTGAAAGTGGAGAAGCAAAGATGTTATTTTCTTCTTTGATGTGAAGACACAGAGAAAAGCCGAGAATTCCATTGTTATTTTGTGAATAAGCTTTTTTTGTCGCGGCACCAACTATAAGAATAATACTATTTCCGCCTTGTCCATTATCTTTGTTCCTCTCTTTTCAACTTTTTATCATGTTTTATCGTACACATTGAACTTATTTTAGTCTTTCGTATGCTTTCCTCGGAAATCATAGGAGCAGGATCGTCAAATGATTCAGATGCCAAGATGTCGAACCCCTTACGGATCTTACCGGAGTTAGAGACTGTATGGGGCAAATGTGTGGCAGAGCATGGAAGAAACAGGCAATCTGGGCGGCTGAGGGGACGACCATCTGATCATCATTCCAAGCCGGATAATCAAGTGTTGGCTTCAGTGTCTGATAGTATAAACCAACTTTCCAGAGATTGGAATTTCTTGAACATGCTGGTGCTATCCATCAGCCAGTGGAGTGATGCGGACAAGCTGATGCAGCAAGCAGGACGAAGTTCCAGCCCAACCCATTTGAAGATTACTGATTTGCATCAAGAGATTTGTAAGGATATTAAAGCTCTTGACTTTGGAAAGCCTAAAGATCTGCTCATTGCAGTGGCTAACTGCCAAAGAAAGACTGATGAGCTAGTGGATGGAGGAATTAGAGAGAGGCTGGAACACTTGTCAAGTCTAACATTGCGCCACTACCCTTATGATTATTCATTTTGGGGTACCTTCATGAATTGTGTAACACAGAATCTCCAGTCAATTAAGGATGTTGTGGATGGTAGTCTTAAGGAACAAATCTGTGTCCCGTGCTATGAGCTTCCACTAATCCAACAGTATCTTCATGATGTCGGGCTTGAGATTTCTTGCTCATATTGCATCTGTGGTCGTGAGGATCGCAAATCAGTCCTGCGATTTCTGGTTTAACCGAAAAGATATTGAAATATCAAGAACTAAGGCCAGTGGGTTCCCAGGTTTGGTGCATCAAATGGATCTAACAAATCGAGAGTTTAGGAAGCTGATTCTTGGATTTCAAGAAGTTCTGTATCAGACCCCAACTCTCAGTCCCTGCATTGGAAGTTTTTGTCATTATATTCTTGGTTCCCGCAGTCACAGTAACCTTCTGGAGAAGCTGACTTCGCTGGTTTCTGCTTTCATCGAATGTAAGCAGAGGTCCAACTCTTTTGGCGAGGATGTGCATTGCTTGTTTGAGGAGATCGATGCAATGATCGCAGAGGCTGCGTTTCTTCATCGTTCCGTCTATCTCCAGAATAAAACGGATTATGTGCACCCTCGTTCTCATTTGCTGGTCAGACTTCGTATCCTGATGATGGAGCTTTATCTCAAGAAGCAACTCGATGCTATCACTTCCTCAATGCTTTTCGGTATAGACTTTTTATTCGAAGTCAATGAGATTCTCAAGGACCTAAAAGGATTTACTGATGGTTTATACCAGCATGGGGAGGCAGAACATGGCAAATACAACTCGATTCAGCTCGCTGAAGGATTGAATCGTGAGGTAGAATCCCTTTATGTGTCTTACCAACCCAAGAAGAAAATGACCAAGGCTAAGGTAATCCAATTGCTTTATAAGCTTGTGATTTTCAAGGCAGAATCATTCCTATCAGAATTATTGAAGGGTCGGAATGGTGAATCTTTCATACCAAAACATCAAATTGAATCTTTAGCTCTGGAACTCAAGTATTTCAAGAGAGTTGTAACTATCTCTCCATTTGTGAGGAACTTGCCTGATGAGTTGATCATCTTTGTGGATATTGAAACATTTGCAAGGAGGATATCCATTCTCTCTTACTCGTTCCAACCCAACAAGGAGAAGTTCGAGCAAGTGCTCCTTTCATTATCCGAGCTGTTTAGAAAGGCAAAAGATATTAAGGCGAAGCTCAGGAAGTTTAGTCCCGAGTTCCCAACTTATAATTACCCAAAGACCTATGGCGAGGGATTCATTCATTTTCTTGCAAGGAAGATAATGGAGCTGCTGAATTATGATCCTGAATCAATTGCATCAGTGAAGCCTCTTCTTGAGAAGGCTCAGCCACACCTTGAGTCATTTCAATCTTTCCTCAGAAAAGTTTCAGGTTTTGAGGGCCTGAATGGAGAACTAGGTGGTCTCTGCTCTCGCATTAGAAACTTGGCATACGAACTGGAATACGCGGTTGAATTAATGGAGGTTGATGATAATTTGAAACATTCGTTGTGGCTACATTCCCTGTTAGAGCATATGAGACTTGTTGATGAAAACATCTCCAGTATTTCTGAAGTATCCTGCACTGCTGAATTCCAAAGCCTCCCCCAGGTTGCATGTGACATTATAACAAAGAATACCACATCAGCAATCGCTGAACCAATGGTGGACCTTGTTGATGAAGCACAAGTTATACTACAACAACTGACAGGAGGGTCTTCACAGAGATCCCTTGTTTCCATTGTTGGCATGCCAGGTATTGGAAAGACAACCCTTGCTCAAAAAGTGTACAATGCCCAAATGTCATATGTCACTTTATGCGTCGTGCTTGGTGTACTGTTTCAAAAGTATACTCGAAAAGGAACTTGTTGCTTGATCTTCAAAGTGACATCCATGGGCGTACTAATGAGCTTTATCCAATGAGTGATGAAGATCTCCAATCAAAATTGCGTCGTCACTTGTTGAGAAACAAGTATCTCATTGTAATGGATGATATCTGGGATATTGCAGCCTGGAATGACTTGAAAATTTCATTTCCAGATGACAACAATGGGAGCAGAATTTTGATAACCACTCGTCATATAGATTTGCCCTTGGCAATTAAGCCTGGCAGTGTTCCACATCATATGCGTTTCTTTTCAGATGAGGAAAGTTGGATGTTGTTGGAAAAGAAAATATTCAAAGGTGCGGATTGTCCCAAGGAACTGTTACTTGTAGGGAAGAAAATTGCTCAACTTTGTCAAGGGTTACCTCTGGCCACTGTTGCAGTAGCCGGTCTCCTTCAGAAGACAGAAAAAACACATGATTGGTGGGACAAAGTTTCACAGAGCTTAAGCTCACAGGTGATCAACGATCCAGGAAATCGATGCAAAGAAATGTTAGAACTGAGCTACAAGTACTTGCCTGAGTATCTGAAACCATGCTTCCTTTATTTGGGAGTTTTTGAGGAGGACAAAGATATTGCAGCAAGAAAGTTGATGCAGTTTTGGATGGCCGAAGGATTCATAAAGCAAGCGGAGTCGAAGAGCTTGGAAGATGTCGCACAAGATTACTTGATGGAGCTGATCAACAGAAGCCTTGTTCTTGTTGCCAAGAGAAGATCCAATGGGAAGGTCAAAGCATGTCGGCTTCATGATCTTTTACGTGATTTGTGTCTCTCAAAAGCCAAAGGTGAAGATTTTTTTCATCAAGTTACCAGGTATGATGAACCATATGCCTCTTTACCTGCATCAGAGTATGATATGGAGTTCCACAATAAGCATAATTTGGATCCTGTAACATTTGAAAACTACCGATTGAGCTTTTGCTTGAGAAGAAGTCATTTTTTCAATTCAAGGCCTTCGGGCCCGACAACTAAATCCTTGATCTTCTTTGCTTCTGAGGATAAAGAGCCTAGATGTCCTTACGAGATTTCTTTTATTTGTAACAACTTCAAGTTACTTAGGCTCCTAGATTTGGAATGCGTCAACGTGGGAACCAGTTTCCCTGCAGAAATTGGACTAATGGTTCAATTGAGATACTTAGCTGTCAGTGGATATGTGCAGTCTATACCACCATCAATAGCCAACTTGTGGAGACTAGAAATTTTGGTAGTGAAGGGTTTCCGGGGAACAGTCATTTTACATGATACCGTATGGAGCATGGCAAGATTAAGGCATCTTCATGTGAATGAACATGTGAGATTTACCTCGAAAGATGATGATGATGAACGTGTTGGAAGTTCTTCTGATTTGGATAATTTAGTCAGCTTTTCCACCCCATCACTTTTTTGTGGGGATAATACAATCAACATTATGAGGAGGCTACCAAATCTCCTGAAGCTGAGATGCATTTTCTTGGAGTCATGGGATTCTTCCAAGGGCAGCTATCAATTCCCAGTGTTGGATTTCCTAGCTCGGCTCGAGTCCCTCAAGATAATTTACTATGGTGGAGCTATTAATTCTGGGGAGTTCGTTCTGCCCTTCAGTCTCAGGGAGCTAACCTTGTCAAAATTTCGGCTACCATGGAGTCATATATCCAGGATTGGAGAGCTGCCGAACCTCACAGATCTCAAACTACTCTCTGGAGCATTTGAGGGTTCAAAATGGGAAATGAAAGAAGATCAGTTCAAGAAACTGAAGTTCTTGAAGTTGGACACACTGAATATTGTTGAATGGGTTGCCTCTTATGATGATCTTCCCACCCTTGAACGACTGGTAGTGCGGAATTGCAAGGATTTGGAGGAAATACCATATGATATTTCATATATTGCTACTTTGGAATCAATTGAAGTGTTGTGGTGCGGAGAGTCTGTAGAAGAGTCTGCCAGAAGAATTGGAAGTGAAACACCAGAAATCAAAATCCGCACATCATGTTACTGAAACGTTATCGACAAGAAAGTGGCCTTCTATGATATTCTGCACCACTGTAAGTAGATTTATTTCATTGCTTTCAGCAAGTTTATTCATATCTCATTGTTGCTTTCAGCATCTTTTGCACATAAATTTAAAGTGAGTTTTGTTTGTTTGCTTTGGAGCATCCTCCTATCAGTGATCAATTTCTCAGTAACACCAAAACTCTAGATATGTTACTTTAAAATTTAAATGACTGCAGCTAACTGAAATGTCTTGCATTTTCCCACACTATGCACTTTTTATTCAATCTACCAGTTTCTTGATCAAACATGATGAGATACTGAATTAACTGTTGCGATTTGTGTGGAGAACTTTTAGCAGTAGCAATCTAGCAATCCAACCTGCTAATATATTGTCAGTGTCTTGTGTATAGACTTACTTTTGTTATTATGGAAACCAATCAAGTATCTTTTTCTTGAATCTGTTAGGTTGTTCTCATGTGGATCAGCCAAAATCTCTGCTTTGTGGTTGCTGCAACAGCGCTTTTCTCAAAAGAGAATGGTGATTCAGTCACACATAAGTTTGTATGATTCTAATGGATTCCTTTCTCAGAAATGCTGTGCATGTGTGATGACTTTTGTTTGATAAGAGAATCGATAGTATATATTGATAAGAGAACTCATTTCATGGTTTGCTGGTGCTTTCAATGATTCAATCATGTGGATCTTCCAACTCTTTTGTATGCTCTAAGTATATACTCCCTCCGTCCCATAATTATTGTCCAGTTTGAATTTTCATCTTTAGTTCAAATTGTATCAAAAGTGAAATCTCAAATTAGACGATAATTTTGAGACAGAGGGAGTATATTGATGTTTAAACCATCAAAGTTGCTCACCGGAGTGATGGTTATATCTATAAATCCAGTGTGATGTTTTTGAAAATCTTTTTTTTTTTTTTTCTGGTTACCAATCTACAAATTGATAGCATTATCCTGATTTTACTATCCATTGAGCATAAATTTCTTTTCTTTCCAGTTGTATAGAACTCTACCATCATGAATTGGAGTAATAATGATCATCTTCGCTTTAAAATAATTACCCTTATTATCCTTTCAACCCTGTCCTTCAGAATTTAGATCATCTTCCTGATATTGAGGGAGTATCAAAACATTGAACCACAAATGAAAGAATACAATACATAAATTAGATTACAGTACACCAAATTCATCCAATGATGTCCTATATTCTTCATCCTATGCTAGCTACTAGATTAAACAACACATAAAGAGGCTAGAAGTACTTTTTTAAAAAAAAAAAAAATAATTGAATACAAGCTAATGAAATTAATAATGAATTGAATTGCAATTTTGCATGCAAATAAATCAAGCTAGAGGTTCCTATTTTTTTCCATTTAAGGCTTTTAAGCAATATTGGTCATCATCTTGACAAATTCATCATAGTTGACTTGACCATCACCATCCAAGTCAGCCTCTCTAATCATCTGTTCCACTTCTTCATCGGTTAGCTTCTCCCCTAAATTGATCATCACGTGCCTCAGCTGCATCCCAAAGCCAAAAACAAATTTATTAATCTTTACTTTCAAATTTATTTTAAGGATTTAAACTCAATTAAGTGTAAATGACAAGTGAATAAAACAAGTCAAAATTCAAAAGGGTTCATTGGGATTTGGATAAAGTTCATTGCATTTGATTTGGATACCACAATAGCAATAAACTATCGGCTTAAAAACAACTGTAAAAATTATAGTAATTAATTAGTTTTGTTTAAAGGCTAAATTCAGTGACAGATCAATTAACATGTGATCCACTCGCTGTACTACTGTATTGATGGAATTAATGCAACCGTGTTTATCTTGACTGCAAAAAAAAAACAAAAAACAAAACAAAAAAAATAGCAATCCAAATGTTAACAGTTTTCTTTTTTAATCTGTCAAAATGGATAAGTTGTTCTCCATTTGCTCCGAAATGATCATTCTATTTATATTTTCACCGGATAGAAAAAATATGCTAAGAGTTAAATAGTTGCATGCATATTCATGCATAATATTTCAAAACAAAAAAAAAAAGTTCATATATTATACTCTTTCTTGATCTCAAAAGTAAGAATTATGTTTATTGAATTAAAACAATAAAACGAATCGAACTCTGTTTTAACACAAAAAAAAATGTATCTACAATAATGACCTAATTATTCTGCTGGAACTCGTTTAGGAAATGTTTTGAAGTCTTACCTCACTGGCGGAAATGTAACCATTCTGGTCTTTATCAAACACTTTGAAAGCCTCTTTGAGCTCTTCCTCTGCATCAGTTTCCTGTTTTTCAATCATGAAGAAGAAAACTTTTTAATTAGATACACCAAACTATTTAATACTGCAATGATTTTGCATGATACCCACTAAGAAAAACTGTTTTTTTTTTTTTGTGTGAATTGAACCTTGATTTTATTGGCCATGAGGGTCAAGAACTCCGCAAACTCAATGGTGCCATTTCCATCAGCATCAACTTCAGTAATCATGTCATGTAGTTCTTCTTCACTTGGGTTTTGATCCAATGACCTTATCACAGTTGCTAATTCTTCGATGGTGATGCAACCTTTTGCAGAAATTAAACAGAAAAAAAAAAATCAATTAATTCCTCTTTGCTTTACAACTAAACAGAGATATGAACACAAAAGCAAAAGGAAAAAAACAGAGGAAATGAATTTACCATCTCCATCTTTGTCAAAGAGGCTAAAAGCTTCCTTGAACTCAACAATCTGTTCCTCATTCAGAATTTCTCCCATGGGTTTTCCTCCCATTCCGATCATGTTTACTTTTAATCTCTATGGAATTTCAGACAAGAAGTGGAACTGTGTGTGTGTGTGTGTGGGAAAGGGAAGAGAGACAAAGAAACAGAGTAAAGAAGAGTAGATGAGTCTTAGCTCAATCTTAGCTGGGGGGATTTATATAGGAAAATTTCTAACGTGACAACGCGCCATTACTAATATTATTATTATTATTATATTATTATTGCTCCATTTATCAGAAAAAAAAAACATTTATTTCAAAAAGTCTCTTTTGAACAATGCACTAATAATAAATACTAGTAAATATATTAAGTCAAACTAGAAAAACAAACTCATAGGTGAAGACCAAAATCAATTACTACATATTTGTTGAAAAAATAGTTAAAAAAAAATTAGCTTCGACGTCCAAAAGATAGTTCAATTTTCTGAGATATAATTATGATTGTATAACATATTCATTTTTCTTAATGTATTTCTTTTTCTCCATCAAAAACTACGATAAATAATAGTT
Source organism: Oldenlandia corymbosa var. corymbosa (assembly GCA_949775105.1). Classification (NCBI taxonomy): domain Eukaryota; kingdom Viridiplantae; phylum Streptophyta; class Magnoliopsida; order Gentianales; family Rubiaceae; genus Oldenlandia; species Oldenlandia corymbosa. The sequence goes on along the minus strand of OX459126.1, from coordinate 13,858,780 downwards.
AGATGTTCGAATAGAAATACTACGAACATTTCAAAGATAGAGTTGTCTTTGTTGGGAAAAAATGATAGCCATCATATATAAAACGAGCTATTCTTTAAGGAATGATTAAAGAGGTTAGTAGGAGGGTAGTGATGCAGTGAAAAAGACATCCTATAAGCTAGGAAGTGTAAATGACTTCGAAAATCGCAGTTAATTTCAAGTCATATCAACATGAAATGAAGGATACCGACAGTCAAAATGAAGAATATGACTGGAATAATTCTTTGTTATACAGTGTTTTCTATGACCTCGTCTTGTTAACTAGAAGGATCAAAATTTTTGGCTTAAAAAGTTAGTACTCCACCTTTTTTTTTTTTTTTCTCCAATTTGGTAGTTGATGAAGATTAGTTAGCTCCATGTATTAGCTGATGCGGATGACTGTGATTGAAGTAGGGAAATTATTCAGCTCCAATTGTTAATACATTGAAATTGAGCTGAAAACTTATTGAAAACTCAACCTTGTACATGCGTCTCGAAATAATTGTCTAATAAATTATAGTATTACTTTAAGTATAATAAAAAAAATTATTATTTTGGGACGAAAAGACATTTGCAAAAACTGGACTTTAAACGCATAGCTTGGCTGATTTTGGTGGACTTCCTACAATATCAACTACTTATACGTACCAAGCCGACCAAGACAACCTTTCAAATCTTTGTTCGATTTTGGTGTAACCTAACGATATAATTTTTCCATAGAGTTATAAGTAGTACTACTACTAATTAAATCCATATACAGATAATATTCAAATGATATTGGATGAACCAAAATCTAGAGAAATAAAATTTTGGTACAGCTGTTACGGTTGAATATGTAGGGGACAAGGCTAAAGGGGAGCGAGCATTCAAAGAGACGACCCGCATAGGGAGGTGCATTTCTTCCATATCAATCCAACTCCTCTTTTCCACCATTTTTCGCCCCCACCCCAAAGCCCACGCTGCCATTTCTTCTCATATTTGCTCTAACAAAAGTTTCTTTGACTAGGTGCTGCATGTTTCGTCCCAAAATAATCATACATATTAAATTTTAAAATTCGTACTATAACTATATTAATTTCAAAACTCAATATACACTATATTTTTGGAATAAAGAGAGATTCCTTTCTCCGTTAGTCTCTTTGATTTTGAATTAAATTATGCATAATACTACTTTCTTCCCTTCACATGAGACTAGTTACGCACTAATTTGTGTACAGCTCCTTGGTGACGTGATATAGTTTCACTAAGATTATAATTCATTCATTTCAACCAATTCATGTAATAAATATATTCTGCAATAATGAGACACAAATAATATACAAAAAATGAAACATGATCTTATTTTCTATCCTCTACCAAATAATAGTGAATGCAAAAGCTGAATAATGTCACTTTCTATATATGTACGTGTTTAGGAGAAAAGTTGCTTCATTTGAATATATAAGAAATTCAGCTAGTCCACCATATTTGGTACTTTCTTCGTATCTCAATTGTCAACTAATCTTATATATAAGATCCTAATTGTAGTTTAGAATTTAAGTTGAACCTAAAACAAGTCGTACCCTACACACAAAAAAAAAAAAAAAGGTCCTAGTAGACTTCCAAAAGTGTTACAAGTCTTCCAGGGACCTCAAGGATCAAACTAATACTCAAATCCCCTTACAAGAAAAACTTCACAGCTTGCATCGATTGATTCTTTTTTTGACTTGGTACAAAAACTCATCCTTCAGTCTACTGTTATCACCACTAACTTGAGTAATGTCGGTTAGCTAATCCCTACAAGGCAACATGAACCCACAAAAAATGGGGAGCAAAAAAATTAGAGATCAATCATTTTATTTTCTTTAATGAAAACCGCTATTTTTAAGTTTGGGGGTGCCATGGTTTCTAAATTCTCTAACCCTTTTTTTTCCTTTCCGAATAGATAATACCTTTTTTGGTCCTAATTATGTGTCACACGTTAATAAGTTGATTTTCTTTTATCTTATATACTCCTTCCGTCAAAAAATTATTGTCCAATTTGAATTTTCATTTTTTGCACAAATTAAACTAAAAGTGAAAAATCTAATAATCTATGCAATAATTTTCAGACAGAAGTGGAACTCAATAATAGAACCAAGAGGAGTATTTTTTCGGCTCCATGTTTAAGGAAAAAACAGCTACGGGGGCGATAGCTAAAGATATTTGGAAATATACTTTTTATCTATCGAGAAATTCCGTTCAAAACTATATATGTGATGTTCATACTTTCTTTTTAGTACAAGAGAAAAGTGTATGTATACACGTACACAGTTTGGAATGGTAGACACGTTGTTTTAGCGTGAGCTAACATAGTATTTGGTGCATTATTCGACTAAATTTAAGGAATAGTTTAAGACTTTGAGCGTTGTGCTTTCTTTCTTAAGTACTAACTTGAAAGACTTTAATAAGAAGGCTGAAGAAGAAGAAGAATCAGAGGGATTTGTACTCCTCCATTCCAAAATAAGTGTCGTTTTAGCCAAATGGATAAATTTTAAAATAAGTTGTATTTTTTGTCAAATTTTTCCAAACATACTCTTAAAAGAAATAATATTATTGGCGAGCATTTATTCTAATAGGATTAGTTGAAGATATTCTAGTAATTTAGCTATCATATTTAATGTTTTTTTAAACTGTGTCCAAACAATGACATTTATTTTAAAACGGAGAAAGTATTTAGAGATTTTAGTGGCAGTATATGACCATAAATGTTTTGCATGGCTGGCAAAACGCGGTTTTACTTGCCATCGGCTCACCTGCCGAGGTTCGAACACATCAGCATTTTAACTTTACTAGGAAATTTGGTTTTGTTTGGATCATAAATTACACTTATTTTCAATGACAGTCATGATATGTAAAGGTTTTTGAATTGTAATGTAAGGCCACCTTTCTGGCCTATTTACAAGTACAACATGTCAACATGATATAATGATTAACTCTCAAAATGTTCCCTATGATCTTCTTCAAATTTCAGAAGGCATCTATGGAAGTTTGGGTTTATATAAATATTAAAAAAAAAAAAAAAGACCCTGAAAAGTTCGATGAAAATTATTCCCAATGTTGGAATTCACTCGCCGAACTAATCTGGATTCGACCGAGTAGGTCCTTTTTCAACAGGTAAAAGTAAAACAAGAACAAAAACCATAGTCCATTGGGAAAATACAATTTCATTTGTGGGTTTTTTCTGGCACAGCTGAAGTTTGAACTCTTTCAATTTGTGTCTCAACTAAATCACCTTTCCTGCTTGATGATGGTATGGCTCAATCCCTCTTACAGCCCATACCCAATAAATTTTCTGACCAATGCTGTATTTCAGTTGATTCTCATCATCAAAGGTTGTGAAGATTATTTGTTGTTGAATAACTTAACTGATACATACTTACACAGCAGCATTTGTCCTCTAACCAGATGTTCCAAAAGTTTTTACTCAAATTGCCAAAATTTTCGACTTGATAGGACTAGATTAACGGACGGAGAATTTAAGCAGAATGTGATGAATACAACACGAAGATTGTAAAAACAAAAGTTAGGAGGGAAGATAACACAGGAAAACCTTGCTACACTACTGCTAAACCAAAGGAAAGAAAGTATTTTACATGCACATCCATAAAGAAAACATCCGAGAACCGGCAATGGGAATATGTCAGCATTTTGCAGTTTCTCTTCCACTAATCCTACCATATTGCTCAGATGGGCATACCTTTGGGAACAATTTGATCCTTAATCCACATGTATATTGGTACAAGTACATAATAGGTTGCTGCCATTGCTCCCAGGATGAAACGCATTAAGAATACAAATGGGTTCACGGGCTTCTTTACGTCCTCTTGTTTTGGACCAAGCTGCAAAGGGCGACACTCTTGAATTTAGTAGAGTTGGTAGAAAATAGAAACAGCAAAAGAACTATTGTAAATTCTTCAACAGATGTTTCCAGATCCTAAAATGTTTTTCAATGCAAAACTTTTGCTTTAACATTTCTCACCAACAAAAATCATCACAAGTAGTCAGAAAATAATGGTTCAGGCAAATTTTGAATTTTAGACCAGGGATTCAAGCGGCCAAGGAAAAAATAGAACTTTTGAAGATTTTGAATCCTTAATTCAGCTCAGTACTGGAGTTGAGTTATAAATTTGCCTTGAAACTCAAAAGAGCTTCTAAGGTAAGAACTGACAATGAAATGAATGTAGCTTTTTTCTATGCTTTCATTATGGTAAAACATTGCAGAAAGTGAGCACAAGGATTGTTAAAATGTCCCCAAGCACCAACAAAAATTCAGAAAGATCAACCCATCACTGTTTCAGATTTGAAATTAGTATCCAGGACTGCCATGCTCATGTTAAATTTGGCCGAAAAAGAAAAATTCTTCAATCAATTTCACCAAGAGAACCTATTACTAATGAAAGTGGAATGGAAGCTTCAGGAATAAAAGATTAAATGTCAGTTTATATGTCCTTTATTTCAGCTTTTTAAGAACAGAACATCAAGAAAACATATTAGAGGATTAAAAGATTCTTCGAAACTCTTCTAATTCTTTTACCTGTTTTAGTTCAAATTGGAAAGGAGCCCATCATATCATTCTTCTCAAGACAATGTACTCTCACTATTCAATTAAGTTCGATGTGAAAACACATATTTTCACAGAACACACCAAAAGTATCACATCACTGGAGCGAGAACATGCTTACCTGAAGGGGAGAGTCTCCTGACTTTCGCTTCACACCTGTCACGGAACAGCCCATGATCAAACCATGTCGACGGACACCACGATACCATTTTGGACCAATTCTCTTCAGTTCAACATCCTTAAAACCAGCCTTCTTAAACCACTCAATATACTCTTCTTCCTTAGGAAATAGCATCCACACATCCGCAAAGAAGCGAGAAAGCCAAAACGTTGGGTAAACAGGTCCAATTAGGCAGGCCTTTCCTCCAATTCTTAGAACTCTGTATGCCTCCTTAATACCACGCTGAGGATCTGGCCAATACTCAATACTAGGAACAAAACCAAGCGAAACACGAGAAACAAGGCATCAATTCAAAAACATTCTAAGAAACAATGTTGATTGAATCTGCAGCGAAATGATGAGTAACTATGAGAGTAGGTGCACAAACATTGATTGATTGCAAGGGAAAAAAAAAAACAAAAAAGAAGGGAATATCTAGAAAATCACAGTACAGTTCAAACTATTGTATGAGGGGCCAAACTCAGGCAACATGCAGAAACACAGAAAGAAAATTAGTAAGCATGCTAAGAAGCGAAAGCCCTTAAAAAATCAGCATAAGGAGCCTCATTATCTGGTGTGCATGTAGTATATCAGCATCAATTTCAAATTTCTCGACTACATTGTTCCACAAAGACGAGTCATTTAGACTAATGCAACCGCTGGGAAAATATAATGGGGGAAAAAAATAACTCTTGAGTGCAAAACAAGAAGAGCAAAAATGGAACTTGTTCCCCTAAATTTCCAAGTAAAATGGTTGCAGAAAAATAAATGATGAGTTTTGCATCCAATACAAGAGGAATTACCTTCCAGCAGAGATGTATCTATCAGCATAATCAGTTGGAAAAGGAGATCTTCAGCATCACCTTCAATAAAAGTACACTCTTTCAAAGGCTCCTTCTGCTTGGCCTTAGCGAGTTGGTGAGGTGATTGATCAAGAATGGTCACATTCTTAGCATCAACATGCTTAACTATCCCAAGAGTAGTGAACCCAGTACCACCCCCAACATCAACCACTTTCAGATTCCTACTGTACAACTCAGCAGGCTTAAGTGCTTCATCTCTCATATCCTCAGTCCAATGCCCTGGATTAATCACATGATCATACACTATTGACAAGAATCTATAAAACCAAAAAGCTTCTTGCTTGTGCTGAATAAACCTCGGTTGAGACACTGGCCTGGAAGAAGATAAACTACATTTAGGTGTCAAAGTTAGAATCTTTGAACCCTTTGGATAATTTACAAAACCCTTTTTAGGGAAACAGCTGAATTGAAGTTCTGAACCAAAAATCTGTGACCCTGTTGTGAGTTTGAGACTGTCAGCTCCATTGAGAAGTGAAGAAGACATCATGTGAGAAAATTAAGGCAAACCCAGAAAGAAATGTCTGTACTTGAAGGACCTCAGACTATCAAAGCTCTTCAAAATGGTTACCAATGTAGCAAATCATGAGGGCGGAAATTTCATAGCTGCATGTATGGAATGGGAAGAGAACTTTAATGGATGAATGTGGAAGAAAACAAAAAAAATCAGTTCACTGGGCTGAAGCCCATTGGAGAGCCGAGAGGCAGCTAATTTGTAAAAGCAGCAGCCCACCACAAATTTGGATTGTGCCCCCAACAATAGAATATGTAGGGGACAAGGCTAAAGGGGAGCATTCAAAGAGACGACCCGCATAGGGAGGTGCATCTCTTCCATATCAATCTAACTCCTCTTTTCCACCATTTTTTGCCCCCACCCCAAAGCCCACGCTGCCATTTCTTCTCATATTTGCTCTTACAAAAGTTTTTTTGACTAGTTACTATATGTTTCGTCCCAAAATAATCGTACATATTGAATTTTGAAATTCGTATCATAACTATATTAATTTCAAAACTCAATATACACTATCTTTTTGAACTGGAGAGAGATTCATTTCTCCTTTAGTCTCTTGGATTTTGAATTAAATTATGCATAATACTCTCTTCCCTTCACATGACACTAGTTACGCACTAATTTGTGTATAACTTCTTGGTGACATAGTTTCACTAAGATTATAATTCATCGATTTCAATCAATTCATGTAATAAACATATTCTAAAATAATGAGACACAAATAATACACGAAATATGAAACAAGATCTTATTTTCTATCCTCTACCAAACAATAGTGAATGCAAAATCTGAATAACGTCACTTTCCATTAGGGGTGTTCACGGTCCGGATTGGTCCGGATTAGCCGTAATCCGTAACCAAACCGTTCATTACGGTTTTAAAATTTTTGAAACCGTAACCGGACCGAATTGATGTATAAACCGGACCAATCCAATCCGTTTTGAATGATTTGGTTTGGGTGGATTGGCAGTTAGGACTTCTAATTAGACTTTTCCATTTTGGGCCAAAAATTAAACTTTTTTTTGTTATGTGACTTTTTTCGGCCTTTTTTGAGGATTTTTCATGAATTTTTTTGGGCATTTTTTCGGCCTATTTGGGGGAAAATGGGAGGAAAAAAAGAATTTTTGAATGGGGGGACTCGAACACGCGACCTCCAACATATGTAAAAGTAGGAGAAATAACAATACTAATGAGCCAACTTAACATTTTTAATACAAGTCATCATCCGGCTCTATATATACAAAAATAATTATATTATTAATATATATATATATATATATTTATACGGTCCGGTCCGGTTTGACAAACGGTTTGAAAGTGCCAATCCGTAATCCGGACTAGTATGACCGGTTTTTTATTTTTCAATCCGCCGGTTTCAAAAATACAATTAAAATCCGCCCGTTAAACCGAACCGATGATCGGATTGGGCGGTTCCACCGGTTTGAGCCAAACCGTGAACATCCCTACTTTTCATATGTGTACGTGTTTAGGAGAAAAGTTGCTTCATTTGAATATACAAGAAATTCAACTAGTCCACCATATTTGTTACTTTCTTTGTAGCTCAATTGTCAACTAATCTTATACTCCCTCTGTCCCAAAATTATTGTCCAATTTGAGATCTCACTTTTAGTACAATTTGAACTAAAAATAAAAACTCAAACAGGACAATAATTATGGGACGGGGGAGTACATAATTAAGATCCAAATTGTAGTTTTGATTTAAAAGTTGAACCTAAAACAAGTCGTGCCCTACACAAAAAAAAAAAAAAAAAAAAACGTCCTAGTAGACTTCCAAAGTGTTACAAGTCTTCCAGGGGACCTCAAGGATCAAACTAATACTCAAATCCCCTTACAAGAAAAACTTCACAGCTTGCATCGATTGATTCTTTTTTTGAATTGGTAAAAAAACTCATCCTTCAGTCTACTGTTACCACCACTAACTTAAGTAATGTCGGTTAGCTAATCCGTACAACGCAACATGAACCCACAAAAAATTAGAGATCAATCATTTTATTTTCTCTAATGAAAACCGTTAATAAGCTAATTTTCTTTTATCTTATATACTCCCTCTGTCCAAAAATTATTGTCCAATTTAAATTTTCATTTTTTGCACAAATTAAATTAAAAGTGAAAAATCTAATAATCGGTACAATAATTTTCAGACAGAAGTGGAACTCAATAATAGAACCAAGAGGAGTATTTTTTCGGCTCCATGTTTAAGGAAAAAACAGCTACGGGGGCGGTAGCTAAAGATATTTGGAAATATACTTTTTATCTATCGAGAAATTCCGTTCAAAACTATATATGTGATGTTCATACTTTCTTTTTAGTACAGGAGAAAAGTGTATGTATACACGTACACAGTTTGGAATGGTAGACACGTTGTTTTAACGTGAGCTAACATAGTATTTGGTGCATTATTCGACTAAATTTAAGGAATAGTTTAAGACTTTGAGCGTTGTGCTTTCTTTCTTAAGTACTAACTTGAAAGACTTTAATAAGAAGGCTGAAGAAGAAGAAGAATCAGAGGGATTTGTACTCCTCCATTCCAAAATAAGTGTCGTTTTAGCCAAATGGATAAATTCTAAAATAAGTTGTATTTTTTGTCAAATTTTTCCAAACATACTCTTAAAAGAAATAATATTATTGGCGAGCATTTATTCTAATAGGATTAGTTGAAGATATTCTAGTAATTTACCTACCATATTTAATGTTTTCTTAAAATGTGTCCAAACAATGACATTTATTTTAAAACGGAGAGAGTATTTAGAGGTTTTAGTGGCAGTATATGACCATAAATGTTTTGCATGGCTGGCAAAACGCGGTTTTACTTGCCATCGGCTCACCTGCCGAGGTTCGAACACAGCAGCATTTTAACTTTACTAGGAAATTTGGTTTTGTTTGGATCATAAATTACACTTATTTTCAATGACAGTCATGATATGTAAAGGTTTTTGAATTGTAATGTAAGGCCACCTTTCTGGCCTATTTACAAGTACAACATGTCAACATGATATAATGATTAACTCTCGAAATGTTCCCTATGATCTTCTTCAAATTTCAGAAGGCATCAATGGAAGTTTGGGTTTATATATATAAAAAAAAAAAAAAAACCCTGAAAAGTTCGATGAAAATTATTCCCAACGTTGGAATTCACTCACCGAACTAATCTGGATTCGACCTGAGTAGATCCTTTTTTAACAGGTTAAAGTAAAAGAAGAACAAAAACCACAGTCCATTGGGAAAATACAATTTCATTTGTGGGTTTTTTCTGGCACAGCTGAAGTTTGAACTCTTTCAATTTGTGTCTCAACTAAATCACCTTTCCTGCTTGATGATGGTATGGCTCAATCCCTCTTACAGCCCATACCCAATAAATTTTCTGACCAATGCTGTATTTCAGTTGATTCTCATCATCAAAGGTTGTGAAGATTATTTGTTGTTGAATAACTTAACTGATACATACTTACACAGCAGCATTTGTCCTCTAACCAGATGTTCCAAAAGTTTTTACTCAAATTGCCAAAATTTTCGACTTGATAGGACTAGATTAACGCACGGAGAAATTAAGCAGAATGTGATGAATACAACACGAAGATTGTAAAAACAAAAGTTAGGAGGGAAGATAACACAGGAAAACCTTGCTACACTACTGCTAAACCAAAGGAAAGAAAGTATTTTACATGCACATCCATAAAGAAAACATCCGAGAACTGGCAATGGGAATATGTCAGCATTTTGCAGTTTCTCTTCCACTAATCCTACCATATTGCTCAGATGGGCATACCTTTGGGAACAATTTGATCCTTAATCCACATGTATATTGGTACAAGTACATAATAGGTTGCTGCCATTGCTCCCAGGATGAAACGCATTAAGAATACAAATGGGTTCACGGGCTTCTTTACGTCCTCTTGTTTTGGACCAAGCTGCAAAGGGCGACACTCTTGAATTTAGTAGAGTTGGTAGAAAATAGAAACAGCAAAAGAACTATTGTAAATTCTTCAACAGATGTTTCCAGATCCTAAAATGTTTTTCAATGCAAAACTTTTGCTTTGACATTTCTCACCAACAAAAATCATCACAAGTAGTCAGAAAATTATGGTTCAGGCAAATTTTGAATTTTAGACCAGGGATTCGAGCGGCCAAGGAAAAAATAGAACTTTTGAAGATTTTGAATCCTTAATTCAGCTCAGTACTGGAGTTGAGTTATAAATTTGCCTTGAAACTCAAAAGAGCTTCTAAGGTAAGAACTGACAATGAAATGAATGTAGCTTTTTTCTATGCTTTCATTATGGTAAAACATTGCAGAAAGTGAGCACAAGGATTGTTAAAATGTCCCCAAGCACCAACAAAAATTCAGAAAGATCAACCCATCACTGTTTCAGATTTGAAATTAGTATCCAGGACTGCCATGCTCATGTTAAATTTGGCCGAAAAAGAAAAATTCTTCAATCAATTTCACCAAGGGAACCTATTACTAATGAAAGTGGAATGGAAGTTTCAGGAATAAAAGATTAAATGTCAGTTTATATGTCCTTTATTTCAGCTTTTTAAGAACAGAACATCAAGAAAACATATTAGAGGATTAAAAGATTCTTCGAAACTCTTCTAATTCTTTTACCTGTTTTAGTTCAAATTGGAAAGGAGCCCATCATATCATTCTTCTCAAGACAATGTACTCTCACTATTCAATTAAGTTCGATGTGAAAACACATATTTTCACAGAACACAGCAAAAGTATCACGTCACTGGAGCGAGAACATGCTTACCTGAAGGGGAGAGTCTCCTGACTTTCGCTTCACACCTGTCACGGAACAGCCCATGATCAAACCATGTCGACGGACACCACGATACCATTTTGGACCAATTCTCTTCAGTTCAACATCCTTAAAACCAGCCTTCTTAAACCACTCAATATACTCTTCTTCCTTAGGAAATAGCATCCACACATCCGCAAAGAAGCGAGAAAGCCAAAACGTTGGGTGAACAGGTCCAATTAGGCAGGCCTTTCCTCCAATTCTTAGAACTCTGTATGCCTCCTTAATACCACGCTGAGGATCTGGCCAATACTCAATACTAGGAACAAAACCAAGCGAAACACGAGAAACAAGGCATCAATTCAAAAACATTCTAAGAAACAATGTTGATTGAATCTGCAGCGAAATGATGAGTAACTATGAGAGTAGGTGCACAAACATTGATTGATTGCAAGGGAAAAAAAAAAACAAAAAAGAAGGGAATATCTAGAAATTCACAGTACAGTTCAAACTATTGTATGAGGGGCCAAACTCAGGCAACATGCAGAAACACAGAAAGAAAATTAGTAAGCATGCTAAGAAGCGAAAGCCCTTAAAAAATCAGCATAAGGAGCCTCATTATCTGGTGTGCATGTAGTATATCAGCATCAATTTCAAATTTCTCGACTACATTGTTCCACAAAGACGAGTCATTTAGACTAATGCAACCGCTGGAAAAATATAATGGGGGAAAAAAATAACTCTTGAGTGCAAAACAAGAAGAGCAAAAATGGAACTTGTTCCCCTAAATTTCAAGTAAAAGGTTGCAGAAAAATAAATGATGAGTTTTGCATCCAATACAAGAGGAATTACCTTCCAGCAGAGATGTATCTATCAGCATAATCAGTTGGAAAAGGGAGATCTTCAGCATCACCTTCAATAAAAGTACACTCTTTCAAAGGCTCCTTCTGCTTGGCCTTAGCGAGTTGGTGAGGTGATTGATCAAGAATGGTCACATTCTTAGCATCAACATGCTTAACTACCCCAAGAGTAGTGAACCCAGTACCACCCCCAACATCAACCACTTTCAGATTCTTACTGTACAACTCAGCAGGCTTAAGTGCTTCATCTCTCATATCCTCAGTCCAATGCCCTGGATTAATCACATGATCATACACTATTGACAAGAATCTATAAAACCAAAAAGCTTCTTGCTTGTGCTGAATAAACCTCGATTGAGACACTGGCCTGGAAGAAGATAAACTGCATTTAGGTGTCAAAGTTAGAATCTTTGAACCCTTTGGATAATTTACAAAACCCTTTTTAGGGAAACAGCTGAATCGAAGTTCTGAACCAAAAATCTGTGACCCTGTTGTGAGTTTGAGACTCTCAGCTCCATTGAGAAGTGAAGAAGACATCATGTGAGAAAATTAAGGCAAACCCAGAAAGAAATGTCTGTACTTGAAGGACCTCAGACTATCAAAGCTCTTCAAAATGGTTACCAATGTAGCAAATCATGAGGGCGGAAATTTCATAGCTGCATGTATGGAATGGGAAGAGAACTTTAATGGATGAATGTGGAAGAAAACAAAAAAAATCAGTTCACTGGGCTGAAGCCCATTGGAGAGCCAAGAGGCAGCTAATTTGTAAAAGCAGCAGCCCACCACAAATTTGGATTGTGCCCCCAACAAATTTGGATTGTGCCCCCAACAATAGAATATGTAGGGGACAAGGCTAAAGGGGAGCATTCAAAGAGACGACCCGCATAGGGAGGTGCATCTCTTCCATATTAATCCAACTCCTCTTTTCCACCATTTTTTGCCCCCACCCCAAAGCCCACGCTGCCATTTCTTCTCATATTTGCTCTAACAAAAGTTTCTTTGATTAGTTACTATATGTTTCGTCCCAAAATAATCATACATATTGAATTTTGAAATTCGTATCATAACTATATTAATTTCAAAACTCAATATACATTATCTTTTTGAAATGGAGAGAGATTCATTTCTCCCTTAGTCTCTTTGATTTTGAATTAAATTATGCATAATACTTTCTTCCCTTCACATGACACTAGTTACGCACTAATTTGTGTATAGCTCCTTGGTGACATAGTTTCACTAAGATTATAATTCATCCATTTCAATCAAGTCATGTAATAAACATATTCTGAAATAATGAGACACAAATAATACACAAAAAATGAAACAGGATCTTATTTTCTATCCTCTACCAAACAATAGTGAATGCAAAAGCTGAATAATGTCACTTTCCATATGTGTACGTGTTTAGGAGAAAAGTTGCTTCATTTGAATATACAAGAAATTCAGCTAGTCCACCATATTTGTTACTTTCTTCGTAGCTCAATTGTCAACTAATCTTATACTCCCTCTCTCCCAAAATTATTGTCCAATTTGAGATCTCACTTTTAGTACAATTTGAACTAAAAATAAAAACTCAAACAGGACAATAATTATGGGACGAGGGAGTATATAATTAAGATCCAAATTGTAATTTAGATTTAAAAGTTGAACCTAAAACTAGTCGTACCCTACAAAAAAAAAAAAAAAACGTCCTAGTAGACTTCCAAAGTGTTACAAGTCTTCCAGGGGACCTCAAGGATCAAACTAATACTCAAATCCCCTTACAAGAAAAACTTCACAGCTTGCATCGATTGATTCTTTTTTTGAATTGGTAAAAAAACTCATCCTTCAGTCTACTGTTACCACCACTAACTTAAGTAATGTCGGTTAGCTAATCCGTACAACGCAGCATGAACCCACAAAAAATTAGAGATCAATCATTTTATTTTCTCTAATGAAAACCGTTAATAAGCTAATTTTCTTTTATCTTATATACTCCCTCCGTCCAAAAATTATTGTCCAATTTGGATTTTCATTTTTTGCACAAATTAAACTAAAAGTGAAAAATCTAATAATCTGTACAATAATTTTCAGATAGAAGTGGAGCTCAATAATAGAACCAAGAAGAGTATTTTTTCGGCTCCATATTTAAGGAAAAAACAGCAACGGGGGCGGCAGCTAAAGATATTTGGAAATATACTTTTTATCTTTCGAGAAATTCCGTTCAAAATTATATATGTGATGTTCATACTTTCTTTTTAATACAGGAGAAAAATGTATGTATATACGTACACAGTTTGGAATGGTAGACACGTTGTTTTAGCGTGAGCTAACATAGTATTTGGTGCATTATTCGACTAAATTTAAGGAATAGTTTAAGACTTTGAGCGTTGTGCTTTCTTTCTTAAGTACTAACTTGAAAGACTTTAATAAGAAGGCTGAAGAAGAAGAAGAATCAGAGGGATTTGTAATCTTTCATTTCAAAATAAGTGTCGTTTTAGTCAAATGGATAAATTTTAAAATAAGTTGTATTTTTTGTCAAATTTTTCCAAACATACTCTCAAAAGAAATAATATTATTGGCGAGCATTTATTCTAATAGGATTAGTTGAAGATATTCTAGTAATTTAGCTACCATATTTAATGTTTTCTTAAAATGTGTCCAAACAATGACATTTATTTTAAAACGGAGAGAGTATTTAGAGGTTTTAGTGGCAGTATATGACCATAAATGTTTTGCATGGCTGGCAAAACGCGGTTTTACTTGCCATCGGCTCACCTGCCGAGGTTCGAACACAGCAGCATTTTAACTTTACTAGGAAATTTGGTTTTGTTTGGATCATAAATTACACTTATTTTCAATGACAGTCATGATATGTAAAGGTTTTTGAATTGTAATGTAAGGCCACCTTTCTGGCCTATTTACAAGTACAACATGTCAACATGATATAATGATTAACTCTCGAAATGTTCCCTATGATCTTCTTCAAATTTCAGAAGGCATCAATGGAAGTTTGGGTTTATATATATATATAAAAAAAAAAACAAACCCTGAAAAGTTCGATGAATATTATTCCCAACGTTGGAATTCACTCACCGAACTAATCTGGATTCGACCTGAGTAGGTCCTTTTTTAACAGGTAAAAGTAAAACAAGAACAAAAACCACAGTCCATTGGGAAAATACAATTTCATTTCTGGGTTTTTTCTGGCACAGCTGAAGTTTGAACTCTTTCAATTTGTGTCTCAACTAAATCACCGTTCCTGCTTGATGATGGTATGGCTCAATCCCTCTTACAGCCCATACCCAATAAATTTTCTGACCAATGCTGTATTTCAGTTGATTCTCATCATCAAAGGTTGTGAAGATTATTTGTTGTTGAATAACTTAACTGATACATACTTACACAGCAGCATTTGTCCTCTAACCAGATGTTCCAAAAGTTTTTACTCAAATTGCCAAAATTTTCGACTTGATAGGACTAGATTAACGTACGGAGAATTTAAGCAGAATGTGATGAATATAACACGAAGATTGTAAAAACAAAAGTTAGGAGGGAAGATAACACAGGAAAACCTTGCTACACTACTGCTAAACCAAAGGAAAGAAAGTATTTTACATGCACATCCATAAAGAAAACATCCGAGAACTGGCAATGGGAATATGTCAGCATTTTGCAGTTTCTCTTCCACTAATCCTACCATATTGCTCAGATGGGCATACCTTTGGGAACAATTTGATCCTTAATCCACATGTATATTGGTACAAGTACATAATAGGTTGCTGCCATTGCTCCCAGGATGAAACGCATTAAGAATACAAATGGGTTCACGGGCTTCTTTACGTCCTCTTGTTTTGGACCAAGCTGCAAAGGGCGACACTCTTGAATTTAGTAGAGTTGGTAGAAAATAGAAACAGCAAAAGAACTATTGTAAATTCTTCAACAGATGTTTCCAGATCCTAAAATGTTTTTCAATGCAAAACTTTTGCTTTGACATTTCTCACCAACAAAAATCATCACAAGTAGTCAGAAAATTATGGTTCAGGCAAATTTTGAATTTTAGACCAGGGATTCGAGCGGCCAAGGAAAAAATAGAACTTTTGAAGATTTTGAATCCTTAATTCAGCTCAGTACTGGAGTTGAGTTATAAATTTGCCTTGAAACTCAAAAAGCTTCTAAGGTAAGAACTGACAATGAAATGAGTGTAGCTTTTTTCTATGCTTTCATTAGGGTAAAACATTGCAGAAAGTGAGCACAAGGATTGTTAAAATGTCCCCAAGCACCAACAAAAATTCAGAAAGATCAACCCATCACTGTTTCAGATTTGAAATTAGTATCCAGGACTGCCATGCTCATGTTAAATTTGGCCGAAAAAGAAAAATTCTTCAATCAATTTCACCAAGAGAACCTATTACTAACGAAAGTGGAATGGAAGTTTCAGGAATAAAAGATTAAATGTCAGTTTATATGTCCTTTATTTCAGCTTTTTAAGAACAGAACATCAAGAAAACATATTAGAGGATTAAAAGATTCTTCGAAACTCTTCTAATTCTTTTACCTGTTTTAGTTCAAATTGGAAAGGAGCCCATCATATCATTCTTCTCAAGACAATGTACTCTCACTATTCAATTAAGTTCGATGTGGAAACACATATTTTCACAGAACACAGCAAAAGTATCACGTCACTGGAGCGAGAACATGCTTACCTGAAGGGGAGAGTCTCCTGACTTTCGCTTCACACCTGTCACGGAACAGCCCATGATCAAACCATGTCGACGGACACCACGATACCATTTTGGACCAATTCTCTTCAGTTCAACATCCTTAAAACCAGCCTTCTTAAACCACTCAATATACTCTTCTTCCTTAGGAAATAGCATCCACACATCCGCAAAGAAGCGAGAAAGCCAAAACGTAGGGTAAACAGGTCCAATTAGGCAGGCCTTTCCTCCAATTCTTAGAACTCTGTATGCCTCCTTAATACCACGCTGAGGATCTGGCCAATACTCAATACTAGGAACAAAACCAAGCGAAACACGAGAAACAAGGCATCAATTCAAAAACATTCTAAGAAACAATGTTGATTGAATCTGCAGCGAAATGATGAGTAACTATGAGAGTAGGTGCACAAACATTGATTGATTGCAAGGGAAAAAAAAAAACAAAAATGAAGGGAATATCTAGAAATTCACAGTACAGTTCAAACTGTTGTATGAGGGGCCAAACTCAGGCAACATGCAGAAACACAGAAAGAAAATTAGTAAGCATGCTAAGAAGCGAAAGCCCTTAAAAAATCAGCATAAGGAGCCTCATTATCTGGTGTGCATGTAGTATATCAGCATCAATTTCAAATTTCTCGACTACATTGTTCCACAAAGACGAGTCATTTAGACTAATGCAACCGCTGGAAAAATATAATGGGGGAAAAAAATAACTCTTGAGTGCAAAACAAGAAGAGCAAAATGGAACTTGTTCCCCTAAATTTCCAAGTAAAAAGGTTGCAGAAAAATAAATGATGAGTTTTGCATCCAATACAAGAGGAATTACCTTCCAGCAGAGATGTATCTATCAGCATAATCAGTTGGAAAAGGGAGATCTTCAGCATCACCTTCAATAAAAGTACACTCTTTCAAAGGCTCCTTCTGCTTGGCCTTAGCGAGTTGGTGAGGTGATTGATCAAGAATGGTCACATTCTTAGCATCAACATGCTTAACTATCCCAAGAGTAGTGAACCCAGTACCACCCCCAACATCAACCACTTTCAGATTCCTACTGTACAACTCAGCAGGCTTAAGTGCTTCATCTCTCATATCCTCAGTCCAATGCCCTGGATTAATCACATGATCATACACTATTGACAAGAATCTATAAAACCAAAAAGCTTCTTGCTTGTGCTGAATAAACCTCGGTTGAGACACTGGCCTGGAAGAAGATAAACTACATTTAGGTGTCAAAGTTAGAATCTTTGAACCCTTTGGATAATTTACAAAACCCTTTTTAGGGAAACAGCTGAATTGAAGTTCTGAACCAAAAATCTGTGACCCTGTTGTGAGTTTGAGACTGTCAGCTCCATTGAGAAGTGAAGAAGACATCATGTGAGAAAATTAAGGCAAACCCAGAAAGAAATATCTGTACTTGAAGGACCTCAGACTATCAAAGCTCTTCAAAATGGTTACCAATGTAGCAAATCATGAGGGCGGAAATTTCATAGCTGCATATGGAATGGGAAGAGAACTTTAATGGAGGAATGTGGAAGAAAACAAAAAAATCAGTTCACTGAGATGAAGCCCATTGGAGAGCCAGGAGTCAGCTAATTTGTAAAAGCAGCAGCCCACCACAAATTTGGATTGTGCCCCCAACAATAGGATAAGCACCACAAATCATCTCACGACGTCGTTCCACATTGACATCTCCATTTTTGTCTTTCAAAAATGTTCTAAAACCTATTTTATTTTTGACATATAAGAAATTGTTATTAATAACTGTGTAAGATAGGAGATTAAAAAAACTATAGACAAAATAAAACATGAGATAAAATTGGAGATTCCTAAAAGTGCGTTCTGATGTGTACTTTGATGGTGTTAGTTCAATAAGACCAAAGAAATAAATTGTAAATCATGGCTTCATATAATGATCTTCAACCTTTGAAAGCACAGGTAAACAAAATATAGAAATAATTTAACTTCCTTTACAGAAATGAAAAAAACATAGTAACATGCATTTGACCAAAAGAAAATGGTCAACTGGATAGCATAGAAACAACACCAAATGAATAAATAAACATGGGGGAATGTAATTAACTCCTCTTTTCTGTCCAAAATGTAACTTATTTCAACATCAGGATATAATTATTGTATAAACTATAGAGCCTATATGCACCATGTATCATGAGTCGTGAATCATTCTTCTATTTCTATTTCTTTACTTTCGGACCACTCGGATGGTTTCTTCACTTCCCGGAGCTGCACTGAGTTCTCAAAACAATGGTAGAAACCAAAATGTGGGAACCTCTCATACCAAGTATCTTGCTGGACATGAGTGTCCCAATGTTCACCGCTGCTGCTCTTACCATACTTGTGCACCCATCCAGAACCGTTGTGACGCTCACCCCAAGTGCGATTCCAACGATCTCCGTGCTTACCTTGCCACCATGTCTCCCCTTGTTTAACGCCATTACCATAGGGATCAAAGTTCTCATCCCATTTATCACCCCATTTATCCCAGCCATCGCCCACAAAACGCTCAGCCCACTTGTCAGTGTACTTGGTGCTGCCACCTTGCCCATCATACTTCTCACCCCACCTGCACGAAGCATAATCCTACCAGGTTAAAATAGAGAGCATTTGATATCTGCGTTTCTTTATCTAAAAGTCAGTTTTCCGAAAACTTCACAAGAGTAGAACGGACACCGCATGAGAAAGAACTGGAGAAAGCCTTCTAAGAAATAATATAATTGTTAAGACTATATCGCAGATGAGGGTGCAACGGCAAAAGTGAATTTTAGTCAAACAGACACCAGTTCGCACGAGAATAAAAGATTGTTTTGGTCCAAGAAATATGGTAATCTGGAACTAGCATAAGAATGTTCATAGAGGTCAATAACAGACACCAGATACAGTTTTCAGTAAAAAAAGCGACATGGACATAAGAAACTAGATTACCTTTCGTGCCAAACATGTGCATGACCATCATCAAGAGGTGTATTTGTATCAAGGCTGCACCACTTGTGGGCCCATTTATCTACATAACCACCTGCACCATAATGTTCCCACCATTGTTCCTGCCACTCATCGCCTTTCCCATTCTTCCCCCATTTATCTGCTGTTTTTTCTAGGGTGACAATCCCACCATTCTGCATAAATACATACAAAAGGAAGATGATGAGATGATCAGACATCCAACTCAGGCGATGATATTAGCAATATGTAATCAAAGTTATATATTTCGTTTTATTCCGGGAGGGAACCCCGGAAAATGTAAGCAAAGGTCATTCCAGACCTGAGACATTGATTCTCTCCAATATTCACGCCAAACATTTCCTGTAGAGTCACGTCCCGACTTCTCTGAACCAAGTTCCTTATAACCAAAGTCATCAGCAGCCTCCCAATATTTCTCTTCCCATTCAACAGCCTTGTCAGAGCTCACGCCCCTCGTCAAAGTCCACCGGCATACCACTCCATCAGCTCGTGTCTCTAGTCCCGTCTCCTTCCACCACCTTGATCCATCTGGATAAACACCCTGAGACGATACTTCACTGGCCTCTTGAAGAGCCTGCACTGCTTCTACAGCATGAGCTGAAAATGAAACTTCAATTTCTTGCTCGTCCTCCAGATGAGATGTCTCTTGAGTAAGACTGGGGGCGACCTGTTCTTCACCCTCCACAAGCGACTGCAGAGGAGGAAGTGGAGCTTTATTCTGAAACATTCTGCTCTCAAATGGAAGTAACAGAAAGTCGGCAGATCGTTCTTTCTCCATCAGAGGGATATACCTAGCAGGACTTGAAGAAGCCTTAGGATCCAACTTCACCACTCCCCCATTTGATGTGTGATCATCATCTGAAGGAGGTGTCCATGACCAAAAATCCGGCCCCGGTGTTCCAATAGTGATGTCTCGAATTGAAAGCACAGAGTTGCCGTCTCTTTGTGCTGTCCAAGTGGAGAAACTATGAGCAGGGCATACAGAACAACATAATGAATTGAGCAAAATGGACATTGTAACAGCTAATATTATCCCATGCCAAGTAAAGGATACTTATACAGTACACTCAAATTAATGGATATCAGTTTTGACATCAGGAACAAACAGAGAAGCAAAAAGTGCCACAAGCATTGGTAAAGAATCTTCCTAACCATATACGATGTACACAAGTAATCTTGTTCCTGAGATTCTTAGGAAATTAAAGAAATAATGGAACTGCCAGTTTCAAAGCAATACAAAACATGATAGCTTGATGGCAAGTTATCTTTATCCTACCGGTTCAATTGCACAACATGAACAATTTCACCATTTTGAATGACAAACCTTTGGTAGCTTAGAAAAACAACTCATGCTGAGATCCTGTAGTGGATAAAAAATCAAAAGGCAAACCTAGTATTCGACCACTTCCAGTAAAAGAATTAAGTAGCAGGCAAATCTCATTCAAGGCTTCAGATTCCTAAACTAAGGGACCAAAATTAGCAGAAAGCACTTGGACTATCTCATGCAACAATGCATTTGGACCAACAAGATGAAAATAAAGATTGCATTTTTGCATCAAATAACATCGAATTACCTCCTTCTCCGTCCTCAAAATCTGTACTTTCTTCCTCAGTCTTCACATTCTCCTTTAGAAGTGCTCTGGCGGCTGCGATCGCTGCTGCAGCCCGATCAACCGTTTGCATCCTCTGAACTTTATCCCTTTCTTCAGCAGGAACTTCCAGAATCTTCTGGAAATCCCTACTTCTTTGCTCCCAATCTTCTTGGGTCAGAACTTCAGCCCCTTTTTCATCCCCTTCTTCCTCCTCATCATCACTGGCAACATTTTTGGCAATCTGCTCGAATTGCTGAGACTTCCTCTCCCGCTCCATAGCCTTCTTCCACATCTCCAAATACGAGTCTCCCCCACTTGAGGCATGAATTTTCCAACTCTTTACCATTCTGGGCCGGTATTTCCTTGTTAATTTGATGAATCCCTGTGATTCTTTAGTGAAAACAAAATGTGGGTTTTGTAGTCTGGGGTTGTGGAGTGGCGGAATGGTGGCTCGTGAGGCGGCGCGTGGGTACGAAGTGGTGAATTGGCTGGCCATTTTGAGTGAAGAGCGCCGGAACTCCGGGACTTGTGGAGTCTAGACAAAAAGCAGGGGAAAATTGAATTTTGAGGACTTGAAGAGTTGGATTCTTATTGAATCACATTTACATAATTAATTTTTTATTCTTTTTGGGGAAAAGATAAAAGAGATTTTCTTTAAATTGAAGGAAGGTTTGGGATGCTGTCTGCTTTGCTTCAGTCCGGAGGGGAAGCTGCCATGTTTAACTGATTATTTCACCTGTTTTCTTCTTTTTTTTTTTTCCTTTATATTTTCTCAATCAAAACTTTAGTAGAAGAGTGACTGTCTTTGATTGGGTTTGTACGACACAGTTCACACGTGTTCGGCTAATTATTATAAGGTGGAAATTTCTTGCTTTTCATCAAGGGGTTTTTCAATTATCAGTTCAATCAATTTCTAAATTCTTTTTTGGAACCAAATAATTGGCACAATGATTTTGGCGTTCAGTAGTTCACTGAGAGATATGAGTTCAATTCTTATGTTTTTTTTCGTGGAACAAACCTAATGATTATCATGTTTGGAAATTTATTATACAGCCCGCGAGTAAAAATTTCATGATTATGAGTTATCTTTCTTTAACGAGAAAAAATGCGAATACTCACGAGTAAATTAAATAATCACATTAAAATGTAAATTTTTGTTTTTTTATTAAAAAGTGAGCAATAAAATAAGATCATAAGTAATAATTTTGTTGTTATTATCTATCGCGTTAAATTTATAGGTATCACACAAGTGTTGGATAACTATGAACTGTTATTAATCTCGCAACAAGTTCATGATCAAGACTATTAAAAATATTCAATTTACACAGATCACTTAAAAGTTTATTTTAAGCATTGATTCCAAATGCAAATGGGGATTGAAATCAATCATGAATGCCCAGATCACCACCAGGGCAGTTCATGATGAACAAATCTTTATTTGTTTAACCATCTTTTGAAATCTTTCTGATTTCCAAGGAAAGTACTAAATGATAAAAGGTTTGATCCATTGTCCATCACACATTACTAAGTAATGTAATGTGGAGACTTGAGATCAATAATGAAAATAGCCAAGCTAGGCGACTATGCCTGATTTTTGAAGTGATTTGGGGCTAAGCCAA
Source organism: Oldenlandia corymbosa var. corymbosa (assembly GCA_949775105.1). NCBI lineage: Eukaryota > Viridiplantae > Streptophyta > Magnoliopsida > Gentianales > Rubiaceae > Oldenlandia > Oldenlandia corymbosa. The sequence continues at coordinate 13,836,142 of OX459126.1, read as the reverse complement.
GGATTTACGACCTGCCGATCTTTTGAAGTGGATTGGGGGGCTTAGCCTAGGCTTCTCAGAATGATGAAACTATGTTCCATCCCCTAAAACGGATGCATAATTGTGTCCTTTAGGGGACATTTGATAAAATTGAAACGATACAGAGTTTGATGTGTAATTTAAGGTATCTTGTTTTGATTCACTGAATCCGAACTCGATACACTTAAAATTGTCACCTGCAGAAGGGGAGAAAAACAGTAATTAGACTTTAGTCTTGCAAAATGGATCAATCATGAAACAATAATAGTTATCTTAAGAACTCAGATCTAAACATATAAGATTCTGTTTAGGATCTGATGGATAAAATTATTGAGGGGTGATGAGTTGCAATATTCGAACCTTCATCGCCTTTGATGATTTCCATGCTTTTAGTGACTTGTACGATGAGTTTTGGAATCAAGTGATGATGGGCATCAACTACTTAAGAAGGAAACCTTAAACTTTTTGTCTTGGAAAAAAAAAAAAGAAGAAGAATAAAGTAGGAATGAGAAATGGGAAATGAGATTCAAAGTGTTTGGTGCAAATATGAGGAATAAGAGGATTGCATTTTATAGGTTGAAGTGAGTATGTTACTATCACTTCCTCCGTCTCTGAAAAATAAAAAGTCTATTTAATGTATTAACACAGAATAATAAAATAATTTATTTTTCTATAACGGAGCGGTGTCACACGTCAGATTATTAAATTTTGGTTTATATATTCTTCGGAGACGGCAATATTGTTCCCCAATGTTTGTCAAATTCGAATGAGTGATGTTCTCGATCCAAATTTCGGATTCACCAAGGCGGTCTGGATATTATTGCACGAGTTCATATTTCATAGTTATCCGAGGTTTCGGGGACTGCTCCAAACCAAATTATTTTAAATTTTTCCTTGTCACTCATTTCCCAAATTGAAAGAGACATTGCTATATTCGTAACTAATTGTCATAAACAATGTTCGGAAACGAGATTTAAACCAGGACCTCGATACTTCTATGTCGCACCCAAGTTTCGAAGACATACTATGAATCTACGATGGATGGCATATGTCCTAATAATTATAAAAAGAAAAAGAAAAAAAAACACACTAGTTAACGATATTTTTTCGACTTTCTTAACTTTTTTTTCTCTCTTCTCATTATGTTTCTTAAATGATTAAATTCACTTAATGTTTTTTGTTTTAGGAAACAGTTTTCAAAGATTAATTTGATTTATTTTTTTAGCTTAAATTAAGATAGATCGTCGCTAGGGGTTAGAAAATGGCATAATCACTTGCAGGTATTTCTAGAATTGCTGTAATCTGGTGATTGGTTTACTAGTTCTTTATCTCCTAAAGAAAGACAAGAAGTAACAACCAGTTTAGAAGGCCTGGAAAGAATTTTTGCTATAAAAAGATCAAAAAGTGGAATAAATTTGGAGGAGATTGCCGTTTGATTGTCTTAATTTAAAAAAAAAAAAAAATTTAAGTTGTGATTTTGCACCAACCAATTGGTATTGTTGCATCCATAAATAGCCTCATTTCCCACCTATGCTTCATCACATCTACAACATCAGCTAATCAATTTGATTTCCACTTCAATTAAAAAAGAGAACACATTACTTTCATTAGTCATGGGTGTCACAACTTTGTACGATGAATACACATCTCCAGTCGCAACTTCAAGGCTCTTCAAAGCCTCAGTGGTTGATTCTCACAATTTGATCCCAAAACTCATCCCACAAGGCATCAAGAGCATTGACATCACTCAGGGCAATGGTGGAACTGGAAGCATCAAACAAATTAACTTTGTTGGTGGTAAGTTAACTTTTTCAAAACGTTATGCTATCATTAATTATTATTAGTAACGTCAAATATTAGAATCGTCCCACCAATATTATAGTCTTGATGATCATGTATAAAACCCTTTTTTTGTAGTAGATTATCATGGATTTATACATGTTTTACAGGTCGAGATTTTAGTTTCCTGAAGTACCATGTTGATGAATTGAACGAAGAGACGTTCACATACAACTATTCATTGGTGGAAGGAGGCGCATTGAACGAAAACTTAGAAAAAATTACTTACGAGGTCAAGTTTGAGTCAACCTCAGATGGTGGTACTGTATCTAAGGTTACTAGCAAATACTACACAAAAGGGGACTTTGCTCTGAAAGAAGATGACATTAAGGCAGGCAAAGGAAAAGTGCTTGAAATTTACAAGGTTGTGGAGAACTATCTCATCCAGAACCCTGATGCTTATGCTTAATTCGTGTCTTTGAAGTTATTTGTTTCCTAATATGTTGTTTTCATATCGAGGTTTGAGATTGCGGTCTTTCAATTGCAACTTTTTCAGTGTCTTTTGTTTTGACAATGAGGGTCTTCATAAATTGTAATCCTCTCTATTTTCTTGATTTAATGAAGTTGTGTGCTATGAGTCATATTAGTACCTATTACATGCACTTTTATGGCAATGCTTAAAATTTTTGGGAGCAAAAAAGTTCAAAATAGAAATGAGTCGATCCAAATCTGATATACAGAGACTGAATCCAAAAATATTATATGGATGAACAAATTTAGACTTCCTCTCCTATGATATCCATTGCAAGTAAAACAATTCTCGCTCTTATTGCAAGTACTTGTACAATTTATCAAGTAAAATACAGATACAATCTTTGCTTTTTCAATACCGGTTAAACCTGTCTTTTGAGAGATACTCTCAACTTGTTGATATTACATTACTTTAAACAAATACACACCATGATAGAAGTTATCACTATTACAATTTTTGTTTAATTAAGTTCGGCCCATTAACAAAACTATCCATGTCTACGTATAAGTTTTGATCAAACAAGTTATAAACTTAGGATGGGATGAAAGGAAGTTGGATAGAGACGATTAGGGGAGAGTTTTAAGAAACTATATTTATTGTATTGGTTCAGTTTAACAAATATGAATCAATTATGCTTGAAATTAGATTTTCTTAGACGAAAATCAACTTATGATGAGCCAATTAAGTTTGGCAAATGTCTTTCAAAGGTTTGATGCCTTTTGGGACACGCCTCTAGACAATGTGGAGATTGTCGCATTGCAAAAGGTTTTATTTTAGTTTGATGGACAATGAAAAAAGGCAGCCGTCTTCTTTTCTTTGTTTTCTTGTTTTTAGAAAGGTAACAACATAGTAGTACTATGATCATTTGGAGAAGTATGTGAAATTGTTATATCCTAGAAATTGTTTTACGTCCCATATCTATTAAAATCCATATCCGAAATACTAAGGAAGAGGACACGTAGAATGAGAGGATCCAAGGACGATTTCGATAGGAAAAAAACACAATAAAATGTGCATAAAAGAAAAGACAAGTAAACTAAGAAAAGAGATATCTTAAAAAGAAAATTGTCTTTTCCAGAAGAAATTTCCACAATTCCAAAGAATTATCCTGAAATGTTGGAAGGCCTTCAAAGAATTTATGCTTACAAGCAAGTCATGGAAACAATACTGAATATAATTAAATGGTCTTTCGAAATTGTCTTTTATGTTGAGATTGCAAGAAATTTTTTCTGCCTGTATAAATTGCTTTCACTCTCACACTTTACTTCCTCACAACATCAATCAAATCAATAAATTTATTTATCTGCACTAGTCCAATTTCAACAAAATACTATACATTCAATTAGCCATGGGGTTTCACAACGATCTACGAAGAGTACACATGAAATCATGCATCTTTAGTAGCCACTTCAAGGCAGTTTCAAAGCCTCAATTGTGGACTACTCTCAGAATTTGATCCCTAAACTCATTCCATCGTTATCATTCAAGGCGATTGTGCGGAACTGGAAGTATATATCGAACAAATTAATTTCGCTGGTGGTAAAATTATTATTCATTGTCGTCCGCAATGCTACGCTTCTGTAACATTATTATTCGTTGTGCCATATCTTAAACATATCTCATCATAACAATCTTAATCGCATTTAGTCTCGAAATTGTCCAAGCATGCTTTTTAGGAAGAGACTTTACTCATTTGAAGTACCATATCAGACGAAGAAATAAACGTTCACATACAACTACTCATTGGTGGAAGGAGGTGCGTGTTGAATGATAACCTAGCTAGAGAAAATCACATACGAACTAGTAGTTAAGTTGGAGCTAAATTCCAAATGGTGGTATATCTCTAAGGTCACTCGCTAGTATTATGCCCGAAGGATGTTTTGCGCTTAAGGAAGACGACATTTAACCAGGCAACGGAAAAGTGCTTGAAATTTACAAGGTTGTGGAAAATTACCCCGTCCAAAACCCTAATACTTATGCTTAATTACCATGGAGATCTACTTTGATTCATTTGATCATCATTTTTTTTTTGGATTTTCAAATGTCTTTTATTCGTTTACATTAATAAATAATTAAATAAAGGAATCTTAACAAATTTTGTTCCACAAATGATATAAGTGATATACTAGTATATACTAACCACCGTTTGCGAGTTGCAATAATTTGTTTCTCAAGTTTTTTTTTTTCTCCTTTATGTATTTTCTTGTTTTCTTGAGGAGTCATTATCTTAATTAGATTGCTGATAATGATCACATGATTTTCTCTGCGAGGGTAGGTGTATTCATTATTTTAATTATTCTGGTAAAATGCATCTAAGATGTTTTTATAAGGGGAAAGTTGGAAATATATGAGCTAAAGCATTGACCACGCATATTTTTCATGAAAACAACTTTGTACCCATCGATAACGCTAATTAGTTGTATGTAATGACAATTACTTAATATGGACTTTTTTTCGAGTTTGTTCAGCATATGTATGAACTCATTTTCATAATTTCAATTTCTACTCTTACCATTCTCGTTGCCAATCCTTAACAATGTGGACTTATTAACTAACAATTAATTTCTAATTGATTCAACAACAACTACTACGTAAACTGAGTGTCATATTTTTATTTGTTTTATTGATATTGATGTAATGCTTAAAATATCTAACAAGTTGTTCAAGGAGCTGAAAAAAATATATACAGTATATATAAGTAACAACCAGCCGAAGAAGAAAGGAGCATATTATTACTAAATTACTATGAAGAGTTAATTGGAATATTAAAAACTGAAGAAAGTTTTTCATTTTCATGAAAGCTTGCTTCGTCGAAGTTATTCTATGAGTTGACCGTTTCACTACCAAATTTGATTAGGACCTCCGGTCGGCCGGGGACTTAGATCGACTCACCAACCTTGTTGACATAGTATTACGTTAAATTTATTTACGGCTTATAAGTTTTAAATTTATATATCAAACTAATAAATCCAATAAAAATAAATAATCTTGTAAGATTACCAAACAAATTACCAGATGTATTTATCCATTTCGTGGACTAACATTAATGGCTAAAACTTCTGAGGATATCTTTAACCGTCTACTTTAATGTTACTACAGTATATCATTTCATTTTCTTTTTCCCATCCCATAAGAACCAGTCCATATAAAAAATCAATTTTCAACCAAAGCAATTAATTTAAGTCCTAAAAAATATTGGATCACCTCCATTACGATCCAACTTCAAATGCATGTGCATGTAAGACTGATTACAACATTTATCGGGATAGATTTTTATCTTCACAAAGAAGCCTAACTGTCTAAAACGAAAATTAATTTGAGTGTGATATGTGTTACGTTTAAAATTAAAATTATTTATGCCACAGATCATATACCTAAAAATGAAAATCCACCACCTAACTTGTAAGCTACTATTAAATGCCAGCAGAAATATGATTCAACACACACACACACACACTCTTGACCACGATCTTCACACTACATGAATAGCTGCCAAATTCATCACTTTTTTTCCGGCCAAAAAAATTCCTAACATTTATAATACAACAATGGAGCAGCTGAAACCAGGGCCTGCAAATTCGATCCCTCTAACCCCTCTTGGCTTTTTACAAAGAGCAGCCACAATCTATGGCGACTGCCCTTCCATTATCTACAACACCAAAACCTATACATGGTCAGAAACCCACGAAAGATGCCTCCGGCTTGCTTCTTCACTTGTCTTTTCTTTAGGAATCAAAACAGGGGAAGTTGTTTCCGTGGTGGCTCCAAATATTCCGGCCATGTACGAAGCCCATTTCGCCGTCCCGATGGCCGGAGCGATTCTCAATACAATCAACCTCCGCCTTGATTCCCGCACAATCTCCATTCTCCTTCATCACAGCGAGTCAAAGCTCGTCCTAGTTGATTATCAATCAGCTTCTTTAGTCCTTCAGGCGTTGACTTTTTTCCCGCCAAATTCTTCCCGACCAATGTTAGTGCTAATCACAGATGACGATGAACCATCAAATTCTTCAAATTTTTTCTGCTCGTATGAGAGTTTGGTGGAAACAGGGGATCCGGGTTTCAAATGGGTTCAACCGAAATCCGATTTTGATCCGATTACATTGAATTACACATCAGGAACAACTTCATCTCCGAAAGGAGTAGTCCATTGTCACAGAGGGATTTTCACAGTTTCTGTAGTTTCATTAATCGAATGGTCGGTTCCGAAACAACCCGTTTTCTTATGGACGCTTCCGATGTACCATGCCAATGGATGGAGCTTCCCGTGGGGAATGGCGGCGGTGGGCGGAACAAACATTTGCCTCCGGAAATTCGACGCCGCCGGCGTCTATTCCGCCATCCGCCACCACAAGGTGACTCATATGTGCGCCGCTCCGGTTGTCCTGAACATGATTTCATCCCTGAATCGTGACCCGATTCCGTATCCGGTTCATATCTCCACCGCCGGAGCTCCTCCTCCGGCGGCGATCCTGTTAAAGACGGAGGCGCTAGGATTCGTGGTGACTCACGGATACGGGTTGACCGAAACCGGAGGACACGTGGTTTGTTGTACTTGGAAAAATAACTGGAACAAGTTTCCGGCGCCGGAGCGGGCACGGCTGAAGGCGAGACAGGGGGTCCGGACAATTGGGATGTCGGAAGTCGACGTGGTGGAGCCGGAGACCGGAATTACTGTAAAAAGGGACGGCAAAACTTACGGAGAAATTGTAATCCGAGGAAACTGTGTGATGCTCGGGTATTTCAAAGATCCGGCAGGGACGGCAAAATGTATGGGGGAAGGAAAACCGAGAAATGGATGGTTTTACACCGGCGATGTTGCCGTGATTCACCCGGACGGGTACTTGGAAATCAAGGACAGATCGAAGGATGTGATTATTAGCGGTGGGGAGAATCTGAGTAGTGTGGAGGTGGAATCGGTGATTTATATGCACCCGGCGGTGGAGGAGGCGGCGGTGGTGGCGCGGCCGGATGAGCTCTGGGGGGAAACTCCTTGTGCATTTGTGACTTTGAAGAAGAAGAAGAAGGAAATTGATGAGAAAGATTTGATTGAGTTTTGCAGGAAGAAATTGCCTAAATATATGGTGCCTAAAACCGTGGTGTTCAAGGAAGAGCTCCCAAAGACTTCTACTGGGAAAATTAAGAAATTTGTTCTTCGGGAAATGGCTAAATCTCTGGCTTCTTCCAAACTCTAGCAGACCAAAGAACAAAAAAAATTATGTGATTGTCCCGAAATTATTATTCAATTTGATTTTTCATTTTTAGTTCAATCTGTATTAAAAATGAAAATTCAAACTGGACAATAATTTTGGGACCGATGGAATAAATAAACAAATAACAAATGCGTTGATATAGAATTGGTCTCAACTGAATATACAATTATACAATAGAAAGAAATACATTTAAGTACCATTTTGCTACAATTATTGGTTTTACAAAGAAATACAATTATTGGTTTTATTTTTACATGACTCGCTAGGAATTTCTTATCCCGCTCTGTATTTATTTAGTTTATGATTGAAGTACTTCTGAATTTATTTATTTATTTTGTTCAACAATTACATTTGTTACAAATGAACAATGATAGGCAAATTATCTGATGCACTCGGGGGCACGGTGTACCCCTTGCAAATTCCGGCCAAAATCCCAGCCGCCTCTCACACACACTCCTCACACACACACACACACACACACTCTCTCCTCATACACACACGAAAAAAGGACTCACCTTATGAAAACCGGTATGTTCGGCGGGGCGGCGAAGCTGGGGCGGGTTGGTGACCTGCGATTCCGGCGGTCGCGGGAGTCGATTCTGGTGGTGACGGTGCTGAACGAGAAAGACGAAGAGGAAGAGGTGACCGCAAGAGTCGATTCCGGTGGCGGCGGTGCTGAACGAGATAGAAGAGGTGGTCGCGGGAGTCGATTCCGGTGTCGGATTCGTTTTTCTTTTGCCGAATCAGTCGATTCTGACTGGGGGTGCACTTAATACAGACTCCAATGATAAAAATAATGAAACATCGTGGTGAGCTAGATATAATAATTGTTGTGTTAATCATTAATTGACTCATTTTTTTCAAAAAATAAAAACGCATATAATAATCGCATAATTCATAATGAGTGTTAATCAGTAACCACGATCTTTCAATGTCCTTTTCACTTATAGTCGGTGGACGAGACATCGATCCCTGCTTTCATATTCCAAATTAATATGGGGAGAATTAGTTGTTGAAACAAGTTTGACATGTTATGTTTTAAGGAACTAATAATGGAGCGTATTTCAGATTTGAAACACGATCGTATCCTTTTTAAACAACTTCTTTGTCCTTTTTGTAGTAAAAAAAAAAAAGAAAAAGAAAAAAAAAAGAAATAAAAGAAAACCCCTTCATTTTCTGTTGATACTTTGTCCTTCATGTTTAGTTTCTTTGAAGGTTTTTTTTTTTTTTTTCTTTTGTTTGAAGCTCCTAATTTCTTTGTAGTTTAGGTTTACATCTCATTGTCAATCGAAATTTAAATTCACATTAATTATCACTTGATCATAGACGTCCGCGAAATAATAGTACTACTATGGATTGCTCATGTTCTTATATGATTGTCATTTGAATGCAATAATAATAATATTCTTTTTGGAATCAACAATTTACGGTGGTAAGCTCTAGTAATGATAATGTGGCCATGGGATCCTGAAAAATTAAGTACGAACAAGAAGGAGGCAGAATTATATATATTTCAAAAGAAAGTGATTTGTTTCCGCTAAGAGGATCGTGGATATACAAATATAATATTATTATTACTTGCTGAGTAATATATTTTCAGTACGAAACATAGACAATTTATTTGGAACGAAATGATAATTATTAATTATTAAGGAAATCAATTTAAGAGAGAAAAAAGTTATCTTCAAAAGAAATCAAAATGATGATGATATATTGAAATTTCAGGGGAAGTTTTACAAGCGAAGTCAGAGGGAGAACAAAAATAAGTAAAAAGGAAAAAGAAAAAAAAAAGTAAGTAAGAAAGAAGAAGTATGGACAATGCTGGACACTTCCTATCTAGGTATTGCCGGACGTCAGTCACAAAAACACTACCCTATATTAATTATCTCCGGTCCCTCCGTTCTAAAAAAATTAATAGTTCACGTTATGTTTTGAGATCTATACCACAAACTCAAAGTGCATTATTTGTTTGTTTGTTTGTTTGTTTTTTTTTTTGAACGGACATATAGAAGTACAAACAATGAACAACCTCTCAAATTCACAGTTTGCAGACGCTTTTCGAGCAGTCAGGTGCAACGAAGCGGCAGGCGCAAACCCGTTCGGCGCTATTCCACAGGGTGGTGCCGGCGACAGATTTCTCCCCGCACTTGAGCTTGCATGCATTCTCGCATTCCACTCTTACAACGCCGTTGGGGCACTTAATATCTTTAAGCACTTGGAAGCATTCTGCACCTTCCACCACCTCCATCTGATTCATCATCATATTTACTGCACCGAAAAAAAATAAATTAAAAGAAGTTCATAATAAGCTAAAAATCCCCCCCCGCCCCCCCCCCCCCCCCCTAATGCGCAACTTAATGCCAAAATAGTAGCACGATGCACGTGAATACATGGTACTTCATTTTGGGATTTATTTTTTTAAAGGAAAATGCTAACATAACTCTTGTTCTGGGCAAATAAAAAGATTAGTATTTTCTCTGTCTCAAAATTATTGTCCATTTTGATATTTCACTTTTAGTATAATCTGAACTAAATATGAAAATCCAAACTGGATAATAATTATGGGACGGACGGAGTAAAAAACACACATAATGAACATGCAAAGAAACCTTCAACTTTAACAATGGTGTAATATATCGAACATGCTGAAAAGAGAGGAGGGAAAATTAACAGAAGGATGTAACGTAAAATTTTACTCTATTTATACCTGAAATGATGGTCAAGAGACCAAACAGGACAGTCATGCTGCTAGACATCTTGATTTTTGTTTTTGTTTATTTTAATTTCTTTTTTAGTTTTTAGTTTTTTTTTTGTGTATTTCTTATGAAATTCAGCTTATTGATGTAGATTGAGGATGGATGTATTTATATGTAACTGAAGATCATTCGAAAGCTCAAACGTTTGATGCGGCTGATTTTTAGATCGGCAAAGTTCTAGAAAGGGTAGCGACAAAACAATTTTTAGCAATGCAAATTTAACCCAATTTCCCAAATTTTCCTTCGTGAAGTCAAGCTCTTTTTCCTCTCTCCTCCTAATCCCTTGTGCATGGAATTGTTAATTGTTGAAGTATATGCATTTTATTGTAATTAGTGTATATAATACTCTGAGGACTACACTTGTATATACAGGGACTAGATTTGTATATATCTGATACTAGGTAGGCAGTCTTGTAAATAATAGAGGGCATACATATAACTTTACATTAGGTCGGTTAAGGATTAGTATTAATACCGAGTTTGTACAGATTAATTATTATGAAGTAAATACAGTTTAATAATCAGACCAAGATCCTCTCATTAATGGCGTTTTTCCTAACCCTAAATCCCCAAATCTTTCTTGCTTGATGGTCTCAAAGACAGGTTAGACTCATGAATTCAGAGCCATTATCTGATCTTACCCTCTTTATGGTAGATTGAAACTGTGTTTGAACCATCTTGAAGAAAAGATCAAGAAAGTGAATTGTTTGAGATTTACAGTGCATGAAAAAAGTCCAAGTAGATCTGCTATGATCATCTACTATGGTAAGAAAATAATGACAGCCTGATAAGGTAGACTGTTTATATGGCCCCCAGATATCTACATGAATAAGATCAAAATTCTGTAGGCTTTTTGAATTACTGACAGGAAAAGATAGTCTATGTTGTTTGGACAAAGGACAAACAGTGCATACGTACTCATCCTTTATTGAATATTGTAAATCAGGAATTTGAGTAAGTACACTGTTGGAGGGATCTCCTAGTCTGTTATGCCATAACCTACTATCATCATGAATAACAGGTTGTGCTTGATGATCAACACAAGTGTAAGGAACAGAGAAATATCTTGGGTTTACATGGAACTTAATGAATGACATGATATATTGTTGACTAAAGGATTCCTCATCTATTGCCTAGAGCCTGTTAACAAGCTTGCCAATAGCTATCACTGCTTTACTCCCCTGGTCCTGCAATATGCAAAAATCAGTGGAAAAAGTGTGTCAATCTTTGCTGTTTTGGCTAACTTGCTAACAGAAATAAGGTTGAATTTAAAATCAGGAATATGAAGGCAATCAGTGAGTTTTAATGATTTAGAAAGTGTGATGTTTCTTGTATGCTTAACATATTTCACACTTCCATCAGGTAAATAAACAGGAGTGGGTTGAGAAAAAGCACTATAGGAATCAAAGAGTTCTAGATCATGAGCCATAAATCTAGTAGCACCAGAATCCATAAACCATACACTAGGATTAACCTTATCAACAGTAGCCAGGATATGTTCAAAGTTCATACCTGCAAAATCATTTTAATGAGCAAAATTGATAAGCTCTCCTCCTTGAGTGTTCTACTTCCCCTTTTCTCCTGTTATCCTGCTAATTTTCCCGTTGAAGATAAGTAAGTCCATTCATGATTGCCTGTAAATTCTCATGTCCAGAAGTGATCACATTATTAGTAGATGCTTGATTGAATCCTGTATTGTTTCCAGTAAAGGGCACCATATCCATTGGAGTATCAACCATACGTGCCATAATCTTATTTCCACCAGGTTTCTTAACGCATTTAGCATTCTCAGAAACTCTCTACCAATCTGGATATCCATGAATAAGGAAGCAAGTTTCCTTAGAATGATTAGACTTCTTGCACAGGTCACACCATTGGTTCTTCTTCTCATCTCTGCGTTTGTAGTTATCTTTTTGAACAAACATGGCAGCATTCTGAGTGTTCTGTCCAGTTGTCAAGGAAGGTTGAATCATCATAGGAGATGGCATTGTTACTGGAGGCTTCATCATCATTGATGCAACAGAATTTCCTGCTAACATAGCACTTTGATCATAAATATTGGTAGATATCATCTGTATATTTCTCTGCTTCTCTATATCTATCACCATGCCACATTGCCAAGATTTGGTTCTTCACTGCCTCATACACAACATTCAATCCCACCAAGAACTGCATCATCTTGTCTCTTTCCAATCATGCTGCCTATCATCTATCAATTCTGCAAGTACACCCGCACAGTGACAAGTAACTTGAGGATCAAGGTGTGCCAATTCTCCCCAGTATCTCTTCAATTTCGTAAAATAGGAGGCTAGAGGCATATTTCCTTGTGAGATTGAGCTTACATCTCTCTTAAGCTGATAAATTCGTGAAACATTGATTCTTCCAAATCTCTGCTCCAAATCACTCCACTAATCTTGAGCATTATCAACCAGAATGTAGCCTTCTTGCAAATCCTCAGACAGAGAATTAAGAATCCACGCGACTACTGTATTATTAACATGTATCCATCTAGCAAATTCCATGCTAGATTCAGAAGGCTTGGGGTAATCTCCATTGATGAAGTCTAGCTTGTTCTTTGTTCTCAAATTCATTCGCATGGTGTGACTCCAGGCGATGTAATTTTCTTCGGTGAGCTTGATGCCCACAATGGCCATCGAAGAATGATCGGAAGCGTGCAAGGCAAGCGGATGAGAATAGATGCCGAAATTCGCATAATCTTCATCTCTGCGATCTTGTCCATCGTCTTGATTATAATCATAATCAATAAAACTTTCTTTATCATCTTGATGAATCTGAATTGTATTCTAGATTTTTGGCAAATTCTTGTAGCCCGATTGTTTTACATACTTATTTTAACATAGAGTTCTCCCAAGTCCCAAAGTTGGATTCCAACTGAATTTTTGTAATTCCTTGAACTGGCAAATTTTTTGCTCAGTTTATGTTAGCATTAATCAAACAAATGCTGCCTTTATACAATTCTCACTTCAAAACAAATCCACAACCTCCACCAACGTAAATTATAAGTAACTTACCCCAAGAATAATAAATCGAAGGAGCAAGGAAAATTGCAACTAAAGTCATTCAAAGGTGTGTTTGTGCCAATTAAGTCAGCGTTTGTTTTTCTTTTTGACATCTTCAAATTAACAAAAGACATAAACTTCAACTTATGAAATATTTATGAAATATTTTAATTTTTCCCCTGGAAAAAAAAATTACACACATTTTTTACTTTTCACGAACAATTATTGAAAATTTTTTGCAGCTATTCTTGTTGATTCCTGGCTCCGTCACTTATCACCGAGCGGGAATGACGTCGGTCATCGAGCAGTCGGATTGCTTGTATATTTCACGACGTTGGTGCTGAGAGAGGGCAAAAAAATTATTTAAAGATTGAGCAATTAATTGAACAAAGCGATTAGGATGAGGAGAAGTGATAACACAAAAATATATACCCTTTTTGTAGGTATTTTTTACTCATTTCTACTCATAATTTAGTGTCAATTATCTAGGATTAGTTTATTTTTTGGGTGATTTTCCAGTTTAGATATCTCAGAGGGCCAATGTGGAAAATTAGTATAAATGAGGGCCAAATTGCACAAAAAGGCATCGGATTGGACTAAAATGGAAGCTGCTAGAAATTAAGCTGCTGAAGGAGTGATCAGAGCTTAAGCAAGTGGAGGAATCCTTACTGAAGAAGGAAGATTGGCAGCAAATGATCACAACTTGGAAGAATCTGCTGCAGCACACTCAATTGAGAGAAAGAAGGGCAGTTGCTCTGCTGCCAAGTTGCTGATGTAGTTGCTGCTGCAGCTGTCAATCAGGAAGAGCCAAGACCGAATTCTTGCTGCTAAAGAAAGAAATTGCTCCGCCATCACTGTAAGTTATAACTGCAGCAAGTTGAAGAAAAGAAAGAGGGAGAATATGTGAAAAACAGCAGCTACAACCTGCTACTTACCTGCTATGACTGCTACTGCTGAATTGATGGATTGGCTGCTGCAGTCAGGTGAGAAACGGTGTTGCAAGTGATCACAGGAAACACGGAAGGAAAAGGCAGACAGAATTGGGCTGAATTGGGGGGTGAGACACAATGATGGAAGGAAGCATGCTGCTGATGCTGCTGCTTGTTACTGCTGCTAGTTGGGCTGCTGAGGAAGAAAGAATGAAGAAAGGGAGATTTGTGGCTGCAAATGGTAAGAAGGCGCCGGAAAGAAGATTGAAGAGAAGCATCAATAATGAGTAGAAGGTGACTGATTGCGGCTGAAGAAGGAAGGAGCTACCCAGAGAAGGCAGGCAAGTTGCTGAATAAACAATTGCCTTTGGCTGCTGTAACTTGCTGTCTCCTCTACTTTGCTGAACAGAAGGCCAGAACTCCACCAATCCAAGCATCTCCAAATCTCTATAAATAGTCAGCCAATAGCAGTTAGAAAAATAATAGATTGGGTAGTTAGATTTAGTCCAAAAGATAGTAGTTAGGTAATTAGTTGGTAGGTTAGAAACAGGGTAGTAGCAGGAACAAGGAGGCAGACTGTCACTTTGTCAAGTGGTGAACGCCACTCGCCATAATGAACAGACAGAAAACTGTCCCTGCAACCATCCTTCCTTTCTTTCCTCTAACCTTTCGATTTAGATTCATGTCTTATCTTTTGTACTCTGTTACTCTCATGTTTAACTCAATAAACATGAGTAGCTAACTCAGTTAAGGGTTCAATCCCTACTATCTTTATGTCAAGATTTTGATTCAGTTTCCTTGACGAGGTGTTGTGCCTAGATAAGTGATTTAATTAATCTTTTAATTAACTTGGCCACTTAATTAAATGTGCTTGCATGGTTATGAAGATCTGGAGGGGAAACATAACCTTAGAACTACATAATCTAGTCTATGACAATGGGAGAAATCTACCCTGCGGTTCCAAACATCAACGGAAGTTTGGTGAATGGCATAGGCGATCATAAAGGGTTTAAGAACTCAATGGCTTAGATTAAAATACTCTGACTGGAAGGTAGATGTAATCTAGGACTCTTTATTCTATCTGGAAGGAATTATAAAGATACATAAGTGCCTGATCGAACAACTAATCATACACTACAAGAATATTTGAACCAAAACTGGATCATAAAGGTAGGAAGGTGATTAACCCTTCTACTTCTTCACTCTGTCAAGTGATTATTCTCACTCTCCTAAGTGACAATCTGTTCAAACTGTTTTCTTTCTTCTCTACACTTTAATCAGATTTTGAGCGGTTGGCTGCTGTCCCTGTGGAACGACCCTACTTATCACTAGGTAATAGTTTTAAGTAGGTTTAGAAATTATTCTTTTGGGAAGTGGATCAACGACACTACACAAATCCATCCACCAAGAAGGAACTCGGATAAGAGCTTGACTTCATGAGTGCACATTTGGAAAGTCAAGTAACGTTTTTCCTAGATTCTAGAAATTGTTCGAGCAAAATAATCAACTTTTTATTTTTAAGAAAATCCAGGGTGGTACATGGCGAGTATTTTCCCGATTTTATTAATTTTTAAAAGAAAAAATTACAAAGGGCAGTGTCTAAGACTTACCCAAACAGAAGAACCGTCGTACAAAGATTTTCTAAAATCCCATGACGGTTCTGATGCATTCGAGATAAAATAACTAAGAACTATCTTACAAAGATTTCTATTAACCCCTGACAGTTATGTAGACTTCTAAATTAAAAATATGCTAAGAGGCTGTTTTACAAAAATCATACAAGAATTCCATAACAACTCTTTGGAATAAAATCAGAAAAAAATATCTAAAACCGAAGCACTAAAGTATTAAGCTACTTTATTCATATATATGGAGTAGCTTGTTGATTCAGGAACAACAAACCACGAGTATAGCTTGGAAGCTGGGAGTGGTGTGTATATGTGGCCGACATTCCTGTGGAAGCCATTTTTTCTAAAGAGTCTGTAACTGCATTTATTTCCCGATAAACATGCTCCAATGTGTAAGGAAGTTTTTCAAAAATTTCCTTTATTTGACGGAGTTGTGTCTTATGCCTCCAAGGAAAAAAAGAATTTTTCTGAAGAAAAGAGATTAGGGTTTTGTTATCAGATCTTATTTGTACTCATTGTAGCTGTATTTCTTAACATTTTGTAATACCGATGCGTAGCGCCTTCACTTCGGCTTTAAGACTATTACGAAGACCTAGTTCTTAACATCCAGCAGCAATTAGGCTGAGTTTCAGAATTGTCTCGGATGATTTTAATGTTTCAAGTGATGCTTTTGTATGATATACATCTATTTAGTTGTTGAATGAAGATGACATGTTATGTTTGAATCGGTGATTTATATGCACCCTGTGGCGCGGCCGGATGAGCTGGGGGGGGAGGACTTCTTTGAAGAAGGAAATTGAGGAGAAAGATTTGATTAATTTTTGCAGGAAGAAATTGCCTAAATAAACTAATAATGATAGCAAATATTACCGAAATATAAATTAACTCTTTAAGAAAAATGGCTATTGAGATAAGTAAACAGGTTTCAAATTTTGAAATTTCTTAACGAATAATCAAACATAAAAAATGAAAATTTGAGGTGACAAGATGAGGTGCCAATCTTTATCTTTAATGAAAACTAGATGCTTACCCCGGGCGAAATATTTTTAAATTAATTAAATAAAAAATACGAATCATTCTTAAAAGAATAAAAAAAATTAGAAGAATAAAAAATCGATTGAAAAGACAGAAAGTGAGCTATTACACATAAATCTATGCCCAGATTTACAACATTTAATTTATAACAGTTAACTTATGCCCGGGTTTACATAAATCATAAACTAATATCTACAACAGAAGAATAAAAAAAACCATCATTAAAAAATCAAATTTCTTTCATGACAACTTATTTTTTATCTGTTGTAGAAAAAGGTGGATTGATAATTGATGTCAAATTTTAAATAATTGATTTAAAGGCCCGGGTGTGAGAGAGGAGCAGAATGGAAGAGATTCTTTGAAATTGGAGATTAGGAAGACATTACTGGTGTTTCACTTGATTTAAGGGGATTTCCTAGTATTTGATTTTATCAACTAAATATTGTTGTTTTAAAGGATTAGTATATACCTATAATTAAGATATTTTTATGTAACTATAATTAAGGGATTTATGTATTTATCTATTCTATCTTTCTTTTCTGATTAGTTAGAGTGCCACGTGTCAAAAATGATTTTGTACTGAAAATGGCTTTTGGTGGGAAAATTTTCATTGTGGTGGTGACACATTTCATTTTTGTTTGCTACTTTAATTAAGTACTATAGATTTGATTTGATAATCTTTAACTTTAATAAATCTTCTCTTCAATAAATTAAATCAATGAAATAAAATACGACAGATTTTATATTGGTCTACGATGTTTTTATATCGGTCGACATCATTTATAATAAGACTCACCAATGGCTTCCCTTGCTGCTTCAGACATCGACGAAGTTTAGGTATTTGAACAATCTCAATCTCTTCTATCATTAAGGATGATAGTTTTGAAAATTTGAATATGATTAAAATGTCTGAGTGGAAGGGTGTTGAAAATGTGTTTGAAGTTAATTCATGGCCGACGAGAAAACAAAATTGAGGAATTGTTTGATTTTAAATCCATGTTTGTTTTTGCAGTACAACAATCAATACTACAAAAAATTTGTAAAAAAACAGTCGGCTGATTAAAATTCCTTCACATTTTGGTTTGTATACATGTTTTGGCTTCATGTTCTACTAATCCATCATTGTGATTTGTTCATTTTTAATCTAGACCATTCTCTTCCCATATAGATTAAGTAGTTATGTAATCATGTAAATAATTCATTTTATTTATTTATTTATTTATTTATTTTTTTGTAGAATTGATAATGGACGATTCTTTCATGGTTGCTATTGTTTTGTTTCCATTTTGTGTTTGTTATTTTCGTTTTAGGATCAATTTACAGGATTTTAATGGATATAGCATATGGGTTGTCAACTTCTTGTGGTGTTTTCTCGTATATATTTAATTCTGATAGATCTTTTACTTTGTGGATTGAAACAAGGCCCAATACATTTGAAGATTTGAATATCAACTTTGGACAACAATTGCAACTTATAAGAAAGGACAACAAACGAATAGAGAAGAGATTAGGATTAACTACACGATCTGATTAACGGATTTTAAAGATTTCCAAAGAGCAGCTCAATTAAATGTAGTAAAGTTTTGTGTGATTTTGAAATCACATGCATGTTTACATATATAATTTGTTATAACTGGTTTCCGTGAAGATACATTATTATTATCCAATTTTTTTATTTAAAATATAAACGAGAGATAATTTGTATCCGGGATTTTTTGGGATATAATTTGTTGGGTGAGAATCCAATATTTATCGTAATTCTATTCTAATCAGAACGTCGGTACAGTGTGGCTGCCTCCATGAGTAATTTAAAACGCGTGAAAAAAAAAATTGCACATCTCATTCCCCTGCTGCGTCCGCTACCATTCTCCACTCAGTTTGCTGATGAAACATTTGTTGTAGGTAATCAATATTGTTTTTGTGTGGCCTTTTTTTTTTTTTTTCATTTGTTGTTTAAGGGTGATTTAGATGATGGTGTACTTGATATTTGTTGCCAATTTCGGTGATGATTACTACAGAGGGGTGAACGAATTGGAGTTTGAGACATCAAAAATATAAGTCTCCGTTTTCCTGAAAAAGCTTAATAGGGGAACGAATTGGTGGAAGAGATTGATGAAAGGCGATGCCGAAATTGAGTGGAGCCTGAGTCGTCTAGATCGTCGGATTTTGATCGTTCCCGCTGGCCCTGCTGCTCGCGGTTTCAATCACGCGGATGATAGAGAAGCCATTAATTTTATTGCGAACGCATTAGTTTTAATCTCAAAGCCAATCTCCACCCCTCTCGGTTTTCCTTTCTTTCTTTTCTTTTCTTTTTTTTTTTTTTGCATTTTTGTGGGTTAAAATGAATTTATTGATGCTATTTCCGCAAGAAACGCGTCCCGGTTCAACCCGGAACGAGCAAAACGCCCGTTCATGGAATGAGGTCATAGCAACCATACTGTGAAATATCACTCGAAAAGAAATCTGTACATTACACGGAATAAATGCTATTTGGAACAATTGATAATAAATAAATAATGGACGCAACAATTACTTCTTAACATGTACCTGTGGATGCATCCGTACGACCACCTGAAGACGAGGGGCGCTTCTTACTTGAATCGCTAGTAACTGTGGTCGACTTTCCTTGAGCCTCGTCCCTGTAATCCCACACATTAGGTGTTGCTTTTTTTCTGTGGGGATTGTTCATGGGCAAGAGTGTTGGCCTCTGCTTTTTTCTTTGATTTAGCCCCCTTAGGCCGCCCCTTCCTTCTCTTGACCTCCTCGAGTTGTTTGAACCCACACTGGTCTGGATGCATAATATCGTGGAGAGCCCTATTTATCGTGCGTCGTATTGCCTTAGGACACTCGTTCAGCTCTTCCATCAACTGTCTGGTATAAAGCACCTCGTCATCCACATCGCTAGGAGCACTCGTACCAGCCTGTTCACCGATATTAAGGGTCACCCAGAATGGTGAATATGCTTAAGTGTGATCGATGTGCTGGCATCTGCAGCCTTTTTGAGGGCGCACGCACATGGAATTCGACAAGTCCAGTACACCACATGATCGCATCGGTCATTCGTTTCTTCTTTTCACTCTTGCGCCTTCGACCACTCAGTGTTCAGCTTTTGCAAACATGTATGTGAAATTTGACACTTCAAGCAGTTCAGTGGAAAACCGCAATAATGGGTACCAATTTTCTGTCTTGAGTATTCCAGTTTGTACCTGAATGTAGCCATTAACTGTAAAACATTCTACGTAAAATGCCATAAAAACAAAATAAATACTAAATATATTATGATAAATATAATATAATGGAATAGAACTTACCGTATTTCGGTTAGTTGACTCTGAATTTCCAAGTGCACCTTAGCCCAAAGTGTATCCAGCGATGCCGTGGATGTTTCCAGCCAAGTTTTTAACTGCTTGTGTGCGCTCTCCACCCTACCTGTAGTAGTGTTGCCCATATGAAACACGGCATTCGTCCATACCTTGACGAATTTGTAGTCAACCACTAGCCATGTCTTCTGGATATAATTAAGAACTCTCGGAAAAGACTGCCAACGACAGTTTATTACGGCAACAACTTTATCGTACTCATCCTGATTATTAGCTTCCACAAAGTCTTTCCGCAACCCATATGCAAAACTATTTGCAATCTTGGCTTCAATTTTCAATTCCTTGTTGAGATATCGCTTTACATTCTCATAAACGTGCCAAACACACAACAAGTGGCATGAATCTGGAAATACCATACCCAGCGGCGCTATCAACCCCGGTTCCCAATCAGTAACAATAACAGCCGGAGACAGATGACCAGGAAGCAAATCCCTAAACTGTCTCAAAGCCCAATAATAACTGTCAGCAGTCTCGTCACTCAAGAGGGCGTATGCAATCAGGAAGTTCTGGTTGCACGGTGTCATCCCAATAAACTCAACCAACGGCATTTTGTACTTGTTCGTCTTGTATGTTGAGTCTATTCCGACGATCCAGAAATAACTGCAAAATAAATTGACAGCATCAGGATGTGCAAAAAAAACACGAGTCAGTACACCTGTCTCCTGATTGAAATCTTTCATGATGATGTAACCATGATGCTTGGCCATCGATAGTGTCTTCGTCGCGACATCCATGGCACTCGATTCACCCAAGACCGGGAATTCCTCATTATGCAATTTCTTCCTGAAATTATACACTTGCCGTCTGTTAACTTTTTCATCAGGAAAGATCCTCTCAATCGCAGCCATGATCTGACACGGTCTGCACCCATCTTTGGACATACCCTGTATAAGCTGTTTCACTCCATCGCTAAGGCCCCTCGTGGGATGATCTTCGTCAAACAGCTCGTGGTTATGCATTCCAAACTCATCAGGATACACCCGAATGCGCCACTTCCCATCAACTAAGTGCACATATAACTTAAATTTACACCCAGTGATTTGTGTCTTCGAATCTGATGTGACATAGTATTCACCATCATCAACTGACACCTTTCCCCCCTTTACAGCATCTCATCAGAACAACATTCTTCTTCTTGCTAGAAACTACATTTATTAGCATACCTGCCCATGCCTTTCACCCAAGCAACAACATCATCCTTTTCTGCAAATTCCTCATCTGTAGTAAACAATATACTATAATCTACACCATCGCCACCAAAATTTTCTAAAGAATCATGCAAATTAAACATAAAATTACCACAATAAAAAACTGCATTATAATAAATTAAATTAAATACATATTCCAATCATTTAAAAAAGATATACAATTATAATAAATAATAAAAAAACATATATTTACAGTAAATAGATTAATTACTTACTAAATTAAATTTCCCAATACTTACCTAAAAAGCTAAAATTCATTAATTAAGCGATTAATTAAATATTTAATTAATTGCATTTTCAATACTTAATTAAATACTTATTCGACAAAATTCTTTAATTATTTAATTCCTCCCTAAATAAATATTATCTCTAATTAATTAAATCTAAATAGATAAATAAAATTCAACTAGTTCCATTACTTAACATAACTAATTAAATTAAAAAATAAAATAATAATATTCCTACTTAATTAAATTAACATAACATGCAATAAATAAATTAATTTCAACTAATTCAATTAATTAACATAACTAATTACGTTAACAAATAAAATAATAATATTCCTACTTAATTAAATTAATATAACATGCAATAAATAAATATAATTCAACTAATTAAATTACTTAACATAACTAATTACATTAACAAATAAAATAATAATATTCCTACTTAATTAAATTAACATAACATGCAATAAATAAATATAATTCAATTAATTAAATTACTTAACATAACTAAGTAAATTAACAAATAAATTAACATAACATGCATGAAATTTTAAAAAAAAAAACCCAGTTCACTGGCTGGACGCGCAACACACGCGTCCCGGTTGAACCGGGGACGCGCAACAAACGCGTCCGGCCATTAAACCAGACGCGTGTGTTGCGAACTGGGACGCGTGTTTAACGCGTCCGGCCATTGAACCGGACGCGTATATTGCGCGTCCCCTGTTCAACCGGGACGCGTGTGCTGCTCGTCAGGTCTGATTTCACCCGGACCGGACGTGCAACACACGCGTCCCGTTTGAACCGGGGATGCGCAATGAACGCGTCCGGTTCAATGGCCGGACGTGTTTGTTGCGCGTTCCCGGTTCAACCGGGACGGTTTTCTTGTCCGGTTCGGTTTTTTTTAATTTTTTTTTCCTCTGAATTGTTCATTTTCTTTCTCTCTCTACTGTATTAAATGACAGGGGCAAAATCGTCCAATTCTTTTTTTGGTGGCTTTGAGTACTAAACTTGGGGCTTTAAAAATCCATCCCCAAAAATATAGGGGGAAAAAAATTTTGGTTTTTGATTTAGTGAAAGTCAACGATCGCGGTTAGCACATTTCATTTTTGTAACGAACGATTAACAGTTGTTTTGATTTTGACATTGTAAATCCAGAAAGGTATGGCGTCGGAGACAGAACAAACGGGTGGAGGAAGCCGTGAGAAAGCATCGCAGGCGGCTGTGGCGGCGGCAGGGGAGCTCTTCCTCGACCAAGCCGATATTCTAACGGAGGTAACATTTCAATTAAACATCTTACTTTACTAAAGGTTACCACCGTTATCCTTATAAATGCCGAGATTTTGAGAAAATCCATTCACTAAATACCCATTTGCTGTATCTTCAAGATTATTGTGCGTCTTGTTCTGACTTCTGATGAAGATTGTTGATGGAGATTGTGGGAGTAAATGTACAGTATACATTTCTGTTAATTATCTGTTTCCATTCAGATAAGCATTTCACTAGATTTGATACACTAATTCTATGCTTGTTTTGATTATCTTTGGGGGATTTATCTTCACAGAGGAAAGTTTCTTAATGAGCTTCTTTTATGAGGAATGATTTTGTTTTGGTGGGAGAAAAATGGGTCTGGTGGAGGAAAGGAAAGGGAAAGAAAGATTTGAGTTTCCTTTATTTATAAAGTAGCCAATTAGCTTTCACTCTCACTGCTTTTTTCTAGTTATTTTGCTGCTTCTCTTACTTGTTATCATGAAATTATGCACTATTTAGATACATTCTAAGTATCATTGTGTCCTGATTGTTAATGAATAGGTTTTACTAAGACTGGATGTTAAAAGTTTGTGCAATTGTCGATGTGTTTGCAAAGCATGGAAGGCAACCATTGCCAACCCCGCTTTTGATAAAATGCATAGTGAACGATACAATCGGAGGGATTACCTCCTTTTTGAGGAAAAAGTTTTCTATGGACTACCGTACGGGCTATCAAGTATAAGATACATAATAGCTGAACATAATGAAGTGGATATGGAAGTTAGGGCAACACGATTAGGAGGCGTCGTCATCTCTGATAAGTATTGGACTCGTGGCAACCTTCTTGCTCAAGACGGTGGCCTAGTATGTTTTGTGTCTGAGTCTAAGTTGATTTACTTGTGCAATCCTCAGACGGGTCAGACCACCTTCTTGCCACTTGAACCATTTCAGTCGTCTTCCAATAGTATCTCGATCTTGAATGCCGGGTTGGTTTTTGGATATTTATCTTCCAAGAGAGAGTATGTAATAATTGTCATAGGTGTGTCCTGGAAAAAAATGCGATCATTTCGAGCTAATGGATTTGTGAAATCATTTCGTGCTAGCAAATTCTGCTTTGACTTTGACCATGGTAGCAGCTACTCAGCATCTTGGAAAGAGATCAAGGAAAACTGCCCATATTGTGTGGATGAAGGAGGGATTTTGGTGGATAATTCTGCTTATTGGGTAGCTCGTGAAAAAAATAAACCCATTATAACTTTGGATCTTGAGAGTGACAAGTTTGGGTTAATTGGCTATCCCCCAGGTTGGGATTCAAGATTATTGTCCAACTCTAACTCGGTCTCAGCTCGTTTGATTGATCTCAAAGGGCAGCTATACCTGACAGACAGCTTCAGTTATGTGAGATCGGGCATGATAGAATTGTGGGCACTGATCAAAACCAATGAAAGTTGTTGGGTAAAGGAGCATGCAATCAAATTGGACTTCCCAGTAGCTTCAGTGTATCCAAAGTCTTCAAGCAGAGGAGAGCTGATAGTGGAGTCTCGTGCAAATGAAGATTGTGTTAAGAAGTACTACATTGTTAATCCATACAAAGAAAGTGCTAGGCTTGTCAACCCAGTTGAATATACTGATGACATCTATTTAGTGGGATTTTTCAGGAGAAATTTCTTTTAATTTAAAAGCCAAACATCAACGGGATGGGCAATGTCATCATCCTCCAGAAGGTACCTTGTTCAAAGTTGTACTTGTTGCTCATTATATAATAAATGTAATTTGTGAGTTTAATCTTTAGACATGCTGGACCTGACTTCTTTGATCAATGTATGCACTATCACTCTAGTAGAAGTTTCAAGGAATGCAATTCTTATGTGTTAGATTCCTTCAACCTTTTTATGCCTCTTTGCTGTTTTGATGTTTGTTAATTTGGAATCCAATTTGCTGTTACTGAATATGGATAGGTGAAAAAAATATGCTAAGTTCAGTAGATATGCTAAGTCCGTGGAATTCAAAGCTTGCCACATTATATCTGATAGAAAACCAGCTGGTGACGAAACATTTTGTGCTCATTTGAACTCTTTGTTGTCCAATAGAATATCCTTGTCAAGAGTTGTCCAATAGAATATCCTTGTCGAACTGTTGAGCACATAGAGATAGGACAAGTAGATATGAAGAGAGTCATGTAATGACACAATTATTTATTAGAGTTTGTGAAATTGGTCTAATATGCTGGCCAATATTTTAATTTAACCATGATCTGGATTAGATCTATATATAAGAAACTGACGGAATTGGCAACCTGGGAATCACTCCCCTAGTTAATCAATCTTCTAGAATCTGAATCATAGCTTGATTTATCATACTCCATTTGTGAACATTCATGGAACAAAAAGTTTTTGAATACTTCAGTAACTTTCTGAAGCGCTATACATCTGCTTGTACATCAACATCGATCCTTCATGAAGCAAGAAAACCATATAACCACCATCAGAGTGGTCACATCTTTGTCTTCCATTATGCAGAAATGTTTGTTCATTCAAGGACATCAGAGATTCTATGAAAAAGACTATATTCTGCTATAAGACAAAGTCAAGAAGTGACAGCCAAGGGAGAGAAAAGATAAACAAGTAACAAGCAGAGGATTGTAAAGATTTATATCCGTAAATTTGTCTTGTCTTATCAAATCTTAATATGTTCTTACCTCGTAGCACTCAGTTCGGACAAGCCAAGGAATGGCATAAATTGGGTCTACATTAAGATACCTAAAGGGCATTCATATTTGATTGTCTTTATGCTGTGATTGCAGAATCCATTTGCTTTGTTGCATCTATAAATATACTCACTCCTGCCTCTCCCTCATCATCGCAACAATCTAAGCTCATCTAAATCTCCTCCTCAATCCAATAAAGACATAACACAATACACAGTCATGGGTGTCACAACAATCTGTGAAGAATACACTTCTCCAGTCGCCACTTCAAGGCTCTTCAAAGCCTCAGTGGTGGACTCCCACAACTTGATCCCCAAACTCATCCCACAGGGCATCAAGAGCATTGATATCATTCAGGGCAATGGTGGAACTGGAAGCATCAAACAAATTAACTTTGTCGACGGTAAGACACAATCCAAACTTTACACTAAAATCTTTGGTTGTGTCATCTTTGAACATTAGAAGACTCGTAACATAACACCTTAGAATGTCAGCAGATTGATCACACTTATCTAACTTTTTTTGCAGGAAGAGACTTCACTTTCTTGAAGTACCATGTTGATGAGCTGAACGAAGATACATTCACATACAAATACTCATTGGTGGAAGGAGGCGCATTGAACGAGAACCTCGAAAAAATCACTTACGAGGTCAAGTTTGAGCCAAGCGCTGATGGCGTTACAGTATCTAAGGTTACTAGCAAATACTACACTAAAGGCGATTTTTCGCTGAAGGAAGACGACATCAAGGCTGGAAAAGGAAAAGTGCTGGAGATTTACAAGGTTGTGGAGAACTACCTGATACAGAATCCTGATGCTTATGCTTAATATTTCTCTGAACTTTGTTATCTTGAGTTGGTTTTTTTAGCGTCTTTTTATTTCCCAAATAAGGATATATTCCTGAATTGTAATCCTTCCTTTCCTTACTGTATGTTCAACCAATTACAAAACCATCATTATTCATTTGTGTGCTTTTCAATGACAAAGAATTCTCGGTTGTTTTCTCTCTTTTTCGAAGGTCCACAATGCTATAATTTGCGGCGATGTTTCAAATTTATGCCCATTTTAATACATGTAAATTTTTCTAATTATGTTAATTGAGAAAGACAAAGTAAATGTACAAAAAAAGGTCACGAAATGACACATTCGTCTCCCAGAGACAAGAGTTAGCTAGCTGGCCATTCTATTTGTTCCACCATCATAATAACCATATCTGACGGCAAAATATTAGGATTACTTATTGAATTTTTAACATCAAAATCTTCTGATTTCTTTATTTATTTTTCCCGCAAGGAACAACTCATGAGATTGCTGAGTTATCACTTATCATCACTTCTGCTGGAGGAAGATTTTCCAGAAGGAAGAATCACAGAATCGTTTGGACTTTAGAAGTCCAACATTGGTTAAGAGTTTATGATTTTTTTATTTTTTTTTTAACGGGTACCATGAAGGAGATATATTGTGACCGAGAAAGCTATTAGTTTTCACTGAAGTTTTTCATTTTGAGAAAAAAAAAAGAAAAAAGAAAGCTACAATTTGAGTTACTGCTTACGTTTTATTGATTTGTATACATTCATTGTGATATTTCAGTCCTGTTAGGAAAACTTTTGAACGTAAAAGGTGTAAGAGTATAACAATGCAAATTTATGTAACGAGATAGAAAATACTCATATATTAGCATACTTGAAGAAAGAAAGCGAATCACCGTTCACCTAAGAGGGATTTTTTTTTTTTTGGTTACAATGGATGAGAAAAAAATCTAATGACTCGATAGGTACTTTTCGGGGATAAGAAACTCTTATAATATGATGCTCCATCCATGGTTTGACCCCAATGGTGAAACTATAAGAAGTTATACATTCTTACTATGCATGCAAATATTTCTTCTCGTCTCAAAAAAAGGAAAAAAGTGTAACAAGTATAAATGATTATTTTTGAGATAAAGGGAATAATCGTTATAATAATCTATTCCATGGAAAAGGACAAGAACCGAAGAAGAGATAAAGAAAGGCATTATACAAACGAAGATGAAGATAATATCCTAATATTTGTCTTGTCAACTTCTATGAAGAAATGGACCATAGATATGTTCTAACCTCCAGTACTTTTGCTTCCAAACAAGAATGGTATTCCGTATTTGTTTGTAAAAAATGCTGAGAATATGCTTATGATTGTCTTTCATGTTGTAATTGCAGAAGTTATCGACCTAGCTGCATCTATTAAATTGCCTCATTCTTGCTTTTCCCTCATCCCAACAACATCCTCAGCTAATCAAATTTCCTTTTTAATCCAACAAGAAATACTAATTAATACGTAATAAATATTTATTAGCCATGGGTGTGACAACCTTGTATGAGGAATACACATCTCCGGTAGCCACTTCGAGGCTGTTCAAAGCCTCTGTTGTTGATTCTCACAATTTGATCCCAAAACTCATCCCACAAGGCATCAAGAGGATTGACATCATTCAGGGCAATGGTGGAACCGGAAGTATCAAGCAAATTAACTTCGTTGGCGGTAAGATATTGTTTCTATGTTTGCGTTATCACTATTCGATGTCACAAATTTTAAGTTTCTCGTCCCAATATGATTGTCCTAATTTTTGCAGGTCGAGATTTTAGTTTCCTGAAGTACCATGTTGATGAACTGAACGAAGAGTCGTTTACATACAATTATTCATTGGTGGAAGGAGGCGCATTGAACGAAAACCTAGAAAAAATTACTTACGAGGTCAAGTTCGAGCCAACCTCAGATGGTGGTACTGTGTCGAAGGTTACAAGCAAATACTGCACCAAAGGAGATTTTGCACTGAAAGAAGATGACATCAAAGCAGGCAAAGGGAAAGTCCTTGAAATTTACAAGGTTGTGGAGAATTATCTCATCCAGAACCCGGAAGCTTATGCTTAAAAAATGGTCATCAATTTAATTATTTCCGTCGTTTCTGTTTCCTCATTTGAGTTTGACTTTTAATTGGTTGCATGGCTTCATTTTCTTTTTCTTTTTTTTTTCCCAATGAATTATGTTTCTCAAATTGTAATCCTACGTTGTATTAATGAAAATTATCGTTCCTATTTTGCAATAATCCCTCCTAAGATGAGACCTAACAAGAAGAATTTTTTTCCGTTTTATAAATGAAATGGTTTTCTTTACCTAACCTGGTGAATGATGAGGAAGCATATATATATATATATATATATATATATATATATATATATATATCGGGTCCATGTACGAATTCAAGCTACATCCTGAGAGAAAGTTATTGAAGGGTTTTTACCATTGTGCTCTTGGAGCAATTAAAGACCCTTTAATCATTGTTCTTATTGTCTACACCGTTCTTCATACATGTTTTGGCCTGAAAGAATTTGGAACAAAATCTATTTGGCCTGAATGGGGGACCAAACTTCTAGAGATCTTTGTCGTGGTGATTGCTTCTGCAGTGAGTAAGTTTTGGCCTGTTTCTCTATCTCGCGAATTAAATGCAGCAAAAGAAGATGTTTACAGCCCTCGGGTGGATGTTGTGAGGGAAGGTGTATGGATAAGAATCTCAATCTCCCGAGTAGTTTTCGGAGATGTCGTGTTTCTGAAACCTGGTGACCAAGTTCCAGCTGATGGTCTGTTTATTGATGGGGACTCATTGCAGCTCGAGCCTGTGGAGAATGAACCAAATAGTAGGATTCGTCTGGAAGTTGGACGAATTGATATGGTTGTTGGAGGTTGCGGCAGGATTGTTGTTGTAACAGCAGCGAGCAGGAATTGGAGAAACCTGCAACCTCATCAAGTGACTTGGATGGTGCAAAAACATGTTCACGAGTTGGAAAATCTGACCTCCATAATAGGCAGGTTTGGTAAAGCTTTTGCTGTTTCAACCTTTCTGTGGTTTTTATTTCTATTTGTTGCAGGGGACAACAATGAGGAACTAGTTAATGGTGGTAATAAGTCCTATATTGTGCAAGTATTGATTGCTCTGCCGGGAATGTTGGCGACGCCTGCTATTATTGCATTAGCTTCCAGCCTAGAAGACTGGGTTCTGGCTGTGAAAACCACTCTTGCCTATTCCATGAGGAGCTTCTTACGTGATGAACGAGTTCTAATAAAAAAGCCCCATATCTGTCATCATGTTGCATCCGTTGATACTATATGCTTCAACAAAACAGGAACTCTGACCTCAGATTCCTGAGAGGTATTATGTTCTAGTGTTTATACTACCACTTTGTAGTTTCAATTTCATTCCTGTACTCTTCGACTTCAGTTTCCTTCTTTTTTTTTTTCTTTTTACTAACATAATGGAGCATCACGTATACGCCAATAAGCTAACAAGCTCGGAGTTTTCTAAATTTGAAAATGGCATATTCAATTCGATTCTTGTGCTTTCAGAGTTGTTTTTGTTTTTTAAAGTTACATAGTGGAGGCATTATTACGCCAATAAGCCAACCAAGTTTTCTGTTTTTGAGTTCCTCTTCAATATTTTTCTTGCCTGTAAGTGAAGAATAACATGGTTTTTACTCCTCAAATCATAGGTAAAGAAGTTCTGGCTAGGTCTAAGTTCCATCGAAAAAATATCAGCCGGTTCGATTGTTTCAAAGATGGAGGAATTACTACAGGAAGCCATTGGGTTAAACGTAACTCGGTCTCGTTTAACTTCCACGTTGGGATCTTCCCTGAGTGTTGAAGCTGCTCTCATTGGCTGGGCAGATCGCCAGTTGAATCTGTGGTCAGTACTCCATTTGAATAGCTGCACAACTATTAACATTGAGCCCTTCGATCCGCACAAAAAAGAGCAGTAGAGTGCTGATCAGTAGAAAGTTTCCGTGTGCACATCAAAGGGGCAGCGGATGTTATTTTGCGGATGTGCTCTCATCACTATGACACTACTGGAGGAATCCATATCCTCAACGAGCCAGGGCCATGTTCAATGAAATAATTGAAAGAATGGAAGAAAATGGTCTCACATGCATTGCCTTAATTTGCACATAAAACCATAACAGCAGAAGAGTCCTTCAGCTTGCAACAACAATCATCAACATTGATTTTGTTAGGCCTAGTGGGAGTTGACTGTCCAGTAACAACTGAAATCAAAACACTTGTCGAAGAATCCCAACGAGCTGGAATAAACCTGAAATTAGTCACAGGAGCTAGTCTTTTACTTCCAGGTGCGGCTTACTCAAGCCTGAAAATGTTCTACCAGGACATATTGTGCAAGGACTGGAGTTCCGGAACTTTACTGTCCAAGAGAGATTAGAGAGAGTTGACCAAATTCGCGTTTTGGCTGCAGCTACTCCTTCTGATAAGTCCCTTATGGTTCAAAGCTTAAAAGATAAAGGACGAATGGTTGCATATGTAGGCAGAGGCCTAGGCGATGCGCAGGCAATTAAAGAAGCGAATGTAGGGTTATATTATAGAACAGAATGGGGAGCTGAAATCCTCAATTCATCTTCAGATATTGTAATCCGGGAAAACAATTTACTTCTGATTCTTGAAATTTTGAAATGGGGCAGAGGATTTTATGGCAGCATCCAAACCTACACTCAATTCTGGCTCTCTGCCATTTTTGTTGATCTAGTGACTGGTTTTGTGATGACTATATTTCCGAAGGGGTCCTTCAGTGTGTATGAAATGGTTTCCTCAGGTGAAGAACCAATACCTATACTTCAACTCCTTTGGGTAAAGCTAATTTTAGGCGCTGTTGCTTCTCTCTCTACTCTCACCAAACGTCCCTCTGATGACCTTTTGTCGAAACCACCAAGAGACCCGAATGAGCCATTGGTGACTGATGGTATGCATGGGAATATGAGCGCACAAGCACTCTATCAAATTCTAGCTCTTTTGGCCATCCATTTCACAGGGGAAACATTGCTAAACATGAAAGCCGATGAGAAAAGCACTGTGATCTTCAATACTTATGTGCTATGCCAAATTTTCATGCTGATCAATGCGAAGCTTTATGTTCGAAGAAACATTTCTGGAAATATGCGTGTTAAGAAATGGTTCTGGGGAATCATTGATATAATTGTGATTCTCCAACTCCTGATGGTTGAAGTTTTGAAGAGCATTGCTGGTATGCGAAGACTGGATTTTAAGCAATGGGGCTTATGCATCTTCATTGCTGCTGCATCGACCCCTATAACTTGGCTCCTCAGGTACATTGCGCCTCTAAAAATACCATATCTCAGCTCTGCACAGGGACTGAATCCGAAGTCAAAAGGAGAATGAACTTGGCAGTGTTTTTTTAGTCTTAGAATCAGTTGTGTGGATCACAAATATGATACATGATGTCATCATCATTTTGTACCAAAATCCATATTTAGACAATTGATGTGCAGGTTTTGATGTTAACAAGTTTAATAATTAATCGTGATGTTATTTCCCCTTAAGATAGAGTTATCACGAATTCATGATAGTAGAACAAATATAATGGCCATCTAGATAATTATGAGCTACTGAACAGCAATCCTACGAACTCTGGTAGATTAGTATTATGTCATTTTCTTACGTTTTTGCAGATTAACTTTATCTCTCTCTGTTAATGAGGAATACACATTGTCTGAAATTGATGTTCAATGACGTTTTTCTGACACATTGTAGATTAACAGATATAAGGTCGAAATTTGGAATTCTGGAACTTGTACTTGATTTAGTTTAGAAGAAGGTTGACTGAAATGCAGGCAAAGCAAAACTTACTTTTAATACTGCAAAATCTAAGATAATGAAATAAAAGGAGATTGCATACAGAAATAGCAAGCTCCATACAATTTCTAAGAAAAGCGCTCATATTTGAACAGAGGTTGTTTCATACGCCAGGACAGGAAATTCTGCTTCGTCAACATATCCGTCGGTTCATATGACACGACGAAAAGATCGACGTCGTGTTCAAAATTCCAACCTTGCGCAATTCTTATTTCGATTCAGTGTCTCATTGTTTGTTAAAAAAAGAACTATCAACATGAGGAGATTAGAAAATATGTGTGATGTTCTTTTGGACTCATTAAAATCCGTGTCTTTCCCAAGCGTCGAGATCCTAGAACTCGAACTTCTTCTGTTGCCATTCCAGCATTATCAACAAGGAAGATCACATCCTTAAAACAAGTACTGCATCCGGTTTCTCTGATCTTGCTGGGAAAGGCTAAAATGAAAAACTAGGTATAGGAGCTGAAAACCCCGTACAAGTCCAATGAGGAAGAGCTAAAGTTTTCCTGATGTGGTTGAATTGAATCCAGAAACTTGCATTGTTCTTACTGAGAACTGCAACATTACGAACGTTAACTATGCGCTGCATGACATGTTCCATTAACAAGAAGCAAGCAACAGCATATAGTGTGGTCTGGAAATGGTGCCTGCTCCTGAAATGAAAGCAAAGCTTAAAATTCTGTGTACTGCGCGCAATTCCTGAAATTTGCAAAGGTTCTTTTGCTATTGAATACAATATGGATCCTCCATACTTGAGGGACCATAAGTATGATCAGATGCGAAATGTGCGGCACTCAAATCGAGATCCTTCAAGTGTTGGATCGGGATGTGATGACAACAATGATATTGATGGACAAAATGTTGCATCAGGTTTGTACTACATGATGTTAATTCCGGTGTGGTGATAGATTGTATATATCAAGAAACAATTAATTTACTGCAAGATGGATCAAACAAAGCTGAGAAATGACAAACACTGAACAGAATGCCGTATCTGTTTTATTATTTTATTATTATAACTAGATGTTAAACTCGTCCAATGGACGGGTCAGAAAAAAAATGAAGAACATAAGTTGTCGAGAATTAAAAAACAAAGTTTAACGAACATTAAAAATAAAATGAACGATCATAGATGCTAAAATAATTCTATGTATACTCTTGTTACTCATCTATCTGTCTTCATCATGCATTACAACCCAATATTCATAGATTTTGTGGTGCTCAATCCACATGAAATGAAACTGAGGTTGTAAGAATTCCTTATTGAACAGGATTGAATCAAGGAAACCTACGTAAATAGGGAAGAAGAAGTTATTAGAAAAGGAAGAGAAAGGACTCAAGAGGATTACTTAATAAAATTTAAAAAAATTTCAGTTGTGATTAAATTTCGTCTCTCTGGTCTCGTTACTATCTTGGAAAATCATAATAATCTCCATTTGAAATTTAAAGATTAGTTAATCGTATAATGATTATAAATAGAAATAAATAATGGCAATTTATTTATTTTAATTTTTTAAACTAAAAATTGTAAGAAGTTGCCACATAGGATTTGGAATTAGGAGATTCATTTAGTTTTCTGTTTCTGGGTTTTGCATTATTATATTATATGTAGATATTTTTGATAATATGAATCCTACTAAGTCTACTTTTAAGGTTTCAATTTCTAAATTACGACTATGTTTTTTTTTTCCCAGCGGGGGAAGTACATTGGATACGTGTCAGTAGATAAAAAAAAACAACTTGAAATCATTTTCTTTGAGCTAAAAAGTCAGCACTGAACATTGGATACACAAATCTATTCCAAACCAAACCAGCTGCCAGAGAAGTTAGTTTGGTTCATATTATAATACTACAAACATGAAAAGGAAAATTAAATACATATATGAACGTTGAATTAGAAAGAAGTTATGACCTCTGATCATTTGATTATAAATTAAGAGAAGGGGAGGAGAAGCCGAATAAAATCTATGTACAAAAGAAAATTTATCAGTCTTTTCTTCTTCCTTTTGTGTGTGTGTGTGTGTGGGTTTTTTTTTTTTTGTTTTTAGTTTCTCCCCCTGATCGCATAAATTCATTTTTTCTCATTTCTATCTCGTAAAAATCAGGACAAGTGGCTATTTGATGCAGCCATCAAAGGTGACACAGCTGTTCTTTCTCAGTTGTTGGTAGGAGATCCGTACATCATTGATAGAAACTATTTGAGTTGTGAAGATAAGAATATTGTTCACATTAGTGCGACGTTGGGGCATGAAGAATTTGTGAAAGCAGTTCTACAGGTGAATTGCTCTTCTTGTTTTCGCATGTGTTTGGCTAGGGATCGAGATGGGCGAAACCCTCTACACCTTGCTGCCATCAGTGGAAAATTGAACATCTTGAACTTGATAAATCATCATATTTGGTTGATGCAAGCTGCTCGCGAGAAGGCGGCCGAAGAGGGCGGAAACATTCTTCATCTTTGTGTCAAGTATAATCAGTTGGTAGCCCTGAAATTCCTATTGCAGATCTTCGGCACCGATCTGGAGTTTGTAAGTGCAAAAAATGATGATGGTATGACCATCTTGCATCTAGCTATGCACTATAACCAAAATCAGGTACCTTAAAAAACCTTTAATTAGTTTGGCGAAAAAGGTAGAAAGTCTCTTTTTTGTTCGATCAGGGTCGTTTTTAAATCAAGCTGTGTGAGTGTAACTAAAATATTATTTGCGCAGGCAAGGAGACAAATCATAATTTACTTGATAGAGAACACCCCCGAAATTATTAACATAAAGAATGCTGATGGAAAAACAATATTGGACATTTTTCTGGGGATGGCTAAATTAAAATCGTATCAATTTGCAAGGCTCAGAAAAGATGAAAGGCTTTTACATGAATTGGAAAGAAGCGGAGGAATTGCAGCTTCTCTGCTCAAGTCCCAAGCATCAACAGGTAACCATATGTCCATTTCACGAGTTCTGAACAATCTACGAGAGACTCTTGAGAAGAGTATAAATGCGATAATGGTTTTGGCCTCGCTCACTGCAACTATGGCTTTTCAAGCCATGGTAAGCCCTCCAGGTGGCGTTTGGCAAGACGATTTATCCGAAGGTCCTAATCCACACAGAGCCGGGCAAAGTGTGTTTGCACAAACTGAACCAAAATACTACAGGCAGTTGCTGGCGTACAACACGATATCGTTTGCATTGTCTTTGTCCACTATTTTAATCCTGTTGTACAGTGAACTGGCGATAAACTCACTATATATGCTCATTGTTTTGTCAAGTTCTATTACGTGCTCGGTGGTGTCAATTTCTGTTGCTTATGGTCTTTCACTTGCGACCATAGTGCCGGAATCGGTGAGATGGCATTTGAAAGCGGACACGGCGGCTGTGGTGGTTTTGTTGATGGTTTTGAGTGTTGTGGTGATCTTTAATGTGCCCCTCATGCCTCAAGATGTTGCTTTTGTAAGGTTACGCCGTTCCTACTCTTTCAGACGGGATCGACAGAAATTGACTGAGGCTCTCTTGCTCGCGGACCAATCAATTTGACTAAGCAGCCAATTAATGTGGTCTTATATCACGTCTCCAAATAATTTTCTAATCTTTGTACTCTCTCTATCCAAATAATAATAATAATAATAATAATAATAATAATAATAAATTGTTCTTATTGAGTTTTGAGACTTATACTAAAAATTGTTATTTTTACCGTTCAATCATGATTTACATTGATTGAAAACAACTACTCTCTTCGCACACCGAAAAAATTTTGCGGTTTAATTTTTCATTTGGTGTACTCCTGTTTAGTTTTTTGTTTTTAGTACACTAACAGGAAAAAATTATTTTGGGACAAAGAGATACTATGAAAATATGTTTTCTGGAATTATCAGCATGAAGAACGCGTATGGCAAGACGGTAGTATTAGATCTTTTCCCTTCTCAGATTGGCGCATCCCACATTTTTCTTATCTTCAATTGTGTAATAAAAAATTACTACTAGGTCTTTGTTCACTATCAGTTTCTTTGTTTAATCACCTTCTGAATCCTCACGTAATTTACAAACATCTCTGCTTACTATTTTATTTACAACTGTGACTTATATAGGATCATTACAACCGGACCATTAAGGAATTTGAAATCAGATTGAACGGTTTGAGGTTTAAGTCTTGAATTGAGCATCTTCAATTAATTTGGGCTTTGAGTCAAAATTGAAAGGAATCGGGACTTGTCTATTTCTGTGCAGGGTCATGAACTGAAAGGAAAATATGATGAAAAGGAAAGGGGGTTTATTGCATCAAACGGACAATAAAATCAACGTCTTTACTATTACATCAACCTTAATGTTTGTATTCAAGCCAATA
This sequence comes from Oldenlandia corymbosa var. corymbosa, assembly GCA_949775105.1. Lineage (NCBI taxonomy): Eukaryota > Viridiplantae > Streptophyta > Magnoliopsida > Gentianales > Rubiaceae > Oldenlandia > Oldenlandia corymbosa. The sequence continues at coordinate 13,799,441 of OX459126.1, read as the reverse complement.
ATCAAATAAATAATTCCTCATTTACTTTTATATGTCGTTTTAATATTTACATAACTATTAAAGAAATAATTGAGACTTTGATTTTTAACTATACTAGTACTTGTCCCACGCGTTGCGTGGGTGTGTAAACTAGGAGGAAAAAAACCGAACCTTCCTTATAACCACCACCGGTGCCGCAACTGTCAAACCAAATCATTCAAACTAAATCAATTGATGCAATAGTTGAAATTGGCCAATATATGTCGTGAGTTGAAAGTTTTTATTCAAACAGAAAGGAATTAAAAAACAAAAGAGAAAAAAAGGGAGTAAGATATCAAGCTTAATACCTCCGATAGTTGTAGCGACAACAGAGGGCATGACAGTAGCGACGGTTGTAGCAGCGGCAGAGGGCAGTGGCGTAAAAAGCAGAAGAGAGATTTGAGAGGCAAAAGAAAAAGATCTTCTTTGGTGAATAATTTTACATTCATCTTACTTATGAAGGAAAAGAAGCGTATTAGAGAATATTAAATAAATCGTATTAGAGAAGATTAGAGATTCGGAAGATTTGATTCTGATATATATTTTCAAGTTTAAATATTTTAAATTTTAAAACGTATTAAAGAAGATAATGATCACATTATTTATTTTTTCGGAAATAAATAAAATAAGGTAAAACATTAAAATACTAAAATCCGGATTAACGGAATTACCAAATTATTTTAACCGTTTAATAAAACTCAAACATGAAGCGACACGTGTCCCTAAAAGCTATTGATGCTCTAACCATCCTGAATTCATTCCTGCAGACCAGGACCACTCTCCTTTAATATATACTAGTGTTTACCCCACACGTTGTGTGGGTTTTTCAACATATATATGAGGTTAATGATTTAACGATTCTATCACATTTCTGACGGAATGATGTATGTAAAAAAATAATATTGATGATATAAATTGCAACTGTGTAAATTTTAATATAAATGTGTTTTATTTTAAATACATTTAGAATAATTATCAATATTTGACACCATCCAATGTGACTTATTGTCAATCTTTTTTGTTTTGTTGATTTATGACTTTATATATTTTCAAAATGTTTTCTTAAGTTTTCATCATGATCTCTCTAATATTTCTATATGCGTCATATCTTTTAAACTCTCCCTCTAACAAAAAATTTTATTATTATTCTTTCCATAAACTTATTTTTATTTTCTATCTCTCTATATACCATTTCAACCTTTCTTTAGAAATTTGTTAGTATATTTTTCCTATAATATAATGTTTATTTTTTTCTTGGTTACATAGTCTTCACCCTTTTTTTTCCCCTAAATCTGATGACCTCTTTTAAAAACTTCATTTCTTGAGAAAAAGTTTAATCATCATTTTATTTTTTCACTATTATCTCGATTTCTCTTTTCATATTTTCTTATTCTCTACATAATTTTTCCTCTATATAACTATTTTCAATTTATCAATATATTTTTCCACTATTGTTTGTCTCCCATAAACACCTTTACTTTTTTTCATTTTGAAAAACTTTCTCCCAATTGATCTATACGTTTATTTTATCATCACAGTGTTAACTTTTTCCTATAATTATATTACATGAAAAAAATATAATGAATCTAATTAATTTTTTATATGTTGCTGTAAATTATCAATCTTCATCAAGGTCAGAAGATTCATCGATGAAACCTGCATGCCACACTTGAATTTTAATATGCATATGCAAATAAAAATACAATATATATATATATATATATTTAGTCCCGGTATGAACGTGTGGAGTATTAATTCTTTTAACGACGATGAAATAATTTTGATTTTAAGTAATTGAAAATATACATCTTATTGTTTCCGTTTGTTTATCTAGACGTGTTTATAAAAGTAAATTAAATACTTAGTTTTTGTAATTTTTATTTTTTTTTTAAACTCTAATACATATTCCCCCACTCAATGTGAAAAAAAATTGAATTTATTAATCATTAGTGATTCAACATCATTATGGCCACGATATAAAGAAAAGACTGAAAATTATCATAGTGATAATCATATCTACGCTTAATGACAAAAAAAAATAGATCGGTAAAATTAATTATTTATGCATTTTAAAGATTTATAAATAATAAACAAAATAAAATCACCAAACTAAAATGATTGAACGAATCAATTTCCCTAATGGGGTATAAACTATATTAAAAATATAATTACGATCTCTAGTGGAATATATTTATGTAATTATTTAACTGTTTTGGAATATTATGATTGCAAAAAAAATTATTGAATGGGTTTCGAAATTTTGGTGCGGGTTTTTAGACTTTTTTAGGTTTTGGTGCGTGTTTTTATAATTTGTTTACTGTGGGGGCGTTTTTTTTTTATATAATAATATTTGTTAGCGTTAATTATTTATAGATTTTACGAATTTATAAATAAAAAATTACCATTAAATGATGGAATAATGTGGTTGCGACATGTGGACTTGGATACCTAATTTTTCGCCATGTGAAATACTCTATCTAATTTTACGCCATGTGTCCAATTGAAAACTCTCCTTTAATATATATAAAGATTATATAGACATATATATATAGGACTGTCTTTCTTGCCCCTAATTAAAAGTATTATAACTCTGCAAAAAATTAAATTGGAGTGTAAAAAATAAATAGTTATTATTAATATATATATATATCATTAAAAATAAAGAGAGATCTTCTCAGAAAAGGGTGAAACTAACAAAATTATATTTAATGCTGCATTAGAAATAAAGTACGACAAATAAAAAAAAAGTTTTAGATTCACACTTAAAGCAACAGATAAAAAAAAATGAAGATATGATATCTATATAAATAATTACAATTTAATAATAGAGAATCCTTAATGCCAAAATAAAAATTAGGAACCAAAATAACTTTTAACCGTTTTTGATAGCAATACCCTCCGTGAATATGCGTTTATATGTTTTTCATTAAGAGTATTATGGTCAAAAGGGCCAAAAGTTATTTTGGCCCTAATTCTTGTTTTGGCATTAAGGATTCCCTTAATATAATATGATCGTCCAGTCTAGTTGGACGTTGGTTGTTCAATACCAAATCGTAATATGGAATGTTATGAACGTTTCAATTCTTTGAAATCATCGATTTAGAAAATTTTTATGAACAGACAGTGAAACCACCTCCTTTGCTTAGGTTTAGATTGAGACCAAGTTTTGGTGTTAGTCACGTAATTTAGTACTCTTTCCATCTCATAAATATAAAACACAAAGTACATAGATTTTTTTTTTGAGGACATAGAGTATTACGTAATGTTTAATTTATAATTTCATGTTTAGTTATATAAAAAATAAAAAATCTAAACTAAATATTTATTTTGATATGGAGAAAGTACAAAATATTATGTCAAATATGTTAATAAATTATAACTTTAGTATCCAAATGGAATATTAATCAAAGGGAAAACTCGTATTGATAGCATCCCGGCCTAGGGGCCTTAGTTTGTAGTCTTGGTTTTGTACCCCTTTTACCTGGAAAAAACTCAACCAGATAAGAACCGTTTCTAAAATTGCTACATAAGAAAAAGAATTAGCAAGAAATTTTGAGACTAAGGAACTAAGAAAAATAGTGGAAATATCCAGACTGGATAACAATTTTGGGATCGCGAAAGTGCGATATTTTTTGAGACGGAGAGAGTAATCTTGATATTACAAGCATTATAATTATCACTTCCGTGGGAGAAAAGGCAATAATCGAAGAGATAAAAAGAATAATACAAGGAAGATGAAAATGAATATCCCAAAATTTGTCTTTAACTTCTATGAAGAAAAATGCAATACATATGTTCTAGCCCCTAGCATTTTTGCTTCCAAACAAAAAATGGAATTGGTTCTGGATAAAATGCCGAATATGCTTATGACTGTCTTTATGTTGTTATTATTGCAGAAAGTTATTTCCGTTGTTAAATTGCATCTATAAATTGCCCCATCCTTGCCCTTCCCTCGTCACAGCTCTTCTCTTAGCTAATTAACCAAATTAACAAAATAATCCAAAACAACTAGTAATCCATACTTTTAAATTAATTTTTCCATGGGTATCACAACTTTGTACGAGGAATACACATCTCCAGTTGCAACTTCAAGACTCTTCAAAGCCTCAGTGGTTGATTCTCACAATTTGATCCCCAAACTCATTCCGCAAGGCATCAAGAGCATCGACATCATTCAGGGCAATGGTGGAACCGGAAGTATCAAACAGATTAACTTCGTTGGCGGTAAGATGTTATTTTCACGTTTGCATTATTACTATTTTTCGTCACAAATTTTGAGTTAATTTCTCGTCCCAATATGATTGTCCTAATTTTTGCAGGTCGAGATTTTAGTTTCTTAAAGTACCATGTTGATGAGCTGAACCAAGAGACTTTTACATACAACTATTCCTTGGTGGAAGGAGGCGCATTGAACGAAAACCTAGAAAAAATTACTTACGAGGTCAAGTTTGAGTCAACCTCTGATGGTGGTACTGTATCTAAGGTTACTAGCAAGTACTACACCAAAGGAGATTTTGCACTGAAAGAAGATGACATTAAGGCAGGCAAAGGAAAAGTGCTTGAAATCTACAAGGTTGTGGAGAATTATCTCATCCAGAACCCGGAAGCTTATGCTTAGAAATGTTCTTGGTTGGACTTTTGGCACTTTGGATAATTTCGTTGTTTCTATTTTACTCATTTGAGATTGTCGTGTGGCTTGTTCAGTTTCTTTGGTTTCTGCAATAAAATAAATACTCCTTGCGTCCCGTAATTATTGTCCAATTTGAGTTTCATTTCTAATTTAAATTGTAGTAAGAGTGAGATTATTGTCCAATTTGAGTTTCATTTCTAATTTAAATTGTAGTAAGAGTGAAATCTCAAGCTGGCCAATAATTTAGAGACAAAAAGAGTATAAATCTGTCATTTGTAATCCTCTTGTAAACTACGTTGTACTATTTTCAACATCATTCGTCGTTTGCAATAAACTCTTCGAGACTTCCATTATTCAATAAATCGACTAGAAAAGAAAGAAAGAAAAAAAAAATGGAGGAGGAGGAAGGAAACAGTACAAAATCGTCAGGTCAATACAGAATGAAAAATACAACACATAATCCATAATTTGATGCTCCAAGGTATTTCAAGGAAATAAGAGTGTTCTTATTTAGCTTTTAATTTACATCAAAATACATATTTTCCGTCCATCAACATGATTCGAAATAAGTCTTTTCTTTTCTTTTTTTTGGTCGAAATTATGTTCTATTAAAATAAGTCTAATTAAGCTACAAGGGAATTAACCATAATTCTAATTAGAACCACAGCCACTACTAACCAAGGGAATCCCATATACAATCCTATCTTACCTCCAACAAACCGTGCAATAAAGTGAAATATTAAAATGGGACGTATAATTTTTCATATCTGATAGTCAAGCCCATATATGCGGTGTAACTATATCGGGCTTAGGCCGGCCCGGAAACTCTGATCGGTCCTGGAACGCATTGGTTGTGGATCGGAAGGGTTTTCAAAGGGAATGGGATCAAACTCAGCAATGGTAGGCCTCCGGGGAACCCTCGGTGGTAAACCCGGTTTGTGAAACCGGGGTGCCGTAGGTACCTCCGGTGGAGACTTGGACGGAAGTGAACTTAGACCGCCGTTATCTTCAACACCGGAATGATTTGGCGTAGTATGGAGGAGTGCTCGATCAATATCCCGAAGTGACAAAAAACAAAAAGTTCGTAAAACTGAAGATTTACTAGTAACTAAGGCACACAGATTCTGAAATGGTATTATAACTCCAGTTTTCATGGATGAAATTGGTTGATGTTTTCTGTTCTAAGTGCAAACGAAAGTTGAAATTCCAGGGAAAATGATGAATTGGGGGGTCTTAACTCTTAATTATATGAGGCATTGGGAAGGGACGAAAAAAAGATAGGAATTGAGGATACTGGAATCTTTTTCGTGACACTTAGGAGATAAGAAATTATATAATATATGGACCTTAGGAAGATTGACAATTGTAAGACATGCAAAGACCCTATTGAGATATCCAGTATTTCACATTTTCTGGATGTTTTCGATATTGTGTTTTAGTGATTATCACATTATCTGATTTGTGAGCATATTCGAGTTTCAATAAAATCGGACGATATTACTCTTATCACTACAAGACTGATAAATGTCTTGATTATAATGTGACTTACTACCTCTGTATTTTAAATCGGTCATTTTAAGGTGAATCTAAAGTTTTTTTAATCTGTTGTATTTTATCTCCAATGTAATATTAAATATAATTTTTTTAATTTTATTTTTATCTTTCTCTACTTTTAATAATATATATTAATGATAATTACTTACTCTTTTACTTTAAATTTAAATTTTTTAGAGTTCTAATATTTTAATTAAATAAATCTTTTAAATTAAATTCTCAATTATTGTTTTCTTAATAATTGTACAAACCTAAAGCGACAAATAGAAATTTCTTAATAATTGTGCAGACTTAAAGCGACAAATAGAAAAAACGGAGATAATATCTAGTAGGTTCAGACATTAGTATAATAGGGTCGTTTAGACATTTTAATTCGTCTTACATTTTTATATTTTTTTTGAAACGATTTCATCTTACATGTTATACTTCCTCCATTCACAAATAGATGTCGTTGGAGGAAAACTCAAATATTTCAAAATAGATGTCGTTTTCACAAATCGAGGCATATTTTGTCAATTTTTTCCAATATCACCCTTACATTAGAAATTGTTATGATGTTTAATGTAAAATTGTATTAGAAGTGAATTTTATTGAGACTACAATTGAATTAAGAATAAATGAGAATATTATAATATTTTAACAAGATAATTATTGCCTACTTAAACTTTGTAAAATCTCTCCAGCGTTTGTGAATGGAAGGAGTACCTTACTCTCAGACGTTTTCTGAGAGTATTTTTTCCGAGACAAAAAGAGTATCGTGTTCGAAAAGGCGAAAATGCGAATAAGTTGAGAAATGAGATAATGATTTCAATATACACCAAAAGACCTGATAATTAAGATTATCAACGAATTCGGAATTTCTCAAGTTTCGAATGAACCTTCGTGCACTTCAAATGCTAAAAATTCAAAAAGCATAAAATTATTGCTCGGTAGTCCAATCGAATGAATACAACAAATTTATTAGTATGATTCAATTTTTAAATAACATAGAAACTAAAAGGAAAAAAAAAAAAAATATATATATATATATATATATATATATATATATATATATATAGTTGATCGGGGAGAGGCTACATAATTATAGGGGGAATATCAGGCGTCACTGGATTTGGAAATCCAGGCTCCGGCGGGTCTGGCGGAATGAAGTCCGGCCCGGTTGGCGGATCAATCACCGGCTGCCGTGGTGGCATTTCACCTGGTTCTGGAGGCTTCGGAGGAATGACGTCCGGCCCGCGCGGCGGAAACACTTCCGGTTGCTCCGGTGGGGACGGGATCGGAAAATCTGGCCCTTCAGGCTTATTAGGCGGTGAAGGATTCGGAGGCCCGGGGAATCCCGGGTTCGGCCCGGGTGATATTGGTGGTTGATCACCCGGTTGTTCAAGTGGTATTGGGTCAAACTCCGGACCATTAGCCCTCCGGGGCAATTCCGGTGGAACGGTCGGTGTTTCCATCGGAGTCGCCGTTGGAACCTCCGGCGGTGGTTGTTTCGCCGGAATTTGCCAAGTAGCCATCGGAGTGAGTCCTTTAAGTGGTATAGAATCGACTCTACTATGTTTTGGAATAGTAGTTGAGGATAATGCATATAATGGGATGGCTTTTTTTATGAGATTGCACGAAATTGCATTAACACTTGACATGATTTTTGTTTCAGCAAAGATCTGCCTGATTTGATTGATTGTTGGATGATGAAAAAAATATGAAAATGAATATTGATTGATTTGATTTGCTTGCTTTTCTTGGTAAAGAAATAAGGTCCAAAACTGATAATCGAAAAAAGAAAAAGGGGGGGGGTAGCTAATTACTAGCCAGTCTCTGGGCTTTTATTAGATCGACACTTGGATCTCTGAGATGCCACGAGGACAACAGTTGGAGAACATGCAATATAACAGCTCGATTTCAGATTTCTTGACGGTTATTTATGTTGGTTATTGATGTTTATCCGTAATGAGAGAAAAAAATTTAAGTCCTATAAATATTTTGACACAGAAAGAATATTATGTTTGGATCGTTTATTCGGTGTGTTATAGGTAACTTTTTATATTAGAAATATAAAAAATCGTGTTAAAAATATAAAAAATTATGCTGATATGGAATATTATTATTATTTTAAAATTTTCATTAAAAAAAAAAAGCTTCCGAACAAAGATATGGTTCTAAATGTTCAACTGTACAAGCTTGGATAAGACAAAGTGTAAGAGATATGTATCTTCATATTTTATATCACGAAAAGGCAAAAAAAAAAAAAAAGGAACAGATTATGTAAAAAAAAAATAACTGCAAGGAAGAAGCACCATTTAGTATTTCTGAAATTCCTGAGCTGCTTATTCGTTGTATCCGTTCCAAATATGTGTAGTTAAAAAAATAAAAAAAATACAAATTAAACAATAATTTTTAGACGATGGAACATGTTAAAGCGTTTATGATCAATTTAATGACAAACCCGTTCCTTTTTTTTATATAAATTATACAAATATCTTAAGTAATACTTCTTCCGTCCCATATTATTGTCTAGTTTGAGTTTTCATTTCTAATTTAAATTGTACTAAAAGTGAAATTTTAAACTGGACAATAATTTTGGGACAGCGGGAGTAACCCATTTTCTTAACACTTGATTTTATTTAAGGTCGGATGGATCTTTCAGCCGAGGTGTCAGTCACTCTCTGTATTAACCGTATCCTTTTATTAGTTTTATATGTACAGTCCATTTATCTTTCTCCATTAATTTTTTCAAAACGCTTTGATTTGACAAACAAAAGTGCAAAACAACGCTTCGCAAATTACCTCATTTGTCTTAAAACTTAAAATCTATAACCTGGATAAAAATTTTGGGAGGGAGAAAATATTATTTTAATTCAACCAAGTAAATTATCATTTTTGAAATAGAAAATATGTTTTCTATGAGCAATTAGAAGTTTTGACACTGGAATAAAAAATTAGCGAGTGTAGATATGATGGGCGTTCTTGTTACATGTGATATCTTATTTCATTCTATTTTTACTTTCAACATTTAAAATTAGCTTTCATTTAATAATCTTATCTCATTCTATATAATTGGCATTCATAAAATAATATATATATATATATTAGATTTGAGGAAATGAAAAATCATAATTATGAAATGAAGATTTTTTTTTTTATTTTACAATGGAGGAGGTTAATATCTAAAGTACTAAAACAATAATCAATCATATTTTCTAAAACTATCAACGAAAATAATAAAACTCGCTACCAAGAACAAGTAATAATTACATAGTAGTTGTCCAACCCAGATGCTACACAAAATTATTTAACAAATTCCTGCATAACATTACAATGAAAAAGCATACAAGTTCACAATAAACATATTCACTAATGTTAGAGGATTCCTAGACACAGATTACAACTCAGGAATTTCATTTCCCAGTTTTTTTGTTAAAAAAAAATTGTGATATCAGCGCCAAATTTGATATTTTCGTTGCTTTCTCAACTATTTTCCTTTGTTAAAACAATGTTCAATGAAATCCTAACCCTCCAAGATATATACAATTGGGAAACATATGGGATCTTGAGATTACCATTTTCTGAATCCTCTTCGTTACATGATGTTATCGACCAGAGAACTTGTCTTGTCTTCATTCTAGATCGGTTGACTTGTTAAAAAATTGATAGCACTTTTTCTGAATCACTTCATATTTTCTTATCAACTCTGATCTCTCACGATGAGTTTTTCTTTCTTTTTTTTTCCCTGATATCTATAAATTCAACTCTTACAGAAAAAGTACTACGATTAACAATAAATTGCTAACAACCTCACTGTATATATTGTTCTTCTCGTGTTTAGATTATATTTTATATAAGAAAACAAGTGAAAGTCATGCCTCTTGTTCTAGTTGTTACAATCATTGCCTTCCATTTCCTTCCTCACAAAACTACATCATCCCATTAAACAACAAATAAAAAATATATATATAAAAACATAAATAGGTAGTTAGGCACAAAACAAAGTAGTGGTAATGTGTTTTGTTTGGTATATTATGCATTCAGTGTTCGAATTCATTATTCCGATTAATCCGATACTGATAAATCTTTTTAAGGTAGCAAAATTTTCCCAACGAATATTTTAGTGCATTTGATACATCCAATTAATATCAATTAGTTTCGGTATGATAAGTATTTAGTGAATCAAGGATTTGAGCGTGGATTAGTATGTCTAGTCCATTTTTTAGTAGGTTTGTTTTCATTTTTTTTATAATTTTTTATTAATACAATTTTCTATCTCAACATATTTTTTCACATTAATAATATTTTTATTATATTTTTAACACAAAATATACGCAATGAACAAAATGATCCAAACTGTGCCTATGTTTCTAGCTAAAGGCATTGAAGGAAGTTGTGAAACTAGAGACAAAAAAGAAGCAGAAAATGATGAGAGTGAAGAAAAATATTAGAGGGAAAAAACAAAACAAAACAAAACAAAACAAAAGAACAAAGCAAGAAGATGCTAAAAAGGCAAAGAAACTTTCCCTTCATCTCATCAACTTTTTGTGACCCAAAAAGCAGACTTTTCCCAATATCTTTTCTTTAAATTATTCATCCAAAGTTCCAACCCCATTAAAAATTCTAAAAACCCAGCCAAATTTGCTATACCCCACTACTGTTTCTTTCACCACAAAACCTCAACAAAATTTTTATCCTGAAATTGGAAATTTGGAAAGGACAGCCATTTATGAGCTAAGCCCAAAAAACCAATAATCTTGTTTTGCAATGCTCCTTTTAGAAGTTTGATCATGCACCTTTTTCCTCAACTGGGATTTCTTCAATTTTCAGGGTGTTGATTGTTTTTTATCAAACAGTTTTGGGAAGAGGAGGAAGTGTTGGTGGGTTGTCTGCCTGCCTTTATAGCGGCGAGAAATGCAATCAGTGAGCTCAGAGCAAGGGCGATCGGCGGCGGATACCAGAGGGAAGCATAGGATTTCTGCTGAATTGAAAAGGCTTGAGCAAGAATCTCGCTATTTGGAGGTGGGTCAGTTGCTTGAGCTGTTTTCTGGTTGACCCTTTTCAATGGGTTTTCCGTTTTTCTAATTGGTTTAATTGTTTTGATGTTCTCGGCTCTTTACATGCAATTAGCATTCTAATTGGATAAGTAAAAAAGTTGGGTTCTTGAGTTGACATGAAATTGTGCTTTGTAAGCATTTTGCAGAGGAAAGAAATGAGAAAATGGTCTCACATGGTGACTGGAATTTTGTGTATTTTAATGGTCAGTTGATTTTTTTTTTCTTTGTTGATTCAAATTGACATACAAGTGTGAAGTTGCTTGTACGGATTACCCAGAGAAGGAACTTAGAATTTTTACCCCTTCTGACGGTTCTATGGTTAATTCCGTGTAGAAAATGCTCTAAAATTGCTCTGAGAAAAGTCGCTTGCTTTCTGAAAACCTGCAATCTGCATCTCCCCATTGAGTTATTGGGATAGCTATTGTGCAAATTAATGAATCATACGCTATGAATTTCCACATATGTGTTGACGTTAGTGCAATCATTTTCGACATCATCTTCTACTTCTTTTCATTTTTATGCACTTGTTTCAATGTGCATTGGATTGGTTCTATTGGTGAGTTGTTTGCCAAAAACTGGTTTTGATTGCAAAATTTGGAAAACCTGCTAGTTGACTACTTTTTTTCCCTCTCAACTTACTCAGCTTAGACCTCTGTTTAATAGTTCATGACTTCGGACAATGTCTAAAGAAGGTGGATTTGAAACTACTTCTGTAGCAATTTACTTGTATTAATAAATAGTTGTTATCCATGGACTGATCATGTTTGATAAACTCGCATGCTGGTAATTTTTGCAACGAGAACACTGAAGTTCTTCCCCTTCGAACTACATTGACTTTGGGTTTCTGTTTGAACCTGTAGACTGTCGTAATTTTAGCATCCTCTGCATGTTCTCTGACTACAAATTTGGTATTGATGATGGTCAATGTTGTTGGTGTATGCCTGCAAGTTCAGGATAGCTATTGCTGATATCTGTTGTTTTGAAGTTCAAGTATCCTATAGTGCGGCCACATCCTCTGTTCTAAACTTATCACATTTTATTATTTCAATTACAAACCAGAAACTTATTTTTTATATACGTATAACAATCATGGGAAGAAGTATGTTTTGAATTTTTGAATTTGAGGCTTTTCTCTCCCCAATAGTTTGCTGAACTATTGGGTGCTTATGTCTTCATTTCTCTGCTTATTGGCTTTTCTTTTCCCCCATGGTTTGCTGAACAACTGGGTGCTTATGTCGTCATTTCTCTGCTTACTGACTTTCCTTTTCCCCCATGGTTTGCTGAATTTGGCTCTGAACTTGAGTCATTATCACCAATTGTTTAAATTTGCATTGTTTTCTGTTTGAGTTTTGAAGTACTTCTTGGATGTAAATTGTTTGTGAAAGACTCCGTGTTATGCAATGGTTGCATTCTTTAGTCATTTTTGCAGTTTCTTTACCTGAAAAGTTGCATTTGCTAAAGATGATCATTTCTCACAGGAAGAACTAGGACAAATCGAGAAAATGGAGAAGGCCTCAGCCTCTTGCAAGGAGTAAGAATGCGACTTATGAATTTTTGTCTTAATATTTTATACTCTCTAACAAATTAGAGCGGATACTCATACTGAATTTTCTCCTGCAAAATTTAGGATGCTCAGTGAGGTGGAAACTAGACCAGACCCATTACTTCCCATGTAATAACCTCTGTTCATTTCCTGTTGGTTAATGGTTACATCTTACTTGAAGCGTTAGACTAAAAGAACTCGTTTCATGCTTGGCAGAACTAATGGCCCTGTCAATCCATTCTGGGATAGATGGTTTGAGGGACCGCAGGAGAAATCAGGATGCAGGTGCTGGATACTGTGATATTTATTGTTGGTGCTGGCATTTTTAGAAACTTGATACCGGGATTTGTTGCAGAGTATAGATAGATAAACCCATCCTGTCAAGTTTATGGAATGATCATTGTGCAGAGATTAATTCACATTTTATTTTAGTTTTATCTCACATTTGATTTAGGTTTTCATCCTCCACTTAATTGCTGTCTTAGTACTACATAGTTCATCATAGCATTGTGCACAAAGTACGATTTATTTCAAAACCGAGTTGAATCAAAGTTTTTCCACTAGCAGAAAGTTACTGTCACCGCAGAAGAATATCAGTCTTCCATTTTCAACTAGGCAAGGTAACACAGAACACTAGCATAAAAGGCACCCTGCAATCCGGGCACAACACCCCAAGAACCGAGATCCTATTTAGCACAAACATTTGTAAAATTATAGAACTTGGTATATAATAAATCGTGATCAAAAGTACAACACACTGGAGTAGTTTTGTCAGCAAAGAATGGCATAGAAGTTAACATTTTGCAAGTACGCAAATTCTCTTCTCTTGGCTTTTCCCTGTCCTTTCTTCGGAGAAGAGGACCACTCTTCTGCCAAGTAACCATAACAGAAAACAATGTTTTGTATATTCAATACAACCACTAGATTTAGCAATCTGTACGGCCATCTAATATAGGGCATGAAAAACCAGCGTTTTTTGGACCAAACACTTCTAGCTTGGTGCTTTCCCAGTAACTCTTTGTGCTATCCAGCCCAAGCCATCATATAAACCTTCACCGGTGAGGGCACAGCAAGCTTGGATATGCCAATCATGATCTTTTATGCTATGAAGGGAAAGTGCATCAGTTATTTCAGCAGGGGTCATAGCATCCTTCAAGTCCTGCTTATTTGCGAACACAAGGACTACTGCACTTTGTAAATCTTCGTGTGGTAGCAGACTAAATAGTTCTTCTTTCATGATGGAAATCCTGGCTCTATCAGTACTATCAATTACTATGATAACCGCATGAGTCCCTCGATAATAGGTGGCCCATGAAGTCCTAAGCCGATCCTGCCCACCTAAATCCCAAACCTGATAAGAGTTTCATCGGACAGTAATCAGATCAGATTTAATGACAGAGTATTACTATACATAACTGAGATTAACAAGGCATAGATGCCCACAATGCTTAAACTACTTTGAAAATACCTAAACAAAGATAACCAATAAATAGTGCCCCACAAGTCCAATGAATCGAAATGATCATTCATTCACATATAAAGCCCTTTCATCAGCCCACTACCGACCTAAGAGCCAAAATATGATTGAAAGAATTTATATACCAGAATTGGATGTGATCAAAGCAGAAATTTACAAGTTGCTAAATCCAGGAAATAAACCAATGTCACTGCTGATATCACTAACAGCAGCAATCAGTAAAATCAATTATCCTCATGTAATTAGCCCCCCCCATGGCCCCATCTAATGAGTAACGAGAAGAAAAGGATAAGTGAGTATTTCCTAGATCGATCTCGCCATCAATAAAAAAACCTGAAAAGAAACTTTACAAAGAGTTTCCTAGTCCAAAAGTAACAGTCAGAACCGGACAATCTTTTCCTAAGCCATTCCCGAGTGAAGCCGCAATCTAAAGATAGTTGATTTATAGAATCAAAGGCTACGGGAATCGGGACTTTCGCAGTTATCTACAAGAATGACTCAACCAATACAAAAATCCAGTCCAAGATTCTTCCTTTAATTTTTCGTACCACTTCCCAAATGTTAATGTATTTGCCAATTTCTAATTTCCAACACACACAGAAAGGAAATCCTAATTGATTCATGGTAATAAGGAAGATCATCCCAACATTTCTGGTGGATAAGTTTCAACTTCAATCCACAGGTTGTCCTCTTTCAGACTCTTACATATGTTTAACCCAAAGTTCCCCTCAACAGTAACAAAATCCAAACACATGAAAAATTGACAGACTTTCCAGCATAGAAAAGCAGGTTTCATGATAACTTGGGTTCATCTTATTCAATCGCATGAAACAAAGATTCGACATAAAGTTCAAACTTTGAGCAACGATTACTTCAAGATATAGAGATATAATCATTGCATTGAAAGGGAAAGTCACCTCGAATCTTATATTCTTATAAACAAGCTCCTCCACGTTGCTACCCACAGTAGGATGAGTAGTAACTACCTCCCCCAAATGCAACTTGTAAAGCGTCGTGGTCTTGCCGGCGTTGTCCAATCCAACCACCACAATCTTGTACTCCTTGGCCGGAAACAACATAAACCAAAATCTTGAAAAGAATGCTCCCATCTTCCCCCCTACAAATCCAAATAACAAATCAAAGCCGACCCACCAATCAATTCAAGACAAATAACAGATCCCAAATCGCGTATTTTGATAACAACAATTTAGAGCTCCAATTCCAAACCATTTAACAAAAGAGAAAAAACAAAACAATCTCGGATTACCTTAAATACACCAGAAATAGACAGCCTAGATAGCGATGGTAAGCGATTGCGAGAGGAATTGAGATCTTGATGATTTGAACTTTTCTTTGGGGTTAAGATTTCAGGCTTTGAGATTTCGAAGTTTCGTAAATTATTAGTATTGTGTCACTGGGAAATAAAGGAGGAAGAAACTTTTCGTTGAAGATGAAAAGTGGATATTGCAAATATTGGCAATATATTTATGTAGAGTTGATCTTCACTTTTAATAAAAAAGAGAAAGTATAAAATAAATTGCTCCGTAGTAATGTTTTATGAGGGAGAAGTTATTAGATTGAATTAACACTATATACTTTATACGATGATGATCCGAAATAATAACAACATTATGCTAATTTGAATCAGAAAAGATTTAATGAATAAATATGTTTTGAAACAATAACATGATAAATTTTGGAGGATGTCTTTTCTCCATTTCCATTGTAAATTTGTGATAACTGTAAAAGAAACTGTAAAATATTTTTTAAAATAAATTATTGAAACTTGGGGGCAATAAACACCTAAGAATATATTGCATTGTATTCCTAAACTTGTTAAAAAGGAGTGGATCTTTTTTACCCCATAAATTAATTCATCCACACGCATATTTGATTAATTAAGCACATAATTTTTATCTCTTTTTTTTAGCACACATTTAATTTCAAATCTTTTTTTTCTTTGGCTTATCCTGTTATTTTTATACAATTTTATTTTATTCAATTTTTTTATACAATTTTTTTTTTTTTGCTATTCAACTCTATTTAAATTCGATGATATAAATTATCTTAAACTCAGTTTTCGATTTTGAAATTGATGACATATAAAATATTTATCAAATTTGATAAAATTGAATATGGAGGATTTCAACTGATAACGATGTTTGTTTGGAAGAATAATGGTATACTTATCGATGAATAATGGTAATATTGTGGATGAATAATGGTGTTCTTATAATGACAAAATTTAAATTTTGAAATGAATAATGATATTCACAAGATGAATAACGGTGCAAATCTTGATTATTAATAATCACATCCTAGATGAATAACAATACTAAAATGAAGAATATATGTAGTTTTACTAGATAAGTAATTATACTTTAATGAATGAATAATATATCGTTCGTGGATGAATAACGCACGACAGAATAAATAATTTTGATCAAGAAAACTAACAAGAGTATATATGACAATGTGTTAATATCAGCAACTAAGCTAACAAACTTCTAATATATTATACTACACCAAAATTGAACACACACAAAAAAAAACTAGCCATTGTTTTTAACATATAAGGTCTTGAAAGATTCATCGATTCTCGATACATTTATGTTGATTGTTTGATTTCAGCAACTCTGCCAAATATTTAATTTCGGATCGATCGAGTTCATTTTGATGAGCATTTCTTTGACGCTGATCAAACAAAGAGAACACTTAGTATGTAACATAATTATAATAATGAAAAATTAATTTCATTAAAAAAATTTATATAAATTTAATCCCATTTAACGCAAAGTATATGATGAATAACAATGATATTAAAGATGAATAATCATCTTGAGTGTAATGAATAAATATTAAAACTACATAAATCTAATTCAGTTAATAAACGATTACTATTCACACAATGATGAATAACTAAACATATCTGATGAATAAACATTATACATAGGAAAAAACATATCACATATTGTATTGGGATTATGAATTCAAAAACTGAATACTTATACCTGTCTCAATGAATGACAATATGTATATATATATATATATGCATAAGTCACACGGAACAATAGGTTGAACATAAAAAGGGATGAATAACCATTCATTAGAGATGAATATTCCCAGAAAAATACAACAATAAACTGATGTTCAATGACAACAAATTGATGAACAAATCAGACTGATGAATAATGTCCAGATCTATTATCGATGACGAATATCCCATTATCAACGACGAATAACGATATCGAAATGATGAATAATACCCACATCTATTAATCTCTTATAAAATCAACTACAAATCGATGAACAAAACTAAAAATATTGATGAACAAACATTTATAATCTAATGGACATACCTTAGATCTACATAACCAAACCCAAAAAATACATCAATTGTTGAAGAAAATAGTAGTATTACATCGTTTCCCTCTCCATTTTTTCGATGTGCTCCTACTCGATTCATAATCGACAATCGTAGCCCTCTACATGAATATTTTAGGAAAAAAAACCAACATTCTTAGAACTTGATTCATGGAATAAACACACAATATCGATGAATTAGATCATATATTACCTTAATCCTCATGTTGAGTAGATTATATTGCAACAAAAATCACGGAATTTGATGTACACTTTTTGGATTTTATAGTATGAGCCAGATTGGATTGAATGGAATAGGATAATGGATATGGTTAATGGCTGAAAATAAGGAGGAAACGACAGTTACGGGATTTGAAAATCAAAAAATCACGCAAAAAGGTACATTAATGGGTGCGTGCATATCACCCGGATGGCATTGACGTAAATATCGATAAATCTCCTGTTTTGGGCGCATGTGTATGAAACTTACAAGGTGTACCTAGGTGCTCTATATTATAATTAGATGACTGATTAACTTTAGAATGTAGGACCCGGTTATAATACCTTTTTGGAGATTTGAACAATTTCGGCAAATTCCTCATTTATAAAGATTTATGTAACAACATGGTGAGAAATAAATGCGGTAACTCGAATCCGGTGAAATAAATTTGTTTATTAAAAATAATTAGACAACATATTTTATTTAAATTTTTGGAGATGAGTAAGTCGGGTTTTTAGAAATGAGTAAATCGGATTCTTTCATATATTACAAATATCTGTTTTCCTTCCTTGATATTTGATATTTGAGTCGATATAAAAGAAATTACTTCTGTACATAAATAAGACAATCTTTATTTATCACTCCCTCCATCCTATAATTATTGTCCCGTTTGCCAAAAAAATTTTGTCCCAAAATTATTGTTCGATTTGACTTTTTATAGATTAAGTTACATATATGCCCTTTAGTCAAAAAACATCTATTTCAATGGAATCAGCATTTTATCTGGTCACAAAAATAAAACACACCTCACCTAAAAGACGACCGCCGGCGTCTCCACTGAGCACCTCGCCATCAATTACCGAGCTCAGTCATCAGGCCTCAAAAAAACAGCTAGACAATATCTGATTTAGGTTCATCCAATGACGATAGGCTCGCTCAAGCACTTTGTCCGTGTTCAAAATTTTCAACGACGACGTCATCGAGATTGGTGAGTTGACATCGATTAAGATAATACTATTAGGATTGTTATGGTAGTGATGACCGGTATGGAGGATAATAGTAAGAGGCAGAAGGGGAGACCTTGGAGGGTGAGAAATTAGGGCTACCTGGTGGTTGAAGAAGTTAATGAGACGAAATTCAAGAAAGGAGATAATTTGAGGGAAATGGTGGATTTGGGGCATCGGGTTGATGAGAAGAGTGAAAAAGAACTCTCTATAATTCATTCCCGCGAAGAACTCCCGTATTATAAGAATTGTGTTCATAATTATCAAATTGAAATCTGGAAATTTGGTTCGACAACGAAGAATGACGTTCCTGACTTTTGATTGAATACTTGAATTGGGCACTTGGGGTTGGCTTTGAATTTCGGTTGAGAAAAAAAGTAAAATTGTCTTTTTTAATCCATAATTTCTTTGTTCGGTTAACAATTAAGTGTAACGGTACATTCGGAAGTTTAAGCCAAAACATAATTAACGTTTGACTAAAAATAAATTCTTCCATCTTAGCTAAGGTGGGCAATAATTATGGGATGAAGGTAATATTATTTGTTGTTACAATAACTAAGGCTCACGCCTAAATATTTAAATTAATAGGTTACCGGAATATGCAACCCCTATCAAAATCATATTTCAACTACCACCATTAGACCGTGATAGTAGAATCTCTAGCGTTGTAAACTCTCGTGCTAATAAACCTACATAATTAGTTGCGGAATTCTTATTAACACACCATCATTACTTTTTTTATGGCTATACTATATGCAAAGAGATTTTAGGAAATGACTTTAATGATTTAATTTAATGAATCTCTTTAATTTCATTGAAAACTAAAATAATTGATTTCATAACGTGAGTCCCACAATTTTATATGATAAATGTTACATATATATACACATATATATATATATATGTTTTTTTTACAGAGGAGAATGGTTATAATATTTACAACAGTGACGAGAATAGTTGTAATAAGTTTATAATTTCCTGCTGACAACCCATAATAAATTTAATAATATGTTTGGACAAAATTTGAGAGAAAATTACGTTACAATGGAGAGAAACTCCCATCGATCGAACTTCCCATTTCTCATTAGCTGCTTATTACTCCACAATTATAATATAGGGCACTTAGGAATACCTTTCTAGTATGTTAAACACTCGCCCAAAAAGGGAATAAAAAAAAGATTTTTCAAATCTTTAATTCCTGATATTTCTCCTAATTTTTAGCCATCATTAACCATATCTAATTTCTTATTTCATCCAATCCAAAGATGTCTCAAACTAAAAAAAAATCTA
Source organism: Oldenlandia corymbosa var. corymbosa (assembly GCA_949775105.1). Taxonomy (NCBI): domain Eukaryota; kingdom Viridiplantae; phylum Streptophyta; class Magnoliopsida; order Gentianales; family Rubiaceae; genus Oldenlandia; species Oldenlandia corymbosa. The sequence continues at coordinate 13,779,303 of OX459126.1, read as the reverse complement.
AAAATCCAATTTTCATCTCTGCAGCAATTTGACATCAGAACCTCTCGTCGGTGGTATTTTTGAAGACATAATTTGGTTGTGCATCAAATCCCCTGAGTTTGTTTGCAATAAACGATGCTGAATATGAGAATTAAGGTAATATATGATTTTATTAATCAGTTTTGCTTGTTTCTTCCATGTATGAAGTTCTAATAATGATATTTTTTCTAAAATATTTATGTAGAGGGCCACGATTATGTATTCTGATAATAAGAGCGACTCGATGACTGAAGAGAGAATGAGGTAATACTATTAATCACTTCAACAATTGATGAGTTTTTTGGTTGGGTTATGTAGATCTGAGGACTCTTTATTCGATTATAAATGGTTACTCACCAATTTTTTAATTTTATCCATCCATTTGTTGTTGATTTTAGAAGGATTTTTCAGATTTATTCATTATTTAGCAATTACCCATATTTTATTCATCGATAATAATGGATTAGTCATCATAATGATTGGCTTATGCGATAGTTATTTATTTTTTGTCAATTGTTATTTATCTGAATGGATAAATAGAATATGTATATTTTGGTCATATTTATCCGTAATATGTGGTTATTCATCAATTTATATCTTCAACGTGTTGTTCGAATGACCTATACATATACATGGATATAGTTATTCATCAGTAAAGCTATAAGTATTCATCTAACGAATTTATGATCCTAATGCACTATATCTTCTGTTTTTATTAAGTAAAACATGTAAAATTATTCATCATACCTGTTAAGTTACATCATTGGTGAAGTAACTATTTATTTCGTATGTGATACTAAATTAGTGTTCTTTTTTTATTGGAATGCAACATTTATCTGGAACTAATGTTGACATTTGTAATTAAATATAATTTGCATTTTATGGATATCGTGTACGATATGTTGATCCGTTATTCATCCTATTAAAAGTGATTATTCACCCTCTGCGAATCTATTATTCGTCATGTAATATATACATTTTGGATATTTTAATTTGGATTAGGTGTGTGCAGATCTGATGATTATTTATCATGTTAAGCATGGTTATTCATCGTCTATTAAGACGTTATTATTTATATAATCTGTTCATTTTAGGCATTTGGTCTAGATTAGGTATATGCAAATATGATGGTTGTTCATCCTCTGCCGTGCCATTATTCATCTAAAGATTGATATGATATAGTGATGTGAATGTACGTCATTCATCATGTGAATTTGAGTGGTTCACCCTTTGAATCTGTGTTAGTCATACTGTAAATATCATTTATGCTGCAAATATGTGTCATTAATTTTAATGGTATTGTTATTTATCATGTAATATGTGATTGTACACAATTGTAAATATGTGTCATTAATCTTGTAAAATAGTGTTATTAATCATGTCAATATATGTCATTCATCCTTTGAACATGTGTTATTCATTCCATAAATATGTATATTCATCATTCGAGGATATGTCATTTATAACTAGTGATGTTGTTATTCATCATGTAATATGTACCCGTACACGATTGTTATTAGCTGGATTCGATTTATGTAATTTTAATATTTATTCATCATTTTCAAAATAATTATTCATCTTTAATAGTATTGTTATTGATGATTAACAGAGTTTTGATTGAATGTGAAATTTCACTAATTGTAATGTTATTTTTGTTTGATCTGCGACAAAGAAATGCTCATCAAGATGAACTTGATCGGCCGGGAATCAAATATTTGGCAGAGTTGGTGAAATCAAACAATCAACATAAACGTATCGAGCATCGACGAATCCTTATAGACCTTATATATATTAAAAACAATGACTAGTTTTTTTTTTTCAATTTTGGTATAGTATAATACATAATTAGAAGTTTGTTAGTTTAGTTGCTGACATTAACTCATTGTAAAAATACTCTTGTTAGTTTTTATTTTTATTTTTTTTAATCAAAACTATTCATTTTGTTGCGCATAATTCATCTACTGACGAAATTTTACTCATTTATTAAGTTACACTTATTCATCTAACAAAACTATATCTATTCTTCATTTTAGTATTCTTATTCATCTAGGATGAGGTCATTATTCATCAAGATTTGCTTTGTTATTCATCTTTGTAAACATCGCTATTCATTTCAAAATTTAAATTTATTCATCCATATCTTTGTCACTACAAGAACACCATTAATCATCCATAGTATTATCATTATTCATCGATAATACCATTATTCATCCAAACAAATATCGTTATCCATTAAAATCTTCCAAATTTGACACTTAATTCATTGGATTCCGTTGCTAATTAATTGAAATTTTTTGTTTTAATTGATTCTCCAGATTCATAAGTCTCGATGATAAACCATATCAATTTTACCAAAATAAAATCCATCTTTTTTAAAAATATTTCTCATAAAATAAAATAATATAAAAGCTAACATGATAAGCATTAAAAAATAACAGTTTGAAATTAAACGTGTGCTAAAAAAAGGGATCACATTTGGAGAATTAAATGCACGTGGTGTCATAAAATCCAGACTAAAAGCTCCACTTGTGTAAAAAGAGTGTAGTACACATACTTATGAGGTAAACCTTGCAAAGCATATCTAGGTGGTTGTTACTATTTGCTCCTTGAAACGTTTAGGCTATTATTAAACAAACTAATAAACTAGCTAAAACTTTTTTAGATTTGTATAACTTTTCTTCCAATAATTTCCGTTTAACTATAAAAATAAATATAAAGTGCATTTTATTGAATTAGTCTTCTTTTCCTTCCGTTTCAAAGAAAAAAAAAATACATTTTATTGAATTATATTATAATATCCATTTTGTTGCATTATTAGTATTATGATTTGAAAACATTATGGCAAATAGGACTATTTTGGTTAAGAGATACTAATATACTTTTTCCAAGTAAAAAGGCACTTCTCCTATCGAAATTTAACATAAACTTAGGCCACATTGTTTAATCCAAAAGCTTCACCAAACTAAACATCTTATTTTCTAATTCACATCGGGAACGTAGTAATCTCAATGCAGAGGCTTTTGCTTCATCTATTGTACTAAAAAGATCATACTTTCTACGAGTATGATCACACCTCAATTAGAACGAACCGTTCATTTTCGTTTTTTGCCTGGAAAATGAATGGTTTTACAAAAACGAATGGTTTGTTCTGGTTGAATCTCCTAATAAGGTGATGTTTAATTAAACAGTTGGGGTTGAAAGTTGGAAAATAAAAAAACAGAGGAAGAAACATTGATATTCCTGTAAGATGTTTATACTAGCAAGAATTGAGAGAACAGAACGTAAGGTTTTCATTCATGAATACTATCTCTTTGGTTTCAAGAATGAAGACACCAAATCAAATGCCATATTGAAGAAAACGAAAATTAGGCCACACACTATATGCCATATTTCACGGCAAAAAATAAGTTGAAGATCAGACAGAAATGTGGAACACAACAAAAACTACAAAGGCAAACTAGTGGAACTGAAACATCATCATCATTCATCAAGTCAAACATAAAAAAAATCCACTCACTACTCTGTAACAGTGAAATTGAAAGGGAGAACAACCAAACATACTACAGAAGCCCTCCAAATAAGCCATAGCATCAAAATCCTGACTACCAAAGCAAAAGCAAATGTCCTACAAACTGTCCTTCACGACATTATTCCCCAGGGACTACCAACCCCGACGTCAAAAACAAAAAGGGTTTTCAAGAATTCTCTCATTAGAAGATGTCATTGAAGGAAGCCCTTACCAGTGCACTTCGATTTGGCAGGAAAGAGAAGCTTTGGGGAACAAGGAAATTTTTTGAAGAATGAGCGGCGTCCTTTCATCCAACTTATTGTAATAACCTCCAACAAGAATCTTTTTCAATACTGAACCGTGCTCTAGAATATGCCTAGTAAGTTCATATTCATCCTTGTTAGTGCCTTCGAATCGTTTGAATGAAAACTGCACCAGAGTATGCTTCAAGCATTCTGGAACAGATACAGGAGCCCGCCAACAGCTTTCTGTTTCATCCCCAAATTTTAGGATATGAAGGATTTGTAAATTTGTGGAATGGTGCAATAAATCTTCCAGATTGCCCCAATAGGGGCAGTTTACTTCTAAATCCAGTTCAATTAGTCTATCAAATTGAGCTGATAACCTAGTGGTGGCAGCATTAAGAAGCTTCATTGTTGAATCTGATAATTTCATCACCCTGGCACGATTGAAGCCTTGAATTACTTTCTCAACAATCGAATTGCATAAGTCAATTTCATCATGGTACCCGTATACCGGATTAATCTCCACTTTGTTCAAAAAGTCCAGCCCTTCAAAGGAGTATCCACACAGTTCGTAATCGTTCAAAACAAGGTCTTCAAGAGCTGGTGCCTCTATTTTCAGCTGCTCAATGTATTGGATACAAGCATTAAGAGTTGTTCGAAGAAATCTGAGTGAGCATGAAGATATGGTGCAAACCCTTAGACCGTCGCCGAGTCAACGAATAAAGCTCCGGACAACTAGATACAAGCTTATGAAACGACTCACCCGAATCATATACAACCTCATTAAGTTCCAAAACCGCCAGTTTCGGAAGGTCAACAACCATACCAGGAATTCCAAGCACAAATAGCCCTCTTAATCGGAGATCTTCTAGAGTTCTACCGGAGAAAAGTGCACCAGGTAGCTCCTTGAGAATACCATTGTCAAAATAATCAATACATTCAACCTCGAGAACTTTAACATGTCGCGCCACGACGAAGTTGATCCATTTGGTAACATAAAGTGGTTTGCTATCGTCGTCACATTCACATTCCCATTCCCATAGAAATGGAGTGCCAGGTTGGGTGGGTTTACTGAAGGCTATTCGACAACATAATAGAGAATGGGGAATTCTACCGGTAAAAAAAAAAAAAAAAAAAAAAAACTACAAAAAAATGAAAAAAAGGACTTCTCCAGTTCTCGTACCCCGGTGAAATAATCTACTTATGTTATAAGTAATATTTTAGTTTAATTAAATATAAATATATATTCCCTCCGTCCCAAAAAAATATTCCACATTTAATTTTGAATTTTGTGTTAAAAATAGTACAAATTTAAAAAACTCAATGTGGACATTTTTTTGGGACGGAAATAGTATATTTTTTTAGTATGTAAGAAAAATATGATGCTTTTATAATTCGTATGCACAAACAATAGAATGATTCTAGTCGTGTGACACTTCTTTTTTCTTTTTCTTTTTCTTAAAAAAGTTATTTTCGCTGCAAAAGCAAAGAAAATAATTAAACCACTTTGCTTTCTATTCCCATCCCAAAGGAAAAATAATTAGTAGTAAAATAATAATTATTACGTCTTTTTTAAAAACAGAATTATTAAATTTAAATTAATAATTGTGGTACGCTGTTTATAGTCTACTAGAATTTTCTTACCTTGTTCTCGTTGAGGTGAACGACCTAAATTATTTGCTTTCTATCTAACTTAAAAATTAAATTGGGTGGCGATTTCCAAATTTTAAATTAATATTAATTTATTTTGTGTTTTTTCCTTCCAACTCACCACGTAAAACCCACAGTCACACAGTAGATTCCCTTCCCGGTTTCATCTTATCACATTTGTACACTCATCAAATTTTTTTACAGACGACATTTTCGAAGTTCATCAGCTTCGCTCTCTCCGCCCATCTCTTCCCCCAAAAACCCAACACTTTCACTCACTCACTTCACTTCCCCACATTGTTACACCCAATTTCCGTCGAAAACTCACCCGGAAAAAATCCCATTTGGCCTTCCAATGGCTCAATCTCTCAACTTATTCATTTCAACATCTTCACCCATATCAAAACCCTCCAATTCATTCCTCACTGGAACCTTCCGGTGGCCCGTGAAAGTGAAAACCTCCGGAATCCGTAAACCGGGTCAATTTCCCCAGCTTTTTATCACTAAAGCATCGTCTGCCAGCTCTGATCCGGAGACGGCTTCTGCTGAAGCTACTCCACAGGTGCTTGTTTCGAGTAATGGGATTGTTTCGACGCCTCCTGGGCAGGACACGAGTGCAATTGATGTGGATGCTGTGACGGAGGCAGAGTTGAAGGAGAATGGTTTCCGGAGTACCCGGAGGACTAAGCTGATTTGCACGATCGGACCGGCGACTTGTGGGTCGGAGCAGCTGGAGGCGTTGGCTATTGGTGGAATGAATGTGGCGAGGATTAATATGTGTCATGGGACTAGGGAATGGCATAAGAGGGTGATTGAGAGGGTGAGGAGGTTGAATGAGGAGAAAGGATTTGCGGTGGCCATTATGATGGATACTGAAGGGAGTGAAATTCACATGGGAGATCTTGGTGGGGCTTCGTCTGTGAAAGCCGAGGTAATGAGCGGTAGTTTTTTTTTGGGATTATATTGTCGTTTTCTTGATGATGAGTTTATTTGAATTGCATTTTGGAATCATATTTTAGTCTATGATGGAATTACTGTTTGAGGTAATTGGTCTTTGATTGTCTAAATGAATTCAAATTTGAGATCGTGTCGGTCTTCTGGATGCGAAATGATGTTGGATCTTAAAGTTCAATTTTTAAAGAGGGATGAATTTCATGATACAGCTAGTAATACAAGTTAAAAAGAAAACAAATCAGCTGTTACTTGGAAATGTGAAAGATGGTTCTTTTGTTCTTTTGCTGGTGAATGTGAATTTGCATAGAAGCTTATGAATGTGGTTTTATTTAGGCTTCGACGCTTGATTTCTTAGATCATGTGGTAACTATGCTTTGTTATGAATTCAGTCAATGACAAATAATGTGGATGACCAGTAAAGCCCATAAGTGTCTAATTGTGCTTCAATTTGAAATAAATCTGGATAATGGGATACTCTTTTGTGCTTACTTGCTGCAATGAAATTTAATTTCTTAGTTTAGGTGGGTCTGAGTGAAGAGAGATATGCTTATTACTGTATGAGAAAGGAGAGTTTGGTGATTAAAGGGTTTGCTTGTGAATAGAATTTCTTATTACTGTATGAGAAAGGAGAGTTAGATGATTAAAGGGTTTTCTTGTAAATAGATTTTCTATGAATTCCATTAAAAAAAAGATTCAGTTCACTATTCATTTCAAATGGATTTCATGTGTGAACATTGTCAATATGCGACTCCCTGATGTATTCAACTAGCTAGTTATATGAGTTTCAAAGTGGGATTTGCTTGATAGATCATCTTTAGCGAAAAGGGGCCTCAGTAGTTTTCATTTACAGAGGCAGTTTGAAGGGGGTGGGGGCGGGGGGAAGTACTATTTGGATTTATTTGGATTTTTAATTTGCTCTGCTGAAAGTAAAACGAGTAGTGAATGATGTACAATGAGACAGAAATTTGTCATATTCTAGCTTATGCACTTTTCCTTCTTTCATCGGTTAATGGGTCCAAAGACCATTATTTCTGCTCTGGTGTTGGATATTTGATGTAATTCTGGTCGTTACATCTTGCATCAAACTCTTTGATAAACTCACTTAGTATTTAAATAGTGAATAGGCAGGTGGAAACTGCCTGATATACGGCTTTCTGCATTGAGCAAAACTGTATTTTGATATTCAAGTTCATATCTTGACAGCAAGACCATATCCATAAGCATGAGCAATCACTCAAATTACATTTACCTGCTCTCTGTTCCCTTACGATCTGTATGGACTTTATTTTTGTGATTTTGGTATATCATATACAGGATGGGGAAGTATGGACTTTCAGTGTCAGAGCTTTTGATTCTTCTCTACCTGACTACACCATAAATGTGAACTATGAAGGCTTTGCTGAAGGTGTGAATCTCATTACAATATACCCTTTTGCAATGGTTATTCTTATTTCTTAGGGCACTTAAAGGACCTTCTCAATTTTTTATCTTTTACTTGTCTGATTGAGATAAAAATGCTGTCTCATATAATGACAGATGTAAAAGTCGGGGATGAACTGCTAGTAGATGGTGGAATGGTGAGGTTTGAGGTTATAGAAAAAATTGGTCCAGATGTCAAATGCAGATGTACAGATCCTGGACTTTTACTTCCTCGGGCCAATCTAACCTTCTGGCGACATGGAAGCTTAGTACGGGAACGTAATGCCATGCTACCGACTATTTCCTCCAAGGTTTTTTTCTATTTCTCATTCTAGCCTTTTCCTTTTTAATATTAAATTTGTATTCTTTGGTTGCTATATATGTTTATTGTGCTCTCATTAAATTATGATATAATGACATTCAATCTTTCTATTTCTGTAGGATTGGTTAGACATTGATTTTGGGATAGCTGAGGGTGTGGATTTCATTGCTATATCATTTGTCAAGTCTGCTGAAGTGATTACTCACCTGAAAAGCTACATAAAAGCACGAGCTCGAGATAGGTATGAATTGCTGATGTTTTGTATATTTGCACATTTGCTTTCGGTTGTGGAGAAGCTTCAGGTTTTTTCGCTATAAAATAATTGATGCATGATCTATTGCTTAGCATCATTCCTATTTATGCTTCCCTGCTCTTCATACTCGTTTCTCTGATTTTTTATCTTTTTTTCTTGTTCTCCCCTGTTTGTGGAATCCACTTGAAGCCTGATCTCTGTTCTTTGCCAAATGTTGTCTATAAGATTTTGTTTCATTTTGTAACTCCCCTTGTACTGCAGTGATATTGCTGTGATTGCAAAGATAGAAAGTGTAGACTCCTTGAGGAACTTGGAGGAGATCATTTTGGCTTCAGATGGGGCTATGGTTGCGAGAGGAGATCTGGGTGCTCAGATCCCCTTAGAGCAGGTCCCTTCAGAGCAGCAAAAGATTGTTCAGCTGTGCAGGCAGCTAAATAAGCCTGTTATTGTGGCTTCTCAGCTGCTTGAGTCCATGATTGAGTACCCGACACCAACTAGAGCTGAAGTGGCTGACATTTCGGAAGCAGTTAGGCAACGATCTGATGCCCTCATGCTTTCTGGTGAGTCAGCCATGGGTCAGTACCCTGAGAAGGCACTCACTGTTCTCAGAAGTGTTAGTCTAAGAATTGAGAAGTGGTGGAGAGAAGCAAAACACCATGAAGCTATGGAACTCCCAGACATAGCTTCTTCATTTTCCGACAGCATTTCCGAAGAGATCTGCAACTCTGCTGCAAAGATGGGTATGCATTCCTGTTTTGTGATCTCTTTTGATAGTTAAGGCCATCCATTTTTTCTTTTCATGGAATTTTGGGAATCCAGGTTTACCTGAATTTAATTTTCTTTGGACAAGTGCATTATGTAGTGGGTGTTTTTCTACGTGAGTGACTGTTTTGTTTTTGTTGGTGAACAACTTCAGTAACTTTCTGCATAGCTGTAATGCATATAGTTTCTTATAAATTCCCTTTCTGTATTCAAGGACTATTACTGGTCAGGATTAGGGCCAATATGGTTTAAGAGGGGTGCTGGCTTATACTGATTCACTGGGTTGCCTTTTGCTAAATAGGTTACCTATTGGGACCGAGTTATGGGACAATCTGTAATAATGAGATCCCTTGGAAAAGATAATGAGGTTTCATATTAATAGGGTGTAGGGAATGAAATTAAGAAGTTTCTTACAATCAGGGCTCTGAAAACCATAAGCTAACTGAACTTTGGACTTAATGTTATTCATTACAGAGCTAACTTGAAGCAGTTGTTCTCTCTGGTAGTCTGGAAACATCTATTAATTAGGATGCTAGTTTCCTTTTATTTTTAACTTCTTCTACGGTGGGGGATTTCTTTTTCAGAACTATATTTCAAATATCTCTCAACTCTGGGATCAACTATCTGTCTGTTCCTAAATACGAGAAGCTGTTCAATTCTTTCTTATTTCCTATTTCTGTTTCTGGTCATGTGAATTTCCTTGCAACATTTCTTCATTTTTACCATTTCATCAGTTCTGTTTTTCTTATTATTATTTTGGTCCTCTTCATATTCTCTTTTCCAGCAACGCGGTGAAAGTTTTTTATGTCTTAACATCTCTCCACCCTTGTAGTTATAGTCTTAGCTTTAACTCAGACCCTGCATATCATGAGCTGGTCCACCTCCCTTGTTCTCTCATTGGATTTGTCATAAAAAGTATTCAGTCATCTTCACCTATTTGTCTTGTGAATATGTCTCTCTCTCTATGAGGTCTGCCCATATTATTCATGCTCTTGCTCTAATATAGTGAATACAAAACAAACCAAATTCTTTTCAGGTTTTCTCTCTAATATGTTGCTCTAATCTGGTTTTGGGTGCTAACTTAATTTTTTTTCTTACATCTCCAGCTAACAACTTGGAGGTTGATGCGCTCTTTGTTTACACAAAGGATGGACATATGGCGTCACTCCTGTCACGTTGTCGTCCAGACTGCCCCATTTTTGCTTTCACAACGACAACATCGGTGCGCAGACGCTTGAATCTACAGTGGGGTCTAATTCCTTTCCGCTTGAGCTTCTCAGATGATATGGAAAGTACCCTCAACAAAACATTTGCCTTGCTCAAAGCCAGGGGAATGATTAAATCAGGCGATCTGGTGATCGCTGTTTCCGACATGTTGCAGTCCATACAAGTCATGAATGTGCCTTAAACGTACCTTTGTTGCAAGAGGAATATCATCAGGTTTACTTCTCTTACTGACTGAAGTGCAATCATAAGTTGCCAGTGATCCAGTCACTTGTTTTGAGCTGGAACAAGAATTACAGAAGGTTTGTAGTTTTCCATAAACTTTGCTCGTAACAACAGCTGTTGGATCTTTGAGCGTTGTGATTGTATTTGAGAGGAACAGGTAAGCCGAAGAATGTAACCCCATAAACTCTGTGTATTTTTGATTAGTTTGAGGTAAGAGCTTAGTTCAGATGTGTTTTTTTTTTTCCTTGTAGAATTTTGAAGCATACATCAATGTAAGAAACTTGGCAGGTTTCATGCAACTGCAGATCTTTGCTCTCATCATACCCTTCCTTTTTTCTCATGTTTCTGAATTCCAAACTACTGGGAAACAAAAAAAAAAGTACGGGATTATCAAAATCGGATGAAATTGCTTTGTTCAACGTACATTACGATCCTACTAAACACAATTGTATGTCTTGTGTCCAAAAGATACTGCAAAATTGTAACAAAACAATTTTTATAGGGCAGTCCAGTCCCGTGCACTTCCATCTGTGGTTTTTGATTTCAGATTGTCAGTGGGCATCGTATTATATGCAAAAAGTTGTAGAGCTAGGCCAAAACAAACTCATATTACCAGCATTTTGTACAGGCATAAACTTGGATCAGGATGCTCTTTAATTTAGTACTACTACTAGGATTGAGGAAGATGAAGGTTTCTGTACTTGTAGATGATTTTAAAGAGTTACTTGAGTTTGATCAGCGGAAATTACTATGAAGTTGAAAATGGCTTCAATACAATACCATCCACATAGAGGCCAAATAAATTAGATGCAGGCATTTTTTTTGACATTGCATATTAGTTCATCATGAAGCGAAATAACTTTCTGGAAGGATACATCGTGCAATTAAGCGATCAATAAATTTGTCTAACACCAACTAAACAACAAACTGCCATTACTGCAAGTCCAGATCTTCATTTTCTCATACCCACTTTATATATTCCGTTATCTCTACTTAAAAACTACCAATTCCTCCTCTTTCACACTCTAGTTCTTTCCATTCAAATTCCTACTCTTCTTCTTGGCCAAACCTTAAAAAAAAAAAAAAAAATTACAAAAGGAAAAATAAAAATACAAAGGAATCCATGTGTTAATATTTTTGTCATTAATTTCTTGTAGATGGTTGTGAAGAGTTAAATTGTTGGACTTCGAAGTCTTTTAGAAATGTAATTCTTCATTTCTGGTGATATCAATAAATTTGAATTGTTGGACTCATTAGTATTAATTAATGAATGCAATTACACGTCTTATAATAACAAGGACTTAATTAATTTTAGGTATTGATCCAAACTTATAATAAAATCAAGGTCCCCAAAAGAAAAGTCTCCCTAGTGTACAGACAAACTACATATCGTCCACCTCTAACTTCGAATATATTTCTTCTTAGTTTTTTCGTACTTGCAAATTAAGAGAACAAAACTACTAACATGAATGAATTCAAGTTATGATCATCATCTATATAAACCCCCCTTTCATAATTGACAATCATTTGTCATCTTCATTACTTTCCATTCCTACTGGTCTTCTTCGGTAAACCCTTAAAAAAAACATAGAAAAATTACTTTAAAAAAACCTAGAATTCTTATGTTAGTCTGCCTTTCCTTTTGGTTGTGCAAACAACAACCATCTTCACTGTGGAGGAGGGATTCAATTTTAGAATAAGATGTATGAATCTTTGTACTACTTTTGCTTTTATTGAGTTGATTATAAATGAAAAAAAAAAAACAAAACTTATCTAACCCATATTTCTCTTATCTATTTTGTTGTTGCACCAGGCAAGAGATATGTTCCTAACATGGATCCAATGCCTAAGCACTCCAGAGTTCCTTACTATCGTACCAAACCTGCATAATCCGCTTGGACAACATAAAAGGCCATGGAGGGTTCACAAATCTCTTTCTCCGATCCGAAGGATTGGTAGAAGAGAACCTAGGCGGCCCCTTCAATTGTGAATCTTTAGCCTCAAACCTAAGAGTATTGAAGATTTTAAAACATGAGGTCAAGTCTTTGGTTGGTAAAGTTACAAACCATCGAATTCAAATAGAAGATCAGCGGAAACTACTTTTTTTTTTTTAAAAAGAAAAATAGCTGTTGGCCGAACAAAATACATAGTTAGAATTAGTAGTTTATTGGAATTATTAATCACACAAATTTACTCTACGTACGCACCAGGAAATTTATTGATTGTTTGCATCTTGTTTTGTAATTATTGAGTGTAAATTATGTAATAAAAACTATTAATATTTTTAATGAAATAGTTTTGTTACTCATGAAAACAATAGAGTCAACTATTAATATGTACTCAAGCAACATCCATAACATCTTACTGATTAATTAATTTCCATATGTACAATAACTACAAATTAAATGTAAAAAGTAGAGTACCATGTAGCATGAAAGTATGTGAGAAAGAAATACTCCCTCCATAATAAAATAAACGTTATTATAGTTTTCAGCCTTGATTTCAAGAATTATACAATGCATGATGAATTCGGTCAATCTAAAGTCAGAAAATGTATCAGAAGCTCGCTTAAACCTTTCATTGATCACTCATAATCCAGGTCCACATTTAAGTCAAATGAACAGATCCTCTCAAGTAATGGACGGTTAAAAACTATAAAAAATTCGATCGTTGACATTCTCTAAAGTTCCAACCTAGTAGCTAAAAACTATAATAACGTTTTTTTGTAATTAGTTTTCTGTTTATTCTATTTATTTTGAATTACTATTTGATTTAAATTTTTATTTTTAATACGATTTGAACTAGAAATAATTAAAATACAGAAAAGAAAATTTTATTTGGATATAGAGGGATCAGTTTAAAGTGATAGACACATGCTTTCTATTTGTTATACCAATCACACTTTCCCCTTCAAATTCAATAACAATAGAGCTAAACTCTTCCAATAAGGTAAAGTACTGCAGTATTAAATCCAAAGTACATGGGCACAAATGCATGAGTCTATTATTGTTCCACAAAGTTTCCTATCACCAACCTAACAACTACCTCCATGAATTCAACCCTATCTTCACTTTCTCATCTACCCTCTTTATAAACTCCTTTTGAGAAAATTATAAACTCATCATCTTTTTGGTTTCTCTTGGCCAACCCTTAAAAAAGAAAACCTTTCCGAAGAAATTAATCCTTATATATGTAGTTATGTTGTGGTTTCATTTGGTTCTCCAGCCCACCAGCTTCTTCACGGTGGAGAGGATGGGTTACATCATCAACAGGATATATATTGTATGGTTTCTTACTATCACTATACTCTTCTTTTTGTTGAGTTGATTAATTCTTGTCTAACCGAAACGCAGTATATTAAGTTCTCTTTTCTTGCAATAACAGGGATGAGTTGGACGTTAAATTACATCCGATGCTTAAGCTCTCACGAGTTTCTTGCTATTATATCGAATTCCTATTTCGAATTCACAGCTCAAGAGAAATGGATGTGAGCCTGATCGTGGCATCCACGCTGACAGTCCGACGCTTTAACAGCACCGGAATGGACAACCAATGTTACCAATCCTTAAGCAGCTGGTTTTACTATTTCTGCTTCGGGTCTGTTGACTTGTATCTCGTACAAATATTATTACGTACCCTCTGCCCTCTAGTTGAGCTCCATTCGTAGCAAAGTAAGAACCACAATATTTGTAAATTTCCCTCAAAGATAACTTGTGTCAGAGAGTTTGATTTTAATGTTAAAAAATTTGACTTTGAAGTCTTGTTAGAATATTAAGAAAATTTAGTTCTTGACTCGGAGGTGAACTCAAAAGCATTCAAATCATTGGACATTGCGATGTATAATATAGGAAGGGACTAGGAATCCCAACTCGTTTCTTCTGAATTGATTAGTAGCCTTACTGATAAAGGACAGGATTTCAAACTGGTCATTGTACCAAACATCACTTAATATTATATTTCTCAACTAAATCAAAGATACACCAAATATTATACAAAAACCATTCCAAAATATTTCATATGCTCTATTGCAAATAGTTCAGCCATCGAAAAAGTCTCTGTTTGATAAGTTTATAATATGACCGGGAAAATTGAAGAACTGTCAGTTTGGGTTCAATAGCTGAGTAAACAAAAACAAATGAAGTAACATATGTGAAATGAAATTTATCAACATAGTATGCATATGATATTTCTTTTCATAAGCCTTAGTTTTGTCACTTTAATTTTTTATTTTTATTTTTTTGGTTCCATATATCTGAATAGAGCTTAATGAAAATCCATACGAAAAAAAAAAAGTGATTCAGGAGAATTTGATTCTGGAAATTTCGATCTTTTTTCTTGAGCTTTTGCTGCAAAATCTTTCATCTTCTTGATTTGTTTCGTTCATCGGGTTATTTTACCATTCGAGTTATGGTGCCAAACATAGTTATCAAATCGTGATACGTATCGTGTATCGGAAACCTAAATTTATGATACGCGTATCGTATCGTGTATTGTATCGTAAGATACGTTTTAGTATAATAATATGTATAAAATAAATAATAAATATCATAAAATTCATATGTCATTGATATATTTATACTTTTTTTTTTATTTTTCAGCTATAAACAAATAAATTGATTAAGTTGAATCCAAGATTATTTGAAAGTTACACAAATTACTCATTCATTACATGAATAATGGTCGTACAACCTATGTAATAAATATCGTTTTTCATGATAATTGTTATTATAGCCATAAATTTAATAGTGAGAAAAATTAATATAAACATGTATTGCATTTATTCAACATGCTATTAGTTATACTTCATTTGGAAAATGATATTATGAATAAAATAATATTTTTAAATCTATTATTTTTTAGACTATGATAATTTATAAAGCGGTTCTGTCTTCAATTGAGAAAGATTATGTTCGTGAAAGAAATAAATCAATAATATCTATTTAAAACAAATTGTAAATGAAATTTGCTCTTAATTTAAAATTTAAACGGTTATTATAAAATAAAAGTTTAAATTTTCTTAATAATATATTTTTTTTGCCTATGTTTTTGTATCGTACGATACGCAATCGTATCGTGTATCGTATGTATCGTACGATACGTATCGATAATTGACCGATACACAAGCGATTGCGATACAAAACATGATACATATCGAAATCCTTAATTTTGATACGTATCGTGCGATACGTATCGAATATCGTACGATACTTACTACTATGGTGCCAAACTTAATATGCAATTCAAACTTATTTGTGAAGGAACAAATTAAAATTAAATTTTTGTTTGAATTTATGTCTTATAAATACGGCTGACCATGCCTGAATGCCTAAATTTTCTATTCACTTTCTTTCAGTAAGATAGCCCTCATTTGTTTTACCGTGCTTGGGATGAGCTCCGTGGCACTAAATCACTTACTAATGCCGAATGCAACATTTGATAAATCAAGTTGAAAAATAGTATGACTTATGAGAATGGAAAACATTAAAACTATAGCGAAATTTAAATTTATTTTACCAAGAGAAATGGCATAATAATTAATAATTATGTTGTTAGAAGTGATTTTAGAGATTCGATTCGATTAGTTTTGATTTGATCTTATTTAGTATTTAATGCTACTAATTGAATAGGAGTCAATATTCTTGTATAAATATTGATTGTATCAATTCAATAAAATATTCGAAAATTCCACCAATGTCTTCCTTGTTTGGTTTTTTCTAACATGATATCAAAGCCGATTTCACCGGTTCTGGGGTTATGCTTAGAAATTTCAGACTTTCTTCTCCAACTTTATTCTCCTCGGTTCCGCTACTCTACCTTGCTCTGTTTTTCCATTAGTTTCAATCTGTCCAAATAGTTGGCAAATTATCTGGTACATCCGGGGGCACCGTGTATCCCCTGTGCGTATACTTTACTCTCTTAGAATAGTGTGAATCCGCTAAATAATTCAGCTTTTTTTTTTAAACACGGTATATATAAATTACCGAATTCATTCAAATTTTGAAAACTTTGTGATGGAGTATTATTGTTGGGCGACGGCTGGTGGCGATCGAGGCGTTGAGGCGTCAATAGGAGTTGGCGATCGAGGCGTTCGGGGGGAGGGCGGTGCAGCCGCGGGCACCGGTTTATCATGGGGAGATTTATATAAGTAATTTATGTCCCCTCTTAACGCAATAACAAACTCTCGTTACACACACACGAAAAAAAAATTACCTTAGCTATATTGGCATGTTCAACGGGGCGGCACAACCAGGACAGGTTGGTGACCTGCGATTCCGGTAGCCGGGGAAGTCGTTTAGTTTATCATGGGGGCGAAGCCCCCCAATTAACATCCCGTTTACTTTTTTACCTCTGGATAACCAGTTTACACCTTGTGGATAACCAATTTATACCTTCCGGATAACCAGTTTACGCCTTCTAGATAACCAGTTTACACCTTTTGGATAACCAGTTTATAACTTGTTGATAACCAGTTTACACCTTCTGGATAACCAGTTTACAACTTGTGGATAACCAGTATGAAATGGGTGGATAACCAGCAATTATGGCATGGACAACCATCACATAGCACACGCAGGAAAACATGGATAACCAGTTCAGATCTAGTGGATAATCAGTAACAAAATTATGGATAATCAATAAATTATGGATAACCAGCAATTGTGTGTGTTTGTGCATGCGGATGAAAACAGTAAAATGGATTAAAATAATTTTGTTTGTACATTTAATGTAGCGCGTGTGTTTGGTGGGGGGTATACGGTATCCCCAGGTACACTGGATACAGACTCCAAATAGTTCATGCTCCTGTTTTTGCTACTGGATTCTGTCTGATTTTGTTTTGCTCCGCTCCTGTCAATTGGTTGCCCTTCGATACTCTGTTAGTTCAATTATGTTCCTCTTCGGTCACTCGATGAATTGCCCTATTCCTATGATCTGATTTAGTTCTGTTTGGTTCCAGTGCTCTATCCACCTCTGCTTCTGCCTCTGCCTGTCTCTCTTGCTCGATGTTTTGCCGCTGTCATCCATATCTGTCCGATACATGGTGTTCCACCACTTTCATGTTTGCCTTAGTTCTACTTAGACTCTGATGCTCGATTCTCTATTCCACTTTTTTGATCTCTGTTACTCTGTTATTTTTCTCAAATGATCTACCACCCATTCTATTGGTTTTCACTGCTGAGTTTGTCTGGTATTTCATCAGTATTCCGTCACTCTATGACTGCCTATGTATGCATAGGTGTTCCGCCACTATCTTGATTCTGAGTGCTTTGCCACCGTCTCTACTTGTCACTCCTCTTGCCTGGAGTTCTGTCGTCCCTCTTGCCTGGAGTTCTGTCGTCTACCACTGTCTGCTTTTCGCTGCCAAATCTTAGATTTTTCAATTAATTTTGTTTTTTTTTTTCCACTGTGTTTCCATTAGTCAGTACAAAACTCAAAAAGGTTTTTGGAAAAGGAAAATTCAAAAAGTTGAATCCATTGTTACCGTCTCCTTTCAATTCAATTAATTATACAGAGAGCTAAACTCTTCCATGGACATATGGGGGTAGATATATAATGCTGTAGTATTAAATTTAAGGTTACTCATAGGACAATGTATAAATACATGAACGTTTATTGCTCCATAAATATTGTTTTTTAACGTCAACCTAACAACTACTACCATGAATTCAAGCTCGATCTGTGGTGATTTTAAGCTCACGATGTTATTCCGTTGGCTATAAGTCCGCGGCCTGTGATGTTATTCCACAGTTTATTTCCTGACCTGGTGATTTAGTCCAAGCCCGTTGGACTTGAAGGAGAGTGTTGAAGTATTTATCCCGCATTGGTGTCTGGAGACATTTTGTATCAATATATAAGTATCATGGGTTACTCCCCTCATTGCTAACCCCATAGACTTCTATAAATTTGTGCCTCTTTTTCTTTTTTTAAGATTTTTTTTTTAATAGTTATCTGATCGGAAATATCTTCTTTCATCTTCTTCTATAGGGAAGATACATTCCAGCTGCTTTATATGGATCTTGAGTTGGAGAAGAAGTTGTGGTCAGTGCTTAAAACTTTCTAGAATTCCTTGCTATTTCTTCTTGCCTGAGGCAGCAAGTGTGATCCATCCGCAGGAAGCACGATGGAATGAAAGGCAAACGAATTGCGGATTTCGTTTGAAATTCCAACAGTAGAGATTGTTGAGTAATCAATTTTCCATGTAACTGCTGAAATTAAATTTTTATCGATAAACTTCTGGTTTCCTTTTAATTAGTGCAAGCGTTTTGTTTTTTTTTTTTTCATTTTTTCTTGGTATTTATTTTAAAATAAAATGAGTACAAAGAAGCCTCTCCCGAATTCATTCCATGGGAAAGAAGATATAATTAATCTTACGAAACAACAGCAGAATAACATATACAACCTGAATGTACACCAAGCTAGCTAGAAAGGATCCAGAGCTGAAATCAATTGTGTTTCTTCCATGAGTTTAAGATCTTATTAGATGAGGAAAACTCAATAAAATCCCGCAGAAATTAAGCCTCCGAATTATTAACTTGGTGCATGTCACTATATCTTTGATGAACTTGGTGCAATTAAGAAGCTCAACATTTTTGCAAACTGAAGAGGAATGCATACGTACATTTTATAACGTTTATTTGCATTAGGAGGAGGACTACTGTTGAATAGTTGCCGACTTGCTGTATAATAATACTAGGACTAATTGAAAAAAAGAAAAAAAAAATCACAGGACTTGTTGGAGTAAAATTATTGTTCAATAAATTCTTTTTACCCCTAACCAAACAACTATAACCACCCATAAATGCAAAATTCCAGTTCTTTTATATGAATCATCATTATTCATAAACTCCTTTCATCTTTTTGGTTCCTAAATGACCCTGCTTTCCATCCTCTTCTTGGCGACCAACGCTTCCGATTGTCGAATTTAACCATTCCAAAATATATCATGTATGTTCACAATGGAGATGGATGTTTTCATGGTAAGTAGGAGATTGTATATATGATTTTGAAGTATTGCCCCTCTTCTTGGTGCGTCATGATATAATACGAGTTTCTTGCTAGAGTAAGAAAAATATGCTTCAATATCTCATCAGGTTTACTAGATTAGACTAAGTAGAGCACGATTACCTTGCTGGAAAATATGAACTTAGAGGGGATATGGCGCCTTGTATGATTTTGGGAAAATTTGCACATTCTCCTTCGTCGTCATTGCTAATACCAGAAGCTTCTCTAGTGCCCTTCTCTTGAGTTGCGGTCATATCTGTGGTATCGGGAGATTTTGCCGATTCTCCTCCGACAACTTTGCTTTTCCCTGCACTTCTCACAGATTTTGTCCAGCAGTGGTGTAATCAGACCTTATAGATATGGAAAAAACTGGATTTGGTTCGCGTCCTCTGGCTATGTTTTCCAAGTAAACCTCGGGGGTTTTTTTTTTCCATGTAATCCTGGGCGATATTGCTGTGGTTTGGATTTTGGAGACACACACAGAGGACATTCTGAAATCCGGATTTCAAGTCGCTCATAATTGTTCCAGTAACAAAGTTAAGGCGGCAGTGCAAAAGCGGTGAATTATGTCAAAGAAGATGGAGCCGGAGGTGGTGTTATATATCTCATAATCAACAAGATATGGCTGTAACTATCTTTCAGAAAAAGGAGAAGAAGAAGATATATTATATAAGTAATTGAAGTTGGTATTGACACTAATAAAGTTGCCCTGGATTTTGTATCTGTTTCTTTTAAAGAAAAAATAAAGTGCATTAGATTTATCGTTTGACAGCTTGCAAATTCAACTTATGTAGGCATAGAACTCAATTTTTTTTTTTTTTCCTTGATGCAATTTGGAGATCGCATGATCAGTAGCTAGCAGTAATAAACTTCAGCTGGCAAAAGATACATTTGAGCTGTTTCATGGATGTTGAGTTGGAGGATAAATTGTGTTCATCAATCAAATTCGAGTTTCCTTTTATTTAGTGCAGGTATTTTTATTTTGTTTGGGTAATTAATTTTAGGAAAATGAGTACAAACGAGCCTCTCCCGAATTCATTCCATGGGATAGAAAATATAGCTCATCTTACAAAGCGCGACGGCAGTTGGATCGATGTTTAGAGTTTGATTGTGTAATGTATATACTTGAAACGAAGTATTATGTACATAACCTAAATGTTCACCAAGATAGAAAGTGCAGAGCAATTCAATGAAATCTATCGTGTTTTTCAAAGAATACAAGATCTCATTGATTAAAAAAAAAAACTCAATTAAAACAACAGAAACACTAAGAAAGTACTCACTCCGATCCTTAATATAAGGCATTTTGATTTGTCCTAGATTTAATCTAGCACGTATTTTTAATTGACAAAAAAACCTTAAAAATATTTCACAACAATCAAGAGAATACAACAAACGTGGGAATATATTTTTAAGATTTTTTCCGTCAATTAAAAATATGTAGTAGGTGAAACCTTAGATAAAATCAAAATGCCTTATATTAAGGACCGGAGGGAGTATTAACTATAGTTGCATGTTACCATATCTTTGATGAACTTGGTGCAATCAAGAAGCCCAATATTTTTTGCAAAATGAAGTGGATATATATATACGCAGATGTATGGTACCCTTTATAGCATTTGTTTGCATTAACACTAAGGACCATTGAATAGTTGCTGTATGATAGTAGAGCAGAACTCTTTCACCAACTGTAAAAACTAGCTAGGACTAATTGAATTAAAAAATTCAAAGGACTTGGAGTAAATTTATTGTTCAAGAAATTCTTTTTACCAGTAACCAAACAACTACAACCCATAAATGCAAAAGTCCAGTTCTTTATATGAATCGTCATTCTTAACCTTCTCATCCTATTCATGAACTCCTTTCATCATTTGCTTCCTAAATGACCCTTCTTTCCATCCTCTTCCCGGCTGTCAATGCTTCCGGCAAATTTAACCTTCCAAAATATTTTGTATGTTCACTATGGAGATGTAGGTTTTCATGGTAAGTACGATATTGTATGATTTTGTACTACTGTCCCTCTTCTTGGTGCGTCATTTATTAATAATCTAATTAACCGACGTATCTATATTAATAATTTTTCTCTTGCATCAACAGGTTTGAGGAGTTGGAGGCTAAGTACAGTGCACTCAACGTTTAAACTCTCACGAGTTTCTTGCTAGAGTAACAAATCTAGCTATATACTTCAATATATCTCATCACTTTTACAAGATTAGATTAATTAGCAGAGAACGATTGCTACCATTACCCAATTTAATTACTAATAAACATGCAGGGAAGCCGATGTAATTTCCTTACAAGTGGAGGAGGTCATAAAAGTGCTGTTTTGGTGAGAAGAACAGTTCCACAAGTACGATGTTGTAGTTGGTTGACTGTAACTATCTTTCAAAAAAAAAAAAAGAAAAGGAAAAGAAGATTTATATTATAATAAGTGAAGTTGCATGGTGTTGGTGACAGTAATAAAATAGCCCTAGATTTTTTTATCTCTTTGTTTTTATTTTTATAAAAAGTGCATTTGATTTATTACTTGACAACTTGTAAACTCAATTTATGTCGTCGTAATTAGTAATAATTAATCCCAAAATTTAGGGGGATGATCACAAAATCGGGAGGGTTGATTAATATCACAAACATGCAAGAGTGACTGTGTCGGACTTCCATATATTAATTTGAGCCTTAAGTTGAACTTGTAATTGAAGGGAAGTTCAATTCGATACGATTATTACCTATGAATGTATTTTCCTTTACTGGCTTCATTTTCTTTCTATTGGGAAAAAAAAAAAAAGAAGAAGAAAAAGAACTACAAAAGCATTACTCAATCTCTTGAACTTCATATTGTGTCAAGGTTGTTGTGATAATTGGTACTTCCTCCTTTTCAAAATGTAGATCATTTTAGGTTTGGAGAGATATTTCAAAATATAAGTCGTTTTAAGATTTTTAGGCAAATTAAAGGTCAATTTCTCAATTTTACACACAATAAATGATGCTAACAATTCTTTCATCTAGTCTTGGTTATAGTTTCAAAACGATTAATAATGGGTAAAATAGATATTCAACACACAAATTAATTATTAAATGATTTTCTCCTTAATTTTTGTGTAGAGTTTAAAGTGACTTCCATTTTAAAATGGAGAGAATAATCTTCATATGAGTCAGCACTTATAGAATCCATAAAAAAATGTTTCATGCTTTTACGATTCTCAATAAAAAAAAATGTCTCATTCATTCAAATGCATATAAAGGGCTAAGTTTATGGTGCCAATGTACAATACAAGCTAAGCTATACACATAGAGAATTTACTGGAGAAGGGCTTCCTCAAATCATATTTCTGAGAAGCAATTTATCTGAAATTGAATTTCGTCTTCTCCTTTAGCATAAGTACTCTAGCTTCCACCCTAGCAAGATCAAGCAGTTAATATTAAATTTAAAGTAATCCAAATAGGACAACGTACATGTACACGAGTTTTTTTTGCTTCATAAATTTTATGTAACATTAACCTAACAACCACCGCCATCAATTCCAACTACGATATTGCCTTCTCATCCTCTTTTATGTGTTCCTTCCATCTTTAACCTTCCCAGTTAGTTTTGATAGGATATGTATTTTAGGTAACCCTTAATTAAGGTTTCTGTAGATGGTTAGGATTTCTGTAAACAATGACTATATACATTGTACTGCATATACATGAAAATACACAGACAAATTAATTCTTTCATGGTATTACACCTTCTTTCTTGGGCCGCCAAAATTTCTTAGGGTTTTTTTTTGTCTTCATCGCGTCTGCTTTCTTTCTTCATTCTTTCTTGATCGTCAGCATCAAAATCTCAAACAGCTGCTTCCCTTCTTTTCTGTTTTGTTTCACGATCTGCTTCAAACAGCCGCTCCCTTTTTTTTTTTTTTTTTTCTGTTTTGGTCTGTGTTTTTTCGTAATCCATGGCTCGCTCTACTGATTCCTCTATCATCAAGGAACCTGTGACTGAAACTGTGACTGCAACTCCGTCGTCCAACTCCTCTTCTTCCAACTCCGTCGCTCCACCCTTGTCTCATCTAGCCGCCGGCCTCACAAACATCAAGAACTATGTCAATCCTGTTCTTGACTTCACCAACTGCATGCTCTGGAAGGAGCTGTTTCTTCCTGTATTTTGTGGTTATGGAGTTATATGCCATATCGACGGCACCTCTGTTTGTCCACCGCCGACTCTTCCTGCCAAGGATGGAATATCTTCCTCCGCTTCTAATCCTGCTTTTCAGTCTTGGACTCAGCTTGATTCCATCATTCTCTCATGGATTCAGGCAACGGGCTACGGTTTCAACCGAAATCTTGCAAGCAATTATCAAACCCAACTCCAATCTCATCGCTCGCAATACATGGTTAACAATTGAAAAATTGTTTCACGATCAGCTTGGCTCACGCCTTCTTCAATTGAAACTTCAGTTTCATAGTATCAAGAAAGGTGAATTATCCATCAACGACTATGTAACCAAACTCAAAACCTACGCCGATTCCTTGACGGTTGTTGGTTGTCCAATCTCAAAAACTGATTTAGTTCTTCATATTCTTTCCGGCCTTCTCTCCGACTACCAATCTGTCTCCACCGCCATAAGCCACAAAGTGTCGCTGCCTACCTTTGTTGGGGCGCGTTCTATGCTGTTTCTCAATGAAGTACAGCTTCAAAACCATGCTCCCGCGGCCTCTCTTTCCGCAGCTACTCCAGCCTTGGTTGCTTCCCTTTCCAACGACCCCCCTTCGCCACCTGCTTCCACTGTTTTCCAGCCCTTCTCCAACAATCGCGGGCACGGTCGAGGCCGTTTCCAGAATTTTTGCGGTAGAGGTCGCGGATATGACCGAAATCAACAAAACAGTCAGTACCAAAACAAGTTTGTCTTCCACTCTAGTTCGACCTTTTCATTATTTTCCTACTCCTCTTCTTGGCCAAACCTTGGAAAAAAAACCTTAGAGAAAGAAAACCTTTACGTATGCAAAGAGACCTTATTATGTTACTCTATTGTTCCTTTTAACCGTACAAATTAAACAACCCGCATCCTTCGGAGGATTTATTCATCTTCGGTTCGATGTATGAATTTGTACTACACTTTCTTTTGTGCTGATTAATAACTTTCTAACCGACATGCATTTTTTGTTGTAACAACAGCTAAGAAGCTCTATAATGTTATGGATCCCGTGTTGGACCAAAACACATCCCTAACGGTTAACTAAGCTTTCTCGAGTTTCTTGCTATTATATCAGTCTCCACTCTCCAATGCAGCAATGCCGAATTGATTCAATGGCTGCATTCTTTGACCTATCATGCACTCCTATTCGAGCCTACGTAGTAGATAAGAGGATCGGACGGGGTGGGCCCACATAGATGAATAAGCTCCGGTGCACAATTACTGTTTCTTTGTATCCTTTTGGGGGTGTAGAAGGGTTGTGTTTTCTCCCCCCTTAAGAAGAACTTATCCTATATAAAAGCAAAAATTGTAAGGGAATATTAGTGTATGCATCCCAACGTTTATACCATGCTAGTGAATTCATTTCAAAATTTTAGAATTGGTTAATTACGTCCTAAGGTTATCAAAATTGAGCAGATCCATCCCATGACAAACCAACAAAAGTGACTTGGTATAACAGATAAAATCATTTGGATCCCATATTTAACATTTTTTTACTTCTTTTTATTTGAATTTTTCAATTTTTTTTAGTTTATTGAAACAAAAACAACATTAAATGGAGAAACTAAAAACTTTAATTTATTTGTAATGAATCTAATTTGTTTTATAATCAGATTCATCTTAATTTTTCGATAAAACTTAAAGAAACTTTCCAAAAATATTTCTTTATTTTGAGTGAAAAATAGAATGATTATACTTACACACACACACACACGATATATATATATATATATATATATATGTATATATCTTGTAATCAAAACTTAATTAATTTTGAGTTTATCTAAAATTATAAATTATGTCATTTATGATGCTTAAATTATTTTGATTAATTAAGTAAGTTTTTTCGAGTTTTTTTTTCAATTTAATTTTTTTTGTTTTTTAATGAACTAAAAAATGACAAAAAGATAAAAAAAAAAGAGAAAAAAAAGAATAAATATTAAACCCAATAGCTTTTTACCTATTATATCAGGTCATTTTTGTTGTTTTGCAGGTCATGAGATGGATATGATCAATTTTAATAATCTTAGGACGTAATTGATCAATTTTAAAATGTTGGGATGAAATAGCACACTGGTGTAAACGTTGGGATGTATCCACTCATTCACCTTTGTAAATATATGGTTTAAGAGAATTTGATGACTTAAATATTAATGTTGAGTACAGGGAAGAAAGCAGTACGTCGGAGGCGTGACCTTGTACACTCAGAATCTTCTCAAAGGCGCAATCGCTTTATTTATATAATGATAGATAGCGAGTTTTAACCACAGTTATTAGCGGTTTCGAGTTAATTCATTCATGTGTATTAATAAAGCCCAGCTTGAGGAAGTAAAGTGGAATTCACTTTCCAGAGAAAAACCATGGTATTTAATTCTTGAACTTCTTTCTGCTGCAAATCTTTCTTTTCCTTGATTTGTTTCAATTTTAAGCTTTTTTGGTTAGGAAGTATCATTTGTTATTTCAGTTAGGTGTCAGATGTAATATTCATTCCAGTTTTATTTACAAAAGCATAAACTAACACTACATTTTATATTGGATTTACATCTTATAAATAAGACCATTTATTGATGAATTTAATTGGACCGGTTAAGAATCCTAATCTTTGCAAATGAGAAGTAAACTTTTTTTTTTCTATTTATTTTCTTTGAGTGACTTACCGCTTATCGATATAGATTTAAATGACGACGGAGCTGAATTTTTCAACTTTACATGAAATCAAGAAGAAATGTAAACCATCATTCTCAGAAGGGTAATTAAAAGTTTCCACCTATGACAGTTAATTCTACAACCAAGAATAATGGTAGCTACTCCTACTTTCTATCGGTTCCAAAATAAGACATACTATATTTGTTAGACTAATTATTTGGTGATTTAGAACATAAACATAATTGAACACGTGTTTGATAGGAAGCGTTTATTACTTCAGAAATCTATATTAAGAAAATTGTTAGATTAAGTTATGCATCTTGAGGATTGTGTACTGGTAATTAGCTAGGCTCATCATCTACAGAAATCACTTTGAAACCAAACATGAAATAAATCTAGACAATAATTAATTAATTAATCGTGTCACATTTAAAATAGTTCCAAGTACTTTTTAATGCTATGTAACGATAATCTGTAGGTATTTTAATTCGAAAAACAGAAAAGTTCAATATCTCTGAACTTCGCCACTTGGGGAAGTATAGAATCCCTTAAGAAAAAAAAAAAACAAAGGTGAACATGTTGAAAGGGAACTCAGTAAATTAGAATAAAGTAGACCGAGAGATATATATAACCGAGAGATATATATAATTATAGGCAGCTCATTATGTAATTTGTCTATTTTTCCGGACGAATGTAGCAAATGCGTAAGGTTAAGACCAGAATGGCTCATTCGGATCAAACCAATCTAAGAACCTCCATACACAAACATCGAAATGGACAGCTATCCGTTTAAGCCTGGAAATTGCTAAACAACTTCAACTACCAAAAGTCGTGGTTGAATCTGACTCTGAATTGGCTGTGAAGCTATGCAAAAGCCTAAGACGAGTCACAACATTGGATCCTGAATTGAGATAGATTCAGGACCTTTTACAAGACAGCTGGGATGTCAGATTTTCGCAAACCTCTAGAGATAATAATCTATGTGCCGATGCCTTAGCAAAAGAGGCATTGGCAAAAAATGGGGACTTATATTCTTTTGATGTTGCCCCAACATGTATCTCCTTGCTTTTAGAGCAGGACCATGTAGATGCTTGTATGTCTTTTGTTCAAGGTAGCTAGCCTACTAATGGAAATTATTTTCGACCAAAAAAAAAAAAACCCTCCATACACTTGAAGATCGTAGGACATGTGTCTGAGTGTGTCTATCAGTTTCAAAATATTATCTCTGTTGGTTACATTACACCTACTCCTTCCAATTCAATAACAATAGAGCTGGATGCTTCCAAGGAGGTCAAGTACTGCAGTATTAAGTTCATAGTACAATGTGCAAATGTATGAGTTTATTGTTCCAGAAATGTTCCTATCACCAATCCAACAACCACCACAATAAAGCCTGAATTCAAGCCTATTTTTACTTTCTCATGTAGCCTCTTTATAATTAAACTCCTTTTTGTCTTTAAGCATTTCTCATGAACCTTTCAATTTCTATCCCACTCCAGTTCTTTCCATTTCCTACTTCTTCTAGCCCAAACCTTTAGGGAAAAAAAGAAGAAGAAAGGTTTCACAAGATTAAATGCAGTCCAGAATTCGTGTCCTCTTTACCTTCACTTCACATCCTCTATAAACTCATCCTCTTTTGGTTCTTCTTGGTCAACCATTTGGAAAAATAACTTTCCCAAGAAATTAATTAATCCATATAAATTATGTTTTCCAATGGTTTCTTTCTTGCCTTACCAGGGATGAGTTGGAGGTTAAATTTCATACCATGCTTAAACTCTCGCGAGTTTCTTGCTATTATGTCGATTTATGTTCTCCGCAGCAACCGGCATCAAGGGTTTATCAGCTCCCATAAGGATGTCTGCAAACAAGCAATCCGGGGTAGATAGATTTCTTTGTGGTTCACTCTGGCTTTTCTCTCCGAAGAAATTATCATTTGACTCATAGCTCCTAGTATTATTACCCCTCTTGATTATACTGCATTCGGAGCAATTAAGAATCACAGTCATTGTAAGTTTTCCCTCAAAGCTAATTAAGTTGTGTCGGAGAGTCTGATTAATGTTCATAACTTCAACTTTGAAGTCTTGTTAGGATATAAAGAAACTATAGTTCTTGATTTTGAGGTGAACTGAACAACATTCAAACCATCGAACATTGTTATATGTAACACGAAGGGACTTAAGAAGCCCGGCTTATTTCTTTTGAATTGATTAGTGGTCTTAATTACTGATAACGGGCAGGATTTGAAGCTAGCCATTGTACAAAAAATCACTAAATTTAAATTTCTCAACCCATTGAAGATTATACGAAAGGGTTTGAGAGTATTTTACATGACTTGGATATATGTTTTAGATGCACTTGTTGTTGCAAAAATTGATCATTGGGTAAATTGCTCATCATCATGGAGTTTAAAAAACCATAGTGTTCATTTGTGGTCCTATTGGAGTAAATACAAAATCGATATATGTAAAATTGGTCAATGTTGCTAGCCATTGTCGTGGTTTAACCAGATGTGAAAGCAAAGTGAACAAAATCGGAAACAGAGAAAGCCATCGCGAACTCCATTTCTGTTCATTTGACATGTTTTACATTTAAATTATAACAAATTGATCCTTCATGACGACAAAGTAATTCCACAATTCATTAGTTTGAAGTATACGCAGTCATATATATAATGGAGGATTAACCATAGCTATTAGTGGTTCTATTATTAACGTTCATTAAAAAGAATAAAATAATGCCCAGCTTGAAGTATCATTCATGTGTTTCATGAAACCAACTTCGTAGTTGATTATATGACCTCACTACTCAATATATTGGTTAGAAAATCTAGTACTCAATATTAATTATACTAGTTGAAACATGATGTACTACAAGTGACACATATACCATGATGTATTAATCTATCCGTATCTAAGCCATTAAAAAAATATTAACCCAGCTAAAAGAAGTAATGTATATTCTAGAAACTTCCATAATTTTGCTTGAGCTTTTTCTGCAAATCTTTAATTTTCTTGATTGGTTCGGTAGATAGTGTGTACGATTATTTTGCTTATATATGGTGCCAAACGTTATATGCAATTCAAACTTATTTGTAAATAACACAAATTAAAATTAAAATTTAGTTGGATTTATGTCTTACAAATACGGCCAACCTTGTCTGAGTGAATCTGGAGCAATTGGGATTCCCAATTTCTGTAACAGAAGTATGATGAAATGAAACCCCTATATAATAATTTACTTATGTTTTCCTTAGATAATCGTAGCTAAAATGAAACCCCTATATAATAATTTCTTTATGTTTTATAATGGTATTTTAAAATGGTATCAATATACATTAAGAGAAGCACATGGAGTTGCACCTCAAAACAAATTAACAATGAGAAAAATAACTCATATACTTTCATATTGATATTCAATCTCCGAGCACCAATGTGGGACTGGAATTCTCAATAATCTCTAGCTCAAGAAGTATCTCTAAACCGCTTTTTGTGGCCAACCGATAAAGATATGGAGAGCTGAACTCTTCCATGAACGTAGAAAGTTAGATAATGCAGTAGTATTAAATTTAAAGTTACTCATGGGAAACACAGATTTGATTGCTCTATAAATATATAATATATACTTATTATCATCATCAACCTAACAACTACCACCTTAAATTCAAGCCCGATCTTTATGAATCTCTGGTATTCCTTTTATAAACTCATTCTGCCTTTTAAACATTTCACTACAAACCTTTGAATTCCTTCTTCCTTTCATAGTACTCTTCTTGGCCTATGTATGGTTTTTTTTTGGTTGTGCAAGCTACCAGTAGTAACTGCACTATGGAGGAGAGATTCATCGTCAGTAGGTTATATGAATTTGTACCACTCTTTCCTTAACCTTCTTTTCTTTTCTATTTTTTTTATTTATATATTAATAGTTACTTAAATGTCTTCTTTTCATCTTCTTCAACAGGGATAATATACATTCGAGCTGTTGGAGGATAAATAGAGTTGAGTGCTTAAACTAGCTATCTAGAATTCCTTGCTATTGTATCTAGCCTGACACATGAGATGTGTTCCATCAGTTAAGAAGCAACCACCGATTCTTGCAGTAACGCTCAGTGTATCGCACCATGATGTAGCTGCAGTACTGGTTTAATTCCTTCTCCAGTATTTCGCTTTCAGCCCCGTTAAATCAACTATTCACACCATTTGCGGTGTTTTTTTGAAATTGGAACAGTAGATGAATTTTATTGCGGTGTAAAATTTGGATTTTGCTTTTAATTTTGTCCATGCGCTTTTTTCTTTTTTAATCTGATAAATAATTTTAAGAAAAAATTGAGTACAAAGGAGCCCCTCCAGAATTCCATAGGATGGAATTAAATGTAATTAATCTTACGAAACGACGACAGTTGGATGTTCAGTATATACTTGAAAGGAAGTATTACGCATATAACCGAAACGTACACCAAGCTAGAAAGACGTAGCTGAAATCAATTCTGGTTTTTTCATGAGCATAAGATCTGAGGAAAACTCAATAAAAATTTACCACATAAAGCCTAATTAAGAAATAGTACTATTAACTTGGTGCATGTTACTAATTAGTTGATGAACAAGATGCAGTTAATTAAGAAGCCCAACATTCTTTTTTTTTTGCAAAATGAAGAGGAATATGCATGTGTACATATGTGGTACTGGCCCTTTATAACATTTATTAGTATTTGCAATAACCGTGGGACTATTGAATAGTTACTCTTTTATTAGTAGTAAAGAAGAACTCTTTCACCTAGGGTAAAATTTGTTACTACCGCATAAAATTTATTTTAACCAGCAACCTAACACCTATAGCCCATAAATGCAAAAGTTCATATCTTTATATGAGCATCATCTCATTTTCACCTTCTCATCCTATTCATAAACTCCTTTCCATCCTCTTCTTGGCCGCCAACACTTCTGATTGACAAATTTAACTTTCCAAAATGTATCATGCATGTTCACGATGGAGATGGATGTTTTCACGAGAAAATTACTTATATGTATCTAATAAAATTACTGAAAAAGAAAATAGTTTTAGGGTTTTAATTCTCCCCAAAACTAATTCTTTCGCGCTTCAAAAGCGCGAAAAATGGCAAAATCGCGTTTTCAAAACGTTAAAACAAGATTTTCGCGTTTCAGAAACGCTAAACATAGGTTATATTAATTAATTTAACTTAATCGTAAGTAATTAATGATAAAAAATTTGATTAAATAAAGTTTTGCATTTTCAAAGTGCGAAAAAAATAAAAAAGATTATTTTTCGCGTTTTCAAAACGCGAAAACAATAAAAAAAATATTTTATTTAAATAAAAAAAGGAAATTGTAATAAAAATTCAATTAATTTGCATAGTTTAAAAAATTGTAGGCAAATTTACTTCGAAAAATTATTAAATTTTAATAATGAAATTAAAGGAAAATTATAAAATTATAATTCATAATCATTAAATTTTGAATAGAGCTATAAAGAAGAAAACTAATAATAGAAAAATTATATTGATACTTTTAATAATAGGAAAATTAAATTTTAATATGAATATAATAATATAATTGATACTCATTAAATTAAATGCTATATTAAATATAAATTTTAAAATTATGAAATAATTATTATAATTTATAAAATTTTTAAAAAATTAATAATTATTTTATAAAATAATTTGATATGAAAAATGTTCAGTAAAGATAAATGACATAATTTTATGGATTTATATTAATTAGATGTAATTTAATTTACAAATTGTTTATATTAATTATGACGGTTTCAATATAAGAAAAAAGCTTAAAATATGAATAAATTTTAAGAAATATTTATTATAATTTACCAACGCTTAAGATGAAGCAAGTATTTTCTGTTCTTCGGAAACCTCACAGGGGAGACAGCAAAAATGTCGAAGCGAGGACGCGGAGGATCGGCATGTAACAAGTTCAGGATGTCTCTGGGTCTTCCAGTGACTGCGACGGTGAATTGCGCCGACAACACTGGGGTAAAGAACCTCTACATCATTTCGGTGAAGGGAATGAAGAGTAGGCTCAACCGTCTCCCTACTGCTTCTGTCGATGACATGGTTATGGCTACCGTCAAGAAGGGTAAGCCCGATCTTAGGAAGAAGGTCATGCCTGTAGTCATTGTCCGCCAGCGCAAGCCATGGCGCCGAAAGGATGGTGTCTACATGTACTTTGAAGATAATGCTAGAGTGATTATTAATCCCAAGCGAAAAATGAAAGGTTCTGTAATCAGTGGTCCCATTGGAAAGGAGTGTGATGATCTTTGGCCTAGGATTGCAAGTGCTGCCAATGCGATTGTTTAATGCACCGCATCTTAATTTTGAAGAGAACTTTAGTTTACTGAATGTTTGTTTTAGGTATCTGGTACTATTCTTTTGTAGATGTGGTAATTTTAATAGACGGTTGGTATGTAAGAGCTAAGAATTATATCTTTTGTTTGGATAAACTAAATACTTTGCTATTTGTTTTTTTTTAAAAAAAAAGATGAAGCAACTATTAATTATTAAAAAAATATAAGAAAGTTTGAAGATGTGTTTAGATTTGATCGGCGAAGATGTGTTTTATAAATATTAATTATTGTATTTACGATGCAGGTGAAGTCAAACTATTAAGAATATTAATACAAGTCATAACAAAATACTACAAGTCATAACAAAAGGGAAAAAAAAATAAAACAAGTCATAACAAAAGGGAAAAAAAAACATAAATGAACAAAAGGAAAAAAAAATACAAGTCTAATAATACTACATAAAAAGTCTAGTAACCTACTTCTTCTTGGGCTTTTTAGCCCGAAAATGGCTATAAGTCAATCTATCGGGCTCCTTCGTCACTCTCTGGCCTTTACTCATAGCCAACGGTGGAGTCCCTAGAGTCTGACTCGATCCCTGCTCCTCATGGCGCTGATAACCCTGACCCTCAAACTGATCATCCTGGTCTGCATCCTCAGCCTCATCCTCATCCTCATCTTCACCCTGACTCTCACACCCACCTCCAGCTGGGTCATTAGCCTGATGCTGACCCGCAACACCCTCGAACATACTCGAAAGAAAGTTACTCGTGTAATGTATCGACTGGCCATCTAGTGAACTCTGCTGGAACCCAGAAAAGTCAATAAAAGCATCTCCAAACTGAGGCTGAGAAGTCTGAGGGGAGGAAAACTGAGTGAAGGCAAAATGGGACTGCTGGTGCTGGGGAGACATAATGGGACGGTAAAACGCCTGTTGGGTCGGCGAAGAATGATGTGGAGACTGATGGGATGAATGATGTGGAGACTGATGGGATAAATGCTGTAGAGAATGGTGTGGAGACTGATGGGATGAACCGTCAGTGAAGGGGATATGAGACTGCTGATGCTAGGAGGACTGATGTGGCTAAGTGGGCGTGATTGTCTCTTGCCCCCCACGCCCACGCTGACACCTGCGCGAATGCCTCGGAGGTATGGGAGGTGGATGTTGTTGGGTCGGGTCTACAGGTGCAAGTTCTTGACTCGTCATTAACCTCAACATGCCTATCGAGATCGTGACGTACGACATTCATTGCATTGACGGACAACGCCCGCTCAGCAACCTGGGCAATCTCGCCTAAGCGATCATAACCAAAGGAGTCCGCGTCGAAAGTACTCTGGCCTATAATACTCAGACTACGAACGTCCTCCATCAATGTGGCCTGAAATTTTTGTTAGAAAGAATTATAAATCGATAACAATGAAAAGAAATTACATAATGGACTGTAGGCGAAATACTCACCATGAGGCGCAAAGTCTCTGCAGAGCCGTGAAAACCCCTCGTATTTTCAGAGTCCGTCGGATCCGTAACATACTTTATAGTAACGTGATGGTACCACAAGAGATACTCCGGATCTGCTGTAGGCTCACCAACATAATCATCATCGGTCCCCACAAGTCTGCCGTGGCGATCATTCCAATGAGCTGCCTTGTCATTTTTTTCTTCTAATTTTTGCCACTCTGCCAAATACCTTGTCTTTTGCGTCGCCGAACCAATCATTTGACAGTTGCCTCCCAGTTTCTCCTTTCGAAAATGCCCAACCAAGTTTGCTTTAACATGCTCTAGACAATACCGGTGGACTCCCATCTCTGAAAATTTTTGCAACATGATGTCCATGGCAGTAAGGATACCCTGATTTCGATCAGAGATAATACATGTCTTCTTATCCTGTAAAACAAACTTTTTCAAATACTTCAAGAACCATTTCCAGCTGTGTATGGTCTCTTCGTCCACAAGAGCAAATGCGATGGGAACAATTGTGCCATTTGCGCACTTCACGCATGCCACAATTAGTTTTCCTTTGTAGGATCCTCGCAGGTGAGTGGCATCGATGGTTATTACTGGCCAGCAAGCATGAAATAATTGTATAGATGGCCCAAATGCCCAGAAAACATACCTACATACAAACCTTTGCGAGCTTCCTGAATTTTCCTTAAACTTGAATTGCACACAGGTGTCCGGGTTTGACAGGAACAATGCATCAAGGAAGCTGGACAGTTGTTGAAAATTACTTTTCCATGTACCATGCAGAGCCTCAAGTGCTTTTCTTCTACCATGCCATGCCTTCTTGTAGCTACATTCGACTTGGTACCTCTTCAAAACTT
The DNA here is from genome assembly GCA_949775105.1 of Oldenlandia corymbosa var. corymbosa. Taxonomy (NCBI): domain Eukaryota; kingdom Viridiplantae; phylum Streptophyta; class Magnoliopsida; order Gentianales; family Rubiaceae; genus Oldenlandia; species Oldenlandia corymbosa. The sequence goes on along the minus strand of OX459126.1, from coordinate 13,744,268 downwards.
CTATTTGAATTTGGGCAACTGCAAATTCTGGATGTTTTTGCACATTTTGGGCAACCAGTCTAGCAATCATAGAAGACGTAATGTTTTGGGGCTCGTTTCTTTTGTTTGCCCCAAGACAGTTGTGGGAATCGGACCATATCACCATTTTCCAAGTACCGGTAGCCTTCTGTAGCGAAACTCGTGCCTTTCACAGGCAATCATAGCCGTGAAGACGCTCTTTCGGATATTTGGGTCCATAGGTCTCGTATTCGACATACCATGTTCGTTTAGAGCTCGTTTTCACCCGGAAAGTCCGACCATGTACCAAGTTCCATTCTCCCACTGCCGCCTGTGCCTCAGGCTTGTTGGTGAAATGTACATCAAGGCCTAGCGTCAACGGATTTCCATCCCACATTTTAATCCCATCACAATCTACTTTCTCTAAAGTCTTGTCCCATCCACTGATGTCGTCGAAAACATATGAGACTGAAGAAGATGACTCAAAATCAGTGTCGTCATCTGAGTCCTCATCCGATGGGACGTACTCATCATCACTGCTTTCGACACTCCCTTCATCTTCATCTTCATCTTCATCTTCATCTTTATCTTCATCTTCATCTCCATCTTCATCTTCATTGTCTTCAATTGTTATACCACTACTAGTGCTGGCACCAATATCCTGGCCAGATGTACTTGCATAAACGTGGCCTATTCTCTCAATATTTTCAGGGTACAATTCTGGCCATTTATCAGCACAAAGATAAATGAACCGAACAGTATTATCATCATTAATGTGCACACGAGACCTTTTTCCTGACCTCTCCATACCAAAGAAATCTAACATACGATCAATGATAAGATAACCGTCCGGCGCATCCCGCTGTACCGTGATAGTCCCATCAGGTTCAGTTGTATAAGTAGTATTCCAGTATACTTTCAGACGAACTGTCTCTGTGAAAGACATTTGCGGCCTGCAAAATCAATTCCTACGAAATCAGAACACTAGAATACATTTTGAATTTTAGTTTTGCGGAAACAGTATTTACCCCGTTTACAGATTTAATAATTTCAAAAGAACAACTATACGTCTGAATTTACAAATTCATTTCTATGCTAAAAATTAATATTAAATCTAAACCTTATGCCCGAATTACATAATTTATTCTTATGCTAAAAATATTCAAAAATTCAATATCATTATTATAATTTTATTTTATTTTACAGAAATCGATATACAATAATTTACAAAGCTCATCTAATTTAACATTCTATTAACTAATATTTCTTTCAATTCACTTTATCAGCCTAATTAAAAAACTACCGTTAATTGACTAAATCACAATTATTTATTAACTAATAATAATGCGTAAATCATCCTATGCTCACAATAAGGCATAAAAAAGTACATGTTTTCTATAACGAAATAAACTTACTTGAATGTTGAAACTTAGGATTTTAAATAGGCTTCCGGACTTAAATAAATCTTCTTTAACTTCGGAGCAACTTCTCAATTTGAAGGAAATGAGAGCTTTCACGGATTCAGCCAAGTCCTCCGGAGTGAAACTTAAAATCAGAGCTCAACAGAATGAAAGAAGTTTGGGAAGAAAAACCGGAGCTCAACAGAATGAAACAAGTTTGGGAAGAAATGCTGTTATTTTGCTTGGTTTGGTATGTGAATCTTAAATTTCGCGTTTACAAAACGCGAATACATTCAAAACTTATCATCAAAATACACGTGGAGCCGAATGAGTGGTTGAGAAGATTTTCTGGATATTTTCGCGTTTTTAAAACGCTAAAATCATTTTTCGCGCTTTCAAATGCTAAAAATTTTTTTCGCATTTTCAAAACGCTAAATTGTTATTTTCAACCCGCAACTTATTTAAAATTTAAAATTTATAGCTTTTCACATTTTTAAAATGCGAAATTTTTTTTTTCACGTTTCCAAAACGCGAAAAATGGTTTTCCTTTTTTAATTCAATTTTTTTTCTTTCGTCCCAAATTTGGGAAAAAGCTAATTAAAAGGATTCGCGTTTCAATGTTAATTTAATTTTCTTGTTTCGCGTTTTGAAAGCGCGAGAACATTATATTTGTCCAGTTTTTAAACTCTACACATTTTTTGGTCTACAGTTTTGGGTCTGACTCACCCAAAAGTCAAGCACCCTTCATGTTTTCACCGTAAGTAGGATATTGTATGATTTTTTACTACTGTAGCTCCTCTTCTTAATAATCTAATTGACCAAAGTATATATATTAATAATTTTTTTCTCTTGCATCATTAGGTTTGAGGAGTTGGAGGCTATTTACAGTGCACCCAACGTGTAAGCTCTCACGGGTTTCTTGCTAGAGTAAAACATCTATATGCTTCAATATCTCATCACTTTGACTAGATTAAACGATTGCCACCAATTACCCTATTTGATGACTACTAAACACGCGCAGGGAAGCCGATGCTTTGTCTCATTGCACGGAAAAGATACTTGAAGTGATTTTTTTTTGGGAAGAACGATTCGACAAGCGATTGTGAAACTTGAAGCCAAATTGGGCTGATGAGTTGCTGTAGGATGGGGTTTGGAGACCCACAAAATACATTCTCGACTCTGGCTTGCTTCAGCTTTACCCGATCGATTATAGTTGTCCGAGTTGGCGATTGCCGATTTGAGGCTTCAAAAATGGTGAATTATGTCAAAAAGAAGATGGAGCCCAAGGTGTTGTAAATTAGAGGTTGAAGACCAAAGGATTAAAATTAAGGCAATTACGTACTATAATGAACAAGATATGTAGTACTGTAACTACCTTTCAAGAAAAGGGGAAGAAGAAAATCCCTATATGTGATAAGTAAAGTTGGTATTGACACTAATAAATTACTTTTTGTGGAATAAGCCCTTCACAGATTTTAATGAGAGCTATTGGCACCAATTCTGGATGTAAGTAGATAAGTAACGTTATAAAAGTAAAACATTAATGTTATGAGAATGGTAATAGTACCATGCATGTAAAATAATGTTTCTAAAATGTCATCAATGTAACTGTCTATAAGTTAATTGACTGTCCGTTCTAAAAAAATAAAAAGACCTTTGTTTAAATAGAGGTGTTTTTAATTATCCGATAACACAACGTAAAACTTTTCAAATTATCTAAGAAATCAAATATAAGCTGTGCATTTTGGAGTGGTGAATCAAGGAACAATAAATGACAGTTTCTTGGTAGAAATTCTTTTACTGATGAAAATTTGAAGACGACTTGGACGTCTGGATGAGTTCAATATATAGCTGCATTGCTATGTTTGGCATGAGTCTTTAATGAACTATATATTCCACAATAATAGCACACTTTAATTTTTGTTCTTTTTGGAGATTGAGAAATTCTTATTTGGACTACATGTAGAAGGTACAGAAGAAAAAGATAATAAGGTGTAACGTGTAAATCTTGAAAAATGTAAGCCTAGGGTTTAATCCGCATGCATAAATTACTCTGAATTTGAAAATGGTTTTAACCAACTCCACCGAGAAAGAGAACCGCTATATCAAGGGCAATCTTCCTCATTCAATGATACGGGGATTTTTCCTGACGCCCTTCATTGCCACGTTCAATGATACGTATTGGAGTTAATTGATCAATAAATTTTTCTATCACCAAACGAACAACTACTTCCATCAATATTATTCAATGATGCATCTTCTCAATTCTAATCCTCTTTATAAACTCCTTCATTCCAGTTCTTTCTAATCCCTTGTCCTCAACCAAATTCTCATTCTCTGATTTTTAAAATGGAGAAAGATTCAACAGGTAATTAGCCAAGTTCATGCGTTACTTTTCATTTTATCAATGTGTTGATTAAAAATTATGTGATCCAGCAAGTGTATCTTTTGTTGTTTTAACAGGTACTAGACTTTGTCCATGTGGCAAAGCTCTCTCGAGTTCCTTGCGATTTATGAAATCTATATGCAGCATAACCAGCACTCCGTAAGTCGCTCCAAATGCCATCATCAATCATCACAAAAACGCAACTTTTGGATTGAATTTAAGCGTTTTGGGAGAATACAATTCAAAGGCTGTACGTGGTCTGAAGGAAAAGCTTCAAAGTACTTCAAAGCATGGACTTTCTATATATGTTGTCATGGGCAACTAATTTAAAGTCGCAATATTCCCGTTTTCGATTTTCTGTTCTCCTTTGGCTTGAGTGCTTTTTTCCTTTCTTTTGCAATGTTTTAGCTTAGTCTTAAGCCTGATTTTATTGTAGTTAGCTTCAATGTAGATTCTAAATAATCATGATTAGAAGTTTAATTAACCTCGGTTAATTTGCGGTTTCTAGTTGATTTCGTTTTTTGTTTTATTGGTAAAATATTTTCTAGTTGATTTCACATGTATATAATAAGAGCAATGACAGAGACAGTGACAATTTATAGTGAAATAGAATAGTGACTAATGAAAAGACAAATACACCATCCTCACTAAATGTGTACTTATTAATTAGGGGTAAAAATATAATGTTTAGGAAAAGATGAAATTTTAATGGAATCCAATGGTTAAGGGAGGAAGAGGGGATGCGATTGATCAAGAAAACCGCAGTTTTGAATACAAATTCTCAGAATTTAAAAGGAGCATTAGAGTGGCCTAGAAGGGCAAGACCAATATCGACAATTTGACGGATTTTATGTTCAGCTGTGCCATTTTGTTCATGTGTGTGAGACGATGGGTAATACCTTGAGTTTTAAAAAGGGTATTTAAGGGACGAAATTCGCCACCCCAATCAGAAATGAGAGATTTAATGGACGTTTGAAATTGTTTTTCCACCAATGTTTTAAATTGTTAACAGATGGAACATAGGTCACTTTTATTTTTGATAGGGAAGATCCATGTGAAGAGAGAGAAGTCATCAATAAAAATTACGAAATAACGGTAGCCATAAAAAGAAAGAACGGGGCAGGTCCCCAAACATCGGAATGAATTAAATCTAAAGATTTTTTACTATGATGCAAAGTTAAACGTAAACTACTACGATGCAATTTGCCAAAACAACATGCATGACATTTGTCGGAAGAAAGCTTGAAAGAACTACAAGGAAGTTGAAATTTGTTGACGAGTTACCGAACAGTGACATAACTAGGATGACCGAGGCGAGCATGCCATCGTTCAACATTGGCGAGGAAAACAGCTGGAGATGATGATGACTGGACAGGAGAGGAATGCCCAAACTTATAAAGTCCCGACTCAGTTCCTCCTTGAAGTAGTGTCGCCTGAGACATTTGATCCTTAACAGCACAAGAAAAAGGATGAAATTCAACAAAGCAATTGTTATCTCGACGTAATTTTTGAAAAGAAAGTAGAGGTTTGGTAAGGGAGGGAACACATAAAATATTTTACAATTTTAAATTTTTGTGAGGAGTGGTAAGAATAGAGTGACCAGTATGAGTTATACGTAGAGATTTACCATTTCCGATAGTGAGTTCATCGGTACTATGATATTTATTGGAGATGCTCAAAGAAGAAAGGTCGGGGGGTAGCATGATGGGTAGCACCAGAATCAGGGTACAAAGGAGTGTGGTTGGCAACCGGAGGAGAAGTGGTCAAAAAAGCATGCGCATGAGTGGGAAGCAACCCTTCGGATGCGCCGGATGGGGCTTGTGAGCGTGGGATAAAATTGTGGTCAAAACGTCTGCGACAAGAGGTGGCAAGATGATTAGTATAGCCACAAATTTGACAAGGTATACCTGAGGATGGGCCGAGATTGGACACAAGCCACGACTGCTACGACCCCCACTAGAACCACCATGGTTAGACCCGCGACCATGATTAGGGTTTGAAGATTGAACGAGATTAGCCATAGGGAGAGTTGGCTGTTGAGCTTTCAACAATAGTTCATAAGAGACCAATTGACTGTGAAGTTCCGAAAAGGCCACGGGTTCAGAACGCTGTTGAAGAGCATTGATGATGCCAATATAGTCAGCACCCAATTTCTGAAATATGAGAGCGTTAAACTCGTGCTGGAGGAATAGAGTGGCCAGACATGGCCAAGGAAGTAGCCAAGGCTTTGGCCTTATACAGAAAAACTGAGACGGACAAATCGTCCTTGGAGAGATTGGAGCTCAAAAATAATCTGAGTTTGTTGGGCGTTAGACAACAAGCCATAGCTTTGGGCTAAGACAGACCACGCTTCAGCAAAAGTGGAAATATTTTGGAGGCAGGGAAAGATGGATCCAGAGATTGATGAAAGAATCCACAAGAACAAGAGTCGATCTCGTTTCTGCCATAACGTATAAGCCGGATTAGGCTGAGAGAGCTGAGTGGCGGGGTCGATAATTTGCTAAGACGGGCAGGGTTCAGAACCGTCAATAATGGATTGAAGGTTCAACATTTTTAGGAGAGGGAAGAACTAGAGTTTCCAACTAGCATAATTCTCGAGTGAGGAGAGTTTGATGGAGAAGGACTGATGAAGAGAGGAGATGTTGGATGAGAAGGAGAACATAGAAGGCACAGTCACCAAAGAGGCGGCCCCGGAGGAGGAGGCGTTAAACGCTGGAGAGGAGCTGACAGAAAAAAGAAGGGGTCTACATGATAAAGAAAAGAGAAAAGCAGGACGAAGTATAGGAGAAAAAAAAAAAAACCAGAGCGTCTGATACAAACTCAAGTATTGAAATATGAATTGATGATTGATTCCATTAATGTACTGTGTGCTTATGTAGATAGATTACACTGGAGAAGATGACTCCTATAACAACTACACAATCATATAAACATTTGGAGATATTCTCTCTCAATAAAGATAAATACAACAGCAGTAGATAAATACGACATTAACAATGGGAATTAACGAGCTTAGCAGGGTGCAGAATGCCGGTCGGGGGCGTAATCTGGACGCAGACAATTAAGAAGAAGCCAGCACGACTCATTTCTTCTGAATTGATTAGTAACTGATAGAGTCCATAAATTGTGTTTTAATTGTTGATATTTTACTAGTATATGGATTCGGATGGGTTTAATTCATGAGTTTTGTTATTATTTCTTGTTAGGAGCTGGAAATAAGAGATTGGAGCTGTTTTGGATGACTTTGCACGATCAGGGACTTCAATACAAAATTGAAGAAGTTTTAGGGCAAAAGTGAAAATATTATAAACTTGAGGGACCAAAGATGCAAATCATGGACTAATTTTTCTTTTCCAGCCGCTGACCGAAAGTTCTTTTTATAAATAGACTTTTGTTTTATTTTTGGGAGCAGCCGTGCATAGGCCAAAGGCTAGCATCTCAAACCTTTTATTTCTTCCAATTTTTCTTGAATTTCCATGGAGAATAAAGCCGCCATGTTTCCGTCCATGAGTGGCTAAGGATTTTCTTTCTGATTCAAAGGATTTATTCAGTTGTTCCATTATAAGGTTTTGTTCTTAATTTATTGTTCTTGCCTATAATTTAAGTATTTGTTGATTCTTGTATTGAGTTATGAAAGTAGATATCATTCAAATTGACAACTTGATTTGTTATTTATTTTCTAGTGCTATCTGCTAGTTGAATGTTACGTAATAGACAAGAACCGGCAATACTGAGTAGCAATTAGACAAAGCATATGTGTATTGGTGAGACATCGAATATGCATGTTAGTTTAAATGTGGAATCAATGAGGCAAAGTCTGAATAGTCGCAGTTATCTCAATTGTTTAGATTTTGTTTCAACTATATTTTCTTGGTATTTATGCTGTCATTGTTTGGTATGGAACGCTATCGTGTCCAGCCGAATTATGATAAGGACTAATTGAGTGCTAGGCTTGGTTAATTAATTTAGGGAGATTAATTGATTTATTACGGCTATCCTAATAGATCTTTGGTTGAATGCTTAAATTGTAAGAGTAGTTTTAGTAGCCTGTGATTAATGAAATAATTGAGTTATCCGTCCCTTGAGTTAGAAGTCTGTTACTTTTATTTCTTTTCATTTATTTCGTTTTTGTTATTTGAATTTCATTGTCATAGATTTAGAACAACAATCCAAAAATCCATCTTTTCATTAATTTGAAAGAAAGAATCCATCGTTCCCTGAGGAGACGACCTTACTTCTCTATACTACGTAGTTTGAAGTAGGTTAATTTATTTGTGTGGCTTGACACCCCATCAGTAACCTTACGAATAAAGAGTAGGATTAATCGATGAATATTATACAAAAGCATTCCCGAAGGTTCAATACGATATGATGCTTTAGATCTACTTATTGCAAACAGTTCATCCCTTGAAAAGTTTGTTGACTAGCTTTATATGAATAGGAAAAAATTGAAGATTTGTAAGTCTACTTCCAATATATAGCTGAGCTCTAATATTAATAATGTTACTAGTATAAGCTAGGCTAGCTGCATGTAAAAGCAATTGAAGAAGGGTTCATATATCAATGGCACTTTTGAGGCATTTCCTATACTCCTTTTAGTTCAATAAAAAGAACTGAACTACTCCTCCACCAGTAAATTCAAAGTGTACGTAAATGTTTTTATCTCCCACCTAACAACAACTACAAGCACTATGAATCCAAACTTTCTTATTCATCCTCTTTATAAACACCTTTGGTTTTCTTATACATTTCTCAATGAACATCTCAATTTCTGCTTCTACTCAAGTTTCTTCCAATTGCTACTACTCTTTCAATGGATATATAGCTTTTGTTGCTTCAGCTGTTGTTACATTGATCCTGAGTTTTAAATCGGGTCGGTCATTTGCTTTTAAGTTGTCAAGAATTCCTTACTACTATATCTCCCATCGCCTGGGTCAAATCCCGCTTCCCTCAGGCTGTGGATCCTAGAAATATCACCGGTTGGTGCATATAAATGGATTGGCCGGAGCTGTGGGCGGGATTGGGTGGCTCCGTCGATCTGTCCATTCACCCACGGACTAGTCCGGGTAGGATAGAGGGATCTACTGATGCCGCCCTCAAATTCAAGTGAAAAGGCATGTAATAACTTGTGGACATGCATGGGCGCAACATTTTGAAGGAAATTGACAAAGCTGAATAATCCATGCATACAAGAATACTCAAAGATTAACTAGTTTTGCGATTAGTACGCTGAATGTAATATTATGTCGATAAATTAAGTTGAAAAGCGGAAGAATATCATTATGAGCATGGAAAACAATGTACGGTTGTATCTAGTGGGTATTTTGGAATGGCATCAATTTGGAATGGCATCAATTTATTAGAGCCATTTGTCTTTTATTTTCATCAAATATATTCATTATTTTTTTAAAAAAAAAAAAATTTGGGTCGCCCGCACACAAAGTGATAGCATTCTGAACAGTATGTTATATTCTTAAACTTAGCGGAGGACCAGAGAAACACAAAGAAAAGAGAAAAAAAAAAATGTTAGGGGTGAATTCGAACATGAGACTTTGGAAGTATTCTAAAACGAAGTAATCCTATTATTTTGTAATCTTATTGAAAATCAGAATCATGTTAGTTATACTACCTTTTTCGGCCATATATGTAGATCAAACAGCATAGGTGGCCTGTTTCATGGAATGCATTCAATACTTCAAATTTCAAGTATTCAATTAATAAATTAGGCATTTTGAGGAGTTTGATAACAAACATCTGAAAGTTTCCGGGCTATTGAGTTTATGAATGGAGATCGAATTGAAGATTTGGGAGCCGGTTTTAAGTAGATTGTTGATATGTAAAGAGCCATAGTGTTCTAAGCTAGGCAATAAATACATGTACACAAGGTACTGAGGAAGGGTTCATCTAGGTGGATGGTGGTGGGTGACATATATAAACATCTCCAAGTATTATAAATAGCTATATATACATAATTTCAAAAAATCGAATCCTCAATCTTCTTTTCCTTTCAAAACAATAATTTGCATCATGGACGATGTGCTTTTTGACGTAAAATAGAGACCAATGAAGAAATCCTAAAAATATGAAAACTCTTTCGTTGATACATAATATTTAGTTACATGGTTGAAACTGGGAGGACAAAAAAATTGTCTGAAGGCGAGGGATAATCTGTATTTTGCTTGTACTGAAAACTTTGATAAAAATTATGCTCAACTTGTTATTAACATTAGGGATTCATTGAAAATAAATTTAATCAATTTGAATTTTTTTTAACCCCCATTTGAAGATATACGAACTAAATATTACCCAAAATGGAACTTTTTCCAACACGTAGATATGTAGAAGCTACTTCAGTATATATATATATATATATATATATATATATATATATATATATATATAAAAATGTTCTGGAATTTCTTGTCTTTTCGATTCAACAATAAAGTAGAAGTACTGTTTAACCAAAGAAAAATCAGGTAGCGCAGATTTAAGGTAACCCAAATAGGACAATGTACGTACGCATACATGAATTTTTATTACTTCGTAAGTTTTTGTATCGCCAACGTTGAATTCAAGTCCAACCATCATTCTTCTCATCTTCCTTACTACACCTTTCATATTTTACCCTCCCACTTTCCCTTTCACTTCATTTCTTTCTATTCTGATCAACCAGTATTCTTGATTAAGTTTGAAAAAAAGAAATTAGAAAATGGGAGAAAAACCCTAGATTTCTTATGTTAATCTGCCTTTGTTTTAGGTTGTGCAAACAACCACCATCTTTACAGTGGAGGAGGGGATTCAACTTTAGCACACGATGTATGAATTCTGGTACTGCTTTTGTTTTTATTGAGTTGATTATAAATGAATAATTAGTTACTTATCTAACCCACATATCTCTTTTGATGCTTCAACAGGTAAGAGATATGAATATAGAGCAATTAAAAATCCCAATCTTTGTAAATGAATGAATTGAAATATTATACCATTTATTCCCTACATATATAAGCTTCATTTTTTTCCCAATTCATTTCCTTGTATACTCCACATATTTTTTTAATTTTTATCTTTATTACGAAATGAATTATGATTGAAAATACAAATCAAACATCATTTTAATATAGAGATGATAGCTTAATTAGAGTATATTGGTTTAAAAATATTGTCTCTGCTTGTTACACTAATTACACTTTCTCCTTTCAATTCCATAATATATAATAGAGCTGAACACTTCCAAGGTGCCAATGTACAAACGCATAAATGTTCATAGTACAAGGTACAAATGCATGAGTTTATTGTTCCATAAATATTCCCATCGACAACCTCCACAATGAAACATGAATTCAAGCCGATCTTCAGTTTCTCATGTAGCCTCTTTATAAACCCCTTTTGTCTTGAAGCATTTCTCATGAACCTTTCGATTTCCATCCCACTCCAACCACCACAATGATTTGATGTTGTATATTTATATAGTCCGGTGAAAGTTATCCACTTCACAACCTTGGGGAAAAAAGAGAAATCGTTTGTGCTAGCTAGTTTAGTGTTAACTAGTTTTAGTAAATAAAAGATAACAACTATTTTCGGATATAAAGAGATATTTCATTTATTATATATCATCTAATTAATCTAGCTGTTAATAATCACCACATGATATTGTTCGAGAACATTATAAACACGAGAACAACTTATGATAAAGATGTATATTGTTCTAAAAATCGTAGCCTAAACAGCTAGACTACTTAAAAATCAGAAATGTAGCTGCAGGTGATTGGATTTAAAAATCACTTAATTTTAATTTTACAATCTATTTGAAGAGACGCGAAATGATAAACGAAATTGTTCCGGAAGATACGATAGAGCTTCGATGTATGATTTAAAAATATGGTAAGGGATTCATCAAAGACTCTATGAATGAAGTACTCTTCCACCTACCTAGACTAGGTCTAGTAGTACATGAGTTTATTTACTTCTCCATAAATTTTTGTTACAATGGCCTAACAACCACCTTCTTCAATCTTCATTGAATTTAAAGTTCGATCGACAACTTTTCAACCATTTTATAAATCTCTTTCAATTCTTCAACCCTTCCCAGTTTGCTTTTCACTCCAGCTTTCTTTCCATTATTCCGAATCATTTTCTTGGTCAAAATCTGAGAAAAAAACGCAGAAAAAGAACTCATTTCTCAACATATTGGACGATTTTTCTAGACTAAATGTAGAAGGTACAGAAGAAGAAGATTTGAAGGTGCGATGCATTTCATTTTAAAATAATAACCGTAGTGTTCATAGGCAGAAATTACTTTGAATTTCAAAATGAATTCTACCGACAAAGAGGACCAATTAATTAGGGCATTCATCCTCATTGGAATTATATATAGTAACGCGTACGGCCAAAAAAAAAAATTTTAAATTTTTTCTGACGCCCTTCAATTGCTACATTCAATTGTATACATATGGGAGTTCATTGATCAATAAATTTCTCTAACACCAAATGAACAACTACTTCCATCAGCAATGTAAATCCCAGTCCTCACCTTATCAATTCTCATCCTCTATATAAGCTCCTTCACCCCAATTCTCATCCTCTGAGTTTTTTACGTTGTTTCTTTTGGTTGTGCAAACTAGCAGGAACTTCTGAATGAAGAAAGGGGGTTCTTCGTTAATTAAAAATTATATTTGTATTGATTAAAAATTATAAATGTAATCAGCGTGTGTCTTTTGTTGTATTAACAGGAATGAGATATGGTTCAACAATTCTAAGAATACCGTGTCACATGCAAAGCCAAAGCTTTATAGAGTTCCTTGCTATTTATCAAATCTCTGGTGATCGAATCTCCTCCATTTACATCAAGGGTTTGGAAGACAGGAAAATTAATGTGACTTGCGTGCTGCAAAATGCAAATTCCTTTTGTGATTCTTCAAATTCTGCTACATATAAATTTGTCATTGTTTCTGATTTGATGTAAGATTAGATAAATCATGATAAAAAATAAATATATATATATATATAATTTTCTGCGGTTCAAAGAAAATAATTCATATTATTTTTGTATTTTTTGGTTCAGTAATATAGTTGATTAATTAATTAGGAACAGAGAGAGTTACAATTCGCAATTTTAGTTTACATTTAAAATCAATCACCATGACCAGTAGTTAAAATGGTCATGTATGCTCCATTTTAAGATAATATGCTGTTTTTTAAAAATTCGGAGAGAAATTTTCTTCGATATCTACTATATAAAAAATCATGGTCCAAACTATAAATTTTTAGGACTAGAAAAAATAATCTACTTCTATGCCCCAAATTAATTAGTAAATAATAACAGGAAACTTAGCTGCAGGCAATTGAATTTAAATTTCGCAACCCTTTTGAAGAGAGGCAAAAGGATCAATGCAATTGTTCCTGAAGATATGATGCAGCTAAGCAGCTTTGATATATAAATAGTACCCTATGAATTTATTTGTTCATAAATATATACGTATGGCAAGGCAATAATTGATCTCATCTAAACTTTGTTTGTTAAGAATGCATTCGATCAAGAATGATAAAAATTGTACCTAGTGAAATTAAATTAATATACTTTCAAAATTGTATAGATGTATAGCCATATGTCTATTACTCTCAACCGATTCCAAAATATAACATTTGTTTGTTAAGAATACATTCGATCAGATACGTGTTGAACTATGTTTGATAGGATACTTAAGGAATGCATATAAACAATATATTAGGCCTATGGGTGACAAAGATAACCAGTTCATCAGTAAAAACGTAATTATATTAATCTGAAATCTGTGCTTCTATTTTTTTCCTTCAAAACAATAATTTGCATCATGGACAGCGATGTGCTTTTCTGTCGTAATACAGAGTGATTAAGATATTCTGAAAATATAAATAAAAAAAATATTCGTTGTTACACAGTATTTAATTACATGGTTGAAACTAGGCAGACAGAAAAATAGTCCGAAGGCAAGAGATGATAAAATAATAATAATAATAATAATAATAATAATATTGTGCACAACTTGTTACCAACGTTAGGGATTCATTGAAAATAAAATTATTCAATTTCAATTTGTTTCTGGCCCCCGTTTGAAGACACACTTACTAAATATCACACGAAATGACTTGGTTATGGTGGAAAACTTTTTCCAACACATGTAGATCTGTAGAAGCTACTTCAGTAGTAGAAACTAAAATGAAATGGAGCAATTAAGAATCCTAATCTTCATTAGTGGATGAATTAAACTGTGACACCATTCATTTCCTACATATATAAGCTTCATTTTTTTCCTGTTCATTTTCTTGTGTAGTCGACATCTTTGAACTTTTATTTTTATTTCAAAATGAATTATGATTGAAAATACAAGCAGAATAACATTTTAATATAGAGATAATAGTTTAATTAGAGTGTGTCGGTTGCAATATATCGTCACTATTTGTTACATTAATTGCACTTTCTCCTTTCAATTCATCAATAATAGAGGCGAACTCTTACAAGGTACAAATAGATAGATTTTCATAGTATAATGTACAGATGCATGAGTTTATTGTTTCATAAATGTTCCTATCACTAATCCAACAACCACAACATAAATGAAGCATGAATTCAGGCCTATTTTCAGTTTCTCATGTAGCCTCTTTATAAACTCCTCTTTTCTTTAAGCATTTCTCATTTAACTTTTCAATTTCCATCCCACTCCAGTTCTTTCCATTCCTTTTATACTCTTCTTGGCCAGAGCTAGAAAGGGGGGGGAGGGAATGAAAACAAAATGATTTCAGAGGATCACATGTATTCCAGATTTCAATTATCATCCTCTTTATAAACTCATCATCTATTTTGTTTCTTCTTGGCCAACCCTCAAAAAAAGAAATAGCTTTCCCAATAAATTAATCATCCTTACGTAATTATGTTTTCCGGTGGTTTCTTTTGGTTGTGCAATCCACCGGCTTCTTCACGGTGGAGAGGAAGGTTTTCGTCATCAACAGGATATATATTATATGGGTACTATACTCCTCTTTTTGTGGCGTTAATAACAGGGATGAATTGGAGGTTAAATTGCATCCACCCCGCTAAAGCTCTCGCGAGTTTCTTGCTATTATTTCGAGTTCGCCGATCTCGTTCACCGGATCTTCAGTTATCAACAATTGAGGTGGTTGACTAAACCAAAGAACCTGGTACTTTCTCAGCCAAATAGAGCTTGCGTCTTTCTTTGCCTTCCAAGAAAACCATCACTTGATGCTGCAATTCGGAGAAACTAAGAACGGCAACATCTTTGATTAAAAACATTCAATGAACATTCAAATCATTGGACATTGTTATAATCAGTTCGAGGACTTAAATTAATTTTAGTCTTCGAACTGCTCTCCACATTTCTTTCTAGTTTTTTTTTTTCTCTCTTTATCTATTGCGGAAAAACAAAGATATAATTTTGATGACACCCCTTCCAGTACTTTTTCTTCTTTTCATTCTCTTCAATACCCCTAATTTAACCTACAGTAACAACTTACTCAAGAATTTCTGTTATCATTGTTTGTGTAATTATGTCAGCGCAACTTTAATATGTGAGTGCATACGCTTTTTTTTCCCAATTTAAATTAATATTCTTTTCGTCCTAAATTATAATAAATTAGAATTGATTGGGGAAAAAAATTAAAATATCTTGAATGCTCTTGGAATTATGCCGGAAGACACAGTGTTACGGGATCAAGATCGTTCAAGTTCATCTTATGATGCTGGTTAAAGTTTCCTGATTACAGGGGTTGATTTGTAAATTCTGTAAATATACGGTTAGCGTTGTAAATATTTTTTATTCAATTAGTCAGGTTAGTCGGTTAGTTCCAGCACAGTATATAATCATTGTAAGTGTACTAATTCAGACACAATTAATGAAGAAAATTTTGCCTCAATATTCAATAACCCTAGATCAGAAATTTTTGCCTCAAGAATTATCCGATTGGTCGACGAAAAATTGAAACCCTAGGAAGTTACAGAATCAAGATCAGACAGAATCTTGATTGAAAAATGACGACTAATCGAACTGGGAATTAGAGCGAGGAGATGCGAAGAGAAGACAGAGAAGTTCCGAATTATGGCGGGTATAATCATTTGCTGATTCTTCATCCATCAGATCATGCTTCGATGGTGATTGCATCGACAAAGTTGTCTGAAATAAACTATATTTCTTGGAGTCACGCGATCCGAAGGTCGCTTGGAACTCGGAATAAGCTAGGATTCATCACTGGCGAAGTGGAGAAGCCGTCGATCGGAGATCTAGATTATGAACAGTGGGTGCAAGTCAATGATATGGTAATTTCTTGGATACTTAACACTATTTCTCCTGAATTGGTTGAAAATTAGATCTGGTTGTTAGTGCTAAAGAACTATGGGATGAATTGAAACAAAGTTATGGTAGTAGAAACGGTCCACAGGTTTATCATCTTAGACGTGAAGTAACTACTATTTCTCAAGGAAATTTGATTCTAGCATCATGTTATTCTAAGTTGAAAAGGCTGTGGGATGAGCTTGTATTTGTTGATCCACCGGATGAATGTGTTTGTCGAGGTTGTACTTGTCGCTTGACTATAATTGGAAGCAGAGGAAACATGCACAGGTTAATGGAGTTTTTTATTGGATTAAATGATACTTAAACTGCTTAAAGGAGCCAGATTTTAATGATGGATCCTCTTCTTGATGTGAAAAAGGCTTACTCCATTGTGCTAAATGTAGAAAAGTAACATCAAGTTCATAGGAGTTATTCCAGTTGAACAAAGTGCTCTGTTGGCACAAAGAAAGAGCTATAATCCTCCTGTTGCAGGTCCAAAACCTGTCAATCCTGGTACATCTAATCAGAGAATAATCAATAATACTTACGGAAAGGTTAATGAGTACAGAAGAGACAAAGCTGCAAAAAGGCTGTTGAAGTGTGATCACTGCAAGAGAATGTGTATGGCTCAGATCAATGACACAACATATCAAGACTTCTTGTGGTCTTTCAGTCGAGAAAAATCCAACAATATTGTATGAAGATAACGCCGCTTGTATTCATCAGTTGGAAGAATGATATATCAAGAATGATCGGACTACACATAATCCTCCGAAGTTCTTCGCATATACCAAAGAGCTCATGAAGAATAATGAAATTGATATTCAATATGTCATATCCAGTGAAAACTCAGCTGATCGCTTCACAAAGTCACTTCTTACATCAGTTTTCAGAAAACATGTTCATAACATCGGAATGCGTCATCTACACAAATGTGAAGAATTATCGATGTTATCATCAGGGGAAGACAATTAAGGACTGCACTCTTTTTCCCTTAGCTAAAATTTTTTTTCCATTGGTTTTTATTTTAGTAAGATTTTTAACGAGACAGTATTATTTGTGTAATTTATTTTGACATTCAAGGGGGAGTGTTAGAAATAAATGGATGTCAAAAATTGTCAAAGATATTCACCCACCGAATGTTTACATTAAATGTAGAAGAAGAAAATTGAGCATTTTTGTCTGCAAAATTTACCTATAAATAAGAATGCTCAAGCAATGAAAATTTCGTACCGAATGAATCATCTCTCTTTCTCTTACTTCTTTTGGTTCACAAAGTAAAATTATTCCATTTTTATTTTCTTCTTAAATCTTATAATCTCATAATATACAGACTATTAGAAAATTATTATAATAAAGTCTCTAGTAAAGAAGTTATAACTATCATCACTAATTAAATTTTAGCACCTTTACTTTGAATCATTGTATCTAGACCCTAGTTTTATAACACACACACACACACACACACACATATATATATATATATAATGTGGAGGTTAAACATAGGCTGCCTAAACACGTCTACTCCTTAGCAAAGGAATAGACGATCTATCTAACAAAAGACTATTTTGTATTGTCTTCGTGGGTTGTGCCAAAATATGAAACCCACTGACTTGTCCTAGACTTTTTTTTTTTGCTAAAAGGTCTGCTACACTATCACATTCTCTAAAAATAAGATTAATCTCAACAGACCAGCTGCCTTTGAGCAAGACTTTAATCCTCCGCAACAAGTGGGATTTCAAACCGACGTTGTTTCTTTGGTCGGCAACTTCGAAATGAAGAAAGGGGGTTCTCCGTTAATTAAGTGGATGATATATATGAATTTGATTATTTCATCTTTTTATTATTGTGTTGATTATAAAGTTGTCTAACCACCATGTATCTTTTGTTGTATTAACAGGTATGAGACGTGGTTCAAATTTTTTCTAACAATACTGTGTTGGATGATAAATCGCGTCCAATGCTAAAACTCTATAGAGTTCTTTACTATTTAACAAATCTAAGAAGCTATGATTATACCTCTTCCACTCACATCAAGGGTTTAGGAAATGGAAAATTGTGGTTGATTTGGCTCTGCAAATGCAAATCGCATTTCGTTTCTTCATATTCTGCTACAAATGAAATTTTCATTATTTTGATTTGATGTAAGATAAGATAAATCACGATAAAAAGTCTCCCCTTCTGCCCAAAAGAAAGAGCTCGCCGTTTCAATTCATTAATAAAGTGTATTAGTTATGAATGGAGAGACCATAATTTGCAATTTTAGTCATGACCAATAGATAATAGGGAAAATTTTTTAAAAGGGCATGACAAGGATCAAAATTATTTTTAAGGGCATTGTACCTTTTTTATTCTTTTACAAATTTCTAAAATACAATTAGTGTTTTACAGCAATTTAAATGACTTTCTTATTCTTTTTATGAGTCCCTACTGTTTTATCAATTTTTCTTTATCAAACTGTGAAGACATAAAATCCAATTGGATTCATTGCCGACCATTCATCTGCAGCCATGACTTTCCGCTCACTCTCCTCTTTCATCTTCACCCTTCTCTTCCTCTTAATTACCCCCACCCACCGTTCATTCTGAGATTTGTCACACCAATATCCAATTCGATTTGCGAGCATCCATTCCCTTTAATGGTATATGTGGATAAAAAAAATAATTAGATCCTGATGCATTAGTTTAATTCACTTGGTTAATTGTTTGCTAAATTGTAAAAGAAAAAAAAATTCAATGAGAGCCCAAATTTTCTTAAAGGATAGTAGAATTGCCGTTGGTCGCCTTTCGCTTAGAGAGAAAACCCTAGCGCCCAGATAATTGATGATTTTACATGTGATGTTAATCTCTTATGATCTCATTAATTAAAAGTTTGCATCAATCCCATAAATTAATGCCAATTGCTTATCTTACAATTTGTAATATTAAGCTATGAATCAAATTGAACCAGAAAATTTGAACTTGTAATCTTAAGCTATGAGTTGTTTTAACTTAAGCTATGAATCAAATTGAACTAGAAAAATTTGAAATTGTAATTTTAAGATTATCTTAATTCAAACTTAAGAGTGTTAGAAAAATTTGAACTTGTAATCAAATTCAATAATCTGATCTAACACTCTGAATTAAGAGTAAAAAAAAGAACAAAGCCATCCCAAAAACTGATATGTATTTGCTTTTTTATTTTTTTTTTTGTTTTTTATTTTTTTTGAGAAAGGAAAGCCGACTGTTGTTTACAGGAGAAGAAGACGAGCCAAATCATTTTAGTAGAAGGAAGACTGAAATAATCTTTTAAGTTATCAGAATGCTTTAGTTGTATTTATTCAATTTACAAAATATCATAAAAATTGCCAATGCCCTAATAATAATATAAATTTTTGGGATGCCCTTTTTAATAATTTTCCCTAGATAAAATGCTCTTGTAACTAATCACCATGGCCTATAGCTATAAGCAATGACCCCTACCATTTAGATACTGTGTTATTTTTACAGAACAAGAAAGAGAAATCATCTCCGATCTAATGTAAAATAAATCATTGTCCAAGCTGTAAATTTTCAAGCCTAACTAAAATAATCGTCTTCTATGCCCCTAGAGCTTAGACTATTCCTTATTTTTGCTATCATTGCGTCTTATTTGTAAGGTATAAATTTTACAAATATGATAGTTTAGTTCTACCATTTATATTAGCATCAAAGTCCAAAAACTGGGACTTCTCTACCTTAATCATAGGTCGAGGGTTCAAAACTCGCCATGGACATGAAGCAAGCTTAAATATTTTAGTCAGTTGTCCTACTCACTTACAATTCAGTGAGAATGATTAGTTACTGTTGTCGATGGTGGACACCCTGTAAATATATATAAAAAAAAATATCCAAAGACTGGGGAATCGATTTAAGAAGCTGGCCATCTATGATTGAACTAATCAAAGTCCAAAGAGTTTCCCGTTTATAATGTAGAAGAAGCCGGCCGCGTGATGAATTTCTTATTTGTAAATAATCCTTCTTTTATTTGCTTTTACGTACTAAAGGAAAAATAAAATAAAATTGCAAAGTCATATGAGTCTTGTTACCCTGAACGCCAAAGGCATGCCTTCAAATGATGAGGCCATATTAGAACGTTGGGGAATCAGATCGAGTCGCATGTTTGGGTCCTAAAAGATCACAACAACATATTATCCGAACATCTAGAATGTTATGAACAATTTGATTCGGGAGCCACTTATGATAAGGATATATCGTTCTCGAATTTGTAGCCTAGACTAACAATAATAGGAAATAAAGGCGCAGACCATTAAATTTAAACCACTTCATTTTTTAGTTCAAATTGTATTAAAAACAAAAAAAATAAATTGGATAATAATTTTGGAATAGAAGTATACTTATGGCAAGTTTGATCATTGATCAGTCATTGAAAGTTTATGAGCCGAGCCTATTGAATAAAGAGTACTCTTCCATCCAAGCTTATGTCACGTAATGCAGAACGTAGTACATGAGTTATTTCTCCATAAATTTTTGTAACAACAACCTAACAACCACCATCATGAATTCAATTCCAACCATAACCTTTGCATCCCCATTATAAATTCCTTTCATCTTTAACCCTCTCCCAGTTTGCCTTTCACTCCCGTTTTTTTTTTTTTTTATTCCCCACATTTCTAATACTTCTCTTGGCCAAACCTTGAGGGAAAACGTAGAAATTAAAACACATCATTTCCCAAGGATCTTTTAATCATGTTACGCTGTTTTCCCTTTTGGTTGTGCAAACTAGCAACATCTTTACAATGGAAGACGAATTTATCTTCAGTTGGATGTATGGATTTGTACTACCGGTTTTTTTTTTATTTGTTTCCGTTGGAGACCTTTATATTTTATTTATTTTTTGGTTGCACTGACTAATTGTAATTTTTTTTAACAGGCACTTATCTTTTGCACCAACTACAGGTAGGAAAGGATCGGAACGATTAAGGATCCTGAGTTGGATTGAATCATAGCCAGCGCTTAAGCTCTCACGAGTTCCTTGCTAGTATAAGATTCTCAGCCTCCTTCAATATGGCGATCCCAGCAGCTCCCAGGACTCACACAAACAAGCAATGGATGTGCCCCCAAAATGTGTGCTTCTTGGCTGTGGTGGGTTGGCAGGTCAACTCTGGGCGTGTAGTATTTGGAAGAAAGAGTATGATACCCTAAGAAGAGAGGAGCTAATTCATTAAAAAAGGATATTCACAAACTAGAATATATTGTGGTTATAGTTGCAGTTGTCTTTTGTATTCATGAAATAAATATATCAACATCATTTTCCCTATGCATAATGGTATATTTATGTATTTTTCACACAACTGCCCTATGCATAATGGTATATTTATGTATTTTTCACACAACTGCTTGAAAAAAATGCTTTATGAAAATAGAGTAACGTTCAACCTAAATTTATCTACAAAATTTCTGTTTCTTTTCTGCAAAGCCATATATTTCTACGATAAAAAATGAAAGAATAAAACTTGTACGATGAATTCCGCATCTGTTTCGTTTTACATAATGGGAGAGAGATGTTTGAAAGCGTGGTTTGAACCTTATAGGATTTATTATCTCCAACTGATTTCAGATTCCATACTTACTTCTCGTAAACATAACTTCAATTTTTCGACACCTTCTCATGAATGGAGCATAATTTCTTCTACCTGCGTAATATTGTAATTTAATTTAATTTTGCCTCCTTCATTTGATCAAAAATTTATTAAATATATATATATATAGAATTAATTATCTAACCGAAACGTATATCTTTCTTCTTTTTTTTTTGCTTCAAACAGATAAGAGATATACTCCAACCAACTATCAAATGGATATTGAGTTGGAGGCTAAAACAGTTCACATCTTAAGTTTTGTAGAATTCCTCGCTACAATGTGAAGTTGTTGGCGCTTGGATATTCTGCTGTCAGCTGCAAACAATCCGTTCTCCACCGACTTTAAGTCACTCTACATTCCAAGGGCAGAGTGATCGATCTGGAGGATAATTGGTTCATAGCAAGGATCTCCTGATTTATCTCTTGATGAGAAGAATTTGTAAGGAAATTATAAAGCAGTACTAGCAATGTTTTTTGGCCAAGGAAATTATCATATGTATTATGTATATGGTAGTATTATTTTCTTCAAGAATTTGTGAGCAAGAAACAAGTTTAAATCTTTGTAAATGACCTTTTGCATGTCTTGATGCAGAATTAAGGACTTATTTAGGTCTTCACTATATCAATCCAAAGTCTCAATTGCCGCAAAAAAAAAAAAAAAAAGTTTCTCAAATGTTATTGGCTAGCCAAACTTTTTTTTTTCTTTTTTCCGATTTGCAAATGAAGAGAAGTAGTTGTGAAACAACAAAAGCTTCAGAAGGAGTGGAAGACCATCAATTATTATTCTTCTGGTTGTAACTAAAACAATTTTAATCAGTTTGGAGAGAGCTGCGCTCGCAACAGTACCTGGATGTACGAAAAGATAAATCACAATGAGAAGAAAAACATTGTTTTGAGAAGGCCTTATATATGGACTCTAATTAAGGAGGTAGGAGTGAACCTTTTTGCAAAAACTCTTAAATGCATAAGATTAGAATTAATCACGCTGAAAAGTAGAATCAATTTGCCACCAGTTTGAGAATTTCAAAAGGACAAATTGAAGTTATTGATGATCAATAAATTTTTCTATCACCAATCTAACAACTACTACCGTAAATGCAAAGTCCAGAGGTCTTCAAATCTTCTCCACCTTCGCATCCTCTTTAGTAGTAGTCTTTATAAAGTCCTTTTATCTTTAACATTTTGTTTCAACCCCTCAATCAGTCCCTTCACTCCAGTCTACTACTCTTCTTAGAAAACCTCTTGGAAAAAAAAAAGAAAGAAAATCCTCAAAAATCCTTTTCTGTCGTTTTTCTTCAAAGTGGAGAGGAGGGTTTTCTTCGCCAGGATTCAGTAGAATGTAAGACTACTTGTATGATACTACTGCTCTTTAATCTGTTGGGAAGTGGTTTGCATCAATAGGTATGAGATTTGCTCCAACCAAAATATGGATCTTGAGTTGGAGGCTAAATCATCTTGGACGCTTAAGCTCTCTAGAGTTCCTTACTATTACGTCAAGTTTAAGTTCCTCATCTCCGGGAGGTGACATAAAAAGAGCAGTAAACCTACATTGAACCTCTAATCCACGAGGAAGTGCAATTCAGTTTAATAAAAATCTGGAATGGTACTCCCAATCATATTATTAGTCGCTAATTTTACTTAATTTGTGTCCATCAACCCCCCAATTGCGGGATATAGTTAGGTCTCACCTAGTAGCTACTAGTTTATAAATTATGTCCATCCTAGAGTAGACAAATGCAAACTACTTAAATAGAGATTTGGAATTTCGATTAGAAAGATATGAGAATGATTGATGCTGAAGTGGCTGTCAAGTGGAAATAATCATTTGTATTATGTCCTCTTACTTAATAGCACTCTAAAACAACAGTTCCATTTGTCGTACTTAATTACTATTAGAGACACAATCTTATTTTCTTGAAGATTGTGAGCAATGAACAAGCTTAATTTTTGACACCCCCCCCAAAAAAAAAGAAGCTAAACTTGTCTTAATTATATTAGTACTGTTGAAGTATTTATCCCACATTGGTGTCTGGAGACACTTTATATCAGTATATAAGTATCATGGGTTACTCCCCTCATTGCCAATTGGTTTTGAGGTGGAACCCCATGGGCTTCTATATGGTATCAGAGCGGGCTCGGCTTGTGGTGATTTTAAGCCCACGATGTTATTCTGTGGTCCAATTTAAGTCCGCGACGTTATTCCGCGGCCCTTGATGTTATTCCACGGTTTATTTCCGATCCTGGTGATTTAGTCAAGCCGTTGGGCTTGAGGAGGAGTGTTGAAGTATTTATCCCACATTGGTGTCTGGAGACACTTTGTATCAGTATATAAGCATCATGGGCTACTCCCTTCATTGCCAATTGGTTTTGAGGTGGAACCCCATGGACTTCTATAAGTAAAAAAAAGAACACTTAATTACTCTTCATTGTCGACACATACATATTTCGGGGTATGGTATTTGGTTTTTTACATTTCCAAGTGAAGACGTATGGTATTCTCGTACAAAACAACATAAAGTTGATCTAGGTGTTGAAGTCCATTTTATTATTATTATTATTATGGTTATAATGAAGCAATTTTATGTATATATTAGGCCTTGTGGATTTTACAATGAGCTTGGAGTGAAATGCAGGCACCGATTCTGGATATAATTCAGATTAGATATATCGCTTTGAAAAAGGGCGGATAATTTATGAGAATTATACAAATTATTATATTACGGTAAATAGTTACCTTTTTTACGGATGTGTGTATTATATATCTCTTGTGTAAACCCTAAATACAACATACAGTTTTACGGCAAAGAGTTGAATGCCGGCCGCTTTGATTAAGTCAGAATACCTTCTTCGCACAAATTGTACCTTAATATAACCCTAGAAATGTTATTAGAAAAGTTGCGTTAGACTTCCATGGACAAGGTTGTTTTTAACGGTATCAATGGAAAAGGTTGTTTTTAATATAGTAAATTTAGCCGTATTTATTTTGATCCTGTAATACTGTTTTTTCAAGAAAGGTGGAATAACAATTACAATCTTTACCTTGTGTAGGTCTTAAGCACAAGTGCCTCATAAATTTTTCATTATGAATAAAATCAAGGTCATAAAATTCGACTTTTGAAGAGCTTCAATTGGATAAAATGCAATATATTAACATTATTGCATTGATCATAGCTTTTATTTTTAACATAGACTTAGCTCTAAATCCCATAATAAGAGACCCTTGCTTTGAAGTTAGTTTATCTGGAAAAATTAAGGAATCGTGGGGTTCTAGACTCATGTTAAAGCTTTTGAGTGAGCGCTTCGGGATCTGATCCTGTTTGAGACTGAATGAGAGTTTCTAATGGAAATATTAACCTAAGGAAAGTCCTTATTCTTTCATTTCATTTGGTTGTGCAAATCATCAGCAGCTTCACAGGGGAGGATGATTCATCTCCTAATTTCTTCTTCCCGTAGTTATTTCCTGTTTTCAAATGAAGAGAAGTATAAAACTCTCGACACTTGCTCTCCATCCAATAAAGTGGAAAATTTTTCTAGAGCAGATGAATTGGAGTAATATTTATTCCATACACGAGCGCAAATTAATTCTTTAGTAGTCAGACATCTCTTTTCATTTTCTTCGGTCGTTTCAATACTAAAAGACTAATTTTAGTTTAAACTTATTTTTATCATTAATGATCCAGCTTAACTTACATATAAGAAGTTGCTGGCACTGATTCTGAATGTGTAAGGTTAGATAAATCCCCGTTGAAAAGTAAAAAACTTTGTGTTGAAAATGGTAAAATTGTGCTAAAAGAAGGACTGACTCCGTTCCAAAATAAGTCTCATTTTAGCAAAATTGAGAAATTTCAAAATAAGTGTCGTTCTCACATTTCAATGCACCTTTTGTCCAAAATTTTCAAAATTACCCCCAAAAGAATTAATACAATTGGTGGACATTTTTTTAATGGGGTTAGTTGAGGTTATTTAAATAATTTTGTTATCTTACTAAAGAGTTTCTTAAACTATGTGCGAAGTATAGAACGACACTTATTTTGGAATGGAGGGAGTACAATAAGTTAACGAATGAATCCTTGGGCTAGGACAATCAAAGCTCATTCAGATGAAGTAGGCTTGGGCATTCACTTTATGAACCATAATTTGGAGGTAGCCCAATCGTAAGTGTGGTAACCGTGAGGGCTGACCGAATGGACTATACAGATGCAAGCCCATGTACTAAGAAACCCCGGTCATTTATAAGGACCCAGAGTTCAGGGCAACTTGAGAATTTCATTTGAGACCTGAGTTTCTAGTTGTTTCCACGTACTGTTTTCTTGGAGAAAAGAATAAATGTAAAGCAGATTTAAGATCATTTGTTGTGCTGCCTCTATTCCAAAAAAAACCCACATTAAATTTTAAAATTTATATTAATTTTATTAGAATTCTTAGAGGGAGTACTATTATATTGTCTCGCCTCGAAAAGTCGTTATTAAACATCAAGATTTAATAAAGTTGAGCTTTATCAATATCACCATCGTCACGTTAGAGATCTTATTATCAGGCCGGAAAAAAAAAAACACTTAAGAATTAGCTTGAAATATTGAATAAAAAATGTTTGAGAAGATCCAATCCAATCCTACAAGGATATACCTACTACTATAAAATCATCTCATTAAAGTTTCTGTATGCTGAGTTTTATTAACACTGGAGGAAAATTGAATATTTGTCAGTATATTTTCAATAGCTAGCTCTATTGCATAAGCAGAGTGGACCTGGTCTTCTGGGCAATCAATACATATAACGTACTATTAAGCGAAGGCTACATGTAGAAGCTACTGAAGAAGAAGAAGACTTCAGAAAAATAAATAAATATGGTGGGGGTCAGGGTGACATAGATAAAATTTCTGAGGACCAATTCATCTGTGTGAGAGAGTTACACGTACGGGAATATTATTCTGACGCCACTTCAATAGCATATTCAATTATTGCATTGACGTGACATCTGAGCTTTTACACTGAGCTCCAAATCCCGATGTGAAAGAACCAAGCTCTCAGCCTTTCAGAATATCTGAAAATTATTATTATTCACCGTTTAGTAGTAGGCTTAACCTCATGAAAAATTTTTACTTCTCCTACTCTTAAGGTAATAATTTTGTTTGTTGTAAATCAAAATGAACTAAGGCTATGTTTAGATCGTTTTTTGAGTGTATTTCTTTTTTGTATTGAGAATGTAAAAAGGTATATTGAAAATATAAAAAGGTGTATCGAGAATATAAAAAAGTATGTTAGTATCGGATAAATATTAATTAAAAATTCTGAAAAAACGAACTAAAAACGAACCAAACAGAGCCTAAGTATGAGACATATTGGTTATTTCGATGCATGTAACAGTGATGAAAATAGTTATTGTGGTTTGAAAAACTACATTTACTTCACAAAAGGAAAAAAAAAAAAACAAAAAAACTTTCATGATTCGAATTTAATTACATCGATTTTGAAAACTAACCGCGTATCATACTAAAAAACAAGAAATGACGATTCGAGTTTATTTATTTTATATTTTCTAATTTTTAGTTTGAAGTTTGACATATGCATGGCTCCTAGTTGAATAATTCCACCGACAAATAGGGCTAATAAATACAATCACATTGAATTACTTGAAGCAAAGATCACTTTCTAGAGAGGAGATATATATGATCTTGCAATCAATACAAGCTAGAGAACGAAATGCTCAAAAAAAGAACACAGGAAGAATCAAAAGAATACCGTAAACCACACGGCGAGCTATAGCTTAATTGCATGCCTGACAAATTTTTGTGTTGTTTCACATTTAATATAAACAATATCCATGTGTGTGGCAACATTTTCATTAACTTGCAAACCCAATTTGTGTTTGTCATAATTAAGTTGCTTTGTGGATGAATTCGGAGTAATTAAGAAATGTGTTAGCTTGCTCTAGTTTCGCATATACATAAAATTGAACTTGGAAGTCTTGTTACGATATGAAGGAAATTAAATTCGCAATTTATGAAGTTAAAGTGAATGAGTTCAGATCGTTTGGACACGCTTTTTAATTACTGTACGAGTAGTTTACATGTCTTTAACACAAAGAAGACTAATGTACACTTAACATGATTTGGTTGAGTTGGAATGACCGTGTTTCTGAAAGGGATGTAAAACAGCAAAGCAGCTGAAACCCAGGAAAAAAAAAAAAAAAAACCGACGTCACATTTTGATTGTGCGAACTGATTACAATGGTTACGCAATGCTGGCTAGGCTTTGGCTCAGAAAACCAGATGTACGGTTCCTCTCAAAATAAGAGTTATAGGAATCGAGTCGTACCCAAGTGGTTAGGGCGTTATATCTTTAACCGCGAGATTGAGGTTTCGATTCTTACCGCCTATGCGGGAAACAGACAGCTGAAGGAAAAAGCATGTAGCTGATCAGTAACCAGGTTAAGCAACCTGTCATCATCGGCCACGGAGGACCGAACACGTTGAACAAGAAGCACACGCAAGTGAAGTCTCTCTCTAATAGTGCCATTCCCTTCCCCAATAGACTTTACCCCGTTGTAAGAGTCTAGGATACCTCCAAAGTACCATTAAGTGCGGTAAAAAAAAAAAAAAGAGTTATATTTAGGTACGTAGTTTGTACGAACCCAAAGGTATTATATATATAATACCTGGGAAAAAAGAAATTCAGATTATTGGACTAAGGGGAATGAAGAAGGCATGGAGAATCTTAACCACATGCTTTCTCCTGTCACAAAATCACAAACAACTACTATTTCAAGAAGAAAAAAAAATGCCATAGAGAACAACAGCCACGATAAAATTAAATCCCCATAACATCAAACCTTCATCATTCATTGGGGCCCTTTAATTATGCATCCATCTCTATTTGCTCTTTTTTTTTTTCTCCTCACAAAACTATCACCAAAAGTTTTCAAGCTGATTTTGATATCTTCAAGGCATCCTATTTGCTACAACATCCCTCCTTCACGGTTTTTTTCCTCCCTTTCTTATTTTCATCTTTCCAAAAAGTGGTTAGTATTACTTTCTAAATTAAATAATAGAGAGAGTGTGTAAAGAAGAATTACATATGACAATTATTGTACGATTAACAGCTGAGTAAAGTTTTTACTCATTTTAATATAGCTCTGGTAAATCAAAAGTCTTGAATTCTTGAAACCTATAGAAATGGCATAAATAGACAAAA
The DNA here is from genome assembly GCA_949775105.1 of Oldenlandia corymbosa var. corymbosa. Classification (NCBI taxonomy): domain Eukaryota; kingdom Viridiplantae; phylum Streptophyta; class Magnoliopsida; order Gentianales; family Rubiaceae; genus Oldenlandia; species Oldenlandia corymbosa. The sequence continues at coordinate 13,715,348 of OX459126.1, read as the reverse complement.
AGATCAAGATCTTAATTAATTATTTACTTTATTATGTTTTTTGTTTGCCGCATGTAACAACATTTGTACCATGGCCAACCAAACATGCCAAGTCATGAGTATAGGTCGAGATAGACTAGTTCAAACATATTGACCATGCACCCAATCCATGCCAAAGCAAAAGAAATAAAATTGTATTTTCATCTTCGTCATTGGGCAATTCTATTTTGTGCTTTTATAACTTCGGATCTTTTGTATTACTTTTTATTGTAATTACATGTGTATGCAATCGTTGTATTTTGATGCACATCATTTCATTCAAAACTTAATAAACTTCAACTGATTTTTAATTAAATCATAACACTGTATATACAAAGAACGTAACTTGTAATATTACATCAAAAGTGATACAGATAATCCCGTACCCTCGTGAATTGTTGTCACTATTCATGTCGTAAGCTGAGTGAGTGACCTAAACCCCTTAAACCTAAGTTTTAAAAAAAAAAAAAAACAAATGATATCGTAGTAAAGTAAATGAAAAAGTGTACAACATTAATGTCATACAGTAATGTCTTCATCCGGCTTCAACCTTGAAAAATCCAACAGAAACCATCCACCGGCATATAGCAATAACGTAAGGACTAGGGGATAGAGGAGGGGAGAGGGGTTAGGTTTAATTTCTACTACATAAAATGAGCACAAAAACAAAAACAAAACATCATCTCCCCCATTCATCTATTGTAGCTTTCCTTATCAAACACCTTTATGTCTTCATCAATCCTTATCTTTAATACTATTATTAAAAATAAAATCATAATTTTTTTTTCAAAGGCTACGACACCTACTTTGTTTACATTCGATACAAACAAAACAATCAAACTTTAATTAAATTCCTTCATAGTAAAACTATAACCAAATATTTACAAGTACGCTAACATGGGTACGTACGTTACTGGTGTACCACTTTCTTAAAATTATAGGCGTACATTTTGGTAATTACATATAAGAAAAAAAAATACAAAAACGTAGAAAATCTTGAACAAGCTAGCTCACGTATACGGAATATAATACAAGAAGTCAATATTTTATCGTTATCTGAATGATTTGTTGCACGTAACTTATATGTAAATTAGGGTTTTCCCAAATGAGAGACAGAGAGAGAAGTAAAATAATCCATCTCTAAATATTACTGGGTTTGTGTGAATCATAGAGTAAAGAAGTTGAGCAAGAAGTACAAGTGGTTTAGTTCACAATCTCTTTATTAAAAATGAATATAATTAATTAATTGTAGTTGAACAAGTTAAGTATAAATCTTAGTAGTTGTAAACGTACAAAAATGACGACTCAACAATTTTCAATATAGTAGTAGTACCAGTCTCTATATAAATGTTTGGTAGGGACGAAATGAAATACTCCCTCCGGTCCTTAATATAGGCATTTTGATTTTGTACTAGGTTTTACCTAGTGCGCATTTTTAATTGACGGTAAAACTTTGAAAATATATTTTCACAATCCTTGTATTTTCTTGATTGTTATGAAATATTTTTAAGATTTTTTTGTCAATTAAAAATGCGTACCAAGTTAAATTTAGGATAAATCAAAATATCTTATATTAAAGACCAAAAGGGGTATATCGTTGGTTCCTTTTCTTCAATCCATTGGATTTCCATTTAATGATTTTAATTAAATCAATTTTAAGTGCTCACGTATATATGCGCCATAATTCAATGCTTTCTAGTTGCGATTAAAGAATATTGTGGAGTGTACTAGATAAGAAAACAATTATTAACATTATCTTTATATATATTATAAATTAAGCTTCTTGCGTGCCCTAACAAATGGTGACATTTACAAGGCAAGAACAAAATTTTTTAAAGGTCCTAATCTTAAAAGTTTTTCTTCCCCTCTTTGTAGAATCGTTTAAGGTAACATTTGGGAATCAATAATTTACGAAGGATTGTGGCATATTTGTATCTTGTGCGAATCAAACTCGTAAATTATTACAGAAGTCATGAATATCTTTGTTACACATCTTACATGAATAAGATTCGTCCTCAACAAAAAAATGTAAGTTGTAAACTATACGTAAATTGTGATAATTAACTCTTATGTTCTAATTATATCATGTACTTTGTAGTAACTCGTTCCACATAATCAAATGCTATAATACTTTTTGTAAATAAAGTTTACATTACAACATTTTGATGTGTTTATTATGTGATAAAGTATTGTAGCTTGTTGTTTTGGTCACCAAATTTTATCGCATAAAGTTGACCGCATTAACGGCTCAACCCATTGTTTTGTTGGCATGATTACAAAGAATAATTATTTTATTACTCTATTTTGCTCGAATCTAAATTAATCAGAATAGTGAATATGTATAATGTACTTAACAAAGAAATCAATTTGTTGCAAATTTCATGAGCACAAGATAAATTGAGTTGAATATTTGTAAATTGGGGATGGCCAACTGTTCTTCTTTTCAAGGTATGGACCAAATGGTTTATCCAAAACACATTGAACACATTTTATTCAATCATTTTCTTTAAAAGGAAAAAAAAAAGTTTGTTTCAAACATGTCAGAGAGATGCTGATTTTGAAAAAAAATAAAAAGAAAGAAAAATAGATGAGAATATTTATCATTAGTCCATACTCATAGAGCTGCGTTGGAATTTATTTGATTCTTCTCTATATATTCTACAGTCAAAATCTAAGCTCATTGGTTTGAACAAGCCACTCATCCCCTCTTTAAAAAAATAAAATAAAATAAAAAACAAAAAATAACAATAATAGAGACGAAAATGATTTATGGGTCTCCCTGCAAATAATTCCTGGTCATAATAAGCATATCTTTCTTTTTCTTTTTTCTCTCTTTCTTCTCTCAAGAATAAGTCTCACATTAATTCAAGCTAAGTTGGTTTGAAATGAATATGAGCAGTGGACAATTCATGCAAAATTTTTAATAAACTAAATTATTTAATTAATTTAGGCGATGTTGATGTTACTTGATCCCAAAAAAAATAAAAAAAAAATCAATGCAAATTTAATAGAGTTTGAAGTGTTAACGACTAATCTGCGAAATGTTCTTGTCCCGAGTGAGGCACAAGAGATTGGTTCGTTACTACTAGCTTTATTCCCAATCTTTGAATGCTGCTAACTGAATTAAAGTTAGCAGGAATGGAGCTTGAGAATTACATAATCTAGTATATAATATATGTTGTTGTAATTGTTTAGATACTTCTAATTAATATACAGGTACTATTTTCAACAAAAAAAAAATTCAAGGTTCTGAAGTATTGTACTACACTGAGAAAATATGTACGGTGCGTTAATTATAAATAGATACACATTGTATCTAAACTAATTTTCACCTGAACCATGTAAATATAATTCAGAAGGCTATTTTATTTTTGTTTATTTTTTTAATTGCAAAAGGCTAAAATGATGCATGGTTTCCGATCACTATCAGTACTACTTTTTTACCCTTAACCTTAATGGGCATCAAAACTACAGGCATGCGGGTAAAAGAATCTTATTAATCTACCTTATCTTCTTCTTCATTGAAGAAAATAAACTTACACCATAAGCTTTCAACTAATCTTTTGATACCAAATAATTGTGAACTTAATAGTGACACTTAAAACACAATAATTCAAGGTATACCCCATTTTTTTATCATAATGATTGAAATTATATAAATATAAATTGCAAACCACAAGTACCATCATAATCCTCAACTTGGAGGACTATATATATGATATGATGCCTCATCTACCTCTAAAAAAATATTTATTAAGCAAAAATGTCCCACATATTTCCTTATCTCACTCTCAAAAAATTAAAATAAAAACTTCCCATCAATGATCAAACTGCTTTAACTTTGATGGAAAACGACACTGATTTTTTAGTACAAAATTCTCCTATTCCCATCCGATGCCTCATTTTTGGTCAGGCAAAACTCTCAGTTTCAGGAGAAAAATTTTTTTTAGCTGAATTTTTTAATTTCTTAAATTTTTTTTTTTTTGGAACTACACCAAGAATGTTGGAGCACCACAAATTTATGCATGATCCAATGATATCTCAATTCACCGATTAAAATCTTTTTTTGAAAAAAATATATCTTTAATTTTTTATTATTTCATACAGTTAATTGTGGAACCCTATATATGTATGTGTGGTCACATTCTGGTGATAAAGGCAAGGAGAAAAGGTCATTGAAAGCGAAAATTGACTTAAGAGTAAACATTGTTAATATACGATTTCGAAGCGATTTAATGCATATTGAAGTAAATATTTTGCGCATATAAATAAGAAAAGGAAATATTCAATCCTCTCAATAGAACTATTCTTTTGCCTACACAATCACTTCTCTATTCCAACATTTTACATCATCCCCTTTGTTTAAATACTCATTTACTCTCTTTTTTTTTTTTCAAAGTTGGGGAAAGAGTTCTAATGGTTGGGACCCTCTTTAAGCATAATTTCTTGAAATTTGAAAACTTTTCTCTCTAGATCACAAAAGCCTAAAAAAACAATAGCAATATGGAGTAGTAGTAGTAGTAATCTCCAAAGTTAATGACAAGCCCATGTTCCTAAGAGTCATTAAAGAAGATATAATAATGAGTGTTGCATGAAGTGCTTCAATTATTTCAAGGGACATCATCAAAGTAATATTGTAAATCAATACTCTTGTCTAACAAAAGGTTCTTACATTGGGAGCAAAAATCAATTAGATTAGTGATCATTTCATAATGGAGGATGGAAAGCAAAATAAAAAAGGAGGAAAAAGTTGCAATATCTTTTCGGTTCATTACCTGTAAAGGTATTAAAAAAAAATTACCAAATTGTCTTCATGGTACTTAGTTTGATGATTTACAAAGCTTTGGAAATTAGTAGTAATTAGGTTGATAATCACATACTAATGACGCTTGAATATCAAAAGACTGATATCACTGTATTTGATAGAAACGTCTTAATATGAAACTCGAAGACCAATGGCAAAGATTCAAATGTCAAATATATGGAGTATTAAAATAAGCAATTAATATGTCAAATTTTTCAACAAGAAGAATCAAGAAAATTGACAAATTGTCTAACTTATTAGCTTGGTTTTTCTTTAACCTCTTTGGCTTCTTAATTTTCCTTTTTTTTTTCCTCGAAGAAGAATTTAATCTCCGCAAATTAGAATGTTCGAAAAGATTGAAAAAAAATGTCGACATATTTCACCAAATAAGATAAAAACAAATCCATCAAACCATTTAATTCATCAGCGTTTCATTGGCCCTTCTGAATTCAAGGTCTTCTTGACGTTTTTTTAATACATTGGGACCTAGAAATAGACCCAAAATTTATTTCCCCAGATTGATGTGTCATGGTATCATTTCATTGTTTTTTTAAATTATTATTTTATTTTTTCAATGTCCAATCACCGTAGTAATTGAGAGGCTTATAGATTCTAATTAGAAAATAACACCAACCAATAACATTTTTCCCCTTCTTGAAAGCAATTATTGTGGCAAAAACTGTGAAGTGAAACAAGTAGTAGCAATCAATACTTTTTCCACTTCTTTTTTTCCCGTCCTTCTATAACGACACCCATGTTAATATTCTTCTTGTTAATGGAGGGAATCCAATTAATTTAGCTAAGAGATTTTAATGGTTCATATTGTATACTCACTTTGTCACATAATTATTGTTCAGTTTGAGATTTCACTTTTAGCATATTTTAAACTAAAAATAAAAACTCAAATTGAATAATAATTATGAGATAGAGGGAGTATTTCGTAGGTCTCAGACAAAATATCCAATTCTATTATCCCCGTTTATTTTTTCGTCCAACATCGATTTTCTGTTGTTTGTTTTTTTAAAATTCGTTTAACACGATAACTAAGCATATTAGTATTATATAATAAATAAAAGTCAACATTATATTTATTTGACAATATTATTGATTCGGTTTCACACCTCTCAAAACATTGTAAGGGTGCATGATTTAGAACAGAAGAGAAAAACGATTGTAATGAAAGAAACATACTAATTTGAAGCATTTTTAAAATGATGACAGGACAAAAACGAACTAAATTATAAAGTTTTAAGTGACCATTTAGGCGACCTAATGATCTAAAAATCACACTCTTTTGCAAATGAAATTATAAACCCAAATGAAAAAAATTATATACTACTTTTTTTTGTCTTATAATTTATTTTAATTGTAATACTAAAATGCCATGATCTGATTAATATATTGTCTTGAAGACTGTTACAGCCTACATCGGAAATATTGTTCACATTCTTTTTGTAGACACACGAGTTGGGTTTTGGAGAAAAAATTGACATGTTGGGAGTGCACAGAAAACATAAAACCGTCAGAAATGGGATCAAAATTTTATTCGTAACGCACGTGTGGATATTGTATTTTAAACCCCCCACACGTACATAATTCCTTGTGCAAGTTCAAAACTATACAAAATTAATTTAATTAAAAGATTTTCAAGATTAGACAATTATAGTGAAAAATGCGTGCAAGAATAAGCAATGTACCTGAAGTATGGAGTACTATGGACTATTGATTTTTCTTGGCTATTTATGTGGTTATTTTTTGTACAATGTGCCTGATTTTACTTAACCACATACTAGTTCAATTATCATTTTGTTAGAGTAGAATTTCTTTCAATTAAGAACTATAAATTTTAGTATATGAGGTTCAAGTTTGTTACATTTTTGTTTGGGCGACATGCACTATCTTTTTTTTTTTTTTTCCTTATGAATAAAGTTAGAAATACATGTTAAGTAAGCTTTGTTACGTGCAATTAAAAAAAAAAGTTTAATGTAAAACTCATACCAATGTCTTATATTATGCCAAGTAAGTTGGTCATGAGAGGAAAAGGAAAAACATACTCCCTCTATCCTAAAATTATTGTCTGGTTTGAAATTTCACTTTTAGTACAATTTGAACTACAAATAAAAACACAAATTAGACAATAATTTTGGGACGGAGGGAGTATGAGTTTTTACGGATCATGTCTTCCAAATGATGGTATTACTCATTACTATCAACCATGAAGAAAAGGTTAGAACTGATTTTATCATTTTTATCTTAAAAAACTATAGTTCCGTATATTCAACGTACAACATAAGATGACGATTTAATTGGAAATGTTTATTTCAACCTGTTTCTTTATATCTTTTTTTTTTCGGTGGTGACGAAGTCCTGTTAATTAATTCTTTTCCCTATATTTGACTTTAGAGAAAATGGTAATAAGCTCAAAATAATTAAAGACTTTTTTATTCCCCTGTCATTTGGCTCCTAATTGCTTACATAACGAATTAAAAAAATCGAGAGTAATAGGAAAAACAGTGGTTAAGTGCAAATTAGCTAAAATGTATCCAAAGTCAAGACACATCTTGGATATTTTTAAATATTTTTAGTATTACGTCTCTTTCTATTGTAATTGCAGTGACGAACGGGTTTTGAGAAAACTAAATTAAATGTCTAATCATCCATCAGCAAAGAAAGCCTAATAATGTAAGTTTTTTAACGAGTTAATTAATCTATCATTTCATTCTTTAGAAAAACATTCAATTATTTAACTCTATTTTTAATTTGACTGTCACTATTGCTATATATTGCACTGATGCACTCCACTGGTTCCTTTCGTTTTCTACTCTTTGCTCTTGTTCATGTCTGATTAACAAAAGACATGAATTGAAATTTATGTATTGAAATTTAGCACCACTTAATACATATTCTTTCCGTCCCTGAAAAATATATATATTTTTCTTATTTAATAAATTAAAATAGTTCAGTAGACGTGACTTTTATTTAACACAAAAAATAGTATTTTTTAAAAGAAAAAAAAAAGAAAAAATTGGTCAGGTACCTATTGGCAGGTCAAACTAGGGGTAGTTGATTACGAAGAAACTAGTATAATTTATTTCATTTTCCAAAAAAGTATAATTTATTTTGAAAATGAAATGTCTTATTATTGTTGTAATTATATAATCTAATTTTTTATTTTTATACAGGATAAATTCAATGTCTGATGCCAAAAATTGCAACGAATAAAAAATTGAAAAACTTCTTTTGCCAAGTCACAATTCCTTGTAACAAAAAAAAAAAATCAAAAATTCCCAAATCAATGTATCCACAGTCCACACATGGAGGGTGGTAACATTTCTAGTATAATTGGATACTTCATTACTAGTGATTTTGTCACAAATAAAGAAGGCGAATAATTTTAAAATTTTTAATAATTATGAAATGTTAGAATACATTGGAAGAAATTACTTGTGGACTCTTGTTTTTTCTTTTTTGGAAATGAGCTATGTCGAGGAATAATAAAGTTTAACACGATCAACAAAAAACAAAAATGCACTTCTTTATCTGGTTTACTCTGATTTTTTTTGCATTTCTTATCTTCAAAATATAACGTTTGACTTTTCAGTATTTCCTTTTTTTTTCCCGCTGATGAAAATGAAATAGACAAAAATCTAGAACCTGGTGTTAAAACAAATTTACTGAGGATCAAATAATCTGTAGAACCCCTCCTGGTCCCGTCGCCTGAAAAGATTTTGTATTTCTCTTTTTGGTACTCCATCCGTTCCAAAATAAGTACTATCATTTTACCAAAATAAAAAAATTTTAAAATAAGTGTCATTTTCGGATTCCAATGCATTTTTTGTTAAAAATTTCCGAACATACTCTAAAAAAATAATACTCCCTCCGTCCCATAATTATTATCCAGTTTGAGTTTTCATTTTTAGTTCAAATTGTACTAAAAGTGAAATCTCAAACTGGACAATAATTTTAGGACAGGGCGAGTATTATTGATAAATATTACTCCCTCCGTCCCATAATTATTGTCCAGTTTGGGTTTTCATTTTTAGTTCAAATTGTACTAAAAATGAAATCTCAAACTGGACAATAATTTTGGGACAGAGGTAGTATTTTAATGGGATTGGTTAAGGATATTCTAGTAATTTAGCTATCATATTTAAGTGTTTCTTAAAATGTGTGCAAACTCTATAATGACACTTATTTTGGTATAGAGGGAGTAATTAAATAGTATTTCAATTTGTTTAAAAGGACAGAAAAGAGGACCAAAAAATAGTGAAGATAAATTATTACTACTAATTAACTACTTTTGGAGTATGTAATCTTAACTTATTGTTACCACAAATTTGATCCTAAACCAACTCCTAATGATTTGCTTTTATTTAATGCCTTGTTGTGTGAAAATTGACTAAATTCTTGTCGTTATTTAACTCCCCCACTATGCTTCACCACCTGTCATCACCAAGTTGGACCGTTTCTTAAACTTGGTAATTAACACCTCCCCAATCTCTATCAAAGCTTTTTTAATAAATGCCTAACAATTCATTTGTGGCGAAATTGAATCGCTAGCAAATTGGCCATTTATTAAATAATTTTATGCGACGAACAAAGCCGCTTGAAAAAAGGTCAATTAGAAGTAATAGTAGTAAGAACTATTCCATTTTCACCAATGAGTAAATCAAATTATTTAAAACTTTACTTCACATATATTGTTGTGTTAGTTCACCTAGTTGTAATTGATTGATACGTTTTGCCTTTTCTATTGTCCATCCTTCATAGAACAATTTGTTAATTACCGTCACGTAAACTCAAATAAAGAATTCGTGTAGTTAAAGGTTAATTTCATTTCCAACATAAGAGTACTTCTGATTTGTTCACATAAAAATTTGTACATATAGACAGTCAACTTTGTATTCATAATTTTCTTTCTTCCTCTGTCAATACGAGTGTTAAAATTCGATTCATTAAATCTAAATGAACACATAACACACTAGTATTAATTGTGTAACTCACCGATCTCAATGAAATTATATTCTCTAAATAGAATGTCATAAAAGCAACAAATATAAAGAGACATCATGTTTTTGAACTTTATGTATATGAGGGGAAGTAATTTTCATTTTACTTTTTTTGAGGGAGGGGGTGTTGTGGGTGAAGCACATAGAAAAGCAAAGAGAAAAATAAAAAGGTTAGAAAGCTCCAAAACTCATATATGGTCCATCTATGGGTACACTTGTCAAGAAGGAGCAATAGACATTATTAGCTTTCTTAGTCCCACACTTTGTGTCCATTGTCTAACATTATTTAGAGAGAGTGGTTATTGTCCTTTGCTTTGCTTATGATGTATGGTTTCGTTGGTTTTGGTTTTGGTTTTTTGGGGATTTTGGAAAGTAGCATCAAGTATAGGAACAATTTTTTTTTTTTTCTTACTGTCAAGAAAGAAAGAAAAAACAAATGGCATGTTCGTGGACCATACCATTTCCCATGAGTTGATGATAATGAAGGGAAAAAAAAATTTACAAAAAAGAAAAAGAAAAAGGTTTGGGATGTCAAGAATTTTGATGTTTCCTCACTTTGCATCATTTCTCTGCTTGAATTTTTGAATGTTACATCTAACGGCTATCATGAGTTGATTGTTGTTGGAATCTTTAAAGCGCACTTAATTTCTGTGTTATTTTCTATATCGATCGTCCGACGTACTCTAACGGTATAACGTCTCGTATTATAACCTGCTACAAATAAAAGAAACGTTTTACTTCATCTTTTATATATATATATATATAATGTCTATATATAATTATATAGACATTATATATAATATATAAATTATTCTAATTTAACAAATTTCGTGTTCTTTTTCTGCTAAATCTTATTTCTTATTTCATCTTATATTTTTTTTTGTTATTGCAAATGGAAATGTACCAATATTAGGGATTTACTTTATAGATTTTTAAAAGACCCCTAAAAGCTTCAAGTTTAGTTCTCACTTATTTTTTAAACATATTTTTACAAATTGATACTACAATAAAAAATCATATAAATTAAAACTGTTGGCTCATAAAATTTTACAAATTTATAGACATTATTATTTTAAAAAAAATTAATAATTATTATTTTATCAATAAATTAATAGTTTATTAATTTAATTTTTTTCTAATTATAATGATTGATTTTTAAACATGAAACCAAGAGAGTTATATTTAAAAATTTTGAACAGTGTAACTGTGATGACCCGTGAGGAATTAGCATGTTAAGCTAACATGACATTCCATCCCACATCGGTGCCTGTGGAGGGAGTAACCACTTTATAAGCTTGAGCTGACTGATTTATTAATAATTTAGGTTAACCATTTTGGGTCTAGCGAGAACGATCACTCAAAAAGTTACTGGAACAGACCGATCAGTTGGAGCGTTACAGTAACACTTGTCAATATATTCTAAATTATTTCAAGAAAGAAGGGGAAAATGAATTCATGATATTGCACTATTTTGGCTCAAAGTAGACATAACTTCTTCTTTCTTTTTTCTTTTATTGATAAAAAAATTCTTTCATTTTAAAATAAATAAAAATAGAATGAAATGGCCAACCGGCAGTCAAAGGTGGATAAAAACAAAATAGCATGATTTTATTTATTTTTTTTTTTTTTGACATCTGGTTGCAAATCAATATGTTTACATCAATAGCATGACTTGATGTTGGTACATATTTTTGTAATAGCTGTATGTATTACATCAAGCCTGTATCATATTCATTTCTTATTGGTTTGCATTAACAAGTAATAGCTGTTCGGATTATGATATTCATCATTCATTTGTTATTCAAGCACACAAGAAAGATTCATTCAATTAGCTCATGATAATAAATTCAATGAAAAAACTATTCATGAAGTTGGACCACTATCCTTCATCCAATGCATGTACCCTCATAATCAATATGTATACAACAAGACTAATGTCTCTCTTGTGTTATCCAAAGCCATGAAGATGGTGTTGAGTGTAGATATCAAATACTTTATCTGTTTTAAAATAATTATTTTTTTAATTGTTCAATCTTATTTTTTAATTATCCCATTACTTTCTGCTTCTCCCCCACCCCCAATAAGTATATTAATAAAACCGTCCCTAATTAGTTTGAAATTCAGTAATAAGGATGTGAATTGTAATAATGAATACACGATACAGATAATGTCGAGAATAATAAAAAATAAAATAACAGTAATAGTTTACTTATAAGACAAAGAAAGAGTTAAAAATAGTACTTTTCTTGTATTCGTTTGTGACAAGGTAGTACCATATACAAATATCAACAATGTTGTTTACAAATAAAGATATTTTGATCCTAGGGGTAAAAAAAGGTGAAGAAGAAAAGAAAGTGATAATTCATCTAGCATGAACATGAAGTACAAGAAGCCATGTGTGGTTTGAGGTAATTCAACTATAATTTGTACTGCATATTACATCACCAGCAACGAATGTACAACCTCTCCCCGAGAGTCAAGAGTCAAGACCACCCCACAATGAAAAAAGAGGTAAAATCCCCCCCAAAAAAATCATCTAACAAAATCACGCTCAATAAAAATATAAAATTGTTTAATGAAAAACAAATGTCATATTATTGAAATCTTAATACGGTTGATAAATATTCATTAACGAGTCAAATGTAATAACTAATAAATTGTAAATCTCTTACGCGTGTCATTTCAGTTAAAAATGTTAACTACGAATAAAAATAACATAACGTATAGAGAGAAAACCGAATCAACGGAATTCATTTAATGCATTTAATAAAAATTTTGTCGATTGCGATAATGATAACTTTTTAGTTAATGTAACACGATATTTTTAAAAATAAAGAAAAGGCTATTGTAACACAATTGTTACAAAATAATTGGAAAAATTATTATTTTTATAGTTATTCAAGGAAATTAAAATAAATACAATAGAGCTGCTAAAAAATGAAAATCATGAAACCGATCAGTCCCACCAACTGTTTATCCCCCCAATTAGGTCTGACCACTAACCCCAAAAAAGGAGCCCCATTCACCCAATCACTCCCGAAACGGGCCAAATCTTCGCACCTAATCCATTTCTCTGACGTTTTTTTAAAAATAAAATAAAAAAATTAAATAAACCAAAAATAAAAATAAAAAATCCATCCATCCCACTCAACCCACTGTTTCCGTAACGTCACGGACATTTTCCGTGAGGGTAGCACCGTAATTTCAAATTCCTTCAGCCAATGGCCTATTCCCACGTCTACATCTGTCTAGACGTGTCACGAAACTATAGCTTGATTAAAGACAAAAATCTACCCAGCTGCTGTCACGTGAGCACCACCCAAAATTTCAGGATGATTTATGCCACGCTGGATTCCACGTAAGCAGGTTTCGTCCTAGTCAGCAGTGGAGCTCCATCTCTATATAAACGACTGCTCGCCTCTCATACTCTCTCAGCGTAATCCATTCCATCATTTTCTTTTTTACTTCTCACTAACAAAAAAAACTTCAATTTTAAGGAAAGAGAAAGGAAAAATTTTTAGTTCTCATAAAATTCTAAAAGAAAAATAAGAAAAAAGAAGAGGCAAAGGTCTCTGGCTATTATTTCACCGCCGGTGACAGTGACCTTGCCGGAAAATGAATATACCGGCGAAACATCCTTTTCTTCTCCAAAGGAATGCTCGTGTTTCAGTTCACCACCGTCATGTGTTCCGTGAAAAGCCCTAACCCGTGCGTAGATCTTGTCATTTTTATTCCCAACATATTAAGAAAAAGCTCTCTCCTTTCCCCTTTCTTGTTTGTTTTCCTCTGTGCCAAAGATGGGGTTGTTCTTTAGTTCTTAATTACTTTTTTTTTGGGGGGGTCTCTGTAGATATGGAGATGAATGAGGCCTTTGGAAAATACGGACTTTTGATGATGATCTATTGACCTCTTAACCTTTCAAAGATTGGATTTTTCCGGTTCTTACTTTCATCCTAATTAGCTTAGTGGTTTTGGGTTTTTTTTCTTTGTTTGGTTGGAAAAACAGTAAGCTTCAGTTGAGAAAGTAGTCGGTTTTTCTCTGATTCTGAGTATATATCGAGAGAAAAAATTTCGAGGGATTTATTTGGGGAATTTGAATAGCTCGAAAAAGGATGCCTTTTCCGATGAGGATTCAGCCGATCGGTTCCGAGCAGGAGTACCGGGAGGCTTCAAAGCCACCACCAGTCTTAAAATCGAGGCTGAAACGGCTTTTCGATCGGCCATTTAACAGTGTTTTGAAGATATCATCGGCGGACAAGCCGCCGGCCGTTTCCGGCGAAGTGAAAGGCGCGGCTGTGGTACCGGAATTCGAGCCCAGCTCAGTTTGTCTGGACAAAATGGTGCAGAACTTCATGGAGGAAAGCCCTTTTGAGAAGCCGCAAACCACTCAGAAATGTGGCCGGAATAGATGCAATTGCTTCAATGGGAACAGCAATGACAGTTCCGATGATGAATTCGATTTTGGATTTGGCGATTCCGTCAGTAATACGAATTCGTCCTTTGGTGATTCCATTGATAGTCTCAAGGTAATCAGAAACGGTTTGTTTTGACTTAATTTCTTTCAAATCTTTTTTATCTTCCGTTAGGTTCTGGGATTAATTTGTATGTCGTTGATTTGTAGAGCTTAATTCCTTGTTCAACAACTGTGGAGAGGAACTTATTGGCTGATACTTCAAAAATCGTGGAAAAGAACAAAACTTGCAAAAGGAAAGATGATCTAAGGAAAATAGTCACTGATGGACTAATAGCACTTGGCTTCAATGCTTCAATCTGCAAATCTAAATGGGACAAGACTTCTTCAATCCCAGCTGGTAAATACTAATACTTCCTTCTCTCTCTTTCTCTGTTTCTTCATTTTTTTCTATAATATATTTTCTTAAAAGAAATCAATTTTGTCTTTCTCTGTGTTATATTGTTCAATGGGGTTTGTTTATGGTTGCCGTCTGAAAATTCCTTTCTGGTTCTGACCTTTCGTTCTTTCTTTATTTATATTTATAGATGTTTGTTTCTCACATATTTTTCTAAACTAGATTGAGAGGAGTTTGAATTTTTATGGATAAGATTTGGATATTGATCAGATGTCTTGAATAAATTAATCTTTTTCCCGGGATGGTTTACCAATTTGGGTTTTTTTAGCTCCAGATTCTGTGCTGTTTCTTTGGGGACAATTTCCGGGTTAATCTGAAATTCATGTAATAATACTCTGTTTTCAAATGCAGGGGAATATGAGTACATTGATGTAATTGTGGAAGGAGAAAGGGTGTTGATCGACATAGATTTCCGATCGGAATTCGAGATTGCCCGATCAACCGGGAATTACAAAGCCATCTTGCAATCCCTTCCGTTCATCTTCGTCGGCGGCATTGATCGGTTGCAGCAGATTATAGCTATCGTTTCGGAGGCGGCGAGATTGAGCCTGAAGAAGAAAGGAATGCATATAGCTCCATGGCGGAAAGCAGAGTATATGAAGGCCAAATGGATCAGCCCATCTGTCAGAACCACCGTTCCTCCGCCCCAACCCAAACCCATTCAAACCGATGAGATTAAGATCGACGAGGCGGCGGCGGAGGAGGTGGTTGAGGCCGAGGCGGAGGCGGCGGAAGAAGCTGTTGTAAAAGCTACTGAAGAGAGTGAGGAGTGTGGAGAATTGGAATTGATATTTGGTGAGGAATCGGAGACGTCGGATGAACCACCCAAGTCATCGCCACCGGTGATGATTCCCGGCGAAGAAGCAAAAGGGAAGACGCCGGTGATCGTGACATGGCAACCGCCGGTGATAAAACCCCTGAGTTGTGAAAGGAGCAACCGGGTTATGGTTACCGGATTGGCATCTCTGCTCAAAGAGAAGCCTTAAAATTTTGGTCCTTTTTTTTTTTGCCTTATTTAAAATAATTTTCTAACTATTTTGGAGTACAAGGAAAAAAAAAAGAAGAAAATTATAGCAAAAATCACTACTAGTAAATCTATAATCTGAGGTCCTTTATACAGATTAGCGGATGTTATCTCTTTTTTACTATCTTGGGAAGTTTTTCCCTTTCTTTTTTAATGGAAGGGTATGTAAGGAGCATGGTAGCAAATAAATTAGCAATAGCATAAAGGGTAAAATTGTAAAAATTTTGAAAAAAAAAGTATTTTTAGTTTCTTTTTGGTTACAAATTACTGTCTCTACTCTGGATTATTATTTATTTCTATAGCTTCCATAGCAAAAAGTTTAGCCATGAAATATTGTAATCTACTCCCCTCTTGTTGGATCCATATCCAAATGTTCCTATTTGGGAAACATCATCAGGTTTTATTTTTAAAATTTTTTAATTCGATTAGTTTATTGAGAAGTTTCTCGTATTTTGAGAAATGCGATAAGTATGAAATATTGTCAAGAAAAAAATAAAATTAAAATTATATATAAAAAAAAAACAGTAGTTTTTGGGGTTTGGGTTTGGGAGGGGTAGAATGGTGAATTGAAAAAGGATGAACGCAGACAGGGAAGGCAGGCTCGTGCTGTCTTGAAGGGTGTGTTATGGACGAGACAGTGGTGGAGATAACACGAGAACTACGTGATTTGACAATATTCTCCTAGGTGTGCTCTCCAATTTTACCTTTTCTTTTTCCATTTTTAACTTCTTTCTTTCTGGCCTTTCTCTGAATTGCTTCATGATTATTAATCATGAAAGTTCTTTACAATCATTATTTTGGTGATTCCATTCAATAACTCTTGAATATGATTGTATATTGTGTTATTGTTTTTTTTTCTTTTTGCTTATTACTCGTAGTCTTATACAAGATTAAATCGCATTTCATGAGGTCATTAAGTTTATTTTACGAGACATTACCGTTGTTAACTTTTTAATAAATGTCTTTGATTTTCAACACAAGATGCATGATTAAGCCTTCAACCATCTAATAAATTTCGGTTAAGACTAATTGATCTTTTTCTATGGCTTATTATATCAATACATGAACCTTATAGGTCACACTTAAATTGTTCTCATTCGATCTAGGTAGACTCTTCTAACTGCTTAAAGGTTTGCTAGCTAAAATAGACAAATTAGAAAGAAAAATTGTGTTGTTGCGACCAAAATAAGTATCGTTTTAGCAAAATGAAAAAATTTCAAAAAAAGTATCGTTCTCACATTTCAATACACTTTTTGTCCAAAATTTTCAAAATTATCCTCAAAAGAATTAATAGTGTTGGTGGACTTTTTTTAATAGGGTTGGTTGAGGATATTCAAATAATTTTATTACCCTATTAAAGAATTTTTTAAATTATGTGCAAAGTGTAGGATGTCATTTATTTTAGAATGAAGGGAGTATCACCTAGCAAAGGGAGGAGAAGTTCGATCTACTATATTAAGATCTAGATGCTTTATTTTTGTTCATTGCTTCATCTCTTTTTCTTTTAATTTTTTTCCCCTTTTCCTTTTTGGAAATCTTAAAACCTAGGGCTTGGAGTAAGTTAGCAATATTCTATTTTGGTGAGGAGATTTGAGAATTGAGGACTCGTGAAACGCACTTTTTAAACTCGAGTTTTTACACCGGAGTTAGCAAAAAACTTGGCTGTTGCTGCCTTTTACTTTTACTTTTCCAATATACTATATATATATATATATATTTTTTTTTTTTTTCTTTTCATTATTCTCTTTTTGTAAGGGCCTTTTACTTTGACTAGACAAATCACATCATAAGTTCAGTGGGAGAGAGGAAGCTTTTCAAACCTTTACGATATTGGCAAAAGTAAAAAGAGTATTCTCTGGTCTTATACCACACTCCTATAAGTAATGTTAGATAATGTTTCATAATTCAAGTAGAGTATTTCTTTTCCAAAAACATTGTTTCGTTTTTATTTTTTTTACTTTGTAGTTTATAATATAATTTATATCAAACATAAAAATCCAAATTAAAGAACTATTTCGAACTAAAAGAATAATTAGTTAAGATATGTAAATTATTAAATTCTTTATTATTTGTTCTACGAAAATAAGCAGATGCCCGATAAAGTTAATTTCTTTTGATTTGAAAAGTTTTGACAATATTTGCATTAGTGGGGAGAGTATTTTGGAATTTTTAAATTTCATTAATTTAAAAATTATTTTATAATAGAAGGAGCAATATGTGTAATTAAGAGAGTTTGATTAAGGAGAGGATTTACACGTGGTAGATATACATTGGGAAGGTGGCTTACTCTTAAGAGAGCTCCAAAGCAAAGAATATTATTGACTTTCTTGGGTTTGCTCCAATTGACCATTTGTTTCCTGCTAAACACGGTTGGCTTTGATTTTTGAGTTGCAGCATTTTTCTTAATTTCATTTGATTCTTAATGGAGTTATTAACAGTTTGGTAGACAAAACTGTCAGAGTTTTTATATTTTCAATAATTATATTCCACTATACAATTTAAAGAAATAAAAACTCTTTGTCGATGATAAATTTGGTACAAACTATAAGTTCTCGATTGTTAAATATTTCTAGCGCTCCGAAATTATTGTTCAAATTGAATTTTTACTTTTAGTAATTTTAAATTGGACAATAATTTTGAAGCGGAAAGAATATCTTATTAAAATTATTGAATTAAGACAGTTCGGGGGTCTGAATTTCGCTTTAGAAATGAAGTAGTTTTAAACTGTTTGCTGTTTGGCCTTTATTTTTTTTTTATAATCTATTGAGATGTTTGTTTGTTAATAAACAAGAGAATAAGCCACGGTATTGTACAATAAATTCCAACTATATACAGGAAAAATGGTATGTAGAAAGAAACAATTTCTCAAGTAGATATTAAAAATTTAGTCAATGATACTGTGATTTTGAAAATGGATTATATAAGTAATTAAGTATGGATATTTATAGTGCTATATTTGATGGATTTTCTGAGCGCAACACTACTATTAAATACATCTGTCGCAATTACATAGTTCGTGATAATGTAACTAAAATTTTACATTTATTATTTAGTAAGGAAAATATTCAATCGCAATTTTACCATAAGAACTAACAGAGATGAATTAACAAAAAAAAAATTTTTTTGTCATTTCAAGCAGACTAAATTAAAAATTAAAAGAAATGAAGACAGAAGAAGAGGAATTTATTTTTATTTTTTGTTTTTTTTTAATCTTCATCATAATTGATGATTTATTCTGTACCACAATTATAATTAACACATCAAATGTATTCCCCTCCAGCAAGATAGTGCCTATTGTACTGATGGATTAGAATTGATTTATTAAGATAGTGGTTTTTGTTAAGTACGAGATTGATAAGCAAATGGTAATCTTGTTGTACATGATATCAATATTTAATCAACGTCTAAATAAGATAAAAATATTTGAAGGAACACATGTTGTAATTTTAATATTTTCTTTTATTTAATTAAAACAATACAATAAAATGAGACGAAAGAGTACTTAAAAGAGGTAAACAAAAATTTCAGTTTGGTTTGGACAAGTGCTATCTCTCGGGAAATTGCTAATTTCAAACAACTTTCTTTTTTCTAAAGTTGCTTTAGTGAGTAACTTGGATTAGAATCACCTATTGTTCTTAAATTCTTCCTCTTTTTCCCCCCTTAAAAAATTATACCTAATTTCGCATTACTTCATTCAAATTGGATGTATTGAATATGGAAATATTTTATCGTGCAAAGCCCTTTTTCAATTGCTAATTGGCATATTCCGTGAATATTTTGATCCACATTACATCCAAATTATTACATACTAAACATGATTAAGTACCCTTTTTGGTCTTGTTGAAACCAGCTTGGAGGCACTGTCTGCCTTTTTAGCTTGAAATTTTGATTTGGAAAAAAGAAACATTTTCTTAAACTAATTTTTAAAGGTTGCTCAATCATGTAGTATATGTGTTTGATTCTACTATACAATCAGAAATATTTTTAGCTACCTACTTTGAATCTCATTTACAAAATCTCTGTCCTTGCTAAAATTATTGTCCCACACGTCATAAGGTTAACCAATCAAATATTAAGATATAAGATGGTGAACCACTACACTTATTACTAAATGTATTTGAGTTAAATACCCAAATTTCAATATTCTTAATGTCAACTTAGAGAAAATTGCTTCTTACATCTCCACTTATCTCCCGCGTGATTTTCATCCGTATCTTATTGGAAGAGGAAAAGAGAAATGAAGTTGTCTTACCATATATAATCTCATTGTAACGAAAACCTCCTTAGATTATTCTCTCACTGTCTCAAACATAGTTCACATTGAATTTGAAAATTTATATAGAAATTAACATAAATATGAAAATTCAATGTGAACTATTTTTTTTCGGGACAGATGTAGTATCTCACTTTAGCGCATGCATGTTGTGCACTTCCTTGGCTTGAGAGATTACAATAGAACTTAAGAGAATGTGGAAAAAATAAATTGTAAAATCCTTAGAATGTACATCATACAAGTACTTACGTTGTTATTCCCTTCTATCTTAATTAATTAGTCACAAATTTGAACTAATTGATTTGTATTTTATAATTTAGTATAAGATCGCAGGGAGTATGGTATTTAAAAATTTGGATTAGATAGTTGTAACAAACAAAAGAAATATGGATTAGTGTTTAGTGCACATTTTATGTTATTTCGATTTTATGATTGTCAACATAAAGGATGCCAATGATTAAGAGGTAGCCTACTGAAGCAATCAAACTCTTTATTATTTATGAAACAATTTAATTTAAAAACCCTAATGCTGATCTGTTCAATGTTTCAACCTTTTATACACTACCTTATTCAATCAAAATTTATTTATCCAGATTGAATTATAAACTCTTACACAACAATCATTGTGGTGGGGTACTTTTTAATATAATAATAACTATGTGGGGTCAAATACAATGTTCACTCTATCAAATTATAGTGGTGCGAAATTCAATCGTTTCACAATAAATTAAATACATATTTTCTTAATTTCAAAATATTATCTGGTTTTATTTTTAGTATAATTTATATTAGAAATAAAATAAATTTTAAACAATCATTTCGGAACAGAAAGACAATTATTTCCTCAAACTTAAAATGATAATTCTGACTATTTTATTTAAATTTTTAAAAGACGTCTATTATTATTTTACTTTAGTTTAACAAAGTGATTATTTTTTAGTAGGGAAAAGAAGAAAAATTGTTGAAATCTCACTAATAATGTTATGCAAAGCATTCTTAGAAGAAGTTGTGACTTCTCTTTCTTGATCAATTGAAATTTCATTTTTATTTATTATATATTACATCAAATTGGTGATATATATAGTTGGGTCCACTAATTTGTTGTACAAAGCAAAAAAATAAAATAAAATAAAAGCAAATTGCCCAAAGTTTTGACAAATAATAATAACACCTTTATGAAAGCTACTCTCCACCTACTCTATCTCTACCCTCTTTTTCTTCCTTTCTTTCATTGTTCCATGGATGTGGTAATGGAATTGATATTTGCTTCTGAATTGAAATGTAGCATTCATTTTAGCAGAGAGGGATTGCCAAGCCAACAAGAAACCACACACCACAACTTCCAATTATACCAGCACTCTTCATTGGATCCTAACATGTTTGCAAATCATCGTTACAGTTTTCTCTTCTGTATTACTTTTTATGTCCCAAAAAAATAGTTCACGTTAATATTTTCAATTTATATTAATCAATGTGAACTATTTTTTTAGGACGGAGATAATATTTTTTACTTGATAATTTTGCTGAAAATATTGTGAATGGAAAAAGGCGAAATTATGGATTCGTTTTTCCCTCAAGTCACTTCAAAGGAAAAGAAAATAAAGTTGTACCTAAAAATACATATTGAAAAAAGCAAAATGATGGACTTGTGTATTGGAGACATTCATTATAGTTGATGTAATAGGTCATATATATAGCTAGGAATGTACCAACAAAGTTGATAACAAAAAAAATTATGCAAATAAAAGGAAAAGTAGATAAAAGTTAATCAAAATCCCACTTGAGAGTTCGTGAAAAGCTTTCCAATTTATCCATTTTTTGAAAGAGTTTGGGACAATGTTTGCTCTATAATAACCCGCCCAATTGTTTTCTTTTCTATTTTATCCGTTGCTATGTGTTTGCTACCGTTGGATGATTTGTGGCCCATACATTTTGGCCTATTTTTCTCTTTAGTAGTATTCTAATATTCTTCTTCTTTTTTTTTTTTTTTTTTTTTTTCCCTTTTTGTGTCGATTTTGTGATACGAAACTCTTCTGTGGTTAGATCGTTTGTTGTACTAATCGAACTTGATTTAAAAGTCTCACTTGGCAGATTAGATAGTTTACTAGGAAAGCTCACAATGTTATGGAACCTTTTGTGCATTATGCAAAGATAAGGAAGTAGGCGCAAAAAAAAAAAAAAAAAAAACGGCCGTTGTCTTCTAGAATTGCATTATTATGTTCAATGGACATGGTTATTTTAACATTTAGATGTAACTTCTTTTCCTCAAATACGAATGATATTACATGAAGATAGTAAGATTGACGGACTGTCAAACCAACAAATTTTCATATATATACTTAAATGTTTTTCTTAATGGATGCTAATACAATATAGATAGTACTCTCTCTGTTCCAAAATTATTGTCCAGTTGAGATTTTATTTTTAGTATGATTTGAACTAGAAATGAAAACTCAAACTGGATAATAATTATGGGACGGAGGGAGTATAAAAGTGAACTTATAGATCTTATTATTATCACAAAATAGCAATCGAATTCTTAATATTGTTTGGTTGAAACTAGCTGATGAGCTCAAACTTATTAGTTCAATAAGTTGGAGTATAAACTATCTATCCGGATATACATAAACTAATACTATATCTATCTGGATATACATAAATGATTGATAAGAATTTGGCCCATCCAATAATTACAAGCAAACAAAGATTTTTCGGTCAGAAACTTTGATTAATCAGAAAACCAACCAATGGGTTGTCTAAACCACATGCAATTAGTCTGATCTACACAGCTAATTATAATCCATAATTTTTATATTAATCGAGATTCCTGATCCAAATCACAAGCAACTAAACTTATTTAAATATGCAATTGTCATTTTTTAGGATCTATAAATCCTAACTAATCCCTGTAAGAATTATTGAAAATTGTTTTTTTTTTTTTTTTAATATTGGGTCATTAGGTAAGCGACGTTGTGATGGAACTTAATGAAACACAAAAGGCATCATAAAATTAATTTCTTTATTACTACTTTTCCCTTTGATTGCCGTCATAATAGCCTCCATTTTAAAGAATACACTAGTTATGTTGATTCCTCTTACTGAATCTTTTTCTAAATTTTTGTTGTTGCTTAAGGCCCATTTATCAATAGTTTTAATAGCCCTTATATTGTACGCAAAAACAACACGGAAAAGTTCTCTTGTCCTTGTGACAATGAATAAAGGCAGGTCGAAGGTTAGCGAGAGCTTCATTTCCCAATAGAAATAAAACAAAGTACATTTGATGCTTACAATTTCAAGAGAATTAGTAATTGTTATTGATTGTATTCATCATGTAAATACGAAGAGGAAAAAAAAAAGAAAAAGAAAAAAAAGAAGCTCGTTTACAATGAAACCGTGGATTTTGTCCATTTTGAAATTGGGGACAAATACATAAACACTAAGAAACAATGAGATTTGGCTAAACTCATGGAGATTGTTTAGAGCAAAACATGTGCCCAAAGAATATCATAGCAAATTAATCACTAAGAACAAGACCAATTTAACACTACTAGTCTCACAAGAATAAGATTTTGTAGCAATGTACATTTCAATAAATATGATTTTTATTCTGGGCAAAAAAATAACTGTTATTTACTAGAGTAATGAAAAATGTACCTTCAAACTATGAAACAAAAATTGTTACTTATGACTACTGAAGTAATTCTGTTACAAACAATTGCTTATTTTAGCCGCAGTAAAGTAGCCAATTCATTTACAATTTTGCTGATGGTATAGCACCATTTTGCTTTAGCAAGACTTCAACTAAATCAAATCAACCAGAAACTTAGCATAATAAAATAGTGTGCAAGTGGGGGATGAAAGTTTCGATTATTTTCAAGTCAATCATTGATTGGATTATGAACTTGAATAACTGCCAAATTGTGCCATTTTGATTAGGTTTACTTATTAAAACAGTGTGTCCCAAGATTTCCAACGTTAAGCTAGCATCTTAGATGAGTAGATTAGGCTGCAGTAGGTAGGTGTTGCATTAGATTATTCCTTAATTTATGATTGAATTAATTAAGGTTAATTTCTTCAAACAGGTCATCTTCAGTGTACGTAACCCAGAGATCGATCGGATCAGACTTTGGTTTTATTTCGTCAAGTTGTTGAGAAATGAAGTGAGAAAAAAGTTGTTGGGTGAAAAATATTCTAATAATTTGTTCGCAATCAAAGGAATATCTTTGTGAGCATATACTTTTAATTCAATTATTATTGTACGGTTCTAAAATAAGAATCATGTTTGTTCAACTAAAACAGTAATTCATTTCTCGTTTTAATAGTCCAGTTTGTTAATTTAACAACGTAAATCGTTATTATTATGGCACACACAAAAAAAAAGAACAAAATATGGTGCTTATTTTGGAAAAGTTGGATTGTTATCTCTGCAAAAATTTTGAAAGAAACAACGAAAAATTAAGAATATGTATGAGAAAATGACACGGTTTGTGGGTGAACCAATCATTGCTTTCTTGTATAGTAGTTTAACCAAGATTTGGTTGGCTACAAAGAATAAAAAGTCATCCACCACGAGCAATTTGGATGAGAAAGACGGCGATTAATTAACGAAGTATAATAAGTAATTAATCCGTCCATATAGCTAGTGATATCGGGTATAAATTGCTTGTAATATCGTTACATGATGTTGAGTGCATTCAAAGTCTTCAATCGACCAAAGACTTATTGTATAACTATCAACAAATGGACAAAGTGAAAAGGGAATGATAGATCAATCATTCAATAAGTTTTAAGGGGGAAAAAAAAAAGAAAAAGAAAAAGTTTAGTTTGTTGATGCTTTTGGAAAAAGAAAATACGAAAAAAAAAGTGAAAAAAGAAAATAAAATGAGATAATGAGTAACTTGGTTAACATTTGTGCGGGATGATCCGAGGATTTGTTTTTGTGATTTCATTCATGGCTCGATTTGATTTTTTTTTGTTTTTTTTTGAAAAATTCAATTGCACTCATAGATTAGCAATATTACGTGATTTATTAATTAATATACAGGAGAACTATATTTTAACTACCTCTCTTATTGTTTAATATTTTTTTTTTTAAAAAAAAACGAACAAACAAAACACAAAAAACTAGCTTTTTTATCGTTGGACGAAAATAAACGGTACGTATAGCTCAGTCAAGAGTTTGCTTGCTTTGTGGACATTGAATATATTTCTTTGCTGAAGCATCTGAGTTTATGACATAAATATATACGCTACAACGTACGTGTGACTTAGGCTAAGAATCATTGAATCAACACATTTTTCTTTTGTTTTAAACATATATACAACAATTCTTTATCATAGTACAACTCATTTTATTCGAATTTTTTTTTTTTTTTTATTTGAAGGGGCATCCAATCTTTGGCCGAAATATATTTATAGAAACGAAAAGACACAAGGAAACTTCGATTTCCATCATGCAGTGGATTTTGGCCAATTTCTTCCTTGCTCTCCATCTGTTTTTGGTTGTATATATAATTAAATTGGGTAGTTTTTTTTTTAATTATTATTATAAGAACAAACAAATGCTTAGTACATAAAAATTTAACTTCATCAAGAAAATTCTTGATCTCATAACTGATACAAGCCTGAGGGCCTTGTCGCCATTAGAGATATTAATCACTCTGTCTCAAAATGACCGTCTTGTTTAAATTTTGTACTGAAAGTGAAATCTCAAATTACACAATATTTTCGGGACAGATGAATACTAGATTAGACCATTTAGAATAGAATTTGTCTCACGTTAAATATAATTTGTTGTGAGCACACCGTCCAATTACTTCGGGGTGGCATTTCAACGAGTTGCATGTGGGGATTTTCCTCATCAGAGAAACACAATTCTTTGAGACAAGGGTTTCGATCGAATTGACGTTTAATTTGCAACACTTAAATTCTGATATACACACCGAAGAACTAACATAGCAAATGTCAAATGAAAACTGAACAACGACATCATCCTGAGTAGCACGGTAGAAATTAAGAAGCAGGACTGTGACGATTGTGAAACACGAAATCTCTTCAAGGGATTTTCTTCTTGTGTTTCAGTGCAAATTAAACGTGGGATCTTTTTTTATTGTAAATCATTGCCTAATTAACCTCATGAAAAATGCAACGCCATCACCGACAAACAAATTGTTGATTGTTGGGCTGATAATGGCATGCATGGTTGTATTGTTTGCTTTTCTATCATATATGTTTGCCCTATCAGTCTTTGAAGTTTCAACCATAGCCAAAAATAAATAAATAAACAAAATTAAAACAATTAAACTTCCTAAGAGAATGATCTAAAATTTGTAGCAGGTTACTTTACATCTTTAGGGGGATACAACTAGGGATCTTCAAATGTGGTAATAATATGGTTGAAGAGTATGATGATATCGAGATATATAACTTATCTTGAATCGCGTTAATAATTTAGAAATTTATGTTATATTTCTGTCTTTACGTCATTCAAGCTCGCACAAACGTCACTAAGTTCGATAATCCTTTTATAACGAACAATTTTCAGCTTTTAGCCAAGTACAAAAGAAAAACAAACAGCCAAATTGTACTATGCACTTAACATTTGTTGGGAATTTATCTGGAGGAGAAAACCCGACATGGAGCCCAATAAGTAAGATAAGACCCATCTGAACTCAGAAACTCAAGCTAATGGGTTCTGAGACCACCTTACTTATTAACTGATTCACATGTCCTCATACCTCCGATGTGGGATTCATAATCCTTGCCACATGACCCTCAACAACATTAAACATATGTAACAGTAGTTTAAATATTTTGTGATAACAAATTTACTCAACTCCGAACATAGATTAGTTGCGCAAGTAACACCCATGTTTGTAATATACCAAGGCCAATCAAATGTGGGCGTGGGGGGAGAATTGAAAGATCAAGAACCGAACTTCCTCCATGTGCAGGTCTGTCGATAGGCCCATAATATGGCTACAGACATGCTGCTTTTGTGGCCCAGGATATTCAGAGGCGGTTTCCAAAGCTGAAGGACATATGATCATTGAATCCAAAAACCCACACGTGAAAAAGAACAACTTTTAAGTGTTATCTGACATTTTCTTTCTGGCTTGAAAATTTAAGTTAGGGAAGGCAAAAAAGTTTGATTTGGTACTGATTCCTGAGGAGGTCTTGGCATTTGCTACAAGAAATGGAACGTAATTTTAAGCGGGCACCGGCGAATAAGTTATTTTCTGATTAAACTCTCCTCATGAAGTATTCATTCAACAAGAAACATAAATTAATAGAGCCAAAAATTTATGCCCTGCCTTAATTGTTGTTACCACAAACATAAATGATGAGGTTCAATCACACAATTTCATGGAAGACCAAGAAATTAAGCCAGTAAAGGAGGCTGCACAAAATGGATTGAATACAGGCATCCAGTACCAAGGAATTGAAGATAATACTTCGAAACAATAATAATAATGATGAATAAAAGCTGCCATATTTG
Source organism: Oldenlandia corymbosa var. corymbosa (assembly GCA_949775105.1). Classification (NCBI taxonomy): domain Eukaryota; kingdom Viridiplantae; phylum Streptophyta; class Magnoliopsida; order Gentianales; family Rubiaceae; genus Oldenlandia; species Oldenlandia corymbosa. The sequence continues at coordinate 13,687,854 of OX459126.1, read as the reverse complement.
TTGATGCATTTTGTTTCACTCCTTGCCATCAGCAGCACGAAGAGATCCAAGTTGAACTGGAGCTTGGGTTCCCACAACCTTGGATGAACCATAAGCCGACACATCGGCGCCTTGACCTTTCTCTTTTTCAATCTGTTCTTTGATCCAGAAATATGTAATTCTCAGACCATCCTGCATGGATAAAATGCAGAAAAGTGCACCATACGGATAGGAACAGTGAGTCATCTTGTTGGATAAAATGAATTAGAGGCATATAAACTTAAATATCCTTTGCAGTTTTTTTGGTACCTTCAATCTCATGGTAGGGGCCCAACCAAGCTTTTCCTTTATGAGAGTGTTATCTGAGTTTCTACCACGAACGCCTTCCGGCCCTGGAATGTGATGGATAGGGAGCTTCTTATCCTCAAGGCTCAGGACCATCTCAGCCATCTCATTCATGCTTACCATTTCATCACTTCCAATATTCACTGGCTCTCTAAAGTCTGATTTTGTCAATCTATAACATAGATAATGGCTCAAGTCATTGGACTGATCAATATTTATTCTGTTAAAAAGTTTGAACATCAAGGTGCATAAAAGCAGCAAACTTGTCATTGCAGGCAAATATCACTTGTCCTCGGTGACTTTAGTACTACAGAAAGGGTGCTATAAATAAATGAGAAAATCCAATACAGCAGGACTTTAGAGATGATATATGCTCGTAATCCTATTATATCATAATCACCAAAACTTGAAGAAATTGAAGGGGTTAGTATACCTCAGGACACCTTCAACACATTCATCAATGAAGGTAAAGGATCGAGTTTGTAGACCATCTCCCCACATCTCGAATTTGTCAGTTGAGGTAAGTGCTTTACGACAAAAGGCAGCGGGTGCTTTTTCCCTCCCACCTGTAGACATTAATCTTGGAGTTTATGGATAACTGCTAACGTGTATCTAATAAATAATTACCAAAGAGTGAGATAACCTGCAACATACCTTTCCAGGTTCCAAAAGGACCATAAATGTTATGGAACCTGCCAATCCGACACTCAATACCAAAGTCCTTGTTGTAGTGCTTACAGAGTTCTTCTGTTGCCAATTTCTCCAAGCCATAAGCATCTTGGGGCTGAGAACATTGAATTAAGAATTAATAACATTCCAAAATGTGCCAAAACAAGCAAAGGTTGTGTATCAGATCAGATTATCTAGTGACAAGGGTGTAACCTCAGCTGGCCAAGCATCTGACTCTTTGAGGCTCACATTAGTATCTAACTGCTTGAATTCAGGATAGATACAAGCACTGGAGGCATAAAAGAACCTGCGATTCACATTGATAAAAGTGAATACAAAGTAAAAGACTTGAGATTTTTTCATGTCCAGCCTGTCAAACTAAAAGATTGCAGATATGACGTAATCTCTTAGGAGAAGGCAAACAAGGAAACAACTTCTGAGTCACCCCACCCTGATACACACACTGATTTAGTAATATTTCCTTCATAAAAAAAGCAAATTGACAAAGATTGATATTGTCCATAAAGATCATAATTAGTTCTGAAACTAAAAGATTGGTCAGACAGGTTGGATTGTCAATGTTTTTGTAGAGGGTAAAACAGCAGCAGATCCTACTGATATTACTTGTAGAATGCATAATGAAAACAATGAAAACAGGTTAAGGTGGCTGACCTCTTAACTCCATTGATCCTAGCAGCCTCAATCATATTAAAACTGATCATTGTGTTGTTATACATGATCACTGAGTGGTTGGATTGTATGAAGCCCATACCTCCCATATCAGCAGCAAGATTGAATACATGATCAACTCCCTTAGTGACTTTCAGACAGTTATCCATGACCCTAAGATCAACAAGATGAAACTCATGACAGAACATCTCTTCAGTCATGTGCTCATTTTTCTTCCAGTCAGAAGCAATAATGTAGTGCCCCTCGCTCTTCAAACGCCTAGCAATATGCGAGGCAATGAATCCACCTGCTCCGGTGATGGAAATCCGGAGTTGCTCACCAGGCCAGTAGGGCTCCCTCTCAAGATTTGCATAGGTGTATTCGCCATATTGGGTCTCACCGGCACTTCCCATTTTGTCTAACAATCAAAGTTATTTTTCTTTTAGAATGCAATTAACAAATGCTAATACAACCCACAAAAGTATAGTAGTCTACACTAGAGTAGCAAATGCAGCACCACCCTTTGGTCCCTTTTCACATTCTCAAACAAGAAAACAAGCTACAGAAGTTGACAATGAAAGATAAGATGAAATTTCAGTCTTGAAAAAATAAAATCTCCAAAAAGGAAAATTGTAACCATCAAATCTGTCCCCATGAAGATAGTGGTCCAGGGAAAAGATCACCTTTTTTTTAGATAAGAAAACTCAATTATCAAAATTAGAGGACATTCACTTCTAAACACATCAAAAAGGCTAAAACCCCACTACTTAATCAATTCTATCTAGAATTCTAACATTCAAAGGAATTGGTCAAATCAAATGCAGGGTAAGCTTGAAGGATTCCCAATGTCTTCCACAATTTGAGGGAAACATCATCTAGTACGAATTGAATTGTGCAATAAAAACACACTCTTGAACACCAGAGTAATTGAAAACAGTATAACATCACAAATGACACATCAACACAAAAGAAACTAGTTTCTGGACTATGAAGAAACAGAGCATGTAACAGCTTAAATCATCCAAATTCAACGTAAAAAAGCAAACCCTTTTAAAAACAAAACCAAAACATTAACCAGTAAGAGACCTTCTATTACAGAGTTTCAAATTCTCAACAAAACCCAAAAAGCATGGAGTCAATTCATCAAGGAAAAACATATCTAAACGACCCATGAACAGAGGATATACTCAAACACGTTGAATTACCTGAAAGAAAGTTTTGGTTTTTGGAGCCAAAAGAGCACAAAGCCGACGTTAAAGATGGCAAATGGAGATTCTGGACCTGAAAAAAACGGTAGTTTTGATTCTGTTAACAAATCACTTTCTTTTGATGCCTTTTGGTTTCCCTCCTGCCTTCCACTTATATAAGTGCCTTCTGCCGGCCTATATAAGAGATAAGAAGGGCGTCTGAATTATTCCGGCGCGTTTGGTTGGTAACTCAAGTAGCTACGTAAAAATGAATTTTATTCCTACTCAAAATCCAATCCTACCAAACCCGTCTTAAGAAATATTTGTTTATTTTGACTACAATACAAGTAATTTTTTAAAAACAAATCATAGGTTTTTATTTTTGAAAAAAAAAGTAAGTTAAGTAACAGCACATTATTCAGCTTTTAAAGATATTTCAATTTATATCATTAAAAAACTAATATCACGTAATAGAAATTTCAAGCTTGAACAAGAATTTGCTTGTAACAGAAAATTAATATTTATGAAGATGATATATAATAGAAAAACTAATTCTTTCTTCCTTTCTGTTATTTTGTGATTATATTTTTGAAATTCATGGGCAGAGTAATGAATTAAAATTTATTTTTCATTTGATATTTGCTATTTCATTCATTCCATTTTAATAGACAATTTTTTTTTGAAATTAGACAATATAATAAAATAAAATATTAAAATGAAACAGAGAATTTTCATTATTCCATAGTCAAAATGAAGTTGCATCATCAATCGACTGACGGGATCTTAACAAACAGTTTTTTTAGTAACCAATAATTGTAGCTGATGTTTCCTTAAAAGAATGACATAATCAAGAGAAAATTCAAAAGTTCATTCCACTTTCAGAGGACTATATACATATTTCTTAGTGTGTTAATCTAGTGCTTAGAAGTATTGTACAATTTAGGATGATACAATTACACAAGCTATTGCTCAATTTTGTCTTCTTCTATCGGCCGCCATGCACTATTTGATAGATAAGGATTTTATCTTATCTTTTTTTTTTTTTTAATTTCATTGGTCTTGTTTTAACATGTTATTATATGTTATGTTAATATATTTATATTAGGGTTAGTTTAGGAGCATAGTTGTAATCTTGTTACTCCCATGTACACTATATATATTGTTGTATCAATACAGTATAACCCTAACGGATTATTCACTTTATAAAAATAATTCACATTATAGTATCTAAATTATGTTAAAAGCAATTCAATTCACAAGTTATAACGTTCACTAGTTCTTTTGAGATAGACAACATAATATTTTAAAATACAATAATTTTTATAGTACTTTGTAATAATATAGTAAGAATGTCACTATTGAATACAAACTAACTCTCAGGTAAAAATGTGGTGAAAGTGTGAAATTATATACTCATTTAGAGTTCAAAATATTCTATACCAAAAGATATTCTCTAGGACAAAAACCATAGTGCCAAAATGTAATAATGGTTCAATGAGGCCTCATGACCTACCTTCCTGCCATTTCAGTAATTGGTGACATTATTTGTACCTCAACTGAATAAGGATGGATAAAGCCATAAAGGAAGCTCAACATGTGAAGAAAAAGGGGTTGAAATGAAATAGTAAAGATGTTGAAAAGGATCATGTGGAGGGACCAAAGAGCCTAGCTAGACCTTCAAAATATGAAGATTGAAGACAAATATAAGGAACCTTCCCTTTCCTTCCCTAATTGTACAAAAAGGGATGGCCTTTCTTTTTTTGTTCCCTTCAATGTGGAGTTAGAAATATTGTGCATTGGTCATTCATGCATTTCAATACGTGTTGTTTAGTGCTAGAACAAAGGTTTTAGGGTCTTTGAGTCAGAGTGTGAGGATTATAACCACGTCATTGAACATTTAAATCTCAATAGAATAAAACGTTAAAGGGAGAAGAAAAAAAATTATAGAAAAATGTAGGTGTATTCATTGATAGATTTGCTAGAATAGTAAACAAGACCGTAATATTGCTATATCAAACCTAGGCTGCATTAAAAAGTTAATATTCGGTTTAAGAGATTAATAATAGATTTCTTGAAAGTTAGGATTCGAATCTTAAAAAAAAAAATTGTTGAATTTTTTTTCTAAATATTTATTAATGCCTACATAAATGAGTCATTATTATTATTTTTTCAATGAATAACTTTCGTTCGTGTTTTGCGTGAGTGAGCGGAGAGATTGTGTACGTCAGGACAAAAAATTAATACGTTATATTGTTTATATAGTCCTGTAATTTCTATCATATTCCATATAAATTTTCAATGTAGTATTGTAATATAGAATTATCGCAAAATATTTTGTCATCCAGGATTTTTTTTTCGGTTGTTAATTTTTTCTAAAACTTTTACAGTTTACTTGTCACGAACGAGTTCGGAAAATTCGTTTTCAGAGAGTAAAGAGAAGAAATTTGAAAGAGGCAAAATAAATTCATCATTTTTCATAATTCCCCCAAAATGGTGATTCCAGATCTATATAGTCGGAGTCGATTAAGAAAAACGATAACCACCTCCGTTCTAGAAAGATTCCGAAAAGATAAGCTGGAAATAAGAAAAGTCAAATAAATCTGAAAATAGAATTTTAGTTAAACTGGGACTTAAGCCCTACAATTGTCTGAAACACATTTAATGCCAACAAATCTTTGTCCTTCCACTCTGACCCTTGAACTTTTAGAATTTCCAATTCAATCCCTGATTTCATGACAACTCCCCCTGCGTAAGTTCGTCCTTGTCCTCAAGGATGGAAATGAGGAAACTGGTTGACGACAAAAACTTGATCCTCCCAGGAAGCGCCTCCCACTGGTAAATCATGCCACTTCATAAGCCATTGTACGACTTGTCTGCCACCTCTTTCAATAAAGTGACGCTGAAGAACCTTTTCAGGTTGTAGAATTGTCGCTTCTATCATATCCAAATCAGGTAAGGTAGTAAAAGCTGAAGGTTGGTTTCCATAGTACCTTTTTCAACAAAGAAATATGAAACACTGGATGAATCCTGGTTTGAGCTGGCAGTTTCAGCCTGTATGCCACAATTCCAATCTTCTCCAAAATCTGATAAGGACCGTAATAACTAGAAATGAATTTCAGACTAACGCGTTGAGCCATAGAAGCCTGCCTGTATGGTTGCAGCTTCAACAGAACCCACTCTCCAAGTGCAAAGTTTCTTTCAATCCTCTTCCAATCAGCATAGTACTTCATACGGTGCTGTGCTTTAGCCAAATGCTCCTTGAGCAATTTCAGGACAGAAGCTTTCTGTTGTACCATATCCTGAGCAGCAGGAACAATGCTATCAGTAAATGGCCATAGTGGAAATGACTGAGGTTTCTCACCGTATAAAGCCTCAAATGGTGTTATCTAAATGCTGATATAAAATGATGAATTGTACCACCATTTAGCCATAGGAAGGCACCTATTCCAAGTGGAAGGTTTAACGCAGCAGAAACTCCTTAAATATGATTTCGAGCACTGATTAAGCCTTTCATTTTGACCATCGGTTTGAGGATGATAAGCAGTGCTCATTTTCAGTTAAACCCCCAGCAGCTGGAACAAAGCTTGCCAAAAGTGACTAGTAAACACAGTATCCCGATCAGTAATAATATCATCAAGTAAGCCATGGAGACGAAGGACTTCACGAATAAAAATCTCAGCTACTTTTGAAGCAGTTATAGGAGCTGACAAGCTGATAAAGTGGCCAAACTTCATAAGTCGGTCAACGACCACCAGAATAGTATCAGCTTGATCAGAAGGTGGAAGGTTCACAATAAAGTCCATCGAGATACTACGCCACACGTGCTGAGGAATAGGATTAGGTTGTAGCAACCCTGGTGAAGCCACATGTTCACTCTTGTTCCGTTGGCAAACCTCACACCTGCGAATGTAGTCCTCAACAACTTGCTTCATTTTCGGCCAGAAAAACAAAACCCTAAGTCGCTGCCAGGTAACCATCTGCCCAGAATGGCCACCTAGAGTTGATGAATGAAAGGATTCAATGATAGAGTCTCGGAGGTTAGTAGCATTTCCCACATAAATCTTGCCTTCCTTCCTAAGGATACCATTCACCAGACTAAACTCGAATGAAGAATCAGGTTGCGTAAGTGCCAAAATTTGCTCCTCAACAAACTGATCATTAGCATAGCTTAGCATTTATGCTCCCTCCCTGCTGAGAATCTCCGTGCTCTTCTGATACCTCCAGTCTAGAAAGAGCATCAGCAACCACGTTCTCAATACCCTTTTTGTACTGGATTTCGTATCATAGCCTAGGAGCTTAGTAATCCACTTATGTTGAGCATTGTTGATAACTTTCTGCTCTAGCAAATACTTCAATGCATGGTGATCAGTACGAATGATGAAATGAACACCCAACAAATAGTGCCTCCACTTAGTAACTGCCAACACTAATGCCATCAACTCCTTCTCGTAAACTGATAAACCAGCATTCTTCTTACTAAAAGCTCGACTGATATAAGCAATGGGTTGCCCTTCTTACATCAACACGGCCCCCATGCCAATATCACCGGCATCTGTTTCGAAGATAAAAGTCTTCTGAAAATTGGGCATCCTCAAAACTGGAGCTATCACCATCGCCTGTTTAAGCTGCAAAAATACTTGATCAGCCGTCTCAGTCCACTTAAAAGCGTCCTTCCTCAAAAGATTGGTTAAAAGTTTACTGATGACACCGTAATCCCTAATAGTACCCTGTAAGACCAAGAAATCCTCTCAAAGCCTTGACTGAAACAGGTATAGGCCATTTCATGATGCAACTGATCTTATCTTCATCCATATTAACCCTTTTTTCAAAAATAGTGTGATCAAGGTAATTAATGGAGTTCTGGGCAAAACTGCATTTGCTCAGCTTAGCAAACAGCTGATGAGTCTGCAAGATCTTAAAAACTTCTTCTAGATGAATCACATGTTCTTCAAGAGTTGGACTGTAAACCATTATATCGTCGAAAAAAACCAAGACACTCTTCCTCAACTGTGACTAAAAAACCTGGTTCATTAAAGATTGGAAGGTAGCGGGAGCATTCGTCAAACCGAAAGGCATCACCAGAAATTCGAAATGGCTGTGGTGAGTTTGAAAAGAGGTCTTATGAATGTCTTGATTCCTGGCCCGTATCTGATGATAGCCCGTCCTTAGGTCAAGTTTTGAAAACCATTTTGCCTCTCCCAACTCATCCAACAGTTTATCAATGATTGGAACAGGAAACCTATCTTTGACTGTTAACTCGTTTAACCTCCGAAAATCAACACATAATCTCCAACTTCTGTCTTTCTTCCTCACCAAAATCACTGGAGAAGTGTATGGGCTATTACTGTACCTCACAATTCCTACATTCAGCATCTCATTAACCTGTTTCTCAATTTCCTCTTTATATGCATGTGGACAACGATATGGTGGAATCTTAAAGGGTTGTGATCCCAACTTAAGGGGAATATGGTGATCAACAGACCTTGGAGGAGGCAATCCCACCGGAATTGAGAAAATAGACTCATATTTCTTCAACAAATAACCAACCTCAGATGGCAATTCCCTTTCATCTGTTCTACTCTCCCTCAGTTCACCAGAATCAGTATCCCCTTGCATAGCAAACATGTGCATCAGACTCAGTTTCCTCCTTTGCTGTACTGTAAGTTCTTGGCACGACTTATCCCTCACCAACCCTATACTGGTTTCACTTCCTGAATGCAACAAAATATACCTCCTACCATGCTTGCTCAACTTAATACTGAGATCATCGAAGTCAAAAGTGATAGGGCTGAAATGCCCCATCCAATCGACTCCCAAAATCATGTTATACCCTCCCAGATTCATTATCTTCATATCATAACTGAATTTGAACTCCTGAATATTCCATCTCAAATTCGGACAAACAAGACTACCAGAAACCTTACTTCTATTGCCAACAGCTATGGTATTTAAGTTGATTTCTACTTAATGCAACTGTAACTCCATAACCAATTTTATATCAACGAAGCTGTCAGTACTACCAGTATCCATAAGGATTCTTATGATACAACCATTAATCCTTCCAATTATCAAAATAGTTTGTTCAACTGAATCCATACTAAGCACATGCATAGAACCCTCAAGAATAGTAAGATGAGTTAAATCAATGCCGCCATCAACAGGTAATTCAGGAACATTTAATTCAGCCACTACATCATCATCATCCGAAATCATAATACTGAATTGCCTCATTTTACAAGTATGGCCAGGGGTGTACCTTTCTCCACACTTGTACCATAGATTATTGCTGGTTCGGTATTGATACTCTTGAGGACTGAGGCGTTTGACAAAGTTTGGATTGAACTTCTTGGTCGACTTTCCCTGTTCCTCCTATTTGCCAGCACTTATTTAAACCCTAGCAAACTGACTGATTGCATTCTTGAGCTTTCCTCCATTGGCCTCCAGATTAAGCTCCTGCAAAACAACAGTTTAAAAAACAACAACTAGTATAGTTGGATTGAACATACGAACAGCTGGTTTCAATTTTGGCTTTAGTCCACTGATGAAGCTTGAGACAAAATAAGTTTCCGGCAACCGCAAATCTTGCAACAAAATCCGAGAATGCAACTCCTCAAAATGCTCCTGATATTCTCGAACCGTTCCTGATTGAACTAGCTTGTTGAATTCCTCACCACACTAGCTCCTCTTGTATCTCCAAACATTCGCAGTAATTCTTACCGGAAATCATTCCAAGAAATCTGTGGACGAGTGGCTTTCAGAGCTCTAAACCAAATTTCAGCTCGATCTTTCAAATACATCTCAATTGAGTCAACCTTAGCAGTCTCAGAAATGTGATAAACGGCGAAGAACTTCTCACACTTACTTAGCCACTCCAACGGATTCTTACCACAGAACACCGGCAGCTCCACATGTGGTTGTGCATACCAAGGCATTCTCAGATCTCGATCTCTCTCATTGTTCCACCTAGAATTTCCCACCGGAGCTGACAGATGTTGAGAAGTCTCCAGTGGAATGTCTCTGAAATGGATCGGATCTTCTAAATGCCTGCATACTTCGAGACAAATTAGCTGTCGTTTCCATCAATTCTTTCAGCTGCACGCTAATTTCCTTGCAAACAACTCTCAATTCAGAAATCTCCTCAGACGTCGGGGCCATACTGGAATCAGAACGACATGGATCTAGTTCAGAGTTGGTCTGAGAACGCGTAGTAATCGCCATTCCCTGCCGAGGAACGCTAGCTCTGACTATCAAGTTGTCACGAACGAGTTCGGTTCGTTTTCAGAGAGTAAAGAGAAGAAATTTGAAAGAGGCGAAACAAATTCATCATTTTTCATAATTCCCCCAAAATGGTGATTCCGGATCTATATAGTCGGAGTCGGTGAATAGAGACGATAACCACCTCCGTTTAGAAAGATTCCAAAAAGATACAGATGGAAATAAGAAAAGTCAAATAAATATGAAAATATAATTTTAGCTAAATTGGGACTTAAGCCCTACAATTGTCTGAAACACATTTAATGCCAGCAAATCTTTGTCCTTCCACTCTGACCCTTGAACTTTTAGAATTTCCAATTCACTCCCTGATTTCATGACACTCATATAAATGTAAGTAGGCCCATTATCGAAAACAAATTTTGAACTCAAGGAGCCCTCCTTCGGCCGAAAGGCAAGAAAATTAAAAACAGCCCAATTTGTAAAAGTTTAAACAGCAGTTGTTTATCCATCTGGCCCATCACACTCGAAAACCACCGCGAACGTAGTGATGCAGAAGAGAGACCAGGGAAAGAGCGGTGGAGGTTCCGGCGGCTCCGCCGGACCGGTGGCGAAGAGGGGCCGTCCTTTTGGCAGCGGAAGCGCCAATTCCGCGGCATCTGGCTCAGCTGATTCTGCAGCTCCCTATGCTCTCCTCGGCCCTTCCTTACAAGTTCCTTCCGCCTTCGCCGGTCAGTCTCTACTTATTCAAGTTACAATCATCAAAGTTTTGAGTAATTAAGCTTTAATTACTTCTTTTCATTCGATTTTATTGAACATTCCCGTGAAATTTTTAATTTTTGGTTATGAAGTTTGTCTGAAGTTAGGGTTTTAGGGTACTCATGTTCTGCTATTGTGAAATTAGGGTTTTTAGCAAAATGGAAATTTCAACTTCTGAGCTCCCATGCCAAGCTGCAATGTCTACTGAGTCTAAAATACTGATCACTAATTGTATATTTGCAAACGTTTTTATTTGTATGTATAAGAGAAACTAGAGTCGTTGCCAATGCCTTATGGATTTCTTTATCTTTGTTTGGATTCGGAGGTAATCAGAACAGAATAACAAGCGGATAGTTCTTGCTCTTCAGAGCGGATTAAAGAGTGAGCTGACATGGGCATTGAACACACTAACATTGCTGTCTTTCAAAGAAAAGGACGAAGTCCGTAAAGATGCTACTCCTCTGGCCAAGATTCCTGGTCTGCTTGATGCTTTACTGCAAGTTGTATGTATCATTTCGTTTATATGTATTGGTTTCGTTTTAGTAGGTTTGGCTGGATCAACTTGTTAAGTTGTTATTGTAAAAAATGAGTTCCTTTTCAACTTGCGCAGATAGATGATTGGCGCGATATATCCCTACCGAGGGTGCTGGTGAAAACACCAAGAGCTAGAATGCTTGGTGCAGATTCTGCTGTTACTGGTTTTGGGCATGAGTACGACGCCTTGACCAAGAATGATGCTGCTCCTGGGTAATTTTTCTCTCGTTCTTTGAAATTTGGTAGTCTTTGGATACATTACCATCTACTTGTCCCTTGAAATTAGTTTGCTTAATAATTGATTTGGTTATAGTACTGGAGCTACGGTGAGCAGTAAGGAGTCTTCCATGCAGAACAATACTGCCAAGGCAAGGCCATCTGACTGGTGGTTTGAGGATGATGGCTTGTTTAATATGGATGAGGAAGGGAGGGCTGAAAAGCAGCTCTGTGCTGTTGCTGCGTCAAATATAATCCGCAACTTCTCTTTCATGCCAGAGAATGAAATGATAATGGCCCTGCATCGTCATTGTTTGGAGACATTGTTTCAGTGTATGGAGGATTATGTAACAGGTGAGATAATCAGTTAGGGGGTACTTTCATGTTCTTCTCTTGTTTCCTATGGGCTCTGTGTGTAAAATTTGTTTTCGTTGTTCTGTTGTTTGTAAAAACACACTTTTCCGGTACGGGTTTTCCCAGTTCTTGTATTTGTCTTAAGTTTGTCATTTTTACAGAGGACGAGGAGCTTGTAACAAACACTCTGGAGACAGTTGTAAATTTGGCTCATCTACTGGATCTTCGGATATTTAGCTCATCGAAAACATCTTTTATCAAAATAACGTAAGATGATGACTTGTTATTTTGACGAAGCCACTTCCTCTAGCATGCGACATATCTTATTTATTGGTCTGAACTTTCCAGGGAAAAACGGGCTGTCCAGGCGATCATGGCAGTGCTGGGATCTGCTGTTAAAGCCTGGCATTGTGCTGCTGCAGAATTACTTGGACGCTTGATCATAAATCCTGATAATGAGCCTTTTATTCTTCCTTTTGCCCCACAGGTTGCAATAACTATTACAGATCTAATTAGTCTAGTTTTGTACTTGTTGATGATCAATTATAACTTCTACAGATTTACAAGAGACTGGTGGATATAATGACCCAGCCGGATCCTAATGCCCAAGCAGCTGCGGTGGGTGCACTGTACAATTTTGCCGAAGTCAATATGGACTGCAGGTTGAAGCTGGGAAGTGAGCGATGGTTAGTCGGATTCTCTGAATACGCTTCAAGTTTTATGCATCCTTTGTATGGAAAAAGGAAATTGTATCATGTTATAACGTTTAGTTTAATAAATCAGGGCAATTGACCGGCTACTGAAAGTGATTAAAGCGCCACATCCTGTGCCAGAAGTTTGTCGAAAAGCTGCAATGATTTTGGAAAACCTCGTGTCAGAGCCACAAAACAAGCCTTTGCTGCTGGCGTATGAAAATGCATTCGCTGAGATGCTTTTCTCAGATGGACGGTACTCTGATACATTTGCCCGGATTTTGTATGAATTGACTTCCCGACCAAACAAGATGGCAGCAACTCGTTGTATTTGGGGAATGTAACTTGAATTCTTCCTTTTTTGGAGCGTGAATTTTATGAGATTTTCTTCAGGAATTGTGACCCAAGACGCGAGCCAAGTTAGTTGGCCACACTCGAGCTAACTTATTTCTGTCAATAACCATCTGCAGGTTAGGATTTACTCGTCGAACTGCTTATTCATACTACAGTATGTTGTAGGCTATCTATTCTGGTTTGTACTAATGGAGAAGTTTAGCATGTTTTTAGATTTGATGTTGAATGTAGTCCGCGCAACTCATGTCCTGGCTTTTACACTATGTGGGTTTGCTTAGTTGCGGTTTAATTCCGTCGAAATCTCATTTATTACCTGTTTGCGCCTTTGCGGCTGTTAATCTGCTGATTATTAGATAAGAACATTTGTTTGCTTCAAATCTTCTTCTTCTTCAAATCATGAGATAAGATAGCTTTTATCTTAGTGTACAGTTGGCTTGAAAACATGAACTCATTCAGCTGTTATTTTCTTACACGATGGTGGGTTGGCGGCGGGAGGTACTAAGTCAATAGGAAGGAAAAGGGGTAATTTACAATGGCCAACTGGCCATATGGCCTTGAATTTCAGTTTCCGACCTCAGATCCAGCTAGAACCCAATAATATAATCTACTATATATGTTTTCTGGGTTTTCACGGGGACATAAAAGAGGACCAATGGACTTCAAAAAAGATGTTATCCAGAAAGATTGCGGAACCATTCCTTACATTTAGTAAAAAGCCATTTCCAAAAACCAGAGTAAGACCTTAGTTTTAATCCGTACGGCATCTCAAAAATCTAGTCTTTTCGAGTTGGTTCCGTCACAGTTTGTTTGTTTGTTTGTTTGTTTTTTTTCCCGTAGTTTATCTCGATCTGCTTGCAAACCACACATTCTGAGCTAACACAATGAATCGGAAATCTTAGTTAGATCAAACGGCTAGGAGAATTCGATTCTCGAAAATGAGAAACCAATGTTTGGAGAGTCTTGTCGTTACAGTATGAAAAGGAAATTAATCTGAGTAAAATCATACAAACTTGATTTTACCACCCAAAAAAAAAAAAACAGTGCTACACGTAATTGTAACAGAAGTTCATTCATGAAGAATGGGCTGAAATTAATTACCGAATGCTTGTTATGATGCCAAAAATATAGTACGTCCTCATTTTTCCTCAAAACTCCATCATGGTCAATGTACGAAAGATGGTACCATTTACAAATGGATGCATCAATCAGTATGTGACAGCTGAGGAATGGATTCACTGAGAGTCTGAAAACCAAGTAGTACATGAGAGTTTTTACATTAAATGGCTGCTTGTTCTTCCATAAAAACCAAGTAGTACATGAGAGTTTTTAATGAACTTGTAACTTGTCTCCCCTGTTACTTTTGGTGATATGTTTGGTCATGATTTGTTCATAATCACAGTTCATATTGTAGAACTGTTGATCTCATCATGGTTAAATGCCTCCAAATGTCTTGATGTATCAGAAAAGATAATGTGACTTAATCTGAATTTAAGGTGTTTAATCCGAAGAGGTTTATTGTGAAGCAGGTCAAATTGACTGAATCACGTAAAAATGAAGGCGTTATTTATTTATTTATTTTTTTCCTTTGTTTTTTAACCTCTATCTTCCTAATGGATGCTTGAAAAAGTTGAAAACTACTGTAGCTTAGGATTGTCGAGTGAATCTTCGGATTTTTAGCTCATTAAAGTCTAGCTGCACATTAAAGGTAATCTGTTTTATAGACTTGTCAATTGTCATTCAACATTGCAACCCATTTTTTCCTTAACATTTTAAGATCTTCATTTATTAGTACTACAACTTGTTTTAGAGAAAATTAAGGTTACAACATGGCAAAGTTGATGAGTAACTGAATACCAAGTGGTGAACTAATCAGATTATTTCCAATTCTAATCTAATTCATTCTGAGTTCAGCTTTTTGTTTTGTTTTTTTTTTTTTCTGCAATATGATTAGTCAGGTTTCCTCTTCTCTTTGTACTTTTGAACAGTAATATTGCAGACTTTCTCTTCTGAATCGTCCAAGTTGAGAGGCTATAGCTTTCAATGCAGAGGTTGATAATAATAACTGCCAAAGACTCAAACAGAGGGAAACTTCTCTTCAATGTTTGCATTAAATTATCATCCAACGAACACCAACTCATACTCACTTGTAGAACCCCTTTAAATCCCTGATCAATCCTGGAAACTTTTCGTGAAATATCCTGTATACCTTCTGCAAGGAAGTTCAATCCCTTTTTTTTTTTTTTCACTTCTTTGCAGTTCTTCGCCATTGTGTCTTCTTTCTGCTTTTCTGCCTTTCAGCCCTTTATTGAGCTTTGCAAAATGGTGGATGGTAGAATGAGGAATATGGATTCCTCTGAAACTCATGTACAAGTTTCAGATAATAATAATGGGAAGACTAATGGTCTTCCTAACTTCTTGCTATCTGTTAGACTCAAGTATGTGAAGCTTGGTTACCATTACTTGATCTCCAATTCAATGTACTTGTTGTTAATTCCTCTGTTAGGGGTTGTTTCGGTTCATCTTTCGACGATTGCAGTCGAAGATGTGGTCCTGTTGTGGGATCAGTTGAGATTCAATCTTGTTTCAGTGATCCTGTGTTCTTCACTTATGGTGGTACTAGGTACTATTTATTTCATGACTAGACCTAGGAAAGTTTACTTAGTTGATTTTGCTTGTTACAAACCCGGAGATGAGCTCTTGGCATCCAGCGAATTCTTCATGGCGAAAACCACACAGTATGGTTCTTTCACTGAAGAAAACTTGGGGTTCATGAAGAGGATTTTGGAGAGATCAGGGCTGGGACAGCGGACTTACTTCCCTCACACATTCTTCGAGAACCCGCCAAACCCGAAAATGGCTGATGCCAGAAAAGAAGCTGAGGTGGTCATGTTCGGCGCAATCGATCAGTTGTTTGCGAAAACCGGTGTTAAGGCCAAGGAAATTGGGATCCTTGTGGTGAATTGCAGCTTGTTTTGCCCAACTCCATCTCTTTCTGCTATGGTCATTAATCATTACAAGCTTAGAGGTAACATTTTGAGCTACAATCTTGGTGGTATGGGATGCAGCGCTGGAGTTATCTCAATTGATCTTGCAAGACAACTTCTTCAGGTAATAAAATGTCCTGAATTGTAATGTGAAACCTAGTCCAAATCACTATGAATTTGTCAACATTTATAAGTATGACAATAATAACGATTTCCGTCGCGTTTATATTATACTATTTTAGTTTTACTAACATTACTAGTATGATGATGCAGATGCAGCCAGGATCATATGCTCTTGTAGTGAGCATGGAAAATCTGAGCTTGAGTGGATACTCTGGCAATAACCGGCCAATGTTGGTCACGAATTGCATTTTTCGCCTTGGAGGGGCGGCGATTTTGCTATCGAACAAGTCGTGTTACCGGCGCAGCGCCAAGTATCAGCTCATTCACACCGTGAGAATCCACAAAGGCGCGGATGACAAGAGTTACAACTGTGTTTACCAACAGGAAGACGAGAAAGGTAACAAAGGCGTCGCCTTGTCGAAAGATCTCATGGCGGTAGCTGGCGAGGCGTTGAAGACGAACATAACGGCCCTCGGCCCGTTAGTCCTTCCAATGTCGGAACAGATCCTGTTTTTGGTCACCTTGATCGCGCGGAAGCTTTTCAACAAGAAGATCAAGCCTTATATCCCCGATTTCAAGCTCGCGTTCGAGCATTTTTGCATCCATGCTGGAGGAAGAGCTGTGTTGGATGAACTGGAAAAGAACCTTGACTTGAGTGAGTGGCATATGGAGCCATCAAGAATGACACTTTATAGATTTGGAAACACTTCTAGCAGTTCATTGTGGTATGAACTGGCTTACATTGAAGCTAAAGGAAGGGTTAAGAAAGGTGATAGAACATGGCAGATCGCATTCGGGTCGGGTTTCAAATGTAACAGTGCGGTTTGGAAGGCATTGAGGACTATTGATCCAGCTAAAGAGAAGAATCCGTGGAGTGATGAAATTGATGAATTCCCAGTTGAAGTTCCTCGTGTGGCACCCATAATCATTAACTCTTGAAAAAGGGGACGAAAAAGAAGACAAAAAAAAGTGAAGCAAGAAAGGATTTCAAATCACAATTTAATTTCTTGGATCTTTCTATTGGGTGAGTTTTTTAAATTTGCGTAACTTTTTTTCAGGCTGTTACTATTGATTCGAGTGATTTAAGTGTATCAAATAACGAAATTAATTACCATTCTCGCTCTTTGTCAATCAATCGTCGCTGGATGTTTTCAGCCATTTTAATATATTTATCATTTTTTTTAAAAATATTTATCATTTATTCTAAAGAAAATAAAGATATTAATAGTCAGTCAATATACATGAACATCTCTTCACATATTGTAGTATTTCTCTTGATCTTGAATCAATATTTGGTTGTTATTCCTCTGATAACCATTAATGCTCACTCTATTTCAGAATAAGAATTAATTTATTAAATTGTTTTAATATTAAGAAACACGATTCTTAGTTTAAAATGGATAGAAAATAATGTTTTCTTCGTATTTATTGGTGAAAAGTAATGACGCATTTTTTGGTTGATTAGCACCACAAACCCATATCAAAATGCTAACAAGGAAACTAACCTTTATTGAAATTACAAAAACATATAAGTTTTTCTTTTTTTTTTTCAAAAAGAAAAGAAAAAATTGATATTGTTTTATTAATGAAATTCTTTTGATATATTAAAATAGCATAAAATAAAAGAATTCCCACCATTATTATTGTTTTATTACATTAATGGATTGATAGTACGCGTATATCAAATTGTGCATCTTGAATATGACATGCTTACAAACGATAATTATCTTATGATCGTAGAGGGAATGTTTCCCTAATTATCCAAACCAAGAAAAACCAAAAAAAAAAAAAAAAATTCATTGCCCAAAAACCCAATTGGGAGAAATGTTTGATGATATTAATTACAGAAGTAGTCGATCTTACCCGTGAATGGGCTAACCAAATTTCAGCTACCTTTGAAATGAATGCCTAAATAGTTAAATGTACTTACAAGATTTCAATACATCAACGTTAAGTCATCAAGATGAAAACGTGAGTTCATTTAAGCTGCACCTTCGTGAGGGGCATGGAACACCAAACTTTTACCAAACCCCATATATACTCAAGTAATTGAATGTTCATATATATACATATATATATATATATATATATATATATATATGTGTGTGTGTGTGTGTGTGTGTGTGTTTTTACCAACTTACACTCAAGAATTCAATGTTTTGCTTGCACATCAGTGTGTTGTCTGATGATTGCACTTTACATGTTTGCGAAGTTAATTCTTTTCCCTTTTGGACAATGTGTATGTTTACAAGAATGCAATTTATTTGTATCACTTCAAATGAGCTTATGTACTAGCTCCCTCTTTTCCACAAAAATTTGTTTGATATAAACAGAACTATCTTAATAATACAAGCAGAAAGTATTTCATACTCAAATGATATATTTCGTAACAGCATTTATCTTGTATATTGTGTATCGGCCCATTTGGTGTTTAATGGAATATGTATCTACTATATTAATAAAGCAAGAGGCTTGCGCTAAACTTGTCTACTTTATAAATATTGAATAAAGATAATTAATCTGTGAATACAAATAATGATTACCTAAAATACTTAACATTCAATAATTAAGATGTTGGGTTCCCTATTTGGTTATCCCACAAAAAAAAAACAAGGAAGAAGAAAATATACTTACTGTATATAGAAAATAGTGGAATATTAATGAACCGTTTGATTGAGGTGGTAAGAAAAATAAAAAAATATATTTTACACGGAGTATAATATAAAGCATTATTATAAAAAAAAAATTAGTTTTATTTTTCTTCATAGAACACGTCATGAAAAACCAATGCATAATTGATTAAGATGGTAAGTATGGACTATCATTCTAAGGAGATCATAAAAGTTATGGTTGAATAACTCGATAAAAAAAAGCATAGTATAACTTTGATTTATGTTAGAATTATTATTCCATCCGTTCCATAATTATTGTCCAGTTTGGCTTTTCATTTCTAGTTCAAATTGTACTAAAAGTGAAATCTCAAATTAGACAATAATTTTGGGAACAATAACGATGTTGGGCTAATTTACGATTGGGTTGACCACTTCGGTCCACCGATAATAAACAAGTCTTGGCCCAACATGACTTACGGCTTGGACTTCAGGAATGGCCGGTTTCATGAACTTCTGTAATGGAGGGGATTATAAATTTATAATTCAAAATTAAATTAGGATTTAGAAGGGGAGAAAATTTGGAATAGAAGAGATTCCATAAAATTTCATCTGATGATATTTCCCATACAGAAACGATGAACTTAAGCTGATTCAATCAGCTGAAAATATAGTAATTACAACTTGATCCCTCTATTTTGCATAAAAATGAAAATCACCCTAAAAGCATGACATTAAATCGGCAATGTTGTAAACTTCTGCGAATAAGGAAAAGCGCCAAAACTTATAAGATGTTGGATACAACACCGACTTTTGGTGATATAGCTTCTTATAGTTTTCCGATTTCTTACACTTATTACCTTGCCGAACTTTGTCTTCTGTGAATCGCACACGATTGTTTAAGATGTTACGGTGAATCGGTTTTTACTATTTTTTACTCGAATAAATAAATATCGTCGTTATCTGTTCCATTAGTCGATTGAGTCATTATTCGATTTTTCATCATTTTCTTTGTTCTTCAACTTCTTAAAATTTTCAAGTTCCTAATAGTAGTAGAGCATTTCCTTTGGACATTATCATTCTTTTGTTTCTAGGTCGAAATGTTCCACATGAACGACCTCTTCCGAATAACTAAACAGGTTCTCTTTTATGCTTCCTCTTCGTCTATTTTCATGCGATTGGTTTTTTGACTTAAACAAATGTTTCATTTCTAGTTTTGTTTCAGGCTTGAATGCTTGAGTGAATAAAAGCTTTATTGAATGTATTAATTAGCGAGTGATTTTGTGAAAGTAATAAGCCATCTCGACCTGGTAAAAAAAGGGTAAAACAGAAAAAGAAAAGCCAAAGAATAAACTTGTTTTGATAAGTGAATTGATTTGTATCTATCTACCCCAATACGACTTGTTAAGCAAAATTGCATTGCTTAGTCACCAATCAACTTCCAACACTAAACGAAAGAACCCCATCAAATGATGAACCAAAGTTGACCACATGTGTGTGTGTGTGTGTGTGTCTATATATATATATATATATATATATATATATATATATATATTCGGGTTTCAATTGAATGGAAATATCATGTGCATTGTCCATCCTACAAATGACCTTTCCTTTTCTAAAATTTAAGGTGTCCTTTCGGTTTGATATTTTGAATTATGATACTCCTTTGAACAAATATAATAATAATAATTATTATTATTTACATACCTAACATTTGAAATCATTATTTTAAGTAATCTGAATTCGAGCTGTACGTGCTATGGAGACAAAACCACTCTCCTTCGACGGACGACATACCGAAACACTATTTTCGTTTTCTGCTTAGATCAAAAGTTAAATGATTTTAAAGTTAATCCTTCATCGACACTCTTATACTAGCAACCAAGTATCAAGCATTCAATTGGATATTGTGTCATGTGACCAACATCTAAAATGGTACCATAACTATAATGTTGTATATCGTCTTTTGTGAACTACAATTTTGTTCTCTTTTCAAATGAATTACTACTAATTTTCGTTGAAAAAAAATTCATATATTGCAATCCAATAAAATAATTTAATTAATTTTTTTTTAGTTGGGATAGAAAAAGTAAAACTACGAAAAAAAAAAAGGAATCTAATCACCTGGCGTGCTTGACTGAGTATCATGAAGTTAAGGCGTAAGGTGGTGCAAATACAAGTTGTGTGATGGGAAAAAAAAAAAAACACAACTGATTACAAGTTTACAATAAACTAATGAAGGCTAAAGCACCCCTTCTGATTACAGTAATGTAAGTTGTCCTCCAACGAAAAACATATCATTGCAACTACATGCAATCGACCTACCCTTTATATACATGTCCTTGATCCCGTGTTGAGATTGACATTGTACCATAATTAGTTTCTCATTTATATACATCTTTTGTTCCACCAAAAAATAAAATAAAATCTTGTTTTGCAATTTTTACATAATATCAAATTCCGACATTTGATAATACATACATAGTTTATGTTAAAATATAAGGGATATTACGAAATGAGCAGTCAATATTATCGATGATGGGCACCTAGCAAATAAAAAACGTAAGAGATTATAGCTGAGAAAATGTACATTCTAACTTTTTTATATTTGACCTTACCTTAATGAAAAATACTTATGGTAATGAGTCTTATAATTTGAGTATTGTTTTTATCTGGTTATGAGATTTTATGGTGTATACTGTACTGAGGAAAAAAGAAACCAAGCAGGATCATCATTCCATGTGGGATTCAAAGATCCAATATAAATTGTTCTTGCCATCTTTCCTTTTGTGTATATATGCTTACCAATAATCTACACTAGCTCCATTTTCAAAAAAAAAAAAAAAATAAAAATCTACACTAGCATTTTACAGTATTTGATTCTACATTTTCCTTTGCCAATGAATGAGGCTCACACCAAAACAAAAAAAAAAAAATGAAAAAAAAGAATGAGGCTCATACAATGAAATCCACATCAGAAACAACAAAATTTCGATTTGATGATCTGGTTCTGTTATTCATTTTTCGACGTTTTTGATCGACTAATTGATCCTACTTTGGAATGATTTCAGGTTTGGCTTTGTCGCTGTACTTTCTTGTTCTGCTCTTAGGGCATCTCCAACCCAACATCTCTCTAAACTCTATATTTAAAGTGGCTACACTGAAATCCTACTACTTTTACAGTTTGAACAGTGTCAGTATCTCCAACCCATTCCCTTTATAATTCTCTCTAAACAAATATTTTTCTATATTCTTTTATTAATAATTTTATTTTATTATTAATAGTGTTTGTAATATGCATTTTAATGTTCTCAATTAGTGAAAAGTATACATTTAGAAATATAATCAACAAATTAAATGATTATTTCTATTATTAATATTAATTATTTAAATTAAATTTTCAATATATGATCAATTTAATTATACCTAAAAATATTTATTAAATATTAATCATATTAAAAAAATTGGTAATGTTAAAATATTAATCGTATTAAACATATTTTGTTTATTTATATTTTCTGTTATGCTATTTAAGAATTAAGTAATAATATACTGTAGTGAATTACAATAATTAACTCATATTACTAAATAAAATACAAGGCTCAAGATAATCCAAAGCTTAAGGAATTACAAAAAGTTGTAAATATATACGGTCCAAGGTGAACTAAATTGGCCCATAAATATTAAAAGCCCAACAGAAACCCTAATTTATCCAAAAAATTTAATTAAAAAAATTAGAAATAAAGGAGATTGGGGCCACCGGATGAAGGAGCGGATGAATAGAACTCCTTCAGCCATAGCAGAGAGCAGAGCTCTTTGGTAGGAATAGCGGAGCGTGGCGAAGTCCGTTGGAGCACCTAACTCCTCCAAATCCAACGCGTCAGCTCGATTTAGCAGACGCGTTGGAGATGCTCTTATGATTTTCAAGGGTACAGTTACTTATATGTCCAACCTAAGAAAGTTTACTTGGTAGATTTTGCATGCTACAAGCCTGGGCCTCAGCTAATGGGCTCTAAAGAACTTGCTATAGAAGCATTTTGATTTGGGCATTTGACTTACAATCTTTTTATTGTTTTTAATGGACTTTACAATATTACCATTTTAGAAAATAGGAAAGTCTAATATATTTATGCAAAACTTTTTGCTATTTAATATTTTTTACTTAAAATATACAAACTTTGAGCATAAAACATATTGTTATAAATTTTTGTACATAAATTAATTAATCAAAGAATTATAGCTATTATAATAAATTTTTTAGAGGGTGCAAACGTTACATTTTTTTACCTAATTATTATATAATAATTGTTAAAAAATTAAAATCGAAGGGGGTGCGGCTGCACAGGTCTCCGCCTCTACTTGCAATAAATGTTGACTCTTATGGATGTTTCTTGAATAACATCTCTGCTAGCAATGCTAGAAGGGAACAAACACATATATTCCCATTGTCTAAAAAAAAAAAAATCCACAGTAAAAATTTCAAAATGAACAACTTTTAGTATATTTTTAAAATTTTCAATGTGAAATGTTTTTGGGAGGGAAGGAGTAGTAAAATAACAACGCATATAATGCACCATATTATTTGTTTGTTTGTAACAATAACAACTCATCTAACAAATTTGTTTTTGTTCTTTTGAAATATCAACAATCTCAATTAATCAACAAATACCTTGTAATTGTTACTCAAAATTCCAAAGAAAGAAAAAAAAAAAAACTAACATGGTTTGAAGGTACGAGTCTGTGGTACTCTTACTTTTAAGCTGGAGTCATCAGTTAATTAATCAAGAAGGTCTACAAATTTACATTTAATATTGCTTCTGTCTCAAAACTATTAATCTTGAGTTTGAGTTTTCATTTTTAGTTAAGTTATACTAAGAGTGAAATGTTAAACTAGATACTAATATTGGGACATCAGGGGTACATGATTTTAGCATGCCATGCTGAGTTCTTATTGATCAAGAACCATACGATCAACTGGAACTCTTTTTTGTTCCCAAAAGAGCATCGTTCTAAAGCTTAAGATTGCATTTCAGAAATAGGATTTAGAGATGAATCAAGAGGTTAAATGGTCGTTGATGTTGTAATGTATACTTTGAAATGAATTAATTGCGATTGTGAAGGAGAAGAAGATCGAGCAATGAGTGAAAGAGAAGGAAGACAGGGATTAAAACAAATAATAACAATAACAAATTTTTTTCCTTTATTTATTGATGAGTATTATACAAACCATGATACAGGAATTCAACAACGACACTTAAAAGGGAAATGCGCACACAAAATAAAAGCAACAAGTACTGATAATCTCTTCATGCCAGGAAGAGGGGGAACAAAAGCACACCACATACAAATTTCAAACCAACCAAATTACTCCCTCCTCCGTTCCGAAATTCTTGTCCAGTTGGTTTTTCAGTTTTAACACAAATTGAACTAAAAGTGAATATCGAAACTGGAAAATAATTTTGGGACGGAGGAAGTACTTAAAAACAGAATCCCAAATAGCATTCAAATTCGGACCATAGTTGTGGTCTCTTCATCACTTTGCAGCATGTCCTTGCATGTTATTTCAACCTCAAATAACATATTTTGTCTTGGCATTTGCAACCTGGGAGGAAGCAGCCCAGGAATACGCAACTTTCACCGCATGGAATGGGACCAGCAAGTCGACTCAACAACTCGCTCTGAAAGATCTTGTCGGCGGTTGCAGAAGTTTCCACTCCGTTAGCCATCTGCATCGTCTTCATGATAAGCATCTTCTGGGTGATTTCATTGACCAATTCAGGTGGTGGATCCTCCGTATTTATTTCACAGGACTCGGCGCGGGTTTTAGTGGAATGAACTCCGGCCGACACAACTGGTTCCAAAATCCCAAACACTGCCAAAAAGGGACAGAAAGAAAATAAAATTGGCTTAATGTAAAAGGAAAGTAGTATTTTTTTTCTATTAAGAATGTAAAAATATGTATCAGAAAAGTTAAAAAAATGTATGATGAGATGTGACAGTTATTAATGCAAAATTATATATATATATATAAAAAAAACCAATTCCAAACAAATTATACGATGATAATTGACTAATGCGCGCCAAAAATTACTTCAAAAGAGAGAAAGATATGATATAAAGTAACTTACACACTGCAAGAAGCAACAAGGGGATGCAATAGTTCGTAAACTTAGCCATCAAATTTCCCTTCTCAAGAAATAGCACAATTATAAGAAACTGTGTTTATGATTTGTTTGGAGTGTTTGTTTGAGTTTCATTAGTGAATGTATGTCTATATATATAGGAATTAGGAAGGGGTGAGTTGATCATTTCTACGCTTGAACGGTAAATGCTCAATAATCCGTCAATATTAATCAAAGTATTACTCCCTCCGTCCCATAATTATTGTCCACTTTGCCCAAAAAATTTTGTCCCAAAATTATTGTCCAATTTGACTTTTTATGGATCAAGTTACACATTTATCCTTAGTAAAGAACATTATCCATAAAATCTTAGTGGTTAAACAATTACTTATGTAGGGGTATATTCAGTTGTTTAAGGTAAAATATAGTTAAGTTTGACCAAAATTAAAATCTTTCATTTTAGTAAAACTGGACAATAATTATGGGACAGAGGGAGTAATTCTTTTCATATGGGAAAAAATATAAAAGCTTTCCCACAAAAGATGTAAGAAGATTATATACCGAGTACGAAGATTCATTAATTCTATATATGGCATATGTAAATTTTTATGCTCTAATCCACAAAAGTTGTTGAGTTTAAACAAAATAGACCGCTTGTTGTACTATTTTCTTAGGAAGGAAACAATAATAATTATTATTATTTTCATTTTTGAATTGTTTTGGAAGAGTAATTTGGTGATTTATACGTTAATGAGTCATCATTATCTCTTTTTCCCTTACCGTAATAATTGAGACAGTTTTGTTCTGAAATAAAATTAAACAATTTTCCAGCACCGTGATCGTTTGCTTAAGATCTGTGAATTTAACTGGTGTGAATTTAACTGGAGAAATAAGAATACTGTTACAATTAAAACAAATTTAACAATTGATGATGAAGGAAATAATATTAAGAATATCATGTTGGGACTGTGTCATAAAAATATAATAATGCATAACAATGACGGAACGAGAAGTTTCAAAAAAATTGCGGGTTCGAAAATTAGATTATTCAATCGTCACCGGAGAGTCGAAAAAAAAATTCAATTAATGGGCATCCTACTAAAGAAAAATTTGGCCAAATCCAGTCGGTCGGGGGTCGATCGACTACCCTGACCCCCCTTAAATCCGTCACTAATGCAGACTTAATGAGAAAATAGGAAGGAATGTTTTAGGTACGACTTTTTGAAGTAGAACTTTTAATCAATTTGGCCAAGTGTTCATTTAAATTATACAGGACTAATGTGTATTTGTGAGAGACTGAGAGCCAATTGATCTGAATAAATCAAAAAGTCCACTCTCTGCCGTAACGTACTTACCAAGAACTCGTGGGTTTGAATGAATTGAAATCCTAATTAACAACCACAACTCTCTTTTCTCTTCTCCCTCAAAGCCAACTCCAAAAGAATAATTCTTCTCGCATCTTTTCATCATAGGACGATAGAGGAAATAATTTGGTTTAATCGTTTTTCGCTTTTTTTTTTTTAATGTCTATCAAAGTTGGATTATTTTCACAAACTAGTTTTGGGTTTTAGTCCAGTAAATTATTTGTTTTTAAGAAATTAGAAAATTATGCATCGACAACACAATCATATGCTCTATTTGTCCCATAAAAAGTTGAATTGAATAATACAATTCGTTGGATTATTTTCTTTTGATGGAGGGAGATACAGTCGCCCTTTATTAGAGAAATTATTATTATCGTTTGCATTATTGCATATAAGACGCTATCCTCCTTCGAGAATAGTGATCTAATACGCTCGCTGAATTATTTTTTTTAAAGACTAATTTGGTGATTTATATATTTCATGAGTCTTTATTGTCTCTTTCCACTCACCATACGAATTAAGGTAGTTTTCTTTGGAATGAAATTAAACGATTTTCAGCCCACTGAATATCCGTCAATTTAGTTGGTGAACCAATTGCATAGTCTCTGGCTCGCTTTTTTTTTTCCTATTTTTTTTTTAAAAAAGAGTACTGTTAATTAGTCTCTGGATCGCTTATTATATATTGTGATCAAAATAGTTAATTCAAATAAGAGTACTGTTACAACTGATACAAATTTAACGATCGATGATGAAAGATACTAGTAGATTAAAAAGATCATGGTGGGACTGTGTCACAAATATATATATATATATATATATATATAGTAAAGTTTCTAAAATGCAGAATTACTGAGAAAATATGAGCAATTGTTCATTTAAATTTTGTAGAACTGATGTGTATATGTGAGAGCAGCACTAATAACTGGTCTAAAAAATGATTGTCCACTCTCTACGGTGGCATCAATGGTAGATAATGTAGTTTAATGGAATTATGGGTTCAAAATAATCAAAATTGTAATAGTTAAGGTTTAAAGGAGAGAGAGGAGAGGCACCGAGATAAAATAAATATATAAAAAAAGAAGGATTTTATTAGTGTTTCTTATTAGAAATAAAGTGTTTAGTGTTTCTTATTAGAAATAAAGCGTAATAGTGTCGTAATTTTATTTTTAAGGTGTTTTGCCCCTTTTGTACTAAAGAACAAGTGTCATTTCCAAATTGGTTTAAAGTAGAAATGGGAGGAAGCAAAATTTAGATCAAAGCAAAAAAAAACAAAAAACAAAAAAAAAAATAAGACAAAAACAAAAACTTTTCTTACACGAAACCCTAACTACTACAAATATAATGCAGAATTAATGAGGAAATAGGAAGGAATGTTTTAGGTTCGACCAAGGGAGGAGCCACATATAGAATTGCCCCAGCCGAATTTTTTTTTTTTTATATAGTTATTACCACTTAAAAATTTATGTCTTTTTTAAAGAAAAATAGATTTTGCCTTACTTAAATTAACAATATTAATGGATAAGTGTATTAAATTTGTGATATTAAAAATCTTGCTCTATCACTTTTTCGGGGCCTAGCTCCGCCCCCGGGTTCGACTTTTTGAAGTAGAACTTTTAATTAATTTGGCGAAGTGTTCTTTTAAATTATATAGGACTGATTTTTATATGTGAGAGCCCTACTAACAGTTGATCTAAATAAATCTAAAAGTTCACTCTCTTCTCCTTCAAAGCCAACTCCAAAAGAATAATTCTTCTCCCATCTTTTTATCAAAAGTTGGATTATTTCACAAACTAGTTTTGGGTTTCAGTTTTTCAGTGGATTATTTAGAGGGTATGATTTTCTTTTTTTTTTTTATTCGCAATGTTCATTCAGCAGGAATAACAAAAGAAAATTTGTCTTAAAGAAATGCTGACTCCTACGGGTGTTTCTTGAATAACAACTCAATTATCAAGTCCGCTAATCACATAAGCTCCCTCTGTCGATGAAAGAAAATTTCACATCAAAATTTTCAACATGAACTGTTTTTAGTACGTTTTGAAATTTATAATATGGAGTATGGAGTGTCTTTCTAGGATGGGAATGTAGTAAGATACCAACATACTGCACAATGTTATTTGTTTGTTTGTAACAGTAGCTTCATGTATATTCGGGGTTTTTGAATGGAAATATCAAGTGCAATGTCTATCCTACAAATGTCCTTTCCTTCTCCAAATATTTAAGGTTCTTTTTGGGATGAAATTTTGAATTATGATGCTCCTTTGATCCCGAAATAAAAATATAATAGTATTTGTTAAAGTATCAAGGTGTTGGTTCGAATGTTATTTATTATTATTATTATTATTATTATTATTATTATTATTATTATTATTATTATGTTCCTATATAGTAACTTAGTAATTTAGGCTTTTCGGTCTCCTTTATTGTATCAAAAAATAAAAGTATACAATTATTCACTAAAAGTAAGCAAACTAAATTCAATGGGTTTAACCAAAAAGAAAAAAAAAAACTTTGACATTATTTTCTTTTCCGTAGAATGAAAACCAGCAAAATGTAAGTTGAACAAGTATTATTATTATTACTTTAATATATTCGGTACCTAATATTTGAACTAATCCAATTCAAGCTATGCAGTGGGGACAAACACTATCGTCACTCGTCGATGGGTGGAGGCTCATATACACTATTTCCGACATCAAGCATTCAATTGGAGAATGCGTCATATCACCAACACACTATATATATATATATAGACTATGGAGGCTCAGAAGTTCTCTTTAAAATGAATTACAATTTAAAGATGAATTACATGCTGGATCATGACCTCAGAAAAATCCAGCAACTCTTATCAGAAAATTGGGAGGTCCGTATTTTGCTTATTTCTAAAGTTAAAAATGAATGTGCCAATTACTTAGTAAAAGAGGCGCTTAATCTAGTTAAGAGTGTATATTTTTTTGATGTAACCCCGTTATGTATATCCCTATTTGTGGAGAATGAATTTGTAAGAACTTGAGATACGCACTAAAAGATATAACTTAGTGTACTTTTCGTTAACCAAAAAAAAAAAAGAATTACAATTTTCGTTTTGAAAAAATTCATGTTTATTGCAATGAAATAATTTGATAAAAAGAACTTTATATCAAGATAGAAAAAGTGAAAACTACGAAACGAAGGAAGCTAATTACCTGGTGTGCTTGACTGAGTATGATGCACACAAGCACTACCTGTAAGGCGAAAGCTACATGTCGGAAATACAAATCGTATGATGAAAAAATAAGAACAAATGATTACAAGTTTACAACATTGGATTTATGTAAACTAATGAAGACTAAAGGCTAAAGCAAGCGATCTGACTACCGTAATGTAAATTGTCCTCCAACGAATAACATATCATTACAACTCTAGTTAAGGGACCTATACTTCATATATATGTCCAGTGTCCTTGTACCACAGTTAGTGTCTCATTTCATTTATCTGCTTCTTTTTGTTCCACCCAAAAAAAACAAAAAAAAAAATCAATTTGTTTTGCAATTATTACATAATATCGAATGCCCAGATTTTGATAATACATAGTTTATGGTTAAAATATACTCCCTCTGTCCTGAAATTATTGTACAGTTTGAGTTTTTTTTTAAATACAAATTGAACTAAAAGCGAATATTTAAACTAGTCGGACAATCATTTTGGGACGAAAGAAATAAGTGATTTAACAAAATAATTAGTTAATATTCTCGATGATGGACGCCAGCAAATATGTGTAAAAAACGACAGTTGAGAAAATGTACACCCACTGTTATACATTCCACCTTACATTAATGAAAAATACGTATGGAATGAGGTTATGAGATTTTATGGTGTACTCTGAATTGAGGGAAAAGAAAATAAACAGGGTCATCATTAATTTTCTTCATATTCAAAGATTCGATACAAATTGTTCTTGACATCTTCCCTTTTGTGTATCAGAGATAAATATGAGGATTTGAGCAAAGTTGTGTGTTTATTGATGAATTACTATCCAGTATTTATACAAAAGAGTTATGTTCCTACCAAATCTGTAGCATTAACTCATAGAAAAGATGAAATTAATTAATATAATCTAATCAAATCCCTACAATTACTCTAACACAGTATTTGATTCTACATTTTCCTCTGCCCATGGATAAGGCTCATACAATGAAATCAACATCAGAAACAACATAATTCCGGTTTGATGATCATTACCCAGAAGAATTGTACTGCTTTATGTTCCAAACGTTCTCTCAAATATATGAAACTTGGTTACCATTATCTGATATTTCACGTAATGTATCTGACATCAATTCCCCTGTTCCTGGTTCTGTTTGTTCATTTTTCCATGTTTTGGATCGACGAATTGATCCTACTATGGGATGATTTCAGGTTTGGATTTGTTGCTGTACTTCCTTCCCATTCTGTCTTTATGATTTTCCTAGGTAAAGTTAATTATATGTCCAAACCTAGGAGAGTTTACTTAGTAGATTTTGCATGTTACAAGCCTGGACCTCAACTAATGTGCTTCAAACAACTTGACAGATCCGGGTTCGGGGAGAAAATATACGCAGCCGAATCATAATTTCGTAAACCCGAAAATCCCCCTTCCTTGGCTGATGCAAGAAAGGAAGCTGATATAGTTTATCAAAGTGATAAGGGAAATCCCCCTTCCTTGGCTTTATATATAGAGTAAAATGTCTAAATGTTCCTTTACATTTGGGTTTACTTGAATTTATGTCTTTAACATTAAAATTTCAATATTGTAGTCTCAAACATTCTATTTTCAAATTTTTTTTTGTTTCATTTCACTGTTTCGACCACTTTTCCATTCAGCTCGACATTGTTTGGCAACACTTCTACGAGTTCATTGTGGTATGAATTGGCTTATGTTGAGACTAAGGGGAGAATTCAAAACGGGGATCGTTCTTTGCATATTGCTTTTGGTTCAGGATTCAAATGCAATAATGCCCATTGATGCCTAAGATGTCAATTCATCCATCTAAAGAGAACAATCATTGGAATGGTGAAATTGATGAATTCCCTATTCAAGTGCCTCCAATAATGCCCATTGATGCCTAAGATGCAGAAATATCTTCTTTTTTTTTTTGTGCGGTCTATAAAGTGGTTATGGTTTATAAATGGCATCAAAACGTTGGTGTAACAGAGTTATAGTACAAGATTAGTTATCATGAAAAAAGCTTAGGTTGTATAGTACTCTTTCTTTCTCAAGAAAAATAATCCATTTATTGTGCGGTTATAAATCAACAAAATGGACAGTCTTCTATGATAGAAAGAACATTTACGCTTGTGCTATGCATTTGTTAAACTTGATGTAATTTTTTTCCTAAAAGAAAATACTACTCCCTCCCTCCCAAAAAATAGTATATAGTATAATGAAATAAATGCCTAACTTGCTAATTTTTGTTTTTAACTAAGGTTATAAGTGTCAATATACTTTGTTAAAGAAAATCGTCAACCCATGTGTGAATTGAAGATCTAATCGGGGTCATCAACTATTTAATCCGGCCGCACGTAATCTGTGAAACACGAATTGTAAAATGCTCAAAACTTTAAGTTGAAGTATTCTTTGGGTGCTTCGTATTATTTATAATCTGTGTGATTCAATATTCTTAAGAGAATGAGAGTATTTTTTTTGAATAACCTGTATATTCTTCCTATCCAAAATGATTGTTCAATTTGGATTTCATTTCTAGTTTAATTTGTATTAGAAATGAAAACCTAAACTCGACAATAATATCAGGACAGAGGGAGTATTTGACATTGTTCGATAATAAGAAGAATTGGGATTATAATATTAACCAATTGAACACTAATTATAGATATGTACTGCAGTCATTTATAGAGATTGAAGCGAATGTATATCGTTGTAGAGTTAGGTGCTGAAAATAGGATTAAAATCGTATAATGCAAGAACCTGAGAATCCGAATAAATGCAAAATAGACAAAATAAGATAACACACACTTAGCTAGAACCTAAACAACTCAACGGGGTGATATTCTCCTCAAAATACAAAGCTTCGACAGGCTCAGTTAAGTTGAGCAAGCATTCTTGTGCAATGGATGATGAAGGACAGTCCGCTATGAAACGCTTCTTGAGCTCCCTACTGGTTCGCTGATATACATAAAACGGCATCGGAAACTTCCAATTGCTAGGATAACTTTTCAGGAAAATCACGTCTCCATTGGGGAGTGTAGTGACAGCTTTTCCTTCTGGTACGCGGATATTGTGCTCTGTCCAGGAGCTGAGATTATTAATGTCCTCGAAGAAATTAGTTGCCCGTTTATATGAACGAAGCTCGTTATCTATCCAAGGCCCCATAGGATGATCACCCTCGTGGTTGTTGTAGAACACATTGGAACACCTTTCTACGGCGGGTTTTGGTCCAAACAACCACCTAAATGTTCCTGTCATCCGGGGTTTAGTGATGAATTTGAAATTCTCTTGAACAAGGTCAAAACAGATAAATTGGGATACTCCAGTGGACCAGGAAAAGTTACTGTCCCAATAGAGTCCTCCATTCCCACAATAAGCACTGCTGCTTAACTCCCAAGGCGCAGGATCAATACTACGCCAGGACGAATCAACACCTATGGTTAAAACTTCGCAGTTCAATATATGCTTATGTCTGGGACGTGGACAATTGCCCCGACCTCCATTGAGGGTGCATGTCTTGAGTACCTTGTACACTCTGTTAAAGGGATCATACCCAAGATGGTAGTCGCAGATATCGAGATCGCAATTCGAGACGGGAAGATCCATCGTTTCCCTGGTGGCAATGTTGTAGATACACGAGTTTTTGCCATGATAGAAGCATACAAGGCCGTTTACAGGAGCTTTGGATTTCATGGGCTGGCCTAGGTTTAGGGTGTGAAACTCCGAGATGTGGCTTGAGACTCCATCATCCTTGTTATTATGATGACCTTCGGATGATAAATTCATGTAAAAGAAATCATGATTCTGATATATGTCACGATGTGAACGAGTGACAAGAAGACCTTTGAAACCGCCGGCATATGATGAGATGAACAACGGATCTCGAGTTATGGATAACCAAAGTTTGCACACACACTTACACCTAAGCAAGGTTTTGACGGGAATCAATTTTAGAATTTCCCAAATTAAATCTACGGGGAGTGTCCAAGATTCATCAACCCTACTAGCTTTCGATTTCCGCATCTGGTACCGATAGAAAAAGAATACTTGTGAACTTTTGAAGAATAATTTTAAATCTCTGCATTTAACGTTGCTAGTTACCCTACGGAATAATAATGACTTCTATCTATTGATACGTTTTTATAGGGAAAAAAGGGGGCGCGGTTCCTGCTTGTTATAAGATTCATAATTGGAATAGGATTGTCAATATTTTTTTTTTGGTATTCTAAGTTCATTATTTATTATTATTATTATTATTATTATTATTATTATTATTATTATTATTATTATTATCATGGTCCGATCAGGTACGTCAAAAAATATTGCACGTGTGATATCAGCGCAGCGTAAAACAGAGATTACCGGACTTTTTCCTTCCAACTCCCAATTTTGAATTTTCCTCTTCCCAATTCTTCCGGTACAGTTCCGGCAACATCTGAAAATTTTTTGGGATGCTGCAGTCAGACCCTACAACCTTTTGTGCTCTTCCAAAATATGGAATTCTATCTAAATTGCTTTGATTTAGTGTAAGCAAATAATTTGTAGAGTACTTTACTTTTTGAAGGCAATATGACATTCTGCTAATTTTCTACTCAAAATAGCATCAATATCAAAAAAGGGAAGAACTGATTCTGTCCTCCATCCCATATAACCCAGCACTTTAAAGTTAGGCCTCCATCAAATCACGGAAAATACTACTATCTTTTTTACATTCCTTAATTTAGGTTGATTTCTTCCAAAATTTATTACAATCTCGGCTGTTGAAGCTGCGTTTCTTTCCTTTGTTTTTCTCTTCATGAAGCCTTGATGTTCTAAAGTAGTGAAGAAAACAATACAGGACATGACATTACGAGCAGAATAGACTCTTAGGAAAACTTAAAAAGCACTTCTACTTGGCATGAACAGAAAACCAGAAGAGACGAAGGATTTCAAAGTTCAAGTTCAGCAAATTGTCTTCTTCTACTACTATTACTACTATAATACTACTACCACAAGGATATCAAAGTTCAGTTCCAATTATAACAGCAGATCGTCTTCTACAGTCTACTAATATTACTAATACTACTACCACTACCACTACTTCCGCAACCATTATGCCTATGCATAATCCCAGAACCCAAATTGCAGGTAGGCACAAACAACAATTTCGAACGAAAAACCATTGAATCATTCAAACTGATGCCAAACTCTCAAGATACAGAAGAGGATGTAGACACATTTCCTTACATAGTGGTATTTCTTTGCCATCATCAGAACCACCAACGACCTTGGGCAACAAACCAGAAGGGGGGCAATCAATTTCCATGATAACATCGGTTTCTAAGTCGTAAGTGTACAATTTTCCAGACTTTGAAGAGAAAACCATCACCTTATCAGGGACACCAATGTAGAGAGGCATAATTAGTCCTCTAACAGCAAACAAAATATCCCAAGACTCTTGATTACCATACTCCCTCATAATGAAGACCTCACAATGATAATCATCCATCAAATTCTTATCCCCATAAATCACACAAAGACAGTCATGCAAAACGCAAAGTCCAAAGTAGTTACCAGAGACGCCATCATCATCAGAATCATCATCAGATTCATCAAGTTGAGGCAGCGCTAATTCACCAAAGCGGCTCATCTCCTGTTCAAAATAAACAATCAATCTTGATTCATCGACCTTGCTCTCCACAATCCAATGCAAATGACCATTCAGTAAAACCCCAACTGATGGGCTCCTGTGAGTGTGTTGGGGGAAGTCATAAGGAAAAGAGATGTCTGATGCTACCACTTCTGGCATCTCCCCTATTTGATGTTCTTTTTCCTTTAAACTCTCAACAAAAACATATGCTTTATCTTCTTCATGAGGAAAACACACTACCACCAATAGGCAGCCTTCCGATGATTTATCAAAGCACATTCCAGCTAGACTATCCCCAATGCAGGATGCAACCACCATTTGGTGGAGATGAGCGAAGGTTCTACATGAACCCGTGGATGGGTTCCATAAAAACAATGCTTCAAGGCCAGATGTAAATTGAGCCCAAAAGCTAACTAGCCCATTACAAGAACCCAAATACGCATCGAACCCTGGAATTGGATTTTGATCACCATCAATAATGAGATGAGGATCTGGGAGCTTCTCAATCTTGAGGTCGCCGTCGATTGAGTAGAAGTAATTCGATTTCACGCCAGGAATTGAATTCGAGGAGCGAGGAGGATAAATCAACAGAAGGCGTTGCCGTCTAGGGGCAGACAACAGGGTGAACTTAGAATCGGATATAATGTTTCTCCACATCTTGGAGACACACCGGAATCGCTTCAGTGTTTTGACTGGTAATCGTGGGAGTATCTCTTCTTCAATAATGTCATGCGAAGGAACCAAAACCATGGTTTCCGGCTATTTTCTCTCTTTCTTTTAAGGGTTGAATCGACTCAAATCAAACCAAACAGGGGGAACGAAAAAATGAAGAAAAAAAAGAAAAAAAGAGAGAGAAATCGGTGCCGGAATTGAAAATGGAAAACACCAGAAATGGCCGCCGGGGAAATGGGAAAACTGGCAAGAAATGCCAGTCAAAATAGACTTCGGTCCCACTGAATCCTGTGGCTGTAATTAGTTGTGTTTCTTTTATCTCATGTAGATGATGACTCCATGTCATCGATCCAAAGTGTGTTAAGGGGGTGCCTGGTTGAGGGGAATATGAGGGTATGATTTCTTTCTATGGGTTTCACACACTTGTGAAGGTGCTTGGTTCATCAGATTTGGGCCTACATGTATGGATTCAAATCTAATAATAGTCCATCTATCATTCCCTACAAAATTGGAGGTTATGCTCATCTTTTCTTATTTTATCCTCCCTTTGATTTTTTTTTTTCTTTTTTTTTTTCCCTTCTCCTCTTAACACCGTGTTCTCCCATTTTCTTCTTCCTCATCTCTCCTGCTCCTCTCCAATCTCCACCGATCCTACTCCCATCTTCAGCCCCTTCCTGCTCTTTTCCTCATTAATTTTTTCTTCTTTAAATCAATTGAAACCCTATTATTAATCTCTTCTCTACCAAATCAACCTTTTGTGCTAATTTGATCCTTTTTCATGTTGGTACCGCCAAGATTGAGACCCTACTCTCATACGAGACCATTTATTCGATTTATCGAACTAGAGTTTGGGGGTTAATTATGTAGTTCTTCTAGAATTCTTTTTTTTCTTGTATATTTCCTTTTTCTTTTGTTTCTTGAAGTGTTAAATCTCGAATCGAGTTAAATAATTATTTTAAAATCCTACAATTTTGCATAAGAAAATTTATTGGTGATAAAGTAATGTGTTTTTTTTTTCTGAAAAATTTATGGTTTGAGTCTTTGAGATTCAGAGAACAGAGATTGATAGAGCTATAGGAAGAGGGGATAAAAATGGAATTTGATATCCATTCCCATGTTTGTATTAGCACTAACCAAGCAACTGAATTGGGGATTTCATACCTTGTACAATTTTCGCTTGGAATGAATCTCAATTTCTATCATTCCCAAACCCATAAAAATTATTGAACCAGGCACCTCCTAAACTCTCAACATACAACGTTGCCTGTCCAAAGTCACCGATTTGTGGATAGCCCCTGATGTATTCGTCTTTGGATCATAAAGAAACAATCTTCCATGACATACAAACAATACATCACAATTCCTCAATGAGCCAACTAATTTACAAAACGTTTTGAGAATACAAAGACCGTCTCGATAAGGAATAGAAGCGACTTTTGTCCATGAGCCCTTCATTACCCAAATATCTACCTTAATGTATTTAATGTTAAGTTTCCTAGGGTCTATATTTGTAAAGGTAAAATGCTTGTTTGGACGTCAACTTATATTTCATTTTGCCACTTAAAAGTGGAAAGTGTTTTAAATTGAAAACTAAATGGGAAATAAAAATGTCGTTTGGATGATATTTTAAGCAAAAAGTTATTTGAATATTGGTTTTGAAAAAAAAATGTATTTTAAACTACATTTTGAAATATCAAGTACGAGTCATCACTAAACAATTAAATACTATCAATTATAGTCAGTGCAAAAAAGAACCTTTTCAAAAACAATCATTCAACAACGGAATCCTGCTAAATTTGTCACTGAATTATTTGTAGTTCTAAAATGGTCATTACACTAACAAAAAGTGTTTCAAGTTGTAATTTAAAATGTAAATCAGAAAGTTGTTTGGATGATTTTTTTTTTCCACTAAATTTTGTGTTTAAAAGTTAAAATAAGTGAAAATGTAAAATGAGTTGATGTCCAAACAAACCCAAAATCTCTAACCAAGCGAAACAAAGAAAGGCAGTCTCCCAAGGTTCCAAGTCTAAGGTCACGAGTCCCCACATTGTTATTTGTCCGAACATTTGGGGGTAATCCATTTCCGCATATGTCTCATCCGCCAAATCAAAGCTAGCAATTTTATGTGTAACAACATTAAAACCATTACATTTACCATCCATCACGAACCAGTGAAACCTTCCACCTGCATATTGGAGAGGAT
Source organism: Oldenlandia corymbosa var. corymbosa (assembly GCA_949775105.1). Taxonomy (NCBI): domain Eukaryota; kingdom Viridiplantae; phylum Streptophyta; class Magnoliopsida; order Gentianales; family Rubiaceae; genus Oldenlandia; species Oldenlandia corymbosa. The sequence continues at coordinate 13,649,994 of OX459126.1, read as the reverse complement.
ATTCAGGCCACCTAATGATCCTACCCTCAATCTTTTACCCCCCTCAACCCAATGCCACAAATCATTCTTTAGGCCATGCACTTTGATGGCGATGTTGTTATCGATCTGGAACGCCCCAACTTCTTTATAATCGTCATTCAACTTGTCATAACCAAACCCGAAACTCGGAAAACCACCCGCATCCGGCAATTGCTTAGATTAGATTTCCTAGGATCAATGTAGGCCCTATCTATCTCAATGCAAACCAGCCCATTACAAGAACCAGTTATATAGTGATAAGACTTCACTTCCGAATCAACGTTGAATTCCTTAGGTGAGGGGGAGGCAGGTAAAGCAGAGGATTAAGAGAGCATATCTGAAGCCATCGGCCGAGATAGGTTTTGATGAATTCGTGGCTTGAGATCAAAGAGAGCCATGTTTTCGAGACGCACTTGAATCTCCCCAAGGATTTGACGGGTAGTCTTGAAAGAATGTCAATGACGAGTTCGAAAGGCATATATATTGATCGGCTTTGTTTCGCTTCTGCCAGTTAGGATGAGGTTTCGATTGATGTGAGATAGTAGATTCCATGGCAATTCAAACACATAGCTGGGGTTTTAATTTTGCTTTGAAAATAAAAAATTAAACGATACGGTGTTTGAATATATATATATATATATATATATATATATATATATATAAACAGGACCCTTCACCGACGTGAAGAAATACGTCTCCAAATTGGAGGAGGAAGATTTCAGCCTTGTCTGCCCTTGTGAATTAATTTTTTTTTGATAAAATAGATTTTTTTTCCATCCCTTTTGACGTACTAATAATTCCTCAATGTTGCGAGGAAGAAGTATAATAATATAAGAATTTTCTTCCAAGGAAGTATTGTATTTTAAATATCTTTTTGTTTCCTAATCATTTTTGGGTACGGTAAACGGTAAAGAAGGAACTTGCCTTAAATGCTAATAGATTATGGATCTTTGATATGAAACGACAACGGCTCAATTTTTGTTTTTGGTAACGCAGAACCCCACCAGAGATATTTCCCTAATTATTAATTGCCAACAAATATATTTATTTTTATTTTGTTAATTTCAGTTTGCTTTGCATTGCCATATTGAAAAAAAAAAAAACCTTGAATATTCTCGCATAGAGTGTATGGGCGATTGGGTCGGCGGCGCTTCCTTCTAATTAACATGTAAGACCAGAAAGCCAACCATGATGCCGAATAACACATATTGACGCCGGTTTAACATGTAAGAAAGACCAGAAAGCCATCTGGGATGGCAATAGCTGGCAATGAGATTTTATTATATGGGAGGGAATTTTTCCACCCATTTAAGAGTTGCGTAATGTATGTCGCAAATACAAATTGTATGGTTTTAAAAAATACAACTGATTATATTCTTTATAACTTATACGTCTTAACAATATTGGATTTACGTAAAAAAATAATGAAGACTAAAAGCATACCATCTGATCACAATAATGTAAGTTGTCATCCGAAGAAAAACATGCCATTACAATCTAGGCAATAGAGCTGCCCTCGTTATACATGTCCTTCCCTGTTGAGATTGATTAGTGTCTCATTTTATAAGCTTCGTTTAGCGCCCCCAATCTTTGCAATTGTTACATAACATGCAGTATACTTTCAAATTAACATTTTGATATTACTTAATTTAAGTTAAAATGAAGGAATTAGCGAAGAGATTAATTACTGATGTCAATGAGAGATACTCTATATGGTAAAATATAAAGGATTACAATTGAGATAATGTACACTCAGTTTAAGGCGCATGACCTTACTACCATAACGAAGAATACCTATGGAATGAAATTTGAGTGAGATCTATGTATCTGTCTATGACATTTTATGGCCTATTTTGTATTGAGGGAAACCAAACATGTATGGACTATGGAGTATTATGTAGCTGTTTACTGAATCTACATATATGACAAACATCTCTCACTGTTTTGATATTTTGAGTTATCCAATCAAAAATTCGAATCGATGAATCATCATAGTTTATTTACGTAACAGGCGAACCCAAATTCGTATGCATTAATTGGTCGTTAGCACGGAACCATTGAACATGAATAGGTACTTTAATTTACCTCAATGCTAATGACAAATTGCTTCGTTAGAATTCGGGGGTGCGCTGCAGTTCTTCTTTCAAACAAATCATCAGATCGTTTTCGTGCCAAATATGGCCTTGTTCATACTGTTCGCACCCATAAAAGGCATAGATCGATGACAAGAGTTATGGTTGAATATTCCAACAAGAAGATGAGGAGAAGCAAGTTGGTTTTGCATCTGTGGAAAGGTGTTATATGGTAGCAGCAGGGGAAGCCCTGAAAATTGATCTCACCACATTAGGGCCATTAGTCCTTCCTTTTTCAGAACAAGTTCAATTTTTCGCGACCCTATTCGCCCGAAAGGTTCTTAGGGTAAAAATCAAGCCAAACCATCCCGATTTCAAGCTCGCATTCGAGCATTTCTTCGTTCATGCATTAGTAATATCTGTGATGGATGAAATTGAGAAGAATTTAAGCCTAAGTGAATGGCATATGGAGCCATCAAGAATGACATTTTACAGATTTGGCAACACTTCAAGCAGTTCATTGTGTTATGAATTGGCTTACAGTGAAACTAAAGTGAGGATCAGAAAGGGAGATCGTACATTACAGATTCAAATGAATTAGTGTTGTATGGGTTGCATTAAAGTCGATTGATTCCGACAAAGAGAAGAAATTGATGATTTTCCCGTCCAAATGCATCGAATAATGCCAATTGATGCTTGAGTTGAAACGGTTTCAATTTCACACAATCTTTGATGTGAATTCTATATCTTACATACTTACTCCATTCCAAAATTATTGTCTAGTTTGAAATTTCAGTTTTAGTACATTTTGAACTAAAAATGAAATCTCAAACTGTACAATAATTATAGTACGGAGAGAGTAATTTTATTTCAATTCAGCTCAATCGGGTAAAATTTTGCATGATTGGTTAGTGTAATTTTGGCCGATTGGACTGAATTGAAACTTAAAACTACGTTAAAACAAAAGTAATTTCTACTAAAAAAAAAAGAAGAAAAGAAAACTAGGTCTGCCAAGTGTGATTTACTAAGATGTAATATTACTTTCGTTGTTTTTTCCCTTCTAAAAGTGGTAACGATGTTATATATAAATGAAAACGAACTGTGGTATAAATATCATACCATTGCATTTGATTAAGTTTTTGACATGCAAAAGCTAGTGTTACCAAACGTAAAATTTATCATTTCAATGGAGTGTGACAGCCTAAACTACCAATATTTTGGTTTAAACCATCTGATCCACTACAAATTCCTACTCTTCCGCTATAATATCCGTCCCGAAATAGAAACTACTTATTTGTTAAAAACAATTTAACAAACGATCAAGCAGAAAGTATAATTTAACACTGTGTATATTACGAGCTCATACTCTGTTTAAGTCGACTAATTACAAAAATAAAGACGCAATTAATGTGTTGAGAAATATCACAATCTTTTTTTTTTATGTAATTTACAATTGTGAATGTAGATTATTTTTATGATACAGAAGGATCAATATTATGAAATAAAATTGCCGAACTGAAATCCAAAAGGCTAATAGAAGGTTGGAGTTCCGTTACAATATTATGGACCACTAAAATATTAAATATTCGAAAAGCAGAAATGTAGATGATAGTACACTTACAACCTTCAATAAAAGAGTTATGGAACTTGCTCGAATATTCTCCGTTTTATTAAACATTGCTTTTTTGATATAATTTGATCTATAACTATTATAACTATTACAACTATTACATAAATAAAGTGAATTGTTAAAATGCGACTGAACTAGAAAATGAAACAGCAGAAAATGTACAATATTTTAAATTCCTGGGATTAAAATGAAGGCAAAACTTAGCTTATGGAAGAATCCACCATGCACGAACTATGCAAATTATGTTGTTGATCAGCTCACGATTTGAAAGAAAACTTCAAGAATAACCATCAAATTAATTACTCTTTTTTTTAAAAAAAAAAAATTCAAGTTTAGGAAGCATTTATTGGTCAATTTTATTAGGTGGTAGTGATGATATATAGTGCCGTTTTGAATGGGTAATCATATAAACGTAAACGACGAGATCATTGAATAAGTTTCTTTGTTACTGTGGTTTTGTTGTATTAACCATTTGATGTCTTTAATCTGTTTACGAACAATATGTAGTTTTCGAATATTTTCCCTTATTAGAACAAATAGCTGTAATATCTAGTTTGACATAATAACTCTTCCATTGTTGAAAAAGATAAATTTGATGTGTAAGAATATTGTGCGTAAATTAGAAGAATAGAGTACGTTAATTAGTACTCTTTTTATCCGACAAAAACAGTCCAGATTGTATAATGTAAATATACTACAAATGATACAATATTCTAAAAGACATCAATTCAATCATATAATTTATCTATAAATCGATCATCGTCATCCTAACATGAAATCTTACCAACTCCTTCACGACGTAGTGAAATGTAATACATTATTTCACTTTTTAGATTTTTTCTCATGGAGACTATATATTGACGTTTGCATGTCTTTTGATTAACGTTTTATAAGATTACTTTATCTGTATTAATAACAAAAGGATGACTTGTTCAGTAATTTCTGTCAAGTGGAAGTCAGTGATAGAGGAAACTGTCAAACATTTTTTTGGCAATTTAAAGCGACAGTCAGATTACTTAGAAAGCTGAAATTTTGAATTACTTGTACCAATTTCAACTCTTTTTCATAATTCACATGTATTTTTTCATTAAATAATTAAGTAGTCGGAATTATTTTTATTTCTGTAATTAATTGACTTCCTTTCCCATTTATTTATTTCTTTACTCCCTCCATTTTAATTTGTAGGTCGTTTTATAAATTTTAGACAAATTAATGACTATTTTTCTAACTTCACCGTCAATAAATGATGCAAATCTATTTTTATTTAGTCTTGTTTATCGTTTCAATGTAATTAATTAGGAGTAAAATATATATTTAACTCATAAATTAATTGTTGGACGATTGTCTCTTTAGTTTACGTGTAACGTCTAAAGTGACTTACATTTTTGAAATGGAGTGATTATTTATTTTGTAGTCTGGGGACAAAAAATGCCCTACTGAATAGTGATTTCATTAACTAGCTAGGTTGGAATTCGTCCAACAGCAAACTAAAACAAGTCCAACCGTATGAAACTTTGATAAAGTGATCCAGCTTAACACCTACCACATTATCTTATTTTTATTTTAAAACAATAAATAAATGTAATTGAGTTGCTGTTTTGCATATTTGATACGATGTGGGACAAACTAATGCTTAGTATTTTCAACTTACGTACTTAATATTGTCAAATTATACCTTAGGTTGACCACGTAACAAGTTCCCCACAATTTATTATGTGAACATTAATGAACGTCTCAACTTTCAAGCTTCTCCAAAAAGCTACTCCCCTTTTTATCCTTAGCGATAGATGATGTTATTTTAATTTATTTATTTTTTGAATCGATCAAACCCGCGATCATCTAACTATTTCGATTTTTCATTCTCACTGTTATATTGATAATACTTATACAAAATTATTAAGATCTAAGTGAGCATAGGACTTGTTTATATTAATTTACTAGTCTTTTTTTTTTCCTCTACTCGTGTATGACACATTGAAATATTCATCGTACAATTGGTTATACATATTTCAACCTTTCATTCACTAGCTCCAAAAATAGAAATCACATGTAACACTCACAATTTATTAGTACTAATTGGTGACATTTACTATTTCTTAACAGGGAGAGAGAATGAACACAATTTCAAATTGCATGTTCTACAAATCAATACTTCTCCTTGATTGGTAGAAAATCATGATTCATTTAATGAAATTGCTGTTTACTTCCCTTTTCTTGATGAAAACACGACAATGAAATTACGTTTATCTCTGTGTGATCATGTGTGCACTTGGTCATGGATATTCGTAAATATATTACTTGGAGAAGTAGTGAAAGTTATGTGCCAAAATTAAAGAATGGTAGAGTAAGTGTGTGACGAAAACCAAGTCAAACAAATGGCCTTATTTTTTCTTCATTATGTTTTGGGTGTATTACGGCACTCAGAGCAATATTTCTACATTTTTACGTCAAATTCTAGAAATCCTTCTTAGTTACTCCCTCCATTTCAAAATATAAGTCGCTTTAGACTCTACACATAAATTAAGAAGACAATTATTTAATACCTAAATTGTGTATTAAATATTTATTTTACCAATCATTAATCATTTTAAAACTATAATTAAGACTAGATAAAAAATTGTTAACATTATTTATTGGGGGTAAAGTTGGAAGTTGGTCTTTAATTTGTCTAGAAATTCTAAAACGGCCTACATTTTGAAATGGAGGGAGAAGTAATAAGGATATAACCTTCGACCCTAATAAATAGTCGAATCTGGAAGTTGAAAAGTTGTGTTCTTTCTTAATTAGTTGAGCATTTATTATGTATTCCTTCCCTAATAAAATAGTTAAAATTTGTGACTTTGTTGGGAACGAAAGATTTACAAATTCGTTAGCAAACTCAATTGCATCGAAGCTTTTCAACACGAAGGTTTGCATCTTTTAACATGTTACGCACTAATATGCATTTAGTCCATCGAGCTAGGAATAAGATATACTCTCTCTGTCCCAAAATTATTGTCCAGTTTGAAATTTCACTTTTAGTATAATTTGAACTAAAAATAAAAATCCAAACTAGACAATAATTATGGGACGGGGAGTATGTTTTTTCATTTTTACTACAATTTTTTAATAAAATGTTTTATTACCGAATTTGCTGTCAAGTATAGGGTACAATGTAAAATAAACAAAAAGAAAGAAAGAAAAAAACAATAGAGAACAAGGATCCAAAGTTGATCTCATACTGATCCATCACACTATATCAGGATGCAACATACGTAGAATGAATTTTCACGTTAATATTGAATTCTTCCTCTATGCATAATAGAATTCTTAATCGAACTCGTGGTTAAGTGTTGTAAGGACTCATTCATCTTTCATTATAAATTGATGGTTCAAAATTTGCATAAATATGGAGTGATCTTAAATCTTTAATCTCATATCCCAGTCTCTCCATCGATATACTTGCAATTCAACGACAGAATAATTAGTCGTGTGTTTGTCGATGTTGAACTGCTTTCGAATAAATAAATTTATATACAATATAAAGAAATTCAAATTTGATATTACCATTAAATATTATATTAAATGAGAGCTTAAATCCCAAAAAAAAAAAATCTAGAAATCTGAAACCGCCACAATTAAGTAATCGTGCAAATCAATGGGATAGATGTAACGACAGAAAAATCTATAAAATGACTTTCCATCAACCTGAACGTAGACCTTGAAGCATCACCACTCTACTTTAAATTGATGTTTCCCCCTTCACTTTGCAACAAATCTATCTTTCTCAATTGGGTTTCAATCACAAATATCTCATAGTACTATTTGTGTATGAGCTCTAGCAACATCTTTTCTTTCATCATTCTTTCACTTTATCAGTTACAAATTACAACAACAACAAATGGGAGATCATCAAAAGACAAATCTCCCTATGACCTTTCTCAAATCTTTTTGGTCCAAATATGGTTATAATCGCTATCATATACCACAAACATTGTTCCTAATATGTTTTCTACCTCTTTTAGGCCTTGTTTCCTTCAATATTTTGACTCTACAAGTTGAAGATCTTGTCCTATTCTCAACTTATCTTAGGAACAATATTGTTTCTTTAATGTTCTTTTTAGCCTTCTTGGTTTTCCTAGGTGCAATTTACTGGATCACTAGGCCTAGGAAAGTTTACTTGGTGGATTTCGCATGTTTCAAGCCTGGTCCTAAACTCATGGCTTCAAGGAAAGAAACCGCAACTAGGGTTCGAAACTTTGGAGTTTTTAAGGAAGAAAATCTGGCTTTCATGGCTAGGATACTGGAGAGGTCCGGGATAGGGGAGAAGACATACTTCCCGGAGCCGTTTTTCGGGAAATCACCAAATCCCACCATGGCTGATGCAAGGAAAGAGGCTGAAATGGTGATCTTTGGTTGTGTAGATCAACTCTTGGCTAAGACTGGTGTGAAGGTTAATGATATTGGCATTCTTGTGGTGAATTGTGGTGTTTTTTGTCCAACTCCTTCTCTTTCTTCCATGATTGTTAACCATTACAAGCTTAGGAGCAATGTCTTGAGCTACAATATTGGTGGTATGGGTTGTAGTGCTGGTATTATCTCCATTGATCTTGCTAAGCATCATCTTCAGGTGATTAATTAATTCTTTAATTACTCTAATTGAATTTAAGTAAAGTATAGAGTTAATTTAATTCCTTTTTACTCTCTGATGTATTAATTTCCAAAAATTAATACTAGACGTAATTAAGCACAATGAACTATTTTTCTGAAACGGACTTTAACTGTTGCAACAGGTGTATAGAAACTCATATGCCCTAGTGGTGAGCCTGGAAAACTTGTCGCTCAATGCTTATAGAGGTAACAACCCTTCCATGTTGGTGGCAAACTGCCTTTTCCGGGTCGGAGGGGCGGCGATTTTACTATCGAACAAGCATTCCGATCGCTTCCGGTCAAAATATCACCTGACACATGTGGTCCGGACCCACAACGGTGCCGATGACAAGAGTTATGGAGTTGCAGTTCAACAAGAAGATGATGATGGACTCGTAGGAATGGCTTTGTCTAAAGACCTAATGTCCATAGCCGCACAAGGGTTAAAGCTAAACATCACTACACTTGCACCATTGATTCTTCCCATGTCGGAACAAATCTTGTTCTTTATAACCTTAGTGGCTAGGAAAGTATTCAAGATGAAAATTAAGCCACACATTCCTGATTTTAAACGTGCATTGGAGCATTTTTGCATTCATGCAGGTGGAAGAGCTGTGTTGGATGAAGTTGAGAAAGCCCTAAATCTTACTCCAGTGCAAATGGAGCCTTCTCGGATGACTCTTTATCGGTTCGGTAACACGTCGACGAGTTCGATATGGTACGAACTAGCTTATATGGAAGCTAAAGGGAGGATGAAGAAGGGTGATCGAGCTTGGCAAATCTCATTTGGTGCTGGATTCAAATGTAATAGTGCTGTTTGGCGTGCTTTGAAGACTATTGATCCTTCTCAAGAGAAGATTAACCCTTGGATCGATGAAGTCGACGACTTCCCCGTCGACGTGCCCAAGATTCAACCGTTGGATATTACTAGCTGAAACAATAATTCGAAGGATATCATAAAGTAATCGCCATGCATGATGATGAATAAGTTTTCTTGTTGAATTGTACTATTAAAAAAAAAATTGTTATTGTCAATCAAAGTGTAATGTTGCTATTTTGTTGCAAGCTTGAAAGTGAATGGCTTGCATTTTGCATGTTTTTTTTTTTTGTGGGCTATTATAGAAATGCCTTAATGGTGGTGATGAAGTACTCTGGTTAACCAAAAAATGGTACCAGTTCTTCTGTACCACGTGTAGCATGATGAAAAACCCATAATTGAAACTTTAGTTACGTGATTTTGTGATGAAACTATGTGGATTTGGACATGTTACTTTTGTTTTCATTGTTGTGTCATGTGCTCTAGATACTAAGCACATTTACGTATCTTTGTGGTTGTGGTTAGGTATTGTCTGATTTCGTTTGCCTCAAGTTAATTAAGCGCGGTAATTAGATTTCAAGTTCGAATAATTTATACTATCTGTGACTTATATTACTCACCATCGCCGCTAAAAATTTTTTTTTTTTTTATTCGTGATATGTATTTCTTTAATATAAATTCATAAATTATAATGTAAATTATTTTTTTTTGACAGAAGAGAATAATAGTGTAATAATTTAAGGTTTCACTTAGCTCTTTCTTCGTAAAAGAAAACTTATTCTTATTGCTTTTTGGTGGACTTGTGTAGACTGTCAGATTGTACTAAGTACATAGTTTAAATAAGATCTGGCTTCCAATAAAAGATTGGTTAAAATCAAAATCCTCCTGCCCCTTGAAGAGTAAGAAATCCAATAAAAGATTTAATATATTGAAAGTTTACAAAATAATAATACTACATATCTTTCTATAGGTTTTTATAGCATTTGGGATCCATAGGCTGATTCAGGAGAAGGATGGCCTTTTTTGGGTTTATGGAAGAAGATTAAAGATTGTTTTTACTTTTCCTTCACGGAGTTTTAGCTAGGATTTTTGTTCCTATATTTGAATTTTCTTTATACAATGGACGCATATTCCGGAAGCAAGAGGAGGAGTGTGCTCATGATATTCAAGGAAATACAGCAAGTGGTCAAAACCAGATGTCAATAGTGCAAAAGCAGAAAGCTGTCGATCAGAGAAAGCAATATCCTTCACAGTCTAATGTAATTGAGTGATCAAATATGGTTTCTGGTTGTAAATATGATGTAAATAGTGTAATTTTGGTAAGAGCCTTGTAATTAAACGTTTTATTATATATATTCAAAGCTTACAATTTAACCAAAGAAAAAAATACTATCTTTCTCAAATACTATCATATATATATATATATATATATATATATATATATATATATGCAAAGCTTACAATTTTATCATATATCATGCATGTGGCTTTGATGCAGCGTAGAAAAAAGAATCAGAAAAATAGTTTTTAATAGACCATTTCGATCCTGGCTGCAGTTAGAAAATCCGTATTGAAACAGAAATTTATTACGTGCAAATTATTGCATGGGAAAGGACAGGAGAAATTAAGCTATAAGAATGAGTAATAAACATATATACACCGCATGTTTATTAATCTTTATATTTCCTCCGATATTATTTGTAACTCCATTTGTTTTATAAAAACAATTTATTCTATTGAATTAATAAAATATCATCAACATAATAATTTGTAATTTTTTTTTTTAAGATGGATAGAATAATAGATTTCTCATATGACTCCATCCTAATATTCATCGGTAAGGCGGGCGCCCTGTGTCGAGGGTATTAATAATTGGTAAAACGACGTGGAAACTAATGTTGCGAATGAAAGATTAATTAAACAAAAAGATAGGAAGACTTGCGAGTCTTGTTCAAGGATTAATAAAATACACGTATCATGTCTTATAAAGATAGTTATTCAACATAAGACAAAAATCTTTAAGCCATTGATCAAGAGTGTAGCATATCAAAGAAAAAAAAAAACTTTTAACCCTAATTACAACAGTCACAAGATCAAGGTCTATCAAGATAATTATTTAAAGTTGAACTAAAATTCTTTATTTAGTTCCAAATTAATTAAAATAGTGATTTCGAATTAATCCAAATTAATCCAAATTAATTTATTTAGTTCCAAATTAATCCAAATTAATTAAAATAGTGATTTCGAATACTATATGTATGATATACGGAAAGAAATTTATATATATATATATATATATATATATATATTCTCCTTAGCTCCCACCCTAAAGCAGTCACGAGATCAAGTTATATATCAAGATAATTATAATTATTGGACGTGGAACAAAAAAATCTTTTATGATTTCAGTTGGGTCGAAAAACAAATGTCAAAGGTAATGTTGTTGGCTGTTACGAAATCAATAAGTGCTTGTTTGTATGTCATCTTACATTTCATTTTGTCATTTAAAAGTGGAAAGTGTTTCAAGTTAAAAACTAAATGGAAAATAAAATGTTGTTTGGATGGTATTTTGAGCAAAAAGTTGTTTGGATGTTGATTTTGAAAAAAAAATTTGAACTACATTTTGAAAATATCAAGTACAAGTCATCACTAAATAATTAAATTCTATCAATTATAGTCACTGCAAAAAAAGAACTTTTCCAAAAACAATCACTCAATAACAGAATCCTGCCAAATTTATCACTGAACTATTGTAATTCTAAAATGGTCATTACACTAACAAAAAGTGTTTCAAGTTGAAATTTAAAATGTAAATCAGAAAGTTATTTAAATGATGTTTTCTTTTCCATTGGGTTTTGTGTTTAAGAGATAAAATGAGTTAAAATATAAAATGAGTTCTTGTCCAAACAAATTAAATTAAGTGGTTGAAAGCTCTGGCAGAAAATGGGATATTGACCATATTGAATTAATGATTTTGACTTTTGTTCAACCTGAAAAACGGCGTAAAGAAAGCTTCATTTGTCAGTGAGGGTTTCTTGAAATACACATCAACCAAATTTTCTCCAAACTAATCAAAAATTATTTGCAAGTGACAAGCTTTCTTTTTCCTACTAAAATTATTTTGTGCAGAAAAACAAATGAATGCTGCATCTAATGAAATCAAGTGCGCATATCTATTTCCATACGCTTTCCGTTCTAAAATACTACCTCGGTTCATTTTTATCTGTCGTTTTAAGATTTGCATAACCATTAAGAAAAACAATGATATAAATTTCATAATAGTGTTCATTTATAAGTTTAATCATATAACAAATCATGTATTGAGAGAAAAGGGAAAAAAAATACACAAAAATAATGCAATTGACAGTTTACACCAAATTTTGTGCAACACTGCTCATTCACCAAAATGAGGCACTAATTCAATTAGAGTTTCCGCTAAAGTGCAAACTCACACAAAAACACCAAGTTTAGTGTTTTAGTATATTTGTTGGGATTGCTGTTATAAAACATGTTAATAAAGTTTTTATTTTCAATTAAAAAAACCACGCTAAATGAAATGTAAAATAAATTAAAATAAGTATGGAAGGAATATAAAAAAAATCACGTTATGTAATTAAAAAACCTATCGATGTGGTTAGCTAAACATATGTATGTATGTGCCCCGTCAGAAATGCAATATGTTGATCAAATCCTAATTCCGCCACTATGATTTACTCCCTCAGTCCCAAAATTATTATCCAGTTTGATTTCACTTTTAGTATAATTTGAACTAGAAATAAAAACTCAAATTACACAATAATTATGGGACGGAGAGAGTAACTCATGCAAAATTTTTGGCATCCTAGGATGAAGAACAACTGCAATGAAATCAATTTCTCCTCTAAAAGTGAACCGCCAACTAGTGTAGAATCTCACGCTGGTTCATGTAACTCAAGATGGTTCCACTAAATTAATATAAGCCCTGTAATCTAAAGCTTTGCTTTTTTTTGTTTTTTTACCAGAAGCTCTATCTTTTCCTTCTTACCAGTTACCACTCCTCTTCCTTGTCAATCACCGCCAGTGTACTCTTACCTCTCCACCGTTTGAATTCACCCATATGATTAGCAGCACCAAATACCCAATTCCCGATTGGTTCAGTTGAGGTAGTGATTTTGGATTGATTGATTTGGAAAATAAGACCATCTAAGGGGGCATTGAAGCTTGAGGGAAAAAGGGTCCGGCACGACAACGAAGCTAATAAGCTGTAACCCCACATAGGACAGCCATAAATCATTGGCTAAGGTGAGTGTTCTCACAATTTTTCTTGTTTTCTCAAGCATGCAACCTAGTAGTTTATATATGGACGAATCCTTCTTTGAAACTCTGTTTATGTCCTATTATAATCCATTTATGCATTTTGCCATATTATAAACCATTTCTGTATTCTCCATTGAAGTGGAATTCGGAAATCAAATTGTTATCTTCTAGTGTCATAACCACAGAGTTTATATGATCTTTTAATTGAAAATGTTTGACCCTATTCTTGATTGCTTGCTCAAAACTCGGGCTTGAACATTGACTTGTATTGAAAAACTATCGATTTGACCTTAGGTCACTCCAAACATTGAACTGGCTCGGTGGTCGTCCCATAAATGGTTGTATGGGCTGATTGGATTTTCATTGATATACCCGTACATGGTGCTTGTTATTTATATATTCAAGAAGAGGATTTTATACTTCGTATTTGTTTTTTTTGAACATTGGTCAAACATGGCTGAGTCTGAAGGTTTCGAAATGATTGATAGATTTGTGAAAATGGTGAAATGATGATTCTGTTCGTGAACAAAACAACCGGCCTTCTATTGGTACTTTGCTTTTTGCCGCTTGAAATGGCTACATATTTACTCGCATTAAAGTAATCAGTTTTCTTGATTTGTTGCCGTTGATCATTATTAAGAAATCACTATTTTGTTATGAATGTTTTACGAAACCGAGAACACTCACGGGCTATAGGCCACATAGCTCACCCGTATTATTTCCAAAACTATTTTACAGGCGTACCGTCACGAGAGGTTTCGATGATCATATTTGTTAGCTGGACCTCAGTGCTGAACCTGAAAGGTTGAGTTAGAAATGTAAAATAGCTAAATTTCCCTTGATTTATAATTTGAGGTTAAAGCTTGTAGTAGTTAGATGATTGATGAAAGTAATCCAGAATTGAAATTGTGGTCATGACACTATAGCTGTAAATGAGACAGTCCATTAATTCGTAAATTAAATAGCTTAGTCAACAATGTTCATTTTGTATTTGAGTTAGCATTTTAATTTGAATCAGTAGTGCATTGTGCCTTGGGCGAGAACTCGGCAAACGACCCAACTTGTTGCTAAGAAGAGTAGTTAAAGCAGGTATTTTGTTCGGGTCGTTACAGGTGGTATCAGAGGTGTAGGAATACGATCCCTCCTTGGGAACAGTCAGATGAGCTTTACTCTGGGATTAGAATGCAAGATATATGGATTAGATTGTGGAATTATAACCATTTGTCATCCGTTATTTGGGTATATTTGGCGAAGTGCTTAAAGATACAATCTGTTGAAGGTAATACATGAGATGTACGTACCCTTTTGGGAGTAGAGCATCTGACATATCAGAGTTGTAGGATGGCCTATTTAGGGCGAATAGTTATGATGCATGATCTGATTTTGTGAAATTTAAAACAATTTTACATTTCGGTTTTTGGTACATTTTGGTTTTGAGACAAGCTTTTGTGCGCTCTGATGTTTACGTGTTAGATTGATGTTCTGAAAAATTTTCTATACAGATCATCTCCTTATCCAAGTTTATGTCAAAATTTGATCGTTAAATGGATTGTCGGTTGTTTCTGAAAGAGGTTTCCAAGTTGACATATTACATGTGATTTTTCTGAAAATTCAAGAATGACACATGCTGTTTGAATGTTCGTTTAGCATCTTTAGAAAACCTTTTGAATTGATTTCTTTTCATGAACCTTTTCTTTGTTTTACAAGGTTTATGCCTGTCTTTACGGCTTACGAAATGGATTTCTGGTCAGTTCAAAATCCAACTTTCAAGAAGGCGACGTTCTGAATTTTCTGCAACATTCAATGTTTCATGATTGATAGGTAAATTTCAACTGTTTACATTAAGTTATTTTGAAACTTTTTGTGTGATTTCTTGTCTAGGACTCTTGCGCACTCATTGAGGTTTCTGTCAGTGTTTATGTCTGGTAAAATTTACCTCAGGATGTTACAGAAACTCAAGTTGAACATGACTTATTACTTCTTGAAAATCTGAAAATCTCTAAAACTTGTATTGAGCTTCTATTTTGGAGATCCGTTCCTTCTTATTATGAAACTGTTTCATGAGGTTTCCTCCCATGAACCTCTTCTATGTTCGATGAAGTTCTTACAGACCACTAAATGCAGCTATAGTTTGCTCAGAAATTGGACTTGAACTTGACTGAATGAATCTGCAAATTTTGAAAGACTCTGTTCTGACGTGTTTTCTTGAGGAACAGTTCTCTCCTACTGTTGAACCATTTTTTTTTTTCCTGATTTCTTCTGATAAACTGATCTTTGTTTATCCTTCTTTAGACTGGTTTTGATACCTCGTGAATTGGGTGTTTGAATTGATAAAAAAAAAAAAAAAGGTTCTTCGGATACGACACTGTTACCGCTCTTTTGCTGAATTTTCAGAATTAGAAAATGAGAAGTTGACTTAGAGGCTTTTCTTTTTCCTTGACCAAATTACCTTTTCTCAGATGATCACATTCATCTTTATGATTCTTTCTTCATCCAAGTATACAATGGAACTTGTAAAATAGAAAAACATCTGAATTCTTGGGAGGTACGCTTGTATCTTAATGATTAAAATATTCTGTTTTCTGAACTTTGCATTCTATCAAGTCACTTTTTGAAGTTTATAGTTTTATGGTAGGAAAAGAAATGGACTCTTGGGTACTCCTTAAATTAGCATTGAAAAAAAGGCCTGTTGTGATTTTCCTGAAATTTCAGAACTAAAGATTCAAACTACTGATTTTAGTCGAATAGTTAATCATCTTCTGAAAACTCTTTGATCAATTTCAGCGATTGAATTTCTTCCCTAGTTGATAGTGTATATATCAGACCCCACAGATTTTTAAGACGGACTTATAAACTTCTAGCTCAATACATCACATGTTTATTACCATGTAACGGAGAATGTCATATCCTGATTCTATGCTATTACCAGGATTGCCTTTCCAAGTCGCAGCTAACAACTTCAGTCTCATTGTTGTATAGGACTGATACCAAAACATGCTAGTTGCATTAAGGTCTTGTATAGCTCTGCCTGTAACCTCACTTCTCCGTTCACCGCTATGCATCTGTTGTGATGCCCCTCTGCTTTATACGTCCTTCAGAACCCAAATGGTTGAAGTGCTGAAGTTAAAATCTCATTCTCGCTTTTCCTGTTTTACCATAAAAAGCTCTAAACCTGGTTTAGCTTCTGAAGGACCCTCATCTGCAGAGGCTCTGCTATTTATACCCCCTGGAGTTATCCCAGACGAGGTTACCGATGATAAGATCTTACCCGGTTCAAATATTGTGCTCGGACCATATGCTGGTGATGCTAAAATTAAGGAGGTAGAGTTTGTAAAAAGTAGTAATCGTCCCAAGGACTGTCCCAAGGATGATCGACCGGAATTTGCTATGTTGGGCAGGTCCAACGTTGGGAAGTCCTCACTTATTAACTCTTTGGTTCGCAAGAAAGAGGTTGCTCTCACTTCTAAGAAGCCAGGTTTTATTTCTTGATGTTGAAACTGGTTTTGCTTATGGTCTGCTTTATCTCTTGCCATCACCTGCCAAGTTCCATCTTTGTAGGAAAAACTCAGTTGATTAATCATTTCCTGGTGAACAAAAGCTGGTACATTGTGGATTTGCCTGGTTATGGGTAAGCCAGAACTGTTATTTATTCTTTGTGGATACGTGCACGGGTATCTTATATTGTTTGCTTCAACGCTAGTGGTGAATTCAGTGTAATAAGTTGGACATTGAAGCTTCTTTTAACAAACATACAAACACGCTCGTGGCTTTTCACATTTTTTTATTGGGAAGTCGTAATTGGCTACTTGTTCACGTTAGTTAAAATCTCACTGAGCAAAAATTTTGACGCATCTTCTGCTTCTGTTATGTTATGGAGAAGTTGTATCAGCATTTAGAGGTGTAGCTTTTGAAACAATAGAAGCAAATGCTCCAGTGAAATGAATCTATACCCCAGCATTGTGGAAAAATCAGGGAACCATATAGTAAAGAAAGAATATTACTGCCTCAATGTTGATTCCAGACCGAAGTTCCATTATTTCCTTGAACTGAAAATTGATCTGTCATGCAGAAATTGCTTAGTACAGGTGAACATATTAGTTTCCCTTATATTTTCTGAGATAAAGGTATAGAATCTCTGAGGCCAGTTTAATTTTAAATGGGAATAATGTGTTTAATTCTTTCAGACTTATATTGTATGCTATCAGTTACTATTTCCTTCTCCTCACTTAAGATTTAGCAATTCTTGGTTAAATATGTTTTCCGTTCTCCTTGATTCAGCAAGAGTCAATGTGAGCTGCCATTATTTGATGTTTTATGTTGCCTTAAATTTAGGCTTCTGATATCATTGTAAGATTTGCAAGAAATCAGTACTATAGATTTGCATCCGCAGCTGTCTTGATTATGCTGTTGCTAGTGACTTTGGCATGAATTTACCAGAAACTTTGTCAGTGTCCATCCTTCACCTGTTGTCCCCTGTTAACCTTGTGTTGTGTATATGAACTTTTCTGTGGATGTATAACCCCATCCTAATGACACTTTGTCCCCAGTTTTGCCAATGCCCCAGAAGCAGCTAGAATGGATTGGTCCTCATTCACAAAGGGTTACTTTCTGAACAGGGGCACTTTGGTCTCCGTCTTGCTTCTTGTTGATGCTAGTGTGCCACCGCAGAAGATTGATCTTGATTGTGCAAATTGGCTGGGGCGGAACAATGTATTGTCTTTTCCTTTGAAATTGATATATGCATGCTACACTGGTTTTTTCATACTTCAGCTTGAAACTAAGTATCTGCCATTGGGTGATTTTCCAAAACATCTAATAGACCTGTTGATTTCCTATAAACAGCTTGAATTTGGTTTTATTTCATGCTATTAATAAAACCCTTTTCCCAGATACCGTTGACATTTGTTTTTACCAAGTGCGATAAGACGAAAGGGGGAAAAGGAAAGAGGCCGGATGATAATATTAGAAGTTTCCTACAGCTGGTCAGGGAATACCACAAGCAACAACCGCCATGGATAATGAGTAGTAGTGTCACTGGTTTTGGCAGGAATGAGCTTCTTTTGCACATGTCACAGTTAAGGAACTACTGGAACAATGAGTAGTAGATATCTTTACAGTATTAGTGCGGCTGAGATTACTCTTTGTAATACTGTTTACTTCAAGCAGATTAAAATGGAGAGCTCCGATGGCGTATAAGAGGATGGATTTTCGAGAAGCTCAAGAATGCTGAAATATGCATTATAGGGGAGTATGTTTGCGACTGCTTACTAGTTTTACTGTTTTACTGGAAAAGGGAAGGCAGAGTAGCCCACTTTTTTTGGATGTAAATTTTTGGAGCCGATGTTGATCTTTAGACCGCCTCTGAAAGACCTTATGGTCAGTCTGTAGATCTTGTGTATTCGATCTGATCTTTTCCAGTCTTCTTTTACAATGGCCTTTTTCCGGATTGAATTTAGTTGATCGTGTTTTTTTTTTTTTTTTATTCCTTTTGTACTTACATTTCTTATAGGAAAATAAAAAAAATTGAAATGAAGAACTTCCAAAGAAAAGGACTTGTATATGGCAGTGTTAAGACAAAAGCTGCCACAACGTCATGGTGCAAAAATGACAGGGAAATGAAGAGCAAGTTAACACACGATCAAATTTCCAATCTTTTACATACTGTGTTCCAAACTGATGGTTTTCTATGAATTTCCATTTTTAATAGTATAATTTATACTAAAATAAAAATTAAAAATTGACAAATATTTCGAGATATAAGGAGTATATTCATTTTAACCTTTTTTTTTTTAAACATCAATTTATTTCTAATAGCTTTTGATAATCCGAGGAGCATCATCACTGTGTAATTCCGGTAACATCAAAAAAGATTTTAACCATTTCCGGGCACATTTGAACCTCACTTGTATTGTCCCAGGCCATTAAACTCGCAGCATGTACTTTAAGAACATGGGCCATTCCGTATTACTTCTTTGACTTTTTAGTTTTAATTGTCCAAAAGTGTTGAGCATGTTCAGTTGTTCACTAACCCTGAAAAATACTTTTCTGTTCCAAAATGATTGAGACGGAGGGAGGTATGAAATGATCTCTCCGATTTTAAGCGCAAATAATTTTAAGCGGTTTTTTTTTCACACCCAAATTAAATATTCTTATTAGAATTGGATATATTAGTTTAAAAAGACAATGCCTTATTTAGAAAATGTTGATATGGTATTTAACCCACTCGAATACTTAATATAAACTTTTCTAACAAGAATTTTAATCACTGCTACATCACATATTCTTGCTGTAATTATTACAGTACATTTAATAAATAGAGCCAAGTGGTTGGATAAAATAAGCAAATAAATAGAACCCACCATTCTATTAGTTTTTGGAACGTAGTATGCCTTAGTCTCAAACCTACCAGTAACCTTATTCTATTAAAATTATTTAGTCTTAATGTCTCAAAAGATTATAAATTCAGAATGTAAAACATTAGTACTATTTCATTATGGAAAAAGCTTTCTCAATGTTTCTATCAGGTAAAGAATGTTGTTTTCGAATATCTTACTTATATCCAATTTTTCGGGTAGACAGTGTTGCTGTCACTGGCTGTTAATGGCCATGGCTTATTGAAGAACAGCCAGCTAGGTCTGCTGCTTCTGCATACATTATTAGTCAACCCTTTTCTTCTTTTTTTTTTTTTTCTTCTTTTCATTCCATTTCAATAGTTTGAATAAAAGAAAAAATAATGATAGATACAAAAAAAAATTACAAAGAAAAATAATAAGGAAATGATCTCACCCATCCATTTTAAAAATTTTCCATACGGAGTTTAAGCATTTAAGGTTTAGGGTCTAATTTAGATGCTTGACACATCATTCCTTGTAAATTTTCCTTGTTATTTTTTTCCTGTATATATCAATACTAAGATTAAAATCTAAATTGGACAATAATATGGGACGAAGGAAGTATTAAAATGATACGGAGCGAGTATATATCAGTTAAGTCATTTTTCCAGCTACGCAACTCGCTAGACCTATCACCTATGTACTGTCATTTTATGTGTGGGATATATGAAAGGGGCCTAGTTTAATTTCATCGATTTTGCCAAAGTATTTTTGGTCCAGCATTTTGATGAACGAGAAACACAGCATGTTACGTGAAAAAATGGATAAAAACACCAAATTAAAGCTTTCCTAAAATAAGGATGGACGGCAACCAGATTATGCCTAGATCTCCTTCTTCTTCTTCTTTTTGTTTACCTAATAATTGTTTGCTTAAAACGTCATGAAGGATGAAGCTACCCAAACTACTTTGTTGCACTCCTAAACAAACCTTATTTCTTTAAAGGACCAGTGGCTTATAGCTGGGACTAATTCTACTCGCTGATGAGTTATGTCATGGAGTTGTTCACTTAGAAAGTTGAATGGTTACTGCGAGATCATCGATGTAATTTCGTTAGTTTAGCCCCATATAGGTTATTTTTTTGAGACGGAGAGAGTATTTAGTATATTATATTATCTGCTTTAATAATATTACCTTAATAGAACAATGTAAATCATACAAGTTAGAGTTTATGCCTTTTGGATTAAAGTTTGATTTGGAGTACAATATACTCCATTTAAACAATTTAAACAATGTATGATTAGCGGAAGACAGAAAACAGTTAAGAGCACTGATATACATGTGGTCGAAAAGCAAGTTTTGGAGCAAAAATGACAAAGTAAAATTTGTACTCTCTCCCAAAAAGAAAATATATACTTCCTCTGTCTCAAAATTATTGTCCAGTTTGAGATTTCATTTTTAGTACAATTTGAACTAAAAATGAAAGTCCAAACTGGATAATAATTATGGGACGGAGGGAGTATTAAGTTTTCAAATTTTATATTTTTTGAGCCAATATGATGACAAAGTAAAATTTGTACTCCCTCCATATCCCAGTATAAAATTTGAGAAGTCAATGTGGATTATTTTTTTGAAACAGAGTAATATAATTTATTTATTTCATACCAACATTCACCTTATGATTTGTAAAGGATCTTCTCTTTGGTGTGTCATGATATTCTTGAACTTGAAGTTTCGTAAATGCAATCCTCTTTTATTGTGATTAAAAAAAAAATTCTCAATGAAAGCTGGAGAGCATACAAGCTTTTCTTGGACGATCATAATCAACAATAATTGATCACATCCACATTAATTATCAGTGGATTAAAAATATTTTGACACTTGGATTTTCTTTTTTATAATCAAGCTTACATTCCAAATTTCTATAATTTATAAAATAAATAACCAATGAGAAATCAAAGGCATCATCATATTGACATATATAGTTTGCCTTTCATTTCATGTGTGACCTAAAAACATATTGTAAAAAAACCAAAAAATTTACCCCCTCCTGAACCAAAAGAAAAAGTAAAAAATTACCCTCTAAGAACATCAACAGGGAACTCATCAATTTCATCCATCCATGGATTCTTCTCTTTAGCTGGATTGATGGTCTTCAATGCCTTCCAAACTGCACTGTTACACTTAAAACCCGACCCGAAAGCGATCTGCCATGTCCGATCTCCCTTTCTGATCCTCCCTTTGGCTTCACTGTAAGCCAATTCATACCATAATGAACTGCTTGAAGTGTTGCCAAATCTATAAAGTGTCATTCTTGATGGCTCCATATGCCATTCACTGAGGCTTAAATTCTTCTCAATTTCATCCAACACGGCTCTGCCTCCAGCATGAATGCAGAAATGATCAAATGCGAGTTTGAAATCGGGAATATATGGCTTGATTTTCATGTTGAAAACCTTTCTCCCAACTAGAGTTAAGAAGAACAAGAGCTGTTCTGACATTGGTAGGACTAATGGTCCTAAAGTTGTGATGTTGGTTTTTAAGGCTTCCCCTGCTACTGCCATTAGGTCTTTTGAAAGGGCCACTCCTACTTTCTTGTTTTCATCTTCTTCCTGGAATACACAACCATAACTTCTGTCGTCGGCGCCTTTGTGGGTTCGAACCGTGTGAATTAGCTGGTATTTTGATCTTCTTCGATCAGATGATTTGTTAGACAGCAAAATTGCAGCTCCTCCCATTCTGAAAATACAATTCGAGACGAGCATTGATCTGTTGTTTCCAAAGTACCAATTCAATGTGATGTTCTCCATGCTCACTACCAATGCATATGAGTTTGGATGAACCTGTTGAAAATAGATTGACAAAAACAGAGTTTAGACATAGTTTTCAGATATCAAACGTTTTGTTTGGTCAAACATATGACCTAATATATTCCAAATTCTAAATCTTTCACCTAGAATATTAACAACTTGAAGGCCTGATACTTCAATTAGTCTTGCATTCAATCCCATCTACATTAGTACTCCCTCCGTTCCAAAATTATCGTTCAGTTTAGATTTTCATATCTAGTTCAAATTATACTGAAAGTGAAAATCAAAACTGGACAATAATTTTGATTGAACTGGAAATAAAAATCTAAACTGGATAATAACTTTGGGACGGAGGGTGTATGTAATTACCTGTAAAAGTTGTTTGGCAAGATCTATTGAGATTAGTCCAGCACTACAACCCATGCCACCAAGATTATAGCTCAAAATATTTCCCCTGAGTTTGTAATGATTCACAATCATGGCAGAAAGAGATGGAGTTGGACAAAACAAGCTGCAATTCACCACAAGAATCCCAATATCTTTGGCCTTCACCCCTGTTTTCTCCAACAGCTGATCAATAGCACCAAACATAACCATCTCAGCTTCTTTCCTAGCTGCTTCCATACAAGGATTGAATGGAATTTGCAAAAGGGCTTCAGGGACATAAGTCTTCTCCCCCAAACCAGACCTCTCAACAATCTTCTTCTGAAACGCCAAATTCTCTTCAGTGAAAGTCCCATGTTGTTTCGATCTCTCCAAGAAAATCTCTTTCGGGAACACGGCTTCCGGTCCGGGCTTGTAACATGCAAAATCAACCAAATAAACTTTCCCAGGCCGAGTCATTAGGTACAGAGTACCCAGAAAAACCAACAGAGCAGAACAGAGTACCACTGAAACAAGGTTGAATCTTAGCTGCTCCCATAACAAGACTAAATCTTCCACAGTAACTGTAGAAAGCTGAACTGAAACGGCACCTAACAGAGGAATCAACAACAAATACATGGCATGGGAAATCAAGTAATGGTACCCAAGTTTCACATATTTGAGCCTAACAGATGAAAGAAAATTAGGAAGATTATTCCTTCCCCTGTTTTCCTCTGCCTCAACTGAAACTCTTCTAGTTTCTCCATTCTCCATTTTAACTTCTAAGCTCTCCCCAAGACAAAAACACAAAAAACCCAGAAACAGGACAATCTAAATGAATGATAATATCCTTTCCTTGAAGAAGAATGTATATTTCAAAAAAGGGTTGAAAGACAGAAAAGGAATTGTTCTAAATATGCAAAGAAACGGAATGGGGGGAGAGAATTATTAGAAATGGATTGCAGAAAATGGAAGGGAATTGAAGAATTTAAAGGAAGAGGGAAGGAAGGGAAGGGGGAAGATTGGGGGAAGTGCAACTACCCCAACGAACTTTTAATTGTTATGGCGCCGAGGGGCATTGAATTCGCCAGATGGGAAAACAACAGGTTTTCGTGTTCGACGTATAGGTGTACTATATACTTTACCACTGTAGGGTATTTTGAATCAAATGATATATATGCATTATTGACGAAGAAATTACGATTCTCATAATATTACTTAATATTTAAAATTCCTTTAAAGGCATTTTTGGGAACATTAGCGGTGAATAACTAAATGTGTATACAAAATTTGAGTGATAAAACTGAGTTTTTGAAGCATTATATATGTCGCGTTAGTCGTTGTTCTATTTTACTGTATAATTTAATTCGATGTTATTAATTGTTTTTTACTTGAAATTCCAAGGAAAGTTGGCTACATGTTTGAGACCAGAAATGCTACATGATTTGTTTGTTCACATTTCTTTGAGTAATTGAGTTTACTGGATTTTAAACTTAGACAAATTTGTTTCAAAACTTTAATTACTTTTTTTTTAAAATTAATTGTATACTTCATCATATGATCCTGTTGCGAAAACAAATTCTTTTAGGAGCATATGGATATTACGGTTGGAAGAAATTACAATACCTATTGGAGTTAATTGATTTTAATTAGGAAAAGAAAGAAGTGTTATAATTTGTGATCATCATTATTGAGAAGTCTAGAGCCTTTATCGGGATATCGTTAGTTGATATTACTCGCTTCATTGATAGTTTAGTTTCATGCATAGATGAGAAGACTAGAAGGAACATCATTTCTAACATCAAATAACATACTTTAATATTTTTACATACTCCCTCCGTTTCTCTAATTATATAAAGTATTTTTAAATTTTTATTTTTCAATTAAAAGAACACGAAAAAATAAAAATAACGAGAAATCAAAATATTTTGTAATAAAGATCGACCGGATTATTATATATTTTTAGTGTCTGAATATTTCGAGTTACTTTTGAAACATGGAGAATCTTATTTTCATATCCCTTTTACCCTATTAAAGCAGAATACAGGATGTTGATGTGGTAACTTCTTATTAAAAATTTTTAGCTCCAAATGCACCATATTACATTAACCATTATGCCACGTGTCATCCCTTTTTTAAAGAAAAAAAATTCTTATCCAGAAAAACAAAAGTTACTTTACAAAAATAGCTACACAATTTTAACTCCTAACATTTATCATTTATCAATCAAATTAAAATAGTATTTAAATTTGTCCATAAACTTATCCCCTTTATTACTCCATATTCTTTTGTATGATTTCTGAATCGTTGTATTTTTCAATATTTTTTCTCCTTTGACAGATGTTTTTTTATTTTTATAATTATGTTTTGCTAAAAATGAAAAAAAAAAACAAATGTGTAGCTATTTTATTTTTTCCAAATCAAGAATTCATTTATCTATTAACATAAAATTAAAGTAGAGGGGCGCCCGGGCATCTGCCTGGGCCAAGCATCTAGTCATATATTAAACTCGATTTCCAAATTAAACTACTGCCTCGCATGTCTACGTGAACATTTTTGAACTCTCGATCACAGTTAAACGTGTTCAGTTCATTTGCTATCTGAATCAAGTCTTCGTAAGGACCAAGCTAAAAAAATTTGTTTAGTTTAACTAAACCCAACTAAATTCTACTTTGCCTCGTCTTTTCTTTTTCCTTTTTTTTTTTTGTTTCTGTTTTTAATTCTACTTTGCCAATTCCTAAGGTTGATGGAGCACGCACGTGGCAAAGGTGCATGATGTAAACATCAGTTGAATAGTTGGGAGTCTTCTAATATCATCAATATCATCATATTCAGACCCTTTTTTCAATGTAAATAATTGATGGAAGAAATGCATTTAGGAATTTTGTAACGCTGATGAAATTTTAGTATGGTCCAAACCAAGTCTAAAAAGAGCTTATTATATTATATTCCTCGTACTCCAAAAAAAATAATTTATATTTCAATAAGATGTATTGTTTCGAGACCGAAGTAGTACTAATAACAAAACAAAATATTTATGCGACAATGGAAATAATGTTTTAGCAGGCAATTTTGACCAAAAATGAGTGTTCTCCACCGTAAACATGAGGTGAAGAGTTATCATCCGCCCATATATTCGTGAAGATGCACGTTAGCAACTACCTAAGCAAAATCAAATTGCCAATTTGGTTACGTTTTGTTTAGGGTTTTACTTTTATCCTTTTTTAGGGTTTTATGTTTTTCTATTTTATTGTCGCCCTTCCGAGATAAATAAATGTAAATGACACCATGCATGGGAATTAAAGAAGAAAAGAAAACGTGTTTCTTCTTTAAATACCCAATGAATGTGAACTGATCAGAGGGAGCAGCAATGGCAGCTAGCCAATCGTACCTTTGACTTATTCTTCCTCTTTATTTATTAAAACGTATATTTAGCTGAATAAATAATGTTCTTTCAGTTCCAAAAAATATCTATATTGTAATATCTACTTTTGCGAGACAGAAAATGTATGACAAATTATTTAAATGACTAAACTAAAGTAAAATTTTAGTAAATTAGACTTCCACGTTTTGACTATATCTTTGACTTCAGTCCACAAGTTGCTTTCTTCTTGACACAAAAATAATACTCCCTCTGTCCCGAAATTATTGTCCACTTTGAGATTTCACTTTTAGTACAATATGAACTAAAAATGAAAATTCAAACTGGACAATAATTATGGGACGGAGAGAGTATGACAGAACAAATTCCAAATTTATGACCAGAGAATCTCGTTTTTTTTTTCTTAACTGGCACCTTCTGTTTGGAAATTGAAGTTGGATGTCTTTCCTCCATCTCAAAATTAAAACGTCAACTATTTTTTAATAATTCACCCCCCAAAAAAAAATTGCTAAACAGTATATTATTGTCATATACGTTGAATTATTTTGATACAATAAACATGTTACTTATTTTAAGACGAGAAAAAATATATTAAAGAGTAGTAGCCACAATCAAAGACGGGATCATGAGTATGTCTTTTGCTCGATTTGTCAAATGCTTCTAATTCTCCAATACTTGCAAATTTTAGCAAAAGGAATCACAATTTCGATTACGCAATTGAGAGGTGGCAGGCATATAATTTTTGGTCTATGGTCCCAAATTTTATGAAGTCTTTTTGGTCTTTCTCTTTAACGTTCAAAATCATATTTGAACAATTTCAAACGAAAACTTGTTTATCAAACGAAAGACATCAAATTAAACACTCTTTCAAGACCACAACATCCTTCATGATCATAGACCAAAGATTAGCTTGGTTGCTATTTTTATTTTTTCAGAATAAAAAACTCCAAAAACATATGACAATTAAAACAGCTGGGTATAGAAGATGTTTTAAAGAAGGAAGCCAGGAAAAAGGAAAAAAAAAAAAAAAACACCAGAAAAAGGTTGGTGGGTAGGAGAAGTGTTTCAGCTTCTTAGGGTTATGCTCTACTCTGGGTAATTAAAAAGATTTGTTCATTTGACACGAAATCCACCGCAAAACTTTTGACTTTTAACTTTGGAGACAAGTTTACTCCACCATTATTGTACAACATTTGAATTCTGAAGAAGAAACCAAAAAACAAAAACAAAAAAAATTAAAGAAAAAGAAAACGTTAGTATTTTAAAATTGTTCAGAACGAATTGAATTAAAAAAAAACAAATATTGATCAATGTAACATTCGAAAAAAATTATCGAATATTTTCCATTTAGAGAAGAATTTTAGTCTTGCTTATTTTCGTTGATGAAAATTGAACGAGATTGTAAGGAACATTCAAAACAAAGTTATTTTTTCGTTCATCATTCTATATTGAAAGGATTTTAGATAAATAAAAACAATTGCATTTCACTTTTTTGCATTGAAGTTCGTAATTAACAAATCTTTTTGGTTGTTAATTCTCTATAGACCAAGAATTTTAATCGTATGAATTGTGACAAGAAACCAATCTTTAGACCTTACTTTTGAACCGTCGTAAATTACTTTGTTTAAATTCCTATATACTTCCTCTGTCTTAAAATTATTGTCCAGTTTGAGATTTCACTTTTAGTACAATTTGAACTAGAAATGAAACCCAAACTTAACAATAATTATGGGACAAAGGGAGTATAATTTTTGTGAACTTTTTTAAAGCCAGATTAACCTCTTATAATTGTTTAAGGATGTGTGAAGCCTATGTTACACTTTTAATTTTTAAACCAAAGCAATACCTCCAAGTACATTGTATGTAAAGTTTTTTTTTTTTGGAAAAGACATTGTATGTAAAGTTAAATTTGGGTAACTGGGGCCTTTGATCAGCAATATTGTGGGAGATATTACAATTAGTGGACTGGAAATGGTTGCTTCATATAACAAGAACATGAAAATTAGGACAGAGATATATTTATCTCTTCAAGATATCATTGAGTTGATTTCTTTTTAGGCTATATTTATTCACTGAACAAACTTGAAAACATATGTTGGAATACTGTCTAGTTTCTACCCATTATTAGTATTAGGGGCAAAAAGCGTAGAAATTATACGAAACATTTGTCCCCTTTGTACATTAAAACTGACCAAACGATCTACATTCATAGAACTATAGCAATTCTTGAGAAAAAAAAAAGAAAAAGACATAGTACTTATTCATTCTGAGTCATTAAATTAATATAACCATCGGTATGTATCTTTACAATCTATTTACAATTTTTTTCCCTGCATTTAAATTTTTTCTTTTATTTACAATTATCTTAATCAGATTTGTTTTTTTTTCTTTCACTTTACCTTTTAAAAGAAGGGTTGTGATTTATGCAGGAAATATTTGACAAAGAAATTTACAAAGAATGATGTTGAATCTTAACTATCGTTTAACTTTAAATGGATGAACCTTGAAAGGTAAACTTTAAGTATGGACGGATAAAATTCATTTCTTGTGAAGTTTTCTTGCACAAATAATTATCATTAAAAGATTGTAAATGAAATATATCCAGAGAGTATATTAAAAAATTGTATAAATGATTTTTTTTTTTTTATAGAATGAAAGGGTCCTCACTATCATCACCAGATCGCCCCTAATGTGAGTTCGAAAGAAAAGTAATTCTAAACCTAGAATAACTTGTCTAGGTTTTTCGGCTTGAGTGAGATTTCAGTTATTATCATTTTTTGCACTTAGATGATTGGCCTTATGAAATTGATTATTCATGAACCATGACAAGGATATATTTCATTTTCGTTTTGCCAAGTATCCTATTCCCTCCGGTCCTTATCATAAGGCATTTTGACTTTGTCATAAATTTTATGTAGATTGTCTTTTCAAATTGTAAAAAACCTTAAAAATATTTCATAACAATCTAGAGAACACGACTTGGGTAAAAATATATTTTTAAGATTTTTTTATCAAGTAAAAATACATATTGGGTGAAATTTAAGACAAATCAAAATATCTTATATTAAGGACCGGAGGGAGTATGTTACAATAACAACCTAAAAATACGACTATTTACGCACACAATTTCAATTTCAATGTTTCCGAATCCATTCACATTGGAAAACCTACACCCTGCACCAATTAGATGCTTTACAAAAATTGATCTTCTCTATTAAAAGACAAATTAAATAGAGAAAGATAGCAAAGAAATCAATCAAAGATGGGGAAAGGAGGTTGGGAAGTTTTTAGGTGGGAAGTAAGATACGTATTCAAGAATCAATCTCTAAAGACCTCTTTTTTTAACACTTGGTTTTAGGTAATAATTCTTGAGCCTCATTAATTTAAAATTTGACAATTGTACAGCTAGAATTACATTATTAATCAACTCATTCTATAATCATTATCAGATCTCGCAAAAAATCACTACACCTACTGATAATGTATTTCGGTCCTACTTTATAATTGATAATTTTAATCGAGAACCGAAAGGAGTATATTTAATGATGATTCAAAAAATCCAAATAATAACCATTCACAAAATTAACTGGAAAAAAAAATCATTGGAAATGAGATGACTGGTATATACATATATATATATATATATATACTAGTGATGTCTGGTCGCGCAATGCGCGATCCAGGCCCAGTATATTTCTAGATATTAGAATTATTTTTATTTGAAAAAAAATATTTTGTATTTGGCTCGATATATTTTAGAAATGTTCGAAGAATTTAGAAATATTTTATAAGTGTGATCATAGAAATGTTTGTGTTTAGCAAAAAAAAGAAATTGTATTTGGCCCGTTACGTTTTAAAAATGTTTGAAGATCTTAGAAATGATTTATAAGTGTTACATAAACCCTAAACCCTAAACCCTAATATATGTCTTGAAGTAAATGTTAGACAAAATATAAAAGCATCTTAATAAATTTAAATATTAGCAAGATGATTTATTGATGTTCTCCATTGGTCGTGCTAAATCAATACTTAGTAAAGGAGATTTATAATAGCTTGTTTGTACTGGATATCCACTGTGTTCATGCTGATTATCCAACTTGATTTATTGATTTATACTTAGTTATCCACTGTGTTCATGCTAATTATCCAACTTGTTTGTACTGGATATCCACTGTGTTCATGCATATCCAACTCTAATCTTTCAACGAGCATATCTCCCAATCCGTGAAGAATTTGTGAACGAATTATACATGAAATTTATAGTACTCGTCGAGAACTATCCAATGAAATCCACAGTGAACATTTTTTCGGGCTTAAAAATGACTTAATTCTGACGGGCAGAATAGAGGTGGTTATCCATCTTTTTTTTTTTTTTTTGAAGAGTGAATGTCAAACATATGATTGGATACAAGTACGAATAGAATGGATAATCAGTCCAAACCGGTTGGATAATCAGTAGGAACATAACGGATAACCATTTTTCAAAGAAAAACAAAAAACGCATTTCTTCATTTCTGCCCGTAAAATTTAAATGCATTTAAAGTTCAAAAAAAATATCCAACATGGATCTTATTGGATAGATCTCGTCGAGTACTATAAATTTCATATATAATTCGTATTATAATTCTTTACGAGTCATTAGATACAAGGAAAAGAATAATATGAATGTAAAATAAGTTGGTTATCCATCTTTTTAAACTGGATATCCACTCTGTTCATACTGGTTATCCAACTTATTTGTACTGAATATCCATCCATTTGGTTTGTATGCATATCCAGCTCTAATCTTTCAACGAGCATATCTCCCAATCCATGAAGAATTTATGAACAAATTATATAT
Source organism: Oldenlandia corymbosa var. corymbosa (assembly GCA_949775105.1). Lineage (NCBI taxonomy): Eukaryota > Viridiplantae > Streptophyta > Magnoliopsida > Gentianales > Rubiaceae > Oldenlandia > Oldenlandia corymbosa. The sequence continues at coordinate 13,618,807 of OX459126.1, read as the reverse complement.
GAAATTTATAGTACTCGTCGAGATCTATCCAACGAAATCCACAGTGAACATTTTTTCGGGCTTAAAAATGACTTAATTCTGATGGACAGATTATCCAACTAATTAGTATTATTTATCCAACCTGGTTTTTCTTTTTATTATTTTTTTAAAAAAATAATAAACTAAGTTGGTTATCCAACTCGTTTGTATTGGTTATCCAATCATTGGTTTGTATTGGATTATCCAATGCACTAATACTGGTTATCCAATGGATTTATATGGTTATCCAAATTGTTTGAACTAGTTATCCACTTTGTTCATACTGGTTATCCAACTCGTGCATATTGGTTATCCAAATTACTGGATATCTAACTTATTCTTCCCATCAAAATTTAGTCATTTTTAAACTCAAAAAAAATATTCGAAATGGATCTTGTTGAATAGATCTCGACGAGTACTATAATTTTCATGCATAACACGTTCTCTAATTCTTTACGGATTATGAGATATACTCGTTGAAAGATTAGAGATGTTTTTTTGGAAGAGAGAGAAAAAATGACAGGGAATATACTTGTAAAATATAGAAAGAGAGATAAAAAGTACAATAAGGGCAAAAAATGCAAAAAATAGGAGGGGGGCACGGTGCCCCCGGGTATACTGGATACAGACTCATTCCTTCCCTCTCCACCTCAAATTCATAAAACTTCCCCATGAATTAGTTAGAAGAAGCAACCTGAACTATTTATATGATGAGGAACTCAAAAAAGTCCAAAAACTAAATCCAAAAAATTATATCCTTGAAAGTCCGAACACAAAAAAAAAAACGCACTTCATTTGTCAAAAAAAAATAATAATAATAATTGATCAACTGGAAGTATGAAACAAAATCAAAAGAAATTAAACAAAGAAAAAACACACTTCAAAACTGACCATATACGAAAAAAAAACTGAAACTCCATAATTAAAAAAAAAAATCACTCTAATGGAATGAAATATAAAAAAGAAATTAAAAAAAACACACTTTGTAACAAAAACCCAATTGATCAATTCAATCCAAACAAAACTAAAATCATACAAAAATTCTAGGCTAACTAACCATATAAGAAATCACATCATATTACCTGGCAACGGCTACAGTAGCTGTAACGGGTGGTCGCATAAAAATAATAGTAATAACACTATTCTTGAACGGGAAAAGTAAAATATAAAAAAAGCCAAACAAATGATCTGTGGAAATAAAATCATTTAAATTTTAATACCTGTAATGGCATCACCACAACGGCCGAAGCAAGATCAATGAGAATTTTTTTTTTTTCCTTTGTATTTACATAGAGAGGTAAAGAGAATATTTCTTGAAGTCAAAATTTTATTCCATTAGGATGTAGTTGATTATCACTAATGAAAATATTGAACATGCTAATAGAAAAGGAGTATACTTCACCACATATTCTCAGTTGATGATTGATGAGGAATTTATTTTTTTTTTATTGTGGAGAAGGGATTGATTAGGGAGTCGATTGTCGTGGAGATGTGGATGAAGATTTGGGGTTTTTATGAATCCGTGGTTTTTTTTTGGCGAAAATAGGAGGTGGAGGTGGATTTGGACTGCATTTGTCTTTTAAGTCTAGAAAACTAATATGTAAATAAAAATTTATTTTAAAAATATAATGTGGAAATACCACATGTCAAATGGTGGAGCTTTCTCATAAGTGTGGTTTTTGTTTCTAATATAGTAAGATATATAGATATATATATATATATATATATCCATTATCCACATTTTCCAAAAAAAAAAAAAAACATCCATTATCCAGCCATCCTACAGAAACCTGGAATTAAGAAAACTGGGACCTAGCTAGTAGAACTACTTCAGGCATAAGTGGGTTTGCTGTCAATATAAGACCCATAGACATATATGGAAAAAAAAGAGTGCTACTGTTTAATTTGCAATTAACGAGTTGTCGAATCGATGATATCCGAAAATTAGGACTAATGATGATCTATAATTCTAACTTACACTGTAGCAATTTCGACTAATTGGGTTTGGACAGTCAAACAAGACTGAAATCAAATCTACAATACACGAACAGATGCTGAATATAATTAAAGCTAGACTAAGCTATATTTGCTTTGTTTTAGAAAATAATTGGATGTTAAAACTAAATATCATCTGAACTGCAAATAAACTTTGTCCCCCCGCATATAATTAGATATTACTCCTTTCGTTCTAAAATTATTATCCAGTTTGAATTTTTTATTTTAGTTCAAACTGTACTAAACTTGAAATCTCAAACTGGAACATAATTTCGAGACAAATGAAGTATAAGAGTGTTACGCAAAATAGTAAGAATATAGGGTTAATGTACCTACAAACGCCCCTTAATTACCAGCTCGCGCCTTACATACTGATGAGTCTATCGGCATCAGGGAATGATTATGATGTAGAATTAGAGTATTGTACGAGGATGGTGTAGATTAAATTGTCATACATTATAGAAATAGTTGGTTTCAAGTATGAATTACAAATTCTTTTAACAGATGGATATAGGGGCAAGCTGAAAAGTTAGTTACAGAACCAGAATGCTACTCCTGAAACCTTTCATGAAGTTCATCCATCGATGCCGGGCTGTGGTCTTTAGTTGGGTAAATTGGCAGTTTGGCACAATGAGGGAAAAATGAAGAGAACAAAACATTTTGAAATATGAAACTTGCATAAATTATAAAAGGCATCTCTTGCAAGAATTAAATTTTATAACCGATTACTTATTTAGGAGTATTTATTTATTTTGCAACACAAGGCATGGGTGATATGCATCGCTTAGAAGTTGGAACCTCTCGTTTCGGGTCTCAATTCCCTTCTCGGGTGATTTTTAGCGGAAGCAGTATCTAATGTACGAATTTCCTAACGAGTTAAGGATTACCTCGTGACGTAGTATATTCTTTCTGTATGAAATTATTGTCTAAATTAGATTTTTATTTTTAGTTCGAATTGTACTGAAAGTGAAAATTCAAATTGAACAATAATTTTAGAATAGAGGGAGTACATCAATATATCATATGATGTGATTTGATAATTGATCCTTAATGTGTTAATTTGGTCGTGAGCTTAAGCCTCTTTAACATTTGAGAAGGAAAGACATTGTGATGCACAAAATGCTTGTTTAGAAGACCTAAAATCATTGATGAAAATGATAATTGTTTCAACTGTCAACCCACATTGCGCACAATCAACATCCACATAAATATTTCAACTGTCTAATTTATTTTATAAATAATCCTAATATAATTATTTAGTTTAATAAAATAGAATATTTTTACGTGTTTTATTTCATAGAGGCGTACGCTGGTATATATCGATTGTTATTTTCCATCTGATTCCGACAGTTGACTTGAGGGCAATTTAAACTAATGGACTGGACCATATTACTACTTGCACTAACAAGGGGAAGTCCATCTACCTCTTCTTTGACTTCGCAGCTTTTGGTTAATTTAATTATCTGAGTATGGAGACAGAAATCAGCAAAATGAGCCCATGACGACCGTGTAGACCGTCTCTTACTATATGCTCCTGGTCTTAATGATTTTTTAGTTTAGAAATTTTTTTATAATAGAAATCATACTAAAAATGAACGTGTAAAACAATTATTTTGAAGAGAGAGCATCTAATATAATTGAAAAAATTTATGAACAGCAACGGAGTTAAGGAACTAGTACATAAGCCCACGAGAATCATCTCAAAACCAATTGACAATGAGAGGAGTAGTTCATATACTTTTATATTGATATTCAGTCTCTCTCAGTATCAATGTAGGATTGGGATTCTCAATAACTAGCAGGGGTGGTTGCTATTCTCGCCCGAAATTTTTCTAAAGGACCTCTTTCAAATTTTAAGCTAAATTTTTAGAATTTTGTATTTTTTACCCCTATTAAATATTTTTTATATATTTTTGCCCCTCAATTTTACAAATCCTGACCCCGCTATGAATTCGCCAAGTCGAATGTTGGAGATACTGTATCAGGTTTTGATCTTCTCTGCCAAGCTTTCTACATTTTGTTTTGTTCCTTTCCGCTTTTGGAAGTAGCTAGTTCATTTATAATCATTTAAATAGAGCACAATTTTCTATTACTGTTGTTTGAAATAATAAGTTTTTGAGCTCAACATTTAGCTAGTCCCAAATCTACTTTTGAAATTATCCTATCATAATTGTTCTTTTTAGTTTTAACATCACAAAATTTGGAAATTCAGAATGTGAACACTACAAATGCTGTCTTTTTTTTTTCTTTTTTTTTTTCTCAAATGCCATTTGGAAAATCTGATCACCTAGATACAATTTGGGTAGACCATGTATAACCTTTTATTGTAATCAGAAACTATTATGTATCCTAAATAATTCAAACTCGAGCTATTGAGCTAATCATACCTTTTTCGAAAAATAAAACTCTCTCAACAATTTAAACACTACTTGACACTTATATATCAGTGTTCGAATAATGTTATCACCGGTAACAAGTGCATACATGCTTTTATTATATCAATCTTAATAGTAACAACAATACTGGCCATGGCTTTGTGAAGGACAGCTAACCAGTTTGATCTGCATGAATCATCAATCAACCTTTAAAATAAATATAGTCTTCTTCTTTTTCTTTCTTTCTTTCTTTCTCTCTTTTTTTTTTCTTTTTCCAGCTATGCTATTCTAGAGACTATGTACTGTTATTTCATGTGTTTGAAATGAAAGGGCCCCTGGTTTCATAAATTTTGCCAAGTATTTTTGGACCAGTCTCTCAGTTTCTTCTTCTGATCTTGATGATCAGTCGTCCCTTTGGCTGAAGAAAAAAAAAACAGCTGGTTCCACACCATGTTTAATGCGTGTTTCAGTGGTTCTGGGAACACGAATACACCATTTTCCCCCTACTCCCCTTTCAATTGAATTAAATATGTATGCAACTTGGGTTTTTTTTTTTTTTTTTCCTAGTCAAATGGTGATATTTTACGTATGATTTTGATCAAATGAAGTGGAAATATGAATGAAAATACATTAATCTCTAGTTTGCGACATTTTGTGTGGTCACTTTGCCACAGTATTCAGTTGGGAAATGTCCCATTTTCATTATCTGTCTATTGGCTATGATTTAGAAGAAACTAGGAGCAATAAATTGTAAGGTAGTCGTTCCTTTAAAACTAGGACCAATACATTTTCAACGCATATCTACTTTTTGCTATATCCTTAGGTTTTATCATATAAGCTTTCAAACATAACAGAAATGTTATTCCTCTGGTCGATATTATAAGGCATTTTGATTTGTTTTATGTTTTATCTAATATGTTTTTTCAATTAAAAAAATAAAAATATTTTCTGATAATTAGGAGAACACAACGAATGTGAAATACATTTTTAAACTTTTTTTCTAATTAAAAAAATATATTACGTGAAATTTAAAATAAATTAAAATACCTTATAATAAGAACTAGATGGAGTACGTCTTTAGGATTTTGCCTTTCCGGATCGATCAATTTGACTTTGACCAAATCATAACTGTAATTCCCTCATTTCCTACACCAAAGAGATTTTTTTTATCCATTACACCTTTAGTGCTTGAAATTACTATTTGACCAAAACTCTACCAATTAATAAAACTTCAATTCGGACACTAGATACATAATATACTAAAAAAACAAAGCTTCAATCCTACATTAACAACAAAGAAGTTCAATTAATTAATCCTAACTAGTCAAGAAATTGGGCAGCGTGAAAAAGTGGATTAAAAAAAACACCAAGCTTTCGTTAATTGGAGGTCAACAATAACCAAAATGTGTATGTAGATCTTCTTCGTTTCGTTTACCTAATAGTTTGCTTCAAACGTCATGAAAGATCAAAACTACCCGAACAACTTTGCTGGACACTTAAACTACTCATTCATTTTAGGACCAAAATAGCTTTATCATAGGGCCAATTCCTATTGCTTATGTCAATCGCTTATGTAATAGTTTCCTCATAACTTCTATTTCATTCATAAAATTGCATATCGCCATCAACATTATTAACCCCGTCTCAAAATGATAGCCCGGATTGTTATACTATTTTAGTACGATTAAATAAGCAATTATTTTTTAGCAAAGAGAAAGTAACTTTTGTGGAATTTTGGGTTAGAGACTCATATGTATAGGTAAATTAGATAGTTTTGATTCCCTAATTGTATTAGCTCGTGTTTGGCAACATTTTACGTTAAGAAGACAATCTTCCTTTTTGTGTCCCAGTTATTAACTTAGCGTTCATGCATTTTGAACTCGAGTTTGGGTTGGGTTATAATAAATAAAAAACGAGTTAGATTATATTATTTCACTGATAAGACACGATAAGATTAGTATATACTAACAAAGCGTTGAACTTAGGACAAAAGAATTAAGAAAGCTGTATCACAACTCAACAAGATTTAATCACATCTACATTAAAATAAATAAATCAGTGGATCAAAAAAAATTGTAACACTTGGAAATTTTTATCAAACTTACATTCTCCAAATTTCTTTTAAAATTAAAACTAACCTATGAGAAATCAAATAATTTTTGTCTCCCGACAAAATATTCAGGAAGCCAACGTTGCAACTCGAGGAACTTCAACTGGAAACTCATTAATTTCATCCATCCATGGATTCTTCTCTTTAGCTGGATTGATGGTCTTCAATGCCTTCCAAACTGCACTGTTACACTTAAAACCCGACCCGAAAGCGATCTGCCATGTCCGATCTCCCTTTCTGATTCTTCCCTTAGCTTCACTGTAAGCCAATTCATACCACAATGAACTGCTTGAAGTGTTGCCAAATCTGTAAAGTGTCATTCTTGATGGTTCCATATGCCATTCACTTAGGCTCAAATTCTTCTCAATTTCATCCAACACAGCTCTGCCTCCAGCATGGATGCAGAAATGCTCGAATGCGAGTTTGAAATCGGGAATATAAGGCTTGATTTTCATGTTGAAAACCTTTCTCCCAACTAAAGTAAGGAAGAACAAGAGTTGTTCTGACATTGGTAGGACTAATGGTCCTAATGTTGTGATGTTGGTTTTCAATGCTTCCCCTGCAACAGCCATGAGATCTTTCGAAAGGGCTACGCCGATTTTCTTGTTTTCGTCTTCCTCCTGGAAAACACAGCCATAGCTCCTGTCATCTGCGCCTTTGTGGGTTCTGACCGTGTGGATTAGCTGATACTTTGATCTCCTACGATCCGATGATTTGTTGGATAGCAGAATTGCAGCTCCTCCCATTCTGAAAATGCAATTTGAAACCAGCATTGATCTGTTGTTTCCAAAGTACCAATTCAATGTGATGTTCTCCATGCTCACTACCAATGCATATGAGTTTGGCTGTACCTGTTTGTTGACAATTGAATTTGATTAAAACCAGAGTTAGATTTGTGTTTCATTTTGATTACCAAAGAAGCCATTTTTTACAAATCTTTCTCCTAGATAACAGACTTGGAGATGAACCCTTCAATTTGTTTTTTCTTTTTTTGCATTAAATTTCATCTACTTTGATCAGATTCTCATAAATTTGGATGCTTGGGGAGTTGGAATTGTCATATTGCATGTGATCATGTGGTTCCAAACGTGCCCAGAAAACAAAGATAAAAAACACTATGCATGTGACAATTACAAAATGGACCAGAAAAAAAAGTTCATTTTCAGACAGACAGACAGACAATAAAGACCATAAAACTCAACCAAAGACAATTGACAAAAGACAAACTTCAATTTCAAGAAATAATTTCACAAAGATGAGAAATGAAAGAATCCAAACCTGAAGAAGCTGTTTGGCAAGATCTATGGAGATGAGTCCAGCACTACAACCCATGCCACCAAGATTATAGCTCAAAATATTTCCCCTGAGCTTGTAATGATTCACAATCATGGCAGAAAGAGATGGAGTTGGACAGAACAAGCTGCAATTCACCACAAGAATCCCAATATCTTTGGCTTTCACCCCTGTTTTCTGCAATAACTGATCAATGGCACCAAACATAACCATCTCAGCTTCTTTCCTAGCTTCAGCCATTGAAGGGTTTGCAGGAACTTGCAACAGAGCTTCAGGGAAATAAGTCTTCTGCCCCAAACCAGACCTCTCCAAAATCTTCTTCTGAAACGCCAAATTCTCTTCACTGAAAATCCCAGCTTGTTTTGATCTCTCCATGAAAAGTTCCTTCGGACACATTACTTCAGTCCCAGGCTTATAACATGCAAAATCAACCAAATAAACTTTCCTTGGCCGGGTCATGAAATACAGAGTACCCAGAAAAACCAAAAGCGCAGAACAGAGGATTACTGTAACAAGATTGAATCTCAGCTGCTCCCATAACAAGACTAAATCTTCCACAGTAACTGTTGACAGATGAACTGAAACAACCCCTAAAAGTGGAATCAACAACAAATACATGGCGTGGGTGATTAAGTAATGGTACCCAAGTTTTACATATTTGAGCTTAACAGAGAGAAGAAAATTGGGAAGCTTATTCCTCCTTCTTCCATCCTCTGTCTCAACTGAAACAACTCTTCTACTTTCACCATTCTCCATTTTTTTTTTTTTTTGGCTTTCCTTCAAGAAAATAGGAAAAACCCACAAGCTCAGGAAGCAAGAATTTCCCAAAATCAAAGAAATTGATGTTGCCAACACAAAAGTAAGTGTGGTAGATTAGCTAGAAGAAGAAAGTATTCCAAAACAGAGACACCAAAAAGGGATTTTTGGGATTTTGATACAAAAAGGAAATGGGGAAGAGATTTTAGGGATGGGTTATGCAAAAATTTGGAGGGGAAGTGAAGAATTTAAAGGGAAGAGAGGGAAGAAGGAAAGGAGGGGGATTGGGGAAGTGCAACTACCCCAACGAACTTTTAATTGTCCATGGGCGCCGAGGGCATTGAATTCGCCAGATGGGAAATTTGCAGGATTTCGTGTACACTATACTATAGGTGTACTAGTATTTTATCAAACTTTATTACTATTATTATTATTATTTTCCTACAGTAGTTTCTGATTTGTGCGTGTCATTTTTTATACAGAGCGATATGATAATCTCTTCTGTAATGTTCAAATTTTATCCGATGCCAATGGTTTTCTTATATTCTTCGATGTGCAGTACTGCCTCCGACCCAATTATTGTCCAGTAGTAAAAACTCAAACTGGATGTTAATTTTGGGACGAACTAAAAGTAAAAGTTCAAACTGGACAATATTTTTGGGACGACGAGAGTATTTTCTTTTCCATAATAATTCTGTATAGAGTGGAAATTTATGTTTCCATTGAATTAGTGGAAATAGAGACTTTGTGATGTGTTTAAACTAAATTTATAACTAGAGACTTTATGATAAATGTTTATTGTGTGAAGTATCAAGTTTGTATGTTGTGACCAATTTCTGGAGTGAGATATTACTTTCTTTTTTTTTTCTAGGATATGAACCACACTTATACAAATACTTCCTCTATTCGGATAGAATTCTTTCCATAATATTTTGAACTCACTATTTTCTTTTGTAAAACACTATTGTCATTTTCATTGGTTCGGATAAAAAGATTGAGCATAAAATCGACTGATCGAGGATGTTATTACACACTTACGTTAGGGAATACTATTTCTAGTAGATAATAATAACATCGTCACTAACATTATATTTAGTTAAACTAAACCCAACTATAAAATCCAGGTTTGCCATTCCAAAGGTTCATACAGAACGCACGTGGCAGACAGGTGCATGATGTATATTTAAGTTGAACCATTCTGATAGTCTTCTGATATAGTCTTCTGATATATCATCAGAGATATTCAGATCCTTTATTTTCAGTTTACAATTAATTGATAAAATATAAATTATACCCCCTCCGTCCCATAATTATTGTCCATTTTGAGTTTTCATTTCTAATTCAAATTTTACTTAAAATAAAATCTCAAATTAGACAATAATTTTGGTACAGAGATTTGAGAATTTGGTCTCTGATTCTGATGATAAAATTTGGGTGGAATGTTAGTATAACGTGAGTTGATCAAATAAAACTGTCCGTGATTATCTTGCAAAACGTATAAATATGCCGACTTATAAACGTCATAATGAAAATTATTAGGTTTTCTCGATCGTCGATTTCGAACATGTATCAACTAGAATGTATAAGTGTGATTTAAATTATCTAAACCCTAAACTTCATACTGTATCATTAACGTGTATGTATATAAGCGCGATTCAAATTCACTATTTATTTGAAACAGGAAAAAGATCTTATCACTATATTATACCTCAGTCGTCAGTGTGAAACAAGGCAACTTGGGACAATATTGATAAATACAATGAGGAATTAAACTATAATGATTATGAATGTGACTAAAGTACTAATCTGTGGAATTTGGATATGACGATATTTTTGCTATGATAATGAAATTGTCAGAATTAAGAAAACCATGCAATTTTATGTTTCCAAGGCTGCCAAATAAAAACGACATTAGTTATTGAAAATGAGAGATGACAAAGATGGGCTGCAAATGCATGGATGCAATGCAGGTGATGACTTGAGATGAACACAACCTCGAAATGTTATTAATTTATCATTGACTTCACTCGTTCTAAAATAATTATCCAAATTGTATCTTGATCATTTTTTTCACTCTGTTCATCAGAAAATAATTCACTTAATATATTTTGATTTCACAAATTAAATCATTTTCCTAAAACAGAACATTATGAAATCAAAAGTTTTTCCTAGTGAGAGGAGCAATTTGTGCAATTGGTGGTAATGTGAATAACAAATTCATTTCAATTCACCGGTCTTAGTTAAATAGCAAAAAGAAAAAACCCATCATTCATAGTAAAACCCTATCTCATTATCTTCTCAAAGAATTTTTTCGAAAACCGGTACTATATATTACAATACGCCCATATATTGGCGAGAATGTACGTTAGCAACTACATAAGCAATAATCAAAATGCCAAATTGGTTTCGTTTTGTCGAGGCTTTTATTTATTTATTTATAAAAATTATATATTGTCTCTCGTACGTAAAACCAGTAAATGACAACATGGGAGAAAGAACATGAGAAAACGTGTTCGTCGTCCTTAAATTGCCAATGAAGCAATGGGCAGCCAATCTACCTTTGACCTTTTCTTGTCTTATATTAATTTATTCAATTTCCTACTTGTTTTTTTTTTTTGTTTTAATAAATTTAGTAATTCAGACATCATATATGACCACATTTTGACCTCCAGCTAGTATTATTTATAGCTTTCTTCTACCACAAAATATGCACAATAATAATTAAATGTATAACAATGATAATAATAATTCAGACACACCAAAGTATTTATGACAATGAGTCAAAGCATGGCTTTGTATACTCTACCGCTTAACTTCCAACAATTAATTTCTCAACTGGCACCGTTCTGTTAGAAAGTGAAGTTCCATTTCCGCCATCAAGAAATGTCAAACCGATTTTTCCTGTTTTCTTTTTATATATATTTTAACGTCTATACTATTACTACCAAAGGGAAGTTATTAACTTTGTGGCAGACATTGCTTAGCGGACATTGCTTCTACAAGCCCCGGAAGTTTGCAACATTTAGTTGCTCCGCCAGCTAGTGTTATACAGTGGTTGACACACGATATTGTCTATGTTTCTTCCCCTAGAAATGTGTTCTACCATTTAGGCTTATATCTCTTTCATTGTAAAAAAAAGAAAAAAAAAAAGAGGGGGAAACTATTAACGATATCACATAAAATTGTACAGTATTTACTCAATTATGAGATGTATCTTAATTTTAAGAAGAGTTACCAAACATATCAGAGGGCCAAAATAATGGGAAAAGAAAATATTCTTTATTTTATTTTTTGCTCTGTTACACTAATTTCACAAATACAATAGTTATATACTCCTTTTGTCGGAAAAAAAAAAAAAACCATATTATTGTAAAGTCACTCTTTTCCGAGCAACTTCACATTTTAGAGCAACCGTCTCCTTGTGATTTTCAGTTTCACTCAACTTGGAGCATTGGCATTGAGTAAGGATACTTGCTATAAAAGATTTAAACTATTTCCACGAGCAATTGTTGGTTCCTTCATTTCATTTTTCTTAAGATCTTAAAAAAAAAAAAGACCAAAATTTGATTTTTTTTTTTTTTTTGGCTAAACCAAAAATTTGATTTCAATAACATATTTAATAAAAGAGGATGATGTTTTGGAGAAGGGAGCGAAAAGAAAAGACCCCAAAGATGGGACAAGAGGGGTTGGAACTTGGAAGGGTTAGAAAAGAAGTAAAGTTGACACGAAATCAACTGCAAAGCCTGAATTTTTTTAAAAAAAAAAAAAAATTGGAGACATGTTTACTCCACCATATTATTTTCCCATTTGGAGTACATTTTTAAGTTTTTCTTATGTTTGTAGGTAAGTCACTATTTTAAAATAAATATGCATTTTTTAGACAAGATAATTCATACCGAGACAACCATTTGCAAGATCACTTTAAATTACATTCCTTTTGTAGTGTACTCTCTATCTTTCCAAAAAAAAGTTGTGATTTATATAATATAGATCACAAATTATAATATGAATTATTTTTTTGGTACGAAAAAGCCTTTATTTGTCCAGAATAGTAAGGAGCTAGCTTTCTTTAATGAAAAGAAGTCTCAAGTCCAGATATACATTAGTAAATACTTGTGAGCGCTTATTTGTCCATAGAGGGGTATACTTGGATCCATTTGAGATTAACACCTATGCTTAACATCTTAATATTTCTTTTCCCAAGATTTTAACTATGGTCAATTGAGAAAAAAAAAAAAAAGAAAAGAAAAGAAGAAAAAAGTCCTTCCTTCAGGCTTACTTTTTGCTCAATTGAATAACTACACAATTATACTTTATGGAGGTGTCTAAACCCTATTGATTAACCTCTTAACTAATATTTTAATGTTGTGCAAAGGCTATATTAACACATATAAACCTATAGCTGCAAGTACATTGTAAGGTTAGATTGGAGTGACATAGAAGTTAAACCATGACAATGATACATTTCCCTTTCATTTTGCCAAGTATCTTGATAAACCTAAATTGGCGACCCTTTTCGCACACAATTTCAATACAGCCAAATCCGTTCACACATAGGTAGCAAAGAAATGCTTTAAAATACCCTTTCTGTTCCAAAATTATTGTCCAAAAATTTTACTTTTAGTACAATTTGAACTAAAAATAAAAATTCAAAATAGACAATAATTTTGAAACGGGTTGAATAACATATGTGATGTTGTTTCTGACTTTAATCCCATTAATTCAAAAAATTAAAAAAAAATAAAAAGAAAAGGCGGCAAAGAGATCAATTAAGAGGGAAAAAGGAGGTTGGGAAGTTTTTAGGTAGGTAGTTAGATACGTTTCCCAGAATCAAACTTTAAAGAGATCTATTCAACATTGTTGTATAATAATTTTGTTGATAATTGAAAAATTGACAATTGTAACTACTTCAATATGCTTACTATTTTTCCAGAACTAAATCATTATGAATTTATAAATCCAAGACGACAATTCAAATTTCTCAAACACCAGTATATTAAGTGATGCAGAAAATCCAAAATCTTAATCAATCAAGCAACTAGAAAAATCCCTTGAAATGAAGTGATAGGCACTAATATCTAGGAGCCTAATTAAAGAAAACTGGGACCTTGGAACAAACAAGTGGCTATCTGGTAGAGCTTAAACATCATCATAAATCTATTTGCTGTCAAGATAACACCCAGAAACATGAAAAATGCTACTGCTTTGAGTTAAGGAAGTCATCAATCAGCAATTCTGATATTATGGACTAAATGGTCCATGATTCTAACTCAAAACTGTCGTTATGTTGACTACATGGATTGGACAGTCAAAACAAATCGAAGTAAAATATCAGAAAAATCCAACTATATTCCAAACCAAACTTGCAAAGAACAGATGCATATAAAACTATATTAACTTTACTTTGGTAGAGAAGAAAATATGTATGAAATAATATCATCTCAACATCAAATGAACTTTTATTGCCTCATATATCAAGAGTTGGATTGGGACAAGCAGATTGATTTGTAATACAGTACAGAGATAGATACAGCTGCAAGTTTTACATTTTTACTTACAGAACCAGAATGCTACTGGTTGTTCCTCTTACGGGCTATTTCCCGAGCCCTTTCCCTTAGTTCCTCCGGTGATGGCGGCCGTGGTCCTTCAGGTGGATAGACTATGTATTGACGCTATGAAGAAGGTACAAAGAGAAAAAAACAAAGAAAAATCAGGAACAAATGAAAACATGCAAGAATAAAAGACATCTGCCAGACTAAACAATATCAGACTAGATATTCTCAACTTTGATGGAAACCTATAGACATCTTTAGAAAACCAGGAAAAGACAAGGGAAGAGAAGAGAAAACCCTCGACAGTATCCCACAATGTCAAAAATTATAACCCCCAACACCAACGGAGAGTAACGTAACTTGGCTCTATGAAATTCAGCAAAAGACACTACCATTCAGTTCATTTCCAATTGTGTTCATATACCATAACATCAGAGAGCAAGGCTCATTAAAAACACCATGTCAACACATAAGTAATCAGGTTGAAAATCATAGTTTCTTTCAACACCCTTGAACTGATGTTGGACGCAAAAAAGGCAGCCGAAGTTCACAATGCAGTCCTAAAATTTCTGTGTAGTTTTCAGTTGAAACAAGTAAAGACCATATCACTGCCAAAGAAAACGCCTGGATAGTATAAGTGGCAAGAGAACTTGTTCGGACTACAAACAACATTAACTGAAACTATCTCATAATTACAAATGGCAGAGCCAAAAAAAGGCAGTTGGCTCAGAACATAGTCGACTGCTTCCAGACCAGCTCAGTCCACCATAAAATGCAAGGCTTCTCATTCAAAATTTGATATTTTCTAGTTGTAGGAAGCAATGTTGCTTGCCAATTCCATCGGTCTAGATAATTGAAACAAACAATAAGTTTTCGATAACATTTTGATCATCAATTAAGTGAATTTTTCAGACTTCAGAACACAAAAGACTACCCGTGGACGAGAATAAAAATGCTGGCATAATCTCTACTAAGATAACAAAGACATAAACAAAAACTAGCACGACAACCAAATGCATAGATTCAGAAGTCCATTCCGCTCTTAGAGACCATTCAACCTACACAGAAACAACAATTTGCTGCGTTCAATGTTCACCAGATCCAAGGAAACGTAACCTTAAAGACAGCAGCATTACATGAGGTTTCACCAATTAATTCACAATGGACTTGCATTGGTATTCGTAAGACCTATTTCCCAACTGATAAAATTCTTTCGAAAGTTTCTAATTGCTTATCAAAACTTATTCAAATAAAGTTAGCCAAACATCGAATTCTTCAGCCATTTAACCCCCGAAAGACATTATGATCCATAGAAAAGCTAGCATTACATTCATTATCAGAAATTACATCAGACAAGCTAGCATTTCATTGATAAAAGCTATTACTGCCAACACACATTGTATAATCAACTTCCACATTACCATATAGAAAATCGGAAAGAACGTGTTTAATTTTTTAAAGCATCACATTCGTATAGCCAATTAGATAGCTCCTGCCTAAGTTATAGAGCAAAAAAGGGCAAAACTCAATAGTTCCAAAGCTCAATCACACCCAAATCCAATTTCTGAGCTCCAATCCTTGATTTCCATCAAAGGTAATCAACATTTCTCATTAACGTTTGATCAATCAGTACATCTGATAAAAACGAAAATACTCCAAAATCACAAAAGGAGACTACACAAATCTGCTAAGCAGTAAAATAATACAAACCACACCACAAATGCAAAAATCCACAAAGAGAAACGAAGAGAGGGAGTAGAAATTATTACCCCGCCCATAAACTTGTGAAGATTCTGCGAGTTGTTGGCGAAGAAGTACATTAGCCCAATTGGGACACTCACATAAACCGCAAACTTAGCAATCTCCAAAACTCCCTTTGAAGTTCCCACAGAGGACATTTTATTTCCCTTTCTGATCTTTTTCTGATTGATTGATTATCTCCACAACGTAAAGATTGAATCTTTAAAGCTTTTTCAATCAAAGAAGAAAGAAAACCCAGAAATGAAAGCTAGAAAGCTAGGGGTTTTGTGGATATCGGGCAAAATTGAGATTTTTAATTTTGCAATATAACCCCCGTGCCAAGCCAGTTCTTAAAGAAGGGCCCAATTGTTTTAAAATTTTGCGAGATTAATACAACTCAAGCCCAAAAGTTCTAAATATGCAAATTTTATCCCTAAAGTAAAGACTTTCAAAGCCTTTTTTTTCTTTTTTTTTTCTTTTTTTTTTGAAGACTTTCAAAACCTTTAAGTATATGCTACAAAGCACAACAATGGTACAGTCAGTAAAATCACTCCCCAAGACTCACGCATGTAATAGCGTAGGTGCTTGTAAGATTTGTATAAAAAAAAAAGTAAGATCACTCCTGCCTAACTTATGAAGTAAAAAAAATTCAAAAATCAATAGTTTCAAAGCTCAATCTCAATTCTGAACCAAATTAATGCGGTCTCCGAGCTCCAGTTCTTAACTCTCAACAATGTTTGTTTGATCAATAATTACATGAAGTTTCTTCACTTCCACCAAATTATCGATATTAAAGTAGATTTCGTAATAGTAAGTTTGTAATACTGTTGCTTATAGATGACTTCTTGTTGCTTGAGATGAAATCTATATCCTGAAATATGCAAAACTTATAGTAATGTGTTTGTAACATTATCAGCATAATATCCTTTCATCTTAAATCAACAAAAATAGCGTGGTGAGCAACGGATGGGCTCAGTTTTTTGGTCCTGTTTAGCTAGTCAAGTGGTTCATCGAAAAAAAAAAAAAAAAAACTAGCAGATAGCTTTATAATCCTGATGACATGTTGGAGTATTCTTGTACCAATGCACCAAATAATGAGGTCCTCTCAAACAGCTTGGATGGTTTGTCGAATTTTGTAACCCATCCTATTTCGAGAATTACACCTGAATACATATAAGTTAATGAGCACAAACATGATTCACTATTGTAACAAATAAATGAATGACAATAGCTGTGAATCCTGACCATCATCGATAACTAAACCCCTGTCGCATTCAATGACAGCAGGAATCCTGTGAGCTATTGTAATGATTGTGCAGGCGGCGAAATTCCTCACGGATGATCTTTTGAGTGACGGCATCAGTTTGGGAATCGACAGATGCTGTTGCTTCATCCATAAATAAGATCTTATTGTGTTTTAGCAGGACCCTCCCCAAGCACAGGAGCTGTCTCTGCCCAACACTCCAGTTGCCTCCACAATCAACCACTACACAGCCAAAACCTTTTAGACTTAAATCTGAGATGCACAAACAAGAGATCAAAAGACTCAAGAGAAGAAAATGGCTGCTGACCTGAAGCATCAATTTTTTCGGGTTTTGCAGCTATCACATCTTTCAGCTGGCAACGTTCCAGACTCTATACACAATAGGGAAAAGAGAAGACAGCTCATTAGCCAGAAAGGTCTAATACATTGTGAAGTAAAGTCATTAGAAGTAGAAATGTCTTTTAGGAGTTGGAATGTGGGAAGTATTATATTGGAAGCAAAGTACCTTCCAAATTTCATCATCTAAATACAGACCAATGGGGTCAATATTGCTTCTTACAGTTCCGTCAAAAAGGACAGGTTCTTAAGGAATGATTCCTAAGCGAGATCGAAGGTCATGAAGGCCGAGATTGGAAAAGTCAACTCCATCAATAACAATCTTCCCAGCTGAAGGTTCCACAAGCCTGAAGAAAACCTGGATGAGTGTAGATTTTCCACTCCCTGTCCAGCCAACAACGCCAATTTTTTCTCCTCCATGTATGCTAAGTGATATTCCTTTCAAAACAAGGGGAGTATTCCATCTGTATCTTACCTGCTCAAGTCACATAACAAAGTTGTCACTTTTTTCTTTGTTGAATTTCTGAAATGAGTATCAGACACTTATGTTACCAATGTTTCATCGTGAAACTGAATAAATTTACCTGTAAGTTGCTTACTACAATATCACCATGGTTTGGCCAGTCAGATGATAGCAAAAAGTTGGGATTTCTCCACGGTGCTTCTGAAGGGATAACTGTGAACTGTTTTATCCTCTCAACTGAAACCATTCGGTTCTCAACTAAATAGCTCATGTATATAGTGATAGCACAACATTCAGTGGCAAGCCATATGAAAGAGACAAGCCAACATATTCTGACGGTGTAACAAAAAGTAACATAAACATCAAACATCCCAAGATTAGTGTAACTAAGTTATGCTCCCTCTGTCCCAAGATTCATACTAGAAATGAAAATCCAAACTGGACAATTATTGTGGGACGGAAGGAGTATATATTTTTCAATGGATATGTACATGGAGTCAATCATAGCACTCACCTGGTTTATAATCGTACTAGGCCAGAGATCATGAACATTGTGGCAATACGAAGGATAAAAATTCCAATCATCTCCAACCAAAAACCTAACCACTCATTGGATGTATTGTTGTGAAAATCCATTCGCAGATTGGCATTGACCCTATCAAAATTTTCCTGAATGAACTTATCCAGCTTCCCAAAGCCACAAATGGTCATCACAACAGAAATAGTCTCGAAAAAGTGATGGATGATTGGAGCCTTGGTGATTGAATCCAAACGGCTCATTTCACACAATGTTGAGAGATAATACCTCCGCAAAAACACAACTCTCAAGCATAAGTTGATAATATACACTTTTTCTGAAAAGCTTTTTCTTTTTCTTTCTTTCCCATAACATTGCCATAAATGTCCTACAATTTGTCACATGAAGAATAAGTTAGCACCAAACATTCACTATTTTAACCAACTTTGCATCGCAGAATGCCTTTCCGAAAAAAAATCTTATGCAAGAGTAACATGATTGAATACATTCTGGAAAACAACTGTGCAAGGAACCTCATCTTGTTAATCACATTCATTACCTATTAGACTGTACAGGCAAGTCAGAGATTCAACTTTAATCATATCAAGCAAAAAAGGTATATAATGTTCATACCCGGTACCAAAAATTAAGCCAAATGAGAGGAAAGATAAGGAACGGTGTCGACCAAGCATATTGAATTGTAATGAACAATATGCCATTGACTGTGAAGTACATTGCAAGGGTGAGACCCAAGAACAAAGGGATCAGTACATCAATGTTGAACTGATCATTTGATGCCTGAAACGGAAATTTCATTATAAGTTCAAATTCATTAAAAATAAATAAATAAGTTCAGAAATGCAAACCAAGTAAAAAGCTTACTCTGGTCAATATCCTTCCAGATGGAGTAGTATCAAAGAAGGACATGGGAGAATGAAGGACACTTTCAAGCATTTGATCGAAAAAACTCAGATGTTTTGAGACCAATAATGTTTGAAGAAACATTCTGAGTCCCCCCAGAATGCATGATATCACTGCTATGATCGCAAAAACTTGTATGAACAACGAAGCATTAAAAGTGCGAGCTGTTGAAGTTTCATACTCTAACCAGTAATCACTTGCCATCAGAGATAACTGCCAAATCAAAGATGAACTGAGGACTGCTCCTATTCCCCACCATCCATATGCAATGGTGCAATATTGTTTGCAGACACCTATACTAACTTGTCCAATTTCCCTCTCCTCATCTTCAATGAGTTTGGGGTTTCCGTTATCAGCATTGGATAGCTCTGAAAAAGACCTGTTTTCACCATTAGCATCACTTTTACCAGGTGGATTTTGTGGGGATTTAGGTGTTATGGGGTGAGGCGAGTTTGGTTGTTGTTCATATTGGTTTGTTATCATCTCCACAATGCCTACAGAAGTTTCATGAGCAGCTACAAGCGAGCCAAAATCCATTCTAGATTCAATAAGCTCTTCATACTTTCCAGATTGCACAATCTTACCGTCGCGCATTACTTGAGAAACAAGGTTAATTAGTGAAATGGTAGCGATGATAAGTTTGCTTAAATCCAAGAAAGGTTCACTTAATGAAGAAACATTGTACGAGGTCACATAATAATAGAGATCATAAGTAAATGCTCCTTGCAGTCCTAGTCCTACTAATATCCTTTATTCCAGTTTTGCAAGCTTCTCCATTTTGTTCTATTTATCTTTTTAATGGAAATCAAGAAAATAATAGTAAATCATAATCATACGTAGAACTTCCACAGTTCCTCTCACCATGATTAGATCAGCATTGTGCAGGAAGTCAACCTGGTGAGTTACCAGTAAAATGGTCTTGCCTTTCAGGGCTCCTCGTACACATTCCTGCAAAGCCACATTAACATTAGATTTTCCTGCAAAATTGTAAATAAGAGTAGGTTTGTTTTGTTAATATTTCATAAGTTATGCCACATGTGATCTGATGTACATGAAGATCTAACAAGTTCTCGAGTGACCTTAACTATCTAGCAAAGGGGTAAAAAAAGCCGAAGAAGGTAAATATTTCACACCTTAAATATTCATGTTCCTGTGTGAGCATCAACAGCGCTGAATATATCATCGAGAAGATAAATATCGCAATCCTGATATACGGCTCTGGCAAGTTGTATGCGTTGCTTCTGGCCACCACTTAGGTTTATACCACGTTCTCCAATCTCAGTTTGATCACCATGTTCGAAAATCTCCAAGTCTTTCTCCAATGAACAAGCTCTGAGCACATCACTATATCTCTTTTTATCCATTTTTGAACCAAACAAGATGTTTTCTTGGATAGTTTCATTTTGTATCCACGAGGTTTGTGACACATATGCAGTGTTCCCGCAAACTCTGACCTGTACATGGAAACAAAACACCAAAGACACGTGCATTATGCATACATAGTGTAATAGTCAGATTGATTCAGCAGAACCTACTACTTGATGAGAAAATAACCAAGATACAGTATCTTGAACTAGCTCGCATAAAGTAAACTGAGCTTAATGAACTGTTTAAGCCTGATAATAAATTTCACTGTAAAGAATTATGTGCATATACATTCTCAGAAGATTTGTGAAGTTCACCAAGGGCAGCTGCTAATAAAGAGGATTTCCCTGAACTAACAGTTCCGACAATTGCTGTGAACTCTTCTTTTTTCATTTGGAAATTGATGTCTTTAAAACACTTGTTCTTCACCTTCATCTTCCCATGAAAAAGTACCATCCAAAATTTCCACTGCTAATTCATCACCACATCCTTGCTCCCTTTCCACTGTTTTAGTATCGAGCTTGTAACTTGTTAGATACCCATCCAACCTCTCTAGTGAAATCATTGCCTGAGAAATTGGCACAAGATTTTGTGGGAAGGTTCTAATGGGCTCCTGTAAGATTTCCAAAATAGTTGTTATTGTGAAAACCGTCCCAGCCTCAAGTGGAATGTGCATAGCAATCGCAACGACAAATGTAAGAGCTGCTATAACAACTGGAACACTCCAAAGCATTTACATGCGGTAAGCAATTGCATACATAAACTTGCCAAGCCACCCACATTCCTGTTCTCAAAAATTTTGGATTTGCTTACTGAAATGTTCCCATGCTTGAAATTTGATGACCCTCATGTTGTTGACCAGTTCATTGGTTGTCTTTATCCTAGAGTCACGGTTCATCATAAGGTTGAACTGGTACTCATTGTTTTTCCAAGCAATCCTAATTGCTAACACGATCACGGATACAATGGCAAACACTGATACTAACATTGCACCACCTGTATAAGCATAGAGAAGAACCAAAGAAACTCCAAGCTGCAGTGCATCAACCATAATGAATGTACCTGAGGCATCATGTCTGAAAGCTGTCGGCAATCAACTTCCATGTAGTTCACAATTTGCCCAACACCATGAGCTTGTCTAGAGGAAAAGAAAGTCTAAGCCCCTTCTTGTACAAGGCGGTAATGAGGGTCGACCTAATCAGCATCCCAAGTTTTTGATTTTGGAAATTGAACTGATGTGAACTGAGGACTTCAATAAGTTTGGCAATCAAGAGAATCAATACCAAAAAATATCCTTCAGAAAGGTTTCGTCTGTCTCCTGAAGCAAATTTCACAAAACGCTAGATGAGGCCAGGGCCAACATACATAACAGCCAATTGCACAATCGCTAGAAAAGAAGTCAGAACAATGTTATTCCAGAAACATCTTATCAATGTCATTAATACAGTGTATTTCACATTTTCACTAGACTTGCGCTAATTCGTATCAAAAAGTTTTGCCATTTTTTGAGCTTGGTAAATTGGTGGAAGCATAGGGACTTCATCTAACTTTAGAGGTGCTTTAGAACCTTTACTCAGTAAAGGATTCATCCATCGCCACATTGCTTTGGAGATTGGAGAAGCAGTGGTATAACCACTGACGTTAGATTCATTCGTCTCAACAATCAAATCAGTGCCATCTTCTTGTTCCTGAACAATACTAATCCCCGATGATCCATGAATAGCAACAATGAACAGGAATACATACAATGGTAAACAAGCCAAAGGAAAAATATCATCTACCCTCAAATCTTGATCAATATAATCACCACCACTTATCATACGAGCAGCTCCAACACCCGCAAACAAAGCCATAAAAATTAAGCTCATCACCCAATAGTTTCTGATAACCATTGGGTGATAAACAACTCCAAATTTTTTCTCATGAGCAACCAGAATTAAAACTACAAGATGGCTCAAAGCTTGAAACAATCTAAAGAAAGCTTCTGCGAAATTCCACGCTGACCAAATCCCACTTGTAAAGGCTGATATTGAGATACTAACATAAGATAAAACCAATACAGCTATTACGACGACAGTAAATGTGAACCAAGAAGTGGCCTTAAACGACACACTAGTCAAATAATTAATTACCTACTTAATACAATTACTAGCAGTAAAGCAGAAAGCAGGGCTGATCCCACAGAGAAGGTTACCAAGTACCAATTAAAATTATTTCTTATTATTATTTAGATTAATAATTTATCAATTTAAACTAATCTAAACCTAAAACTATCAATTGCAATTATTTAAAGATATAAATAAGTAAAAGAAAAACCTAGGGCAAAGGGTTCACCAACCGACTATTCAGTTTAATTTAATCTATAGATATGTGACTTTCGACTCTCATTAATCTCACGACAATTCACCAATTTAAGAATTATACACTCTCGTGTCATAACCCTCTTACTTAAACTAACCCTATGACTACTCTCGTGACTATAGGGATTAATAAAAGCACATTAAGAACTCTGGAATTACTAGTCGCAAAGGCGGTGTTCCTACTCTCGTGGCTCACTACCTAAGTTTAATGTTCCCATGAACTAATGTTGACCTTCAACTGTCGTTCCTTCAGTTAAACACTTTTTAAGCATGCAAGTGGTGATTAATACTAACTTGGAATAAAAGTAAGAATATTAAATATCAACTAATGAAAAAGTCACAATCATAAATTAAATTAAATTAAATAGTACGGCAGCTACATCCAAAACCCTAGATTAAATAATTTAGCTACACATCATCTCAAAAATAAATAAAACAATGAAACCCGAGAGAAAGTCAGCCGAAAGTTGAGTCTGAGGTTGTTGCGTTGCTGCTTGCTTCCTCTGATGATGCGCGTAGATGGTGCTGCAGCGTGGGTTTGATATAGGAGGGCTGAAAAGAGGTCTGTGGCATGGAGTAGATTTGGTGCGTGGAGGTGTGGGGGGGCTGATTTGGTGTGGTGCGTGGGTTATTTGGTGGAAGGTTTTTTTTTTTTTTGGTGCACTAGTGGTGGCGTGGAGAGGCTGGGCGGCGGTAATAGAGATGCTGATGCCTAAGGTGAAGATGGTGGGTGCGTGGAGGGTCAGCAAAGGTGGAGAGAGAGGTAATGGTGTGAAAGTTTAGAGGGGTGGGGTTTTGGGCGTGGAAAGGATTGGTGATTTAAGGTTAAGTCTCCCCAAAAATAAAACTCTAATCCTCTTTTTATAGACTTTCCTCAAACCTTATTTCTTCAGGAATAAGAAAGTTATATTTTTTTTCAAGCCAATTTAAATTAAAACTCCTCCAACTCTTCAAGTGCTTCAATTTCTTACTTGTCAATTTATCAAATCTTAAATTTTCCCTTTGAGTTACTTTTATCTTCATTTTAGCCCAAAATTTCAACAATTCCTCCTTTTGAGTACAATTCCTACAATTAAATATAAAATCACATAAATAGCATATTTGTACTCAAAATATATTGCAAAAATCACAAATTAAAGATATAATAAATAGATAAAATATAAGCATATTAAGAAGACATTGTCACAAACTAACTCTAAGATCCCAGCTATCTTTCTGACAAAACTCAAAGAGCATACACAAATGTTGCAAGAAGTCAACTTTGTGACTTTGAACCTATAAGACATGCCAACAACATGCAGGAATTTCTACTTATATTAAAAGCAGAATCTGATTAAAAATAAAAAGCAGTGGTATTTAATTCTTTCAGACTTTCAGTAAACAAACTGGCTATTTTTTATATTAAAAGGTTGTTATGACTTTGAACCGTCAAATCAAGAAAAATAAAAAGATCAGAAAATGTGTTGAAGAGAAAGAAATGATTTTTGGTGTGACTTTAAATGAAACAATCACGGGTTTAAAAAAACGGGTAGTAGTTTATTACTGAAGTAGCCAGATGATTTTGAAGCATGAGATTATCCCAATTCTCCGTCGCAGAAGAATAATCTACGTTGTATACGAAAGCGGTTTATGTGCAAAAATCGTCCACAAAACCATTGGACATAAGCCTTAATGCGCTTAACTAAGTAGAATTAACTGACAAAATAGTAGGTAAACTTTTAGCTAGCTCCTCCAATTGGACTATTCAAAGCTTTAGAAAAATTAATTTGCGAAGCATCGACCCAAATAAACTTGTGACATTTCTATATTTGTTTAGGCTCTGTGGCTAAAGTGCTGAAGCAGGAACTAAGCAAATGGAGACCAAACAGTTTCAGCTTCCAAGTCTTTTGGTAATTTATTTTACATATCCAACATTTTTTAATCGAAAACTAGTAGTAATTGAATATGAAAAAGGAACCGTTATTGTCAAGTAAATTTTACATAAAATTTTCTGTACTGATCAAGTTGGACATATATCATCTATTCTCACATCTTGATCAATATCATCATCGCCAAAACTCATCACACAAGCAACCCCCAATGCCTGAAATAAAGCCACAACAATCATGCTCACCATCCAATATGTCCAAATCAAAATTTGATCATAAACAGCTTCAGATTTCTTCGCACGAGAAAGCAAAATGTCTTAGAGATTAAAATAATCTGAAAAGTGCTTATGCAAATCTCAAAAATCCCCTCTTTCAATGAACACCAATTTACAGATACTGGTATATGACAGTGCTAAGGAATGGTCCCTATAAAAGACACTCTTAATCAAATCCTTGCCTTAAAATGAAGCCTCTCTACTTCAATCAGAGTTTCATCAAGCCAAGGGTCAAATTTTTTGGGCTATGAATTTAGACCATATCTGGTGAACTGCTAATGCAATACAAGTGGATATGAAAAGCAGATCAACTGAAGAAAATATAATCCTCTGACAACATGGGGACAGAAAAATGATCTCTACCAATTTGTCATCACAAAAACTATGGATGAACTCCTCGAAGTCGGGATCAATGAGGGTGAACCCCCTTCAGTGGAAGACATGGTTTTGGAAGGCATTGTCACAACCACGAAACTACAATCTCTAGCCCTGACCATCTGCTAAAATAACACGTATAAATATAACAATGAATTCAACATTCTGAAGGAAACAACAAACAGGTAAAATTTTCATTTTCAGCACAGAATCTGCAAAGCAAACCAACTTTGAGTTCTTTGATCTTTAGAGGAAGAATAAGAAGAAAACAGGACTAACCCAATTGAACTGCTTCTCAGATTTTACAACGTGAAGGAAAGTGGGAGACAATATAATAGAGCTAAACATCATCATAACTCTATCTGCTGTCAAGATATGACCCAGAAACATGAAAAATGCTACTTCTTTGTGTAAAAGAAGTTGTCAAATTGACAATTCCAATACTATAGACTAAATGGTCCATGATTCTAACTCAAAAGGTAGTTATATCACTAATAGGGTTGCAGAGTCAAACAAATCCAAGTAAATCGATATAATCAGTGAAACCCAATTACATTGCAGAACAAACTTGCAAGAACAGATGACGAACGGAGTTCCTTTCAACACCCTTGAAATGAAGTTGGATACACAACAGATCAGAAGAAATTCATATTTCTGTGTAATTTTCAGTAAAAAACGAGGAAAGACCATATCCTTGCTAAAGAAAATGCCGGGATAATATGTGGGCTTAAAAACAAGAAAAACTTATGACTACAAACAACTTCATAAAAAGCTTTCTCTGGATGGACCCAAAGAGGTAAACACATTTACTGAAACTATCTCATAATTATAAATGAAGAAAATGCAATTGGCTTAAAGCTATTTATCGAATTGCAGTCAGCATAACTGCTGGCAGAACTCCTCATTCCAGCATACGAGACAAAAGAATCTCATTCATTGGTACTTTCAAGTTGAAGAATGTATTTTTGCTTTCCAATTTCTGCCTAGCTAATTGAAACAAATAACAAATTTTCCCTCGTATTTTCGTCATGAAATATGTAAACTGTTCTGAACACAAAAGACTGCATGTTGAAGAGAATTAAAATGCATAACCTCTCTATAGCCATTCCGACAATAACAATAAACCAAGAAATAAAAAAATAAAACAAAACTAGCAAAACAACCAATTGTGTGGAATCCCAAGTCTTATTAACAACAGAAACGCAACCTTAAAGACAGGTTCTCCTATAACTAGCATTGTATGAAGTTTTTTGGCCAATTCATGATGGACTTGAATTAAATTCCTAATATCTATAAATGCACCAGTTCTTTTGAGAGGTACTGATTGCCTAACAAGACTAATTTAAATAAAGTTACAATAACATCAAACTCTTCAGCCATTTCACTCTTTAACATTTCAGAAGGAAAGAGACTATGATGCATAGAAGAGCTAGCATTACATCCATTAACACAAACCTTTCATCCTATGAAATGCTTGTTTAGAATGCTTCAAATTCATAACTACATGAGAAACGATAAAAGTTACAGATGTCCCCCCATACGTTGCACGATCAACTTCCACATTACCATCTATGACACCCCTACAAACGTGTTTAATTTCTTAAAGAATTACATTGGTAAAGCTAGTTATAATGTAAAAAAGAGCAAAACTCAATAGTTTAAAAGCTCCATCTCAAAGAAAAATCCAGTTTCCGAGCTCCAATCCTTAACTCTTTTTAACGTCTGATCAATAATTACATTAGACTAAAACTAAGTTACTCCAAAAACACAAAAGGGTACTACGAAAATCAGCTAAACTCTCAAAAAAACTAAACCACGCCACAAGATCATGCCTTGGCATGATATAAAATTGCTTAATGAAAAGAGGGAGTAGGAATAATTACCCCACCGCCCATAAACTTGTGGATATTCTGTGAGTTGTTGGCGAGGAAGTACATTAGGCATCTCCAACCCAACATCCCTCTAAACTCTATATTTAGAGTTGAAACAGTGAAATTTCACTACTTTTACAGTTTAAACAATGTCAGCATCTCCAATCCATTCCTTCTATAAAACCCCTCTAAAAGGAATATTCTCAGTTTATTATATTATTTATTATTTTTTGGTAAAATTAATTTTTGTTATTTTTTATTTTATTATATTCTAATACTAAAATTAATTACACTTAAGAAATTTATAATTACGCATATGATCATTAATTTAAATAATAATTACTAATATTAATCATTAAATTTAAATTGCAAAAATTTTATGTAATTAATTATAGTAATTTTTTCACCATATATTATGTCAATTAAATAAAATTATAAAAAAGAAAATAACAAAAATATTTGGCTCAATGATAC
Source organism: Oldenlandia corymbosa var. corymbosa (assembly GCA_949775105.1). NCBI lineage: Eukaryota > Viridiplantae > Streptophyta > Magnoliopsida > Gentianales > Rubiaceae > Oldenlandia > Oldenlandia corymbosa. The sequence goes on along the minus strand of OX459126.1, from coordinate 13,590,879 downwards.
TAATAAAACACCATTACTAATAGTACTTAATTAAAGAAACAAACAAAAAGGACACGTGTCAGCTCCACAATGAAAATTTTCCCGCCAAAAGGCGTTTTTAGTACAAAATGAAAACTGACACGTGGCACTCTAAAATTTCAGAAAAAATGATACTTTAAGTAAACCCAAGCTTTATTTCTAATAAGGAAAATAAGGACAACTGTAGGCAGTTTAAATTTAAATAAATAAGATAAGATAATAAGGAAAATCATAGGCAATTTAAATGTAAAAAATAGGGATAATAATCACTCCATAATTTCAGTAAATAATAATCACCATTTTAGCCTCCATCAATGCAACCCAAACTCTCTTTCGAATAACTTCCACAACACAATTCTTTCGGATTAAATCAAAACCCTACGATTTGGCAGTGCTTCGATAGCGGCGCAACAGGAGATAGTGTTCTCTTTATTTTTGGCATTGGATCGTTTTAGAGGGGAAATATTTTTGGAATCGGTAAGTGACTCCCTCTGTCTGTCTGCTTTTTATGTATTTATATGAGTGATTTTTTTTTCCAAAGCAGAAAACAAGCAGGATGGATTTCGTTCGGAGTGAATCGTCCATCTCAAGGATTGAGGAGCATCGTAGCATCGTGAACGCGTTAGTAATTTTTTTTTAATTTTTGTTTGTTGGTTAGTTATTATTTATCCTTTAATTGTTCTTTTAAATTTTTTTTTCCTTGCTTCAATCCATCTATTCATATCAATTATTTGGCTGTAAATTTTTTGGGTGATTATGTTTGACCTGGGTTTTGAAATCTTGAATGGAGTTAATTTATGAATGACTTAAACTACTGGAGTGATGATAATAATGATGGGTTTTGATCATTTTAACACGTGTATTGATGATTTCACGCACAAAGGTAAAGTTTTTTGGTATGATGAAGATGATGTAATTATTGTTATGTTCAAATATACAATTGGAAGCAGCAATTATTTCATTTTCTAATAGAAAATTTTTTTAGTCTGTTCTTAAGGATTTAATTAGTGAGTTCAAAAATCTAATTTTGTTTAGTTTGTTCTTAGAAATTTGAAGTAATGATTTCAAAGTTGGAGCAGCACCCATGTAGTCAAAGATCAAGGTTCAGATTATTACTGAGCCATATACAAAGTGGATTAAACAACATCATGATTTTTTCTCTTGATAATTTTTCTTTTTAAATAAGAATGCAATTATTCCAGGAAGATATTTGCTATTTAATATTCAGACGAGTAAATAGATATGATATGGGAATATAGAATTGCGGTTTGAAGGGTTGTCGGTTTCTCAATAGTAGTGTTGAAGTGGGAATTTTTTCAATACAAAAATGAGAGGGCTTTCTATTATGATTTCATTCGTTAAATTTTGTATGTATTCCTATACAAACAATTATTTTCTTTTTTCTTTTTTTTTCCCTCCTGATCAAATATAAACGAGCCTTACTCCCTTACGATGTATAATTTACCTCTTAAATTATATTTTTATTGTTATTTTATAAAAAAATTTAATCTCATATCAAAAGAAAATTATGTTTTTATTGTCATTTTATTAAAATAAAATTTAATCTCATATCAAAAGAAAATATCTAAAGTTGGCCAACCGGCCTTCTGGCCGGGCCAAGCATCTAGTTAACATTAAAGAAAAAATAAATATATAATTAAATTATAACAATTAAACTAATTAATATTAATTAATATATAATTAAATTATAACAATTAAATTGGTAAAAAAAATTCAAAATGCTTCAAACTGGCCCAAAGATAATAAAAGCCCAGTACAAAATCCTAAATTCAGCCCTAATTTAGTTAAAAAAACAAAAAAAAAAAGGAAAAAGGGGTCACCCGCTTAATGACGGGTGAATAGTGCTCCGCCAGATTTGAAGGAGGGCGGAGTACTTTGGCGGAGAGGAGCGGAGTGCGTTGGAGCGCCCGCTCCACCAAATCCAATGCGTCCGCCCAGTTTAGCAGACGCGTTGGAGATGCTCTTAGCCCAATTGAGACACTCACATAAACTGTAAAACTTAGCACTCCAAAAATCCCCACATAAGACATTTTGTTTCCCTTTGTGATCTTTTTATCTCCAGCACAAAAAGATCTAATCTTTGAGCTGTTCAAGCAAAGAAGAAGAACCAGAAACGGAAGAAGAACTCAAGAACGTCGTTTGCAACATTTGGAAGAATAAATCATTTAAATTGGGCTTTAATCCTACTAGCCCATTTTGCTTTCTTACTAGGCAATTAGCCCATTGAGATCTTCTCTCCTTCTTGGACCATTTGGCCCGTTATCAATGAATTACATGAGTTTTTCCCCTCTTTCTTGCCAATTTTTTTGGGGTAACATTTGAACTCAAAATATACATGAAATTTTATCAAGAAAATTGTTATAATTATCATTTTTATTCACTCCAAAAGCAAGCTCTTTAACCATATGATAACGTTATAATTATCATTTTACCAAGCAATTTCGAACATAAGTGAACTAAAACTCTCGTTGATTTTGTCGCTATTTCTCTTGGAATTCTTCCATCATCCTAGATACATGAACTATAATATGTCATAAATTAGTCAGTCATCTTACATGTAAATGTAGAACAAGGTTGAAATCAAGTCGTGATCTGGAAAATGAAAAAAAATACTTCTTCCGTCCTATAATTATTGTCCAGTTTGAGTTTTCATTTTTAGTTCAAATTGTACTAAAAATAAATTCTCAAACTGGACAATAATTTTGGGACAGAGGGAGTATCTGATAGTTTTCTGATTAAGCTATAGATATGAATCCAAACATGACGAGAACAAAAATCTCAAACAAGGATGAACATTGTGAAAAGTTTAACCCTTTGATCAAACTTAAAAGATAGAAAACGATAGGAATTACTAATTAACTTTATGTTAGATATTTTAGAGTAATCTTCTTTAATAGATTTAAAGCAAGATATGACCTCTGATCTTTTCTTTCTTCTTTTTTTTTTTTTTTCCTCCCATCTTGATAACATGTCTCATATGGTCGAGTCCTTGTCGTTTTCTTCTTCTTCTTTTCTTTTTTTCCCTGTCAAAAGAAAAAAAAACATTAACCTATTCCTAGTGGTTGTTTCTGTTCATTCTATTTAATTTATATGTCCTCTGAATTAACTGAAGAGTCACATTCGTATGTGTATATTGTTACTTCAGTTTATAAAATTCATTTCCTGATTTGTTGGCCAACAATAATTTGCTGCAAATCACATGTAGTAGGGCACTACTGCGTAGAGAAGTTTTAATCCCACACACACAAAGTAAAACACACTGATCCCAAAAAAAAAAAAAATAGTCCGTGTCGAGTTAAAATTTTGTATCAAAATTAATAAAAATTTAATGTGGACTATTTTTAAACAGAGATTATAAAAAGAAATTAGCATTTCTTTTTCTACGATTTGTTGCAAGAGAACGATAAGAAGTTTTCAAACGATTAAACTGCTTTTTCCATCTCGAAATTATTTATCTGTTTGAATTTTTTTTTTTAGTTCAAATTATACTAAAAGTGAGTTAAACTTGACAATAATTTTGAGCAGGGAATATAACATTACATAAGTAGTATATACATTTCCAATAATTTCATTGTAAAGCCATGAATACGATATGTTACTAGGGGATCAAATAACTGTTTCTACAAGCTTTGGTCACCAAAAAACAAAAAAAAAAAAAAACTGTTGAAAAATTTGACTCTCGATAATAACATTTCCCTTTTGGGGTATAGATCACTCCAAGCAAAAATATTAGTGGTTTTTGCCTATTTAAGATTCAATTACTACTAGTTTCGATTGAAAAATGTCGGATAAAGTTGTTATAAAATGATTTTCAAAAGGCTTAAAAGTTGAAACTGTTTTGCTTAATTCCAGCTTCAGTCACGGGGAGACTAAACAAATATAGAAACGTGACAGGTTTATTTGGCTCGATGCTTTGCAAATGTTTCTTGAGCTTTGGAGAGTCCGATGGGAGCAAGAGAAGTTTACCTACTATTTTGTCAGTTAATTGTGTGCTTAGTTGAGCATAGATGCTTGCGTGCAATGGCTGTTTAACACGACACCACCTTCACTAATTATATTGTATTCTTTCGTCCCAAAAAAATACAGTACAATAAAATGAACTATTTTTTTTTTTTTTTGAGTCAGAAGAAGTATCAATCAAATAATTAGGATTTCCTTATTAATACATACTCTATTGCTTGCAACATGTACCTCAACTTCATCAAGATGTAAACATGATGAGATGTCTCCAAAACAAAGAAATCCCTAGTCATGAAATTCTCTTCTCTATATATGTATATATATGTTCGAGCTTTAAGAGATTCGAGGGCTTTCATTTCAGAATTTCAACACAAATTCATTATTCTAACTAATGAATTTACAACTTTTTAAGTATTCATTATTTTTCCTTTTGTTTTGGTTGTAAATAAAAAACAAACATCACCATTAAGATGGGGGCAGAGAACAATCAATTTTAAGATCCCGAGAATGACTTGTGAATGTACTGAAAATGTAAGAGTAACCAAAAAGGAAAAAAAAAAAAAAAAAGAGAGAGAATTATAAGGTGATAGTGATATATGAACAAATATTCTTTATTGCACTTATATTAAGTAGTGGCTATGGAGTTCGATGGTATCTAATCGTGTCTCCTTATTGGCCCAAGTGGACAACATTTATTTCCAATCGTATTACTAGGGCAATCACAATCGGCCAAAGAAGTGCCTATCAGACTAAAAGTTGAAAAATAATTGAATTAATATATTGCCAATTTTGCATTTTTATATTGCTATACATACGTCTTTTGTTCTTAATTCCTAGTTATCTATGATTAATAATCATAACCTGGTAAACTAATGCTCCAAAGAACAGTTTGTTCGATGCGATGAACTTGCTTCTTTGGCCGCACTTGAGAATAGTATATTTAGTCGACAATTAGGTGAAAAAATCCTTTATTAATTGTGTTTTAAATATTACACTCTCCGTCTCAAAATAGCTACCCGACTCAGATTTTAGCATTCAGTTTTATATTCAGGAAGTGAACAAATAAGCAAATCTGGAACAAGTTTTCTTATACAACAAAGAAGCTGAGAGAACAATTAACAATAAGTGATCGATCGAATTGAAAGGAGATGAATTGAAAACATTTATATGCTTTTTGTTCTCTTTGTAACTCGCAAGGCATCAATGATTTTTTCTGAAATTGAGATTTACCATTAAAGATGTTGATGTTTTTTATCTTTCAAGTTTCAACCAACACATCAGAAATCAAAAAACCACTTCAAAAAAAAAAAAATCAAACATTTTTTTAGTGCTTTTCCTTTTCTTTCTTTTCAAGCACCTAAAAGATCTTACATGTTTGTAATCTTATTATCATTAAATACATAATACATAATAATTATAGAGGTTAATATAAATTACTCCTTCTGGTCCTAATTATGAAATATTATTGACGTTGATGAGTTGCATTGAATTTCACATCGGTTGTCAAATTAAATGTTTAGTGCGTATAAGATATGCTAAAACTTTTCTATATTAAGGTTTTACATACACTTGAGGCAAAAAAAAATCCTAATGTAACTAATCATTCTTGATCGAACTTAATTTATTAATCTGTGTCTTTTAACAGGGTTAGTGAGTTTTTCTTACAGCAATTCTTATGAGAAACTACCATATATATATTATTTCATATAAAAGTTGATGAAATGATGATCGAGATTGATTAATACCCTAAAAAATCTTTACACTATTAGTTTGGAAAGTAACCTGATGAATAATGGCAGTAAGAAATGTTTTATTAATCCTACTCTTTCAATTCATTAAAAAGGAAAAACAATGATTAAGGAGTGTCTTTCAAGGAATATGCTACTTCATTAAACAATTAGTAAATCTGCCGTTCTTATTCTGAAAGACCCTACCCAGTTCCTACCACCCACTGAATCTTGCAATATGAAACTCATAGAAATTTAAAGTGCGTGCTAACTGATATCATTATAGGGTTTGATTCAACGGTGGGCATGCATTTCACTAGGAGATCGATTTAGACTTGTTCTAAAATAGAAAAATCAAAGTTGGAGGCCATTGACAAAAAATTTATAGAAACTTTGTCGACTTGTTAGTGTTAATATCATGATGCAATTTGATAGGCACCGAGTAAAAAACATTACTAAAAAATGTGCAAGATTCGTATTACTATTCCCGTCTCAAAAAAATGATCTAACAATGTAAATCTCGAAACTCAATGTGTACTGTTTTTCTGGAACGACGGGAAATTAATTAAAAACAGAAAGAGCACGATCTTATTTGCATGTCCCATAACGCCGATATTAACTGTATCACTCAATCTTTTAACATTGTTTATCATCATTTTTTAGTTGAACAACACCAAAAACATGCATTTCATTGAATTTCCTCAGTGGCTGTTTCTGTTGGTGATAACTATGAGCAGTCTTTCCAACAGAAATGCATCATATCATTCTGTGGAGATGGTTGGCATTCTATATACATCACCTGAAATGATCTTGGCAAAGATTTTTTTTTTTTTTTTCTTCTTCGAGAAGTCTCTTTTGAGGTTTGTTTTTTAATGATTTATTAGTATTTTGCGCGTTTAAGTTCATGTAATCAATATAATCTATACAGTTGCTTAACGTAACCTTGGTGATTTACCTTCAAGAAATGATCCAGACACTCAGTTAATTAATAAAATCAGGAATATCCGATAGATACCGTGATAATTTTCTTAACAAAAAAAAAAATGCAAGAGTACTGGGTGTAATGGTATAATAATGAGAATAATTAATAATTTTATAATTAATTAATATGTCCAGTTTTGAGTCTTTTGACAAGTAAAGTCAACCGACCAAACCAAAATGCTAGTAGTACTTACCTACTAAACTCCCCCAGACAGTTTGGAAAAGCAGTTTTGTCAGTTGACTTCGCGAAGGAATCTAAAAGATTCCAGGTGTTAACAAACAAATGGAATAGTTTTTTTTTTTTTTAAAAAGAAAATTATTTGCCATATGAATTCAGCTGGCATTATTTTGGCTTTTTGGTTTGTTGCCTCTAAATATGAATTAGCAGCGCGTTGCAGACTTGATTATCAATTTTAATGTGTTTCATTTTTGGTCAAACATGTCATATGCGATGCACATTGGTATAACAATAATGACCAAATCTTTCGTTAAATAATCAGTATTTTGATGGCTGAGAAAATTGGGGGTGGGATGGGGGATGAACAAAGCAATTCCTCCTACACAAACAAAAATTCAATCAAATTTGAAGTGGATGCCACCATTTGTACATTTATTTGCTTCTCATAATAACAAAATTATCTGAATTTACATACCCAAACTCATCACGGGAATTCATCCAATCTTATTTTACTGAATTAAACAGCACTCTTATTTTACTGAACATTTTCCTAAGCCAAAGTAATACTCCCGCCGTCCCACAAAAACAGTCCACATTGAATTTTGAGTTTTGTACTGTTTTCAGTACAAATTTGAAAATTTAATGTGAACTATTTTTGTGTGTCGGAGGCAGTAAAAAAAAAAAATTTGAAACAGAATAAATACAATAAATTAGACTTTGGTTTTAAGATGAATAAGCGAAAAACTTACCCGCATATATTATCTGAGAAGGACAAGAAAAACTCAAAAGATTCAAAGTCGAATCGTAACAAAGTCCATGTAACTGCAACCACTCAAAATCAATAAAGCAAAATTTAATTTTTTTTCATGACTAATTAGATAGGTAAGACTTATTTTCTTACTTCTCTTCTTATAGGTTCTCGACTTATGAAGAACCACTGTATACGTGCATGGAATTAATTGGACGAAAGAAAAGACTTTCGTTATCGTCAAATTAATGTTGTTTTCTTCGCCATCATATTTAGAAAAATGCTGAAACAAACGTGAGTGAAATACAAAAATTATTCTTTGTGGAAAAATTTGTACATCTTCCACCAATAATTTGGCCATGTGGATACTCCTTCCACCTTTGAAAATATAACATTAGATAAGAACAAAAATAATGAGCAGCTAGATATGTTGTTAGAAATTAACCTAAGCTACGTGGAATTTCAGGTACAATTCCATGGTACAAAAATGCAAATTATTCAACTCTTCGGATTTGTTCTTCTTCTGATGCATTACGTGCAAAGAAGGGTATTCTGCAAATAGAAAGAAAAAAAAAAACTCCTTTATCTTAACATAATTATCCTATTTAAATTTTCATTTCTAGTCATTTCAGGACGGATAGAGTATAACGGCTACCTTCAAGGAGACACAAATTTGAAGACTCGTCAAAATAGGTTCAGGAGATTTAATCGAGCCAACTTTACAATTACGAATTATGATTGTCATACATATTTATGATGATACTGAAAAATATATTGTAAAAAAACGAACAGTTATACTAATTTCAAGAAAAGAGGAATATTAGTAGCAGTAGGGGATGAATGGAGAGTATTAAATGAGATTGATAGAAATCTCATTATATATATATATATATATATAGGATTTTAATAACAAAGAAATTAATATTAGCTTTCGACGACATCTAACCCACAAAAAGTTTTCGATATTGATCATCAGTAGGATTTTAATTTTCGCATTATGATCAGTGTATATCAATCCTACTACGAACATGAGTCCCCGTAAAATAGATTGATAGCCTGAAATACGAGACGGAGGGAGGGAATAAATATCGATCGATACAAAATTTCACTTCGACGTAACAATTCAATATCGAACACTAATTGTCTGAAAATTAAAAGGAGTACTATTATACTTAACTATAAGGGACTGTTACATAAATTTGATAGCCAAATTGATTGAGATTATGAATAAAAACGAACCTTAGCTGAAGATATCAATCTTCTGTGTTACCTATATCACCCATCAAATTTGCTATGGAACCAAATCCAAATTAAGTAATTTTAATTATAAAGATACTCAAACTTTAACTAAGATCATTGCATCATTCGTACATGTGAAGCGCTCCCATAACATTGGGTTCATTAGAACAAATTGTTATTGGGGGTTTTCAATATCAATAAAACATATTTTCTCTGTCTTAGAAAAACAGTATATTATTTAATACAATTCACACATAATATTATGAATTATTTTTGTAAGACAAACGGAATAGTAACTAATTTATTACATAGTGAAGGTAACGAGAATGATGAATAAACAAGTTTAAACTTTCAATGCTTTCAATTTTACGAAAAGAGTCTACAAGATAAATACTGACTTAAAAAAAAAAGAAAAAAGAAAAAAAACCCTAAAATTTAAACATGAATTTAGAAAGTCCGTGATAAAAATCATTAACCTCTCAAAATCAAATGTTCAAAGCAATTATTCATTCATTCATGACTCATTCGAGATATATATATATATATATATATATATATATATATATATATTCTGTATATAGGTAGACTTTATTTCTCACTTCTTATAACTTCTCGACTTATCATGAAGCGCAGTACCTACGTGCATTGTATTAATTGGAAGAAAATGAACGACTTTCGTTTTCATTCATTGTTTTTTCTTCCCTTTGGTAGTTCTGTTCCTTATCACATTTAATATATGTTAAAACAATGTGAATAAAATATAAAATTTATTCGTCTTTGTTGAAATAGTTTCTACATCTTTAATTTCACCAATAATTTGGCCAGGTGGATACTCTTTACACCTCTGAAAATAGAAAATTATTAAAAAAAAAATTAGGAAAAGAAATGAACAGCTAGAGATCTTGTTAGGAAACCTAGCTACGTGGAATTTCAATTACATTTATTCAACTGGTTAGATTCTTCGGATTTGTTCTTCTTTGATGCAATATTACGCGCAAGTTTTATCCATATCAAGAAGCAAATGATTTGCCTTCATCAACCTTGCAAAATGGATACCAAATAGGAGACACAAATTTTGAAGACACGTCATTTGGTTTAATTTATTTATGATCGGCACTTGAAATGAAAATTCTTAATCCACATTGAACTCATTACGTATATTGTTACAATCTTTTTGCCTTCTAGTTCTAATCAAACATGTTAGTCGTAGCAAAAACAATCTAATTTGTTAAACTAGTACTCCCCCGTTCCATAATTATTGTCCATTTTGAGTTTTCCTTTTTAGTTCAAATTATACTAAAAATAAAATCTCAAATCGGACAATAATTTTGGAACATAAAGAGTACATTTATTACGTTAAAAATACATGTTTTTGCCCGATTATCACTAACGAATTACTACAACTCGACCATGACATGATTGATTGCGTAAAGTCAGTCGTGCCCGACTAAATTAGGTTGACAATTTAGGAGGATTTTGGTATCTCGTGACAACACTTTTCTTCCAACACTTATTCTACAACTTTCTATGTGTACGTCACATCTGATATACAAAATTCGGTAGCGGAAATTGAAGTTTATTAACATGTTCCATTATGAGATATAAACTATTTTCTTTTTCTTTTTTTTTCACAAAATGGAACTGTGCAACTTAATTATCATGTACACTCTTTTTTAAAAAACAATTTAAAATTTTATGTGGATTTTTTTTCGGAACAGAGAAAGTATTTTATTCATGAATTTTCTCCTTATTTTGTTTTATGATATTGAAGAACTATTTCAAGCAGCAGACGGCTACCTGTTCTTCACAACTAATTTAGTACTGATCAATTGGGAAAATTATAAAAAGACGGCTAAATCACACATTTGATCACATTTTGTATTGCATTATTTTAAGTTGCATGCATCAAATTAAGCATGCATTTGATTTCTGGGTCAGTGTCAACCCCTTTTCTTTATTACTATTAGTTTTCTTAGCTTTAGAAATGACAAAAAGGAAAACCTAAATGTTCGAACGAGAGTGATAGAAAGTGATAGGAAACTCTGTTAACCATTTGGAATCGAACATATGTATACAGAGATAAGAACCTACTTATGACATATGTAATTGATTACTTTAATGAACTTTTCTTTTTTCTTGAAAATTTTCAGTACTAAAATAACTGAGCTTTTTTCTATATTGGGATAAAAATTTTCCATTCTCTACGTCGGCAAAATTATCATCTCGCTCAATTTCTTCATAGTTGCAAACACTTTGTTTGCAAAAAATATGAACTAGTAATATCTCAAAAGTGAGTCCTTTCTTAAGACCTGATTGTTATCTGACGATTATTTTCTTAAGCGATTATGAATTAATACTAATACACGCGAGAGGCATCTAGATAAAAATAACAATAATTAGATATATATTACAGAATTCTTTTCTCATCCAGACAAAATGCTTTACTATTTTTTAGAAAATTGAGCAACCAAACAAGGCACCAAGCGAGATTAATTTTCTCACAAGCTTATATCTATGCGTAGACAAGTTTGATTTTTCTCATGAATAATACAGTTGACCATACACTTCTCTCCTACTCTTAAATAAGTTGACCACCGAAGATATAAACGTGCGTAAAAATCTTTGTGCATGAATCTGTAACCTATAGATTTACAGCTGCTAAGATCCCCAGGAAAAGAAGCATCTAAGAAACTGAGTTAAATCTTTCAAAAACTTTGTTTGACCTAGGAATCAGATAGCTAAGCAGATACAAATCATTGAATGACACTTTGCCACAAGTTGCATATTGGAGCTGTAAATATCGTGAAATATTATTAGTTATTATCATGGAAAGTTGGTAAATAGTGGTGGCCAGTTTGTTGTGAGTGCAGAAAAGATAATATTATGATTGTAGATGCTTTTGCATATTCCAAATTTTCCAATCTGTCCTCAACTTTGGCTCCTCCTCTTTAGTGGAGTAGTAAATTAAAAAAAAAACAAAAACAAATTAGTTGCCTAATTCATCATCGCAACCATTGTCGTCATTGTCTCTTTCACCGTAATGATACAGCCAGTGACAAATTTTACAACGACTAAAGCAATAATAATAATATTATTTTTTTTTTTGTAAAGTGTCTACTATTGTTATATCAATGTTTTACTTATCAATTACATGGTCTTTACTAAAAAAAATGCGATACAAATTTGTTCATGACTGTATTATTACAGGTCTTCTTAATATAAATTTCTTTTACAAAAGATGAAAAAAAAGTAATAATGATGGGTCCAAACAAATCTTTCAAAATCAACTATAGTTGAGCGTTATGTTTAAGTCTTTATTGTTTGTTCAATTGCGATTAGCATCAATGCATAAAAAATTTGCCATAAAAAAATTGTGAATAGGAACGTTAGATGTACATGAAGAGAAAAAGTAGCTAAACACCAAAAAGAAACGTAGACTGACTCAAATATTTAATGGGAAAAAAAATATTATCATGTTTTTATTTAATCTTTACAAAAGTTAAACTCTTGATTTGACGTTAAGAAATATTATTATGGTACAGTGGAACTGTGTAAGAGAGTCATAATTTTTCAAGGTAATGATAATCACGATTAAAGAAAGGAAAGAATCCTTGCATTTTGTTCAAGAATAAAAATATGGAGGAATGATATATTTTGACGAGAATTATTCGAGAAAAATTTAATTAGAAATGATGTGAATAATATCAGAATCAAGCATCTTCAACACATTAGTCATCACCAAATTGTGCATCTATCTAAGGTAAGCGTTTTTTTTTTTTTTCCTTACAATATTTCCTTTACAATATTGTTAAGATTACAAATATTGAGTAACAATTTACAAGAAATGAATTGGATAATATGACATTAGACATTTGCACATCACTCATCACCTTATTGTCCATCTATCCGAGGTAAGTGTATATTTTTTGCCCTAAAAATTTTCATTGAGACCATCAATATTAAAAAAAAAAAATTAAAAAAGAATCGAATAATATCTTTTTCTTACGTAATTTACCTGCCAATAAATAATGGAGGGTTTAGCTTATAAATAGCTGTACTATACTTGCAACCCCCAAAAAGAAAAAAAAAAAAAAAGAAGGAAAAAGAATAAAAGAGGGTACCCTTTAAATTCTGATCTAAAATTCCGGATTTTATTTTGCAACAAATCCCCTTTCTTCAGCAACGGGTAAATTACGTAATTAAATTTAGTTAGTCGGCAAATAAATACATCCTTTTGCATTTATACCCTTATCATTACGAAATCATCCAACAAAATTCAAGAATAGTCTTAATTGTTCATTCTCGACAATTACAATTTTATTTTTCCATTAAATCCCAACTTTGTCACTTTTATTATTATTTGCCTAAAAAAAATAGTGAAATAGGAGAGAAATTTATAGATACTATATATGTTGGACTATAACCAACATTCTACTTCATCAATTCTCAATTGTGCAAATGTAATTAAAATTTCTAAAATGAAATTTGGCTTTTCTTAATGCAAAACAAAATACATATAATAATTTTAATTATTATGATTAGACTACCCTAATGGGCCTGATCAAATAATAGAATAAAATAGAAAAAATAATTTACTATAAAACCGCCTAACAAAGGGCTAACAAATTTCCCCTAAAACCAAAATAACTCCACTAGTAAGAGAAATACTCTCTTAGCAGCCTTTCTTCTACGGCGAAAAGGCTCCGTTGGCCGTGGTGGTTCTGGGGAAGATCGCCAAACCACCGCCGGGGAGCCTCCAAATGGAAAAACCGAAGAGGGTTTCTCCGACAAACACCTTCATATCCCGACTCACCCGAACCACCAGCGGCGGCGGCAGCGGCAGCGGTTCAATCATCCTCAACAAATACCAACTCGGCCGGTTATTAGGCCGCGGAAGCTTTGCCAAAGTTTATCAAGCTTTTCCTTTAGAAGACACCACCAAAAAGGTGGCCGTCAAATCGATCGATAAATCCCTGAATTATGATGCCCCACTGGAGCAGCTCATCAACCGGGAGGTGGCGGCAATGCAGCGGCTGAAGCACCATCCAAGCATCCTTAAAATCCACGAAGTTTTGGGAACGACGACGAAGGTTCACATAGTTATGGAACTAGCCCAAGGCGGGGAGTTATTCACGAAGCTTCAACAAAAGGGTCGGTTCTCTGAATCGACGGCGAGGAATTATTTCTGCCAATTGATCTCGGCGTTGCAGTTCTGCCACCAGAACGGAATAGCCCACCGGGACATTAAGCCGCAGAATCTCCTCCTGGATGAAGAAGGGAACCTTAAAATCTCTGATTTTGGGCTCTCCGCCTTGCCGGAACAGCTCAAAAACGGGCTTCTTCACACGGCTTGTGGTACTCCGGCGTACACGGCGCCGGAGGTTGTGTACCGGAAGGGTTATGATGGGACAAAGGCTGATGCATGGTCTTGTGGGGTGCTTTTGTATGTGTTTCTTGTGGGTTCTCTTCCTTTTGATGATAGTGATCTTCCGAAGATGTACAGAGCAATGAATCGTCGGATGTTTAGTTTTCCGGAATGGGTTTCTAAGCCGGCGAGAAGCATAATTTGCCGGTTGTTGGATCCGAATCCGGTTACGAGGTTAACGATTGAGGAGGTGATGAACAGCTCTTGGTTTAAGAAGAGTAAGATTACAAGCAAGCAGCAACAGGGATGGAGTGCTCAGTTCATTCAGAAAGACTCTGCTTATCTGACCAAGATGAATGCTTTTGACATAATTTCTATGTCATCTGGGCTCAATTTATCCGGGTTGTTCGAGATGGGATTGAAGAAGAAGGAGTTGAGATTCACTTCAGGGTCAAAGGTTGGTGATATTGAAGAGAAAGTTGAGAAGGTTGGTGGGGAATTGGGGTATAGAATTGAAAGAGGCAAAGGTGGAGGAATAGGATTAGTCAAAGGGTGTGCATTGTTGTTGGTGGAGATTTGGGAGGTGGCTGAAGCGTTGTGGATGGTGGAGTTTAAGGTTGTGGAAGGAAGGATGATTGAGTTTGAAGAATATCAGTGGGAACAACTCAAAGCCGGGCTCGAAGATATTGCTCTCTCATGGCATAATGAGCTTGATGAATTTTGAAAGGGGAAATAGTTTGCAGAAGTAGAGTTCCTGTTTTGGTTTAGCTGAGCAGTTCAATCTTGTATAGTAATAGATTAGCATCTGTGTTTTGGTTTAGCTGAGCAGTTCAATCTTGTATAGTAATAGATTAGCATCTGTGCCTTAGGGAGGAGTTCTTGAATGTTTAGATTATGACTGCTAGTTGATTATACAGGATAGGGACTTTGCGATTTGGGAGGGAGCTGATCTTGATTGATCTGTAACTGGCATTTTGTGTATAATAGTTTCAAACTTTCAGTTGATGTTAACTTTAGTTTCTATGCATTTGTTTTGCATATAAGTATTTGTTATCTTCAGCATGAGGAGTTCTGCATTTGTATCAAGAAACCTGAGTGTTCAATTTTAAAAATGATTTCTGTAAACGTGGAAATTCAGAAAGAAAAGTTGAAAAACAGGTCAATCAATCTTGGGATCGGTTGCCAGAGCAAACACCTGAAAAAAGTCTACCACTGGAAGCATATAAACCATTTGCAAGTACAAGATCATAGGTTCCACAAAAGGCCGGTGCATTTTAGACTAATTGATAATTCATATTTACAAACCAAACCAAACAATCAACTATACTGAGCCTTTTAAATGGTCAAACTAAAATTTATACAAATTTCCTCCAAATAGATCCAGGTGCATTCCTTTCTACACCTTTTTTTTTTCACTTCTACAAACAACTTCAGCGACTGTTGTTTTTCAAAATGCTGTCAGACTTCCAAGTTTTTCAACCAAGATGCATGAAGCACAGCCAATGAGAATCCTTACAGCAACAAACTAAGTTAAATCAAGCTTGAAAACAATCACCATCGTCATGATATGAGAGACGGCAATTAAGGAAGATAGGATTGAGCTCCCATGCCAAGCTCGAAAATTGCCTCCCATGCCAAAATATTACTCCTTCAAAGTACTGAGTTCCTTGAGCATAAAATATTCTTCCTAGAAATGTGAACTACATTTCTTTTTTTTAAAAAAAAAAAATTCTTCCTTAAAATTGATTGCTATCCAACGAAGTTTATCTTCGAGAACAAAGTGTGCATAAAAAAGGTTTTGAGATCAAATTAGCTACAAATACACGTTGCAAAATCCTATTCTAGGCCCCAAAAAATGTTCTTTTTTCTTTTTTTACCTTAAACACTTCGTCTCACAAGCTCAAGTTTATGGATAGACAAGTTTGACACAATGCACCATAAGTGGACCTCAGAAGATAACGACGTGCGTATTTCTTTGTGCATGAATCAGTAACCTGTAAATTTTACAGCTTAAGATCCCCATGAAGCATCAAAGAAATTGAGTTAATCTTTACTTTGACCTTAAGAATCAAATAACTAAGCAGATACAAATGATACAATGACACTTTGCTGCAAGTTGCATATTGGACCTATGCTTGCATTATTGTTGGTGGAGATTTGGAAGGTGGCTGAAGGGTCGTGGATGGTAGAGTTTAAGGTAGTTGAAAGAAGGATGATTGAGTTTGCAGAATCTCAATGTGAACAATTAAAACTTTGGGATTGAAGATGTTGCTCTGCCGTGGCAATATGGCATCATGAGCTATATGGATGTTGAAATATGGTAGAAATTTCAGTTAGAGGGGGAATAATTTGTACAGATAGAATTCCTTTTTGGTTTAGCTGAGCAAACTATAGGATTGATATAGGTTAGCATTTATTTTTTTTTGAAGATTAGTTTTTGTTTCTTAGGGAGGAGTTCTTGAATGTTTAGATTATTACTGCTAGTGTTTACACAGAATAGGAAGTGAGCTAATCTTAATCAATCCTGTAACTGGCATTTGTGTATACTTGTTTATTTTTCAGTTGATGTTCACTTGAGCTTTTTTGGATTTAATTACATAAAAAAAAAATTTGTTCATATTCGACGTGAATACATTGATGAGTTTGGGACTTGTGTATCGAGAAATCTGTATTGTTCAGAATTGACATACTAAATATCTAGAAAAAGTTGTAGAACAAAGTAATCATCTTTGGGCTTAGTAGTCAGAGCAGACACCTGAAAAGGTAGCCTAGCTACCAAAACTGGAAACATTTATATACCATTTGCATTTTGCAAGTACAAGAATGAAGCTTTCATAGGCCCAAAAGGAAAGTACTCTTATCAGCTCCGTAACCAAACTTTTTCACTTTATTTACCGGAACCTAAAACCAAGTTTCCTCTATGCTTCTAGGCAAGGCCTAAAGTAGTAGTAGTAGTAAACTAAAACAAATACACTAGCCTAGGCTAGGTAGGTCAAAACTTTCACCTGAATCATTAAATGGATTGAAATTAAATCTAAGAGGCCTATAAGGCTGTAATCTGTTTCTGCAGTACTGTGGAAGCTATAATAGCTGATTACACTGGCACACTCCTAAGGTAAGGGGTGGCTGCCATATCTAACAAAAGGCTACTCTATAGCGAATCCAAAGGGTTTGACAAAAAGTCAAAAACCCAGTCAAAATGTTAAATGCATTTGTATTTTACAGAAGTCTGATGCATTTAGACCAATTGATGATTCATATTTACAAACAAAGCCAAACATTCAACTATGCTGAGCCTTTGGAAAGGTCTGCTAAAAGTTATACAGATTCTACAGCAAATTTCCTGCAAAAAGTTCTGAAGGAATTACTTTTTACAACCAATTTCAGCAACTGTTTTTTTCCAAAATGCTGTCAGACTACCAAGTTTTTCAGCTATAGTGCATGAAGCAGAGCCAATGAGAATCCTTACAGCAACAATGCTAAGTTATATCAAGCTTGAAAATAATCGCCATCGTCATAATCATCATGAGAGACAGCAATTAAGGAAGATAAGATTGAGCTCCATGCCTGTAGGCCTAGCTTAGCATCTTTTTTCCGCTTTCGCTCTAGCTTGAAAATAGCCTCCCGTGGTACTCCACATTTTGCCAAAATATTACTAAGTGCCTTGAAAGTAGAGTCATCCGGTTCAATGGAAGATGCCAACATCTCCTTGAAAGTCTCTGTTGCCTCCTTGTATCTCCCATCAGATGCATACAAGCCAAGAACATTGTTAAAGGTCAATAATTCCGTCAGAAGGCCCAGTTCTTTCATCTTCTGAGCAATCTGAGTAGCTTCTGAAAATCTCCCATTTTTCCTGTACATGCACAGCATCATAGCATAGGAAAATTCATTAGCTTTCCTGTTTCTCTTCAAATATTCAAAAACCTCTTCCGCTTGCCTAGTCATGGATCTCTCGCTGTAGAGGTCTATCATACAATTTGAAGAATATACATCTGCACCTGACTCAAAGGATTGAAGCCTTCGATATGTTTCTTGTGCTTCCTTCAAGTATCCTACTTTGGTGTATAGCTTTATTAAAGAACTGTATATTACCTCATTTGGTGGTATTCCGGAGTTTACCATTTCATCAAAATAAGCGGTAGTTTCTGCGACATTTCCAGAGTCAGCAAAAGCATTTATCAATATACCATAAAGAATCACATCAGGCTGAACTTTGAAACTAAGCATCTCCTTGTACAATCTTGCAGCCATTGTCAACTTCCCTGACCTCACAAAGCTGGAAATCACAGCACCATAAGGGACACAATCATCAATGAAGCCTGCCTCATGCATTTTCATTACATAGCTGTTTGCCTTTTCGGGCATGTTTGCACTAGCTAACATTTGAATGAGCGAATTATAGCTACATCTATCAGGAAGTATACCGTGCTCCTCCATATCATCAAACAAGCAGCATGCTTCACCATATCTCTTGCTGATCCCGTAAGCTTTAATCATAACATTGAAGTCCACTACACTTAGCTTTTTCTCCTCTACACAACAGTTGAAAACCTTCTCTGCTTCCAAAACATACCCATGCTCCCCAAAAGCATCAATGTTGGCAGAGTAACACTCAGAAGTCATGTTCCCTGAAAGATGGAATCTCTGAAACCACAGCCATGATTTTTCCAGCATCCCAGCTTCTATATACATTCTAGTCAGCGCTGATTGTGTAAATTCATCTATCTCCAGACCCCTCTCATCCATCTCTGAAATGAGTTCTTCTACTTCATTGACCATATGCCTTATTGAGAATGCATAAACAAGAGTGCGGTAACTCACAATATCTGGCTCCAAAGAAGCCGCTTTCATCTTCCTAAAGTAGTTTGCTGCTGTAGTTATGTCATCATGCTTGGCATGAAGCGCGATGAGAATATTATATGTTCGAATATCAGGAGCGCATCGAAGATCATTCATTTTCTTCATAAGTGAGGAAACTTCATCTAACTGGCCATTGTTACCACACACGTGAATCATTGTATTGAAGGTAACTGTGGTTGGTACAATCCCTTCTCTAAGCATTTGATCAAAAGTCTGACATGCTTCTTCCACTTGCCCTGCCTTGCCATATGTGTCAATCATGGTATTATAGGTGATTGAGCTCAGACAAACAGGAGCACCAGAGTCACTTCTCGAGGACGCAGCATTTCTTCCTAAGTTACCTTTTCCATTATCCAGAGAGTTTTCTGATGACCACATCTTGAAAAACTCCTCAGCCTTCTTGAACTCCCCGGCCTTCTTGTACATTTGAACAATAGTACCCAACGTCACTTCATCTGGCTCCATCCCTTGAGCATTCATCAATTCCAAACAGCTGACAGCATCCTTCCGACGATCTCCTTTACTGTACACATCAATCAGGGTTCCATAAGTTGAATTAATTGGCTTGATGTTCTCTCGTCTCATTTCTTCCAACACATACTCAACTTCAGCCCACCTCTTAGCTTTACCTAGAATCCGAAGCATTATATTGTAGTGTATAACATTCACTTCATAACAACCTTTCCTTCTAAACCATTCAAAAATCTCCAATGCTCTTTCCCACCCTTCTTGCTCCTTCAAAATTATACTTCTTTCTTTATTGGTCAGACTCTTTTCCCACGGCCTGAACGCCTCATCCAAATCACTGAAACTCTCCAAAGCCTCCAGTATAGCTGGAATACACCCACTGTATTTCAGCCATTTCGTCGAACATTTGGTCTTCACTTGCTCCACACCACCTCCATTGAAGTTTACCCCTCTGTGGTCATCACCAATTCTTCTCTTATCCTTCATTTTCCAACCTGGGCTCCTAGAAAATGCATTTCCTCCATTTAGACCACCATTTTCTCTTCTCTTATAAGTTGAATTTCCGGGATGGGATTTCTCCAATACGGCCTGGCCACCTTTAGGCCTACTTTTCCCGTTCAAGTTCACATCTTTATCAATCTCACACGCTTTATTTCGCAGAAAATTGTTCTGGATCCTACACCCAGATGCAGGAATTCCAGAACCAGTATTATTACTGCGAGAATTCTTCATGTCATTCCCTTGAGCTAAATTGCCACCAAAGTTTTCATCTTTTCCAACTTTTCCAACTGGGTTTTCAAATAAGACATCTTTCCTGCTCGGATTCTTGACCCATTTGGTGCCCTGAAGCAGTTTATCCTCCTGGTGTTGGAGTTTATGGAGTTGGCCTCTTTTGTGGTCATATTTTGCTGTTTGAATAGGAGTGAAAGAAACACCAATTTGAATACTGGGAACATTTTTTGTGGGATTCAAAGTAGGGAAACAACTGTTGGTGGCATCGAATTGCTGGCACTTGATAAACATAGCTCAAGTTTTCGTCTGAGACGAATGATTTCTTCATGTCCTTTTGCCGCTCTTTTCAGTTTTTAGAGTTATCAGAAACTGGGCATGAAAGGAAGACGAATTCGAGGTATTATTATTATAATATTTCTGTACCAAGCCTAAACGTAAGCCGACTTAGCTCAGTGGTAGAGCGCGTGGCTTTTAACCACGTGGTCGTGGGTTCGATCCCCACAGTCGGCGTTTTTAAATCTTTTTATCGCAAGCTTATTGATCTGGATCCTGGAATAATCGTCAAAAATTCTTTTTTTCTTCCTTTCTTTCCTTTACCATTTTCGTTAAGGTAATCTGACTGATTATCAACGAATTCAGATTTGCTTAACAAGTAAAAGTAACAGCCAGTAATGCTTTGAATCTATGCATACTGTATAGGTTCATTCCAAAATACTCGCTATAACCCGATATGATTATACAGTTTGAATTTTTATTTTTCATTGTTAGTTGAAATTATGAAAAACTAAACTAGAGCATCCTTTCAAGGGGGATGGAGGAAGAAATATTTATTGCTTTGTTTCAGTTCTACAAGCAAGAATCTAAATTTTGATGAGACTATATATTTATACAAAAAGAGGAATACTTAATCCATTAAGCCATTGAAAATATGAATTGAGCTCAATGTTGTGAAAATTGCGTGTATATTTTTATTCTGCTCCAGATGATACCAAAGTGAAACTCCAACAAAACAAGTCGACAGCCAAACAACTTTGTTACTGCCAAAATGGTTAATGTAATACAAAGTCATACAGATATATACTGGACTGGACATGTATCTGCACTTCATAAGACAAATTCACAAGAATATGCTGCTGCCTTATTGCTTTCCAGCCCAGGCGGTTTCAGAATGTTAGAATTGTAGGAGAACACCCATTCATGGCAGATTGAGTTGTTTGTTCATAATGCATATCTTCCCATCAGAGTCGACAGAGAAAAAATCGGGCCGGAAACAGAAGAAAGTATTTGAATGATTAATGGCAGTACTTCTTAAACCATACGCCAATGTTAAGAAAACTCTCAAAGTCGGATTGTGGCCTGTAGTGGAGATAACATATGTTAGGACTGCAAAAACCCACGGTAAGTCCAGGGGACACTTAGTTAGAAATGATTATGGGCTGACTGCCGGCAATGGAACATTATCTTACCTGTCAATTGGATGAATATCCTCGGGAAACACAATTAGCTTGACCACATTGCCTTTCTCTTTTAGCGCCCGCACATACTACAAACATAAAAATTACCAGTTCGACTATCAGGGTACATATGATGTATCATTTACGGTTCTTCAGAAAAGACACGAATTGATTGTAAAAGCTGCTCTAGTTGACACGGGATCGTCTCTCCCTTCAGGTATTGTCCAGTAGTCAGGGAATCCAAGGTAGAGAGTTCTATATTATGAAACTAAGCATAAATAGATACAGCAGGAAAGGTGGTGCTACCTGTATACCATTGGAAACAGGCACACGGAGATCTTTGGCACCTAAGAGAAAGATAACAGGAGTTTTTACCTGCAAGTATTGTTAACAACAATTAGTCAAATATCGCCATGCAAAAAGTATTATCCATTATACTTCCAATAGAAATATGTTGAAAACATTGAGGTAAGATCATCCAATTTACCCAATTTGCTTAAGGTCAAAGCTCATAACCATACCTTGGATATGTGAGAAATAGGGGATTTATCATAAAATACAGTGAGATGTTCAGGAGATGCCACATCAGAGTATAACGATTTTCCCTTGCTGCCAAATGACTCAGCATAACACCAATCAGGGATGTCACTTGTACCAACCATCAATGCAAGGTTGCAGACAGGGTTCCTAGCAGCAGCTGCTGCAAACTTGTCCGGTGCCTGCACGACAGAGAGCAATTAATTTTCTCTCAAAAATTGACGATGATTTGTAACCATTTTTTTTTTTTTGAATAATCGTTGTAGATTTTTTTATTTTTTTTTAAAACGATCGTTGTAGTTGAGCGTTATCCTTTTCCTTCCCTTTACAAGTTAGCTCTGGGGTGGAAATTTAAGTAAAACAACTTGAATTCATACAGATGTGCACATAATACATGCATAATATACTCATGCAGGCAGGGAGGGAACATTGGGATTGGGTGGAAGGCACTGCAGATAGTCATTCAGAAACTAGAAAAGCAAAGAATATTAGAGTAGTTTTGCTTTGTTGGTATTTCCTCGGAAGGTTGCTCAAAATACAACATTATGACAAAACTGAACCAATGTTGGGTGGAAGGTAAGAATTATGAAAATGGCTGATATTTGTGGAGCAACTACATAGGCTAAGAAAAGTTTCAAGCATTTACTTCAGTCTTCAAGGAAGATTGCTCAAAATAATTTTTTTTTAAAAAAAAAACAATGAGAAATGAGTAAACTTTCATAATACGTCTCTCTTCATATGGCTACTCTATACAAAGCCATTGCATAGCATGCTCTGACAGGCGAAGCAAATTTTCACTAGAAATGGATGCAATTGAAACCAAGAGTAGTCCAGGGTCAAAGAAATAGTTCACCAAAGGTTTGGTTGCAGGATCCTGAATTAAGGTCAAATGTCACTCTGGGTAGGCAGACACTTTCATTTCATTTGGTTGTTACATGATTGGAACATTTTATTTAATTTCTTCAACTGTCTCTCATTTTATGTACCCCCTATATTAACTATGATTAACTCCAAAATAAATAAATACATAAATAAGTCATTTTACATGCTTTAACATTGAAGACAACGACAGTAGGAATTCTTATAAGAGACTAAACCTGTCCAATTAGATGAGTTGTCAGAAATCCACCATGGGAACCACCAACCACAGCTATTTTAGACGGATCAGCAAGTCCCTTGGCAATGACATGATCAATGGCAGCAAGTACATCATTGACATCCTGCTCATAGTACAGTGTGAAATTAGGCACGAGAAGGCTGATAAGCAATAAACTTTAAACAGACAGAGCCATGCAAACCTGAGACCCAATATTGCCGGGAAGAGACTGCAAAGCTTCCTCTCCAAAACCCAAAGAACCTCTGTGATAAGATCAAAATTCAAAAATGAAGTAGGTGATCTTTACTCCAGTGAGTCTAACAAAGCATAACTATCAAGCAGTCGAAAAAGTGAACTTTGCTCTTCCAAAATTTGAGGAAAGGTGGCAAACTACGAAAGGGAGGACTGTTCGGCCTGCCACATGACCTTTGGTCACAATGTAGCAGCTGCATACAGTTTTCCTTCCATTTCCAAAGCTTCTTTTTGTAAAGTAAAAAATGAGAGAGAGAGAGAGAGAGAGAGAGAGAGAGAGAGAGAGAAGTCTCCACTTACCTGTAATTTACTATTAGCAAGCTGTAACCAAGTGATGTGAGGAAAGCCAAGGACTTGGAGAAGCTGGACTGAGAGACACTATGAGGACCACCGTGAATCACCACAATTAGAGGATCAGGATTATTCTTTTGAGATTTGGAGGAAACAAATATGGCTTCATAGGGATTGTTGGCACCTATGTCAATAAGATTTTCACAGGAATTAAAAATTAGAGCATAGCATGATATCTTTCTCTCAATAAATGAAGTCTACAGTTTCCTCTCTGGGTGGAACTTAGGATCTTACACAGACAAACACACAAAAAATTAGAAAGAGAGAGAGAGATAGACCCATCTTATTGTCAAATAATTCAGGCACATTAACACTAGCAGTTGTCATATTTGATTAGAGATAGTGAGCTGAAATCCCAGCCTTCAATACCTTTTGTACGCTTGTCAGTGATATCCTTGACTGGAATTTGCATTATAGTGAACTGCCTAGCTTCCAGCACAGACTTGACCTACGAAATAAAGAGAGAAAAGGTTGCCACCAATGACAGCGCTGCCTCCATCAGCGGATCACAAATAGGAAATGTCTAAATTCTTTTATTAATATATATTACTTACCTTTTCAGAACATCTTGGGCCGGGGCTTGAGATATCTAACCAGCTCCAAGTGGCATCTCCGGATGTCTTTCGAATTCCATACTGGATTTGGGGAATGTCAACTGGGCTGCTAGATACTTCAAAGTTGAAAAAATAGAATATAAATTCATCGACTAAGCTTTCTGCAAGTCATCTCTTTAAAAAATGCACATGGAGACTATAATTTATGAATTTTAATTTCCCTACCAGCAACGATATTGTCGCCATCAAGGGCAAGTAGATTCCAAACAAAGTTTGAGTTACTAGGGCTGATCCGTGATATGTTTCCACTGAAAAAAATTGGGAAATAACTGACTGTTAAATAAAAAGCAATAAACTAAAGTTAACGAGATGATTTTGAGACATAGTTACCTCAAGATATTGATTGCAAGAATTGCTTCAACACTGCGCCAAACTGAAGATATGATTATTGTACATCCATCAGAAAGCCATGGCTTACTCAAAATATTTGTACAATATAGCCCAGGGAAGCAGCCATCTTCGGGACACATCACAACTGGAACCTACAGATGGCATAATATTGTGTCACAATAAAATTAAGACGACTGTATAATAAAAATGATTGACAGTATACAAAAACAAGATTTTCTCCAAGACAAGATGGAAACATCATGAAACCCGCAAAACCCTCACTCTTACATAAGACCTTGTGTTGCCATAAATTGCATATGATTCATAGCATCATTTGGTTCAGAGCTTCAGAAAATTTAAAATGATGTTTAACATGTTTAACTTGGTGCCATTTTAACAAGCGAAGCATACCACTTCAACAACTTTCGGCAATTGGTTGGGCTTTCCATCAGCAGGCCAGTCTATTCTATGAAGCGAATTGGTTGTCCAGTGCGCCCCAGATTCAACAGCAGTCTTGGCCGAAAAAAACACAAGGGATTTTCCACCTGGGCTGTATTTTTAAAGTAATGCAGTAATCAGTATTTATTTTGGGTGTAATATGATTTGCCTTCTTTGTCTAATGCAACTCTACAATAGAATTGTATGAAATTTCTTAAATTCAAAATGTTTAGATTACTCTCTGATAAAAAATCAATCAGCATAGAACCGGAAACACATAAAGAAATGCATCATAAAACTATAACATTTCCTTTAATTCCCTTCATTTTCATTGTTCTCAATGATAAGTTTCTCCACCCTAAGTGGGGGCGGGGGAATCTAATCTACAAGTTTACCTGAATCTTGGGAAAAAAGCACTACCAGTGCTCTCTGTCAGAGCAACCACAGATACACCATCCGATGCATTATCGCCGGAATAACTACAAAAGAAAAACATTTTTAACTATAAGGAAAACCTAATAATGGAAAATCCTTCATTTTTTGCGCTATCATTCAGTGACCAACCTAGAATCAACAGCTTCCGATTTCAAGAATGGAGCTTTAACCACATACAATCCACATGGTCTATTGTAGCAGTATTTGATGCCCAACTTTCTAGTATCTGATGGCCATCCTACAAATACAAGATATTGATCTGAATTTTCAGCTACTGGAGCCCATACAACCTGTCCAACACTCAATGACTTTCCAATTCCTTTAACAGCTTGTACCTCCCCACTGCAGAGTTTTTCTCCAGATCTTAGACTAGAGTAAACATAGATGTCATGCTTTACACAATTATTCAAGCATTATTCTGATGAAACCTGTTTATGTTAATGACAAAAAGGGCAGATTGCCTTTTCCCAGCATAACTTTCTCCCCAATCCTCCTCCCACTCTCCCTGACCTTTCCAGCTGCCCACGTCCTTGTCTGCAGAATCACTTTTCTTGTAACCGCATCTAGTAAATGTGGGTTTACTGGGAACTGGCTCCTCGGCAACATAAGCAATTAGAGTTTCATCATGGTTCCATGAGATTCCCTCAAACCTGTCATGGTCATAGCAGAAAGTTCAAACTTCATGGATATCAAAAGCTTATCATAAAAATGGATGGAAAATGAAGAAAAATATATAGCCAGCCTCTGTGAGACAAAGACAATATCTAATTTTTCAGGTGATCCAGTTACCATCCGTCACAATAGACAGAGCCATGAATTGTGCGAGGGATTTGAAATTCCTTTTCCACTTGAGATGGACCCCAGACTTCAAAGCGCGTAGGAGAA
Source organism: Oldenlandia corymbosa var. corymbosa (assembly GCA_949775105.1). Classification (NCBI taxonomy): domain Eukaryota; kingdom Viridiplantae; phylum Streptophyta; class Magnoliopsida; order Gentianales; family Rubiaceae; genus Oldenlandia; species Oldenlandia corymbosa. The sequence continues at coordinate 13,564,190 of OX459126.1, read as the reverse complement.
TCATTTTCAAAATTTCGCACAACCAGAAGTTTTGAACCAGATGGAGATGGGATAATTGAAGAGACACCATTCAACTCTACAGGGAAGGGCGCCCAGTGAAAGGTGACTGAATCACTGCTTTGTTTTATAATATGGGATGATAAGATAGATCTCCTCTTCGTATTTGCCATGAGATTGGGTTGGCTAATAGCAAACATACATTGGGAACCATTTCCTACAGAAATGTATGGAAAAAAAGAAAAACTTAAGTCAGCTGCATCAACCCAGCTAAGGAAGCCATGATCAAAACTAATCAGAAAAAACAACACTTTTTGGTGCTGGATCCTTTCATCCGGTTTCTTTGAGGTTCCCCACATAAAGAATTAGATTTTAAACTCAAGTAGCCATACCACTGGGAGATGCAAAAGTCCATGACTTGTCAATTGACGATATTTCTATGAAATCTTGTAGCAGCTTCGACTGCACAGTGTATTCTTCTTCAGAGGCAATGTCTAAACCAGCCGGGGCTTTCAAGAAGGAGTTGACTCCGGAGCTGTCCATCACCAAGCAACTAGAAAAACTTCTCTGGCTAATCAAGAGAGATGTATGCCAGATCCTATGAGAAGTCAGTAACTGAGATGACATTGTAATGAAGATTAAAAACTATGAGAACATTATACGGATCACACTGATATTGCATATCAAAAGTAAGAATTCATATATTTCAGATACCAACTTGCCATGCACATTAAGATTACACCTGGATTGCCACTCTAAACAAAACCATAAAAGCAAAAACAGATATTACTAGCGAGAATTGTTCTCCATTCTGTATCAAACATCATTTGTTATGCACGGATCATAACATGATTCATCTTTTCCTCATTGATGGTCAATCAAATATTCAGTAATTCCTACATCCTCTGCATATCGTTCTTGACTGAAGGCCATGATTTTAAAAGGGAAAACCAACAATTCCATATGCAAAACTCCAGTGATCAGTAAATCCAATATCAATGAAAAGATTTGAAATAAAAACAATAAAATTCACAACGAGTTGTTACCCAACTAAAGAACTAAACTATGGAAAACATACTACTTAGAACTGAACTATAACCCGAAAATCTTATCTTTTACAATGTAACTTTAAGGTTTTATAAACTTCTCCATTACTGCTGAACGACACTGATCACGATTTACACAGTTACACTCACCAGGGAAGAAACAGTGGTAAACTCCATAATCATCAGAAAGTTATACTAAACAAAGCTAATTTCAAATGCAAATGAGAATAGTTATGAAAGATAGCAAACGGGCTCTGCAAACAAGAATCTTTAAGCTGAATAACATACAAGTCAACCCAAAAGGCACAACACGCTATATAAGTTACTAATAAGGATTCTTTCAGGGATTAAGAACCAAGAACCAAACTTTCCATAGAATTACATTTACCAAAGACACAGATATTGAGATTTTACCCGGATTGAGAAAAGGGTCTGGAAGTAAAGGGCCTGAAGAATTTGGAACAGAGAAAAAAGGAGCGAAATCGAGAAGGGGAAGAGGGGAACGGAAGAAGAAGTGGAGTGTGGCAGTGGAGCCAGTGAATACGAAAAGGGGCAGCTATGGTGGTCAAGTGTAGGAGTGGTTTGGTCATTTTTTTATTTTATTTTTTTTCTCTTTTCAAAGGATATTTTATCCATGGGCCGACTGTGACAAGATTCTTTGTATTATTTGTGAAGGTACTAATCCATGATTGCTTCTTGGGGCTAACAAACCAACCAATTATATAATTTCATATGGTATCCATTCAAAGTTATAGTGGCAATTAAATAAAATTTGCATCAATGATGTGTAATGGTGAAGATGGATAATCACTCACGTTTGAGAATAACTAGTGCTCTCCAAATTCATGATAATGTGATTCAAGGAACTTTTTAGAAGATGTTGGCCTCTCAAGATCAAATACGCTTTAGGTGACTCCAATTTTGTAGTTGATTGTCTATACTTTTAGAATAAAGGCTGCTAAAGATTCCATAAACTATGATCCTTATAATTAAGATTAAAAATGGCAACTGTAGTTACCATACGATTTAATCGAAATTTTCTTACATTATGATATATTTGCTCCGTCCCAAAATTACTTTTTTATTTGAATTTTCACTTTTAATACAACTTGAATTGGAAATGAAAATTCGACAATAAATTTTGAGATGGAGGGAATAATTTCATGAACCAGGTTTCATACAAGCTTTTCCATATTTTTCAATATTCACTCCAATAGTAAATCCACTTTTCAAAAAAAACTCCAATAGTAAATCCATATGCAAAGTTAAACAGCATGTAATTCCCTCCAAGGCCCCTTTATTCTTTGAAATAGAACTGGATAAGATGGAAAGGGCTGCTCATCATCGTCCATACAAAACCAAAAAGAAGCACCAGATAAGCAATGGAAGATAGAGAGTTAATAACAAAAGAGAAATGGCAGGTTTAACAACATTGTCAGCACTTCCACTCAATTCAGTGCCCAAGACTGCTCAATCCAAATGTGAATCTTGTCAAACTACATTGAAATCATCAACACAGCCCAGTTCAGCTTACCCAATTTTCAGTACTCCATTAAACAGAATCAAGCCAAGGAGATTGTGTGCTGGATTATCAGAAATAGAGCCTGACCTCAATGAAGATTTTGTGGACAGATGGAGAACCAATGGCATTGATGAAGTATGTTTTCCTGAACTTTTTTATGCAAAGGGTTTCTGTAAAGGCAGTTTCTTTGGCTTTGGTTTCTCTGTTTTGTGGGCTAATTTTGGGGTTTGATTATTGCAGGCGGATTTCATTTATGGCAAATATGATGATCACCATACATTTTATGAAGGTGAACAGAAGAAAGGTAAGAATCATGTATATATCATTCAGTTATTCACCATTGAGCCATTAATAAGTATGAATTAGTATGTTTCATGTTAGTTTTCCTTAGCAAGATCATGTCTTTATGAATTAGGATTGTATTCTCGAGTTTAATTCAGCATAATTCAGTGTGAGTCAAGGTTCTTTGGGTTTTAGAAGCTGCTTTAAGTGGAAAAGTTATCCTCAATTTTGATTTTTGGATTGTTTGAGAGTTGAGAGCCAAGACTACTTAGATTTGGTACTTAAAAGGGCAATCTTGATTCTCAAAAGATGCCTCTTTTCAGGCGCATTTTGGAGTACAGTTGCAGAAGAGTATGAATCTATAGGACCCCCAAAGGGATTTCAAGGTACCAATTAACAGTAATCATCTAGCAGTTGTTTCTTACTCCCTCGTCCTAAAATTATTGTTGAGTTTGAAATTTCATTTAGTACAAATTCAGTTATAAGTAAAAATTCAAATTGGACAATAATTTTGGGACGGGGGAGGGAGTATTTTCCTTCGTCCCAAATGACTGTCAAAAGTAAGATGTCACCAACCTTAATTATTTGCTTTGGAACAGGTTTTATTTCTTGGATATTCCTTCCAGCAATTGCTGCTGGGATGTACTTCAACGTTCCGGTAATGCAAATTTTATTTGATCCTCAGTAGACATTACAAATTGATTCATTTTTTTCTTCTCAAAAACTGAAGAGAAAAAAATAAAATAAAATTCTGAATCTTGTTATCTTTTGCAGGGAGAATACTTGTACATTGGAGCTGCTGTTTTCGTTTCATTATTCTGTGTGATTGAAATGGATAAACCAAGTGAAGCTCACAACTTTGAGCCTCAAATATATAATATGGAGAGAGGGGCTCGTGATAAGTTGATCAATGATTACAACACCATGGACATTTGGGATTTCAATGAAAAGTATGGTGACCTTTGGGACTTCACCATCAAGAAAGAACCTAGTGACATTATGAAGAGATGATAGTACTGTTTGATCAGAATTCAGCAAACCATAGAAATCTTGAAAAGCTAAACAGTTTTTTTTTTGTTCTTTTGCTCTCTTTTCTCCCTCCTTAATCTGTTGTATGGTTGGCTAAAATGTTGCAAAAAAAACCTGCCCAAATGTAACAATATTGATCTTCTGATCCTGCAAGAAATTCATTGTATATAGTTGCTGAAATCCCCCAATGACCCAATTATTCTGATTTTTTCAAAATCGGAATTTCACACAGGATCGTTTTGGCGTCTCAGGATCAGATCAGATTCTGGATCGGTGAGATTAGATTGGCGGGATTGAAACTATTTAAAATATTATAATAATTCTGAAATTACGAGTATCAATTTGTCAGTTTAATTCTTGTTTGATTTTATAGGGGAGAAATAAATTAGTGCCCGCATAAGTATCATCAACTCAAAAATTCAACTTTTATATATTTTCTAATCATTTTTTCCTCTTTTTTATACTAAATCAACGATTTGTACAAATATCGACAAAATGAATTGGATCGTTGGATCGTAGAATCTTACGATTTAGATTGGGATTTTGAAGGATTTTATAAGATCCCACTACAAAGAAGAATTCCATAAGATCCAAGATCGATTTCCTAATTCTGGATCGTAGGATCGTAAGATTCTAAGATTCGGATCAGGATTTTGAAAACTAATATGAAGTATTAGAAATTTCTTTAGTTGAATACTTTATGTACATCAATGTTGCAAAAACAACAGAATGTTACCAATTTGTTACTCCTTCTGTCTTAAAATTCTTGTCCACTTTTCATTTTGAAATTTCACTTTTAGTACAATTTGAACTAGAAATGAAAATTCAAAATGCACAATAATTATGGGTTAGTGGGAATATATTCTTTTACTACTTATTGAATGATTCAGTTAGTAGAGATTCACTAGCTAAAAGTAACAGTCTAGGAATCTGAAAATGTTGAAAAGATTCTCACTAAAATCTCCATGGAAATTTTCAATAGTGCAACTAAAATTCAGACAACTGTAGTACAAGGTTTAATGCCCCATGTTAGACGTTTACAGCCTTCAAGACTTGAAGGACAGTTATCCAGAAAGGCTATTGCGTCTTGACTCCACCATTGACCTGCAAGTCTTCCAACAAATGAAAACATAGACTTTTTGATTAAAGCTATATTAGTACAGCTTGAGAAAGAAAGCACTCAAGAATTTCTTCTTCTAATGTGAATTGTGGACCAGAGTCTAGCGTCATTTTGCCTCACTCCGTTGACAAAATCCTACTCGTATAAACCTTTCTCCATACAATACGCTAAAAATTGCTGGAATATATGGCCTAGAGTACTAAGCGGACACAAATTACATTCAAACACTAATTCCCGATTACTGAAAAATAAAATTCTCGTAACAAATATTTTAATTATTGATATGACTCTAGCCGTGTTATTTTCAAACCAGTAAGTGGCCATTAAATTCACTTACCCAATCAAAGTAAATTCAAGCCCACTTCCAATCCTATCCTCCACAATAATATAATAGGGAGGTGGAAAAGTGGAACTGGATGAAAAGTTCTTCTCAATTGGAGACTTATGAAGACAGTAACAATTGCAGGGTCAATCAGATATTTTACAACGGGGGAACAAATCAAAAATGTGATTTGCATTGAAATTTTGAATTTAGATGGCTTTTAAGTGTCAACAAAGACTACATTTTTAAACAGTCAAACTAGCTTAGGTGTATTTTGATTCAGAGCAAATATTTTGGGACGGAAGTATTTTTTGTTTGTTAGGTTTTTCTGATGGTATTTTCAAAATATTTAAATAATAACTGTCTCATCCCAATATACATTTTTACATTTTTAATACACGTTTTTACATTCTTAATACAAAAAACACCTAAAAACACACATTAAAAAAATGAAACAAACATACTTGTTGTATGATGCATGTTATATCACCTTGAACTAATTATAAATTAGTTCATAACTATCACATTCTTTGAAAAAGACTGAAGCCATATAAGAACTTGCCAACCAGCTAATGAAATGATGTCATGATTTCATTTTTTCTTAAGAACAACTCTAACCAGAGAGAGAGAGAGAGAGAGAGAGAGAGAGAGAGAGAGGAAACATGAATAATGAATTCATCTTCATCCAACCTCAAAGCGCCCAAAATATTACGTTGGCGCATCCTTCTCTGAAACTGCATCAATTCAGTTAAATTCCAAATCATGATGATAATTGTTGTGGAAAACTAGAAATAATATCCTAAAACAATGGTGGGCTCATCACACGGTTATTAAGTTATTATTATATATTATAGTCAGAAAACAACAACAAAGATGACACAAGTTTTTCCCTAAGCAAAAGTTGACCAGGAATTGGAAGTCTTTCTGTGGATTAGAATTGGGTCCATCAAGAAGAAAAATAAAAAATTGAAATTCTAAGTCCCATGTTTCTTCTGTTCATGATACCAACTTTGCCACTATGCCAATGGGGAAGGCATTAGTTAGAAGTTGAGGCCTTGAAGGTACAAAGGAATCTTGTTATATAAACAAAAAAATCCAATCTTTTTTTCTTCCATTCCAGAATCCAGAACTGAGCTAGGTAGCTAACAACCCTAAAAATGATGTTGTTCAAGACACCATTTTTATTTCCTTTGGTGGTAATCTTCTTCCTCTGTTTCCAGAATTTGATTCAGATTCAAGCACAACCAGTCAATTATGGATATAGTTGCAGCCCAAGTCAAGCCAATTATCCCTGTCAAACATATGTTTTCTTCAGAGCTATGGGTCCAGATTCCCTTGATTTAGCTTCTGTTGGTGATCTGTTCTCAGTTAGCAGAAAGATGATTGCTGAACCCAGTAATTTCAATGTATCCATTTCTAATGCAACTTCTCCACTCATCCCTGATCAACCCCTTCTTGTTCCCATCAATTGTGGGTGTAATTTCATCAATTCCAGTTTTGGCAACCTTTCTTATGCTGGGCTGAATTTCACATTCCAAAGTGGTGATACCTTTTGGAAAGTTTCCACTCAGGATTACCAAAACCTCACAACTTACCAATCTGTTGAAGTTGTGAATCCAACTCTTGTGCCTGAAAAGCTACAAATTGGTAGTAGTGCTGTTTTCCCCATATTTTGCAAGTGTCCCAATTCAACACAATTGCAGCAGGGCAGAACCAATTATCTCATTACCTATATTTATCATCCTGAAGATAACTTGACTTCTGTTGCTTCCAGGTTTGGGACAACTCCACAGGCCATTACTGATGTTAATGGTAACAATATTAGTGCTTTCGACCCGATTTTTATCCCGGTATCCCGGCTTCCTCTGCTTTCACAGCCTGCAGTTCCACCCACTAATGCTTCTGCTCCGCCTGCTCCACAACCTCAAATTACATCTAAAGATGATAGAAAAGGTGCAGTCATAGGACTAGGAATTGGGCTTGGGATTTGTGGGATTTTGTTGATATTAGTCCTTGGTTTATGTCTTAAGAGGGAGAGATCACTGAAGAAAAAACTAGCAGGAATGAAAGATGTTGAGAAAAGGCAGTATGATAAAGGGGAAAGGGCATTGTTGAAAGATGCAGGGGTGAGTTTATTGGCTGATGTTGCAGACTACTTAGACAAGTATAAAGTGTTTGATATTGAGGAATTGAGGGAAGCAACAGCTGATTTTGATGAGAATTTGTTGATTCAAGGTTCAGTTTATAAAGGTACCATTGATGGGGAAGTTTATGCCATCAAGAAGATGAACTGGAATGCCTATGAAGAACTCAAGATCTTACAGAAGGTACACAATATTTACTTCCCTTGATGCAGTTTTATTTTCCATTCAGTAGTTTTAATTTGCCTGTCTTAAATCAAAGGATATAAAGATCTTGAACTTTGATAATCTTTCTGGATAAATGGTCAGAATTTTAGACACACAGGCCAACATTCTGCAATTCAGATCAGTTTGTCTTTTCAAGATCCATCATTTTTAATATTCAGTGCTGTCATTAGCATAAATGCATAATGCACCAAAAAATTTGCATATTCATGCATATATCAGCTTTTAATTTAGAAAATTAGACTAATACAAACAAGCAATACAAAAGCATCTAAGATTCCTTTTTCTTTTATCAAAGGCTCAAAGCATCTTTCCTCTATCATGCCAAATAAATAATAGAAATAATCAGGTCTGAAAGCCATCCTAAAGTCAATTAAAGAATGCCTAGAGGATGCTTCTTTGTTGAATTATTCTACAAAAGAAGTTCTCCTCCAGGTCAATGCTGGATTATATTAATTTGCATATTAAATTATCACCTACCTACTACTTTCTGCTAAGTGCTAAGTAACAACAGATGTAGTCTCTCCTTGGAATCCAAAGCTGAACAGTTCAAACCTAGTCAACAAGGCAGTCTTCCTGGACAGAGGTCCATTCTTTATTAATTAAGTCACATACCTTGTATTGTGAAATTTGGTACAGTGTTAGACTTTTAGTAGGTTTAGAGCTTTAAACTTTGAAGGGTTCCTTGAAATTTATATAGAAGTGTAGAGCAGTTAAAGATTCTTGATTGCATTTATTGCAGGTGAACCATGGTAATTTAGTGAAGCTAGAGGGCTTTTGCATTGATGCAGAAGAAGCAAATTGTTACCTGGTATACGAATATGTCGAAAATGGTTCTCTTAATACATGGCTGCATGGTGAGAAAAAGGGAAAGCTAAGCTGGAAATCCAGGCTGCGAATCGCAATTGATGTTGCGAATGGTCTGCAATATATACACGAACACACAAGACCACAGGTTGTTCACAAAGATATCAAAAGCAGCAACATTCTACTGGACTCAAATATGAGAGCCAAGATTGCGAATTTCGGGTTGGCAAAAACAGGCTGCAATGCCATCACAATGCACATTGTCGGAACTCAAGGCTACATTGCTCCTGAATATCTCACTGATGGGGTGGTTTCCACTAAAATGGATGTTTTCTCTTTCGGGGTAGTGTTGCTTGAGCTCATAACGGGTAAAGAGGCGATCGATGAAGAAGGGAAGGTTTTGTGGGCTAAAGTCGGTGGAATTTTGGAGGGAACAGAAGACAAGAAGGTGAACAAACTGAGGGAATGGATGGATGAGGATATACTTGGGGAGACTGTCTCCATGGAAAGTGTTTTGAATGTGATGACTGTTGCCATTGCCTGTGTGAACCGAGATCCCGGGAAAAGGCCTAGCATGGTGGACATTGTGTATGCATTATGCAAGAGTGATGATGTTCTGTCTGATCTTTCTGAAGAAGGACTATCTCCAAGGCCCCCAGTGACAGCAAGATGAATTGAGCTAACAGTCTCACACACTCGCACACTCTTTGAGATACATCTTAGACCTTACGCCTTTTCCGATCTCTATCTTCGTTAAAACCTTTACCACTCAGACCGAGATCGATTACACTTCGAGACGCATAAACTACATATATGCTCTTTGTTTTTTGGTTTGTTAGGACTGTAAATTCTGTAATCTCCAGTGTTACATTGCTGTTTTCGTGCTGCATTTGTCCTGATCAAGAAGGTTATAATAGTAGTATTATTTTGCAAAACACATATAATCCCACTTAGGCTGAAATGGCTAATCGGCTGCCCCAAAATGTCATCTTTGGGCCTAACTTAGTGGGCTAGTTAGTAGTCTAGATCCCCACTAAAAGCCCATAACCCTCAATTTTATTTCAATTGCAATTATATGTATATATATGTATCTAAAGATTAAATAAACTAATATTCCATCTTTCTTCTTTCTTTCATTTTTTTCCCCTAATATTAAGAAATCACTTTCATTAAAATTTCAAATCACGAACAATGATTTTAAGACGGAATGAGTATTATTAGTACTCCTTCCGTCCCATAATTATTATCCACTTTAATCAAGATGAAAGAATTTATTTTTAGTTAAACTTAATTATATTTTGTCTGAAACTTTCGGATATACCCCTACCGAATAATACCCAAAGCCAAGTCTCCATTTTTTCATCCTCTTCAGCAGTCAAATGCTGCCGTTCCCTATTGATCAAGAAAAGGCCACATACTCCTCACCAGGCAACGCAAAAACCAGTGAAATTCTCCTCCCCCACAGTTTCAATTTCCCAATGAATGATGCCTTCTCCAATTCCAATTATCTCCAAACTCCCCCATAAGTCCATTATCGATTGAAACTGTGGGTTCCTTACCAAAGCTTATACAGTAAAGAATAATTCATTAGCGAATTAGAACAGTCCATCACTAGATTAAAGGGCTAGAACATCAAAGCCCCATAACCGAGACTAGAGTACATAGAGTGATTACAAGGTAGCATAATTAATCTCTAATATCCGACAGCTAGAGAAAATTTCGGTTTGAAGAATTCATTTATAGCTCAGACATTCTTTACTGTTCTAGCACAGTCTACCTCATCCTCACCGTCGTTTTGAGCCGTCGGAGTATGGGCTAGTTTTGAAGCTATTGAATTGTGTTCACAGTCGGAGTAAAGGCTAATTTTGCTGCTATTGAATTGTGTTCACTTCTGATGTGTGTTGTTGTGTGTGGATAAAAAGGTTTCCAATTACTAGATTAAAGGGCAAATGTGTAACTCATTCCATAAAAAGTCAAATCGGACAATAATTTTGGGACAAATTTTTTTTGTTAAAGTGGACAATAATTATGGGACGGAGGGAGTATAATTTTTTATCCTCTCCTTTTTGGGGATGACAACAAGTTGTGTGTGTTTTTCCTTGTTGCAATAATGACAGCCGGTTTAGAAGTCAATCCGACCCAATCCGGTCCGAGTCGGTGGGGTTTTTTTTTTTCAACATTACCAAAAAGTCCTCACACTTTCCAAACGCACTAATAAACACACAACAAACAACAAGCTGACAAACATACCCTGCAAAGACGCCTCCTTTTTTAATTTTCCCCTCATTTCTCTCCCTCTCTCTCTCTCTTTCTCCGGCAACTCTCGCCGGAAAATTCTCCGTCGTTCTCCGACGCGAGCCTTCATCCATGGCTGCGAACAACCAACCACCTCACGAAGGATACACCACCGATGACTTCCTCGAGCAAATTCTCCAAATCCCTTCTTATTCCGGCTTGCCGGTAAATGACGTCGGCAGCTCATCGGACACCGCTTCACTCACCTCAGCTGTCTCTCAGCTTAGCTCCGTTGCTGGCGGTGGTTTACATCATCATCCGCAGCTGTTTCCCTTGGGATTGAGCTTGGATAGCGGCCGTGACGACGTGAGTGATACCGGAGCTTTTGGCGTTAAGCCTGTAAGCTTATAATTACGTTTTCTAGCTCTTATCGTGTCATCGAAGATTAGGGTTTTGCAGTTAATTCGGTGAAAAAAGTGAACTTTTGATGGTTTTGCTGTGAAATTCAGTGACCAGTAGAGTAACTTCGGAACCCTTTTATTTGATTTTTTGTATTGTTGATTGTAGGAAAGAGAATCGTTGAATATGGGCAACCTGTATCCTGGCTTTGAACAGTTACAGCCTCATGGAATTCGGCATACCGCTCCTCCGGTTCAACAGGTCGTACAACTTTCTGTGTTATTTTCCTCATTTTCATTTCCACTTAGAGCTTGTCTTAGACACTTTTAGTTTTCTCTGGATGCTGGTGTATCAAGATATCAACTTGTTTGTTATACGAAGTACTTCTTTTTAATATTTCATTTAAGGGTCAGAGTTGTTTAGGACTAAATTGCTTCCCACCCTTTTGGAATTGGAGGCTTTAGAAGTCTCTTACCTCAGTGGTATAACCGTGTTATTTGGCATTTAAGCTTTTGTTTTATTAATTTTTCATGGGTGTAGTGTATGATCAAGACCTTTATATACTGACTTCATAAATTTGAATTCAGTAAACTCTAAGGCATTATGGGCCTTTTTTTGCTCATCATTTAAAGCCAACACTGTGTTATGAACTCAGTGAGCTACTGATAGCTCACATAGAGGAAACTTTCACGTGTCAGGAATTGAGTTAAATTGCTTTGGATGGTTTAAATTAAAAGAGTTTTTTGGTGTCTTAGCGTTCCATAGTTTGCAGTTGAGAAATGTTTTTGTGTTGATTGCTTGAAATGAAGTGTGTAAGCATCAGATGGTTTAAAGTTAACTCTGACATTGAAATCTTTTTCTGTCAAGATAAGTGGTGTGACTTCAGTGTTCCCACCACTACACTGGACAAGAGTTAACAAATTTTGAAGCTCATTTGCAGGCTTTTCAAGGCCAACCAACACAGAGCACTGCTGTGACCGTGCCACACCCACCTAGCATTAGGCCAAGGGTTCGTGCTCGGAGGGGGCAAGCAACTGATCCCCATAGTATAGCTGAGCGGGTAATGAAACTTATATTGTTAAGTCATGTGAAGTATCTTTTGAATTAAGTAGTTTTACTCTGCTGAAGCGCATACATTTGCATTCAGTTACGCAGAGAAAGGATATCCGAGAGAATAAAGGCTTTGCAAGAACTTGTTCCTAGCTGTAACAAGGTATGCAAGAAGAATCTTCTATTCTATTCTGTTAGATACTTCTAGACATGGCTACTCTCGCTATTGTGTTTGGTACTATTCAATATGGTATACTCTGTCAAATTTAATTTTCTTTTTCTGTTGTTTCTTGGCAGACAGATAGAGCTGCGATGCTTGATGAGATCCTAGATTATGTGAAATTCTTAAGGCTTCAAGTTAAGGTGGGATCGAGTCAGTTATGCAATCATTTAAAATAGCTCGTTCTTTGACTTATCGTCTCTGTTACTATGCTTAAATGTTTGTCATTTTTGTCTCAGAAAGTTAGTTCAATCAGAATATGAGTGAAGAAAGTTAGTTCATTTATGTGAGCTAAGCATTTGATATAATGGTACCATCATTTTGTGGACAGAGAAGTATAAAATATAGTTACTTTTAACTTTCAAGACGTGGTTAGTGGAAATCCAGGGTAACTGAGAGGATTTAATGGAATAGGTCATATTGTTTGTGCAAGATTTGAAATTTGATTCCGGTGTCATCTGTTTGTGTAAACCTGATAGAGTTTTCTGGACACACTAGTTTATTTGTTATGCTGACTTTATTTCTTCATCAATGATTTTCTTGAGCAGGTATTAAGCATGAGTAGGCTTGGGGGGGCTGGTGCAGTGGCACAGCTTGTTGCTGATATTCCGCTGCATCCTGTTGAGGTATTTCCTAGGGATAATTTTTATTTTTTTTTTTGATGGATGACCGTTGAGCTCATGATAGGTGCACATTTCCCAAGTTTTAATGTTTTTTTCTAACCTAAATTTGGTTCTCCACCTGTAGGACAACCAGCAAGTTTGGGAGAAATGGTCCAATGAAGAAACTGAAAGAGAAGTAGTTAAGCTTATGGAAGAAGATGTTGGTGCCGCAATGCAGTTTCTTCAGTCAAAGTCACTTTGCATCATGCCAGTGTCACTTGCAGCACTAATATATCCTACGCTCCAATCAGATGACCCTTCACTTGTGAAGGCCGAACCGACAGCCCCTTCATGAAGGCTAGTTTCTTAAAGTTATCTTTAGAGCTCCCTATTTCAACCCATTATGTCGTTTTCAATCTACCATTAGTCTCTTCCGGTCCATGGCAATGCATTCTTTGTCAGATGCCATATATATGTTACTGCCTTCTTTTGGTCTGTCTATTTTGCCCTGGAGCTCTATTGGATAAGAAATGATGTCATACCCTCATAAAGCTTGACCAGTTGTGGTATTAGGTCTGTATTAAATTGCTTAATGGAGGGATTATGTACCAAAAAGTCATAAAAGTTCAAATATTTATTCCCCCCTTTTTAGGTGTGTGGGATTGTGGGGGATGATCCTCTTTGTAGTTTGTGGATAGTGGGCGTCGGAGCCGTGAAAATGATCGGCTACTTGTAATTATAACCTATTGTAAGATTAATTGGAATATGCTTAGTAGTAGTAGTACCTGATTGATGAAACTCCCTTGCTTCGTTGCTCTTTACTTCTTGATATGAGACGCTGGTAGTGAGCATGACACCTTGTGTTCCTATTTGTCTCCGACAACAGCGAGATTACTACCCTTTCCCAAGGGTTCTTGTTTCTTTATTCGGATACTTTCCAGTTACTGGGCTGCAATTCTAAGCTGCAATTCTAAGCAGATCTCGATGCCATCATCAGTAAAACACCATTTCAGAACTCAGAAGTTTCTGTTTTCTTGGGATGCTTTTTATATACCCTGAGAACTCATTGTTGAGCCACTCATCCTATAGGCCGTTCCCCTTGTTTTTTTAGCCCACTCTTGGTACCTAATGACCTAAGTCACCTAACCCAAGTTACATTTCTGTCACCTGTGTGTTTGGAGGTCAATCAATATAGACCAAATGAGAACTCTGTCAAGGAGAATTGTCCTTCAAAAGGGGCTTGCTTGGTTCAATTTGGGATTATTCAAAAACAGCAAATAATTTTTTATTTTTTATTTTTTGAAAAAAAAATTGTTGGGACTTGGGACATGGGTACGGAATATTACAAAAAGGAGGACTAATTAGAACTATTGTGGAGTTTTACTTCTTAATAATTGAAGAAAACCTTTCTATTCGAATTGGAATGAGGAATAGTATGAAAATTCATTAATAAACTATGTGGGGTGCTAATGCTATAAGCACATGTTATAGTTGTGACAATTCTTTTGTTTCATTCCATGTATTTCTCATACTGCCTAAACCAAAATTTGTTTGTTTGCCAATAATGTACAAAGAATGTGTAACACATCTTTGTATATAGCAACAAAAAAAAAAAAAAAAACACTTCTCTTTGTACTATTCACATAAGAACCACTACTTTCAATCTGAATGCCACAGCCATTGAAATCTTGAAAGTTGAAACCCGTGGACCACGTGCTTAAAATTAAGCAAAAATTCTTAATTGTGAATGAAACAAAATGGAACAGAAACAAACCTTGCTAGAGTAGAGGGTCCATTCTATATTTTCCAACAACCCTAAATAGCACGTAAGTTTGGAGTAGATTTCAACACTTTTTGTTCACATATATTAGTCCACCTCCACCACATTGAGTTGCTCTTTGAGAAAGTGGGAAGTAAGTGAAGCAACCACTATTTTGATGGAGATTGGCTGATTGGGAATGGAATTGAACAAAAGACACCTTAAATTCCTCATGGTAATGATGATTTTGCCAACCAAATTTCTCCATTCCTTATGGTATAAACTCATCCATCCTTCTTTCGGATTCTATAGTTTTCAGTTGTATTATTCCTCGTTTGTTATACAAAACTTTTACTATTTTGGAACCGGAAAATAATAGTATCTATCAAGTGCCGAAAAACTACACTACTTCAGTGAGATTCTAAAAACTTGTTACATATTTTCTCCGTTCCAAAATAAATGTCGTTTTCGTAAAATAGAGAAATTTCAAAATAATTGTCGTTCTCACATTTCAATGCTCCTTTTGTCCAAAGTTTCCAAAATTACCCTCAAAATAATTAATCCTATTGGTAAATATTTTTTTAATGGGGTTGGTTGAGAATATTCAAGTAATTTCATTACGCTATTTAAGAGTTTCATTATGCTATTTTGGAATGAAGGGAGTAATATTTAACTAAAAAAGTATTATAAGAAAGTAATATTTTTTTCTTGAATGAAAATTATGAGATGAAATGGTGCGAGTACGGACTAGTAAATCTAAGGTTGCACATTACCCAAAAATGATATTTGTACAATGATCACTTCCAAAACTCCAACGTACGAAAACAATATACTGCCATTTCCTGACAGCCCGATGAAGCAAAATTGACAATGACGGCTTTTTTTTTCTTTTTTTTTTTTCCCTTCTTTTTCACAGCCCTTTTCTTGTAGCAATTGAAAACTAAGGAGATATATAAATTTTGCTGCTTTCTTCATCATCTTTTGGAGATGGGCGGCTGGCAATCTTCACACCACATTCGAAAGAACGCACATTTCTAATTGGTTGGTCAATTTTCTGGGTATATTCGAGCTTGATAGTTTAATTACACAAGTGACCTTTTCTCCATTGTTTATTTTTTTTTCCTTTTGTTGTTTCTTGAGTCAATTTCAACATTAAAATATCAGAATAATTCAGGTTTCAGCATTTCTTCTTGTATACTTTTTAAAAGGGTCAACACTTTCTGAGCTCCTTCACTTTGCAATCCCATCTTTCTGAATTTATAAAGAACGTATCTTTTTCTGTTTTCAATTGATTGGGGGGTTTTCTTTTTTTCAGAAAGTTTGTAGCTTTGTAGTCAAACGAACAAAGGGATGCTTCAGCTTCAGTTGTATAGCTCCAGACCATGCGTTTTTACACCAATACAGAGACTCAATAGGATTTCTCCATTCAGGAGGTGAAACCTTTTTCAATGTGTATTCTTTCAGTATTCAATGTTTCAATCAAGCTTCTGGGTTGTAATTGAATTTATGCATTTTGTTTTTCAAATTGCATTCATGCTTATTCTATTGAGCATTTGGGAATTTGAGAATGTAAGAAGTGAAAGTCTTCTTAGTGCTTGATAGTTGATACTGCAGAATAGATTCATAACTGACAAATGATCAAACTGGGTATATGAGGTATAAACGGTCAATGTAGATAAAAGTTTCAGTTGCTGGTTGTGTTATTCATGAAGTTATAGAACAGGGTTCTGTCAATATGACCGCCACCTTGTTCATAATAAGAAGAAACAATTTGGCCACCTGGGTTTCCCTTGACTTTAATGAGATTGTGCTCAGGATTTCCGCATGGTTACAAGAAATGGAATGTTGCACATTCATCATTAGCATCAGCAGGTACCCATGAGATTGGTATCAAGTGACAAGGACCGATGAATGGGCATTATAGTGATCTGACTTTTGAATTTAGATTATTTTTTAGCAGTTTCATGGATCAAAAAATGGGTTTTATTTCTTGATTAAGACATAAAAAGCAAAAGCCTCTATATTTTGGCATAAAGTTTGATGAAATCTATTTGTATCGGATGCTTCTGGTTTGCCATTGTGGCAGTGTAGTTTTACTTTCAAATGTGCTTATTTTTGTGTCGTAGTCTGGAAAATTGGTAGCAGTTGCTGAAAACGGGAAAACAATGTGGCAGGGCTTCATTTAGACATTAATGGCTTTGACTGGTTTCCCGACTGAACTGCCTTCTTCTTTCATCCTCATTATTTGGATGATTCTGTTAAGGAATAGCTTGTAAAAGTTGATGCTTAATGCCTGCAGGTATAACTTTCATTCAGATTACGGGCCCAGTGATTTGTTACATAGGAACAAAGGTTAGTTTAGATTCTTGTCATTGATGTTGAGGAATACTTGTCATTCTGACCAATACATGATTGAAAATTGTAATGGGTTTTGTGATAAGATATTCTGCTCTTTGATATAAACACTTTAGAGTAGTATGTGATTGTTTGTACCTGGTTCCAGCCAGAAGTTTGGCAATTATAAGTTGAATCAAATCCAGAATTTGATGGAAGATCTGGCAACTACGCAGAAGCCCTTGTTGTGTGGTTCCTGGACTTTAAAGCTTCCCGTTATTCGGAAACTTCACTGTTAGATTAGTGTGTGTTTCTTTACTGCTGTTATTTTGATCACCAGTGTCATTTAACCTACATTATTATGATTTTTGTTAGGGAGATGGAAGATCAATTGTCAGATGAAGCCGTTGGAGCCCAACATTTCAGTAAATAAGAATGTATCTGATAAGTCCAATGGTAGATTGCCAAAGATGATGGTACATAGTATTTTCCAGGTGCATGAGACTTCCCAGAATTAAATAAAGATCAATCTTTCCCAAATTTGTATAATCTGTTACTTCTCACTATTTATCATGGCTATGTCAACTGAATTTGTGGTTAAAATTAGCATGAACCTAAACTTATTCATTAGGGATAAATTCATATTCATTACTGAGCTTGAACCATTTTGCTTGTAGATCTAGGTCAGCCTAATGCAACCTGAGTTTGAATAGTTTGATGTAAAAGCTGTAATCTAATTGTTGCTAGTTGACCTTTTACAGCAGGAGCAAGTACGGCTTATTATCTGCAAATTACAATATCAACTGCTGGTAGTTCCTAATGGTTGGTTCTTATTACAGTTTGTGCAGGGAGAACCGGCTAAACTCATGATAACATTCGCAACATCTTATTTCCTAGTTAGATTGGTACAATGCTTCTTCACCAATGCAATGCTGGATGCACTACGAGAATTTCTCTTCCGTGTGACTTGTACATTCCCTGTTAGGAGTTTGCCTTTTGCTTGTATATCAAATTCTGTGAATAAACCTACTCCTCTCCAATTGGACGTTTCACTACCAGCATTGGGGGATATCAGATGGAGCTTTTCAAGGTTAATTTATTTGTTCAACTTGCAACTTGAGAGAAATGTTGCCGCGTAAGTATTATGTTCTCACTTTTCATGTTTGTCAATAAAATTTTCAGAGCTCATTAGCGGCTTCTTCCGATGGTAAATTTCTAGCATATGGGTCCCGTAGCTTATTTTCTGTAAGGCAGTAGCAAATTGTCCTTTCCCGTAATTGATAAATGAAGTAAATTGTTAAATTGTGCTCTAGGAAATAAAACTTATACGATCTGGTGCCAAGTTATCAGGAAACAGTAACACCATTCATGATCTAACAATAATTCTCAAGAATCAGAAATCTGTTGTTTAAATTATTTGGGATTTTCTCTTCGAAGGCAATAAGCTGTGGCTGGTTTCTTTCCGTACATTAAGTCTCCAAGTAAAACTATCTGATGCTATCATTCTGTTATTTCTAGCTGATAAGATGTAGTTAGCACCAAGGGAATTGAATAACAATTTAGTGGTTAGGATGTTGTACTTACGGGGAGTAGACTTGGGTTCAATTCCCACCAGTTCGTAAGGGGGTTCTACCCACATTTAAGTGGGGTCCACTGAAGTGGAGTTTTTTTTGTTTTTTTTTTTTAAATGTAGTTAGCAGCAATTTCGTGTTTGTGTTAGATGAATGATCAAGTGTACCCATGTTTTCCTTCACGGTCATCTTAATACTTACATGACATGGGGAACTGTTCTGGACTTGTGCAGATTTTTCGTCGTGCTCCTTTTGTCGTGTATGTCATTTGTCATCATTGGTGGTTTCCTATTCCACAAGTTAAGGTACAATGTTTTATTTCCCTTAAAAAGAAATCTATTCTGCATTGATAGCTTACATTTTTATTCATGTGCTATTATGCAATCGGGCTAGAATTAAATACAGCAATCGAAATCTAAGGTACAAGTTTGAATTCTGCCATAGATATAATTTTTATGCCTTCCATTAATATATATCCATTTAAAATCTAGGAGGGTGGGAATATAGTCCACACTAGTGAGTTAGCAGCTTGCATAGCAATGTACAATTGGTTTTAGGTTAGTTCTGAAATACTGCAGATAGATTGAGAACTCATACACTATTGAACCTAATACAACATGTTCAAGAGAACTAGTAGCCATGATTTCAAACTTTTGATCAGAGTTAATATAAAATGAAGTACCTCTGAAAAGCTGACCTGTAGTAGGTAAATGTGATTGAACTTAATTGATAAAGTATCAAGTTTAGTCCCTTTTCCTGAAGCTCCCAAAAGTACAACAAGTACATACCCAGTATATTCCCAACTCAGTCCGGTCAAGATCCTCCCAATTGTTCTTCATTCGAACGTTCATTTGGAATGTTATCAACATCCCCTCCCAGATTTAATTCTCATGTTATTTGCCATACTGTGGACATATGCAGAGGTAATGAACAATCCCTTGAGGAATGCTTTTGGGAGGCCTGGGCATGTCTTTGTTCGTCATCCACTCATCTGAAAGTAGGATTTATTTGTCTCATATGATTCCTTGTTTGTAGCAGCTGATTCCTTCACATGTGATACCAATTGATGTTTTTCTAATTTAAGTTTTTCTTAATTGTAGCAAAGAACACGAATCGAACGAGTGATAGGATTTATTCTTGCAATATGGGGTATTCTGTTCTACTCTCGCCTGTTGAGCACAATGACAGAGCAATTTAGGGTAAGCAATGGTGAGATGTTGGAATTTCTGTAACTTCATTCTCTGCAGGGCATTTCCTTAGAAGCCTTTTTTACAGAATAACATGCAAAGGGTGAGAGAGGGCTTTCAAATGCAAGTTTTGGAGAATGATCATATAATTATTTGTGGCATCAATAGTCATCTGACTTTCATACTCAAGCAGTTAAACAAGTATCACGAGTTCGCTGTTCGCTTAGGCACTGCAACTTCCAGGTATTGGCTTTATGCTTCATGATTTTCTTCCTGACTTGTGTGCTACTCTGGTGCTGCACCTAATATTCTATAGGTACATGTTCATAGGAGGCAGAGAATTCTTCTCTTATCTGATCTCCCGAGAAAGCAAATAGACAAGATAGCTGAGAACATTGCCAAAGATCTCAGTCATATTGATGTTCTTTCAAAGAGGTACGTTCCTTTGAAAGATCTCAGTCATATTGATGTTTGTTCCACATAGTACATTCTTCTTTTTTTGTATTTTTTTTATTTATTTTGTAAATGGGTAATTTCCATGCATAAGAAAACATTTGATTTTGGAGTTAGGATTGTTTTGAGTGTTAAAGATATGAATCCAATCTGTATGAAAATTGGAATCTTACTAGTGTTGAGGAAAAATGACATAGAAGATTATTTTTGTATTCGCTAGGATCTTCCTGTGTGTATGACTTTCTTGGATTTTCATCATCAAATCCTAAAACCTGATTTGAACCTTGTGTTTCTACAGTTGTATCCTAAGCATGACAAAATCATTTGAAAGAGCTGCAGCAAACAAAGCAAGGGCCATTATTATATTGCCCACTAAGGGAGATAGGTAAGAACTTTCTGTACAAGCGGCTAATGGAGATCTTTTTCCGCATCCCGTCCTTTGCTTGTCAATCCTCTTCTGGTTAGATAAGCTAAAGTAAATAGTTCTTCTTTTTTTGAATGTTTGCTAGTTAGTTTGTTAGATGACGTGAAATTGCTAAAAGGCTACCTCTACCCATAGTTAGAGATCTCGTGACATAATGTTTGGTCGAACACAAATTCCTGGATGGTTAGGAAGATCGGTATACACCAAGGGGTTTTTGTATATGCGCTTGTGGTCCAAAGTAAAATCAAAACATTGCTATCTGATCAAACTATTAATTAGTGACATTTCTTCCATTTTATCTTTTTGCTATGTTATTTTTGTGCTATCCTGAATTTCATATATGTAGGGTCAAGTTAGATGACGAGACTGTGTTCCCTTTTTCTTCATCACTTCTTCACCGACGTCCCGACCTGGATTTTGTAGGTATGAAGTTGATACAGATGCATTTCTTTCTGTACTTGCTCTTCAACCACTTAAGGAGATGGCCTCTGTGCCAACTGTTGTTGAGGTCTGTTTCTAATAATGGGTTCCGAGTGTTTCATTCCAGATTTTCTGCCTGACGGTTTTAATTATATTGCTCATTGAATGCAGGTGTCAAGCCCCAATACTTGTGATCTTTTAAAATCAATTTCCGGGTTGAAAGTAGCACCTGTTGAAAATGTTGCTTCCAAACTATTTGTTCAATGCTCTCGGCAAAAAGGACTTATAAAGATATACCGACATCTACTTAATTATAGAAGTAATGCTAATCAATTACATATGCATGTTATAGTTCCATATTGATTAGATTTTTATAGCTTTGTACGATTGTCTTATGTGTTGCAGAAAATGTGTTTAACCTTTGCTTCTTTTTGGATTTGGTTGGTTTGAAGTACAGGCAATTGAGATGTGGATTTCAGGAGGTAAAGGTTCTTTTTATTTCTGCATTCCTGTATATTTTGGTAACATTAGATAATTAGTCTCATTTTTTCCTGTTTCTCCAGGCTATTGTTTGTGGCCTTTATCGGGATGGGAAGATATATTTCCACCCAAAGGATGATGAAATTATTCGTCAAACGGACAAAGTAGGTGGACTCTTCTTTATTTTTCTTACTTTTCCTTTTTGATGCAGTGGTGGCAGTGGTTGGGAAAGTGGAGATTACTTTTGTTCTGCAATCTGGGATCATATTTCATAGAACTTTACAGAGTCTACCCCAGTAAATGCTATAGATATTTCACATTTTACATGCTTTTTCAAAACTTTGGCAGTTTTCTCTTGAATAGAGTCAGACAATGGCCCTCTTGAAAATTAAAGAAGTTAAAAAATGGCTGCTCTAGTCATTAAAATATTAGATTTACACAAACAATACACTTCCTTTTCACCAGGAAGAAAAAGACTAGGTATAGGATTATCATTATGGTGTTTGTATTTGTAAGCGTTTTATCACCCTCAAAAGTTTTATGCTGTCAACTGTCAGGTGTTGTTTATTGGACCTGTACTTGGAAAAAAGAAACCCAACCTTGCAATCTCAAGTTTGCCTGAAGATGGGACTTCCTTCCATGATCCTCAAACTCTTAAGAAGGATGGCCTACTACGTAGTGACGCATTTGAAATTACAAGAGCTAGGCTAGAGAAAATTGTCAAACGGACAAAATCTGTCTCAAAGGTATTTCATCATGTAAAAGTAATGGTCTAGTTAACGTGTGTAAATTCCTCCAGGCTGAATGTTGTTTATTTTTTTGCAGGCATCTGACCCTTATCCCGGTCCTAAAGAGCACATTTTGATGCTTGGATGGCGCCCTGATGTGGTTGAAATGATTAAAGAATATGATAACTATCTCGGGCCTGGAAGTTTATTGGTATGTTCCGCAATGAAATTATACATTCTCAGGCCTGGTTGCATGCGAATTGATGTCTATCATGCAGAGTATTTGCTATTTCCTAGCTAGATGTCCTATAATCTCTATTGTTTTAAGCCACTGATCTATTTCCTTCTGATTTTGTTTTGGAACAAATTTCCTGCTGATTTTTTAAACATTAAAATTTCATTAAATCGTATGGGCCATGAAATCTGGTAATAATGCCTTTTCATAAAAAATAAAAAAAATTAAAAAAATACAGGAAATCCTGTCAGATGTGCCAATGGATGACAGAGAAAGGGCTAACAAAATCGCAGGTCAAGGAAAGCTGAAGAACGTCCAAGTGTCTCACAGGGTATCGCTTCTGTTAATGTAAATACGTATCAAAATATTAAAAATGACATTTTGCCATTTCCTCGATGCATAGCATCTTCCTGTGTTTTAACCCCTGTTTGTCTGTTGATCAGATTGGCAACCCAATGGACTATGAAACTTTAAAAGACACCATCAGAAACATTCAGAAATCGTCTAAGAAAAATGAGCACGTTCCCTTTTCCATAGTTGTTATATCAGATAGAGAGTGGCTACTTGGAGGTAATTTATAGTGATAATCTTAATTGTTCGGATGGTTGATATGGTATCTAAGTATTTCTTCATTTTGGTTCAGATCCATCGAAGGCAGACAAGCATTCGGCATATTCTCTACTTCTTGCTGAGTCTCTTTGTAACAGTCTTGGGGTCAATGTATGGTCTCACCCTCGAACTCCTTTAGGGATTTCCAGATTTCAAATCTCAATAATTATAGTTTCTTACTGATTAGTAGAGTTGTTATGATCTTGAACAGTTAAAGTTCATTCCAAATTGGTGAACTTGAATAACTCACTCAAAAAAAAAAAAAAAAAAAAAAACTTACTATGCCAAATATCTTCGAAAAATTACAAACCATCTGTTGCATACCTGAAAAGATTTCATATATCAGAAAAATGAACTCATCTTTTCAGTGTCTTTCTTCATGGAATTGCCTACACCTTGCTTCTCATCTCTTTGTCTTGAGAACTAATTGATGAGTAAACTTCAGGTACATAATCTAGTTGCGGAAATTGTTGACTCAAAATTGGGGAAACAGGTAAATGTGTCCTTTGCTTTCCTGAAGATATTGTGAACATTATTTATTGTGCCATTTCTCATCGAATCTTCTGACAGTGCAGATTAGCAGAATCAAGCCATCGCTTACTTATATCGCAGCAGAAGAAGTGATGAGCCTTGTGACAGCACAGGGTGAAAAAACTTTTCAGCCTGGCGTTCAAAGAATATTTCTTCCTTTACATGGATTCTTTAAGTATAAGGAAACTAATGATTACAACATTTGCATCTTGCAGTGGCAGAAAACTGTGAATTGAATGAGGTTTGGAAAGACATCCTCAACGCGGAGGGAGATGAAATTTATGTGAAGGTAATCCTTAGCAATGGAAAGTTGGTATTCTTTGAAGTCATCTTATGTCATATGTTAAAAAACCACGAAGTTTTTCGACGGGAATGTACTACCCGATTTTCCAAGCTTCATAGCCTTAAGTTTGTAGTACAACACCAAAGAGGATTCTAAGAGACTTAAAATGATTTGCCTTATTCTTCAGGATATTGGTCTTTACATGCAAAGCGGTGAGAGCCCTTCGTTTTCAGAGCTTGCTGAAAGAGCAAACTTGAGGAGAGAAGTTGCCATTGGCTATGTGAAAAATTACAAAACAGTAGGCTATCTCTCTCTATATTTATTTACTTTCTCCGTCCCAAAATTATTGTTCAGTTTGGAAATCCAAACTGAACAATAATTTTGGGACGTCTTACCACCTTTCCATTTTTGCCAATTTCCACGTTTTACCTTGTTCTAATGCCATCTCTATTGCAGGTTATTAACCCAATACCAAAATCAGAGCCCTTGTCTCTTGGATTGAATGATTCTCTCATTGTGATATCTGAGATGGAAGGAGAACAACCCATTATTGTGTAAATTGAAGAAGATCAGACCATATATACTAACTGGTCACTCATTACCCATGGGAAGCTTGTTAGCAATTTTTTTACTTAAAAAAAGAAAAAAAGAAAAACGTATTTGAGGCAATCCGAGTCATGCTGGTAGATTCAGGAACCAGTTTCATTCTTTCATCTTAGTGATAATGCTTGCTTTGTAACCTGAACCATAAAAAGAAAATGTATAAAATTGAATGTAAACCTGGTGAAATGATCTTAAAACAAATTAATACACCTGGAATTGTTTAAACATTAGGGTAATGCAACTTATTCGGCCAGGCTAATTAACATTTATTGGCCTACCAATTACAACAAGCTCATCATGTTTTTTTGTGTTCAAATCGTCTGATAATAAAAATGAAGTTGCTTTTTTCCCCCCTTAAATGTGATATGCCAATATTTCCATTCAAGTTTTCTTTTTCAAAAAAATATGTTCCAATTCTACATGAAAAAATATTGAAATAGATATTGAAAATCGCCTCTGAATATATTTAAGATTTTAACCCAAAAGACACTGCCATATAAAAGTAAAGTAAAACTAATAGAGACTTCATTATATTTTTTGCCAGTTTTTTAAACATAGAAAAATAGTCTCGCACCCCAGAAAAAAATAAAAATAAAAAATAAAAAAGCAATCTCATGCACCTGAAAAATAATTTCTTCCAAATTTATATTAACAAAACAAAATAATTTGTATCAGAGTGTAATTTAGAAACTCCTCTAGGAAATTGTTGATTCCAATTTATATTAAATCTTGATTTGAACGGTTCCTTTATGATATTAATTTGTATGGTATGGTGGGATAAATTATACTTCAATCATTAAGAAGTTTCTTTTTCCCCGAAGGAAAAGAACAAACATGATAAATGCATTAAAATCATAAAGAAAAGTAGTGGGATAATTTGTCCGCACGGCATTCCGGATATGTTTTGATAATGTACTTAAAACCAATGGCTTCTTTGTCTGTAAGATGATGAAGGATTTGATGAAGAATGTCTTCCGGCAATTCTGCTAGGTTTGCCATGGCTCTTTTTAATTTCCGGGCTATTGATGGAAGAAACCAATAAGGAAAAGGTATAATTGATACTACTATGATTGATAGAACTATGATTTTGAGGGAGAAAAGAAGGAAAAATCGGTGTCGACTTCTTATAATCACAACTCTGAAGTGAAAATAGGTTAAATATGGCGGCGGCCGGCAAAGACTTTTTTAAGGTTTGGACAATAATTAAGGTTTAGACAGTAATAACGATGGAATATATGGTATGGAAAAAAAAATTCCATAAAAGGGAGTTTATCCTAGAAATAATATGCAAAATTCACTCTATCTAATTAAAGAGCAAAGAATATTTCAACTGTAATATATAGTACACTGGGAAGTTCTGGTGTGATTCTCTGATACTACAAAAAGAAGTTACAAGTGCCTTTCCTGAATCGCTTTTCTCCTCAAAGAATTCTATTGTACATGTATGATTCTATGCAAGCTACACAAAAGCTTCCAGACAGTAAAAGGGCAAATCCTGTGCAATGTTAGGGCACCTAGAATGAGTAGATTCATACTCCTCTCGGAAACATTATGGTGCCCCGTTACTCGTTCGGAAAGTTAGGTAACCTATAAGTTAGCCGTTAGAATCGATGCCTCAACTTGATCAAAATGAAACTGTTCTCCCTGTTAGCATTTCTGTAGAGCTGAAACCCTTCCCTGCTAAATGGTCAAGAGAAATCCAATCCAGAACTGATACAGTTTGAACTCTCTTTTGACTGAAGAAAGAGCCGTCGGAAGAAAAAATGGGTTCGGATGATCTGAGGTCAAGTTGAACTCTTTCGCTCAGCAATCCTAAAGTTCTTTTGAGACGCCCGGTTGTCTCTCCTCTTCTGGTGGAACTGCTGATACTGGGTCATTTGGTTCACTATCTTTATCATGATCAATCTGTGCACTTGGCTGGGGACTAGCGAGTTCAGCATTATGGTTTGATATCACTACAACTGAATGGCTCTGAACAACATTCTCAGACCTTTGTGCTGAAGGCTCATCATGATGATTTTCATCTGCTGAAGCTGCATACTGTATACCAAACCTTTGCCCATGTGTAATACCAGGACAGAAACCCTGCTATACAAGGTAGTGTTTCAGAAAGTCAGCATGTAAGCCACTACGAGTAATAACTACACAAGAAATTATTATAACGTATTTCCCAGTACTTATTAGTGGTTAATAGAATAAAGCTGTCATTTGTAAGCTAAGCATTTCATGTTCGACATAACCACATGTTGAAAGATATGAAACTCCTAAAGTTCAAACACGAGAGGTGTGTTCCACCTGGCTATGGCAGAATACACATTCTTCATGCACTAGGTTAAAAGAAAGCATCTGCAGTACCTATCCTATTTCCAGAAGTGGAAGAAAAGAGAACAAAATTAACCTGCAGTAACAGTTGATTGCTTTAATGTGCAAGTTTAAGAGACTTCACATAAACATTACTACCCATTCTTTCTTCAGTAAACATACTTCGATAGAAAAGCACTTAGCAAGAAACCACAATGCATTGAAAAAACTGTGTCCCAAAAACTCAAGTTAATCCTAGCTCAGACCTTAATCAATCCTGACATTGGAGGAGAATTTTGAGGGTTAAAGCGTGACAATGAACATGCAGCACCAGGACATGAGTAAGATCCATTTGAGTTCATTTCTCGAGGGTCTTTTGCAATTATTGAGATATTGGTCTCCAGTCTCAGATCACTACTTCGACAATATGCTCCAAAATATAAACAATGTTCACGCACTAAGGATATTTGTGGAGTTGCAGGCAACAGGTGGCCTTCAGTGCTGAAAATGTACCTGAATTTGAAGAATGGCCAAGCTTGGTTTATGGAATCAAAGAGACTTCAAACATAGATAAAAGAGTTAAAAATAAATAATGTTCCATAACATTCAATACATTATGTTGACATTTCGGCAGTGGGAACTTCAAAGAGAGGATATTGGCAGTACATGTGTTGAATCTTTCTCATTGCGCATATGTTTTTCATTTGAAACAATTAACCGGAAACTTTAATCAAAAGCGAAAGGAATTGTGTTCAATGAAAAATACTTGTAGGGACCATTCTCAACGAGGTTATCCGGACCAGCAGCCAAATCGAAAAGAAGCCACAAGTATTTTACCTGTATATAAATATATTCTAGTGAGAATGCCAGATTGAAAGATGAATAGGTTGGCAAAGAGCCAGAAACACAAAAATTCTACACATAGTTTCTTCGAAGTCGCAAAATTAAAATTTCAAGTACACAGAATATATTCAATCTCCTCTTGGATCATACTGATGACCATAAACAGAAACATAGGACATCTCTATAAACTGCTGTATAATCAGACTATCAAAAACTTACCGTTTCTGCTAAGAAAAAGCTTTCCATGTGATCCTCCTGTGAATGGGCTTCAACATCTGCGATATGACAATACCCACAAGTGCATCGAGCACTAGATTGAAGGCTAGCAAGCATATCCCTTCCAGCATCAAGATATCTAGAACACATTTTCAGTGATATTTCAATTTACAAGATAATATTACTTGAAAATTGGTCTACCATACCATGTCCAACTTCCCTTGCATAGTAGCATGTACGAAATTTTGTGGGTCTTGCAAAAGAAATAAGCACATTTATATTCACAACAGAGAGCAAGGGAGTGCTAGTCTTTCACAGGAAAACTTTCTACGAGAGCAAGACCAATTTGAAATGATACATCATACAAAAGAAATGATCTCTGAAATTCCAGCAAAGCAGTAAGATTTCTGCTGAACACAAAGTACGTATGCAAGGAGGAAAAATTCAAATGTATTTAAAGAAGAAGGTAAACCTGGGATCCCTAGTAGCTTTATACAACCAATATGTGCTCTCAATTAATTCTGGCCTCAGAGGGTAGCTTTTCTGACCTCGCTGTGATAAAAAGTTAGAATAGGAGACAAGCAAATTAGAAGAGGAGAAACATAAATGGATGGCCGAGCAACAGAAATTGGTTTAACTTGGAGTTCAATAAAAGTTGCAAAACCAAAATTAGATTTGTTCAATATCATTCCAGCGCAACGCTATAGATGACTACATAGAGAATAAATCGAGCTGTCAGTGACCAAAACAAAGACCCTAAAGAGAGACAAATATTCACATACCTGGACACTAAGTGTGGCTAAGTTGAAACCTTCAGGAGTGAATCCATATTTTTTCCAAACACTAAAGAAGGCAGCATGAGTACGAATAGCCGGTTCAAGATCCCCTGCTAGAACCTTCCAAGATAGCATAATTAATGGTACTCCCTAATTTCAACAAATAGTTCTGACTGTGTCCTGTAACTTAAAAACAAATCGGACATGACTACTTTTTACCTGAAGGCCTGGCCAGAATGCTTGTAAACTATTGAATAATGGCCAAACAAGGGCAGCAGAATTCATATTAACCTCCACATACCTAAAAGAGTTTAAAACTGTCACAAACACATTTCTGACTTTAAACGTGAAAAAGAAGGAAAAGATTAGATATCAACAAAGCTTAAAAAAGAACCACACCAAGCATATAATCAATTAGCATTATTTACCAGGGGTCATTGTAGAGATAGTGCATTGCAGCCTTATAAGCTTCTTGAAAGATGAACACATACTCTTCATCCCCAAATAGTAGGTAAGCCTACATCAGTCAGAGAGTTTTAGATTCAATGGAACTAACACGAATGGCTTATTAATTAAAATGGAAGTATTATTTATCACCAATGAAGCAGTTATGTAAAAGCATTACAGCTTTACTAAGTATACCTTTAGGAGATACTCATAGAAAGAGTCTATACTCGTTCCTATCCCAGCATCCTGAAAATTCACCAGAAAGCAATCATTTCTGAGAAAAATGAAGTTCAGGTACAGACAGACAACATAACAATGTCATTCTTGAACCAGTTAATTACTACCTCTGTCCAAAAAAATAGTCCACATTGGATTTTCATATTTGTACTACTTTTAGTACAAATTTCAAAACCCATGTGGACTATTTTTTTGGGACAGAAGGAGTATTTAATATTCTCGCGATGGTAACAGTGTCATTCATACATCAATGGGAAACAGGCAAAACGTAATACATTCAGGTATTCAACTAAAAGGTCCATAGCACGAAAGCATACTAAGAAAATTTGAGATTGAATCAAGAGGAAAACTAAGACATTATGCTTTTCTAGAACGAAGGGAGTTACACTTCCTGATAATCTCCTCTTTAGAACTGTCAAAATTCTAAAAAAGACCAGACCTAAAAAAGTTGGTGTTCAGAGTCATCAAAGGACAACAGATGAAAATGTAATGAAACATTGAGGACAAGTAAATATTCTAGACACCGAGACCAGTCATTCTCCAAAACAAACAAGTTAGAAGGCCAAAAAACAAACAAAGAAAAGTCCTCACATTTTTGTACGACAAGATTGTTTAATTTTCTTTTTATTGGAGTATCTGAAATAAGGCCAAAGACAAAAGGAGAAAGCAAAATGACAAATATGAAATAGAACAAATAAGCTGCATCTTTTTTTTGACTTGACAGTCATTGAGAAAATGTAGGGGGAGAATGAAAACCTTTTGTGTCCATTCACCAGTAAAGACATCTATATGAGCACCAACTAGGTTAATTCTTGAACGCCGAGCCCAGATGCCTCGAACAGCATTCTTCGTAAGTTGCTCAAAAACTGCATTTCAGCCATAATAAGAACAATTAAATCACCATTAATATGTTTTAAGCAGGAATATCATCAGACTCCATTCTCCTTAACCCAAGGTGAAGGTTTTTCTCTTGATCTTAAAGAAAATTCTACAAACAAAGCACTCGTCTAACAGCTAAGCAAAGATTGAGAGTACCTACTTAAACATAAAGGAACACGCAACATTAATACTCACTGGGATCATTTGTTAAGCGGCTCAGCACTCCAAATTCTAGAGTTAAAGTACCACCCCCAGCTGTTGATGTGATCTGATCGAGAAGATATAAAGATTTTCATTCAGATGATATTCCTTCAGAAAAATAATAAAAGTGGAGAACAAGTAAAGATTTAGTTGAACCAAGAGAAGACTAGCGATATGACATTTCAGAACTAAGAAAAATTTGCATGCAAATCACTCAATATATGGAAATGTTGCAAAATATCTTTGTCAAAGTTGCAATCCACATAAATGACAGTGGAAAGTGAATTCAAAATACATGATTTCTAAAGAGTAGCGAAATGAGAGTTTAACACACAAAGTTCAATACCATACTTATTTCTTTCTAGTTGAACCAATTCATAAGTGGAAAAAGAAAAATTCAGCAGTGAAACAAGAACATGAATCTTGCCTAAAGTTTTTCTCCCTGAACTTCGATAATGACTTAGAAGACCTTTTTTTGAATACGAGTGTATCTAGCCTAGGGGGTACAGAATGTTATGCACCACAGCAAGTATCACCCTGATAAGTATATCAGTCTTCAGGAGGCAAAAACATAATAGCGTATTTGAATAGAGATGTGAAGCAGGAAGCCCAGCCATAAAAAAGACAAACAGAAAACCATTCCTTACATAAGAAATATGCTCTCAAAATAGGGCAAAGATCAATGCAAAAATATGCATGAAATGAAGCTCACAATCAAAGAGGGTAAAGAGAGTACAAAGAGGCTTTGCCTTGCTTTCATTTTGATCCACGCCATGCCTTAAATTGACAGATCCAAAAGGAATCCCTGCATCAATATTTTAATAGGAAAGTCATATCAGAAAAGTGTTGAAATTTCAACATTGATTTTAAAGGGGAAAAATGATGGTTGGATAGAAGATAAACTTAAATACAAGTGTTCAGTGTCATTTGCATCAAAAGAGCATATTGACCACACCCATAGTCTTAGTTTCTAACCAGAGATGGAAAGAATAAATTTCTAATGGTTTTTGTGTAACTGGTCAGAGTGAAAGAGTCCATCCTGAAACCACTATTTTCATCAAAGATTTTCTATACCCACGCCAAAATTAGCAAATTAAGGACTCCATGAGACGTTACCCACATAGAGCTCTTAAATTAAAGCGAAGAAAAGACATAACAGTGTAGAGATTTCTGTGCCAGCAGTATCTGACAACAGTTTCTGTCTTTCATGAGCAGGAAAGTACCTGTCGGAGTATCAAATGCAGGCAGCATTCTGCGCCCCAAATCCTCTGCCAAATGAAGCAATTCATCATCATATGAAGGAACTCTCATGCCCTGCAAATGTTTGACTTTTCAGCTATACCATCAAAAAGTAGTAGAACCATCCATTTAACAATAGCAATAAAGGCAACAAGGAACAGTTTGCCCTTTCATTTAGATTTTACTGCCATAAAATAAAAGTGGTTACGCTTTTCACAGTTAAGTCATCTGCTTTAAGACATTCCTAATCGAATTTCTTACTGTGAATAGCAAATGTAAATTTACTAGGGCGCTGTCTATATTATTTGTTATTAAGTAACAGAGAACTCCTATCAATAAAGAGTCAAAAGCAGAAAATTTTGAAATGAAGGTAAGATGATTTAACAGTTCAATCACAAATAAACTATAATTTGCAATACCGTGTTATAATCACTTGCGATCAGGTGAGCAGAGAGTAAGCCTCCAAGAATTCGGATTGTAGTTTCAAACACCGAAACTGTTTTATTCTGCAAATAAAATTAAAAAAGCACAGCATATTATTACAACCAACAGGAACTAAATCAAAATACGGAAGGAACTCTGAAGGGCCCAACTTTCAAATTAATAAACAATGAGCTAGTGACAACTAATGAGAATAAATTAAATTAAATATGTATTGGCTCCTCAGCACATTAACTAGCATGAACATATGACTGTTTGAATACACCAGATTGGATTCACAAATAACACCTTACAACACTTTAAAACTTAAGTTAATAGCTGGTCCAGCCAAATACGAGACTATTAAGTAAATATGGGAAAACGTAAACTTAATTTATCATACAACTAGTTGAGTAAAAATGGGAAGACATAATTTTCCAGGCCAAAATAGTGACTACAATTTTACCACATTTTAAATCTTCTGACATCATTTTCTGATGGTACCAACATCAAATGAAACATTCTGTCGTGTACAAATGAACACAAGGAACCACATGGAACAAATTTCTTGCAAATAGCATATCCTGTATCATTGCTAGTCATGTTTAACAGACCCAAATTTAGCAGACCCAAATTTAGCTTTCACTTCCATAACATTCAATAGATCCAAAACATGGAATATACCTTAGCACATCAAACCCAAATAATACATTCATATCTACACCAGGAAAGCAAATAGGGCAGTTGCTGCCCCACAAGATGACACAATCCGTACTCACAATATCAAACTGAAGATTTTTACCAATCCATTCAACAGAAGTGCTGAAGCGTTCTTTGTCACCAAGTAAAGCCAACGTGTCAAGAGAATCGATCTGGCAAAGTAACGAAATAAGAAAACTAACTAAGAAGTTTAAGACAAAAAATAAAATAAAATAGAATAAAATATTTTCATGGAAAGGAATAGGAAATTTGCACCAATGTCAAAGCATAGCCACCAAGTGTATCTTCACCTCCGCAAGACAAAGGCTTTAACTCATCACGAGGGAAAGCATGCTCCATATACCCATCAAAAGCATGATAGAACATTTCGCGAACCTGCAAGGAATGCAAAAAAGCCAATTCACCAATGCATCACCACACACACACATCTAAAACCCCATTAAATCATAGAAGCGAAAATCCAAATCAAAATTTCCCATTAGGCAATCATATGAAACTTTCTGATTCAAAACAAAGTTTTCGACTTTTCCATAAAGCTACCACATTTCATTGACTCTTCCATCTTTCTCCCCACATAGACTAAAATTTTAGATAAAGAAACTATTGAAACTGAACTTAACGAACTTAATTATCTAAACCAATGCTCAATTAAATGAACAAGCAAGCATTTTGCAAAAAGCCAATTCCGCCAAAACGCAACAAAGAGAGAGGAAACTATTGATTCTAACTTGTAATCCCACTGAATCAGAGCTTTTTTAAAACTGGATTTGATGATGTTAATTCATTCAACAAAGAACAAGAGCAAAAGGAAAAGAATGAGTGTGATCTAGGTGTACAAATAATATACCTCATCTCTGAGCTGAACAGCTTCCTCCGCGGTAACGCCTTCCGACGAAGTTCTGGGAATGAAGATGTCCGAATTCACTAAAATTAGCGTTAAGATTACTACCGTCGTTTTCGGAGCTTCCATAGCTCTGTCTCTGCCGGTGACCTGTCGTAGAAGTCCGGCACGTATAAATCTCTTTTTTTTTTTGTTTTTTCTTTTTTTGGTTTAAATTATTTTAATACGTAATCCTCTTTTAACAACATTTTAAGAATTTTTTGCCGGTTTCCATCTTCACCCTTATGATTTGAATGCTCAATGCATCGTTCTTGGGGCTATTCCAGTCAATATATACTTGCTGCTGTTGGAACTTGGGAAGTCTTGACTCCGTCGAGACTTGAGAAAAAGCGTGGTTTCAATGAGTAAAGGCGGGATCCGACAGACTAGCAATTTGTAGTACTTTTTTTGTTTATAGTTAGGCCCATAAATTATTATGTGATAAATAACGTTACATAAAAGATTACTTTTGGTACACAAGATTGTTAAAAGGATTTATTTAATAAACTATCCCTAACATGTTTATATGGTTTTGCTCAGTTCCTTGAATTCAAGGGTTTTTTGTCCCTAAAATATATGCTACTCCCTCCATTCCACAGTTTTCATTCCTAGTTCAAATTGTACTAAAAGTGAAATCTCAAACTAGACAATAATTATGGAACAGAGGGAGTATATCAATTTTGATACTTGTCATTGACTTTGTTTGGATAAAGTTGGCACCCCCTAATCTGTATTGTATTTTGGTTCATCAAATATTTGTCTCACTTTTACTTTTTCTATAGATGTATGACGGAGTAGAGAGAAACTGGGAAAAATGATGCGATGGGATTATATGTCATGTTTACTATTGCCTATATTCACTGTTTTAGGAATTTGATTAGAGGCTTTGATTTGGTCTTATCTAGAATTGAATGTAATGGATTTGGTAGAAGTCTATTTCTTTGTATATATACAAACATTATACTTCTTCCGTCCCAAAATTATTGTCCAGTTTAGATTTTCATTTTTAGTACAAATTAAACTAGAAATGAAAATTAAAACTGGACAATAATTATGGGATGAGACAGAGGGAGTATCAATCGATAAACACAAAAAAGATTTCCACCATGTCTCTCTTTTTCGGTTTCTTCTAATATACACACATTGGGTCATCTCTTGATGAAGGAACATTGTCATAAATCCATATTGGTAGAGGAAAAGTTTAAAAAAATAGTATGTAGTTAGTTTCCTCTTTATTATGTCTTTTTTTCTTTTAATTATGTTAGTTCCGTCCTTGGTTTTAAGGAAATTAGTAAACCTAATAGGATCGGGAATAATCAGAAACCCTCTATCAATAGAGCAGGTCTGCAGCTTTGTTATTGACATTTTCTGATATATATATTAGGGTGTTGATAAATTGAGAGCAAAAATATTAAATAAAAATCAAATTTTTTTCTAACTACCCATATTACCCTTTTACATGTTTTTTTTTACACGTTTTTACTAAGTATTCCAAATTTGTCTTCTTTCCCCCCCTTAATCTCTCCCCTTCTTTATGATATAGAGGAAAAAATTTCTCACACCCTATTAATCAATATTTATTTATTTACCTCCTACTTTAAGTCCATTAAGTTTCTGCTATTTATTTTAAAAAATTGCGTTTGGTTTTCTTCCCTTCATGATCTGTCAAAATTTTCATTCAAAGTAAAAAAAAATAAAAAGTTTCTATAACGTGATCTTGAGATTTTTCTTGAATATTGGAGCAAATAAAGTCGGGGCAGTTTAAAAAATCCACTACATTAATAAATATACATTTAGAATAAATTATTTTTGTATATGCGGAATACAAATGTATATGAAAATTTGGAAAAAAAAAAACCACCGAGTGGAAGGTGATGTGAGATTGGAACCCTTTTTCTAGGCAGATCCTCAATGATGTATTAACAAAATTTGCCATGTGAGATTGGAACGCTTTTTTTTTTAAAAAAAAAAATTAAAGTCTTTTTGAAAAAGATAAAATAAAACAAATTGGAATTTGAGGCAGTAAACTTAATTAATGTGATAATGATAAATAAATCATGAAAAAGGAGAGAGATAAGGATGTATTAAATAATAAAACATATAAAAGGGTAATATGGATAGTTAGAAAAAAAATTGCTCTTTATATACTAACATTTTTGCTCTCAATTTATCAACACCCTATATATCTATTGTACTTAATTAAAGTAGTATACGACAAGGACATGTGTCAGTTCTACGTTGAAAATTTTCCCGCAAAACATCTTTTTTAGTATAAAATAATTTTATCACGTGGTACTCTAAATGTTCAGCAAAAGTGGTTTTGTTAAAAATTTTATAATGGATATAAATAAATAAATTAACAAAACGAAATCCTCAATTTTAGCTTCATTAACGCGTCCCCCATTCTAGATAACTACTCCCCAAATTTGATTCCCAAATTATAGCAAGAAATCAGATTTTGAGCTTCTTCCATGGCAGAATCAAATGCGTCCCCAATTTCAGATAACTACTCCCCAATTTTAGCTTCCAAATTATAACAAGAAATCAAATTTTGAGCTTCGCATAATCAAATCCCAAATTTTAATAAAGATCGGATTTTCTTGAATTTTTTGATAAATACCGGCTTCTCCACAAATTTACAATGGCGCCATTTTCTGCCGAATCGAAAGCTCCTCCGTCGATGGCAACCTAACCTCCGATGTGATCGATTCAGATTTGATAGTGGTATTCGATAGCACGGGTTAATATCATAATGAATTATTCGGCGCGAAGCTACACCTTTGTGTAGTTTTGAGAAAATCGACGAAACTAAAGTCGCCATAGAAAGATTCAACTATTCAGACACAAATCTCCTTGGGAACTCGATCAAGGTATGAACAATAGTAGTCAGGGATCGTTAGATTTGAGTTTCTGATTTTTTAAAAAAACAAAAGAAATTTTAGTAGTTTCGCCGAAGATACTGACTGATTCATGTGATTTGACTGGGTTAGGTCTCGATTTTGGGATTTTTTTTATCTTGATTTTGATGGTTTATTCGGTGATGAGAAGCAGTGAGTTGCAGAGTGGCGGTAAAAACGGAGATTGAAGACCACTTGGAAAAAGAGTACGGTCCTCTTCACAAGCGATCCAAATTCTCTCCTTTGATTTAAGTTCGTAATTATCTTTTTCTGTCACTGATTCCTTTTCTTTCTCAATCTTTGATTTTATTAAATTATCTGTGTGCTTGAGTTCAAGCGGTTGAATCGTGGAACCATGGTTTTGTTTGTGTGCTTGAGTTCAAGCGGTTGAATCGTGGAACCATGGTTTTGTTTGGTAATTTTTTCTGAAGTTTTTTCGATTTGGATCGAGAGCTTTGTATTTTTTCGTAATACTTTGTGGGTTTTTGATTATTGTGGCGGGTTTGTCGAGACCCGCAAAAATTAATCTGAATTTCAAATAGACTAAATTAAATTGTAGAAACAGTGGAATCAGGTCGAATCCCAAGAGAGCCGACTGTTGACACTTGGTTTTGTAAAAGTAACAAAATGGGAGGGATTGTTTTCTTTCTTCAAAATAAAATTGACAAAATTTAAAGTAAATAAATTTAAGAAAAATTAATAGAATGGAAACCTTGGTTCAAGGAATATTTTTCAAATATATTACAGATCATCGACTAAAAATGATTTTTCTACAACTCAAGCATTCAACCGTAGGTTTAATAGGATAACCGTAAAAAAACCTTATATTTTCCAAAAAAATATTTGACCAAGCCCAACACCTAATCAAAATTTATCATAATTTAACTGGGCACGATAACGTTCCATATTAAATTATGATAGCAATAAAATCTTTGAAAATGTAGGTGAACCAATAAAAAACTAATATAATTGAGATAATTGCAATTAAAATATTTTTGTCCTATTGATCTCCTAGTTAGACTAATCATGCACATTCAACGTGTCACTACCAATATGCATAATCTGCTAATGTGCTACTTAGTACCAAATGTTTAAGACGATAACGCAACATAAACAATTTGGTAGCAGTTGGAAGAAAATACTTGATTAAATTGTCAGATTAATCAAGTATCTACTCTCATAAAATAAATCAAAATCAATAAGTATTTGAATCAAAAGTAAAAAAAATAAAATGAAACTTGTAGTCTCACATATAATATAAAAAAATAAAAATCCTTGAGCCAAATGAAGAAAACTAGCCACTTATGGTGACTAGAAACATCTTTAAAGGTGTAAAAAAATTAAAACAAAAGGCTAAATGAAAATGGTGGCAAAAATGGAAAAAGTAGTAGCATCCAAAAAATGCAAGCTACGGGGGTGCTTTTATCAATTGAGGAGACCACTATTTATAGTGCATAATGGCTGAAAAAAAAAATCCCAAAGAAATGGGAGTAAAATCCAAATCAAATCTCATCCTAGTTTTCCACTAAATTAGTATTTTTTTTGCATGATTCTCTACAACCGAATATGAGATCAAGATTTGGAAGGTTGACTTGGTAAAAAGAATCTTCTAGGAACCCATTTGTGTGTATTCTTTGTAGCTGGAATTTTCTTCATCTATTAACTTCGTAAGACTTTGTAAAAGGGCCGTAAAAATCCAAAATGGTCCATCTTTTCACTTTTTGGTACCTAACAACAAAGTCATAACAAAATCCATTAATAATCACTAAAATATAACCAATTTAGGACTAGAAGATTATAATAAAATGAATTTTATTATAATTAGCATATTGCAGCAAGAAAGTGCGGATATAGGTGGTTTTCCAGCGTCGGCTCCTTCTCAATACAATCCATTAGATGAGCCAAGTCCATTGGGTTTGCGATTGAGGAAAAGCCCTTCCCTGTTGGAGTTGATTCAAATGAGGCTTTCTCAAGAGAGTTCACCAGAGGCTGCAGGTTCAAGTAAAAAGGAACAGAAAGGGGCAACCTGGTCCCAGCAATTTTTTTTGTTTATTTAGAAGTGAAATTACTTATTTCTTTTCAAACAAAAAAAAAGTGAAATTACTTACTTTTTTTCGTTTGGTTCTTGGAAACGAGATTTTTGGTGAGGTGGTGACAAACATGACTGAGATATGACCGCTTTTACAATTGAATAAACTGTTGATTTGTATTTTATATGGAGCCTTTGTCTCTCGCGAGTATATATGTTTACCTCTTTAGTTATGTCTTTTCTTTTTTTCTTTCCAAAAAAAATTTAATTTACTCAATACCACATAATATTAAGAAAAAATGTTGGAACCCGGACATTCGCCCGGGGTAAGTATCTAGTTATTATTAAGCGCTTGTCAAAGAGTGACTTTCTTAAATCCGTACAGTTAGGGTTTGGCGAATTGGCGCCCAATCAACTTTTCTTGAACCCCATTGTAGTTCACCATTTGATATATATATATATATATATACATATAGTGATTGCTTTTTTCCAAAGGTGTTAGTTAATCTCGTGCTTGCTTTATTTTTGGGGGGCTTACGTACGTAGGTGGGATTCTATGATAATTTTTGCCTCTCTTTTGAAATGTATGGGAGGGAACATGGGATCTTTTTGCATTTCATGCCTTTTTTGTTGAATAGATATTATAACTTATGAGGATGAAGATTGGTGACTTTTTTTTTTTTTTTGTTTTGGTGGATTTTCATGAAATTTGTTTCGATCAGATGTTACCAATTCGTCTTCCGTCAGCTTCAGCCTTGTCTTCTTCCACCCCAAAAAATCTAAAGGAAATAGCTCGGATAGGTAATCCTTAACTTTTCTGGTGTATTCAAAGCCATACTTTCATGAATCTGAAAATGAAAACTCTCTACGATGTTGATGATGCAACTTTTGATTGTTGTTGCTGGTAGGTACAGTTTTGATGTTGCCCTATTGATCATCTTTGGTGTTACAGCGTTGCCCTTCAGCGTTCGCTCAGCTGCTGCAGCAGTAGTGATGGAGCATGATGATGATGATGCTGAAAAATTTGAAGAAATCCTTTGATTCATGGGAGTTTTGATATCCAGACCTTGTTCTGAGACATTAAGATTATCAGTCATGCTTGATGAATATATTTCTGGTGTTTCTATGAAGTGTAATATGAGACCAACCAAAAACTGTTAGGCTTCCTTGCGTGGAATAGTGTACTGAATTAGCTATTTATAAGTACTACTCCCTCCGTCACATAATTATTGTCCAGTTTGAGTTTTCATTTTTAGTTCAAATTATACTAAAAATGACATTTCAAACTAGACAATAATTTTAGAACGGAGTATGTTTTAAGCGGAATGTTTTAGTTACATCAAGAGGTTGGGCAGATGCCTTTAGCTCGAATTCCTTTATTCTGTGGGGAACAAAAAATCGAAGCCAATCCTGTGGATGATGATTTGGCTGGAAAACTCTAAAAGGCTTGTCGGGACAAAAGAAATCTCATTGTTCTGGATAACATTTATTTTGGTTGAAGAAAAGAATAACCGAAAAGACTCATTTCCAGATGGTTTCCGGATCCACGGATTTTTGAAGTAAAATTAATTGTAATCCCCTTCTGTCGCTTTGAAATGAGGAAACTTGGGAATTACATAATCGAATCCATCTGCATTTGAAATCCGCCACAAAAATATTGCACATGTACTGAATATTGATGTATCATGTATATGACTGTCCAGAAGTTCGAGAAAAACACAGATTACACACGACCCGTTACGCATCGCGGCATCATCTGATGGCGAGGAGAATATCAGACGCAGTAGGCTACAGCATTCACAATCTTAGCTTGACTTCAAATTCATCGGCATTCGCTTGTCAGGCCTGTGAACAGCGCCAGCAATTGTATGGAAATCAGCCAGAGCAATACTAGTTTAAGATGCACATCAAGAAAAAGTGATGCTTATAAATGGGAAAAGAAACTGATATCTCAAGTGGTAACAAAAGCATTCAACCAATGCAGACATAAATGAAAAATAATGCTGACCACAAGATAACAGGCAGGCAATATAATGACTCTAAAGTGGAACTGAGGTCATTTCTGGATTGATACAGTCCGATCACCAACGTTTCATAACCCAAAAACAACTGTGTGTGTCAAATGGATAATAGTAGAAGTTATAAATAATTACCTGCTTGTTTTTCTTCTTTGGCCTTCTCTTCCTTCGAGGTTTTCGAGCATCAGAATTGGAACTTACATTATCGCTGTTCCCTGTTACTGGATCTGATGACCGTCGATTTCTGAAGCCAATGCTGTTAGATGTATTGCTAGATGTAGACATTTCTGGCTTATGGAAGGCTGGTTTTTTACTCCAAGATTTTCCAACCCTCTTGTCATTAGAAGAACCATGAAATGATTTTTTTGATGGTCTAGGCGGAGGCATTAATGCACGAGCTGAAATCTGCCTCTAAATGAGCACAATCAAAAGCTATAATATTAATAACGAGACACTCATGTCAAATAAACAGACAACAGAACCTCAAAATCAAATACCTGATTTCTTTCATCGCTAGACATGCCTGAAGCTGCTTTACCAGAAGCACTCGAAGCTTGTTCCCTGAAACCAAATTTTCAACCTTTATGTTAGATACACAGCAGATTAGACAGATGAATGACTCAAAACCAGGAGCAGACTGTGTGATTGGGTCACACTGACTCAACCGACCAAGGACATCATCACCCAAACAGAAAACAAGTAAACAGCTTAAAGACAATTCTATTCCAAGAAAAGAACTTTTAATTAAAACGGAAATCCTGAAGAACGAAAATGCAACTCCGAAAACATTTTAACTATTACCTTATACTTTTATCTGTCCCTTCATCATCTGCATCAGCATCATCGCTTGAGCTTCCAGATAAAAAGAAATCATCATCACTTGGATCAAGAAGACCATCCTCCTCACTCCCTGTCTCTGAAAGAAATTCAAGCAAAACGTCAACTTCATTTGACAGTAAATACAACAAAAAACAGAATCATAAAATAGAAGGTTTTGCTTACTAGGTCCTTTTATTTTAGGGGCAGGGGAAAAGTGGGGGTTCAGACAATCTAAAATATTTGCCATAATTCTGTCAATCCCATCATGCCACCCAGAGGAGATGTCTAAAGAAAACACTGTGCCAATAAAACAAGTTGAATCTAGTGACAAGAACTAAGAAAGAAAAGGAAAAACCTTCCACATCCCTCCCATTTGCTGCTGCATCAACAAGCTTTGCCTTAACCAGCTTACGTAGTGAGTTCCTTTTTTCAGTAATTTCCACACCTTCCCCTCCCGTAAACAATGGAACATACTCTTCATCTTTCGGAAAGAACTGTAGATATAAAGAGAAACCATTACTTGATCAAATTAAGGGAAATAAGTGGTAAGCAGATAATAAATATTGT
Source organism: Oldenlandia corymbosa var. corymbosa (assembly GCA_949775105.1). Lineage (NCBI taxonomy): Eukaryota > Viridiplantae > Streptophyta > Magnoliopsida > Gentianales > Rubiaceae > Oldenlandia > Oldenlandia corymbosa. The sequence continues at coordinate 13,522,087 of OX459126.1, read as the reverse complement.
CCTTTCAGCTAATATCATTCAAGGTAGATTTTTCAATAACTAAGATTAAGCTATCCAATATTTTGACCCAGCCACAATAAATAAACTGACTTTCAGATTCATAAAGCGAATATTAGCCCATATACGAGCCAAAACTCCAAGTGACCAGCATGAGGTGGAGTGAACTACCTCAGTCAAGCTCCCACATAACCTGAATGATAGTAGAATACAACCTATGTAATCAAATCTCTTTTGAAAGTGGGATTTTAAAAGACTGACTAGGGAAATCCATCTTGACATCAGCATCAACGTCAACAGCAACATAATCCCCAACTCTTGGTTTGATTTGAAGTTCATTCCTTCTGATAATTTTAAAGCACTATTCTCACTAAGAATTTATATTACCAAACAGATGATAACAAGAGTCTGCCAAAAACTGTTTGTCAATAACCATACCAACAAGGCCACTAATTATTGGTTAATGAGTAATATGAAAGCATTTCCAACACCTACCCTAACATATTCAAGGTCTTGCAGAAGATCTTCTTTTGACTTAGAAAGTTGCTCAGCTAGCTCCGCTTCACGGGCCTCACCAGTCAAAGCACGCAGTTGTCTCTCCACTCTTCTTATCCTCCTCTCAATCTTTCTTCTCTCTGCGCAAGCATTATTAATGGTTCCCAAAGTAAATCATTACATACTTAGATTGCCAGCAGTACTTGAAAATTTCTGTAAGCAAAACAAAGTGCATGTGGAGGAATTAAAATTTACCAAAAAATCTGATCTTCCGATAACGTAAGTTCATCTTCTGGGCCATAGCCTTACGATTCTGTTCCTCTTGAAGTTTCTTGAGTCCATCCAACTTCTTTTCTTGGGCCTCTTTAACTGCAGGCGGCAGATCCTAAACATAACAATGGATAACAATAACAATCAGTCATTGAATGAAGCAGATAAATATAAACATAATCACACAAAATATGCCCATAAAACAGATGACCTCCTCACCCCCAAAAAGAAAGCAATATATAAGCTTAACCGTAGTGATCCCAAAACACTTAAATTTCAAAACCTAGTTTCGATCGTACGATTTTCTCCTTGAAATTTACAGCAAAAGAAAAACATCAAAGACAGAAGACAAGGTCAAGAGTAATCATATTGCAACATCTGAAACGATACCCAAGCAGCATAATTTTGATCAAATTCAGTGTTTCAGAATTGTCAACAATAAACAGCTAGGTTAACTCAGTTGGGAGTTAGAAATATAAAACTTCCATCTCAGAAAGAGTACAAACATTATAATTCCTATTATAATTAGTGTACTTCACTTCTGTCATTGGAATTACTAAGCAGCTGAAATCAGTAACATATCAAACAAAAATGTTCAAGACTTTGCCCTTTTAATGTGATGCAAAAATTCCAATAAACTTCAAATAGCCTCAACAAAATTGACAAAATAGAAATAACCATAAACAATGCAAAGTTATAATAACTTAGATTGAATAGGTGAGAGCGAGAAAGGAAATAGTACTTTGCGGAGCATGCGTTCGATAGAACGAATTTGGTTCTTAACGGAAACGGCCTTTGGCTTGGCTTTTTTATCAACCCCCAGGGATTTCGGCCGGCGACGGCCGGCTTGCTGACGCTCGGCTACTCGGCGCTTGCCGTAGCCACCGTGAGCCATTCTACTCCCCTGAATGGATTAATTGTGACGGAATTTCTATGAATTCAATGGAAATTTCAGATTCTGAAAACCTCTACGCGGACGCCGACGAAAAGGAATTTGTCCGAATAACGGTCGCCGGTGTTAGACTGTTAGGTTTCTTCAGCTGAGCTGAATAAACAGTATCGTCAACAGAGACGTACGATGTCGTTTTTATGATACTCTTGTCTCTTTCAGTCTTGCTGTCTTAGCTCGTAGCCCTACAAGTGCAACTATTGAATTTAGGTGAGCAGCCCAATTAAATTGGGCAGCTTTGGATTTTAATTGGGCTAAAATTGAACGTTCAGCCTAAAACATTATGCAGCCCGTTATTTTTACCTGCCAGTATTATGTAGCCCAAATCTCTTCTAAATGGGTATAATTTTCTAACAAAGTCCACTATTTCTTCGGTTTAGAAATGACCATCTGGTTTGAATTTTCATAATAAATACGTTGGACATTAATTGTTGGAGATTTACAAAATAAGGGATAATTAGGCCGACGGGTTGACATATCCTTATTTAGACGACAAGGGAATGTAGTAGCCAACTCGTTAGCAAAATTAGAATTTTCTATATCTTCAGAATTACTTCCTCCGTCCCATAATTATTGTTCAGTATAAATTTTGATTTTTAATTCAAATTGTACTAAAAATGAATTCTCAAACTGAACAATAATTTTAGGACAGAGGGAGTACATATTTTGTCAATGTCCCGAGTATTACGTTAGACAAAGTAACTTTTTTGTCAATGTCCAAGCATTACTCTAGACTCTAGCATTGTCTCGTCGTGTAAGACAAGGCGGAGGTCCTGTGTTATATTTTTAAAACAGTATTTATTAACTGTAAATAAAAAAAATAAATTATTTTTTCAAATAATACAATTCTCATTACACCATGATGATAGAATTTTTTCTTCTTTTTTTTTGGTGGTAATGTTCCTCCTTTGTTCATACTATTACATTATTTTAGTTTCCCGCGTAATGACTGGTACTCTACACTAGAAATTTAAAGAAGATTCAAAACACATAACTTATTTATTAGATTTGTGATTTTGGTTTTAATCAGATAATTAACTAATGATATAGGCACTCCTGTCAGAAAAAAAAAAACCTAATGATGTATTCTTGATAGATTACTGTATAGAACAAATCTATATACATTTACTCTTAGCAAGCAGACAAATATTTTGATTTACGATTTTCTTTAAGAAAATAAAATTATGTAAATTCATTTATTTAGCTAACATGAAAATAAAGAGTTTGTGTTCAAAATCATCAAAATTTCAGTTAATAATGAAAATTTTTCGTTCACTGATTTTAGAAAATAAAATTTTGAAAAATAACGGAAAGGGATTTTTTTTTTTTTTTTGGCGCCATGAATAAATTATAATATTTTTATAGAGAATTGAGAGGTTAGAAAATGAATTGAATTACAAAAACTTTCCATATGGAGGTGATGGTCATTATTTTTATTGATTTTCTCTAGTGGGAAAATATTTTATGATATGAGATATTGACATGGGATAAATTTTACTATTTTGGCATAACAGAAGAAAAAAAGAATGAGATTCTTCAAAGGGGGAAAAAAAGTGTGGATGTAGAAAGATATTTTAATGGAGTTTTATGGTATAATTATTAAAAGTTAGTGAAGTGATTTAGTAACGTGACTTGTACTCCTTCTGTTCCAAAATTATTGTCTAGTATAAATCTTCAGACTCAACGTGCACTAGTTTTCTAAAAGTAGTACTTAATGGAAGATTCATCTTTCACATTAAACTCAAGATCCTCGGAGAAACTCAGGGAATTCAAATCAAACAACTCAAAAATCAATCAACAAAATTACAATACCACCATTTGTAATCCTTGTTTTGAACATTAATTAGTGGCCACTCACTGTCCCTTAACTCGTTTGATGAAATCACTAATCCAATGAACAATGACATCGATGAATGCGATGTGAATATGCTTGCAGACTAACAAGTACTCCTACATTTCGTCGACAAAATTGAAGAATTCGAAGGTCTAAAAAGCACCATGTTCATCCTAAATTGCACTAACACCATCATTATTCTCGAAAACAGAAAAATGGAATCCTTTTAATCTTTGTTAAACAAAGTAGGTTCAGTTTAACCAGGAAAAAAATGAATCCAATGGGCACTCTTCAATTTAGGAAAGACCATTTCATGATCAGGGTCCGAAGGACTGAATTCTCAATAACGAGTTCTTTTTTCTGCCAAATTTCTTTCTTCTGCACTGATTCACTGAATAGTTTTGATTAATTCTTGTCAACTTTCCGTCAGACAGTCGCATGTGTTTATGCTTCTTTTTTTTTTTTTTTTAATAACTTGAATCTTTGACTCTGTGCTTATGAACTACATTTATTATCCCAGTCATGGCATGGTTTCTATCATTATTTTCTGTTTAATTTCAAACCTAGCTGTTTGATTGAAACCAAGAAATCATTCTACCTATAACAAATTCGTAAAGTTTATGCCTTAGATTCTCAGCATCCTAAATGATTTTGCTCCAATGATCAAGTGCTTGTTTTAACGTAAACTTACATTTCAGTTTGCCACTTAAAAGTGGAAAGTGTTTCAAATTGAAAACTAAATGAGAAATAAAAATGTTATTTGGATGGTATTTTGAACAAAAAGTTGTTTGGATATTGGTTTTGAAAAAAATATTTTGAACTACATTTTGAAAATATCAAGTACGAGTCATCACTAAACAATTAAATACTGTCAATTATAGTCATTGTAATAAAGAAGTTTTGCAAAAACAATCACTCAACAACAGAGTCCTGCCAAATTTGTCACTGAACTATTTATAGTTCTAAAATGGTCATTACACTAACAAAAAGTATTTCAAGTTGGAATTTAAAATGTAAATCAGAAAATTATTTGGATAATGTTTTCTTTCCATTGAGTTTTGTGTTTAAGAGGTAAAATGAGTTATCTCCAAACAAACACCAATAAGTTGTCTTTGTTAGTCTTCCATAAATTAGTCTTAACATAGTCATACGACATCAGGTTGCGTTAAATTGACAGTCAGTGTAAAACTTTGTCACGTCTCAAGACATGACACACAGAATGTGAAATGAACAGAAGGGTTGGTTTGACTGCCTTGGTTATTTTAAGGTCTGAATTATTACGATAATTTAGTCATCTTCCCCCAAGAATCCTTTTTGTCCTCTAAACCATGTGCTCTTCCTCCTCCATCAATCATTAATATAACTTAATTTGCACCAATGGCTGATTACATTCTTTTGCATATGCTGAAACATATTATCTTAATCGCAAGAAGCATGCATTTCTGCAATTCCACTGCAAAAACCGCGGCGAACTGCTAGGATATTATTCTGTTTCAACATTAGAATGGTTTTCATTCCTTCTTCAAAGTTTCATTTTGGTTTGACTTAAGGTAGTAAGAAATTAATCAGTTGCATGCCCTAATGCACAATGTTTTAATCTGTGGATCTTATTCGATCCGGGTCGAAAAAATCAGACAGTTATATGGATTGAGACAGAGGAAACCATGTTTACTGCAGAGAAATTCTGCATCTTAACTAAAGAGAGTTGTTACTATTGTAATACAATTTGCAAATTTGCTTGCTTCCCATTATGTAGACAATGAGCATGCCATAATATTTTTAAGTTCAATGAACCCACAGCATATGACATCAAAACTAGATACCCCATTGTAGTTAACTTTCAAGAAGATAATGCATTGAATTGAACTTATTTTACTTTCTCCAATGAAATTGTACATGTAAATAAAAAAAAAACTTTGCTTTATAGCACAGGGCTCCAAAATGTAGTCATCTTTTTAACATTTCAATGTATACAATATGTATACATACAATATGTGAAGCATTCACAAAGCACAAAAAATTTATCCACCCCCCAATGAGATTGTAAATGGAAAGATAGTAATTTGATATTTGTTGCTTGATAGTGGGGTGACGAATGACTTTGGATTTTACCCAACCCAAAAGATAACCAAATAAACTAGTACTTTCCTTCGTCCCAAAATTATTGTCTAGTTTGAACTTTCAATTTAATATAAAGTAAACTGAAAATAAAAATTCAAACTGGATAATAATTTCGAGACAGATGGAATAGTAAAGTAAGGAACAAAATTTTTTTTGTTAATTGATTTTGAATTAGATGCACGGATCTTAATTAACTGGAAATGAATGGAAGTTTTCATTGGAGATGAGACTGTATTGGTTCAGGGAAGTTTGTTGCAGTGATGATTGTGTTTGTTACAACATCTGACCTTTGGATTCCTGATTTTTGTCTATTGACTGACTAACTATGATTCAAATTGAATGGTGGCATGTGATTTTTTTTTTTTTTTTTTAACGCTGTAAATCTCCAGTCCCAAAGACAATGTTTATTGCCTGGGATTCTCTGTTGAATAGAAGTTAAACAACAGAATAAGTTTGTATCCTTTCGGTCTAATACTGTTTATATGTATGGGGAAGTAAAAAACTGCACGTGTCAGTTGTTTAATGGAATGGAAGAAAGACCATTTCCTGAACTTGTATTAAAATGAATCTCTATTTCTTGAACCTGTTTGTTTGCTTGTTATACTAAAAATAATACAAAAAGTTCAGAACCCACGGAATACGTAATTTCTTCAAAATACACAGAAAAATTAATCCACAGTTTTAATAAACATAACTATTCATTTTGGGAAGATATAATTCTTTAAACTAAGTTATTCAGATCTGAAATGCTTTAAAACTTACGGTGGGGGAATGATATGATGGGATTGGGAGCCTTCAATCCACTTGTTCGTTAGTAACTTAGTACCGATTGTTTATTGGAAGTGGTTTATTGGCTCTAAGCAGGCGGCTACCAAACAAAAGGGCTTATTAATTATTATATCATTTTGGCCATTTTTTCTTGTAGAAAAGTAACGACTTTGAAGATTCAAAGTTCTTGCCCAGAGAGTAATGTCACAAATGGAGATGACTTGAAGATGAATCAATCAATTTCAGATAATCTAATGTAGATCAATGTAGATCAAGAATGTAAGAAGCAAATTAAACGATTTGTGATGACCCTATTGTCATTGATTAGAATATAGTCCAAGATTTAATCAAATGGAAGAGGATATCATTCTTCTTTCAAAGAAGGATTTTAAGTTCTTCAAGATATCAATGGAAGTTGATTAGGAGAAATTTACCAATGTTAAGTGTTCGTATTATCTGACAAGAAATAAGTGATGTATGAAAGAATACTAGAATAGTACTATAAATTTGTGTGAAGAAAAACAAAAGCAAATTCATGTAGCAAGGATCAAATCAAGTCCCTCTACAAATCTTTCTTTACAGAAGCAAAACATCATATATTAAGTTTTTGTCTTAACAGATTATTACAGTAAGCAGCAGAAAAGAACACAGACGTTACAGAGATCTGAAAAAACCACCCTGGTTTTTTTTTTTTTTTTGGTCACTGCATGATAAACCTAAAAAGAGAAAGAAAGAACAAAGAAAAACTGTAGTTTGTAATAATAAAAAAGCCTTTCATCTGTTTAATAATTTAACTTTTCTCCTAGTCTTTTTGATTACAAGAAGGCTTTTGAAAATCAACAAAAATTTCTTCTTATCTTCGAGAACCCAAGCTTTTTGATGAGAGGAGAAACATGTTATCCTTCTCTTCCCCCAGAGAGGTTAACTCTTTTCTCTTCTGCTTCCTTTTCAGGTTTTTTGGTCCAAATTTGGGAGCATTTACTATGCCCCAACACCAAGGCCTTTGGCATCAGCTCCTTTCATGATTCTGAGTTTCTTGCAGGATGACAAGAACATACTGCAAAATTGTAAAGCAAATAAATTAGTTCTCTGGTTAATTTACAGGGCATTTTTTCGACGCCAAAAAAACATGAGAAATTGTTAATGAAAAACAGAGTTTTTGGAACTTACTCCCATGGAACATCTCCAACAAGCATCAAGTCACCATCTTTATCTTCATATGCAGGTGCATATTCAGACCCTTTGTAACCTTCTCTCTCAGAGTATTCACCTGATTAAGGCCCAGATAAAAAAAAAAAGTTCTGAGTCAGACATTTGCACAAACAGTAAACAGCTTCAACGAAGAATACTGCGATATTCATAGAAATATTCTTACCAATTGTGAGTTTGAACATGTTCTCCAAAGCTTTGAGGAGCTCTGCATAATTGTTGTACACTTTCAGATCAATCTTCCTTAGATATGGAGCTCCATCCATACTCACTTTAACAAAGAAACCAGACTGTTCAGCTTCTGTCTTCTTCAGCTGGAAACTGTTTTTCCTGTAGGATCTAACTGGTGGCCAACCCACAATTTGTGCTCTGCAATTAACATAAAACCAATTGAAAATATCAGCAATTTGTTCTGATAATACACATTTTCAATATGGAAAGAAACAAAAAAAAGAAAAGAAAGAAACATACTTTGCAGCAGGTTTGCTCTCAACAACATCTAGGCTCTTTTTAGAAGCAGAGCTGTCCTCTGCAGCCAACTCAGTCAAGCTTCTCTTGTTGTTGGTGTTCTTAACACATGAAGATACTGATTCCTCTTTCTGATTATCAGATTCATCAGATCCTGGAAGCCCCAACCTGAGCTCAGTATCCTTAAGATTCAGATCATTATTATGTGCCACAAGGCCTTCCATTTCTTCAACAAAAAAAAGTTCCCTTTTCTCAAAACTTCAGAAAGCAATCCAAAAACCAGCCCAGATGCCAAAATGAACCCAAGTTCTTCAGCAAAAAGCTAAATCAGCAAAAACCCTTTATCCTGAACTGATTGATGACCAATAGACAAAAGCCAAAAACCCAAAAAGGATTTGTCTTGAAGACTTCTTGTAAACTTCTTGTTATTCTTCTTCTGTGAGACCTGTTTGTGAACCTTGAGATTGTAGTACTGTTTGTGAGGGGGAAGAGGAAAGGTGTTTTTATAGGTATGATTTTCAATTTCTTTTTTTTTTTTTTTGCATATAAAGTATAATTAATGAAAGGATTAAGAAACAAGAAAAAAAAAAAGACTTAGGAAATGGTATCAAAAAAATGAAAAATGTGCATGATTTTCGGACAAAGGCAGGCTAAGCTGTCGGTCGCATAAGCAGCACCTTTGAGGCAAGTGCTCCTATATTTTGGGGACAAGAGTTGGACAAGCTCAGCCGCCCAAATGGACGACTTTTGAGATCAAAATTACCATTTGAGAGAGTTTAATTAGGTGGTTTTGGGGGGATTGGGTTATTTGGGTTGGGTGGTAGACGGTCCAGATGCATTTTAGGAGGACGTAGGAAAGAAATCGGAGACGTTGATTTTCCGATATTACATTCGCTATTTAAGATCACTATCTTAGTTAATTCGAAATCAGATACTTCCAACTAAAACAATGTGACTGAGTTGGTTTGTCGAATGCATGTTAATTTTTACACTTCTTTGTTTCACAAAAATAACGTAAATTACTATAATTAGCAAAATACAATACAAATATTTTTTGGAACCGATAAAATATATTACATTATACGTCCGAAAATCACTGTCTTTACTAATCTGAATTAGGGCATGAGTTAAATTCTAAAGGGTTGGAGAGACTAGAAGGAAGGGAACCTCCCATGTGAATTATAAGGGTCCACATGGGTGTTGGGTAAGGGAATAGCAATGGCATGTGACAATTTAATTCCATTTTCTGAACTAGTAATAAAAGTTATAGGTTTTAATTTCATCATTAAAGGGTATTTAGCCAGACTTATTTTTGACGTGTTTACTCGGTAAGGAAATATATGTTTTTTTTTAATAGAAAAATGATTTTATGTGAACCCCTTTATTTGGGCATTGATTTTTGTTTTCTTGGTGACGTGGTTGATTGAATGCTACAAGAATTTCTGTGGAAATTTTTTCTGAAGAATAATTATATAATAATAATATTATAATAATACTAATTCAATATATGAAGATTGAAGGCCATTTTTATTTCTGTTTCTCTCTCTTATTTATGGAACTTCTTGTTTCTGATTTAACATTGGATTTATTGAAATGCAGACAAAATCACAGAAAACCATGCAAAATGAATACTCTATTTCTATAGGGCAAGACACTAGGTTCCCAAAGATGCCACGTGGCTTTCATAATTCTAGTGTTAATATTTTCTCCCATTTACATCCATCATATATATGTTTGCTTGGTATCCCACATGAGATTTTTCGCAAATTCACTAGGGTAAACAATTGGACATTCATCCACGGCCAAAAACTTACTCCTAAATACTACGAGATTGCCTCCTTTGTGAAGGCATTGTCAACGATGGACGTTTATTAAACACCAAAATGAGGGAAATAATAAAAAAATACTTAATTAACACAATTTCAAGATAAAAATTTCAATTTGCTCGGTCTGCTAAATGGAAAACAATAAAGTATGGAATGATCTGTTTAAGTGATTAATTGGTTTAATTTTTACAATGACCAGATCATACAAGAGAATCATGTCATTACCATTAATCTTTACTATAGTCGGAGCAATATTATGTATATTACGTTTGTCTCTCACTGACATATGTTGGCTGCAAATGAAGCAATATGGTTTGCTTGGATTATAAGCATCAATGTTTCAGCTCATTTAGTTCCAAAAACCCTGCTGAATTTAAGCATTTTAAAAGGGCGATGACCAAGGAGAGAAGAAAAAAAGATTTATCTTTGTGCTCACTTCTCGTCATTTCAACGGAAAACGATCCTTCCTTCTTGTTGCCCAGTGAATGAAAAAATAAACCCTATTGGACGTTGACCCTGACCTCAGACCTTACAAATTAGGCTAAATACCTACTTAAGGAAATGCTAAACGTGTCATTTCTAGAAAGGTCAACATAGAATATAAAAAATCATTCTTTGGTCATTTCAAGTATCTGAAATTTGTTAGACAACCCTTTTTAAGTTTTCATTATGATCCTCTGTTTAATTACCAGTGACAGACAGTGTTTTAGACATCCGAATTACTCTTCGAGTGTGCGATATAGTCATTTATTAATATAACTACTCTTAGATACAAAACTTAGGTAGATAACGAAAACATAAATTACTCAGCTCATTATAGACAAATTTATCGCAGATTATATGAATATATATATATATATATATTCTTTGATCCGTAATTGGTTAAGCATAAACATCATTAAGATAAGATGAAAATTGGTTGAAGAAGGTTTTAATACTTGGAAGGAAAAATCAAAAAGCACAAAAAAAAAAAAAAATAGCGGAAGGGCGTGCATGGTTGAGGTAAATTATATCAAGACTCCTTTAGTTTGGATCCCACATTTAATTTTAGTCCCTAATCTTCCAAAACAATTTAGTTTAACTCCATGAATACAATCTCGATTTAGCCCTCCAATCAGTCCATCACCTTCATTTCTTGTCCATTAAATCGAGTAAATAACAAAGAACCTGCATTATTTGTGAGCTATATATTGTGTACTAATTGGTCTCTTTAATTGATATATCACCTACCCATAAACACTCAATAAAGAAGAAAGTAAACTTCAAAAAAAGATTCGAAATGAATCATAAAACCACGATTTAAGTACTTGCAAAGAAAGTCCCATCTTGTTTGTTTGTCTGAATGACTGAATCATTTCTCTCAAACCACCCCCACGAGATTCTCATATTCTCTAATACTCTTTAGTGTGTGACTGTGTGTTTTTGGTGCAAATTTGTCATCAAACAAGTTTGGGGTCCAGTTCTTATAAGCCGCGTTCGTGTACATGCAATTATTCCTTAGGGAAAGTGCTCAGTAACTTCAAAAAACACTTTCTCATCACGTCAAAGAAAATCAAAAAACAGAAGATTAAAAAAAAAAGGCAATATCGAATACTCTGGTTTTTTTTAACCCTAATTAGTACGGTAATTTACTAATTAGCTTTAGTTTGCGTTTGAACATAAGGAAAAAAGTATGATTACATTTGAGCATATCATTCACCATGAGTACTATGTTTCGACCTGAATGTGAACAACCAAAGATGCAAATTCCCAGTCAGTTTCCTCTCTTTTGTTGCTTTGGAAATTTAACAAAAAGTATGTGTGAACTATATGATTATATGGGCTTCACGAGTTCGAACATTATTCTGTTCTAGACATTCGATTTTTTTTTTCCACTTTTATTTGTTTGACGTAAATCATAAAATAATCTTAACCGACACATACAAACTCATACTAATCTCTATTTGATTCAAGACGGTTTAGAAACAAGATACATCATAACCATGTTCTTAAAATTTTTTTTTCCAAGTTATGAAAATTAAATTAGAGTCATGCGTCATAATTATTCAATAATATACTTTTATTTCGAACAAAGGACTACGACATTTTTTATTTCATTTTTTACTTTATCATCTACTCATCTTAGAGAATTATGTACTTTGACATCTACCATGGAATATATGCACGTAAAATCCACCAGAAATTTTGTTGAATGTTACTTAAGATAAATATTGGTACGTACGATTAGCAGCATGTATATGTTAAATAATACTCCCTCCGTCTCACAAAAATAGTCCACATTGACTTTTGAATTTTGTACTGTTTTTAGTACAAATTTGAAAATTGTGTACAAATTTAAAAACTCAATGTGGACTATTTTTTTGTGACGGAGGTAGTAATTTATCATTGTACATAATATATTCAATTAAGATGCTTTATTCTTTGTCTCCTACTACGTGTTGCACTCGCTTTACTTTAAGTTTTCATTCTCCTGAACTATTCATTTCTTATTTCAACACGGTCCTCCTCATTATTCCAGTGGAATAATTACAAAGAAAAAAATAATAAAAAGAAACTAGTAGCTCAAGTTAGAAGGAAATTTTTTTTTAAAAAAATTGTCGGTTGGAAAAATATTAGTCGATTAAAAACATCTTTAATTAGTTTATCCAATGTACAACGAAGGTTGTTCATAGAGATGTTTCCAAGGGGCATGCAAACGGTTAATATTCTAAGCACATAATTAATCATATATAATAATTAAGTGGACCGGTCAACAAATAGTAAATAAAATTCTATTCTAATTATTTTGCTTTTCTGAGAGGTTCCTGGTAATGATTCATGACCGCCTGAAAACATGGCTATAGGTTTTATAAAAGGTGGTAGTAGGGTGCAATTGATTAATCTAGCTACCACAAAGTCCCTAAATTTGGTGATTTTGATTTATAGGTATTGGATAATATATCTTGGAAAAGTTTCAAATATTGTATCGTTAAGTTGTAACTACCCTTCTAAAGACATCAATGAGTTCATGACCATAACGAAATACTGACATTCATCTAATATATTTCATCTGATTCTTAATATAAGGCATTTTGATTTGTCCTAAATTTAATTTAATATACATTTTTAATCAACGAAAAGTCAAAATACCTTATAACAAGGACCGAAGGGAGTATATACTGATTTTTCGACCAGTTAAAATTTGATTGTCCAAGTCCTAATTAAGCAAGATAAAAAAGGATTTAGATTTTCGGAATAATGGAAGGCTGGAGCGATTTACTCAATGTTGCTCGACAATATATTACCAGCGTCAAAGTTAATATTCTTTTTGTCTCGAAATAATTAATCTATTTAGAATAAAGTAACTACTATTCTTAAAAATTGTCATGAGAACCAAATGGTTCTCGAGCAAAACTTTGTCAGTAGTAGCTCGTCTAATTTCATGAAAGTTCAATTTCTTTAATGAATTAAGCAATTAATTAAATGATTTATGAACACATTTCTAGAGATGTCATTTGCAATTCATGTGTACGACATATTACCTTGTTGGCAAAATGGCAAAATGGCACTTAGCTCTCTGGTCACAGAATCAAGCAACTTTTGGTACGAAGGATCGACTTGTTTTATTGTCTAATTAGCCACAAATGTCGCTTAGCCAACTTTCTATCTTGTCATCATTGCTGAATGAAATATAAACATACCAAAAAAGACAGCTGGAAATTGTTAACATAATACTCCTTAGTATACATTGTAAACATAGGTTTTGCGGTACAATAGCGTGCCAATAAAAAGCTGCTCTGCATTGCTTAATTATTCTTCACGCATATGTTTATTTGTCATCCGTCCCAAAATGATTGTCATGTGTATAATTTTGAAACTAGAAAAATATTTATGATTTGAATGATATTACAACAGTTTATGTCCACAAGATTTATTGGTTTTGGATATGACATATGACTCGTCAATGGAGTCCTACATAAACCAGCTAAGTTTGTAAGTGTTGGTTTCATGAGTAGGCAAGAAATTAGACAACTTGCCAACCGCGTACGAGGAGAGAAAGAGATTGATTTAAGAATGTTGTTGGTTCAAAAAAAAGTATTGCTCATTAAGGTCTAATTCACTTTAATTAGTAAAAACAAATACGTCTTATTCAAACCCTAATCGCACGTAGAATTCATCAATATACAACGTTAATGAAACTTAATAAACTATTACCATAATATATATACATACGTAATTGATCGCATCTCATTCTTCACAGTGAAAACGTTAATTAAGTCTTTTTGATCGGACGCGACGACTTGCATTTAAGTCTTAGCTTTTGATTAATCAATGTTAATTTGTCTCCTAATTACCCTGTGATTAAGCTCTCTAGATCTACTAAATTCAATATCTCCTTTTCTAGATTTGCTTTAAAGCAAAATCATGACTTGAGATGAACCCTTTTTTCCTTGTTTTCTTCTAATGTACAGAAAAAAAAGAAGCCACCCTTGCTGTTTCATGTCACCAGGGATTTGTGTTCCTCATTCTCGAAGCTAAAGGCAAATGATAAAGTACACGACTGTTTCTTCCATTGCATAATGTTTTTTTTCTGTTTATACTTTTTTTTTTCCCAAGTAAAAAGCTACCTGAAAACAATAAATTCAGAAGAAAAAAAAGCTGTTGTTCCTTATTTTTTGCGAACAAATAGTACATAGGAGGATGAAAAATTTGCTCTCTAAATGTAGGTCTTCAAGGCATATTGTCCATAAAGTTGGTGTCACTAATGAAGGGTTTTTTACCCACTTTTTTTTTTCCCTCAAAAGAAATAAATTATTATGGTCGGGCACAAACTCTTCTGGAATTTTACCAAATGAGTGTGAATACAACATGCATCATGCGGAACTGTAACTTAAAGATTTACCATCACTACTTTTGCCTGAACAAGATCTCAAAAGTTAAAAAGGTAAAAGATTTTCATGTCTGGAAATGTGAAAAGTAGGAAATGCCCATTCCCTCTCCCTTTTTTGGTTTCTCTCTTTCCGTTTGCACAATTATCAAACTACTGTCAAACTTAACAGAATTTGATACCCGTTTCAATTAGTAATATAAAATACTAATAACTAGTAAGGTTGTTTCGAAAATTAATTAGCCCATAAGAATTTCAACTTCTTAATCAAACTACAGAAGAGGCAGTGTCTTGATTCACTGAATTCACACACTTTGGAAATAGGTAAACTTCTTCTTCTTCTTTTTTTTTTTTTTTTTTTTGAAAACATGTAGTAAATCCAATAACGTCATGAATCTGCCACAAACTAACTTCTGCAAGAGGTATGTGGAGACGTAAAAACCATCTAGGATATCAAAGGTAATTTCGTTTCTATTTTAAAATTAATTGGCAATGAGTAAAGTGACTAAAAAATTTATGAAGAGATGACAGAATCTTTACAATGACGATGTAGGATTTTTGTTCCAATATAAGTCCTTAATTAAACTTTGAATTGAGATATTACTTAGAGCAAATTATGTTATTTCGTAATCGTTTCACTATGATAATTTTGATAACTATTACTTCTAAATAAGAATTGAAATTCAAAGCACTATTTTCTCCCTCTCACAATAATAATATAACTGATTGTTTTGCATATGTAAGTGGTAGAGAAGTTGAACAAGATTAGCTAGAAGTGGGATGGGTCTGCCTGTGGGAGTGTATATAAGGTTAGACAAAGAAACAAAAAACACAAAATTATAATGATAATGATAAACATATAAGATAAGAAAAATGTTGTGAATGTCTGTATATTAAAAAAAAAGTGGTCCCAAAAAACAAAAACAAAAACAAATTACACAAAGGAAACCAACTCATGAATCTTCTTCAACTCCCAACATATAATATGAGAATAATAACAAAACAATAAGGCTGTCAGAATTGGGTCATAGGTCACCTTTTTCAGGGCATTAAAATCCGTGGGCATTTTGATCCCTCTTATTATTGATGAATGCGAAAAACCCTTTTCATCTCTCTGGCTAAAAATTGAAGACTTCGTATAGGACCACCTTTAGGGTTGAGTTAGGCTAATGTATTATCCATGAAAATTGAAAGGCTCCAAAATGCCTTGTTGTATTGTTATGCAGTGTTCATAATCTTCAGATAGATTAGACCAGTTCGTGTGTTTTCAGTACAAAAATGCCCCACCAATAGAGGGCTTTCAATTCATAGACTTCCTCTCTTTTCTCTTTCCACCAATAAGCAAATGAGAAGTGTAGTTTATGTATGTGTAGTACGTTTGTCTATGTTATTGCTTTTGGTCTCTTATGTTCTAATAACTCCTCAATTCGGTCCTTCCATAATGCATTTCGTTAAATTGGGAATTGAATGACAGTTTAGTATTTAGGTTGTTGTCCTTCCTGGTAATAAACCGGGAATCGATTCCTACAGGAGTTATAAAAGAGGTTTTACCCATATTCAAGTGAGGTCTACTGGGGTGTTAGAAAAAAAAATCCAATTTATTGGCCAGTTAGTGAAGATATATCTATATGCGCTAGTCTATATGCCCACTGTCTTTCTGCAAAGACATCTGTGTCTTATATAAAACACTACTCAATATATAGGTGACTTTTTTTTAAGCATGTTATCAATAATTAGAGTAATTTTATTGGATATAATTTGATGTAAAGTAAAATAGAAATGCAATTTACACAATTTATATTTTGTAATATGATTTAAGCATTCAAGAGTTTATGAGAATTTTTATCCCCACCTTGTCGGATTATAGCATATTCCTTCACATAATACACCACCGATTAACCGAGGACTAAATTGAAATCAAAGACAAAGTTGAGGGACTCTTGCTGTTATGTTTACCTACATGTGTTTGGAGATCGTTTGCATTTGTGCTTAATCAACCCAAATGACCCAAACTGCCTCCCACCGGAATGAAAATTTCATATGCGAACCGACAAATAAAAATCTAACTTGTTCATTTGTTTTTGAAAAAAATCCTTCAACAATTGTAATCAAAAAAAAAAAAATAAAAATAAAAAACTTCGAGACTGATATATTCATGCAATACCATAATATAACTCTCTATCCATCCAAAAATAAGTACTCAACAAATAAGATAATACAATATTTTGAGATGGATGGAAGAGTACATATATTAGAAAATTCCATGCTCCATTCGAAAATAAAAAGGGGAAAATGTTTCAACTACAAGAGGCGGAATGTGCATGGAAGACACACAAGGAATAACTTATAATTAAACCAATATTTATTACAATAAAAGGAGTCTTTTGTTTGGTATATGTTCGAAAGAACGAAGCGAGGGGAAATTAATTAGGTCTAATCCCATAAGCTAAAAAAATGAATTAGTTATTGAAAGTAAGTCAACTTTCATGTACTCTTTTACAAATGAACATGTTGAGTTCGAGATTCCTAAAATTCAATATAGTTTAACCTGCAAATGATAATATAAACTTTAAGCGGAAAAGAATACGATAGAATCTTTGCTAGAAAGCCTAAAATAAAAACAATTTTTTTTTTTAAAAAAAATGGCGCTTAGGTCGGTGCAACTGCTTTATGCTTGTTGTTTCCCTTGACCTGGCTCTCCAAGTATTTGAAAGCAAACAAAATTAGATTTTTCTCATAAAGACAAAAACTTCCAAGATTGTGAGAAAAAAATTGGCACTGTCATTTTATTTGAAGAACACTTAACATTTCTGATGATTGTTTTGTTTTGAAACTGAAGATGTAATGATATATATACAGATAACCCCATTTCCATCTTGTATTTCGCTTTGGTTCATATATAATTGTTAACTCTCTGTTCACTCGCTCCACTAAATCTGGTTATTATGAGAATTAGTCCGAATTTGATATGTTTAAGCTAAAATATACTATGTATTTATATGCCGGAACCGAAAAAAAAAAAAAAAAAAACTCAATGACTAAGAGGGACATGGGGTTTGATTGGGCTAATCGAAAAATGTTAAGAGGAACAGATAATTGACATCAAAATTCATCAAGAACCACAAAAAAATTGGTGGAGGGAACCACTTTTTTTTTTCAGTTCATTGATCCATAGTTGAACGATACTGTATCATATATGAATGTATCTTGCAAGGGGATTGATATCCATCCTGATCAAAGTCAATAGTACTAGTACTATTCCAAACTGGCAAAGACAGTGTTGTGTGGTGGGCAGAGTTTGAAGAAGTTTGAACAAATCCATATTGATCTATTAATAATTTTGAAAGCCTTCCAGTACATACATACATATATATAGCTAGAGACATATATGACACATTCGTGTGTGGTGTCTGGTTCCGATATTGTTTCTTGACCCTTGTGGGGTACAAAACTTCACACGGGGATATGGTACGATTTGTTGGTTTTGGTTTGGTTTGATTGGTCGATTAATTCGTCGACCATTAATGTAGACTAATTTTTACGTTAATCAGTGTTAAACACAAGTTGAAGAAATAGTTACATACAAGTTGTGGTTTGCTAGTTCGATTTTGGTTGTCACCAGTGAGTGAGTCAGTGAGTGAGTAGCCTCTCATGATCAGATCACTGTGTTTATTTTGAATTTCTTTGAAACGTTCTTAGAAAGGCCACGTCCATCAATTTTGCACCATACGAGTTATGGAGGATTTGGGTCATTGTCTGATCATATTTCACCTCTTCCATCAAACAATATTAGATCAATTTCTATTTTACTAGTACTAATTTCTTCTTCTTTTTCTTTCTTTTTTTTTTTAATCTTAGGGCACTTGTGATATTATATTATAATTAATAAGAAGAACAGGGTTTATGGGATTACCAGTTAATGGAAGACCATATGTGTGTTTCTTGTTCAATAGTAATGTGTCGCAATTATTCATTCTTTCAGTACATCTCACTTGTTATTGTTGGATACGGTTTAAAACGATCAAACAATCAGTCTTTCGTTCATATAGCTCAAATATGAGTTGGAACCACAGTTTCAAAAAAAAAAAAAAGATGGAACCATAACGTTAGCAAATGTATAGTTTGATTCATACATATGTTTAGGCATACTCTTTGGTCATATTTATAAGCACAATTCAAAACTAAAATTTTGATTATCCTTCCGTTCATAAAAAAATAATTCATTTTGTTAAACTAAAACAGAATATTGAAATTGATTATTTTTTCAAAGCAGAAAGAAAACATCATTCAGGTAAAGTTGAAATGAATCCAAAAAAGCCCTTTTTCAGATATGGAATCAACAAATTCTTTCAATCAGTCTGATTTGGTTCAGTGGTGACTAAAGAATTCCTCTAAATCTGAAGTTGGTTAATACCCTTCTCTAGCTAAGACAATCTTCAGGCTAATTAGGTTATTAATTTCTATTAAAACTAACTTAGAAAAGTGAGCTGTAATAATCACTTTTGTAAGATTTCTTCTTCAACCAAGATCATCAATCTTCATTCACTTGAATTTTTTTTTTTTCCCTTCTCCTTTTCCCTATGTTAGAACAGAATTTCTTTGAGGATTTGCGGTGATCATATGAGGCATTTCTTTTTTAAACCAACAAATTGTTTTTTAGGCACATGGCACAAGTATATCCAAGGATACGATCATGATTTGACGGTGGAGATTTCATCAAAAAAAGCGTGGGATACCTACGATCTGGGAAGATCAGAATCACAAAGAAATTAGAAAACTACCAATTTACAAATTGATAAAATCAACGAAAGGATTTGCTTCGTTTCAACTTTCAACTAACCAATAAGTATTTGGTACGTATTTAGCCAAGAAATTCGAGCAAAAGTGTGGATCTCAAAAACATTGTGAAATATCATTTCCAAATACTATTTGTTAAGCCTTCACTATTACGCCTGTCCTAAAAAAAGAGTTATATTTGTTGAATGTCTGTAAACAAACTAAATTTTAAGGCAGAAAAAAGTAAATTAAACATAAAATATTAAAAATTAACTTTTAATAAAACATTTAATGCCGAACCAAGCGATATTTGATACATGCATGCATGATCTCGTTGTTATGTAAGCTTAGAATAGCGAAAGAAAATGGACCAAAGGAGGATGTTGAAGAATGTTGCTGTAATGGACCATTATAACTAAATTCATTTCCCTTTCTGGGATCCAATATTTTGGTCAAAAGAATATCTTTCAAGAATTAAGATAACAAAATCGACAATTTTATTTATTTATTTTTATTTTTTGGGATAAGGTCCCGTTTTCTTGTGCATTGATTGAATGAATAATACTTACTTTGCTTAACCCAAAAGTTATGTGGTACATGTTTTTATTGAACTTGAGGGATAAATGTTTCTTAATGAACAAAGTTTATAATAATAATAATAATAAAGGTAACAATATAAGAGTGAGGAAAATAAAAAAAACTCCATATGTCTCCAAACAAATATTTCAATTACATAACGCATTATTATTATTCTGAGACCGGACATTCAAATTCACATAAAATGAAACTTACTTTTAGGATTGATAAGTAATTTAATTATGTTAGCTTTTGAACAAAGTGATAAATTGTGTTCTTTTTTCAAACTCTTTTCTTTATCCATTTTTTTTTTTTTGGTGTGGTAATGAATCTTTTTCAAAAGTGAAGATATTGGTTTAATGATGACAGGCAATGGGTTGATGGACTTTAAATTAAGAAGCAATTGTTCTTTATGGGGGAATGTTGGCTGCTGAGGGCTAAGCAGCATTATTATTTCATCAAACATTTAATTTTTGGAAATGACAGAATATGACTAAAGAATGAATGTCATGCCATTAGTTTTTTTTTCTCCTTCCTTTTTTTCTTTTAAGAAAATCCCTGCTGATTTTCTCTATCAATAGTTAATAAAATTAGGTGACCTTTTGTGGAGCTGGATTTAGATTCAAATTTTGATTTGACAAACTTTAAATTTAAAACGATAATAATAATAAAAGAAGGACCACAACTACTATTTTCATATCTAAAAATCTCTCGTAAAAAAATTAATGAAATTCTTATAGTAAGATTTGATTTAATGTTAATGTCCTAAACCTGAGACTCTCTTGAATGCACCATGCACTACTTGTTGGTATAGGCTGTGACTGATTTTTCCAGCTAGTTGACAATTAAGTCTTTTTGGAGGACCATTGAGTAATTACTTTTTTTTTCTTCCCTTTTTCCCTTCAGGTAACTGAAATCATTTTAGCAAGCAAAATGAACTTCTTAATTGGACTAGTTCCCAGGAGAAAATAAAAAAGAAGTGGGAGAACATCAATAAGAAAAAATAAATACTCACTTTATTCTATTTTAATAATTTAATTTGTTATATTGTTTGAGTTCAAAGTAAAATAGAATGAAGGAAATAGTAATAGAGAAAGTAACCCTCCAATAATGATTGCACAATGTGAGATCAGAGATGTATATTTCAAAAAACTGAATCTTTGAAATAAAAGGAAAAAACGTAAAAACTGAATAGAGAAAATGCCTCAACGGACTAAATAGCCAAATGGACCCTGAATTTTGCATGCAATCTTCTTTTTCCACTAATCTTTTTTGTTTCTTCATTTCAGCAACTTCATTTGCTCGTAATAAAGGGGGTACTATTAACGAAACAATCCACTTGCAATGGTAAGCACATCTTCACTAGCGAATAATATATCTGTTATTGCCACGATTAACACATACTCATTCTGCACTATCGACTTTTAAGTGAAATGGTACACAAATTTACCATCTACAAGAAAAATCATTGTAACATCTGAATCATTAACTATTATCCAATTGACAACATTACGTTATTTTCATAGTTAATTGACATGTATCACATTTTAACCAATCTCTGGTGCCGAAAGACTCTTTATATTGTCAGTGAGTGTGGATAAAAAAACGTTTATAAGTAAACTAACTCGAAATACAAAGTACAAAATTAACCAAATATCTAGTGCCTTCCTATTCCACACAAATTGTGAACCTGTGAAAGCACGCTTCTTGTCAACCACCAAGTCCACACGCAAAACACACCCTTGAGATGTAAATATCACTCGGAAGGAAAGTAACACAAAGAAGTCGGTTGGCCTCAATACTTCTTGGAGATACGTTCGAAATATCCCTTTAATTAATCGTATTGCTCTTTTCATCTTAAAATGATTGTACAACAAACATAAACGAGACAATTATTTTGAGACAATGAAATATTAGTCTAAATAGAGTGGTTAACAAAGAGATGATGATTAATTAGTCTCCAAAACCGCGTAGAATATTAAAGACAGAGATGAAGAAACACACATGATGAGGCCCATGAAAAGCCAGCCCGACGAAGACCCATTTTTTTTTGTTACACACACACACCCACACTGCGTGCTAATAGACATTCCAAAAGCAAATGAGTGTATATTAATCAGCCCCCACCATCGGGTTCCATTGTCTCTTCTTCAACCAACATTACGAATAATTATTATTGCCTTCAAGATTCCCTCTCCTATTATATATTGCATTTTGTGGGCCTAACTTTGATTAATTAAAATAGAATTTAGTATTAATTTTCAGCACATAATCAATTTAATTTACATTTAACGCAGGTTAGTTAATAGTTAATTGATAAATATATGAAGCTTAATATTAATGGGCTAAATAATAGATCTTATACTGGTTAATGATTTATTTATTGCGCTATATAATAAGGGAATGAAATTAAAACCGTCACAGGTGATGTCATTGGATGGATACTTGTCCATATTTATGAAGAGGAAAAACAAAAAGAATAATTAAATTGTCGGAGCTGTAAAGATAATGTAAAAACATGAAGAAATCTTTAAACGTCACAGTTCATTGCGTTTTGGTTAACGACATTCTTAAACGATAAAAAAAAAAGAAGAAAACGTTATTTTTTAAATGAAAAAAAAAGAAAACGTTATTTTTTAAATGAAAAGAGTATTTGATAGTAATAAGAAACAGTTATTTAATTGTGTTATGGATTACTCCGATTAAAAAATGAAGTTATAATTATCAAAAATGGAGTTAGAAGTTTGCATGTAACAATAATCAAATGGAGTGAGAATTTTCAAACTATACGATGTAAAAGTTTAGCAAGCTAATTGTGTGACTCATTGTTTGGCTACTTGATATGATTTATTTTTTGTGATTTTTCATGTATGTAACCTAAAAACAAAGTATGATTTGTGTTTTCTTAATGGGTAAATTATTTACTTCCATAATTTGGTTCTAGAATCTGCTTTGGTTACTTGCCAAAAAAGAAAGAAAAAAGAAAGAATACGATTTTTTTTTTTATCCAAACATCTATTTAAATTTTCATCTCTACCAATATTTAAATCCGCTTTGGCCATCAGAAACAAAAAATCTCAACTAATTAGCTATTACTATTTGTTATAGTTTTAACCAAGAATAATCGGATGGTTAGAATAATAGATATTATATCCCATTCATATGTATTACGTACAATATACATGGTATATATAGACAATAACAAACCCTATACATAAGGCTAAAACCGTAACTACATATATTACAATACGCCCCCACAAACTGACGGCGGACAAGAGAGAAGCCGAAGTTTGTCCCGGAAACGAAGGAATAAATTCTTAGACAAAGGTTTGGTCAGAACGTCAGCGATCTGATCAGCAGCAGACACAGAGTATATTGAGACAAACTTCCGTCGCACATGATCTCGAACAAAATGAAAATCCACCTCAACATGTCTGGTACGGGCATGAAACACGGGATTAGCGGCAAGAAAAACAGCACTACTGTTGTCACACCAAACAGAGGGAGGACGACATAAGGAAACACCCAACTCAGACAACAGATGATACACCCAATGCAACTCAACACAGACATTAACAATCGCACGAAACTCAGCCTCAGTCAGCGAGCGAGCCACAGTGGGTTGCTTCCGAGACGCCCATGCAATGAGATTATGACCCAAATAAAGGAAAAATCCAGTAGTAGACCGACGATCATCGGGGCAACAAGCCCAGTCAGCATCACCGAAAGCAGTAAGAGTGCCAAAATCAGTAGGATGCAGTACCAAACCAGAATCCACAGTGCCGCGAAAATAGCAGAGGACCCATTTAAGGGCCTAAAAATGAGAAACGTGGGGCTGATGCATGAACTGACAAAGCTTATTAACCGCAAAACATATATCTGGCCGGGTGAGAGTGGTAAACTGCAGACTGCCACAAAGCCGGCGATAGAGAGTCGATTCATCAGGAGACAACAGAGTACCATCCAAACGGGACAACACGACACCAGCTTGCATAGGAGTGGAAATAGGCTTGCAAATGCATATTGGCAAGTCGTAGTAAATCAGTAACATACTTGCGCTGAGAAAGGAGCAAACCCCTGGAAGTGCGATGAACCTCGACACCAAGAAAGTAACTCAATGGACCCAAATCTTGAAGAGAAAACTCCTGAGCAAGGCAAGAGATAAAATTCTGAACCAAATTAGGAGTGCTGCCTGTAATAATAATGTCATCCACATATACCAACAGAAAACACAAGTGAGACCCACGGCGGTATACAAAGAGTGAAGGATCACAGCGAGACTCCACAAATCCCAAGGTGACCAGAAACGCAGCCAAC
Organism: Oldenlandia corymbosa var. corymbosa; assembly: GCA_949775105.1. NCBI lineage: Eukaryota > Viridiplantae > Streptophyta > Magnoliopsida > Gentianales > Rubiaceae > Oldenlandia > Oldenlandia corymbosa. The sequence continues at coordinate 13,497,614 of OX459126.1, read as the reverse complement.
CGAGAATACCGAGCCCGAGGTACTTGCTTAAGCCCATATAAGGACTTATGCAGCTTACACACATAATGGGGATGCACTGGATCAACAAAACCCTGTAGTTGAACCATATACACAGTTTCACTCAGAACACCATTAAGAAAGGCATTACTGACATCAAGCTGAGAAATCGACCATCCACGAGCCAAGGCAACTGTCAAAACCAAGCGAATAGTGACCGGCTTAACAACCGGACTAAAAGTGTCAGTGTAATCAATCCCAAAAGACTGAATAAAACCTCGAGCCACCGACCGAGCCTTAGAGCGCTCAATGGAACCATCAGCATGTCTTATATAGCCATCGATTTCCGACAACGTTGCTGGAAGGAGGAGGGGGAACTAAAGTCCATGTGTTATTTTTGAGGAGGGCAGAAATTTCATCCTTCATGGCATTTTGCCACTGAGGAATAGATTTGGCTTGAGTGAAGGATGTAGGAGTAACAGGAAGATGTGGTGAACCAGAGGCAAGATGAGCTGAGGGATCAAAGATCTTCTTGGGCTGGGGTTTGGACGAAGTGCCATTGAATGAGGAGGAGGTGGCGAAGGAGAACCGGACTTAGATGAGGAGTTGGATGCAGGAAAACTAGGTAAAGATGCAGGTGAATCGGAAGGGCCAGGAGAGCTTGATAAAGAGGCAATGGGAACTGGAGTAATAGGAGGAGAAGAAGCGAGTGAAGAAGGCGAAGCAGACACACCCGGGGAACTGGTCACACGCAACCAAGGGGTGACAGGAGACTTCGACTATGAAGCAAGAGAACTAGAAGTAGGACGTTTAAACGGAAAGAGTTTCTCATCGAACTCAACATGACGAGCAACATAAAGACGGTTATTCACCACATCAAAGTAGCGATAACCAAGATGAGATGGAGAATACCCAAAAAAAGACACACTGAGTAGAGCGAAAAGAGAATTTATGTTGATTATAAGGGCGGAAAAGAGGATAAATAGCACAGCCAAAAACGCAAAGAACGGTATAATCAGGGTGGCTGGTGATATAGTGTAATGAAGGGTATTTGACCCTGAAGAGGTTTACTAGGGTGGCGATTAATTAAGAACACAGCAGTTTCAAAAGTAAAGTCCCAAAACCGAAAAAGAGTACTAGAATGACCAAGGAGAGCAAGGCCAATGTCAACAATGTGACGAATTTTCCATTCAATAGTGCCATTTTGCTCATGAGTGTGTGGGCACGCTAAACGATAAACAATACCGACATCCTTAAAAAAGGGATTTAGAGGACGAAATTCACCACCCCAATCAGAGTTAACATTTTTAATAGTGGTGCCAAATTGGTTTTCTACGAGAGCTTTGAACTGCTTGAAAACATGAAAAACATCACTTTTATGCTTAATGGGATAAATCCATGTGAATAAAGAGAAATCATCAATAAAAAGCACAAAGTAGAGATAGCCATTAAAGGACAGAATAGGAGCAGGGCCCCAAACATCAGTGTAAATTAAATCAAGAGGTTTAGAGCTACGACGAAAAGTAGAAGGTAAACTAACCCTATGCAATTTCTCTAAACAACACGCCTCACATTTATCAGTGGACGTGGACACAGAAGAATGAGGGAGTTGAAATTGCCTAACCAAAGTACGAAGAGTAACTATATTAGGGTGTCCTAAACGAGCATGCCATTAACCTAAAGAGACAAGATAAGCTGCCGGAGACAAGGAACCACGAGAAGGGAGATCTAAGCGATAGAGACCATTATCAGCCCGACCGTGGAGGAGGAGTTCCTTGGTTGAGAGATCCTTAACACAACAAGAGTCGGAGAAAAATTCAAAAAAACAGTAATTATCACGGGAAAACTTTTGAACAGATAACAGAGGTTTAGTAAGAGCATGAGTATGCAAAACACGATTTAAATAAAGAGGACGAGACAAGGATGGCAAAACAGATTGATCAACATGCTGAATAGGTAAAGCATCACCATTACCAACTAAAATATGATCCGTACCAGGATAATCACTAGAGATGCTCAGAGAGGATAAATCTGGCGTGACATGATCGGTAGCACCAGTGTCCGGATGCCAGGGAGTGAGGAGCATACTATGCCATATGAGCTTGAGAAGACACAATTGACTCTGGGTAAGACGGAGGAGGTAACAAACCAGCTGCGTGCTGTGGAGGAGAAACAACCTGTACATAGGCAGCCGACGGAACAGAAGGCGGTCGAGGAATAAAATTAGCATCAAAACGGCGTCGACAAGTGGCAGAAGTGTGATTCAAGATGCCGCAAAGTTGACACGTGGCACCCGGAGCGAGAGGTGTATACCCCCGCCGGCCACCACCACGACCAGAAAACTGATTGCGACGACTACCGCGCTAGGAACGACCACCACGAAAGGATTGAGGCGGCACAGGAAGGGGTGACAACTGCTCAAGCATGGCCGACGGCTGGATGACAGGCTGTTGAGCCTGAAGAAGCACCTCATATGAAACCAACTGTCCAAGAAGATCCTGATAGGAGGGGGGTTCGGAACGCTACTGTAAAGCTCCAATGATGCCATTAAACTCTGCACCAAGCTTGCGAAAGATTATAGCATTGAACTCCGCCGGAGATATGCGATGGCCGGCAAGTTGGAGCGAGTCTGCGATACCCTTCGCTTTGGAGAGGAGAGTCGTGACTAATAAGTCACCTTTTTGCAAGCCGTGGAGCTCCATAACAAGCTGGGTCTGTTGGGCATAAGAGAGAGTGCCGAAACTCTGCTAAATGGCCGTCCACGCCGCTGCCGACGTTGTGGCGCCCTGGAGAACGGGAAAAATTTCTTCAGCAACGGAAGAAAGAATCCAAGAGAAGACCATCTGATCCTTTTGCTGCTAGATATCAAACTCAGGATTGATTTTGGGCGCGGCATCACTGCCGGAAGGAATAAAACGCGACGGTGCAGGTTCGGAGCCGTCCACAATACCGGTAACACGAAACATGGTTAATAGAGGCGTGAACTGGAGATGCCATGCACTATAATTTGACTGAGAATGGAGTTTAACGGTGAATGAGTGATTCAGCGATTGGAGGCTCGGTTGAAGGAGCGGCACCGAAGAGAGAGGAGGAGGCGGGGCCTTTGAATTGTCCTTAGATTGATTGTTGGTAGAGATCTCCGAATTGGTCATGTTTTCTGTTTTGTGATTAGAAAACGAACCAACCGCAACAACCAAAAGAGCAACCGAGCCAAAAGAAAAATATAATATTGGTCCACAACACCAACCGCAACGGGACCGAAGAAGAGCTGTGGGAGCAGAGCCAGCAACAAGAACACCCTAGCAACGAACCGACGGTGAACGGTGGCAGCAGCAAAAACAAGGACTGCTTTGTTGAAGGGGAAAGCAACAACAAGAACGAAGGCCGACGAGAGAAGAAGAAGCAGCGAACGAACCACCACGAAAAGGAAGCTGACTGTGAGAGATGGCAGCAGCAGGATACGGCAGAAGCAAGGGAAGAGCAGCAACAGCAACGGCAAGGAGAAGAAGATGCAACAGCGTGAAGCAAAGAAGCAATCAGGCGTTGTCGGACAAATTAGACCACCAAAAAAGTAAGAGGCTGGCTGATGAACAATAGAAACAACGAAGTTACAGCAACGACCAAGGATGAAGAAAGTCTGTTCGGCGGCGGAGACGACAAAAGAAAAAAAAAAGAGACGGCCGAGCGAAAAAAAATCCTAACTCTATACCAAGTTAGAATAATAGATATTGTATCCCATTCATGTGTATTACGTACAATATACAGGGTATATATACACAATAACAAACCCTATACATAAGGCTAAAACCGTAACTACAAATATTACAATACGGATCAATTAGCCATAATCAAGTACCATGCATGTGGCTTGAACTAAAACTCGATTTGAGCCGATAATCAGACCATCTTCGATCTGAATGATATTGAAGTTTTACTACGTACTGATAAAACAACTTATAACAAATTAAGGGGAAAAAAACACGCACACACACACACACACGAACTAATCAATGACCTTAATTAAAAGTCCTAGTAACATTAGAGTAAAACAGGTTGATAATGACAGATCCTTGTAATTCCACACTTCCACCAGTAACAAAATTTTAATATGCATCATTCCAGATCGTAATACTCGAATTTTATTTTGACAAAAAAAAGGCCACAATCGTGCAGCCCGAAATGATTTATTGAAAGTGCAAAAATAGACACATTCAAGAAAGTGGTGGTATACTTTTAGTGCAATTATTATTTATATATTCGGGGCACTAATTCTAAAGGAGATTCACCATAAGGACATGTCGAAAGTTGGTTAAGATTTAGCTACCTTGACTTTATAACTGATGGAGATTAACGAGAATAACTTCATCTTTACAATGATATAATCTCCATTGTGAAAACTATCATCACAATGCTCTCGTTAGTAATGCTTTTTATTTTTTTATTTTTTGATTTATGGACTAAATTAAAATTTCTTGAACGAAATGGATATAATCGCGCTCTTACAACTTTCTAACATTTATCCACAATACAGAAATTTGTAGGTCGCATAGTTATTTTCTCCTTTGATCATAAGCTTTTTTGTGCTTTTAAAAAAGATGATCAATTAATTAGTAATCTTTATAACAATTAAGAAATGAATATTATCGAACACCTGCAAATTTGTCAACCTGATGGTATTGTTTCCGACTCCTTTGCATATCTTAGTGGGCATATATATAGATATATAGTATCGATCATTAGGACCACAATTTAATCGCACCCCACCAAACCAAACCCTAAGGGGGGAAAAAATGAAATAAAATAAAACTTATTAGGCTATTCATGTAAAAGTAATAAACACTCCAAAAACTTATCTCTAGTGGAGAGAGTCACTTTCTTTATAATGAGATAAGAAGAAGATGTTTCGATTTATAAAGCAAAAAACAGTCTCTTGTATTCTTATGTGATTTCGACTCAACCAAGTCAAAAGATGAAAGAGGGATGTGTTTATCTTTTGGGAAGCCTTTTTGGACAGTATTCTCAAACAATAAAGAACATATATAAATAAACTATAAATTGTGACCTCAAAAAGTATGAAGTTGAATGCGGATTAATTTGATATGTATGTAGTATGTGCTCACTTAAAATGTACACACACACACACACATATATGTATATATATATATATATATATATATATATATATGCGAATTCATTCCTGAAAGAAAAATGGTTTTATACATATACACCTAGAGGAATCACTAGGATAATACAAATTCACGGCTTCTTATTGATCGGAAAAAAAAAGAATTTTTTAACCATTGTCATATTTTAGAGTATACAGATTATATAATCTTACATGATTCTGGCAGTGTTTCGAATAATTTCTTGAGTTTTTGGCAACATAGCTGGTGCTTAAAAACTATGAAGGGTGTATAAGTAGGTTAGAAAGAAACAAGAAAGAATGGGGTTAGGGGAAGGGGATGTGGACGGGGCAAGGGCACAGCTAGGGTTTGGGATGTTTCCCTCTCCAAGAGATGTGACCTGTCTCATCTTTACAACCATGGGCTCTCTCTAGCTAGCAAAGCAAAAATTAGCTTGGAATGCAATGATGTTGATGAATGCTTTATGTATATGCAAAAAAAAGATTGATTGAAGTTCATCATGTGTTTTTTTTCAAGTGCTCAAGGGTTGAATTTTGACACAAACATGCTCTCTACCGGCTTTACTATGTTCACAAAAGTGTTTTACCACTAATTTTGGAAGTGGATAAATATAGTAAACATGCACATTGGTGATCACTATCTACAAGTTAATGGTGATCAATCGATTGAGATATTGATCAGGCTGATAAATATGAATCATTGGTCCCCCTTTTCTATTTATATATTCCTTTAGGTTATACTTAGGAAATGACACGGTTTTATTTGGGTTTGGAATTGAAACGATTATTGCCTTGGCAACAGGACCTGGTGGAATGGTTAGGATGAGGACTCTAAAATTTGTAATTTTAAAAAGTTCAAATATTGAACGAAATAATTTTAGAGTGATTATACATTCTGTACATGTTATAATTAGGCGTCTCTAAAAAAGTTCCTGCAAACTTAAGCAAATCTTCTCTGCCCTAGTTGTATTACCCTTTTTATAAGGTAAAATTTGCTTTGAACTAATGGTATCCTGGAATGAAACTTTTTGAAGGCAAATTTTATATTTCCCGTACAGTCATATTGTTGGGACAAAAAATCCCATATTGCTGTCATGAAAGATCTGTCACCTAGTTTTGAGATAGAAGCCCAAAGTGATTTTGACACATATTAACATCATATTAACTTCAATTATCGTTACAAATTCACAATATCATATGCAAAAAGCACCGAGACATAGTATTTTTAAAACAAATATTTGTTTTTTTGGGTGAAAAATAAATATTTTTCATAATTCTATCTTACAATTTTTACAATTTCTGTGATCCACAATGGAATTTGTTAACTGAGATTTACAGTGTACTAAACTTAACTAATTACAATACAAATGAGAAAAATAAAATCGATGCATGTCCATACAACCGTCTCATTTCTTGATGTACTGAAACGAGATGATTTTTCTTACATGCATGTTGGCGGGAGGGAAAAAGATTTTGTAGATGAAGAAGATATCATATTTAATGATTCCAATTAATTGAATATATGAAAATATGAATGAATGGATGAACCATTGAATCATTCTTTCATGTGGTTTGCATATGCATTGATTGGCCATTTGGGAGCTTCCTGGAAAAACAACATCCATTTTTTTTTAAAAAAAAAATTCTATTAATTTATTATTTTTAAAATATTAATTTATTTACATTCTCCAAACTCCCAACTTGGACCAAGAGAACAACTAAATAAATAAATTAATAATGGAAACAGTTAATTGTACTACGTACTGTGTGTATTGTCTAACTGCATCTACACAATTTGTATACAGAACTTACGTACAGTTGTTTCTGAAATCATGTTTCTTGGAACTTCTAACCGACCCGATAAAATAATTTAATTGTTGAAATTGTTTAATTATGGAGGTAATGAATAACTTTATATTATATAATGGAAACTGAATCAACTGATGAAGATCTCAAGTTGGTTTATGGTTGACTTGGTCCATCTGCATTCCCCCATGATACTCTTTTTTTTTCTTTTTTTTCCCCTTTCTACCACATTATTATGCTACTGATCTCATCAGAATTTATTGGGGGTTTTTTTTTTTTTTCATTTCATAATAGTAGTCTTGTTTATAACTCTAGCTAAGAAATATTTTTTCTTTTTAGTAAAGATGCTTTTTCTTTTGTTGCATATATTTTTACTCTATCTAATTAAGCTCTATAGCTCTCATTATGAATCTATGGAAAAGAACTTAATTTGGGCTAAAAAAATACATGTTGGTGGTTGGAAATTAGTTAATTTAATTAGAAGTAAAAACACACCAGGTGTATAATTTGTACTTTGAAGAAACTCTTTTTTAGAAGGTTGATAACCTGTCTTTTTTTTTAATAACTTTTTTTGGGTGAGACAAATTGTTTGTCCTAATTAGGAAATTTTATCTCTACACAAGCGTGGTGTACTCTTATTTTTCAGCGAAACAAAATAACGATAGAAATACAATTATAATCAAGATAGTTTCGACTGAATGATGCACTTTTTTTTTTTTTAGAAATAAAATTTATTAATTTACTGAAACCGTCCAGCAGCGATTGATAAGAAAAGATACAGCCAGAAAAACACAACTTACAATTGGCCATAATCATAGTGCTTTTGTTGTGTTTCATATGGATAAACCTATATGGATCTACCCTATCAAGCAATGGTTGTATCACGTGCAGAAATAAAGATACAACACTAAAAATCAGTTGAAACTCCCAAATCATAGATCTAACAACTAAATCTATGACGGCTGAATCTTTTAGAGCCATACGAGCGAATTCTAATGAACTGCCGCCGTACCTGCAAACATCACTGACAAAAATGTCACCATATTATCGAACATCACCAGGAAAGTCGCCGCCATATCTAACTATTAGAGGAGATTATAATCTCACTTATGGAAAATAAATTAAACAACAATAAAAAGTGTAAGGATCGGGACAGAATTATCTCCTCTATCCTTCCATGGTAAAAAGATGGGGGAAAAGATGGAGTTTTTTTTTTTTTTTGGTTTTAGGGTTTTAGAGTTGGAGAGGGAGAGAGGGGTGGCCGAGAGAAATTTTTATTGAATCTTGTTAAAACAAATGACTGAATGATGCACTCAATGAACTAACATGTACAATAACTTTCATATGAATAAGGTATGTGATCAAAACATTTAAAACAATTCACTAAACCGACTAGCTATAATCATTCCCAACTAATCACAACATAGTCATTTTATTGCTAAATTCTATGGAGAAGTTGCATTTTTTTTTTCACTTTATAAATTAATATCTACCCAAAAGCTCAGGCTCGATCTTCATCGTTTCTATTTTTTTTTTTTTTCCCTTTTCTTAGTTCTCTCCCAAAAAGAACCTTTCATCATCATTAGAGAAATCACTACGAAAAAATTAAGAGGAAGAACCTTCCCGAAATTTATGGCTTATGATTGTTGATTGTATAACACATGAACACACATGGAAAGAAGGATAAGTTTTATCCTTTTCCCTCTAAATTCATAGTTTTTAATTACTTTATCATTTAGCAAAAAAAATAAAAAATAAAAAATACTTTTCCTAGATAATAAACTAATCAATTGCAAGCTAAGTTATTGGGAAGAGAAGGTGAGCATTACTATTAATTTCCAAGTTACTTTATTATTAGGACCACAAATCACTCTCCTTGCTTCCCTTAATCATGCCATTCCCATTTGTACCCTAAATATTAAATCCCACAACCCCACATTACAATAAAAATTCATAAAATCAATTTTTTTATTAAAAAAAAAAAAAGACTTACCCCAAAGGAGGGGTAAATTAGTAATCAAACAATTTTAATTAAGCTTAGTATTGTATATAGTAACATGGCCTTTGATGCCCACAAGATCAACAAACCATGTAACTCCACGTGTCGTGACGCGATACGTGGGAACCTGATAGAGCATTTTATGCAAACCGTTGGTATATATGCACATGAACCTCTACACATTTTGCCTTCCTTATTCGCAACATTATTGCCATTTTCATTTAAGTCCTTTTGTTTTTCCATTTCTCTCTCTCTCTCTCCATTCCTTCTTTGTAATATTTAGCTTTGCAAAAAAAGATCATCATTTTCTCCTTCTTCTTGAAAAGAAAAGCGAAAGAAAAAAGGGATTACTTTGATCGGTTTATTGGGATTTGGCCGGAAAAGAAGAAATGACTTCCATGTTAGAAACTGATCTTTGTCTTGGACTGCCGGGTGGCGGCGGCGGCGGCGGCGGCGGTGGGGGAGCTGATCAAACTGAGTCCATGAAGATCAATGGAAAGAGAGGCTTTTCAGAAACTGTTGATCTTAAGCTTAACCTTCAAGCTAAGGAGTCTTCTTCCATGGATCTGAAGGAAAAGATGAAACCAGCTTCTGAAACTACCAACAAGGATTCTGCCAAGCCACCTGCCAAGTAAGTAAAAAAAAAAAATTTAATCTTTTTTCCTTTTATATAAAAAAAACGATAAGATGCAACGTAGTGATATAGTCTGCTTTCAGTAGTTCATGGGTTCGAGTTCGTGTTGAATATTAATGGAAAAACTAAAGTGAAAACACATAGTCACATAGTAACTATATATTTGTGCATGCAATATTATTTGTTGTTGTTTATTTTTTTGGTTTGGTTGATCAGGGCACAAGTGGTGGGATGGCCACCAGTGAGATCATTTAGGAAGAACATCATCATGGCTCAAAAGAACACCACTGAGGAGAATACTACTGAGAAGAAGATGGCTTCTGAGAAAGCATCAGCATCAGCAGCCAATATTGGAGCTGCATTTGTTAAGGTTTCCATGGATGGAGCACCTTACCTTCGTAAGGTTGACTTGAAGATGTACAAATCTTACCAAGAACTCTCTGATGCTTTGGCCAAAATGTTCAGCTCTTTTACTATGGGTAAATTTTATTTAATTTTCTTTTTGTTTTTGTAGTAATTAAACAAAAAAGTGGATCTTTGAATTATGATTATGGGTGGGTTTGCCTTAATGTTAGTGTAGATTAATTTAAAATCTAAGTTTTTTTTTTTGGCTTATTAAAAAAAAATACATTATGTGCTTGCAGGTAACTATGGGCCCCAGGGAATGATCGATTTCATGAATGAAAGCAAGCTAATGGATCTCTTGAACAGCTCTGAATATGTGCCCACTTATGAAGATAAGGATGGTGATTGGATGCTTGTGGGAGATGTTCCATGGGAGTAAGTCCTCTCACTCACTCTCCATTTTTATCAAATTTCATGTAGTAGTATATATGTATGCCTTTTTCATCTCTTATTATAGGAAATTAATAAGAACCCTAACACATGCAAATTATAGCTAAGCAAAATTATTTTGGTATTAAAGACCATTAAAAAAGGGCAACATTTACATTTTTTTCATATGTATATACAATTACACTTGAAAAAAAAAGATGGCCATGATGCAATACATATCACTTTTGAAGCTAAAATCTGCCTAAATTAGTTTGTGTTTTGTCCGCATCAATTTTGGTTCCATACCAAATACATAGTTTGCATGTTGTTATGAAATTTTGTCAAGTTGGCTGCATTTTCTTGACGATCCTCTGTTAATTATAACGAAAAGTTTAACATGATATTAACTTTTGGACATATGATGAAAGTTGTTAGGACTATACTCGTGAATCAAGCTAATGGTTGACAGATTAGACCAATTTCAATTTGCATGCATGTGTTTAAAATCTCAACTATTTTGTATCATCTTTTTTCGCAGGATGTTTGTAGATTCATGCAAGCGATTGCGCATAATGAAAGGATCAGAGGCTATTGGACTTGGTATGATCTCTTTTTTTTTTTTTTTTTCCTACTCTTATAAAAAATCGTTACATCAATTCTATATTTCATTACTAAAATACACGCAATTGTTAAACATTATTATGATTTTTTTTGTGTGTGTCTACGTACTATATTCGCATTAGTGTCAGATCTAGTCATAATAAAGATAATTTATACTGACAAAATAAATTCTTTTGAAATTCAGCACCAAGGGCCATGGAGAAATGCAAGAGCAGGTGCTGAAGGGGATCGAAACACAAGCACATCAGCTTGCTGTTTCAAACTGTTGTTATAGCTAAAAACTTGAAGCAGAAGAATTGATGATGAAGAAGCAGGATGTTGTTGTTTGTTTGATCAAGTGTCTTTTTTTTTGTGGGTTTTTTTTCCCCTTAATTTTCTACCTTTTTTTTTTAAAGAAAAAAATAGTATATAGATATTAAAGATCTGTGGAAATTTGTAATGGACAAGAAGCAATAAACTATACACCTCCTCTCTCGCTATCTGTCTGTGGCTTGGTTTTTTAATTATTACTAATAATAATCAACTGTTTGTGCTGTTGTTGTTTGTTTTTTTGGTGTTGTTGCTCTCTTGTCCTTGCTGTCACAGTTGTTTGAGTGTGTGTGTGTATGTGTGTGTTTATATTTTTTTTCCTTTTTGGAAAAAGAAAAGAACACTTAAACAATTTATTTTTAATTTTTAATTTTTTTTTCCTCCTTCTTAATTATGAGATTCTTGGGATCATGTATTTCTATCTTTCTTTATCATTGTAGTCATGTGTATCATCATAATTTTATTGATTTTTATTAATGTGTACGATTAACTCAAAAGGGGAACAACACCATGTGCTGCTTCATGGAGGCATTCCCTTCATAACCAGTTATATATATATATATATATATATATATATATATATATTCTATAAATTAGCATTTGTTTTTATTTTATTTTTTCCCAACTTTTTTTTTTAAAAAAATGGTTTAATAGCTGGTAAATGTTTGGGGTGGGCTTGGGAGGGGGTGTTGAATAAGCCATTAATGGAGGGCTTGAATTATATAAGGGGATGATGGTGGTTAGCAGCACATGCATGCCCCATGCTGCAAAATGTGTCTTTTGCCAATTGTGTTTACATTACCATAAATTCTTAGACCACCCCCTCTCATCTTTACACATGATTCTTGTATATATACCAAGGTCAACTAATTATGTCTCAATAATTCATCGAAATCGTTACTCATTTCGTCCTAAAAAGTTGTCAAAAAATAATTTCATAATAATATATCAAAATGTTGAGTTTAAACATTTACGACCGTAATCCAAAACGAGAAAATAATCCTTTCTCATATGATGAATAACATTTCTATAAAATACATTTTAGTTATAGACTCGCATGATAAAAAAATATCGAGGATGTTTTGGATCTAAAGAAACTAATAGAAGTATTTTATTTTATTTTTTTTGAAGAAAATAAATGTTGGGGGAAAAATTATGAGACTAGTTTATGGAATTGTGGACGTATAGTTCAAGCCATGATAGATCCATACAGATAAAATACGTATATCTTGGTCTAACAGTTGAGTGAGGCATTTAAGGATCAACTTGATATAATCTTTTTCTTCTAATACTCTTTTCGTTCTATAACAATTATAATTTTTTTTTTTTTTTTGTAAATTCAAATTTAATCCTTTTCGTTATTCGATAATATCGTTATTATCTATCCATTTGTTCCTGGACTCGAAAATTCAGAACTCTTGTACGTAAATTCAACAACTTAAATATGACGTCTTAGTTGGCGATTAAGCAATGCATGATTGTGTAAAGTTGGGGAACAATCCCGGAAGCCACATAAAAGATTCTTTGTGCAAAAGCTTCCTCCTACATAGCATATTGCAATATGAATCTTACATTTTTTTTTTTTTTTGGTATCAAATTGATTATAAAAATACTAATTTTTTGAACTTTATATTTAATTTGTACTCCCTCCGTCCTAAAAAAATAGTCCACGTCGAATTTACAAAGTTTGTAAACTCAACGTGGACTATTTTTTTAGGGACGGATATTAGCATGCAAAACCGACTTACAAGTTGTTGATTGGACATTATTAACATCGATATAGCTAGTGATAAGTGGTATTATTCATATAAAGTCAGTGGTTGAATAATACGATGATTGCAAGTTGTTGATTGGACTTATTTATTTCGGGGATCGAAGATCATGAAGCAAACCCGCCCCACGATGCCTGTTTGGTGGATCCAAGACCGACCTGGAATCCATAACCCCCCATGATTTTCTCATAATGTTGCATCATCGATCCATCTCGTAAACACAACGTATATATAAAGCTCAATTATATATATTCCCAAACCTCAAGGGAAAAAAAAAAAAGAAAAAGTCATGCACGATCCACAAGCAACGTCTAATTAATGTACATATTATTAACAACTTTATGGGTTCGTATTAATATTTTCGTCCCACTTTAATAATTTACTTTGTTGAACTAATTAAAACAGTGAAACGGAAAACTAAAAGAGTTTTGATCATCTCGTTCCACCATTTCTCCTCATGATATATAAGCTCGAAGCATTGGATTTTGTAGCTAAATATACGTGAAACTACTCCATGCATAGCCAAATTGTTTTTACTTGTTTTAATTTGGTGATCATTTTTGGAACTGCCCAAAAAGGCCAAAAGCGAATTTGAATTTAGATTTAATCCAACAAAGCTGTACTAGTATTTAATTTCTAGGACCAATGGAGCATTTTAAGTAGAATTCTAGACAAGCAGAGTATTATTTAGTTGTTGAACAACTACTAATTTGTTAGCAAGAAGTTGGCAAACTTTGTGCACTCTTCATAATATTAAGGAATGTAGACCGCTATAGCTTGCTTATATAGTTTGTTCTCGAAGATTTAAAGTAAACTTAAGAAATACATCAAACAGATAGTTTAAGTAGATGTGACGTATATTTCAGTGACCTGAAACGAAAAATATATTTTATATATAGTAATACGTCTTATCAGTAACGTTGAGATAATAATGTTAGTCTTAAGAAAGAGTTTATATTGATTTTAAAACTACGTTTCAAGGTAAAACAAAATTTTCAAACGCAGCCAGCAAAATTTCTCATCACCTGCAAGTGCAACAGTTCATTTGCATTCTTCTACAGTAGCTGATGTCTACACTCCAATTTCAGCCTGGATCCTTCGGGAAACATACAATGGGCCCATGGTCAGTCGTTAATCCATTCTGCAGTAAATGGGCCTTTCCAGCCTGCAAACAATGACTTCCGTATCCCTCTCGACATGTCTGCACAAGACATGGGCATTTGCAGCATTTTCAGATGACCAGCCCATTTAATAATGTACTGTTTACGTACATTATTTATATATATATATATATATATATATATATATGTAATGTATGAAAACTGATAAGGTTTGTGAAAAAAACGTGTTTTCACTCGGTCCTAAAATAATAATCTTAACTTAATCTATGCATTTTAGAATTATATTTATATTAAAAATATTATATAAGAGTAGTATACTACATGAAAAAAAATTACAAGAAATGCCGTGTTAATAAACTAAACGGTTCTCTAACATTAGATACATAAATCTCATATAAAAAGTATAAAATATAAAAATAAATGTGATCATTCCGGGTAAACTTTTCACTTTATGTAACTACTATGGATATAGCTATTTGAACCCACTGTTTCAAATTATAGATTTGTTCGTTTTGGGGCAGATGAAAGTACTAATTAGTAAATTAAAAAAAGTAATCATGTGTATATAGCACGTATCCTGTTGTTATGCAAACAAATTAACAGAACATTATTAATTAGACGCGGAAAACCCCTGTAATAAAGCCCCAAAACAATCATATATGGGTGGTTTTATTATATTTACGAAAACTCGCCCCACCAAAAAAAATACTCTCTTTATCTTAAAAAAATATTGTCCAATATTTGAATTTTCATTTTTAATTTAATTATTATTGTCTCAAAAATATTGTTTATGTTTTAAAAAACAGTATCCCTTTAGTTGAAAATTAAAATTGCACAATCATAATAGAAAGAATGCTCATTATTTTTCCCTAAATAGGGAAACGGGGTACCATCTCACAAGAAATTCTATATATGCTGGGGGGAATAATCTCCAAAAGCTGCAAATCCTAATCCCAACGGGACTTGGCAATTTAATCCTGCTATAAATAATATAATAATATCCCATCGGGTTAATGTCTGCATATACCTGTCCTCTTTTCATTTCAGTTTTTATTATTCTTTCAAAGAACCCTAACGAAATAATTATTAAGAAAACCCTAGGAGTTTCTCTTTTATTTTTGCGACTCCGAAACAAGATGATATTATCACCGGCGGCCTCACGAAGTTCCGGATTTTCCAGACCCAATAATATTTCTCATACTTAAGGAGCTTCCGGTGAAATCCTTATTAAGGTTCAGATGTGTTTCAAAGAACTGGCTGTCCATAATATCCGACCCTCATATATTTTATAAACATGCACCATCTCCAATCATACTTCCGGCCAGCCAGAACCAAGTTCTTAGTTGGGCCGCCGACGAAAAAGGACGGTTTCTTACTTGTCGACGAAGAAGGAAATCGCACGCTTGTCGAGGCTCCAACACTTATATGACTTCTTTTCCGATTATCATGAGAGCAGAAGTTTTAGTGTTGAAGGGGTTGAAGGCTTAATATGTTGTCGGAATACGGTATGGAATCCTGCTACAAGAAAAAAGTTTGATCTTCCGATCCAATCTTTGAGGTTCAACAATATGGATTTGCCCCTTCGTTATGGAACAAATATATTTAGCTTCGAAAATTCATATTACCTAGGTTATGGTTCTGTTACTGAAAAATACATGTTATTGAACATTTGTTCTGGGGACGATGTCGAGATATACTTTCATCTCAACAAACAAGTTTTGGGGAGTCTCGAAACGAGATTTCAAATCCAAGTAAGTGAAGTTGGTGACGATAATGATAATTATTCGTGGAGAGACATGACTCACAAAATCCGGCCATATCGCCGGCCAAATGGAGTTGTGACATTGGAGGACAAATATCATCTAGAAGAGTTCTTACTACTTGATGATCAAGGAAATAAGATGCTTGTAGTTGATGACCAAGGGCTTGAGATTCTTGCAGTTGATGACCAAGGAAATAAGAGGTTTGTAGCTCATTTATATCAACCTGCTCGCTTCAATAATGCGGAAGGTGACGTGATTTGCTTTCTCAAGGATCCAACCATTGATGGAGAAGAGTTTGATCTCCCCACTCCAATTTTGAGCAACACAATGGATTTCCCAATTCTTTCGTGTGGTTTTATAAAAGTTGAGTTTGAGAATGCTTATTATACGAAAGAATACAAGGTATTAAGCGTTTGTGTCGCGAACTTAATACGGGATTACAAAACTACGAATCTTAGTGGAAAATTTCAAATGGAAGTTATGACTTTAGGAGGAGGCAATGATGATGGTAATTTATGGAGAGACATTACTCATCACGTGTCGGAAGAAGCCAAGACTGAAGTCATGGGAGCGTTTTGTCCGAATAATTCATCCTCGTTATTCATTATTTTGTCTTAAGAAAAAAATTCTATTAGAGGATAATCTTGAGATTTTGACTTCTAAACTTTTAGGTCCTTAATATATTTTTTTTAAATGGATGGCGTTTCTATTACATGTCTTGGTAATCATTAATCCTATTTTTTTAATTATAGACTCACATGATCAAAACTATTGACGATACTCATTTCTAAAATTTATTTATACAATAAGTAAATGAGACTATTCTATGAGAAATTCACCATCGTCTGACCTTGAATATGTAAATATCTTGGTCAGATAGCTAAGTGAAGCATTCAAGAATCGATTTCATATGAATTTCATAATCATTTTTTCATTAATTTAAAAGTACTAATACTGTATATTAATTTCACCGCTTCCCATTATTTTGCAATAGATTCAGAATAAGATTCGTGGAGAGACATTACTCACAATCTCCGGTCGTATCGCCGGCCAAATGGAGTTACAACATTTGAGGACAAAAATTATGTAGAAGAATTCTTACTAGTTGATGACCAAGGAAATAAGATGCCTGTAGATTATGAAGAAGGGTTTGAGATTTGTGACGAAAACAAATTGACGATTGTCTTATGAAACGGCTAATAAAGCTCCACGTATTGAAAATACTAAACTCAATGATACACTTGTTATCTATGCAAGTATATTGATTTGCACAACCCCAAATTAACCTTAAAATGATTAAGAACAAAGAGGTTCCCTCTCATCACGTAATGAAATTTCCATAATAGTCTGAAAAAAAAATAAAATGAAGTGGCGGCCTCCCTTCTTTTAACGTGAAAAAAAGCCAACTAGTTCAAAATCCAACATTTAAGTTATTTGTGGATTGATCCTTAATAAGTTTTAAAATATAAAAAAGTAACTATTCTAAATATTTGCACAGGTCGCAGATTATTTAAAAGCTCCCTTAGAACTTATTTAATTCAAAAATATCCAAGGAAAACAAATAAGATAGGAAAAACCCGCACAAACTTAAAACTAGGATATTTGGAGCCCTAGTTAGCCAGTGCGCATCGGCCTTCTTGTCGACTGACAGGATGGTTGACATATTCATGTCGGCCTTCTCGTCGACTGACAAAGATGTCGATGACAGGTGCTTCCAACATATTTGATGAAGGCTTTGGACCCTTCTTCGGAGTGGCTAATACTCTTCAATTCTAGAAAAGTTATCCAAGGAATGCAATCAATCTTTTGAGGTTTTCCATGAGAATGAACATTTAGGATTAGAGTTTTGAGCATTTCAACTCTTTTGTTCGCACGGGATCGAGTCACGGGACCTCCAATATTAGACAAAGGATCTTGACTGACTTGTTGGTTTGTCCATCCATTTGAACACTATCATGATTGATTTCTATATAACTAATCATTTCAATAATGCGGAAGGTGTGATTTGCTTTCTTAAGGATCCAATACTAGTACTGATCGTTTCGTTAATGCGGAAGGTGCGATTTGCTTTCTTAAAGATCCAATCATTAATGGAGAAAGAATTTGATCTCTGAAAGATACAAAATATCTGTAGTTGGAGAAATCATACAAGAATATGATAAGAACAAGACAAAACATAGATGAGTTTCTAAGAAGAAACATCAAAAGACAATATTAGGGGAAACACCGCAGTGGTTGTATGTATTCTAAGAACATAATCTCTGTCCTTAAGACAATAAATTACCCCCATTACTTTTCAAAATCGGATTTGATAGGCAATTTATCTCTAGGATACGAAAAAATGCTGAAACATGGAACTTTGCAATTATTCCATGTTTAAGAATTTAGGATTGCAATATAGGCTTTTTACAATTCTTCATTAGTTCACCGATATATAGGCAAACACTTACATAACCATTAGTCATTCAAGGGATATGAATCAAAGTGTGCAATCTTCAAGTTTAAAGCCACTCATCATAACTTTTCACGGAAAGTTGTAGTCTTTTTGTTTGCATCTTTTAAACTTGATTTTCATTCATTACAATTTCTTATTATGTTTTGTACAATTTCTTACAATTTATATCACAAATTAAATTCCTAACAATCCTCCACTTAGTTTGCAATATAAATAGCCTCAACGGTTGAGATTCATGCATAAGGAGTGTTGACTTTCGTCTTGAACCACGTTATAGTGAAAATTAATCACAGATCTAGATAATATGTTGGTGGCTCGTTGGTTGAACCAACAATTAAACTAAATTAGACTTGATTTTGCACACATGAACCTCATAACATTCCTTATAATTTATATTACCAATTATCGCTAATACTGTCCATGGGTTCATCCTATTTTCTTGGCCATGTACAAGAGATAACCTTAAACTCTTGGTAGAAGTGGCACTACCTCTATGATCAATTAGGTGTGTATTATCCCAGTTTATTACTAAACCGTAATGAAACACTCGGGAATAATTTCATTAAGAAATTGCTCTCATCCTGCTCACTTAAGTGTAACAAAGTACACTAATACTTGGAATGATATACACACTAATTTTGGTGCTGACAGTTACCAAACAACTTGTTTTTACCCTTTGGACTTTTCAATCTAGTGGTCTATTAAAAAAAAAGTTGGGATTCCATTATTTAGATAAAAGGTTTAATCCCATTCTGAATGTTGTCAAAATCACTAACTCTCCCGCGGGAGGTTTGACAAATGGATCCGTTAACTTATTATGTATTATCAGATATAATACTGACAATATTAACAATTAGTATTTAATATAGAATTACCATACTAAATTAATATGTCTAGATTTACAATTCCAAACTTTATCCAATACTCTAGACATAATAATTCCATTATCAAAATCCAAAGTCACATGTGACATAGGCCAGGGGTCTTTTGGCACTTCACCTCCTTGGTACTAAAGATAGTTCAACGTATTTATCTTCTCTTTATATACATATCATATATATCTACATATATGAAAGGGGGAGTTGGACCGGGACTGCTCCCATTAGGTACGGTAGTCGGTTAAAATTGACATGTGGCCCTTCATCCTATAGTCCAGCGCAGTAAAATCAGCTCTCTATTTCCTGTCATGTGGCCGCCCGGTTACTCTCTTTTACGGTGGAGAACTCTACTCCGTTGTCTTCTTCACTCGTCTTCCCCGTTTTGTTTCTTTCTACTCCATTGCTCCCTCTCTCGCCAAATGATTCACATGTTCAAATTTCGAAACAAAAAAATCCAATCTTTGGATGGTTTAATTTATTGAATACAGAGATCTACGCATCATCAGGTGATTCAAGTATGACGGCTGAATATTGATGGATGTTATGGTAAGTCCGTTTCTTCAGTAGTTTGGGATTAAGTCATCTCTACTCTCTTTATGTATCATGCAACTTCTTTAGAAATTTGATAATCAAATTTGAGCAATAGTTGGTTGATGGTGATGGTTTGTAAGTGTTAGATTTCTGTGTTGGCAAATAGGGGGTGTGGGTATGGAGA
Source organism: Oldenlandia corymbosa var. corymbosa (assembly GCA_949775105.1). Classification (NCBI taxonomy): domain Eukaryota; kingdom Viridiplantae; phylum Streptophyta; class Magnoliopsida; order Gentianales; family Rubiaceae; genus Oldenlandia; species Oldenlandia corymbosa. The sequence goes on along the minus strand of OX459126.1, from coordinate 13,477,627 downwards.
AATTATTGCATCGCTAAGAGCTTCGACGGCATCAAGTAATTAGTTATAGAGAAAACTTTCCCCATTGAGTCTTACAGAAAATCTATTCATTGCACATTAGGTGTTTGATTTTATGCCTAACTGAACTTTCAATGTAATCTGGTGGGAAAAAATATTCTGATTGTGCTTTCGTTCCTAAATTTCCCTGGAGACTGTTGAGAGGCAAGAATTAGCTTAATTTGGAGTGCAAATGGGCAAAAGAACTGAATTCAATTTGACACTTAACACTTTTTGGGGGAAGAGTTTACTTAAGAACTGTGTGGCTCAATAGTAACTGTTACGTAGTATATTTTCTGATTACTTTTAGATTGTTAAAGAGAGAAACAATTAGAAACATGAAGGTTCAGAAATCAGAAGAGCTGAAGAAGTCTATGGCGGTGGCGTTGGCCTTGAGTTTCTTGTGTTCTAGTGTTTTCTTGTCTAAACTGGAATAAAGAATGTAATCTCAGACTGTTGAACTTGATGACTCAAAATAGAGTCTTTAATCCTTCCTAAAGGATTAAAGACTCAAAATAGAGTCTTTAATCCTTTAGGAAGGAGTTGTTATGGTTTTCCAGAAGGGTAAATCCATCTTCTTTTTTGCTCAGATATGTTTTTTTGCTGATTTGTTCCTATCTTGATTATATCTCAGTTCTTTCCCCTCCACAGTAGTACTGTTATTGTACTTTATCTTACATACAATTGTAGAGTTTGTAAGTTTACATAAATTTAGTTTTTCTTTTCCTCAGTAGTAATTGGTCTTTTGTTTTTTTTGCAGTAATAATTGGCCTTTGTTGTTGTGGGATTTCACTATAACTCTTAAAAATGTGTTATATTTACAACCCCAAGCCAAATTACTCATAAAAAGGGCAAAGGGCCGACTAGCAGTTGCTGGTAAAAAATCAATATATATTGAAAACATATAGAAAACATTATCCAAATACGGGGCTACAACTCACTTTAGGTTGCACAACGTGCAGCTCCCGTCCCTAGTATATTGGAGAGAGTGACTAATGTCTGTTTTACTTACCAATAAATATCTATCGCTAACAAGCATGGATCTCTAACCCTTAATAGGTTATAATCACTAATGCTAGAATACCAACTAGCATGAATAGCCTTTAAGAACAACATAAAACTAATTAACTATAATAAAATCGTAAATCTTAGTCTTTCAAAGAACCTTATGGTTTAACATTATATTCAGAATGATCTTTACTCAGACAGTTAGTGTATTTTGTGAGTCATATATCACAAAGATAATATCAAACACAATTTTAATTGCACATATTAGACAACCAATGTCACTATAGAATAGTAATTGATTGTCACTTTTAACACCAAGGTTAATTATAAAAGACGGAGAATAAAAACTTTCTTCACATTTACACTTTGATACTTTGTTAATAATTCATCAACATCATGTAAAAAAGAAAGTACAAAAATCTCACAGTTCCCTTGAGTACAACATCTAAGATAGTACCTCTTTTGTCAAGTTCCTTTAATTTGAACTTAAAAGGAAGATATTTATTAATCTTTAAAAAGTAGTGTGCACATTGAGTATAGATACATATACAAAAACAAGCATCCATTACATACACTTCATGAACTTTTGATACATTGAATTTACAAGATAAATGCATCATGTGAGAATGACTTAGATCAATCATCATGCAATTGTATAAAAACGAATCAAGACTTTACATTTTTTTTACTATTTCAAGCACAAAGCATTATAAAGTTCCATATACATATTTTTATATGAACCACCACTAGGATAATACTTTCTAAATTTAACATGTGAACATGGAAATCTAAATGAAAACTTCTAGCTATTAGGATACAATATGCAGGTCCAAATAATCGAAACAATCATAACTCTTCACGTCCAAATATGCTTTTGATGTATCCTACCATCAAGAGCATATCACTAAAGGAAAAAACTATTTACAATGTACTAATATAGATACTTTTAAATTAAATCAATTGAACATATACATCATTAGATAATAACAAGTCGATTTCATGATTAATTCTTATTTCCAAAATGCACAACCTAAAACTCAAAAATTTTAACTTACTCTACACAAAACAACATCAAGTTTGTCTCAGTAGACTATTTTTATTGCTCTCACTAGGAAGTTGGTAACCTTAGAGAATACAACTTTCAAGAGAACTTTTATATGATTAGATTTTGGTTAAGACAGAAAGTCAATGCTTTTCTCTTAGATTCGCTCGTAGAATCCTTTGCACTTTGGAAACTAAGAGGTTAACTAGATGATACATTAGCTAGCTACTCGCTTTAGAAACTTTAGAAAACAAATTCTTAAAAATTATAAATCCACTTATTATATTAATACATTAGAATCAATGACAAGTACCACAGATACTTTAATGTTCATATAATCACACATTTAACTGTCCCAACTAGGAACACAAGATATTTAGTGAAACTTTGAACTTTCATATTAGATAATACAATTTTTTTCCTTTCCATATTCTACATGAAAACACTTTAGTTTTTAGGGAGTTTAATTGTACACATGGCAAGTATTTAATAATCTTTTACTCCATAACCATTTTAGTTACTTAAAACCCACTAACATACCATTGCTATGACACAAAGAGTTTAATTAAATACTAATTTATTTTAGCTATAGAGTAACTTTGGAATAGAGGTTTACAAGCAAAACATATCATATACTTTATCCACTATTTTTTACTAGATAAACATGCACACAAACTTGAGCAATTATCTATGGAAATGAAAAAAATATTCTTTTGCGCCCCTTAGTTAAAATCGTTAAGGTTACCTACATCAAATATATTAGTACAAATAATGATGTGTAACTTCTAACTCTTATTGGTCTATAATTTTGCAACTTTGATATGTGCATATGTTTCAGAATTTTATTATTAAGGCATTTAACAATAATTAATTTATGCCTTACGCATACATGCAATAGCTTTGCACTAAATTATTATACCACAAATAATAAAAATATTCAAACATATGAATATCAAAATTATCAAAACATTGACTAGGAACATATACAAAACTAATCACTATCCACACAAAGAGTTTCACCACAAAAGAAATGGTTGTCTATCAACTAAAAGTCACTACCTTAATGACACATTTGGATGACTAGATATGATTTTAACTAGTGTCCTTTTACTTAAACCAATTGGCACTTTCTTTCAGTTGTGCCTCTTCACTTGGAACCAATTAGCACATCCTTTAATTTGTCTCTTTTTACCTATCTATGGACACAACTTTTTTTGTGTGTTTTCACTTGAACTCACAAAGACAAAAACACTGAACATGTATCTCTTCATCCAAAAATCAAATTTTCATAAAAATTATCTATTTCAGTTTAACCATATTTTATATTCCCAAAAGAAACTTTCATATGCATAAAAACGATTAACTCTATGCATAATATCATATTTTAGAACCAGAATTGAACTAAAAAATTATTAGAATGAAGTTTTGTTTTTTTTGTCGTCGATGTCTCTGTCAACTCTACTAACATCAACAAAAAAAGTCGACAAACCTTAATAGCACGATATTCTAATAAATGCCGACTTGTATGTCAGTGTTACTCTAGTCGACAAATCCAAACATAAACACATACCAACAGACGTTGACCTTTCTGTCGACTTTCATTGCTCGTCGACAAGGTCGAATCAAATTATCCAAAAAAGTTTAACATGCAATCAAATTACACCATTGTTATAATTTTAATTGATTTTTTAGCACGATTGTTTTTGGAAACTTATAAGCAAATTTAAGTGGTTTGAGCAACAACTATTCAATAAGGACTAATTTCAAAACAATTATATCAACACGTCTTTCACATTCTTTAAAACTAAGAAATTCAGGAAAAACATATTCATTGTATAGTTTGATTTATCAACTAAATTCACTTAAGATAACTAATAAATAGTTATTGTAATAATTTTCACAGCACTAGATTTGGCTTACAAAATTAAAACCACAAATTTAGAAACTTTAAAATTATCACGATGAATTAATCTACTACGAATTTGGTAATTCAAAAGAATACATTTAACACAAAGTTTATGGATATAAATATGAGACGTATCTGAGATATACTCATTTGAGTATACTCCTGATCTTTCTAAATAATTTTTCAGAACTTAACTGTGGAACTAAACCATAGAAAAAATAATTTGAACACACCCAAAAATCTTGGAACATGTTCAATATCAAGTGTAATATTAGACTATAGGCTGCTGTTGGAGAATTCTTAGAACAAACCCAGAATTCTCATTTTTCTCAGCAATTCTACGCTTAATGTTTCTCCCCAAATCAGCTCTCTGGAAATTGAGGAATTAAAAACACTGACAATAGTATCCCTTTTGAGATCTGAAGCTATTCAATGATTTTTTTTCCCTGACACAACTATGTCGTATATGCTTTGGAGATGACAAAATCGATCCCTCATTACTGATTGAAAAAGAGAAATCAATTACAATTATTCCAATATTATAACAAAAAATTACATCTTTAAACTTCTATACACATAAAAAGGCACAAAAACCAACATTGTAAACAAAAAAAATCAAACCCAAAATAACAATCTGTATCTGGAATGAAAATAGGCACAAGAAATCAAATATAACCCACTAAATATGACGAGAAATCAAGAAAATACACTAAAAATGATAACAATAGAGGATAAACAGAACATCAAAAACCCACAAAAAAGGAAAAAAAGAACCAAATTTAGGAAACAAGATAAGAATCTACTTAGGAACAAGAAGAAAAATGGGCAAGAAAATTCACGTGTGGGGTTGTTGAAGGAAAGGAAGTATTTAAGCTGTAAGAGTACGTAGCACATAGAAGGAAACAAACACAAATTCTTTTTTCGTCAACAATTTTACGCTAAACATTTCTTCCAAAATCAGTTCTTTGGAAGAATATTTACAATAGAATCCCTTTTGACACTTGAAGCTTCTCAGTGACCCCCCCTTCCCCAACAACGTCTTAGAGCCCTCGTTGCTGTATTAAACAGGGAAATTATCCACAATTACTCCAATGTTATCAAAAAAATCAAAAGCAAAACAATAATATAAAAAATCACATCTTTAAACTTCCATTTACATAAAAAGGCACAAAAACTAACACTATAAACAAAAAAAAATCAAACCCAAAAATAACAAGGGGGTCTAGATGGTGTAATGGACGAGATTAAAGATCTAATGTTAAGAACTTATCCTCAAGGTGTTCCTCTGCATATGGCACAACACATGTACAGAATATGAGGTACACCCGATCAACACCTCCGATACCACCATCTTCTAAGCAATCGCTGTAAATGGCTATCCTAGCTTTTGGTAACGCCTGATCCACCGATATGTTCATAGAAGGAAAACTACGAAACTTGGGATAAAAATGATGTTTTACTTATGAGAAATGGACGATAATGATCAATATATTTTGGTAATTTTTTTAGAGAACTTACTTTTCCTCCATGAAACTCATTGCAGCTTCATAACCAAATCCATGATGTAGTAACAATATCTTACTTTTGAATCCCATTTCGATCCACCACACACAACGACGCCCCCATACACGTATCCTCAAAATTTTGAAATCAATTTTCTCCCAATTAAGTTCAAGTATAAAAACGAAGGGACTAACCTAATTATAACTGGTCAATATTAAATCCCGCAATCATGAAATTCCAGTTGACATACATAAGCCAGTGAAATTAACTCCATATGTAGAATAAAATAAGCTGAAAAAAGATAGAATAGGATGATATTAGCCATAGAAGAATTGGTGATTAATACCTCGTCAGGTTGTATACTGGTCCTATACTTTTTAACAAATGGAGAGTATGCATCTTAATTAATTTAGCAATCAACAAACAACAATAAGTATGGGGAGAACAATGCTTTCAAGTTAAGCACCAAGATACATAAATAATTGAACTTCAATAAAAATTAGATTTACATTTTGCTATGTGAAATTCAGCAGCAACACGAGGCTTGACAGTATTACAGTTAGCAATAATCGAAAAGAGTGTGGTATAGAAAGATCATTATGCATAGAAAGGAAGTGAAGAATAAAAACAAATGAACTATGAAAATATGAGAAATCTCCAATCACACGACAATCAGTAATTAAGAAAAAGTTATGACCAGAACGGAGAAACCTTACGAGTATTTCTGAGGAAACAAAGCAGAAAATATCATGGCAGTGAGTTCAAAATCTGAGGAGGTGCATGGTTCAAGATGGTATGATTCTGGTCAATGGGTTTCATATCTCAAGGATATGAAAAAAGTTTGTTCTATCATTCTCCTCAATTTGACAGGGAATGTAAAATGCTCACTGTAGTGGGTTTGAAAGTATTGATGGTGGGCCTTCATTTGTAACCAAGCTATAGATTTGGGACTCAAACCCATAAAATGAGACTCATACCCTCCAAACAAGTACCTCCTGAAGTGTAGGACTTGAATTCAGGGCAACCCAAAAGTTAACAACCAAAGATTGGTTACCAATCAAGATATAATATTGCTACTAATTCTTCCTACGGTGCTTCAATTAGTTGCCACTAGCTTGTTTCAATAGCCACCATTGCATAAGTATATATGACGCCATTGGTTTTAGATTTTTGGGATTACAATAAGAAATGATGCTTTAGTAGAAATTACAACAATATATCCATTACGTAAATCTGAAATCAAAAAATAACAAAAACTTACATTGTTCTTCAAAAATCGAACCAATGGGTCACCTAAAATACGATAGCCCAAGGATGTGCAGAGTATGTGAGTCCTTAAAGTCTCGATCTTTATTCCCGTCCCACACCACTAAAGCAAAATGATTATTTGTTTAATTAGATAGATGGACAAAAGTTAATGGTTGAAGAATGTTTATCCAGCTACTTCTCTTATAGAATATGAAGCATACAAGTGCTGAAATGTATGTATATTCTATTCTAGATATATGATTGGTGATGGATACTATGTTCTATCTCCTATTCTACATATATGATCGGTATAACTAACGAATAGTAAATAAAAATTTGAGAAATTCATGAAATCAATGCTGGACAGAATCATAGATATCAATTTGTCATTTGTCTTCTTTCAGTGTTACAAATAGTTTAAACCAATTGAAAACCTTACTCACCCGGTACATTATTTTCATTGACCATGGCACCATCTGTTGTAAAAACATCCTCAATCTTCCCCCAATTCGCAGTGTTTCCAAATTTAATACCCAGTATGGTGGTGTCATGGGTGAGATGCAGTTAACTTACAGAAGTTCCCAGTAACGTCAGTGGATATCTCTGTACCTTAGCAAGAGAATTTCTAAAGGAACGTCTGCTAGAGCTTTCATACATCTTTCATACACATTAACTTAAGTTTTATTTAAGTGAAATGATCTAGAATCCTCAAATATATATATCTAAAAAACATTATAGGATTTCCATTGTGAGCACAAATAAAAATCACATATATAAAAGTAAACATATTAAAAAATATGTTTTCTATAATAGGAACAACAAAAAGTTAAAAAATAAACCTAGAGAGGAAGGAGAAGAGAAATCAAAAATCATGTACATTAGTTTGAGTTAACAGCTGATAAAAATTTAAGGGCAATGAATGACATGGTAAAAGTTAAAAAGACAACAAAGTTGTTGTCATTCCCAAATACAAAAAATGTCTTTAATCATTTTCTCTTTTATATAGGGATAACATGAACGTTCTTTTAATTGTTAAAGGAATGGAAAAGATAATTGAGTGGGGTGAATACAAAATGTGGCAAGGAAGATATAATGACATTTTGATTAAGTTGGGTCGTAAATATCCACTTCTTTAAAGTAGAAAACTGAAAAGCCAAAACTTATTATAAAATTGATTATATTAGGATAGCTTAAATGTTCCTTTAATTGTTAAAGGAAGTTAAAAAGATGGTTGAGTAACTTGCATTTTGACAAGGAAGGTAAAATGATATTTTAATTTAGTTTGGTAGTAAATTCCATCATAATTCTTTAGGAATATATGGTCAATTGAACTATAAACTATTCTCTAAAAATTAATTTATTTACTATATGGTGCATAGTTTCAAGTTATATTGAAATGTCAACAACAAATAAAAAATTTTTAGTAAAAAAAAAAATCATACTTCACTTCTTTGACTACTATGATTTATTTTTATGGACCTTAGTTTTCTTACTTTTAAGTTAACTAGGTTTTGTTTTAATTTGTGTTAATAACTAGTAATGCTAATGTGTCCCGTTGAATTTGTTTTCTAGCTTTGCCACTGGGGAAGAAGATTTTGACTGGTTAATAAAAGAGATAATGCATTGGTGAACAAAGTAACAGATTTCTTGAAGAATAATGTCTAGATTCCGTAAAATTAGTGGGCAACAAACAACAAAGCACTTATTAAAAGCCCTTTGGGACAGTAGATGATACCCGAAGGCCAGAATCTCGAGGTCTAACTACTAGTGGGATATATGGAGGATCACTTCCGAGACTTGGGATTCACTGTGCCATAGCCAACAAATCTTCGACTTAATATTCGTTACTCATTCTTGTAACATGCTTGACTGCATCATTTTTTTTTCTTGGTACATTACACACTTGATGTCCAAAGTTAATTTCTCAACTAATTCAAATTAAATCAGATTACTTGCATAGGTAGAATCAAAGACTTTATTAGGTTATTATGGAATTGAGCACCATGTTTATTTATGGTAATCATTTAATGGTTGAGTTGGTATATTGTAATGGTAAAAAATGTGTAGATTCAACATTTTTTTCTTCTTTTTTGAAGCTAGCAATGTTGTGTATAGGATTGAAGAGAAAGATATTCGGTTTTAAAAGAGAATGCTATATTTTTATAATTGATGAGATTAAACTCAAGATTGTTACTATTTCCGTCTTAAAAAAAATAATGTACATTAAATATGAAATTTTGTAATAAAAACAATAATAAAAATATCAAAATTCAATGTAGAATATTTTTGAGGCAAAGTCATCTTTCTTTTCTACCTTCTCAAGTTAGATCCTTTTCCACTCCCGTATGATATTAACATATTTCTGCTAGGTATCCTCGTATTACTACTTTTTTTTTTGTCTCTCTTTTTTTAATGTCATAACTATCGAAATCAACTTGGAATGATTATCACATTTGTGAGTTTGGTATATCTTTATCATTCAATGCATTTTTAGTTTTAAAATAATTATTCTATTTATGGAACAATTTCAGCATTACTATAGAGAACTAATTTGGAGGAACTTTTACGTTTTTAGTTGTACTTGATATTAGCCAAATTTCCTTCTTCGTGTGACTTGTGAAATCTATTACTTTGCAATCCAATTGTGCAAATTACAGCTACTATATGATCATAATCAGAAAAGGAATACTAAATTGAAGGTAGATTCTTAGATATTTTTATCATTTGGTTCCCTTCAATGTCCGAAAAAAACACGGTATATTAGTCTAAACGAGGCCAAAAACATATTTGGGAAATTAATAAATTAAAAATTAAAGACAGCAATGAAACGATCACAAGATAAAAAAATAAAGGGAAAAAAAAAAGAATGCCTACTTACTTAAATTTTTTGGCCACCTGGTTTTACAACTCAACTCAACCAAAGTAGTCAAAAAAAAAAAAAAAGTCTTAGAAAGGTGAAAAATAATCACAAAAGTGATCCACTACCAAAATCGTGCCAAAGAAGTCCAATGAATCAAGAAAGTATACTCATTTAATTTTAAAAGGTTAAAAAAAAATAAAGAATATGAAATAGAAAAGTGCAAATTCGCCAAAAAGAAAAACGGAAATAAAACATTACTATAAATACTAAAATCATAGATTTTAGAATCTATAAAAAAAAGGGAAAATACGACATAAATCAATCACGTGCTCGGTCACGTGATGACTGAATTCCTTTTCCTTTTCCACCTATTATTCCTTTTCCGCCTCCAACTACTACTTCTTCCATCCTTCCGGCGGATGGATTCCGCCACCGCTCTCTGATCAAAGTAAAACCCACCAAGAAAAAAAAAAACTCAAAAAGAGAAGAAAAATTTATCAGTCGAGGTCCATGTTCATTAGCGTGATATAAATCATATATTTTGCAAAAAGTTACTTCCCAAAAGAAGTGGTTCAGAAATATTCCAATGGATTTCAATGAATTGGAAGCCATTGAAGGCCTGCGATGGACATGGAACTCATGGCCCACATCCAAGTCCGAAGTCGACTCCCTCGTGATCCCTTTATCGATTTTGTGCACCCCTTTATACCAATTCAATGAACTGCCTGTACTTCCCTATGATCCTCTACTCTGCTCCAGCTGTGGCGCCGCCTTGAATCCATATGCCCGGGTCGATTACCAACATGGGCTCTGGATTTGCCCGTTTTGTGACCTCAAGAACCGTTTCCCGAAGACTTATGTTGGTGTTAACGAGAGTAATATCCCGGCTGAGCTTTTTCCGACGTATAGTACGGTGGAGTATCATCTTGGGAAGAAAGCCTTAAATTTGTCGCAGAGCAGCGGGTTTGGTTCGGTTCCGGGTTTTGAGAATGGGTCGCTGTCGAGGGCGGGTTCGTTTCTTAGCTCCAGCACTTCGTTTTCTGGGTCGGATCGGGCCGGGCCGAGTCTTGGTCCGGGACCGGCGTTTGTGTTCGTGATAGATGCTTGTACTGAAGAGGAGGAGCTCACGGTGTTAAAGAGTGAGTTGCTGCACGTGATCGCGAGGTTGCCGGAGAATGCTTTGGTGGGTTTGGTGGTTTTTGACTCTATGGTGAGGGTTTATGATCTGGGGTTTTCAGAGAGTACGAGGGTGGTGTTATTTCACGGTGGCCGAGAGATTTCATCCGACAAGGTACATTAAATGCTAATGCTTTTATCTTGAAAAAACATTGAAGTGTAATTATTTATGCATAAACAAGTTCCAGACATTGACAGCCGAACTTTAGTGTTTTGCTTCTTGATATACAATTAACAATATCCACTGTGGCATGACCTTTAATCCGAATTGTCTTGGTTGTTGCTACTATTGCTGTATAAATTGGTCTATGTGATCCTAGATTAGATGTTGATTGTTACAATGGGTTTAGTGCTCAATCTTTTTAGTTCAGTGGTCTATGTGTGCTAAATCACAATGGGTGGAAGACTTCGTTATACTGGATTACCATTCTTTTGTTTTCTGTTTCGTTGTGTTTTTTTTGTTAAAGTTGATTAACTTATACATTTTATGATCTTGATGCAACTTACTGTTGAAAGTTGAATCATCACCTTTCTTGAACATTTTCGAATTCATTTTGAACTTTCATTTTGATTATTTTCTCCTTTTAACTCTCTGTTAATAGCTCTATGATGTTAACTGTTTAATGTGAACTGGTTGATGTTGTTTTGGGCTTGATGTACCGGTAACATGTTATGTATTGACTTTTGTCATGTTATATGATGTGTTGCGGATGACACGTGTGGACTTATCCATATCTGTGTTGCCGCATCTTTATTGAGGAGGCTATTGAACTGCAAACATCATGCTGACGGGCCTCTGTCTGATCTCTAGTATCAATTCATGTAGGCTTAGTCTCTTGATCTTAATTTCTAAGGTGAAGTATAATACCACGATTCGTTGCTGAATAAGTAACATTTCAATCGCCTCATGTGCCTGTACTGCTTACTTGTTGAATACGCTTTGTTGAATGCCTATCTGTATAGTCTGATTCGTTGGCTTGAACCTCATGATTTTACTGCTGATTTGTTTAAGCAGAAACTTGTTGGAATACCTTTCGCATAAGTATGATTCATTTGCTTGAGTGTAACATGTGGTGGTCTCTTGTCACTAGACCAGAGAGCTATTGGGGATCCATCGCAGTACACCACAACTTGGAGGGATAGCGACAGTGAAAAAACAGAGTTTTCTATTACCAGTGTCAGAATGTGAGTTTAGTATCACAAATGCAATTGAAGACCTGCAGTCTTCACCATGTACTGTTGCAGGTGGCCGTCCATTACGGTCCACAGGGGTAGCGATATCAGTTGCAGTTGGACTTTTAGAAGGATCCTCGGTGAATTTTGCATCACGTATTATGGTTTTCACATCGGGACCTGCAACTGTTGGCCCAGGCTTGGTTGTGGACTCAGACTTCAGTCAGGCCATCAGGACCCACCGAGACATTGAAAAAGGGCGTGATCCTTATTACCACAAATCCATTGAATTCTATCATAGGTTATCTCGGAGGTTATGTGATTCTTCAGTTGTCCTAGATCTTTTTGCATGCTCGCTGGATCAAGTTGGAGCAGCAGAACTAAAAGTTCCTGTTGAGGGTTCTGGTGGCTTTATGTTGTTAGCAGAGTCATTTGATTCTGAACAGTTCAGAAAGTGTTTGGGTCACATTTTTATTCAGGATGAGGAAGGAAATTTAAACATGTGTTTTGATGCAACTATTGAGTTAGTAGCAACAGAAGGTGTAAAAGTGCGTGGAGCTCTTGGTCCTTGCACTTCGTTGGGGAAAATTGGCAGTTCAGTTGGTAATGTGCCCATTGGGGAGGGTAGCACGCACGTGTGGAAGTTGGGTACACTTACCAGCAAAACATGTATTGCTTTCATCTTTGAAGTGGATAATAAGCACAAAGTTGAACATAAGTCTGCTTTTCTTGTACAATTCATAACCAAGTACAGATATGGTAATATGGGAATCCGTAAGAGAGTGACTACCGTGGCCAGAAGGTGGGCTAAAAATAGGTCACCGGAAATTGTGTCTGGATTTGATCAGGAAGCAGCTGCTTCAGTGGTTGCTAGACTTGCTATTCATAAATCCAAGAAAAACTTTGCTTCTGAAGTTATTAGTTGGTTGGATCAGATACTTGTTCGTTTTGCAGCAAAGTTTGGTGAATATGTGCCTGAGGATCCAAATTCCTTTCGTCTTTCATCCAACTTCTCCCTATATCCACAATTCATATATCATTTACGGAGGTCTCAGTTCATTGATGTGTTCAATAGCACTCCAGACGAGACTGCCTTTTTTCAACTTATGCTAAACAGAGAGGGTGTGGTGGGCTCCTTGTTAATGATCCAGCCCACCCTGTTTCAATATTCATTTGAAGGACCACCGATCCCCGTTCTTCTTGATGTTCGATCCATCCTTCCTGATGTGATTTTGCTCTTTGACTCTTACTTTCATGTTGTTATTCACTATGGATCTAAGATCGCACAATGGAGGAAGCTCGGTTATGACAGGGACCCCAGTTACGAGAGCTTACGAAAATTGCTAGAGGCTGTCCAGCTTGATGCCGAGCAGCTTGTGGCCGAACGCATCCCAGTTCCAAAGCTCATAAGATGCGACCAGCATAGCAGCCAAGCTAGGTTCCTTCTTGCCAAGCTGAATCCATCTGTCACACAGAATTCTGGATATGCAGAAGGCTCGGAGGTTATATATACTGATGAACCCAGTCTACAAGAATTCATGGAACACTTGCAAGCTTTGGCTGTGCAAGGCTAAGAACTGGGTATTTGTTTTTCTGTAACTGTTTCCTGTAATGTTCAAAAGCATTCTTGTACAGAACTTTAGAGCAGGGATTTTAGATTTCACAGTGCAATGAAAAGAAAGGAACAAACTGGTTCCACATTTTTTCTGTACAGCGCATGATATTTTCTTCACTTGGCTTTTTGTTTGGTATACTCATCAACTGTAATTACTCTATCGGGCTTCAGTAATCTCTAGTTAGCCACTTGGACTGTAGCCTTAGTTATGTATGTATACCATGGTATCTGATGTATCCTGTAATATAATGCTGCTCAATCCAGGCAGCCTGAAACCTCCACTTTTTCCATTACAGAAGATGTGTCTTAAAGGTTGAGAGAAATACGAACCCGAATTAAAATCATGTTTGGCAGACACAGAATAAAAGCTGCATACTTTGACAGTTGAATGAGGGATGGATAGTTGTTCAATTGGTTTGAATTTTGTCAGATTTTTCAAGTGATCCAGGATCCAGTCCAGGCCATATGTTAAGTAGTACAAGCTCTTGATGTGGCGATTGCCGGACAACATTTGGAGGGCTGGACCAAACGAGCAAGAGGTATGTGCATAGTATTTCCTGATTTCAGTCCATTATTGTTTTAAAGACCCCATCATATTGTCACCGTGTTAAACAGAGTAAGTATTATAAAAGTTCTTAAATGAAATCATATATGTCGTCTGGCCGGTCAAAATTCTTCGGCACTGCCTATCTTACCGCATAATCTAATGAGCAGAAAAGTCAAATCTGCAAGGGCATTTCTTGCATTCATATCTTTTTTGATACTTCTAATGACAATTAGGTTTTGTTAAACAAATTTTGTGCTGCTGTCATTTGAGCATTAAAGAAGTGCAAGTGATTATCAAATACGCAGCTTCTTTTATATTTGAGATCACTGTCTTAATAAGAGCATCATGCATGCCTCCTCTCCTACTTCTATTTTATTAACTTGTCTGACAATTACATGATAGCTACCCTTGATTACGCGATTATGGTTTTTTTAGTTCATTGAGTAGTTTCATGTTGAAAAAAATGCTTTTGATATACCAATCATATTCTCTCTGGTATTCTTATTTTGCTACATTTGACTTTGAGGATTACTAACTAACTTTATTTGATAAGTTGCTGAGCATCTCTAAGATTCTTCTGACCTGCAATTGTCACTATCAAGTCTCCATCTTGCATCACTTCAACTCTCAGCTTGATATCTTTTCTCCATCTATCCTTTGTTTTCCAAATGGTTTCACTTGTTGATACTCTCTATTTGTCCACCTTGCCCTCTTCCCACACTTATTCTCGAGTTTTTCTGTTATTGGATATAAGTTTTTCAAACTGGCTTGGTCAATGTATTGATTAAAACTTAGAAGAAGATAAGTAAACTGATGTAAGCGTCTGAATCAAATGGTTGCCTTCATTAGGCAGAGTGGGAGTATTTCAAATAGAAATGGTACCATGGAAAAAGTTGTCACGTTATCCTTCTGGAAAAAACAAAAAAAAAAACTCGCCACAACGTACTTGGCCAATCAGACATCCAACAGAATAACACACACACAGTCATACACTCACAGTCTCACACACACTGCGATGCACAGATCAAATCATCAAATGGAGTAAGGAAAAAAGAGAATAAAAAACCATACAAAAGTCTTCCATAGACCACATTGTATAAGCAAATGAAATCATGTGTTATTTCTTTATGTATTAACCATGAACAGATGAAACAACTTAGTTTCATCAGAACTAGAATCACTTGATGGTAGAACTAAAAAAAGCTGCACCAAGGTGGGAGTTTAGAGTTATAGAATAAGTAGTAGAGTTGATAAGAGATGGGTAAGGAGGGCAGTGGGTGCATCGTTCCTGTGGATGATGGTTCAAGCGGCGGTGGCTCATTGACCAAGAAAACACCAGGGCCTCGGAGCTGGATAAGACTGGATGCTTCAGGTCAAGAAATGAATATGGAGGCCGATAAGTATGTGATCATAAACCGGGTTCAAATCCATGCCCGCGATTTCCGTATTATTGATCCTTTTCTGTCTTACCCTTCTAAGATTCTCTCTCGTGAAAGAGCCATTATTCTCAATTTGGAGGTAACATCTTTATATTCCCAACCCCTGTGCTTTTCTTCTGAACTTTTTAGGCTAGGTGTGGACTATGATTTGAGCATCTTTTGAATTGCTAAAAGCTGTTTTCTTTGGTCACCTTTTCTACTTATGGTTCTTTGTAAGGGCAGCACATCAAGGCTATTATTACAGCTGAAGAGGTAAGCTACCATTTTCTCCTTTTATTCGTATCGTGATCTTCTATTCTATTTCTCGAAGGTAAATTGTAACAATATTAATAGCTAGCTCGTGGGAATGTATAGAGTAGCATGCGGTTCAAGCCTTTAGAAGTCTAGTTGAACATTCATTTTTATATCAGATAGATGAGCTTGTAAGTACTGAAGCGTCAGTGACGAAAAGAACAGGACCGCATACAAGGAAATGAAAACTCTTTCAGCGAGATTGTGTGTATAGAATATTGTGTTTAGTATCTTTTGAACATGTACTTCTGCCAGATTATATTGTAAATTTGTCCATGGACACAGGTTTTGGTTCTAAATCCACTGGATGAAAACGTAATTGCTTTTCTGGAGGCACTTCGAAAGCGATTGCCCCTACAGAATTGCGGAGAGTCACTCCCTCAGCAAGACATCGAAATAGAAGAAGAAGATGGTAACTCTTTTCACTTCAGTTGCCTAATATTCCTCCATCTGATTTCAACCAAAAAGAAAAAGAAGAAAAATGTTTCCATCAAAGTTCTAGTAACAGACCATTAGAGTGGATGATGGAGACTAGGTAAAGTTAGTATTTAGATAGATTCAAGCTGCTTATGTGTTATCTTCACTGTGCCTCATATTCAATGCAGAAAATCCATTTGAACTTAGGGCCCTGGAGATAGCTTTAGAGGCCATATGTTGTCACCTTGATGACCACAGTGCAGAATTGGAGAATGCTGTCTATGAAGCTTTAGATATGCTAACATTGAAGGTATAAATAACTGTATCTGTCATGGTATTATGAAGCAGGTCTTTACTGTATAAGAGTTCTAGGTATACCAGTGTTCTTATGTCTATCTTTGCTGCAGATTACCCACCGTAACATGGACAAGCTTCGCAAGCTGAAGAGTCAAATGACTAGGTTGACTTCTCGCGTACAAAAGGTATTCCGCCTCAAGGATCTTATTCTGTTAAGTACTCAAAACCCAACTCAAAAGCAATTAACTAGAATGAATTGACGCGAGGATCCTGTTAATTAGTCATTAAAGCATTTGGAAAGCTGATGTAGAATGACCTTTCTGGCAATTTCCATCCCTTGATTAAGTGAAGTAAATAATAACACTGTTGAGCAGGTCAGGGATGAGCTTCACCATCTATTGGACGATGATCATGTGTTGGCTAACTTTTATTTGTCCAGAAAGTTAGTTGGTAGGTCTTCACAATTAACTGGTTCAGGTGTTGCAAATTTGTCCATTCATCCTCATAAAACAAACTCAAAAACATCTAGAGCAAGCAGGGGAAGTACTTCTGCCGGTGATCTTGATATCCAGGGGCTTGAAATGTTACTTGAGGTAATAATTAGAAAGGCTTATTTACTGGCTCTTCTTGATCAATTCACCATAGAATCTTCACTATGCCATCAAATTCTTTCGCAGGCCTACTTCATCCAAGTTGATGGCACAGTAAAAAAATTAGCAGCAGTATGTAATTTCATCACTGCTTTAAATTGCTCCTTCAGCTTCTTGCAAAATTTCTATAATCCTTGTTTTTAATGCGGTTAACCAGTAAGAATTCCCTCGTTCTGGTGTTTATTCTATCATATGGAATCAAAAATTTTTACCTTTGTAGCACTTCGAGCTGTTACATTCTATGTGGCACAGGCCATGCATGATAGAATCTTTTTTGTTTATCAATGTCTAGTCAAGCAGTAAGCATAAAAATGTACTGTACATAACACCGTAATTATGAACCATCATTGCAGTTACGTGAGTACGTTGACAGCACTGAAGATTACTTAAACCTTCAGGTACATATTAGTGAAAATTTCAGTTTATTATACATACACACTCTCCAATTATTCTGCTTATACTAATTCAGAAACTGCAATGCTTATTTCAGCTTGACAACCGGCGAAATCAGCTGTATCAGGTTATATTGATTCCTCTTTGTTAAACATTTTTTGTTCTCTCCCCTTTAGAGATGAAGGGTAATGGTATAAAGCTAGACTAGAGTTGACATGTCTAGTTGTCTCATGCTCATTCTGGAATCTGTATATCTACAGCTGGATATGTTTCTGAGTGCTGGAATTCTAAGCTTATCAATTTATGCTGGTTTAACTGGATTCTTTGGTATGAACTTCAATTATACTTGGGCTATGGATGGTTATGGATACACCTTTAAATGGGTAATTCTCTCGTCATTAATTGTATACTTGACTCCTACTTAGTTGAGATTATTTGATAGTTGATGATGATCTCTAACGGGGCATATTTTGATGGTTGATCAGGTGGTCATAGTTTCAGGAATCATAACACTTGTGGTATTTCTTTCTACCATCGGATATGCTCGTCAGAAAGGATTATTTGGAGCTTGGACAAATTCATGATGTGGTTCATTCATGTAGCTGTTTCCCGGTCATGATCCTTCATACTTCATTCTATCGGCACTGCCTAGCTGACCATATAAACCAATGAGCGGAAAGTCAGCTGCAGAGGCCATGCCTTCCATACATATCATTTTATGCTTGACAGTTGGCTTTTCTTATACATAGTTTGTGCTTATATGATATGAGAGCATTATGCATGCATGTACTTCTATTACATTAAAGAAGTGCAAGTGATAATCAAATACAGTCCTTTTATATCTGGTATCACTGTCTTACAACAGCATCATGCATGCTTGTTCTTCTGCTTCTTCTTTATCCTTGCAAACGCGATTATGGGATTTTTTTAGTTCATATAATAGTCCCATATTCTCCGGTATTCAATATCAACAACATTTGACTTTGAGGATTGCTGACTAACTTGATTTGATAAGTAGCTGATCATCTCTAGGACTCTAACTGCAGACTGCAGTTCACTATCATCAGTTTCCAACTCTTGATGTCATTCCATTTTTTCCTTTATTTTCTAAATGTATTTTAGAGTTTCACGTGGCGACACTCTATTGGCTCCCCAGCCCTCCTCCCTCGCATATTCTGGAGTCTGTCTACTTCTGAATTGAAAATTTTCAATTTGGTAGGCCAATGCATTGACTGAAACTTACAAGAAGATAATTATACTGATGTAAGCATCTAAATAAAATAGTTTGCCTTGATTAGGTAGGAACAGGAATATTTTAAATAAAAATGGTACATGGGAATAAATACTTTTCCATTATTCTTTTGAAAAACAAACAAACCCGCCAAAAACATGGTTGTCAGTTTCAAGGCAATCAGACAAAAAACAGCTGAAGAAGACAGATTGTCACTAACACACACAGAACACATACTGCAATGCACAGAACAATTTTTAAGGGAGAAGAAGTACAACTTCATAGGTTACCAATACCTAGAACTACACATAAGCCACCAGCAAAAAGGCCGGAGACTGCACTTCAGAGTTGGAGCTGAAGTTGTAGCTGCGAAAAGATGGGTGGGGAAGTTGTTCGGGAAGGTGATGTTTCGAGTGGTTCGTTGACCAAGAAGACGCCAGGGCCCCGAAGCTGGATAAGATTGGATTCCTCTGGTCAAGAAATGGAAATGGAGGCAGATAAGTATGTTATCATGAATCGGGTTCAAATCCATGCTCGCGATTTCCGAATCATTGATCCCTTTCTGTCTTACCCCTCCAAAATTCTGTCTCGTGAAAGAGCCATTATTCTCAATTTAGAGGTAACATGTTTTATGTTTACATCCTCCACCCCTATATGTTCTTCTAACTTGTTTAGACTTTGATGTTTTCTGGGCTAAAAGCTTATTTAATTTTTGTGGTTCTTTTCTTTGCTTATGGTTTTTTGGAAGGGCAGCACATCAAGGCTATTATTACAGCTGAAGAGGTAATCCACCTTTGTTTCCATTCCATATCTTGACTGCTTGCTGAAAAAAGTTAATTGTCAACCCACGCCACATGTATATATTAAAAATCTGGTTCAACCCTTTCGATAGTCTAGTTGGATATTCATTTCAATATTAGATAGAAGAGCTGGTAAGTTAAAAAGTTTTCAGCAATGAAAGGAAGGGGACCAGGAAAGAAAAGTAGAAATTGAAACTCTTTTAGGAAAATTTTGTGAAGAAAAGTGTACAATAGTCATATCAACTTCAGGGCTTAAGGTATGTCAGGTTGATCAAACTGTGAAAATCGCAAGGATATATAGTTATCAAATGGCGGAAGTTTAATGCTTTTTGAACGAGTACTTCTGCCAGATTGTATTCTAAATTTGGCCCTGCACACAGGTTTTGGTTCTGAATCCACAGGAAGACAATGTTCTTCCTGTTGTGGAAGCATTTAGAAAGAGGCTGCCTTTACCAAATGATGGAGATTCATTCCCTCAGTACGACGTTCAAACTGAAGAAGAAACTGGTAACTTTTTTTTTTTTTTTTTTTTGCTTCAGTTGCCTAATATTCCTTCTCTGTAATAAGTGATAATCATGTTTCATTATCTTGTTTAGTTTTAGAAACAGGACTCTTATATTGGGATGAAGCAAATAACATTTCAGTCAGTATTTATATAAACTTGAAGCGCTTCTACGTTATCTTGATCATCTCTAATCTTCAATACAGAAAATCCATTTGAACTTAGGGCCCTGGAGATAGCGTTAGATGCCATATGTAGTCACCTAGAAGACCGCTGTACAGGATTGGAGCATGCTGTCTACGAGGCTTTAGATATGCTGACGTTGAAGGTCTCAATGACAATATAACAATCTCATTACTATGAAACAGGTCTTTAAGTGTATAAAATTTTATGTCCCAACCAATAATCTTTTGTCAATCTGTACTGCAGATCACTCATCATAACATGGACATACTTCGCAAGCTAAAGAGTGTAATGACTAGGTTAACATCTCGCGTGCAAAAGGTAGTCTCCTGCATTACAGTTAAATATTCTGTTAGAGAACTCGAATATCCAACTCAAAACCAATTAAGTTGGAATGAATCAGTCATTAAGCATTTGGAAAACTGGTGCAGAACAACATTTTTGGTAATTCCCATCCATCAGTTTTTTTAATGTTCATCATAATTCTGATGATCAGGTCAGGGATGAGCTTCACCATCTGTTGGATGATGATAATGAGCTAGCTACCTTTTACTTGTCCAGAAAGAAGGTCGATAGATATTCACTTTTAGCAGGGTATCATGATATCCAGGGACTTGAAATGTTACTTGAGGTAATAATTAGAAATGGCTTTTGCGACACCTCATTTTGATAAATTCTTGCCATTGGGATCTTAATTAAGTAGTCAAAAGTTTTGCAGGCTTACTTCATTCAAGTTGATGGCACATCAAAAAAATTAGCAGCGGTAAATAATTTCGTGCTTCGCATTATTCCATAATCTGTTTTTGTTTTTCAATATCTAGTCTAGCAAAAAGTATTGCATAGCTGCTCGAAAATAATGCCCTTATATTAAAACGATCTTTGCAGCTTCGTGAGTACGTTGACAGTACTGAGGACTACTTAAACCTTCAGGTACATAGTAATGGGAACTTTTAGTTTGCTCTGAGCAAAAAAAAAAAAAGAGAAATTGTAACTCCAAAAGTCTGCTTATTCTGATTCAGAAACTACTTTAATGTTTCAGCTTGACAACCGGCGAAATCAGCTCTATCAGGTTATGTGCGATTCTATTACTTCCTTCTGTCCCAGAATCATATTAACATTGTTTTTCTTATATAGAGATGGAGGTAGAGTTGACATTTTCGGTTTTCTTTTGCGTGTTTCCGCAGCTGGATATGTTTATCAGTGCTGGAATCCTAGCATTATCAATTTATGCTGGTATAACTGGATTCTTCGGTATGAACTTCAATTTTACTTGGGCTAGGGACGGTTATGGATACACGTTCAAATGGGTAAAATCTATTGTCACTACTGATTGTTAAAAATCCTGTGACAGGTGAATACCAGTTTATGGTTTGATCATGACCTAATGAATATCTTCTGATGGCTTCATCAGGTTGTCATAGTTTCAGGAATCATAACTCTTGCGATCTTTACATCAACCATCGAATATGCTCGTCAGAAAGGATTATTTGGAGCATGGACTAATTCATGATGCAGTTCATTCAAGAGCAGAAATGCGAAGATCCATCGCTGCTGAACCATCAAGTTAAACACTGTATCAATCCTTAATGATAGTGGTGAAGGTGTAGCAAAGTGTGAAATAAACAATGTGACTGTTGTTTTCGTCGTCCCATAATTTCTAGGGCAGAAACTTTTAAATTTATGGTAATCTGCAGGTTGTAAATTGCAGTCCAACTCCTGTACTGTATGAACTCTTTCCTTTTGATGCAAGCAAAACTAAGTACATGATGTGTGAGTGTGACTTCAATACTTTTTCTCTTTAACTATAAATCATACAATTGCGAAATTACAACTTAATTTTCGAGTAATACTTACCTATATCGTGTATCAACAATTCATTAAAGTGACTATGGAATCCTTTTGATGTCATTCCTTCTTGTAACAATATGCATCACTACACCAAGAGAATTACTCCCTCCGTCTCATAATTATTATCCAGTTTGAATTTTCATTTCTAGTTCAAATTATACTAAAAGTGAAATCTCAAACTGGACAATAATTTTGGGACAGAGGGAGTACATTCATTGGATTAACGTTTCAACGATCAAATAATTCTCTCCATGTCCAATTAAAAAAAATTATAAATGTTATACTGGTTTCTAATTTTATACTACTACTGATAAGTGATAACTTTTTCAATTCGGTGTGTGGGGGCCTTGATCAGGAAGACTTTCAAGAAAGAATATTTTTTTTAAAAAAAAAAAAAATCAAATTAGGTAGTACATACAATGGGGAGTATTTTAACCAAATTTGGTACACTGAAATATACAAATTTTCATTTCGTTTGCAAATAACAAAATAAAATAAAAAGGAAAAAAGTAATGCCGTCCAAAATGTACGACTTCCCAATCAGACATTAACATCAACATCAAAGCATACTTAATCTAACCTCACACTGAAATACAATACGCAGATCAAATTATCAAACGTAACAAGTTTTTTTTTTATGTTTAGATTCTTTTCCCAACCCTCTTCCTATCAATTTATCGTCATCAAATATATTATAAAGTTCAACTCTCGTAATATTAACAAAATAAACTATTTTTATGGGACGTTTATAAGATCACTAAGGTGGAAGTCGGAAAGTAGAAGTGATCGCGAAATGGGTAGAGCGGGTGGCGGGTGCATTGTTCCGGTGGATGACGGTTCCGATGACGGCGTTTCATTGACGAAGAAGACGCCGGGGCCACGGAGCTGGTTACAGTTAGATGCTTCCGGCCAAGAAATGAATATGGAGACGGATAAATACGTGATCATGAACCGGGTTCAAATCCACGCTCGCGATTTCCGTATCATCGATCCTTTTCTGTCTTACCCTTCCAAGATTCTTTCTCGTGAAAGAGCCATTGTTCTCAATTTGGAGGTAACATTATTATATCTACCAAGTTTTTCTTTCAATCCTTTTATTTCTTTTTTGGCTAAAACCAGTTGCTCTGTTTTCCTCTGTTTCCTCTGTTTTCTCTGTTTTTTTTTAACAGCACATCAAGGCTATAATTACAGCTGAAGAGGTAATTAAGAACTATAATTAATCCTACTACCTCGTGAAACATCATTGGTTCGGTTAGATCGGTTTTCAAATTCGTGTTTACGCACAGGTTTTAATTCTAAATCCACTGGATGAGAACGTAATCCCCGTTGTAGAACAACTTCGAAGACGATTGCCTCCAGGGAATGGCGAAGAATCATCACCAAACAACGCTGAAAGTGCAGACGAAGATGGTAACTCTTTTTTTGACACTTCAGTTACTTATTTGTTGGTTCGTCCTAAAATAAAAGTCGTGTTTAAGCTTATTCGGTAAAGCCATTTATTTGATGCAGAAAATCCGTTCGAACTTAGGGCATTGGAAGTGATTTTAGAGGCGATTTGTAGTCACCTTAATGCCCGCAGTACAGAATTGGAGACTGCTGTCTACACTGCTCTAGATATGCTTACATTGAAGGTATGTGTAGATATTTTAGTTTCCGACATTCTAATAATTTTGGGACGGTGCGAGTATAATTTCTGCTGTCTATTTCTGATTCATTACATAACACTATCCTGATTTCATTATATGCTGCAGATTACTCATCGAAACTTAGACAAACTTCGAAAGCTGAAGAGTCAACTGACTAGGTTGACTTCTCGTGTACAAAAGGTAGTCCCTTCTTAGTACAGTTCATATTCTGTTAAGAAACTTTTGACTATCCAAGTCGAAACAAATTACTCGATCTGTTCCAAAATTATTGTTCAGTTTGAACTTTCACTTTTAGTTTAATATGTACCAAAAATGAAATTCCAAACTGGATAATAATTTTGGGATGGAAGAAGTACCAAAGGCGAGACTCGGCACTTTAGTAATCTGTTATAAGTGTTAAGAAAGCCGATTAGGTAATAACATTTTGGGGGATTTTTTTTTTCTTCATTTTATGTATTTTTGTAAGTTCGTGATGATGCTGGTGGGCAGGTGAAGGATGAGCTTCATGATCTGCTGGATGATGATCATCTGATGTGTACCCTTTACTTGTCGAGAAAGTTAGCCGGTAGATCTGCGCGTTTCACTCATTCCGGTGATGCGAATTTGTCCGTTCATCCTCCGAAATCAACCTCAAAAACGTTGAAAGCAAGCCGGGGAAACACTTTACCTGCAGATAAACTTAGTGAAGATTATGATATCCATGCACTAGAAATGTTACTTGAGGTAAAAACTTCAAAGGATTTTTCTTTTCTTACCTATCTTCTTGCTCGATTCGCCATTGAATCTTATTGATTAGTCAAATGTTTTGCAGGCTTACTTCAGTCAAATTGATAACACAGTCAATAAGTTAGCCGCTGTAAGTGAATTTTTGCTTCTCAATTTGATCCCTGACCCATAAAATTATATTCCCTCCGTCACAGAAAAATAGTCCACATTGAGTTCTCAAATTTGTACTAAAACTAGTACAAATCTCAAAATTCAATGTAGACTATTTTTGTGGGACGGAGGTAGTAACATTTTAGACTATATCATTTTAGCGGCGCTAATTATATATGCGGATCCAATTGTTAACAAATGTTTTTTTTTTCTTAGGTAGGTGACTATATTGATAGCACAGAAGACTACTTAAACATTCAGGTGCATATGAAATCAAAGATTTTAGGTTGATTTATGGTATCTTTCATTAGTCAGCTTATAATGATTAACACATGACTCTTGTTTCCTTCTTTCAGCTTGACAACCGGCGAAATAAGCTCTACCAGGTTGTTTATACAAATGTTATATTATATTCACTTCATCCCATTTAATAGTATAATTTTTAATATAAGACATTTTGATTTGTCCTAAATTTTACCTAGTATGCATTTTTAATTAACAAAAAAACCTTAAAACATATTTTCATATTCATTGTGTTCTCTAGATTGTTATGAAATATTTTTAAAGTTTTTTTGTCAATTAAAAATATGTATTAGGTGAAACTTAAGATAAATCAAAATTTCTTATAAGTATCGAAGGGAGTACATTTTACTGTTCGGATGGAGTATTAATTACAATATTTCAAATATGATGTAGCTGGATCTGTTTTTCACGGCTGGAGTTATAAGCTTGGCAATATATGCGGTTCCAACTGCATTCTTTGGAATGAACTTTGATTTTACCTGGAGCTTGGACGGTTATGGATACACCTTCAAATGGGTAAAACTCTGCTTTATCATTTGATGATTTGAATACTATTTTACGATTTTCATTGAGTTGGCTCGTAGAGTGTAGTTAAAATCGTAGTTGTTGGAGTCTTTAAATTATTATTCTAAAATAAGAGTTTGTTAGATGAACTAAAATAGTAAAAAAAAAAAAAAGTTAACACGAGAAGTACAATGTTTTTTCTACATTGTGACACTAATATAGTTGATGATTTGATAAATGCTTTTGTTACTGAATGATCAGATTGTCGTAGTTTCGGGCATTATAGCAGCTGTGGTGTTTATGTTCATCGTGGGATATGCTCGTTACAAAGGACTATTTGGAGCTTGGACTAATTCATGATGATGAAGAATATGTTTTGCATAATTTAATGTATACTACTAATCATGTTATTGTGATCTCTCTGTCTCTAAAAAAAAAAAAATTACTCTGCAGTACAAATATCAAAATCATTATGGAGTATTTATTTTTGTATTTTTTAAAATATTATTTTTTATTAAGTTTATTTTTCTAATAATTTTGGTCGCAAATTTCTTTTATAATGTTCATGATCTAGCTCTTCGATTAAGTCTCTTTCTATTGATATAATAGTCAATCTATTTAATTTTTCTTGTGACATTGTTGATCTTAAATAAGTTTTTGTTAAATTAAGTTTTGAGAAATTCTTTTCTGCTGAATCTATTTGGAAAAGAATTAATTTTTTAATCAATTGGATTATAATTCTTAGCATTTGTATTTTTTTTAAAATTTTAGTTCATAAAATTAAATCTAAACTGCTAATATCTAAACTATCATTTAAGGGATTTTGAAGGTTAAAACAACTCTTTTCTAAATTTTTATCATCAAGTGATTTTAATTTTTTCAAACTAAATAGAAAATAAAAAAATAATAATAATAATTCGTTCATTTTAACTATGTAATAATGAGATAATCAATCAACTTTGTAGTGATGAGATAACTCTATTAATTATGTAAAGTAAATAATCAGTCTTGAAAATATTTTGAGGGGTTCTAATAGTTTCATTCTCCACATTTTCATCAAACTGCGTATTTATAAGAATTTTACTTTTTTTTATTCAAATTTAGGTTCTATGTCCATCTTAACACCAATTTCATGGTTGAAGTTATAGTATTTTCAAACCCATCTTTTTATATTTTTCAAAAAAGTATTGACCTTTTAATTATTCTATAAAATAAAGAAAGTCATATATAAATGTCGAATAGTCGATTTTTTTTTAATAATTGGTCAATATTTATTAATACTAAAATTTTTCAATATATATATATATACATATATAATATATACATACATACATAGATACACGCACATATATATGTATATATACACATGTAATATATACATATATATCTATATACAGATATACGCACCGGAACCCTCTCAATTCTAATATCTTAGTCGATGGCCTATTTTGCTTAATGAAAGAGCCGCCCCTGATCTTTGTTATAAAGCAGCCAAACAGAAGCGTTAAATTAAAAGCTACTTGAACCCTAACCTAGCTAGCTAGCTCTCTAGTCTTTTATTTTTTTCAATGGTATACTTCAAACTTCAAAGGTCTTCTAAATACCTTCTCTTGACATCCAATCCCCTTTCAGTGGCATACCTCTTCAATTCTTCCGTGTATACTCCAAATTCTCAACCTTCGTAGTTTCCTTTCAGCCTAACAAGCTTGTCCACTTGTCGCTGATTCCGGATGAGAACGTTTCATGATGGTTAACCAAAAGATTGATTTTTGCATTCATATCAGAAGTTCTTGCAGTGATCTCTGTAATGAGCTTCCCACTCTCAATTAGAGACATCTCAAACTTGGAAAACTAGGAAAACTAGTATGTGTGCTTAGAGAAGAAAAAATGTTGCAGCAAATTAAGAGAACAAAATGTCTTTTACCCGTTTCTTTTTCTTAGGCCAGAGGTATTTATAATGGTGGTACAATTGAGGGGATGAACATTGATTGGACCATAGAAGTTAGGGCGGATCGTCAGTTGTATCCGTCGATCTCATACTTGATCCATGGCTTTGATCAAGGTGGGGCCATGACCCCGCTGTCCCCGCCCTTAATTAATATTATATAATTATTTTAATTTGATACTAATTAAGTTTTTACTACTTAATTTGTGTAATTTATGCTAAATTGTCTTGTTTATTTCTCACAATTTTGTTTTAGTCCAATCATAATAGTCTAAATCTAAATTGGAATTAGATTTTTTTAATTCATAAAGTCTTTTAAAATCAACTTAAAGTTGAATTAATTTTAATTATAATCAAACTAATGAAATTATACCTAGTTCATTCAACTAATACAATTGTGTACTTGTAAGGTTTAATAGTAACACACCGTCTTATATCATACCTTAACTTGTTTCTGTGTGCCCAAAAACGAGTTATAATTTTTTTAAGAAAATAAAAATAAATTACATGCTTATAAAAATGTAACAATGGTAGAAAGAATCATTCTAACTAAGAAAATCGCGAAAAGTCATTTGCATAATTGATAAAAAAAAATCTTGTAATGCGGTGAAATAATTTATAATAAGTTAATTTTGATATATACATAACTATATATGATATCAAACTCTGAAAATTTATAGTGCGCACAAGTAAACGGTATTTATAATGAATTTTGGTACCCACTGTATTTTTGTTCTATATCCTCTACGGATCATGTAGGACGTACAACGCGGTTACATGCATGGGAAAAGCGCCCATCATCATCATTATAAGGTGTAAGGTGCTCCAACGCCAATTGAATATGTTGCAAAAAATCAACCCTAAAATATTCAAAGATAACATTGATTTAGTACAAACTCTATTGATCAGTTTCAGCCATCAATTTGTGTGGACGTTATCCCAATTTGGTAAGTTTGGCAAATTTCTAATTTTTATAGGTTCCAAAATCCCCAAAACGTAGTACCTCCTAAGCATTACTACTCGTCCGTAATAGCCATATACTTATGATTAGTATTAGTATTATATTAAGCCCTGATGTTGTTTGCACAAAAATATACGTTCAATTTTCCATAGTTTCAAAATATTCTCAGTGTGTCCAAAATACACACATACTTAATATATATATATATATATATATATATATTTCTAAGATAAAGTTCATGCATCCTCCTTTCATCCTCTTTTAGGCCACTTTTAAATTTTAATATGATCTTGAAGTATGGCTTCACTTTTAACTCTTCAGATGGCGCCACATTTTTAGTATGATCCTGGCTACTTTAGTATTATTTTACACCCAATAATCTATAGTGTTTTTAGTAGGAATGGAGGATTGTAATCAAGGAATTATGCATTTCACCTCACGTTCGAACGAATCTAACGTACAAAGTCATTAGCGACACCAAAATGACTTTTACAATGCGAATAAGAAAGATTAAAGAAGCTAAACACTCTTAGTAAATTCACCATTTGCTTTGCACCTTAGTATAATGAAGTAGTGTCACGTGTCTATCAAAGAGGAAAGTAATGAATTTTTTCGTTACTGAAATACATAAATATCATCGTTTTGACTCGATTTTAAGTTCCGAGAAATGATTGTGTGCAGTTGTTGTAATGCGTAAGGATTATACAGTCAGACATAATATATAAAGTAAAGTATTAAATTTGAGGAGGGGAGAGAGATAATTTCTACGGAAATTATAGCACCAAATTAGGGGATGTTAATACTTGTTGCATTAAAAATCAGGATACAACAGTTGTACCTAATAATTTTTCTTAATTGACTAGTATATTTAATTTCCCCCTTTTTATCAAACAGCACAAGCTTTCAACTTTTTGTTTGGTTTTTTCGTATCAATAATTTTGTTTCCAAACGCTTTTCACAAACGGTTAGGATATTGTTGTTTCTTTGGCTGGATTCTTATGCGGTTCCAATTTTATAATAACACTAATAACCTTTCTAATTTGGCGAGGACCATCGTCAATGTAAAGACTAATTAGACTTTTTTAAAATAATAAATATGTTATCATTATGCTACTTCTGTCCTATAAAAATAAAACCATATTATAATTTGTGAATTATATTAAAATTAACACACTTGATAAATTGAAATGTGAATTATTTTTCTGGATTAGATATACTAATTTTCGTTCAAAATAATTTATCCAATTTAAATGTTTATTTTTTGCACAAATGAACATTTAAATTGAACAATATTTTTGAGATTTGGAGATGGAGGGAATAAATAAGAAACAAAGCTGCTTAAGCATCACAAAAGGCCTTCCCCATATGGGATGTATCAATGAGATAAACCTAGTGATATAGTTATCTAGAATTAGGTGCAATGTGAGTAGTGTATTTTAACTGAATCGTACAATTGAGTAATTATTTTTTCATATCTTTCGCAAGAAAACAAAATCCCGCCCAAAATGTTCTTTCCTGTCGGACATAAACATCGACATTAGAACACATGCAGTCAAACACAAGAAAACAAAATGTAAAGCACAAATCAGAGAAGTTATACCTCACATTCCTTTTCCCATCATCATCAAATTCTTGTTATAACTAATACGTAGTATTATACTATTATCACCATTTTAGTTCAAAGTGAAGATTTTTCTGTGATAAATAGAGAGTATGTTTACATATAGTCATTGAAGAAAACTAAGGTAGGAAGTTCAGAGTTTGAGGATAAGAAGTAGTTAAGGTGTCAAGAGATGGGTAGGGATGGGAGCATTATTCCGGTGGATGACGGTTCCGGCCGCGGTGGTTCATTGACGAAGAAGATGCCAGAATCAAGGAGCTGGTTGCAGTTAGATGCTTTGGGTCAAGAAATGAATATGGAGGCGGACAAGTACGTGATCATGAACCGGGTTCAAATCCACGCTCGCGATATTCGTATCATCGATCCTTTTCTGTCTTACCCTTCCAAGATTCTTTCTCGTGAAAGAGCCATTGTTCTCAATTTGGAGGTGAAAATTACATCCCTTTTTTTTCCATCTTCAATGCATTCTTGTATACACCAATAGTGTAAAACTGGCTTTTGCTAAAAGCAATTCCTCTGTTTTTTCTCTGTTTTACTCTGGTTTTTCTTGCTATGTTTTGGGATAAGGGCAGCACATCAAGTCTATTATTACAGCTGAAGAGGTACGCAATTTCTTCATATGATGGTTCAAATCTACTCTTATTTATAGATTGGATGGGTTCTAATATTCATCATTTACACACAGGTTTTGATTCTAAATCCAATGGATGAAAACGTAATTCCCATTGTAGAAGAACTTAGACGGCGATTGCCTCTAGGAAATGGTGGAGAATCATCCCCTAACGAGATCGAAACAGAAGAAGAATATGGTAACCCTTTTTGTTCTTTATCTCCCGGCCTCAAAATAAACATGACTATTTAATTGGGACGAAATTGATATTAGTATTCTTTCACTGTATAGATTTCAAACTGTTTTTCTTTTAATATTGATAAAAGACAGTTATTCGATGCAGAAAATCCATTTGAACTCAGGGCATTGGACGTAATTTTAGAGGCGATTTGTAGTCACCTTGATGCCCGCAGTACAGAATTGGAGACTGCTGTTTACACCGCTCTAGATATGCTTACATTAAAGGTCTAAACTAATTTATTACACCTTATTGCATAAGGGTTCTTTCCATTTTAATTCGATATGATATGAGTTGTTATACTATGCACATTAAAGAATCTTAAATTGATATAGTATTATACTCGTTCTGTCACAAAATTATTGTCCAGTTCGATTTTGCTTTTAGTATAATTTGAACAAAAAATGAAAATCCAAACTGAACAATAATTTTGGGACGGATTGAGTACTTTTTTTTTTTTTTCTGTGACGGAGGAATTAGTAGTATTATCCTTATATTTTGTCAATCTCTTCTGCAGATCACCCATCGTAACTTGGACAAACTTCGAAAGCTGAAGAATCAAATGACTAGGTTAACTTCTCGCGTGCAAAAGGTAGTCTAATCCCCTGTTTTACAGTTTAATGTATTTTCTGAATTTCTGATGATGAACTCGAATATCCAATGCAAATACCAATTCTTTTGAAGTTCATAATGACTATTTGTTGGTGGGCAGGTCAGGGATGAACTTCATGATCTGCTTGATGATGATCATCTGATGTCCACGCTTTATTTGTCAAGAAAATTGGGTGCTGTAAATTGGTCCATGTCCATTCACCATCCTAAAACAGCCTCGAAAACAACCAAACCAAGCAGGGGAAGTGCTTTAGTTGGTGATTTTGGTGATGATAATGATATCCAAGAGCTTGAAATGTTACTTGAGGTGATTAATTTCTGAAGGGTTTTTTGACTTGATTTTCTTGCTCCATTTACCATTGAATCTTATGAAGTCATCAAATTGTTTTGCAGGCTTATTTCAGTCAAATTGATAACACATTCGACAAGTTAGCCAGGGTATGTGTATCGCTTTTCCTTAATTTGGCGTTGGTTCTTACAAAATGAGATTTTATATGTCTAACTTTTTGTTAGGGGACATTGATTCATGAGTGAACCGGATAGTCTTTTACTTTCGTGTTTACACTAGACAATTTCGTTTGGTACTATTGTAAAAGTGATACTCTCTCCATCCCGAAATAATTAAGAAAGGAATTATTATTTTACTCAGTTATGAATTGTTCTCCACATTTAGTCTTTGTCATATCGTGTTTATTGTATCAAATAAAACCAATACAGATTAGAATAACATTTCGCTCTTCTAAATTCAAGTATCTATGGCTAATAGATATACAAATTGCCCTAATTATTAATGAACCACCCTTGTAGGTACGTGATTATATTGACAGCACCGAAGACTACTTAAACATTCAGGTATAATGGTAGTTTCAGTTTGATGAACACACCCTCTAACAATACTCTTCTTTATTTATTTATTTTTTTTGGAACGGAGGAAATATATGTCTGCACTACACTTCCAAAATTCTTGTTGACTCTTTGTTTCCTTCTCAATTTCAGCTTGACAACAGGCGAAATAAGCTCTACCAGGTTAATTTTGTACATTGTCAAATTTTCTATTCTTAATTCATACTTGAATATCAATGATTACGGTTTAGGAATTTACATCTCTGATTTTGTCATCTTGATTCTACAATATTGGCTGCAGCTGGATCTTTTTTTCAATGCTGGAGTTGTAGCCTTGGCGATTAATGCCATTGTATCTGGATTCTTTGGTATGAACTTCAATTTTACCTGGAGCTTGGACGGTTATGGATACACCTTCAAATGGGTAAGAATGGCATGTATAATGCATGGATTATATATCGATTATATGGATCATATGCCAGTTACAGTATTAGTATTAGCGAAGTCGAATAGTAAACAAAGTGTTTTGAAGATGAGAATAAATTAAATCGCATAATTATAATTTTAAGATAGTTTAAATTTTCTTTTATAAGTTTAAGTGGTATTATCTCTGTGTCTTAAAGAAATAATTCATAATGAGTTTTAAAATTCAATATTAGTACAAATTTTGAAAATTGATGTGAATTATTATTAAATTGCACAGTTATAATTATAAGATAGTTTAAATTTTCTTTTATAAGTTTAAGTGGTATTATCTCTGTGTCTTAAAGAAATAATTCATATTGAGTTTTAAAATTCAATATTAGTACAAATTTTGAAAATTGATGTGAATTATTATTATTTTTGGGATGGAGTCACGGAGAGAGTATTATGATAAATTGATGATTTAATAAATGTAGTTTTGATTAGGGCAAATTTTGAAATTCATTGTGGATTTTTTTTTTTTTTTTTGAGACGGAAGCACAGAGGGAGTATCATAATAATTGATGAGTTAATAGATGTGATTTTGATGTTTAATCAGGTGGTGGTATTTTCAAGCCTTTTGACTGCGGTTGTATTTATATTGATCGTCGAATATGCTCGGCACAAAGGACTATTTGGAGCATGGACTAATTCGTAATGACGATACAAATACGTATGATCTATCATTAGAGGAGTTATTAAATCAATAGTTAGAACACATTCTACATTATCAATGTTTTCTGAACAACATTCATGTCTTAATTGGATGTTTTAAGGTCTGTGTTTTTCTTTTGTAAAATTATAAAAAAATAAAAATAAACTAATGGATGTGAGTTTAATTTAATCAGTCCCATTAATTTTTTCAGTGAGGAGATAATAATTACTATTTGCAATGAAGTATTCCATTCTGGTTTTTATTATAAGTCCTTACCTTTTGATATTTTCCTTATTTTTATTTATTCGTATTTCTCTAATTGATTAGAAGAACATCCCTTTTACCCTATTAAAACAGAAGACATGAAGCTTATGTGGCAACGACGTATGCATCTGTTTTGGCTCCAATGCACCATATTTCAGATTTCAGAAGTCTTTTTGCCACGTGTAAGTCTCTTTTAATTAGAA
This sequence comes from Oldenlandia corymbosa var. corymbosa, assembly GCA_949775105.1. Lineage (NCBI taxonomy): Eukaryota > Viridiplantae > Streptophyta > Magnoliopsida > Gentianales > Rubiaceae > Oldenlandia > Oldenlandia corymbosa. Next base: position 13,443,719 of record OX459126.1, on the reverse strand, counting down.
ATTATATAATTTTTTTTTTTTAAAAAAAACACATGTTTTACTACAAATAAGGATCAGTTACATTTCAAACGAATGGATATATTAATTCAAATTCAAATGTCCAATCGTATAATTTTGCAGGCTTAATATAAAAAAAAATAAAAATACCTAAATCCAGCAATTAAGAATAATGCCTTATAAACTAATTATTTATTATTCCCTTATAACCTCAGATTTATAGGTATATTTTTTTAAGCCCCACACCATAACATAAATGATATATACGTCAAATTAATTCTTCAAAAAATAGTAATTCAATTAGATTTTAATAAAATAGTAATTTAGAGGGGACGCCCGGGTATCTGTCCGGGCCAAGCATCTAGTAATAAATTAAATTTAAAACAAATCAAAACATATCAAATTATGGGAAAATTTGGTTAAAGGGCAGTAGAACATGTCAAATTAATAAAACGGGTATGACCAAAAATTATTTTTTATGAAGGACGGTAACTTAGTTGTCAAAATCACAAAATAAAAAATACTTTGAATTGACAATATCATCCTTATAATTTCTTACATAAACAAAATTAAAAAAAAAAGAAGAAAGTTCTCCACATTTCTTTTGGTACCTTATCTCAACATTTGGTGGCTGAATCAGCTCTTTTTTGTCCCCCCTGAAGAATCAGGTGTTTTGTTAATTTCCATTTCAGCAGAGTTGTTAGATAATTGAACTAGAGGAACATGATTTTCATTTTTCTGCAAGGGCGGTTGCTCCTCCAATGGCTTGTCACGTCTCTCACATTTATAGGATCCATATGAATCTATAATCCTTACGTTTGTCTTCAAAATATTTGCATGTGAATCTATAATCTATAGGATCCATGTTGGAAATATTTTCAGCCTGTCATAGATGCATTTGCCAGCAGCACTCTCCCGCCCGCCCCCCACCCACCCACCCACACACACACACACCCCCAAGAGTCATGTCTTTTAATCTCGTTTTTCTGCGTTTCAAGCAGTATCTCTGGCTCTAGAAGTCTTAGAGATATGTCTACAAGTTGGGCAATATAAGGAGGCGAACCACATTTGCTCCAAGGGCAGCTAATCCATGAATTAGCAACATAGTGTTGCGGTAGCAAGCATGATGATGATCATGTATTACCATTTGACAGAACATGGAAATTCATATTATCTGGTGAATGTTTGGCATGCTGTATTATTCACTCTAATTCTAATCAGAGGTAATGCATGAGATTGCAATTTGTGAAGACACTTCTATTTCAAAAGAACAGCATCAGAGTTTGACAACCTAATATTAATATTCACAGGCATTACCCAATTCTATCACCTAAACAACATGAGATCATGTTACTAACTCCTCCCACTTATCGAAACCAGAAGAAAAATGCTAAATGGAAGAACTCTTCTGGATGTGAGCACCATTCCATCTTCGGAAAAAATTGTATAACCACCACTAAGTTTAAGAAAGTTGAATCAATGATTTTGATTTGAAAAGAATGTAACAAAACAAAATTCTTCAAATCAATGGAGCGGAAGTCCTTTTTCTTCTTCTCCAAATCAGAACTCAAATTTGTTTTTTGGCATCATCCATCATCAAATCTAAGTTTCACGGAAAAAAAAAAAAATCATCATCGAATCACGAACAGAAAGATTAAAGTTTACCCCGTTAATCTGTCAACTTCCATTAAACCGATTTAGGCTTTTATATTTGTTTTTGTGTAAGAAATCATACGGATGATAATATTTATTCAAATTATCTTTTATTTTGAGATTCTTGATAATAAAAAATATTTTCTTGGTCATATTCCTTTTATTAGTTTGACATATTTTACTGCCCTTTAACCAAATTTTTCCATTTATTTTTACGTATAGCAAAATGAAAAAGAAAATTAAATTCCCCGCCAAAAAACAAACTTCATTTCTGGAGTCTCGAAACAAGAACCGAGAAAAAAAAAACACATAATTCTGCCCAAATTCAACCTTCCCAGTTTCTTTCTTCCTCACCTTCCCCAATGCATAATCGATCAGGAAACCCACTACCCCATACAAATTTGCCTGAATTAAGTCAACCACACAATCAAAATGTTCCAGATATAAACTGTTTCTTCAGGGCGGTTTTGAAATGGGGGATGGGTAGAGATGAAGATGGCTCGGAAAAATGGTTGTGTTTTTCCAGCAGATGAAGGTGGAAATGGTGGCGGTTCTTCACTGGACAAGAACCCAACTGGGTTTTGGAGATGGATGGTTATAGATGCTTCTGGGCAGGAGAAGATTTTGGAGGCGGATAAGTACTCGATTATTCGTCGAATGCAAATTCATGCTCGTGATTTCCGAATTCTTGATCCTCTTTTGTCCTACCCATCAACGATTCTTGTCCGTGAAAGGGTTATTGTTCTTAATTTGGAGGTAATTTCGTATGAACATCCATTTTGGTTTTTTTTTTTTTTTTTTGGACTTTAGGTTTAAATTGGGACATCAATTGAAACAAGGTTGGACTTTTGCTAAAAGTTCCTTTTGTTTTTTTTTTTTTTTTCTTTCTTTCTGTGTTTGGTTTTTGTTGTATGTCAAGGACAGCACATCAAAGCTATTATCACACCTGAAGAGGTAAGAACTTTGTTGTAATTTGACTTAAAGTTTAGTGTTTTTCTTTTGAGTTTATTATATCTCATAATGCTAACTAATTTCATGAATAGTGAAAATTATGAAATTGAAGAGTTTGGTGGGGATATGGATTTTAACTGGAATATGAACCAATTTAGTAGTTCTGACAAATGAGCACCAGAGAAGTGCTATCAGGCTTGATTTTTTTATGAAGTACTTGCAACTTTATAGCTTCAAATTCGGATTTATCGTACGTACTGAGTGTATACATGCTCTCGTGTTTGGCAACCATTCATTAGTGTGTTATATGCAACAGTCTGCTTGTCTTGTCTTTGACAAAGTAGTATTCCCAAAAAGCCAAATTAACTTGAATATAAGCTTCATTCAAAAAAAAAAAAAACTTGAATATAAGCCATTATGAGGTGATGGTATTTATGGATGACAAACTGTCAGCTAATTTAGTTTGCAAAGATTCTTGATCAGCATAATTTTGATCCTTCTTGGAGAATTTAGTTTGTAGAGCTAGGCCCTTCTGTCAGCTGGATTTTGAAGTTGGTCCTCACACACAGGTGTTTTTTCGAGCTCCATTTGATGAAAATGTAGCTCCAGTTGTTGAAGAACTTCGAAGGCGAATTCAAAGTGAGAGGGCAATTGCAGATAAAAGAGAATCATCAACCTTACATGAGAGGGAAATTGCAGAAGAAGATGGTATGGCATCGGGTCGGTTATCAATATCCAGTCCTGCGAGATGTCTGAGAACAATTTCTATTAGCATCCTTTCATGCTCGTGTTTTTCTTCATCTAGTTCTTTTATTTGATAAATCATTAGGGCTTTTTTCCTTCTCTTTCTGAATATTTCTTTCATTTGTGATGTACTTTGTTTATCATTCAATACAGACTCGCCTTTCGAATTTAAGGCCTTGGAGGTAGCATTGGAGGCCGTATGTAGTCACCTTAATGCCCGCAGTACAGAATTGGAGGCTGCTGTCTATCCTGCTTTAGATATGCTTACATCAAAGGTGCAAATTTAGAGACCCCATTCTCATTTTAGTTTCTGTAATCCCTTTTCTTTAATAGATATTTTTTTTCCATTCCAAACAAATCAGTTGTGAGTTCTCTGGCTATTCTGTACTATAACATGTGGTGCTTATGTAAACTTTTGATGCAGATTAGCAGTAGAAACTTAGAAAGACTTCGTAAGCTGAAGAGTCAGATGACTAGATTGACTGCTCGGGTGCAGAAGGTGTTCCTCTCTTTTGTAACTATATTATCCGTATAATTTGTCTCTCCAAACCAGTTCTTCAGGTTGGAGACTTAACATACATACTATTCAAATAGTAATGGTCAACTTCATTTTCAATGACGGACAGCAGGTGAGGGATGAGATTGAACAACTTTTAGATGATGATGATGATATGGCTGATCTTTACTTGTCGAGAAGGATAGTCAGTGAAATTCCTGAAATGAGTGGTTCGAGTGCTGTAAATCAATCTATTTATTCTCTCTCAGTGGAACCGAAAATATCTCGAGCTAGCAGGATTAGTTTAGCCTCTTCATATGGTGATGAGAATGACGCCGAGGAAGTTGAGATGTTACTTGAGGTATACTTGGTCATTTACTTGTTCATTGTGATTTCTTACCCCTGGATAATATCAAGTTTCATAATGTTGCACAGGCTTATTTCATCCAAATTGATGGCACACTAGACAAGTTAGCTACGGTAAGAGACAACCAATACTTCTTATCTCTCATGACTCTTGTTGTCATTGTTAGATTAGAAAACTTGAAACTTGGTTGGAAAGCTTATGACACTTGCTGAACTCAAAAACAGACAAGATACACAGAGAATTTTCTGAATTGACATTGCTTTACAGTCTTGTGAAGTTCAAGTTTGTAGCTGAACAATTTGGTCGCCAAACAAATGTTTATAATAGCACAGAGATTATGGTTGCCTTTATGAGTAGTGATTTTCCTGTGCTTCCAGATGTTGAACAAAAACCTTTCACAAGTTTATTCATAGAATTGAATCATGCTTGCGAAAATTGGATGACGCGTAACTAATTGAGAGCTTGAATACCTTTTCAGCTTCGTGAATACATTGACAGCACAGAGGATTACATTAACATTCAGGCAAGTATATCAGTGCCAACAGTTATGAATTTACTTGCATATGCATTTTCAATTTAAGATACTCTTGTTTCCTCTTTCAGCTTGACAGCCATCGCAATCAGCTGATTCAGGTAGTGAATGTATATCCAACTCTATTACCATTCAATTTTTGTTCTTGCTTCGATGATAAATTTCTCAGAATTTACACCATAGCTGATACATTTTGTCATGGTCATCTTCCACGGCTGCAGCTAGATTTCTTTCTAAGTACTGGAACTGTAAGCTTAACAATCTTCGCATTGGTAACTGGAATATTCGGGATGAACATACCTTATACCTGGAAAACCGGCCACGGATACCTGTTTAAATGGGTAAGTATACATTTCGCTCTACTCATTCGTCATCTTGTGATAGTTTGCTTTGTTATGATTGATCATCTAAAAGTTTCTCTTATGCTTTTATCAGGTAATTTTGCTAACAGGCACCTTTTGTGTTTTCCTCTTCATGTCTGTTGTTTCGTATGCTCGTTATAAAGGGCTTGTCGGATCATCATGAGTGAGGTCACTTCTGGATTCATATTGCAGAATTCAAGAACTCCACTTCCCTAGCCACATGTTCAGTCATTGCATGATGATGCAGAAGAGTACTTGAAATTAGAAAAAGATTAAATAAACCAGAATTTTTTATGGGATTAAGCAAAATGCATTTCAGGGACTTTGTCCCAACAATTTTAGTGCAAAAAACATTATATTGTGGCAGATTTTAGTAGTATATTTTTAAATACACGTGAAATGAAATTATGATACTAAAAAATAATAATATACAAAATTCGCCTATGTATATGTGTTCCTTTAAATAGTTCTCGTGTAGCCATTATTAATCCCTCAAATCTTATTGACAAGTATGTCGTTGATGTTACACGATTTGCACCATATTCCTTTCCTCCATTACCCATACGAGTTTCCATGACTCTGCTACCAATTACTAAACCAAACATGGAAATGAAGTTAAACTATTTTAGCTCGAGATAGAAAATTTTATAGAACCATAATCATGCAACATTTGGTGTTCAATTCATTTTTTTTTTTCACTCACAAAAAAAAAAAGGAGATTATTGCTCGAAAATTATACCAACGCATTTCAGAGATAGATCACGCCTTTTGCATCATGTTTCAACCATGACTTTACACTCGACGGGAGACTTCAAGCCATTGTAGTCCTCCGGACGGATCATTGAGAAGTCAATGATGCCAGGTAGTCTTTCTAATTTTTGTTTTTTATTTGTGCATATAAAATTGTAAATTATTATTTGGACGAGTATAACAAATTATAACTTTATTTGGTGCACAATATTGGTTCAGTTCCATTTTGATAGTTCAGGTTCTACAATTTGTTTCACTGTAAGGATAATTGTTAAATAAACGAAAAAAAATGTGTTCCATAATAGTAATTGTTTATTTTTAAGGTAAAATAATTTATTTTCAATATTAATTAGATTTTTTTAATGGATCTAACTATATTTGTGTTGTATTTTAGAGGGGTCACGTGATTCTTATTACTTTCTCACAAGTCTTTTTGAAACAACGAAAATCAATGCATTAAAAATACGTTAAAGTCCAGCATCTCTCTCATGTTTCTACCCTTCACGCCTTTACAACTCAAGTTGAATAAAAAAAAGAGAAAATGAGTCATTGTCACGTCTGAATAAAAGAGAAAATACAGAAATATCGTCGACTCGATTTTTAAAGTGACTAACATATTTAATTTTCCCCTTTTTATATCAAACCACAAAAGCTTTCAATACTTTTTCTTTGTTCTTTTCCTATCAATAATTTTGTTCCTGACTCTTTTCACAAACGGTTAGGGAATTTTTGTTTCTTTGGCTGTAATCTTATGCGGTTTCTAATTTTATAATAACAGTAATAACCTTTTTCAATTTGGCAATGTAAAGACTAAGACTATTTTTTTAATTGTTGATGTTTATCATTATACTCTTGTCCCATAGAAATAAACCACATTGTTTGTGAATTACTCCCTCCCTCCCATAATTATTGTCCAATTTTATTAAAATGAAAGATTTTATTTTTGGTCAAACTTAACTATATTTTACCTTAAACAACCTGATATACCCTTACATAAGTAATTGTTTAATCACTAAGATTTTATGGATAATATTTTTTACTAAGGACAAATGTGTAACTTGATCCATAAAAAGTCAAATTGGACAATAATTTTGGGACAAAATTTTTTGGCCAAAGTGGACAATAATTATGGGACGGGGGGAATATATTAAAATCAATATATGTATAAACCACATTGTTTGTGAATTATATTAAAATCAATATATGTATAAATTGTAATGTGAAGTGTGAACTATTTTCAAAATTGGATATATTTTCTTTTATTCAGAATAATTATCCAGTTTAAATGTTTATTTTTTGCATAAATGAAAATCCAAATTGAATAATCATTTTCGAGATAGAAGGAGTAAATAAAAAGCAAAACTGAAAGTTTCTCGTCATAAAGGCTTGTCGGATCATCATGAATGAGGTCAGTTCTGGATTCAGATTGCAGAATGCAAAAACTTCACTTCCCTCTCCCTGCATATTCAGTCATTGCATGATAGTGCAGAAAGAAAACTTGAAATTAGAAAAAAGATAATATAAATCAGAATTTTTTTTATGTGATTCAGCAGAATGCATTTGAGGACTTTCTCCAATAATTTTTAGTGCAAAGGCATTATATTGTGTTAGATTTTGTATATCGTAAAAAAACACAAGTGATATATATTATGATACCAAATAATGTACAAAATTCGCGTGTATATGTATGCTTGAGTTTAAATCCATTGATGTTAACTAGGTGTGACCCCTACGCTACACGGAGCAAAAAAATTTACGCTTACTTAGTTAAATAAATATTCAATTTGAAAATTAAACCTAATATAAAGCTCAGAAAGTATCCATATTTGCAGAAATTATGATAAAAAGGCATCCATGAAATTTTAAATGACTTGGAGCTGGAAGTCACAACATATTTCCGTCTCACAAAAATAATTATGAATTTTGTATTATTTTTAGTACAAATTTAAATACTTAATATGGATTATTTTTTTGGGACAGAGATAGTACAACACACGATCAACTAAGACATCGACCTCCATCCTTGATATGTTTACCTGTCTGCAATGAATCCCAAACATCTTCCCGTACATCAATATTAATATTAGATGAAGGTAGTAGTGGGACATAAGCTTTGCGCTTATTTCATCCTGCAAAATAACTCCATCTAAGAATATCATTAGAAAAAAAAGAAGGGAGAGTATCATAATAAAAATAATAGAATTACAGTGCTTGGATGCAAAAGAGCTATTGAGGTTTTTTCTTTTTTCCATTATCAAACATTATGATTCAGCCGTTGTATCAAAACAATGACTCATTCCAGGGATTTTCCCGAACTCTAACTTTGATCTGATAGTTTCTTTTTGTTCTTCTACGATTTCGCTATTTTGCTGTAACTATTCAATTCCGAAAACAAAAATGAAAATATTGAAATTACTTAAACAATCCACAAATATAACAAAGTCAAACTGAACATAAACCTAAGGTATAAGGATTTTTTTTTTCTGTTACAAAAAAGGAGGAAAAAAACCTAAGATCTGACATTTTTAGGATATGCAATTCGTATTACGTCTTGTTCCAACCAAAACAGTAATTGGCATGGTGGGGAGTCCAACCGTTGTAATCCTCCCAGACTTTCAGTAGCCAATGATACTAAGTAATCGGCAGGAAAATATTTTCGTTAATATTGATGTATTTAGCAAAATTCCTTAGTCCATATCATCCTGTTTTTCCAAATGCTGTAAAAGCGGAAAAAAGTAGAACTTTAAGGCTATGTTTGGATTGTTTTTTTAGTGTGTGTTTTTAGGTATTTTTTCTATTGAAAGTATAAAAAAGTGTATTGAAAATATAAAAAGATATGATGGGATAGGACAGTTGTTAATATTTAATTCTGGAAAAACGTAGTAAAACAAACCAAAACAGAGCCATAAACTATAAGAAGAGGGAAAAATCATAGAGTACTTCAAAAGAAGACATGATTCGATATCTAATCACTCGATATCAGTGTAATTCGATATTGATTTGTTAAATTCACCATTGGTGTAAAGTCAAAATCAAATTCGCCATATTACATTTGATACGCTTAATTGATGATGATTATTTTAGGTATATTCCCTAAAAATTGAATTTTAAAAATTTTATATAAATTCCAAAATCTAATGTAATCTATCTTGTTTGGGATTGAAAGAGTAATAAAAATTTTCAATCGCACTGACAACTATATAGTTTTTATACACCATTTGCGCCATATTCCTTTCCTCCATTTCCCATACCGAGTTTCAAAACGAATTCCAGGACTCTTGCTACCATTTACCATACCAAATGTGGAAAAGAACACTATTTTAGATCTAGAATACTGTTTTTTTTTTTTTTTTTGAGAAGGATGCAAATTTTTTGAGTGAGCGTAATCATGCAACATCAGTTTTTTTTTTTCTTCTTATTTGTGCATATAACATTATTATTTGGACGATTATAATAAATTATTTACTCCCTCCGTCCCATAATTATTGTCCAGTTTTACTAAAATGAAAGATTTTATTTTTGGTCAAACTTAGCTATATTTTACCTTAAACAACCAGATATACCCCTACATAAGTAATTGTTAACCACTAAGATTTTACGGATAATATTTTTTACTGAGGACAAATGTGTAACTTGATCCATAAAAAGTCAAATTGGACAATAATTTTGAGACAAAATTTTTTGCGCAAAGTGGACAATAATTATGAGACGGAGGGAGTATTTATTTGCTGTGCAATATTGACTCTGTTCTATTTTGATAGTCTAAGTTCCACAATTTCTTTTCTCGTTAGGATAAAATTTGTTAAATAAACAAAAAAAAGTACTCCCTCCGTCCCATAATTATTGTCCAGTTTGGGTTTTCACTTTTAGTACTGGACAATAATTTTGAGACAGAAGGAGTACCATACTAGTAATTGTTTATTTTTTAATTAAAAAATAATCGCTTTTAAAATTAATTAGATTATAATTATGAGACAAAGCAAAATGTATTTTTCATGGATACTATGTTTGTGCTGTATTTTAGAGGGTCACGTAAAATCTCTGCAACTCTCTTGTTTCTAGTCTTCACGCCTTTACAAATTACAACTCTCCTTTTCTCATTCCAATTCCGAATAATCGATCGAATAATCCATCTATTCATCCATCGTCATCATCATGTAGAACCCTGATTAGAATCTCTCTCTTTTTTTTTTTTTTCCCCTTTCCTTTTCCTTTTTCTCCCAGACCCACAAGAAAAAATTACAACCAATTTCCTTCATATATTTGTACACAGCATCGATGCTCTGTAGGAGATGGTAAGGTGATGATGATGGGTGGAGGAGGCGGGTCGTTTGTGGTCTCTGCGGATCCGGGTATGGCTGGGTTGAAGAAAAAGAGTACCGGGTCTCGGAGCTGGATTCTCCTCGATGCTTCTGGCGAAGAAAAGATGTTGGACGTAGACAAACACGTAATCATGCATCGCGTGCAAATTCATGCCCGTGATCTCCGTATTCTCGACCCCGATTTGAAGTATCCCTCTGCCATTCTCGGCCGTGAGGGCGCCATTGTGCTTAATTTAGAGGTAATTTAATTTTTTTTTTAGTTGTGATCGTCTATTGGTTGATATATTTTTTTTATGGAAAAATTTGGGTTTTTGTTTGGCTATCTGGGCATTGATTAATGTGGCGTTTCCTGATAGTTTTAATTATCCACTCTGTGTTTCTTGTACCTTTGTCAATGGTTAATGGGTACAAGAACCACTGTTTTCCCTGTCTGTACGATGTTACAATTGGAAGTGTTCTTGTCTTGTTTTGGTGAGGTTTGGAAATTTGTGGCTGTTTTTTCTGCTCATAACAGAATGGGGAATGCATGTTTTTGTTCTATTTGAGAGTTGGATGGGTTCATGTGTCTGAATTAAAAATGACAGTTTTCATTCAATCCTTGAAAGCTTGATGTTGGAATGTTTCTGCTTTATTGTACCAAAGCATGTTCACTTGGTATTTGGCAAATCTTTTTAGTAACTTTAGTAGTTCTTTTTAGTACAAAAATAGAGACGTAAAGGGCTGTAGCGTGGGTGAATATTTTGGTTACGGAGACTGAGTACTTTCATTTACTAATTCTTTGTTATTTGTTTGTTTCTCAAATGACACTCAAACTCCTTTGCTTGTTTTTCTGCATTCCCAAATGGCATTGCTGATTCATTTTTTTTTTCTTGGGTGCATGTGCTGTGGACATTGACAGCATATCAAGGCTATTATTACTGCTGAAGAGGTATGTTATTTTTGACTAGTTCGCTCTAAATAGTTACTAGATGCTTGTTCTGTTGTTTGATTGTATGAATCAGACAATAGCTTCCATTGGAAAGGAGTATTTTGGTCTTTCCTTTTCTTTTTTCTTTCTTCGTTAGTGCTGGGGAAATACTCTTGCATTTGAGACGTGCACATTTTTAATAGGATTTGGAAATCTATTTCTTGTGCAGGTTCTTCTTCGAGAACCACTGAAGGAAAAGGTTATACCTGTTGTTGAAGAACTAAGAAGGAAATTGAAGCCAACAAATGAGGATGTCAAGGAGTCGGCTGCACATCATGATGCTGAAAATGCTGAAGAGGATGGTATACTTTTCTGCTCATTTGTTTTAATTGCAGATTTGCACACTGTTGTGTTGAACTTTATATGTGACTGTCTATGTCTTATGTGTCCTAATTACCTTCACTTTTCAGAATCTCCTTTTGAATTTAGGGCCTTAGAGGTTGCACTGGAAGCAATATGCAGTCATCTGGCAGCTCGTACTGTAGAGTTGGAAACTGCTTTCTACCCTGCTTTAGATACACTAACTTCAAAGGTGTTTATTTCCTTTCTCTCCTCAGTTCTTTACCTTTGTGCTTTCTATCGCTTTTCTTTCATAAATGTTTACTTGTGCCTGTGGCTAATGTAGTTTTTTTGAAACCTTATCAGATTAGTAGCCGTAACTTGGACAGAGTCCGTAAGTTGAAGGGTCAGATGAATAGCTTGACTGCTAGAGTTCAAAAGGTAGTTGGTAGTTGTATAAAACAGTTATGTTTAGAAGTTTTTGCTTAAGATTTTGATCTTGATCCACCCCAGTCTCTGCACATTCCGCTTTTTTTTTTTATTTAAATTTGTGATGTTGGTTCGATGTGGAAGATAAATTAATAAAGAAAAATAAAAGATGGAACAGGTGTTGAAAATTTTGCATAGTGTCCTTTTTTCTCAGAACACGCAACGGCGGAATTGCTTTTTCTGCTTATGCCTGAATTAATGGGTTTGTGGAAAACAGACTACTCTGAATTTTTCCAGACAGTTGTAACTCTAACCTCACATGTGAATGGGTGATAATTCTGATTTTCATGTGTGTGGTTTTCAAGAGAGGTTTCTGAAAAATTGAGCTTCATGTAGGTAAGGGATGAGCTGGAACAACTTTTGGATGATGATGATGATATGGCAGACCTGTACTTGTCAAGAAAATTAGCTGGTGCATCTCCCACAAGTAGATCTGGTGCTGCTGCCGGTTGGTTTCTTGCCTCCCCAACTATAGGTTCTAAGATATCTAGAGCTAGTAGAGCAAGTATAGCCACAATAAGGGATGACGAGAATGATGTTGAGGAGCTTGAGATGTTACTTGAGGTGAGAAGCTTACCTTGCTTTTCATCTGGGTTTTATGAGGAATAAACTCTTAATTACTTCTGTGTTCTTGCAGGACTATTTCATGCAAATTGATGAGACCTTAAGCAAGTTAACAACGGTATGTGAAACTCTTCCATTACTCTAGTTTGTCATGTGTAAGGTGATAAGATACATTTATTTAACCAGAATTGCATGGGTTTTCACATTCATAATACTATGCAGTACAGTACAGTAACTGGTTCAAGCTATGCTGGTTTTTCTCAATTGTCAATGACCATACGGAGTGCTTTCTCTAAATGAATTGCATGGAGGAGAAAGAAATTATATGTTTCAAGGAAATATTTGAATCCATTCTTTACATTAGGCCATTTTTGTGAAGTTTCTTATGTATGACTGATCTGTGAATTGTAATTTCTCAGCTACGTGAATATATTGACAACACAGAAGACTACATTAACATCCAGGTACGTGAAGCAACAAAAGTTGATCTTTTGTGTATCTTAAATTATGTGTTCTAATGTTCTGAAATTACCTCTATGTTTTTGGTCTTTTAATTTTCAGCTTGACAACCACCGAAATCAGCTTATTCAGGTATTGTACCATTTGTACGATTCATACTGTATCTCAGTTTTTTGGTGGTGGAATCTACATTCTTTCACTTCCTTTAGCTAGATTCCAACCGACTTTTAAGTGATTCTATTTCCTGATACTGTGCCGGTTTGTTGCAGCTAGAGCTCTTTCTCAGTTCAGGAACTGTATGTATTACCATGTTCTCCTTGATAACTGGAATTTTTGGCATGAACATACCATATACTTGGAATGATGATCACGGTTACATGTTCAAATGGGTAAGTTTTCAGACTCTTGACATCGTAATCATGCTTTTACCAAATCAATCAAATTCTACAGTAACTGAGACTTTGTCGGAACAATTGCCCAGGTGGTGATATTCTCTGGTTTCCTCTGTGCCCTATCTTTTGTGCTCATTGTTTCCTACGCTCGATATAAGGGACTTATTGGATAAACGATGCATCAGCTCATGCTAGATTGAACAGTATCTACCTACACACTGGCAACTGGAGTAATCTTACAGATCCATACGCTTTCTAGTCAGCTGACAGTAAATCGGTTTTTAGATGCTAACATTTAGATATACATCCGATTTTTAGCCACATTATGATGCATATTACACATTGGGATTGTCCTGTAGTCACCAATCTTCAATGGCTAATTACACGTAATATACCATTGTGTGATGTTCTTATGAATCTCTTCAATGAATCCATTTACGTTTCAGGAGGCAATAAAGTTGTTGCGCTGGTTATTATTTCTGTTGAAATATCTTTTTAATGAGTAAACCACAAACAAAGATTGATTGTTATTGACATCATATGGACTTTTTCTTTTTTTCCCACTTATTTTACCTCTAGAATTTCTCCCACAAGAAACCTTTATATGATGACATTATGATATTACAAACTCCTGAAAATATGGTGATCGAAACTAAAATGGCTTCTCAAAGACAGAGATCTACAATTTAAGGTAGAGACGAAATTGTTGGGAATTCTTAATAATAAAAAAAAATAAAATTATGTGGCATCTTAAACAAGAAGATTTTCGAGATCATTTGAACCATGAAAGCTTTAGACTAGCCATTCTCGACAGTTAACCAAAAGCTTTAAAGAAATCAATGGTGAAAAGGTAGATTCGTGAAACAGTATCGGCTCAGACATTTGACTTGGTTTGCTCCTTGATCGTGTTCGTTCACCGATTTCAAATTTCTAGGTTTTTCCAAAAGAAAATCCAATATATTTCCCAAAACAAACCAGTACCCAAGCTCCATAAGTGCAAGGTTTCGTTTTGTTAAACAGAACGAGACCGCGCACCTGCTGAATAATCACTTCAGTACTTGTTCATTAAGGACAAAACTGAATTGAAAGATCTTGATAGAAAGAGATGGGAAAAAGAAAAAATACTTTAATGGTCATTTTTTTGAATTTTTATAAAAATATAACCAAAAGTAATGATTGACTAACTACCTCGGTCCCAAAAAAAATAGTCCACATTGACTTTTCAAATTTGTACTAAAATCAGTACAAAACTCAAAACTCAATGTGTACTATTTTTGTGTAACGGAAGGAGTACTTTAGATGAAATTGTCTGATTTATGTTTTTTTTTTTGTGATACGGATAGTACAAGCGAGGATGTTTCATTTCTTTTAAGTTTTTTTTTTTTTTCATTAAGTTGAATGAATTACTAAATTAAACACTAATACCACCCGAAAAATAAATAAATAAAAGGAAAAAGAAGAAGAAATATAATAAACGTTGCGCGCGTGAAATAGAGCAGACGCCGTGCCCATGATGAGCTCGATTGCTCAGGAACTCTGGGCTTGTTTGATAAAGCCATTTAATATTTAAAAATTATTGGAATAAGTATTTTGTGAATTTAACATGTTTGATAATAAAAAATGAGCCTTTTAATAAAATAAGTGATGTTGAAAATACAGTACAATATATAAACGATAAGAGTTAGCTTATTGTTTATTCTGTAACTGCTTAATAAATTCATCATTTTTAATTTCACTATTAAGCATTTGAAATTAAGCAATAATTTTTATCAAATAGAAGAAAATGCAGATCTCAAAGTATAAAAACGGTACTCCTTCCATTCCAAAATAAATGTCACTTTATAACTTGTACACAGTTTAAGTGTTACTCTATAACTTGCACACAGTTTAAGTAACACTTAAATATGGTAGCTAAATTATTAGAATATCCTCAACTGACTTCACTAAAATAAATGATTACCAATAGTATTATTTCTTTTGAAAGTATATTTGGAAATTTTGGGCAAAAAATGAATTAAGAATCCAAAAACGACACTTATTTTGAAATTTCTCCGTTTTGCTAAAATGATACTTATTTTGGAATGGAAAGAGCAGTGTTATTCAAAAGAAATTATCAGCGCTACATATAGTAATGCAGCTTTGAAAAGGCAAAATACTCGGGGAAATGACTTTGAATATGAAAAAAACAGAGAACCGTAAGAGAGAAGAACCCGATTACAAAATTGCCATGAAGTTTGGGATGATTATAGGTACTCGTAGACAATGAATGTGGGAGAGAGAGAGAGACTCGAGTTTATAGCAACATTTGGCCAATTAATTATCACGTTCTCTCGAACTTTAATTACAAATGAGGATGTTCTTTTCAAGTTTTCTTTTCAATGAGAGTTTATGAGAGTTTACGAGAAAGGTGCTTATGGATAGTTTGATTAACAGTTTCCCCTCATATGTTTAAAAAAAAAGAAAAATTAAAGAAAAAAACTTGACAACAGTATATAGCAAGCAGATCAAGACATAACTAGACAATGGTACATGCAGCTGATTTATCAAATTACAGTTTAGCAACTAGTTCATCTCTCAATGTAGCAGGCATCAGAAGCACTGGTGACTGGCCTTCAATTTTGAAATGGACAAACTTAGGTATTTTAATAGACACTAAGAAACTGAAAGAGTGCTACCTGAATGCAGTAAGCAACAAGTTGCCAAATCAAAGAAACTAGCATAAACTAGTGCCTGCTTCTACAATGAATCTATGGTGTGTAATTCTTGAAACTTAAGATCATTGCTAGCTCAAGGATTTATATTAGGTTCTATCTCACCGGATTCACGTCTTGAAAATTTTCTGCACCTAGGACCTTTGACTTTTAACGGGAAGATGGAATCCGTAACTAAGTGAGAAGATTTTCAGCTCCCGAAACGGTGGGGCAAGTCTGCAATGGCTATTCTCTAAGGCGCTGCAAAGAAATGTTGACCCCAAGATCCAGTTACCTTGTACCAAAAGTGCGTAGATCACAAGAAAAAAGACAAATACAAAAGCAGGTAGCACTGGAAAAGCAAAATTAAGAATGAAGTTTGGAGAACTGTTTGGAAGCTACCAATTGAAAAAACTGGCAATATCGCAGACATTCTGCCTAAGAGCACACCATGCATATCAAGACAACTTGAAACCAAACAAGAAAGCTTAAAATGCTCAAATTCCCCCTGACTATTGCTCTTCCTGCGTTTTAAAGGTGATAATAACTGGCAGCATTTAGAAGAGTAACTAGGGAGTACCAGTTACTATAAACTATGGGAACATAGACCTTAAACACTAATGAGCATAAGAAATACAATATTTAACAACATTAGATGTGCTCACATTTATATAAAGGTTGAAGAAAACTCGCAGATTAGATGACCATATATGCTTTTACCTATATTAGTGCCCGGATTAGTGCCCGGATCAGGGTCCAAAATTAGTGCCCGGATGAAAGCCTTAATAGGTGAATAACTCCACATGTAGTGGCCGCATAAAACACCTTAAAAATCTATGAACCTCAGCTTCACTCCTGCGAGTGGTTAACAACAGCTTACTGCCAGTTTTTGAGAACATTGACAAACCAGGGCAAATGCCGTCCAAAAAGGTCAGGTCCCTGATGTCATCCAAAACAATTAGAACTCTTCTAGTTTCGAAGAAACTTGAAAGCTTTAGCTTCAAATCCATGAAAGAATATGTTTTCATCTTATCGTCAGAATATGGGATCATGTGTTCCCATTCCTTGCAAGTAGATGAAATCAATAGTCCTTCCAAGGGTCTCCTACCCGAGCCCAAGCAATGCAGTCAAAATGTCGCCGTAAAGAGTCGTCTAGATAAACCACTTGAGCTAGGGTAGTATTAGCAACCCCTTTCCCCCCAGAAATACATACAACCCTAAACTGTTTTACTGGATCTAACAGGCGAGAAATGATGTTTGCGCTAAAGACTTGCCAACACGTAGCCATGACATCCTCTCTAGAGTGTGAGAACCGAGATACAGCACCTCCCTTGAAAGCCTCAGCAATTGCCTCCACAATTTCCCGAGAAGAATAAGCTACTTGTCTGAAAACGTTATCAAACTCCTGCACTAATTTCCCCTCCATAGGGATGTTTTCCAACTGCTTGATACACTTTCTTTGAACAGGGATAGTGTTTTCATTTTCAAACTCCTGGACTAATGCTGGTTGGGTAGGATGGGGGTACAGGTCATCCAAAAGCAGAGAAAAATCAAAGCCAAAATCATAATGCAGAGGTAAGGTACACCCAGAGTGTGACGAGACATCATATCGTCAGAACTCAAGTTGTTGAAAATCTTAATCTTCCTAATCAACCTTTTACACTTCGACTGGAAGACAACAATTTCAGAAAACATACCTTTCAAGAAGCTTTTTTTCCTCGCGAAATGTGAGATACATGCGGGTAATATCGTCGAGCAGATGCTGGGTGTCATAAATCAGGTCCACTTGACGTTGTAGCTCCTGAAAAATCTCCACACGGCCCTCAAGTTTTCTCCATAACCGATTGCTCCCCGAAGCTAATGCCTCGAAATCCAAGTGATTAATCAGTTCTTCGCCGGAAAAAATCTTTGGGCCCTTCAATGAATTAACCAGCAGAAAACCAACCCTCTTCACACAATCTCGAGTTTTCAAGAAAACATCACTTACCGATGGTTTCGAGATGAATTCTGCGGATGATGATCATTCACCGATTACTCCAGCGCCAATAGGCTCTCGGCTGACCTACGAGGCCTGACAAATGATTCCCTCTCCACCATCCCTCCTTTCATCGTCATTACTTCTGCCATCTGAGATTCAACAAGTGATTCTTTTATCTACTTATTACATGATAAATTGATGATGATGATACTAATCCAGGTTTGGTTAGGCGGCGCGGTTGGGGGTGGAATGTCTAAATCTATATAGGAGGAACTGGAAAGTTCACAATTAATTCAGTCAGGAGTCAACGTTCAATGATTTCCAAAAAGAAGTCAACGTTGAATTATGTCGTGGACTCTATAAGAAAGAGTAAATGATGACGAGAGTCAGGCCCAGTTATGATGTTAGCTGGGCTGAATTAACTGATGAAGTAAGTAGGCCGATTACTTTCTAAATTGTAAATGGGTTTCTTTTTCCGTTTCGGGCAATCCCATTTATGTCCGTTCTATTTCGACTTTTTGGGAAGTAATGAACATCAGCATTTGTACACTAATAATTAGTAAGGTGTACAAAAAATTTAGTCCAATTTAAATATAATGATTTTAAAATTAGATTATGAGATTGGTATAACCTAAAATTTATTATTAAATTGATAAATAGTTATAAAATTTTATTTAAATTTTAATTTGCTAGATGAAGTCATCTCATTCTTGTATCTTAGTCTTTCAAATTGAATTATTTTCCTAAGACGGTATATCATTTTCGAATTTTGTATCACATAAATAATAATCTTTCCCTCCTACAATATAAAAAATCTATTTAAAAAATTGCACTTTTTTAATTTAATGGATCGGAATCTTTGTCTGAGACCAAAGGAAATATGACTTTAGGATATGCATTATGTTTTTTTTTTAATTATTATTATTATGATTATTATGATTATTATCATTCGTTTTGGTAATTTGTGTACGTTTTCTATGATAACTCAGTTGATTACTAATATAAACTGAAGACCGTTGAAAGAAAAAGAGTAACATTGCAGGCCAAGGCCACCCATAATGCGTTGGTAATTTGTGTACGTTTTCTATATCATCATTCCAGATTTAAAAAAAAAAAATGGAATATATATCTGCTTGCTGACGGATGTTGGAAGCTTAAAATTGGGAATGAGGACAGTAAATATTTATAGCCAATGTGATTTTACCAGTACCAACCATGAAAAGGAACAGGGTTTTTCAATAGTGTAATTTATGCAAGTGAGTGTTGAACTTTGTTCAATTTTATAGGTTATTTTTAACTAACCAATTTTGGTACCAAGAAGCCAAGAACTTTAGTTCTTCTTATTCTCTTCACCATAAATAACGATTAGTATATTAAATTAATAAAAAAAATTGTAATAATTATGAGGCCGGTCACCGATCAGAATACACGCCTTCCGATCGTTTTACAGTTCACCGTGAATTAGAATTGATCAGATTCACGCCTTCTCCTGTAAACGTGAAATACGTTTTTAGGAAGACTTTCACGACTTTAGTTACGTGAGGATGTCGTTAGTTATAATGGTCTTAAATTAATTACGACCATGAAACTCAAAGGCCAAAGCACATAGAATCAATAGTTTTCAGTGCATGGATATACATCGGGCATTGCACTCAGAATTGATAGTGAAAAATCAATTCTTTATAATAATAGTGGGGAAAACGCCTCCCCCAACAATTTAGCCGACTTACTTTATTATCTCGTAGCCAAACTAAGTAGTATTGTTTCCGTTCAAGTGAGACAAGATAAACTTTTGATCTATTTGAAGTGCTTCTATATGCTTAAGTATCATCTTTAACTTTTTCATTTTGAGTTAAATTCCTGCTGGAGGTGAGGATGCGGGCGAACCAGTTCTTCCTGATACCAGTTCCAATGGCTAGTTAAGGAGAGTTCAGATTGGAGATAAATTCTTCTATGCATCGGCTGCACAATCTTATCTGCTGCATTTTTATAATCTATAAGTTGAAATATAAATGGTAAATTAATCCTTAAAATTTAGTAACTATAATAGTAGAAACATATACAAATCATGAAGTACAAGAAGAAGAACTCTAAAAAAAAAGAATAACAAGAAAATAAAAAACATTGAGAATTTTAAAAAATATATAAAATGACGAAATTATGCATGGACGCAATTCACATACTTTGGGCGTGAAATATAGAGTTTGAAAATAAATAAATATTTTTTTAAAAATCATATAGTATATTTTCATAGTTATGAAAAGTAGTAAAGAGAAATAGAATGAAATAGAAAAAAAAAAAAAAAAAGGGAAAGAGGTTATTTTGTTATTTTTACATATTTTAAGGGTTGTTTTTATATTTTTTTAAAGAATCTTAGGGTATTTTTGTTAAAAAAAAAAATCAAAAACCCATTAAGTTAGACGGAAATTGAACCAATTAAATAAAACAGACAAAAATTTCAAACATACAAGATAATATTAACTAATTAAAAATTTATATGGTAAAATTAACGACGAACATAAAGTTTTGGGTTGAACGCTAATTGTTTCCCACTAAGTGCATCAACCACCAAAGAGGAGGAAGCTATTCAAGAAAAGTACCAGTACAACATTAGTAATGCATAGCAAAATTTATGACTTGCATGTATTATCAATGTAACAGGAAAAATGCTGAGGAAAGTGACTTTGAATATGGTAGAAGTCAGTTTTGCACGCTAAATACTTTTTAACTTGAAAGATCATTAACCAAATGAAGCTATCTTTTAACCTTTAATTTCTTTTATTATTTTGATTTACCTTGTTAAACATTTTATTGGGTTATGATATCTGAAATACTAATTTGGAAATCTAAATTATTTTTTTGGTCTATTCGAAAATGTACTTTTATTGAATACCATCTCACAAAATAAATTAGCTTACCGAATGACACATATAAATACAAATGATTGTTTGAAAAATTATGACCCTAAAATCCATTAAATTTGACCACTAAGTTTTCTAATGCTTGGTGTTATCTGTTTTTTTTTTTTTTTATCAATGTGAAAATCCTCCCAAAACTTTTACTTTTGTCAAAATTGTTTGTGTCGACTTTTACTTAGAATAGGGAGACGAAAGAAGTCGACTGAACCAAAAGACCAATATTATACATCATTTCATTAATTTTTATACACCATCGTAAATTATGACAATAACATTTCATAAATGATACTATGTAGGACGACGTAAACCTAACTCGATACCGTAGACTTTATTTTCTAATTCTTTAGATAAAAATAAATATACAGTGTCAGGGGAAAAATGTCCAGAAATTGCATTTTTGAACCTTAAATCTTCTGTCAGGTTAAAAAAAAAAAATAATACTAAAAAACTTCTATGTCAAAGTAGAGACCCTTCCGACTCGATCATGCTACGTATAAATCGCATTAACCCTAACCTAACAAAATTTAGAAAAACCAAAAAGAAAAGAAAAATGAAAGTTTGGAAGTAAAAAACACACAGTTGAATGGGCCATGAATCAGAGTCAAAGGCATCACTGAAGAAAAAAAAAAAAAAAAAGGGAAATCTATAGGGATCTATATCTTCTTCCTATGGAAGAAAGACCTGGTAGTTTGTATTTACAATGCAAAGGCTAATACTTATTGAAATTTATCCGCAGAGACCTTGTCTCGGAAGGTCGATGATGATGTATATTGATAATTTACTAATTTCGCATTCAACTGAGGCGAGCATAAGCTGATGATGTATATTGATAATTTAAGTGTGCGAACGTATTTAAAATGACGATAATGCATGTCTTTCAATTCTTTGTTCAAATGTCTTTCATTATACTTCCTCTGATCCTTAATATAACGTATTTTGATTTGTATTAGTTTCATCTAATATGTATAATTTAATCAGGAAAAAATCTTTAATATGTATAATTTAATCAGGAAGAATTTACAGGTTTTAAATATTTTATTAAACTAAGACAATATTGTGCTAACTATCATAATTCTTGAGATATCTTCACCCCAAAAAAGGTCCAGCTGGTCACGAGGTTTTTGTTTGGTAAACTGAGAGTAACATCTAGATGTAAAATGGAAACCGATGCTCATAAAGGAGAAAAATGTCAAGTCTTAAATCTTAAATTAATTTAGAAAAACAGAGAAATGAGAAATAATCCCCTTTTCGGAAAAAAAAAAAAAAAGAGAACTAATCCCGAAATTAAGTGTGCGAATGTATTTAAAGTGGCGATAATTCATGCCTTTCAATTCGTTGTTCAAATATCTTTCATTATACTCCCTTTATCTTTAACATAAGACATTTTGATTTGCTCTATTTTCACTTAATATGTATTTTTTAATCAGAAAAAGCTGAAAAATATATGTTTTACAATCGTTGCATTCTCTTCATTGTTAGGAAATATTTTTAAAATTTTTTTGTCAATTAATAATACGTACTAGATGAAACCTATGGAATATCAAAAGGCCGTATATTAAGGACCTGAGGAAGTATATAAGTTGGGCTTTTTTAATCCCACTTGCGTGTCTAAATATAATTTCGCACGAGTTATTATTAAATGCCGATTTAACAATTTTCTAAACTATAAAAATCTTTAAATATCGGTCAATACTTACAGTTGTCATGTTTTAACGAAAAAATATAGACGAACATAAATATGAATCTCTAAAAAGGAAAATATTAAATTAAAATTTCATCTCGTGCAGTTATTCCGGTTTGTTTTTATCAAAACTCAATGACGTGCTGCATTTCCGAAAGGAGAACAAAAAAAAATCCCAACATTAAATCCATTTCCTCTTTTTGAAAATAAAAAGAAAAATACTGTTTTAGTCCACTCGGCAATGGTACAAGACACCTTGCATTCAATAATACTAAACCAAAAAAAAAAAAAATCCATATCCTCATTTTCTCTTCCACTTTCGCTCTCATACAGTGAAATATACTTGTTAAAAAAAAACGATTCTACATCAAAATCATTTACTCTGCTTAGAATTCTCATCCCCTTGTTTCTTTAGATCGACATAACAGTCGACCACCGTTTGAATAGTCCAGTACTGTAAGTATATCTGTGCTTTATTCACAAAAAAAAAAAATAGGAAAAAAACCTTTCTGCGGATTTGATGGTGAAAAAAAAAAGCATATCTAAGGGCATCACCGGAGCAACCAATCGCCGGGGAAAAGTAAGCGTGGTTGCAACTTTGATTTGATGGTGAATGGATGTGTTTAATTATGTATGAAATTATGTTTCATTTTTACAAAAATTGTGGCAAACGAATTTTCTTCTCCCCCTCTTTGACATGATATTTCCAATGGGATAGAGCGGGACAAGCAATAGTCGGAACTTTTACATAACACCCTGATAATTGGATTAAATCGATTTATGGTTTTGATGTGTCTTAGTTTCTATTAATCATAGATTTAGTTTTGAATTGATTATTTTATTGGATTTTTAATTATTATATTACACATTCGATATTTGAAACTATTATAGTGTCTGGATCGTCTCACTTGTCAGTGATTTACATTGGAGTTCACATTTTGGGATTTTTGTGTTAGTAATTAATCTTAATTTTTCTCTTCTTTTTTTTTCAGTGTGAAACAACTTAATTGACATGAATTTACACTATTTACTTCACTTTCATATTTTGAATAATGAATTAAATCTGGCATCAATCGTTGTATGGTCCTAACTTTTTTCTTATTAATTTTAACACGGCTTGCATAGCTTTGATACCGAGGATTTTTATCCTTTTTTCCCCCCTTAGATTAGCAGAATATTTTTTGTTTTCAATCTTAGTAAGTATCGTACTCCCCACAAGTCGACAAGAATAATCATTTCTTTGAATTTCCAGGGTAATTTCCTGTGCATTTCAACAAACCAAGTGATCAAAGGGTTCTTGGCAAAGCAATTGATGATTGATTAATCCTCAGATTTTTATGTTTTTTCTTCATCAGGAAAAATTTCTAATAGGTCAATCGAACCTTGGCGGTTTCCATCAGGTATTTCCGACAGTAGATAACATCCCTTGATCTCTTTTAACCAGAGATTTGTCTGAAGCAATGACATCCAAGGTTTTTGTCTACTTTTTTTTTAATGTCTTTGATTGATAGGTTTTTTGACGGAGCTGCATCGATCTCTAATTAAGAAAATTACCGGAGAAAAGTGTCGGAAGTCGATAATGCAACTGTGATTTTTGTTGTACTCCATTAGCAAAGGATTATATCAAGTATGAATTGTATCTTACTTGTTCATTTATTTGATTTTCTTGACGCCTTCTTTCGATGCCTCGCAAGTTTGATTTTGTTTAATACATATTTTTGCCCTCTCTTTTTCACATATTATGTACCCAGTATCGGAATCAATACTTGATTTGTGCAAATTTGCACTTGAAACATTTATGCGATTTTACCATTACGTGTTTGTCGTACAACTTGAAGGTAACTAGCTAGTTTTGTTTGTTTCAAAAAAGGGTTTTGCATGCTTCAGTCTTTGAGACATCCTACAAGACACTGAAAAAATACAATTGCTTGTTTGAAACGCAAAAATTGCATGTCTTCATATCGTTTTTGCATATGGCCTCGTTTATTAGCTTATCTGTGCTTACTTAGTGCTGATTCTGATTATTAATTCGCTTACGAGGAGTTAATCTTCATTGCAGAAGGAGTAATGGTACACATCTCCAATTTACGCATCAAAATGTTTTTCTCCAACATTCCGAGTCATACAATTTTTATTTTATTACGTTATAACATTTTTTTTTTTCTTTTCTGCTGTTAAACTATAGGTTAGTTTCATTTCATCTTTGTAACAATTTTCAGGAAAGAGTATCCATTGCATAAAAATGAGAGAAAATACGAAAAGACAAATTCTTGACTATGAGCGAACTATTGAGCTCCATACTACAATGAAGGATCACAATGAAGCGTCAAACAAGAAAGGAAATGAGAAAAGAATTGCATCATTTGTGGAGGAAGATTCACGAGAAGATGCCCTAGGAATCGAAATGGTAGTTGAAGCTGCGGAAATGGAAGCACAAGAGATCGTTTCCACAGGTGAGGATAACCTAGTTATCAATGAACAAACCGACAATGAAGGTACCAGAACTTCTATAATCCGGGTTCCTTTTCCGACGGAGACAAGAAAGAAGAAGAAGAAGAAGAAGAGGTCTTTCACTTCTGTTGTTGCCTCGACTCGAGAAAGAATACGAAGTACTGGTGGAAGAAGGAAGAACAGTGCAAGAAATGTTGGTGCTTTTCATCCTAGAAAGACTCGTAAATCCTCGGCTGTTGTTGTCACCGCTGATAGTAGCAATGACGATGAATATATCCCGAGAATTGGATATCAGAGAAGGACTCGCAATTCGAGGATCAAAGATCCGGTAACGTTGTTATTCTCAAAAGAAAAATACGTTTGTTTGACAATGAGTGATCATTGTCACGTACGTTATAAGTTAGAAAGTTAGAGTTAAATTAGAAGTCATTGTACTTGCTAATCTGAATATTGCAGGATTATTCTCATCCCCGAGAAGAGCTCAAAATAAAACCTTTGATTGAGCCTGTGGATGACCTAACTGACAGTGCATCCAATTTCGATCTTGGAACCAATGGAGTGGCCATTGAAGAGTCTGAGCTGGCAACTCCGACAAGGCGATCTTATGTGGCGTATAGAGGTTCGAGAAAGCGCAAACGGGGACGAGGGCACCCAAAGAAGAAAGATGGACAAGAAGTTATTGAGGAGGATCTTATGAACAACAACATCAATGAATCCTCCGAGAAACAGAAGAGAATGTTGGTTGAGGATCTTAACATTCCTAGCCATTTGGTGGTTGATTCCGAAGAAGTGCTTAGACAAGATCCCCCAATTTGGTTCCAGTTGGTTGCTTCAAATCCCAAGTAAGATATGCATAATTTCTATAGCTTTTACATTCTCTCTAAGAACTAATTAATCTCTCATCTTATGTTGTGTTATTGAACTAATCTGTCGGACAAAGAATCTCACATTGAGCCCGTGTGAAGGACTTGAGACTTTATAAGCTTCTTATGTTATCTTACTCCTTGCCAGTTGATTTTGAAATGAGGATTCAATTGACTTTGAAATAAACATGTGATTTTGAACTTGTATTAATGCTTCTTATGATTTGTTTACAAAACTTGATTTGGCTGACATTCTCTCCTCTAGGGAAAATCGTGCCACCTTGCCTCCCTACTATATACAAGTCAAGTAAGTGGCTTCAATATCTTAAATTTATGCGATTCATCCTTTTGTCCAATAGTTACACAGTTTTACAATGATTATACACCAATATTTAGTCTTTTTAAACTTATACACATGCATACATCCACATATAGTATGGCTTTTCTAAATATATTCATCCATATGTTGGTAAATCTAGGTAGGACGCCAATAATTCTTTACAAATAGATGCAACTAAACAAAGGGATTATTGGGGGTAATTCTCAGTTCTTGTCCCTTTCTTTTTGTCATGATTCTTGCATCTTACTATGCTTAGTAATAATATATAGTACACCTTACAATGGTATGGTAAACACGATCAATGAATCCAATATTTTCATTTTGGCTTGATTCTTTTCCATGTTGTGTGGATCGGAAATGTAAGAGAGGGACAAATAACGCCTTATTTAATTTGCTCAATTGTGCTTTTGATTTAATAGCTTAAATTAATTGTGTACTAGTATAAGATTACAAAACATGCACAATCTTACAAATTGGGAATCCGCATTACCTAGTAAAAAGAAACCCTTCAATATGTAGTTTTATATCAGGCATTGAGTCTTGTACATTATTATAGAAAATGCCAATGGTTGGTTAAATCCATCGTCTTAATGATTAAGATTTTCTTAACCTAGTATATTACAAATCTTTGGTACGGATGGTTGGTTAAATACACTCTCCTCTTTTGTAATCTAATATATTTTGCAACTATTGGTGAACCTAGCAAATACTCTTTGGTGTAGGGATGTTACCATGCCAGCTTCCTGCATCAAAAAGTACTTGGTCCTCAAATTAGGCCTTCAGAATGAAGATGAGGTAAATCCATACAACAAGTTCATCATCCTACCCTCTTAATCTTCTTATGCTCCCTCTTCATTTCCTTATTAATTTTATTATTAATTTAGGGATTTCAACAAAAATAATTCTAATTTTAGGACGGATAACATATAATAACACGGGACATGACATTTAATTATTCATTACCCATTGCTAGAAAGCATCACATCATGAATTTTGCAAGTTTTAAATCTATGAAATTATTTACAGTTGGAGATTAAGATGCGGGGTGCACCAGTTCATCCGGAGACGGAGCTCCAAGAACTGGTGCGCTTATGGGTGCAAACGGCTACTGGATCCGATATGGAAAGGAGTTGTGTTGTAGGAAGCCCCGGCGAGGATCTTGTTATGGTTTTTGCTTATAGTTGGCGCCCTGGTTCTTCTATATACTAGTATTAAGTTCCTATTTCTTCTTCTTTTTCTTCTTTTTTTTTGTTAATAACTTATATTTTAAATTTTGTATTACTTTATTAAAGATATATTATCTCACTTTTGGGGAGCTTATCGATGCATATGTTGCAAATGAGGATGCTGCTATCAATTTTTGGATTTTTTTTTTTATTTCGGTTAACTTGCATGAAACAAGTAGAAAAATTGAAAATAAATTTCTTTTGGGACAATTGTCAAAAATATAATGGAATGTCTGCCGTATTTTGGATAGGTGCAAAAAATATCCTAGCATTAAATTTCTCTACCCTTTTTGGGGAGAAAAGAAAGGGAAAAAAAAAAAAAATTTCCCCCTTTCACTACTAGTCGACCACCTCCAATTAGTCTTCCTCTCTTCCGATTCCTTCATCCTCCACTCGAATCCGAAACAAAACCTGCATATATCAGAGATAAAATTCATCAACATTATTCCCTTATTAAAATTCACTTCGCCTTTATCTCTTTAGATAGACGTGACAATTAATCACCAATTGAATATGTCCGTGTAATGCTCATGCAACTTAGAACATCGGAGCTATCAATCGCCAGGAAAATGTAAGAATGTATGATTTGAATTGATCTTTTTATTCTTTTATTTTTTGTTTAATGAAACGGGCTTTGATTGATATGGATTTTTTATTTTTTTTTTCATTTTGAGAGAAGGTAGCAAAGAATTTTTTTTTTGTTTTTGTTTTCTCCTTTCGAACATGATATTAAGAGTGGGACAAGCAATAATGTGAAGTATTACTCATCACCTTAATTATTGGATTCAATTTAGGTTTTTTTACGTGTTTTTATTTCTGTTCCATGTTCGGATTGATTTTTCTCAACAGTTTTTTTTAAGAAAATGCACTGAAATAGTTATGCTAGTTTGTTTTCATGTCTTGAGTGATGAAGATGAACCATCCATCATTTGGATGGCATGATCTTTTGAGTATTTCCTTTTCTTTTGAAAAAGGATCTTTCAGTGTTCGTTTTTCATTAGCGTTTTTCTTTATTAGATTTACTGTGCATTATTTGTGGAACATGAATAAATGTTAAATATATTGTTTGGAAAATTCGAAACAATTAATTATCATGTGATCGTTCCTGAAATCTTCCGGGAAAATGGTGGCGGCTTTGAGTTATCATGTCTTCTTGTGAATTTTGGTTCTTAGCCAAATGACCAAAAATGACAATTATACTTTCAGAAAACTCAAGCACATTTTTTCCTTTCAATCTTGTAATCATCGTCATCACAAAGTCGACAAGACTAAACACTTCCTCTGAATATCAAGGGTAATTTCTTCTTTACTTCCCTAACGCGGTTAAAGGGTTCATAGCTCTTAGAAAACCTATGATTAATCATCAGAATTATTCATCTGTTTTGATCCACATATATATATATACCTTTTTATCTCTTTTTACCCAGAAACTGTGTCTTAATTAATTTAAGGATGACGTCCGAGGTTAATATCCATCTTTTCTGGGCTTTTATTTTTTCGTTTTTTGGTGGCTTTGATTCATTTATTGTTTGCTGAAGGTGGAACGTTCATTTTGGTTGTGCTCCATTTGCAAAGGATTATCAAGTATGTACTCTTTCTTTTTCTTAGTATTTTCCCCTTAATTAATCACTTCTGATCGTGCCCTAAAAGAATTTAATTATATAATATTAATGCGAGTATATTATTTATACGGTTTGGGGTGTGCTGGTCCGGTTAACTAGTGCGGTAACAGATTTCTTTTGCACTTCTCATAAAAAAAAATACAATTACATTATTATTTGTAATTATATTTTACATACCTTCGAGTTATACAAATTAATTTGATTTTATATGCGCTTAAAAAATTTATTCCGTTTCTTCTGGATGTGTTCATTCTGTAATTTGAATCGTTATTTGTCCGCGAGTAGGGTTTCTTAAAGTTGTCCAATTTAGCATGTCTTTCTATTTTTCATTTCATTTTTTAACCAAATATCATGCATGCTTTAATTTCGGAGATATTCAATATCACACGGCAAAAGTGTTTTTTTTTTTTTTTGGAGGGGGAATTGAAACTTTAAAAAAAAAAAGAAAAAAATAGAAGAAGAGGAAGAAGAAGCTAGCATGCCGTCATTTTTGTTGTGCAAAGGTTATTTATTATAATTTGGGCAAATTTACTGATAGTTAACAGCCAAGTGAATTATGTTTTTGCACTAAAAAATCACACTCATCGTCCGAATTAATCTCTCGCGATTTCTTCATTCAAATTCGTTTTTCTTCTTGGATTTAACTAGTTTGCTGTCCTTTCTGATAATAGACCAGAGTTCGATTTCCATCAAGGATTGTAAGGAGATTTTTACACATATTTAAGTGGAGTCTATTGGGTGGATTTTTTAAAGATATAAAACCAAGGCGAATTAGGACATAGGTTAATTTGATTTTGGTTTCTGTTTTCTTTTAATTTACATGAAAGGCTATATGCGGCCAAAAATGAGAGAAAATATAAGAGAATAAACTCTTGAGTTTGAGCTGACAAGTGAGCTCCAAAGAACCAAGGATCAGGAGAAAGGTTCAAATCAATCTAGAAATAAAGTTGAACCCTCCAACAAAAAGGGAAATGGTAAAGAACCTGAATCAACCTGACAAAGAGCACGAGGTGTTCGGCAAAGGAAAACCCAGGCACGAAAAATGCACGGAACTGATCAACCCGTGAATGAACAAGTGCTAGACGAAAATGAAGTTGAATCAATGGAAGTAATAAATCCCTTGGTGGAGACACTTGATGAATTATCTAACAATGGATTCATTAATCTTAACCTTGGACACAATGAATTGGCCATCGAAGAGTCTGAGTTGCCAACTCACAGAAGGCGGTATTTGCTGGCAAATAGAGGTTCGAGAAAGCGTAAAAAGGGTAGAGGGCGTCAAAAAAAGAAAGAGAAAAAGAAATCTGTTGAGGAGGATCATCATGATAATGAACTTCCACCCCCTCCCCAAGGAAGAAGAGAGAATGTTGGTTGAGTATCTCAACATTCCTACCCACATTGCGATTGACTCTAAAGAAGTTCAAAGAAAAGATCCTCCAATTTGGTTCCAACTAGTCGCTTCAAATGTCAAGTAAGAATATTTTTATTACTTTCGTATAAAAAAAATATGAAGTTTTAAGATTTATACTAATTTTAATACAAATTTTAAAAGTCAATATAAACAACTTTTTTTCGGGACTGAAGGGTAATTTTCATAATCAAGCTATATATACATATAAATCTCTCTATTCCATAATAATAATATATATAGTAGATTTTGATGATGTGTTTTTTGCAGGGAAAATCGCGGTACCTTACTCTCATTGCCTTCCTACTTTATACAAATCAAGTAAGTCAGCTTAAATATCTTACTGTTTATTATTTGTCCAATTTTTGCACAATTTTACATTAATTGAGGATTTTTCACCACACGTCCACTTTTAGTATGGCTCTTCTATATAGAAGCCTCCATTTGTTGGCAAATCCAATAGGAAAGGAGATCATTCTTGACAAATAGATGCTACTAATAAACTAAGAGATAAATATGTGGTATTCTTGGTTGTTGTCTCTTTCTAGGGCAAGACGGAAGTCGTTTAAATAAGGGGATGAAATGAATTGGGATTCTCAAAGATAAAATGTAAAAAGAACGTCTGTTATAAAGGATTAAAAGCAACGTTTATGTGAGTCAACAGCTCTAGAGAAATCAATGTGAATACTGAATAGTTACAAATAATATGTAGAAACAAAGATGGAAAGTCATACAACAGTATTCATATTCATTCACCGACAATTTTAATTTATTGGGTTTTTTCAAAAGAAAATCTTATACATTTTTCATAAAACTATTATTACCTCCGGTACTTAATATAAGATATTTTGATTTGTGTTAAGTTTCGTCTAGTAGTATTTTTAATTGACAAAAAAAAAATTAAAAATATATTTTCACATTTATTGTGTTCTCTTGATTGTTATGACAAATTTTTAAGATTTTTTTGTCGATTAAAAATTCGTACTATGCAAAATCTATGACAAATCAAAATGTCTTATATTAATAACCGGAGGGAGTACTAGTTAGGCTCGCTACGTGCACAGTTTCATTAGTTCAATAGAATGAGACATGTTGAATAATTACTTGTACACTAATGACAAAAATGTGATACTCTTTTCGATCCTTAATATAAGATATTTTGATTTGTTGTAGGATTCACCTAGTAAGTATTTTTAAGTAATAAAAAAATCTTTAAAATATATTTTCACATTCGTTGTGTTCTCTAGATTGTTAGTAAATACTTTTAAGATTTTTTTGTCAATTAAAAATGTCTTATATTAAGGAACGGAGGGAGTAATTCGTGGATTTCCATCAATCTTAGACAAACGAAGCAATCCTTATTTTTGTAGGTTTTGTATAGGATTTGAGTTGTTGTTGTTCTAATTAGAATTTGTTCATCATTTTATCATTCAGCTCATGAAGGCTACTCAAAAGAGTGAGATAGACAAGAATGAAGGAAAGGAAAAAGGGGGAAAAAAAACAGCAAAGAATGTGTTCTAATGACGCTGAGAAATTGTTTAGAATGATAATTAGTTCGGCTTACAGCTTATTTAGTGCAAGAATGTGACTTAAAATGAAGACTTATTCTTCATTTCGGACATATCAATAATATCTTGCACTCAATAATCATAGTAGCTGTTCTAAAAAAATCTTAATATCTGTCAATTACTTATACAGTTGCCATTTATTAATTAGTTTCATACAAGGTAAAAAAAAAAGAAAAAAAGAAAAAGAAAGCCAAAGCAAATACTAATTCCAGCGAGATAGGTTACAAGAAGCCAAGGAATAAATCTTTTCATGACAGGATCGGAAAACAAAGATTTTAATAAAATCGGATAATGATTTGTGCAGAAAAACTCACGAGTAATTTTAATAAAGAATTAATTATAACCGTCTATAGCCTATACTATACTTATATCCTACATTTTGAGATTTTTCCATTTGAATATTAGGAGTAATTAACAGTCAATCACATCATTTCATTTTTATAAATTTTCTTGTCAGATTTTCTCTGCATGTATCAAATTTTCTCCTTTTTTGTTTTTGGTCGAATCGGATGAGTAGAGAGAGAGAGAGAGAGAGACGTTATTGTTTTTTGTGCTGCATTTTTTGGAAAGAAGAAAAAAAAATCCTAATATTAGATCCATCTTCCCTTATTGATAATTAAAATAAAATATCATAAAAAACTACCTCTTCTTTTCATATAATATCATAAACCCACCTTTTTAGAATACAACAAGTACTGTCTGTTACGAAATTCGATCCTGGTTCGATCCTTTACTAATCCATTCATCTTCAATCGTCTACATTATCTATTCCTTTTAGAATTCCCATCCTCTTAATTAGTTCTTTATATCCAATCACCATTTGAATATACGAAAGTAACGTCTCTGCGTCTAAAGGCATCGCCGGAGCAACCAATCGCAGGGAAAAAAGGTAAGGTTGAATGCAACTTTAATTATTTCATGAATGAATGGGCTTTGAATTATATGAGAGCGTAATTCTTTTTTAAAAAATGGTAGCAAACCATTTTTCTTTTCCTGTTTTTTTGACATGATTTTTGATAAGGATTGTTTTAGAGCGGGCCATGCAATAGTCAAAAGTTTCAGACAACACCCTGGTAATTGGATTCGATTTAATTATGGTTTTGATGTCCTTAGTATAATTTGATGTCCTTAGTATAATTTCTATCAAAAACGAATTTTGATTAATTCTTCAATTAATTTTTTTGTATATTACATATTTGATATCCAAAATTATTATCTCAACTAATTTAGATTTAAGTACACTGTTATTTTGGGGGAAAATGCTCCAAAATGCTTGAGCTGAAACATTATTGTGTTTGTATAGTGTCTGATTTAAGTCTCACATTTCAATTATTGCGTTGGGATTCGAATTTTAGGGGTTTTGTTTTTATTGTACGTAACTAAGCCTTAATTTTCTCCCAGCCTTACCAATGATCTTTCTTTCTTTCTTTTTGTTTATGTTTTTGTTTTTGTTTTTGTGTTTTTTTTTTTTTAAGTGGAAGACAACTTAACTGACTTGAGTTTATACGATTTTATACTCCCTCCGTCCTAAAATTATAGTCTAGTTTAAATTTTCATTTCTAATTTAAATTGTACTAGAATTAAAAATACAAACAGGATAATAATTTTGAAACAGAGTAATTCACTTTTGATCATATTTTTGAGTGATGAATTGATTCTGGGCGTTGCATGGGCCTAACTTTTTCTTTTCTTATTTAACACGGTTTGCATGGCTTTGATACCGAGGATTTTTATTCATTTCTTTTTCTTTGATTAGCGGCATATTTTTGTGTTTTCAATCTTTGTAACTATCGTCCTCATCAGAAGTCGACAAAACTAAAACTTTCTATGACTTTTAAGAATGATTAATTTCTTCTTCATTTCAACTAAATTAATGATTAGCCCTCAGAATTTTTATTATCAGCAAAAATTTCCAAGAGTTCAATCGAACCTTGGCGGTTTTCGTCTTGTACTCCTACAGCGTTCAAATATGATAACGCTCGATCTCTCTTAACAAGAGATTGTGTAAAGGGATGGGTTCAGAGGACGTTTTTGTTCACTTTTTTTTGATGTCTTTGATTGATAGGGTTATTTGCTGGAGCTGCATCGATCTCTAAGAAATTTACCGGAGAAAAGTCTCAGAACGGTCGACAATTGCAAAATTGATTTTTTTTGTACTCCATTTGCAAAGGATTATATCAAGTATGAATTCGTACTTGTTCATTTATTTAATTTTCTTGACGCCTTTTTTTCCATGCCTTGTAGCTTTGATTTTGTGTAATACATGTTTGTTTGTTTTTTTTCTTTTTGGCATATTATATATGTACCTAGTATCTGAATACTCGATTTGTTCAATTTTTTGCACTTGGAAAAAATTTATGTTATTTTACCTTCAACTTGAAGGTAGCCAACTAGCTAGCTTTGTTTCAAAAAAGGGTTTTTGGTATTATTCCTGTTTTGCTTGTTTCAATCTTTGAGACTTCCTACAAGACAGTGGAAACATACAATTACTTGTTTGAAACGCAAAAATTGCATGCCTTCATATCATTTTTGCAAAAATAGCCTCGTTTATTATTTTATTATTAGTGCTTATTTAGTGCTGATTGTGATTATTTTTCGCTTATAGCGAGTTAATCTTCATTGCCCAAACAGTAATGATACACATCTCCAATTTACGCATGTTCAAAATAGTTTTATCTAACATTCCGAGTTATAACATTTTTTTTTATTTTTTTTTTTTTTGCTTTCGTAATTAAACTATAGATTAGTTTCATTTCATCTTTATAAAAATTTTCAGGAAATGCGAAAAATGAGAGAAAATATAAAAAGACAAGTTCTTAACTCTGAGCGACCTATTGATGAGCTCCAACGTACTATGAAGGATCACAATGAAGCTTCAAACAAGAAAGGAAATCGTAAAGAATTTTCATCTCTGGCGGAAGCTTCACAAGAAGATGCCCTAGAAATCGAAATGGTAGTTGAAGCTTCGGAAGGTGAGGAAAACCTAGTTATGAATGAACCAACCGAAAATGATGAAGGTACCACAACTTCTGTAATCCGGGTTCCTTTTCCGACCGAGACAAGAAAGAAGAAAAAGAAGAAGAGGTCTTTCACTCCGGTTGTTGGCTCAACTCGAGAAAGAATACGCAGTGGCGGTGGAAGAAGGAAGAAGAGTGCAAGAAATGTAGGTGCTCTTCATCCTAGAAAGACTCGTAAATCCTCGGCCGATGTTGTCACCGTTGGCGTTGATAGTAGCAATGACGATGAATACGTCCCTAGCACCAGATATCGGAAAAGGACTCGCAGTTCGAGGATCAAAGAGCCGGTAATGTTATTCTCAAAAAATACGTTTATTAGACAATTAGTCATGAGTTTGGATTTGTATAAACGACGTGATTCAATAATATTCCCTCCCGTAATTAATATAAGGTATTTTAATTTGTCCTAAGTTTCACTTAGTACACATTTTTAATTGATAAAGAAAACCTTAAAAAGTTTTTAAGGGTTTTTTATGCAAAAAAAAAGTGCGTACTTAGTGAAACCTAGGACAAATCAAAATAGCTTATATTACGGAACGGAGGGAGTAATACTTACTAACTGTCACATACGTTATAAGTTAGTTAGTGTTATATAGTAAGTCATTGAACTGATATCTGAAAAATGTAGGATTATACTCATCCCCGTGGAGAACTCGAAAGAAACCCTTTGGTTGAGCCTGTGTATGACCTAGCGTATCGAGGTTCGAGAAATCGCAAAAGGGTAGGGCACACAAAGAAGAAAGAGGATAAAAAAGTAGCTGAGGAAACTCTTGTCAACAACAACGTTAATGAATCCTCCGAGGAAGAAAAAAGAATGTTGGTTGAGGATCTTAACATTCCTAGCCATTTGGTGGTTGACTCCGAAGAAGTGCTTAGAGAAGATCCCCCAATTTGGTTCCGGTTGGTTGCTTCAAATCCCAAGTAAGATGCATCATATTTATAACTTTCACATATTCAATCTACGAAGTAATCTTTCGGATCTTATGTTAATAGTTGACATTGTTGAACTAATAATACGATTTTAAAGGTGTATTAGTTCTTCTTATGCTTTGTTTAATTATAAAACTTGATTTGACTGACATTCTCTCTAGGGAAAATCGTGTCACATTGCCTCCCTACTATATACAAGTCAAGTAAGTGGCTTCAATATCTTAAATTAATTGCTCATCATTTTGTCCAACATTTACACAGTTTTACAATGATGTTACACCATTTAGTCTTTTGAAACTTATACACATGCAGCCGTCCACATTAATATCGCTTTTCTGAATATATTCATCCATGTGTTGGTAAATCTATGTAGAAAGTCGATAAGTTCTTTACAAATAGATGCAACTAAACTAAAAGATTATTGTGGGTGGCAATTCTCAGTTCTTGTCCTTTTCTTTTTGCCATGATTCTTGCATCTTACTATGCTTAATAATAATATATAGTAGTATACCTTATGATGGTATAGTAATTAACACGATCGTTGAATCCAATATTTTCATTTTTCCTAAATTCTTCTCTTTGTTGTGTGAATCGTAAATATAAGAGAATGACAAATAACACCTTGTTTTGCTCAATTGTGCCTTTGATTTAATAACATAAATTAAGTGTGTACTAAGATTACAAAACATGCACGTTCTTACAAATGGGAAATCCGACATTACCTAGTAAAAAGAAACCCTGTAGTTTTATTTCCGGCGTTGAGTCTTGTACATTATAGAAAATGCCGATGGAATCCATTGTAATCTTGATTAAGGTTTTCTTATAACCTAGTATATTGCAAATCTTTGGCACTCTCCTCTTTTGCAATCTAATATATTTTGCAACTATTCGTAAACCTAGCAAATGATCTTTGGTGTAGGGATGTTACCATGCCAGCTTCCTGCATCAAAAAGTACTTGGTACGCAAACTAGGCCTTCGGAATGAAGATGAGGTAAATCCATATAACAAGTTCATCATCCTACCCTCTTAATTTTGTTATGCTCCATCTTCATTTTCCTATCCATTTTATAATCAATTTACTGATTTCAACAAAGATGAATCTTATTTTATAATGAATAATTTATAGTGACACGAGACTTGGCATTACAAAATTAATTATCTATGGTTATAAATTGTTTACATTATGAATTTTGCAACTTTTAAGTCTATGAAATTATTTATAGTTGGAGATTAAGATGCGAGGTGCACCAGTTCATCCGAAGACGGAACTCCATGAACTAGTGCGCTTGTGGATGCAAACGGCTACCGGATCCGACAAGGAAAGGAGTTGTGCTGTAGGAAGCCCCGGCGAGGATTTTGTTATGGTTTTTGCTTATAGTCGGTGCCCTGGTTCTTCCAAATACAAGTAGTATTAAGTTCCTATTTCTTCTTTCTTTTCTTCCTTTTGTTAATAACTTATTCTAAATTTTGTATTACTTTGTTAAGCATATATCGTCTCATCTCTTAGGAGCATGCCGATGCATATGTTGCAAATGAGGATGCTGTCAAATTTAATAACTTTTGGATTTTTTATTTCGGTTAACTTGCATGAATGACTTTCATCAATAGTAAATATTCGAATTGAATATTTCATTTTGGAAAATTTTCAAAAATACAATGGAATATATCATGTACTTTG
Organism: Oldenlandia corymbosa var. corymbosa; assembly: GCA_949775105.1. Taxonomy (NCBI): domain Eukaryota; kingdom Viridiplantae; phylum Streptophyta; class Magnoliopsida; order Gentianales; family Rubiaceae; genus Oldenlandia; species Oldenlandia corymbosa. The sequence goes on along the minus strand of OX459126.1, from coordinate 13,406,024 downwards.
GAAAGGTAAAAAAAAAAAAGGAATATTGGTGTATACATCTAACATTTATACCCAACTTGCGAATTTGTCCCAAAATTTAAAAATTGGCTAATAAGGTTCCAAGATTATCAAAATTAAGCAGATGCATCCCATGACCTAGTGACCTGGTATAACAAGTAAAAATCATCTGAATCTCGTATTCAATGTTTTTGCCTTCTGTTTTTTTAAAGGAAAATAATTTTTTATTGAAATACAAACAATATTAATGAATGGAGAAATAAAATATTCAATTAATTATTAATGAATCTACTATTCTTTTTTTAGTTTAATTCATCTCAATTTGTTGACAAAAGTTAAGAAACTTCCCCCCAAAAAAAATTCCTTTATTTTGAGTGAAAAAAAAAATAGAGCACTAAGATTTCACACACACACACACACACACATCTAATTTATTTTATATATATATATTAATTAATTTAAAAATTAATTAATTTAAAATTTATTCTAAATAATAAGTTATTTCATTTGTAATTAATTAATTTTTTATAAATTAATTAAGTTTTTTCGAGTTTCTCTAGAAATTTTGTTTGTTTTTTGATGGACTAAAAATGACAAAAACAAAAAATAAAAAGAGAAAAAAAAAGAATAAATATGAGACCCGGTAGATTTTTACTTGTTATATCATGTTATTCTTATTGTTTTGCAAGTCATGAAATGAATCTGTCCAATTTCGATAACTTTGGAACATAATTAATCAATTTAAAATGTTGCGATGAATTAACAAACTGATGAAAATATTGAGATGAATTAGTAAAGTAATGTAAACGTCGGGATGTATTCGCTCATTCGCCAGCGAAAAAAAATATCCCAGCATTAAATCCCTCTACCCTTTTGGGGAAAAAAAGAAAGAAAAACCATTTTTCCCCCTTTCACTACACCACCTCCAATTAGTCTTCCTCTCTCCCGATTCCTTCATCCTCCACTCGAATCCGAATCGCCTGCATATATCATAGATAAAATTCATCAAAAATATTTCTTTATTGAAATTCACTTCGCCTTTATCTCTTTAGATAGATATGACAATTAATCATCAATTGAATATATCAGTGTAACGCTCGTGCAGTTTAGAACATCAAAGCTATCAATCGCCAGGAAAATGTAAGAGTGTAGGATTTGAATTGATCTTTTTATTCTTTTGGTTTTTTTTTTCATGATACGGCCTTTGATTGATATGGAATTTTTTTTCATTTTGAAACATGGTAACAAAGAATTTTTTAATTTTTTATTTTTCTCCTTCCGAACATGATATTAAAGCGGGACATGCAATAGTGTGAAACTCATCACGCACCTTGATAATTGGATTCAATTTAGATTTTTTTATGTGTATTTTTTTTATGTTCCATGTTTGGATTGATTATTCTCAACAGTTTTTTTAAAGAAAATGCACTGAAATAGTTATGCTAGTTCTTGAGTTATGAACTATCAATCATTTGGATGGCCTGATTTTTTTTTATTATGTCTCTTTCTTTTAACAAATCTTTCAATGTTCCTTTTTTTTCTTTTTTTTTTTTGGCGTTTGCTACTGTGCATTTTTTGTGAAACATTAATAAATGTTAAATATATCGTTTGGAAAATTCGAAACAATTGATTATCATGTGATCATTCCTTAAATCTTCCGGGAAAATGTGGCGGCTTTGAGTTGTCATGTCTTCTTGTGAATTTTGGTTCTTAGCCAAATGATCAAAAATGACAATTATACTTTCAGAAAACTTAAGCATATTTTTTGCTTTCAATCTTGTAACCATCGTCATCATAAGTAGACAAGACTAAAAAACTTCCTCTGAATTTCAAGGCTAATTTCTTCTTCATTTCCCCAACCCGATTAAAGGGTTCATAGCTCTTACAAAAACCCATAATTATTCATCTGTTTTGATCCACATATATATAGCACTACCTATTTTATCTCTTTTTACCCAGAAATTGTGTCTAAGGATGAGTTTAATATTTTCTAGGTTTTTCTTTTTTTTCGTTTTTTGGTGGCTTTGATTGATAGATTGTTTGCTAAAGGTGCAAGGTTTTGGTTGTGCGATCCATTTGCGAGGGATTATCAGTATGTACTCTTTCTTTCTTCTCAGTTTTTCCACCCTTAATTAATTACTCCCTATCGTGCCCTAAAAAAGATTTATTATAGTAATATTGTGAGGTTTGGTGCGACGGTGTTAGTTAGTCCAGTTAGTGCGATAAAAGATTTTTTCTTTGCATTTCTTATTAAATAATAAAATACAATTGCATTATTATGTGCAATTATATTCGACATACCTTATACAAAGTAATTTGATTTTATGCACATCAAATATTTATGCCATTTCATCTGGATTTGTTTGTTCTGTAATTTGAATTGATGTTTGCTCGCGAGTAGGGTTTCTTAAAGTTGTCCATTTAGCGTGCCTTTCTAATTTTCATTTCTTCTTCTTTTTTTTTTTCCGAAAACCAAATTGCATGCATGCTTTAATTTCGAAGATATTCATATAACAGTGCAAAAAGTTGTCCATTTGGCATGCCTTCATTTTTGTAGCGCAAAGATTATTTATTATAATTTGTGCAAATTTACTGATAGTTAACAGCCAACTAAACAATTTTTTTGCACTCAAAAATCACACTCGTCGCCCGAATTAATCTCTCTCAATTTCTTCATTCAAATTCGTTTTTCTTCTAATATAAATAGCAATTCCGAAATAGAACACTCAGTTGTTTTGTGTATGTGACTAGGTTAATTTGATTTCTTTTACTTCTTTTTAAAAAGAAATTTTACAGGAAAGGCCATAACCCGCAAAAAATGAGAGAAAATGTAAGAAAGCAAATTCTTATGGATGAGCCGACAAGTGAGCTCCAAAGAACCAAGGATCGGGAGAAAGCTTCAAATCAATGAAGAAATAAAGTTGAACCCTCAAACAAGAAAGGAAATGGTAAAGAACCTAAATCAACCCGAGAAAAAGCACGAGGTGTTCGACAAAGAAAAACAGAAGCACGAAAAATGCACGGACCTGATCAACCCGCGAATGAGAAAATGCTAGACGAAAATGAAGATGAGTCAATGGATGAAATAAATCCCTTGGTGGAGACACTTGATGAATCATCTAACAATGCATTCATGAATCTTAACCTTGGAGACAATCATGACTTGGCCACTGAAGAGTCTGAGTTGCCATCTCGCAAAAGGCGGTCTTCGGTGGCGAGTAGACGTTCGAGAAAGCGCAAAAAGGGTAGAATGCGTCCAAAGAAGGAAGAGGAGAAGAAATTTGTTGAGGAGGATCATCATGATAATAATGAACCCTCCAAGGAAGAAGAGAGAATGTTGTTGGTTGAGGATCTCAACATTCCTACCCATATTGTGATTGACTCTAAAGAAGTTCAAAGAGAAGATCCTCCAATTTGGTTCCAACTAGTTGCTTCAAATGTCAAGTAAGAAACTTTTTATTAACTTTTATAACAATAAACTTTACGGGTAAATCTCTCCGTTCTAGAATAATAATAAGCTCTGATGATACACTTTTTGTAGGGGAAATCGCAGAACCTTACCGTCATTGCCTCCCTACTTTATACAAGTCAAGTAAGTCAGCTTAAATATCTTCCTGTTCATTATTTGTCCAATATTTGCACAAATTTTACATTGGGGATTTTTCACAACAAGTCCACTTTAGTATGGCTTTTCCATATAGAAGGCTTCCATTTGTTGGTAAATCCAATAGGATAGAATGCTGCTAATAAACTAAGGGATAAATGTTGTACACATATTCTTAGCTGTTGTCTCTTTCTTTTTGTGCTATTCACGAGCTTCGGATCAAGAATTTTCGTGTCATTTCGCCGTGTTTTCCATGTTGTAACTGTAGATTGGAATTATAAGAGAGGGATTAATAACATGTGTCTTATGTAATATGCTTTTTGTAACTCAAATTAAGCTTTGTATTAAGATTACAAAACATGCAACATTCTTACAAATCCTTTTTGTGGTTTTGCATCTGGCATTCACTCTAAAGACATAGCAAGTGTCGACGAAAATGTAACAAAATCCTTCCGTTTAATTAATATTTTTTTAACCTAGTATACTACAAAACTCTGGTACGGATACCTAGTTAATATTAATCATAAAATCTGTTTTGTAGCTTTATATCTGGAGGAATATGGATTCTCAAAACATATCTATTATCGAACAATGAATCTGAAACTTCTCATTCTTCGGCTACGCTTTTCTTAAAAACTTATGAGACAAACCGAATCCTCTTCCGTTGTACATAAAAAAATAAAATAAAATAAAATAAAAAAATTAGCTTAGATGCATTCGTGCATGATATATCTGGTAGTGTATGGAGTAGTCCTGCGTAATTCTTTCAATTTAGATTGATTTTTTTCTTCTTATACTTTACTGTATTTCTATTTTCTTTTTGTATTGGTGTAGGGATGTTACCATGCCAGCTTCTTGCATAAAAAAATACCTGGTAGTCAAGTTAGGCCTTCGGAGTGAAGATGAGGTAAATCTATCTATTTTATATATCTCTTAATTTACTTACAGCAAATACGATTTTTATTTTGAGACGGAAGACGTAACTATCTATTCCCCCCAAGTCTTGTTAAAGTAATTCTATAAAATCAAATTTCAGTTGGAGGTAAGGATGCGGGGTGAAGTAATTCATCCCGACACCGAGCTTCATGAACTGGTGCGTTTGTGGGTGGAAACGGCCACCAGATCCGACGGTAAAAGGAGCTCTGCGGTCGGATGCCCCGGCGAAGATTTCATCATGGTTTTTGCTTATAGTTGGCGATCCAGTTCTTCACAGTTTTAAGGAGCTTTGGCAGAAATTATAGAGTACATCAATTGTTCAAACATCTAATTACATTTCAAAATTTTTCTTTTTTCTTTTTTTTTTCCCTTTTTTGCGAGCAGGCTGATGCTGGATAGCAAATGAGGATGCTGCTTTAATTGTTTTTGAATTTTGGGACCGAGTAATTTCATGTCCGGTGACTAGAGTTTTGTAAGCTCCACCGCGAAGTTGAATGTTCAATTAAGTTCTTCCGGCAATCCAGCAGTTTGGTAAAGCATGCAAGGATTTCTTTTGTTTTTGGCAACTATGCAAAGATAAAAAATTCTTTTTCTACCACTACAAGCCTTTGAGAACAATTAAGACGGGTAAATGTTTTGTCTGGTTTTGTTTTCTAGCCTGAACTTTTCTAAGAATATACTCTCTCGGTCCCAAAATTATTGTCCAGTTTGAGATTTCACTTGTAGTACAATTTGAACCAAAAATAAAAACCCAAACTGAACAATAATTATGGGACGGAGAGAGTATTTTAAGCCCTAACTTCTCTTCTGAATCTTTTTCATCGGCGTTCGTTCCTCATTCCTTCAGCATGTGTCAAAATTTGTAATAGTTTTTGAGTGAAAGCGTCATCAAGAATGTGAATTTTGCTGCGAATTATTTGATTTCTACGGCAAGTTAGCAACTAAACAATAGTAGGAACAAATGGCGGTAGTTTACATTAAGTATATGTACTATATCCAAGGGCGCGCTCAAAATTAAAATATAAAGAAAAGAAATTACTGCATTATAACAAGAATGTGTAAGAGAAAAGGCAGTATAACATCAATATGCTAGATTACTCACTCCAAATGAATATAGGATTTACAGATACTGTGGACCGGATAGACACAACAGATCCTGGAAATTGAGAACGAGTAATTAGAAGTTTTGCCAGGTACATGAGAAAACTAGACACTAGAAACTTACCAACCATCGCATAAGAGTTAAATGACAGCTTTTCGACATCCTGGGAAAGGAGTTGCAGTGCAAGCAACATACAGGGGGAATTATGAAGGGTCAACATCATGTAGGAGCTGATACCAACCTTCTTTGTTTGGCAGATATTGATACCACAAAAGGATCAAATATGCTCTTAATTAACAGGTACCAACCTTCTCTGTTTGGCAGGTACTGATACCACAGAAGTGTCAAATATGCTCTTAATTATGATGTTTTCTTGGCCAAAATAGGCAGCACCAAAACCAGCTAGACTGGTCCATCTCTAAAGTTTACTGTATGAGAGAAGGTCTTGAATACAACAGCATTCATAACAGTGTTGAGCACAGATAGGTAATTTTAGGTCAAAACCAGCGAATTAAGGGCAGAAACAGTGAAACATGAGAGTAACGGGAGCATTAAATCGAGAGAAAGATAAAGGAAAGATAACAAGGGAAACACAAGTGACATTGGAATGAGAAATATATACAACCAAAACTAATGCAATACTATAGCTTTTCAACGTTTGACCCAGGAAACAAAATTTCGTAAAACTACCAAGGAGCAGAATACTCAGATGAAATTCACATCTAAAAACATTGCAATGGTAGATAATGAGGAACTAACCAAATCAAACTAAAATCTCATAGTGGACTGCATAATCTTCAAATTTGCAACAAGTAACAAGGTTGCTTGATGACTCTCAAGTTCTAAATAACAGGCTCATATTAATTTTACGGAGAACACAACCCCGAGTTCATTTCAGGCAAGTTTGAAAGGAACTGCAGGACAAATCCACTGGAAATGATACCTGACATGAGGATAATCTTAACTACACTTCAAGGCAATACTCTATGACAGCAAATTGGTCTTGATGTATCATGAATACATCAGATTAAACAACTAACCCTTTTACCGCTCCATGTTGGATCAGTGAATCATGAATGCATTGCATATCAAAAGGAAAAACAACTGAAATGATTTCTGAAAGAATTCACCCATATCACCCCGTAAAAAACCATTGGAACGAGTCTCAAACATCCATCATCACATCAAACTAATATCAAAACAATTTCCTTCATGGAATTTTCAGAACCATCTGTAAATGTTAACATGAAGAGGATGACGGTGATATTGTTTACTTCCTAGAAAAAGCACAGCTCTGGACTATAGAATATCAAACGCCAAGCATAGTCCACAAGATGTTAACACACTGAGAATCATAAAGCATAGCTTACTTTCTCGCAACTTTACTAGTTCATAAGGGCATAAACACAGGTAAGTGCTATCCTACCAGGGCTTATAATCACAAACACAACTGAAGGAGTTACAACACTAAACAGGTCAAATCCATATGCATTTATCTTGAATACGACAGTTCAACAAAGAAAGTGAGATCAAGACTCAAAAGGGATGAGAAACAGTAATATGCTTAGACAGAATAAATTATGACGTAATACATACCAGAACAATATTCATAGAAACAACAACGATTTTCAACTTGCTCGAATTGTAGAGCTCATGTCCAGTCCTAATTTTCAAGCTAATTGCTTCAATGTCCTACTACAAAAACTAAAACCTAATAAACAGAAATTCAAAATGGAGGAAGCATGAACATGGGCTGCATCTCCAATTCAGTAACAAATGTTTGATTTCCCACATTAAACTTCACAAGAACGATAGCATTATTTCCTCCGTAATATAACAGACACTGCAAATTAGAACTACTATAATATTGCAACTGAAAAGAAACAATCCAGATCTTTAAAAATATTAGCATAACTGCAGCTACAACTTTAAATTGTTCAATAGTCCAGACTTGGGGTTTCCAATATGTACTACTAACAGAGAGTACAATTACAATCCAAGGCAAAAATTTTTACTACAATGGTTCATCTTCCAATTTGAAGTAATTCCCCTACCTAAATGCATCAAATAAAGAAACTAAGAGCTCAAACCATGGTATAATCCCCTTGTGGGCTCGTGACGTCAGAAAGCAAAGACCCATAAGGAGACTCCAAGTCCTCTTCAGGAGCTCTCAGTGACCCATGAATCAACAAGATCAGAACTCCAATCGCCAACGAAACGAAGACGTTCTTCCACACCTTAGCGAAAATCAGGGCAAGCAAAGTAAGCAATCCCAAGAACCCCAAGATAATCTTGTCATCAATCTCGTAATTGAACAGAACCAGAGGGTCATCCCTGTTCCGAGAGAAGTATAGGAATATCCATCCGGCGGAAATTATGAGGAAAATTACGAGGGAAATTGGATGGTAAACAAGGCTGAGGAAAAGGGTTATCAAGAAAATCAGGGCATAGTTGGGGAAGAAATAGCGGAGGTTTTGGTTGATGCGATAAGTGGTGTCGGAGAGTGATATGGGGATGCTTATGGCGGATAAGTCGAAGAACTGGGGCCATGGACGGAGGCGTTGACGGAGTTGGGTGGCGGGGGAAGGGGGTGCCGGTGACGACATCGGTGATCAGAATCTGGCACAGAGTAGAAGAATAGTCCGAGTGTGTGTTTGTGCGTGTATAATTTTTCTGATTACTTAATAGAGTTTTTATTTCAGTGAAAAAAATAAAAATAGAGATTTTAGATATTACTTCCACGAACATGAAGGCGTGAAAGGTTTTAGCGCTTTGAGAGATGAGGAAAACTCAACGTAACGTCCCGTCGAGAATAACGTTGACCTTAACATCTCGACGAGAAGGTCGACAAGAGAAGCCAAAGCAATATTCCCTGGACCATAGACAATAGTATTGATTTCGATTTACTTAAAATTTTACTTGAAGAAAGGAAATTCTCATGAAATCATGGACGAAATAAGATTATGAGATTTCTTTCTTTCAATAAAGAAAAAATTTACGAAGGAAGTACAAAAATTAATTTTTCAGAATTCAGAACAATGCGATTAGTAACATTTTTTGAGCATTGTTATTTGGTTTCAACTTTTTTATGACAACACTTATTACTACTCTCTATGTCATAAACTCTCTCTATCATAATTTGCATTGTAATTTGTAAATTACACCTATTTTTCTTGGAGAATATATATATATATATATATATACTCCCTCCGTCCCATAATTATTGTTCAGTTTGAGTTTTCATTTTTAGTTCAAATTATACTAAAAATGAAATTTCAAACTGGACAATAATTTTAGAACAGAGGGAGTATTTATATATATATATATATATAAATAATAAGGGTTAACATGTGATGGAATGGCATTCATGAAACTAAGTCAAATCTGAAATGATTGTCCAATTTAGATTTTTACTGATAGTACAAATCATTTTAAAAATGAAAATGTAACATAATAATCATTTTGAGACAAATAGAACATAAGAGATGAAGAAAAAGTGAATGGACCCAAAAATAAACAAAAATTTTCCTTTGAATTTTTTTTTTTCCCCCCTTCGGAAGAATTTTGGATTGTGCACCTTAAGCATACCATTGCGAAACTAATTTCAGGGCGGGTTAGTTATTTTCTTTTTTAAAATAATAATAATAATAATAGAAACAGAAACCCAATTATTTTCGAAATCAATCTCATTAACCGTTTACAACTACAAATCTGGCGAGATAATTAATTAAGGACTATATAAATCTTCTCCAAAATTTATAAATGGAGCCAATAGAATAAAGAGTTTCTTGTTAACCCTTTTTTCCTCTGATCAATTATCCACGTTTGATTTGATCACCCCAGCAGTCATGAAAACCCCTCTTCTCCACCGGAAAAATGAGGAGCCCTCAATCATTGATGAATTGTTTGAAGTGATTTGTGACCACAAGAAACTATTATTGTCCATCTTCATCGGCATCATTGTTGTTCTCTGTTTCGTGTTCCATCATGCCGATCCAACCATAACCCCTGAGTTCAAAGTCGAAACTGGATCGATTTATCCCCTCGAATTCACTCCGGTCGGAAAAAACATCCCGTTCAACTTTCCGGTCGGGTACAACGTGACCGCCGGTTGGAACTTCAACTTTTCCGTCACGAACCCGTCTAAAGATTACGTTTTATCCTACAGAAATTTGACCGGACTCATCAGTTACGGGATGAGTGCTCCTTGGTGGTGGGTTGTTAAGGATATTCCCGATTTCGATCAGGCGGAAAACAGTACGGAGATTTTAAATGTGGGTTTTGATTGGAACCAGGATGTGGTAATTGACCCGTGTCATCGTGTGACTAAGCTGCTGGAGAAAGATATCAGTAGTGGCTCATCATCCCGGTTCCATGTCGTGTTAACCGGCAAGGTTACACAGAAGAAGGCCGGAAATTATTCACTGGACAAGGAGAAAGTTCGTATATTGCAAGTTTGGGGTGATTTAAAGGTTGAGTTTTCGCCGGAGGGTAATGCAACAACAACTGCTGGTTTGGCTCAGGCGTTACCAAGGAAGTGTTGGACGGGTGTGTTTACTGAGTTTAGTGTATTCTTCTTCGGGATTCGGTATCCCTCCCAAAATAATCGTCGTCCTTGCTCTTGTACTAATGATGGAAGGTATCCATCCCAAGATGATTGCTGTTGTACTAATGAAGGAAGGTATCCGTCCTATCCCTCCCAAGATGGTTATCCTTACTATTATACTAATGGAGGAAGCTCGCCGATCGTTATCCGACCGCCGGTGGGGGAGGGTCGACGATTATTAGCCGACCGAGGACTCGGAAGAAGATCAGTAAGTTAGAAAGTATCTGGATATTTAGGCCTAGTTACTTGGTGAGAATTTAAAAATTTGTAGTCATTTGCTTCTTGTATTTCATAGTTATAGTGTTTTAGTTATTTTCCAGTATTGAATGGTCCAAATTTCTTATTATCGATATCCCTAACTCGGACGATGTATAGAGCCTTCTCTATAACTCAGCCAGCTCAATAAATAAAGACTAATAAGCCATTTGTTTCATTGACTTCGACTTACCGAGAGAGCAGGAGGTCAACTTTATTCGTTGATTTTCCCAACTCGGCTGGCTAATTGGAAATGCAGTCTCAAATCTAGTACTAAGAGAACAAAAGTACAAAACATCACGGAGTTCAACTAAAATCCCATCCGAAAAATCTTTTCATCACATTCTAAAATTTACACACTGGATGCATGATTGAGCAACAAAACATGTGATGCATCTTCAATCAGAATACTAATCCAAATAGGTATTGTGGTGGTGCATGTAATTCTGATCCACTCACTATACTCTAAAACCGAGGGCCGGTGAACTTAAAATGGCACTATACAATGCGCAACTGTCTTATGCATTAATGGGCGAACACCGGCCCTCGACAAAAGGTAACAGCAAAAAGCTAAAATGTACATCACATACTTGAGAGCTACATAAACTACAGAGGGGGTGGGGTTAGATGTGCATCCTTCAGGATTGTCCAAACTGCCTCTCCTGAATGAGCTCTCCCAGTTTTGTATAAAGCATGCGCTGCTCTTCAAATGTGAGGTTCATCAAAATCTACATCACGAATACATACAAACTGTTAAGAAACTTTACAAGTTCAGGATTCATTTAAAAGTAAACACATGGAATCTATAAGATGTTTACCATTTCTAGAATCGACTCAACTGAAACACCCTGAGAGACCACAAACGACTGATGATAAATGTATGCGAAAACAGCCATCACCATCTACACAGAGGTGCACCTTAATCAGTAGAGAGAATAGGCACAAAAAAAGACAGCAAATGTCATACCAACAAAGAGGAAAGGAATTGCAGTCTGTATCTACAGCAATAAATAACACCACAAAAAACAAATCCAACAAGAATTAAGTTCTAAGAATGCAATGAGCCAAAACACATGCCTGGTCTGGTAGGTCAGGTTAGTGATACAACTTTAAATATAGATTATCCAAAGTCTTAGAATATCAAATTCTACACAAAATCTCCTCTATAGAGTTATAATAGCACATCTATAAGACTATGTATCCATCTTTATGTCCTAAAGATACAGGCTATAGTTACAGGTTCACTCAGTAGTCAGTATGAAAAAACAGTTTTCAAAGTGCCATCAAGTATCAACTTCAAGTGCCAGAAAAACAAACTTTCAAAAACTGTCTGAGATTTATTTAAGAAATTATGTCCAGGAATTATACTCACCTGGCAATCCATTCTGTCGGTAATACCTCCATGTCCTGGGATACTGTCACCGAAATCCTGAAGCATGTATTGTATATGAGAAATTTCGCTAGGGAGGCAAATACAGAATATGAACATCAGATCTGCACAACATAAATTAGTAACAACACTGAACCTTGATCTTGAAAGCTCTTTTGAAGCCACTAGCAAAAAACCCTCCAAAAGGTGCTATAATTGATGCAAATAGACCAAGACCCAAAGCATGCCACTGCACTGGTAGAATTTGGATCTCTCTCCACGGGAACTACTCCATTGAAAAAAGTGACAGAAAAAGCACGTATCAGGGCATTAAACTGAAGAACAGTTTAATTTAAGGAACATGGCTCAAAGGTGGAACAATATAAAGGAAACAGAAACCAAAACAAAATAGGTGAAATCTAATCATTTTGCATGGGCCACAGAGCTCTATCTGATTTCACAGTATAGGAGCAAATTAAATTCTGTAATAACTTTATCTACAGCATATGTAGACCTGAAATCTATTTGTTTGATTTGAAAATGAATAACATCATCAGCAACCGTACATCTGTGCTAAATGAACAGAGAAATGGGAATATTCCACTAAGTAGTCAATACCAAGTACTCCCTCCATTCCAAAATAAGTGTCGTTTTAGCAAAATGGAGAAATTCCAAAATAAGTGTCGTTCTCACATTTTAATGCACTTTTTGTCAAAAGTTTCCAAAATTACCCTCAAAAGAGTTGATGCTATTGGTGGACAATTTTATAATGGGGTTGGTTGAGGATATTCAAGTAATTTTACCCTATTTAAGAGTTTCTTAAACTATGTGCAAAGTGTAGGACGACACTTATTTTGGAATGGAGGGAGTAACAAATAGGCTCCATTCAATCAAACAAGCAAAAAGTGATCAAGACTGTTGATATAAGTATAAAGCAATGCACGAGATAAAGTAACAAATGGGTGCATCCATCAATATTAAATGAAACTACAGTAAAAAAGGACTATCCCTTGCTACAAAGATAGAGCAAGTGAGGTGTAAACTAATGAGATATAAAAATACCGGAACCCATCTTGGTAGAGTGAAATGCTCTGGTTTGAACAGTGGACCGGGATCACACTGAAGCCACCCTGTGGATAAGTCCTGCATGTTTAGCCATTTAAAGAACTTAAGTTTATGTTTAAGCTCAGAAGACTATGACCGTACATACACTCAGCAGGGTAAGCAAAAATTCACCTTCCTAGGACACGTAAGCCACTGATACTGACCAAAGAAGTTTGCAAGCTGCAGAAGACAAAGTAAAACATGAGTAGTACTCAAGGTTATTCACTAGCACCCATAAATACAAATTGAATATCCACCTGAATCCACCTATAGGCCCACAACAAATATTAACATTAGCCATGAGAAAGATGATCCAAAAAATAACTAACAGCATGATTTAAAGGCTCAGTCACTGCTATGTGCATCACAAATTCAAATTAGAATCCACAAATTTTTCCCAGGTAGAAAGTAAAAAAGGTTTGAATCCATAAAAGTCAGGGCTCCTAAAATATAGCTCATTCCAAAAAGGAAATGTGCACATTCCAAAATTGCAATGAAATCAACCTCAATAGATTAAAAGGAATATTTCTGCTGTAATTTTATCTTAAAAAGGATATAGATCACGAAAACTTTTAGCATTTTTAAGAAGATACACAATAACTCTACTAAAAAGAAAAAGTGATCTGTAAAGCTATCACTATCAGAGTCAAGACCAGGATGCTTACCACAAATGCAGCAATTACAGTTGTAACAGATGCCCCAATGAAACCCTCCCAGGTTTTCTTTGGTGAAAGCTTGATCAAAGGGGTTCTTCCAAAATAAAACCCGAAGAAGTAAGCAGCACAGTCATTAACAACAATGAGTGATGCTGGAAGAAGGAACCTGCACCAAAGCAAGTTCATGTTAAAGTTCTTTGCAACAACACAGGTCTTAATTAATTCCAAATTCAAACATGAATCAAACTTAAACAAAGCATTTTCCACTCACTTACCAGAACATTCCTTCAAAAATATTGGCCACAGTGAAAGAAGACTGTGCAAACACCACAATCAGAATCATATGGGTCCACGCATACTGGCCAAATTGATACTTGTACATTTTCTTCTTAAGAGTAAGAATAAACCACATGAAACCTGATTCCCAGACAAGTTAGTCAATCTCCTTGTTAGTTGGAAGCTTTCGAGAGTCTACTAATCCATTTCCAGGAATAAATTTATGTGGAAAACGAAAATTATGTTAATTACCATATACAGCAGTTAAATTGTCTTCTGCTTAAAGTTCAAACTTCACCAGGAGGCAGATTCAAAAAGTAATTTTACAAAACAAAGAAAGAAATGTATAGACAACAAACCTGCAATATACAAGAAATAACAGGTGACCATATGGTACTTTGTAAATGCGCTGACAAGCTTGTACAAGAATTTGTCTTGAACGACTGTGTTGACAAGTCTTTGGTTCAGGATACGGCCATAAACAAAGAGCATTGCTGTGAAGAAAAAATGCCTAGCCCAAGCAAGAAAACTCAATAAGGAAACCAGCATCCCAAAACATATCTGATATAAAGGACAACAAAATAAGAAGAAATTAAAGATGTTGCTGTAGTTACCAATTCAGTAGCCGAAACCCTGGGAGCTGTTTATCCTCATGCGACCGCCTAAGTAGATTGAAAAGCTCTTTGGCCATGAAAATCTGAATTACCACTATCATGGCCCAAATGTAAAGATGGCCCATATAGATTATTAAGGCGAATCCACCGATCATCCAAATCGATGACTTAATACGCGTCCACATGGACCGGTACTTGTTGTGATCATTAACAAGTAACTGACCTCCATTTGCTTTACTGACGTCAGCAGGAGCCTACAATTGGAAAAGGAAGTTTTAAAATCTACCGCGACCAACTTTCCACAAAAGGCATCTCAAATTTCTAAGCCCTTTTTATGCTCATTACAAACAACCTTATTAAAACTACGAACAATCATAAACCAAAATCAAATGCTGCTGACGTCAACAACGGGCTATTTTGGGCAGAGCAAAAGTAAATCCTTTAAAAGCTCCAAGCATCAACTCAACCAAATAACGTAGAATAAAACTTTCCAAAATCACTATATAAGCATACAAATTCAAAGCCAAATGAACCAAGTACACATAAAGACTTATAGCAACCAGGAAAACATAAATGAAGAATACGTGAAACTTAGACCCTAAAGAGAAGTATCACCTCGTTGGAGCCCCTGCGCCGGTTGCGTACCTGACCTCCACCTCCTGTACCACTATCCTTCTGCATAACTTCCTAGTTTTTCAATCCTTCTGTCCCTTTCAAACCTTATAAAACCTTTCACCACACAAAATTCCCAATAGAATTGAAACAAAACATCCAAACCCACCTGAAAAGAAAAGGAAACAAAAAACAGCCATAAATAACTAACAGCGTCAACTGAAATCAACGAAAGCAGAAATTCAATTCCAAACCGCAGCACAAGTTCATGACATAACACACAAACAGTAACGCGGAGTATAACATGCACTGAATTAACGAAATGCAGAGAGTTCAGAAACTAGACAATTCGTAAACCTAAAGAGATTTCGACAAAGAAACTTTACGTGCTCCGAATCAATCACAACGACAAGAAGAATAATTCGCTTTAATGGCACCAAACAAAGATCTGACCTGGGACAAGAGTGAGTGGAGTGGTTTGCTTTTTCGATAACTTGGTGGTTCCGGGGGGGGACGCTGACGGAGGAGCGCCGGAAGGTGGCGGAGCTCCGGAGGGTTGGGAGAGTGTATTCGGGAAGAAGAACGAGATCGGTGATTGGGGTGGTTTTTCGTGGTGGTTTATAATTTTTCTGATTTTTTCTGGTGAATTTTTTTAATTTAATTTAACCGAAAATATTTTTATACTTTCTAGAAAATGAAATTGAAGAAGGTATGTTGGAGAAGAAGTCTAGAAATAATAGAATAGCCGTACTTCCTCCTCATGATTGAAATTATGGAGGCGTATATGTATGTTCGTTTTATTTAATTTACTACTACTACTAATAGTTATGGCACACAATATTTTTATCCGTATCAGGACGAAAAGAATATAAATAAAAATCACACTAAGATCATAATTTATGAAACGCATAAAGTTTGAGTATAAAATCGACTGTGTTGTAACTATGAATTCAGAGTACAAATTTCATTTGTTTAAGCAAAAATCTAAATTTATTTACAATAATTAAATTAATTAATGATGGATTTGAAGGATTTCTTATACCTCTTTAAGAAGAAAAGTATCCAAAGCCAAAGGTTTATGATAATAACAATAAAAATAAAACAGAATCCAAAAGGGGGACATCTAGTGGGATACAACCACAGTTTCCTTCACCAAGAAATTATAAAATTATTATTATATTTAAATGCTAAATTCTTTAATTAAATACAATTATTAATAGATTAGTGATTAGAGCTTTTGCTTTTCCAAGTAAAACATGTTGATTTATGAATTAGAAGGGAATAATGCTCTAGGAGTTGTTTTTTTGTTAGAAAAAAAAAACTAGTGGAAATCATATGAATTAATTTAAGTTAGAGATTGTAAAGTTTTCTTATTGACAAAGTTTGGAAGATTTGGAGAAAGTATGGTTTAATTTTTATGTTTTTTTAAGAAAAAAATAAAGTTAAGTTGGTGCACCAAAATGTTCACTTTGAATAAATTCCAAAACTCTGAAAAGGTGTATGATGCCATTGGCAAATAATCTAACATGTGACATATATTTATAACTTGAAAGTGGTGATGAGGGAATCTTTGTACCATTCTATATTTTTTTATTAGCCATTTTACTTCTACATAATACAATACAGTAATTTCGCATTGTGTCATGCATTTTTTTTTTTCCTTTTCTCATAGCATATCAGTATCTAAATGTAGAGACCTGAACTGAAAATTTCATTGTCACGTACAATTGCATAATTTGTTCACATGCAAAAGATAAATTAACTAAACCGTAACTAGATAATCAAAGAAAATGACCATTTGATTGGAGTCCGTAATAATACTAAAAGATAAGTTATAAATAAGGGTGTCATAAGCCATAAAAAAACACCGATCAGTTTTCTGTCTTGCTTTCTTTCTATTCTTCTCCTACTCTCATTGTAATATATTTTAAGTTTGAAGTTTGAAGAAAAAGAGCTCAGCTCCTTTGTGGGTATCTTTGTAAGTATTTGTTTCGTTTTGTTTTAGTTTATTCATAATGACAGATTAATAAGCCTGGTGATTGGGATAACATGATGTTATTACATGGATTATCATAGTTATGTTCTTAATGAAGAAAGGTAATTTACTAATTAAGTAAAATTTTACCGGGATAAGAGTGATTAAGACTGACCATGATTTTTATAAGTAGGATTAGCCCGATTTAAAATCATGTGAAAGGCTTGTTAAGAGCGTTGATCCCAATTTACTTATACTTAATCATGCTAACAGACTTAATTATTATGTAATCTTCCTTATTTGGCATAAGATTTCCTTAATTAGTGTATGCCTCTCTGATTATTACTAGTTTTAAGTATGATCATTAGCAGTAACATAATAAGATCATCGAAAAAATGACCACTTAATGATGACTAGATTTAGGTATAACCATTAGGCATTAACCATTAACAAACATATGAAAAAGTAACCAGTAAAAAGGAAGGACAAAAACTCCAAGTTTTAAGTATTTTCTGTGTAATTCTTACTCTCTTTTAATTTATCACAAATTGAGTATTCCTTCTGAGTATTTCCACCGATCCTTATTATAAGTATACTAAGTGAAATTTAACACAAATCAACATGTCATATAATAAAGACCGAAGAAATATATCGTTGGATTATCAAAGCTCTCATAATTCGTACATATTTTGATCTGTTCATCAAGCTCAGAGCCTTAAGAAGACATCCATCCCTTCAAGAAAAGGAATATGTCTTTTCTTGCTTAACCATCGTCTTTTCCAATGGAGCATCCAAGGATCAATGCCTTGCTTGGACAAACACAAAACTACACATAATTCATCCAACGTAAAATACTATGTTACTTAGATATACAGTTAATGAGAATATGTATTGAAAACAACATGACTTCATTTGTATATCTTGTGACTAAATTTACTCGATCGATGATTAAGATTCAGATATTTGGTAAACTTTGGTGAACTTTTAGTTCCTCCCTAGTCAGTCTATTCCGGCCCGTAAGTATTTTTTGGATCCGAAGATGTGAAAATAAAATAGCTAATGAACTTGCAGCTCTAGTAAAAAATAGTGATGTTAAATGTATTTATTAGACGTAATTATTGGAGTCTATCAATCAATGGCAGCCGGACCATTTCCAGCATCTATAAATGAAGTTACCTTTTATCTTAATTAAAATAAAACTGTATTAGGTAGATTAAATTTGTTTAAAGAGAGTGTGTATTTGTTTAAAACACATTTCTATACGGAGAAAAGCAAACCGAAATGAAATATACTTTACTCCTGTCATGTTCCACATCCATTTAATTGGTTCCATACTAGAGAAAGAGCCAAACAGTAATGCGGCATTTAATCATGCCCTAATATAATAAATAAATTATTTAAAACTTAAAGCCCTCAAAAGTTTTTTGTGACAACTCATTTGTTTTTGCACTTTTATGTTATCGAAATATCTCTTTGTATTATTAGCACACCTTTCTAAATTTATAATTTTTTTTTTTTGTTGGTCGTTGGACTTTTAACTTATTGTACCTGAAAATTTTATTAGAAATTTTCTTGTTGAGACGGGGTTGACTTGAGATTCTTAAACCAGTTCAAAGAGAAATCATTGATTTATTTTACAAGTTCTTTAGCCCTAAAATAAAATTAGTTTACCTTAAACTTAAATCATTGTAATCCCTCCATTTCAAAATGTAAGTCACGTTAAATTTTGCACGTAAACTAAGGATACAATCACTCAACAATTAATTTATGTGTTAAATATTTATTTTACCCCTGATTAATTATATTTGAACTATAAACAAGACTAAATAAAAATAGATTAACATTATTTATTGAGGGTGAAGTTAAAAAAAATAGTCATTAATTTACTTTAAAAGGTAAAAAGATTTACATTTTGAAAAATTCCTTCAAATCTAAAACGAATTACATTTTGAAAGGGAGGGAATAGTTTAACGAGTAAACATAAAATACAAAGGCGAAGTTTCGATAACTTATGTTTCTTGTCATGTTCACTACATTCCTTTAAACGTATGCTTTTGTTCTTTCAAGTTTCAATCAATAGTTATGAAAATTATAACGTGTCCAGTGGTTGTCCGTATCTTGTCAATGAAGTTGGTTGGTTCCCAGCCCAAAATATGCTTCTCTCCAAGCGTTTTTGTGAATTTTTAGGAGAACTAACCTGTTGAATTCATCTCCATATATTATATTCATCTTAGAGGTCGTTAATTCAAATATTGCTAACTGTATGAACAGGAACACGATATATCATAATTAGGAAAACAGATTCAAAGAAGAAAAAGGAAATCAAAAGCTAGTGATGTTAAATATGTAATAATTCTGATACAGTTTTTGTGAATGCATTGAACAAGAGTGTGTCTGAATTTTGATAACAAATGGTTTTCAAGTACTCTTTACATCAGCTTTTTCACTTTCCTGCATTACTCGTACAAATTAACAAACTACACAATATGAGAAGAGGCAGCCAGCTCTAAAAACACTCGTATACTGATCAGTTGTAGATTTACTCCCAGCAAAAGTTGTCGAAAGAAAGATCCTCTATAAAGGGGCTCATTAATCCGGGCAGGGATTTTCCAAATCCATACCATCACATCCTGCGGTTTGAATTGGTCCGAGAGAAGATTCATCGATGGTGGCAAGAATATGGAACTGCTTGCAGCTGTCAGAGCGCACCCATCGAACAGCAAACACCTTCAACCGGACCACAATATCCTTTTCGATTCTGGAGTGATCATTGCTCAAGAAATGTGGCTTCTCTCCATCAACGTAAGAGTAATTTGGCATCTTTCGCGCTGAGAGATAAAGATGGCTCATCGGTCCACACTTTAGAAACACTCCACTTGTGGTCACGAAATAGACTGTCCCAATCATTATGTCGCCGTCCTTGGGTAGGAAAGTGCGACACCAAAAGGTCACAGGGAAATGGATGTATTGGGATGATGGCTCTTTCCTCCCTCTGCCCATTTTCACCACTTTGGTTACTGCAAGGATGTAACCGTGCTTTTCTTCGGCCCTTATATATGACAAGTGATGCAAAAGACGGGCAGCGATCAGGCTTTTGGGAACAATTCGAACTTTCTCCAGGCTCTTGACATTGAAAACCACAGTCATTTCAAATTTAATGTGAAGCAGCATACTCAATGTCTGCATAATTGTGAAAGGCAATAACTCAGTAATTTGGAAACAATGTATCTTTACATTTTAATTTAGAACAAGAAGCCACATGATTGGTAGAGAAAGAAAATGTGACGGAGATAACCCTTCTAACCCAGACAATTGCAAAGAGAATATGAAAAGTATATGTATTCTTCGAAAAGCAATCAGTCCAAGTGCTAAGAGAGAAGACTCCTATTCCATACACAGGCCACAATATGCATATACCACGTAACAATGTAAACAGAAGCAAGTCAGGGGAAGAGAGAAATACTTGATTTTTTAATTTCCTATGCTTAGAGGGAAAATAAGAAGTGAAGGAGTTATTGACTGCTAGAAGATCAAAATACTCAATCCAGGACAACAAGAATAATAGATTCACTCTACAAGGGAACACGACAATCAGAATATGATAGGTAAATATCGTGCCACGATTCAACTGGCGAACAAATGAGACAACTAACAGTCCCCTGCAACCCCCAAACTCCGGGGAAAAAATAAAAAATAAAAAATTCTTTATGTAAAGAACAGTCCAGAAGCAAATGCTCTTCCCTGCCAAATCAGAACATTTGTAACAAGATGATTGTGTCGTAGGATCTCCTCTGTGGTCCCCTTTGAAGACAATCTCAGAAGTGTGTTTTAACCTCGCCGCCAGTGTGTTTGCAGATAATTTCATAATACATCTCCTTAACTAAGCCACGTGGACACGGGAAGAAAGGGATATCATCAGAATACAAGGCGAAGTTTCTCTGTTTGGTTCTTGTTTTCATGTGTATTTTTTCATATTTTAATGATTTCTTACCCACCAATGAACATTTCCAATACAATTTTTTACATTCCCAAAACAAAAACACATACTAAATGACGTTCCAAACAGAAAGACCATTGGATATAGAAGGCCTAACCCCTTAAGCAACACACTTTTCTCATTGATTCCTACGGAGATGGAAACTTGCACCATTTAGAGATCCTTGTTAATGATATTTATCATTTATTAAGTTCCTACTTTTGCTAAATTTTGTTATCATAAAGTGAACATAAGACTCAGTACCAACCCTACCTTTGGCAGTAAAGCAATTTTGTGATTTTGCACAGAACAACATAAGTAAACAAATATGTCGTCTTTCTGGATGGATAATATCGAGGTTTCACCCTAGCACCAGTGCTTCTTTAAAAAAAAATTTCTGAAAAGTACAGCCATAATGGAACATCAATCTACGGGCTTCATCTTTTAACCTGTTCATTGTTTGCAGAAGACCAACTGATCTCAACAGATGGATCAATTCCTCATAAATACACAAAGAAGGGTCTACAGTCATCGCACTTCCAATTTTCTAGATTTGGATGGTAGAAAAGAAGAAACCAACTTATCACTAATGATGCAACAAAACCAAGAACATGCTGATATGATATTTCTAGATCATTCAAGCATTTTCCTACTTGAAAATGCAAAAAAGTAAAATTTGAAGGAACCAAAATCTCAATTGTAAATTCTTCAAAATTATATTCATACATTAGGGATACCATGCTCAGTCCCATGTTTTCCTAATTACATCAGCATAATGATCACAACAAAGTAGTACTAATGCTACCTTTTCATCAACAAGTTTACAGAATATCTCTGTACTTTTATTTCCTCTCTTATTCGACATTCAGTCCAGAAGTCTAAATAATTGGGGGTTTCTCAGCACCCTATATCTGCTTCTATGTGTTTTTTTAATTCATGCGTACAAATGAAACTAATAAAACCGAAGGCAAATCAACTCTACGCCAGCATATCAATGAATTATCCAAAAAATTTATCGTTAACCACCAAACAGATACCAAACCAGTTAAACTACTTCATTGTAAATTTGGATTCACAAATCACCTTCCTTCAACAATCTATCTTGTAGTTGGGGAAAAAAAAAAGAAGAAAAATGGCATCATCAAAACTCGGGTAAACACGAATACTTAACAGTGGTTCATCAGCAATCACTAGAAAAAGCATGAAAGTATCTGCTCATATGAGAAAAAAATTCAGCCTTACGTCATTGGTTGTCTGCCCAACGCCTAAATTATGGCATTGGAACAAACAACATGATCAGCGAGACAAAAAAAGTATCATTCACACACCAGAATGCTTTCACATTTATTAGATCAATAGACCCAAAAGAACTAACGATCCCAAAACAAGTGCAAAGGAAGAAAGAAATAAGAACCCGGATGTTTAAAGCACCAAAAATAAGGACATAATTTTGGCATTTCTTCACATGAAAGTTCATAGTCTAAACTAAGAAATTGAACAGCACAAATGAAAGTTTCAATCTTTTACCTGAGAACTAAGAAGAGACTAATGAAGCGGTTTGGATTTCTCTGCAGGAAGAAAGGGCTACACAAGAACAGCAGCAAGAGTTCCAAAATCTACCATTTTGATTTTGAATGGGGTAACCCGGGCAATATGTTTGGGGTGACCCGGTTTTAAGCTTCAGAGAGCAACTTAAAAGCGTTGGAGGCCATACTTAAAAGCGCTATAAAGCTGGGGAAAACTCTCCTAAAAGCGTGGTTGTGATGATATATTACCAAAGGGGTCTTCCTCCAAAGTGTTTTTTTTGTATTGCTGCTATTGCAAGAAGAAAAAGAAAAATCTCTCAAAATTTAATCCAAAACCAGCCAAGTTATTGCCAAAATCCTACTACTATCAAGACATTTTTTTTTTCTTCTCTGGGCTATAACTTCAATCTTCATCTTCATCCCCTTCCTGGCTTCCTCTTCCTCATAACTTAATCAATTTTTTGAAGAATTGTGTTTATGTTGATTTTATGTGGAGTTAGGAAAGTATGGCCTTAGTGCCCAGCAGCCAATTCTACACAAGAAGTACTAGTTTCATGGACTCGTTTCAGAGTTCAATGTTGAAACTACATGTTTCAACTCGGCTGCACTTCCTCAGGTATGGTTCTTCAATTCCATTAAAGAAACAATCTTTTAGTGTTACCAGTAAGGCTTGTAGCATGAATGGTGACCCAATTCAGCAGGGGAACCCCCAAAAGAGTAGAACTTTTGATGTTAGAACAAAGAGCAGTAGATGGGATTTTGCTAGTGAAGCATCTTATTTGAAGCCCAATATTAGTGGCGCGAAAGTGTCTAATAATTCCTGGTTGAGTAAATGGAATGAAACCCATAAGTTAAAAAGGCCTCAGGCGTTGTTAGATTATAGGAATAATGGGGAGGCTTCAAGTTCTGATTGTGAAGAGAGTGGTAGTGGTAGTACCATGGAGAGGATTGTTCAGAAATTGAAGAAATTTGGATATGTGGATGATGTTAGTGATCATAACGAGAATGTGGAGAGCAAGATTGAGAAAGGGTCTATTGAGGACATATTTTATGTTGAAGAGGGTATTTTGCCCAATGCAAGAGGTGGGTTTTCCGAGAAATCGCCCTATGGGGATGGCAATATGGTTATTAGGAATGGTGAAGTGAGCTTTCCTTGGGAGAAGCCTGAAGTGAAGGTAGATGATTTGAATTCTGTGAGGAGAAAGAGCAAGACTTCTTTTGCTGAACTAACTCTTCCTGAATCAGAGCTTCGAAGGCTGAGAAATTTGGCTTTTCGGACAAAAACAAAAATGAGGATTAAAGGTATTATCACGCATGAGAATGTGGAAAAGATTCATGATAAGTGGAAATCATCAGAAGTTGTGAGGTTGAAAATTGAGGGGACTCTTGCACTTAATATGAAGCGAATGCATGAAATATTGGAGGTTAGCTTTCCATCATTCCTTCTCACAGTGCATCTCTCATTAACTTCTGTCGCTGATCATGTTTATTTAAAGATTTAATTGGGTGTTATTAGAATTGCTTGGTAGGATTAGTAACTCCTGGTTTAGGTTATATTTGATAGTTGGATACTGCTGCATAGTGAACATTTAGCTCTAATTCTTCAAAGACTACTGTTTTTTGCCAATTTTTGGGAACTATGTTAATTATTTATTCTTTCTACCTTTTCAATGAGTTTTGAGATGTCAAATTAGCTGAATTTAAATTCTCCCGAATCATAAAGAAAAATGCTTTAGAAATCCTGTGTAAGAGGAAAATATCTTCTTGTGGTAGATTAAAGTAACTGTCCTTTTATGTGTTAAGGAATAGTTGAGAAATTGCTGCACTGATCTTCCCTCTAAATCCATAAAATGGGAACAAAATGTGCACGGAATGATGAATTTTTTAACAGAAATGATAGCTCGCTTGTGTCGCACGTATTTCTTTAGAAAGGGCATCACCTTTGGAGTTTGATTACTTCCAGTAGTCTTTCTAGTTGTTCTCTCAGTCAACATTTCTGCAGTGTGTAACGAAAGAGGTACATTCAGCTTTTAGAAATTAGAACTATGACTATGCCTTACGTGCTTATATAAAGACAGTTTAACAGTAGATACTTCGTATATTTGAAGTGTTGTAATTGTTTTAGAATTAAAAAAATATTAATGTCTCTCACCCTCTATTTTATTTATTTTTAGAGAAAAACTGGTGGATTGGTAATTTGGAGATCTGGCACTTCTGTAGCTCTTTATAGAGGGATAGGGTACAAAGAACCTTATGAACGATCGCAAAAAGGCATTTCTAACAAAAATAGAACTCAAGGCTCTTCTTCAAGTGTTCCTGTAGATGGTAACATTAGTCCTTTAGAGTTCAATTCTAGAAATGAAGCGAAAAGCCCCCTGTCTGAATCTGCAACTACTAGTGTAGAGAATGAAAGCAGCCAATCATCGGCTGAACTGAAATATGAAGATGAGGTAGAATCATTGTTAGATGGTCTCGGCCCAAGGTACACAGATTGGCCAGGAAACGGACCACTACCTGTTGATGCGGATTTGCTGCCTGGGGTTCTTCCTGGTTATCAACCACCCTTTAGAATTCTTCCTTATGGTGTCAGACGTAACCTTGGATTGAAGGAGGCAACATCCTTGCGCAGGCTTGCCAGGCTTTTGCCCCCACATTTTGCACTAGGTAATCACTATTCTTTAATGCATAACATTGTGGTTTTCAAGCGAGAGTTTTGATCAATATGATTGAATCTATAGGTAGAAGCAGGCAACACCAGGGCCTGGCTGCAGCTATGGTTAAGCTATGGGAAAGAAGTTCAATAGCAAAGGTTGCTCTGAAGCGTGGTGTCCAGCTAACTACAAGTGAAAGGATGGCTGAAGATATCAAGGTAGGTGCCTGTTGTGATCATAAATTTAAGCATGAGAAAATTCATGGTTGGATTCGACTTTGAAGACCATGATCTGGATCTTACTACACAGTATGCTTGTCTTTTTTATTAATAAATTTGCGGATGTTGGATTATATCCAACCTTTGAAGAATTTAATATGGAAAGAAAGAAAAACTTAGAGAAAGAATGAAACAAAAAATTGCCATATGAATCATCTTTCCTTGCAAGGTGGGAGCTGCAGCTGTTGTTAGACTATTCTGGTTCTCCATATTTTCCTTTTGGTTCCAAAAGACTATAATTTTTAACTTCTGTATATTGATGAAACATGATATGTAATACCACATTTTTCCTTTTCTAGTAGTGCAATTCTGACTAGTCTTGTGTATTTTGAATGGCTGTGCATCTGTTTTTCTGTTGACGATGACAGTTTAATGTTCCCAAGATTACTTCATGAGTACACGTGTAACTATTGGCTAGCATGATTGCTTTTGCATCTTAGAATTGGTTGGTAAGGATTACTAATACTTAGTTCAATACACACTAGTCAAATATGTAATGCAGGTTCTTGACATTCTATGGTAGCCAGACAAAATGCAATCAGAAATAGGTGTGCATTTGATATCTGGAGATTATTATTTCCTGCTAATATACTAATCATTTTTAAGAAAGTACAAAGTTTGATATTCTATGATCTTCATAAACGTGGGATCAACTTTTGTTACTGTTGTAGACACCTTAACATGGACTCCAAAGAGAAGCAGCATTTCTTATCTGTGTATTAATTTTACTCAGAACCATAACTTTTCTGGAAATTAATGGAATTTGACTAAATGCAGGATTTTCAATCATTGATTTTTTTTTATTTTTTTTTTTGGGCAGAAATTGACAGGGGGTATCCTGCTATCTAGAAACAAGGATTTCTTGGTGTTCTATAGAGGTAAAGATTTTCTGTCTCCAGAAGTTGCTGAAGCATTACTTGAAAAAGAGAGGCTGGCAAAGACATTGCAAGATGAAGAAGAGCGGGCCAGGTTAAGGGCATCTGCCTTGGTCTCTTCAAGTGCTCTAATAGCGGATGAATCCAGGACAGCTGGCACTCTTGGAGAAACATTAGATGCCGATGCTAGATGGGGTAAAAAGCTGGATGATGATCACGAGGAGCAGGTGAAGAGAGAAGCAGAAATGTTACGACACGCTAACATAGTCCGGAAGCTCCAAAGGAAGCTTACTATTGTAAGTTTTAGATCTGCATCTAGAAGAATAAAGGACTAGATTAGTAGTGCCTTTCAAGATCATAACCCCTTACAACATGAAATCCATAATTTATCCTCCATGTCCATTATTCTTTTGGGTGTCGCTTTGGCTAGTTCTTTCAAAGAAAAATTGAGTTGTTCTTGTTGTCTAATTAAGTTTAGCTGCTAAAATCCCCTTAGTTTGCATTTATAGTTGTTATTTGTGATTCCAAGAAACTCCTAATATGTTTCTCTGTTTAGGCCGAGAGAAAAATTATGAAAGCAGAGCGAGCTCTATCAAAGGTGGAGGAAGCTTTAAATCCTGTTGAACATTCAGTGGACCCAGGAAGCATTACTGACGAAGAGAGGTTTATGTTCAGAAAGCTTGGATTAAGGATGAAAGCCTATCTACTTCTAGGCAAGAATTATTTGGAGAATAAGTTACCTTGTTTGTCAGGATATGCGTATATATAGTCATGCATGTAATTTTCCAGAGTGTGTTATGTGACCCCCTTTCTCTTTGCAGGTAGACGTGGAGTTTTTGATGGTACAGTGGAGAATATGCACTTGCATTGGAAATATCGTGAGCTGGTCAAGATCCTGGTGAAGGCTAAAAACTTGGAAGAAGTCAAAAGTATTGCCCTATCTCTTGAAGCTGAGAGTGGTGGTGTGCTGGTTTCGGTTGACAAAGTATCCAAGGGTTATGCCATAATTGTATTTCGGGGCAAGGACTACAAGAGGCCACCCCGTCTGAGGCCTAAAAATCTCTTGACAAAAAGGAAGGCATTGGCTCGTTCTATTGAGCTTCAGAGGCGTCAGGTAGCTTAATGAATTTATGATGTTCACATTTTCTAAGAAAACTAAATAAGAGCCCAGTATATGACCGATTATTTTCTCCGGGAAAGAAATTGCTCAAGTCAAACATGACATGGTCATCTGGCATGAAGCACCATTTTTTTCACTCCTGCTTTTCGTTCATCATAATCTCCGTAACACATTTGGTTTCTATGGTATTTTTATTCCTGTGCTTCTCACCTTTTGGTAGCTTCTTTTTCCTGTTAGAACTTATTGTTCGTGTTGACGATGTGCTTTGACAGGCTCTCCTGAAACATATTTCACAACTTCTAGCAAGAGTTGACGAGATAAGATCTGAAATAGTATGCCTTCTACTTCATTCATCTTTTAGATTAATCTTGGATTTTTTACAATTTATTTTCTGTATTATGGTCCATATTTATGACTCATTTTTGGCTTCTAGCCCAAGAAGACTCACTTTTCTGCTGCAAAAATGTAGGAGCAAATGGAAAATGTGAAAGATCAGGGGGATGCAAAACTTTATGATAGATTGGATTCTTCTTATCCTACCGAGGATGAGGACAGTGAGGTTAGTTCCTTAATAAGCTTTGTATTCCTAGAGTACCCTGTCCCTGATCATTTGAATTACTCGCTGAATCCAAAGGTGGAATGCAGTGGGGTGACTTCTTCATGATGCACTGACAAGTGACTTCTTGCATTGCCCCTAGTTTTTGTACTTATCTGACTTTTCTTCATATTTTTGTGCTGACAGGAGGAGGAAGAAGAAGAAGTAGACCTTGTGACTTACGACATCGACATGGATATTTCTGATGAAAATGGCGATTCTATACAAAATCGCCACTCAGAACTTTTTGAATACGATTCTGAAGATGTATCCGAAACAGAATATGTGGAAGCATGACACCAATATCTCGGCACTGTCACTGTCATTGCCACCGGATTTGGCGAAAGAAAGATGCGACAATGCAAACATACAGAACAGTTTAACTAGGGAGGCTGACAATACATTCAAAAAGACAAAGGAGTTGATAGGTCTGTTCTTAACAACCTTCATTTGACAGCTTCTTCGTAGCCCTTGTGCTATTACCACCACCGGCATTCATAAGCCGGTAAACGAGCCCCTTCTTTATGGAATCATCGGTTTTGATATTGTACAAACAAGCCAGAGATTATGTGTAAAATCATGATTCCAAAATTCCAAAATAGTAAATACATGAAGAATAGCCCCTTTATAGTGTAAGTCCTGAGTAATAGTATATGCATTTGTATTTATTACTATTTATTACCATGAAGCCAATGGGAAGATGAGAATACAAAGCAACAAAACACAACAAAAGCTTCATCTTTTATATTTATTACTCCCTCCGTTCCAAAATAAGTGTCGTTTTAGCAAAATAGAGAAATTTCAAAATAAATGTCGTTTTTGGATTCCAATACATTTTTTGTCAAAAATTTCCAAACATACACTGAAAAGAAATAATATTATTGGCGAGCGTTGATTTTAATGAAGTTGGTTGAGGATATTCTAGTGATTGAGCTATCCTATTTAAGTGTTTATTAAACTATACACAAACTTTAGAATGACACTTATTTTGAAACGGATGGAGAATTATTTTTAATACACGATAAATACACAATAAATAAGACAGGACCTCTAACTCTTAAGAATACAATACACTCGTGCAACACAGCGAATCTAGTCTACAACCTTGATTTGACCACCTCAGTGTTTTGAATCAGATAAAATTATATAATAGATTTACTATCATTTATGTATTATAACATATGGTTTGAATCTCGTGTGACAAATCCCCAAAACAAATAAATAAATTCAATTAGTACTGTCTGCTCTCGAGGTATCATACTGTATTTTCCAGAATCAGTCTGCCACTCTTTGAATCTTTGAGTTGATCACTTGTCTCACTTCATGGTTTTGAACAAATATAGTAGTAATAAGACTAATAAAGTTTCTAGTGTGAACAAATCTACAAAAATTAATAAATAAATCCAATTCTTTGTTTCATTCTTCCTCCTTCAGGATATATAATATGGTAAATGCAGTGTGAACAATCTTCACTACTGGTAAATTAAATAAAGGAAAAAAACAAAATTACCAAGGGTTTCATTCAGCTTTCAACCAAGCAAACACGCCTGTCAAGCTAAACGTATAAAGGAATAAAGACTGGAAACATTCTCATTCTTTATATTTATATATATATATATATATATATATATATATATATTATTACATGACATCATCGATTTCATCACTAATTTCCATCGATGAAATGGTCCGAAACTCGTTGAATTTGGATAAACTTCAAAAATCAATAATCACATAACACTTTCTCCTTTTCTCATCTCTATTTTTTTCATTTGTTACATCTCGTGATCGAAATCACAAATCCCACTAATGCCTTTTCGAAGCAAATCTACGGTTTCCATTTATAGAAACCTCATCTTCTATAGTATTATGGTATCATCACTTTGAGTTTCTACATTTTCAGATGACTTTAAACTCTGTGTAAGCTCAAAATTCAACATTTTTTTTTTGGTATAACCTCCTACAAAAATAACAAACAAAAGGTTTTTTCAAGAAAAAAATCACAATATGTAATGATTATACGCTTTCTTTTCAGAAAAATGATGATAAAAACTTCGTATATATTGATATTCCCCCCCAAAAAAAAAAGAAATTCAGTTATTTGCCAAAAAAAAACTTGTAGTGACACCCTTTATTTATTTTAATAATAATATATTAATTTTTTAATAAAAAAATGTTCCATATAATTCACTTTTTCACTTCTTTTAAAAATATTATGATTTACTCTGTCTCAAATTAACTCTCATGTACTGATATTAATTTTTAGTAATAATAAAAACCCAAACCTAACAATAATTTCGAACGAATCGCCTTACATCTCTTGACTATATTCCATTTTCTATATCCACCCTTCTCATCTATACACTAAAACAACAAAACAAAAAACGTTGTCCACATCGAACATCCAAAATGGGAAAAATTTAGTATCATAATCAAACAAATAGCATTTTGTAGGAATAAAAGAAACAAAAAAGAGTACATACACGGTAGCCTTGACCAAAGACTATTTTCTATACGAAGTTTCGAACCAACAAAACTACACCTCACACCTTATGTCACCTTTTCTTCTTCTACCACTCAAAACCATCAACTTGTTTACCCTCACCAAAAAACTAGTTTCAAAAGTTCTTCGGCGTGTTTGTATATACGAGTTGAACGTATTAATTTTTAAACACCACACATAAAATTTTAGTGTACTTGAATTTCAAGTCAATACTGTCGAATTCGTAGACTAAAGACCAGAACCACACTGAAGAAAATAACACATGCTAAATGTGCTATTTTATTGGGTATATATATACATGAATCAATTCTCTTTCTCTGTGATCGACGGTTTATATATAAGTTATAACCGTTGAACAAAGCCAAAATGTTTTAAATCCCACCAGGAGGGAAATCCAATAAAACATGGATGACTACTTCTTCCATTACTGGGATAATTTCCAGTTTCAGGGGAATGATGTTTTATGGTTTGATGATGATCTTCTTCCTAAACAAGCTGCTGTGAGTCAGCGTAGGAGTGATTTTATTAGTTATTCAAAGGAAACCCTTCAAGGAATTCAATCGAAACGGGTCGGAAATCGAGGAAGAAGGCCTAATGATCAGAATGTGCATAAGAGGATGATGGAAATGTTGAAGAAGAGATGGGAATCCGAAAAGGCGGTCGCCGAGTTGGCGGAAGCGGAAAGGGAAAGGAATCATAAGCATATGATCAATGAGAGGATGAGGAGAGTGAAACAGAGACAAGGTTACGTGGAATTGCATAAGTTATTGCCTCATGGAACCAAGGTTCTCATCATCTTCTAGCATTCTACTCTGTTTTCCTCTGTTTTTCTTTTCGATTTTGAGCTGAAGATTTATTTGGGGTTGGTTTTTTTTTTTTTTTTTCCATCATTTGCAGAGTGATAAGAATTCAATAGTGCAAACAGCAGCTGAGACAATTGAACAGTTGCAAAGGGGTGAAGAACAGCTTAAAAGAAGGAAATTAGAGCTGGAGATGATGATGGCCATGGCTGATGAAGCAAATTTGCAAGAACAGAGTAAAAAGCAGGGGAAAATGGAAGAAGCTAAAATCAGGTTAAGGGTAGTTTATCCTTCATCTGGGATTGATTCTTTGTTGGGGGTTATGAAATCCCTTAAACATATGGACGTAAAAACCAAGTCTTTACAATCAAGCATTTCATCCCAAGAGTTTTCAGCAGTTCTCCAAGTACAAGCCAAGGTGAGTTCCAACTTCTTTTTTTTCCCGATGATTAGTACATTGATAGTTCCAACTTCCATTGCATTATTAGGCAACAAATAGTAGGAGTATTTGATTGAAGTGAAGCATTTCATCAACTCATTAATCATCAAAAAAAAGAAAGAGAGATTTGCTGAAAGAGTGAGCAAACAATTGACATTTCTTCACTACCAGGAATGTTCGCAAGTAACCTGACGTAATAGCATGAAATCATAAAATAGTACAACGGACAAATTTCTTTTTTTTTTGGGGGGCACATATGTACTCCCTCCGGTCATTATTATAAGTCATTTTGACGTTTCATAAGTTTCACTTAGTTTGCATTTTTTATTATCAAAAAAAACCTTAAAAATATTTCATAACAATCAAGAAAACATAACGAACGTGAAAATATACTTTTAAGGTTTTTTTTGTCAATTAAAAATAAATACTAAGTGAAACTTAGAACAAATCAAAATACATTATATTAAGGACCGGAGGAAGTAATATTTTAATGTATTCCCTCTCTTCTAAAATTATTGTCCAGTTTAAATTTTTAATTTTAGTACTCCCTCCGTCCCATAATTATTGTCCAGTTTGAGTTTTCATTTCTAGTTCAAATTATACTAAAAGTGAAATTTAAAAGTGGACAATAATTTTGGGACAGAGGGAATACAAACTGGATAATAATTTTGGGACGGAATGGATATTAGATTGCACGTGAGAGCAGGAAAATCATGGTGGGCTGGTCATAGTTGCCGCTTGAGGAGAAAAATATGTGTTTACTTAACTACATTATCTGATTGACGATTATAAGTTAAAAAATTGATCTTACTTCTATATTTTACTAAAATGAAGATGATGATCACTTTCTTATTGTTTCAATTTATAGAAATCAGCAGCAGTGGTAGAAAAGGAAGTGCAGAAAGCTCTGTATGAAGTTGAGAGGAAATTTCGATGCGCTACTTAATTAAAAACAGGGCAGTTAAAGAGATAGATTTCTCTGGTAATAAGCAAATGAACGTCACTCTAGCTTAACTGCAATTTTGACCCCAAAAAAAAAAAAAAACAAATTGAAAGGAGAAGAAGAAGAACATTTGTAAATATTATAACAAATAACAACCACGAAAGAGGTAGGAAGTTTGGATGAGTTTAATGACAAATCATCATCCCTCTCTGCACATATTGAAGTTTCCTCGTAGTAGTGTTTTTAGTCTCTATGGCTTTTTTTCTTTTTCTTTTTTAATCTAGTTGAGGTTTCGTGTTGATCAATGTAGCAGCAAGCCATTAACAAAAGGATCGGATCTTTTGTGACACTTTGATGTTATAAATAGAATCATAATTTCGTTGTAGATAATTCTTATTTGAAATTTTATTTTCTGCAACAATATTATATTTATATATATAAAAAAAAATTAATGGATCTCATTGAATTTCTACACAATAAAACTTCAAATAAAGAGACCCTAACTTAGGGGGATATAAACAATGTGTCTTTTGTCTTGAAATCCTAAACAAAGTGTATTGTGAATATAAAAATTTGGGGATTCTTGGGTCGATTTATGGCACAATAAATATTAAATATTGATATTGAAATATGTTTGTAAATAAATAATTTTTGAAGAAAATAAATAAATAGTGTTAAAATCTTCTGTCAATGTACTGTTTTTTTTTCTTCTTTTTTTTTAATAAATGTATTGTTCTTGAGTGATCTTAGTACTCAATTCAGAAAATGAAAAAGAAAAGAAAAGAAAAGAATGATACTAAAATAAATAAATAGGATTTATTTTTAACAGTGACCAGGAATTTACATCCTATTCTTAAAAACCAAAAACCAAAGTCTTACTACTCAATTCAGGGGGGAAAAAGAAATACTCCCGCTGTCCTTTTTATAAGATATTTTAATTTATTCTAAGTTTCATTTAGTAGTAATTTGAAAATAAAAATTTAAAAATATTTTATAATAAACGAGAGAACACAATACATGTGAAAATACATTTCTAAGATATTATTTTCAATTAAAATCGGTATAATACAAATTAAAATAAATTATAATAAGGACGGGAGAGAGCACTACAGGTAAGAACAAAACATAAGTCGTTATAGTGATTAACGGCTTGAGAAACTAAAAAGAAGTCGCAACGACTTTAGTAGGTGAAAAAAAATAAGTCGGTCTCTCTGCCGAGGTTTGACATAAATTTTTAGAAGTGACCCAGATGGATTCAGTCTTGCCTTTCATGGTTTTTTGCTTCTTCTTCCTCTCTGCCTTCAACCAAGCAATTTCCTTAGCTCTTAACAATTTACTTTGATTTTCTTTGATGTCATGATTGAGATTCTGCGTTGTGAGGAAGAAGCATCATTGCATACTTGTGAGTCATTTAAAAAGTCATCATTTTTTCTGTATCATATGACAGAGCTAACAATCAATTGCTTGCTCCCCGTTTCTTTTTGGCCTTATTCCTCTATCCATTAGGTAGGTCAGTTGAAAATCAATCAGAAGTTGATCATTTTTAAGCGGCCACTGCCTTTTGTGTTTTCAATTGAATGAGTTAGTTTTGAAGCTGTTGTTTTCCTGATAAAACAAAATTAAAACTCAAAACGGGATGTACAAATTCTCATGTTTCATTTGATCCATTAACTTACCATAAAATGTAAATTTATAATTTGATCGGATGATTCTCTATAGTTACATACTATAGTAGTACACTATTTTCCAATCCAATCCAGTGTCTTTTTTTTCAAGCCAAAAAAACTAACACTCTTGGAACTAAGATCAGTAAAAACTAAAAACATATTGGCCGATCATTATGAATATATCACACCTAATCTCTTGGTGTGAAACCTATGAAATAAGTATCCCCGTAGCTTTCTTCTTCTCAACGGAGCAAGGCAACCCAAAGCTGAACAGAAGTTCTTCCACAGTTTCGTCGTCACCAGTGAGACGATTCACCTTCCGATCATGTCCGACATCGTACACACTCACGTAATCTTCCCCGGCTCCGGTATTACCGGCGATATAGCACATGGCTTTTTTGGCGCACTTTGAAGCTTCATCAACAGACCAGGCAGACCAAGCGGAATATTTCTTGTATCGGGACGGCTCGTCCAGTTGGTCCAGATAACTCATCCATGAAAAAACACCGGTTTATTTTCGCGACCGGATCCATCCCGACAAGTCTATATATGCATATCCTTGTCGAAATCCAGCTTCGCTTATCAGTATTTGCGCTTCCATCAGTCCCCCAATACCGTCCACGCGACACAAGGCGGGGACATATGTCCCATCCCGCGATCATTCCCACTTCGTCGCGACCAGACAAAATGTCGATCATCAACAGTAATGCCTCCTTAATAAGGAGTCTCCTCCGCTTGATATTTTTGTGATCTTCGCGCGCATATTTCGCAGCAATGCTCTGCAGTCCTCGATCTGCCCTCCAGTAACAACGGCAATCATGCCAGAAACACCAACTTGCATCATATTCTTCCAAATTCTCGGTGTTGGATGATTAGCACTTAGCAGCCACCACAACCCCGTCTCGAACGGCAATAGTTAGAAACGAAAGTCCGCTGTCTTCCAAGCTGCACGGCTGATGATCCTCCACCAGGGAGGAGGAGCAAGGAGGAATAGGTACGATGGATTCGGAATTCATTAGAACATCTGATACGAATCTTGAGTTGAGATGATTGAATTACCTCAAACGCGGAAGTTATGAATTTCCCAAGACTTGATAACTTGCGATATCAATGGATAATACTCCAATCCACGCGAGAAAGAAGAAGAAACGAAGAAGAAAGATACAAACTACAAAAATTTGCACAAAAAAGAATGGAAGATTGGAAAAATGAAGAAATTGTGTTTTGGTTAGCAACCCAATCGGTTCCTCTCTAACAACCCTATCTCTTCGATTTATGAATATAACGGCTAGCAAAAAGGCTCCAATGAACAAAACTAATAAAGCTCCACACGTGAAGAACACTTAAAATCACGCGCACGCATCGACAAAGCACAAACAAGTGTGCAATGCACTAATCTTCGAAAAGAATAGAAAAAGAACAAAGAGTTTCTTCTCAATAATCATCAAAAGTATTATGTAATATGTTCGACCGGCCTCCTATTTATAGGCAAAGGTTGGCTTGGACAAAAAGAAATCCGATCGGATTTGTCTAAGTTTCCTAATATTGATTTAAATAATAATTAAATAAATAATTACACATGTCACAATTATTTAAAACTAACTAGAATCTTCTAGAAAGCTAGGAGGATCAGCTAAAAGGGTTAAATTACCGAAAAATCCTTTTCTTAATCGAAATATGAAGATAGAAAAATTCAGCAGCGCGCGCCGACCTCCTCGTCGACCAACAGCCAGCTCGACGCACTCCTGTCGACTTTGTTGTCGACCAACAACCTACTCGAGGCACTCCTGTCAGCTTTGTTGTCGACTTCTTTGGCTCGGCCTTGAACTCGACGACACCTTGTCACTTCTTTGTTGATTTCTTCTTCTCGACCAAGAGCTCGACGTGCACCAAGAGCTTCAACTCCACTCTAATATAAGCATGAACCCATAGAATTGAATCCATATTGAGAGGTTGAACATCCATGAACAAGCTATTGAGCGACTCATTCATTTTCTTCATTTGAGACCTCGTCATAAAACCTCCAATATTAGCTAGTGGATCTTGAATCACTCTTTGAGCTTGAACTTGATTATGATCAACGACTTGTCCTTGAGCTTATCACCTGGGATGTCCACATCATTCTTCTTTACTAATTACTTCTTCTCGGCTAAACCGTTGATGCGCACCTTGTCAGTTTTCTCTTCTACCTCATTTGCTTGACGATTATGTCGATGTGATTCTTTTGACTTCATTGTTGACTTTATTCTAGGTTGACGTGAACCATATTTTGGTTTCAATCTTCCATCATCCTTAAATCTAACCTCAATATGATACCACACTCCCTATGTGATCACAATCAATGTAATAATCATCATAGTTAGGTATGACACTCAACGAGCCATCCAGGATCGCATCAACATCTCTATGAATTAATATCGACAAATTAATATTCCCTCCGGTCCTTAATATAAGACATTTTGATTTGTCCTAGGTTTCAACTAGGATATAGTTTTAATCGAAAAAAATCTTAAAGATATATATTTTCACATTTTTTGTATTCTCTTGAATGTTAGCAAATATTTTTAAATTTTTTTGTCATTTAAAAATACGTACTTAGGTGAAACCTACGACAAATCAAAATGGTTTATATTAAAAACTGGAGGGAGTAACATTTATAAATTATAATAATTTTCTCTGGTTCCAAGTCGTGACTAATACAAAAAATAAATGGAATCAATAAAATGATAAGATAATAAATTTTTAGAAAGCTCATATGTAAATATAGGCTCGATTAATATCATAAATCAATAATGACTTGAAATATGAATAAAAAAAAGTTCAGAAGTTGTAAAATATGAATCTAATAATATTTTATCAAATCATTGTGCTACTGCCCTAATTAAGATATTCTGCTAATTTTTATATTGATTTCTTGCTTAATTTACTATTTTTGTTATATGTTGTTACCTTTGTCTCTCTACTCATAATTTATTACATGAATAACTTCTTCTTTTTTTCATTCTTTGGGTTGGTCTTCGCTTACTATAATATTTGAAAGCTCACATTAAAACATTTAACCTTCATTCAACAATTTTTTTATTGTTTAGGGATCAATTATGATTTTAAAATTAAATTAGAGCTCATCTCCAAATTCTTTTAGCGTTTACTTTTTTTTATCAAATAATTCGAATTCTAAGCTCGTTAATGAGGATAATATATTCCATGAATATTAGTTTGTCTCTTAAAAAAATTATTAATTATTTGAATGAATAAAAGATCTTCTCTCTACCTCAAAAATAAATAAATCAAATTTAGTTTTTTTTTTTCGAATAGAGAGAAATATCGTCTAATGGACAGCAAGTTCCCCAAATGTTAAGAGTTGGTTTCGCCACTGAAGTGTGAATGTTTTAATAAACATCAATAAAAATGTCCAAGCAAGATTGTAATATATGCCGTTTGAAAAAAGAAATTGTTTTTTAACTTCAATATCACTAGTACACATGCATGTAAGTGTTAATATGTCTTTATCAAATTAAATGAACAGGCTGTTAAATTTCTTTTATGTGGTAATTTGACGATTTAGTTTCCTCACTTTAAAATTACATGCTTGAATTATTGAAATATGTTTGTAAATAAATAGTGATAAAATCTTCAGTTCATGTATTTTTATTTTTTTTTACTACTCAATTCATAAAAAGAAACAAAAAAAGGAAGATATTAAAATGAATAAATAGGATTTTTTTTTTTCTTGTGGACAGGAAACTACAACAATTCTTAAAAAACCAAACCGAAGTCGTCAATTCAATTAAAAAAAAAAAAAAAAAAAAACATATCGACGACTTGAGAAACTAAAAAGAAGTTGTCACGACTTAATAATGAAAAACTCAGTCGAAATTTGGTAAATTTCTAAAGTGGTCGGACGGATTCATCTGCCTTCTTGGCATTTTTGCAGCTTCTTATTTTTCCTCGTTTTTTTTTTTTTTTGTTGTTTTCTTTTCCATCAAAAGAGCAATCTATATCTTCAATTGACAATTAAGGGCTTAATTTGATGTATCATCAAACGATGATTTCCTCATCTCTAACTATTGTTCTTAACTGAATCCTTGTTCACTCTCCATAAGGAGGCGGAATTAGGACTTGATCTCTGTATGTGTTCAACTACAATGAAGAATTTATACGTTAATATCCTCATAGCCTCTGAAGTTTATTAGTTTATAAATTTGTATTTAATCGGGAAAAAGATGAAAAAAAAAATTTCAATTTACAATAAAGTCGTGTTTTTGATATATGATTTAATTCTTAATTTATCACCTTATCTACAAATTTCAAGAGAAAAGAAACTATCTTTATATTCTTTTTTTTAACATTTTAGAGGTTTTGTGAAAAAATTTTATTTTATTATTTTATATTTGTCTCTATTTGAGAATCAAAAAAATAATTTATAGAATATTAATGTATAGATGTTCTATTGTATACATATACATCCACCAGTAAATTTTATGTTTCCTCCCGAAGCTTGAATACTAGAAACAATACAAATGCGAGTGCCAACAAAAGTTAGACAAGTTAGTAGTTTGACCTTTAAGGCATTTTCGGCCTAACACAATTGTGTAATGAAGTCCACATTAATATTGTAATAATTACAAAAAGAAAAAAAAAATCAAGAAAGAACAGAAAGGCACGACCATATACATGTTTTCGACGTGGTCATGAAGAAAGTGATGATCGAAGCAAATCAAAGACCTTGTCCTTTAAATCCATAAACAAAAAAAATAAGGTCGAATTCCAGAGTAGAATTGATTCCAGCCAAGTTGCTGCAAGGCCGACGGGAGAGGAATCTTTTCCTTGATCCAAACTTGACCATTTTCCAGGCAATCCCCAAAGATCCAAATTTCAGCAGGGAGACAAACACCACGACAAGCCTGCTTGAACGGGAGACAGGTTAACCACCCTGATCCAACCACAAGGGCCTCCGAGTCATAAACATGAGTCTCATCGAACCTCATTTTTCTTCGATCCACATCAAAGGAGACCAAATACGTGGAATTGTCGCTTGGCAAAACTAGGAAATAGATTGCGCCACTTCCAAAAGGGCGAGAAACAGAGACACTCACATAAGTTATTGCAGGTGGATCAGTGGTTCTCCTCCATGATGTGTCAGATCCCAGAGTAAATTTCAGATCCGTCCACTCTTTCATAGCCTAAATTTTATATGATACTATTTCCTAAAGCTTATAACTTAAGCTACATGGCCCAATTTCCATTTCTTTGCAACACTACCGCCTCAATCACTATAATGTAGGACTAAATCACTAATTGTTCCGTCTCGGACGGCAATAGCTAAAACCGGAAGTCCACTTTCTTCCAAACTGCATGGCTGCTGATCCATAGGTACGACGATGGATTCGGGATTCAAGAGTATCCCGCCCTTTAATGTGAGGAGCATAATCAGGGTGTAAACAATTACAAACCTTGCCAAATCGACGTCCGCGAGAATCCATGGCGTTTCGTATACAACAAATTGGAGGACAAGGGCAGTCAATCGGAGTATCATCGCCATCCTGGTTTTTACACCTCCATCGACCTTGATCGAAACGACTGCTTCTCGCCTTTTTGCTGCCGGAACCCGGCAATTGATCGACTGAACCGGATACAGCATCCATGAGGACCGCAATAATAAGAGAGGAGAAAGAGTTGTGTTGCTAATCAATGCGTCACAAGGGAACCGTCCTTAGCTCCTATATATAGAAGTGGTATAACTTATTTCTCTAAAACTAATGAGAATAGGTTTAGGTAGTTGATTAACTTCCAAGTATGATAAATTTTATGAGCATGATATTTCCTAAAGCTTAGAGCTTAAACTAAATGGCCCAATTTTCATACCTAGTACCATCGCTAAATGGAATTGAGTCTATTATTAATATTAAAAAATATTATACAAGTCTAGAGAAGCTCTAGCTATCCTGTTTACATTTTCCACTACTGATCTAGGTGTTTTAAGGAATTGCACTTTATTATTAATATTAAAAAAGATGATACAACTTACAAGTCTAGAGAAGCTCTAGCTTTTCTGGTTTTCGCCCTTTTCCTCAAACCCCGGCAATTGTTCGGATGAACCGGATGCAATTGATGCCCTTTTGGATGTCTTCAGAATTCGCTTCAAACTCTCCGATTCTTTTCCCAGTTGTATCGAGAAATGGCTCCGTTACGCTGTTTGGAGGAGATTGCAAATGCTTGAGTTGGATTTGTCTGGATATTTAAGAATCGTTCCTTACGTTGTTTATGAATTTCCTCGAAACCTGCTTCTTGATATCAACTCTGGTGCAACATCTTTTGGGTTCAAGTCACTTAGGACTCTGGCGTTTAGTTCTGTAAACGTGACTTGGGAAGTTCTCCAAGTTTTTGCTGCATAATTGCCCTTTTCTTGAGGATCTCCTAGTGGAAAGCTCCAATCATCTCGAAAAAATCGAAGTTTGTGACCCGTCTCTCGCACTGAAACATCTTCAGATAATGCATTGTTGCCTTTGTTACAACCTCACTATTTGCGACGCGAATATTGTTTCGCTTACAACCACTGAAGCTCGCTGCCTGGTGCTCAAGAATGTCCCTATGCTTGTGGATGTTTGTATGGGGCGGATTCGTGGCAAGCTTGGTTGATTGTGTTGTTTCCTCGCTTTTCTAGCTGCTGGTCGAAACTGGAGGTTCTTACCTTAGAAATTACGCGCTTCCATTTGTGAATGAGTATAGATTCATCAAATGTAACACTTCCTCAATTACCTAGGTTGAAGCATCTAACTTTGTTTGTGTCGAAACCAAGGAACGACAGCTTGCTTGCATTTACTTCTTTGGTAAACGCGAAGTTCGTCCTTAAGCGACAGGGTGACCAACATGACAAGATAGATACTACGTGTTCTATGAAAAGATAAACATGTTGAAGTTGTGGAGATATGGGGATACGTTGGGAGTATAACAGAACTCGAAGTTGTTGAAGTATTTCGTAGAAAATGGAGTTGCCCTAGAAAGAGTAGTTATAGAACCTCAAGATGTGTCGTCGTATAAAGGTCTTCCTGTCGATGATGTGGAGAAAGATGCGATCTACAGAAGACGTGTTGACACTGCCAAGGAACAACTTAGCAGAATGCTGCCTCAAAATGTAGAATTGGTGTTTCTTTAATTAGCTGAGGAGAAGAATAAAATCATTATCATCATCACCTGATGATTCATCATCTTGTATTCCTTATGATTTTTTTCATAATGATATATGTTTGACAGTTCTCTTTTTGAAATATTTCATCTTATTTTCCATGTTTGCGATAGTCTATTGGGACCTTTTTTCTTTTTTTTTTTCTTTCTAATCTTTTGATAATGAAAAAGAGAAACAAATATGAGTGGGAAATTAACTATGACGCAGGAAAGATGGCAGAGGATTCTTCTGCCTAATATACATTAAATTGAAGCTGAGCATTCCTTTTCTTCCTCTTCTTCTTCTTCCTAATAACTGTATTTGACACGGAAGAGTTTTGGGTGGTTTTTGAATTCCAGAGTGACAAGAATTCTGTGTGCAGATAGCAGCAATAGAACAGCTGCAAAGGAATGAGGAACAACAGCTTAAAAGAAGGGAAAATTGAGCTAGAGACGATGATGGCCTAGACTGATCATGCGAATTTGCAAAGAGCAGATTGATCAGGGAAAAAATGGGGAGGAAGTTTTGATATCCTTTGTAAGAAACCGTAGAATTGACCAGAAGTAAGAAACCTTTTTAAATATTAACCAGGACAAAAGGGGTAGGAAAGTTCAAAGTTGGATGAGTTAACGGCACACCATATGTACAAACACACTTCACCACTCTACCGAGAAAATTTGCACATCAAACTCCACTATATTAAAGTGTTCTTAATTGTTATCTGAGAAAATTTGCACAAACATAACAACTTCTCACTGGAATTGGGCTCTCTATACGCATAAAACAAGGAGCAAACGGGAGCAAACGGATGCATAAAACGAGCAAATGGACGCATAAACGCGACATAGATATCCCATCAAAATTGCCAAATGCATTATTGGCTAGCAATAGAACACACCCTCAGGCATGAACTTCACACCCTCAGCCCTCAGGCATGATCTTTGGTTTTTCCGTAGAAGGAAAACACACCAGAAAACAAGCAGTAGGAGATTGAAAACACACATTAAAGAAAGGCAATCATTCAAAAACTAAATATAGTATTATAACATTAAGATGATCAAAAACTAAATATAGTTTTCTCACATTAAGATGTACTCAGCTAAGCAACAATGTCTGATACTCAGAATAAAATCTCAACATCCCAAAATAAAAACAGTTGGAAAGGAACACCAATTGGAGTCTTGCAAACAAAACTATCAGTTGGTCTCCCTAGTCAGGTAGGAAGCCGCCACTTGCTTCAGAAGGATGAACCTTGAAGAGTAAGTAGCGTCTATACCTGACCTCTACCAAAACCAATATAAACTCCTAGTCAGGTAGGCAGCCACGACTTACTTCAGAGGAATGAACCTTGAAGAGTGAGTAGCACCAATACCTGGCCTACCGTGCTTGACAGGCTTGTATGAAATGGAAAACTCAGCAAGATAGTGACCTATCATTTCAGGCTTGATTTCAATTGTGTTGAAGGATTTTCCGTTGTAGACACCAACCACACTGCCGATCATCTCAGGGACGATGATCATGTTACGCAAATGTGTCTTCACAAGACCGGGCTTCTCACCGGGTTCAGCCTCACGTTTCTGAGATATAATCAGACAGATAAAGGTTAAAAGGGTTCCACAAAAGGAATGGATTCCCAGATAATCATAAGGAATACAGTGTCATTTAACAGAAACTAAAGAAACTTGATAGCATCACATAATGTAGCAAATAAAAATTGCATCCAACTGCACATTACTTGCACGGACAAAGGAAGAAAATAGCAAGGAAGGTAATCAATTCTCCAGCAATGGGTAAATCAGACAGCAATCAGATCTTTGCAGGTGACACATGCGTTGTTTTCTTTCATTTATAATAAGTTCCTCATAAACTAACTGATGGTGGAAAGTGGATGCAACATCAACATCACATATCAATTAGAGCATGCCGTCAACAAACAATTTTTCACATGGTTCTAAGGCAATCACCAGGGTCTGAATCTTCCAATTTGATTACCATAAAGAAGTCTCCTCAACAAATTGCTAACTTCCAATTTGATTCACAAAAATAAACTACCACAAAGTGACCTATTGTATATCATAATATCATACAAGAAAATACATTTATCTTGATTATAAAAAACACACATAGAAAAGGCCTTCAAAGGGTGCAAATTATTCTTTAAGAGCAGTCTCAATAAGAACCTCATGGAAAACAAAAAGATTCTCCATCACGTAGCATCACAGTATCAGACTAGCATTCATGGCCAAATATTAATACTACTAAATCTCCAACAATGTCAACAAAATTTCGTATTGAACAAAGGAAACCATCAGGTAATGGGAAATAACAAAAGAAACCAATGAGATTGCTTACCGCCTTCCTGAGCTTCTTGATCAGAGCCATGGGCTTCCTCTTCAAACCCCTCTGGAACCTACACAAAATGAATAAGATTACAAATCAGAAGCACTACTGCTAAAACTACTTAGACAAACCATACCCATACAAATATAAACCAAACAGCATAAAAACAACCACATAATCACATCCTGATGTTACATCCCGCAACTA
Source organism: Oldenlandia corymbosa var. corymbosa (assembly GCA_949775105.1). NCBI lineage: Eukaryota > Viridiplantae > Streptophyta > Magnoliopsida > Gentianales > Rubiaceae > Oldenlandia > Oldenlandia corymbosa. Next base: position 13,361,833 of record OX459126.1, on the reverse strand, counting down.
ATACAACAAAAACCTCCCTATACACTTCATCATTGTTCTGACAGTATACAACAGCCCAGTTGTCCATTTTATGAAAACCCTAGCAACCAATTAATACAACAAAAACCTCCCTATACAGTTTATCATTGTTATGACAGCATACAACAGCCCAAATTGTCCATTTTATGAAAACCCCAGCAACCCAATTCCAAATACTAGCAGTTGGATTACAAAACGTTGGATAACAACAAATAAACCAAAAACAAAATCCAAACTTTTGATTTAAAAACACGAAAAGAAAAGGAAAGGGAGTACAAAAGGTAAAACAAATTACCTTCTGCGAGCGCGAGAAGAGAAGAGCTTCACGAGATCATCAGTGGACATGTCGAGGAGGGCATCGAGATCCACGCCCCTGAAGCTGAACTTCTTGAACGTTCTCTTCTTTGGTCCGGTAGCAACTTCAGTCTCAACGTCCGCCTATCAAAAACCCACAAACATCCCAAACACAAACCATTAATCAACAAAAAAAAAACAAAAAACAGACAAAATTGCTTGAACCCATGAAAGGAAATCGAGATATCAGATTAGGAATCGAACCATTTTCTCTTGAAGAAGGATTTAATTGATTGAACTGCAGAACCGAATTTGCTCCTGCTGCTGCGGCGGCTACTCTTCTCTGATGGGGAGGAATAAGTAAATGGAGGTTTATGCAGATTTATATATCCTTTGGTTGTCTAGGGTAAAAGAGATGGGAAGGGTTTCGGCCCAATCGATTTTCCTTATTTTAGGTTCCCGTCCTTCAATTCTCTAGTATTATATTATGTTTCCTGCCCTCAAATTTCGATAAAAATGACATAGTAGAGTTTACTGTTTTTTGGTAATTACCAGATTCCCCTCAAATCATCAAGATACATAGAGTGAAGCCATTAAAATTTTGAAAGTTCAAAACGTGTTGAATGAAATTTTAATTTTGTTCAAATTTTTTTATTCAAGCTTAAAATGTTCAAAAATTAAGAACAATTCTATTGTCCAATGGACCAAAGAGTCAATACCTTACCGATGAGGTCTGCAATCTAGTATTGTAAATCCGATTGAGTCATGCAGTCAATTGAAAGAAGGCAAATAATATTAAGATCCTAGGTCCACCTTGCAAGGTGTACTCAGGCAGTGCGTGTATTACAAATTTAGGAGAAAAAAGTGATCATTTTAGTCCGGATTTTTAGTTCTCACACGCGCATTTAATCATCGAAATTTATCCCCATTTTTTTGGCATTTAATCCTCATAATTTTATCCCCTTTTTTTTGGCATTTAACTCCTTGATGTTATCCCTTTTTTTTTTACGCACGTTTAATTTTAAACCTTTTTTTTTTTTGCTTATCATGTTAACTTTTATATTATTTTATTTTATGAGATAATTTTTTTATAACGATGGATTTTATTTTAGTAAAATTGACTATGGTTAATCATTGAGACTTATGAATATGGAGAATCAATGTGTATTTTTCCAGTAATGAATAACCAACATTTAGACAATGAATAATGTTATGCAATTATTGAAAGATGATTGATGTAGAATGTACTCGTTTTATTGATGAATATACATGCGTAAGGTAATGCGTATTATATGGTTAATGATGAACAGGAATTTCATTGTTGTTTTCTGACCGATGGTGTATTATCTTATTATGTTTCTATGATGAATATCTTACGTTAATTAATGAATAACGAGTTCTTATTGATGAATAATTGGACGATGTTTCAACTTTGAGGAAGAGGCTTTTGCTGCTTATAATTCTAGTGCATTGTTTTTTCAATTAAAAGGTTCAAAGATTGGAAAATGTCCAAATCTGGTGTTGTATATTGGAAACAATTTGCATGTAGCAAACAAGGAGTAAAAAATTCATGAGGTAGATGATATACAACAATGAATAGTTATACTAAACTGATGAATACGGCAATTTCAACAATGAATAATTATACCAAACTGATGAATAATACAAAGATCTACTAATTTACCAAAAAAAATACTAATTTACAAAACTGCTGAATAACCCTCTATATCAATGTCTACACTTATTGTAATTTGGTCTTTTTGCAGATTCAGATATCCTGCTTCTTTCGGCTTCTGATTGTTGTTCTTCGCTCATGCTTCTTTCAGATTCTGTCTAATATTCTTCGCTCATGCTACAATATGTTTACAAATTGCATGAATAACTTGTCAGATTTGATGAATTTTTTAGTGTGTTTCTTAATATCAACGTATCAGATGTATCACAAACTTAATGAATGACTGTTTGATGAATTAATGAATAAATGTATATAGATGATGAATAATCTGGGATTATGAAATCGGAAAATTAATAATAATTGCTGACCCAATGAATAACATCTATTTACGGATGATTATCCCAAAACAAATTTTACAACAAATTATGATGAATGCCAATTACCAAATTGATGAACAAATTTAACGAATAAATAACACATAGTTGTGATAAACGATAAATCCGGTAATTTCAACAATGAATAATTATACCAAATTGATGAATAATACAAACATCTAGTAATTTATCAAAAAAAACAATACTACATAGTTATAGTAAACGATGAATCCGACAATTTCAACAATGAATAATTATACAAAACTGATAAATAATACAAAGATCTAGTAATTACCAAAAAAATAATACTACATAGTTATGGTAAACGATGAATCTGACAATTTCAACAATGAATAATTATACCAAACCGATGAATAATACAAATATCTACTAATTCACCAAAAAAATAATACTACATAGTTATGGTAAACGATGACAATTTCAACAATGAATAACTATACCAACCTGATGAATAATACAAAAATCTACCAATTTTCCAGAAAAACAACATCCAATAGAAGAACAAAACTCTAAAATTGATGAACAAACATCGTCAATCGAGTGAATATACCTTACATCTACAGAACCCAAACAAAAAAAAACACCAATCGTTGAATATGAAGAAAACTTTAAACTTGATGAACAGATATGAATAATCGAATGCATATACAGTAAATCTATAAAACTCATTAAAAAACGCATCAATAGTCCAAAAGATTAATAGTATTACCTTCGTTCATCTTCACTTTCCGAACTGCTTCTGTTCGGTTCAGGATCCTCAATCGGTGGTTTCTGCGTGGATGAATTTTGTTCATGTATTACCTTAAATTGCATCTTGAACAGAGTATATTTCCATAATTTCCACTGGATTTGATGCACAATCTGATTCCGTCCAAAAAATCTAGCCGACGAGAGGTTTTCTGGCCAAATCGCTGTAGAGAAAATTTAATTTTTTAGTTTTTTTTTTGTTTGAGACGGATTGTGATGAATGGGGTGGAAGATGGATATGGTTAATGGCTGAAAATTAGGAGGAAATGGTGGAATTTGAAATTTCAAAAATCGCACAAAATGGAGAATTAAATGAGATTGTTATAAATATTGAGAGATGTCCATTTTTAAGTCGCGTGAGATCCACACTAGGTATACCTTGCTAGGTGTACCTAAAATCCCTATATTATAATTGGTTGAAAGAATTCTCTAAAAGTAAAGAAACTAATAATTACACATGAAGGTTTTAAAGGGGGAAAAAAAGAAAGAAAGAAAGAAACACTATGTTCAGATATAAACGTACGGAGTTTAAATATGGAGTGTATGACTAAATTTTATTGAAAAATAGTCTTTTGAGAGAATTCAACATATGAAACACTCTCTATTTAGTTCGAACTATCCGAAACCAATTACATTTCACGTAACTATGATATGTCTTGTCAGTTGATATTCTAAAATCTTCGTTTTGATACATGCCTCTAGCTAGTTTTATGGATGAATAGTACTCCCTCTGTCCCAAAATTATTGTCCAGTTTAAGATTTTACTTTTAGTACAATTTGAATTAGAAATGAAAACTCAAACTGGACAATGATTATGGGACGGAGGGAGTATTTCAATAGAAAACTATATTTCATAATCTAATCTCTTAACTCTCGCTTTAGTAAATTACTTAAGAGCCATTCTCTATATAAGAAGCCCTTTAGGTCTCTCCTAATGGTGCTCTTAAGACACTTTGGTGAGGCTTTTCAGAGTCCATATCAAAAACTAACTATTAAAGTGGAAAGAAAAAAAAAAAGAAATACGGGTCTTGGAACTAGTAGATCAAGAAAGCCATGATTTAGGCTCTTTGCTGTGATCTCATAGGTGTTTAGTATTTCTACACAGTATTTTTTGCATGCTAGCAGGGACATGAGAACGTCAGGATTAAGAGTCGACCTTCTCAACATGTATATTTACATACCTAACAGTTTTAATCAATGTTAGACACAGTTATTCTATTTAGCCCTCTTATACATATGTATCACTTGTCACAAAGTTAGAATGAATCCAAAGAGAACCAAATTGATAAGAATATGAAATCTGTAGTTAATTTTTATCCCAAACAAAAAATGTTCACTACATTAATTTGGATGGTAGTATGTTTGGTTTGAATCATGTTTGTCTTGTTATCAATATGCCATATATGAAAAATTGGAGAAACTTAATCAGCCTTTCGTATATTCATTCGTCGTTATATGTAAGTCGACATTGTGAGTCAACGATTCCTCGTCAACTTTTCTAAGTCGACGATGAGCCGACGAAGCCCCGTTGATCTGTTCGTCAATCTATTCATTTCGACGATTAAGTCGACGATATAAATTTTTACTTACTTTTTATTTTTCTGTTTTTAAAAGTCTTCTTATTTTTGACAAAGGTTCAATTTTTATTTTTTTTTAGATTTGGGACAAATTAATTACCTATTTTGAATATTACAATAAATTATTTGATTTCAGATATTTTGTTTAAGAAAACTTTTAGAAGTTTTATTATGAACGATAGCAACCATTCGAACATTTTGGTGAATTTTCTCGAATTTGGATGCGTTGTTTATACTTAAAACACTTCAATTTGTTCGTTTCATAGTTGTTAACAGTTGTGTTGATTGATTCGAATCCATTAGAATTAGAAAAGCTAAACACTTCATATACTCTTTCTTTTCCTGACTAAGATTCAATTTCACAAGTGTCCTTGTATAAAAGTTTTCTCTAGTAATTAAGATTCACACCTACTGGTGTTCAAAGTTTGTTAACTTTTATTTGTATATATCATATATTGGTGAAATAAGATCATATCACAACTTTAGTACACCGTCATGCACACAAATTGGCAAACTACTCTATTTCATTCTATTTTTGAGACCAAATTACAACAAAATATATATACCAATTAAATGTGTGACTTGTAAATGTGACAAAAGTTAATAGTTATTAAGACGGAAAACCCTTGATATGAACTTATTTTACCTAAAAAATAAAACATCCAAACTCGAGTGAGCATAAAAAGAAACTCGAATGGTTAGCTTGAAACAGGGGAACAACTCTATGCAATGCAAAATTTTCAAGAAATTCACTCACAAGTATAATTTGAAAACCCAAAGACACAGTGTATCATACCTTAAAAACCCATGTAGAAGACCTTATTTATAGGCTTATAGGATGGCCAAAACAACAAGAAATTCAAAATAAAACTATATGATTTACTAAAATATACAACTCGAAGTTTCCTACGTTGCAAATTACTTAAAAATTAGATAATTTCACATTCGATGATTATTTATAAAATATTAAATAAAAAAATTTAAAAAGTCGTTTATGACCTAAAAACAACCATTGGAAACTTCAAAAATTTTAAAGGAAAAATGTCAAAATGAGAAATGCTTTTCGTCGACTTATACGTTGACTTAGATAGATCGACGACCAGATAGATGGGGTCTGGCTGACTTTTGTTGTCGACATAGGTAGATTGACGAGTAGATCGACAAAACGCAGGTCCAGTTTTTTATTTTTTATTTTTAGATTTTAATCTTTGATCATCGTTACAAAAAAAAAATAATAAAAAAAATCTTAACAAGCTATTTATGATTCAATCATTCTCTCTTTTCATAAAAAAAATTATTTTTGAATCTTGTAACATACAATTATGAGGAACAAATTATGTCGTAACATAATTCTTCATGTTTGGCCATTGATATTAAGAAATGAGGAAAAACTCCGAATGGTGTAAGAATGGTTTCTTTTGAAAAGTAGTAACCGAAAACGAAAATCCAACTTCTGAAAATTGTTATAAAGAAATGGGCTCTTCATCTTTATCAACTTTTAAATTGTTTTGATTTTGGATGGTTCAATGGTTTTCTCTCTCCATAAAAAGGTATTGGAGTTGAACAATCAACAAAAATTTTTGTGCGGACAGGAACGAAGAACAATATGTATAAAAATAGTTAGTTCGACAAAATAATTAATTAAGATCGCCAATAAAATGAACTTTAATTAGTAAGTAGTAAGTGCATGATTCTTATCAATACTTTTCTTTGTCAAATTTCACGTATTTTTTCTTTGTCATTTTTTTGCCTCGATAATTTGGTGAAAGTTCTCACTTTCGTAATCTTTTTGTGCCTACCAATTATTTCATCTATCCAAAAATATGATCCAATTCGAATTCTTAATTTTAGCTTAATTTATATTAAAAATAAAAATTCAAACTAAACAATTATTTTAGAGCAAATTAAATATAAAATTTCAATTTCCTTTTTCGGTTAAGAAAATCTAGCGTTCCATAAAAGTTTAAACATATTACAATTCCTCATTCTTGCAATCTCATTCATCTTTTACTCAGTCATGAATATTTGCTTTTGTTCGATCACGGGAGCTGAATTATGGGGGTTTTTTTTTTCAGGCTTTGACATTAGTATGGAATATCGGCGGTAAAAGAGTTCTGACCAAAGTTGATAATAAGAGTATCATAGCGATGGTGAAAGGTGAATATGAGATTTTTGGGACAAATGCTGACATAGTACATGGAATTCAAGAACTTTTAAAGCGAGATTGGACAGTGGAATTTGATCATACATATTAAGAAGCTAATTTTGCAATGAATTATACAGTTCTGTTGGCGGCTCGAGGTTCAGGAAGTCTATCATATTTCGAACCTCTGTCATCGGGGGATCGAAACCATGGTTAGAACATGATTTTAGGAGTTTCATACCCTAGAAATGTATTAATCTCGACATTAGCATCACAATCTAGAATTCTAAACTACTCTTATCTTCATCCAAGAAAACTAATTCAATTCATTATATCATTGTAGATTCTTAATTCAATAAAGTGAATTATTTTTATGCGAGGATTATAACATTCATCTAATAGCAAGTGCGTGGTTATAAGTCATTGTTCACTTTTGCCTAACAACCAACTAATTAGAGCCATGTATACACATCACACATGTTAACTTACCCCGAACTTTTACCGTGAGAATTCATCCATCTTTTTCATACCAGCCCTGACACACAATTTACCCATATGATAATCAAGTCAAAATTCGAGAAACATAATTCATCATTCATTCACCATATGATACTCAAATTAAGATTTGAGACGCCAAATACAACATCGTTACAAATTTATTTATAGCTGTTTTGTATACTTATGTAAATATTATTACGATATTATTATTACCCTCAAAAAAAATTGAGACACTATTGCATTATTCGAACTTCAACTACACACTCCTGAGACATTTATCCATACGATAATAAAATCAAAATGTGAGCAATGAAATCGATATTTACCTATTGATACAACTACATATAAATATTACTCCTGCATTAGTCATTGATATGGTGATAATGAATCTGTAATTTGTAAATCTATTGTCAATTGAAGAATAACACACGAGTACAGATCCAAATTAGATACGAACTTCTAACTTTACAAGAATCATTACCCTAAAAATCAACTAGAGACCCAACCTCCAAAAACACACTTCACTATGAACCAATCTACACCAAACCCCAAACTTGACGAAATTTCTCCATCGTACCTTAACCTTTTCGAAAATTAAAAACAAATTTCAAACTCACAACTCAATAATCTTCCAACCAAAACAAATTTCATGAATTTTCATTCAATATACTCCAAGATATCTCATTAAGAATCATGAACAAAAGCACACTCCCAAAAAAGTCCGACTTCTCGAATTTTCCCATCCGTTTACTCTCCTTTAGCCTCGATCCGTGTCATTGTCTCAAGACCCATTTCCATCCGTCGATAAAAAATAATCCAACGGACAATATTCAAATGAGTTCAGTTGCGGATCACAATCCTTGACGAAAGCTTTAAGCCAATCAGAATTCAGCAACGCCTTTATCATTCCACCTCTATAAAATGATTCTTTACGAAATTCTCAAACACAAATCAAATCTGAAAATCTCTTCCATTTTCATTTTCCCTCTCTATCGTTTATCCCCAGAAAAATTTCAAACGTTTTCAAATTCTTAATCTTTTCAAAAATGGCTCGTCCTGCTAGAACCGCCGCCGCCGGAAAACCTGCTAAGTCTCCGGTGACTAAAACCAAAGCCGCTGCAGAGAAAGTGAAGAAAGCCCCTGTTTCTGCTGCTTCAAAGAAAGTCCGTTCTCATCCTCCTTACTATGAGGTATAGATCTGACATTTTCCCCATCGATGTCGTCCGATTTTGTATCTGGGTTCCGTTTTTGATTGATTTTAATTAATGGGTTTTTGTGTGTGTGTGTGTTTTTTTTTTCAGATGATTAAGGAAGCGATTGCTACGTTGAAGGAAAGGACTGGCTCAAGCGTTCCAGCAATTGCTAAGTTCGTTGAGGACAAAGAAGGGAAGAATTTGCCACCGAATTTCAAGAAGCTTTTGTTCATCCAGTTGAAGAAGTTTGTGGCTTCTGGGAAATTGACAAAGGTGAAGAACTCTTACAAGCTCGCTGCTCCAGTTAAGCCGGAGAAGAAGCCGGTTGCAGAGAAGAAGCCAGCCGCCGCCGTCCCCAAGAAGGAAGCTCCAAAGAGGAAGAGAGCCGCCGGTGCTGATGATAAGGAGAAGAAGCCTAAGAAGACTGCTGCAGCGAAGAAGACTGCTGTGAAGAAAACTCCAGTGAAGAAGGCTCCGACTAAGAAGGTAGTGAAGCCCAAGAGCCTAAAGTCTCCGGCGAAGAAGATGAAGAAATGAGGGCTTCCCTTTGGTTGGAGTTAGAAAGTTCTTAAGATGTAAATTCCTTCTGATTTGGTCTTTGGAAGTCAGGAATTTTTCGTTCCCCCTCCCCCTTTTCCCTTTTTATTAAGGCTTGTTTTTAGTGTTCAGATTGTGGCTTGGCTTGGTAGTGATTAGTATATTAGCAAAAGATGTCTAGATTAAAAAAGAATGATGGTATGTTTATCCCTGGATGCTTGGCTTTCAATTCAGACAATGGAAATCTCTAATTTCTAATCTTATATGTTTGATTGAATCTGTTTTTAGTACTTTTGATTGATTCTTCTGTTCAGTAGCAATATGAAAACTCAAGCTTTTTGACGAATAGACTTGCAATTTCCTGGCATTCTTATCCATTGATTGATAATATACTAACTCAACTTTGGAAGTATTCAAATTCTGTAATCGGTACAAAGTGGAACCCAAAAAATGAGGAAAAGGTTTTATGATGTTGGATTTTCAATTCTGGCTATGGCAGTTTTGAGTTCTTGTTGGAGAGTTGGTCTTGTGGGGAGCAAAACTACGTCTTTCCAAATGGCACCAGGTTGAAATATCAGGTCTTCCGGCTCTTGGTAAAGCTCATAGATGGACTCGGCTTCATCATTCACATGGCTTACCACATTCAAACAGTTGAACTCTTCTGGATCAATCAGGAGATTGCTGCTTCCATCTTTCCATGCTATCAACTGCATTCGCAGAAAACGTAACTTTCAAATTACTACAACAGTGAGAGCATAGCAACCCAAAAGCATTTGAGGCCATTTTCCGTAGTTTGAGGGGATGGGAAAGAAGCTGAAAAGTTACCTTAGGTGGTTCAGCAATGGAATTTGTGCAGTAGAGCCTTGCATTATCCACGAGCGGACAGTAATGGGGGAAAGCCTGTGCAAATCTCTTGTGGGATTTCAATTGCCCCTTCACTCTTACTGCCCTTCCAGTTTGTATGGCTCTCCTGCATCAATTTGTAAGCGGTTTTAGGTGAATTGAGGTATAGCGGAGACACTGTCAATCAAAACTTGTCTGCATTATTAGCGGAACGAGTATAAAGTCACAATTGTATCATACCTGATGCCTCTTACGACAGCCAGATAAGGATCACAAACTACTCCAACCAACTCTATCCTGTACGGTTTTCTGATGGGCACTTCCTTTTCTTCAGCCTTTATTTCCCAGTAATTCTCAGTGACACTACCATCATCTGCAACCTGATATCCTACTCCCATTCGGTAGCGATTCTTGTGGACATCTCTTGCCATTCTGATAGTCTGCTCTACGAAGGGAACCCATGACAACGTACCATCCATAATTACATCACGACCCTCGTTAAGAGCAGTTACTAGGAGCGACGATGCAGCATCAGTGGAAGATTGGTGCACCTGTCTCAGTAAGAAAATGTTAACATTGAGTATTTGCATTGCTGAAATACTGATGCATCAGCAGTTGGTGTATGTTGGTTAATCTAAATATAAAAGGGGATATTTACCAACTCAGCAGTTTGAAGCATGTCACTGTGATGGCCTTTTGAACTAAGCGCTCTGTAAAGAACATCAGTCTCCTTGAAAGCATCTGCTTCTACCACCACAGCATTTGCTGCAGCTCCTGACCAAAATGATCTGTCAAAGAAAATGCCACCTACTTGTTATCACAAAATGTAGCATCAGATATCCAAACTCGAAACTCATGTTCATTTTTGGGCTCAATTACAGGCAATGATATATATTCTGGAACTTAAGTTATCCTTTCGAAACAATGGTAAACTAGTGCAAACTGACTTTAGCAACATCTTCATGCTGTTCGCCATGTCATCAAGGTAGATGTTAGTTGTTGGCAACAAGACGTAATTCAGCTAAGATAATGTAATTATACTCTTTCAGAATCTGTTTGAGGACCGTGCTCTTGCCAGCTCCCATTCCACCGCCCATAAATAAGAGAACAGGACTTCTGTCACAAAGAGCCACTGGAGCCATCACTTCTGTACACTTCGATTCCCCATTTGGAACAGCACCGATTGCTTTCATCTCCTCAAGTAGTGTCGAAAATACTCTAGTCATCTTTAGCTCCTTGCTGATCCTTTCAAATCTCTGCTCCCTACCAGTGGAGGTAGTAAAATTTAGCAGCAAGAAGCATGATGCATGGCAGAATTCAAGACAGTTCAATCACTGTTAACCCGAAAAGAACAAGCATTTATTCTATTACAAGGGATCAACTATACATATTGCATACCTCTACTGTGAATAACTGGATTACCTATGCTCTAAAATTCAATTGAGACCTTTTGCTGAACTTTCTGTTGGTTCATTTCTGGGTAGTGTTTCGAGTACACAATGTATGTGTGCGTCGTTGTTAGCCATGCTTTCTTCTTCCTCAAAATTAAGACTAAACCCTACGCCACCTAAGCCAACCTTCTCCTAATCACTTGTTCTTACAAGTTACAGGACATAAGAAGCAACTAATTTTCTCCTTTTAGCAAAGATCCACTTCACAAGCGTAGTCAAAATTAAGAAATACTCCCTCCGCTACGAAATAGTAATAGTTAGACACACAGGACTAGTTTTTTTGGAACCACAGAGCAACACAATTACCATCAGTGTTACAAGTACTTTTCTGCTTATTGTCAGTTTCTTTCTATATCAAGCAAAGAGAAAAAGTAAGCATATGCAACATTTTTCTACAGTTTCAAGCCAAATGTCCTTTTTTTGGAAAACTATCCAATTGAAAATGTCAAGTTTAGTGATGATACTATGCCAATTATAATGAGGAACACTGATTTTTTGATGGTTATGCCCAAAAAAAGTTGGCTTGGTGGGTTATCAAGACCAATATTTTTGTCGGGCCACCAAGCAGATATGAAAGAGTTTCTCATCAAATCTTGCCAACCGTGGTCTTCTCTCATCAGTGTATGCAAAAAATGGAATATTATCAAGAACTTAGATCTAGTTTCTCTCGAACCATTTTCAACATTAAAACTTCTAAATTACAACAGGAAACAGTCCCCCACATCATTGAAAAATGCACTTATGAGGAAAAAAACAAACACAGTCCTTTCCATCCCAAGATAATTGTCTTATTTATTGTATGATATCAAAACTGAACCAATCATTTTGGATGGAAAGAGTATCATTAACAACTAATACAGTACACATTGTATATGTACATCTCTACAAACAGATAACGGAACCCACGATAGCGAAGAATCCTTAAGTCAACTAAATCTGCTACTTGCTTTAGTAGTGGGCAGTATTTAATTTCAGGATCCAATTTTATAAATGTCATTAATCATAACTAGTTGCTTCAGAGTGGCAATCTCTTTCTGATAAGAAATATAAAATATTATCCCTGTTACATCCTTCTGAGCTGGCAGCGTATAAATTAATAAGGAAGAAAAACAGGAAAAGAAAAAAGAAAAATCACCTTGTTGCAGCCATTACCAAGTTCTTAAGCCTTTTCTTCTCAGTTTCCACACTCAATACCTGCAATTTATTAGATTCAGAACCACTTAATAATCCATTAATCTTGATTACAATTCTGGGTTCACCCCAGAAACCGTAAATAAGAACAAAAAGCAATCCAAAGAAAAGAACAATTGAGTGATGATTGCTCAGCTGAATTCAGCAATGACTAATGATCAATGAATGAATGAATGAAAAAAAAAGTCAACGATTTTAGGTACCTGAGTGATCATGAGAGAAGCTTGACTCCAGAAAAAAGCAAAATATCCAAGAATGCATCTTTCCAGTTCTTCAACCAACTTAACATACAGAGAACCTGGATCTTCTTCATTAGCAAAATACTCAAACATCTTCTCATCCCAACCTTTGGACCTCTTCAAGTAGTCATACACCAGCTTGCTTAACTGAGGGCACTCACTTCCATCTTTGAACCCAATTTGCCTTGCTGCCAAAAGGGGTGCCAAATAAAACTCAAAACAAACTAAGAATGAACTTTAGTGGGAAAGAGTTTATTATGGAGTTACCAACATAATCAGAGAATCTTTCCAGATTCCCAACACGGCCAGACTCAGTTCTCTTTAAGGATGGAACAAGAACATCATTAAAGTGATGATCTTTGGGTGAAGATTTTGACTTTCTCTTCCGGAAGTATATAGCAGCAGCTGATGAGATGATTACAATGGAAATTGCAACAAGGAGTTTGACCAGAAAAAACTTCCCATCATCACCTGAAAAGTGAAAACAATTGATTGTGATGAAAAAAGAAAGTTAACTGATTGAAGACATTAAAGAGAAAAAATGAGAGTAAACTTAACAGCATCTTTGAAGGGAAATTTTTTTTACTTTGATTCATGACTGAACTATCCAAAGAAAATCCAACCCAGAACTGAGAATAAAATGTGGTTAAAGTCAAAATATCTCTGGAGGAGACAGAGTTTAGGAGTTAGAACTTAGGACTGAGGACAAAGACAATGGATTCCTTTTATAATTGATTTGGACTTCACGCTTTCAGAATTTAGAGTGTTAAACAACCATTTTTATCATCAGCAGCAAGTTGAGCTGAGTTGACCATTTTTTTTTTTGGTTAACAAAGATACACTAAGTTATATCTCTTAGTGAGTATCTCAAGTTCTTACAGATCCATTCTCCACAAGTAGTGAGTTGACCATTTTTTGAAGTTATCAATTACTGATTTTGTTCCTTTAAATTATAGATATAATATAATAATATAACAGCGTTTATTGAGCACATAAGAAATCAAATCAGGGAGCACCATAGTAATGTACCTTTATATTCGACAAAGGACCAGATATACTTTTCGTCCCCCAACTTTTGACGGTAGTAAGATCGAGTCAGCATGAATTTTTAATTGACAAAAAAAGTTCTTTAAAATATTTTTCTCATCGATTTTGGTCAATTTAACAAAAAATTTTAAGAGTTAACGAATTGTGTCAAGTTTCCGTCAACTCTCAATTTTTATATTCATTTAAGACTGTTTGTGGAACCTACTAAGTTTGACCTCAAAAAAAAATTAATAAAACCAAAAAGAAAAAAAAAAAAGAGGAGCACAGCCGTCCGGCCATTTTCCGGCGACCATCACCAACAAACGAAGACGCCGAATCAGCCATCCCTCTTCCTTCCCCGTTTCGCGACCAATCGGGTTCTGTTTCTCCAATGGATGGATGAATATGTGATTTAATTTTGTACAAAATCCTCAAGAATCAAGGAGCTTATCGAGATCTTCACGGGACTTAACATTTGAGACTTTTGAGAAATTATTATGAGTGAAAAAATTATACCCCATCCGATTCTTATTATAATACATTTTGATTTTGTCATAGGTTTCACATAGAATGTTTTTTTTAATTGTAAAAAAAAATCGTTAAAATATTTTAACATTTTTTTTGTGTTCTTCTTAATATTAGAAAATGTTTTTAAAGTTTTTATTTCAATTAGAAAGACATCCTAGGTGAAACTTAGGACAAATCAAAATGTCTTATAATATGGACTGGAGGAAGTATTAACTCTGACCGTATTAATTTTATATTTATGTTTTCTGGACGTAAATGCCAGACCTTTTAAATAATTTTAGAATTATTTCATATATATAATCATATAAAAACACTTTTAAACAACTTTTGGGTCCATCAAATCCCTGGTTTGAGGCTTTAGTGTCATGAATTAGGGATTCATTTGACTTAAATTAATAGAACAAGGGTTAAATTGTAAGTTCTCAAACTATCCGAATATATATAGTTTGATTGGGGTGAAAATATTATTATGGAATAGATATGCATTGATTTGGTTTTTCAGAAGTTTGAGATCCCCAATTTTCTCATTCCCGTAGAACCCTAATTTCCTTTTTCAATTTCCTGTTTCTGTTGAATTCATCCCTGTTTTGATCTCTAAATTGCCATAGCATTACATTTGGCCTCAGAGCTAGACTTTCCTCGGAATTTTAGACCCCAAATTCTGAAACCCTCCATTCCCAATCAATTTCTGCACTTTCAATCCGAAAACAAAATGACAAGAACAAGGGCTGCGATGGAGGAATCAACCAAGGAAACCAACAGTGATGCCAACTCCGGTTGGATTGAAACCCTAGAGTCGAAATTCTCCAATCTCGACCCGCGTTTCATTTCCTTGGAATCAAAGGTGGATTCTTTGACTGCTTCAATGGAACAAATGTTGGATTTGGTCGGCGCGATGCAGCAGAGAAATCCCGAGAAGGCGCCGGTGACGGAAGCAACCTCTCCGATCTCTCAGCACCCTGCCGGCGGCCTTTTGCACAAGGTAGAGCTGAAAACAATCAAGCCTCGTTCAAAGTGGTGCTGGAAAAAGGAAATCATCGATCTCCAGTTAACCCTGTGCGCGTGGACGTCGACCACCAGACAAGCGTCGCAATTTCAATAGAAACAGTCCCTTGCCGGAGTTCAGGAATTTAGGGGGGTTTCAGGACAACAACAATTGGGGACAACAGAACTACCAGTGGTATCAGCAACCCCAGATGGATTTGCCGGTCTTTACAGGTGATAATCCATAGAATTGATTGCACAAATGCTGTAAGTACGCTCAGATGCACCAACTCCCAGAAGCTGAACTCGTTGATACTGTGGAATTGTTCCTGGACGGCAAGGCGGACACCTGGTATCAAGGTATTAAACATGCTTATGGTAAGCCTACTTGGGTTGAATTTGCTGAATTGTTGGTTAAGTGTTTTGAAAGTAGTAATGATCAGGACTGTATTGAAGAGTTTAGTAAACTGGTTCAGTTTGGTAGTGTAACTGAGTATCAGGAACAATTTGAGGAGTTACGTTCTAGATTGTTGTTGATGGGATACCAGTTTGATGATACTTATTATGTATCTTGTTTTATAAGTGGACTTAAGGTTGAATTAAAACCGGCTGTTAGAATGTGGCACCCTAAAAATATTGCTGCTGCTTTTGAAATTGCGCTCTATCAAGAGCAATCTCTGTCTGTCAACAGTAGTTTAGGTTGGCGTGATTCTGGACAAACTGATTCTCCCCTTAGCTCACCAGGAAGTGTGAGGGGTGGAAATGAGTCTCCGGTAGGAAATAGTAATAGGATACCCATTGGTGACCTTGCTGATAAGATGGTTAAGGGTAAAGAGGACAGAGAAGGGGTGTTAGGAACTAAAGTTAGAAATGGTATCAAAATGAATGATTATAAAGGCCCTAGTAATAGATATATCAAAAAAATTTCACCCTAGGAGTTTCAGTATCGAGCCAACAACCACTTTTGTTACCGATGTGATGAACATTTCAAGTTGGGACATGTTTGCAAGTTTGGGCAGGTGAATGTGCTGCTTTGTGAAGAAATGGTAAAATCAAACCCTCCTGAAAACGCTTTGTGGACTATTGACGGTGACATGGTGGATGTGAACGATCTGGCACTTGATCATGAAGTTCGGCGCAATATTTGAAAGGCAATGTGCAAGTTAAAAAGTTCAGATGGCTGCTGTTTACAAGTGTGGTGGATTGAGGTTTTCAGATTTGCTCAAGCTTTGCTTAAATTATAGATAGCATAATATATTTGGTAATGTTTTCTTCTAGTGTCGAATGGTTTCAGTCTATTTTTTTTTTGTAAGGTAAACTGAGTAGTAGATGTGAAGTAATAAGGCGTAGGTGCCATTTTACTCTGGTTCAGTTTTGGTTATAACCTTGTAAAGGCAGTATTGGGGACAATACTGTTTTTAGTGGGGGAGTTTGTCATGAATCAGGGATTCATTTGACTTAAATTAATAGAATAGGGCCGACTATATATATTCTGATTGGGGTAAAAATATTATTATGGAATAGATATGCGTTGATTTAGTTTTTCAGAAATTTGAGATCCCCAATTCTTTTCTTCTCGTAGAACCCTAATTTTCCTTTTTAATTTCTTGTTTCTGTTGAATTCATTCCTGTTTTAATTTTTAAATTGCCATAGCATTACATTTAGCAGCCTAAGAGATCGGCCGGCCCTGTGATTAAAGTTCGGATTTTTTTTTTCTGCGTGTTTTCTTTTGTTTTGGTATTTACCATAAATGAGAAAAACCAAATGTCAAATTTCATCTACGCTTTGAATCCAATTCTGCCCATTTTATAGATCGAATGCACTTCCATCTTTCGAACCAAAGGACCACACGACGTGGAGCCAACTCCTCCTTTTTTTAATTTTTATTATTCCACGGCATAGTTTTAAAAAACAAAATATCAAGTATTTATTCCCTCATAAAATAATTATCCTTACTTGTATGGATCATTTTGAATTTTTTTTAGTTAATGTGAGAGTGTTTAATAACGAATTACCCCTTCCGTTCCATAATTATTGTCCAGTTTGAGTTTTTATTTTTAGTTCAAATTATACTAAAAGTAAAATCTCAAACTAGACATAATTTTGAGACAGAAGGAATACATTATTTTGAAATGGAAGGACTCTCCATTTCTACTTGATGAAATGACAAATTGATATCTTTGTTTCTAAAACAACAAGCACAGTGGTGATCATAAATTACCCACAAAAAATGCTAATCTCTTCCTCGTTTGACAAGAATGATCCTTCTTTCCCTTTCAGAAATGAAGTTTAACAAACATACATGACTTTTTTTTTTTTTTTTTTTCCTTCTATGATGGAAGGAGTACACAGAACCTAGACTAAATGCAGAATCCAGGAATAGTTCCTTTGTTTTCTCTCCCTTTTTTTCAGGGACCAAGATCTTTGTCATAGATGCAACAACTGCTAAATCTGCCCAGTTAGATAAGGGCAAGAAAGAAAGGTGGACCAAAACGAATTTTGCGAGCATCCCTATCTTCGTTTCAAAATAATTGTCTCATTTGTTATATTCAAACAATAATCAACGCACATTAATCGTTTTAGATTAGAATAAAGGAAGTACGCATTGAGATATGAGAAAATCTAGCAATTCAATCATTTGAGAAGCCATTAATTCTTGCTACACAAACACAACAAATTCTTTTACTGTGTTAGTAAAAAACAAAAAAAAAAAAAATTTCTCAACTACATTTTACTAACACAACATACACACAACACCCTTCTTGAACTCAAAGCAGATCAAAATTTTTGCGATCGCATACGTAAAACAAGAGGGTGCAATACATACGAAACTCATCTATTTACAGAAGAGAGTAAAAAAGGAACCTCAAACCCTCCAGTTCGCCATAGCAAAACCTAGGTACACTTCACACGTACATGTTTAGAAGCCTAATGCGATCCTCCTTTCGAATGTCGAGTCTAAATCCTCTTTAGATGGTAGTTTGCCACCACTTTTCTGAATTCGGCAGCACCAGACCATAAGTTCCTCCTGCCAACAACAGCAGGCGTTAGTGGATTTCAATACTATTGTCTAAACTACAGCTAAAATCTTAATTCAGTTTCATTTTTTTTTTTTTTTAAAAAACCAAATCAAGAAAATACCATCAAATAACAATGTAAAAACCTATAAATAAATTTACCTCCAAGAAATCATGGTTTGAGATGTGCTGACATCCAACCAAGCATTTCATACCACCAACATTCACAGATATCGACTTACAATCTTTTGATGATTCTCCGGATTCCTCTACTGTAAACAAACCACATATACGTTTCAAGGAAAGGAAAACATCAGTTTCAAAGTGGAGAATCGAGTGGGATTGTTTACTAAATAGATATACTCCATATGTATATACCTAATATACGAGCAACGTAGTATCCTGTTCCATCTAAACCTGCTTCAGATCTTCCCAATCGTAAACGCAGAAAAAGACCTTCAAGAAGGGATAGTGATACGTTGGAGCCGATCCACCTGAAACAATACAAACTAATGTAATGCTTACGTGCCGGACATATTCACCAGATTAAAAGCAATATAAAGAATCATTCAGAAAATACCCCAAAAGTTGGGGGTAAAAGAGTAACAGTAACAATGTTCACATCGAGTCATTACTTGGTATTCACATACTTGAGCATGTCTGCACGCGAAAGTCGAAGCCGCCTCACAGCATCAAATACACCTTTTGGTATATCACCAATATTTATACTAACCAAATCAACTAAAGGCACATTCCGGCAATTACTTGTTTTGTTCTCCCTGGAATTTGACTTGAATTGATTGTTAGTTTCATTTGAACTGAAACTCCTATTCCTTGAAGACTCTTTTACGAGGAATTCTTGGGAAGCATTTATACAGGTCTTTTCTCCTTTGTATGCCGCAGCTTTAAGATTCTCTTCCTTCTCAACAAAGCAAGAATTTCGATGGTTACTCGCGATCTCTACCAGCTCAGTTTCAGTCGCCTTCGAACAAGTCCGTACATGGCAACGCTTTCCACCGGAAAAACTGGTGGGTAATCGGGAAGATGTAATGGTCTCTTCCGCGGTAGGTGTAATGTGTTTGAGGGCATTGAATCTCCTAGCAAACGTGGAGGCCATTGCTTCAGAGCACCTGGATTTATGGGAGGCTTGGACAGAATTCAGTTTAACCACAACATTTTCATGGTTATTTTCTTGCATCTTCTTAGAGTCAAGAGAGGACTCAGCATCAGCAGCATATGTCTGCAACTCTTTATCTCTACGAGCCAAGTTTTTGTGAGATTTATTCCTGCTATGTGGGCATCTCCCCTCCATAGGAAAACCTTGACTGATCTGAGTTTGGGGATTCTGAGTTGTAAGACCATCAGCAAGGCAATCTTCTTTCGTTGCATTATCTAAGATCAACTGAGTACTGCCAACTTTTGTTATGAACCGAGTTATCCACAAGCTACCAGGCATTTTCACTTTGCTCAACTGACCTGTAGCTCTCCCATCACAAGCAAGTTGAGGGTCCCCCTCATTGCGCAAGCTGATCTTCTGATCAGCCTGAGAAACAGATGCACTAGTTTCATTTCCATGTTTACCACATTCCTGATCATTCGACCCTTTGTCCACTGCAGACCCAGTCTTAAAATCATTCCACATCGCAGCATTTCGATACAAAACCAGAGCTTTATCAGACTTACCCACTACATCTTCTACGGTAGAGGGCAGAATCTTTCCATCTGAGATATCATTGGGATTGCAAGAGGCACCATTCTGCTCAGAGAACCTTTTTGTAGAAATGTGACCGGCTGTGTCATCAACCTGCACAACGACATGTGGTCCTTGGGGAGCAGAATAATTTTCTGATGTTCCAGATTTTAATAGCTTTGTCCTTGGACAGTAGAGGGACTGAAAAAGAGTTTGGAATCCCATGTTCTCGCTTTTGGGATCCTGCAGTCTGCTGCATACAATATTGTCCTGGAACGTGCTTTTGTCATCATGACTAGAATGAGCAAGAGTCAATTCAAGAGATGGACTGTCTTCATGGTTAGGATTTGAGCAACCGCTGACCACATTGGATATCCAATTCATGAAAGAGCTGCCATGTCTTGATGTTGAGGCAATATTTCCTTCCACATCTGTCTTCATCCTTTTGCTCTCGACCACAAACTGTTCATTAAGGTTGAGCCGCTTCTTGCCAATTAATCCAGCACTGTTACAACTTTCCAAGCTCTCTTGACTATCATCCCCATTGTCTAATAATCTTCTGCTGGAATTTCCTTCAGACAAGGCTTTATTTTTGCTTTTTAAACAATGAAAATAGCTGCTTCGATTCTCCGCATCAGGGTCAATGGGAAGAGAACAGCCTCTTACAACTATCCCTTTATTCTTCTCCTTGTTCTGATCATAAGCAGATTTATCGTTGGTGCATGCTAGATAATTCTCAGCAGTATATTCCAGCTTTTCCCCACAGGGCATCATGTCACCACGTGTACAGCTAGTGTTCTTTTCCTGTTCGTTATTAGCACTCTTCAGTTCCTCAGTCTGTATATCTAGCCATGGCA
Organism: Oldenlandia corymbosa var. corymbosa; assembly: GCA_949775105.1. Classification (NCBI taxonomy): domain Eukaryota; kingdom Viridiplantae; phylum Streptophyta; class Magnoliopsida; order Gentianales; family Rubiaceae; genus Oldenlandia; species Oldenlandia corymbosa. The sequence goes on along the minus strand of OX459126.1, from coordinate 13,340,929 downwards.
ATGTTTGCAATGGACTAAGATGAGGTTCAGACTGTTCATCGGTATAGCCTTCAACAGCTGTAGTATCTTGTAATGGAACCCGATAGGGAATGATAGCGTTATCATTTGTGGGATTCAGGTCAGCTGGACTATCCTTATTAAGATTCATAGATGAGGATTCAGCTTCCGCCAGGCCACAATTGGAATCTGGGGGACCTCGCTGCGAAAGATTCATCACTGAAAGACCTGCAGCAAATCATTCAATTGGGTTAACATTGGAGCTCAAGATAAATCATACTGCATACTTTCCTCTCAACAAATCTCAAATATCACCCCTAAAACGAGCGGAAAAAAGCTTTTTAAGCAACATTTATCACTCAGGGAAAGTTTACAATTTAGTAGCGGTACAATAATTTATGCTGCAGCACATACTCATTTCTCCTTTCTCAATCCAAGCTAAACTGCATCATTTTTACTACTTCCAGACATATAATCTTGTTGCTGCTTTACGATAGCACAAGGTCCTTTCTCATCTACACCAAGAGGGTGACCATTCCGACTTCTACTTAAGGACCAAAAACATTCCGCAAATTTCCCTCCCTCCGATTCATCTTTGCTTTCTACAAGTAAAACCCTCAGGCTTTTTGTTCGATAAATGACTTCGAAAGTAAATAGAAAACAAGAGCAAAATAAACATAAAGAACAGAAGCAAAATGAAAAAGGAATCATATCCAACAGGAAAAATCGCATACCCAAATCTATAACAGGGATTGAACTGACTATTCGTGTAGATTCGATCAGACCAGTTGTTGGGGCAACCTCACTGTCCACATGCAATTCCTTGTTGGAGATAACCAAGTTTCCTGCAACAATCTTGTCGTCATCATCATCAATTTCCTTGCAGCTGATGCTTTCAGAAGGTGAAGGATCCACATTCCACAGTAAAAAAGCCTTCTTATTGGGCAAGCTCCCTTCAGCACATTTCAGGCTCAAACCCCTTTGTGGGGACCAAACCAATTCAGAAAGAGAATCAGATGCCGGGAATTTCAAGTTGACAGATGACCCTGCATTTACACCTGCACCTGAATTTCCATTCCCCCTTATCTTGGTGCAGTTACTGGAATATCCCAGTGCAAGTCCCAAATCCATGTTTTGATTGTCAGCACTCATCATATGCACTGGATTTTATAGTTTCCAGTTAATTCTGCAGATTTGAAATCACATAAAGGTCAGATTTTTTTCTGTGGGATTCACTTATCATTTCAGACCAAAGTAATCTACCCATGATCCTTCGGAGTTCTGGACTAATAACTTCCATCAAAAGACTAAGTTCAGATAAGATAGAAAACACTAAGCAACAAAACTGAATGATAGGGAACAAAATTCATGGATTAGGATCCAACAACATTCTTATCCAAGAAAACTAATCACATCTGCTGAGAAACACGCAAGAAAAACCCATCCGGATTGAATCTGGAGCAAATTACCCAAAATTCACCTTCACACACATTCCCAGAAACTCAATTGAAAGCACAAAAACTTTAACAACAGCCATTTTATTCCACTGAAGCAATCATAATATAGGCAAGCAACATGAAACCATTTGAGGGACATACTCTTAACAGAGAAACAAAAGGGGCTGATCAATGCAAAGGAAAGCTCTTTTCCTTGTTTCACCATGAAAAAAAGCCTTTTGCTTCTCTCCCCTTTGGAATTCAACTGTATTGCCTCAACTTTTTCTTGATCACTTTCTTTCTTGCTTTCATTTGAAGTATAGGAATACTGTACTTATCCATAAGGACCATAAACAATACAAACAAAAGCCCAAAGCCAAGCACAAACAAAGAAAGAATCTTTTTTTTTTTTTTTTTTTTTCTAAACTGAAAACAAAGTAACAAAGAATCCGAACAACCCAGTAAAACTGAGGTCAGAGAGATTCAGCTGGGCAGAGAAATAGAAAGATTCTAATTGAATCACTGGATTTTAGCACATTTTGTCCTGATAACGAAAGCATTTTACTTTGTAATGAAGACTTGATGATTGCTTGGTTCAAGATCTTCCACGTGGTTCATTGCATGCCGTTGCCCTTCTTTCTGTAAATTTAAGGATTTGGGTTTTTGCTTCTTAAAGCTTCAAAATCTGCATCAATTTTCTCTTATCAGGTTCAGAGTCTCATCAATTCTCAAAAGCAAATGAAGACCAGAGGAAAGAACTCAAAAGAGGATCTTTTTAAGAAAGATTGCTTTTTTTTTTTACATGGGTTTGGAAACTAGAACGTGAAAAAGGAGATCTACTATTTTATAATTAGGCATTATTTAACAATTGTTTTTAGTCTCTACATTAAGGATATATAAATATAAAATATGAGTTAATGGAATCTTAATCAAAGACTAATGTCGCTTTAGCTGAATCTTTTGTTCTTATTACCATTTTTAGTTAGTTATACAAGTAGTACTGAAAAAGGGAACACTTCTAATTTAGGGAATTCTAGGAGATATGACATTGGTAACTTTTTTGCATGGTACTCCTAATTCCTGAATTGCAGGAAGCAAATGTAGGGTGTTCTTTTTTGTCCTTGAAACATGAAAGACAATAATTGTAAGTTGATTATGATTATTCTCATTTGATTTTATATGTTTTCTTTTTTTAAAGCAAACGCCACTTAATAATTTTTAATTCATACCCGAACCGAATTGAAGTTAAAGAATTTTTTCCAGAATACAAAATTCAATATTGCTTGTTATATAAAATGTCAAGTAATTCAAGTAGTCCATATTATATACTTCTTCTGTTCCAAAATTATTATCCAGTTTGAAATTTCATTTTTAGTACTATTTGAATTAAAAATAAAAACCTAAACTGGACAATAATTATGGGACGGAAGGATATATATATAAAATGTCAGATACAACCAAAGTGACCAATCAATGAAGTTGGTCTAATGATTCTTCAAAATAGATACAGCCATACAAGTAAAACCAACAAATTCCTGAAAATACAAATTCTGTCCACAGTCCAGGGTCCATTGAACTGCGTCTTGCTTACCACTTGATTTAGGATCATATCCCTGCTTTATTTAGCTTGGTTTAGCTGTTTTTTGAACAAAATTTCAAGTAATTCGAGCACTTATTAAAATAGTTCAACAAAATTGTTTATTATAAACCATCCGATTGGGATTCTGTCTAACTTGGGAGGTTTTGATTTTGTAATAGAAAGTAGCTTATTATTATTACTCTCTCCGTCGTGATATCATTATTATATAGTTTGAATATTTGTGTATAGTACAAAATGAATTAAAACGAAAATTTAAACTGAATAATAGTTTTGAGACAAAAGGAGTGTGGTTTTAACATGATTTTAAACGTAAAACCCTAGGATATCGATCGAACTTCAGCCGTTTTTAATTCTATACTATTATTGTTTCTTTCAACAATTCTCTAATCTTTATTAAAAATTTTCCAACGTAAAAGATAAATACATCCAACTGTACGGACTTTGACTCCGTTTCTGATCATCAGTTTGCTCACCGCCAGAGCAAAATAGCTGTTCCTGGACACACAGGTTGACTGGAAATGGGTCAGCAGCCTTCTGTTTGTGACAGACAAATTTTATTTTATTTTTTATTTTTCATTTTTGCAGTGAAAAAATTTGACAAATTCTGTGAGCACCGCAGAGATTGAGACATATTTCTGTGATCTCTGTACCTATAATGCTTGTCAAGTGGGACGACTCACGTCAATGGCGGCATCTGAAAAACTTCTTCCTTTTGTACAACCAAAGTAAATCAGCACAGTAAAATGTTCTCAAAACACGTAACAAATCCGTCTCAAAATGAATTTTAAAAAAATGAATGTTTTTTAAATCCCTCACAATAAGAATATAGCTTTGCTATATTATCGGACATACATGCTTAACTCCGTTGTTAAATAATTATCTTGCTTACGCAGAAGACGGATAATTATTTTTAGGACGAAGAGAATAATAAACACCCATTCATTAGTTTGGTAAAGTTCACTAGTAAACATGTATGGGAGTAAAGTCTTTCTTACTGTCTAATTGTATCATATAATATGCATTAAATGATACTATTTCCACCTGAAATGATATATTCAATTTAAATTTTTATTTTCAAGTACAAACCAGATTACCGATCACTATTTCAATACAGGGAGTGAAAAAATAGTGTTTAAATATTTATTTTTCCTGTCTAAAAATGGGATAACTTCATTAACCTGTGTTTTGGATTTGTCTTGGTGGGGTGGTGGGGTTAAAGGGTCTGATCCAAACCTTACCCAATGTGATCACCCACCAATGGCTACGTAGCTCAACATTTCCCATCATCTTCTTCTGTTTGGGTTTTTGGATTGTGACTGAATGTGGCCAGCTTTCCAAACTTGGCTTGTCAAATTCTGATAGGTCGAGAGATATGAGCCATGGAATATACAAGTTGCCGATAACTGGTCCATTGCACAAGCTCAATTTCATCATAAAGGCTTGGATAAGTTACCACTTTGGATGTTTCTAATTGTTTATCATTCCAGTCCCAACTGAAAATCAAGTTTAAGATAACGTTTTAATTCAATAAATCACTGAACTCTTTTTTTTTTGGGACCAGAGAAGTATCAAGATTGAGTTGGGTTCAAATACAAAAGCTGCACCACATTCATAGCCTACCCATGATGGCACACAAACAATCAAAACTGAAATCGTTCTTTCCTTACTCTATTTTGATGCCACTCAAATCCATGCATGCAATGTTCGCAAATATATCGAGGATAAAAACAAAATTTAGTGGCGATTTTATCGCTACAGTATACCAAAGTGAACTATTAAACTGGGATGAGACAAAAAGAATGACTTATTTCAAGAGGATTTGGTGAACTTTTTAGGCTCAGCTAATCTGTCTGCCTGGAAATGATGCTTCAATGAATTGAACAAATCCCATCTGCGAGGGCTTTTTTGATTTTACAACCACCTTGAGCAAAAGGGGACTTTGTGGGATTCTCTCTCATGGAACCAATGAGAATGGCAGCTGAAAAAAAAACACAGAAAAAGAACTGTACAGGGAGTATAAGAAGCTGTCGTATTGGTATATGATGCGAAAATAAACTTAACGACTGTCATAATGTAATGTTACATATACTACTTAAGTTCATGCGATATGACTTGAAATCTGGTAAAAACATCTCTGAACTCATATCCCAACTGGGTTTTCCTGACCTACAAACTCTTCATTTACAACTAACCCCCCCTCCTCTTTGCAGCTCTTTGGCCTGCTGCAACTAAAAGTGCTTTCCCGATCAGTCCTGTATGAAGTCCAACAGCAACTGCGGCGCCTCCCACAGCCACCCACCTCCAATCAATTCCACCTTGTCCTTTCTGTACTGCGATATTCACATTCTCAGTTTTCTCTTCTTCGTTACGTTCTGGTTCCAAGGGGTCAGTGCCTTCATCAGATGCTATCTTTGTCGTGATTCTGGCCATCAGTGCACATCGAGAGAGGGACGCATCTGTTTTCCTCATATTCTGATATGCTCTAAATCCAACATGCAGCTTCTTCACAGTTCCCCACATCCCATGGCGAACACCCAGTTTTGCCACGTCCTTGGGGATTCCCATATCTTCATAGTGAATAAGCGTCACCTCACATGCAGACATCTGGCCATCCCCTTTCAGTGATTGCACTACATTCATGTTGCAAACAGAAAGTTACACGACATTGTCAATATGTACAAACTTGGCAATCAGGTACAGAGATACATACCAGGCCTAATCATCCAGCTGGAGAAGTAATGATCCACACGCCTAGGTTTGTCACGTCTAGGCAAAGCTGGATATGGCACCCCCTGCAGATATAGTCTCTACTTATTAGACATTTTGAGACCCCGGAATACTATTTTGCTACATGAAAAATATGCAACCACAGTAACATGGAGTAAACTTTATAAGAACTCTTACTTTAGTCACACAGTAATAACTTCTCCCAGCTTCCCAGATCCTTCTACCAATGATATATTCCCTATCACTGCAGAAAAAAGGAAACTGTGCAACCGAGGGAAATAAAACATCAGCAGGGTAAAAACTGTTGGAAAATGGAACTACTTTTTTACTTTTTATTTTGTGGTAAGTGGAACTACTTGAGTATTAGAGCAGCAATTGGAGACATTGACAAACCTTTTTTATCCAATGGATTATCATAGTCCCATTATGAGGGGATTCCTCTAAGATTTTGAAGTATGCAAGCATTGGATCCCACTTTGGGCGAAATTCATCATCCCAGAAGAAATCTCTGACAACATCGGCAGTTGCATCTTCAAAGACAGTTTTGCTTCGATATATAGTGGGTGCATTCTGAAAAAACAAGAATAACTCTCAGAAGGAAATTTTAATAATACTCAACATGAGAGAATTTTTGAAAGAAAAGCATGAATGCTAATTAAAAAGGCCAAAAAGTTCCACACGTGCATTGACAAAATGAACCATAACGTCATCGTGTAAACTTCTTCACCAGAGAAACTGAATTCGGAGTTTGCTAAAAATAAAAAATTATCGTATTCAAGGTGAGAACTCACCTCAGGTTCATGGCGCCAAGCTTGATATTGTAAGTTTGCGGTGGACCGCTCCATCATACTTTGCCAAGCCATCTCTCCATCTTTACCATCGAGAAGATGCAGCAAGTGCTCCAGATCATTCTCTGTGACAACGTTCTTTTCTGCCTCCAAAGCTCCTGAAGTCGGCCTTGAAGAGCAACCATAATAACATTAGAAGGCTTCCAGTATGAGTTGAAGACATTCTTCAAGGTTGAATAGCAGTACTAGAAATACTTTCCTTAAATCATGAAAAGAAAGACCATTCTACTTTCTAGGTCACAAATAGACAAAATCCAACACGATAAGAAGACTAAAATTCATTCCAGTATTCACTCTGCAGACAGAATCTAAGGCATATCCCACTAGAAGTCAATCCCAATACGAATGCCCAGCTTCGCTGGAAAAGATAGTGCATATAACTTTCAAATGTTAACGCCCAAACCCCAAAATACATTCCCCAAAAGAGAAACTCATTCAAGCAAAGCTGGACAAGTATGGCACCACATCTTGATAAACAGTGAAGCTGTAAACCAATTCATCCTAAAACACAATTAAAATATAATCTTAACAAACTGGATCCATTTACTGAACATAATAAACCAAGCCACCACTAACTCATCATCGGTCTAGAGGAAGAAAATGTGTAGCGCAGCAACACAGAAATATCTTTAGGGAAAAAAGGCATTCTGGAGTAACGACTTACAAAACAATTTTGAACAAATTGAAACATAAGATCACTTTGCAACCGACAAAAGTCAGTCATTTCCTTATCAACATCAATCTTAAAAGCATCTAAAGTGTCACTTTTGTATTAATAACACGCAACAAGTCTAGGTTTTGACATTGCGTCATACAGTAGTCCAGTTTGAGATAAATATACTGAAAACGGTAGTTCTATTTTATATTAAAAGGAATACTGACAAACTAGGTCGGTAAAAGATGGGCTGGTTCAGTCGTCAACTGCGTGCAGCCACGTATCCATAATCTAATGTGTTACATTACAAAGATGAAAAATTAAGCCGCAATAAAAGGGGATGACTATATCAGTCATCAACCATATTCAGCCACATCCATGTATTTAATTGGACAAGCTATGTAGGGCGCACATATATTTGTAAGATAACATTTTGCTGAAATAACGATAATATTAAAGGGAATACCGACACCATTATTGCAACGCAAGACTTATTCCATATTCAAAGGTCATCTTTAAAGAAATTATGAAAACCCTAAACATGCTTGAATCATCACAAAACGAAGAACGAACTCCCAAATGTATATCATCTCAAAGAGTTAAGCAAAATATGCAGATTTCAATCAGCAGAATTACCACATCTTCGTCCAATGATATCACGTACCACAAAATAGTCTATCAGACATCAGGATGTAACAACAGGCGTATGCACCAAACTTTTTGCTCAATCACCACAAGACTATAACAATAATGGAAACCCTATAGTTCCTAGGAAAACAAAGTTTTTTTTAAAAATTTTTTTTTTGGAAAACAAAGTTAAAAACATTGAACACTCAGATCCAACAATCACCCCCCTACATTCTCTCATAGCATTTCAGACTTTCAGGCACCTGCTCTGTGCAAAAGTTGCAATGAGTTTCCATTCTTTTTCCTGAACTACTTAATTTCTCTACAGATGGTTTATATTTCCAATACGAAATTAATCATCTACAAGAAGCAGAGTAAGTGCAAATGGCAAAACCAAAAGCAGAAGCCCAAACATCACAAGCAGACTGAAAATAAGAAAGAACTCATAACCAACTCCAAGGCAAAATCAACATCAAATGGAATAATACCTAAAACTACAGAAGAGATTACACATTCATTTTCATCAACATTCAAAACAACAGAAGAGGAAAAAAAAAGTAGGACAGAAATGAGCCCTTTTCAGTCTAAGGATTGAGGCAAGGAGCTGAAGCCCTTACCTGATAACATATCTGCCATCCTCCGAGCCAACAGAATGAGTCGTCACCGGAGGAGTTTCCCCGCCATTTCCAGCCGCCGGAGTTGGGCCACGAGAAGAGTTCTTAAAACGGTACCATCCACGAGAACCAAAGAAGAACCTATGTCCAACAGAGAACGCAGAGAGAGCGGTAAACGCCAGCCACAAGCGGCGAGCTCCAAATCCCGGAGGAAAGGTCCAAACAAGCCGGAGCTTTGACCGGAGGCCCAAAAACACAAGCCCGGTCCACCTCGGCTTCCAAGTCCACCCAATTAGTAATCCGATCATGACCGCCAGCCAAATCGGAACGACGCAGAGTAAAATGTCGACGAATGTTTCCATCACCGCTTGCTTTCCGATGAATTCCTCCACTGTTTCCAACCACAACAAGTCCATTTTTTCTTTGGACCGAAAACCGATCTCTATATATAATTGGGAGGTGGAAGATGAAACTTGTCCGAAATGCGAATTTTAGGATATGGATAGAGATGAAGATTACGTCATCTCGGTGCCGCGGACGTTCGCGGCGGCGGCGGACGGCGGTGGAGATTCGGGCGAAGGAAGAAAAAGGAGAAACGGCAAATGAGAGCGGAGTTTATAAAAGAGAGAGAGTTTCTTTACCAAAAAGTGGGGCCCAGAAACTGAGTTGGTGGACAAATGATGTGAGATGTCGAGTTATCAGCCGTTGGATTAAACGGTGGGTATAGATATTAACGGTCAGATGTGAGGGTTTGTGAATCACGTTGCGAATGTTAGGCGCGTGGACGTCATGCTGTTTGAGAACAAGAAGATAATTCCTTTCTGTTTCTGGCAGATAAAAATGAAACGTGCAGATAGAGAGCTGTAATGGATTTTATCTTTTTCAAAAAAATTAGTGGGAAAGTGGATAGTGGATAATTGTTGTAGTAGTATTTATGAAGTAAATTTTTTTTTAATTTTTTTTAATCTGTTAAAATAAAAAAATAAAAAAAATTCTCTTTTGAATGTCAGGAGTGTGTCATGTACTCCCTCCGTCCCATAATTATTGTCTATTTAGTGATTTCTTCACTCATAAGTTTATTACATACACTATAGAAGTAAAATTGTTACTTTTAAATCTATTCATATGATAATCATCATAACAGTGATAATTAGGGATATTGAAAAACCAGAACTTAGTATAACACATGATTTACCCTGAACCTAACAGCATTACGGTGTTCACAATTCTAAAATTCTCACGACAGATTTGATTGAAATTTTGACAATATTATAAAGTTGTTTTTTTAGTAATTTTTGTACATTTTTCTTAAGGAGGTCGAACATAGAAGATTTTACATTTTGTTTTTAAATTAGTCCACGTTTATGCATTTATCCTTGGTAAAAATTGATGATTTATTTAGGGATAAAGAATTAACAGTGTAGTTGTACACAGTTTTCATTCAATTCTAAGATTCGATATTTACACTTTATTTTATTTTATTTGTCATAGGATCCATTTCAAATTGGATACCTCTACTTCTTTGATACAGTGCAAAATTCAAAGTGTTTAATTTGGAATATGGCTAGCAGGAAGTGGTATCCAATATTAGAAGATCAAAAAGATACTTGGACAAATCACATTCGCCTCTAAAATTAGTCTCCCTTAATTTGCTATCTTTGTTTTAATACAATAAATTGTATTATTTCTTATATTTCAAATTTCAAAATTCAATGTACGTAAGAACAGATAGAGTATTATTTTGAGATTGAATGAGTAAATAAATACACAAACTGGTTTAAACATTTCGAGTTGGCTATAATCGGATCAGCAATTTTGTGCAAGCCTACAAAGAAATTATCATCACTTCATTATCTAAAAAAATAATTCACATTAATATATATAAATAAGTCACTCCTTGATTTGGGCTAAAAGTGGCTGCTGACAAAAAAAAATTAGTTGGGCAGTATTCTATGACGATTGGCTAGATGAGAGATGATATAACGATGTCTGTCGGCCTAATCCAATTATCCAACACCGCCAAGGGTGAGTGAAATGCACTCATTGTCACAAATAGATTGTGAAGATTTTTACATGTAATTTGTTTTAAAAATAAAAATTTAAACTGAATAATTATTTTATGATGAAATTATTCTTTTTTAATCTGATTTTCTTCTTCTTTTCTTCTTTTTTTTTTTGGTCAAATAGAAAAATTGTCGTATTAATTGACCGAATCTTATGTAACACTAATTAAATCGTGCAATTGAATTGAATTGAATCAGAATTCAGAACAAAAGATCAAATTTATTTAATAACAGTTGTCACTGGTAGATCACGTTGTGACTGACTTGATCAAAACCTACTGCAAGGATAATTTACATTGTACATGAATATTTTTGGTATTACTTCCTACTCAAAATTAGAGTCACAAGAAGCAAATTGAACTTGTTCACCTCACATATCCAACATTTCTGTGTTCACAAAAAGATGTTCCACATCAGGCTGATGCAATATTGAATGTTGCATGCAAATATATAAACTCACAAAATGAAAATTAAGCATTAATTAAAGTTGTAAGAAATCAAACTTTTTTTTTAGGATTTTTGTTTATCACTTTTACATATTATTACCAAAATTTCTCTTTCAAGTCTTCAAATGGACTTTTCCTTTTTATCTTTTCTGAAGTTCGCTGTTGAATGCTTTAAGATTTTTTTTTTTTTTTTATGGGTTTAGTCAAGTCACAAATAAAGTATATCATCATCATCATCATCAATATTGTGTTTGAACTTTGAACAATCCATCTTTCCATTTGGTGATTGCTTTTTCGGGAGCATATTTGAAGACTTACACTTTAATCTTGTGTACATAGATTCTACTTGTCTACTACTTTCTTCTTTAAGCTTCCTACGTACTTAGAATTTCCATACAAAAAATCTGCATTACAAATATAGATAAAATTAAATCTAAAAAATAATTTTTTATCTGACTCAAAATGATTGTTGAATTTATTATATTAAAAATAGTATAAAAATTGAATAATCATTTCGAAGGGAGTATATATAGTTTGTACGTCCTTGCTTTTTCATTTTTCTTAAAAAAAATAAAAAATGAGGAAAAGATAGTTCTATTGTTATAATGAATAACAAAAAAAAAATATGTACAATACCTTTTTGAATTCAATCACAAGAAAGGAAAAAAAAATTATCAATTCGTTTGTTCATGAATAGTTCATACATTAGATTTACCAAAGATAGTCTCCTAAAACGGGTGTTTCGCCTCATTTTGCCCTCAAATTTTAGAAATTTCTTAAGTTTGTTTCATTTATTTTTTTTCCTAATTATGCACAATTGTATCATCAACTTAAAATAAGAAACAACTTTTTGGTTCGAGTCACGTGCCTTGCACATAATGATACGAAACGTTATTAGTTCTATCATAAAGTTATCATAAAAATGGTTTACATGCTTTTTATAATTGATAATCTCTTAATTCTCATCAATTTTTTCTGAACGGTTATTGTTCGGAGTGACTATTCTCTTTGTCCTTATTATAAAAAATTTTGATTTCTTCTAAATTTTATTTATGTGCGCTTCCAATTGAAAATGAGACCTTAAACATGTTTTATATAATAATTGCGAGAATAGATATGTAAGTTTTATTTTCAAAAAAAATGATAAATAAAACTCAGAAAAAACTAAAATACCTTATAATAAGGACCGGAAGGAGTATTTAGAAGAGCATTCGACGTGAATGTCGTGATTGATCAAGCGTCCAATTTTGGCTGAATGGTATCATTCTTTTTCATTAGAGATCAACTATAATTTAATGTTACAACCAAACATTGATTTAAAGCTCTTCTTTTGAGATGAGAGATTAAGATCGAATGAAATGGTACAGTAAATGACTACTTGGTGATTTTCCCACTGCTCTCAATCGTTACACTCCATCACAAAACTGTATATTTAATTGTATGTATTGTTATGATAAGCAAAAAAGACAGAGTAACATTCCCAATTGGGCAATTCCAGTAGTCAAGTAAACAAAACTTTATGGTTGTACGGTTAAAATGATTGGCCCAAAGGCCAAAACAATGAAGACGAAGGACGTCAAAAGTAAAGTTTTGTCGAGTAAGGCCATCATTCCACATTGGTTTTTGCCCAAAAAACTTCAGATAATCGTGTGTGTGTGTGTGTGTGTGTGTGCATATTCATTGCATAGACCATAAACACAAAGATCAAATCAAATTTTTAGTGGTCATCTTTTCTTTTTCCTATGCAGATTGTGAAAACATTCATCTCATAATATCATGATCTGCAATCATCACAATTGAATGGGAGTTTCAATCATTACACATTCCTGATTTTACTATCAGTTTGGAATTGTTCAAAATCCATTGTGGAATGATATAAAGTGCTTTCATGATAGTTGTTTTGAAGAGCGCTTTTGCCCTAACATTAAGAGGAGAAGTAGAACAACATGAACATGAAAAAGTTGGATCCTTATTGCGAGATTTTTCTTTTTATACACAATTATAAGTATCTAGTATATTATATGTGGGGTGAAACCTATGAAGAAGGGGGTAGTACTACTGAGGGAGAGACTCCAGGCGTGCACGCCTCGATCTGGTACTCGGAAAGCCTTCCTAGCGAGTGCAAGATAACCTGCACAACTCAACACACAAAGATGTTGTTAGCGGGGTTTGAACCTGAGACCTCTTGGGACCTCAGGTTTTGATACCATGCCCACTACCACTTGAGTAACCCCTTATTGGCTATTGCGAGATTTGATACCATGATAATTCGAAATTCGCAAAACAAGTGCGAGATTTATGAACATACTCCATCCGTTCCTTTATTGTAAAGCATTTGGATTTGTCATATGTTTTACCTAATATGTTTTACAATTGAAAAAAAATCTTAAAAATATTTTCTAATAATTAGAAGAACAAATGAATGTGAAAATATAATTTTAAAGTTCTTCTATTTTTTTTTTTAAATCGAAAAGCATACTAGATGAAACACCTGACAAATCAAAATGTCTGATAATAAGGACCGGAATAAGTACTATTTTAGCATGATTAGGGCTTAGTTAGGGAGTCATTTTTCAACTGCATTTTTTAGAAAATTATTTTATTTGCTATATTTTAAATGTACTCGTATTTATAGGATTGAGAGGAGTATTTTCAATGAACTAAAATTCAATATCCTTCAAAATTATCATACCCATTAATCCCGCTCGTGACCATGTAACATGCAAATGTCTGATCAAAAGTAGAGGTTACAATCAAACTCTTACTATATATAATATGGTCCACACCTTATTCAATTTTCAATAAAATTACGTTTAATTCACTAATATGATATGATTAAAGCACATAACGTAAGATGGAGAACCTCACCGATTAAGTTAAAGGGGGAATTACAAATCTCGAAAAACTGTCAACATTTTGGCTAAATTTGGCAAATATGCTTTGCCTAATGCCATAATCCATCTCAAGAACTAAAAACACGAAGCAAGAATAAGGGACCATGAGCTAAAAATGTGTAGAACAAAGCCACATGGTGGTGTAGAAATTTCATGTACTTATATGTCCCACGTTGTAGTAAAAAGGATTAGAATTGGGGCCAAGACTAAATAGATAGCTATGATGGCTGTCTTAATGGTAAATTTATTTATTTATTTTCATTGAAAGACAAAGACTTTGATTGATTGTTTGTTATTCGTTTTGGAATTTCACTGTTTTCTAATCTAAATCTCATGCAAAAACAACGCCATAAAGTGAGATAAAAAAAAAAAAGGGCTCAAAAACAATTAGATTGACTCATTAGTCATTATATTCTTTGTTACTATCTACAAGCAAAGTCCTCTGAAAAGATGAAACCTAACTTTTGTTAGCTTTTCTTCATATAAATGTGTTTTTTTTTTTTTTCTCTCTTTTGAGGCTTGTTTTCACACCAACCATATCACAATGTAGACTTTATATAATTTCAACGAATTAGGTGAGTCTATGGATGAAATAGCCAATAACAGGTTAGTGAAGCCCTTAGATGTTTTGGCTAGTTCGGGAGTTACGCCAATATATTTAACGAAATAGGTTGAAATGATGAAAAAATAAAAGGCAGAGCCAACTAAAGTTGCGGAGTTTTAAGCAAAAATTTGTGGTACCCTACAATTTTTACAGCCTATTTTTTTGATCCTCTTCTTTATGATCAGCTGCATTTTCTTCTCCCCTCATTAAAAAAAAAGCATACAACTGAGGAAATCAAATGGCATTTCTCTAAGATGCAAAAAAACAAAGAAAAGGACTGCCACCCAATGGACTCAAAAACCATTAATTCATTTCATCAAAAAAAAAAAAGGAAAAAAAAACCATTAATTCATGACTCCAGAAATTACTACTTCTTTTATCATTTCTGCAACCAAATCTAATCGTCATGAAGTGGCTAGAAAGCTGTCTTGATATTCAGACTGGATTAACAAATCAGTTCATCTTACTTTGTTTGAGATTAATCCTTCAAGAACACACTAAAACAATGGTTTCAACAGCAAGCAAGAAACAAACCTTTCAGTACATTTCTACACCAAATCCATCTTTTCTGAATTGGTCACAAACCCACAATTTTTAGATCCTTCAAACCATCAAAACACCGAATAATTTGTTCCAAACCGCTATTCAAAAGCCACTTCTAATGCATATGCTGTAGAAAAGCTAACTAAAACTGAAACATATTGGTTTGTGCAGAACTTCTTACAATGGGAAACGGATGAGTATAGTCGCAGTTGCAGGATGGCAAAGTAGCATCCCGAGTTGTTGTCGAATCAACTGATGGATATATATCTTGGATCAATGCATTAAAAGTTCACCAATTCTGTGAAGATTTTGAGCACAATGAACCACAATTAAGGTTTGAGTTGGGGGGAATGAAGCCTGGTCCGAAGTCATTCATATGATTAGGCTCCATGTGAATGGTCTCGAACCAGGCAACATTCCCCTCAACTATTCAACAAAAGAGAGAGAGAGAGAGAGTGTGAGTGACATGGCCATGCAAATAAGGTTTCATGTTCAAAGGGTACACATTTATATATACTTGGAGTTTGAGGAGTGAGGATTGGGCATGTGATTTAGGAAGTCAGACAGTTGTATTCTCTCCACTTTTTCACCTTCCATACCATGTTTTCCACACACAATATCACAAAAAAATGATGTTGTTTTGTCCAATGTAATAAGCACACCTAAAGTCATACCTTCAACGCGGGTAGTTAACTTGTTCATAAGATCAAGCGTATTTTCGAATAATGATAGAGACATCGAATAATTCCTCGATTTATTAAAATGGTGCATGAGAGAGTGTCTTTTACAAAATGAATTTACTGTCTTTATCTGTCAGAAACAATGTTAGCTTTACGACTAACTGAATCCAAGATAACATAAGATGACATCATTGAATGAACCTGTTCAATTCCTAGAGTATTGTTCAAGTCAAGACCATGTGGGATGATAATAAACCAAAATCAAAGACTTGTGCAAATATTTCTCAACTCGTCAAACTTCATTGGACCTACCCTAGCTAACTTACAACATAACAAACCCATGTTTTCTAAACAACTTCAATGCAAGAAAAATGCATTAAAACAACCATCATTTGAGTTTTCCATTGCTTAAAATTTGGTGCTTTTTGAGGACTAGCCATTCAAGTAAATGTGAAAAGGGTGTCTCTTTTAGTTCCCATTTGAGGGAAAGTATGAAAATGAGGAGTGGCCCTTGATGAATGAAGAAAGGCTTGATTTTAGTGCAAATTATGTGATTCCAAGCTTCAATTGAAAGGAATACGCGTTAGGCTATTGTTACAAAAAGCTTTGAGCAGTAACCAAAAGATAAGCTGAGAAAGCAAAAAGTGTTTTAAGTGACGTTTACTGTGAAAGAACTTGTTTTTTTTTTGTTTTTGTTTTTTTTTTCACTGTGCTCAATTTCCATCTAAAAGTTTCATGCATGAAAGTTTCAAATAGCCCAAATTTCCATCTAAACTTTCAACCCTGTCATTTGTCTACAAATAACAACGTTGGGTCTGAATGGTTTCCCCCATTGTCACATTAGTTAAGCCATCAAACATCTTGCAAAATTGTGTTTCTTGCAAAATAGAAAAACAGAAAAATTGTATTCCCTCCGTTTTAGAAAAATGATTCACTTCGTTATACTGTTTTATTTTAACTAAGTAAACTCTTTTTTCTTCGGAACAGAGGAAGTGAAAATAATAGAAAAAATGTAAATGAATAACAACATTCATTGAAGAAATATGGTTTGGCTATCATCATCGAAAGAGAGAGGCTACCCGACATGTAAGAAAGGCAAAGACTTCGTTGACAAAACCAAAATTCAAGAAAAAAATAAATGGGGGTCAAATTTCACTCTCCATTCTCGAAGGGGCAAAAAAAATATAAGAGCATTCTTTCGTTTTTTTATTAATATGTCCGTCTCATTTTAACAGTTATCTTTCTTTGTTACACTGTTTTAGTTAACATAGTAAACTGCTAAAATGGGACAAAGGGAATTCAATATTATTTTAAGAAGAAGAAATCAAAAAGTGCCATGCCACCGACACTGGAGGTTGCTAATGTCAAACTCTCAAACATGCAACTTTCCGAGGTGCAGCAAATTCTTAATTCAAACATTTGACTTCTCTTCGCAACAAATGCTTAATATAATCCAACACTCCAAATCATTGCATTGCAGATACTCCTAGAATAAGGTCGACAAATAAACATCTGACTTTGAAGTTCGGACTTAGCTAAATAGTTGGAGGGCCGAAAGACAGAGAAGAACAAGAAAAAACTAATGAAAACTCACAAACAATGAGATTTCATATTGAAAATGATGGTCACATGTGAAACATCTAATGCATTTCCCAGACGACAAATAATGGGAAACGCGATTATCTAACTAAACAACAACCAGTAACGAGCAAGGAAACTCGGAAATCTTATTATTTATTTGGATGGTCTAACCTACTTAATCATTATGTAATCTAATCAAGTATAATAGTAAGAAAAATGTGCAAAATGTACAAAATCTATCTACATGCAATCAAATTCCAGAATTCTGAAATATAATGCACGAGTTAAAGACATTGGCCTTTCTGGTTAGGTATCCTACATCCACATCAGGGCATATTACCACCAAAAAGCAATCTTTATTGCAGAATATCTCTTCAACTAACCCTTTCAACCAGAGGCACTTTACGCTCCCATGGAATCTATTCTTTAACTTTGCTAACTTTACAATAATTTGGCTCTCCACAATCACACAAAGCAAGGGTTTCTGCACCTCTAAAGCACATCTAATGGGTCCCAAAAACCCTCTCAACTTCACATCTCTATGTATTCAAAGTACAGAAGCTATAGCTAAGCTTTGTAATGAGTTATAAGTTAGATTAATAATAGAGATAGTGATAGAATCACAATATTTATTTCTACCAACTGATGTATCATTCACCCATTGGCTAAGCTTTTACGACACATTCAGTATCACCATATTGATCACCAATGAGCGCATGTTACATCGTTCAGTGTGTACAGCCACAGTGGGACTTAGAAAGCAGAAAGATTTCAAGTTTAAACTAAACATTACCAATGCAATTGCACTCTCATATACAACGGCCAACCGAGGCGGTTATAAGTTATAGCAGTGACTCCAATAATTCACACGATGGTATCAGAGAAACAGAACAATATACAACAGAGGATATCCACGACAAATAAACATTGGGCATAACTTACATAATTTACAATTGATAAACTTAAAGACACACACTTTCTTGCAACTAACAAAAGGGATGACAAATACCTCCTTAAATAAATTAACAGACTGAAATAGATTAAGATGGATAAGCAATGCCCTGATTCATCCCGCTCATAACAGCCGCTAAGAATGATTCTTTGACAAGTCCCCCATATTCATCCTCATCTTTGGGATCATATTCAATGATATCAGCCTGGTCGTTAGAATGATCTTTCCTGTTGAATGGGACAGTGGGGCTGTCCATATAAATGTTGAGAGTAGGATGATAGACTTCATCAATAGCTGCCAAGCCTTTGTCTGACCCAATTGTTTCAACACTGTTCTTTCTTCGACCCAATTTTGGTGATTTTGCACGTGTTGGTGGTGGCTAGAAACATAAAATTATAACAGTTACATTAGAATATATACATCATTTGCAAACCACCTGAAGACTCGGTAAACACCAAAGGAGTCTATCAACAGTACAGAATTCCAGACAATCAGGTAAAACTTTATTAACCTTCAACATACCTTTTTAAGTTCAGCCTTGGGTGGAGGTCCTTCATGGTAGAAGCTTGGCATAGGGCTTGCCTTGAACGTCAAACTTTTCCTGAGTTGCTTTATTGCTGCTTCTTTCTCTTCCTGAAAATGTTGAAACCAAAAATAAGCCCGCAAATGTCACTCACAATAACCAGGAATAATAATAAATAGCTGTTATAAGAAATGTTACTTCAGTTATTAATGTTTGATGAGACAACAAGGGAGAGTACTGATCAGAAGATTGGTAAAGGTTCTACCTTCGACCTTTCCTCCAATGCAATTTTCTCAGCTTCCAGTGCTTGATGTTTCTCTTCCAATTTTGAGTTGAACTATCATACAAGGAAAAGAAACAGAACAATGACACAACCATTTCTTGTGTTTTCCGGTATAGGTTCCTTCTTCCAATAAATCATATTAAAAAACACAAATTAGGATTCATTCACTTACCTCCTTTCTTCTCTCTGCACGTTCCGAGCATTTAAAAACTGGGGCTGACCCAACAGTGGCTCTGGATTTCCTTGTTGATGCCAAGAAACTTCATCTAGTTAAGGCTTAAATCAAACACAGTGCCAAAAGAAGAGAAATTAAGTTACATATAGAAAGTAATCGTGATGTGGTCGAAACGTAAAGGATACGAAGAAGCAATAGAACAGGAGTCCTCTTCATCAGGGCGATTCTTGTTAGTAGGCTGCAAAGGCTTCCTATGCGCAATAGGTGACACTGCCTGCAAAGTCAACCGAGCAAATTGATTACTAATTACCTGACACCCATGGTTATCACCAGAGGACCATCAAGCTATATCATAAAAGTAGAACAATAGTTTAGGAATTCAGTTAAAAGTAATACATGATCCACACGAGCTACCTGATTCTGTCTCGTGGCATTAGAATTCTTTAAAGCACTAATTTTTGATGTTTTATTTGCATTAACATTGTGAGATTCTGCTCCGACTAGTCGCGTCCCAAATGAAGCACGCTTTGCAGTTGCCAATGAAAATGGCTGGGGTACAGTGCACTTAGCTTTACAAGCTCCAGAAGCAGATTTCACCTTGGATTTGGACAAAGTTCTTAACTTCTTGTTATCCTTTACTTCCAATTCGGATTTCAGATTCTCGGCTGTAGCAATCTCACATTTTGCAAGGGTTGATTCTAGCTCATTTTCAGATTGATGATTTGCAGAATTCTCAGCTGAATTTTCATTAGTGCATTCCTTGACTTCATACTCGCGCATTTCACCACTCTCTTCAGAATGAATTGATTGAATGTCCCCATTGACATGTTCAAGTCCCTGCATCTCACTGCACTTTGATTCAAGGGAGGGATCGCTGGAGTATACTACAGAATCTGGCTGTTTGTCTAGACAGATGACATCAACTTCCATGCCCATTTGACTGCAAGGATATCAATCTCAGAATAACAGAATCAATCAAGTTCAAACTTTCCAGAGACACTGTTAACTAGCGAAGATAATAGAAAGGAACTCCTACTGTTTGTAGTAAGCTAATCATTCATTAAGTTACCTACGAAGATACATTTCCAGGCCAAAATCATATTGAAATCCGATATCAATGTATACTAAAAACATAAAGAAGCAAAAAAGCAAACAGCTTCAATTGTGACATATTTAATCCTCAACAAAGCACATGGAGATGCCCCTAAATCAGGGAAGAATAAGAAACATGATTAAATTAAGCAAAAACAAATAGGAGCTTCTCCAAATCAAGAAGACTCTACACAAGAGAGAGAAACAAAGAGTTTGCTCAACAAATAAACTGCAGAAGCAAACCTGAAGCAAATGATATAACTCAGTGTTATTGGTATAAAAAGGATGATTGCAAGTGCATTTTGTATTTTATGAATCATGTCCAATCATATCATAACAGAATTTAGCTGAAATTTTTTTTGACAAATCCGTGAGGATCAGTTTTATTAACTTCAAAACATTGGTGATTGCAACTAAGATGCTTATTGGAATAGTTTCAAAATCAAAACCACACTCATCACCTGTAAACTTTATCCACAAATGCACTCACCAGGTGTTGTAAAAGAAACGTTGATGCAACCAGATTACCAAGAAATTAAAACTTTCTAATCCAAACAACAAGAGACTGGTACAATTAAACACCAAGAAAAGACAGAAACCAAACGCAATAATGAAAAACTGTCCCCATCATTTTGCCACTCGGCCTCCCCATTTCCAGAAGTATCTTTCACAACCCATCTTTTCCCAAAAAATTCAAAACATTTCCATCTTCAAACTTCTTCAAATTAAAGAGGAAAGGGGGGAAACAGAGAAAGGCAGCAACTTTAAACTCATTGAAAGAAACCCACAAATTCTAGAAATCAAAATTCAAAATCCATCAAGGATTTCAAAATTCCCAACCTCTAAACTGTAATGTTACTCCAATACATTAAATTAGAACAAAATTGGTCATCTTCATGAAAATGGGCATGGAATTCAGAGTTTCATCAACCCTACTGCAGAAATCAGAAGAAATCAAAAGGACGACAAACAGTACTACAGAAACTGAAACTTTCATTTGAATGTTTGTTTACCTGTATGTGTCTCGCTCTCTGTTTTTCCTTTTCGCGTGAATGTGTGTAAAAATTGCAGGTGGTTTCTGTGTGGGTGAGTGTTTTTGTGACTGTGTGACTGTGTGTTGTTGTGCCGCTTGGATGGAATTTATACTGTAAACTGTAGAGAGTACGTCTAAGTAACGACGTCAGTTGACGGCGGTTACGTTCAATTTGAAATGACGAGGAGGGCAAAATTTTGGAGGGTAGCATGGTCTTTTAGATTCATTCCGTGAAATGTCAGAAACGCCCTCGGAAAATAGTAATTTTTATTTTACCAAAAATTAAAAAAGTGATATTTTTGATACAAAGTTTTAAAATTTATACTCCTTCCGTCCCATAATTATTGTCCACTTTGCCCAAAAAATTAAATGCCCTCGGAGTATATCTTTCGAATTTACCCAGAAGGAAAATATTGGGTTTTTAAGTATTTAAGTTTCTATTTTATTTTTGGCCCATTTTTCAAATGCAAAATAATATGAAAGGAACCTTTAACTGAAACGTATTTTCATGGTTTGTCTGTACTTTATTTATTCAAAGAATGAAATGAAAGTGATGGATCATATTACATGCAACTTTAGCTGTTTTTTTTTTTTTTTTTCAGAAGGTTAATATTTTATCCTATTTTGTTAAAGAAAGGACTAAGAAGAGAGGTTATTCCCTCTTCTATCCTAATATGTTTATTAGAGTTAAGTAGTGCTCTCTCTGTCCCAAATTTTTTTGTCCAATTTGAAATTTCATGATTTGAATTAAAAATGAACTTTTAAATTGGACAATAATTTCAGAATGGGTAAAAGTTACTCTTCAAATGACATATTTGTAAGGTAGATTATAGATCAATCAGTGTAATGTTTAAGTAGAATTTTGACAAAGTTCATACGGTTTTAAAAATATGCTCCACTAGAGAGTGTCTGAAATCGTTCTCATAATTTAATGGTAAATAAAATACTCTTTATGTCCTAAAATTATTGTCCAGTTTGAAATTTCACTTTTAGTACATTTTGAACTAGAAATGAAAACCTAAACTGAACAATAATTATGGGACGGAGAGATAACGTAACTTTCAGAAATGATGCGTTATTATGATTTCTTTAAAGAATTGAAGAGGACCAAACAAAAATTCTGAGCATGATTAATCGAAAATTTCTATAATGCCTTGAACCAACTCATTTAGCCTTACAAATCCTTGTTGTTAAAGGAGTACCCACAAGTTCATGCATTGCAAGCTTCGATCAAGTTAATTAATTAATTAGTTGATCATCACTTGTTAAGAAATAATTATGCGTATTACAGATTACTAATTGTAATTGATGACTAACTTTAAACAAAATAATTTACAAAAAAAGAATATTGGAAAGTTCTAATAAAGTGACACTTCTTATATAATGTTTCTTTATCCATGGTTATCTTTTTCACCTAACCCTTAATCTTCATAGTTTCTTTTGTTATGGTGTTTTCTTTGTGTATTTCTATTGTTAATTACTGGACAATATTGAGATAATTATTTCGGGACGGAATTAAAAAAATAACGATCGATATGCAAAGGTGAATATTTTTAAGTATTTCCTACTTTTTAATTTTTTATTCGTATTGCATGGAGAATCGGGTAGCAATGGATTAGATATTACTTAAATTTGATGCAACGACAGCAAAACGACGTTTATGTACCAACTGAAAAACATGATTCCGGACAAAGAATGCTCAATGCTAACACCAATAATTATTGCTTCATTAGGGCCCCATTTTTGATTAATCAAGTTTAACTTTTTTGATAAAGCCTCGACACCCTCTTCTCTATTTCTATTCTAAATTAAAACCTACTTTAGTTTTCGAACTTGTTCCAACTTTCCCCCATCCTTCCTCGAGAGGTTATCTTTTCTGCTGACTTTTGTGCATCAAAATTAGAACATATATTAATGAAAGAACATTATCATTTTCTTAATTAACCACTTAAATAACATGAGCCAAACTAGTTCTCAAACCTCGAAGACACCCGACTATATAAAAAAGAGAAAAAAATAGATCATATACTGTTAAAATAGTTTATGATTTGAGAATAAATAGACCATCAGTTTCTAATCAGTCGCAGATACTGCAACTCAATTAATCCAATATTAGGTTCGATATACAATGAATATATAGATTTAACGACGTTTGTTTAGTCATTAAACACATTTGGTACACACCAAAATCAGGGTATAAGATTCCAATTTGCTTAATCTCTCCTAACTTTCAAAGATGCCTTATGCTCCACTACTATTCAATGATTCATTCATCATTTTTAGCTAGGTAGCATATTAGTTATGGAAGATTAGGGCAATGCTTAGTGGTAAGCAGACCGCAGATTAGGGTTTTGGTTTTTAGCGGTACCATTAGCTGTGTGATTTGGTTCGAAATGGTGGTTGTTAAGTTTATAAACAAGGAAAGAATCTCCCACCAGAAAAAAAAAAAAAGGTATCACCAAACATCTCCACTTCTATGTAACAACAATATTAACATTAATTAATGATTAATCAGTAATTACCTGCAAAAGTATAATAATATTTTTATATCCTCCTACCAAAATCGTGCTTAATTTATAGAACCAGTTCACCTTTTGACATGATTTCAATAATTATATGCTTATAAGAGGACGTAATAGACAAAATTGTTTTTGGTTGAACTCTCTACTTAATTTGTCAAGACATTATATCATAGTAGTGCTTCACACCTAAGACAAAGATACTGCTGGAAGAAGATAAGGCTAATTAATTATGTTTCCGAAATCAATAACCAATCATATGCAAATGAGTGTGCTTGTCTTCTTGTTCTTCTTTTTTCTTTTTTTTTTCTTTTATTTTTTGTTCTTCCTTCTCTTTCCTATGCTCTGCGATCACAAGTTAATTCGCACTCTTGTTCCATTCTAACAATCTTCTCTGTTGAATACTATGTTTGTTTCGTTTTTTAGTGTGTATTTTTAGGTATTTTTTATATTGAAAATGTAAAAAAATGTATTAAAAATATAAAAAGATATGCTACGATGGGATATTTATTATTAAAATAATCTAAAAAAACTATCAAAAAAATCAAACAAACAGACCCGTGAATAGAGTTTTTTTTTCGTTTTGTTTATGTAATGAAAAGATCCAGAAGAATATAGAAAGCTAAAATTATTTAAGTACCTATCCATGGAATAACTAATAATGCTTTTCTCAATATTTTTTTCCCTTTAATTCTCCTTTAGAAATCTCAAACTCCAACTCTTTTTGAATTAGATAATTATTATTAGAATGGTAAATAGATCTATGTGCTAAATTACCTCAGACCAACATGTAATCAACCTAGCAATAAAAGCAACCGAAAAAAGAATTAAAAGAATTAATCAAATCACAAAACCGCATGATGAAGATACCGCAAAATATATTTCGTAAATTTTTTTTAATACGTTGTAAATTCTTTAATTCGTAGGATAATTTAAATTTCAACTACACGTAGAATTCAGATTAAATAAACTGCTTAAAAAATTTATTGTATAAAATGGAGTACTGTTTTCAAGCAATTTAGTGTATACTGTAATTTCTTATTGATTTAAGTGTTATAGTGATTAAGGTTTTTTTTTTTTTTTTTGGGTGTTGAGTATCCCACATCGATGGTGGAAAAGAGTTGATATCAATATATAAGTATATGGGCTATTTCCCTCATTATCAATTAGTTTTGAGGTGGAACCTCATAAGTTTTTATATGGTATCAGAGCTAGCCCGCCAAGAGTCGGACTCTAAAACCTGATGTGATAGAATTGGTAAGGCTGACACATAAGGCGGTGACTGGGCTGATAAGTCCAACCCAAGAAGAGATGTTGGGCTTGCGGGGGAGTGTTGAGTATCCCACATTGGTGGTGGGAGAGAGTTGATATCAATATATAAGTATATGGTGGGAGAGAGTTGATATCAATATATAAGTATATGGGCTATTTCCCTCATTACCAATTAGTTTTGAGGTGGAACCCCATGGGTTGAGAGTTGATATCAATATATAAATATATGAGCTACTTCCCTCATTACCAATTGGTTTTGAGGTGGAACCCCATAATATCAATATATAAGTATATGGGCTACTTCCCTCATTACCAATTGGTTTTGAGGTGGAACCCCATAGGCTTCTATAGAGGGATAAACTAATCGAAGCAAAGACTTGGGAGACTTTTGTAATATGTTACGAAATTTACCAGAGTGGGGAGCGTAGAAGAAATAGCCATTGATGTTATAAAAATACTTGATTTAGCAAGAATTTCTAGTACTATATTATAATTTTAGATTTGACTCAAAATATATAAAGCAAATAACCATTATGGATTACCCGTCTACCAGACATGAGAATGAGATCATTTGAATTACTAGCTGGATTATGCAACGTATCAAGTGTGCCAAAAAATTGTATCATTTCGCTAATAAAGACAATCATATTTCACTTGAAACAGTGAATTATACAAGTGATGAACATGTTGAAGTATGAAATAAATGGGGATTTTTTTTTTTTTTTTGTACAAAAACTATACGTAATGTCTGACTTATTTGGAAATTAATGAACATAGTTAAGTTGTTTAAATAAACAAAAATGTTACTCCCTCCCGTATTTATTATAAGGCATTTTGATTTCGTCCTAGGTTTAACATAGTATGTCTTTTTAATTGGAAAAAAAACCTTAAAAATATATCTTCACATAAGTTATATTCTCCTGATTATTATTATGAAATGTTTTAAGATTTTTATTCCAATTAAAAAATATCTTAAGTAAAACCTAAAACGAAATCAAAATACCTTATAATAAGATCTCCATTATACAACACAAACGATCGGCTCGAAATGTCAGCGGACTTAACTCACAAGTAAACCTTACCACTCACAAACTTCTGTAAATTATGGGAAATTCAAACTGAATTTCATTCATACCCTTAATTCAAACTGAAATTCAGTTCATGCATGCGTTATGCTTATGCACATTTCATCCATTTACATATAAAAAGCAGAAATTAGATCCTAATTTTAGCTCATGCATTTTATGCTTCTTCAATCGTTTCTCCTAAAGCCCAGGATTGTTGCCTCTCTAGTCCACATATCAAGTTGGAAAAAGTCTAAGATAACATAGGGCTATTCATTCCCTTCCATTTTAATAGTTTTCTTTGTTGAACTAAAACAGTACAACAAACTAACTTTTATGACAATAACGAATCTTATAAAATTCTTTTTCATTTCATGCACTTTCCTCAAATTGAAACTTGTGAATTGATCTAGCTAGAAGATCTAGTTGCGGGGTTGCAAATGCGGATTGATATTTTTGTGATGACAATGTGTTAATCAATCATTTAAAATTACACGATAAAACAGACAATAGTTCATTTTATATTTTCACTCACTTTACATCTTAAACACAAAACGTAATGGAAAAGAAAACATCATCCAAACAACTTTCTTATTTACATTTTAAATTCCAACTTGAAATATTTTTTGTTAGTGTAATGATCATTTTAGAACTACAAATAATTCAGTGACAAATTTGGCAGGATTCCGTTATTGAGTGATTGTTTTTAGAAAAGTTCTTTTTTGCAGTGACTATAATTGGCAGTATTTAATTGTTTAGTGATGACTTGTACTTGATATTTCAAAATGTAGTTCAAAATACGTTTTTTTTTCCAAAAGCAACATCCAAATAACATTTTTATTTCCCATTTGGTTTTTAATTTGAAACACTTTCTACTTTTAAGTGGCAAAATAAAATGTAAGTTGACGTCTAATTGAATACTACGTAAATCATTTTAAATTCATTAGCGAATGTAAAGTTTTTCTAATTTAAAATCAGTTTTTTACACTTGACTGATCGTTAAGTGCAAAAATCCAGTAGGACAAAGTGCCAAAAACATCAAACAACAAAATAAGATTTTGAGAGTATTTGCTAAAAATGTTTAATTGTTTGGTAATCATTATACATTAAGAGAGGAGAATTTTGAGAAAAATTAAGTACTCTGACAGTCTGACTCAATTGAAATTTTGAAGGGACACATGTCGTAGTTGTAGATATCCGCAAAAAATGACTATTTTTTTTATTATTATAGATTTAAACACTATCATTTTATTTTTAAATTTTAATTTCCAGCTCACATGGATAAAGTGTAAAATAAATTGGAAATGTAAAAGTGGCCAGATAACAGATAATGCAGCGGGAAATCACAAAAAAAAAAAAAAAGCATTATAAAATTTTAAATTAATTTAGTTCGTTTGTTAATCAAACCATATCTTACCACCAAAAAAAAAAAAAAGAAGGATTCTTTATACCAAAAAATTCAAACAAATGGATATTTCAAAATCAAATCCCAAATTTTAATTTTTTTAGTTCAACACAAATCCCAAATTTTATTTTATTTTATTTTTTTTATAGTTCAAATCCCGAATTTATTAGTTCAACACAATTCCTAATGTGTGATTTAATTTAAGCCCTACACATATATGATGATATATATATATATACCTTGGATTTTCATACTTGTGTCTAATAGATTATAGACTTTCTTCAACAAAAAACGAAAGCAGGTCCAGAATGGCCGACAAGTAATTCAATGACTTTCAGGATCAAGTTCGACTAACGGTGAAATCAACGTTCATCACCTTATGATTAATTTTACCTTATGATTTCTTTTTACCTCCCTCAGATAAAAATACTAATTGATTCATATACTCACTTTATCATCGAAACCAAAAAAGAGGCACACATAATAAATATATAATTTGTTAATTAATATATAGTAAAAAGAAAAAGACCATAATTTGAGGGAGGGAATTGCTAATAGAGTCCGGACCGTTGACGTGGCGGCATCGCTCCTCCTACCTTAACTCAAAGGAGTCATTTCTCCGGCCAAACAGCGAAAACCCCAAAAATGGTGGAACTCAAAGAAATTTCTTCTTCCGGGAGCGAGAAAAAGGGGAAAAATGATGAAATGGAACAATTCGGGCGATGGGGTCAGCTTCCATTGGAGTTGGTTCGTGAGGTTGTGTCCAGGTTGCCGGTGAAGTCAATAGCCCGGTTCGAATGTGTTTCGAGGATGTGGCAAGGTTGGATTTCAGAACCGAATTTCAGGCTGTCCGTCGCTCCTCCTGTACGCGAAAGGGTCCTTATGGTGCTTGAATCTTCGTCACGTTCAACACCCGTCAAGTATAAGATGCTTTTCTATTCACTGGGTAGCGGATTTTCAGTTGAAAGGCTTCCAATCCCACGCGAACCGGTGCTTTCCTCCACTCTGGATTTTTTTGGGACTTGTAATGGTTTAATTCTTGTTTTTGCTAACGAAAAAATGTTCTTGTGGAACCCTTATACGGGTGCGTGTCGATTGATGCCCCATTTGTATGATGTGGCTAACGCATTTCAGATCCCGGATGTTTCCGCATCGGGTGTTTGTTTCGACAAGGTGTCCAATGAGTACAAAGCGGTAATTGTGGTTTGTGATTCAGAAGGGCCGGAGATTGATTGTGTGTTGGTTTATAGGCTTAGGGGGGGAGAACGACGATATTGCACTGATTTCCCTTATCTCTTCCGCTTAGACCCTCCTATTAGAGATCGAGGAGTTGTTGTGAGTGGTCATCTCCACTGGATCATGCGAAGGCAAGATGATAACCATTCCCCAGTCATCATTTATTTTGACGAGGAGGTTGACCAATTTGGAGAACTGCCCATGCCCCCTCTAATCTCCGGTGATGGCAGCTCTCTTGGCATTACTGTCTTGCAAGGATGCCTTTGCATCTACCAAAGTGGTGTTGGGGAGGATTCTTTTGATGATGATGATGATCACACTTATGTTTTCATTATGAATGAATATGGTGTTCCAGAGTCTTGGTCTGTACTTTTCACCCTTAGAGGAGGCTTCAAGCCAATTGCTTCCTATGTTTCCAGCAGACTTGTGTTGGTTTCAAGGTCCGGTGATTCTTTCTTTACCTACCATTTAGATACTAATTCCTTGGTAGAGATCGATTGGGCACCTCTTGACTTGCTGCTGGTTAAAGAAAAAGGCCCTGATGATGATGAAGAAGAAATACCCGTGGATTTGCCGCTACATTATAGTTGCCCCTTTGCGTTCGTGGAGAGCCTCACCTCAGTGGACTTTATATAAATACATGCTTGGGGATAGTCGTTGATGAAAAATTGGCCTCATCATTTTAGTTCAGGTTTGTCCTTGGGGGTACTCTCCATGTTTTTGGAAATTTTACGGGTGCTTTGGTGTTAGTAGTTGAGCATGAGATCATATGTTATCGCATCTATTTTCTGGTCTTCGTAGTATAAATTTAGTAGAATTATGTACGCCCAAAGAAGAGGCATCATCGACAACTATGTCCGTTAGTGCATCTTTGCAGTAAACATTTCTTAACTAATATGGCTTCTTCAATTCCTTGGTATCTCAAGCTTTCCTTTGGCCTTTCATTTTACTTTTCTTCTATTCAACAGTGCCTTGTTCTTCACAAAATACTCCATGTATTGCGTGTTTCACCGACTGAAAATTTGCCCGAAGGCAGAAGTATATCATCAATCTAATGAAGTCAGTGCATTTCATGGTTGATGACTCATATTAATATTGATGACTAGCTTTTACTTTATGTACCTTAATGTTTCTTTATTTTGTGTGTGTGTGTGTGTGTTTTGGGGGGTTGGGGGGTTGTTATGTTCCCTGCTTTTGTCAATATTCTGCCCATTCCAACATTAAAAGTTGTTGGGGAGTGCTAATGGTAAACTCGTAGTTTTGACAAGCCTGCATCTCTTATCATACATGCAGCTTCTTTAGGCATTATTAGTTTGTGAGTACTCTGCCCATCAGCATTAAAAGCTTTCCTACAAATTTTTGGCAAAACTGGCCTCAAACGGTTGGAGAAGATGGTTTCTATCTCTGTAGAAAACAAACACGAAGTTGGAAAAGTACTAAGATTGAATTCAAAACATAAAAATTTCACGTGGTAGTCTGCTTGTTGGTAGTTAAAGACATGGCTCCTGTATCTTCTCAACCAGAAAGCATGCTGAACAGGGGAAGCAATATTGTTGAAAATTGGAATAATGAAAGCATTCGATCTAAGTGTACATGTCAAGTTTAAAGCACTACCCCTGTTTTAGTCTGGTGGTGCACAATGCCGGCAAACTAAGAATGAAAACAGTTTAGTTTTTTTGGTCTGGAAATAATTTTTCATCATGTGCAATCTTGACCTAAATTCGGGTGTTTTGGTTATTGCAAAGGGAGGACTCCCTTCTACACAATTTGCTGCAAAATTTTGTAATTTGAACTTTAATACAGTTCTTGCCCTGTGTTGTTTTGGTTTATGGCTATTGCGATTTCAAAATGTCATTTGGTTTCAAACGATTAACTAACTGAACCTTATTGAAGGTCTGTAATTTCCCATCATTTCTCAGGGACAGAGCTGCAAATGGCCCTCTGGTTCATCACAGCTTGCCACAAATTCAAAACCTAATATATAATTTTTCTTATCTGAAATTGTTTGAGTTGAAAAGTATGCATTTTTTCCTGCTTCTATGTAAGATTGGCCAGGCACGCAATCTTATAGCATAGGTGCAATGTTTTTTTATTAATATTGTCATTTGGATGGGAAACCCCATTGCATTTCCCATTCAAGGTTGTTTATTGAACTTTCTACCCCAATCTGCCACAGATTGTATGCCCTTTCTGTGTATTAACTGTAATTTTTTTTGTTGTGGATTCTAGCTGGCTAGTGTTTGTAATCTGTGAGGCCATGGTACTTGGTAACTCTTAGTCCTGACTATCTTAATTGAGGGGGGAAAAAAGAGCTTGATCCTAATGTAGTTTTTGTTGTAACCTACAAAGAATGGTGGTGTACTGGGATTTTGCCAATTACATGCTGTCAATCAAGTGATGCTAACTAGTTTAGGGATCAAATCCTGTCAAGGATGGGATGGGGTTTAACAGGTTGAAAATAAAAGAGAAAAAAACATAAAAGAGAAAAGATCAAGTGGTGCATAGCAAGCAGGCTTGGATTGAAGGTTATTGTCTGCCCCATCATCGTCCTTCTTCTGATTGTCTTGGTGATGAATTGGGACAGAGCTAGTCACGGTGTATTGTTCTGAGGGAATCACAGTTCTGTTTGGAGGGATCCCTGGCTTCCTAAAACCTCCAGTCTCTATGTCACAAATATTAAGCCGAAGATGTCGATGTCTCATGGATGAAAACACATATTTACGTCTACCTATTACTAATTTACCAGACGAAAATGTAACGGTAAGAAAACATTTTTTTTTTTTTTTGGTTTTTTTTGCGTTATACATAAATCAGTACCCTTAATCAAAATTTCCCCAACCCCCTTATTATGTATTGTTTAAAATCAATCACGTATTTGCATCAAAGTTTTAGGCATGAAACAAAAATTCATTTTTTTTTTTGTTTATATGGATTCGAGACTTGCATAATAGCCTGACTTTATTGCCAAAGACACAAACAACGTGAGATTACTATTTTGGAATTTGAGTCCCAATATGCAATCTATTAGTTTTTTCCGATATGAATATTTCAGTGGCCAACAGATTAATCAATCATATAAACAAAAAGAGTAGAATTTGTTCTCTAAAAATTTTTAAAAAATTACTACATGATAGGGATGATATAAGTCGCCCAATGCCATCCATATATTCAGAGGTACTAATAATATATATATATATATATATAATATAATAGTACTCCGTTCCAAAAATAAATAAATAAATAAATAATCCACCTTATTTTTAAGATTTGCATATAATACTATTATTATTACAGTACTAAAGAGTCTTCCTACGAACCGGCAAGTTATCCAAATTTCAATTAATATAAAATCCTATTACAAGTAGGATCCTAGTGTCAATATCCACAAATTGTTGTGTTTCTTTTTAAATACTCTCCTATCAACATTATATAAGATACAAATAACCAATTTTCAAAAAGTAAGGAAATTAACTAAGTTATAATTAGTAGTATTTTTTTGGGGGGTTGAATTACCACCACAAATTAATGAAACCTCTCATAAATAGGAGAAGAGAAACCTTAAAGAAGCTGATTAAGAGAAATCTTTTCTCTGAAGAAACGTACCTGATAATAAACTGAAGGGATTATTCATCATCATTAGAAGAAGCCAAAGACAAATTGTTCGAATTTGCTACAGGCGAAGGAACTTTACTTAAGGTATAACATACGTTCACAAAGTTTCTCTTGTGTTTGTGATTTTTGCTTTCTTTTGATGTTTTCTTTTAGTGTGTTGATGATATGATCCAAATTGTTTAGGGTTCTTTTAGTGTGTTGATGATATGATCCAAATTGTTTAGGGTTTAGGTTTTAATTCCACACAACCTCCTCCTCCAAATACCTATAAATAAATAAATTAAATTGGCACGAATATATTAACCTTGCGCTGATGCTAATTAACTTTGGTTGATAAATTTTTTTTCTAGATCGATCCATTGTGGGAGTCATCAAACTCTCAACTTTATATTCCTCATCCGTTTATCAAAATGCTGAGTTCGAAATCTAGGGTTGGTGATTTTCCAGTGGTTAGCGAAGATTGTATTTGGGAAATTTTGAAGTGGGTCCCTGTCAAATCCTTGACGAGATTCAAGTGTGTAAGCAAGCTTTGGCAATCGATTATTCAAAACCCATTGTTCGCGCAATCCTATCAGGGAGGTTTCAAAGGTTTACTCCTCAATCTCTCGCATGGTGAAGGCTACATGAAGTATACCTTCTTTCATTTGAATATTTCGAGTATTGAGAATGATAACGTCGCCCGAATCTCCGGTTTTCACACCGTAAACATGAGGAGAATGAACCGTATGTCGCCTGTGAATGGCCTTGTATGTTTTTATCATGGCAAATACTCGTGTATCTACAATATTGCCACCCGAGAAAAGATGGATCTTCCGGTTTCAATCAATGATTCCGAAAAATGTGATTACCATCTTGGATTTGATCCCGTTAACAAACTGTACAAGGTGTTGAAGACGTGCCCGGTTTATGATCGCTTCCACGGATACAAGCGAGTAGCCTGTTCTTCCGTTGTTGCTAACAAGCGAGGAGCCTGTTCTTCCTTTGTTGCTAATTTAAACTCGGAGATTTTAACCCTAGGTGTTGATATCTCGTGGCGTACTATTGATCCCGCGCCTTGGGAGTTGAGGAACAGCGCGTACTGTGGTAGTAACGGAGGTCTATATTGGGACGCTCAGCGCCTGCTAGGTACTGAGCGTCGCTTTCTACATTTTGATCTTGTTGACGAGATCTTCGCATTCATCCATAAACCTCATCCGAGAATAAGGTTTCGTTGGTTGTTTGGACCGAATCCAACCCTAGTCTCAAAACATTGGGTTGGTGGACATATGTTTCCCGAGAAGTCATTGAATCTGTTTTTTCACAACAATAACCATCCTCCTATTGGCGCCACCTGGACAAGGCACGAAATTCAAGGCGTAGTACAATCATCATCATCGTCAGGAGGAGGATATGAAGCTGTGACTACACTCCCCACCGGAGAGGTGATCTTCATGAATACAGATTCTAGTACGTGGAAGTTCCCGGTGCCGTTTTATGTCTATGATCCAACTACAAGGGAGCTCAAGGAATGCTTCTTAGGGGATTGTCCTTCATCTTCCGCTTCACAACAACGTTTTCTCGACATAGTGGAACGTTCTCAAAAATCAATATTGTTGGTCGAAGCTTTGTATTACGAGGAGAATATCATCTCGTTGAGTTGTTTAGGTACTCAAGGGTATTGATACTTGAAGTAACTTTACTTTGGACAACTATATATTTATCTTTTAAATTTACATTTTTTGTTCCTTTTTTTTTTCTTTTTGTGGTCGATTTCATGTTTATTGAGTACAACTAATTTGTTTTTCAATTCTTAGTAAGTTCGAGGAAAAAACCTACCGTGCAACGGCCGGAAGATTTTGCAGTCAACGACAAAAGATAGATAAAAGAAATAATTTCACAGGAAATTAAATTAGCAAATTAGGGATCATGATGTTTTTTTTATTGTATAATGGGTATGTTAATGTAAAAAGAGGATACAGTTTTGGAGATTGTCAAATGTTATGCTGATAGTGTTTTTAACTAATTAAATCAAGTTGCTAAATTAATGCAAATTATTCATTGTTGTTCGTTTGAACTAAACTAAACTACAAAATGGTCAAAATTAGCCACGTTTAACTGATGTGGAACTGATTAAATTTCAGTTGCATCATTAGTAACTCAAGTAAACTTCTAAGAAATAAGAGAGACTGGCCTGAAAAGAGATAAAAAAACGTGATTGATTTTTGGCTCTGTGTGTTCAATTGCATCATCATCAAAATATGCATCACTGCTTACCATTTCTTTTTGGATAAAAGCTACTCGAAAACATGTGCAGATTACACAGTCCTTTTCTTTTTGTTTAATTGATTTTAGCAAAGACTTGGGAGACTTTTGTAATATGTTACGAAATTTCCCAGAGTAGGGAGCGTAGAAGAAATAGCCATTGATCTTATAAAAAAAAAAAAAAAAAACTTTATTTAGCAAGAATTTCTAGTTTCTGGCAGATACTATATTATAAAATTAGATTTGACTCATAATATACCATTATGGATCATTTGTCTTACTTGTTGGATTACGAAATCAAGTGTGCAAAAAATTGCATCATTTCGCTGATAAACAAGAGTTATATTTCATTTGAACAAATTAGCACAGTGAATTATACAAGTGATGAACATGTTGAAGTATGAAATAAATGGTTTTCTTTTTTTTTTTACAAAAAGTAGACGTAATGTCTGACTTATTTTCAGTTATGTCTGAAAAATTAACGTAGGGTTACGTCGCTAAGTTGTTAAAATAAACAAAAATGTTACCTTAGATCACCATCATACAGCACAAATGGTCGGCTGGAAATGTCAGCGGACTTAACTCACAAGTAAACCTTACCACTTACAAACTTCTGGGAAATTCAAACTGAATTTCATTCATACCTTAATCCTGCAGGCAACACTGTTGAATTTATGTATCCCCAACTTTAAAAACAGCAATCTGAGCCATATCTTTGCTAGCTATGTTTTTGCTCAGTTGAAAATTCCAGGTTGAATTTCATTTCTTCATCCTTGTCTCTCTCACTTTCTTTTTTTTTTTCCCCCCAATTCAATTCACGCATGATTTCTGCACCCCCTTTTTTTTTTTTTAACTTTCCTGCACCTGTGCATGGATCAATCTTTAAGCTAGACTTATAAATTTCTTTTCTTACATTGTTAACAGGAGAGTATTCAGATGCCATGTTTGAAGATCAATCCGAAATTACTACAATTATGGACGTGGAACCTCCTGCTTTTACTACATTTGACCCGTCTCAAGCAACTGTTCTAGGGACAGTTGTAAGAATGAAAGATAAGAGATTGCTTCGTGATCTTGGAGGCGTAGATGGTGTGATCAGGGCCCTGGATTCTGATGCAGAGAATGGAATCCTTGGCGATGATGATGATATCAGCACCAGGAAGAAAATCTTTGGGTCGAATTCCAATTTGTATCCTAAAAGAGACCTTGTAAAGGGATTCTACCGTTGTTCATTAGAAGCCATTAAAGACCCTTTGATCATCATTTTACTCTTTTTCGCAGTTGTTTCTCTCTGTGTTGGCATAAAAGAACATGGGATGGTTTGGCCTGAAAGAGGAACCAAACTGCTTGAGATTGTGGCTGTTGTCATTATTTCAGCTGTGACAAACTTTTGGCCTATTACTCAAACTCCTGAGCATTTGTCTGCAGCCAAAAACCAAGCTTATTCCCCTCAGGTTGAAGTTGTAAGGTACGGAAAATGGACAAAACTCGCAATTTCTGAAGTTGTTGTTGGGGATATTGTGTTTCTGAAACCTGGTGATCAAGTTCCAGCTGATGGTCTGTTCATAGATGGGCACTCATTGCACCTGGAGAATCTGATCTCGAGTGGTGGAAAATCCGATCATGCTGAAGTTGGACAGGAGAACCCTTTCCTGTTCTCAGGGAATATGGTTGCAGATGGTTACGCCAGGATGGTAGTAACGGCAGTGGGAAAGAACAGGCGAAACATGCAGCCTCAAGTGATTTGGATGATGGGAAAACATGCTCATGAGTTGGAAAATCTGACCTCCATAATAGGTTGGTTTGGTAAGGCTTTTGCTGTGTCAACATTTGTGTGGTTTTTGTTTAGATTCTGCGCCGAGGAAAACAACGAGGAAGCGATTACTGGTGGTCAGGAAGCAGATATTGTAGAATTGCTGATTGCTCTTGTTGGAATGCTGGCAACTGCAACTATTATTGCATTAACTTCCAGCTTGGAAGGCTTACTTTTGGCTGTCAAAACAACTCTTGCCTATTCAATGAGGAGCTTGTTAAAAGAGCAAGTTCTTATCAAAAAGCCCCTCATCTGTCATCAAGTTGCTTCTGTTGACACTATATGCTTCAACAAAACAGGAACTCTGACCTCAGATTCCTCGGAGGTAAATATTTTAGCGATACGCAATCATTTCGCGTCAAAAATGACATTTCCATTTTATTTTTGTATTGACAGAGTTCTCTGTTTTGGAACTCCCCTATCAAACGATAGCCTATTTCTGAAGAAGTTTTCGGTGCTTCCTTTTCAATTCATAGGTAAAGAAGTTCTGGCTCGGTCTAAGTTCCATTGAAGAAGTACCGCACAATTTGATTGCTCCAAATGTGCTGGAGTTACTTCACCAAGCAATTGGCTTGAACACAACTCAACCTCGCTCGAGTTCCACTTTTGCATCTTCCCTGAACTCTACAGAAGCCACAATCTTTGATTGGGCGACTCGCCAACTGGGGATGGAGAAAGAAAGCTTAAGGCGAAGCTGCACCATTCTTGAAATTGAGCCCTTCAATCCTGTCAACAAAAGTAGTGGAGTGTTGATCAGTAGAAACAATGACAACACAATTCATGTTCACAGGAAAGGGGCGCCTGATGTGATCTTGCCCATGTGCTCTCATTACTATGAAACTACTGGAATAGTTAACATGATGAATAAAACCACAAGAGCCCTGTTGGAGCAGATTATTGAAGGAATGACAGAACGTGGTCTCAGATGCATTGCCTTTGCGCATAGAAAAACATCAATCGAGGAGTACTTTAACTTCTCGCGCCAACAGTTAACCTTATTAGGCCTTGTGGGGATTAAAAATCCTGTAAGAAGTGGTCTTAGAAGAGTTGTAAGAGATTGCCAAAGAGCTGGAATAAGCATCAAGTTGGTCACAGGAGACAACATTCTTACAGCCAAAGCTATGGCTGTAAGAGCTGGCTTACTAGAGCCTGACACTCAACTAGGAGATATAGTAGAAGGAAAGGAATTCCGGGACTTCACTGCAGAAGAGCAAATGGAGAAAGTGGATCAGATTCGCATACTTGCTGGAGCTACTCCTTTCGATAAGTTCCTCATGGTTCAAAGCTTGAAAAAGAAAGGCCGTGTGGTTGCATATGTAGGTGGAGGCCTGAGCGATGTTCAGGCGCTTAAAGAAGCGAATGTAGGACTATGTTTTGGGACTGAAGGGGGAGCCGAGATCCTCAAGGCGAGTTCAGATATCGTGATCAAAAGCAAGAATTTGCCTTCAGTTATCGAAATTCTGAAATGGGGCAGAGGATTTTACGACAGTATCCAAACCTACATCCAGTTCTTGCTCACTGCCACTTTTGTTGATCTAGTGGTTGACTTTGTGATGACCATTTTTCCCAATGGTTTTACTCTTTTCCATGCAGTTGCAGTCATTTCCCCAGGTGAGGTACCAATACCTGTATTTCAACTCCTTTGGGTAAAATTGATTTTAGGCACAGTTGCAGCTCTTTCAGTCCTCATAAAACAACCCTCTGATGACCTTATGTCCAAGCCAGCGAGGGACCAGAACGAGCCGTTAATGACTGATGATATGCAAAGAAACATAAGTGCACAGGCACTGTACCAAATCCTGGTTCTTTTGGCCATCCATTTCAGAGGGAAATCACTGCTGAAACTGAATCATAATGTGAAGAACACTGTGATCTTCAACACATATGTGCTCTGCCAAGTTTTCACGCTCATAAACGCGAAGCTGTATGACCGGAAGAACATCTTCCAGGAAATGCACAGCAAGAAATGGTTTTGGGGGATCATAGGGATCATTATAATCCTCGAAGTGGTGATGGTGGAAGTTTGGAAGAGCATTGCAGGAACAGCAAGGCTGGATGCTAGGCAATGGGGGTTATGCATAATCATGGCTGCTGCATCTACTCCTATCAGTTGGCTCATTAAGAACATCAGTCCTATGAAAATACCATACCTCAACTCTGCCCAAGGATCAAATCTGAAGTCGAAAATCGAATGAACATAACCCACTTTGTGATCCGACTTTGTACATGTATCATCCTGTTTTCCTTGGAAAAATATGTAAAAATGCAAATAGTCATCATGTTACTTTTACTAGGCAGTATAGTTTGTAATTATATTACATTCACTACTTGTATAAATTATGTATATCGTGTGATAGTAGATGCATTTTTTCAAGGATCATGATAAAAAATTTCTTCAAAGTAGCAATCAAATAGATTGTATAAAGTAAATTTTAATACTCACACTTCCCATTAATAAGTCATATTTAAATTCGAGACTTATAAATAAGACCGAAAAGAATAGTACGACCAGAATCTAACTGAAATTCTCTATTATAAGCACTACTAAATATGACACTTGAAGAAACTAGACCGATCTCAAACTAGTGTATCTTTCTCTTTGAGGAAAGACCAAATTATTGGACTTCATCAGACACATTTATTCATTGAGTACTAGTAAAGAAAGACTGACCAAAGGGAGTAACAAAATTGCACTCTCATTGACCGGAAGTTGAAGATGAATCGGAAGTTTGGAGGAGGGAAACAGCCGACGGGAACGCCGTCTTTAGCTTGGTCGTGCGCCGTCGTCGTGGTCTCACTCCTCGCCGGAGCCTCCGTCGTACACAACATTTTCAAACCAAATCTGGTAACCCTCTCTTCAAATTCGCTCTAAAAACTTTCATCCCGGGATGCTCACGTCAGGTGTTTGATGAAATGTCCAAACGAATTATATCACTCCCTAAAACCTCTGATCTAATTTAATTTGTGTTGATTGCTGACATTTCGCAGACTTTGCCTCCGATAGACAACAACGGAGCTGATGAAGCTAGTCAACGAGAACCCAACAAAAAGCAGTGATGATCATCATCCTGTTTTGGTTAAATTGCTTGATAAATTTAGGCATCTTAGCCTCGGATGTACTTAGATTGTTTAACGTTGTCTAATCTTGTGCGTGTTTGATCACTTACTTTCCTATCGTGTAGACCGCAATATCCGTATTCAGTTGTCCTTCTGCTATTGCTGGATTATTTTCAAAAGCCTATGCATGCGGTTAAAGAAGCAAAATGTAAGACTATGTTTTGGAACTGAAGACTGAGCCGTCTGATCGTAGACTATTTTTCTGGGACAGAAATACATCAATTTAGTGGCACGTACTATTTGCAAGACACAAATTTAAACTGAATTCGATTCAAATTTCCGCCTTAGTCTAGAATACATAGACTAAGGGCTAACTAGATGCATGTATAGATCTACATATATCAGGACTAAATTTGACACATAACAAACTCTTTTGATCAGGAACGAGACCAAACAACAAACTTGTAAGAAATGAGTAATCTTTAATCCCCAGAAGAAATCCGCAATGGTGGGTTGAGGACTTGAGGTCATGTTCAAGTCCATGTAGTGAATCTTCTTCGTAGAACGGAGGGCGATATTGATCAACTCCATGAAAACGTTCGATACTTCTATCTTCAACATTATAAATCCCCGCGCCATGCCCTAATTGAGGAGCAAAATATATACGATGCCCTTTAATTCCATTTTTTGTTGCTTCCATTTTTCGTATTGTATCCAACATTGGAAAATTGGTTTAGAACACTGCACAAAATAATATTATTTCTGCCCCAAAATAATACAAAATCTCATAACTTTCGATGTGAATTATTTTTTGGGACATATACTAATTTGGTTAATATAAATTCCGAAGTTCAAGATTTTAATTTCTAAAATTGGACTTTATTTTTTGAACCAATTGTATCGTAAGTATTTATTGACTGTAGATGAGTTCCGAGTACCTTCTCATCAGTTTTGAAGTTTCCGGTGCACCAATCCACCCAAACAGGGGAGTTAAAGCAATCAAGAGTTCAAGACATCAGATTGTTGACTCTAAATTTCTTCTCTTTTTTTTTCCCCCTTTTTCTAGTGAACCCTCTTTTTTTTTTTAAGTCAACGAAAAGAAAAATAAAAATAGAGTCCTTTTGAAGTTTTTAAGCTAGCAAGGAACCGAAATGAGCCATTGATGACTGATGATGAATATGAACAGAAGGCTTTATGCTTATGCACATTTTATCCATTTATACATATATAAAAAAAAAAGAAGAAGCAGAATTCATATCCTAATTTTAGCTCATGAAATTTCACTTCCTGCTTCTTCATCATTTCTTAAAAGCCCAGGATTGTTGCCTCTGTAGTCTATGTACCAAGTTAGAACTAGTATAAGAGAAAAAAGAATATTCATTCCGTGTCATTTTCATAGTTCGCTTTGTCGAATTAAAATAATACAACAAAATGAATTTTTCTAGCGATAGTCAATCTTAAGTTTGTTTTCATTTCATGCACTTTCCCCTAGCTGAAATTAACTTGTGAACTGATTTTAGCTAGAAGATTTAGTATTGGGGCATAATAAGGTTGACATTATTGACATGTTAATCGCAAATTTAGATTGATTTTTCTTGAAGAAAATATGTTAATTAATCGATCATTTAAAATTACACGATAAAAACTCAACTAACGATTGGATGTCTCATTGATGCATTAGTTAATGTAAAGTTTTTATAACTTAAAATCAGTTTTTTATTTTTATTTTTATTTTATTTGACTGATCGCTAAGTACAAAAATCCAGTAGGACAAGTGCCAAAAAACATCAAACAACAGAATAAGATTTTGGAAGTATGTGCTAAAAATGTTTAATTTTTTGGTAATACTAAAATAACATAGTCGCATAAGAGTTAATAGTACGAAGTCAATGCTTGTTTAACTAACTTTGTAGTACTGTCTCCGTCTTAAATTGATTGTTTTATTTGTTGTACTCAAAATAGTATAACAAAGGATAAAAATTAATCATTTTCTGACAAAGGCCAAAATGAAGATTACCAGGTAGTTTCACTATCATGTTTTGAGATTTTCTGAGAACTTAGCTAGGGTTAAAATGAAAATATTGTGTCATTAAGTTAGAAGGCTGTGTTCTAAGTTCTCACCGAACCTTTTACACACTTTCTTTATATTCCAAGACATTTGGAATTGAATTTCATTCCTTGATCATTGTTCTTCTATACAGACAGAATTCCGAAATTTGTTTCTTCCCAAGTTTCTTCATATTCTGTAGCAAAAGCTTTATCATCCAAAAATATCCACATATATATTTAGTACTATTATTGGTAGTTCAAGTCTGCCATGCATGTGCTGATTCTGTAGCTTTCCAATGTGGGACAGAATCTCCAACACCATGTTTGAATATCAGTCTCTAAATGCTTCCCTTATGCACGGGGAACCAGCTGTTTCTTTCACTGCATCTGACCCTTCACAAGCAGATGAAGTTGAGAGAATAGTGAGAAAGAAAGATATCAAGTTGCTGGATAATCTTGGTGGAGTTGACGGTGTAATCAGAATCCTGCGAACTGATAAAGAGAATGGCATTCCTGGTGATACCAATGATCTCAAGGACAGAAGAGAAAGATTCGGGTCGAATTCCAAAATGTATTCGAAAAGAGACCTAATGAAGGATTTTTGGCTTTGTGCAGTGAAAGCAGTTAGAGATCCTTTCATAATTATTCTTCTTGTTTATATCCTTGTGTACATATGTTTTGGCATTAAGAAACATGGGATAAGATCAGTTTGGCCTGAAACAGGAACCAAGCTAGTTGAGATTGTTGCTGTGATGATTATTTCAGCCGTGACAAACTTTTGGCCAATTGCTCAAACTCATGATCTGTCTGCAGCCAAACACCAAGTGTACACCCCTCAGGTGGATGTGGTGAGGAACGGCGAATGGGAGAAAATCGCGATTCCTGAAGTGGTTGTCGGGGATATTGTGTTGCTAAAACCTGGTGATCAAGTTCCAGCTGATGGTCTATTCATAGATGGCCATTCATTGCACCTTGAAGATTTAAGCAGTAATCAGGAGGAATCTGATCATATGGAAGTTGGAGAAGAAAACCCGTTTGTGTTTTCGGGAAATATGGTGGCTCATGGTTATGCCAGGATTGTTATAACAGCAGTGGAAAAGAATAAGGGAGATTTACAGCTGCATGCTCCACCGGTGACATGGATGACGCGAAAACATGTTTACGAGTTGGAAATTCTTACCACCATTGTA
Source organism: Oldenlandia corymbosa var. corymbosa (assembly GCA_949775105.1). Taxonomy (NCBI): domain Eukaryota; kingdom Viridiplantae; phylum Streptophyta; class Magnoliopsida; order Gentianales; family Rubiaceae; genus Oldenlandia; species Oldenlandia corymbosa. Next base: position 13,298,098 of record OX459126.1, on the reverse strand, counting down.
GGAAGGTATGGCAAAGTTTTCGCCTTGTTAACATTCATGTGGCTTTTATTCATTCTAATAAATGAGGAGGAAAATGAGAAAGGAAGCAATGGCAGCAAAGGATCAGATATTGTTGATATATTGATTGCATTTCTGGGGATGCTGGGGGCTTCTGCTACTGTTGCATTAACTTCCAGCCTGGAGGGCTTTGATTTTTTTGTCAAATCCATTCTTGCATATTCCATGAGGAGCTTGTTACATGTAAAAGTTCTGATAAAAAAGCCCCTCCTCTGTCATCAAGTTGCATCTGTTGATACTATTTGCTTGAACAAAACCGGAACCTTAACTTCGGATTCCTCAGAGGTAAAATATTTTGATTAGTTCGGGCTTTCTGTCTGCTTATTGATATTAGAACTCTGATGGTCTTCCAATTGCTTACTTTGGAAACTTGTGGTTCTTCCTTTAAAATGCATAGGTGAAAGAGTTCTGGGTAGGTTTAAATTCCATTGAAGAAGCACCACAAAATTTGATTGCTCCAAGTGTGGTTGAGTTACTTCACCAGGCAATTGGCTTGAACACAACTCAGCCTCGTTCGAATTCCACATTTGCATCTTCCTTGAGTTCAACTGAAGGAGCGATTTTTGACTGGGCGACTCGCCATTTGGGAATGGAAAAAGAAATCATTCGGCGTAGCTGCACCATTCTTAAGATTGAGCCCTTCAACCCTGTCAACAAGAGTAGTGGAGTGTTGATTAGTAAGAATAATGAAAACGCAATTCATGTCCATCGGAAAGGGGCACCTGATGTGATCCTCAAGATGTGCTCTCATTACTATGGTACCACAGGGAGACCCAATGCCATCAACAGAAACACCAGGGAACTATTGAAGCGAACAGTTGAAGGAATGGCAGAAAACGGTCTCAGATGCATTGCTTTTGCACACAGAAAAACATCAATAGAAGAATACTTCAACTTCTCTCGCCAACGCCTAACCCTGATAGGCCTAGTGGGACTTAACAATCCTGTTAGAACTGAAATCAGAACATTTTTAGAAGATTGCCAAGGAGCTGGAATAAACTTCAAGCTGATCACAGGTGACAGTGTTTTCACAGCCCTGGTTGCGGCTTCAAAGGCCGGCTTGCTTGAGCCTGAAATTCAACCAGGAAACATAGTAGAAGGAAAGGAATTCTGGGAGTTCACTGAAAATGAGAGAATGCAGAAAGTTGATCAAATTCGCGTATTGGCTGGAGCTACCCCTGATGATAAATTCCTTATGGTTCAAACCCTGAAGAAAAAAGGACGAGTGGTTGCATACATAGGCGGAGGCCTTGGAGATGCTCAGGCACTTAGAGAAGCAAATGTAGGCCTATGTTTTGGAAGTGAAGGCAGAGCTGAAATTGTCAAGGAATGTTCAGATATCGTAATCAGGGACACGAAATTCCCTCAGGTTATCGAAATTTTGAAATGGGGTCGAGGATTCTATGACAGTTTCCAAACCTACATTCAGTTCCTGATCACTGCAACCTTAGTCGATCTAGTGATTGACTTCGTGATGACAATGTTTCCTAATGGATCAGCTCCTTCATATGCAGTGGCAACCATTTCATCAGGTGAAGTACCAATACCTGTATTTCAACTACTTTGGGTGAAGCTGATTTTAGGCACAATTGCAGCTCTTTCTGTGCTCATAAAACAACCATCTGATGATCTTATGTCCAAACCAGCAAGGGTTCCAAATGAGCCTTTGATGACTGATGATATGCAAAGAAACATATGTGCGCAGGCTTTGTATCAAATCGCGGTTCTTGTAGCCGTCCATTTCCAAGGGAAATCGATGCTAAAACTTAATGGCAACGCGAAGAACACTGTGATCTTCAACACTTTTGTGCTCTGCCAGGTTTCCACATTGATCAATGCAAAGCTTTATGATCAGGAACACATTTTCAAGGAAATTCATGGTAATAAATGGTTTTGGGGGATCATAGCGATAATCGTAATCCTGCAAGTGGTGATGGTAGAAATTTGGAAGAGCATTGCAGGAACAGCAAGGCTGAATGCTAGGCAATGGGGCTTATGCATAATCATGGCTGCTGCATCTACCCCAATCAGTTGGTTAATCAAGAACATTTGTCCTATGAAAATACCATATCTCAACTCTGCCCTAAACTCAGAATCTGAAGTTAGAAACAGAATGAGCTTGTACCCTGGATGATGATGATGATGATTCTGTAGATAAAAATGTGCAGCCTGTTTGCTTAGGAAAGTGTTGTGTGAACTGTAAATAGCAATGCCACTTCAACTAGGCATGATGGTTTTTGATCATATCACTTATTTTTTTTATATTACTGGCGATGTTTGTACTTTTTTCGTCCCAAAATAATTATACTTTAGAGGAAGTACAATTTTTTATTCCAAGTTGTAAAGTTTCGATTTTGACATTTTTCCCATGTTTGTCGAACTTCATATCAAACAAGAACTCAGTTAGCTCCTGCTTCTTGATAATGATTTTTGAAAAGTCTAATGCTACTTATTTTCGAAAAGTAAAGGATTAGTCTAATGCTACCCATGTATCATCCTTTTTTTTTTTTTTTTTGCTTTGTGTGTGTGTGTGTGTGAATTGCTGACATTTTGCAGACTTTGCCTCCGATAGACAACAAACGGAGCTGATGAAGCCAAGGAAAAAGCAGTGATGATCATCCTATTCCACTTGTGTGGATTGATGTAAATTGGTTGATGAAATTTAGGCACTTTGCCTCGGATGTACTTCCATTTTTAACGTTGTCTAAAATCTTGTGCGTATTTGATCACTTTTTCCTTATTGTGTAGACATCTAATTCTCAAAGCCTTAAAGAAACAAAAAGAGACTATGTTTTTGGAACTGAATACATACCCAAATCCTAATATCAATTACTCGTCCATCCTTCCTATTTTTAAGACACAAATTTAAATTAAATTTGATTCGATTTTTTTTTTAATTTAAAATAGGCCAGGAAATATACATAGAATATGAGCTAACTAGATTTCTCAATCTATCAGGACTAAATTTGACACATAACAAACTCTTTTGAGGAATGACCAAACAACAAAATATTGGACTTTGTCAAACTTGTTGGAAGGTGAAGTAAATGAACTTAAAAAAAAAAAAAATTAAAAAAAAAATGATACAATAACTATGATTCTTTTTTTCTTTTAAGTGAATCAATTACATAGGGATAGGATGGAGGGAAAGTAATGGTCAAGTACTCCTTTTGTCTCACGAAACAATTCATATTTCGAATAATTAGAGTGAATAATGCTGTAGTTGGGAATCAATACATAATATAGAATGTAGTATGATGGGCAGATGGATCATGTTTGGATTGTATTTGCTCTGTTCTTCCTCTGTTATGCAAGTTTCTCAATTCAGCAACCTAAGAAAAAATGGATGTTTGTGCAAATCAGAGTTCAAAGATGACCAAGAACTGCATTGTTTGAAGTATGTCTGTATCAAAATGCTTGCTCAAACTGAATCCCAATGAGAAAGAACACTGTGATCATCAACACTTATGTGCTCTGCCAAGTTTTCCTTCTGGTGAACGCTAAGTTCTATGACAGGAAGAACATATTCCAGGAAATGCATAGGAAGATATGGTTTTGGGGATCATTATAATCCTCCAAGTTGTGATGGTGGGAGTTTCAAAGAGCATTGTCGGAATATGAAGCTTTGAATTTCATTGTATAATCTGACATAAATTCTGCACTCATTTTCTCTAGCACAAAGAACATATCCCCTGTATGAATCCCTCTCTGAATCAATGTGCAGAACCTCACAAGTAATGTTACTTTTCCACTAGGCAATATAGTTTGCAATCATGTCGTTTACTAGTCATCAATGTTCTACATCTTTGTGTACATTTCAGAAGGTTTGCTCCAAAGATGAGCTTTCTATTGGAAATTCAGAATCATACCTTGTCAGAGTATAATGTCCATGTTCTTCCCACCAACTAAAAACTCCAAGGCTTCCCTTTTTGTCTTGCAGGTAAAAGCATCCATCAACACAAATCGGATAGACATTGGACTGCTCTGCTCTATTTATGGTCTCATCATCGTTCACTTGGGTTACACCTCTTACAACCCAATTGCTCATTTTTCCTGGTTCGATATAGTAAACAACTGAATAATATAATATGCCATAAACAATGCAATTCGAGGAGGCAGGGGAGGACGAGAAGAAGATATGCTGGAAAATGGGCGATTCGGGTAAAGATATTGTAGACTTTGTTAGGGGATTGTACAGCTTTATTATGGCGTCTCTCCTTCGAGTAAACAAGTTTTGTCATTAACAACCAGCCATTTGCAGAGTAGGCAATCTTGAAACCTTCCCCCAAGGACATCCTAAAGTAGTACTTATCATGGGTATTGGGATCCATCATATAACTAACACCATTGTTGATCACGGAAGGAAACCATTATCAACAGATGATATAACATTGTGCTACACTCGAAATCCTCCTGATTGGATACCACCAATGCTGTTTTTTTCCACTCATTTATAGTAATTAATGAACGACATAATCTATTCACTGCTCGAAAATGTAAGAGATCTAATGGACTGATTAGACATGAATAGATTATCCTTCGCAATATGTCAACAAGAATACCTTCTAACCTTGATGCTGGTGCAGTAACTTGCCCCTCATTTCCCTTGTTGTTTAGGAAAAATTTTCTTCTTTCCTTGATGAATGATAATCGAGTTTCTTGTTCTGTTCCACCTGTTTCGTTGTTGCTCAAAGCATCACGATAGTCTTGCTCAGCTTCCGCTAGTGCTCGAGCATCAGAAATCAGTATCCAAGTTGGTGGTGGTTCACATGGCGAGGTTGAATCTGGATTTAGCAAAGAAGCGAAGATGGTTTTTGTTGAATGTGGTAAGTGAACATTGTTACACCATCAAAAGTGAAGTAAACTCGATTTCCCGCCTTGTCTGAATCAGGAGATGCAATCGGGCAAGCCAGGGCCTGGTCCTGCAGGAGAGCGCGGCTCAGGTAAAACGATAAATTGGGACATCTCTCAACAACATGCCAAACCAATGTGGAGAAATCCAATTTGAAAACCTCAACTCTAAATCAATTCTGCAAAACTCCTTATTCCCCCAAACCCCAAGGCTATGAGAAACAGGTCACCACAACATTCTGCCCACCACCGTTTAAGTCTGCATCCAGGCCCTGGAGAGTACCCAGAAGGGCCTACGCATTTGAAAGGCCTGATGACTAACCGCCTCGGTTTCACAATCTCAATCTCAGCCATCCTACCTCTGCTAGATGTGTGAACATAAATCCTGTCATTGCAAAACACCGGAGTAACAAAGTAATCGAACTCATCCTCATCGTGGTCATCTCGGATTACCAGCCTCTTCAATTCTTCGTGGCAAATTCTATAAGTCCAAGCCTTTTGATCTTCTCCAACATAACAGAACATAATGCTGTGAGGATCACCTATAGCAAACACTAGAATAACGCTGTCGGGATCCGTGGGTGGTTTGGTCAAGATAACGTCTGCAAGCATGGCTTGTTTTCGTCCTAAACTGAAAGGCAGGAAGCGAATGGATTCCAAAGTTTCCGGGTTCCACAGTTGCAACTCCACTTTAGATGGAGATGAAGGAGGGTACTTAAACACGATTAACCAGCCATGACTTGATATAACAACTGGATTGTTCCTGAACTCGGGTATGGAGTACTAAATTAGAATGCTGGCATTTTTTTTTAAAAAAAAAAGAAATGGAAAAATAACGTGTCTTATTATTATCTAATAAATAGGATCCGACGATCTGAATTTGATCACTTGCAATCTCCAAAAATTCCCATAAATTTCAACGACATAAATTATCTTCCTGTTTCCTTGTGTGTGTGAAGAAACTGATTAAAAAAAAAAAAAAACCTTTTATACATGCAATATTATAGTTTAAAAAGGAGAAGAAATTATGAATGTGAATGAGTTTCCGTGAAATTATATAGTTATAGTCGCGTAAGTGAACACAGTAAAACTCTTAATAGTGTTAGGACTGCTAAAACTTATTTATTTAGGGTAATTATTAATTTAATAGTATTCATGGGACTTAGGGATATACATTACAGTGAAACATTATTATTTTTTTATCGATTTTATTTACTTTCTGCACCGGTCCTAAATTGGGACAAAAAATTTTTTTAATTTAACTTATTAATTTAGTACTGCCTCTGTCCCAAAAAAAAAATAGTCCACGTTGAGTTTTCAACGTGGACTATTTTTTGTGGAACGGAGAGAGTATCATTTTATTCTAATTACCTCAATTATGTATGTTGGCATCAAAAAGCTACGTTGACATTTCTCTTTGATTATGTCCTTATTTCATTTAACTTGGCTGAAAGTTTTCAGAATAGAGCAACTCTCTCCAATCTCTATCAGGGTCATCCACGAGTATAGGTTTTCATTGAGAACCCACCCCTTTAATTTCGGGTCTCTAACAAACATATAGTTTCATGGTTTCGTTTGAGAAAATCATCAATGTGAAAAGGTGTGATAATAATCTATAAAAATTAGTGGTTTGTAAAATTTCTTGAGAAATCCCCGGAAAGAGTGAGTGTAGAGAGGAGGATAGACAAATTTCTTGGCTTTTTGTTGAAAGGAAGAAATGACAGAAGCCGCCGAAGACGTCTCCAAAGCAATGGAGGACAACAACAACAATGGTACAATCAAATCTAAGGATGAAAAGGAGGACAAAAACAACAACAACAATGGTGGTACATTCAAATCTAATGATGGAAAAGAGGAGAGTAATAACAATGGTGGTGGTGCAATCAAATCTAATGATCATCGTCCTCCTCAGGACAGTAATCTCCTGAATCAGAACCAGAACCAGAGGAAGAACAACAGGATTCAAGTCTCCAATACCAAGAAGCCTCTCTTTTTCTACCTTAATCTTGCCAAGGTCCCTTTTCTGCGAAAAACAATTTTTTAGTGTTGCTTGTGTGTAATGCATGCATTTGTGTGTGTGTGTGTGAGTGTGTGTGTGTGAGTGTGTGTGTGTGTGTGTGTTTTCCTCTTCTTTCTAGTGTTGTGTTGCAAACTTGCAATTGTAGGTTGGCTTTGGTTTGCATGCATATAGATCTATTTGTCTGTGATCCCATCTATCAGTATGCATTTTGGCAACATAGGATCCAGTTTGAAACCAACCCAATTATTCCCTTTGTCCTGTTTTCAGAATGATCATTCTTATCTGATTCTAAAATGGGTTCAAAATTATGTTCTGGGTCATTCTGATAGACAACTGGAATTGAATTTTATAGCATTGTTCTGTTCATCCCCGATCCTTTTACACGTTACATTTACATCATTGGTCTTCTTGCAGAGATATCTTAAGCAACATGATGAGGTTGAGCTTTCTGCCTTGGGAATGGGTACGTATATGATTGTTTATTGCATGCCCAAATTTCACTTGAACATTCTACTTTCAGAAAGTGCTAATTCATGTCACATTTTCTTGTCTACCATTCTGCAGCAATTCCTACCGTGGTTATAATTGCTGAGATTTTGAAGAGAAATGGAATTGCGACGGACCAAAGTAAGAAGCTTTTACTGATAATCATTCATATTTCTCTACTCTGTATGGTGTCACATATTTGTTCTTGGACGTGTTTCATCATGAACAGAGGTTATGATCTCAACAGTGGGCAACAATGATGAATCAAATGGACGCTTTGTAAGAAAGGCTAGGGTTAGATTTACTGATACAACACTCTTTAGTTTCTCCGATTAAATCTGACCATTCTACATCTCATACTGACATGCATTGTTTTGTCTGACAGATAGAGATCATACTGGAGAAGACCAAGAATACAGCAGCAACCAATCAAATGTTGAGCGGAAATTCGAAATAGATCAAAATGAACATGTAAGGGGAAAAAAAAAAAAATCAACTTTGCCTTTATAGAGTAGGTTAATTATAGCATTGTAGGAACTAGTTTGGTAGATTAGTGAATTTGAACCTCTGCTGTATTACTTAATGTTGTTTGAGGAAATCAAGAGTAGTGATCTCCCAGACAAGATAGAGTTATCTCATTCTTCCCTACTTAAATCATTTCTTGGAATTACATAAATCCAGTGGTTTACTGACGACGAATTCATCGTCCCCTGAAAGATTGTGCTGTTATTTTTACACCTAAGTTAACCGCATGTGTATAACAACTAAAACACAAGGACTAAGATAGTTTTGATGCACAACATCTTGTACTCACTTACAATCACCTGAGCAAGTAGCAATGTTACACGTACCTAGATTAGTTTGCAACCAGAAAAACTAGTTTGTCTGATGAAACTACTGAAGACTGAAGACATCATGAGATGGACAATTTGGCTAGTGTCAATGCCAAGACTTTTACGCCATTGGCAATATCAGTAATGGATGAATATTCCTCGGGCTTGTGACTGTAGCCTGCGAGGAAACAAACAAACATAACAATTAATATGACACAGAAGACAGTAGCCTGCGAAGAAAATGTACAGATTCAGTCACTGAGTGAAAATTGAAGGGCACCAGACCTTTATAACATGGAATAAATATCATGCCCATCGGTGTAATTCTGCAAATAGTAGCATTTCTCAATGAGTGCCATTGAATACTCGATAGTTTTTACTTAGGATAACAAATGTGCTATCCATATTTTAACTCACATCTTGGTTCTTGTTAAAGTTTCTCATTACCTGGCCATAAATAGCGAATCATGATATGCTCTACTAATCATCTTCTTGTACGTCAAATTTAGCTCACGACTCGCAGATTCTGCTGCCTTGATGATCAATTCATCAGACAGTGCAGGAGGATCTTTATTGACAATATTAAATTGTGACAACTTAACACCACGCCTTTTAGATATGCTTAGGGCTGATTGATAAATTTTATCAACAACAGAATTCCTACGCTCTTCATCAATGTCACGTGTATCTGCAAGATATATGAAAAAGCAGTTACTAAGGTATATAAAAGAGACCACAGTCTCTTTCCACTGTTTTCCAGGAAAAGTGAGAATGTTAACTCTTCACTTGAATTTTGCAAGTTACATTAAACTAGCAAAAGAAAGAAAACCATCCAGATAAAAATTGATTGTTTTGTTATAATTCTGACTTCCAACATCTAAGGAGCATTACATCATCAACATCATTATCAACATTCCCAGCATTATCACTAGAAAAACTGACCTATTTCCAAATGTGATTTGCTTGGAATGCTGTTGATTGCCCCGGGATGAAGCTCAAGAATACCTTAGGGAAACAAGAATATTGGTTAATATTCAAAATGACTAGTCTTATACACATAAAAACAGTCGCAATATGGTAGCAATAGGTAACAATATATGATACTCTCTCCATCACTCTTCAAACAAACAAACAACCCAGAGAACTATCTGCAGTAAACAACTTATAGAAGAGGCTTACCAACTGTGCCTACAGTATCAACAGATCCAGACTCCAAAACATGTTTCTCAACAGCAAGAGCCAACTCTGCAGCAGCCAGTCCTGCATCATTCCTGGGCCAAACAAGATGTAGAAGTATAGAAACATTTAGAGGGGAGAAAACATACTAAGAAACTAAGACATGAAAAACAGAAAGACAAATTTACTGGAAAAGGTGACATCAACAGTGGTGGATGACCAAATAAGACAAAAATGGACAATTTCTCATGAAATCTTTCATGAATTAGAGGAAGAAATCATAATATTTCAAGCTCGATTCCGTGCTAAACTTAATGGAAAACGAAAGCACTGTACTAATGGCCGAGCTGACAGACTCCAGTCCGAAGATGTCATCCCAAAATTAGTCAAGTACAGTTGTCATTTTCAACAAATTACAGGGAAAACAAGGTGATGTAATCTTGCAACCTGACGGCAGAAATCAATAAAGAAAAATGAAAAGCGTCAACGTTTTACAAGGGTCAGCCAAGGGAAATATTCCCTTGAGTGTATATACCTCTGTGGCATCAGGACAGCCCCGGCGTGGCCTCCATTGCCCTCAAATTCCACTTTGATGCTAGCAGGGGCAGCAATAGCAGTCACAACCCCAATAGATATTCCTACTCAAACGAAAATATAGCAGTTAGCACAAATAGAAACTGAATTCTCCTATATATTCCTGTATATGCAAAAATGAACACCGCTACCTTCTTCTTCAAGGATAGGACCTTGCTCAATGTGCAACTCTACAAAGCCAGAATAGCTTCCATTCTTCAGAAACACGGAGGATAAATCCTCTGCGTTTTTGTATCCTGCAGATTTTGCAGCATCAAAGAAGGCAACATTTTCACTGTCCACTGTCTTCTTTAGTTGTTGTACCAGTTCCTCACTTCCCGCCAACAACCGACTGCAAATTCAGACAGGATTGGAAATCTTAGGAGACAGATTGTGATAGGTTTTGGAACATCCAGAATCTTTCAAACCAAAAAGAAAAGATGAAAAGTACAAAAGGTTCATAATTTATTTGGTCGATATGAAAGATTAAAAAGGCTCATAATTATGGCAGCAACAAAGTTGTACTTATATTTTGTACAAACCTTCCAAGACAGCTGATGCCAAATCGTGTAGGCTCTTCTGAAGCGAACATAATCACCTCCAGTGACCTTTTAGGTTTAAAGCCAGACCTACATAGTTTAAACACCAGAACAAAGTGATCGATTAGGTTTGGAATCAGCTGCAAAGTACAAGAATTAGCAACAGCCACATGAAAGAAAGTCAAAGACAGGAGTCAATATGGCATCTCACAACTGAGGATTACAAATGTTTCTTATCTAGGCATGTAACATTGGAGCAGACCTCTGGGGTCCACAAACATGAGTGAAAAATCTTGAAGACTGCTACTTACAATGTTAAGGAACATTGCTAAACTTGGTGAAGAATACCCTTAAAAGGAACTGAAAAATATTACTGGATAATTTGCAGGACATGTTTTTATTTGAGTCAACTACTTCCTTCTCAACAGCCCATGATCAACAGCAACCTCAAGAAATTTTAGCGAATTATTAAATTCAGTTCTCTATACAAAGAACTGGTATTGAGGTAACAGACAGCAAGGAAGATATCTAGAAATATGACAAGCAGAACCACAACAATGATTCTAAACAATCAAACAGTATACCGCTTGAGAACATTGATGGCCTCTATTGCACCCAAAACGCCAACTACCCCATCATATTTTCCAGAATATGGTATTGCATCTGTATGAGATCCTGTTGACACTGGAGAAAGCTCCGGTTCATATCCACTCCTATTGAGATGTAGCAGAGTTAAGCAGATTAATCATATCAAGCACATAAATAACTCTAAACTTACAAGGATGCTACTCAAACAGATACAGACAATTTAAATTAGTTCAATGGTAAAGACAATAAGCACCAAGAAAAAAAAAAGAACTCTACTTAGAGGAACATTTTGTGTTTGATTTTTCTAGAAAACTCTAGAAATTAGTTCAAATGCATCCTCGACAGACTATTATCATTAGAAAGTTTAGCAATCTCAAAGTAAAGTCCATAACACCATACTTGCTAAGCGTAGGATATCTTTAGGTCAAGAAAAAGGTGACAAAGTGAATAAGTGGTTGACTCACCACTGACCAAAAATGTTTCCGACAGCATCCTCCCTTACCGAAAGACCTGAAGCTTCCATTATATTTTTTATATATCTGCACAATAGAAGGCATGCAACAAGAACAGCTAAGAGTTATCAATAATGTCATGAAGTCAATTTTTTTAAATAAAGCTGTGACAAATCCGTAAAACAACACTCTTCATTCATTCTTTCAACTAGAATAATTCACCTTCAGTTTCAATTGGACAAGCCTTTAGTTTTTCATTCGTTCTTCATTTTCTTTTTCTTTTTTAGACAAGACTTGCTAATGCCACTATTTGTTTTATTTTTTGCTCAACAGTTCATTTTTATAAAAGCATTAGACAACCATCTCTACTAACCAGCAGACACAGGATAATTGGTGAGGGTGGCCTCTAAATTACCTACCTTCGAGACATAACATCCTTCTCACTGTACAAGATCCTAGTAACTGATGGTGCAGATGTATCCGAAAAAGTTGACAGCTCATCAATCTAGCAAAAATATAACAGGGATAAGAAAATTATCTCGCTCAATCAATAGAGAAGCATGCATACATCATAATTGACAGCGAAGTTGAAGGCCCGAAACTATAATTTGCATATAAGACAGCTTTAACTTCTCTAAATAGACTAAACTAAGAAATAAAAAGTTTTAAGCACCTGCATCTAATGCATATGCATATTCATCTATCAAGAATCATTTTAAAGACCTTCCTTTCACCCCAAAACAAGGGGGAAATATAAGTAACTTGAACTAAACTTATTAAATTTAACCCAATATGAAGGCCCTTTATGAAGGAAAATCAACAGAGTAGATACCAACGCTCCAAATAAACCGAAAGCTAAACTATCAAGAGCCCGAAAGAACAAAACACAATCTTTGAGAAAATAATTACAAAAACCCACATACAAAGACAAAAACAACTCAAATAGGTTAGAATGAGGCTAAAAATCAAAACTTTATATGTGGGATTTTTTTGTGTACCTGCTTCTGCAGATTTTGAGTGTCCACTGAGAGTGAAGAAGACAGAGACTCTGAGAGTTGTGGTTCATGAATTGCATACCCAGAGAAATCCTCCATGGTTTTGATTAATGGGTCTTGTTCAATATTCATAGCCAAATTCACTGGGCAAAATGAGAAGAAATATACTGAAAGGAGAAATTGAAGAAGGGAGAATCTCAAAGCCTTCATCATGTTTGTTCGTTTGCTAATACTGATAGTGTGGCTTGGCAGGGATCATGAATATTTTTGTAGTGCTGTCTAAATATTATTACTATATCATTCTTTTGCCCTTTTTGTTTTTCAATTAAGGAAATGGTGTAAAAGCCTAAAAGGCATTTCAGCTGTGGAGTGGAGTCACACATCAGAATACATTGTGCAATGTGCACATGGTTTGGTGTCAAAAAAAACAAAGAATAATGATAATAATAATAATAATAATGATAATAATAATAGCAGTAGTGGTAATAGTAATAAAAAATTTGCATAATGTAAACCAAAAAAAAATGCATAATTGTCCAAAGAAAACAAATGAATGGAATATGCAATACAAGTTAGTTTCAACCAAAAAAAAAAAACAATTATACACCATATATCTAAAAAAAAATAAATCCATTTTATTAGATTAAAAAAACATAGTACAAGTTAGTTTCAACCAAAAAAAAAAAACAATTATACACCATATATCTAAAAAAAAATAAATCCATTTTATTAGATTAAAAAAACATAGCAAATTTTTTAGATAAAAAAGAGAACTATTGTATTGAACTAAAACATTACAACAAACAGACTTTTTTCTTTTTGGACAGATGAAGCAATTCACTTAAGTTAACAATTCATTTATTATTGTTATTTATTATTGTTTCAGCTATGAATAAAAGTTATCTAAAGTTGGTTTTTAATGTAAAAAGTAGTTAATTGTTTCCCGCGACGTGCGTGTCCTATGATAATATATTTTATAAAAACTGTAAAAATAAAAATATTTGTAAAAATAAGAAACATAAAATAAATTGATATAGAGAAATTTTTTAATAATTTTTTGTAATTTTGTGAGCATTTATATTAGAAATTATAAAATAAAGAAAATACATGTCTTAAAAATGAACACTTATGTAATTCTCGATTTCAACAACGGTTAACATTTCAATTTCAAAGCATTTTGAGTCCCAATAAGAATAAATGAATAATCGAGAAAACATAATAATGATCTTCTTTATGAAAGAAATTTAGTATACAAGAAACCATATAATTAAAAAAAAAGAAAAAAACTTTCTATTCAAACCAGAGCCCCTTCAACATGGTGTACATATTTGTACCCCATAGACACGTTGGGTTTTTCTTTCCAAAACATTCATCTTTTGCAGAACATTCATGTTTTTTTGTTTTGTCATAAATAAATAAAGATGAGAATTACGAAATAGGAATGAAAGAATGAGAAATAGCAGAGAGGGAGGGAGGTTGAGGGAGGGAAGCTAGGAGTGAGAGAGATTTAAACTGAAAATTGTGATGCTTAGCATCTGGGAAGAACTTATATTAAAGGAGAGATGGACAAAATGAAAGAAGGAACCAAGGGTTTCTTGTTATATTATTAATAATAATTGTAAAAGTTAATGAAGAATATGAAGAGTTAAATTTTACTTTTCAATTGCAGCTATGGTGAGAAAATAAAAGGAAAAAACTTAAATAGAGAAAAGAAATTGTGTGTAACCAAAGTAACGATTATTAGATTAAATGATGAAAAAAATAAAAAGTTGAGTTTTGCTATCGAAATTGTAGAGAAAATGAATCGACGATTTTACACTTAGTTTGATTAATAATGACGATGATAATAATGCAAATGAAGATGAGAGGATTGAATAGTTACATATGTGTGGAGGATTAACACATATGAGAATTGCTATCAAAATTTTGAACAAACTCATTAATTACATATTATATATATAGAGAGAGGGGGGTTGATGATAGTGTAATAATTACTAGGTTCTGGACCCGTGCATTCGCACGGGTACATGATAACCTAATAATGTATCTTTACATCTAAAATATGAATGGTTGAAAATGACATATTAAAGGTATCGTTTAATATATATAACACTATTGAAGTATTATTAGATGTACCCTAGATCATTTATGCTATAACATATAATAAGTAGTTGGTATATATATAATTTGCTGATGAATTGCCTATATTATAAACATGAACCGAAAAAAGCAAAATGAGGTTAAAAAAAAAAGTAAAGACAAAAGCAATATCATCAATAACTAAGTTTGATCTCTCAAGTGAACCCAAGAAAATGAAAAAAAAAAAAAGTTTTATCTCATAATACAAGTAAACTAATCTAATCATGATTAACATGAGGCCGTATCGTATGAAAGCATGTAGATATATGAAAAGTGCAATTCATGCATCTAGTTTGCATGTCAGCATCATCGTTTAATTAGCTAAGATGAAAAAAACATAGATGGTTTCATTTAGTCGTGGATGCGTCAAGAGCTTATGAGGTCCGAAATACTTCAATTGTCAGAACATTCCATGCTCTAATCGTTGATGAAGTATTCACAATTTACAATCTTTTGGACTCCAACATCATGCAATAAGCTTTTTCGAGGCAACACCATGGTGTCATCTCTGTTTCCCATCATAAAATGGAAGGGAACAAATATTATTTCATGAACGGGAATTGGCTTTTATATGGGCTTCTCTTGGCTCCCGTTATTGAAGCAAACTTACTGTCGCCGGTGTTTGCCGCTTTCTTTGAATTTGATGGAGTTGGATGCTGCTCGACAATGCTATTTGTCTTCGCCGGTGATCTCAAGATTTCTCCAGAAACGGTGGTGTTGTAAGTTTCGTCTAAGCGCCAGATTTATTTATTTGTTTATTTATTTTTTGCAAGAGGTTAAAGTCTTTGTTTCGCTGTCATAGATTTATCTTGTTGCGGGTTTTGTGTTCTGCGCAAAATCTAAAGATTGAAAAGTAATTGTAGATGTGAGAAGAAAGAGTTCGGAGCGATGAAGGACGAGAGAGATGGAGGCAGTTTCATTTAGGTTTTTGAGATCGTGGAGAACTCAATTTGAGGAAGGACTGATGGAATTTTTCTAGAATTAATATTGAGATATTAATTAACAATAGTATATTTTAGTGCTGCTTAAAATTAGGATATGGAGGAAGGGATGAAGGATGTGAAACGACATTATTTTTGGGAAGATGGTTTTAGGGGGGAAAATTTTGGCTAATAGTTTGACATGTCAGCTTTTGGCATTGCAGTGGGTTTTCCATAATAGAATATATTAGATGTTTGGCCCGGCCAGATGTCCGGGCGCCCCTCTACTTTAATTTTGTGTTAATACATAAATGAATTCTTGATTTGGAAAAAATAAAATAGGTATACATTTGGTTTTTTTCCCTTTTTTAGCCAAAAATAAAAATAAAAATAAAAAATTCATCTGTCAAAGGAGAAAAAATATTAAAAATTACAACGATACAGAAATCATACAAAAGAATGTGGAGTAATAAAGGAGATAAGTTTATGGGAAAATTAAAATGCTATTTTAATTTGATTGATAAATGATAAATGTTAATAATTAAAATTCTGTAGCTATTTTTGTAAAGTAGCTTTTGTTTCTCCGGATAAGAATTTTTTTTTCTTTTAAAAAAGGATGACACGTGGCAGAATGATTAATGCAATATGGTGCATTTGGAGCAAAAAAAATTTAATAATAAATTGCCATATCAATATCATATATTCTGTTTTAATAAGGTAAAAGAGATATATATATAATATATTTATATATATTAGGTTCTGGACCCGTGCATTCGTAGAGGTTATAAATATCTTATTTAAACAATTTGAAAATGATACTTTAGTAACAATTTATATTTCTTCTGTACCCAATTTTACAAATAAATTTTATTAAGAATGTTATTACTTCCATTAAAACACTCCTGCAGCAATTCGATCATAGGAATTGGATTCCAGTTTGATCTGAGATGCAATAATGGGTTTCGAATTTTTGTTATTAACATATCCTTATAATAGACCCTTTTTTTTGGTTAGTAGTGATTAACATATCCATATTCTTATATTTAGACTAACCTTGAATTATATTATTTTACTAAAATAAAATTGAGGGTCGTCAAAAAAGGAATTAGAAGTCAGTGATTTGATTGAAAGAAATGTTCTTAATCTAAAACATAACACAATATACGAAGGAAAAGAATAATAGAGAAGGTGCATAAGCTCAACTTAATCTCTTAGCTTGTAATTAATAAAAATACAGACTCAATAAGTTTTGATACATCAGAATAATTTCTTGGTTCATTCTTGTATTATAATTATGCTCCAGATATGTGTTGATGATGATGACCAAGTGAGGTTAAAGACGAATTTGAATTGATTCTTGAAACCTTCATTGTAAGGACGCTCATCTAACATCTTAGGTTGAAAGCGAGGCAAAGCTCCTCTATCATCTTGTACCTTTATTCTTCATTTTAAGGACACTTTTTTCGGGGTTGTCCAACCTAAGAAAATTGAAAGGATATTCACCACTGTTTAGAGTTTCGATCAATGAGGAATGAGGAACATATGAGGCTCATGTCGAACTATGGATTATTGATTCTGGCTAAATTATGAAAGTTGGGAGATGCAAGGACTACCTTTGGTGTAGGCATTGGTATTGGATCCCAATGAAAATACAGAGTGGAGAAGGCCCTTCGAAATAGTTCATATTTCCAAATATAGCAAAAAGCTTTCCTGAATCAAGATCAAGTCATGGATCGTGACATCTCATCAATTACTTGACCACAAAAGAAAAACAAAACCTTTTTCGCAGCATTCCGTACAAATACAGTATCATTTGGCACAGCATCCTGTAATGTTTTTGCAGATCCTTTGGATTAAAAGAATTTCCCCCAAACTCATGTACCAAGAGCAAAAAGCGATACATCAAATTAATTGTGACAAATACACTTTCAATTACATATATAAGACCATATTGAAAGAAATTAATGACTAACCTTCACAAACTTATTGCAAAAGAAGACTGCAATTCACATTCAAAATACCATAATCCTGTAGACAAAAAATAACAGTATATCCATCATAAAATTGTTCTAATTAATTCGCTACATTCAAAACAAAAAGATGATGAAACATAAGACTGTAAAAGATGAAAGCAAAGAATAAGATATGAGTGGAATATTATCACCGGAATATCATCAACAGCACCTCACAGTAGAGAATGGATTTCGGTTGCTTCAGGGAGGTAAACAGGTTTTTAATCTTCAAAGTTTGGACTTTGGATCAAAGGCCGATGAAGTCAGTTTTATTGCTTGAATATGGGAATTATTTTATGGTTCAGATTTGGGAGTTACATTTATTTGGAATCTGAAGTGGATGTAAATGAATATTTGCGAAAAGTGGGGATAAGTATTGGGGATACAGTTAAGTTTTTGGAAAGAGAAGGAAATAAGAAAAGAAATCATTCCCGTTCTTTTTTTTTCCTTTGTTTTTTTTTAATTTTTTTTTTATATAGATTTTGTTGAGGAGACTTTTAATGAAATTCTAATATTTGGATTTTTGGGAAAAAAGTAGTTTTTGTTTTAATGAATCAACTAGAAGCTTGCCCCGGGCAAATACCCCGGGCCGTCCTCCCACCTAATAAATTGATATGTAAATAATCAAAACTAATTAGGAATGAATTTAGTTTTTGATGAAGATAATTGATTGACCGAAAATTAATTTTTTCAAAAATCCTAAATAAGTGAAGAAGGAAAGTTTCATTCACTCTCAAATTCAAAATTTGAATGAACATGGCCATCTGATCTCTTCGTTAATATTGTAAATATATTTTTTATTTTTAAAAGGGGATGACACGTGACAGAATGGTTAATACAATATGGTGCATTTGGAGCCAAAACATTTTAATAAGAAATTGCGACATCAGCATCCTATTTTCTGCTTTAATAGGGTAAAAGGGATGAATATCTGCAGAAAATGGGGATAAGTATTGGGGATACAATTAAGTTCTTGGAAAGAGAATGAAATAAGAAAAGAAATCATTCCCGTCCTTTTTTTTTCCTTTGTGTTTTTTTTAAAATTTTTTTTTTATATATAGATTTTGTTGAGGAGATTTTTAAGGAAATTCTGACATTTGGATTTTTAGAAAAAAAAATAATTTTTGTTATAATGGGAGCTATAGATTATAGATATATATATATATATATAGATAGATAGATGGTAAATGAAAAATAAAGAAATTACTGTGTAGGACTCTCTTTCGCCCTCATGCAAAACGTTATGATATGTCATCGTAAACTAAGAAAGTAATCATATCTCTCATCAACAGAATTATAATACATGTCGTCTAAAAGAGTATTGAGATATATCATCATAATTTCTTAATTAAAGTTACAAAAAATAAAGCAAGATGTGGCCGAGACTACAACGTTTACATTTACATGCGCTTCACCTTTGAGGCTTTGAAATTTAACTATTTAAATTTTTTTGGATACTTTTGATTCATTCATGTCATAATTTTAATTCATAGACTTACATTTCGCCCATTACTTGAACAATAAATTATGTTTGACTATATTAAATGAATTTATTACAAAATAACTATTCTTTTTAAAGAATAACTAACTATAGAATCATATATATATTGATATAATCTTGCAATAAAAATAGATTTATAGCTAACCAAAAGAACATAACAAATCAAGTAATTCAAATTGATAATTTTGTTATAAATGTGTTAAGAGCTGATCAGCACCCTTTAAGCCACCAATAAACCACAAGTCCTAATACTGGAAGTAGCGCAGAACACAAAATGGCAAAGTTGTTCATTGTTCTTGCAGCTATTGTTGCTTTGGTCTTTGCTCCAGGAAAATCTTGCTCTTTTGACTGAACAAAAACTAACTGAATTAATCAAATGTGAAACTTTCATTTCGTTAAATATGTTCTTTGTGATGCCTACTATTTTTTTTGATTTTGGAATGAATAAATCTTTTTTTAAAAAACAGTTATTGTGATGCCTACTAATTTTTTTTTTGATGTGTGGGAGCCTTTTTTCCTTTTCTTTTCTTTTTTCACAGTGGAAAAAATGAATTTGTTGGTGCATGGACTGGGGTTTCAGAATGTTTGCAAAACGAAACTGACTGGAGCTTGTGAAGTGGCTAACCCAAAGAAATGTATCCCTGCTTGTAAATTAATTGCTCCACTTCACAAGTTTTACAGCTTCAGATATTCTGCAGAAGAAGTATGTATTTCCTTTTATTTTTGTTATATAAAAAAATAAATCAATGATATAAGTAATGCAGCTACATGATGGGATTTGAACGAGCAAGTTATTATAACTAGTATTTTGCCCGCACGTTATGCGGTGATATGTTACTCTTCAGATGCTAAAAGATTGTTTACATTACGTTTTTAATTTCTATTCTTTTTAGTTCAAATCATAAAATACGATGCGGACTAACTTTTTGAAACTAGGGGAATATTTTAGTTTAATAATCCTATGAATATAAATCCCTTATGAAAAGATTTGTATAGTAGTAAAAAAACTACCCATTATAATTGGGGATAAAATTACGAACGTTTTAATGTTGTAGGGGACATATTAATTTAATTAAATACGTGTTCGTTATAATTTTCTTTTTCTTCTAGTAAGAAAATCAACATTTATTTCCAATAAATAATCCTTTCTAAAATGGCAGACTCCACAATATTCCACTAAAAATCAACAATATTCAAAATTCCGAAATTATAGTGAAAATAGGATTTTGAGGTAAAAAAGAATATTGTTTTCAAGGAAATTGCTAACTAATGCTTATTTATTCTTCCTATTTTTTAAAAAGAAAATATGGTCGGAATCAAAATTTAGATCTTCTACGGGATGGCTATCCATATGTATAGTAAGTATCGTACAATACGCGATACATATCGCACGATACGTATCAAAATTAAGGATTTCGATACATATCATGTTATGTATCGCAATCGTTTGTGTATCGGTCAATTATCGATACGTATCGTATGATACATACGATACACGATACGATTGTGTATCGTACAATACAAAAACATAGGCCAAAAAAAAATTATTTAAAAAATTTAATATTTTTTTATAATAACCGTCTAAATTTTAAATGAAGAGCGAATTTCATTTACAATTTGTTTTAAATAGATATTATTGATTTATTTCTTTCACAAACATAATCTTTGTCAATTGAAGACAGAAGTGTTTAATAAATTATCATAGTCTAAAAAATAATATATTTAAAAATATTATTTTATTCACAATATCATTTTCCAAATCAAGTACAACTAATAGCATGTTGAATAAATGCAATACATGTTTATATTAATTTTTTCACTATTAAATTTATGGCTATAATAACAATTATCATGAAAAATGATATTTATTACATAGGTTGTACGACCATTATTCTTGTAATGAATGAGTAATTTGTGTGACTTTCAAATAATCTTGAATTCAACTTAATCAATTTATTTGTTTATAGCTGAAAAATAAAAAAAGAATAAATATATCAATGACATATGGATTTTATGATATTTATTATTTATTTTATACATATTATTATATTAAAACGTAAGCTGGCGATATTTTTGCCAAAGCAGAAATTAGCTCCCAGAGCAAAAAAATCGCTGTGGTTCCAAAATTACCCCTATATTGGGTGAAAGCTATTTGTTATCCTCTACAACCATCAGCCGCTCTTTCTGCAACAAACCATCCACCTTAATCCCAATGTCACTATGGGTTCCGATCACTTCATCAATTCAGATCCTACCACACCGATTATAATAACCAGAATTCGACTCCTCATGAAGACCATAAAGTTCTGACCTATATCATTGAATCTCAAAAACCTCAATCCAAAATTTCCACAATATATGATGTTTTAACAATGGGTATTTTTATTTTTGCATCTCTAAGCATCTCTAACTATGAATTCATGGGACGCACTTCCAATGAATAAGTTTTTCACGTATGGCTTGACCACTTTCCTATAGACAAACACCAATAGTTGTAAATTAAAGTATACCAAATTACTAGCTGCGCCAATGTCTGAGGCATTATTCACAGAGGATGCCATGGGCCTATTACCCACTCAACAACTTTACTGGCGAATTGGCTCAGAAAAAACTCATTCATTTCAGAAATTCAAACAAAATTTGAAAACCTTTCAAATAATAAATACGGAACAAGAATTTGAGGCAATTTTCATGAATTAAAAAGGCTTAACAATTTGCAGATGGAGCCTTGGAGAAAGATAACCAATAAATAAATCAAGAATCTCTAGAGAAATAGACATGTGGGTTGGAATTTATTTGTGGCGGCTAAGGGAGATTTCAATGGGGACGGAAACTTGAAGTTGGCATAGGCAAGGAGAGACTAACGTTGGAAAGAAATAGAGAAAGAAAGGGGTTAGGGAGTTGAGGGTAATTTGGGCAAGACACTCTTCTTTTGCTCTGAAGGCTAAAAATCGCTCTGGCATTATCATTAGCTTTTCAACAATTACTTACGAAAGTGATAATTTTCTTTGAACAATGGTTAAGAAAAGGTTGGCAATATTGCCAACGCAATTTTTAGCTTCCAGAGCAAATTTAGCTTTTGTTTCCATGATTGCCCTTAGTAAAAGTCAAAGATTTTTTCCCCCCTTTTATCTCTCCCTTTAATTATTACTCCTTAATCGTGGTTATCAAAAATTATCTGTCACACCTTTCCTTTTGGTCCCCCTTCGTCAGCTTTCCCTCCCTCCTGTGTTATCAATTTATTTATGTTTTTTTGAAAAGGGTGTTATCAATTTATGATCGGAACTCTTTGTTTTCCTAACTGGTGGCATTATAGTTGGGTTTGGAAAATTTATGTAGTATGTGATCAAGATTAAACTGTTGCTTGGCATCTCTTATGTCTAACTGGGATCAAAAATCAATTTGTGTTGTGTAGAAAAACCTTCTTTACTTCAATTTCAATCTTTTCTCCATTGAATGCAGAAGTAATTACAATCTTATGATAGGTATGTGGATTTCAAGGCAAAATTCTTGGATAACAGTATTGTGATTCACATTGCTGGTGGTTTTGTACTCCAAAACCCACCTTTGCTTTGTAATTAAACTTCTTATATGCCCTATACTTCGAGGAAAGCCCCCTTTTAGAAATAGACGAATCGGATTCCGTCTGTTCAAGTTGATTAAGAACTTTAAAAGAAGTAATAAATTGAATAAAACTAGTTCTGATAGAAAACTAATTCTGATTGGAGCTGAAATCTTTTATCATTTTTTTCGTTCTTTTTTCAAAAAAGCTTTTGTTGGTTAATTGAAGTCTTGAATTTGACTCTAACATTGGAATGAAAAATTAATGAAAATTCTTTGGAGAAAATTGGGACAAAGGCGTCACTCTAGTCCCATAATTAATCGTTTGTCCTTTTTTTTCCTTCATATATTGCAATAACAACGGATGAAGAGGGATTGTGGGAGAGGATTATTCTTTGACCTGAAAAAGGGCAATTTTAGAAACAAAAGTAAATTTTGCTCTGGAGGCTAAAATTTGCGTTGGCGATATCGCCAGCCTAAAACGTATCTTACGATACGATATACGATACGATACGCATATCATAAATTTAGGTTTCTGATACACGATGCATATCACGATTTGATAGCTATGGTATGTACTTCATTTCAAAATTCAAAAGTAAGGAATACATGTAGGGTATTACTAATAACATTTGATTTATTGAAAAATTAGGTTGAATCCAAAAAAAATAATAATAAATTAGTAGTATATGATATGATATACAAATCATCTATATCCATGGAAGAGATCTCATATGCTTTCTATCTCTATCATTCAACATAAATCTCTGAAGAGTTTTCATTCAGTTGTACATTCACCCTTAGATAAAGTCTATTTTTTTAATGAAAAATGATAGACATAGTGACAAAATATAGTGAATTTAGATGGTGATTAATAAAAAGACATTTACACCACACTCACTATATATGTATATTTTTTAATTATGGATAAAATGGTAAAAAGATAAAATTTCAACCGGAGAGTGAAAAAAATAAGGGACCATAATTAATCCACATCAGTCACTATTTTTTGTCGCTATCTTTTTCACTATACATATCATTTTCCCTTTTTTATAATATCATATATTTATGCCGTGAACAACTAATCATTATCTTCAGATTGTTATTTCTTCTTCTGTTTTATAAAATATCTTTGCCATATTACTATTTTTAAAATTCAAAAATACCAGAATCTATTTTTTTTTGGGGTGGGGGGGGGGGTGGGGAGACGAGTTTAGAAACGGGAACACTTAGCATGGGGGAAAAACGTAAAAGAAGAAATTAGTTTCTTGCTGGCAAATAACAACCGCCGCTGGCAAGGATTGCATTTCAGCTAAAGAAAAAGAATTGGGAATACATACCATAATTCACCACTTGAAATAATTCAATTGAAGAATGTGTGTTTAATAAAGTAATTGGATATGAAGAATCCATAGCAGTTCCACAGATACTTTCTTTAGCAGCAACATCACGTTCCATTGTCACGTATCTACTCTGCCCCCAATACACAACATAAGGACCCCAAAAATAACCAAAAAAAAAAAAAGAAAAAGAAAAAAACCAATGATCTCCTGCCGGTGGATCTTGTAAGAGATCCACCGAAAACTAGCACGGGAGAGCCCTGTACTTGATCAACCATATCTTGTGCTCCTAATATAATGTCGGTCGCTCTGGGAAACACGTGCCATAGAATCTGCTTCTGGTTGACAACGCGGCGGTGGGGAATTGAGGAAAGGGGATAAAAGAGCAATGGGAGATAGCAAAGGGATACGTAGTTAGTGTTTATAAAAGAACTTCTCAGAGAAGATATTGACAAATTTTAATATGTTATAGTTTTCTTTCTTAAGTAGTATCATATCTTATTTGTGATACTAATTGTAGTCTATCTTCCATTGTTTTGAAATTCAATCCCAAATAGTCCTTCGATTCAAGCGGGCACAACTCTCGTTTTAAAATTTAAAAGAGTGAACCACAAAATATGTCATCAAACTATTGGGTAATTTTTCATTACAGGTTATCAATCAAATTTATTCCCGAAATAGGTCACTATTCTAAGCCAAAAATTTATCCAAGGTCATTCTGTAAATTTTGGCCATTAAGTAGTGACAGAAAATCATTCTTAACATGCTTTGAGGTTTAGGGGTATTTTTATCATTTAGTATTTTTGCATTTTATTTAGTTTTTAAGTTTTTTTTTTTAATTTTTTTTTACAACTCTTACTCTTATGCTCACTAGCTTGTACATGTTGGTACTAGTATAATTATTAAATTTATGACTTAATTTATCTTTTGTATTTTAAATTTTAGATTATAAAATTTTTAAAAAACAAAATAAATGAAAAAAAAGTTCAAGTTAAAGTAAATATGAAAATTATTAGTTTATCATTTTAAACTAAAAAAAAACTAAAAGAATCAGCTAATACAAATTATTTTTTAGGTTATTTTGGACGTTAAATCGTGATAAAAAAAATTATTTTTCACATGCGTTTGGGTCCAGAGATAATTTCATCACATTGTACTTTCTTAAAAATTTTAAATTTAATTAATTGTCTTTTCTTTTGTACAATTCTTTTACCTATACGTGTTAACTTATATATGTTGGTAGTAGTATAATTATTAAATTTCAAAAACTAATTTACCTTTTGTATTTTAATTTCTACGTCATAAAAAAATTTAAAAGTATTTAAAAAATGAAGAAAAATTTTTTTTGGTTGAAATAAATGTAAAAATTAATAATTAAATAATTAAATTGAAGTTGAAAGTAATTAAATGGCCTAGAAGAAACAACTTGACTTAAGTGATTCTCTAGTTTTATTTAATATGGTAAACTATTAATTTTCATGTTTATTTCAACTCGAATTTTTCATCTTCATTATATTTATTTTTTTCAAAAAATAAATTATAATCTAAAAGTTAAATACAAAAGGTAAATCAATTTTTGTAATTTAGTGACTATGCTAACGTAATCATATACAAGTTAAGAAGTATAAGAAAAAAATTTATACAATCAATCCAAAAACTAATCTCTCTCTCACTCTTTTTTTCCTTCCCTATCAATTTAACAGTCACCTCCTCTTAATTCCTTTCATTAATTGAGAAATCTGATAACAATTGTTCTCTCTTCCCCCATCATGTTCCTTTTTTCTGCCGCCTAATTTTCTTCCTCATCTTCCCTTCTATGGGAGGATGGGAAGATAACTTGTCTTTTCTTTTAAGTTCTTTAATTTGAATAAATTCAGTCTATCAGTAGATCTTGATCTACTGGGTGTTAGTAGTTTGTCAATGGATATGATTTTATTGGTCGTAATTTTGCTCTTTTGTGATTGTGTGTAATCTTTAGTTTGTGGTTTTATCCATGATTTTACTGTTATAGTTCATAGTCATGATTTATGTTCGAGGATTTGCAGTCAAAATATATCAATATTTCAAATCTGTTTTTTGGGGTCTTCATCTGATGACAAGTTAAGTTTTCGAGATCTGGAATTTTCTTTGGTACGTGATGCTCCCAATAAATATTTGCGGGTGTTGTGAAAAAGTTTGTAATACAGATCTCGAATTCTAATACAAACTTAGAATCATATTACGTGATGCTCCCAATAACTTAGTTATAGAATTCTAATCGATTGTTGTAATATGTTAGTGATTGTAATCCTCTGTCAATCGTGGTTAGACGTTTTCCAACAAAGTTAATAAAAATTTCTTTTTTTTAAAAAAAAAACGAAGAAGAAGTTTGAACAAAAAACAAATTAAAATTAAAAAATTAAAAAATGCAAAATGACAAAAATATCACTAAACCCAAAAGTATGTAAAAAAAATAGCTTTCTGCCACTACTTAACGACCAAAATTGACATAATGACCTCAAATGGATTTTTGGCTTAGGATGAGAATTTATGATTATAACATGTGATGAAATTACCTAATCATTTAATGACCTAATTTACGGTTCACTCAATTTAAACTTCAAAAATTCACCGAGTAATAGGACATTTAATATATATATATATATATATATATAATTCACCAGCTAATAATATCATTAACTAGAAGATTTAATTTTTATATTTATATGTACAATTTTACAATTAAAAATTACTGTTAAATATGCTCCATCATTTAAATAATTCTATTTCAGCATTATCCATTATCAATGATTTATTGCTTTTAAATTTTTTAACAAAATATTAAAAAAAGAAAGAAACAAAAAGAGAAAAATAAAATCCTTGAACGTAACCACCAGCCACAATACTGATTTATCAAACTTTGTTTCTTCTAACCCTCGCATTTCCTTAACCTCATGGAAAATCAATGGGTGCTCGAATCTAGACAAATCTTTAATTCTCTCTTTGCTCGTTCTATCATGTCCCTGATCTCAGTTCCGAAGGTGCATCCATATCTTCCCACCGCTCTGCCGCCTCCGGCGGTGCTTGACTGTGCACAATTTGGTTTTGCTGATCGCCGTCGCCATCATCTGGGGTAACGTCACCGGTGAGGGAATATGAATTTAGGCTGATTATTCTGTCGATCAAGAAACTAAAATGTTACATCGGTGTTGTTGTTATGAAATACGGAAGTCATTGCTGATAAAACATACTTCAACTATTAGTCCATATACAATAGTCACCATTGATGTCGGAGAGTATGCCGGAGGAAGAACATTAAACAACGCCGAAATAATTCTCGGTGAAGTTTTTATGACATCAAGCCGGAGTCATCCGCGATATTGGAATAGTAGTCCAGATATTGTTCTATATATAAGGATTGCCGAAATCATTGGAGAAAAAGGCCAGAAATATTTCAGTCCATATTTTTTAAAATATTAATAAGTTGGGTGAACTAGTAATACATATTTAAGATAAATAATAAACAAAAAGTAATAAATATTTCACAATTTAAATTATGATGAGTAGTAAATTTAAAATATTTACCATTTAATTTTTAAAATTTTACTGTAAAATCTTTTAGTATTCTAATTGAGCGATGCATGTCTTGAGTCCGAAATTCTTTTCATGTATATAAAAGATTTATTTTATCTTATAGTAAGTTGAGCAAGAAAAAGCTGGATATTTATTGCAGTGCAAACAATACACTTGTTATTCTAGAGATCAACAAATAAGGTGAATTCCAACTAGAATACAAGGATGGTGTTATATACAAAAAATTAACTTAATCAATGTTTAAATTGCAATGATAGTTTATGCAAATTTAATAAATGTATATTGGGTTTTACCCTTACTTTAGACCAATAACTCAAAGTAAATTATGTTTTCACGAATAAACAAGTTTATATTACAAATTCAAATAACCTACAATAAAATAAGATTGAGATAAGATTCACTAATCAAATTGAATTATAGCTTACCATAATAACAACATATAACATATGGAAAACCAAATAATTGAAATGATAATTTTTGTTATAAATATGTGACGAGGTCTCCAACAAAACCACTAGTCCTCACACTACATATAGTGCAACAAAACATGGACGGCAAAATTCTTCATTGTTCTTGCAGCTATTGTTGCTTTGGTCTTTGCTCCTGGTAAATTTACACATCTTGCTTTTCTGTGTGAACAAAAACTAACTGAGTTAATCAAGTGTGAAAATTTCATTTCCTTAAATATGTCCTTTGTCCTAAAAAAAATGATATAATTTGTTGTTTTTAGTATGAGGGACATAATAATGATTTTGGAATGAATAAAATATTTTATATAAAACGGTTATTGTAATGTCTACTTATTTTTTTGATTTTTGGTTTTTTTTTTTTGCAGTGGAAAAAATGTATTTGTTGGTGCAAGGGGATGACAATCTTTGCAAAACGACACTGCCTGGAGCTTGTGACGTGGCTAACCCAAAGAAATGCATCCCTCTTTGTGAAAGAGCTGTTCCACCAACCAAGTTTCAAAACTTCAAATGTTCTGCAGAAGAAGGATGTATTTGCGTTTATTTTTGTTAGGTGGAAAAGATAAATCAATGATATAAAATAATATAACCGCATGATGCGACTTGAATAAGCAAGTTATTATAACTAGTATTATGCCCACACATTGTGCTTCGGTATGATACTCTCCTAATGCTAAAAGATTGTCCACATTACGTTTTTAATTTCTATTGCTTTTAGTTAAAATTGTAAAATATGATGCGGACTAACTTTTTGGGATTGGGGAATTATTTTAGTTTAATAATTTTGTGAAAAGAAATCCCTTATGAAAAGATTTGTATAGTAGTAAAAAAACTACCCATGGTAATTAGGGACAAAATTAAGAACGTTTTAATGTTGTAGGGGACATATTAATTTAATTAAATACTTGTTTGTTACAATTTCCCTTTTCTTTTAGTAAGAAAATCAACAATTATTTCCATTAAACAATCAGTTCTAAAATGTCGAACTCCACAATATTCCACTAAAAACCAACAACATTCAAAATCCCAAAATTTTAGTGAAAATAGGATTTTGAGGTGAAAAGAAAAAATATTGTTTTCAAGGGAAGTGCGAACTAATGCTTATTTATTGCTTCCTATTTGAAAAAGAAAATAGGGACGGAATCAAAATTTAGATCTTGTAAGGGATGACTATGCGTCTATACCTCATTTCAAAATTCAAAACTTAGGAATATATGTAGTGTATTGCTAATAGCATTTGATTTATTCTAAAATTTGGTTGAATCCAAAAAATAAAAAATAAATTCGTTGTATATGATATGATATACAAATCATCTATATTCATGAAAGTGATCTGATATGCTTCCTATCTCTATCATCTAATATAAATACCTGAAGAGTTTTCATTTTGTTGTACATTGCTCCCAGATAAAGTCTTTATACATATATATATATATATACATATATATACACACTATATTAGAAACAAAAACCACACTTAAGAAAAAGCACCTCCATTTGTCTTGTGGCACTTCCACATCATATTTTTAAAATAAAATAAATCCTCATTTCCATCTCCACGACAATCGACTCCCTAATTAATCCCTTCTCCACAATTAAAAAAAAAAACAAATTCCTCATCAATTATCAATTGAGAATATCTGGTGAAATATACTCCTTTCCTATTAGCATGTTAAATCTTTTCATTAGTGATGATCAACTACATCCTAATCGGATAAAATTTTGACTTCAAAAATATTCTCTTTACCTCCCTATATAAACACAAAGGAAAAAATAAAATTTCTCATTGATATTGCTTCGGCCGTTGTCGTGGTATCATTACAGTTATTAAAATTTAAATAAATTTATATCCACAGATCATTTGTACGGCTTTTATTATTTTTTATTTTTCCCATTCAAGAATAGTGTTATTACTATTATTTTTATACGTCCACCTGTTACAGCTACCGTAGCCATTGCCAGATAATATGATGTGATTTCTTATATGGTTAGTTAGCCTAAAATTTTTGTATGATTTTCGTTCTGTTTGGATTGAATTGATCAATTGGGTTTTTGTTACAAAGTGTGGTTTTTTTAATTTTTTTTTTAATGTTTCATTCAATTAGAGTGGTTTTCTTTTTTCTTTTTTTAATTATGGAGTCTCAGTTTTTTTTTTTCATATATGGTCAGTTATGAACTGTGTTTTTTCTTTGTTTAATTACTTTGGATTTTGTTTCATACTCCCTGTGGACCAATTATTATTATTATTATTATTATTATTATTATTATTATTTTATTTATTTATTTATTTTTTGCAAATGAAGCGCGTTTTTTTTTGTTCGGGCTTTCAAGAATATACTTTTTTGTATTTGGTTTTTGGACTTTTTTGAGTTCGTCATCATATAAATAGTTCAGATCGCTTCTTCTAACTAATTTATGGGGAAACCTTTTATGAATTTGAGGTGGAGAGGGAAGGAATGATGTTTGTACGTTTATTTGTGTTTTTATACATCATTTTTACCTACAGGAAAAAAAATAATCTCTCAATTTTTAATGGGCTCTTTTACTTATTTTTTTTTTATTTGTCATGGTGAGGTGAGTTCTTTTTTGCTATAACTTGAAAATTATGCAAAATTACATTAATTTTCATTCTCATATTTGTGATCAACCAGTTTCAACAATTAACCAGTTTCAAAATCATATTTTTGATATTTTACTACCCATGAACCTTTGGAAGAAATAGTTCCAACAAAACGTATACCTTTCGGAAGAAACTTACTACAAAACTATTATAAATCTTTAAAACTAAGTATTGATTTAGCACGACAAACGGAGAACATCAATAAATCATCTTACTAATATTTAAACTTATTAGGATGCTTTTATATTTTATCTAACATTTACTTCAAGACATATACTTGATCAAGTTTATTTATATTTAATAAGTAACACTTATAAAACATTTCTAAAATCTTCAAACATTTTTAAAACATATCGGGCCAAATACAATTTCTTTTTTTGCTAAATACAAATATTTCTATGATCACACTTATAAAACATTTCTAAATTCTTCAAATATTTCTAAAATATATCGGGCCAAATACAAAATATTTTTTTAAAATACAAAATTTCTAAGATTTACAAATATACTGAATGCGCGACCAGACATCACTAGTGTGTGTGTGTATATATATATATATATATATATGATGTGTTTATGTTGGTGAAAAACTAATCATTATCTTCGTATTTTTATTTTCTCTTCTGTTTTAAAAAATATCTTTTCCATATAAAAGTATTTTTAAATTTCAAAAATACCAGAATCTATTTTTTTGGGGGGGGGGGTTGGGGGTGGGCAGGAGGGGGGTTTAGGAACGGGAATACTCTTGTAATAAAATATTATTATGATGAGTAGTAAATATTATTAATACTTATTTTAAAATATTATTAAGTTAGGTAAATTAGTAATACTTATTTTAAGATAATTAATAAACAAAAAGTAATAAATATTTTACAATTTAAATTATGATGAGTAGTAAATTTAAAATATTTACCATTTAACTTTTAAAATTTTACTGTGAAACCTATTAGTATCCTAATTGAACGACGTGTGTCTTGGGCTCAAAATTCCTTTCATGTATATAAAAGATTTATTTTATCTTATAGTAAGTTGAGCAAGAAAAAGCTGGATATTTATTGTAGCACAAACAATACTCTTGTTATTTTAGAGATCAACAAATAAGGTGAATTCCAACTGGAATACAGAGATGGTGTTATATACAAAAAAATTAAATCAATCAAAGTTTTAAATTGCAATGATAGTTTATGCAAACTTAATAATGTATTTTGGGTTTTACTATTACTTTTGTCCAATAATGTTTTTACTAATAAACAAGTTTATAATTACAAATTCAAATAACCTACTATAAAATGAGATTGAGATAAGATTTACTAATCAAATGGAATTATAGCTTACCATAATAACAACATATAACATATGGAAAACCAAATAATTGAAATGATAATTTTTATTATAAATATTTCACTGAGGCCTCCAACAAAACCACTAGTCCTCACACTACATATAGTGCAGAAAAACAAAGATGGCAAAGTTCTTCATTGTTCTTGCAGCTATTGTTGCTTTGGTCTTTGCTCCTGGTAAATCTACATATCTTGCTCTTCTGTGTGAACAAAAAACTAACTGAGTTAATCAAGTGTGAAAATTTCATTTCCTTAAATATGTTCTTTGTCCTAAAATAATGATATAATTTGTTGTTTTTAGTACGAGGGACATAATAATGATTTTGGAATGAATAAAATATTTTATATAAAACGGTTATTGTGATGCCTACTTATTTTTTGGATTTTTAGATTTTTTGTTTTTTTTTTGCAGTGGAAAAAATGAATTTGTTGGTGCAAGGGGATGACAATCTTTGCAAAACGACACTGCCTGGAGCTTGTGACGTGGCTAACCCAAAGAAATGCATCCCTCTTTGTGAAAGAGCTGTTCCACCTACCAAGTTCCAAAACTTCAAATGTTCTGCAG
Source organism: Oldenlandia corymbosa var. corymbosa (assembly GCA_949775105.1). Classification (NCBI taxonomy): domain Eukaryota; kingdom Viridiplantae; phylum Streptophyta; class Magnoliopsida; order Gentianales; family Rubiaceae; genus Oldenlandia; species Oldenlandia corymbosa. The sequence goes on along the minus strand of OX459126.1, from coordinate 13,265,490 downwards.
AAGAAGGATGTATTTGCGTTTATTTTTGTTAGGTGGAAAAGATAAATCAATGATATAAAATAATGTAGCTGCATGATGCGACTTGATTGAGCAAGTTACTATAACTAATATTATGCCCACACATTGTGCTGTAGTATGATACTCTCCCGATGTTAAAAGATTGTCCACATTACGTTTTTCATTTCTAGCACTTTTAGTTAAAATCATAAAATACGATGCAAACTAACTTTTTTGGACTGAGGGATTATTTTAGTTTAATAATTTTGTGCATAAAAATCCCTTATGAAAAGATTTGTATAGTAGTAAAAAAAAACTACCCATGATCATTGGGGACAAAATTAAAAACGTTTTAATGTTGTAGGGGACATATTAATTTAATTAAATACTTGTTTGTTACAATTTCTTTTTTCTTTTAGTAAGAAAATCAACAATTATTTCCATTAAATAATCGTTTCTAAAATGTCAGACTCTATAATATTCCACTAAAAACCAACAACATTCAAAATCTCAAAATTTTAGTGAAAATAGGATTTTGAGGTAAAAAATAATATTTTTTTCCAGGGAAGTGCGAACTAATGCTTATTTATTGCTTCCTATTTTAAAAAGAAAATACGGACATAATCAAAATTTAGATCTTGTAGGGGATGACTATCCGTCTGTACTTTATTTGAAAATTCGAAAGTAAGGAATATATGTAGGGTATTGCTAATAGCATTTGATTTATTCTAAAAATTGGTTGAATAAAGAAAAATAAAAAATAAAATAGTAGTATATATAATATGATATACAAATCATCTACATTCATGGAAGCGATCTGTTATGCTTCCTATCTCTACCATCTAATATAAATACACGAAGAGTTTTCATTTTGTTTTACTTTGTCCCCCATATAAAGTCTTTTTTTTTATATAATATGATGTGTTATGGGGAAAACTAATCATTATCTTCATATTTTTATTTTCTCTTTTGTTTTATAAAATATCTTTTTCCATATAAAACTATATTTAAATTTCAAAATATCATAATCTAATTTTTTCGGAGGTAGGGGTGGGGGGAGAGGGGTTTAGGAACGGGAATACTCAACAAGGGGGGAAAACGTAAAGAAAAAGTTTAAGTTTCTTGCTGGCAAACAACAATCACTGCAACCAAGGATTGCATTTTAATTAACAGAAAGAATTGGCAAAACATAGTATAATTCACCACTTGAAATAGTTCAATTGAAGAACGTGTATTTAATAAAGCAGTTAAATATGAAGAATCCATAGCAATTCCACATATGTCTTCTTTAGGAGCAACTGAAATTATATGAGATAGTAATTAAAGAGACTAGATGGATCGAACGCGTTTCGCGCGTGCTGCAATAAAAAATAATATGAGTATAATAATATATGTTAACTCTAAATATGTAATTATGACATGCTTAAATTTGAAGAGAGAAACAACAAAAGAATGCTCCATTATCTTATTTTTCATAATCCATTTTGTTACAAAATATAGATGATCAAAATGGAACTGTGTATAATTTTTCTCACATAAATTTAATTTGATATTTACAACAATAAATTCAATAACCTGAATATGTGAAAGAGAGTCATGGTTTCAAAATGTTTGGTGAAAAAGTAAATAAAAAACTATTGCTTACGAATTGTAAAGTATTAACTGCATCAAATTTTACATGAAATCAAGAAGACGCCTATGATTCAAGAACAATTTTAATTTTTCTTGTTACAATGTTCATTCACTGCTTTTGGATCTTGCAACTTAACTTTATGTTATCTGATTAGCTAAACATCAGCATCCCTACTTCTGTTTGAATTCAACTTGAACTTTCAATCAAATTGTTAAAACATATTTAAAGAACTTGCGAAAGAAGAGAAAAAAAGAAAGAAAATCAGGATAAGAGATAAATGGAGAAGAGAGAAAACCAACATAAAAGATGAATTAGAATTGTGGTGCTTAAATAGTTTTAATAAAAACTATTGTAATGAATGTTAAAAGTAAACGAAAGGACACATGAAGAAGTTGTTAGAAGAGATAAGGGGAGATGAAAAGTATAACATTATTAAATAATAGAAGAAAAATATATATGAAATTTAATACCGACAGTAAAGAACAGAAGATGAAGGGAGATAAATCGTATACCACACATAGTAAACAATAAAAGATAAAAAGGGATGAAAAATGTAATAATTGTAATAAAAGATCACAAAAAATGTTGAAAAATAATAGGAAATAAAATATATAAAAAAGAAAACGAAAAGATACAACATTTTTATTTTAAGAAGAAAAAAAAAATTAAAAACTAAAGCAAAACATAAAAATGCATGTGAGAATCATGTGAGAGGACTACCAAAAACAATCTCATATTCCCCAATAATAATATATGTTGATAACACAAAAGACACTAAAGAATAAAGATGAAAGATTTATGAACTTTATTGTTAGAAACTCGAATCTAACAATAATGGAACAAGATTTGGATGTGTTCTAATCGTGTTAGATACTGTCTTTAAGACAATATTTGCCCCCTCCATGTGACAATACCGGATTTGTTTGGCAATTTGCCTCTAGGACATGGAGAACACAAGAAGATGGAACTTCCAATTATTGAATATTCTTAAGAATTTAGGAATGCAAAAGTTAGAATGAAATCCTGCACTAGTTCACATATTTATAAGCAACACTTACAGAAACAAAAGATACAAATTAAGTACATGATTCTTAGCTTGTAGGAAATAAACAACATGCAAGTGAAGGGTTGCCAACTTAATTATTATCCTTAAATTCTAAATTAAAATTTCCAACAGAAACACCATGTTCCATTCTCACGTATCCACTCTCCCCCCAATACACGGCATAAGGACACCCCCCAAAATAACAAAAAAACAAAAAAAGAAAAAAGAACAATTGATCTTCTCCCCGGTGAATCCTATAAGAGGCCCATAAAAAACTGGCATGGGAGGGCCCTGTACCTGATCAACCATATCTTGTTATCCTAGTAAAATGTCGGTTGCCTTGTGAAACACATGTGCTGCAGAATCTGCTTCTGGTTGACAATGCGGTGGCAGAGAATCGAGAAAGGGGATAACAGAACAATGGGAGATAACAAAGAGATTCCACCAAGGAAGGACGTGGTTAGTGTTTATGGAAGATAAGTTTCTCAGAGAAGATATTGACTAATTTTAATATGTTATAGTTTTCTTTTTTAAATAGTATCATATTTTATTTGCGATACTAATTGTAGTCTATCTTCCAATGTTTTGAAATTCAATCCCAAATATTTTTTTGTTTTTAAGCGGGCACAACTCTCATTTTAAAATTTAAAGTTAAAAAATCTCACCCAATATCATGACATCTAATATATGGAGAAAATTTTAATTAAGGGTGGTGGAGAGATATTAATTAATAAAAAGGGTAACACTTTTACATATGGGAAAAATTTTTAATAAAGGGTGGTGGAGAGATATTAATTAATAAAAAGGGTAACACTTTTATATAATTTGGATTAGGGGCAATAAATTATTTTTTTAAGATAGGACAATAAAACCTTTTATGCTTTGGCGTGATCACCTTTAATATTTTATATCTTCCACAAAAAAAAAAAACCTAAACAAAAAATTTTCGTGGCGCTCCAACTGCCGCTATCGATAACTTTTTTTTTTGGGGAAACATACTTTCATTAAAGATTACTGGAAATGGTCCAACGCCAATTCAGGTACAAAGTTAGGAATTACATCCCAGGATGTTTCTATGATATTCGATTATTTAGCGTACTTAGCAAAGGAATGAGATATTACATTCTGAGTACGAGGGATCCATGAAAGTTGGCGGATTGACAAGTCTTTACAGAGATAGATCACATCATTCAGAATTGGTGCACAGGGGTGAAGGACCTTCAGAATCCTAGTTAGCAGCTAAGATAATCAGGGAAGAATCACCAAGGATGACCACGTCTGAAAGTCCGAGTCTATGGCATAGAAACAAAGACTCTCGAAGGGTTAACGCTTCAGCAACATCCGAATCCACAACATTCATAAATTGACGGGCTAAACCATGTAGGAATGTACCATCTACATTTCGGATCATAACACCAGCACCAGCCCACTTCTTAGTTTTAGACTTTCGTCGATCAAGAAGATAGAATGTTAAGTCAGTGCTGTTATGAAATATGAAAGTCATCGCTGATAAAACATACTTCGGGTATTAGTTCAAATACAATAGTCGCCAGTGATGTCGGAGAGTGTGTCGGAGGAAGAACATTCAACAACAAAAAAATAACTCTTGGTGAAGTTTTTACGGCATCATGCCGGAGTCATTGGCGATATTAGAATGATCGAAAATAGTTCAGAAATTGTTATGGATATAACGATTGCAGGAATCATTTGAGATCAAGGCCACAAATATTTCAGTCCCTAGTTAGGTGAATTAGTAATACATAATTTAAGATAATAGTAAACAAAAAGTAATAATTATTTTACGATTTAAATTAACATGAGTAGTAATTCTAAAATATTAACTATTTTACTTTTAAATTTTCATTGTGAAAGTTGTTAGTATCCTATTGAGCGACACGCATCTTGGGATAAAAAATTTTCTCATATATATAAAAGATTTTTTTTATCTTATAGTAACTTGACCAAGAAAAAGTTGGAGATTCATGGCAGTTCAAACAATACACTTGTTATTTTAGAGATTAACAAATAAGGTGAATTTCAACTGGAATACAAAGATGGTGTAATGTAGAAAAAATTAACTCAATCAAAGTTTTAAATTGCAATGACAATTTGTACAAACTTCATAATGTATATTGGGTTTTACTATTACTTTAGTCCAATAACTCAAAGTAAATTATTTTTTTACTAATAAAGAAGTTTATAATTACAAATTCAAATAACCTACTATATAATGAGATTGAGAGAAGATTTACTACTTAAATGGAATTATAACTAATTATAATAACATTATATAACGTATGGAAAACCTAATCACTGAAATGATAATTTTTGTTATAAATATGTTAAGAGGTCACCAACAAAACCACAAGTCCTCATACACTGCTTATATTACGGAAAAACAAAGATGTCAAAGTTCTTCATTATTGTTTTTGCAGCTGTTGTTGCTTTGCTTCTTGCTCCTGGTATAAAGATATTATACACAATTACACATCTTGTTCTTTTTGAGTTAATCCAAATATGAAGCCTTCATATCTTTAAAATATTTTCTTGGACTCAAAACTGTATTCTAGTTTGTTGCTTTTAGTATAACGAACCGAACAATCATTTTGAGGCTGATAAAAAATACTTGGTAGAAAACTATCGTCATGATGCTTATTATTATTTTTTTTTCCCCTTCTCTTTTTATGTTTTTATTATCCAGGGGAAAAAACGAATGTGTTGGGGGATACCGGGGATGGACAATGTGATGGCCTTTGCAGGACGCCTATCCCTACGCAATGTATACTTAACCCAACGGATTGCGTCCAAGAGTGTGAAGCAGTTATTATTTCACCTGGATTGTTGCGTGGCGCTCTATGTGATCCAGATAGAGGCTGCATTTGCTGTTATAATTGTTAGGTGAAACAAACATCATGATGATCCATGTAATTTAATTGGATGACTTCGATCCAAATGAAAAAAGTTATATTCTTGTTTGGTGAAATAAAAATCATGATTTATGTAATTTAATTGGATGATGAATCGAAAATGAACAAGCCGTTATTTTTGTTCTTTGTTTTTTTTTTTTTAAGAAAAAAATTCATTATTTGCTTGATTTTACAGTCACTGACCAAGAAAAAAAAAGTTGGAGATTACAGTATTAAATACAAAAATTTAACTCAATAAAATTTCTTAATCACATTGATCATTTATGGCTCAAAGAATAAAAAATAGATCTCAAACAAAAACCATTTAGTACATGAAATCACTGCTCAATGTTTCGATTTCAGTTCAATTAATTAACTTTATAGTAAAATCCAATACTCAATGTTGAAAAAAATCATCTAGTACATGAAATCACTGTTCAATGTATTGAGTTAAATTTTCTTTTTATACAATGGCACTGGATATCCTAACTTAACTTCTCCTTTATTTTATTTCCTTGTCAAATAAACTGATCTCGTGACGCAAATTCTTTTTGGGTTCCTTCTATGAGAAGAAAATTAAAATATGAAGAAAAAATAAAAAAGAAAGAGAAGGAAACTAGAATAAACTTTGAAGACTACATTACTATTGACTTAAATATACAAAATAAAAGTAAATGCCATATTTATAACCGTGTCTATACTATTGGATAAAACCAATTTTAGTGATAAAAATTACTCTGAATAATTAATACATTTTCATTAGAAATTATCACTAAAATAAATCTCTATCACTAAAATAAATTCTAACTCCACTGTTGATAATTATCTTCTATATAATGAAGCTCTCAATCCATACTCCCTAAAAGAATCCCAGCTACAAGTACTACTACTAACGCTACCGCTTTTGGGATTCATTGCTTGCCCAACTTTGTTGATGATTTTGCTGAAATCTGCCCCCTGTTTTACATTAAAATGATTCACAAATACCTCATTTTCTGTCGTATTGTAGCGATTGTGCTAGTTGTTGTTCTTCTGTTTCTGTTAATGCTAATAATTACCTGTCCATTCAAGGTATTTTTTATTTTATGATTTTTGACAAATAAATTACCGCCCTTCATAACAAATTTTTTAAAGTCGTAACCCATTTATTAAATTGACTTATTTCACTGTCCTTTAACTAAATTTTCCCGTTTTTTTTTTTTTTTTTGGTACAAAGAAGGAGAATAAGAAATCAATATTTTCGTGTGATAACAATATACACCAACATCTAAATTTAAAGAGCCCATGTATGTATATTATATTGTTTCTTCTGCAAATTAAACATACAATTAAATTTAAGGAACCTTCTCTGTAAGGGCTCAATTAATACAATTACCTTTTCCTTTCACGGAAACGTCTAAAAAACGTCGTCGTTCACTCTGGTTGAATTCTCAAAAATCTATCATCTTTCTTCCCCCGAAATATAAAAGGTTTTTCAGAATACCGCCATTATAGTTACTGATGAGATGATATTTTCTTCTTATGTGGAAATTAGATAGTGTTTGCTTACATTATTTGCTAATTGATTCATCTTCGAAAGCCCTGAATCAAGCTGTGTGAATTTTCTCAATTCGTGGTTATCAGCAAAGTATTCGAGGTAATTTCATTGATTATAATATAGGGATCAGCAAAGTATTCATCTTTAAAATTTTCACAAGGGTGATCGAATCTTTGAAGTTTCAGGGAATTTCATTGATTTAAGGTGGTAATGAGTTAATTATCTGCACTGGGTTTTTATGTGTTCAAAGTAAATAGCAGGGGGATGGATTCCTTTTGTTGTTAACACTCGGTTGTTTGTTTTGTTCAATTCTGCAGTTTTCTGGGATTTTCTGAGAACAACAGCTTTTTGTTTGGGAAGATGCTTTCAGGGTTGAAGTTCATCCCGCGAGCTGAAGTAGAGAAGGTAAAGATTTTATTGTTTCTGATAGTTTTGATTCTTTTAGTTTTTTGAAAAATCATTAGAGGGTATATTGCTTCCTGTTTTCTGACTGAATTTTGCTTTTCCAGTCACGGGATGAAGAATTAGAGGATTCTAGGAAAGATAGAAAGAAATCAAAGAGTAAGAAAGATAAAAGTAGACATAAAAAGAGGAGATCCCATTATAGTTCTGATGAAGATCTTGAAAGGATAAAATCAGGGTCTAAGAAGAAAAAGAAGTGGTATGCTTCAGATGAAGAATCATCTTCATCTGCCGGTGAAAGTGATGGGGATAGTGACTCTGAATATGATGATGAAGAACGTAACAGTAGTAGTAAGAAAAAGGAGAAGCAAAGACGTAAAAGTAGCTTAGGAGACGAAGGTGGAGGTAGCACCAAGAAAAGGGGCCGAAGTAGGAGGAAAGATGCTTCATCCGAAGATTACTCTTCCAGTGACTCTGGGAGTGGAAGTTTGGGAAACGAGAGACATAATAAAGGAGGAAAGAGAAAAGAGAAGACAGACAAGAGAGTAGTGGTTAAGGATGGCGATGTGCAAGGTATGCTGGCTTCATTTTTTTTTTATTTTTTATTTTATTTAGCATTGACACTTAGTTCCTTTTTGGTTTCTGCTTGTTAGTGCTCTATAATTTGAAGCTGTAGACATGCCACTAGGTTGTTTCTGACTTGCGCAAATTCATCTCTTTAAGCATATCAGGATCTGAAATTTATGTAAACATAATATGCATATTTGCAGATGATCCATTGTCGTAATTTAACACAGAGATCCCATCCTTTACCAATGTGAATGTTCCGGTTCAAAAGTTTTGTATCAGGGTCCTCAATAATGGACTTGACATGGAAATTAGAGTATAAATTGAGAACAATTTTGTCTCTGTCCCAATTATGAATTCATCATTGTATACTCAAGTTCTAATGTGGCGTTTAAATTTCTTATTTCCCGTCCTTACCAAAACCGTGGTATTCGTTATTGATACTCATTGCTGTTGGATAAGAAATCATCGCTGAGGAAGATATCTGTCAAATTTCATATCTGTGAAAACTATTAGGGGTCTAACCAGAGGGGGAACTATTAGCGAGTCTAGAAAAACGAGCTCATAGGTTGATGTCGAAATCGCTTTTAGACTTCCTATGAAAAATGCCAATTTCATGCTCATTTATAACTTTATTGTTTCTGTGTGTTTGTCTCAGGTGGCAGCGAAGTGTCTGAATCCCGGAATTTGAATGAATTAAGGAAACAAATGGGATTGGACTTCATGCTTCGTCCTAAAGATGCTACGGAGAAGGTTATCACCACACCTTTGGACAATCAACAAGAACTGCAAGTTGAAACGGAGGAGGTAATATATTTGTTTTACTATTTCGGTTGTTTGCTTTGCTGCAGAAATATTTTTTCTATTTAAAGTATTTTAAGATGCTGGAACATAATTATAAAGAAAGACAGAGCTCACGAGTTGTTTTTACATGATTGTGTTATACATGGTTTTGTTTAAGTTTCTGTTACCCTTAGATTCTCCTCTGAGTTTGTTATGTGCCAATGGCCAGCGATCTTTGGTTTTGATTCTGTTTTTTTGGAGTATGCTGGCTAAAATGCCTCAATTATGCATTTTTCCAAGTTTTTGTTCTGCAGCACACATTTTCAAGTGACAACCCGTTCGTTAGATTCTTACTAATTTGTACATTCTTTTAGATCAAGAAGGCCAATCCAAAAGAACTGAATCCATACTTTAAGGATAATGGGAGTGGGTATCCTGAAGAATTGGATGGGAAGACTGGTCGGACCCAACTCATGTCATCATCTGTTGTTGGTGATGGAGGAGCGAGCTGGAGGCTCAAAGCATTGAAACGAGCTCAGGAGCAAGCAGCCCGTGAAGGACGAAATTTTGAAGAGGTGTGTATGGCTTAAGTGAAGTTTTTATTTTGGAACCTCCGTCCTTCAATTATGTGTTAAGTAAGGTGTTTTGTACCAGGTGGTACAAGATCGCTGGGGTTCTCTTGGTCAGTTGGCGGTTTCTGTAGCAGCTCACAAAGTTGCTCCTGCTCATGCTCATATTCATGCGATAAAAAGCAGGAGGAGAGGATCAAAGGAAGAAGAACAAACAGACACAAATAAACAGAATGAGATGGTTGATGACACGGTACACATTCTGTAGAGTGTATTCTTACTGAAATTGAAGGCTTTAAGATAATTCATGTCATGAATCTAAAGTAGTTCGTTTTTGTGAAAAACTACTCATCTATCTATGCCTATGTTCTTGCTTTAATCTTTGATTCTCTCCAGGGGAGAAAAGAAAAAAGGGGGCGGGGGATTTTTTCTCACATATTTATAAATGTGGGCGGGTTTTTTTTTTTTTTTTTTTTTTCTTCCCTTTTTTGCCCTTAAGAAAACAAAATTGACTATCTTTTCTAGCTCTAGTAATTCTATTCATGGTTCGCTTTCGTTTTGTTTTCTCTTTTTTTCCCCCCTTAGTAAGAATGCTTACATTTTACCTCGACACTTTTCTGTAGGATGGATCCCGACGTCAAGCAAAGATGAGGGTGCCTAAAGTTCAAAATTCTTTGCATTGGGGAAAAAGCAAGATGACTGCTGCAGATAGCAGCCTCTCTGCTGCCATTTCTACCATAAACAAATTTTCCAATGATGGAAGTTTTATGAATACATTTGTGAATAAGCAGAGTGAGCCCTTGGGTGATCATCTTGATTCTTCAAATATAAAAGCAGGTGGAGAGATTGAATCGAGTTCAATGGCGGAAAGCATTGATGGTGCTGGTAGTGTGAGGCCAGCTTTGACTGCAAATCAGTTGGCTGCCAAAGTTTTACAGCTTCGAATGAAAGGAAAGCATGAAGAAGCTGAGAAACTCATGGTAGGACAAGAGGTTTCCCATCTTTGTTTTCTTGGTTGCACATGCATTTTTTTTTCATCCATTCCTTGATGTGTAATTGATTTTTAAGAAACGAGCACTTCTGCATATTTGTCATGGGAGGCATGAATCAGTGTTGCATTTTTCTATAGGAGCCTAAGTAGATATTCTTAAGCTGTTATTAGAATAACAGATGTGCATTATAAGAATCCATCCTTCTTGTTCCCATGATTAATGGGGTGTGATCTGATTTTGTATCAGAAGGAATCTGAAACGATAAAGGTGAAGGCAGCAGCTGAGAGTGAGCCTCACAAACCACATATTGATGGGACTAGAAGCAGGTAAATTAGGACTGTCAAGCTGCTTCTTTTTACTTATATGTGCTTTGTGTGAAGGAATCTCAATAATACTTGTTATACATATAAATTTGAAACCTTTATGCTCAGATATATCATGCACGACTTTTCTGCTCGGCAAAAGAGGAAAGAAGATGATGGTGATTTGCATCTTGCTCAAAGAATAGCGCGAAATCATCAGTTTAAGGTTTCTGGTCAGGCTGATGATGAATATGATTATGATGATGGTCCGAGAAGAAAACCTCGGCATAAAGGTCGGGGTGATAACCAGAATGCAAATGAGGCTAGCCAGGTTGCCAAGTTTGCTAACCGGATGTTGACGCAGAAAGAGCGGTGCCAATTTTGCTTTGAGAATCCAGAAAGACCGAAGCATCTTGTTGTTGCCATTGCAAATTTTACCTACTTGTCATTGCCACGTTGGCAGCCTATTGTTCCTGGTCATTGTTACATCTTGACCTTGCAGGTAAACCACCATTTCCTTTTGTAGATGCCCCCCCTCTATTATCATTGTTTAACACCCAGTGCATTTGCAATATCTTTTGTTGCACTGCACTTTCAGACCGCTGTTCAATGGTTTTCACTTTATTTCTAGAATGTAATGTTGCCTAACTGAAACATTTTAAAGATATAAGTGCCTGTTGTTGAATTATTTTTTGAAACCTTTGACTCTAGCTTGACTGTTTTACTCTCCATTTCTTTCATTAAAGATTAAAAAAAAAATGAAAAAAGAATGATCTTAAAAGGGCACCTGGAGTTCTCTAATTTTTTCCTTGTGCCATGATCTTCAAGTTACTTGTTTGGCTTTATATTGGGGGTGTGCTTCTGTGACATAATATGTGTATTTTTTTTATTTATTTATTTTTTTTTTTGTGTGTGTGTGTGTGTGTGTTAATGTTAACGGGTAGAATTTTAAATTTGGTTTCAGAAATTTGAAATGTTGCTAGTAATGTTTTCATTTCTGTTTTGCGTGCGAGAATCGTGATGCTTCTTTAATTCTGCTTATACTTTGTAGTAATATGTGCTTGGTATTTCTACAGCATGAAGCATCGACAAGGACTGTAGATGACAATGTATGGGATGAAATAAGGAACTTCAAGAAGTGCCTGATTATGATGTTTTCAAAGCAGGATAAGGATGTTATCTTCCTCGAAACTGTGATGGGGTTGGCACAGCAACGCCGTCATTGTTTGGTTGAGTGCATTCCTGTGCCTAAGAAAATTGCAAAGCAGGGGCCCATGTATTTCAAGAAGGTTAGGTTCCTAATGCTTCTCTATTTAGTAGTTAGTACTATTGTCCTTTGGTTAATCAAATCATTAGTTTGTATATTCTTTGCCTTTCGCTTGGCCATATTTGAAGAAGGGGGCTTTCTACTACAAGGCTTTGTTATTTTAATGTGTTGTTATTTTCAGTTGTGGTTGTTTGAGAATTTAATGTAATGTTGATGGACAGTAAGGTTCTTTCTCAAATAATTAAGCTCAACCCGCTGATAAGATTGAAGAATAAAACTGGTGATAGATTTGGGATATGATACGTCTTGTCTGTCTGATTTCTTTGGGCTTCATTCTGAACCCTTTTTAATGCTGCAGGCTATAGATGAAGCAGAGGAGGAGTGGAGTCAACACAACGCCAAGAAGTTGATCGACACTAGTCAAAAGGGACTGCGAGCGTCGATCCCTAAGAACTTCCCCTACTTCCACGTTGAATTCGGCCTAGATAAGGGATTTGTTCATGTCATTGACGATGAAACACAATTCAAAAGCAACTTTGGCCTCAATGTTATAAGAGGCATGCTGCGGTTGCCCGCTGAGGACATGCATAGCCGACGTAAGCATGAATCTATCGAGGTGCAGAAGCAATCTGTTGCAAGTTTTGCACAAGATTGGTCGCCTTTTGACTGGACCAAACAGCTCGAGTAGCACCAGTGCGCATGAAATTGGGTTTTGAACACTAGATGTAAGAAATCGCCGTTTACAGAAGTCATCCCCTGATCACCTGGATTCTTCTGTGCAAATCATCAGATACTTGTGGCAATATAGATAACTGTTCTGAGAAAGTTGCTTGTATTTTTTTGGTCATCTTTCTTTCTGCATGTTTCCTTTGCAGGAAGGAAACATTATGCCTTCAGCACATTCTAAAATGTGAGATAGAAAATTTCTAAATTTAGAATAGAGAAGTTTTTGATGGGAGTTTTAGACGCAAGAAATACAAACTTACATATCTGAATTTGTAATTTTTTTGACACCCATGAATGATTTGAGTCTCCTACAGAGTTAGTGTTATAATGGGAGTTTTTTTTTGGTGACGCCGCCCTCAGGCTAATGGCTTCGGGCGCAATTTGCCTTCAAAAACTCGATGATTCACGGGATTTTGTAATTCATACCAAATATTACATTTCGTTACGTTAATCTTCGTTGCTGAGAGTCAGTATCGTAATGGGAGTTTTTGTTAGTAGATATATAGAAAGAGAAAAATTTGATAATCATAATTGTGTAATCTTGAAAAAGTATACCCCCAATTTTCTAGTTATTATTATATTTGGGACAAAGGGGAAAACAACAAAACTATTATTGTTGTAAAAATATGGTTATAAAAGGAGAAAAACTAGCAAAATAAGATGCATGAAAATTCCCCATTGGAAACCGAAAATCTGCCAGGAAACTGAAAAATAAAAATAAAAATACTAAAGCCCATATTCTCCGTTTCGAAAACCAAAAAAATAAAAATAAAAATTATACAAAGTTGGAATACATGTTTTTGCTGGAGAAAAAGATTTTGTCTTTCTTTTTATTTCTTTTAAGAAAACATATAAAAGGTTGAAGACGAACTGAAGTTCCCTTCGTCAGTCCTTTGCTAACAGTAAACCAAAATGTTTCTCTAAAAGGAGGTCAGTAGATTTTCTGCTGTTAAAAGAGAAGACACTCGAAATTTTGAAGCTTCAGTAAGGTATCTGTTTCTTGATGTTAAGATTGTCACCCAGAAATTCATTTTCTAGACCCGTTTGATTATGTTTTCTCTTAAAAATTTGATCTTTCAGTGTTTGAACTTCGGTGCTTTACTTGGGTTTCTGTTTCGGAGGTAGTTTTTGGACTTGTGTGGTGGCATCCCTTTGGAAAGTTTTGTGCATGTTACATGCTTGACATAATGTCTCTGTTGGATTGAACTTCAATGCTTCTTGGAATAATGGCGTACCGAACAATTAGAAGCCCTTTTAACTAGCTGGTTCTCTTTTCATCATTTTCATTATTATGTGATTCATAAAGGAGTTGTGATGTTTTGATGATGAACAATTCAGTTGGGAAAAAAAAGACGGTTTGGTTCCTTGGCTAGCTGCTGATTAATTCTTAAAGTATGCATCTTCTACGATACGGATATGATGTGAGTTTCTTGTTATAAGTTACAGACAAGCCTGTCCAATTTTAGTTATGTCTTGTTGAATAGCAGGACGTCTAGTGGGTGTAGTATTTGAGTGAACCTTAGAACGATACTTTGATTTGGTGCCTCAGTTTTCTTGGGATTCATTTTGGATTGGAGTTTTAGAGCCCCCCTGGGCTTCTCTGAGAAGTGTGGAAATTGGAGTGCATACATTGGAGTTTGATTCGGTGGCGGGGCTTGTTCTTTGTTATTTATTGTGGGCAACAGAATTGATTATTTTTGTCTGAGAAGTGTGGAAATTGGTGTACTTTGCCTTTGAATTGGAGTTTGATTCGGTGGTGGGAATTGTTCTTGTTATTTTGGTATAATGATTCGCTGGATAGATTAGCTGTGATGCTATCTCTTGCCCTTTATCATGTGCTTTATTATCTTGTTTTATGCTGCTGAATGGATTTGATATGGGCAATTGGCTACAGGGAGCTATATTAACACTTTCCAAATTCCTTGGTGCCTAATAAATTAATGATTTGTAGACCAAGATGCCTTGTTTTGGTTATTATACTCTGAAATTGGGTTTGACTACATCTGTGGCATAAATTGTTCGACAAACAATACAGGCAAGTGTTGTGATTTCAAATGAAGCATTATTTACTGTTTTTATACTTATATAATCAGTTGGCATGCTTCAGAGATTCAATTTTGTGACTTTGAGATGAAGATCTTCTTTTTGATTCTTTACCCATTAATAAATCAGCTCCCATCCCATTGCTTTTTGAGATTCAAGTGTCTTCCTTGGGTATTTGAGGCCCTTCATCATGTTAAGCTTGTTCATTGATCGGGAAGATTAACTTGTCAATGCTTACTTGTTTAACAGTGTTGAGACTAATGATGCGGGCAGTGTCACTGGCGAAGCTGGCCAGGCGATACAGTCAACTTGGATTATATGGGAATCAAGTTCTTTCCCAGCACACAATGGTTACTCGCTCTTCAGTTAACAGCCAAAGTGATGCAGATGTCGCAGAATCATGGGACAGCCAACTTGTTGATCACGGACATCACCGAGTGCTTCAGCAAACTGTTGGAACTTGGCAAGCACCGACAATTGGAGAAAAGATCTCAAGGACGGAGAAGATTCAGAATCTTGTGAAAGCACTCAACGATCTCGATAATAACAAAGAAGCTATTTACAGTACTCTTGATGGCTGGGTTGCCTGGGAAAAGAATTTCCCTATAGGTCCTCTGAAGCAGGCTCTGCTTAGCCTTGAGAGAGATCAACAGTGGCACAAAATTATTCAGGTTATTAAATGGATGCTTAGCAAGGGACAAGGAAACACAATGGGAACATATAGACAGTTGATTCGCGCACTTGATATGGACCATAGAGCGAAAGAAGCACATGAATTTTGGATGAAGAAAATCGGCTCTGAATCCCATTCAGTCCCTTGGGAGCTATGCCAGTTGATGATCTCTATATACTACCGCAATGACATGCTGCAGGAACTCGTGAAACTATTCAAGGGCTTGGAATCGCTTGATCGTAAACCACCAGATAAGTCCATAGTGCAGAAAGTAGCTGATACATATGAGAAGTTGGGAAAACCTGAAGAGAAGGAAAGAGTATTGGCCAAGTATGCAGAACTGTTTGCTGCTGAACCCGAGAAATCGAAACGCAAGAAAAAGCGATATAAGAAAAGAACATCAGATGAGAATAAGGAAAACCCATGATGTCATGAAGGTTTTAGGCATTTGGCTGTTTACTAGAGTCTCATCAATATCCTTATTCTTCGACAACGGTGTTCATAGTGAAATTTTGCTTAATTGCCATCTTTGGGACTTATGATCATGAAAATCTCGAAATGCATAATGGTTTGTTTGCTGTTGGCCCGTTGCATTCCATTTCGTCTGAATCCAATCCGATTGCCAAATGATTAGTTCAACGGTAGATACTTTGCCATATGTTAATTTCAAATATTATTTCATTTGTAATATAGCTTCTGTCATCACTTGGATCCATAAAAATGATTAAATATAAAAAACGAGATAAAAATATCCTTGCTCTTGCCAAAATTAAAGTAAAAAAAACAATACTCTTTCTGTTCTAGAAAAAATAGTCCATATTGAGTTTTCAAATTTGTACTAAAATTAATATAAATTTTAACACTCAATGTGGTACAAATTTTAAAACTCAATGTAGACTAATTTTTTGGGACGGGTATAGTACTACCCTAGTAATCATAAATAAAAGAAGAGAAAAGAAAAGAAAAAGAGGTTGACTTTTTAGTGTCAACGTTGCTTTGTTTCCGGCCGTTAATCCAACGTTAGCCCACAAACGTTAACTTCAAATATAGCCGTTGGGAAATTACAACGGCTATGTTAATCAATTCCCAGATTAGCTACGTTCTCTTAAAACCCCAAATTTTCATCTGAACCTGAATCCAATCCAAATTTCTCCTGCAAAAAGCCCGCTCTCTGATTTCCTTACTTTCCTTCCTGAAATCAGAGACATTTCCATCTTCATCTCCCTTTCTCACTCTCGTTATCGTGTCAAAAGCAACCCACAAATCAAGATGAATGATTTGATGACAAAATCGTTTACCAGCTACGTGGATCTGAAAAAGGAAGCTATGAAAGATCTGGAAAAGGGTTTAGATCTCGAAATGGGTATGACCCAGATGGACCAAAACCTCAGTTCCTTTCTTGAAGAGGCAGAGACGGTGAAAGGGGAAATGAACTCAATTAGGGAAGTCTTGGTTCGATTCGAAGCGGCCAATGAGGAGGGAAAATCACTCCACAAGTCTGAGGCTTTGAAATCACTGAGAAATCGTATTAATGCTGATATTTTGGCTGTGCTGAAAAGGGCTAAGAAGATTAGGTCCCAGCTTGAGGAAATGGATAGGTCTAATGCCTTAAGCAGGCGTCTTTCTGGATGTAAAGAGGGAACCCCTGTTGATAGGACGAGGACTGCTGTGACTAATGGGCTCAGGAAGAAGCTTAAGGAGTTGATGATGGATTTTCAGACTTTGAGGCAGAGGATGATGAGTGAGTATAAGGAGACAATTGGGAGAAGGTACTTTACTGTAACTGGGGAGAACCCTGATGAAGAGGTGATTGATAAGATCATTTCCAGTGGAAATGGACATGGTGGTGAAGAATTTTTGTCTAGGGCCATTCAGGTATGAAGAGAGTTGGAATCTTTATGGATCTTCTTTACTGTGTTTTCTTTTTGTTTGCTTACAAGTTTTTGGTCTAATCAATGGGTAATTGCTTTAGCTTTTCCTTTAATTCTCTGTTTCTGGTAATTGAGAAGCCAGAGTTTGGTTAGTTTTTGTTGTGGGCTTTCAGTTTTAGTCCTGATTCTAAAACTATACCAAAGATCAAATCTTGCTATCATTTATGCACTTTTTGGGGAGAGTTTGTAGCAATTCAAACTGAAATTATTCTGTTCTGAATGTTATGAAGTTAATTTGGCTTGGTTTGTTGGTTTAAAAAACAGGAACATGGGAGAGGAAAAGTGCTGGAAACAGTGGTTGAGATACAGGACAGATATGATGCAGCAAAGGAGATAGAGAAGAGTTTGCTGGAGCTGCATCAGATATTCCTGGATATGGCTGTGATGGTAGAAACACAAGGGGAGCATTTGGATGACATTGAGCATCATGTCCTGAATGCTGCTTCATATGTGAAAGATGGAAGCAAGAACCTCAAAACTGCAAAAGATTATCAGAGGAGCAGCAGAAGGTGCATGTGCATTGGGATCATACTCCTGCTTGTGATCATCCTTGTTATCATCATCCCCATTGCAACCAGTTTTAGCAAGTCTTAAAGAATTTGCTGTTGGTTGTGTTAGAAGAAATCTTTGTCTGTAATTCTTTCATTTGTTTGATTCTCCTTGTAGTGTAATATAGTGTACTAAGCTCTGTCTCTATGAGAGCAGTCCTTGTTGTTAGGACAAATTATTGCTTGTTGTAGCCATGATTGGCCTTAGAAGTAAAGTGTTTTTTTAATGAAGGCAACTTCATCAAAACCATTATAGTTCATTTCCTTATTTCACTGTTCTGCAACCAATTTTCTCATCATATTTATAACAGTGGTGAAGAAGAACTGAATTGATTGCACTTATAATAAATTTCAGCAAGAGTGATAATTGGGCATCATAATGTGAGTGAGCCACTTTGTTAGTCTAATTTCATGCTGAAAATTTGATCATAAAAGAGCGAAGAAGAGATGGCAAATTTTGTTTTGCAACATAATCCATCCTTTCATCTCTTGTTCTGTTTGCATTAGGAAGACATAGGGAAAGAAATGACTGATTTGATCAAGCCCGAGAGTCATGCTTGTTAAATCAAATCGTTCCACAAATGTAACTCTTTTTTTTTAGTACGGAAGAAATATACTAATCAGTGAAAAATTAGTTTATTATATACACAGATCGACCCTTATTTGTCCACTTAAATTAGAAACTAGCCTAGTTGTGCAACAGTTGATACAAAGTGAGGCTGATAGAACTCAAATGATATGGGTTTCATCATTTATAAACACTAAATTTAAATTAACATTTCGAAATTGAAACTAAAGCAAGAATACTTAAACTGGAATATGGACTTTGGTACTTTTTCTAGAAACAACAAAAAATTTTGGAACTTTGAAACAGTCTTTTCCCCTGAAAATCAAATCAAGCAATGAATTTTTTGGTGGCATCCTAGCTTTCCAACCAGAATTTATTTGGCGGTTTTTGTACGCACCTTTCTTGCTTTGGGCCAATCTTGAATTTTTTGTTGAAAATTTTGACGAATGCTATTTTCAGCATAAACTTGATTGTCCACAATCAATTGACTTGGTTACAACATAGTATCCTCAACGCACAGTGTAGTCTAAATGAGTAGAATCACTAATATTAATATGTTATTATATTTTAACGTATTCTTTCCGTTCTAGAACAATAGTACATATTTAAAAACTTGTAAATGTGAACTTTCAATAATATAAACAATATAGGAAAAAAAAAAGAAATATGTTCGGTTATCAATTTTATCGCAATCGAACTGTGGTACACATATTATAATTTCTTTTTTTTGAAATTTTAGTTGTTGGAATTGCACTATAATTATGAGACGGACGTGAAAGATTAGGAGCAGCTGAACTGCATTTACACCTCACTTCCCAACCATAAACGGCCGGAGAAGTGATTCACAATACTACCGGCCGGCCGCCGTGTTCATTCTGTCTCCTTGTCGGTGTAAATTTTCCATCAAGAATTGTGAGAGATTAATGTGAAAATGAAGAAAAATGACACTGGAAAACAAAGGATAATTAAGCTAAAATCATAACCTTTGTTGTTAGTAAGTTATTGGTGGGAGTAGTGATATTTTTCAGTCAATTCATGGAGTGAATGTTGACTTTGATCTTGAGTGAATAAAATCTTTTTTAAGTTTTTATTTTTTATTGAAAGGACGTAATAAATGATATTTAGTATAAATTAAAATGTCTTATAATAAGAACCGAATAGAATACTCTGTTGTTGTACTGAATGCATACTGAAAATATCGTTACTCCTTTTGAGAATAGGTCTTCACTATGAAAGGCACGTTGCAGTCAAATTGAGCTCGAGTCATTTTTGTCAAATTTTGTGTATACAAATGTTTCTGAATTTATTTCAGTTCACAAACACTTCACACCATGCTGATCAACTATAAATAGTTCAGTACTCCAAGGGCAATTATAAGCATCAAGTAAGATCCATCACAACTAGTTCTACTTTACACAAGAAAAAGCCCTAGCTATTACCACAACCAAAGAAACAAAAATGGCATCCAAATGTCAAGGTAACGTATTTCACCTCCATTTTTAATTAGGGTTACATTGGTGTCATGTGTAATATTATACTTCCGCTACGTCTTTCCATATCACTCGAGCATCTAACTCAAAATCAATTGATAATAATTGAATAATGTAGACGATTCTTTATTATTATTATTTTTTTGTGGTTAAATTCTTGATTGAGTATTATGTTGACATTTTTTACAAATTTAAATCACAGGTAAGACTTCGTGGCCGGAACTTATTGGAGCTGACGGAGTAGCAGCAGCGACGAAAATCCGGAATGAAAACCGGGGAGTGTTTGCACTGATCTTGCCGGAGGGATCACCCTTGCCGCCGGACTTCGAATGCCAAAGGGTTATCGTCATTGTTAACTACCGCAACAAGGTTGTTAAGGTGCCTAGGGCTGGTTGATTGGATACATAAAATAGTACTCCTTCCGTTTTCGAAAAATAATTCATACTACAATTTGTGAGTTTTATTATTTTTAGTTTAATTCACAAATTACAATATGGACTATTTCTCGATACAAATGGAGTATGATACCATGATAAAAAAAAATATTGTGATACGAGTATTTACTGTATGCTAGTTTACTCGCGTGTGATTTTCTTTTTCGTTTCTAAAGTTTATGTATTACACAAGATTTCCGATATAGAATAAAAGATTGGGGGTTTCCCCAATGATTGGTGTTATATTTAGATCGGCATTATATTTATTCTTCTGAGTTTTGGTTTCTGCTTAACTTTGGGGTATAAAATGGTAACTCATTCTAAGTCTTATATATCCTCCGTAAAATCTTGATTATCTTTGTCAAAATTCTTGTATAAATATGAGCTGGTTGTATTCTAGCAAGTCTAATGAAAATTTTTTTATATATATAAAAAAAAAACTTCAGAATACGTATATGATACTCCCTCCGTCCCATAATTATTGTTCACTTTGTCCAAAAAATTTTGTCCCAAAATTATTGTCCAATTTGACTTTTTATAGATCAAGTTACACATTTGTTCTTAGTAAAAATCATTATCCATAAAATTTTAGTGGTTAAACAATTACTTATGTAGGGGTATATCCGGTTATTCAAGGTACAATATAGTTAAGTTTGACTAAAAATAAAATTTTTCATTTTAGTAAAAATGGACAATAATTATGAAACGGAGGGAGTATTATTTTCTTCAAATGATTGACCGTTATATGTATTCTTGAGGCATAAGAATAACAGGTTTATTTTATTTTATTATATTTGTTCTTTGAAATGAGACAGAGGAAGTTTATCTATTATTTAATAATCGTAATTAAATTACAATAACGATGTTATCAATTGATATAGATGAATTCAGAAGATTTCAGAAGAAGAACGCCCTTGTGAAAAATTTTGAAAACTAGAAAAGAGTGGGTGACCTTTCTAGATAAAAAAAATACATTTTGTCTTTTTTTCTTTAAGGTAGACGAAAAAAAAAAGAAGAAGTTTTTATATTAATGTCTGCTCTTAATGTTAATTGGCCGGCTCGGCGGCATATAGGATTCCAGTTCAACAACAATCAAGAAGACGAAAACAAATGTCTTAGCAATATATTTGTGCAAACTCTCAAAATGGCCTTATTAATGACAAAATTGTGGCCGGAATCTCTCAGAAAAAACATACACATAGGACTTCTACGACAAAAATGTAGTAATAATTCTTTAGGTTGCATGCTTTCGTAGGAAAAAAAGGTTTATATAGTATTTCAGTTGCCTAATATTATATTCGTCTCAAAATAAAAGTCATATTTGTTAAGAGTTATTAAAATTCAATTGAATAAAACACGTATGCCGGCCCTTTTAGTTTCGTTGTTATGCGGATTTAAATTGATCCCCCTTTCATAGATATAAAACACGATGAATTACTTCTTCCAGCTACAAGCATTCAAAGAAGGAAAGATCAGAAGAGCTCAAAAATTTTCCAAGTTTTACTGATCAAGAATATGTCTTGTGGTAAATAAATTCAGCTAGAAACTTAGAGTTACAATACAATTTTAGTTTTGTCTACTGAATCTAGTATCTAATTAGATGACTTGAATTTTCCGATCAAATTATGATTTCAGGTAGCGAAAAACACGCGTGGCCGGAGCTACTGAACAGGCATGCCGGCGAGGAAGCTGTAACGGTGATTAAGACGGAAAACACTAAGGTGACTTTTGTGGAAATTGTTGATGAAAATGATAGGGTCATCACCAATTTCCGCTGCGACAGAGTTTTTATCTTTGTTGATAAACATCGGACCATTGTTGAGGTTCCAAAAGTTGGTTAAATCATTAGTTTTGAACTTTTTTCCTTCAAAATTATCTTAGTTATAAAGTTCTCATCTTAAGTTTCACAGGATTTGACTGGACTTGATTGATTTGGTTTTACTTTCTCTGTGCTTGTGTTAGTACCACGAGAATGTACTTCCCTTGTGACGAGGAGTTGTTATCCTATAAGTGCATCTAGTTAAAGAGCACTTAGATCTTATTTTAATTATTTAATAATGGAAGAATTTTATATGTAATTTATTTAACATATCTTCTTTCTTGTTTTTCAATGTACGTGTCCCTTACTCTTGATTTAGGAATTGGGTTTAAAATTTTTTTTTATCTTTAAATAATTTTATTTCTTAATCGGTAATGAACTAGACCAAGTGTTTTATATCATTTTGATAGTAATGAGATTTATCCAACAAGATCCATCATAAATATGTTTTCAAAACTTAAAAAAATTTATGCAGTTGGCTTGGTCATCCTACAAGACGTTATGGTTTTATTTGTGTCTTTTAGGACCAAGACCTAGAACAAATACCAAAGGCCAAAGGCCAAAAACTAAAAATCGAAAATCAAAGACTAAAGATCAAAGTGAAGATCGAGCGTGTGTGAGGACCAAAGATCAATGACCAAACATCAAAGACCAAAGACCAGAGAACAATCGTCAAAAGACCAACCTAGGCCCTAACCAACACGGAAATACTTAAACCTCCCTAAACCCTAAACCCTAAACAACTAGACCCTAACCGCATGTAAATGCTTAAACCCACTAAACCCTAAACACACTAATATTTTTTTTAGTTTAAATTTTTTTAAACCAAAGCCTAATTGGTTTGAAAAAATTTCATAAGGTTAATCGTGTTATGGCACAAATTAGGCCCTAACTGACACGGAAATACTTAAACCCCCTAAACCTTAAACCCTAAATAAGTAGACCCTAACAGACACAGAAATGCTTAAACCCCCCCTAAACTCTAAACCCTAAAAAATTAGACCCTAACCGGTACGGAAATGGTTGAGACCCCCTAAACCCAAAACAAACTAATTTTTTTTTGTAACCCTAGCCTAATTGGTTTAAAAACATTTATAAGGTTAATTGTGTTATGACACAAACTAGTCCCTAACCGACATGGAAATGCTTAAACCCCCTAAATCCTAAAACCTAAACAACTAGACCCTAACCGATACGGAAATTGTTCAACCCCTTTAAATCCTAAACACTAGGCCCTAACCGATAAGGAAATACTTAAGCCCCTCCTAAACCCTAAATCTTATACAACTAGATCCTAACCAAAAAGGAAATGCTTAAACCCCCCTAAACCCTAAACACATGAATATTTTTTTCAATTTTTTATCTTTGGCCTTTGGTCTTTACTCCTCATACACGCTCGCTTTTAATTCTGGTCTTTGGTCTTTGCTTTTTTCGTCTTTAATTTTTGGTCTTTGGCATTTGGTCTCTAGTCTTTGGCTTTCGGTCTTTGGTCTTTGGTCGTTGGCATTCGGTCTTTGGTCTTTTGTATTTGCTCTTTGGTTTTTGGTGTTTGGTCTTTGTTTCTCACACAACACTTGCTCTTTCACTCTAATTTTTGGTTTTCGATTTTTGCTCTTTGGTCTTCGGTTTCTTGGTATTTGGTCTTTGATTTTTGTCTTTATTCCTTACACATGCTCACTCTTTACTTTGGTTTTTGATTTTGCTCTTTGGTACTCAATTTTCGATCTTTGAGGTTTGGCTTTTGGTCTTAAAAGACACAAGTAAGACCAGAATGTCTTTTAGTAAAACCAAGGTAACTGCATAAATTTTTTCAAGTTTCGAAAAATATATTCACGATGGATCTTGTTCGATATATCTCATCGAATGCTATCAAAATGATATAAGACATTTGATGTAATTCTTTACGGATTGAGAGAAAAAATTATTTGAATATTAAAAAAATTTTTGAAACCCATTTCCTAAAAATAAGAAAGAGTGGTGCTTGTGTTTCACCTAACTTATAAAGACTTCCATGTTTAGCTCCCCTTTCCTATATTAATTACCAAATAAAGATATATGTATACCTAGTTACATGCACTTAATATATATGGTATGATTTTCATAAAAAGTTGATGGTGTTGTTTGCTTGTTGCAAATGTGCGATGTAAGAAGATATGTATTGGATTTTGAATAATTTGTTTTCAAAGCAATTTAGGTTTAGTCTCACTCATCAACTTGCTAATAGCTGACCCGAAAAGAAAAATATTATTGTCGACCATACCCAAAAATGTAATTTTCTTTATGGGCTTATCTTTTAAGGCATAATTTTGAGGCATACTTATTAGCATATAGTATTTCCACTGAACAATCTATAACAATAAACAGCTACTTTTTTTATTTTTTTTTAATTTTTTTTATAGACAGCTACTTTTTAAGCTTTTAGTTGAATTTCTAAAACTTTTGCAACTTGTTGAAAGGCACTTGACATTTCTTAAAAATGTAGCATTAGGAAGTCTGCTATACCAAAAAAAAAAAAAACAATTTACGAAAAATATGACAATTAAATAATATCAAGATGGGATGAGACTAGAGCACAAGGGCAGTTTCGTTCCAATATGAGAATTTTATTAATTAGCTATTTAACGAAGATGATTCTCATTTTGAAACCGGGTAAAAGTGACCAACTAATCTGCATGTTTACCTAAATACGAGAAGTGGATAAACTTCCATTGAAATTGGAAAGAGTAAGCGCAGACGACTCGAAAGGCACATCTAAAGAACTCAACCGTCTCTCATGCCGTTAACCATTCTACCTCCTCCAATCTAGTCCTTAAATTAATATTTTCTTCATCCCAAAGTTATTGTATAATTTGGATTTTCACTTTTATAATATTATAAAAGTGAAAATCCTAACTGTACAATGATTTTGGGACATATATAGGAAATAAAAACTAATAGTCTTTTTTACTCAAATTTTTTTTATATGTTTCATTTCTTTTTTCTCAAAATGATTATTCAGTTTGTATCTTCATTTATAATATAATTTGTACTAAAAACAAAAATTCAAATTAAAAAATCATTTCGGAACATAGAAAATACTAATTTTAATATAATCAAACAATCACTTTGATATGGATGGAGTTTCTATTTTGTAAATGTTTGTTTTTTTTACATACACAAACTTAATTAAGCCTTAGAGATATTGATTTTCATTCACACCCGGAAATAGAAGTTCAAAAGAATCCAAACGAAAATCAATTTCCAAAAAAAAAAAAAAAGAAATTGAGAGCGGGCCCAACAGAAAATGTAATGCCAGGAACATTGCAACATTGTTTATATTAGGCTTTGTGGAAGCGCAGCCTAAATGTTAAATTGTATTTCTATCATGATCTAATAGGAGTTACACACAAAAATCCAAGAAAAAAAAAATCCACGTAAAAGTTATTGACCTTTTTTTTTTTGGTTGCCTGCCACAGTTTCCAAAATTTTGTCCCGACTAATCCGTTGGTCGACCCGGGTCACACACATGGCTGTAGTGGGTAAGTCTCCCAACAAGTTATTGACCTTTATATGCGCTAGTCTCCGGCTTCCTTTTTTTCCCATAGAAAAAAAAAATCTAAGTAAAAGTTATTGACCTTTCAAGAACAGTTTCTTTTCTAATTTATTTCATTTTCTTTTCCTAGTCCAAATTCAAGCCTCTCGTGCTTAAATCTCGTGGTCTCTGAAAAAACTGGTGACAAACGTTTTAAAAACAACAATCAACCGTAAATTATGATCTCATTTATTTTTTGGCGTTGAATTGCATGCTTTTCTTCAACCCTGCAGCCCCTCAGATTCCAAAAGTCTCGAAATCAGATTTATTTGGTCATATATGGTGTTCATAATCCGTTCATCAATTTAGAAAATTAGTTATGTTTTTATGTTCAAACTTGTGACTTGCGACCAAATGGCCCCGGAGTAAAGAACAAAAAAATATTAATCACATCTATAGTCTCAGTCAAGCATAATTGTAGCCTCCTCCCTACTTCTCTCCTTCAGTCATTCTAATATAATATTTGGACCAAAAAAATCGCGTGGAACTATAAATATATGCTGCCATATACAACGTTAGTAACAATATAAATAGTGAATAAATCTAACAAAATGGCTCACTAGCGAATTTAGGTATACTAGAAAAAACACCAAAAGTGCATCCATTTTATTACATTCATTTTGGTGATTTTACATATTTTATATCAGTAACGGAGTAATTTCACCGTATCGTCAGCTTAGCTCCCCTTGTTATATATAATCTCCCCTCTTCTTATTTTTCTCTTGTTGAAAGGGTACAAGGGAAAGGAAATCTAAGAATGTCTCGTCTTAGAAAAAAGCATCTCATTTTAACGTTGTTGTTAGGGCTATGTTTTTTGGTCTTAACAAATGTACAGCAAGCAGAAGGCGCCATTAGGGTTTTCAACCTACCGGAAGCTACAACATTAGTGGCGGAGGCACTCCCTCGAGGTCCGATACCGCCGTCCGCTCCGTCTCCGTGCACCTATATTCCCGGCTCCGGTACCGGGGAATGTACTCTGAAAGCAAAGCACTTCGCCGGCCGATTAGTCGTCCTTCGGCTCCAATCTCTATCAAGTAATAACTAGTCCAGTGTGGCTGTAAATGTTATACTCTTTTTTTTTTTCTTTTTCTTTTTCTTTTTTGTTTCTTTACGAGCAAATTTAAAACACAAACTAAATTACCATATTATCAAGGCTCTTAATTGGCTAACTTCAAAAAACTTTATTTTTTATTATTTTATTTTTTTGGTTGGTTTCGACTTTCGAGGATATAGGGAAGGGGTGGTAAAACACTTTATCTTCCTTATTGCTTAGATTCTTTATGTCATTAACCAATTTAATCTATGGTTAGTGCATCCTATATATAGTATTTTGGCACATTGTATAACGAGAGAAGAGAATATCTTTTTTCTTATTTGAGTTTACCAATTGGACAGTATTTGACGGACATGTCCTGATTTTGAATATAGTATAATATTTTGTACTAATTGAAAATTCGTGATAATGATTATGATTCATGAACATGCAGTACCGTTTTAATATTTTGCATTTCCCGTACACGCACGACTTTATAAACGTCATAATACCCGAATCAAAATGGACTAAAATATTTTGATTTTTTTTTGGGGGACGAGTAGAATATATAAGAGTATAAAATTGAATGGGTGAATGGCAAAGTTGACCAGCTGCGCCATCTAATTCCATAAGATGCTATTCCCTTATGAAACATGCTCCATATTTGGCTAGCTCAACCATTCACGTCAAAAAAAAAAAAAAAAAAAAATTCCCTGCTTGACTTCAATTTCAGGACGCCAAAATTAATAAAACGCACTTTTAATTAAAATTTAACAGAAGACGGATAAATTCATTTGCTGCCCGCCTTATAAAAGTCATTTTCCACTTAAATTGTATTTTCTCTGAATTGACTTTTACAACTAAAATTAACTCATTAGTCATTACCACTCTTTCCAGCCATTAAACAAGTATTTTTTTTAATGCTTATTTTCTTTACCTTTGAATTCCTTACATCTAATCAAAGGTCCGATCTCAATTTCCATGAGATAAGAGTGTACGGAATCACCACCTCTCATGCAAAATTAATGTAATTAATTAGTTGAAAACTTTAGTTTGGGCAGAATAATTATGCAAGTGGTTCAAGTGAAGAAAATATTAACATTAGTGACGTGCTATAATGCTTGATGCATTAGGGCCAATGGTGGAATGACTCTTGTATGGAGGTGTAACTGGGATCAATAGTTCCATTTTAATTACGTGTTTGTATAATAATACAACAATTTCTTCTTTTTTTTCACATTCCTAATGAAAAGACGTAATTTCTTAATTTTATGATTCAATATAGCTCGGGGGATAACAGAAAAAAAAAATCCAAAATACACAAAACAAGTATAACAAAAGAATTAAAAGAATTGTATTAACCTTAATATCATTTACATGGGGCCAAAATATTAAAAAGTTGAAAATCAAATAAAATAAATAAAATAAAAGAATTTCGGGAAGAATAAACATTGATTCTTCATCCTCCCTTTTGAGATTAACGAATCTCTTTTCTATTCAAAAAAAAAAAAAAGAAAAAGAAAAAATCCCTTCAAGAATGGATATAAACAGAAACTATAAATATACTATATATTTGGTTTAAACCATCTTGCAAATCCTAATTAAACTTGAACTTGCTGATCAAGTCCGACTGACCGGAACCAATGGAAGACCCCCGGCCGGAGACAAATCGCCCCCGGTTAACCGGGAGGGCAGCCGGGGCCGCCCTCGTTTCCGCCTCCGGGGATGTAAGTACAACTAGTTGGTCCAGAAGGAGGGACCGGACCTTTAGGAAGTGATTGAAGCAATGAATGAACTTTGTCCATCAAGCCTTCTTGATTTTCTCCATGCAATAAAAAATTTCTACAATCGCCTTGTCCAAATTGAAGACAAAGAAGAACAATCAAAAGTACAGAAATGAAGAGACTTGAACGGCGTTCCATTTTGGTTGGTTTTGATTAAGAATGTTTTTGTTGTTTTTGGTTGGTGTAAAACCTGTTTTGGGAAGGTATATATATAAAGAGGGAGAATGAGTAAAGAACAAGGAATTTGAATGTTGACTATATACGATGTAATCAAATTGTAGTTTGTGAAAAAAAAATTGTTGTAATTGAATAAGTCAAAAAAGATTTAGTTTGTGATCTAATTAATACTGTTTTAATTTTGACTGTAATTAAATATATGTAGTCAAATGTTTATAGTGGTGCCAACTAATTAGAGAGTTGGTAATTAACTCGCAGTACACGGATCTTTACCGTATACTGATTTGTTTTGACACTTTCACATAAACTGTTACAATTCGGGATTTAGAAGGAGATTGGAATCTCTTCCCATCTATTACTACTTCAGGCGTGTTTGAAATGTGTGTGTGCGTGTGTGAACATTATTATTATTTAGAAAAACATTCACGTCGAGCTACTGATATGCTTTTTGTCTCGTAAAAAATAATTGATAGTGTAATTATAAATTATTTAAACGTAGATTATTACTTTTATTGGGCGATTAGAGTATTATATATGATCGACATGTTTGCAATATATAATAGGGGGAAATGTTTGATGGCCGAAGGGTTTAGCTAAAAACGGGCTAAGATTAATGCTCCCTGGGTTATATACATTTTTTTTTTTTTTTTGACGAATCCTTTCAAAATCATTGCGTAATAGTCTTCTACTCCCTCCGTCCCATAATTATTGTCCAGTTTGAGTTTTCATTTCTAGTTCAAATTGTACTAAAAGTGAAATCTCAAATTGGACAATAATTTTGGGACAGAGGGAGTATTACATATGATAGCCACACTTTACCTAAGAAATGTGGAAATTTTAAATAGGGTTAATTTGCGATTAGCTTCCACCTTATATAAAGAAGAAGAGTGAAATAATAGGTGAGATAATTTTTTTTTTGGGTATTTATTAATCTGATCTTAAATATTACTCCCTCCGTCCTATAATTATTATTCTGTTTGGGTTTTCATTTTTAGTTCAAATTGTATTAAAGCTGAAATCTCAGACCGGACGGAGGGAGTACTTTCTTACGTCCTCTATTTTAAATTTATAAATAGGATGAGTGAAGTATATTTGCAGACATATTGC
The DNA here is from genome assembly GCA_949775105.1 of Oldenlandia corymbosa var. corymbosa. Taxonomy (NCBI): domain Eukaryota; kingdom Viridiplantae; phylum Streptophyta; class Magnoliopsida; order Gentianales; family Rubiaceae; genus Oldenlandia; species Oldenlandia corymbosa. The sequence goes on along the minus strand of OX459126.1, from coordinate 13,235,586 downwards.
GGTCGTAAAGACTAACACGGGATTTCCTTGCTAAGAAAGAAAAGAATGAGCGAGCAAAATACGTGTTTGCTTATCTCATACACGATTATCTAACATAAAAAAAAAAAAAAAAAACCCAAAAAGACTACTTGGAAACTTGTCAAAAGTTGGTTAATTTTCCATTTTATTGAAAGTTAAATCAGTAGTCACCCTCGTACAGTATAACATATACTCCCTCCGTCCCATAATTATTGTCCACTTTGCCCAAAAAATTTTGTCCCAAAATTATTTTTCAATTTGACTTTTTATGAATCAAGTTACACATTTGTCCTTAGTAAAAAACATTATCCATTAAAATCTTTGTGGTTAAACAATTACTTATGCAGGGGTATATCCGGTTGTTCAAGGTAAAATATAGTTAAGTTTGACTAAAAATAAAATCTTTTATTTTAGTAAAACTGGACAATAATTATGGGACGGAGGGAGTAGTAGCTTTGTTTGACAGAAAAAAAGATTTAAAAAATAAAAATAAAATAAAATAATTATAAGTTATTCATTTTGAATCCATTTAGTCATTAGCTGAGATTTGGAAAATAAATTTGTGGAATTCGTTGTTAAGGAATTTCCTAGGAATGAGATACAAAACTAATAACGTTGTATCTGATATTGGACTATGTTTGGTTGACTGACCTAAGTTTTGAAATTTTATGTTTCAGCACTATTAGCTGTATTTATCTTAATTTTCAAGTCGCGAAATGGAGAAGAGGATCTTAACCTAACGGTTAAAATTTAAGTAAAATATCAAAATATGAAAATGGATTTTTTTTTAAAAGACATAAACACAAAATTGATCCATATACAAGATTTAAAAGAAAAGGATCCTAACCATGGTAGATGATATTAGACATATGGATATGATTTCGGACCTAATTTATTAGTTTAGAAAGGATTAACAATCATGCTAGGAAACAATACTTCCTTTATCTCAAAAATGATATAAGAAATAAAATAATCATGTAAAGACCACAGGATAATTTTCAACACAGCAGAATACTTACCAATTGCCAATTTCTCAAAGCCTAAAACTCATTTCCCAGTAAGAGTAAAAGCAAATTTGCACGTTATATAAATGGAAACAAATGCAAGCAACACTCTTTACAGTATTGTTCTTTTGAAGGGAAAAACAAAAAAAAAGAAAAGAAAAAAAGTAGAGTTACAACTTCACTCCCAAATCTATGTAAACCAATACTTTGCCCTCGAATACATTATTACAACGGATAACGACCCCTCAAATTCTAGGGCCATCTCTGTTGCATTTTCGAGTTTTCAGTGTCCATTTGAAGGACGGAAAACAGTATAACTATTGACACCGGATGCCCTATTTAAGTAATCAGGAATGTGCTGATATGGATAAATGTCCCCTTCAATATTCCTCGTACTAATATAGGACCTATCTGAAACAGCCATCGGCCACTGGCTCGGCATTAGGCCATCCATGTGCCCGTTACTGTAAGGTCTTATATTAGCCGGAGGAATCATGTCCCTCATTGTATCATAAGGTCCCCCCGAAGAACCATAACTGCTTTGATGGAACCCATCATCGTGATAACTTCTTGTTCTCTCAAATCTACAACTTGTCGATGTACCCATATCATTTGACAAGCCAATATTACCTGATACGCCAACATCACCCGGGAATGAAAACTGCCTATTCAGATGATGGAGCCCATTGCTGTAACTATGAAATCTGGAACTTGCGGTGGCTGTCCTCCCCATGACTTGCTCATCATCCAACAGATCATTGATGATATCAAGGTGTGGAAATTCATCTGTTAATGCCCCATGAGTCTGGCGCCCCGAGGTGCAAGGTGGAAACTCGGGCTGATGGTGATCCTGAGATCTGCTGTTTATAGGTTTGTACGCCTCAAAGCTCCTTATGTCACTCAAGGACAAAGGACTACCAGATATGCTGGCACTTGCATCCCTTTGAGGGCCCTCATTCCACTGCTGTCCATTTGCCAACACATCAGGATTTACCATTCCAAATGAGAAGCTCGATTTGTTAACATTTTGTTCCACTCTTTCTGAAGAATGTTGTAAGAAAAATGGCTTAGCCAGTAGAGCTGCTGACTGTGCATACGAATGCGATGTGTTGACCCCTGAACTAGGGGAATGAGGTTGCGTAAAGCCGACAGAACCTCCAGTCACATGGTTACCCATCATCACATTTCGATAAGACTGAGGGACATAGTTATGTGATGCTGTTGATGGTTCAGGACCTAAACGACCAGCTGCGCTGACAGAACGTGACAATAGTGGAGGGGTCTGAACCAAGGAAACCACCGGAGGAGCTGGTCTAGGACCAGGAAATATAGGAGCACTTAATGGTCTAGACATCATAGGCGATTGAGGTGTCGATGAATTCTCAGTTCCTGAGTGCACCTGTTGTGAAGGAAGATTCTCTGAGGCACTTGGAGCAATTCTTGTATAGCCAGAAGGTTTGGACGTGGCTAGAACTTCAGCTGAATTGGGACTTTGGGCAGAGCCATTAGTTTGTTTCAGGCTTTCTGATTGTTGTTTCTTAACTGGAGAACCAGCGGCATTGATCCGTGCATTTGCCGATACATCAGCAGTAGAAGAAATATTCTTAACAGGGCTCCTTGGGGGGGATTGCACAACACTTCTCTTCTCTGAGGGAAGTTGCTCAACTTCAGTTTCATCTTTTGCACCAAGCTTCTTTGAAGGAGATGCTTCTTCATCCTGTCAAGAAAGAACCCATGTGATTACAGAAAACTGATACAAGTATCACCATGACTGCCAAAAGATTTACTAAAATAAAATCAGAAGCGCATTTCAGAGTACCATATAAATGCTCTAACAGTAGACATAGTAACATCTATCGTAGTGAAGAAGCACATTAAAGAGGAAGTACTTCTCTTTCAGGCTTTAAGTACAATCAGCATGCATAGTTAGACTTGTATCCTCAAAGTAAGAATAAACTAAAACTCCAGAACAACACGCTGTACTGCACAATTACAAGAACACCATGAACCTGTACTTTGATCCCTGTACCGCACAATTACAATAACACCATGAAGTTATGATATACTAAGAGGAAAAATACCTTTTTCAGCTGTTGCTTCTCCTTTTTCAACTGTTGCTGTTTAAGCCGCTTGGTCTGATCTAACAAGTCAACAGTTACATTAGACCTGTCAGTTGTCCCAGATGCAAGCCAATCTGATGCTACCTCCAAAGGTTGGCTAGATGTTTCTTCAGACCAATCAGATACATCACAGTTTGCCCTACTTTGCTCAATCCGCCTGTATAAGACATCAAAACTTTACCATCTATCCATTACAAAAGGTAGAATAATAAACTAGAAAAGGACTAAAATGACACCTGGTAGCTGATTTCTGATTCTTATTGGAAGCACTGTTTCCTTTATAAGAACCGTTAATTACTGAAGGAACTGAGTCAGAAGAACATGTGGAAGAGCTGTCATCCATCAGTGACGTACTTCTTCTCCCTCCAGCTCCATTTTGCACAGATGAAAGACCACTTACTTCACTGCTGCTGGCTTCGGTGGGGACATGCACTTCTGATGTGTCAGTGTCCCAATTAACAACACTCGTGTCCCTGTCCTCTGAATCAGGTTGAAGTGCCTCTGGGGCACAATCCACTGAATCAGACACATCAGAGACATCCTCAACAGCATTTTCCAGTTTTTCTAGAATCCCATCTTCCTCCTCCATCGTGTAATCTTTCATCACATCAGCAAGGCTATCTTGTTCAGCTTTATCTTGTAGGGTCACATTAGACTTCTCGTCCTTCACTTTGTCCTTTGCTTTGCGGTTGTTTCGCTTTTGCTTGCCCTTCAATGAAGAGAAACACTCATTAAATTTATTACTGGTAATGGGGAAATTAAATAAAAAAAGGTAACAAGCTAGATTGAGATGGAGAAAGGTAACAAGAAAAGATTAAATAAAAAAAGCAATAAATGAACAATAAAAAAGATGAAGCTGAGAAGGAATTTGGATTTAGAGATTAACCAGTAAGATTTCTACATTTATGATATGACTCAATTATTCTTATTGTCAACTATCATCTATACTTTAAGGAAACCCAGGCCTCAATGGACCGTGTATTCACGGTTTCAAGAAACCAAGCCAGAAACAGAAGTTATTATAATTATATCAGGAAGTGTAATAGATTACAAAAAAAAGCAGACCTTTGTTTTTTTTGACTTCTTTTCTTTATCAGCTCCACGTTTAGCTTTATGTTCAGTTTCAGCCATCCACGCAGCCTCCTCTTCACGAATAAGTTCCTCTTGCCTCTTTAAAGCAACAGCTTCCTGGTAAGCAACTTCAATTTTACTGCTGCAATAGATTGTCAATGAGAAGAAAAAATCAATATTCAATCAAACAGTACTGAAAGAAACTGATAAAATTGGAGGAAAGAAAACAGAAAAAGAAAAATGAAAAAAAAGAGATACTTCCCAGAATGCCAATCAGAGGAAAATTTTAAATATTAATCTAACGTTACTGAAAGAAAAATCAAACAAAGCTAATACCTGAAGATGTGGGCCAATACAAATATTTCGATTGTCCGACGACCAAGTTCAGTTAAGCGCCTTTCATCACGTTCAATGGAATCTTTATTGAAATCATCCCCAGAGCATCCATCCTGAAATGGTGGAGGGTTACTAATAAGAAAATGGCGTTATACCATGGAAACACAATTGTCAACATACCTAAAGAGTTTGAAAAAGAAAAAACAGAACAGTAAGCAGAAGATAATTTTTTCTCCAGTATTTAGGCTTAGAGATATGGCGGGCAAACAGTCAGATAACAATCAACAAAAACCACGCTACTCACCTTTGTTCGATTCTGAGGACCTTTATCATCCTTTGGAGGCAAAGGTTCAAGAGCAGCCCTCTCAAGGAGTAACAAAACATCATCCACCAAAACAAACGTATCTTTCTCCATACGAACAATAGGAACTGGTAGCTCTTCAGAATCAGCAGTCTTGCCCTTACTTTTCTTGCCCTTTGTCTGACCTTCTAAAGCCTTCAGCCCACTGTACAAGGAATCCATCACCAGGGTAGACGTAACTTCTTTTTCTATAAAGAAGTGCTTTACAATCACCTTCAAAATTGAATCTGTTTTCTCCCTAGACATACGGCGCCTAGAACTTTGCTCCATCCCCATCCAGAATGCACAGAAGCTACATGCAACACAAATAAGTGCTGCCATAATTATCACAATAGAAAAACAATTTCCGGGGCATAATAAATATAAGTAATCGAGAAACCTAGATGACAATCACTCATTGATATTGAACCTAATGATTCTAAAAGGAATAGGACCTTGGACATGGATTTTAGTCTACAAAAGGTAGTCGAAGAGGCATAACAAGCAATAAAAAGGTGTTAAAAAAATATTATGATCCTCTATGCTTCATGATTCAAGAAAGATTCATAACAAATTAAATTCAGAAGGCCATAAATTTCAAGGCAATAAATTCCCAACCAACATTCAGTGATGAATCAGAAAGTGAAATAGAACTAGGAAACCCACCCAAATCCATTTCAAAGCTGTTTCCAGAGACAAGACCAACAATAAATAGGGTGCTAAACAAAACCAAGCGTACATCAAAGCCAAAACATCAGAGCCACAAGTAGCAGAATATAACATCTTAATGGGTGCCAACTACAGAGGCTTAACAGACCAAATTTTCTAAAATCTCAAAACTCAAGGCCAAGAACCAAGGGGAAAAAAAATCCTATACCTTGACCAGCGAGCTTTATCCTCTATCAACTTCCCAAGCTTGCTGCGTCGCTCTTCCACAAAACGGCGGCATATTTGTTCCACATTTGTTAGATATACCCTAACAAGTTCTCTCCGATATTGACAATCAAGACAGCGGAAAGGACGATCTGCTCTCTCCCTGAGCAAACAATGACAGGTCCCAAACTACAATGAGTAAAATATACACCAACTATGTTGGAAAGAATGTTTCCCTACTTAGCATATTCTTCACCCAAAAAGTTCTCTTACAGAGAATTGACAAGCTAAAATTTCAAAAGTTGATAAAGCAGAAGAGAGGAGATAAACTACACATGGAGTCCTGAGTATTGGATGGCTGAATGAAGACGGATAGTGCATACTTTAAAAGCAACCGGCATTAGGCCCTGCTTCATTTTTATATTTATTATACTTTTACCATCATAACTTACTAACATTTGCATAGCTTAATATGAGTGTGATAACTTCCATGCTATGTAATTTTATGACAAAGAAGATTCAGGATGCTTTCCACGAGATTAGTTTATCATGTAACAGAAATGGGGCTGCGCTGTTTAGAAATTACTGGGGCTACACTAAACTACAAAAGAAACACTGCTTTTATAAAAAAATTAAAAAGGGCAGTGTATTATGAGCAGAGCATTAGTTGAAATTTGATGTTCAGAATAGGCTGCACAACACGAACAGGAAAAGAAACTAATACTAGATAAATTAATTTCTATTGATAGCATCACATAAAAAATGGACAAACAGCACCGTCATAAAGTCTAACCAACACTCATCCCTACCAAATATTAACTTGCTGAAAAGTCCATTCAGCAGTCAACCAGAAAAATCTTCAAGAAGGCACGTACCTGATTACTTGGACTTGCGCTTTTATAATTAGAGTGTCAGCATCAATAAAACCGTCTAACACTTTAGATAGCTCCATAAATTTCTTCCATCCCCAATCATGCTCCTTTTTCCAAAAACGGTGCAACGTATCTGCAAATTGTGTTTTGGCTTATTTGATACCATAGCAGATCAATAACAATTGACAAAGCATAGAGATATTTGATTGACAAACCTGAATACTTGGATTTTTTGGGATCTTTATTCACAACAGCAATTGTGAACTGAGCAAAGTGACTCCATCCTGCTTTTCAGAAGGAAAAGGCATGATAAGACTACAATAGAACAACATTGAACATTCTTGATACTCATTAAATGTCTTACAGAGTTCCTTTACCTGGAAGAAGCTTGTCATGATTAGCTACACAAAGAAACAAAGAGAGATGATTGCAGACATCACAACCTTGTGGGTAGATCAAAATGTACCTGGCAATAAATTCTCAATCAAGAAAAAATGCGAAAGAAATTTTGCACTAGATTGCTGGAATTGGCACAATAGACAGAGAGTTCAGTTTGTAACATGAAAAGTTGGCCATGAAATTGATAAAGTGCTATAATTACTAGAAACAAATTGAAGCTTTAACATGGCAGCAATCATTTATCCACTAAGTAAACAGAACAGGGCTACGATGCCTGTAATAGATCCAGTAAAGCTTTACAGATCTAGCAACATAGCAAATGAATTGTCATATCCTTCTTAAAAGTCTTATGTACTAAAGACAGCAACAAAAACAACCCTGTATTATATAGACAAAGCATAAATCAACAATTAAGTGTTTCTCCCACCATAATGGATCAGATATATGAACACCAAGCAGCCAACAAGTAAAAGGATCATTCTTGCCATTGTGCTCCATCAAAACACATCGTCATTTAAAATTTTTAAATGCCTAGTCTCTCTCAATATTTTCTTACAAAGCATTGGGGTTAATACTCTTTCTTATACACTAAGCACAATACCAAATATAAAAAAATCATACGAAAATTTCAAAACCTCTAACCCATACCAAATGAGCAACTTCATCCAAAGGATGGAAAAAGACATCTCGCTATTCAGTCCCCACAAGCTAAAAGCAGAATGAACCAACAACTTACTAAACATTTATCCAACTTCATGGGGTTAAAAGCCCTCATTTTTTTTTTCAAACTTTGATTCCTACCAGGAAATCATCAGCAAAAGCTTTAAAACTGTGAATCATAAGAAACAAGAGAAAAGAAAAGTGAAACTAATAACCAGATTGCATGTAATTCCCATCATACAGGCAATGCATATTTGGAGCATAAATTTGGTATATAACAAAGATTTCCTGGTAGCATTATGAAATACTTTATGTACAGAATCTTGCTATCCTGAAAATGGGAAACTTCAAAAGGAAAGGTACAGCAAACAGCTCTGACCACATATTGCATACCATTTGTAGCCTCCAACCTCAAAAGCATTACTTCGTAGTTCTCTCTTGTTTATTTGTGAAAACTTATCAATCTTCCATGTATACTTGCCATACAACTCAGAGGGTTTTGGTCCTACAATTTTTAAGAGGACAACAGAATAAATCAACAATATATAACCAAAACTATGATGTAAAACATTATTAGGAGAGGTCTAAGAGAGGTCTGGAAAATAGAAAAATGAAAACCAAAACCAATGCATACTCACTTGTTAGCCTTTTCTAGGACATCCTAATGTCAACTAGTACAGGTGCAAAGGAAAATTAAAGAAAAAGAGTAAGAAACATCTGAGCAAATTCATGTAGAAGCAACAACTGGAACCATTGACTGAGACAATATTTGCTACCACAAATCGGCTGGAAAATTATAAGGATAAAAATAAAAGTAAAAAGATTACTGCACACTCAGTCCTATTTCAAATTAGGAAGCTTTAAGCAAAAGGCTATTCTCATAAAATAAAGGCACTAAAATGAAATACGATCATTGGTTCAAAACCTGTTAATTACTTCATCAAAAAAAAAAAAAAAAATTTACAATGTTCCATGTCAAATAGGCACCATCATCCTAAAGAAGCCCTGTACTGTAGTTATTGAAACAAGGTTCATTGATACAATTTCCACATCGTTACGTGTCATAAAAGAAAAAAGTCATCACGAACTTCTGTAAGAATTGGCACATTATGAAATCTCTCTTCCAGCCACTAACTGTGGCATGATCACGTGATCCCAAAACGTTTTACCTCACTTGATTGGTTGCTTTGTAGAGATGGTTAAACAAAGAAATATATGCATATGACCACTCCGTAGGCTCAGTACATATACCAATCAGGACAGTGATAATGACCTGGAAAGCTACCAAGACGGCCACAAAGAAAGGTGCTGCATATAGCCAACAATTGACCACGGGCTCAATATACTCACTAATCATAATAACAATATCGAGCAAATTGTTTCCCATGTCCAATGCATAATGAATCGCAAAAACAACAAAGCCCAAAATTTAAGTGCATTACCTCCATCCTCATCGTCACTGTCCCAATAAGGAGGGGATGTTGATGGAGTTCCATTTTCCACCTGCTCACAAGACCTCCATTCTGCCAATGCTTCACCTGAATGACACCGCTGCTGGCCACCTGAAACCCCTTCTAAAGATCTCGCCACCCCAGCCTCATCAATTGCTATTGTAGCCATTTCAAACCCCACAACTTCCAGAAAACACCTCCAACTCCACCTACATCCATAGCACAATAAATCATAGACCCATGATGAACTCGTGTATTCCGAATGTATAACAAAAAAACAGTAACAGAATTCACAAGTTGAGCAATTCAAGCTTCAAATTTGAAATCTTTTTAATGAAAGACACAATCATGTTCATCAATGCTAAAAAAAAAAAGAAAAACACAATTCTTCAATCAATAAATTCAATCCCACAAAAACCCATCTCAGAACCTCCTCCAAGCTCAAAACCCCACATTTAAAAAATAAATTAAAAAAATTACAACAAACCCTTTCATCAAAATCCAAAAATCCAAATAAAATCGAAATCATATCCGCAGCGATTAATCAAAACACCCAAACAAACAAATTAAAACCCCTCCTCCATCCATTCTGTAATCAAAAGAAATACCTTCACATAAGCATCAAACACAAATCATCTGCCAAACCCAATTGAATTGGAACTAATATTGAAGTGCCAACTCCAAAACCCTAGACCCAATAAAGAAACCAAATTCCCAAAAAAACCCATGTCAAACCAAGAACCCTAACAGGGTACAGATGACCGCCCAAATTAAAACAGAAACCATTTGTCAATCAAACAACATAAAAGAACAAAATCAAAGCCATCGATCGACATAAGAACCACAGACCTTAAACAAAGAAAGAGCTTTTGTTTTCTTTTTTTGTCAATGAGGCGAATGGAAGCTGCAGAGAAGAGGAAGAAGAAAGAGAGATTTGAGAGGTCGAAGGAGCAGCAGAGCAAAGGCGGAAATAAAATAAAATAAAAATAAAAATAAATAAATATACTAATTCTTAGTTTATTCCCTAATAAACAATTTATATTATGAATTATGAGTTTTCTTAATTTGTGTTTCTGTAATCTGTATTTTGCTGTTTCTTGATGATTAGAACAGGATGGAATCTATTTTTATCAATTTTTTCGGGATAATAATAATTGGAAAAAAATATTATAGACCAAATGGAAAAAGGTAAAGAAAAAAGGAAAAGAAAGCAGAGGAATTAATTAATTTATTTATAATAAAGGGAAATAAATGTTGAAATAAGGAAAGTAGAATAAACGTAAATATGTTAGCCGAAAAAAGAAAAAAAAAAAACAGAATAATGGTAAACTAGAAAGTAAGGGGACGCGTTGGGCCTAGACCAGTTTTTTGTACTTGGACCGCTTGGCCTCATCGAAATAATATTATCATTATCCGGAAAGCCCACAATAACGTCTTTGGGTAATCCATATTGCGAGCCCAATATTGTTCTCTATTAAACCCTAATATCGTTTCTCACTTTCTCTCCACCCTGCAGCGCCGCCGCTCCTCAATCTTTCTATTCCTTCTTAAGCTTCTTTTTATTTTTTTCCTATTCTACCCCTCTCGGCTTTCTCCATCTTTATTTCTTCAAATTTTTCGGTTTATCTCTTGAGAAATTACCCGGGTTTAAGTTACCCGGAGAAATGATGCTCGACGGGCTGATATGGACGCAAAAATGGAAACCTGGAAAGGGAAAGGAAGAAAAGAAAGAGGGCACAAGAAATGACCAGGCTTGAACCGGTTTCCGATCTTGTGTCAGGTTGACTCGGTCAACCGGTTTAAGGGAATTTTACAGTCGGTCGAAGGTGTTCACATGTAGGGGTACTTCGGTAATTTCACAAATTTAGATCTCAAAACTTTTGCCTATAAATAGGAGGTGAATTTCTCTACATGTTGTCATCTTCTCTCCTCTACATCTCCTCCCCTGCTTAAAATTCAGTGTTAGGGTTAAGGATTTAGTGTCTCTTCCTTCTCAAGATCTCATATCTTTCAAGGATCCTGTTCTTTTTGAATTCAAGTTAAAAAGGTAAATCTTTAATTATGGTTGGAGGTTTGAATCTTGAGTATTAAGGAAAGGTTGGCTTGTTGGATCTGTAGATCTATGTCAATCAATGAGTTAGATCTATTTGTTTTTTGTCTCTTATCACTTTTGATGAGTTAGATATTAGGTTTTATGGACGTTGTTTTTGTTTTAAAAATTAGTTTGGAGGAGTTGTAAAGAGTTAAAGATTTTGTATATGAAAAAATTATTGAAAATGTAAAAATGTATATTGAGATGAGACAAATAGATTATATTTACTTTTTTTAACATAAAATAATTTATGTTAAATTTTGGGATTTCTATTGTAAATTTTAAAGTATTTTCACTATCACCACAACTGTCATCCTTAGATGTTATTGATGTTATTTTTTAATTTGTAATTATGTAAAAATAATTTATATTGAGTTTTGAGATTTGTATTGTAATAAAATAATTTGGGAACAACACCACTATCACCATCGCCCTCTGATATCAATAATTTGTGCAATTTGGAATTTTGCTAAAAGTTGGATGAAATTTAACAACCATATGGCTCAGAGCCAATTTTGGGCGAAGAGAATGGTTGGATGACAAAGTTGGATGAAATGTCACAATTTTCAAGTCTAACATCATTTTCAAGGCGATAAAAATTGGACCATCACTTGCTATTGTTGGTGGTTGAATTTGACTAGAAGTTAGTAAAAAAGTTAGATGAAAATTGGCAACTTTCTAGCAAATCAGCTACTTCAGGCCTGCCAAATTTGGTTGGTGGTGGTGGTGCAACTTGCTTGCCTTTGCAACCACCTATTCTGAGGCGATGAGGATAATGATACGATGATGGTGATGATAGTAATAGTGGTGACTTGTTGTCCTTGTTGTTGATTTTGGGGTAGTTATGATGGTTTGATGGAAATTAAGATGGCATTCCCAGGTTTGATGGTACCGGTGGTGGTAGTTTTGAAATGAAACATAATTTTTTTTAATATTTTTTTTATTTCGAAATTATTGTCCAGTTTAAATTTTGAATTTTGCTTTGATTGTTGTATTAGTTAAGTTAGTATTATGTGTTGTGGTTGTGTGGTTTTCTTTGATGTGGTCTAAAACATTGAGGTATGTATTAAGCTATGCAGTTGTGTGGTATTAAGGTATGGGTTGTTGTGGTTTTAGTTGATGTGGTCTAAGACATGCATTGAGGCATTTGTTGAGCTGTGTTGTGGTATATATATATTATACACTAAAAAAGTTTCAAAATTGATTTTGAAATTGTGATAGTATTATGATTTTGAAAATTATGATTTATGTACTTTTGATTTTAAAAAAATTCATAATATTTTTTAAATTTGTATTGTTTCTTGTATAAATTGTAATATTTATAATAATTTGAAAAATGAATGAAGATTATCTAAAGATTTTGGGTGGAATAATCATGGTTGGTTTGTTGCGGTAAGGATTGGCGTTGAGCTCATAGTTATTCTGTCTTGATAATTGATGAAATTACTAAACATTTGCAAGTAACCATCTATGAGTATTTGTTATTTGAGAATGATAGTTTTAATAAATGATACAAAATGTTACGAGCGAAAAGGTGATTGTCAATTAGGCTATGTTTGAAAAGTTTTTTGAGTGTGTTTTTTTGTATTGAGAATGTAAAAAAGTGTAATGGAAATGTAAAAAGATGTATTGGGAATGTAAAAAATATGTTGGGATGTGATAGATATTAATAAAAAATTCTAAGAGAATCATTCAAAAAAGGAACCAAAGAGGTTTAGATTTTTGGGAAAAGATGCTAGAATCTAAGGATTTTACAAAAAATAGGTTTAAAACAGAATATATAAATGTCATTTAGTAATTGTAGGAGTAATATCATAGTAGGTGTTTAGATTTGTGAATGTAAAATAAACACATCTAAAAGATTTAAATATTTAAGATTAGTTGTAGGAAAAAAGAGAAGTATAAATGAAAATGTAACACATCGAATTCAAACTGAGTAGAACAAATAATATAGTGCGGTCTTAATAATTTGTGATAAAATTATATTGAGTTTGAAAAGTTATATTGAATGGGTATTTGACCTATGATGGTTTTTTTGATTGGAGTGTTGTCACTAAATATGAGAATAAGTAAGAAAAAAATAGTGAGAAACAGAGATAAGAACGTTAAGATAGATGTGCGGGTACATTAGATTAAATATTTCATTAAAAATAAATGTTAAGATGGATCTGTGTCTTAACAATTTAATACTCCCTTCATTCTAATATATGTCGTTAGAGGAAAATTAATTTTTTTCAAAATAGATGTCGTTTACGCATTGTTCTTACATGGGAAATTGTAATTGTATTTAAAATAGAAGTATATTAGAACTAAATGATATCGCGAATGGAATTGTATTGAAATAAATGAGAGTAGTTTGGTATTTTAATCAAATATTTAGTCTCCTTAAATTTTGTGAAACTTCTCCAGTAATATATATTTTGGAATGGAGAGAGTATATATCTTGACAAATCTTTGCTAGAATAGTTTTGACAAATAGTATTTTCATGCAAATTATTATTTTTTCCTTGTTAAAATAATTCCTTATTTACGATATTACGTGCAAAGCTTCCATTGTTGATTTTCATAATTGTTTTTGTTGGCAATAATTTGAAATGGCTTTTCATTGTCTTTGTTTCTTACACAATTTCATTTTGGACATTGGGTTTATGCTCGATTGCATATTTTCTTTATTTCGTATGAAAGTTTTAATATACCTTTTTTATACTAGAATAATTTATAATAATTATGTTAATTAATTTTGTAAGATAATCCCAAACTTGACTATGCATTTCCATGCTTGAATTGGGATACAATCGGGACTTGCGGTAAAATTGTTTTTCTATTTACTTGGATTTTTGTATAGCATTGGGACATTGTGATACTTTTCTACTCTTTACTTCATGCCTGTTGTGGGATCGGCCAATCATGAGAACGGGACAATCATATTGAAATGGAAGAATACTGCTCTAACTTACTTCTTGCCCCTTCTATTGTTTAGTAGTGATAGAATGGGATCGGGTGCTTTTTTTTAATTAATTATGTAAGAAATAAAAATAAAAATTCAAACTAGACAATCATTTTGAGATGGAATGAAAATGTTTGTTTTTCATCATAGTGGAGCTACAGTGTGTCATGTTTTGTATACATGCACTTTGAGATGTCATTTGAAACCTTCCACATTTGTGATAGATATGAAGAGGAGGATGGGGCATGGCATGGTTGAAGATACACCTATGCCTTTTAAGGTTGGCCAACTGGTCGAAATTCGGTCTTTTATGAAAGGATATAAAGGGGCATGGTTTCGTTGCGAGGTATTTAGAAATCTTTATCTTTATATTTAATACTTTTATGAGTGTGTGTATGTTTGTTTCATTTTTTGTGTTTGTTTTTAGGTGCTTTTTATATTGGAAATGTAAAAAAGTCTCTTGAAAATGTAAAAAGATATGCTGGGATGGGACATTTATTAATATATTAATTTTAAAAAATCATCAAGAAAATGAAACAACCAAAGCCTCAATTTTTTGAGTGATTAGTTTTTCCTTGTCCCAAAAATATACTTCTTTCGTTTCGAAATGTTTGTCTAAATTAGATGTTACTCTTATTACAAATTCTACATCTCAAAATTCTATACAAGACTAATATAGGGTTTTTACTAAATGTAAAATTCTATTATTGAAAAACCTCCATTAGAGTAAATGTAGTTAGAGAAGTGGGAGTGATGATGGGGGGTAGTAGTGAAATGTAATTGACATGTATAATAATATAAAATGGGTTAGGACTTGAATATTGATATCAAATAACTTATAATTTAGTGGTTTGCATCAAAACTTAGTGTTAAGAGTCCACATTTTTTTAATTGTAATAATTGAAATTACTACATTTGTAAATAACTTTTAAATTTATGTTATTTGCAAATGAGATAGTTTGTGTGGATAGTAACTTCTTGTAATTTTTGGTTCAATATAAAAAGATGTGATGAAAATTCTTTTTTCCAAGATGCAATTCAAACAAAGCTTTAGTGTTAATAGATAGGACAAGGGAGGGCCAAATGCTAAGTTAGAAATGTGGAGACTAGCGGTATCATTTACTTATTTTTACTAGCAGTAGGTTTAAAGCAAAAAAAGTGATGCAAATTCTTGTAATTTTTTGTCGAAAGTGTAATGCTATGTTTGTTCCCTTTTTTCATTGGTTTTTCTTGAATAATATAATGGGGCTTGTTTGGATGGCCTCTCATTTTGCCTTTTGTCTAATTTTTTCTCTAAACATAAAGCTCAATGCACTATCCAAACAATATTTTAACTTACTTTTTAAAAATTTTCTAAAAAATTATTTTAACATAATTTTTATCCACCACCACCGAACCACCCCCACCACCTTCCTCCGGCCGGTCGGACCACCACGGGCCAGGCGGAATTTGATCGGAATCCATCCGGCCGGTCTTCGGTCAGCGGTGGTCCAGAGGCGGAAGAGGGTGGCCCGGCGGCGGAAGGGGGTGGTGGAGGTGGTCCAGTGCTTGTAGAAAGATAATATTATTTTAATTAAAATTATCCAAACAATTTTTTTAATTTTTCGCCAAAACTCAGTTTGAATCATATCTCAAACTCAAACCAAAAACTAAAATAAACCATTTCAAATATAAAAAACGCACACTAAAAAAACGAACCGAACATAACCTAAATAGGCGCAACAATGATTGAAAAGGAAAGATTGCTCTTTTTTCAAGATATAATTCAAACAAAGTTTAGTGTTAGTAGATGGCACAAGGGAGGCCTAAATGCTAAGCTCGAAATGTGGAGGCTTGCGGTATGATTTACATATTTTACTAGGAGTAGGTTTAAAGCAAAATAAGTGATGAAAATAGCTTTGTTTAATGTATAGTAATTTTTCGTTGAAAATGTAAAAAGGTATGATGAAAATTATAATAAAAAATAGGTTGTTCTTTTTCCTTTACTATTAGTAGATGGGACAAGGAAGGGCGAAATGCTTAGTTAGAAATGTGGGGCTAGCGGTATTATTTACATATTTTACCGGGAGTAGGTTCAAAGCCAAAAAAGTGGAATGTCACTCTAGTAATCATAGGAAATTAGCATAGTACATATTTAATTTGGTGAATGAAGTAAGCAAATCTATATTTTTTAAAAATTTTAGGATCCTTCATAGGTGAAAGTACAAACATTAGGAAGATGTAAATCACCGAATTCAAAATGGGTGGAACAAATAAAGGAGCGTGTCATTGAGAGTGATCATAAGATGTCATTTAGGTTGAAAGGAAAGGTTTATCAAACTAATATTCGTCCATCTAAGAGCCAATTTGCTCATGAAAGTTGAGAACTCAAGATGAGATGGACGATTAGACGATGCCTACATTTATATTAGTCGTTTCATTAGAAGTTCTAGGTTCTGTACTATATGTAGTTTTGGTGTTTTTGTTTTGTACAGTGGTCAATGTATTTGTTTTTGCATTTCATGTGTGGGGTTTTGTATTTCTGAGTTTTCATACCCAGTTGGTGTTTGTACAATTTTATTGACCTTCCACTTTTGCATTTCTGGTGCATACTTATTTCACATATCAAATGAAACCTTTCACCCTTTGATTGCAGCACCAAATGTACAGTAGTTTATCTAGACTCTCACAAGATTTTTGGTGTGAGAAAGCAATTTTCCTTTCTTTCAATTATTCTTGGACAATAAATTTGTTTACTCATGTGGATTTTTGGTTTCTATGTCAGATAAAAGATATAAGCCAAAAAGGGAATCGTTGTGTTCGTCTACTGTTACGTTACATCGACTACCCTGATGAGCGTAAGTCTTTTTCTTTTTCTTTTTTTTTTGGGTGAAAGAGTAAATATGTTTCTTTGGTATCTTCTTGTATACCTTTCCTGGAGGTCAATGCCTCATGATAATCTGTCTTACTAACCTCCCATGCTAGGTAGTTTTTACCGTAAAAGCATTGGTGGGGTAACATGACTGAATGTATGGCTGAATGTTATGTCACTTCCCGTGTTTTTGTGACTCAGGGCTTTGTCCATTTTCAGAGTTTGACAAAACCTAGGGGGATGTTTGTAATTTTGGTTTTTGGGGGAGGAAAATTAAGGACTATTTTTTTCATTTACCCCTACTTTAATATTTAAGGCCCACATTTTCTCTCGTTATTTGTATTCATTTGTTAATGTTTTCTTTTTTGTTTTTAGAGGATGAATGGACGGAGTTATACAAAACACCTCCATCTGGATGGAGCACGAAAAGGGAAAAGCAGTTGATGTTGCGGCCCAAATATCCGCCAATTTATCATAGTATTGAACCTTCAATCAACGCAATTTCAGAAGTGATTGTCATTAGTGATGGGGATTGGCACGTGGGTGATCTTGTGGATTGGTTTGAAAAAGACTGTTACTGGACTGGAAAAGTGACACACATACTAGGTGATGAAGAAGCAATGGTAAATAACACGATTTAATTTTTATATATTCTCTTAAAATTCTTTATCACATCATGTTGGAGAGAAGGAACCAATAGCATCAGGACCCAAGTGAAAGGTCACGTAATTGAAACTGGCCATCTGTAAAGAGCAATATCTTTCTCCTCTTTACTGTGAAAGGAAAAAGAAAAAAACATCATATTCGACGCATGACGTTTAGTAGGCGGGTTTTATTTTATGGTATGTGGATTTATACCTTAAAATAAGTGAAGCGGTGATCTCTAACCGCACAAATTAATAGTTGTGTTTAAAAATAGTTCTTATTTTCTTAAAGGATCGTATAACTAATTTAGTTAGATTTTTGAGTCTGATCATGCAAGTTGCAAGTTGGAGCTGGAATAGTCATCATTGACATTTCTTTTAGCTCTGTGCAAATAATGGACTAGATCAAAATGGCACTGATAAATTCCAATACTTCTTCTGTTGAGTTGCTGGAAATAGATATATTAAATGACACAATGTACCTTGGGTTGCAACGGAAACAAGCTCTTTGTATAATTACAAGGTAAGGTACGTATAATTGACCCCCCAGACCTAACTTGGTCGGGAACATATTGGGTATGTTGTTTTATCATTCAAGTCGGAAAATTTACTTATTTAGTAAGCAATGAAATCATGCTGATGTTTGGGAGATGTAGATTCTCCAAATTGAATATGGTTTGTGACAATTATTTTTTCATTTATTTATTTTGTACTGAAACTGGAACTGGTTAATTTATTTGTAAAACCTAAGCCTGCTTGAGCTAATTTATGTGCGGTTTCTCTGAAGATGATAGTTCGAGACATTGGAAACTGATGAACAGTATGATGATGTAGAGAGTAATTTAGTTATTTATGGAAAAGTGAGAATAACCTTTTGGATTATTATTAACTTTAAAAAAAGAAAAGGATGGCAACTAGACTAAGACTTCCTTTTCTGTTTGAAGCTATCGTGTGGGTAATCTCTATTTCAGAGCACTAAAGTGGTCAGGGTATCATCAATTAGAAATTAGGTGGATCATTTTTGTGTCATCAAAGTAATTTCTGTGATTTTCATTCTTTGTATCGGTAGTCATTTTAAGAAGATATTATTATTTTGGTCCAGTTTATTGGGACATGGTGAATTGATTAGCAGTGACTTGTGTACATAACTCCACTATGTATCTGAAACTCTTTTAATCTGTTGTCCAGTCATATTTGAAAGATCAGCTTGTTTGGAGACACTATGATATTGTTCAGATAAAACTTGATCTGTGAATTTGCAACACCTTGAATATTGATGTCTTCATGGAGTGGTCGCACATGAATTTGCACTTTACCTCTCTAGTTTATTTGAACTTTGAAGTTTTTTAATATTGATGAAGATATGTTTTATAGTTCATTGTGGAAAACAGTTTCGAATAACCAAGTATGATTTAGGAAAGTCGTAACAACGTAATGAGGAATGGGAAGGTAGCATGCAAGTTTGTTATCATTTTGTAGCAAACACAATGTTCAATGCATTTTTTAACCATTGGAGTTATGCAGGTTGAGTTACTGCCGCCTCCATGGGGAGAAGGTGATTCTTATCGAGCATCTTTCAGTAATCTACGTCCATCTTTGGACTGGTCGCCGAAGGATGGTTGGACTGTTCCTGTTTTTAAGGTTGGTGCTCTATCTTGCATTTCTATGTCAGTAATTTAAAATCCTTCTATTTTTTGGAGAAAGTTACTGTTTCTTTGGGATTTTTATGTAAATTGCTTTTAAGCTTTTGAATAGATCTGCATTAGTTTTTCTTGCCCCAAACCCGCACATGCACAAATTAAATCTCGCCTTAGATCTCTTCTAGCAGTTCACCATTAAAATATCCCTAGAGTTTGGTTCGTATTAATGTGCCTTGACTCTTATCAACACTCATTTGATTGAATTAATTTTACATTGCAGGATGGTGGAAACTTTCCTCAGTGTGCACGACTTGTGTATCCAATGAATCGAAGTAAGAAATATTTGGTTTTATGTATATGGGGAACAGTAGTCTATGAAACACTTGCATCTTGTTATTGAGCTTCATAATGCTTTTACTAATCACGTGGTTTCTAATATGAACAAAAGTGGTAATAGTAAAAAATAAAATATTACAGATGGACATCGGAACCCACTGATGTATATAGATTAACTACTGCATGCATTAGGTATAAAGTGAATAGGTCCTGTAGCAGGGAAACAATATATGATTTATGGTAGTTAAAGGCATGCGCGATGACCTTGTGTCGATATTTAAAAAAGACAAAAATCTAATTTGATGGAAACTAATGAGGCCTAATTCTCTCAAATCTAATGAAGAATATGGTTTTGACAAAAACAGAAAACAAAAAAAAAAGGCACTTCTTTGGACATCATTTATTAGCAGAAATGATATTAGTTGAAATGAAAATTTGGGGATGTATGTGGAAACCCCCTGAACTTATTGTGGTTTGGATATATCTCTGGGAGACCCTTGTGCCAATAAAGAAGCTAAAAATTTGATATTTGTTAAAAATTTGATATTTGTTAGCTGTATTACTTGGACTCTTCATTTGGTGTTGCCACCCACATGATGACACGCGGTCAGTGGTCTTTGGACAAGAATATGAGAAGAAAATGGAATAAAGCGGAAGAGTGAGAAGGAATAAGTTGAAGGAGAAGGAAGAGAGAATGAGATGAAGGAGAAAAAAAAAACTGAGGAAAGAATAGAGCTGAAAAAGGAGAATGAATAATAGATAAGAATGAGAGCTGCCGTCTTATATTTACCTGAAGTAAATTAATACATTACTGATATAACTGACACGATCCATATAGCTGTTTGATCTAGTAGATTGAGGTTCAGGGTTTACTTGTTTGAGTAATTTGATGGTTTTGCTTGCAGCTGTTGGTGACTCATTGGTTTCAACTGTGCCTGTGGAAAGTGAATGTCTGATAGACAACCCAGTTTCAGCTGGATTACCATCAAATCTTGCTGCTGATTCTCATGTTGAAGTTGGATATCCTGGAGTTGGGGATATGAAAATAGAATCTCAAAATTGCACCAAGGAGGTGATAGGGACCCCGGGTAGTGGTGATGAGTCTCTGCAGAACATCAAAGCATCTGTAGAAGTTCCTTTAAATTCCACCCAGGAGAGCACCTTAGAGGCTGCACTTATGGACTTTGAAGAACTGGCAAACAAGTTAACATGGCTTGGGAAAATTCTAAAGTTTGGAATGCCTTTGTCAGATGTGGGGACGGCTTCATGGAAGTTTGTTGAACATCATGGTTCCTATGTGCCAAAATGACTTCAATACGTGTAAGTTCTAGTACGTGTGAAACATTTGTTAATCATAGTCTCCCTGTGGTAGTATTGATTTTAGTTTTCTGAGCTCATGGTCTATCCAACCATTGTGTTTTATTTGGAACGTACATTTCCAGTCAGGCTGATATCTTACATCAGTTTTTAAATTTTTCTAAATCAACTTTTTTTTTTTTTTCTAAAAATTCGTTGCAGGACATCATACCAATGGTTTTTAAGCTTTATCTTCGATGCACTACAATTTTTTGTTTGAGAGGTTCTTGGTCCAACTTAGCAGCAGCCTGTTTACTTTTCCAGCAGTGGAATGTTTTCTCTGTTAATAGAGTTTACAGTTCAAGATGGTTGATAGAGTTCGTAATAAGGAACAGTTGAAGATAGCAAAATTGTTTCATAGAAATTTTCTGTTTGGCGAGATAAGGATTATTTTACTGGTATCGTAGTCACCACGGTATCCAGTGATGTTGCAGTTGTAGGCATTGTAGGCCTGAAATGAATACCAATGTGGTAGGAAGATGTATACAGAGTAGTTTATATACTGTTTATATACTGTTCACAGTGTTACTGCAGAATACTCCCTCCGTCTCATAATTATTATCCAGTTTGGATTTTCATTTATAATACAAATTGTATTAAAAGTGAAATTTCAAACTGGACAATAATTTTGGGACAGAGGGAGTATTAAACATCGAAGAGTCACAAGCTGGCTGCCAATCTTTTTTGAGTTAATTACATCTTTGATCCTGAAGTATTAGCAAATGATCCGTTTAGTCTCTTACATTACATCTGAAATGCATAGTTCTTTTTTTTTTATACGTTCACAAATAGTTTCAGTCCTCACGCTTAATAGCTTACTTGGTTATTATTATATCTCTAAATTATTATTATATCTCTTTTTCACAATACAAGTTTCTTTACCTAAATTACCCTTGTCTCTATAATAGTTTTTGAGTTTAGTAATAATTTGTATTATCTTCGCTAATCATTAACTCTTAATATATGCGTCACTCAAAATGGACTTACATTGTCGGAAAGAAGGTAGTATTATAGAATTATTTCCATCAAAAGAATAATTCACGAGTTTTGAAATTTATACTAATTTTAGTAAAAGTCTCAAGCTTCAAAATAGATTTTTTTTTTTTCCCGGGGACAGTATTTTTTTCCTTCAAAATATGGTTTCGCTTTGTGCTTTTTACAAAAAGGGTCTCAACTCTCAAATCATTGTTGTCTTCGGTGATACATAGGCTACAATGGACACAGCCTTCAAATCAATTTGATGCAGAAATGATATAAAACATCACTTTTAGAGTTTTTTTTTCCTGAAAAAAGTCTTTCATTTGATGAAAAAGAAAAAGGTCAAAAAAGGGTAAATTATTACTTAACTTATGGCACCAAATTAATAAACAAACTAACCAGATCTTTCATATTTGACTAATCCTTCTACTCTAAATCGAACTAAAATCTATCACCATATGGTCCATATCAATAATAAATCGACCAAGGTGGGCTTCAAAAATTAGAAACCGAAAGAAAACAAAGTACTCCCTCCATTTCAAAATATATGTCGTTGGAGGGAAATCAATTTTTTTCAAAATAGATGTCGTTTTCGTAGATCTAGGCATATTTTGTCAACTTCTTCCAACATTGCCCTTACATGAGAAATTGTAATTGTATTTAAACTAGAAGTGTATTAGTACTAAATGATATTGGAAATAGAATTGTATTTAGAATAAATGAGGGTAATTTAGTATTTTAACCAAATATTTATTGTCTCCTTAAACTTTGTGAAACTCCTCCAACGACATATATTTTGGAATGGAGGGAGTACAATATTATTGGACATTTGGATGACATCTCAGAGAATGAACAAAATCTGGAATAAATGGATGGTTATTATATGTTGCATATGTTGAAAAAGCTTGATTTGTCTGCATTTGACAGTTCAATGACAAAACATTGCATCCCAAATTTTTTTTTTTTAATTATATTGATGAGAAGCTGAGTGTACAAACCGGCCATCATCCAGAAGGAATTTCTTGCACAGAAATTTTCTTAGAAAATGATTTAGGAGCAAAATTACAAAACCGTCTGCCATAAAACAGAATATACTGTTGACATGGGCATGGAAGCAGATTCTAGCACTTGTTTTGGGTCTAGAGATGCTTTATGCTTACCATATGGCTTTTTTTAAAAATAAAAAAAGAAAAAGAAAATCATATGGCTTTGTTTTACAATCAGGAATGAATAAAAGGACATTTCTTATACCAGAAAAATAATTCATTTTATTATATTGTTTTAATATAATAAAGTGAAATTTTTTTTAGATGGATAGAATATATCATCTTTTTTTTTTAGCTCTTCTAAAAATCAAATCATAAAAGAATTGAAGCAATAAAGAAGAAATTAAACAAACCATATGATCCATAGATGAGAATAAAATTAATCATCGCTGAAACTAGATATATTCAGTATTTTAATAGGGTTGCCCAAATGCTAATCTTGATTATCCTAAATTACATCGAAATAAATCGAGATGGATTAAAACACCAACGTGATGGACTCTCTATTCCGATGATTTGCCGAATACTTTAAACGGACTTTTATTGTAGTTTATTTACTAGAAAAAGGATTATATTTATATATGTTCACACCATTGAGTATATATTGTCCATGGATAGAACCTTCAGACTTTAATTACGTAATTGTTTTAGCCATTCCAGAATAAGAATAATTGTAAGAAAACCCAATAAAGAAATGATGATGTCTACACTTAAGCTACAAAACATATAAAAACTGCCGAATTACAAATATATATATATATATATATATATATATATTGCATTCATTATAGAACTTCAATCCGCCATTCTTCTTATTTACACGTTATTCAATCTCTATATATATATATGATGGTTAAAGAAACTTCAATCGGACAGTTACGTTTTTTTTTTTATTTTTCAACAAAAAATTATATATATCACATGCCTGTTCAAGAAAAAATTATATCACAATTACGTTTTTTTTATTTTTTTTATTTTTTCCTTGTCGTTAACTTCTTCTTTTTTTCACGAAATTCTGGGTGTAAAAGAGGGTTATCCTGCCGTTTACGTTCTTGTTCATACATATTAACAGTTTAGACACAAAATAATAAATAATATCTTCCCGGTAGCTGATTATACGTACGCGTCCATAAAACATAATTAATTTGGACCAGAATAAATAATTACGTCCATATTTAGGATGGAGTTAAATAATACCAGTTCAATACAAATTTGTGAGAGGAATAAATTGATGTCCTTCTAGAAATAGAATTTGTATAATGCAAATTGTTACTGTTCCCAAATGGATAAATTTGCTTCCTTCTAAAGAAATGTTATATATGATGGTTAAATGTACCATATTTTGGATTCTTTTATAGCATAAAGATGTTCCGGGACAATCAGCTACATATACACCATAATCGTGTCACTTTTTTGGCGGCATTTAGGAGAATTAATATGGATCATATGATAAAATTAGTGAATACGTTCTATAAAAAGATTGAATAACGTGTAAAAGTGCAAAATAATCAAATGTATATTCTTTACCATCCGAGTTTTTCATTGATGCTGATAGATATTTGCAATCCGACAGTGCGGCAATTCAAAACACATCAAAAAAAAATAAGAGAAAACAAAATTTGGTCACAAGAATTTAGGTCAAATGACTAATTATCCAAATCTGAAAAAAAAAAAAATTGCGCCAGGGTTGTCCTTTATCTCCATATCTCTTTATCTTATGCCAACAAGTTCTATCTTCTGCTACCAAATCCGAAATCCATGCCTTCCCTGGTCTAGGTGTAAAGATCATTCGGCATGCACTGCGTCTAAGTAATCTCATGTATGCCAATGACAGTTTATTTTTTATTGAATGCAAGGACACGGCTGTACAAGCATTGGCAGGTTTATTGGAGAACTATAACTATTTCTCCAGAGAAAAGATCAATTTGCAGAAATCTTCAATCCTGATCAGCAACAATACTCCCCTACCAACTCAGGATATGCTGCATACTACTCTTAGCATTCTAAGAGGAGCTTTTCACACTAAATATCTTGGACTCTCTTTGGACTTCACATAGAATAAGACGACTATCTTCAAGGAATTCACCACCAGAGTTAGTAACAAGTTTGCAAACTGGAAGACGAAGTTATTATCTCTGCCAAGTCGGTTACTCTTGCAAAATCCACTTTGTCCTCTATGCTGGTATATCCAATGGGAGTCTTCAAACTCCCTAATCAGACTCTTTCTAAAGTGGATAAGATTATTGGGAACTTTATATGGAAGGTTCAAGAGAAAAAAATCCATTGGCGTTCTTGGAAGAAAATGGCTAAATCCCAGTTTCATGGTGGACTTAGATTAAAGGCTACCAAGGAATTCAATCAGGCCTTATTGGCAAAACATGCTTGGAAGATCATGACAGAACCACAATCTCTTTTGGCAAAATTTTTCTATGCTAAATACTGTCTGAATGGAGTTTTCCCGCCTGCAGACATGCCAACAACTCCTTCTTGGAGATTCCGTAGTATTCTTTGGGGTGCTAAACTATTACAACGAAACCTGAGGTCCAAAATCATCTCTAACAAGAACACTCTCCTTTCAGCAAACTGGATTCCGAAGGTTTCTAACCCGATCTTACCTCAATCTGTGTTATCAACAGCAAATATGAGAGGTGATCGGTTTATTACTCTATCAGGTCATTGGAGAATTCGAGCACTAAAGAACTTCTTCCCTGATCACATAGTTTTCATTACTATTGAACCTTTATTGATCTAGCAAGGAGAGCTCCGCAAGACTGTTTACAATGGTTACACACTGATCATGGCCATTATACAGTTAAAACAGGTTATCAAGTGGCTGTTAATTCTTCTCTCCCTCAACCTATGCCTGATCTTGTAATATGGCAAGCCAAAAAACTAGCTTGGAAGTGCCTCTGGAATTCTAAGGTTCAACCAAAACAAATTTAATGCACTGGCTACCAGGAAGGATTTAAGCAAGAGAGGTGTTCAATTGGATACAACCTGTCCACGATGCTTTCGTGAAGAGGAGGATAGTACAAATCTATTCCGTAATTGTGAGGTGTCACAAGCTCTTTGGGCTCTGGCTTTCCCCATCTTTGGTTCAATTTTCAACTCCACCTATGATTCCTTATTTCAATGATTCATTGGCTGGTGCTCACATCATCCATCTAAACAGGAAGTTGATCTCTTATTGATGATTATGTGGCGTATCTGGTGAGATCGAAATGATCGAATTTGGAGGAATCAAGTACATGATCCTGCAATATCTTGGAGCTTAATTCAATATGAAGCACGCAGACTACATCAACAGACCCACACACAAAACCAAAGGCAGAGTGCTACACAACAAATAACCAATACAGCCTTGATCATCTTTGATGGTTCTTATAATCATCAATCAAGGAAGGAAGCATGAGCCTAGAAAATCGTGTCGCCTCATGGCATGATAATGCAAGTCAAAACAGTGAGCTTTAATGCTCTCACACTGCTACAAACAGAAGTCCAGACATGTCTACGGGCCTTATAAGAAGCGGCAAACTTTGGCCTGAATAGAGTTCAGGTTTTCACGGATCGCGAGATTCTCACAAATGATCGTAGTCTTCTCTTGTACAATCGGAATCACGCGAGATCTTACTTTTATTAGATACTTTAATTTCCTCCTTTGAATTATGCACACTGACTAAAGTGACTAGAAGTGATGTTGTTGAAACACATAATTTAGCTTATAACCGAATGAGATGTAATAGTATAGATACTTTCACTTAAATAATATAGTTACCTTTTTCCAAAAAATAAAAATAAAAAATACTAATCATCCAAATCAATTATAGACATAGGTTGCAATTAGAAAAAATCGAATTTGAAATTTACGATAATGACATTCATTTTTAGTTTTAGGGTTGGAGGAATGTTGAATTTTACAGTAGTACTTCATCCGGTCCTTATTATAAGGTATTTTGATTTCGTCCTAAACTTCATTTAGGATATCTTTTTAATTGAAATAAAAATTTAAAAAATATTTCATAGTAATTAAGAGAATACAAGGAATGTGAAAATATATTTTTAAGATTTTTTTTTCAATTAAAAAGATATTTTATGTGAAATCTAGAACGAAATCAAAATGTCTTATAATAAGGACCGGATAAGTAAATGTGATATGGTGATTGGATTGTAAAATTTTTGTTTTTAGTTAAGTAAGAGGATAACTTACCATAGATGATAATAACGATACAATGAGATCGATGATACTTAGGATGTTATTCTCACAAAACATTGCTATTCATTTATGTCAACCTGTTAGGTTTTTGGACTTGCCTTATCCATCTCTGGAGGATCCTAAGTTGTTTGTGTCTCATTGCATGCAAAATAATTCTCCGTACCGGGGATTCTTTCTTGATTTTGTATTCTAATTAGAAGCGCTCACTTTGAACTTGATGTATTTCAAGTTCATACTGATTAAATTCGTAATGTTATGATTTTGAGAGATTTTTTATCCATTAGAATCTGTTCGAACTTCGAATGATGTGATATAAATATATATAAAAAAAAATGTGGCAAATATATGATGAAAAGAAATAGTGACTTAATAGGCTTGTAGTACAAATTGTATCTTTCCTTTCTAATTTATACTTTTGCCCTTAATTAGTCTGTATACATAAGTCACTATTACATTTTACTATGAATTTTCACGGTTTCTATCACTGTTTTAATATTATATATAATATTATAAAACATTTATCTCAGTAGACTCCACTTAAATATGGGTAAAACATTCCCTTACAAACCCCATGGTGGGATCGAACTCTGGTCTATTACCAGGAAAGATAGCACGCTTGTATATCTGTGGAATTATTTCATGGCCTTAATGTATTAACCATTATTTCTATCTATTTTTTGGGTTAAGGATCTCCTATACCACAATCATACAATATTTTCTAAGAAATTATATAAAATTTATCACTTTTTTGTATTCAATTATTACTTTCTTTTTTTAAAAGAAAAAAGTTTACTAACATCTTAACCCAATATTGGATAAACTTGTCGGGTCATGTGTCAAAATCTTGGTGAATGATATAAGAAGTAGTGTAAAACAGTTGGAGTATGGTGCAGGAGATATTTTGCAAGCTTCTTTTTTTTTTTTTTTTTTAATTGCGTTTCCATCTCAAATGAAACTACATTTGTCCATTAAATTAAGATGTCACAAACTCTAAGGCATTGTTTAGAAATGACAAAGCACCAATCAATGAGAAGAAGAGAATGTGACCGGCGGACAAAATGACATTTTCCATCATACGTAAATCTAAATTTGTCTCCATTCTTGTCGAGCCATAAAATTTTCCCATCTATATAAATCACCAAGATATAGTAACCATATGATTTGCAAACTCGAATAAACTTGTGAAAAAAGACCAAATAAAAAAAAACATGGCCACGGCCATAGCTGGCGATTGCCTCCACGCGTGCACGGTGCAACAACCACGCGCCGCCATCAACCGCCTCCACATGTCCTTCCATTTCGCCGCCATTCTATCCCTTCTTTACTACAGAATCTCCCACCTCTTGCATGGCGACGTTCCAATCCTTTCATGGAGTTTAATGACTTCGGCCGAGCTCATTTTCACCTTTTTATGGATCGCCACGCAGAGTTTCCGGTGGCGGCCTGTGGCGAGGTCGGTGAACCTCTCAAACCTTCCGAAGAACGATAAACTGTTGCCCGGAGTGGATGTTTTCATATGCACCGCGGATCCCAAGAAAGAACCGGTGATCGAGGTGATGAACACGGTGGTTTCCGCCATGGCGCTCGATTATCCGGCGGATAAGCTGGCGGTGTATCTTTCCGACGACGGCGGCGCCGGGTTGACTTTGTATGCGTTGAAGGAGGCTTGTTCTTTTGCAAAGTCTTGGGTTCCGTTTTGTAGGAGTTATGGAATCAAAACTAGAAGTCCTGAGGCTTATTTTGCTTCTTCGAAAGATGGTGCACATTTGGATTGGGGTGATGAGTTAAAGGAAGAGGAGGAAAAGATTAAGGTAATTGTAACTTCATTCTTCTCTCAAATATTACTCTGTTCGACTCAAAATTATTATCCAATTTAAATTTTCATTTTCAGTTTTCAGTTCTACAATTTTCTTTCAAATATGTTTCAAATTACACTCTCGAGTGAAATAAACTCAAATGATCATCACGAGACACAAATCATATTTAATTAGCAGATAAGAAAACAATTACTAAAAAATTCGTGTATTCTTAAAATTACTGTGGTATTGTTTTATTATAATTATTTTCAAAAAGGATTAATTTATCTGAGTTGAGTGAAAATTTTCAAATTAGCCCATGAATCTTATATAAAAGAAGAAATAGAGAAGAAGTGAGTGTTTAAGGGTTGGAAAGATTCAATTAATAACGGTGATAAGAAAATGTTTGGAATATCAAGATACTGAGTTCGAACCGCAAGTCAATCCTGAAACAAGAACCAAGAAACAAGTGAATTAGAAATTTTAGAAAGGAAAACTAACAAATTCTCTGAGGATTAATAAACTAACTTTGACTGCGATTATTTCAATGGACCAAGTAAAAAACTACGCTGTCAACCAGGCTGCGGTCTTGTCCTAGTCTTCTGTTCATTACCTTTGAAGTAATGTAATCCATGCATGATAGTGACATTAGAAATTGTAATTGGCATCCAGAAAGAAAAAGGGTTGGCCAATATAATCGAGATTTTTTTTTTTTTTTTTTTGTGTTTGCAGATGGCATATGATATGTTAAAGAAAAATGTAGAAAAACTTAGTGCCATCGAAGCATATTCAGCTCGGCAGGACCGCCCAGCGCACGTCGAGGTAAGGGAAAGGTTTTTTTGGCACCACATAGTTTTTCCTTTCTTAAATTTAGAATTTTTTTTTTTTCTGTTCGAAAATAAGAATCATGTTTATTTTTCTGTTTACGTTCAGTAACCATGATTTTTTTTTCCCTCTAGTAGAGGGAGTATTGGTTTATTGAAATGAAACAACCGGTTGGTAAAACTAATTAATAATATAGCAGTCACCCCCTTGACCAGTTCACTAAAATCATCCCCAAATAAAGTTTGAAGATATGATCATATGAATCGATTCAAGAACGATTGAATGCATGATGTCAAACCAAATTGACTCTTTCTTTTTATTTTTTTTTTTAATGGGAGCAAAGTCAAGAAACAATAACATGCATGTTAACGTGAGTTTTAGCATCACGCATGTTCCATAAACTAAGTGTGGTTTAGTAACTGTATCGTCATATATGTATAAATATATATATATATATATATTGTGATTTTTACTGATCTATTTATTATATAGAAATGTACGATAATAAAAATCACGTCAAACTGACTCCATATCAATCTCAATTTTTAATTTTGGCAAAACTCAATCTTGAACAGGTGATTCATAACGACGACAACAACAAAGATGAAGGTGACGACAATAAGCAAAATGATTTACCACTTCTTGTGTACGTATCTAGGGAGAAAAGACCAACTCGCCCTCACCGTTTCAAAGCTGGCGCTCTCAATGCCCTTGTATGACGACCTTCATTTCATAAGTATTTTGTATTTTTCCAGCAAAAAGAAAAGTTATTTAATTTAATCTTTTTCTTTTACCCTAATAATTAAATTAAATTAATTTTGAATTTTGCAGCTTCGAGTTTCGGGAGTAATGAGCAATGCACCATACATTTTAGTGTTGGACTGTGACATGTATTGCAATGATCCTCTTTCTGCCCGGCAAGCAATGTGTTTCCATTTGGATCATCAGATTTCTAACACATTATCATACGTTCAATTTCCTCAAATCTTCTACAATGTTAGCAAGAATGATATTTATGATGGTCAAGCCCGATCAGCCTACAAGGTAAATTCATCGCATCTTTCACGCTGTTATGATCATTTGTTTGAATCGAGGTTCATTATTGCATTCGAGATCGGGGAAAAAATTATTATACTCATTTGTTGTTGCTTCTCACTGCAACAAATCAATGAAAAAAATGAGCATAAAATGATTGTCGTCTATATAACCTCCATTTTTTTTATATATATTTCACATTAGGGTATGCATAAATATTAAAAGTGTTGGGACTATGCAAAAGTTCAAAAATTAAAGTAAAACATAGGTAATTGTCATTAATATGTGTTATTAAAAGTAAAGCGATTAAAAGGTGAAATTTGAAAAACTGTGTTTAATATTGATTGGAAATAAAGTGCAACAAATAAAAAATAGTGTTAGGTTTGCCATAAAACGACAGATAAAAAAATGAAAGTAGTATAATTTTCACATTTATTATTTATAGACTGCACCGTATGACATCATAAGTATTACTGTCAGATGCATAAAATCACATCGCTTGAGAAATTGATTCGAGAGTTTTTTTTTTTTTCCTCTCTCTTTTAATTGGTAGACTAAATATCAAGGAATGGATGGTCTGAGGGGCACTGTATGTTCGGGAACTGGATACTTCATGAAGAAAAAGGCTTTATATTGTCGTCCAGATCAAGAGGGTGAATATTTTCATAATTCTTTACTCTGGAAAAGAAAGGAAAAAAAAAAAAAAAAAAAGAGTCCAACATTTTTCTTTGAATTTGTCTATCAATTTTCATTTTTTTTTTTTTTTTTTGGATGAATTGCAAATTGCAGATGCTATGGTTGTTGACTTAGAACAAAACTTTGGTTCTTCAAAAGCCTTCAATGATTCACTCAAGGATTTGAACGGAAGACGAACCAATTCTAGGGTTGAACCAATATCGGAATCGATTGTGGAAGAAGCAAAATCTCTTGCAACTTGTACGTTTGAAGAAAACACAAAATGGGGAAAAGAAGTACGTTTTCTTATACTCGTTTCGTCCTGAAATTATTATCTAATTTGAATTTTTTGTTTTAATTGAAATTATACTAAAATTAAAAATGCAAAATAATTTTAGAACGAAAAGAATATATATCTACACTTGTTAAATTTTGTACATCTTTTTCATCTCAAAAATACGACTCGATTTTGACAGGTAGGATACTCCTACGGTTCTTTGTTGGAGAGTACATATAC
Source organism: Oldenlandia corymbosa var. corymbosa (assembly GCA_949775105.1). Taxonomy (NCBI): domain Eukaryota; kingdom Viridiplantae; phylum Streptophyta; class Magnoliopsida; order Gentianales; family Rubiaceae; genus Oldenlandia; species Oldenlandia corymbosa. The sequence goes on along the minus strand of OX459126.1, from coordinate 13,203,491 downwards.
GGGCTATCTTTTACACTGCAAAGGATGGAAATCAGTGTACCTTTATCCAAAGAGACCATGTTTTCTGGGCTGCACTACCATTGACATGAAAGATGCAATGGTCCAGCTAATGAAATGGGCTTCTGGTCTAGTTCAAGTTGGATTGTCACAATTCAGCCCATTAACTTATGGGGTGTCCAACATGTCAGTCCTCCAAAGCATGTGCTATGCCTACTTCACCTTCTCACACTTTTTCTCCTTTCCTTGCATTTTGTATGGAATCATCCCTCCGCTGTGTTTCCTACGTGGCATTCCTTTGTTCCCTGAGGTAATCTACATATTTCACCCCCATGAAATTTTTGGGTTTTTGATCTTTGTTGGTTTTAATTTTTGACCTTTTTTTCTAGATATCTAATGACAAGCGAGCTATTTGATTCCAATTGAATAAATCGATCTATATTATATGTATGACAGTTCGATAAGGTTTAAAAATATAGTTGAAGATGACCAATATCTTTGAACTTTTGTAGGTTTCGAGCAAGTGGTTTGCACCATTTGCGGTAGTGTATCTATCATCTCTTGTACAACATTTGTACGAGGTACTTTCAAGTGGAGGCTCAATCTTAACATGGTGGAATGAACTAAGAATTTGGATGATCAAATCAGTGACAGCATGTCTTTTTGGTTGCATGGATGCTTTGTTTAAGAAAATAGGAGTCGCAAAGGCGAACTTTAGGTTGACCAACAAAGCCGTTGACCAAGAAAAGCTCGATAAATACGAGAAGGGTAAATTCGACTTTCAAGGTGCTACCATGTTCATGATCCCCCTAACGTTGTTGGTCGTCTTAAATGTGGTTTGCTTTACCATTGGAGTGAAAAGGATGATTTCAAGGGGTAATTTTGGAGAGATGTTTGGCCAATTTGCTCTTTCTTCTCATATTTTGGCTCTAAGTTATCCCATTCTTGAAGGACTAATGCCAAAGAAGAAGGAAAAGAAGAAAGTGTAGTTTGTGTTTGTGCTTACTACTTTTGTAATGATTTCTTTACGTTTTATTTTGTTCTTCAGAAAGAGGATCCTAACTGAATGATATTGTATTTGGAGGAAATGTATTACATAAATAAAGGGTTTAGTATAGCTGGCTCCTCTATATTAATCATATACGATTTGCTTACGTAAACTTTTATAATGATTTGAACTCGATTCAGTATTTAATTAATAAGATAATCTGTCACAAGAATATTATGTACGATTCGTGTGAACGTTTTAATAACAAATTTGTTAAGGATGTAATAATGTAAGCATTTCACTTTTGCTTGATATCTCTATTTATTGCTTAATCGACGATCTGGTTTCACTAACGAGAGTAATACATTAAATATCCAAATTCTATTGTATATGGCCCGGTTTTTTTCCACATAATCCTATTAGTTTCTTCTTTCTGGAAACAACACTCTGGGATTTTAAATGCATGGGGTGCCTTAGTACGAACCACGAGCCAAATTAAATTTGCTGCTATGACAGCTGACTAGTTAGAAAATTCAACAAATTGTTCACCAAGAAAAAAAAAATGAAGAAGAAGATCGAAAGAAAGAAACTTCAACAAAACAGTCAACAGCAGTCATACTAACATACTTAAAAATCAAAAATTGACTTGGGCTCCAAGTATATTCTTCATTGGCCAGTTTTATGTTAAGAAATATAATAGTCAATATTATGTTACATTTGAATTCGCTTAAAAAAAAAAAACTGGATTATTATTTTATTTTGGAAGAGCATGAATAAGTGTCACTTTAATAAAATGAAAAAAAAATCAAAATAAGTAGCGTTTTCTAATTCTAATGCGAATTTCGTTCAAACTTTTGAAAATTACTCTCAAAAGAAAATAATACTAATAACAACTATTTGTTTGTCATAATCGGATAGGTTGAAAATAATTAAAAATTTATTTACTTTATTTAAATATTTCTTAAACTATGTGTGAATTGTCTAATAATACTTATTTCAGAATAGAGAGATTCATGCACGCATTTTAGGTTGATACTGTAAAGAGGACACTGTCAAATAAAGGTAACAAAATGGTTAATAAATTTTCATTAATTGAACGGACCTTTTTGTGTAGTGCTAATAAATTATATGTCGTCCTTCTTCCTGTCACATTTTTAATTATTATCAAGAATTTGTTGCATGTTTTTTTCATAAGAAAAATACATCCAAAACAACGAAATGTACGTACAATTCCCTGGTCGAAAATTCATTCCATCTCTAACATCAGAGAAAACAGACCCACAAACTAAATTACTCACCCTGGTCCTATACTTAATTCTGGAATGTGAAATGAATGCGATGCCTTCAATATCATGTGCCAAAAACCAAATAAATAAAAATTCGTCGGTACCACAGAGGGAGATCAAACACTAAATTACACCATTAATCAATCTAGTTACAATGTATTGAAACTTCCTCGTACTCATTGACGAAAAGCATTTGGTTATGTGTACAATTTTTTTATTTTTTTTTACCGATTAGGAGGTCTGAACTTAAACTCAATACTTAATCAAGAGGAGAAAAAAAAAGGTCTTTATTACCACTTAAATAAACTCAACAATAATTTGGCAATGTTGTGTTCTTTTTGTTTTTTTTTTTTTTTTTTTTTAAATTGCGTTACAGATAAATTTTCCTATGAAAATGATGCCATCAAATTCTCCGTCTTAGATTGTTGACAAATCTTCTAAGTCTCAGCTGCAGGTTTCAAAATGCACCACGATACTTGGAAAGTGACAAAACCCGATTTCGTCCGTATAATAATAATACCACAAAACCATATTCAGTGCTAAATATAGGCCATGGATAAGTCCCTATAAATTCTGAGCTTTTTGCTTCATACCATAATCAACAACCTTAACAAACTTTGAGATTTCAATAGTGTTTTTTTCCCCCTTGTTGATATCATAAGCTAGCAAAAATTAAGAAGGAAGAGAAATGGAGACTTCAGTACTTCCTCTTAATCTTTGTCATGTCCAAAAGAAACTGTTAATTTTGAACCGTTTTTATATGTTCATCCATTCCTCTGCTTTACTAGCCCTGATACACTACAGGGTTTTCGGTTTACGCGAAATGATGGCGAAAAACGAAGGAATGAGACTGAATGTACTAGTTCCTTATGTGTTAGTCTTTGCTGCTGAGCTTATGCTGTGTTTCCTGTGGTTAGTCAACCAGGGTTACCGATGGAGGCCGGTTTCTCGGGAAGTTTTCCCTGAGAGGTTACCGGAGGATGATAAGCTTCCGGCTATCGATGTTTTTATATGCACGGCTGATCCTAGCAAAGAGCCTAGTGTTGAAGTTATGAACACTGTGATTTCAGCAATGGCCCTGGATTATCCACCTGAGAAGCTGAATGTGTATCTCTCGGATGATGGAGGTTCTGCTGTGACTTTGAAGGCGATGATCGAGGCCTGGAAATTTGCGCGTTTTTGGCTGCCATTTTGCAGGAAGTATGGTATCAAGAACCGGTGCCCTGAAGCTTATTTCTCCAGTCTTGATGATGATGAGAGTAATAGGATTGAGTTCACATCTGATAAAGAAAAAATTGAGGTTTGTTTAATTGATCTTCTCATCATTTACTCTGTTTGATTGTTAATTTTAAGAGAATTTATAATTCTGACAGAATCAAAAATTGATTATGTTGCAGAAACAATATGAGAAGTTCAAGGAACGTGTCGAATGGATTAAAGAAAACACAAGCATGGCTACTAGTAAAGATCATCCTGCGAGAGTTGAGGTACTAATTTCGTTCCGCTGTATTCTTTCCGTCTCAAAAAAATAGTCCTGTTTTCGGAACTATAATGTAACAGGGGAGTATTTGTTTATCTCGGACTGTATATATTAGCTGGAGAAGTTGTTTAACAAAATATAGATTCTGATCAGCTTAACACTTTCTTTCAGGTGATCAATTTAATGGCAGATAGTGATCCTGTGGATGCAGGGGAAACCATGCCATTAGCCGTATACGTATCACGCGAAAAAAACCCGTCTCACCCGCATCATTTCAAAGCTGGAGCTCTGAACACTCTTGTACAATCTCTAAATAACACTAAGCTCACCTGCCATTTCAATTTTTTTAGTTATATTATGTTGAAGATTTTAAGAATTTGCACCATTCTTCAACCTGTGGATGCAGATTCGAGTTTCGGGTATGTTGAGCAATTCGCCGTATGTATTAGTACTGGATTGTGATATGTACTGCTCTAATCCGAGCTCAGCCCGTCAAGCCATGTGTTTTCACCTTGATCCTAACAAATCTCCTCAGCTAGCTTGGGTTCAGTTTCCACAGAAGTTTCATAACATCAGTGACAAAGACATATACGACAGTCAGATCAGATTCGCTTTTAAGGTAACTTCATATTTTACAAAAATGTCGTAACATTGTAATCAGCAATCATGGAGCAAATTGCCTGAAAATTTTATGCTATCTTATCTGGTTTATTTTCAGACTTATTGGCCTGGAAAGGATGGAGTCGGAGGACCAACGATATCCGGTACCGGATTTTACTTAGCCAGAGAGGCATTATATGGACTTGCGAATGCAAATGGTAAGAAATTTATCATCTTCAAGGATGTGGAAGAAAATGCAATAACTGTTGATAGCTTTATTAGTCTTTTTAGTGGATGATTCAACGGATGAATTTTTCCGGGATGAATTCCTAACGGCGATTTTGTTTCCTGATACATAAATAGATGCTGATCTTGGTGAGCTCCGAAAGATGTTTGGCCCTTCACCTGAGTTCATCAGAACTGCTCTTCGCGAAAACAGTTCGAATAATCATGTTCGAAATGGCGAAAAGTTGTCCACTTCATTGCTCCAGGAGACTCAACTTTTGGCTTCATGTACCTTTGAGAAAAACTCACAATGGGGAAAAGAGGCAAGATCATGATCCCTTTGAACATTTTTTTTGGTTCTCTTTACTTTTCTGACTTAAAACTGAAAAACACAGGTTGGGTTCAGATACTTCTCTGTGGTTGAAGATTACTTCACTGGCTTTTCATTACACTGCAAGGGTCATATTTCTGTTTATTTCCAACCATCAAAACCAGCATTCTTAGGCTCAGCAACCACAAACCTGAGTGAATTTTTGGTACAAAACACCCGGTGGTGTACGGGCTTGATTGAAGTTGCGCTCTCAAAATACTCCCCTCTTTTCTATGGTCCACCAAGAATGTCATTTCTTCAGAGTTTATGTTATGCTGATCTCGCATATTTCCCCTTCTTTTGGTTGCCTTACTGGTGCTTAGCCATTGTTCCGCAACTTTGCCTAATCCGCGGCATTTCTTTATATCCCGCGGTAAGTATCTAACCTTGACCTAATCCTTGGAGTAAACTTCTGATTCTTATGAAGTTATGAACATAAACATGATATTTGTTTTTTGTGTTGTAGATATCAAGTCCATATTTCATTCCATTTGTGTTCATTTTCATTTCGGCGAATCTCAAACACTTGCAAGAAGTCATATCATCCGGGCTCACCATCAAGTCATGGATATATGAGCAGAGAATGTGGATGATTAAGTCAGTAACATGTTACACTTATGGAACCATAAACACAATCATGGAGAAATTCGGGATGAAAGAAGCGAGTTTCTTGCCAACGAATAAAGCCGACGACGAAGCGCAGATCAAGCTTTACCAATCCGGGGTCTATGATTTCCGGGTTGCGACAATGTTCATGGCTCCAATCTGTACCTTGATCATTCTGAACCTAGCTTCCCTGTTTCTTGGAGGTGTCGAGATTTTTCGCGGGCGAAATTTCGACGCGATGGCCGTTCAGGCATTCATCTCAATGTTCATTGTGACTGTGCAGTACCCTGTGATTGAAGGGATGTTCTTCAGGAAGGACATTGGTAGAGTACAACAGTCAGCCATTGTCCTATCAGCTTCTCTGGCTTTAGCAATTTTGGCATTAGGAGCTATTTTGTTACCCTCTGGTTTCTGAATCTCTTTAAGTCTCTAGAATAAACCATTATGTGAGTACTCCTTCCGTCAAAGAAAAACAGTTCACTTTGTCGGATTAATTCAATAAAATAGATTATTTTTCACGTTACAGAGTGAGTACGATAGTTTGCCTGTTTGTATATCAAGAATATTGTATTTGTACCATGTAAAAAAGTTCATCATATTTTAAGATCACTGGAGAAACTCCGGTGACAAAGAATGCGTATTAGATAATTACTCTGTTTCAATTGCAGTTTGTTCATGAATCATGATCCTTTGTCTTTGAGATTTTTCTAACCCCGGGTAAACTTAGTTATTATTTTATACTTTCAGATTAAATATTCAGTTTTAGTACAAACTGAACTAAAAGTGAAAATTCATATCAGATAATAATTTTGGAACAACAGGAATAAGAATATTTCCTCCGTCCCAAAAAAATAATCCATTTTGGACTTTCAAATTTATATTGATTTTAGTACAAATTCCAAAACTAAATTTGGATTATTTTTCTGGGACGGAGGGAGTACTAAAGTTTGAGCGGTAGAAGTTGTCTCTACTTGTAGCAATTTGTTATTATACATATATAACACCAGAAACATCGTCATGAATTGACCCGAAATGTTAGATCGTTTCTTTCTCCCATCCAATTTATAGGACACAAATTGAATTGAATTTCACTTCAAACTGTGTTTCGTAAATAAGAGCGGAGGAAATATTTTAGCTTCCTGAAGAACACATGCACGAGAAGCCAAAATCACAAAATACTCAACAAGTACAAAACTTGATTAAGATTGCTCCCAAATCTTGTGGCAATTCTGCATTTCTAGTTAATTTTCAACATTTCTTTCGTACGTGAATGGAGGAGGTTATTTATACTTTGAGATAGCAAATTTGTGACATAATACCCGATCACATCATGAAATTGACTTGAAAATATGAAACGCACTACATATTGTGGGGCGAGCACTGGTCCTATTTATACGACGCCACTTAAACTAAATTAAATTTTGTTTTTAAGTTGTGGTTTATAATAAGACTGGAGAAAATATTTCGGCTCCGTGAAGAACATAAGCACGAGAAGTTGAAAAATCACAAACACTCAGCCTAATAAATACAAAAAAATTTGACTAAGATTGTTACTAACAGCTGCTTTATGATAATCATGCATTATATATCACGTTTCAATTTGTCCACGGTAACAGGTGAACAGTTTCTGTGGCTCATATGGAATTAATCCATCCAACTTATAATTGTATTCAGGCCGGCCACCAAAAACAATTAAGGCTCAAGAAAATCTCGTAGATAAAGAATGATCCATTTGGTCACAAAGATCAAATTGGATTATGGTCATGATGGCTAATAAGTATTGGTCACGTTATTGGAATCGAACAAAAACAGTATACTGACAGCGAATATCTCCGCTTCAAAATCAAAGCCCTTAAGAAAATAATAATAATAATAAGAGGAAAAAAGCTTTCAAGTAAATGTCAAAATATTTAGGCCTTTGGATTTCTTTTTCAAAGGGAAGATCTAAGTGAAGCTAAAAAGCCTAGATATGGGGTTGCCATTTTGCTCTCAGCAAAAAGTAAGGTGAATTTTTCAGAACACAAAAAACAAACAAAAGATCATTCCACATTTAGAGATTAAAGATTTTGTGTGATTGACTGGTTGCCCAATAACATGCATATGTGTGTCTGTGTGTGTGTGTGTCTGTGTGTGGCTTTTAACGCAGTTTCATAGTAGCCGAAATTGCAGGCATATTATGATTATTCCAACACATAGTCACACAGTAGATATATTATATATACTTCAATTTTTATCAAAAGCTACGCCTGCTGCCTAAATTGAAATTATCACGAGTGATGAATATACTTTTGCTTAATTTATGTAAGGCAAAAAAGATGAAGGGAAAGGGAACTCAAGTTCGCTATGCATATTTCAAAAACACTTCTTTTCATTCACGAGATTCTTCATGAAATGGATCTTTCAATATGCATAGAGCTTCTTTTGTTTAAAATGTCCTCATTTCTAATTTTCTAGCATAGCTTCTTTTTTCTTCCTTTTATGTTGTGTATGTGAATTTGGTCCTTTAGGGTTGGAGATAGTGTATCTATGCGTACTTTTAGTATTTGAACTCACGACAATGGGGTGCATATAGCATAAGTCACAATGGCTATGCTAACGCCCTAAAAAGTAAGAATGGTTATCTATAACCAAGTTAATTTTTCGAAGTAATATTACATCAAACGTCATAGAAAAGAGTACATTTGCTTTTTGTCTAAGTACTTCACCCAAAAATTACATAAAAGATCTAGACAAACTTTAATTGTCACTATGTTACATTTCGAGAGCGTGCAATTTCAATAATATGATAGTATAACCGTGTCAAAACTGTTAGCGGTAGTTCTTGTAATTTTCTCCTGTCTATTACCTTAAATCAGATAGACAATCCATCACGAACTTAGATTCTTGATAAGCATGCTTAACCTCAAGTCTCAACCGTCCAATCTAGCGGTATCAATTCCTGATGAGTTCCCATGATTATCACCTAACAAGTTTAATTCTACAGATACATAAAAAGGATCTTTGTCAAATAAATGTCACTTGGTGGTGTTGGCCAAAATAATGCAAGAGAATTGACGCATGGTACAAAGCAAAATAATACTTTTGAGTAAATGTAAACCAAAAAAACAAAAAAGAAAAGTAATGATATATGACACAAGCATTGACAAACATTCAGAGCAGAAATAAAGTAATGATCCATTAGGTTTGTTTCCCAGAAATAGCAAAAAGGCATAATCTTGCCAGGACGAGGTTCTACATTTAGTAAGTAGTGGCCAAAAAACTTAGACATCTCTTTTGGTGTTAATGCACTTCAAATTCCAATGGGATTTTCAGCTACTTCTTTGCTGACAAATTTTTTATGGCTTTTTCTGCATCTACATCATCATCAAAGACCCCTCTCTCTCTCTACTCATTCATCATCTTCCTCCTTTCCCACAAAACCCCAAAAAATAAAAAATAAAAAGGTTCCTTTTTTATTTGTTTATAAGTTGTCCCTTTTCTTTTCCTCTATGATATGATGCAATTCATTTGATCCAACCTTTGCTTAGTTTCTGACTGAATACTGAAAAAAAAAGGGCAGGGAGAAAAATGGCTGGTGGAAGAAACATGATGAACGAGGCCAACCAGAAGATCATCAACAACAACATAAGTTGCTGTAACAAGGTTAAGAATTTGTGGGATTTGAGCTGTGAATGCAACAATAATGGAAATGATCAAGCAGATTTGCTAGGTTTGTTTTCATGGCCTCCAAGATCTTATACTTGTACTTTCTGCAAAAGAGAGTTCAGATCAGCTCAAGCTTTAGGTGGCCATATGAATGTTCATAGAAGAGATAGAGCTAGGTTAAGGCAATCCTCACCACCTTATTCTCTTCAACACCATTTTAACCATCAGATTGACCCTAAAGTTCCTTTGATGAATCCTAACCCTACTTGTTCATCATCAACATCATCAGCATCAGCAGCAAAAGAAGCTTCTTTTTTTGCATTAGGTCCTCCTTCAGTTTCAACCATTTCCACAACTCCTCCATCAACTGTTGCTGAGATGAGAAAATGGGATAAAAGTGCTGATTTTGTTGAGCTGAGAAGCCATTCAAGCTTCCCTATGAAGTGTCCTGAAGCTACACGAAAAGGGATTTTTGAGGTGGAAAAGTTTGGTTCTTTAATGCATGAAAAGGAGAGAACTTCAGCAGCAGTAATGAAGAAGAAGACTGATATTGTTAGGTTGGAATTGGAAATAGGCTTGCTCAGAGAGGTTAAGGAAGATTTGGATTTGGAGCTTAGACTTGGATATCTTTAGACTCTTTGATTTTGGACTCCAACTTGAACTCTTTTTTGTGGGATCTTTTAGTCTCTTCAATATTCAAGTTGGATGGAGTATTACATCAAAGAATACTCTTTCATGAAGAAATGAGTTGGGGTGGTGATAATCTTCTCATTCCAGATGATGGCCATGCAAGTTAGTTTAAATTTGCAACTAGGTTAGACATATGGTAGTTTTGATTGAATAACTTATCTTTCTTTTGAACTGATTCTTATGTTAGATTTTGAGTCTAGACTAGAAAATTTCTTTTTTCTGTTCTAAGCTGATTCTGACATTATTAATGTTTATCAGATATTTTTACAGTACTGCATTAGGATCTTTCAAGTTATGCGGGCTAATGTGTGTTGTTTCCTTCCATTTCGTTTCCATTTTAATTTTTGGAAATGAGGATGTAGATCTAAATTCACATCTTTGAGTTCTTCTTCTGGCTATTGAATGCAAAGGGATCGAGTGTTAATTTCAAAGATAGGGATATATCGATTGAGTAAAAATATATTGTCAAAGAAGTGAAGTTAGGACTAATATGGCGCAAAGCATGAATCACCATGCGTCTAAGACCATTTCATTTGTGTAATCTTCTCTGTGTGCATTCCTTAAAAAAAAAAAAAAAAAGAAATTGCAAATTAGAGGGATCATTCAATCTAAGACAGACGTTGTGTTACTTGCAAACGAAGTGTAAAAGCATGCACACAAATTAATTATAGAGAGGATGAATAAACTTTGCTTCATTTATATGTTACATTGGATCATATGCTACGAAAGGGTAAAAATATGTTACGAAAGATACTATAACCTCCCAAAGAAAATTCTGATTCTTTTGGTGAGGAATTTTTTGTGACAATAGATAATTATATCATGTTTGGACTGATATCCATATACATATAATACTGGCGACTTCACCTTTCTAATATTCTTCTATTTGATTTCTTTATACATACGTTGAGCTTCCAATATTACCAAAATCAATAGTAAACCCCTTCACCTTTCTCTGACTCGAGAAAAACAAAAGAAAATAGATTTTTTTTTTTTTTGCTCCCTCTTGTCCTCTAAATCACAATCATCCTTAAAAAAAGAAAAAATAAATAAAAGTACTGTCAAATGCATGCATAGGCATCATTCAAACCCTCTTGTCTGCATCTGTAACATACATTTATTCTCTTCTTCATCATCATAAAATTTATGAGTTAAGAGGAGTTGGGCATATGTCAAAATAAATTTTTGTTTTCCTTTTTTTCTTTTTTTTGTTTTTCAATTTTTGATTGATATAAAGGGTCAGTGATTGGATGTGTTTGTGTGTGGTCTTTCCCGAAACCTGATAGTTTGCATGTTCCCGACAATCTCTGGGTGTCAAACTTCATCATGACCTTTCCTTAAACAGATTTTCATAGTTTTTTTCTTTTTTTTTAAACAAAATTGTTTTAAATATGAAGTCATTTACAGTGTTTTTTTGAAACTGAAAGAATTCCTCCCAATTATATTTCCCAACATAGTATTCAGGTTCATCACCACATCTTAAAATGTCCTTAGGGACATCCCCATCCCGGTCCTAACATATATCGATCTTCATGTCTTCCTTTTCTCACCAGTACTTTTATTTCTTTCACTACTAGTACTTCATCATCAACCTCACTAGCTACCTGGTCAATTCCAATCTTTTTTTATTTTTTTTTTCATTCGTTTAGATCTAATCAAAGCAGCTAGAGCATAATTGGTACTTGTGAAAATTCATTCACTCTGGTGCTTAAATTTTGTGATACTTTTGGAGGGAAACCTTTATTATGTGCACGTTTCTAGTTACTGATACGCAATAAAAAAATTTTTTTTTTTGGAGATTAATAATAATTAGCATGTTTTGTGAGTTGAATTTTGTACCTGCAGCTTATCTGACTAGTTAACTAGCAAGAGTTACTTGACTGGAAATGTTAAGTCGTGGTTAGATAACTACATGATTAGTGTTTACAAAATGTAGTGTAGGGTAATATTCAAAGTATGATGTTAAAAATAAGAATAATAAATGATGCGAAATAAATTTGAGACCTAATGCTCGATCGATCAGTTAAAATATGATGTTCGCTTTTTGCTGTTGTGATATTTTACGTAGAATAAAATAGATTGTTACATAGGATTAACTTTGTCTTAAAAAAAAAAAAGTGCACCTTTTTAAACTAAAATAATTTAACAAAGAGAATTATTTTTTTAAGATAGGATACATTTAAGGAAGAATTTTTTTTTATTATTTTTGTTTAATTTCGAAAAAAAAAAAAAAAAAAACGTTTTGAAGATAGAATGGTTCATTAGAATTACAATAGTATCTAGCTAGCCCAATGAAATAGGTCAGTATAGCTGATTGAAAAAGTACGTACAACAGGAGTTGTGAACACTGAACAGTAAATGGAGCTCATGTGTTCGATCTTCATCATCATCATGCACACACTTATGATTGGACTTCGGTAAAAAGATAGCCTAAAAGCACATTACAGCTGGGTTAAAAAGCATTCAGGAACAAACAAAATCAAGATTCCCTAAAAAAAAAAAAAAGATTTGAATTTAATTAGTTTTCGTCTTGTTTTATTATCACTGATCTTGAAGTTTATATTGTGTTTTACATACAATCTAACCCCATAGATAGAAAACATAATAAATAAACAGAAGTTTGGTTTATCGCAAATGCAAATAAGGTCGAATAGCTTGTTGGCGTGGCAATCTTGTTGGCCACCTGCATATATCTCAAATATTGATATTTCAAATTTCGTAAGTGAAAATGTACTCTCTTTGTCCTTAAAAAACATTTCATATTGAGTTTTTAATTTTATATTAAAATTAGTACAAATCTCATAACTTTACGTAAATTTTTTTTTTAAGGACAGAAAAAGTAGTATATTATTTTTTTTCAGTCGAACCCACGTAAAATACAAACACAATAATATTGTTGTACTCGGGGAAAGGGATAGGAAAGATCAAACTAGAAATGAATACTTATGAAGGTTCATGATTACTTAATTAGTTAATTAATTAATTTAATTGGTACTAATGCAAGAACAAGGAGACATACATTCTTGAGAATTCTAAAGTAAAAGGTCGATTTCGGGTCATGAAATTGAAGCTTGTGATAGCAAAAGAAAGTGACAACCCTGCATTAAAAAAAATTGACCTTCCCACACGGGTAAAGAGTTTGGATGAAAGTGAGACGTTATGGCATAAAGAGCCATTTTGCCAACTCATTGTCAAGCTTTTCCCTATCAAATACACACACACATGCAAAATTTTTCCTTATGTATTGCTTTCAAGGCATCAATTATAGATGAAATGTAGGAGAGAATATATGTAATATTTGAAGTCATATTGTGTAAAAACTAAGTGAAAAAACGAGGAGGTGTTGGTCAAAAACATATTGTGGACAAAAAAAAAAAATGGCGTGGTAAGGCTAGATGAAGGTCTAGATTCGGTTTTATCCCCAATTTCCAAACATCTCTTTGGTCCACAAAGAAAAAATGTAAAGACTTCATAACATAACGATTAATATTTTAATTTTTATTTGTTCTTTGGCTTCAATTGATGCTTTGAGATTCATAAGAATTGTTGTCTTAACCGTACAAAAAAAAAATTAATTAATTAAACTTTGGGTGCGCTTTATAAAATTATTCGAAAAGAATTACAACCAATATTGAGATCGAATATATATATATAGCAAAACTTAAATGGATAAATGTTCGTGATAATATGCTAATGTAGAACACTACAGTACTTACTTTCATCCAACGTTACTGGTTACAAGTTTCTCTAACGATTCCTTCTTTTTTTTCTTTTTGAAATGTCATTACCTTTAAGATAATTCTGACTAATGAGTGAGCTTTATTATTCCAAAATTAAAAAAAACAAAAAAATAACTATGACGGGGCGATGTTTCAATGCCTAATAATTGAATTGGGCCGTATATGATTTCATGTGACATTCCGGGAGAGATAATAGAAGTTTGGGTCCATCTTGTTCGAACTAGGACTTTATAACATAATATACGGAGGAAATAGCAGTTTGGATCTATATTGTGTTATAAAGCAATATTTTAATTATAGAATTTCTTTGTTGAAAAAAATAAAAAAAAACCAACGAAATGAAAAAAAAAATGGGGGAAAGAAATGAGAAAAGTAAATGGAATAAATACGGGATCCAGTGGTTTTTTACATTTATTCATATCGTTTTTGTTATTCTGTAGAATGATGTGATGAATTTGTCTAATTTTGAAAATTTTGAGAATTAATTAATCAATTTAAAAACTTTAGAATGAACGAAAAAATATAGCATAGAGGTTGGGATGTACTCGTCGATATTTTATATTTTTGTGTGGTCCACATAAGTTATGTGACTTTTCATTGGACGATTTCATGAGTTCAAATGCATTAGTCTAATACTCTAAACTAATAAACATGAACTCTGAGGTTTATTTCAAGGGCTTCGTTTGGCATGGCAATGGGGAAAAGGTCAAGTTGTAGCCGAGCTTTGGCGATGGTGCAGGGTGGAGATGACGATCTAGGGATGCATGGTAGTCTAGTTTGTGGCGTTCTTTGTTGAAAAGCAGTTGAATGGTTAGTTTGGAAGGTTAACTTTGCGGTAGATTATTTAGCACATATTACTTCTAGAAGTCCAGGAGGATTATATTACTTATCTGCTTCGCCGACTGAAGTTACACAGTAATTAGAGCATGGCATTGTCTGTGTTTCCTATCCTAAAAGTATTTTAGTTTGTAATTAGGGTTCGGCCTTCATTGTACCAAAAAGAAAACATGAACTCTTGTGTGGGGGTAACTTTCAAATTAAGCTAATTAACAAATCAGAATCCGGCAATTATCGGAGATTTCCACTTTAAGTTGACTAATCATTCTAGTACACTTAATCTAATAGAGTAATTGCTTTCTCTTCAACTTGTTCATAAGTATATAACTCAAGATGATCCATGCAAAACACGAGGCACTGCCTAATTTAAACAAAATTGAACTCATTTTAAACTCTTTAATTAATTAGTTCGTAAAAAAATGTATCCAACAACTGGCCTTGGCTGTTTGATACTACTTATGTAATCATCAACAAATGAGCTTCACTTGACAGTTCTAAAGTGATATTTTGTTCAGGAATATTTATTGTTTTTTCCTCAAGAATAATTCTCGTTCCAATCTAGCTAGCACAGCTTTTCATTTACACAAGAATCCAATAATTTAGTTTTTTTTTTTTTTAAATGGATGGCTCCAGTGAGAATCGAACTCTTGACCTCCTGGTAATAACCGTCCCCATCCTAATCCCCTAACCACCCAATAATTTAGTTATTACAAAAAAAAAAGGCCTACAAATTAGCAAAGTACTTAGGGCTCATTTGATAAAATTTAATTTGGGTCTGAAGTCTGAAATCTGAAGACTGAATCAACCGAATTGATTAAGTTTGTCGTGTTTGATAAAAACCAAAATCTAAACACTGAATAAAATGCCTAAAATCTGAAGTCTGAATACTGAAATTTAAAGTATCTCGATTTATAATTTTATCTAAAAAAATAATTGATGTAGATGAAACTATGATAACAAAAATAATAATATTAGTATTAAATAATGTAATAAAAATATTTAAATTTTATTATGTTATTATTTTTTCAGTTAATAATAATGTCATATTTTATCATTGTCAAAAAAAATTCATATTTTATGATAAAGATATATTGATCATGGAATTTAATGGATTTTAATTTTTATATAAAAATAAATATTTATTAAATAAAAAATAATTTACATAAATTTTAATTTAGGACTAGACATCATGATTAATAAAAATATTTCAAGATAAAATATCAAAAGTAGAAACATAAAAATAAATAAATAGAAAAAAATCGTCTCAAGAATTCAGTTGAGACATAAGTGATAGGCTTATCATTTATTTTTAGGCTCATATTTGTACTATCATCTTATACCCACTTAATTTATTAAGACATCCTACTTTGAGTTATCAAACACACTTAAAATTTAAGTCCTTAATAAATTAAGTTCTTAAGTAATTAAGTTTTTATGATAATTTGTTATCAAACAGTGCTAATCAATTAAATATTTAATTAATAAGTTTAAGTGCTTAACTGGTTTATCAAACAGGGCAGTGACGGATTTAAGGGGGGGTCAGGGTGGTCGATCGACCCCCTGGCTGGCCAGATTTGTCAAATTTTTTCTCAGTAGCGTGTCCGTTATTTGAAATTTTTTCAGTTCGACCCTCCAGTGACGATTGAATAATCCTATTTTCGACCTTGCGATTTGAAAATTCTCGTTCCGTCACTGAAACAGAGCCTTACACTATCGCAAAATTTTAATTAATAGTATAACAAATATGACAATTATTTTGAAACAAAGAGAGTAAATTTTATAGTGTTTGTCATTGATGACTTCATCGAAGTACCTTGTCAAATGAAAGAGAGGAAGAAAGTTCATGGGAAATTGCCTAAACGCGTAACTTGGCCGTCTGCTTCAGTTTCAGGAATTAAGCATAAAACTCTTCATTGCTCAAAGAAGACGACATTTGTTAAGTTCTAAATATTTGTTTACTTCATTCTGAAACGACAACTGTGTCATCGAGCTCTTACGTTACTGTCTCATAGCTGAAAAGGGTAGTCGAACATAGGACTATTCCTTGGAATTGATAGCTGTTTTACTGAAAAAAAGATTGAACTAGTGGAAATAAAAGCGTTAATTAATGACAATTTATTAGCTTGTTTTGTAACACCAATTCATCATCACAAACCTAGTCAACCTGAAAAACTAGTGTTAGACTGTTCGGCTGGCTTTAGTTTTTTTTTTCCCCTCCCCTTTTTAATAAATTAGTACTTTCATTAATAGATTATCGAAGGTGATCCAATACCAAATGAGAGCTAAAGTTTGGAGACTACATCCGTACAGTTTCAGTTGTATATAATAAACTAAGTAAGTAGTTTTTTTCGGTACAAAGAAAAACGACGGCCTGAAAATTAAATTAAGACATTGTGTGGAAGAGAGCGAACTAATTGTAAGTAGTTTTAGTTGAAGAAGTTGGGGATTAAACCTTCCTAGCTAGTTGGTAAAAGAGCAAATAATGGCATTCCCATTTGGTAAAATCATTTAGGGAAAAATTTCAAATTATAGTAATAACATAATAAAATTGGTCATTGAACTTTGATTATATCAAGGATTAATGACGCTCTTGGAAAAATAACAATATTGGCTCCTTTCAAACTTGTTGCATGGGCAAAAGAAACAGATGGAAGGAAAGAATTGTTGGTAACTGTAAGTGGTGAAACCACAAGCATCTCCCCATATGGTTCTCCAATCCACGACCAGTTAAAAAAATCCTTTTAGAAATGATTTGGATGATCAGTCTCGTCTAGTCGTCTTAAAGGATTTTCCGGCTCATTGAAGATGGGTCTGTCGGTTCACATGGTTAAATCTTGATAGCAAAAATTTCGACGCAGTAGTTATTACTTTTCAATGATTTTCTCTTTTTAACAATGAAAAGAGGCAAAGTTTAAATAATTAAATAACAACTAAGCGTGGGTCGACAACCCGAACATATAATGGTACAATAACAGTTTCAATTCTTATGGAGGTTCATCCAACAGTTCCTGCTAGTCATCACAACTATAAATTGCTAAAACTGTCAAGGATTTGCTACAAAATTCTTGTCACGGTACACATAGCGTGACGTGATCACAAAACGTTTTAATGATACATTTGTAGCGTAATATGGTCAATGAGTTTAAGAAAAACCCCTTATCCTAGGATCTATAGGGACATTTATCCATGTAGTAATGAACCTACATAAGCATTTATGAATAATCAAGCAAAGAATTCGAAGATTGTGATACATAATTACATCTAGTAGAAGCATTGCGCAATTTTGGAAATGCTATACGATATGCCTGCAGCTATCTTGTCTATATTTTTTAATGTTATGCTCTCCTTCGTCTAATCAATTATGTTCACTGAATTAAAACAATACGAGGAACATGATTTTTTTTTTTTGTTGAAAGAGGAGTGACTTCGTGATATGTGATGGTAAAGCGCGAGCATTTACATATATGATTTTTTTCCAATTAGGTAATTAATTAATAATTAGATAATTGTTTTTTATTTCATTATTCTAGAAGGGGAATAATATGAATAAATAAAATCTAAAGCGACCGTATGGTTTTCCCGGGTTGAAAAGTGAGGATTTCCAGATCAATTTTTGGCAGATTAATTAAGGTCGCATTAACAAATACTACAAAATGATCTTCTCTCAATGTCACAATGCAATATTTTATGTGGAAATCCAGAATAAATTTTTTTGTATCTTTTCTAGCTCTCATTCAAGTACTAGTATAGTAACAATAGAAGGAGACTAAGTAGTGAAAAAATTTGCTGAGATAATAACATATCTCAGACCAGGCCGGCAAATAAACAAAAAAATAAAAAACACCTATAAACAGGTCAACTTCGGTTGTAAATTTATTGAACAGACAATTGACAAATGCTTAGCAACTGTCTTCTGATATTTGTCTCCCCTGCTTTTGTTTTCACAACCCTAATTAATCTCACTTCCTTATAACTAGACTTTTTTGTGACTTGGTTTTCCTTTCTTTCATTCAACCAAAAACAAAAAAAAAAATATTGCAAGAATTCATCAACTCAATTCCTCAGGAGGGTTTTCAAGTTTTATGGGAACTTCAAAGCATAGCAACTCGGCCGAGACATCAAGCGAAGGAATCGATCAGCCGGAAAAGCTCATAAGCAGTGGTGATGATAACGCCGGAATTGGCCGTTCTTATGAGTGTACTTATTGTAAAAGAGGGTTCACAAATGCTCAAGCTTTAGGAGGGCATATGAATATTCATAGGAAAGATAAAGCTAAGGCTAAGCAGAAAAACAACAACAACAATCATCATCAGAAAGATGATCATCGTCATCAGACTTCTTCAATAAGGAACAAATCCAATGAAGATTATGGTTCTTCTTCCTCCATGCAATTTGCACCAAATAATAATTTCCAGGAGAATCGATCTTACAGCACAGCGATGGCTGCTTACCTGAATTATCAGCTTTACTACCCTTCTTCTTTGAGCCCTAATTCCATAAATGGTGATCAGTTCTCTAGTACTTCTCCAAGGTCATCAGCAGCCTATCTCAGCATGCATGAATTCCGTGTGGATCAAGGCTTGAATCTCAGTATTAGCCCTCCAAATAGCGCCGATGGCGGTAATAATGTTGAAGTCGATTTGGAGCTTCGTCTTGGCCATCATCCTTAAGAGACGAAGATGTTTATACAATTACAGTTTTTATATATTTAGGTGAGTGATGAAGTGCTTGGGGTTTTCTTCATAAACCTAAAGTGAGTTCATACAAATGATTCATTTTTTCCGGTTTGTGAATGTCAGTTATAGTTTTGGCATCATTTCATCCTGTTGACTTTATTAGAGTCATTTGGGATGAAGGGCTTTTTTTCTTTGCGGATGCAAGATCTGCAAGTTTAATTGCCTAAAGGAATTATGAATCAGTAGTATGAACATCACTTGTTTGATTTCACCAAGATTTATTTTCCTTGGTGTTGTTTAATTTCTCCTCTTTGAACTTATGAAATTTCCAGTTATAATGGTACTTCTATTGTGTTACTCTTTGATCCAAGATTGTATTTAAGTGTTTGGTTTTTGCTTAACATTTGAATGATTCATGATGTCCTTTTTTTTCTTGAACTCTGAATTGTTCAAGATATTGTTCCAGCTAATTTCTTTGAGTTAAAACACTTTTAGAGTTTGTATTATTTGATGCTTTATTTCATTGGTTTTATTCTTATTTGATTCTTGGTATCCTTTCAAAATTCCTCCAATATAGTAATTTTGTATCCTTATTGAGGATTTCTAAGGGTCACTCTCTCTAGTCTTGTGTACTAAGTATTGCCTTGTGCAATCTATTTTCGCCTTTGCTATAACTCAAGATCACAAGAAATTCTTTAGTAACACATCTGTCAATTTCTTTGATTCTTTTTCTTCTTTTCGGGTTTCCAAAGATTCTGTTATTGTACTAAGTTAATCATCTCGAATTTTCTCATCATCAAATCTAAGCATTGTATTGGCTTATATAGATATGACAGTTCGATGATGATGAGGTTCTTCTGATTTAGCTAAGGTTGATTTCCTTTCCAATGTTACATAGTATTGTCATTAAAACCCCCCAAACAAAAGGGTGAATGCGGTATATATGTCGCGATTGGAATGATGAATTTGATTCGGGTTCTGATATCATTTTAACCAATGCTTTCAGTTCTTGTTGAAGTGTTATCCTTCAAACTTTCTTGTTCAATTTTGGCCATGTCAAATTGTAACTAGTTGCTTGCTGTTATCCTGGTTCACTGACAAAGGGAACTAATGAACAAATAATTAAGAGCTAGCTAGACACATTTTCGAGTTGGTTCTTCGTGTTAATATACGCTATCATTCGAGAAGAATTAACATTTGTGTAATCACAATGTCATTCTCATCTTTGTTGTTTGCATAAATATTCTGTAGAACTTCTTACATCTGTTATGTACAAAATCTTAGGTTTTGGGGTCTAACTAAAAGTAAAGCTAAACTAGTCAACCATCCCACCCATCAAAAAGAGAATTTAGTTATTGTTATAAACACTAAATAGCCTGTAAAACATGCAAGAAGTAAAGCTAAACCAAATCATTTTTCAATATCTCAAAACTAACCCTTTTAGTTCTTATTCAGTACCGCCTATGTAACATCATGTCCCACATTGCTATCTGACAAATTGAATGACCTGTATATAAGTCTCGACCTCATAACTTACAAACAACTTGAGTTAACCAATTTTGACTAGCGAGTACGAAAGCCTGAAAGTTGTTAGGTCAATCTATGAGATTGGGATGTTATAGCCTAAGACTAGCTAGAAATTAAAAGCAAGCACATTAAGCTCTATTGTCTGCTGCGAAAACAATATACCTAAGTCTACGCAGCACTTGAATTAAAAGTTCATCAACTTCCCATCAAATATACATGTCGATTATGCAGAACTTTCAACGAATATTTTACGGAAGAAGAGTAAGAAATTGAAGGAAGATGGCGTTTGCTAAAAGTTACAGAAGCATGTCACTAGTCAATGTCATGTTTTAATATATATATATATATATATATATATATATATATATATATACACCTAATTACTTTAAGGTTTTTGACAGGTTGATATCTAAATTAATCTTTGATGTTTTCCTTCTTCTAACTACTGTTATTTGATTATTAATAACTTAATGTAGTGACGTTTCTACAGTTCACATAAAGTGATTCTTTTTCTTTTTATTTCTACTTTTTTAATTGTTATTATCAATTATTTCTACTAGTAAATTCGATCTGTATGGACCGTAGTCTTTCGGAACCAATTATATATTCAACTATTTTCCCTTTAAATAATTCGTTAGGATTTGTGCTTTCTCGAACTAATTTTAGTGCACCAAATCGCTATATGCTTTAGCTTATTCGATTGCAAGTAGAAATTTGTTTTTATTGATTCTGTGGCATGTGGTTATGGCCAATTATTATAACTATATAGAAAATGATGTTTTGCTATTATTCATTGAGAGGGGATGAAATCCAACATCTACCATGAAAAGGACGACAACTTGTTTGATTTTTGCCTATGTACTTCTAGAAACCTTGGTACCTATATAGAGAACTCAAGTGTGGTAGAAATTAGTTTGCTATATAGCTAAATGATGCGTTGCTGCGATGAAGACAAACGCGTAAATTAAATGTGGAAAATGTTGGCGAAAGAGATTGTATCTATCCATTCATTATTAATGTTGTTCCAATTGAAATCTGGATCAGTCGGAGCAATAATTTCGGACACCTGGTGCAGAATATATAAAAAAAAAATGTTGTTCCAATTGCTTCTTGAGTAGAATTTATTGTCTTAACACCTTAGAGTAAGGCAGTAAGCCAAACGAGAAAGTATTTTACACAACGCTTGTAGCCTTGTTCCATTGATCCATGATTCCATGTACCATATAGGATTGCAAAGACATCGATCTGCTGTGGCGAAAATATACTTTTAGGCAAGTAATGTACCATTTTAATTAGGAATTTAAGACCCTTTAGAATCTGTAAGTGGTTTTGTTAATTCTTTGTATACTGACCTTTTGGTCTAAAAAGAAGAATCTAATTTGTTGTACGGTTGTAATTCAACAAATTAATGAGACTCTTTGAGATGGAAGGAGTACTATTTTTGCTTCTCTCTCTTCTTTTTTTTTTTTTATGTATATATATTGGTAAGAAATCTCCAATAATGATTCGTTGATGTATTTTAGATGTTTACTCTTCCTACATTAATGATAGCTAATGAGTTCATCTTTGGCATTTCCTCTGCTGTGACAAGGATATGATATCAATAAGCTAGACACGCCACGAAAATAGCATTTACGGCTCCTTGACATTTTAAAATTGATTAAAAATTATATCTAAAGAGTGTATATAGTGAAATGAGAAAAAAAAAATTGAATGAAAGAGGTTCACTAAACCAATTTAACCTTTTTTGTCAAAAGAAAAACTTGAACTTTTAATTCAAAACTAATTTATCATATGCTCCAGTAACCTTATATGCGGTTTAATATAGTTTCAATATAGATTCAGATACTCGATAGCGTCACGATATATTTAAACATTATCATAACTATCATTACCCTTCAAAAATTTGCTAGCCACTAATGTCCATATAATTATCTTCACGAAACAATCGAAACATAGCCGCCTAGTACTTTCGAGTCTGTCCCCAATATAAGAACAAGAATTGAAAAAGACCAATGTAAGAGTACTTCATCATTGATATTTCATTTTCTTTTGATAATTAACACCCATTGAATATAACAGAACAGAAATAGTACTGGTACTCCAAATTGAACTTACGTTTTATGTGGCCTACTGCTTTTATCTCGTGGGTTTTTTTTGCTTGTTTCAATTCATTGAAAATTTGAAAGAGATGATTGATGACCAACCAAAGAGATTGGCATTTGGCATATATATCTTCCTCAAAGGATCAAAATGACAAAGTGGTGTGATTAAGACTCCAACTAATGAGTCCAATCAATCCACAAAGTCAAAAACTATGGGTATGGGTTCCCAAAATGCAATCAGCCCATAAAAAACCATAAGTGGATTTGCAACTAAGTAGTTTTAGGTTGTTGAAATGTCTTATGTTTGTACGAATGTACAAGTTCATATCTTTGTTTGTACAATGTATTTACTCGTTTCGTCCTACAATTATTGTTCAATTTCGATTTTTATTTTAATTCAAATTGTACTAAAAGTGAAATCTCAAATTGGACAATAATTTTAGAACAGATGGAATATTATATTTTGGAATAGAAGAAGTATGTATTAAGAGTTAAGATTAAGAAAGATTAACCTTCTAGTTTTGAAGTTTGATTCTTTTAGAATTTTTTTTGTGAAGATTATTTTTGGCCTAACAAACAATATATAATAACAATTACAGTGTGTCACCAAATAAGGTTGTTTGTATTTTTGTTATAACGGTATTAATTTTGATAAAGTAAAATTGATTAATAACGATGTTTGCTTATAATATCCGAACCGAAATTCAGATCAAGAGTGGTTGTGGATTATACAAAGTAATTGGTAATTAATTAATCTGGAAAGGCGATTGACCATTACTTTTTGGAGGCCTAACGATCCAACACTTGGACCAATCTTGGTTAAAATCTTTGGAAAAAGAAAATGTACATGTCTTAGCAGCCCACATTTGAGACATGTTTTCCTGATTGTCCTAATGTTTTTTTCTGATTGAATATAACACATTGCTGAAGTATATCCATGATGGAGTTAAATTTTCATTTACTTTTTCTTCGTCCTTAGTCAAGTTTAAGATCTTTCAATTATAATATTTCAGTTATAAGATCTCTCCCAACTAAGGGTTAAGAAAGTTGTAGCCGTAAACGTTTTAATCTCGTTCGCTTAATTATGTCTCTTACTTTTCTTCTTAAAATATCAAAGAATTATATCAATTTTTGTTGTATCGTTTCAATTTTATCGAATGTTTAGAAGAAATAACATATCAGAATATCAGAAACTACTAAACCCTTAAATTTTAATCCGTAAATGGAAGAAATGGACGTAAATGATCCACAACAAATCTGAAAAAGAAAAAAAAAAGAAAGAGAAGAAAAAACGCTGCATAGAAAGAATCAAAGCAAGTTTATTAGGTACATCTCCCCTCATCTATCCTTATTCTCTGCCAACCTTTACTGCAAATTGCATCGAACACACTCAACAATATTTTCTCCCCTATTACTACTACCTTTTCTCTCTACCCATCCCTATTGCCTTGATGATAGCGTACAATGATAAAATTGAGATCTTCTATCTCTACCTTTTTACGCAATTTTTAACCAAAATATCTTATTAGTCACTAATTTTTTGAGATTAAAGAAATGAATAATGAACACCATCGAGAATTTCATTTGACAGATGATGACGAAAAAAGTTAACACTTTTGATTTGTCTTTCGTTCAAAACTTAGGCTAATTTTTTGGTAGGTATGTTTAGGTTTTGCCTCAACAACTGTTTTAAATATGGTCACTTTTTGTATGGTTTATTTATCTTGAAAATTCCTAAAGTATTCAAATAGGTCGCATTTATAATCCGTTCCGTATGGTATAAATTTTATGTTCAGTTGACTTTGAAACCAAATTTTCGTTTTACATTCGGAGAATTTTAGACCAAAATAAGACGTAACAGACTAAGCTCTATAAATTAATCCCTTTGTTACGGCTCAAAATCATTGATAATGCTGTTTTTTTTTCCCCTTCTTTCATTCATGGGAACGAGTTAAAAAAAACAAGATACATTTTGCAATTTTACTTCTAATTACAAAAAAATTAATTTAATATTTGTAGATTTTATTTATTTATTTATTTTGGTTTCTGGTCCGTTGACATTAAAATTGAGATATTCTGAAGTTGGGCTGGTGGGGGAATGGGTTCAACTATTTGGTCATCCTTTACGTCAAACGGCAGTAAAAGACGAACTGCCAAACAGGCCACATTAAGTCAGTATAATTTGCAGAATGTACCTCTCACATTCAGCTTCTTCTTCCCATTTTCTAAATTTTTGGAGTTTGGAAGAAGCAGCCAGGCCACCCCACGCCGATTTCATAATTAAGCAATCAATATGTTTCACGTGCTTTTTTCTCTACGCCTCGATAATTACCATTTTTCAGTCGACTGTACCGTAGTCATTCTTTTTCGGACTTAAAACAAAATAAGAGTTATTATTATCTCGAAAGAGTAATAATAAACATATAGCGGAATAAGAAAAAATTGGATTCGTTTTTATTCGTATCTTCTGTGATGTTACTTAGAAATACATACATCCGATGCACCGATACATGCACAAGGATTTAAAAAAAATTAATAATAATGAATGGTTAATTTGGTTAATCATAAAGGATCTCTTCAAAACTAGATAATCAATTAGCAGATCTTTTTAATTATGTCAACTCCCAACTTGACATTTTCTTTCTTGAATCATTATGTCTGAGTTCCTTGGGATTTTACAAGTTTCCAGAAATGTTACATGTGAAATTCCAATGGATATTTTGTATATAAAAAACCAAAGGAAGTAAAAAGAAATTCAAATGGATATAATTTTATGTATTTAACTAAGGAGATATTATGGTTTCATGCACATAGGAACTTGCTCCAAAGGCATATATACAAATGCTTAAATATGAAGCATAGAGATTACGATCTTACTGGAACACATGATTTTGGTTCTTTACCGCCTCGTATTTCTGTATCCTTCAGTTCTAAGGTATATTTTTTTCCTCTTATTGTGGCGTATAAATATGGTAATGTTTGTATTGAAATTTAAAAGTGTTGTAATTAGAATCATTATATATATTAAAGGAAAGGAAGATAATCGACACATGTCGCTAATTGAGACTATCAAGTATCACTTTTAACTTATTATCATTTTAGCTCTTAAAGTTTTATTTATATGTTACTTTGTCTTCAATTTTATCGATTTTACATTTTCAAGGACGATTAATTGTGTCTAATCCTAAAAGTCCCCTTGCATATAAATAAGCCATAGGCATCTAGACATAATTTGTGTATTTTTTAATATATTTTTTAATCCAAACATAACATTAGTTAGTGATGACAATTTTTATTATATAACTTTTCAAAATTTTGTTGTAATATTTTTGGCCAGATCTTACAAATATAGATCTCATAAATAATATCAATACCTCTCATTTTAATCTAAAATTGATTAATCAAAAACATTTTACGGTTTTAAGAAATATTAATAACTACATTATCTAATTAATTCTTTTGGAAGATAAATTTTCAACATTGACAAACCCGCGCAAAGCGCGGGACACGTACTAGTATTATTAGTACTAAATACAGTAGAACATCGATAAATTAATAACATCAATAAATTAATAATTTTCTCCGGTCCCAAGTCGGGACCAGTAAAAAAACAAAGACAATCGATAAAATAATAAGATAATAATTTTTTTAAAAATCCCTATGTAAATATAGGTCCTGTCAATATCATAAATTAATAATGACTTGAAATAATATATATATATATATAAGCTAGTAAAATATGAATCTACCGATGTTTTTTTTTTCTTGAAATTTATATCTAAAGAAATTATAGATATTATGAATTTTTTGCATGATGTATCCAACCATTAACGAGAGGCTAAAGATTTCCCATAAAAAGGTCAAATCTCTTTTAGTGTAGGCATATTACGTAAATTGGGTATGTAATAAAAATCAAGATGATGGTGGAGTTTAAATTCTAATGCATAAGGGATATAAATAAATAAAAGAATATAAATCTTGAATGGCTAGCTTAAAAGATTAATATTCTTTGGATTTTTTTTAAATTAATATTATTAGTTTATCGATAAATTAATAAAATTAATACATTGATAAATTAATAATTTTTTGGAGTCCTAACAGTATTAATTTATAGATATTTTAACTGTATAGTAAGATAAAACCTTGTCATTGTTTCATGACTTTTACATGCATTGTTCCTCCATTTTTTTGTTATCTTTTGACATCAAGGAAAAAGTTATTCAGCAAATATTATTAATTTATTATTTGTAGATAAAGAAGATAGTATACGAGTATGCCCTATGATGTATAATCATATACACGTACATATACTTTGTATTCTATATGTTCCGAATTAATAAATACGTCACAAGAATTTGATAAATAAGTATTCATATATTCTGTATGTTTTATTATATGTTTCGAAAAGCTTGTTTTAATTATAATTTGTACTCCCTTTGTCCCAAAATTATTGTTCTGTTTAGAAGTTCACCTTTTAGTTGAATTTTTATTAAATATGAAAATCCAAACTGGATAATTATTTCGTGACAGAGGGAGTACGAAATAGTCTGTTCAATAAACCACCTATGAACCAGATGCCACATTCATTATGCTATTTTTTACTTATTTATTTATTTACTTTTCTTCTTGTTCGAATGGAATCAACCACTTGCCACGTGTTGATGCCTTTGAAATTGCTTAAATTAAGCTAACAAACCATGTCCATATGGAATTGCAATGTTTGTTAAGTTCTGCTAATAGTACCATTAACTAAAGTTAAATCCTTTGTGTTGTTCTTTTTTGGATCAAATGTTTTCTAATAAAATATTACAATTGAGCCAACTAAAATTTTGGGAATTGCCAATTTGATCCCAATCTCAATCTCATCTCCCGATTGAACCAGATTCATAAAATCTCACGGACTTTATTACTATTTGTCCTATATTTTAATTCATCATCTGTTTGTTCCCAATGAGCTGCCTCTTGAGTGAAAATTCCCTATTTAGAACATTTGTCCAGTTCTTATTTTCTTAATTGGAAGCAATGCTTTTATGAAGTACATACTTGCCTTCTAATGGTACTAATTTACTCGGTAACGGGAAAAAACAAACGAATTTACTCATCTAGTAACAATACATATAGGAAAATTCCAAAGGCAACCGATCGAATTTACTGTTAGCACCGCACAAATAAACTAAGATAAAATAAAATAAAAGTTTAACAATGACACATATGACATTAGTAAAGGTAAATCAAGAAAAATTCCTAAAGATTTACCTTTACTTGTTTGTTATTATTATTTTATATAAATTGTAGACTTTTTGATTGAATCAGTATTATTCCATAACAATGGTCATATTCACATCTAATTAGATGTTATGGCCAAACGTAAATTGAATTATCATTACTACACAAAATGAATATTATTATTATGTAAAATAAATATATCTTTATCATGATAAATTAAATATTGTATTTACCATTACGGTTAGCTCCAAATTTTTTACGAACATAATTAAAGCGGCTGGCGACCAAATATTAATTTTAACCCTTCTTTTTATTTTTCACCGGAGGGAGTTTAATACCTGCTCAAGTGTTGCAATGATGTCAGTTTGAATCCCACCTTAAATGGTGTAAGCCCATTTATAAACCTATCTATATATTTATAGACCATAATATATTCACTCATTGCTAATTAGTTTTTTTTTTTTTTTTCAATATTGTAAGTTGACTGTGAAATTGTCATGATAATGAGAAAGTTGGAGGACCGATGAATAATATATCAAATAGTACAAAAAAACTTAGGATGGATGAATGAAGACAGAGGGAAGACTTCTTATTAAAAGTTCCCAATGGGAAAGTGAATACACCAAAATTGAATTCTATGTGCTGGTTAGAAGGGGGAAAAAAAAAAAAAAACCACACTGTTTAACTGTTTTAAGTAAAGAAGAAGAAAGACCATTAAGGCAATTACTACTAACCATACTTTATTGGGAGTATGAAGAAGACGTTTTTTTTGAAGCAGCAAAAGTTCGTCTAGGTTCTCTTCATGTACTGCAAAAAATCATCCGGCCCCACCCTCTCCGTCCCTTTCCTTTTCTCTTCTTCCCCTTTTCTTCAAATCCCAAAACTCCCTCACTAGATTTTTCATCTTTACCAAACCAAATGTTATACAATACAATACAATTTCCTCTCTCTAAATTTACACACAGTCACACAGCGAAACAGAGGACACCCTCTTCCCTCCTCCTCTCTTCCTGTCTGGTCTGTTTTTTTGTTATATTACACAACTCTCATTTGAGGAAACTTCGGTTTTCGGAACTCGAGCTTTTTTAATTGAGAAGAAACACACAAAAAGAAAAATAAAGGACGGTTAGGATTAAAAAAAAATGATTCTTTTTCAGCTTATTTTTAAGTGGGTTGTGCTTGAAGAAGGAGGGAGTTGCAAGTTGTGAACTTGGTTTTCGACGACCCTTTGGAATGCTTGGAATGAAAGGGGTGGCGGTTTTGAAGTCCCTGTAACGGATTAAAAAAAAAAAACTTTGAAAGATTGCCCCTTTTTCTTATTTTTTCAGGGATCATTTGTGTGGGGAAGTGGTTTTGGTTTACAGGGTTTTGGCTGTTTTGGTGGTTTGGCGGTTTTGGGTGAAGGTTTGGTGGTGATGATATCAATGCCGGCTGAAAAGGATCGATTTTTGGCGGTTTTGGGCAAAAATGATGAAATGGAGGGCGGTATGGAGCTTCATGTCTGAAAAAAATTGGGGATTGAGACTTACATGTGTTTGCATGTGATTAGGAGATAAGATCTGAGAGCTGGTGCCGGTTTGTTTTCTTGGTGTTATTGTAAGAAAACATGTGGGATGTTGAGATAAATGGTAAAAATTCTAACATTGTCCTGCATTTCTGTTTTGGGGTTTTTTCATTGAGGTCAATTTTCTTGGGCCTGTTTTGTTTGGTGTTCTCGATTTGTTCCTTACTGGTTTTGGTTTCCCATTACTTAAATTCAAATAGAGCCTGCATTTCTGAATTTGGGATTCCTTGAATAGATGTTTATGTTGGCGGTGAGCCTTTGTGTATTTTTAATTGTTCATCACTTTTTCCCTTTTCTTTGGGCAATCAGAAATTGATTTTGGTGATTATGTTCATTTGGGTTCATGCTGGTAATCAGCAGTTACACAAGTTCAAGGCTTTGGCTTCAGCATTGCGCCTTACCTGTGAAAGATGTCTGTATGGGACATTTTAATTTCTTGCAATTCCTTGCTGCTGGGAATCTTTTGCCCCCTTTTTTTTGGGTGCAAAATTATTTCCTTGCTCTGTTGCAGACGGCCATTTTGATTGTTTGCTTATGGTTTCTTGTTTTTGAGGCCACATTCCTGTCTTTTGTTATGTTATTCTGTATTTCTGTCGTTTGGTGATACTACTGATGGTGTCCCATTGCCTGGTAAATTTAGGCCCAGAGCTATGATGGTCGTTATTTAAATGAAGAAATGTAGTGAAAGCAAATGGTACTTTACTTGTTTGATTTGTTTGGTTCAGCTCTTCTTTCTGCTATCATGTAATCATGTTGCAATTTAATCTAATAGCAATATTGTGATGCATGAACTTGCTTTCTTCATTCTTCCTTCTGTGTTCTTTTAATTCTTTGCTGGCCTTGTGTAATACATTTGCAAAAAATATATGGCAAGTGGATTGTATGTTTCCTTCTCTAGATATTATATTTAATATTTTGATTTATTTCTTCTACTTGAGTGGGTTCTAAAGGCTGTTCATTTTCAAATTGACTAATTTATTCTTTTATCCCCCATTCAGCCTCAGCAGTTTGGGAAAGGAGTGAAATGACATTATAGATAAGTGGAGGAATGGTTCCATTGGATGAAATGTGGAGGAGATTAATAGCTGTGCTCTTGGTTCAAACATTCCTAATTTCAATCGCAGGTGCTGACAATGAGTTGCCCCGCTGTAATTGTGATGATTTTGGATTTTGGAGTATTGAGAACATTATGGAATTTCAGAAAGTCAGTGATTTCCTAATTGCAGTGGCCTACTTTTCGATTCCAATTGAGCTCCTCTATTTTGTTAGCTGCTCCAACATCCCATTTAAAATGGTGCTACTGCAATTCACTCTTTTCATTGTTTTGTGCGGAATGACTCATTTTCTGAATGGATGGACCTATGGTCCTCACACCTTTACGATCATGGTTGCACTCACTATTTTCAAGGGCCTCACAGCTCTGGTCTCAGTTGCCACTGCAATAACTCTGGTCTCGCTCATTCCATTACTGCTGAAATCTAAAGTCAGAGAATTTATGTTGAGGAAAAAAGCGTGGGACCTTGATCGAGAAGTTGGAATGATAAAGAAGCAAAAAGAAGCTGGCTTGCATGTTCGCATGCTCACCCAGGAGATTCGCAAATCTCTTGACCGT
Organism: Oldenlandia corymbosa var. corymbosa; assembly: GCA_949775105.1. Lineage (NCBI taxonomy): Eukaryota > Viridiplantae > Streptophyta > Magnoliopsida > Gentianales > Rubiaceae > Oldenlandia > Oldenlandia corymbosa. Next base: position 13,172,317 of record OX459126.1, on the reverse strand, counting down.
CATACTATATTGGAGACAACTTTGGTTGAGCTATCTAAAACATTAGATTTGCAGAATTGCGCTATTTGGATGCCTAATGAGAACAAAACAGAAGTGAATCTGATTCATGAATCCAAGGCGAGGAACTCTTCAGGTTTCCATGATTCAGCCATCCCAACCAGTAATCCAGATGTAAGAGAGATCAAAGGGAATGATGGAGTGAAAGTTCTTGAGCCTGACTCTGCTCTTGCAGTAGCAAGCAGTGCGGGAGATGGTGATCCTGGACCTGTAGCTGCAATTCGAATGCCGATGCTGAGAGTTGCCAATTTCAAGGGTGGAACTCCTGAAATGGTTCCTGCATGTTATGCGATTCTGGTTTTGGTTCTTCCTGGTGGACAAGGCAGGTCTTGGGGGAATCAGGAACTTGAGATAGTACAAGTGGTTGCAGATCAGGTTGCAGTGGCGCTCTCCCATGCTGCAGTGCTGGAAGAGTCGCAGCACATGAGAGATATGTTGGTGGAGCAGAACCGAGCCTTGCAGCGAGCAAAGCAGGATGCTTTGCTGGCAAGTCAAACTAGAAATGCATTTCAGATGGTAATGAGCAATGGGTTGAGAAGACCGATGCATTCAATTTTAGGACTACTTTCAATGATACAAGATGCGAATATGAGCTCTGAACAACAACTTATTGTTGATACTATGGTTAAGACTAGCAATGTACTTTCAACCTTGATAACTGATGTGATCGACACTTCAACAAAGGACAGTGGAAGGTTCCCACTTGAGGTGACGCCTTTCTCACTTCATTTAATGATAAAAGAAGCTGCTTGTCTAGCCAAGTGCCTTTCCGTTTACAGGGGCCATGATTTTGTCATTGAAGTTGATAAATGCTTGCCTAATTATGTCATGGGGGATGAGAGACGGGTTTTCCAGGTTATCTTACACATGGTAGGGAATCTATTAAATGGAAGCAATGGAGGGTGTCTTTTCTTTCGAGTTCTCTCAGCAAATATGAGTCAGGGAAGGAGTGATCCTGGTTGGGGGCCATGGAGATCAAGCTCGTCTGATGGGTACACATACGTAAAGTTCAATGTTGGAATTTGCAAAGATGGATCTCGCTTGGAGAATGCATCTTCCTCTTTACCGCTTGGGCGTCAGAGGTACAGCAGTGGTGTGGGCGAGGAAGGGTTGAGTTTCAGCATATGCAGAAAGCTTGTTCAGGTATATTTTATGTTCAACTGTACTGACTCATAAGAAAGCACAGGCAAGGTATTTGTCTACTTGGTCTGGCTACTACTTCTTACATGATCCTCGATTAATAACCTTGTATTTTACATCTCAAGAGTTGCACATGGTTTTCTCAGGTTTACCACTTGTCTCCATATGAAAATAAAAGGTTTAAGAGGAATCATATTATAAATTGATGTTAGAACTAGCCTCCTCTATGAAAACTAAGTCCCTAAATAATTTTTTCTAAGCAAAATGTTGTATGCTTGCGGGGCTTAGGTTTATTTCCATATTGCAGTTCTAGTTCATGAAACTAGCGGGGTTGGTAACTGGCACGAAGTTGATATTTCTGTGCTCCTATCATCATACCTGTTAATTGTTTTCTGAAAGTACTCTTGAAAGATCGCTTTGCTTACACTAATTGTCTTAATTTATTTACACTGGGAAGCCAACTCACTTAATATTTGGTCATTAGTGCCTTCCATTTGCGTACTACTGTGTTTCAGAATTTAAATCACCTTATTATGTTTAAAGGATCTGCCATTTTAGTCTTTGGTTACTTCTGGTCATTACTGTCTTTCTCATTTCATTATGACTTATCATTGATTATTTGATACTTACAGTTAATGCAAGGAGATATTTGGATAGTCCCAAATTCCGAAGATTTTGACCAAAGCATGGCTCTTATTCTTCGATTTCAGAAACGGCAATCAGTTGTGATTAGCATATCTGAACAAGGGAGGCCTTCAGAGCATAGATACTCAAACTCTCTCTTCAGAGGACTCAAAGTACTTTTGGCTGATGACGATGATGTGAATCGGGCAGTTACTCGAAAGCTCCTTGAGAAACTGGGATGCAGCGTTTTGGCTGTGTCATCGGGATATGAATGTCTTAGTGCTCTTGGGCCTGTTGCGTCTGCAATTCAGATTGTTCTTTTGGATCTGCACATGCCTGACTTGGATGGATTTGAAGTGACTATGAGAATTCGAAAGTTCCGAAGTCGCAATTGGCCTTTGATTGTTGGCTTGACAGCAAGCGACGATGAAGACATTTGGGATAGATGCTTTCAGGTTGGGATGAATGGAGTAATTCGAAAACCGGTTCTCTTGCAAGGAATGGCAGATGAGCTTCAGAGAGTTTTTGCTCAGGCTAATAGAGTTAACCCTTTTGCTGTCGGAATGGAATAGACAAACTTTCTTTGGAAGATGCATTCTCTTCCATCACAAGGGTCCATCATACAAACAGATCATATACACAGCATGCAGAATCTCTTTGGTACAGAGAATTCATCTTCGTTATTCTTTTAAAATTGAGTTACTTGTCATACAGGTATATCAACTGCGTAACTAACAATGTTGACATATAATTTAACTTGTCACCGACACGGAAGACCGTGAGGTGGAATCATAACAGGAGAGGCTAGGAGAGAAAATGTATTTCGTGGATACTGGATATAGAGCTTAATTTTTCTATTGATGGGGAGATTTTCTCGCAAACATCTAGAAGAGAGAGTATTGAATTTGTAGAGAAACTGATAGATTTGTAGAAGTCTTAGTCTAGGTCAGTAATCTTCCTATACTTTGAACATTTACAAATAGAAGGCAATTTTGTGGTGCTTTGTTTAGAAGTGTATATTGTTAAAAGTGTTGCAAAGTCGTCCAAATATCTTTCTGGTTGCTGCTATCATAGCATTTCACTAGCTAGCTCCACAAAGGATAACTGTTTTCTGATTCTTCCAGCTTTGCGCTTACGTTATGGACCCAAAATATATGCAACATCTACCAAAATCATATTTAACTCTTGTCAGTTTATTTATATGACTCCAATACGATTCTTCTGATATCTGCAGTACTCTAATACAGGCAAAGTGATGAAGATACTTCTCCTGTTCAGGAGTTGAGCTTCTTGTTCATCTAGTGATCACCTAGAAATACAATCGTAGTTTTGATCTCGTTACATAGGGTTGGCTATATAGATCATATGTCTATCATAAATATCGGATATTATTCCCCAATGCGAAAGCTGTTGACTAATAAGCTGCACATGCCAAGAATGTGATGACCATCTGTGGCAGTTCTATGGTTCTTTTTGTGTGTTATTAGGAAGCCATTGAAAGTGGCAACGTTATGGGGTCGAAACGTCTTTCTTGCCTTGTGATGTTTCTTTGTTATGACAAATTGCAACACCATGCATGAATATGGATTACGTGCATGCACAAATTTCTTTATCTTTTCTTTTTCCTCCGTTTGAATGCCATCACGCAATGGTCCCCATCCTTTTTATCTCCCCACTTGCTGACCCAATGATTATAAAATAATATTCTTTCCGTCTCAAAATTATTATTCAGTTTAAAAATAAAAATTCAAATTAGATAATAATTTTAGAACATAGTGTAATAAAATACAGTGAAATTATGGAGTGAAATGACTTGATATGAAAGTATGGAATTAACTAATACCATTGTTTGAAGTCTATTTATATGTATGTCAAATGAGTTGCTGTATATATTGGCTGAATTTAGTGTCATCATTATTTCCCCTAAAGACATAATAAATAATGTAGGTCATGAAACAATTATGTAATATGACTAAGATATTTTGGAATTTTGATGACTACTACTTAACACCTTAATTATTTGTTTCATTTTCAGAAGTTTTAATTTTAGTGTATTCAATTTCAATCAACTCTACCCCATTTAGGCATTTGAGGTGTTAGTTGATTTTGGCTTACTTGGACTAATGAAATGATTTAACATAAGCCAAGGTGGACCAATACCTTGTCAACAACATTAGTTCATGCACCATCTCGTTTCCTTTCCTTAAAATCCCTCTACACTCAAAACCTTGATGTCCCACTTGGGGCATTTTCATAAATTTTTTATGTGCAAAAACAGTGGCTTAAAAAAAATTATATTTGATAGTATCTTTTTAACAAATAAAATTGTTGCAATGGACAAATATAATCGCTTTTGTGTATTCATACTCTTCAAAGCATGATCACAATTTAACTTAAAAAATTATTTTTGCCGCATGAACCAAATCGACTTGCTTGGTATATTCTGATAGAGTAGTGATATATGTAGGGAACATTTGACAAGCAAATTTACAAAAAATACGGTGAATGAATTTTAGTTATTCCCTAACTTGAAATATATAAATTCTTAAAGGAAAGGTATAAATATGAACGGTTATGATTCATTTTACGTAAAAATTTTATAATTTTCCTACATGATTCATTATTAATTTTGATATTCTTTTTGCAATTTCCCTACACGATTCATTATGAATTTTGATATTCTTGACTTCCACACAAATTGTTGACGCATTCCACGAGGACCAATGACGAATTCGTGTCAAAGGATTGAGGATTTTGACGAGGAATAGAGCACTAGGAAAGTGACATTGATTTTAACTTGAATGATGATGATTGATGAGTATGATTTTGTAAAGAAATCATTTGTTACATTACATGATTGCTAGCTAATTAAGCTGCACATCTACTTCAATTATTCTAGGACTGAAAGTTAGTATTAGCCAAGGGGGCTGAATGTAGAATTTTATGTTTTTTTAATAAGTATTCAAAGGAGAAACACTAGTATTGCAGTCTTTTCACGGCATGGAATTGCATGAAAAAAGAATCTGATGAGGAACTTTCTGCTTGTTTTAATGATATTCAAAATAAAATAACAGCAACTTGAGATGAGGGTAAATTTTAAAACCAAAATGCCTGCATTCTTTGAATCTAGTCCCAGATGGAAATTTTCATAACTATATATATAAATATATATATTCAACTGCTACTATCATTTTGCTTTGAGCAAATGGTCCACTTAAAAATGTAAATGAGATAATATTTATTGTCTCACTTATCGTGTATCGACAGTATTGGTATACAAAAGGAAACAATGTGATAATACTAATTCCAATTTTAATTACGTAAAAAAAGCACTTAATTTTTGGTTTGTGTACACGTAAAAAATACTTATTAATGAGATACTGTTAGTACATTTTGAATAACACAAATATTGTTATTTTAACGTTATAGAATGTATCGGTTATAATCTTTATGGGTTTTGAATTTTAATTTAACAGGTATCAAAGAGTGTTATGATGAAATTCATTAAGTATTTGGTAATAATTGTGTCTTTTATGGCTATACACATGGTTGTAAGAGTTAGTCATTCTTCCCAAAATTATCGTCCAGTTTGAGATTTACGATTTGAATTAAAAATGAAAATTCAAACTGGACAATAATTTTAGGAGAGAAACATATCATAAATAATAAATACATAAATAATAATGTATTAATAGCCAGTTGTCCTAAGAGAAACATTGCCTATTAACTTTAGGACTCCATAATTCTACACCTCCTTGCTAACATAGTTAAAAAATTTCAATGGTCGAGTGAATATTGATCGAAACAAGTGTTTAATTTAGATTTGGTTACACCTCATTAATTCATGTTTATTATACTTATACCGATAAAAACTATATTCGATGTTATCTGAATAAGTAACTTATATAATTTCCGGTTAAAGTTCTTTAGTGATTCAGGTACATATGTGCTTTACAAAATTGCACATTTCCAAGCAGCAAGTTGTGCGATGCGAATTCATATAGTCAATGATATTCCCAAATTCTCCCTTCGAATTTGAGGTTCTATTTTCTCTGTAATTTCTTTCCTCACTTTGAAGCCTCACATCTTGAATGATGAACTCGAAATCAAGAGAAATATACTTCTCGTCCCGAAATAGAGTCGTGTTTATTGAACTTCAAATTACAAAACTTTTTACTTTTGGGACTGGGTTCCTATAGATATAATAGTGTATAGTTGAAAAGGCATTCTGGTAAACCACACAAAATGGTCGAGGCCAAGTGTCTTAAAGTTTTGATTCTTTTCCTAATTCCGTATAAAAAGTTGTTTTTATTTTTTTTAATATACTAAATCTTTAACAGACAGATTCCAGGTGGTCCATAATTTGATTCTCCAAATGTAAATTAAAAAAACCTTAAAACAAAGTTGGACTTACTAAATTGGTAAGACTGGCTAGATCCTCGGCTGTCTTTAGTATAATAATCTGATCATCTGATCAGATCCGGTCAGAATCTGATGTTTGGTTTTTAGATTATTGTTTACTATTTTTGCTCTTACTAATTTTAAATAAATAACACTTTTCGTCCTTCTAAGTTTCCCAATATCACCTACTACTATAAACAACTTTATAATATAGGACTATAACTTAAACTTTTTTTTTTTTTGAGAAAATATAAACTTAATATAATATGAATACTCCCTTCACTAGTTTGCTTAGTCAAGTCAACCATCACATTATCAGAGTATATAATGATAAAATATTCACTTTGCTGAATTCCGTTCACATTTTTGCATCTCACTAGCTCACCTTATGTGACATTCATTTCACTCATTACCCATTAAATTTATGGAAAATATGAGATGAATTCGGTATCATGTATAATTACAGGTTATTTCAATTATATATTTTCTTCAAATTTTACAATTATTTATTTTAAAGTTAGAGTTTATGAAATATGTAACAGATTACGACCATGATCAAATCAATGAAAAAGAATTTTATCGTCATTTATTTCATTGCATGGTATTAATCATTTAGTTTCTTAAAAAATCAGATAGACAAATTTATGTAATCTAATTTGATAATATAATTATATAATAGGACGATTTTGAGGCTTTGAGCACAAATTTTCAAATGACCTCCAATTCATGAGTCTTTTAACCAAACCAAAAATGGTAACCATGTGATCAGATTTAGCCAAAAGATTAATTGAAATAAAACGTTAAACGAATTCCTCTCCGGCCCGTACCAAAATTCCTCCCCCATCCCGAAACTGAGGGCCGTACTAATAGACCACCAAGATTAACCATTTTCCCACCCATGATTAAAATTTTTTTAGAAGCTTACTAAAAATTGGGTTCTGAGCCCATGTGCCCCAATTTTAGTTATTTTTCCAAACAACGCTAAGCATAGTTACCATAAATGTATCCAAAGTGATTGTGGAAGAGTGGAAGAGACATTTCCACCCTTAACTATAGGTCGAAAGTTCGAATTTCGCCACAGGCATGGAACAACCTTAGGCTAGTTGTCTCACCCATCGAGGTGCCTACAATTCATCGAGAGAGATTAGTCACTCTTGCCGACGGTGGACACCTTACAAATATGAAAAAAAAGAAACAGAAAAAGAGAGAGTTACCATAAATATTTATCTGGCTAGAAAAATTAAGGTGCCTAATAAAATTACTCTGTCTGTCTCAAAAAAATAATTTACATTAACTTTTTCCCTCCCACCAGTTAAGTAAATCACAAAACTTTGAACAATCGAAACCTTAGATTATAGAAAGCCAAGCTATTGTAAAATGTCAATTAATCACTAAAGCTTATTTATTTCAATTCATTACATCCGTAAACTTGTATTTCATATTCCATTCGACCAAAAAAAGATTTATTTGTTACATAAGGGAGTAAGAAACATAGTTTCTTGATATTTATATATTTTTTTGGCTTATGAATTGTTTTAAGAAAATATTTAAATCATGAAAGTCATAATAATAAATACAAATATGATATTTGCTCCAACCAATAACAAACAGTGGTAAACCTAGTACAATATCATCAATCTTTAGGATCGGACGCGTTGCGTAAATTTCTAATCCAATGCAAAACTCTTGGTACCAGAAGACTATTTCTAAAACATAAACAGAGTGTAACTATTTTATCTGTTCTAAAATAATGTAAAACGCATTATACAGATTGCATTGTGACGGAGGTTTGTGCATAAGGTGTTATAGGCCGAGTCCAGCAAGTGTCTGGGCTGAAGCCTGTAAAAAACTAAAAATCCTTCCATTCCTGTCACTGGACCATTTCTTTGTTAGTTTGCTTCCCTTAATATTTTTGATATTTATCGACCATGAGTGAACATCTTATTAGGAAAATGTATTCAATATGTAAATCAAACTCTTAGATTACATTGTTGTATATTTGCTGGTGATTTTAGTTTACACCCTACTATTATACGTATATCTATTCAATATCCTTTTGTTGAATATGGATTCTATGTTACTCCCCTGGCGGGGAGGATTGGATGGATTTTGTTATTAACCATGAGCTTTGGAGTTACAAACATCATTGACACAATCAATTTACTTTTAAAAATGTAGTAGTACTCCCCCTTTTCAAGGTAAATAAAATTTTTTGTTCATTGTATTATTTTAATTCTAAAAAATGGTCTTGTGAAAATTTTATTACTGTTTCTACAAAAAAAAATGATTGTTCAGTTTGAAAAATTATCTCAGGAGTATAATAAACAAATATATGGATGTCATTTCGAGCGGAATATCAACAAGCACCAGTGGTCTAGTGGTAGAATAGTACCCTGCCACGGTACAGACCCGGGTTCGATTCCCGGCTGGTGCAAGTTTTTTTTTTTTTTTTTTTTTGTTTTCAAAATTCGTTCCTATAATCTGTTTCAAACACTTATTTTAATACTTTTTGCTTGCATTGACCATGATTTCTTTTCCACCCCTCGCTTTAATCTCTCATTAAAATTGTGCTTTTTCAATTTCATTACATATTACCACGATTCATACTTCCTCATCCTGGTTGTTGAAGTAATACAGTAGAAACGTTGTTATTATTTGATTGTGAGGCGAGAGGCTCCTCTTATTGTGACAAAAAAGGAAAAAAAAAGAAAAGAAGTAATACTGTAAAATGAATGAATTAGGTTTTATTTTATTTTTTATTTTGAGGATGTCAAGGATGTTTCCTCTTAAGAAAAACCTTCTCCAAATGGACGGAATTTCTCAACTTGATTATATGCTAAACCCCAATCATAGAAGTGGAAGAACAATTTGACTAATCCATCATCATCAACATGATTCAGTATGTTCAACCCTATTCATTCATTGGACAAGACAGAACTATATATACTGTGGATGGAGTCATGGAGTGGACGATTCAAAATGGAAGAAAAATGTCTAAGCGATCCACGTGCCAAATTAATTATGAAGGAGACATAAACGAAGAAGCAGAAAACAAAAACAAAAAAAAAAAAAATCAAGCCGGAAATTAATTATTTAGTCTCAGGTGACTGTAACTGTACGTGTAATCTTTGTAAGAATTATTAGCCGTTCATATGTTGTCCTGTATGTTTGCTTAATGCGTTTATTTTTATTGATTTGATTTGTAGATATAAAGTTGTTTTTGTGGGGAGGAATTTTGGGGAACAAAATATAACAATGCCTTGATTTGGAATTTGGAAATATTGCAATGCTTAATTAGCATCGTCCATTTTTCCATTTCAGGTAAGATCATCTACACATTTTCCGTCTTCTAGAAGAAACCATTTTCCTCCCCTCTTTGGTGAGGTTGATAAACCCCAAAAATAGCTACTTAATTAATCGCTAAAAGGAGTTGAACACGAAATGAATTAATTGGCAGTTATTTTGGCGGCACCGATTTTGGTAGAGTGAATCAACTTCATTTAGGGTTTAGGCCTTTAGGGTTTAAATCACAAGTACTATATATATATGATGGCAGGACCAAATTGTTTAGGGCGAACTATTTAATTCTAAGTTTATTTTCTTGTACACGGGTAACTGTATTGTTTTTTATATTAAAAATTTGTGTCCATTACGTTTGGAATTCATATTAATAATGGTTGATAACTGATAATATTAAGATCATCGATTATATCGTTCGTGATTCAGATCCACTAATATTAAGATGTAATCACCCCACTCAAACTAATTCTCCATGGAGATTCTTTTCTATTCCAAACCCAGTCAAAGATAGAGGGTTAGTGATATTGATAATTGGTTACTTTGCAAAGCATTATTTTAATCAGGTTTTGAAGCTTAGGTTCATCGAATTAATTAAAGATGCTGAGGTGTAATCCACAAATAGGAACATCTATTATCTTATATGGTCCACTAATTTGAAAACTTGGGGCATCAACAAGGCTCTTGAATAATAGGAACATTTATTAAAAAAAAAAAAAGCTAAGCAAAATTTTGTTTGTTTTTTTTATACCTTCTACTCAGTGATGTAACCTACAGAAGTCCCCCACCACACCAATAATAATAAACAAAAATTTCTTTCAAACAATTATTAATATTTTTAATACATTCCAAGAGGCAAATGGGTGGTCGACATTTCATTAATGCAGGCGTTGAGGATTCCCTTTCAAAGTGATGTATAGGGTACTAAATTCTGATTAATTAATTATAACCTTTACTTAATTTGTCCCACCATGTTAATTAATCCACTAGAAGTTTATGTTTGAGGTGACTTCTTCAATTGGTCCATGATACATGCAAGGACTCAATTGGGTTGAAGAAAGTAATGACCAAATCGATCGAGATACAATCCCAAGTTGGCAATATGACTCTTGATGATGTTAAACTTTTTTACCATGCTAAACTTTCCAATAGATGGTGTCTAGAAAGATGAAAACCAAATCCATATTTTTCTAATCGCTCAATTATTTGAATCACAATAACAAAAACAGAGATATATTGTGTATTTTTATAACTAGTGAAATTTGAATTTCTGATTTTTGTATGGACAAACAACAGGCTTCCATCTCCAATAAGAAACTAAGGTGCGACAAAGCTTCCATTTCTTAGTTTGATTTGTGTCTCAAAAGCAAGTAAACTAATAATGAGTGAGTAGAAGATGATCATAGCTAGTGGCTTTGTGCAGACCTACACTTGGAAAGGGCAAATGGGAACAAAGTTATAAAGTGGGGGGAATCAAATTGTTTCGTTGATCATCAAGGATGAAGGTCGTTCAAATGACCTGTTTAACTTGCAATTATTACCCTAAGAGGGGCCCAAATTAAATTGTAGTATGACTTTATTGTTGCAAATTGTCGTTCTTTTGCATCCCAAGTTGCTAATTTAATTAATTAATGTCATTAATTTTGAGATTAATTAAGTGGTACACGTGAATTCATGTGAAGAGGGGTCCTCCATGTTTTTTTCCCCTACAAATTTAAGCCCTTGAATGTTTGGTCAAGAATGGTTTAGGAATCATTGTAACGAAGAACCCTCTCCACTGGTTTAATGCGAAACCCTAGTGCTTATATATATGTGAATGGGAGTACTTGGCCATGGTTCAATTGACTTTAGATGTTTCAATGGAATATCCCTAGAAGATTTTGAATCATTTTTCTCATGTTTTGTGTGCAGTCAATTTTCCATTAGTTTTTTTTTTCGAATTAGTCTATTTTGTTTTAGTGATGCTTATACAATATGAAATATTCAATACTTAAAAACTATTAAACTTTCTTTTAGTCGTAAGAAAAATTATGTATATTAAACAGTTTTGGTCTAATAAAATAAAACCAACATATGTATGGGAATGGATGAAAGGAACAACTCCAAATTAAAAGAAAAAAAAAAGAGAAAGAAAGGAAGAAGGATAGAAGAGAAAATAGTTAGCTCAATTTAACTATTTGAAACAAGAAGTTGGTAAGATGTCACCATAAGTGTATGACTTAGCATTGGTGTCATTTCATGTCTCGATTGTCGAATAATATGGCCAAAATAAGTAAAGTGAGTGATGATAAAGATTCAAACTAGGGCATGTTTACTTATTGTAGAATGCAATATTGTCCGAAAAATTAAAGAATCCAAGCTCATATATATTTATATTCTGTCCTTTGGGGTTCGGGAGGGTTCGATCGAACCAATTACTTGATCATTTTGTCAAGTATCTCTTTGATTTTCCTTTCTTTAATCTCTTCTTATTAAATGGCCTCCACCCACAACCTCTAAAACCCTGTACCTGGAGTTGATGAAAATATGAGAATATTTTTTAGTCCGATCTAATTCAAGTGATGTGTTTTGTGAAATTACTAGCACCTTTGTATCTTTTGTGTATGGTTGTTTAGCTTAATCTCATCTCATCATCCTAATGTCATAGATTATGATGTAGTGAACGCCTTTACAACTAATTTTTGCCAAGGTAAGGAGCTAAAAAACTTTCATTTGCTATTGACCGACAAAATTTAATGAAAACTTTCATCCAATATAGGCTTAGCAAAATAGTCAAAATCATGAGTAGTTAAATTACAATTTCTACTAATCAAAATGCAAAGACAGACTACTAATCTAAACAAGGCTACTATATCAACAACGTTAACTCGGGTGGAAAGTAGGGTGAGGTGGTTATAGCGGATTAAGATAGGATATAGTTATTACAATAAGATCGAGGATTTGATTTTCACTTGAATCATCCAATAAAAAAAATATATCATTGAGCCCCGGCTTGCCCTCAACAGAATAGTCGCTTCTTTCATTGCAGCTAGAAGAGCAATGGATGAATATAAAATTAGACTAGTTTCCAGAACTTAATAAATAGGATTTAGTTATTTTTCTTGTTCATTCTTGTAGTATTCCGGTTAATTTGAACTTTGAATGTTGTATTAAAGTGAAACAGAAGATATCGTATAATTTGATTAGTCTTTCATAGGGGTGGGTGAGAGAGTCAATTGAACATACATAACATTAGAGAATATCTTAGCTAATCCATATTCGAGATGGGTAAATTTTTTTAGATACAAATCTCTCCCAGCAAAAAATATTTTTTATCCTATCAATATAGTAAAGCCATAATAACGGAGGCCGAGGCATTATAGCTTGATAGTGTTTCTTGGGATAAAGGCTGAGGGCGTTGGATTAGACAGTTTTTGGGGAAAATTCATTTGAATTGCATGAATGAAGATGAAGTGAGAATCAGAGAAGCATGCTCCCCGGTAACAAGGGTTGCTTTGTCTGCTTGAGACCAAGTGGGGTAAATGGACTAATGAAAGTACAGAATTTCATATCACAACAATGATTGACATGATAGTATGCAGATCATTCTTTCAATATTTTTCCCACAATTTCTTGAGATATTTTTTCCATTTTTGGGAATTACTTGAACGCAACGTTAGGAAAATTTATATTACTGTACTTGTATATGTCAATAAAATTATGTCATTTTATTCATGAAGATATTACATACATACTTCAATTAATATATAAACATAACTCTAATTACATAATGCGATCACAAGCTTTCTTCTTCTCTACCTCAAATGTTAACACTTTGCATCTGTGTTTAGAATTGACATCTTTACAATCTATGTTCCATCGTCCACAAATTCTTTTTTCTCGTGATTCATGCAACATGAAACTTTGCTTGAGCGCATATTAAACCCTAATGAGGGATAATCCATAATGATATAAAATGATATGCGTTTATGTTTTGTTCCTACATTTAGTTTACATGGCCAAACCTTCATATATGCAATACATGTTCACCTTCAATTAGCTGCATGTGCACTTGCTTAAACATATATAGTTTATTTCGATACCGATCCAACAGGAAAAATGCCCGAACTTCAAGTCTCTAGATCTTCAACATACTAAAAAATCAACTCTTGCAGACATAATAATCATAACTACGTTCACTAATTCATTAAAAAATAGTACTTCCTCTTTTCCAAATGATTGTCCTATTTAAGACAAATTCTAACAGCCAAAAGGCTGAGTAACTCTCCAAGAATATTGAAGGTTTGGTGCTCACGTCTCTTGATGATAATAATGGTACAACTAAGAAGAAGAGACTAACACAGCCCTCCATTTCCCTCTTCCATTGAGAACACATTAAATAGTTCAATACAATATTTGTTACTGTGTATTTTATACTAAGGAAATTCCACAAGATGCATGAATCTAGCTATTCCACCAACCAATAAATATTTTTTCCTTTGCAGAACATTGGAAACCTTATCCATGTGATCATCTATTAATTTATAACTCATTCTCATTGGATGTAACAAAATCAAAGCACTAGGAAAACGAAGATCATGCTATCTTGTATGGATTATCCTCAAAAAAAAATATTCACTAATAGAAGAAATGTAACCATATTTTATTGATTTGGAAACTTAAATGAAAGAAAAGGAAAAGGCTTATTATAATTTACATAGAAATTGTAAGCTAGTCCTGATCATTTCACTTCACTCTATACATAAAAAGTCATCCCAAATTCTAGTGAACATACAAAAAACAACATACATTAAGCATAGGATTCAAAACCAAAACCATTTCCAAAGTCAATTACCTTCTCTATAGCTCTCTTAGAACTCAATATTGCGCCCTGGATTGTGCCCAACCATATGAATCTTGACCTATTGGCCCTCCATTTGACAACAAATTTGGTGTCAAATTGTAGTTTGGCATGGATGATGGATGCTCAGCCATTCCGGTCTGATTCTGTTGTCCACTTCCGTTACTTGTCCCGACTCCGGGAGGTGAATTTCCGGCAAGATGTGGCTGAGCTGCCGTAACGCTGCCACCGGCTTCCTCATCATCCTCAATTGGCAATCTCTCATAAGTTGCATTAGCAAAAGTGGCAGCAATGACCAAAACAGGTCCTGCTGCCACAAGCGAACCTACCACACTTCCCCCTACCACTTGACCCTGTCCGCCAGCTAAGTACACCGTTAGTCCGGTGGACCCTGGCGGAGCTGGACCTGGCAGGAACGCCCCCGATAACGATAAAATCTCGAAGCGACCGTGAAGCGCCACGACCGCTCCCGGCGCTGCGGGCTGCCTGAGTGTCACATTAGCTACCGAGCCACTCCCGCTCAGCACGCAGACTCCGCGCTGGCGCTTCCGGGCGAACTGGGCTATACTTTCTGCCACGTCTCGGCCGCTGGCGACTTCCATCACGTGACTACGCAGCGCATTAGGACTATCCCTAGTTACAAAGATTGGGGGTTTTGGTTTGTTCTTGGATCCCGGAGGCCGGCCTCTAGGTCTTCTGGTTCCGATTTCGACGGCTCCTTCTCTTGGCTCGCTGTTATTATCCCTTTCTTCATCTTCATCGCCTTTACTACTTCCTCCGCTGTTTTCATTCAGTGCTAAATCAGGACGAAACCGTTTATTGTTGTTTGTAGTTGACATAGGTGAAGATAGTGCCGGCTGGATATCGACGTTCACACCGCCGGCGGGCAAGCCCACCTGTCCTCCCCACCACCGGTGGTTAGCCAGCTTTGCAGATTTTTTTTTTTTTATCAAATTCAGCTACAAAGGAAAGAAACAAACAACTCCTCAAAGAAAGCTAGCTACTTTCAGGCTATGATTATCCCTTTTGGTTTTTCTTCAATTCTTTGAGATTTTCGTCACTCATTTGGCGCACATTAGATGAATTGGATGGAAAAATAAAAGTAAAGGGCCGGTGCTGATGATGAGGTAAAGATGAGGAGAATTAGATGCAGAAAATGGTTTATGGAATCAAGTAAAGGAAGAACTGAGAATTAAAGAACATATGACCTAAAAAAAATTCCCAAAGAAGGATTTAGTGGAAGGAAAAAAGAACATATGCAAGTATTAGCAAAGGGAAGAGGAAAGGAGAAAAGAATAAAGAGTCCTCAAGAGAGATAAGAAAAAACAGACACTAATTTACCCCTATGTTTATGATAATGAAATTAGTACATTAAAGTGCTCCAAGAGAGCAATGATGTGTATATATCACTATATCTATGTATTACTAAGATACATATGTTTCGAAGAGTGCCTTTCTTTTCCTTCCCATTTCTTATTTATAGTGAGGTGCTTTGATCAAAATCTGTCCCTCTTGCTGTCCAAGCTCTCAAAAGTCTCCCATTCACTAAGTTGGCACTGTACTTATCTTGGTGCCTATAGCTAAACATAGGATTTTCTGCCACATTTTTGTATAATTATTTATATATAATCCGTTTTTGAAATATAGCTATCAAAAATTCAAGTGACATATATACAAAAAAAAAAATGTTATACAAAACTTACTATGTTCTAAAATACTATGTAGATAGATAGAAATGTATTATTAAATTTTTTTTTATCTCGGTAAACTTAGACATTTGATCCTCTGTGTGTTTAGTATATTTAAATCATATTTTATCAAATTATGTAACGTATTCAAATTTCATAACTTGATAATCGTAAATCTACAACTTCTATCAAATTAAGAATCGTGTTTGTTAAACTAAAAATTGTTTATCGATCTAATGTAGCCCTAGGCGTAACCCCTCGTGGGGGTAGCGTGCGTGAAATTGGGGCTGGGTGGGGAGCACGTCGCTGTCTGATGCCCCGACATATGAAACGAAGGCCAAAAAGATAGAGATGAGCCAAAAGACTAAAGTGAAAGGAAGACAAGGGGTTATGTTGTCCTCTACTGCGCCTATTCCCTTTACTAGCAACACATGAAGACATTTTTTCTTGCATATGTAATTTCTGCCTTCTTTCCCATTTACTTTTCCTCTTCATCTTCCTCTTTTTATATTAATTTTCAAAATAAAAGGATCAGCATTTAGATAAATTTGGTGAAATGAAACATCCATGTGTATCCATGAAAGTTTGCTTAATATAGATTGATCGAAGGATTAAGATGTGAGGCATACATGGAGAAGCGAATTTCACGATAAATTATAACAGATTGATTTTTTTTTTTTTGAATAAAATGTTCGATGTTTTTTGAGTTCTGATCTAGTGGGGGTAACATATATCTTTGATAAACGTAGTTTTGTCAGTTAGCTTTTTGCCTTTGAGTAAATTAGCATTTTGAGTTCTTACATAACCATTTTTTTTCTCTTTCACAATTGGTAATTTGGTACAATAGTATGAAATATTTTGTCTCTATAAAAAAGTGAAAACATGAACTATTTTTTTATGAGACGGAGAATAATGTAACTTTTTTGTGCCGTTTTGTCGACATAAACAAACACTAAGTAATTATGTATAGACTTATATGTTTTCTGTCCAGAAAAATATAATCTACGTTGCAATTTATTATTTATATAAATATAAAGGCTTTGTTTGTTAGATTTTTTTTATGGTATTTTCAAAATATTTAAATAATAATTGTCCCATCCCAGCATAACTTTTTACATTTTCAATACACTTTTTTATATTGTTAATATAAAAAACACATAAAAATACACATTAAAAAAAACGAAACAAACATACCCTAAATTATTGTATAATGTGAATTTTTTTTAGACAGAAAGACTCGCATGCGACTCCCAAAGTGCAAGCCCTGAATTTTTACAAAAACTCGGTACCCCAAAAATACTTCACATATATTGTTTAAATCAAAATGTTTTCTACACGTTCTAATCTTTTGGGAAATTGATTAAGCTGGCATCGTGTTCTGTCTGCTTCTTCCTTTACTTCTTTAATTATGTACGCTTTCAATTTAAAAATAAAATATTGATTTAATTCGTACAAGTACTTTTCAATTTGAAATGAAAGAAATATGTCGATTGTATTTGTTAATATTCGAAAATACTCATACTTTTACAACAGAATAGAGCTCATTGGAAAAAAAAGAAAAAAATTTACTGTTAAAGAAAAATCTTGTGCATATGCAATTTTTTTTCTCGCCCTCTGCTATTGGACTTCTGACATCATTGGTAAGAAATCAAAATTTCAAACTCATAATTAAGCATCGAATGTACTCCCTCCGGTCCTTAATATGAGGCATTTTGATTTGTCCTAAGTTTCATTTAATGTGAACTTTTAAACGACAAAAAATCTTAAAATATATTTTCAAATTCGTTTTATTCTCTTAATTATTATGAAATGTTTTTTAAATTTTTTTGTCAATTAAAAATACGTATTAAATGAAACATGAAATAAATCAAAATACCTTTTATTAAGGATTGGAGGAAGTAATTAAAACAGCGTATTAAGTGAAACATGAAACAAATCAAAATGCCTTTTATTAAGGACCGGAGGGAGTAATTAGAACAGCGAAGGAAACGACTTGATTCTTAATCACATGGACGAACAAGGATGAATGTATGAACCCAGGATAACATAAAATGTGCAAAATCATCTTTCAAAAGTCAACAAAATTTTCTCTTGAACTTATTACAACTCTTCACATCAAAATCATCGAAATCTCCAATATATATCCCACCGTCTGATGTGATAAAAGGGGTAAGAATTAATCGACATGATCCAATGGAAAAACGACATAGTCTAAACCATTAAGAAAGTTGGCCGTATGTGGAAAAGATACGCCAACAAAACTTAAATTAATAAGAACTACTACAAAATTGATTATTTTAATCGCTACCCTGGTCAGACTAGAAAATGAAATTTCAACCAAACTTCAAATCTATTAAATTATACTCATATATGATCAAATCTGTTATTAAAAGTCACCAATCATTGATTGTTCATGATTTTATGCAAACTCCATGTATGGGATTCTGTCCCATGGATAAAACAATGGTATAAAGAGAGATTGAAAATCTTAAATTACTAACTGTCAAAGGTTAAACTTTTGTTTATTTATTTATTTATTTATTCATAAAAATCCATCTTTTAATCTAGTATAATAGTCAGCTAAAAAAGGAAGCCAATTTGTACGACTCCAACAAGCATGCGGAGTTAGGTGATGATCAAGCAATTCCCAAAAGAAAATACTAAAAATTTGCAATTTCAACTGAATGACTAGGTTTTGAGAGTAACAAGTAAGTTTAAAATGATGAAAGCCCCAAAGGGCTTCTTATTTAGGAGAGTTAGTGAAATTATTTCGAATATCTGTATTACGTGAGTTAAAATTCGTTTTTTTTTTTATCTCTTAATATTACTATTGCATTTTTAAGATGTAAGAAGATGGTCAATGAGATCCTCAATTTTGATGATGATTGGTGACCCAATGCTGGCATAAGCCTCGATATAATTTATATTTATTTCTAAGATTAGGTCTTGAACAGTGTTCTAATGTGAGAATTTGTACTATTGTAATTATGCAAGTTGAATCCTGAATTTGAGCTTCTCCTTGTCGTCTTCCTTAATTTCAGGAACTTATGTTTAAAGTAGCAGCCGAACAACATTTGGTTAGTCAAGATGTTTACCAGGTAATTAAGAAGAAAAGAAATTTATTTAACCTAATTATTAATTATTGAAGAGGTCTGCATCAATGGAGCAAATTGAGCATCCATCGGTTAATTAACAAAGTACTTCAGGTAATCGGGTCTTTAAAAAGTGTCAAACTTTATTAAAAATAAATAAAAAATTACGAATTTTGTAAGAACAAGTATTGAATATGCGACTGCCGTCTTAAGTAAAAGAATATACCAGGTAGCAGAAAAACTAATAAGAGGTGAATTCAACAATCTAAGGGTTTCTGTCTCTTTCTTTCTGCTCTCGGCGCATGATACGCCTCACGGCTAAAGTGCGCCTACCATGGCGAAGGGGAAAGCAAGGGCCAGGAAAGGCATCAAAGGTATAGAAATTGAATGCGGAGAAGGGAATCAAACGACGAAACAGAAGGATATGGGGGAACAAGCTATGGGGAAAGTAGATCTAAAAGAAAAGCCTAGGTCAACGGGCAAGCAACCGACGAATACCCAGGGGGAATTAGATGAGATCCGGGTCAGAGATCAACACACTCGAGGCTGCAGTGAATTATTGGAGGCAAACATGGCCAGGAAACTAGAATGGTCATCGAATTCAGAGGAGGAGGTGAAAAAGCCACAGAACGCGTGAGAGACATTCGATGTGACAAAACTGAGGAAGGCGGCGGTACCATTGGATTTCATCCCACCGGAGATACAAGGGGGGACTAAAGTTGCGATTGTTGAGAAGCCCGACATCGCCCAAGAAGCGGAATACTGGAAATCGTCGATCATAAGTTTCGTTTTGGGGGCCAACCCACCTTTCAAGGTTATGGATAGCTTTTACCGAAGAATCTGGAAGAATTTGAGAATTGATAAGGTAGTGATGCTACCAAATGGGCTCTTTGTAATTCGATTTCATCATATGAAGGGTGCTGAGGAGGCACTGACAGAACCAATCCACTACCTGGGCTCGAATCCGGTGATAATCAAACGATGGAGTGTGGAAAAAGGGGCTAACCACAAGGAAATTACACATGTTCCAGTCTGGATCCAACTACACGGCTTGGAACTCAAGTACTGGAACCCATCCACCCTTAGCAAAATTGCAAGTACACTGGGAAGGCCAATTCCAGCGGATGATACGACAGTAGCCAAGGATAGGGCCACATTTGCGAGAGTACTAGTTGATGTCGAAATACAAGAATCCCCACCGGTGGTTGCACATTTTGCTGATGAAGAAGGCAGAATAGTGGAACAGCCAGTCTATTATGAATGGCGACCCACTTAATGCAAGCATTGTTTGAACTTTGGGCATGGGGAAGAACACTGTAGAAAGAAAATGGATAGACAAGCAGTCCAGAAAACAGATGAGACCAAGGGAGAAAAGAATAATACAGAGAGCTTTGAATGGAGGAGGGTTGGTAAGAAGAAGATAACTAAGGAAGTACCGGTGGAAGAAGTCAATGCTCTAGCAACATCACAGGAGGCCACAATGGGTAGGCAATACCAGAAGGAACCAGATGGAAAGAAGCCTGAAAAAACTAATGGGTTTGATGTTCTGTCACAGCTAGATGGAGATGAATGGAACAAGGAAAAACCGGAGACAAGCACGAACCAGGAATTGAGGGCGAAGGAGCATGGTGATAGCGGAATCCCACTTGACCCAGGTATCCATGTCTAATTTTCTCCATTGGAACATAAGAGGGCTTAACAGCCCTATAAAACAAAAAGAGTTATTTCAAATATGTAGTTTGCATAAAATTATATTGCTGAATATAGTAGAAACGAAGATGAAAGTAAGTAGAATAGAAGATATGATGAGAACATATTAGCATGGATATAAATTTGTAGCAAACGATGAGTTCAATGAAAAGGTGAGGATTTGTGTAATATGGGACTCTAGTCTCCTTAATGTAACAGTAGTTAAGAAGCATGCACAATTTATTCACTGCTGGGTAGAGGTAATTAGAAGTAGCATGGGTTTCTTTTGCACCATGGTGTATGGATCCAATCATAGTAGGGAAAGGGATGATATGTGGGAGGAATTAATAGGATTGGCTCCTAGAACTAATAAAGCATGGCTGGCCATGGGGGACTACAACAACATATTGAGGATAGAAGACAGACTTGGCGGGAACCCGGTAAATCTGGCAGATGTACAGGGTATGAGAAGATGTCTAGAGGAATGCAGTATGTAGGACATGAAGCAACAAGGATGTAAATTCACCTGGTCGAATCAGCAAATTGGCGATGCAAGAATATGGTCGAGAATCGACCGAATATTCATTTATGGGGACTGGATCATGCAGTTTCCCAACTCAATAGCTACGGTGATGGGGGAAGGAATCTCTGATCACAACCCAATTATGGTCCAGCTGGATGATACAAGACGAGTCCAACCTCATCCGTTCAAGTTTTTCAACATGTGGCTCCAAGATGAGGAATTTCGGGCAGTGGTACAAGAAAGTTGGCAAACTCCAATCAGAGGAACCAAGATGTTTCAACTTGCTCATAAGGTGAAAAAGCTAAAAGGCCCCCTGAAAGTTCTTAACAGAGTCAAATTCAGCAATATTCAAATGCAAGCTCAGCGGGTGGCAGACGAGCTTCACTAGATCCAGGAGCAGATACAATCCAATCCAGCAGATGAGCAACTGCATCAGAAGGAAAGGAGTACAAGGAGGAAATATGTAAAAATGCAGAAGGCAGCTGAGAGTTTCCTATGTCAGAAAGCAAAAGAAACCTGGGTGAAACTTGGAGACTCCAACAGTGCATACTTTCATGCTAGACTGAAGATTCGAAGCATGCAAAATCAAATTTGCTCCATCATGGAAGGAGGAGAACTGGTGACTGAATGGGACAGGGTCCGGAAACACTTTGTGGAATTTTTCCAACGCCAACTAGGGCAATGTAGCAATCGGGAAGCATCACAAGAACATGTATATCGCAAAGGATCGACCCTCAGCTGGCAACATCAAATGGACCTGCTGCAGCCAATATCAGAGAATGAAGTTAAAACAGCCATGTGGAAGATTGATAGTTCCAAGAGCCCAGGACCACATGGCTATGGAAGTGGGTTTTACAAAGGAGCATGGTTGATAGTAAAAAAAGAGGTAACTGAAGCTGTGCTAGAGTTTTTTGAAACAGGGAAGATATTGAAGCAGCTCAACTCAACAGTTTTGGCTCTAGTACCGAAAAATGATAATCCACGGGATGCATCAGAGTACAGACCAATTGCTTGTTGCAATATGGTGTATAAGTGCATCTCCAAAATACTGTGCGAAAGACTGAAAGAGGTGCTACCATGGTTAGTGGACACAAACCAAAGTGCCTTCGTCAGTCAACGGCTTATCCTCCACAGTGTGCTCATAACCCAGGAGCTCATTTGACTATATGGAAGGAAGAACATCAGTGGACGGTGCCTAATGAAGATTGACCTAAGGAAAGCATACGACTCGATAGAATGGGACTTCATCGAAGAAATGCTGCATGGATATGGATTCCCTAAATCATTTTCAGACAAGGTGATGGAATGTGTAACAACCACAACCTTTACGGTGAATCTCAATGGAGAGCTCTGTGGGTTCTTTGAAGGAAGGAGAGGATTACGTCAAGGAGACCCCTTATCGCCACTGCTGTTCGTATTAGCAATGGAATACTTGACAAGATTATTGAGGGAAGCTGCGGAAGATGACAGATTTCAGTTCCACTCATTCTGTAAACACATGAAACTGACCAATATATGTTTCACCGATGATTTGATGATTTTCTGCAAGTTAGATCCTTTCATAGTTCAGAAGTTGGTAAAAGTCCTAAGGAAGTTTTCTGCAACCACGGGGCTAGTGGCTAACTCACAAAAATCAGACATCTATTTTGGGGGCGTAGCAGAAGAGATGAAAAAGCAGCTGTGCAAAATGACTGGGTTTAGGGAAGGAAAATTCCCAATGAAATACTTGGGGGTTCCACTTTTCCCAAAAAAATGGAACCAAATGGATTGTGAAATCCTGGTACAGAAGATGTCAGCAAAGATACGATGCTGGAGCACTAGAGATCTGAGTTATGCTGGCAGGCTGCAGCTTGTAAACTCAGTGCTGACGGTGATGAAGAATTATTGGGCTTCAGCTTTTATACTCCCTCAAAGTATCACTCAACAGATCAACAGGATTTGTAGAACCTTCTTGTGGGGGATCAAGGAAAACAGACAAAGCATGGCACTGGTGAGCTGGGATCAAGTCTGCAAATCCAAGAAGGGGGGTGGACTAAATGTAAAAAAATGCACAAATCTGGAATGATGCTGCACTGGTGAAGCAGATTTGGGACTTGGCTTGTAGGAAAGAAAACTTGTGGATAAAATGAATCCATGAGGTGTATATAAAGAGGAAGGATTTTTGGGAATTACAACCTGCTCAAGATGCCAGCTGGCATTGGAAGAGAATCCTGAAACTGAAGGACAGGGTCAAAGCAGAATTTGTGGAGAACAAATGGAAGCACACAAGCACTGGAAAATACACCATCAGTTCGGTTACAAATGGATGATGGGGGAAAGTGTAGATTTCTCAGCTGCAACATTCATATGGTCAAGGTATAATGTGCCTAAACACTCATTCATTTTGTGACTTTTTTGGAAAAACAGGCTTTTGGCAAAAGCCAGATTGGAGAGATTGAATATTCACATTGATGATAATAGATGTGTATTCTGTCAAAAAGTTCAGGAGACATCTGAGCACCTGTTTTTTGAGTGTTGGTTTACCAAGGAAATTCTGGTAGAACTAGCACAATGGTTAAGAGTATATAATGTATCATGTAGACAGGATGTTTGGAGAGGTATAGTGATGAATGTATGGCGGCGCACAAAACTGAGACGAAACATTTGGTTTGCAGTAATGGCAGCAAGTATCTACCATATATGGGAGGAAAGGAATGGGAGAGTGTTTTCTGACAAAAAGCAAACAGTGGAGCAAATAGTGCAGCTAGTAAAGCAGGAGGTATTCTAACGAACAGAGCAGTGCTTGATGAGAAGAAAGACACCCAATGAGATATTCATTTTGGAGCAGGTTTTTGGTAGGATGTAGATAATGTATATAGTTGGAACTTTTGCAGCACGGTAAATGTAATAGGGAAGTTTGGGTGTAAATATGAACCTTGAAGCTAATCATCAGCAATATATTTACATTTTACTAAAAAAAAAAGCAGAAAAACTAATAATGATATTGATGTAAATATTACATATAGGAGTTATTGGTGGAGTTAGTATATAAAACCTACATATAACTTGTCGAAGGATTTGATTTTTTTGTTTTTTCAAAAAAAAAAGGCTACAAATTCTATTGAATTGGGTTCGGCGGTAACGGTGGATTATTATTGTCTTTAAGGTAGCTAGGTATTCAAATATCAAAGGAGCAATTCCTTGTTGTAGATTTCGGAAATGTAAACTAAATCGAAAATGTTGTGTGACTCATGTAGCATGAATGCGAAGATACAAACATCTAAGATTGCATTTCACTTTTGTTATGAAAAAAGAACTGTGCATTTTATATTTCCACTTATCACTTTTATCTCACTATCTTCATTGTAATTGTTCATATATTTACTTACGCCAGAATTTATAATAAGAAAATATTTGATATTTTTATTCAGTCTCGCCGTTTCAGAAAAAAAAAAAATGTTTATATAACAAACAAGATTCTAACGCTCAGCAATTTCACATCTTCATTTCTAGTTTACATTTCAAACAAAGAAAAAAACATTCAAACACGTTACTCATTCTCACATGTGACCATGCAAGATTTGATACAAAACAAGAGAGCTAGATTGAATTCAAAACCCATATTAAAAGCAGCATCAAAACATCGCAATCTCCACCTAATAATATTTTGTCAAACAGTGGCCCGCCTAGCTGACCACACAACCATCCAATCTTTGGGGTCATTTACAATGTCATTTTCAGTGATCAATGAAACCAAATAATAATATTGATAGTGTCCTGTCCTCTTCCTGAGGGAAAGCCTTTGTCTTTGGAGGACTCAATGATCACACGTTTTGCACGTGAGCAGAAACCGGAGGTTTAAAGTTGTACTGCTAGGACTTTCCCTCGTGGGATGGACGAAATTGTACTGACCACCAAAATTTGAACTTCAAATATGACATTTCCTCGTTTGGGAGGGATTTTGGATGATAAGTGAGCTGAAGAAAGAAGAGCTGGAGTTGTGCTCTTTGATTCATACAGTGAAAAGTTGCTCATGAATAATGGTGTTTTTATACTTGAAGGATAAAAATGTAGATTTTGAAACATAATGTGAAAATACGAGAAAATATACTTTTAAAAATCAAAGGCCTCATTCTGGTATTGATTAGATCGAATTTAGAAAATATTCTGTCTAATCAATATTAGAATGAGGAGGTTAGGGATCGAAGTATACTCTCAACTTATACACTAATACACCAGTATTGCGAAATATGATTTACAGTAATCTTGAATCACATGTCTAGACAATGGAAATATTCAAGTCTTCAACTTTTAACAAGTTGGCGGGCAGATAAGACTTCAAAGTACAGTAAATCTTCTTTAACGACATAAGCTAATCCAATTGTTTGAAAAAACAAGCAAGATTATGCTTATTGTTTCAATAACGTTAAAAACAAGCAAGTACAGTAAATCCAATTGTTTCAAAGTCCAGCATTTCTTACATTAGGCTTCATTTTTCCATGTTTGAATTTTGACTATCGATCTGTTGACATTGAATGAACTTGTAACTTGTAAGTTACATCTATCTGTACTAGTAAGAATTGAAAAATTATCATCCACTTGCTAAAACTCAAGAAAATGTTTCAAATATAGATAGAGGACTACACGACCAAATCAAACAACCCATAATGCTTTGTACTTTATACTAACCACATAGAGAGGTATAACATTGGTTATCAACAAAGACGAAAGAGTAACCAAAGTAACAAGAATCTCCCCTTCTTTAGAGATCCTTCACTGTTTACACAATCTTCAACACTCCAAAACTTTCCTGTGTAAATACAATTGAAGAATGCTTCTAGCTCAAGCATTAGATGAGATCAATGCACAAGGGTTTTTTCAGGCGTTGGCATTTCACATTCCACAACACCAATCGAATGTGAGAAAATGACTCTTTGGCAATGAGAGATGAGGTTCTAGCCTTGTTTTGGGCTCTGCTTCTTCGATCTGTGAATTGGGCGGTGCAATCCTACCTTAACCGTAAAGGAACTGGAAGAGAAACCTGCAGACAAATGCTAATTAGTTCAAGAAGTACCAATCTCCACTTTCCTCACTATCCTATTCCCCTGTCCTACCTATATTAGAACCCTCCAAACTGGTATAAGAGCTTCAGTCAAAATGGTAATTATTAGATCCAAGAACATTAATTTATCCATTTCTCTCATAATCAAACGTCCCCCTCTTTCTAGTGCATTGCTTCTTGCTTTATTTCCCAAGCATTCTAGAGATCTCAAACTTTCAGCTCCAAGTTGGAGCAGAAATTGCACTATACAGCAAAGTCATAACAAAACCACAATAAATACTACTACAAGTTGGCATTTTATCCCAGAATAAGATAATTCAGTATTTAACAACATCTATGTCCTCGTAACTTTGAGAAACTCACCCTAAGCTCTAAAATCAGACTCATCAAATACAGTGATATGTTGTCTAAGGATCTTCATTCTACATCAGAATCTACACACCCATAAATTAACAGAAAAACTTATGGAAGAGATACTTGCCTGATGAAGTAGCAGATAGCCAGAAATGAAATCACAAAACAAACTACGAGTTTGCACATCCTTCGATGTGCTTTCTTCTCAAACACCTAAAACAGAACATACTGTAATATTAGTTTGCCAAGGTTGAGATAAATCTATGCAATATACGACATGAGAAAAATAAAGAGATCTAGTAATTTACCGCTTTAAATCGACCCATGGTCCCTGCCATGATTCCTCTAGTAGAATCCATACCATTCCCCTAATTCAAGAACAAAAACATTAAAAACTAATGTACTCCATAACTCAAAACTTTGGAAGATAAGCTTAGTTTCACCAAGCAATTTCTTACTATTTGGCTCAGTATTCGGTTATGACTTTCCACCTCTTCATGTATATCGCCAGTCAGCTGTCAAACGTTTAACTTCAATATCAGAATGTGGTTGAATCACCACAACTTGCATGTAATCCACACATCAAAAAGCGCAGCACAAGGGAAAATGAGAAACTGCTAAATACATTTTCACCACCTTTCTACTCATAAATACATCAAAAGAAATTGCTGTGATTAAATAGACATTCATTTCGGTCCAACAAGAAAAATCCTAGCACATAGAGGCGAATATCACATCCATAAAGCAAATGAATGAATCCAAATGATCTCAGTGCATATCAAAAGACTTCAACAGAGCGCAGGTGAGAAAAGGAAAAAAGCCTCATCCAATGATCAAAGATTCAAAGCACAAGTTTGGATGCTTAACGAATAGACTGTACCAACAAAGATATCCAGGGAACAGTAGAAGTTTCACTTGCCAAAAGTAAACAAAAATGACATAAGGAAGCTGATCACTTATAGCCCTAGTCCCTAAAGAACTAAACACGCAATGACAGTTCTAAGTAGGTAGAAAGCACACACAAACCCAAACAAAAAATTTCAGAGAAGTAAGCTTTTAATGATCTACCATACTCTTTTCAAATAGCTGACTCGATCGTGTAAGCTGTCAATAGCTTTATCATTGTCGCGTTCATCGATATCACGAGAGGAGGTCCTGAGACCACCTTCTTCAATATCATCAAAGAGTGAAGCCCTGGAGGATCTCTGATCCCTGCATGAATGAATAATGATTTGTCAACTATAGTTATTGAAACTAACTAATTCCCTGAAACAACTCAGACTAAATCATCCAAGGAACTACAAGGGGATGAAGCATAATAAATCATTCAGATTATCAAACACACACACACGCTGTATGTGTCCAAAATTTGAACATTGTTCCTTTCCAGATTATGAGAAAGGACTGCATTGCACTTAAAACCCAAACCCAGAAAACACATAAAGCCATTCTCCCATGAATTCACTAACTGCCTATGCAAAAGCCCTAAACCCTTACCGAAATCAACTAACTCTACATGAAGATCATTATCAATTACACAATGGTCGTTTAAGCAATAAATAATCAACAAATCATGCATAAACCCTAAATTCTACACAACAAATAAATACGAACTTACTGAAATAATAGCAAAAAACGTCATTCAATTCATAAAATTGGACTCAATTGAACAAAAGAATTCCAGAAATCTGGCTCACCTTCGATAACTCATTGAATATCGAATGCGAGACCGATCCGGTGAATCACTCTAAACAAATAGCTGCCGAAGATCTTTAAATTTGATCTGAAATTTGTATTAGGAAGATGGGAATTTCAAGTGAATTCAATGAATTTCGCATTGGTGCAAGTTGAGATTTTCTTTGAAAATGCGTGCAGATCTGTAAATATGGATTAAACAATTTGGAGGCTGATCATTAATGGAATTAGTTTTTACATTTATTACCTGCTTCCCCATGAGAAAGACATCTTTATAATTTTACCCCTTCTCTTTATCCACTTTAAAAATTAGAATTTTGAGATTTATAATTCATTTTGTAAACATTCTCAGCTTATTGTATTGTTAATAAATTTTAAAAAAATATTTTAAAACTTTGAGGAAAGTGAAAAAATGTATGAACTAGTTGTCTACCAGTCAGTTTTTCATATCTTTTGAAAAAAAATTTTGATGTATTATTTTGGAGGGGTAAATGGATCTTGAGTTTGCGGTATAACTAATGAAATTGGCATTTGTTAGGCAGCACAAGACTTTCGAGATTGCCATATAATCAATGAAATTCGAATTTCTGACTTAAGTAATAAAATAAATTTGTAACCTCCAACGACACTACTTAGCTCTTGACATGAGTTATCAAGAATATGGGCTCGAGAAATGTATATATTTCCTCCGTCCCAAAATTATTGTCCGGTTTGGATTTTAAGTTTTAGTACAAATTGAACTAAAGTTGAAAATTCAAATCGGACAATAATTTTAAAACAAAAAAAGTATTTCTTAATTGTGTTTATTAGGGGTGAAACGAAAAATCACTCGTTACAAACTCCAAATGAGAATTTGACAGGCATAAATTGGAATATAGTAAATAACACTTTCTTTCCGTTTCATTATAATAGTCTGTTTTGCTTTACTGTTCCAACTCCACATCCTACTATATTAGAAATAATAACTCCCCTTTCAAACACTTCTTATGATTGCCACGTGACATGAAGAAAGTACTAAATTGTCCTTTTGTCTAACCATAACTAAATTACTAAATCCCCCTTTGTACTTTACAGGACACGTTTTTTTTTTTAATTTTTCTTTATACTTCATTCAATTAGAATGGTTTTCTTTTCTTAATTATGGAGTCTAAATTGAATTGATCAATTAAGTTTTTGTTACAAAGTGTCAATTTTATGTTAAGTGTATACCCTTCGGATGAAGCTTATTACAAAGTTATTAAAAATCTCCAAAACTAAATATTGATTTGGCACGACCAATGGAGAATATCAATAAATCATCTTACTAATGTTTAAACTTATTAGGATGCTTTTATATTTTGTCTAACATTTATTTCAACACATATATTTGATTAAGTCTATTTATATTTAATAAGTAACACTTATAAAATATTTCTAAAGCATACATGGCGAAATATAATTTCTTTTTCTTTTTTTGAAATACAAATATTTCTATGATCACACTTATAAAACATTTCTAAATCCTTCAAACATTTCTAAAATATATCGCTCCAAATACAAAAATTTTTTTTTTTCCAAATATAAACATTTCTAAGATCTACAGATAGACTGGGCCAGGGTCGCGCATTGCGCGACCAGACATCACTAGTCAATATATACTATACTAGGGCAAAAACCAGAGAGAGAAAACTAAAGGCATGGAGCACATGCCACATAAGATTTAATCTTATGTGGCATTTTCTTAATTTCTTAGACTTAAAAATGCACAAAACAAAATAATAAAACCAAAAAAAAAGCAACTAAAATAATTTTTTTAAAAATAAAATAATAAAAACCGAACCCTTATTTTCATGAACCAAATCCTAACACAGGGATTGATTGGAGAGAGTACCAAATCCTAACAAATTTTAGAGAGATCTGCATAAACCTTATCACCAGTGAATTTAAAATGTCATGTAAAAAAAACAAATTCCTGTAAATCCAGAGGAAATCATGTTTAAAGCTGAATTCATTACATATTTTTATAAAAATACAAAATTTATGTAAAAATGTCTAAATGTGTATGCCTTCCCTGTCCATCGGACGAGTCTAACACGTAGTAGTAGACTATTGAAATGACGCGGAATGAGTAATACAATTACCGTACAGAGTTGTGTCAACAAGCAAACAGACTACAACTGATCTACACGGAAACTACAACAATGGAGAAAGAAACAATTCCAACAATCAACAATTTTGAACTATATGCAAGTAAAATCCAACTCTCCGGCATCTTGCAATGTGATCTGTTAATTTTTTTTCCCATTTCCGAAACATATCTTTTCACTGTTCAAAGCTGTGCTAATGTGATATTAACATCTGTAAGAAGTAATTATCATACAAAAGTGGAAAGCAGTGCTATAGCCTCCCACAATCCAAAGAATTCGAGATCGAACCAAACCATAAATTATGCCTGAAATGAAGCTCTTAGTTGCATCTGCCACTCCATACAGTCCTCAAAATCAAAGCTACTCGAGCAATCCAACAAAGCATTTTGTTGGTGCTCGTACCGGCATATGTAGTTCAAGCCAACGAGTAGCTCACCGATCACAGCCTCAGTCTTTTCCTGGTCAGCGAAATACAAAGTTTGGAGTAGAAGTACATTTGTCTTGGTGACAATTTGCTGCTGCTGCTCAACATTACGTTCACTTTGCCACCTGATTGTGTTATGCGCCAGAGGCGCCAGCCATTTCAATATCTGATCGAGCCTTTCTTTCCAGTCATGGGCAAGAGGGGCATCGTATATTGCTAAATCTTTAATATAAGCCTTCAACTTATTCTTGAGGGACTTCCGTAAGCTTGTTGGCAACATCTGATAAAGATCATCCCTAGCTTCCTCCCCAACCAAATGTGGGTACTTGAGCAGTTTCTCAATGACAATAATGACATTTGCATAGTGCAGAGCTAAGGCAGAACCGCCAAGAGTGCAGGGAGGAGTATAAACTCTCAACCTACTCTTGGGGCTGAATTTCGGACCATTTGTCGAACTGCTTTGAAACTGCCTTGGATCTCCACTATAAGGGACTCCATTAATGGACCGACCAAAGTACTCTGATAGTCTTTGTTGATCTCTCTTCCAGCTACTTGCAACACTGCAACTACTGGAAATGTAGCTAGATCGATCAAAAGTCATTCTATCATCATCATCATCAACTTTAGAACTACTCAAACTAAGGCACTCCATAAACAACCTTCCAGGTCCCATTCCACATGCAAAGTTAAAATCCTCAGGACCGAACAAGCCTGTATCATTTTGATGTATCCCAACCTGCGTCCTAACATGACTCCTACCCTTCTTCTCCAATGACTTTCTTTCTATTAGCCCAGATTGATGACTTCCAATGCTCTTGCTTAAAGTTCGCTTTATCGAGTTAGCCCGCATTGGAATGTTACGATCCCCGTTTATCTGCCCTGATTTTGGCCCACATTCTTGCTTCATATGCCGTAAATTTCCACTTAAACCAAACTGAGGACCTGAAATTGCTGAGCTTAAGCAATCACTCTGTAGAACCGGATCCCCAAACACTATACATATCCTTGCATAAATAGTACAGACAGTTCTAGCCAACAATTCTACAACCTTATCATAAGTCTGGTTCCACAGGGAAACATCCTTCAAATGCCTAATATCCTGTTTCTGCCAAATTAGCTTCTGCTCAAAAGCCTTCCTACTTTCTTCATGTTGATTCTGCTGAAACTTCTTTGTGGCAATTTCTAACTGATTTAAGACCTCCAATTCATTATACAGATTAGCAGTAGAACTCACATATCTTTCCATTTTCCTCACCCTACCTTCCATATCCTTCACCAAAAAACCCAACTCCTTCACATCAATTACCCCAGACATAATATCCCCATAGACATGCTCAAAACCCTGCAGTGCAGGAATTGTGCATTTCTTCCCCAACCTAGACACAACACAAGCCACCCCATGCAAATCATCAAGTTTTTCAATTAGAGCCAATTCTAAAAGCCTCATTTCATCATCACACACCAGATTTTTTATCCCATCAGACTTCAAGATCTCATTTTTAAGCTTAGAAATTTCACTGTCAGCTAAAGACTTGTGCAAATGAATAATCTTGGACATCACATTAGCAACTTCAAATGAAAGAATACCTATAACTTTCTTCTCTTGGTTGCCTAATTTCTTCTCAGCAGAGGATGATTTTTTTGGAATATCCAAAACTAAAGAATTCTTCAAACTACCACTTACCTGATTGCCCATCTTTAATATCCAAGGCTCTGCCACCATCTCTACCCTTCCTGCTGCAAAGCCACAATCCTTCTCTTTTAGATCTGACAACCAATACACAACATTGTACAGGGAAAAGGGGCAAAAAAAACCCTCACATCCACACCAGAAAATAGCGTTTTAACAACGAGGGAACCCAAAAAAAAAAACCAACCAGGATAAAAAACAAATCTTTATCAGGAATGCTGAAAAGGTTCATTGATTCTGTGCTGAGGAAAGCAAGAACAATGCACAGAACGGAGAAACAACCATGATTTCAATGGAAGTGGAGTGCATTCTTTGAAGCATGCTGAAGTTGAAATTGTTACATGGCAAGAGAGTGAATGAAAGTGTTGGGGGAGAAAATGGAGGGAAAAAAAGGAAGAAGAAATTGATTGGATTTCAGCAGCAAAGCACCCTTTTTTTTTGCTATAACAATCAATGTGATTCTCTCACAGATGTATGAATTTGTGGGCGTGGGGGTTGAGGATTTTGAGAGGATTGTAATGATGTTTTTTGAAAAAAAAAAAAGGCAAACGAGGAAGTTTGAAGGATATATTGTCCTCACTTCACCATTCGTTTTGTTTCCTTTTTTTAATTTCCTCTTAGTATTCCTTTTATCTTTTTACCTGTTGTGTATTAGGTTTAAGATTCTTTTCATTTATGACTTAAAATGTTGGACTTTTTTGAATTTTCTTTTTGAATTACTCTCCGCTCCACCCTTCCTTTGTCCCAGAATTATTGTCTCAGTTTGATGTTTCACTTTTAATATAATTTGAACTAAAAAAAATCAAAACTGTCCCAAAATAAGTGTCGTTTTAGCAAAATGAAGAAATTCTAAAATAAGTGTCGTTCTCACATTTCAATACACTTTTGTCAAAAGTTTTCAAAATTATCCTCAAAAGAGTTGATCTACTGGTGGACAATTTTATAATGGGGTTGGTTGAGGATATTCAAGTAATTTTATTACCCTATTTAAGAGTTTCTTAAACTATGTGCAAAGTGTGGGATGTCACTTATTTTGGAATGGAGGGAGTATTTTGTTTATAAAGAGATAATTTTTTTGAAACGGAAAATTATTTATTTAATTATTCACCATGTTAGGAGGTTGAGAGGAAAATCATTGAACCAAAATGCAATGTTGTTGTGTGTATTCTGGAATGCAATAAATGAACACATGGTGAACTTTAAATGGTGAACTTGGGAGGTGGCCTATTATGTTTGAACGCCACCATGCCTTTCCATAGGACAAAGAAAAGTGAGAAAGAAAGAAGAGTGTTCTTCGAATTTAGAAATGAAGCTCTCCAAATTGAGGGTTGGCTGTTATTTTCTCATAAAATTAAAAAGGAAATAAAAAGGTTGGTTGTTGTGGATATTTAAAAAGTAGTTCAAATCATTAACCAACAAATTGGAAAGAAGAAATACAACTTGGCAACAAGTTCTTAAGGCAGACCGAGCTCTTAGACAAATTATGAGTAACTCTTTATCAAAAGGGATTTCCCAATTTGCTAATATGCATACTTCTACACCTATTATAATATGTGATTGATATGGCTCGATGATTATGAAGTAAACTTTTTTTAAAGAATAATAATAGATACAAAGAAAAATTGATAAGTAAAAAAAGGAAATGATTTCACTCATTTATTTTAAAATTATCTATACGTGTTTATGTATTTAAGATTAGGACATAAATTAGGATACTGTATTTTTTTAAAAAAAATTTGTCATGGATTAGATTAGATGTATGTGTACATTGTCTATTGAATGTAGCCTAAATTCAAGCACACGGCATGGAATGATGGACCATTATAGAACTGTCGTATGAGTGTTTTATTTTATGAGTGACATTATATGAAGGACAAAAATTATTCTGATTCAACCATCTGTGAGTCTTCCATCGTGTAGGTGGGGAGGTTTAAATTATTCTATGTACTACTACTATTTACCATACTCTTTTATATTTTTCTATTCTTTTCTTTTTAGGGTTGAAAAAACATTCAAATTTCAAATCATTGTTACCTGATTTTGATTCGTTTTCCAAAGTCAAAAAGGAGACACAAAAATGTTTCTATTTGAAGTTGTATGTTATCGGGTAGTGTGGGAATCAGCACTGCAAGTCAAAACTTAAAATACTACTATTTTGTCCTAAAATTATTGTCTAGTTTGAGATTTTATTTTTAATACAATTTAAACTAAAAATGAAAATCCAAACTGGACAATAATTATGAAACGGATGGAGTACTATTTGGATTTTTTGTTCTGTGTATCAATAGTATTTTTTTCTTTTGGCTTTCATTTGGATTTTTCTTATGAAGATTTGTTTTAAATTTTAATAAGAAACTAAAACAAAACTAGGGTTGTAAATTGCAACACGGCCGGAAAACCATGAACATCTACCAGACTACAGCCGACTTACCGGAATTCAATCGGTTAGCGGGTGAAAAAATAATTTGCCGTTTAATTTAAAAATATCATTTATACAATTTATTTCAAACGGCAAATTATCCATTAAATTTATAATGCATGAGTTGATTAGTATCAATCAACCCCGTATTATCCATTATTCATATATGTTATCATGTCGACATTAGCTACATGACATGATTATTAGTACAAAAGTATTTTTCAAGTGATTTTTGTTTTTTTTTTTGAAAAAAATAATTTTGGTTCAACAAAAGGAGTATTTTTTTTACCAGATAAATTGACATTTGGCGAAGTTGTAAATTATAAGAAACCAACAATAATCTCTTGAAGAAATAATGACTAAATTATAGGATGATCATTTTTGTCCAAAGGCGACCATAGTTGGAGTCGGTATCTTTGTGTAACAAAGACAAAAGTTTTTCAGCCAACCAATTCAATTAATCTGAATAAGAAAAGAACAGAAAAGAAAAGAAAAGAAGGAGAGATCCAAGGACAAAAAACAGGACGACAAAAAAGAAACAAACCTCTCCACTAAGGCACCCCCAAGTATTCTTCTACTCCATCTACATGATGTTAGAAACTTTTATTGTGGATTTGGATCAACCAATCAAAAATATAAAGTGAAATGTGAATCTACAAGTACAAAGTCACATGATCTCTAAAGTGTATCTAATCTCACTCAGAATGTGAAAAAAAGAATGTCAAAGGATTACCCAACATATGTTCTAGAAAGAAAAAAAAAGATTAAGAATGAAAAAATTAAGTGTAATTTTAACTTATATAATATTAAATACAACGAACCGGTCACATTATAATTTATTTAATTATTTGTAGGCGAGTACCGTACACAATATATAGTGTTATTTGCTGAGACAGAAGAATTGTAATATTTTTCATTATCTTAATCCGTGAGATGTATTGTAAAGAACTGAAAGAATAAGTTAGTAACCTAAAATATACCTTGGAATGATTTGGTTAAGGGAAATGGATTCCCAAGCCAAAACAGCCAAACTCTACTCTTGAAAAGGGCATGCAACCTACCCGATTCGAACCCTATTACAAGTTGGTGTTATTTGATGGTGCAATTTTTAAAGTCTCCCACTAAAAAAGAGGTGTTTATTACGTTCAAAAAAGGGCTCTTATTATAATTGGAGTTGGAGTACCAATCTCTTTCAGATTAAGTCGCTAAGAAGAGTCCAAATACACCTTAATTTAGTGAAGTCGCATTTATCAACGAGAGAGATGTCCGTTACAATCCGCTCCACTACATTGGCAAAACAATTTGGTTTGGAAGATCCGTGTCAACAAAATTTCAAAGGTTTATTTTGTTATGTTGCAAACTCATACTCCTTATGTCCCAAAATTATTGTTCAGTTTAAAATTTCACTTTTAGTATAATTTGAATTAGAAATGAAAACTCAAACTGGACAATAATTATGGGGACGGAGAGAGTAATTGACTATGAAGAAATTCTCATTATTTTTATGATGAAATTCATAAAAAGAAAACTATCATATTTATTGACGTAATACATCTCGACTCTGATTGGGTAACACTTTAATACTCCCTCCATCCAAAAAGAAAAAAAAAATCCAGATTGAGTTTTGAGTTTTGTATTATTTTTAGTACAAATTTGCAAACTCAATGTGAATTATTTTTTTGGGACGCAGATAATACCATAATAACACGTTTTTTTAGTAATCGTGTAGATAGTGATCTTTCCCTCAACAGAGGTAATATTTGTGACTAATTAAAGCCAATCTTTCCCTGCTTAAACCAAATCCGCTTGCTGGTTTCCCTCCAAATGTAAAAGTTTGCTCGAAATCATATTACTTTTCTGAGAATATTATGGCGGGCTGTTCTTGTTGACCCACCATTATTCTTTTTATGGATCAATTTTCCTTAGCAAAATTTCTCCCATTTTAATTTCCATATCAACATCACATCAATTTGTGGAGGGAAGGTTTGCTTTTTGTTTTTACATGTTTTGTTTTGGTGGCTTTTTTGACCAATTTTGTAAGGCCTAAAAGAAAGAAGGAAACAAAAAGAAAGTCATCAATTTGCTAACCACCATTGAAACAAGAACCAATTAACACGTAAACTGTATATGCAAAGTAATAATCATTTCATGAAAAAATGTGAACTTTTTGACGATTACGTAAAAAATGTGCGAATAATTGCATGGCCCTATAATCTTTTATGGCTTAGCTATAGATCTATGATGTGTGGAGTAGTATGATTTAATCTTGATAAAGATAAACCAGCTGTCAAATTCTCAAAAAGCTAGCTTGTACTTTAGGTTAGAAAAATTGGGTATCACTAAAAGAGCAGATGATTAGCACTAATTTTTAGTACTTAAACTGATTTAAGTAAATTTGTCGTCTTCTTATTGACAAGATGCCAAAAATGTTCGAAATGAAAGCTAAGAAAAATTAAGAAAATATAAGGAAACGAATTTTGCAACTGATATTTAGTTTCATTAGTATTTTAGGTAAGGCAAAACCTTTTTTTTTTCTTTTAAATATAACTAAAATTTTTCGCTTAACAATCAGTCACAAACATCACTTTATGTTAATGAATTTTAAAAAAATTTAGAGCAAATTATTTCACATTAGCTTCCATCATCACACAATGTTGAAGAAAAAGAAAAAGAGAAAAGATATTTGGTTATCTATGGATAGCAAGTAAAGCGAAAGAAGGAATTGACAGTGATACAAAGTAGAAAGAAACAAGAGTATTGAACATTTTGAAAGCCACTATACCTTAGGGTTTGGACCATTTTGGAAAACTGAAAGCTCAAGTTGTCTACGTGCAGTTAATTAGTGCACGTATAACTTGAGAACAAATCAATTGTGATTATTATCGTATTTCTATGAATCAACCGTGTGATATGAATATTAATGATAGAATTGATTACATGATAAAACTGTATCATCGTTTCGGTAATAATGTATTAA
This sequence comes from Oldenlandia corymbosa var. corymbosa, assembly GCA_949775105.1. NCBI lineage: Eukaryota > Viridiplantae > Streptophyta > Magnoliopsida > Gentianales > Rubiaceae > Oldenlandia > Oldenlandia corymbosa. Next base: position 13,134,240 of record OX459126.1, on the reverse strand, counting down.
ACGTGACATAAATAATGATTTAAACATTAAATTTGCCCATGACATTTCAACTTCAAGATTGATCAATACTCATCAGCAGCTGACCTGAATGAGAAAATTGGCTTTCACCTACCAATCTACCATGGTGTTGCTATCTACATATAGTACATACTCCCTCCAGTACTTATTATAAGGCATTTTAACTTTTCATAGGTTTCACCTAATACATGTTTTTAATTGACAAAAAAAATCTTAAAAATATATTTTCATATTCGTTATATTCTCTTGATTGTTATGAAATATTTTTAAGATTTTATCGTCGATTAAAAATGTATACTAAATTAAATTTAGGACAAATTAAAATACCTAATATTAAAGACCGGAGGGAGTACAATTCAACGGGTATAAGGTATTGCATTATGCAATTAATTCAGTTGGTTAACTGATTGAGATGCATGTTAATTATTAACCACCAAAAAAAAAAAAAGGAATTAGATCCCAATTGATAACAAACTTTTGAATTAGTTCTTTCACGTTGATGAAGAGGATGTATTTCATGGCTATTTAAACGTTTGCCATGTTAAATTAATGTAGTTTTTCACAAACTATATTCCTAGTTCAAGAATTGACCGATTTGTACCATTACCTTCATCATACCATCTAAAAAGAACCTCAAAGCCCAAAGGACTAGATAGTAAATTGAATACTTAGTTCAAAAAATTGGTTAGAAACTTATTTGAATTTCATCAAAATGAATAGTAAATATTTGAGTATTGAACTCATTATTATTTGGATATTTCATCTTTTCCTAAATGATTGACCTAAATTAGAAGTAAGCCATGTAGTTGAGTTACAACTGTAGCTTGATCCTCAAATTGTCGATGTGGATCCTTCGGTTTCAATAAGTCACTTTATTGGACCGCATAAATTTGTAACTAAATAAAATAATAAATGATTAAAATTGGATGAAGCAAGATTATCACTATCCATCCCTTAATTATTTTTCCCCCCTTGCGGGAAACCTCTGGCACTTAGATTGAAAGTTAAGAGCTTCGAAAGCCCAATTTGCAGGTGTTTTGGGCCTCAAAACACACAATGATGTAGACTAAGAGCTCAAGACCTGCTTGGGCCTTAGTAGATCCATCATTTATCTTTGATTTTTCTTTGATGCACTGTGAAAATGTGAAGTATAATCACACGAATTATTGCATAAAGAGCTTCGAAAGCCCAATTATTGCAACATTTCCATCCTTGCCTTCCTTAGGCATAAAGAACTGGGATTGATACTCTTCAATATATGGTATCTCTGTAGCCACCCTCCTCTGTTTCAGCCACATGATGAGTATTAGTTTGGTGATCATGGATGAAGACTTGAGGAAGTTTTGCGATTCCAGAAACGAAAAGGCCCTCTACGTCGGCTATTGTATCATCAAATGCTTTCAGCTTGGTTTTTGGTATCATAATCAATCGAGTTTAGTACCTCCAAAACTTCCCAACAACCAGTTACATTTGTCAACCATTCTGTTCATGAGCTTTTCTTAAGACTTTCAAATTGAGTTCAATGATTTGCGATTAATCATTATCAAAGAGGGACCAGTTAATGTTGACAGAAAAGGACTATTAACACAACTAAGAAGATTAAATATATGGTGACTTTACACCTCTTGACATTTTTTTAACAAAAAAAGATATCAGAAACTCTGTAACACTCAAGTTTGTACCGAGTATTGATAAACCGCATTGTTTCAGAGCTTGAAATGTGCTAATGCAGCATTTCCATCCATGCTTTCCTTCAAGAACTGGGCAGTGTATTCTTCAATGGTAGTACCTCTGTAAACTGCAGGATTTTCTTCAGACAACAACTCCTTGATTGGTCCATAAGGTCTTGTCACAACACCCCCACCATATCTTGGTCTGAAAAAACTTGCCACCGAAATTCTAGGGCCAATTTTATTTGCAAGTACTCTGTGATGAACACTTTTGAATCTATCATTTGTCACAATCTGCATAACACAGAGATGAACAAAACATAATTCAACAACTTTTCTCTCTCTTTTTTTCAATTTTTTATTTTTTATCCCGAAACTTACAGCTTCAAACAAAAAACACTGTCGATACCAGTAGATTATACGTACTTGAAGCATGTCACCCATGTTAACAACCAGGGCACCAGGCAAAGGAGGGACATCAACCCACTGATTATTATTGTGCAATACTTGAAGACCACCAATTTGGTCTTGAAGAACTATAGTGAGGAAAGTGTTGTCGGTATGGTCAGCGGTACCAAAAGTCAACTCTGGTTCAGGACAAGGTGGATAATAATGTCCCTTCATCACAAGACCTTCACCACAATCCAAACCTTGCAAGTAAGTAGGATCCAATCCTAAAGCTTCTGAGATCAATCTTAACAGATCAAGTCCCAATTCCATTACATATTTTCCATAATCAACAGCTGCGTTCCTGCAAAAAACACGTACATTTTAAACGTTTTTAATACAGTTTTTTACATTCTAAAATAAAAAATACATATCATGTATACCTGCAAATATTGGGAATTTCTTCAGGCTGTGGAGGAGAAGGAGCCATATTGAAAGTGATGGTATCTTTCCATACGGCTGATTTCGAGAAGTAGAGATCAATATTACTATGATACAAAACCTTCCTCGACATATTCCGGCTATAGTATTCGCTTTTCGTCTCAGGATCAAGCTCGTGAAACAAGCGAATCCCGCGAATCATATCCTCCATAACACTTTCAGGGATTCCATGATTCACAACCTGGAAAAATCCCCAGTTTTCGCAACTATCGCGAACTTGGTTAACGATTTCAGGCCGATTAATCAGACTCATCTTCAAATCAATTGTTGGAACCCGGCAGTAGTTGACCTCCTGGCTGTCTACTTTGACTGATTCAGCTATACCACGACTATTTTGGTGATCATGGACGAAGATTCGAGGAAGTTTCGTGATCCCGGAATCGGGAAGTCCCTTTACGCCGGCTTTTGTATCATCAAATGCTTTCAGTTTGCTCCGGCCATCATAATCAGGCGAGTTTAGAACCTCCAAAATTTCCAAACTACGACTAAGTTTCTCTGCCATTCTGATCATGAGCTAGCTAGCTTTTCCTAGTCTTATATAAAATTTTGAGTTGATCTTATGTAAAAATCTTTAGCTATGATTCTATGAAGAAAATTATGCAAATCATCAAACAATGATTACTCTTGACAGGTTATAAATTATTAACACAGAATAAATGTTTGGGGACTCTGCACCTAATCTTAAATTTTATTACAATGTTTGGTGAAAATGAATTGTAATTGCATAAACGTTTAGAGTCTTTAGGCAAATCACCAAATCCATACTAATCCTGAGGTCGTCATATTCCGGTAAATATAGATTTTTCTTAGCTGCCTATGATAAGAAATGACATTTTGTCTGGTGTAATATAAGATACCACAATCTTTGGTAATGAAGTAATGACTATATATATATATAGTATACAGTAATACTCTCCACGGTTCTTCTTATGAGGTTTAAATTAAATTTATTTTAAATCGTGTCTCATAAATAGGATTAAAGGGAGTAAATGAGATATGTCCTCCGAAATGACCGTCTAATTTAGATTTTTATTTGTCGTATAAATAGGACAATAATTTTGAGACACAATAAATATTTTTTATTAGAAAAAGGTGACCCCAGTTGTAAATGTGAGTCGGTATTCTTGTAACATGCAAGGACCAAACTTTTTTTCAACAAGTCACCAAATCATACAATGAAGATATATATAGATCATCGATTTGTATTGTATGTATGTTTTATTTGCGGATTCGGGTATCAACCATGAGGTAATAAGTACAAATGAACAGGGGAAAACAGCACACATATAAAGTTGATTGGGTGTTGATTTATTGAAAATTGGGTGTTGATTAGATTCACTCACTACTTCACCAAAAATGAAATATTTTGAAGGGGTAGTAGGTGCTTAACCTAATCTCATAACCCAAGATTCGAAATACTCATCAATTTGCACCTCAATTGTTTTGGCTATACCAATGAACAGAGTACCTCGTGAATTGACTCGCACCAATATAATTCGAACAGATATCTATTTTTTATTTATTTATTATTGTTGATACAACTTTTAATTCTCCTTTCATCTCATACTAATAGTTTACTTCGTTCACCTCTTTTATTATGAAAAAATTATAATCTCTCTGTACTAAAAGTGAAATTCTAAACTACTCCCTCCATTCACAAATAGATGTTGCTGGAGAGATTTCACAAAGTTTAAGGAGGCAATAATTATCTTGTTAAAATACTATAATACCCTCATTTATTCTTAATTTAATTGTAGTCCTAATAAAATTCACTTCTAATACAATTCTACATTAAACATCACAACAATTTCCAATGTAAGGGTGATATTAGAAAAAATTGACAAAATATGCCTCGATTTGTGAGAACGACATCTATTTTGGAATATTTGAGTTTTCCTCCAACGACATCTATTTGTGAATGGAGGGAGTAGATAATAAGTTCAGGCATAGAGAGTACTGTAAAGCATAAGAGGAGAGAATAATATACTGATTCAAAATTAGAATTAAAACGGAAACAAAAACGAAAACACCATGTGAAAATACATTCTGTTTCACAGCTTGAAATGTGCCAATGCAGCGCTTCCATCCATACTTTCCTTCAAGAACTGGGCTGTGTATTCTGCAATCGTGGTGTCTCTATACACCGCTGGATTTGCTTCAGACAACAAATCCTTGATTGGCCCATAAGATCTCGGCTCAAAACCACCCCCATATCGTGGCCTAAAAAAACTTGCAACTGAGATTCTGGGGCCAATTTTATTTGCAAGTACTCTGTGATGAACACTTTTGAACTTATCATTTGTCACAATCTGCATTATTGAAGGTGAACAAACATCAATGACATACACAAAGGCATTTAATAAAATCAAGATTTTTATGAAAGCAAACGCAATTGCAATCGCATGTCCCTTAGTTTTGTCTTTTAAGCAACTTCATGATTTGTCTTACAAACTCTGTTAAAACAAAAAGATAAACAAATACTCCCGCCGTCCTATAATTATTGTCCAGTTTGGGTTTTCACTTTTAGTATAATTTGAACTAAAAATGAAAACTCAAATAGGACAATAATTATGGGACGGAGGGAGTATTATACTGTAGACTTGTACTCACACTGTCTCAAAAAAATAGTTTATATATTAAGTTCGAAAATTCAATATGGACTATATTTCTTTTTAGGACAGAGATAGTAATATACAAACCTGAAGCATATCTCCCAAGTTGATGACTAGAGCTCCGGGCAACGGAGGGACATCAATCCATTGACTATTATGCAACACTTGAAGACCACCAATTTGATCTTGGAGGAGTATGGTGAGGAAAGTATTATCCGTATGGTCAGCGGTACCAAAAGTCAACTCTGGTTCAGGACAAGGTGGATAATAGTGTCCCTTCATTACATGACCTTCACCACATTCTAAATCTTGCAAGTAGCGAGGATTCAGTCCTAAAGCCTCTGAGATCAACCTTAACAGGTCAACAGCCAATTCCATCACACATTTTCCGTACTCAATCAAAGCATTCCTGCCAAATTTTACGATTTTTAGCATTTTCAATACAACTTATTACATTTCCAGTGCACTAACAACATATCCTTGAAAATCGCGCATACCTGCAAATGATGGGAATTTCTTCAGGCTGTGGTGGAGAAGGCTCCATGTTGAAAGTAATCGTGTCTTTCCAGACAGCTGCTTTCGAATAGTAAAGATCAATATTACTATGATACAAAACCTTCCTCGCCACATCCCGACTGTATAATTCGCTTTTCGCCACATGATCTTGCTCATGAAACAATCGTATCCCATGTAACATGTCCTCAAGAACGCTGGTAGGAATTCCATGATTAATGACTTGGAAAAATCCCCAGTTTTCGCAAGCTTCTCGAACTTGATTCACAATATCAGAATGGTTGATATGATCATTCGTCGCATCCATCATCAAATCAATGGCCGGAACCTTCTCCTTCCCGTTGACTTGTTTGACCAGATTATGATCAGCATTTTGGTGATCATGATGGACAAAGATTGGAGGAATTTTCTTGATCCCGGAATCGAAAAGTCCCTTAACACCGGCTTTTGTTTCGTCGAAGGCTTTCAGATGGCTTTGGCGATCGAAATTGTCGGGCATGATTTTGACAACAACGCTAGCTTTGAATGATTTGAATCTGAGTTTAGAAGATAAGAAGTACTGTTCTTGATAAGAATCTTTATGGTTTCTCATGAAAGTGAAAGAAGAATGCAAATTAATGAGTTTGGACATGGTCAACGAAGATGGACTAAACTATTGAATGAGAGAGTTAAAAATGCTTTCTACTCCTGGGGAATTTTACGGTTTGCCTTATTGACACACATTTATTATAACAATACGGATGTCTTTTATCATCAAGGAGTAAATATGTGAAACAGGTGTATCTCCGTCTTAATCATAAGATGTCTGCAAATAAGGGTAATCTTTTTAATATTAGGATGGAGAGACCATGGTTCTTTTTTATTATTTAATTTATTTGTCTGATTTTGCTATCAAGATTTGGTGGAGACCTTATTTGGTTGACCTTTGATGATTGGTTGTTTGTTGGACTAAAAATCAGGTAGTATTACCAGTTTCATTTTATTTTTTCTTAAAATAAAATTTTTAGTTGTTTTCTTAAACTTAATGTTTCAATTCCCATTTTCAAACGAACTCAAGCAATCATTGAACTTTAATTTGATGATCTCTTTAATCTTGGTTGAACTGATAACTGAAATTACGTACAAAAAATATATATATATATATATATATATTGTAATATCAATTATGAGATTGAGACTCCAAGTTAATGAGACTCTAAGTAATTAATGAATAATGAAACAATTGATATGTGTTTTTTGGCATGGATTCCATCCCTAAACATTCAAACGGTTCAATAATAGCACAAAAGCTTGCAAAACATGGTTGGGTAATTTTGTTTGGAGACTGCTTGGAGAATTTGGAATTGGCATAATGGTTTTGTGTTTGTGGAAGATGATTTGCATATTGATGAGTCATAAATTAACCCTAGGTCTATTGGGTCTAGGATTAAGTTACTTGAGGATTAAGCCACCGCCTAAACCTATTTCGCTAGGGTTTCAGAAATCAGGTAACACCACCTCGTAGTGCCTTTCTCATAATTCATATCTTCTACTTATCTTCTATCTATCTTCTACCTATCTTCTACACCTTCTACACACGGTACATATCCGCCTCTCTCTCTATTATCTCTATTCCCTTATTGACTTAAGTATCGGAGAGTCTACCCTCGGGAGACACCCGAGACTCTGTCTTGCAGGTTTTAGGCCGTTCACCGCCGCCTATGTCATCATCGCCGCCCGTCCTAAGCACCGTACAAATCTATGCTTCGTCAAGTGGCACGTCCAGTGGGACCGATTTGTTTGGTCCTTACAACCAAATAAATTTCTTTGCGAAGCACGAGATTTTTGGTGTCTTTGAACAGTCACGGTGACCACACCAAAAAATATCTTTGTTTGGCCAAGAAGATGTCAGTCGACAAGTAGCACAAAGAAGTTTTCTGTTGCACAAAGAATTCGAGGACTCGCACTTGCTCCACAACTGATCGAGAAGAACAGTCCCTGGAGTTCAAAATCCGCCAAAAGGGGCAGAATATTCTGCCGAGAACAATTCCTCAATTTGAGAATTGCCACTTAATCCATAATACTTTTAATTATTTGGTCCCTAAAGATTTTAAAATTTTGCAGATTGACAAGGGGCAATTTCGAAGATTGGAGTTTCGAGAGATACATCTCCTCGAAGAGGCAACCATCCCTCGAGTACCATACTAATACTCAAAGTGTTCGAGAAGATGTGTCTCGACTTTTATCTACTCAATTACTACCTTATCGAAATCGAGGTAACACTTTCTTGAATAATCAATTTATTACGAGATCGAGGTACTTCTAAAACCTTTACATGCTTTAATATCTAATATCATTATCATATTACTATCATATCACGATATCTTTTTCAGCACGATCAAAGAAATATTTCGAGGAACCAACCCTTTAGGGAAAATTCCCATCACCCTGTAATGAGAAAAATCACCTCGGGGTTGTCTTCAACGAGGAAAACGTACTCGGGGCACAAACTGGAAAAAAACCCTAGGGACAAGGAACTTGAGAGATCATCCTAACATCCTCTGCTTGAACGGATATTCCTTAGGAGTATCTTATTACTAAATGTCATTATTATCTTGTATTGCATCTCAATGATCTACAAACTCGCGATCCACCGCGCAAATAAGGACACTCGCGGTCCACCGCGCGAACAGGGATACTCGCGGTCCTCCGCACAACCAAGGAACTTTCTAACACAAAGACCTTCTCGAGGCATTCTATCTCTCTTTATCTTATATAGGTGACACCCGAGAACGAAAGAGTTCGAGAACTGGGGCAATACTACGAAACTCGAGGAAACATCAACACTCGTAGCAACCCATATTTCTCTCATCAAGTCTCGAGAATATGGCTTGTTAGGGGCACTTGACGAGTCATAAATTAACCCTAGGCCTATTGGGCCTAGGATTAGGTTACTTGGGGATTAAGCCACCGCCTAAACCTATTCTGCTAGGGTTTCAGGAATCAGGTAACACCACCTCTATATAAAGAGGTGGTGCCTCTCTCATAATTCATATCTTCTACTTATCTTCTATCTATCTTCTACCTATCTTCTACACCTTCTACACACGATACACATCTCTCTCTCTCTCTCTCTATTATCTCTATTCCCTTATTGACTTAAGTATCGGAGAGTCTACCCTCGGGAGACACCCGAGGCTCTGTCTTGCAGGTTTTAGGCCGTTCGCCGCCGCCTAGGTCATCATCGCCGCCCGTCCTAAGTACCGTACAATTCCATGCTTCGTCACATATATACAATCGGAAGGTGAAAGCAATAAGAATTAAAGTTGCCGAGGTTTGTGAATCACTGAAAAGTGCAAACAGACGGAGGAGCAGAGATTGGGGAGATTTTTGCGTTGGAAACGACCTCAGACGGGCTGCCTAAAGATGAATTCTGATGGGTTCTCGACACAAATATACAGCCGAGTGAGTAACGTTGATGTCCATAGAAAATGTAATTTCCTTGCGAAATGTGACAAATATCCATAAAGAATATAATTTCCTTAATAGAGAATGATAGTGAATATAACTAATGTCCATACCAAATTTAATTAGTTTAGTAGAGAATAGGTACGTAGTGACTGTAATTAATAATGTCTATACGAAATGTAAATTTCATAACTCTACAAAAAATGGGTGGTGGTGTAACTCTACAAAATGTAATTTCCTTATTAGAGAATGGTTAGTGACGGTAACTATTGTTCATCCGAAATGTGATTTCCGTAGTAGAGAATGCGTAGTGAGTATACGTGTGTAACTAATCATTATATATATTAAAGGAAAGAAAGATAATCGACACGTGTCGCTCATTGAGACCATCAAGTCTCAATTAACACGTGTTATTTGCTAATTGGTTGATCATTAATCAGTTAAAGTTTTTTGTAAATAGTTAATAAATTATTTACTACTCCCTCCGTCCCACAAAAATAATCCAATTTAATAAAAAATCTTGTTCTAACAAAATAGTCCAGTTTAACAAAAGTCAAAATTCATTGAATTGAAATGACTTAAATATCCAAAAGAGTAGTGGTATGAAAAGCAAGGTCCACTTACTTTGATTTTCATTTTTTTTAGTTTTCTCTTATTTTTTCAAATGATTATATCTTTTAATACATGAATAATTAAAAATATGTTATATATCAAATTAATCTACGTAACGAGATCTTTCTATCAAGATCCATTGTCAATATTTTTTGAGATAAAAATTTTGATCAAATTTAAGTTGTAAAATAAATGAATATGTAGTTAACTTTTATAGAAATAACTAGAAGGGGCATTAGTGGAAGTTAGGGGAATGAAATGAGTTATACATTTGGTGTGTTGACCAAATTAAAAAATTTGTACAGTTTTAAACTGGACTATATTTGTGGGACGGAGGGAGTATATAAGATTTTTACAGATATTACAAATTCCTGATTGTGAGCTTGAAAATGAATATTTTTGAAAATTGCTGAGAAACTCCCGACTTCAAAAGTTCTTTCATTTACGAGTTTAAACTTTCAACCCATTGTCATTGGCCCTTAAAGTTCCATTTGTGTGCTATTTAGTTTTCAAGTTTATCGATTTTACATTTTCAAGGACGATTAATTGTGTCTCATATTTTATTAGAACTACATCTAATCCCCAAAGTTCACTTGCCTATAAAAATAGGCCATATGCATCTAGACATAATTTATGCATTTTTTAAATATATTTGTTAAACCAAACATAACATTAGTTAGCGTTGATAATTTTTATTATACAACTTTTGAAAATCTTTATTGTAGTATTTTTTACCAGATCTTACAAATATACCTCTCATAAATACTATCAATACCTCTCATTTTGATCTAAAACTGATTAATCAAAAAAATATTACAGTTTTAAGAAATATTACTAATTACATTTTTTTAAGAGAATAAGGACGATATATTTGTAACTATATTATCTGATCCATTTTTTTGAAATATAAATTTTCAACTTTGATAAAGTCGCGCAAAGCGCGAGACACACACTAATGTCCTTACAAAATACAATTTTGCAATTGACTTTTTGGTTTCGTTAACGGCGGCGAATCCGATAAGTCTTATTCTTTTGCATTGGCCGTCTCAAAAAAGACTAGATGACTGAACAAAGATATTGTAAAGGTGTCGCATCTTCGATATATTGTTGTCTAGTTGGCTTTGAATATACATCTTTTCTATAAAAAAAAATAAAAAAAAATCCCACAATATCTCATACCAATTTCCTTATTAAGTATTGCATGTGTATGTCGAATTTGTGAATTTCAATATTCCTTTGCGTTAAGAATCATTGTTACTACTACTACTACTACTACTATTATTGTTATTATTATTATTATTATTATTATATTGTGGGGGCTTATTGACTATGTACGACGAACATGAAGGAGACCATACCCTACCTGATGAAGTATAAGGATTGATGACAACTTTTCTGTCTACTAACTCCCAAATCATTCCTTTTTTTATTATCAAAAAACAGTTTAATGTATACGGTGATGTCATTATTGTATGTTTTCATTGTTAAAAAACTCAGTGAGTTACCGAGCTAGCTAGATGTTATCTTTTATTAAAAAAAGTAAATATTAAGAAAACATCTCTTTGAGAATTTCTTTTTTTCATTTAGTCTTCTTCTCTTCTTCCCCCTTCTTTTCCGCTAATGCCTCATCTCATTCCCACTATCTATCACTACAGTCTAATTATGTAGCGGTAACAAGTAAAACACACTCTCAATTATGTTATAGTGAGATTACAGTAATCTATCTATTCATCATAAAGCCATCACACCAGGTGATATATTGGTCTCATTTATATACTATACTAGATGTTACCTGAACGATGTGCGGAATATAAAAATTCACGTTGATTCAATTATATTATGGTAATTATGACAAAAATAATAATCATGTTATGATAATAATCATGTTAAATTTTATCACTTCAACTCTCACTTTTTTTTTAGAGAAAAAAGAAACTTTTATTAGAGAACAAAACTAATCAAATTGAAACTATAAGTTAATATGTATCAATACAAAAAAATACCAACATCCAAGCAAAAGTTTAATAGAACTTACCGATTCAGGATCCAATGATTTTATGTCTTTTACATTCGAGTTTCATGAGAGTTTATATCCCAAAGATTTTGTCTTACTTAGTTACTCACATTATCTTAAGTGTAGAAAAGAATAAGTGTTTTGGAAAAAAGAAAAAGAAAAAGCATTAAATGATATCGCTTAAGTTCACAATCTTTAATTATTTATTTATTTTATTAGTTTTCTGAATTTTTTAATAGATTGATGTTGATTTTCTGGGTAAACTAGTATAACACCTGCTCGTTGTGCGGAACATACGATACTCTCCCTGAACTAAAATAAAATTGTTTATGTTTAGTATTTTGTATTCATGGCAACATTTAGTTCAAACCATAAAATATAATGTAGACTATTTTTCTGAGACTTAGGAAGTATTATTTAACTTAATAATTCAATAAATATAAATCCGTTCTGAAGAGAGTTGTATAAGAAAAATATTGTTGATGATAATTAATTTATATTGACAAAAAAAAATTGGGGAAAAGATTAAGAAAAAGTTTCTTTTGGTTTGTTTAAACTCTAAGTTATTTTTTTTATTTTATTGTCTAAACTCTATCTCCAAATCTGCAAAGAAACATAAATTGCCGTCTAAGAGTAACATTAATTTCAAAAACTTTGGATAATTCTCAAATTAAATTATTTTGAAAATTTTTAATAGTTATATTTTTGTTAGGAACAGTTGAATTAAAGTTTGATAATTTTTGACAATAAGAACGCGATTTATTAATTTTCAAGCATATTAATGGTGAAGGTAAAAGTAATGAATAACGCATCAAAGAAACTTATTTTAACCCAAGTTATTTTCGTTTGAACAAAAACAAAACTTAAAAAACAAAAGGAAAAACCTTGGGGTGGAGTGGCGATTGGCGAGAACATGCTCTCCCATTCTTTCCATCCAACAATTAGTCAATCAGAATTGACGTTAAATTTATCAACTACTAAAATTGCTTTGGATTATCCAAGAAACAAAATTCAATCTAGAGAAAGAGGAACATATATATATATATATATATATATATATATATATATATATATATATAGAAGGACCTGAAAACCGAAGACACTAATATTTTGACAACATTCCAAGTAGCTGCTTTCGAAAAATTTAAAAAAAAAAACTTCCTCCGTCCCATAATTATTGTACAGTTTGAGTTTCATTTCTAATTCAAATTATACTAAGAGTGAAATCTCAAATTGGATAATAATTTTGGGACAGAAGAAAAAAAAAAAAAAAAGCAACTGAAACCACAAACAGCTTCAATTGTGCTTCAGCTAGATTTCTGATCTTCTAGTTAGTTTGCTCTAAAACCACTGATAACTTATATTCCTTCTTCTTCTTCCAACTTTAGCAGCTAGCCTGAGAGTTATTAGCATCCAATTAGCACAATAAAACCAATCATAAGAAAATGGAGAAACTCACAAACTCATCAAAAGCAAATTATACCTCAGTATGAGCCAATCTAAGTATAGCTTCTAAATCATTCTCCAAAATATCTCGCGCATGTACATCTATCTATCATTAAAGTCTCATCCCTTGTGCATGTATATTAAAGAGTTCCAATCCCACATTAGTATTGGAACACTCTAAATATCAATATATAAGCTCCATGTACTACTTTCTTCGTTGTCAATTAGTTTTGACGTGGAATCCCATAGAAAGTGAGATTTAAAGCACGTGAATGTAAATGACAACCATTATAAAGACCAGCAAATTCACTTACTCTAAACAAACAAACAAAAAAAGAAAACGAAAACCAATATTCTTTGACCCTACTCTATGTTCATAAGTCATAATTCCACGTCTAAGTTTCATACTACCTCTGTATTAAAAAAATAGTCCACATTGAGCTTTCAAATTTGTATTAAATACAGTATAAAATTCAAAACTCAATGTGGACTATTTTTTTGGGACGGAAGGAGTAATTTTTTTTTTCCATCTAAATCATTTGAATGATTAATCTGGGGAACTACATCATATAATTGTAGTTGATTTCCTAAAATTCAATAAGAGAAAAGATAAACTTGGAGGAAATCAATATATACTGTTGTCAGAATTTTTTTTTCACCTGTGGCACATACTCCATCAACATCGCTTTAGGCCGAAAGTAAAAAACTTGGTCGGAATTGAAAGAAGTATTTCTGATAACGGAGATCAGAGAAATTGAGGAGCAGAAAATTTTGTGAAATGGACAATAGAGAGAGACAACAACGTATAGTGCTAAGGTGAAAAGATCAATTTCCTCACGCTATTTTGCAGGATTGGATTAAGCAGAAGCGTGCTACCGTTTAGGTTTCCGGGACACGACTGATTTGAAATCTTGATAATACGATCAACTTTTTATATTCTAGTTTTGTTTAAATTTTAAATTTGGGCATATTGCGTTCAGATGAGATATTTTTTTCCTGTAAACAACATACAATTTCAATTCGATTAGAATACTTAAAGTGTAAATTTTGATTTAACAGTTTTACAAATTTAAAATTTACAGTTTAATGAATGACCAATGATGAATTGACATGTGTCACTTAATCAAGTGATTATCTATTCAATGACACATGTCAATTCATCTTCTTTCCTTTAATATATACTAGATGCTTGGCCCGGGCGGATGCCCGGGCGATATTTTGGAAATAATATTTGTGGTAAATTTTATTAATAATAAAGATAATATTTCATTTATGTGGGTAAAAAGTCAATTTAACAAACTCTGAAGGTAGTAAGGGTAAATAATTTTTTTATGTTGATGCAAAAATAAAAACAGGAAACTCGGAGGGTTAGATGGGTAAATAGTCTTTATGTTTAGACAGTAAATAAAAAAAGGGTATTCATTTTCTTCATTTGGTCATTGTTCATATCGAACAGATCTGGATTCTTCATTCCAAACATTTTTTTTTTTAGAAAGTGTACCGTCCTCTTCTGCTTTGCATCTCAGATTCGGTGTCGGATTTTTCCAGTTTTCGTTTTTGAATCTCATTTTGTTTGCATTTTGTAAGAAATCCAAAATTTTCGAGCACTATATTCATATCTTAGATTCAATGAAAAAGACACTGAGATGTAGATTGATTCAACTTGTAGATCTCTCTATTTTTCCGGGAATCATTCTGTCCTAAAAAAACGGGATTCATTCTGTCCTAAGGTTGGTCTTTGTTCATATGGAATAGATCTGGAATCTTCACCATCATGCAATTTTTTTTTAGAAAGTCTACCTCCATTTTGGTCTTTCGATCTCATATTCGGTGTCAAATATTTAAAACTATAGATGAGAATCTCATTTGGTTGACGGTTTGTAATGAGTCTAAGATTCTTCGACCACTATATTCTTATTCATTATTTTAAATGGGTTCTGAACCATTCATTTTCACAGATTCATATCAATCGATTGAAGGTGAAGAGGATGTTCAGATATAAGTTCGTTCTCCATTATGGGTTGCTATCCTGTGGTTTTCTGTGTAGCTATTATCATTGGTTATAAATGGGTTCGTGAAATGAAGGAGTATTACATTGAAGTGTCTGAGCTGGAAATGGATGTATTAAGATTCAATCGTTTGTTGTTGAGGTAATATGCCTAATGATATTTTCTTTGATTTGCATTTGTTCAGTTGGATGTGTTATTCCAAATAGCAATTAATTAATTAATTTTTTGATACTGATATATATATATATATATATATTTTTTTCAATCAGATTATGTTCAATAAACGATCTAGTTAAGATTGGTGGTTACTAAAGCTGTCTGTAAATCCTAGAACATTTTCGTCATCCAAACTTCATTCTGCTGAGTTAATTAAAGATTTGAGTGTGGTTTGTAAGTAATGTATTATGTATGATAAATTATTTCTTATTATTTATTTTTGTTGATATATTATCAGGAGATACAATCAGGATGATAATGGTCAGGTGGATACTGTTAATCAGAAAAGGTAATTTCACATTCGTTCAATCTTAGATAGTATGCTATATGCAATTGATATTATGAGCATGCTGTGATGGAATAAGCAATTTCATTGGATTGGTTTTTTGTGTATTCTGTTTATATTTTGTTTTGTAATGTAAAAATAAAAAGTGAAAATGAAATGTCTTAAAAAACTATGATAGTAGTAAATGTTGATAATCAAAAGGAATAGTGTGTACCATGATTAAATCAGAAATGAAATTAAATAAATTAACTCAACTGACATTTCGTAGAGCTTCCTTGTAAACGACATTCATGGTTCTGTTGGATCTTGTGCCATGACGGTCACAAATGAGAACTTTCAAACCTTTTTTAGATGTCACCCTTGACAATGCCACATATAACTGTCCGTGGCTAAAAACTGGCCGTGGTAGGTAGAGTCCGACTGTAGATAGGGACTGACCTTGACTTTTGTTAATGGTCATTGCGAAACAAATAGCTATAGGAAACTGCCTCCTCTTCATCTTGAAAGGAATGTTGTTGTCAGTTGGAATTATTTTCATCCGAGGAATAGGTACAACCTGACCAATATTACTGCCTGATATGATTTTCCCTTCTATGACATAACGTCCCATACGTGTAATCTGTAGTCTAGTTCCGTTGCATAGTCCTAATCTTGGATCAAGATTACGTAGTAATATGACTGGAACATTCTGCTTCAATACCAATCTGTGATTGGGAAGTCCAGAAGCTTTCACACTGTTGAGAAAATCAGGAGTGTAGATACCCTGATCTGATTCACCTCCATGTTCAGAATTGCACATGCTGTCTGAACTGAGGTATTCACGTTCTTCTCCTGGTAATAAACCTGTCATGTAGTCATTTACTTTGTCAATGACTTCATGCGTTGGTCCTAAAATGGCTCTTTCCTGAAACCAATCTTGGTTTTCCAGATTAGCTAATAAGTCTGGATATATAGCCTTTACAATTGCCTCGATAGGATCTCCTGGTTCCTGTATGATAACCTCATCTGGGAATTCAATTTCGGCTTCACCATCATTTGGCTCGTTGATCTTTCCTTCTCCAATTTTTAACAGCCATTCAGAAAACTCACGTATTTCATCAGGATTATTCACTGTATTTCCTGCCCTTAATCTCATGTTCACAGTTAATTTAAGTACCTTACAATGCCTCCATAGATAAGAAGAATTATTGCAGAAGTTACAATATCTGCTCTAGTACCTTTTGGAATTACTGGCAATATCTGCCGGAAATCCCCCCCAAGAACAACAACTTTACCTCCAAATGGTTGTTCTGCAGCATCTGGATTTGTTCGCCTTAGAACGTCCTTTAATGTACGATCTAAAGCTTGAAAACAATGTTTATGTACCATGGGTGCCTCGTCCCATATAATAAGTTTTGCCCTCTTAACCAAAGCAGACAAATCACTTCCTGGTTTTATCCTACAGATCGATTCATCAGTCACGTTAATTGGTATATGAAACCTTGAGTGAGCCGTTTTTCCACCAACTAACAATAATGAAGCAATTCCACTGGAAGCTACATTTAGTACTATTTCTCCTTCTTTTCGAATTGCTGTTGAAAGTGTGCGCCAGACATAAGTCTTTCCAGTTCCACCGTAACCATACACAAAGAATAATCCTCCACTCTCTTTTTCAACTGCATCTAAGATTTCTTTGTAAATTGCCCTTTGTTCGTCAGTTAGATTACCATATAGCACATCATGTTCTTCCCTCAATGAAGACCTGTTGTAGTCTAACTCATCGTGGATCATGGTATTTGTCCCATCCTCAATGAATACGTCGCCAGGATATGGTATACTTGGAAAATCCTTCAAGGTCCTACCATGAGTTCGTAATATTAACTCAATCTCCTTCAGTGCGTGCAATTGTAGCTCACCTTCAGACACAATGTAATCTGTATATAGCATTTTAGTATCTATGTATATATTAATAAAAAGATGTGTACTAATTTAAATGTGTAATATAATTGAAAAATATTTTCATGACACACCTTCATTTCTGAACAACCGTTTCAATTTCAATGGGATATCTTCTGTGTAGCATTCCCAAGTTTGATCCAACACAATCTCAGGCTTTGACAAAATATCACCATCCAATAGTTCAGCAAATAGATGTCTGCAGTAGGTTGCTGTACCCCAAGTTGATGCTTCAAGAATGCAATCAATATATTCTTTGTCATCTTCTAGTAAACCCCTTGCAAAGCAAGCATCTTTGAATGTCATATGTTGTACACCATCTACTGTCATTATATCTTCATAACATGTCGGGCCTTTAACAATATTAAGGAGCATCCTGAGGTAATAAGGTTCACCAGATGCTATAGGTACCCCATGAATTCTTCCAATGCTTGAACCTCTTAGTCTTGGCTTCCAAATTCTATCTTTTCTTTTCCACACAAATTTGGAAGGAAAATTAATGTAAGTAAGATTTATAGCATCAGGGTAAATGGCATTACATTGCATCCAACCAGTGAACATCGATTCTCTGTTGGAAGCCCTGCTTATTACTGTTTCCACAGTTTGATCCTCATCGTATACGACACTCTGTTGACCAGGCATATGGAAACTTAGCCTTTCAACATGATGTGTTCTATGATGTATTGGAAAGTTACAGATACGCCATGCAGCTTCACAACCTGAAAGATATCTACCTTCATACCAATCTTTTACTTCATCCTTTGGGCGCTTATCATAATCTTCTCTGATTACTTCTCCGTTCATTGTATATTTGAATGAAACTCGGTCGGATCCTTTATTCAAGTATTTGAATAAGTATTTAATAGCACCTGCTTGATTGCACCATTCTACATTGATGTGTGCATGAAACCTGAGTGTCAAATACCAATTGTAACCAACCACCCATGTATTATCTATTGTAGCACCATTCTTTTCAAATTTATTACCATCATTACGTCTCCGTAATCGGGAAACCATCATCACCTATTGTAGTTTCCTCTTTGAACTTTTTAGGGAATTTTTTTGAGCATTCATCTTTTACCATGCAAGGACTGAAAGGAAACTCTTTACCACAAGGACCATGAATCATCATCTCAGTAACAATGTTGTATAGAACAGGATTATTATCCTTATCTGGTAGTTCAGCACATATGAAGTTATCAATATCCTCTGGTTTGGATAGTTTGTCATCACGATGTAACCACACCACTATATGTGCATGAGGTAGCCCTCTTTTCTGGTACTCAACCGTGTAGACGGCTGCAAAGTTAGTACCCTTTATTAACTGTATGGAATAATTACTATTGATGTATAAAAACATAAAGAAATTTTAAAAGAAACCAATATAAATGATAGTTCAAACAAACCTGCTTCCTGACGGCCAAATACCTCTTTAGTTTTTATCTCTTTCATCAGTCTTTCAAGCTTCATCATGAACACTCTTGAAACTATATCTGGCCTATCTTCGGGCCTCAATCCTTTCTTGTCGCAATATCTTAATATTTCTGGCCACTTGTTATTACATGTAAATGTTAGAAAAACATCCGGATAACCATATGTCTTAACTATAGTCATTGCATCGATGTAATTCTCCCTTTTCCATCTTTCACCTCCTGTGAAAGTAGAAGGTATTATCACTCTCTGCCCAACATCTGAAGCTTCAGTATTTCCATTGTCAAGCTGCTTTCTAATGTTTTCATAAGTGTCACATCGAAGATTTCTTTGATTTCTCTTGACCCAAAATATCCTACCAGCTTCAACCGCACTGTATCCATCAACTAAAAACTGTTGAAAAAGTCTACGTCCATATAGCAGCATTGATCCATCCATGTCTCTGTCCTGTATACGGTATGCAAACCACTCACACATACTCATCCATTTACGCGGGCCTTTCCTTTCTTCATATACCCCTTCAATATCATCACAATACACATTTTCATCTTCGTCAGAATCTGATTCTGGATCTCCAAGCTTTATATTGATCCGAAAACCATCTTCACCGTAAGGAAACAACAAAGGATATTGAAGTGAGATGTACGATGGGTGCAACTCATTTATACGCTGAAGTTGTCCAGATTTATACTGAACAATTATATCTCTTGTCTCAGTTTCATTTCCTTCATCGCCAGGTAATATAGCTGCGACTTCATCAACAGTTGGAAGATTGTGCATTCTGGCATCAGTTTCCCTTGTGGAAATTAGCTTTAGTCTAATCTCACTTGAAGAATCTGATTGGACAGTGTCACGGACTTTTCTGTATGTTTTAACCAAAACATTGTGTTCATCCATCGTAGTCTTTATGTCATTCACAATCTGAGCATCAAGCTCCTTTGTTTTTTTTTGATTTTTCCCTGAACTGCATTGTCATAAATAGCACACAATATAATATAATGGTTTAAAAAGTGGATCATTGATTAAACATTGAAATGTAAAAGATGTTACAGTACATTCATGTAAGTATTGAAATGTACCTTAAAGCTCCAATGCTATTGCTGACTTCATTATGGGTATCATATATGTATAACTGAGAAAATTTAGGTTTGGAATCATCCTCTGGAAGTAAACTACCCATGAGATGGCTATTGTGTCCTTGCATTTTGAAAACATATGGGCCACGTCCATCATTTATTGAATTAACTATGTTACCACCCATAGAAGTAAACGCGAACATGTTATTATACGCTCTGATATTATCCAAGAAATGTTTGCTTTTATCATCATTTGACATGAACAGATGTTTTAGTTTAAGAGGTGGTTCTTGAAGGAAGGGTAAATGTATTTTTCCTTGCTTGCAACACAGAGAGAATTTAGGTTGCTCAGGTCTCCTTTGCTTGTTCACTCTTTCTTCATACCACATGTTAGATCCACAATATTCACATACATAAATTGGATCTCCCAAGTCATCGTACTCTGTAAAAAAAGTATATTTACATATCATGTATTATACTGATTAAATAATTGTTGTATGACTGTTAATAGATTATGGTGTACATGGATTGGTAGAATGTTACCTGTATTTATGCATGTTAAATTCCTGCTAATGACTTTGTATTTTCCAGGCCGCAAATTTTTTCTCGATGCACCTGTTGTGGTCTGATGAAGTATAGACGGATTTGATGATAATTTATCATCCAAAACAGCTTGCAGACAAAATCAATTTCACAACAAACAATAAAGCAAGGTTAGATTTTAGAACTTCAATTACTCTATATCAAATTTGTTTCATATACGATTCCAGATTTGTACAATGGAAAATCTATTAAATTGACAAAAGAAATTAATAAAAAAAGATGATGGCTTACCTGTTGCGTTATCATTACTTTTATCTTTTTGGAATTGTGATCTGCATAATCGATTGGAACAAATGGATTCCTTCATAGGTTGTGAACTTGTATCCGTGGAATACATGAATGTGAAATTACTCGATCCATGAATAGCAATACCACCCATCGTAACAACTGGTTTTTCTGGGATAACTTTACCCTTCCTTTTATCCAAAAATACCTTCCTCTTCAATCTGTAAGATCTTCCACAACTTGGTTTAACACTGATCTCTGACATTTGCTCACCATGGATGGTTGACCTGTTTCTTTTCATATCTAACAACTCTTTTCTATCAATCCTGGACTTTTTCGCAATAACTGGATCAGGACAGGGTAATTCCAATATCTTTATTCTATGAATTCTTTTCCTCTTACCACTGACTTCATAAAGTTGTGGTACGACAATTGAAACTGGCGGATTACCAGTAATTACCGGTT
Source organism: Oldenlandia corymbosa var. corymbosa (assembly GCA_949775105.1). NCBI lineage: Eukaryota > Viridiplantae > Streptophyta > Magnoliopsida > Gentianales > Rubiaceae > Oldenlandia > Oldenlandia corymbosa. The sequence continues at coordinate 13,112,774 of OX459126.1, read as the reverse complement.
GTTGAATTCTGAGTCTTTTTTTCTGTAAAATCCCCTTTCTTATCAATCTGGCCTGCTTTGCATCCCATTTAGTTTTCATGGTGACTATAAGTTTGTATGATGTTTAGGATTCAAATTTATAAGATGTGTTTAAATAAGAATGTTAACAGGAATATAAGCTTGATGTGATTGAAATGATAGAATATATATTAAATTAAATACATTATCAGTAAAGAATATTTTTTGATAAAGATCAATGATGTTGCCTAAACAATAGGATATAAACAACCAATTCACAGTGAAATTGTCATTAAAGATCAATGATGTTTCCTAAAAAATAGGATATAAACAACCAATTCATTTGAAACTTTAAAATTCAGTAAAACCAATTTCATGCATTTACTGTTAATTTCAATTTACTGATTGGATGTTTAGTGGTCAATTATTAAGGACTGGTTATTTCTTATATGTATGATTATATGAATTTATGCGATTGTAAGATAAAAGATATTGAATTATGGCATTAGATAATCTGCTTCAAAATGTCTATGGATAAAACAACGGAAAATCAACATTCAATTATTTAATAGATAATTGTGACTGAAAGTTGGAAACTAATAAGTTTATGATTAATTATTCCAAATAACAAAAAATCTAAAACTATTACAGTACTTCCAAGATTAAATGTTCCTTATTAACTGCCTTTCTTGCATCTATATGAAAACCGAGCTTGATACCAGTAGGGATCTTTTTTAAACCCATCATGTACTCAATGTCTCCTTTGACAATGAAGCGATTAGGATAATCAGATAAATAGACACGGCCCATTCTGATAACAGGTTCTTCATCATAGTATATGATCAAACTATTGTAGTCTTGAATATCAAGTCTTCTGACAATGTGCCATGGTATTTCCTTTCATATAAAAAATTAAAAATCAAATATACATAATAATAACAGTAAGTGAATGCTATATAATTGAAGGTAAAATTCTGTTTATTGTAAGTTACAAATGGTAACCATTATCTCACCAATCTACCACGTTGAATGACATCGGTGTTCATGACTACGTTGAAAGTATTCGATCACTATTAGATCGTATGTAGTCAATTGTGTCAACTTCACCGCAATGAGTGAAGTAAAAATTAAGTCCAGATATAAAAGCATAAATTTAATGAAATAAACTTCTTTGCATATGAAATGTAAATTGATCAAACCTTCGATGAATCCGAAGCGATATATCCCGATCACAAGAAGAACCTTGAAGGTTGAAAACCCTTAACCTAAAGTATAATTGCCCTGTGTAAATGAATATTACATTTACACCTCGTAGATGATTAAAGTAAAGATCATGAAATTCTGCCCACATTTTGCCTTCAAAACCTACAGGTTCACCCTGTTGTGTATATATATTAAAATTCCACTGTTTATGTTTATCATCAAGGATCAGCGAAACAGTTTGATTCAAAGGCCAATCTATACCCCTAAAGTACTGTGGGTTAATAACCTACAATTCAAAAACAAAGATAATCAGGACAATAAATTTGTATACCAAACAGATTGTAAAAATTAAAAACCTCGATAGAAGCTGGAGGTGTTATTTAAACTTACACATCGGAGAGAATTGTTAGGATTTAACTCCAAAAGATACCGATGTCCAATGTTTGCATTAAGATCAGGGGAAAAACGTTGGCATCCATCGTGATTAAAATTAAATAAATGCAGAACATTAGAAGACTTGTGATAAATAACATGAATCTTAGATTGAGGAAAAACACCGATGGCTGCAAAGAACTCCTCAAGTGCAGATCCGTATAATTGACACCTCTTTTTCTTATTAATATGCATATTTGCAAAAACACTGCCAATCCCTGGTACTTCAATCATGATTTGCTGTCCAACATGTCTTAAAATTGCAGTGAGGTTACTGCTAAGTATCTGATAAAAAGATAAAAATTACAAAGCATAAAAGTAATTATACTAAACTCATAATTGAGATTGTATTATATACTTACCAATCCTTTTGTTCGAATGTTTGCTGGAACTAAAACCAATTGATCATAACCATAATCCATTTTGACTGCTGAAATATAACGTGTTTTTCTTCTCAAAACTGCAAAGAAGTTTAGCTTTTATGTTTTGTTTAAAACTGAATTTGGGTTATTTGTGAATATACGTTTTTATTCTGTATTTATATACCTATTTAAGATCCCTTATAATTAGGAGTTTATTAGACTTAACAGTTAAGGAATGAAACTCTATATAAATATTTTTTTTTATTAACAACCAATCAACTATCAAATAATTGATTATTTCACCAGATTTTTAGGGATAAAATATATCAGTTATCTGTCAATTGTATACACGTTCACATAAAAGTCTTTCAAATTTGATGAAATTGAAAGTTTAAAAATTCCAATAAATATACTAATTTTATAGAGAATTTTCAGGATATGAAGATTCAGTTCACTTATCCAATCTGAAATATTCATTCAATCGATCGTATCTTTACCATTTTATCTAGATTGAAATATTCAGTTCAATCCGTGTGTGTGTTTACCAGTTTATCAATATAGTATTAATTCAGCAAAGCGGGGATAATTATTCATATTCTGATTGAACCGAATATTTCAGATTGAAGACGTTGTGTAACCTGAGATTGAAGACATCTGGGAGATCTTATGGATTCGTCACTTCTTATCTCTTTTTGATCCAATACTATAGAGGTAATTATATTGTTAAATTATAGCATACATTTATGAATATACATGTTTTCAAGTCAATGTTTTGACTTCTGTATGATCACTGTGAATATTTAAAAAGTAATAAGTTTGTACTCGTATATGTCATTGACAAATATCCTACCATTTTATAAACTGCAACATTCATAACAAACACATTATGATGATCTAGTGAATGGAATTAAAATGTAACATAACAGAATCAACAACACAGAATATTGAAATCAAAAGCAGAACTGATAAAAACTTATGGTTTGTAAAATGATAATGTTCCAAGAAAACGTAAACAAAATAATGAAAAGTTCTCGCAATAATCAATATTCTGGACCGGGAAACATATAAACACCGAAAGGTGTAAACTTTATTATGAAAAACAGTAAATTGCTGCCATTTCTTTTGATTATCACAGTTTCCTGACCCGCTTGTTGGGGTGAGACTTGACACTTTCTTCACCTTCATGTGCATTTGTAAACTTCTTAGGAGGAGGACTATCGGCAGAGTCATCTCCAATCAACATCAAATCAGTTTCATCAGTGCACGAAACAGCTGTCTGGTCATCCAACGTTGTCGTAAGTTAGCAAGCATGTCTTTTTCACTTCAATAATAAACACTTTGATATTTTAAAGGTACTGTTTGACACATATAAAATACCTTAGCATTGCTGTCCTGATTTGGAGTCACAGAGTGATAGAATTCTGCACTTAGCTCTGGGTCAATGTCCTGGAACATTTAAAAAGTTGTCACATAACTATAATGACAATATGTATGTATATGTGTGTATTGGTAAACAATGAAACTTAACCTGATCATCAGAAACAGCTTCGAGGTACTTCTTTATAATATCATGATCAGTAGCAATCCTTGCAACCGATATCTCACTTGTATTGTTCCTAATATTGTAATTGGACACATCCAGCCTGAACAAACACTTTCTCCCCACAATTTCCTCTAGGATTTCAGGGTAATCTAAGTTCCCCTATATAGGTTATCAATAGGAATCTCGTGTAAGTAATAAACATTTGTATACTATTAGATGCATCGTAATCATGTAGGAAAAAAACTTAGGGAAACATATTGAAGTATACCTCCTGAATTAGTTCGGCAGCACTCTTGTTTATGAAATTGTAAACCATTCTGTCCCAAAGTGTAGCAATCCTGCTACCTGAACCATCAACAACATATACCTGCAGTTTGAATCTGAAGTAGATTGAACAGTTAAGAAGTAATTAGTGATTGTATAATGAAATTGAATAATAATTGCAACTAAACTGGGAAAAAAAATCTATAATGCTTAGTATATTATTTATACTTTGGCCCAACAGCAGAAACAGGTCCATGACTGCTGCACATCCATTTTTTCGGACATGAAATTGCCTTTCCATTATCTGTCCTTCTGCTCTTTGCAAATGATAACTTTTTATTTCCTCCATTGTTCTTCTCAGCATCTTCTATCTCAAAAACCTTTCTGTTACAGAGGCTGCACCCTGTGTATGACCATTCATTTTCCTTTGCTAATCCACTTATCTTAGCAAATACTACAACGTTGCAGGCCTTTAAACAAAAATATTGCAGAATCATTAACGTATGCAAATTATAAATTTTATTTATATTATATAATATCAACTCATTACCTGATCCAATTCGCTAATTCCAGACAAAGTTAGCATCTCTGCATCACGGACAAAGTCTTCAAACGTTGTGTAACCTGAAATTGAAGACAACAGGGAGATCTTCTGGATTCTTGCACTTTTTATCTCTTCTTGCTCCATCCTATAGAGGTAAGTATATTGTTAAATTACAGCATACATTTATGAATATACATGTTTTCAAGTCACTGCTTTGACTTGTATATGCTCCCTGTGAAAAGCTTTAATTACCTGTGTTTGTACTCGTATATGTCGCAATGTTCATATCATTGAGGTATATCCCGCCATTAAATAGGTTGGTTGTAGTGAAACTTTGGCTGCATTAACACAAAGAAATAGTATAAGGATTACATAATAGACATTGCTAATAAGTGAAATCTATGTCTTGAAAACTTACAATAGTACTTTTTACACTTGACATACTGCACAATCAAAACAACAGGATATTCGGGTTCATTATTCATACAATTGAGAACACGGTCAGCGTGTTCTTCCCAAAGAGTAACCTTTAACGTGTCAGCTCTGCATATATGTATACTCTTGTTAATAATATATTTGGACATCCTATTGTTGGATTTAAAAAGCAAAAAAAAAATCATGTATTTTAAGAAACCAATAGTAGAAGTGTATACCTTTCATCCTCCAGTTGCACAGAAATCCTCTTCTTACCCTTTTCAACAATAGGATCACTGTAGCCAATTATGTGTCCTATCAAATCTGAAAGAAAAGAGTAATTTGTAAAGGTATTTACTTACAAAATAGTTGAATATATGTGAAAGTTATACATGAAAAAAATCTCCAAAAACCGGCAGGTATTTTTTATAATTCACACTTACCACAACAATAGTCAAAGTTGGCAACAAAATTCGTAATTTCTGCAAAAGGAGTGTACTTAAATACATGATTAGGTATGTCAAGGTCAACAGCTTGTTCAACCAAAGTGTCAGATCCAAACACAATTTTATACTCGTGTTTGGAGCAACGGTAACCTCCATTTATGTTAAGACAGTGATCAAAACGTGACAGCCTCCTGCATACACCTTCATCTTTAAAGTACTTTACAAAATCTTTCATGATTCGAGCAGGTATGGTAGCCTGGATCTTGGAACCCTGCATTGTCATTATTTTTAATTTATATATAATATACTTAAACATACAAATAGAGTGATGTACATCAAAGAATGTATTTTAAAAAACAAAGGAATAAAAAATACCTGAGCATCAATCAAAGACAATTCAAGTGATTTGACATCCTTCTTGTTTTGAGTATCATACATTTTCCATATAGTCATCACACGAACGACAATGTTGAAATGTATGGTTTTGGTTGGCACCAACCCATTGATGTCCACAATATACCTTTGTGCAGCAAGTTGTGGGACGGGAGGAGTAACAGCAGGAGTTCCACTTTGAGCAGTTGAATTCACAGAAGGAATTGCAATATGGGATCCATCATCAGGGGTTTTTGATGAAGACACTGATGTTTGAACGGGCGGAGTAACATATGCTTCCCCTGGGACTTCTTGAATATCATTGGCGTTTTCTGGAACAACAGGATCAGCTGATGGAATCAAAGCACCTTCAGAAATAGGGATATTTCTTTTCTGTGCAGAATCCATCAGAAAGGATTTTGATTTCTTTTCTGAGTGTTTAAGAATTTTGTTGTGGTTCTTTCAGAAGGACTTTGATATTGATTGAATGATCAGTATGGATTGATTTATACAGCTATTTAATAACGCTGGGAAGATATGCCATGGATATATCAAGGTAAGTATATCTTTGAGATTTTGAACTTCCCTTTAAAACTGGAGAAGATGGAGAAGAAATATACACGCACATTCTGCTATACAGATATAGATGAATCACTCAAAATTCAAAAGCAGGGATGTTTATCTTGTAGAATTTTCATTAAATGCATCACATCAAGTGAATTGATTTTATTTTGATTGTACAGGAATTCAAGAGTGGTTAAACACAGATGAAGTGCTTAATTTTAGGAATGGAGAAGTTAAACACGGATGAAGTGCTTAATTTTAGGAATGGAGAATATTCGATTTCATGTAATTATGGTTAATTAGACAGTGTAATCAGTGTACATCTCCTTTTTTTACATCCTTGACTATGACCGGAAAATCATTTGTATATATGAAGATATGATTTTCATTGTATTTATTACAGGGAAACGTCCTTATCTCACTAATTTGCAGTTGAAAATTGGACTTTTTATAATTATCTTATGTAAATGAAAATTAGCTATAGGTTTCTATATTTTATCTGCACATGTTTTGGAGTTTATTTTTTTATTGAGCATTATTTAAATCCAAATTTTTTTCTCAAAATCTAGAGCGCCACATGTCAGTTTTCATTTTATACTGAAAAAGGCTTTTGGAGGGAAAATTTTGATTGTGGAACTGACATGTGTCCTTTTTGTTTACTGCTTTAATTAAGTACAATGGATAATAATAATAATATATAATATATAGTAGATCTTCACTAGTGCCATCTTCTTTCCTCACTAGTGATGTTTTGTCGCGCAATGCGCGACCCTAGCTTAATATATGTGTAGATCTTAGAAATGTTTGTATCTGAAAAAAAAATTATTTTATATTTGGCCTGATATATTTTAGATATTTTTGAAGAATTTCGAAATGTTTTATAAGTGTGATCATAGAAATATTTGTATTTCGCATAAAAGGAAATTGTGTTTGGTTCGGTACGTTTTAGAAATGTTTGAAGATTTTAGAAATGTTTTATAAGTGTTACTTTTTAAATATAAATAAACTTGATCAAATATATGTCTTGAAGTAAATGCTAAACAAAATATGAAAGCATGCCAATAAGTTTAAATATTAGTAAGATAATTTATAGATGTTCTCTATTGGTTGTGCCAAATCAATACTTAGTTTTGGAGATTTATAATAGCTTTGTAGTAAGCTTTTTCCCAAGGGTATACGCTTAATTGTTGGAACTATTTCTTCCAAACGTTTATAGGTAGTAAAATATCAAAAATATGATTTTGAAACTGGTTAATTATTGAAACTGGTTGATCACAAATATGAGAATGAAAATATTGTAAATTTGCATAAGTTTCAAGTTATAGCAAAAAAGAACTCACCTCACTATGGCAAATTAAGAAAAAAAAAAGAAATTAAAAGATAGCCCATTAAAAATTGAGAAATTTATTTGTATAAAAACACAAATAAACGTAGAAACATTATTCTTTCCCTCTCCGCCTCAAATTCATAAAAGGCTTCCCCATAAATTAATTAGAAGAAGTGACATGAACTATTTATATGATGAGGAACTAAAAAAAGTCCAAAAATCAAATCCAAAAAAGTATATTCTTGAAAGCCCGAACACAAAAAAAAAACGCGCTTCATTTGAAAATATAATAATAATAATAATAATAATAATAATAATAATAATAATAATAATAATAATAATAATAATAATAATAATGGTCAATTGGGAGTATGAAACAAAATAAAAAACAATTAAACAAAAAAAAACACACTTCAAATTGACCATATACGAAAAAAAACCAAGACTCCATAATTAAACAAAGAAAATCACTCTAATTGAATGAAATATAAAAAAGAAATTAAAAAAACCACATTATGTAACAAAAACCCAATTAATGAATTCAATCCAAACAGAACTAAAATCATACAAAAATTTTAGGCTAACTAACCATATAAGAAATCACATCATATTACCTGACAACGACTACGGTAGCTATAACAGATGGACGCATAAAAATAATAGTAATAACACTATTCTTGAACGGGAAAAATAAAAAATAATAAAAGCCGAACAAATGATCTGTTAAAATCAAATCTTTTAAATTTTAATACCTGTAATTGCACCACCACAACGGCCGAAGAAAGATCAATGAGAATTTTTTTTTTCCCTTTCTGTTTATATGGAGAGGCAAAGAGAATATTTTTTGAAGTCGAAATTTTATTCGATTAGGATGTCATTGATCATCACTAATAAAAAGATTGAACATGCTAATTGGAATGGAGTATATTTCACCATATATTCTCAATTGATGATTAATGAGGAATTTGTTTTTTTTTTAATTGTGGGGAAGAGATTGATTAGGGAGTCCATTGTGGTATAGATGGGGATGAGGATTTGGGTTTTTTATGAACCCCTGATTTTTTTTATTTGGCGAAAATAGGAGGTGGAGGTGGATTTGGACTGCATTTACTTTTTAAGTCGAGGAGATGTGGAAATTAAAATTTATTTTAAAAATGTGATGTAAAAATGCCACGTGGCAAATGATGGTACTTTCTCTTAAGTGTGGTTTTTGTTTATAATATAGTAAGATATAATAATATATAATATATAGGATATGGTAAAAAAATTTCATGATTTCGGGTTAAAATGGCATATATTAAAACATAAAACTTATTCACAATTCTCATTTATTAACTAAACACAAAACTTTTATTTAATTTTGATGGAATATTTGTAGGGATTTGATTACATCATCCACATATTATTCAAAATATTGTACCTGTGCCATTCGCGGCATATGCCTTTTATATTTGCAAGGTAAATTTATTAATGAACATGGGATGGATCATGTTTTCGGTCATTAAATATTTGAATTGGAGAATAGCTTCAGCTGTCTTCAAAAGAGAATAGCTTGGGTTCTATTTCAATATATATAGCTCAACATAATGCTAAATGTTAATGTTCTTATCCCCCCCCAAAAAAAAAAAAAAAAACTTGGCTGTTGTACTATACCAGGAAATTCATAAGAACCTTTCACTGAACCACATGAATATTTAACCGGAAAAAAACTAGGGACTACTAAACGCTCTAATTTTTTCCCTTGAGCGCCCTAATTTAATACCAAAAGATTATTTTGCCCCTATCAGATTTTATAAATTATTACTTTTAATTTCATTATTTCAATTCCTAAATCAATCTTTCATTTCAAATTCTCTCATTCCTAAGTCCAAAAAACACAGATTCAATGGCGAAATAAATGAAACGGCTACGGAAAGAAGTACGGAAACTCAAGGTATGTTCAAATTAGAGGTTTTTTTTTTTTTTTAAAAAAAAATGCATTGCCCTCGCCTCCATCGCCGGCGAGGTCCTCCATCGCCGGCCGTCGCAAGAGTGGCGCCCATTTCCTCGCCACCCTCTGGGGGTGAGGCGAGAAATGTCTCGTCAGGCGTTGGCCACCTAGCGAGATTATCCGGTGCCGGTCATGTGCCAGCGCCGGTATGTTTAATTTTTTTAATATTAAATTTTATTTATTTTAATTTAATTAGTATTTATGAATTGTAGAATAAATATTAGTAATTTTAATTTAATTGTTATTATTAGTAATTGTAAATCTTATGAATTTTAGTTTCATTATTTATTATTAGTTAAATTTATGATTTTATAGTTTATTCTTAGGAATTTGTTTTTATTAGTTTAATTTATTTAGGAAATATTTTTATTAATTAATATGTTTAATCTTAAGTAAGTAATTTATTAATAATATTCATATTTAGGAATTCATTAGTAGTTTTAGGGAGCTTCAATTTTTTTAAATTAATTTGAGGAATTATGAAAGTTATTATAATTAATTTAATTATAGAAAATATTTTTGTAGGATTAGTCGGTTTAATTGTAATTAGCCTACACAAAATGTGATACTTAGAAATTAAATAGTTAGTATAAGAAAATTAAATAAATAAGTATTAAGTAAATACGAAAAAGAGGTTAGTAAATAATTAGAATTTTATTAATTATATTTTGGTTAAAATTAAATAATAAAATATGTGGATAATATAATTAATTGAAGTATATTTGGAAATATTATTATTTGTACTTAGTAGATTTAATAAATTAAATATTTAAGATGTATATTAGATAATTTTATAATGAGATATTTAAATAATATAAAAATGTATTAAAGTAATTAACCTAAATTAATAATTTATTATTTAGGTTTTATTAAGTATGTATTAAAACTAAATTTTTTGGGACGTATTCAGGATTAATTAAAGTTACGTGTAAAATTTAAAACTTTTGTAGGATGGGATATCGCCTCTTGAGGGATCAGGTAATCGCTATGTAGTTACGCGCATTCTATATGCTGAACATCGTATAGAAAAAGAGAAAAACTTAAAGAAACAGAAAAATGTACATCCTACCTTCGCCGCACTTAGTGAGTCAGCGAACGTAGATGATGATGATGAGTTTGAGGGAGAGGTGGAACAAGATGAGGATAGTTTTGAGAGTGGGGGATGATGTAGATGAGGAGGATGAGTCAAACGAGTATTCCTCGCCTAAGAGGAGGATATACATTTTGGAGGTAACCCAGTACTGAACCCCATTAGTCGTACTGATGATCAGACTCCAGTTCACCCTATCTGGGGAGGAGGGGGGGAGGGGGAGTCGGGGAGGGGAAAAGACCCTTATTGGATTATCGGGGTTGAATTCATCTTACACTCCCGGTGGTTCCAATCTTCATGCCGGCACACAGAGTACTCTTTTTAGAGGTCCTAGTACTACTCCTCATCATGCCAGCCTACATAGTGCTCTTTTTAGAGGTCCGAGTACTACTCTTCATGATACCGGCCCGCGGGGCATTTTTTTTGGAGATCCTAGTAGTACTCTTCACGATGTCCCAGCATCATTCTGGCAGGACTTCGTCGCACCCCCCTCAGACTAGTCAGTCTCGTTCCCGTTTTGGTGCAGCCTCCATTGGTGCCTCTAGCCGTCCTGAGGCAGCTGCGACGTTATCAGGTACGTATTTGTAACTATTTAAGCATTCATTACTGTAACGTCAATTTCTTTATTGCATTTCGTTAAGTATTAACCAACTATTTTTTTATTCGGTTTTAGGTACTAGCAGACAGTCTAAGGTTTCTAATGAAGAAATTGATGATTGGGTTGTGATAGACGACATACCTGACGAGGCATGTGATGGGTCAGTGATTCTTAGTTTTCTGGCCACAGTGCTTATCAGTTGTGGAATGGAGAACCAAGAGATTACCTGACGATGAAGCCAGCGAAGAAGAGTTTGTCTAGATTACATGGATGGTATACGAGGTTGCCATAGAACGCGCAGTTGAAGATTCAGAATACCAGTTTGTATCATCTGATTGGTACCATGTATGATGACATTGACTTTGCACTTATTTCTGCACACAAACTCTTTTCACTTGTCGTTTGGGGAAATGACCATCATGATGCATGATGTGACACACATTTTGGCGATTCCAGTTGAGGGTTACATGTTGACTGAAACTCCGGAAGTGGAAATGTTAAAGATGCATGGAGCCACGGAGGTGTGAGCGACATTTTGATCGAGGAAAGTTATCGCAAGGTCCTCCCCGCTGTTCAGGTTCAAGCTTGGATGTGGATCTTGTTAGCCTCGACACTCTTCCTCCACAGGAGTGGGGGCAGGATTAGTACTTCACTTATGAACGAGCTTCACGGAAGTGTCGTAAAATACCGAAGCTTACTCCTGGGGATCCGGTACACTAGCATTCCTTTACCGTCAGTTTGGGATTGCTAGTCGAGTAGGGTGTACCACGATGACTGGTTGTATGACCCTTTTGCAGGAATGGATATATGAGTATATTTCATGCTTCCAGCCCTCAAAGAGGCGGGGACGTCGAGGTGTTGATGGTTAGCCTAGAGTCCGTGACTGGACACCAGTTAGCTATAAAGGCATGAAGCCTATTCAGAGTCGACTCTAGCAGATTCATGCGCAACTCGATGCGATGACTAAGCAAGAGGTAGTGGTTATATTTTATTTCTTTGTATTACGTAAAAGGTATTTTATTATACTATATAATAAATTTTGGTAACGTTCGCAGGTCGAATGGGAGCCATTCGGTCGCGAACAGGCAGCCGCACATCCGAGGACCATCTTCAGTGGGTGGATTATGTACCACGACTTTCAGGAGTCATACATGCCGAAGAGAGTGCTACGCCAGCTCAGTTTCGTGCAGTATATACCTCGTGTGCCGCTCACGCTGGTCACTCAGTTTCGCAGGAAAAATGCACACGAGTATTTTGTTGATTGTCCGAGTGCCGAGACCAGTAACTGTTGGGTTAGATTTCCGGAATCGGAGTGCATCGTCCTCAGTCATTGTATGCCGGTATTGTCTACGGAGGTAGGACAGGCAGCTATAGAGTACCTCGACTGGTACAGTAGCCATTCACATCCATTCATACTGCCGACGTCCGTCCCGTCTACGTCACGTATACCAGCTAAGAACTGCACCACTTACGTAAGTTCAACACTCAATGGAATATTGTTTTAATAACACACGAGTTATTTTGAAGGGTTTAATATGGTTTTATTTAATATTTGTAGTGGATGCGTGAGATGGAGAGGTTGAGTCAAGGTTGCATCGAAGATTTGAAGAAACTCGATCTGGATCTTGGTCTACAGTGAGATACTCGCCTGGATGATGTCAACTTTCGTCAGAGTCAAGCCCCATGACATTCGACTCCTTTGGTTAAAATTTGGTTATTGAAAACTTATTGTCATCTTCCTTTGGAGTATGTTACGATTTCGTTGTTGTAAATATTTTGGACTTATTTTGATTTTCAATTTTATTTCATTTAAAAATGAATGAAAAGACATGGAAAGAACATATAAAATATTTCATATTTGCATAACCAAATGTAAAACAACATATCACCCGAGATCAACAAATGACCGTCTGGGTCTTCTCGGGGGATCCAGGGGGACCAAAGTACGTCATAGTTGCATTCTGGGTTCAAGAGGTACTTCCCAACCAATAACACTACTATCACGGTCGTGATGCCAAATGGGGTGGATAGGTGAAATTGGAAAATCACCCTGCAGATTGAGTCGAATGAAGTGCTGGTAGGGCTCAAGGTGGCAAATAACGATCTGGAACTCTAGTCTTATTGCCCCGCCCCGTGCTATGAGTGGTAGCACGGTCCAACATGTGCCGTTTAGATTTACAGCGCCGTTTGTCCTGAAGTAGATTGAAATATGTAACAATGGATAAAAGTCTTCTGTCGACATCCAGTGACCATTGCTTATACCAGTACATCGTATACGCTCTAGGTTTTTAGGTAATTTATCCCATCTACAAAGACGAGTAAAGGAAAGTTTTAAATGAAATCACATTGATGCAAATTTATTAAATAAGACCTCAAAATAAGATTTGTCATACCCGTAAAGGTTCCCGTAAAGCCCAAGATTATTTATAACCTCATCGAATACTATCTGTCTACAACAAATATGATTATTCTGCCCTCCCAACATGCAACTCGCAATCATGTGAAAACCACAATTGCCGTCAGGCTGAACATCAAGATATGACTGAACATGATTGTGGCGTATCTGCGGAATCTTATTCTTATGCTTAAAATTGGAAAAGTCTATCTGCATCACATCTGTTACCAAGTAAATTAATTTCATTATTTCTGGATTAAATATAAGAATTTAATGAAATAATGAAACTTAGCACTTTTAAAAATATAAATATAAATTATACCTCCGACATGAGCTTTAGATCCCGACGTATGACTTCTACTGGAACTGCTGGTGTTCGTCCCACCTAGCCTGTAATCCATGTACCTGTGGTCACACGCCATGAAACAAAAATATAAGAATTAAATGATAATAATTTTGATCTAATTAAATCAATTTTGGTTATGCTTTCTTGATCATTTCCTTAATAGTGGTCATAAATTTAAATTTGGAAATAATTTTTAAATGGTAGTAATTAGGAAGTGTTTATTTTATATGAAATATACCGACTTTAGTATAAATTATGTAAAGTAATAACATATTTAATATTCATAATGATATTAAATTATTTCAATTCATTATGAGTCAAGATTTTGCAGGAATGTGATAATGATTTTTTTTTTTGAAAAGTTTACTCTTTTTATTTTATTTTATTTTATTTTTTGTAATATGAGGACTTGTTCATAATTTCACTTAGTAGTTTGTGGGAGATATTTGAAAAAATAATACATAGAATTTTATCCTATGTGACACATTTAGAATTCTTTTTTATTTTTTCTCTCTCTGATTTTTCTCTTAGTATAATAATATACTATAGATTTATTTGCCACTCATGATTAAAAAAGCTGTTTATATTTTAAATATTTTTTTTTTCACAATTGTGTTTCTGACCATTTTGGACGTCACGTTTTTCTAATATTTTCATACTCTAAAAACAAAAGGAGAGATATGAAGATTTGAGAATATCAATAGTGTAATAAATGAATCGCTAAAACTTATCATAAACTGATTCCCCAACCATTTTATTATTTAATTTAGTAACATGTCACACAAAAATCCCAATCGAACATAATTCAAATACTGATTTCCAAAATCCAAATCATTTGGGATTTTACATAATATTTTCTAACAAAATCTCAGCCTAAAGTCGGTGGTGGGGACCATGGGGTGGCGGGTCGGATGGACCGGACGGAGGGATAGGAGCATCTTTTGGCATGATATGATACGGAGATTCGGAACTAAAGAGTCGGTGGCGGGTCAGTTGTGGGTTGGATGGACCGGACGGAGGGATTGGAGTATCTTTTGGCATGATATGATACGGGGATCCGGAACTAAAGAACTGCGTTTTTTGTTCGGATCCCAAAGGAGTCGCCACGAACAATGTTTTCCTGATCTTGTCTGCGAAGAATTTTCTGCTTGGATTAGTAGTTAATCCTAAGCAAGATGATCCAAACTGCATGAAAACAAGACAGAACAAGATGAAGATTGCGAGGTTTGCATTTTTGGAGGGTGATGAAGAATAATAAAAGGAAGAAGAACCCATGATGGAGATGATATACTATATGATGGTGGTAAATAAAATGTGTATGTATATATAGATGGTAGGAATAGTAAATTCAAGCTAGAAAAATTGGGTGGGAAAATGAGAGGAAAATTTGGTTACGAAATTCGGTTGTGGGTAATTAATGACTTTGAATTTTAGTCAACTTTCATTTCATTGCGTGACATTTGGTCAATGAACCATTTAAATGCTGTCATTTTGACATCTTATTTGTAACGCTCCGAATGCATACCATAGACGACGGGGTTCGAGACTCATTGGGCTTTTCTATTCTCGAGAAAAGAAAGAAAAAACAATAAGGCTATTTTGCTCCACCGGGTATGAATATTTTGCTGATACCCCCGAGTCTAGTCTTAAATAAATTAGCTTTTGATAACCTATTTGTACCTCAAACAATGGGCCTATAGTCCAAGTTTCTCAAAGCTTTCACAATATGTAAAAAAGAAAAAAAAAAAAATTCCCATCCCTAAGCAATCCAAAACATAAAAAAAAAAATTCCTAATCAATCACTAATAATTAGTAATCTGTGTGGATTTTTGTTTTATCAGCTCTTCTATTGTTTTTTTTTTTAATCAGGACTTTTGTTAATTATAAAGTAGAAGTTTTTTAAATGTTTCATTCAATTAGAGTGGTTTTTTTTTTATTAAAAATAGAGTGTCATCTTTTTTTTTTGATTTTGTGAATTTTGGAGTGATTCCCGCACTAATCCCCTCGGTTTACCCAGCTGTGATTTTTGGGTTTTTTTTTAATTTTCTTTTTGTTGATATATTTCTTTCTCTTTTTTGGTACAATATATATATATATATATATATAGTTTATCAGTTTGGGTAATTGTTTAACATAGTTTAAAAAAATTTTACATAAAAAAATCAAAAGATAAAATAACTGTGGTTCGA
Organism: Oldenlandia corymbosa var. corymbosa; assembly: GCA_949775105.1. NCBI lineage: Eukaryota > Viridiplantae > Streptophyta > Magnoliopsida > Gentianales > Rubiaceae > Oldenlandia > Oldenlandia corymbosa. Next base: position 13,096,698 of record OX459126.1, on the reverse strand, counting down.
GAAAAAAAAAAAAAGGCTTTTCTATTCTCGAGAAACTCATTGGGGTTTTTCTATTCTCGAGAAAAAAGAAAGAAAAAACAACAAGGCTTAGTCTACAAACTCAAATTCTCATCCCTAATCAATCCAAAACATAAAAACATATTCCTAATCAATCACTAATAATTAGTAATCTGTGTGGAGTTTTGTTTTATCAGCTCTTCTATTGTTTTTCTTAATCAGGGCTTTTGTTATAAAGTGGAATTTTTTTAAATGTTTCATTCAATTAGAGTGGTTTTTTTTTTAAAAAAAATAGAGTGTCATCTTTTTTTTTTTTATTATTTTGATTTTGTGAATTTTGGAGTGATTCCCGCACTAATCCCCTCGTTTTACCCAGCTGTGGTTTTTGGGTTTTTTTTAATTTTCTTTTCGTTGATACATTTTTTTTCTTTTTTTTGGTACACGATATATATATATATATACATATATACTAATTTATCAGCCCTTCATGTTTGAAAAAAAAGAGTATGTAGAATAGAAAGAAAAGAGTATTTTTTTTATGATAAAAAAATTTTACATAAAAAAATCAAAAGATAAAATAACGCTAATCCTTTTATCTCGACTGTCAATTTTTATTCTAATATTTACTTCCAAATATAAATGCCTAAAATTAACTAACCACAAAATTAAATTAATCTATTGTAATTTTATATATATGCATAAAATTATAGAATTATGGAATTAAATTATGGATTATCAATCTTTATTCTAATATTTACTTCCAAAAATAAATTCCTCAAATTAATTGACCCGTAAAATTAAATTAATCTACTATGGTAATTTTAAATAGGTGTTTAAAATTATGGCATTCCTTCCAACTCTTGAAAGCAGCAGCCATGTGGCTTTTGTGTAGTTTAGAGGGAAAATTTTTTTTTTTGTGGAGCTGCCACTTGATTTTTGTGATAGCTGCTTTTAATAAGTATGATATAAATAGATATAAATATATATATATATATATGTTTTTTTTTCTTGACATATTTTTTCCTTAATTGTACCCTTTCTTCCCGTTTTTCCAGTTTGAAAACAGTAAAAAAATCACGTGCACACACTCATGTTTACATTGCAGAATGCGTACAACTATTCAAAATACTCTAAAACAATAGACTTCATCATTGTTGCATTTCTTAGAGAGTATGATAGCACATTTCTGTGGAAGTATGAAACATAAATACAAACGAAATTAAGCATTGTCCAATTTACTGAAATGACTTCACAACAGATGTTAAACCCATCACTAAACCCATCACCAGAAGAAGTAAATAAATTCGCATTGGCATCGCCTAAGAATAAGCATTGACGTTTATTCATGTCTTCTGAGGAGATCAATAAATCATCTTGAGAAAATTGAATGTGACAAATTATTTTATAGATTAATCAATGTATATTGGACTTATTAGGATGCTTCCATATTTTACACAAGTATTTATTTCACAACTTATATTCCATCAACTTATATATAATAGAACGGTAATACATGTTGGAAAAATTTAATCGGAAAATTTATCGGGAATGATATAACTGAATTTTAACTATCCTTTAACTCTTAAATGTGTATCTTTTAAGGCAAGGTGTACGTATGAACGTGTACGATTCATTTCTTATAACAATTCCTGACCTCTGCATTTTATATAATAATTAACAAATTAATATAATGAATATCGAACTTTTAATACTCAAAATCGGTGCCCTCCATCCGTATACCATGCTCAAACTTACGTCTTTGTTGGTTATGACGTAATTTTCACGTAAGAAATGAAATTGGATACGGCCGCAATTTTACCTTTATGGCATTATTATGTAGTATTTTTAGAATAAATTAAACAACCCACGATGGAATCAACATTTTTTTATTTTCATTTTTTGATAAATGTTTATCAACATTTTATGTTTAAAAGATATCACGAAAAATATTTTTTTTTAGAGGCAAAACATCACGAAAAACATTAATACCAAAAAATAGGAGAAAAACTGGTATGCCATGATTTTAAGTTCTCAATTTAAACCGGCTCTTGGCCCATTGATGATTAAGAGGAAGAAGCCCTGTAGTTTGGGCCTTTTGGGCTTGTCCAGGTAATAACACAAAAATATATACCTTTTTGCAGGCATTTATTATTTATTTCTACTCATAATTTAGTGTCAATTAGTTATGATTAATTTATTTTTGAGGTAATTTTATAATTTAGGTATCTCAAGGGGCCAAAGTAGAAAATTAGTATAGATGAGGATCAAATTGCACAAAAAGACATATAAAGTACTGGAATGAAAGCTGCTGGAAGGGCTGATCAGAGCTGGAGCAAGTGGAGAAATTCTTGCTGAAGAAGAAAGATTGACAACAGATGATCATAATTCGGAAGAATCTGTAACAGCATACTCAATTGAGAGGAAGAAGGACAATTATCCTGCTGCCAAGTTGTTGCGGCAGTTGCTATTGCTGCTGTCAATCAGGAGGAACCAAGGCCGAATTCTTACTGCAAAAGAAAGGAATTGCTCCGCCATCACTGCAAGTTATAGTTGCTGCAAGTTAAAGAAGAGAAAGAAAGAGCATATGTGTAGAAAACAGCCGCTACAACCAGCTACTTACCTGCTATGATTTTTCCCATTACGTATTTTGTATTTTGATTTTTATGCTTTACTCGGTTACGTTCTAAGTTTTATATTTAAGAAGAAAATCTATTCATGTCAAAAAAATTATCAAGTTTTAATATATAACTAGGTTCTTAGTTTTTGAACTAATATCTATTATTTTGATTAACAAATTTTGAATAAAGGGAATGAAAATATAATGTAATTTTGTATTGTAACTATAATTATATTGCAATAATTATAAAAGACTTTATCATATATTCCATGTATCAGAGACAGTAAATATCATCTTGAATCCAAAGAGTTACATCAAAACCTCGTATTAGAATAAATACTATAATGATTGAGGACACAAGAAAAACACCAAGAACATAGAAAACTTCATTAAACAATATCCGAATTCATTTATCATCCAAGACATGGGCGGATGTAGTATAGTGGCTTGGAAAAGCCCGAGCACACCCAACAGCCGGAAATTCAATTTTTTTGGTTATAGATTTACTATGATCATCTACAAAATATATCCAAAAATATGTGTTTTTTTCATGTAAAACTTCAATGTTATAGTTATTCGCTTTGTTGAGTAAGCATTGTTAAGAAAAAAATTTCTCGCGTTGTAAGCGAGCACATGCGGGTAAAAGTTTTTAGATCCGCCAGTGATCCAAGATAGACATATAATGAAAGAGATAAAAACACTTTTTTTTTTTAATTCAAAGAGATAAAAACACTTTTTTTTTTTAATTCAAAGAAATAAAAACACTTCTTTTCTTTTTTTTCACAAGAAAAAGAGATAAAAACTCTTTTGTTTACCTTTCAAACATGAGCAAAACCGAAATTTCTATGGTCCTTGATTCTGCTTGTCACTAGAATTCGCACTTCGAATCTAGCATCAAAGAGACAGAGAAGAAGAGAAATGTAGAGTTTGGCCAAAATTGTTTCATTGGGGTGAAGATTTTGGATTGATCTAGTTACAAAGAGGACTTGAGCAAGAAGAATACGGGGTTTTCTTAGTATTTGTGAATGTAAGGATATAGCGGATGGTTTCTTTGATTAATTATAGTAGTTGTGAACATGTAGCAGTTAATCTAAAAATGAGCATAAATTAGTGCTCCTAGATTTTTGAAAATTGAGTGGCACTATGAATTTTATTACTAAAAAATTGGTAAGTTTTCATGTTTGGGTTACCAACGGGTAGTTTTAATTAGCCATGACAGTGGAGAATTACACTTTTGACCAAAAATGAAAGTGGAGAATTCAAATAGGAAAATGGATGCGAGATTTGGCATTTCTTTTTATTTGGACTTTTTTTTTGAAAAAAAATGTTGAAATGACAAATAGATATTTTGAAGGAGAGGTTGAGAAGTGGAATTTTCGGAAAAAATTGGTTTTTGTTGTAATGTGTTTTATAAATAGATTTGTGTTAGTACTAAAAGCAAAAGTTCAAATCGAAACCCTAATATTAATAAAGAGCGTATACAAGAAAAAAATAAAAAAAACCCGGAAAGCTAGATATGACAGAAGATTAGAAAAACCCATCATACCATTCGGATAGAAGTTGGGTCGTTGCCAGGCAGATCTTACACCGAACTCGGAATCCAGTCTTTTTTTTTCCCTCTATCCAACTGCAAGAATCCTTCATAAGAAACAATCAACATTTCCTAGACATATCACTCCATCCGGCGGAAAAATTAATCCATATTGAGTTTTGTTATTTATATTAAATAAAATCATGACAAATTACAAATTTGATGTGGGTTATTTTTGTTGGAAAATAGAGACAGTACAGCTCTAAAGAGAAAAAGAAAACACAATGAAAATGAACAGCGGCGGAAGTACTCTCGCCAACAAGACTCCCTCCGACAGGGGGTTCAAAGAAAAGTTACAATTGAGATCTTATGTTTACCTTGATTGGGGGCATTTTGATATTCTTTGGTTATCATGCTCTCGGAGACAAAGCCATCATAACTAATAACGCCTTGCCAATTGCGATAGGGATTGATATATGTGGACGATATGATTACCATTTTTATACTGTTAGATAGAAGGAATCTAATTATTTTTATATTATCAGGACAGAATTTTTAATAAATTCATACTAATATTTTTAAGGAAACAAAAATGTCAATTATGAGATGTCATAATTCCCCATCCGTGGCTTTTTTTTCTTTTCCTTTTCTTTTTCGAAAATATTATTGTAATATCATAAAAGAATAATTTTCTTTTTTTTGGTATACTAAAAAAGATAATTTTTTGAATCATGTTAGGATTAGGAAAACAACATTCGGTCTATATATAAGAATACGATGTGTGTTGATTATTAACTTTTCACGAGAGAGCCATCAGAATCCCTAGTTAGCTCATCTTCTTCCACCGAAAGAAAAACCAACAGCAAAAGCATCTTTAAACAAACCAAAAAAAAAACGACAATGACGATGACGTCAGAGCCTCCAACAGAGCGGTCAGTCATGGGAGTAATAAGGGCAGCTCGGCCTTTCTTCGGTAACGCCTACGACAAGGTAGCCTTCGCCGTTCACGCGACTCTATTCGCTTCCGGTTTCGTCCTCCGCGCCACCGGTCCGGCCGCCTTTTCAAGCAACAACACCAATCCGTTTCCCGCCGGCAGGTACAAGGAGGTTGGAATCAACGATTGGAACCAAGTCCAGCCTAATTACGCCTTTGTGTATACCAAACCCAACTTGCATCCCAAATCGGGTAATGTTTCCAACTTGGAGAACATAGTGGTAAAGTGCCTAGGGTTGAATGGTAAACTACACGTGGATGCCCTAAGCAAAGGAGTGGACCCGAGCAGTCCTCATGTGATTGCCCAAATGGAGATCAACGTCGAGGATTACGTGCCGGAGGAGACGATTAAGGGAGCAACAAATTTTATGAATCGATACTATCATGATTACAATTCAATGTTTGAGGATTTGGGAGATCTTGTGAGATTTGTTCATAACGATATCGTGACTAAGTTGACTAGTCCACCGTCGTGGCAGTCACGTCAGCCTACCGTCATCGTTTCGGGTTTGAGTTTGAGTTCGAGTTCGGATTCGAGTTTTCGTTTGGGTTCGGGTTCCAACTCCAGTTCTGATTCCAAGTCTGATTCTGGTTCGAGTTCGAGTTCGGGATCGAAATGGAGTCCGAGTAAGGGTTCGAGTTCGGGACCGAGTTCGCGATCGGGATCAAAATCGAAATCGAGTTCAAGTTCGAGTTCGAGTACGGGCTCCAGTTCAGGTTCAGCTAAGCAGTTTGGTCCACATTCATCGTACCTGGGTCGGCAGTTGGGTAAGTTCGGATCCGAGGTGAAGAAGCCAACGGAGCAATCAGTGTGGGAAGTAATGGTGGCAGCCCGGCCTTCCTTCCGGAACGGCTACGACAAGCTGGCTTTCGCCGTCCACGCGACCATTTCCGCCTCCGGTTTTGTCCTCCGCGCCACCCGCCCGGTTACCTCCTGGGTATTGGATTTGTATTCTTCCAACCCTTACGACAAGGTTGACATTCAATTCTGGGATCAAGACGACAAACATTACGCCTTCTTGTACTCCAAACCAGGCGACCGCTCCCGTAATTTTTATGTTAAATGTTTCGTCGAGAACGGTTACTTGGAAGTTATTGCCCGAAAACTAGGTTCTACTCGGATACGTTCCCGATTGCGAATCAACATCAAGGATCACGTGACCAATGAAGCTAATACTATTAAGAATAAATATAGTTACGGTTCATTGTTCAAGAATTTCGAGAAGCTGGTGAGAGATGTTTATGATGGAGTTGTGTATTCACTTCGTTACTAGTCCTCCTCTATAGTTTCAGTAATCATCATTCAACGCGTTTATCTCCTTCTACGGCAGACTACTATCCGCCGGCCAGCTTCTTTCCAGCGTCCTAGGAGACAGCTGCTGTTTCGCCGTCCACCCGGAGTTCAAGAGCTTCTTTCCTTTCCGTCAAATAATGAGTCTTAATTATTCTCTTGTTGAGATAAAGGGTAGTTTGGTTCTATTCTTTTTGCACTTTTTTTTTTGCACTTTGTTGATGTTACTCAACCTCTACATTATACTAGGCAGTCTTGGTTACGTTGCTCCCATAAGAAATGATTTATTGTAGTTATTTCCATTGAATTTATTTTAGCTATTATGTACATTGTATTTTGATTTTCCTTTTATGTACGTTTTCTACTTGGTTCTGACTTTTATTAAAGAAGAAGACACTATCTTCGTCTCGACTTATGAGAGTGAAAGCGATTGATTGGATCATAATTTTCATCAATGGGGTCGTTGATTGAACTAGCTAATTAAGTTTTCATATATAGTTGATTGTTGATTTTTTTTTTTAAAGCCAAATATGTCCACGAAATATGTACAAAAACTTCTTTTATGATACTATCAAATTCAAAATTTTCACATTTGTGATATTTCAAACTTGTATTATGTTTCACTCCCTCCGGTCCTTATTATAAGGCATTTTGACTTTTCCTATATCTCAACTAGTAGATATTTTGAATTAACAAAAAAACCTTAAAAATATTTTCATATTCATTGTGTTGTCTTGATTGTTATAAAATATTTTTAAGAGTTTTTCGTCGATTAAAAATATGTACTAGATTAAACTTAAGACAAATCAAAATGTGTTATATTAAGGACCAGGACAAATCAAAATATCTTATATTAAAGATCGGAAAGAGTACTAATTTATATATGAGTAAATATGGTATTGATTACTATATATTATTACTCTATATATTGATTGGTTTATTTTGATCAACACTGTCACATTAGATTGTTATCCAGTGTAATGATTCTTTTTTTGCTAACAAGAGAAAACGACAAGTACATAAAAAGTTGTAGTTTAGGATATTGATTAAAATCGTAGTTTAATTAGCCAAACCTAATGATCCGTGTAGTAGTAATTAAGTACTCCATCCAACACCAAAACCTAAGGTTCCAAACACTCATCAATTGCACCTCTATACTTTTGACCATACAAATTAAAGAAGCAACTCGTGATCCATGGCTGAACCCCCAAAAGAACCACGTGTATTAAATTTGGAATTAATTTTTCCATATGCTTTTCTCGAAGTTTTACATAGCTTATATAAGTTTTCACATTTTTTTAGGCTGGGGATGGAGAATAATTTTTAAAAGAGGCCTAACTTTTACATAATTTGAATTAGGGGCGTTTAATTAATTCTTAAAATTTAAAACTAAAAATATTTTTGCTTTGTCAAAATTGCCCTAATTTTTATCTCTCCCCCCTGCAACTCACCTCATGAGCAAGAACCGATGAAAAGGCAAAAACATGAAAACTAACCTCATGAGCAAATCAATCTACACAGCAAATTCTCTTGGCTTATGACAATAAATAACCAATAAGACAAACACTTAAAAGATCCTTGAAAAAATATACTATAATTTATTTTTTGTTTCTTTTTTTTATACAGTATTAGATAACTCAATCAATCTTGGGACCTCAACCGTCAAGAGAAGCATTGCAGGACAAACTTTTAGAATCCGTAGTACATGAAATCTTTCCAATAAGGTAAGATTGGACATTAAAATCCTTACTACAGAATAGGAACCCATAACAAGTCCATATGGAGTAAAAATTAGTTGAGGAATAAATCCTCAGTTTCCGGATTTATATTTTTTCTTCAATTCAAGAAGAAGAAGAAGACGATGGAATTGCAAACTTTCGATTTAATGGAATGTTGAGAGGAAAGGGATATTCTGTTTTTTTTTTCTTTTGTTTTTTTTTTCCGATGGAAAAGATTAAAGTTAAGGGCAATTATGACAATTAAAAAACATATTAATTTTGTATTTTTCAAGAATTAATACACTGTATAAGTTATGTCCCTTTTAATTATAAAAATTAATTAATTTCCGTCCGTTGCCCTTAATACAAATTCTCCCTTTTTATTACTCATTTTGTTCATAATTAATCGGTATAAAGAAAAAGATTGTGTAAGATTGAAATCATATAATTAAAACAGTATATATCATGCACGCGCCATGGGAAACGGAAACTAACAGAGTTGGAATGGGTAGAAATTTCTGTGGATGATCATTACTTTCCCTCCCTTTATCCTAAATAAATAGTTAACATTTAATTTTCAAATTTATACTAAAATTATTACCAATCAAAAAATTCAATGTGAATTATTTTTTTGTGTGGTGGACAGATAGAGGGATTATTATTATTATTATTATTATTATTATTATTATTATTATTATTATTATTATTATTATTATTAATCTAACTAAGAAAGAAAAGTTGACGAGAACAAAAGTTTTACGAAATTCATATTAAAAATAAAAGTCGACCACCTCTGTCTTTTTTCCTTTTTTTCTTTGGAATTATTATAAAATCGTAAAAATATAATGCTAGGGTTTTAGAATCCTAGTAGCATTAGAAAACAATATTCTTTTTTCTTCTATATATACTGCGATGTGTCCTTGTCGTGATTATTAACCTTATTAATTTCACTAGAGAGCGCCCATCAGAAGAAACCCTAGCTTATCTTCTTCGATGGACAGAAAAAAACAAACAACGATCACGATGACGCCAGAGCCTCCAACAGAGCGGTCAGTCATGGCAGTAATTAGGGCAGCTCGGCCTACCTTGCGGAACGCCAACGACAAGGTTGCCTTCGCCGTTCACGCGACTCTTTTCGCCTCCGGTTTGGTCCTCCGCGCCACCGGTCCGGCCGCCTTTTCCAAGCACCATTCCGATCCCGATCCCCCCGGCTGGTACAAGGAGGTTGGGATTGACAGTTGGAATCAAGTCCAAGCTAATTACGCCTTTGTGTATACCAAACCCAACGTGAATCCCGAGTCGAATTATCTCATGAGCTTGGAGAAAATCGTGGTAAAGTGTCAAGCCTTGAATGGTAAATTACACGTTGATGCCCTAAGCAAAGGAGTGAATCCGATATTTAATACTGACGTGATTGCCCAGATGGACATAAACGTCCGGGATTACGTGCCGGAGGAGGAAGTTTACGGCCGATCGACGAATTATAATAATAACAGTAATCAGCAATATAATTACGATTCAATGTTTGAGGATTTGGGAGATCTTGTGAGATACGTTCATAACGAAATCGTGACAAAGTTTTCTACTCCACCGTTGCAGTTACGCCCGCAGCCGGTCATGATTCCGGGTCCCGGTTCGGCTTCGGGTATGCCGTTTGGCCTGCTTACACCGGATGCGGTTCAGCAGTTCGGTAAGTTGGGATCCGGGTCAGCCAATGGGAAAGAAGCCAAGAAGACACATACAAGAAGATCGAGTCCGGGACCGGGTCAGCAGTTTGGTACACCTCCACCGTATTCGGGTCAACAGTTTGGTAAGTTCGGATCCGGGTCAGTAAAGGGAAAAGAAGTCGAGAAGACACCTACTACAACTGAGGGGTATACTACAACCGAGCGTTCTGTGATGGCAGTAATAAGGGCAGCCAGGCCTGCCTTTCGGAACGACCACAACAAGGCGGCTTTCGCCGTTCACGCGACCCTTTTCGCCTCCGGGTTTGTCCTTCACGCAGCCGGGCCGGCCGCTTTCCGGGACGAGGTTATGTCTTACACGAACGGCTACAATGAGGTTGGCATTGAAACCTGGAATGAACGCGACTCTCATTATGCCTTCCTGTACTCGAAACCCGACGATGAATTCCGCTACCATAGAGTCACGGTTGAATGTTTCGCCTTCAATGATAAATTGCACGTTATTGCTCAAAACCTAGGTGATCTCGTGGTGGTCGGCCACATGGAAATCAACGTCCAAGATTACGTGACGGAGATTAATAATGGAGCTAATAGTAATAAACATAACTATGGTTCAATGTTCAAGAATTTCGGGAAGTTGGTGAGAGATGTGAAGGATAAGATTGTGGGAAAATTTGTTACTTGTCCTCCTCCATTGGGTTTACCTACGCCTCCTGCTTTACGTCATCTTTTCCCAAAAAGTGGGAAAAGTAATAGTTCTGGATATCAGCATTCAACGGGTTTTCCTCCTCCTCCTCCTCCTCCTTCTATGGCCGACTACCATTTTCCGTCCTACTTTCCGCCTATATTAATCTGAGGTATCGAGACGGAAAGAATAGTTATGTTTTAGTGCCCTTTTATTTTTAGGTTTAACTACATTACTTTGTTGATGTACATCAGCCACTACATTATACTAGTTAATTTTGGATAGTTGCACCCGTAATGAATCTTTATTATTTTAGTTTTTTTCGATTGGTATTGTAACCAGATAAGTTTACCCATTGCGTATTTTTATATTTTGGTTTTTGTGTTTTGTACTTGGTTTTAACTTTTTTTTTTTAAAAAAAGATGTTCGGCCTCCTCAAAAAATAGTTCACATTGAATTTTGAAATTTGTAAATTTGTATTTGGTTTAAAAAACACAAATCTCAAAAAATAATTCACATTGAATTTTGAAATTTGTAAATTTGTATTTGGTTTAAAAAACACAAATCTCAAAACTCATCCGAAATTATTTTTCTAGGATGGAGGGAATATAATTTATTTTCTTTGTGCCAAATATGTCCATAAAAAATGTACAATAACTGCTTTTAATTTTTTAAAGTATCGGTGTCCTAAATCATTGCTCCGACCAATATGAAGTCATTGTGTTTAATTCTTTTATTATACAATGAAATCAAAAAATTTTCATTTGTGATATCCGAAACGTGTATTATGTATCACTAATTATATATTGATTTTTTCGACACTACCATATTAGATTGTTCAACCTGTGTAATGTTTCACTTATTTAAAAGAGAAAATTTTATTAAAAGATTTTTTCGACACTTTCATTTATAGCATAAATTGTATTAAAAGAAAATTTTCAAACGGGATAAATATCAAACACGATGGTCCAAACTAGATAATAATGATTTTTTTCCCGGATGAGATTAACAATAATGCTAATAATAGTTATAATTACGGATCAATGATGTCGGATGAGGATTTCGAGGATTTGGTGTTGGATATTCATAGTGAAATTGTGACAAAGTTCAGTAGTCGCCCTTTTCCACCCCCTAATAATATATCTATGCCGCATGTCACGGGCTTACTTTTTCAAAGTAACGGCCGTGCGGCACTAGCACAAAACAACTAACGATCAAGTGCTAGCTCAGCCTTAAGACCCCCAAAGCGTGCAAAGCTAGGCAAGACCTTAAAGAACGGAGGCAAAGAAAAACTTAAGAAAGGTTGAAAGTGAAAGAATGATGAAGGCACAAGAGAGCTTAAGGAATGCTTGAGAACTCTACTCAAAGCTTGGATGGTTACAAATGGAGGGGGCATGGGGTATTTATAGGCAAACCCCCCAAGTCCTAAAGAATTCTAGAGAATTCTATGTACATAATAAAATAATGGGATTCTAGAGAATTCCTACAATAAAATATTCTAAGTTCAAAATATCTACAAGTCTCTAGAATCTTCCACACGGTTCTAGCAAACTCGGGTAGCTTCCATACGGTTCCACTCGCTTTCTAGAGAGTTCCGGCCTCTCTAGAAAATTCCGAGTCTTCAAGATTTGACCGGAGAATTCCACAAGGCTCTAGACCGTTCCGTCCCATGTCCGTCTACGAAAATAGCCCGTTTCGCATCAAACCACCCGAATTCATGGTGAAGAAAACTGTCCGTGACATCCTCCCCACCAAAATGGTGCATCGCCCGATGCACCTAAGTCTCGAAGGCAATGTTGATAGGAACGGGTGCACAATTCTCCTCAAAGTCCTCGATCAATTTGGTGAATTGCCAAAGCTTCTCGATTGGCTCCCAACTCGTCTCACTCATTGGCAAATTCTTCCATTTCACCAAGTATTCTTTAGTTGCTGCCCCGCTCCTGCCCCAAACGATCCTCTTAGAAAGGATCTCCTCTGCGGTCCGTTCCTCATGCTCGCGTACGCCAGCTGGTGCCCTTGAGGAAACGTTCCGTTCTTCGTCCTCTGGATCCTTGCGGTATGGCTTAAGTAGGCTCACATGAAAGACTGGATGAAGCCTTGAGAAGGCCTCGGGTAGTTCCAGCTTGTAAGCAACCGAACCCACTTTCTTAAGAACGGTGAAAGGACCCTCGTATCTGCGCATGAGACCCTTGTGTAGACCACGGCTCCGTCCATGTTCATAGAGCTTCACCAAGACTTGGTCGCCTTCTTCAAACTCGCGACGGGTCCGTTTCTTATCCGCCCATTTCTTCATGCGTGCGGCCGACTTCTCCAAGTAGAGTTTTGCCTCGTCGGCCCGTTCTTGCCAATCTTTGGCAAACTTGTATGCGGGTGGGCTATTGCCCTTATAGCCCCCAAGAATGTCCTTAGGCGTAGTTGGTTGGAAACCAAGGACAATCTCAAACGGACTTTTGCCCGTGCTCTCACTCCGCATCAAGTTATAGGAAAATTGGGCAACGTCTAGCAAATGTACCCAATCTTTCTGGTTGGCTGCCACATAGTGCCTGAGATACACTTCCAAGAGGCCGTTGATGCGCTCCGTCTGCCCATCTGTTTGCGGGTGCAAAGATGTAGACATCTTGAGCTCCGTCGCAAGCAAACGAAAGAGTTCTTGCCAAAAACGGCCGGTGAACCTCGAGTCCCTGTCGCTTATGATCGATGTAGGCAGCCCCCAATACTTCACCACATGCCTAAGAAAGAGTTTGGCCGTTATCTCCGCGGTGCACTCTTTTGGGGCGGGAATGAAGACCGCATACTTAGACAAACGGTCTACCACAACAAGTATGTTGGTGCAACCTCGGAAACGGGCAGGCTCACGATGAAATCCATCGAAACGCTGTCCCACGGGCGTTCCGGAATAGGCAAGGGTGATAACAAGCCATGCGGGAGGTCTTGCTCGGTCTTGTCTTGTTGGCAAACTAGACAAGTCCTTACATACGTCTCCACGTCTTCCCGCATGCGAGGCCAATAGAACCGTTCATGGACTAAGGCAAGTGTGCGATGCGTACCTGGGTGACCCGCATAACGGCTACCATGGCAATCCCTTAGAATCTCCCTTCTAAGTCCATCCCATGCGGGCACGTACAAACGGTTTCCCTTGGCATAAAGTATCCCATCCTCAAGCCAGAACCGTGTTGTCTTGCCTTCCTTCACGAGCTCCATGAACCTTTGGGCTTGACGGTCGTGCTCAAGACCCTTCTTGATGCGATCAACCAACATCCCTTCGGGTATGCTAACGATTGGCGCAAGACACGCCTTTCGGCTTAACGCGTCGGCCACGTGGTTAGTCTTCCCCGGGCTATACTCAAGCTCGTATTTAAACTCGGCCAAGAAGTCCAACCAACGCGCTTGCTTGCTTGAAAGCTTAGGTTGGCTTTGATGGTAGCTCACTGCCCGATTATCCGTCTTGATCTTGAACGGTGTGGCGGCCTTCAAGTAATGCTCCCAAACTCTAAGGCAGTGAACTATAGCCAACATCTCTTTCTCGTGCGTCGGCCACCTTTTCTCGGTCTCGTTCAGCTTGCGACTTTCAAAGGCGATCGGGTGACCATCTTGCATGAGAACGCCCCAATGGCGAAGTCCGAGCGTCCGTGCACACCTCGAACGGTTTCTCAAAATCGGGAGAGCTAGGATCGGCTCTCGAGTGACAGCGTCCTTTAAAGCCTCGAACGCTGTTTGGTGTTTTGGTGTCCAACACCAAGCTTGCCCCTTTTCAAGAGATCCGTTAATGGAGCGGCTATGGCGGAGTGTCCTTCAATGAACCGATAGTAATTAACAAGCCCCAAGAACGATCTCAGCTCCGTTGGCTTCGTGGGTGCCTCCCACTCCACGATAGCTTTGATTTTGGCCGGATCCATGCGGATTTTGCCCCACCAATGATGTGTCCCAAGAACGACACCTCCTCAAGGCCGAAGGAACACTTCTCCTTTTAACATAGAGCTGGTTTTCCCTAAGGACTTGAAAACGGCTCTAAGATGCTCCACATGCTCCTTCATTGTGTTACTATAGATAACGATGTCGTCCAAGTATACTACAACGAACTTATCAATGAAATCCGCTAGCACACGTTGCATCAAAGTGCAAAACGTGGCTGGGCGTTAGTTAAACCGAACGGCATAACAAGAAACTCATAAGAGCCATACCTCGTCACCATGGCCGTTTCGGTTCATCACCGGTACTATGCGTACTTGGTAGTATCCCTTCCGCAAGTCTAGCTTGGAAAAGATCCGTGCCGTTGCAGCCGGTCGAACAAGTCCGCTATAAGTGGGATAGGGTACTTGTTCTTCACGGTTAGCTTGTTTAACGCCCGATAGTCGATGCACAAACGTAGCGTCCCATCTTTCTTGCGTTGGAACAAGGCCGGCGAACCCCACGGACTTTTAGACGGCCTTGCATGACCCGATTCAAGTAGCTCCTTGATTTGCACCTTGAGCTCCTCTAGCTCGCTAGGGGACATACGATAAGGCACCTTGGCTATCGGTTTCGCCCCGTCCACCAACTCGATGGCATGATCAACCTCCCTCCTTGGTGGAAGACCTTTGGGCAAATCGTCGGGCATCACGTCCTTGAACTCAACAAGGACTTGCTCTATGGGAGGCGGGATTCGTTCCTCCTTTGCCGGCTCCTCTGTGCATGGTTCCTCCTCAAACACCATGGCGGCAAAGGTGTGTTCACCCCGTTTTAGCCCCTTGTTCAGCTGGGAAGGGCTAATCTCATTTTCCCGTCTAAACTTTACCACACAAGGCTTCTCGCCTTGGAGGATCACCATCGTGTCGTTGCTAGGCACGATGATCGGCTTTACCTGGTCTAAAAACTCCATTCCAAACACAAGACCATAATCATCCATAGGTGCAATGGAGAAATTAGCCGTACCTGACCAGTTGCCGATTTTAAGAGGCACATCCCTGGCTTCGCCTACAAGACCCGTCCATTCGCCGTTCACGCCCTTGAAACGGCCTTTGCTAGGTGTCCACTTAACGCCAAGCGAACGGGCTACCTCTTCCGTGAGATAACTCGTGTCGGCCCCCGTGTCTAGCATGCCCCATCTAGACCCGTTTGCGAACGATGCCTCCATGTAAAGACGGCCTTGACGTGTCTCGGCCTTGGCATGCACGGCATCTAGCCGTTTCATGCAAGTGACCCGTTTCTCCTCTTCTTGGCACAAACCTTGTGCCAATGCTGCCAACTTCGAACGAGACGGGCAATCACGTGCCATGTGCGCTCCCCCGCACAAGAAGCACCCTTGAAACTTCTTTGGCTTGTCCCCCTTGGTCTCCTTGCTTGAAGACGGCTTTATATAGTCGGCTGCCGGCTTCGCGGGGGTGGAAGACTTCCCTTTGTCTCCCCCACCTTTGCCTTGGAACGGCTTCTTGCCCTTGTCCTTGGAGCTATCCTTCTTTTGGAACTCAACAAGCGACTCGGCCACCTTTAACGCCCGATCGATGTCCTGGACTTCTCTCCGTTGTAGCTCAAGTTTGGCCCAACGGTTGAGACCGTCCATGAAAGTAAAGAACGCCTCCTTGGGCGAGAGATCCGGAATTTCAAGCATCAAGTCCGAAAATTCCTTAACGTATTCCCGAATTTGGCCTTCCCTATGGTGCAGACGACGAAGCTTGGCCCGGCTTCGTCTTCCGCATCCACCGGTAGGAAATACTTTCTAAACTCTTCCTTAAAACCATCCCACGTGGTGAAGACCGGGTCTCCATCCCCCACGGGTTTCATCATACGTTTCCACCATGATAAAGCACTATCTTTAAGATAAAGAGAGGCTTGGAAGAGTCTTACCGAGTCGTCCATGATATTCATAGCCCCAAAGTACCGTTCCATGCTGTAGAGAAAGTTCTCTACGTCCCTCAAGTGACGGCTGCCCTTATATTCGTCCGGCTTGGGCGCCTCAAGCCTTGGAACGTCCCCACGGCTCCGGTTGTCCCTTGCACGGCCACGGCGTCAAGCCGTGCCTTAAGACGCCGCGATTCTGCCCGAGAAGTCTCCAGCTCCCCCATAAGCCGGTTGACGTCGTCTTGGAGGGCGGCAACACGAGCAAGGCTTTCCTCCTTCGACTTGTTGCAACGTTCCACCATTTCGTTGAGCGTCCCTAGCATGTCGTCCTTCATTTGCTGCATGACCTCTTGCAATTCCCCTGCGAATCGCTCCATGCGAGCTTCGACGACCCCGCTACCACCTCAGGTGCTCGTCCCAACGGTCTTGGTGGTCTCGCCACAGCAAGCTCTAGCTTGGCAAGCCGTTTCTCAAATTCCACCATCGGCTCCCTAACGACCGACTTCTCCTTGCGGCTTCCTTTGCGGGTGGTCCTCCCACCTCGCGGAAACGTGATCCCCTCAAGCTCCGACCCTTGAACGACCTCCGAAGGGTTGGACATAGCTTAGCACGAAAGAAAACCGACAAACGGAAGCGTAGATGATGTAGCACACCAAGTATCGAGCCGAGGCTCTGATACCAACTGTCACGGGCTTACTTTTTCAAAGTAACGGCCGTGCGGCACTAGCACAAAACAACTAACGATCAAGTGCTAGCTCAGCCTTAAGACCCCCAAAGCGTGCAAAGCTAGGCAAGACCTTAAAGAACGGAGGCAAAGAAAAACTTAAGAAAGGTTGAAAGTGAAAGAATGATGAAGGCACAAGAGAGCTTAAGGAATGCTTGAGAACTCTACTCAAAGCTTAGATGGTTACAAATGGAGGGGGCATGGGGTATTTATAGGCAAACCCCCCAAGTCCTAAAGAATTCTAGAGAATTCTATGTACATAATAAAATAATGGGATTCTAGAGAATTCCTACAATAAAATATTCTAAGTTCAAAATATCTACAAGTCTCTAGAATCTTCCACACGGTTCTAGCAAACTCGGGTAGCTTCCATACGGTTCCACTCGTTTCTAGAGAGTTCCGGGCCTCTCTAGAAAATTCCAGAGTCTTCAAGATTTGACCGGAGAATTCCACAAGGCTCTAGACCGTTCCGTCCCATGTCCGTCTACGAAAATAGCCCGTTTCGCATCAAACCACCCGAATTCATGGTGAAGAAAAACTGTCCGTGACACGCATACTTTGGGGAATCTCTTGAAGAATAAAGCACAACACAGATCATTAGAGAATGATGAGTTAGCATCAGAAGGAATTACAGTCAACAATAGCATCTCCTGCCTGACTTCTTCTACACGCGTGCCTTCCTCTTCACGTTTTCTTGATGAATATGCACAACATCAAGTTGCAGCTGATCCTGTTGAGCTGGCAAAACAGAAAATGCGTCAATTTCAGTGGGAAAATCATCCAGAAAGTTCGACGGTGACCTGGAAATACTATGAACTAGCCTGAAGCATTACAAAGAGTCCCCTAGTTGTAATTATTTAGAGTCGGTTTTAAGGTTCTAGATCAAGTCCTTAGTTGTAAATGTGTTAGTCTTTTGTTTTTCATGCTCTATAAATAGAGTACTGTATAGAGTAGATCAGGATAAGAAGTAATAGAAGAATTCTCTCTTATTTTGTCTGATGTGTTTTATCGTTTGATCATTTTTTATTCTATTTGATGCTATCAGAGCAGGTTTTCCTGCCTGATCACCAATCAATTTCCGCTGTTAGTTTTTATTTGCTCTTCTTATGCAGATCTGAGTTCTCAATTTCTTCGACTTTGCTTGTTTTCTTACAGATCTGAGTTCCTGATTTCTTCCATTTTTTGCTTCTCTTCTTTTAGATCTGAGTTCCTAATTTCTTTCTCCTTTCTTAAGTCTCTCTTATTGTATTCACTATAATCATGGCGAGAAATGAAGCTTTGACAGTGACTGAGAATGAGCAATTGACTCTCCATGGATCAGATTCTCCAGGTCATATGTTGGTGACAACCTATCTGACGGAGAAGAATTACTTGATTTGGAGAAATTCGATGATTACTTCACTTGAGGCGAAGATGAAATTAGGGTTGATCAACGACAACTATGCTATGCCGGCGGAGGATTCACCTGATTATCACAAATGGCGCATAATTAACAGCATGGTGGTATCATGGATCAAGAATTCAATCTCTCCAGAACTCATCAACAGTTTCACTTTTATCACTGGAGCCAAACAATTGTAGGATGAGATTTATGAGAGATATAGAGCTTCAAATTCAGCATTGATGTATCAACTTAAGCGGGAAATTGCTTTGGCAAAGCAAGGTGATCTCTCTGTAGTGCAGTATTATAGTTACATCAAGCAGCTGTGGGATCAGCTTGAGCAACTGAGGCCTATACCTTTATGCAATGATGCAGTTAGAAGGATTCTTATGGATAGGGAGACTGAGGATCGTGTTATGCAACTTCTAATGGGCGTCAGTGATGTTTTTGAGGCAGAAAAAAGTCAAATTCTCCTTATGGATCCACTACCATCAGCCAATAAGGTGTATGCCATGCTGCTGAAAGCTGAGAAACACAAGCAGATGGCCAATTCCATTGTTTCCGTGAGTGAAGGATCAGCTATGATGGCAAAAGGTTTCAATCAGAGGAAAGATCCTGCACAGAAGAATCAAGTGAAGAAAGACAAGAGTCACCTGCTATGTACTCATTGCCACAAAACAAGTCATTTGAAGGAGGATTGCTTCAAGATAAAAGGGTATCCGGATTGGTGGAAACCGCCTAAAAGTAAGCCATCAACAGCACATAATGTCAGTCATTTGGAATCTTCTACTGAAGTTCATGGACACAATGATAAGGATTGGAGTGTTCCAATCTCTGAGGCTGTCCAGAGGGAAATTGGAAGATTCATGAAAGGAAAATTTCCGGTGGATACTGTGAATGACAATCAGATCAACTTTGCACACTTCCAGGATTTTGCAAGTAGCACTATCTTCACTTTTTTTTGTTGTAAGCTTTCTGATTATATACATAGAGGATCTTGGATATCTGATACGTGTGCTACAAGCCATATATGTGCTCTTTTATCCATTTTGATACATGTCAAAGTTGTTACTCGTTATACTCTTGTTCAACTGCCTGATGGTAGTATTAAGGTTTTTCATTCTATAGGAGATTATGCCATGAGTAGCAATGTTACTCTTAAAAATTGTCTATATGTGCATTCTTTCAAGCATAACTTGCTTTCTATCCTCAAATTTGCACAAGATTCACATGTCTGTTTCAAATTTTTTGAATCATTCTGCCTGGTGCAAGACCTATGGACTAATAAGGTCATTGCTGCAGGAAAAATAGTACAAGGCCTTTATGTTCTTGAGAGGACCTCCTTTTCTGAGAAGACTATCTTACAATCACAAGCATATTATGCTTCATATATGCTTTCTTTCAGAAATCCTTCTGTAAATAGACTAAAAAATAAATAGCTTGCAGAATGCTTTTCATGCTTTTTCATCTTGTCTGGCATTATAGATTAGGGCATCCATCACCAATTGTAATGAAAAATGTAGCTCTGAATCTTGATATGCCAAACTTGTAATGTAATGATCAACAGTGTGCTATCTGTCCTCTAGCAAAGCAAAGTAGGAACTCATTTCCTTCCAATTGTATTTAAACAACAAGGTGTTTTTCACTATTGCATATTGATGTATGGGGACCGTATAAGCAAGTTTCTATGAATGGATCATAGTTTTTCCTCACTATTGTTGATGATTTTAGTCGAATTGTTTGGAATTTTTTTTTTCAAACACAAGTCACAGGTTGCAAACATCATTGCCTCTTTCTTTTCTTACATCAAAACTCAGTTTCATAGCCAAGTTCAAATTATCAGAACGAATAATGGAACTGAGTTTCTCAGTGGAAAATTCTAGCAATTGCTATCAGACGTAGGAATCATCCATCAAAGGAGTTGCCCTTATACACCACAACAGAATGGGGTGGTTGAAAGAAAGCACCGCCACATTTTGCAAGTGGCCAGGGCTTTATTGATCCAATCTCACATGTTAAAAACTTTCTGGGGGGAGTTAGTACTTACAGCCACCCGTCTTATAAACAAAATCTCTTCTCCATTACTCAAATGGCGATCTCCTTTTGAAATCCTAAATGGTTATAAGCCTGATCTCTCTTATTTGTGATTGTTTGGAAGCCTTTGTTATGAGTAATGGTCCTGATCGTGAAAAATTTGATGCCCGTTCTTTTCAAGGCATCTTTGTGGGTTATCCTTCTCATCAAAAGGGCTACAAAGTACTCTGTCCCACCTTGCATAAGATCATAGTATCAAGAGATGTAAGGTTTCAGGAAAACATTTTTCCTTATAAGCCAAATTCTGTCTCAGTTCCTCTTCCAAATATTCCAAATGTTTCCAGTGATGAAGATTTTCTCTTGGATCTTTTAGAATCTTCTTCATCTCAACCAACTGATGGAAATGATCCTCAAACCTCTCATGATATCCAGTCTGACCAGGTTCATCATCCTCTTTCCAACCCTCCTTCACCATCTGATTCTATCATTTCTTCTCAACCTGATCACAATCCAGACTTGTTGAATACTTCTTCTTCTCCTTCCTCTGAAAATTCTTCTCATTCACCCATTCTTAGACGTAGTATCAGACGTAGTACCCCCATTTGGATGCAGGATGTTGTATGTCTTCCACATAGTCTGCATGCTTATGAAACCGACATTTCTAATGCTGATTGTCTCTTTTCTGACATGTATAAAGCTTTCTATATCAGATATCCATGAACCTTCTTGTTATAGTCAAGCTAGAACTAATGAAAAATGGCAGGAAGCTATGAATTTGGAGTTGCAGGCATTAGAGCAATACAACACTTGGACTGTGGTAGATCTTCCTCCTGGTAAAAAAAATAGTGGGTTGCAAATGGGTGTACAGGGTCAAATGCAAACCTGATGGAACAGTTGATAGGTATAAGGCAAGGCTCGTTGCAAAGGGATACACTCAAGTGGAGGGTGAAGACTTCACTGAAATTTTTTCTCCAGTGGCAAAAAGTATAACAGTTAGAGTGTTGATTGCTATGGCAGCTTGTAAGAATTGGTGTCTCCATCAGTTGGACGTAAATAACGCGCTTCTTCATAGAGGATTAGAAGAAGAGGTGTACATGAAACCTCCTCCTGGCTATGGTTTGCTGAGAAAGGGTCAAGTTTAGATTAAAAAAAATCCCTTTATGGATTGAAGCAGGCCTCTCGAATGTGGAACACTGAGCTGACAACCGCTTTACTGGCTTATGGTTTTTATCAGTCACCTAACGATCGTTTGCCTTTTTATCCTTGATCGTGATGCTACCTTTGTTACTTTGCTGGTATATGTTGACGACATCCTGGTTACAGGGTCCCATGCATCAGAAGTAATCAGAATCTAACAACATTTGGATGATCGTTTCACCATCAAGGATTTAGGCTCCGCCAAATATTTCTTTGGAATGGAATTGGCACGATCCTCCTCAGGAATTTTCATTAGCCAGAAGAAATATATTTCTGATCTTTTGTGTGATGCTGGCATGTTGGATTGATCTTTTGCGCGACCCACGGGTTGATCCAACCCGCGTAGCATTTTGACCCGTGCGGGTTGGGTCAAAAGGGTCGCAGGTCAGAATGGGTCGCAAGTCAGAATGGGTATGTGAGAGACGGGTTGGGTTGGGTTATCATGACCCGTGGGTCAAGACGGGTCACAAAAAAAAAATACGGAGCAACTTCATATGAATCTATTGCCAACTTCGATGGCATCGAACTAGTGACTAACTTCATCTGCTGTTTACCGCAACTATTGCCACCTCCCGTCTGCAGATCCGCCACCAAAAATAAGAAGAAATTTTTATTTTTATTTAACTAAATTACATCATGGGCTCATAAATAAAACAATGTTTTTTCAAATTTAAATCCTAATCAGAACTCAGAAGGCAAATTATCAAAATGGAAAAGAGGAAAAGAGCCCAACTTGAAGCTAACATGGTAAACGAAGGGGGAAAGATGGATCGGGGAGTTGGCCGTTTGTTTGGGGTTATGGAAACTGGAAAGTGGTGGGGGTGGGTGTGTTGTGGTGTTTGGAAGGAGGGGAGTGACGGCTAGGAAAAATGTGTGTGGGTACGTGTGTCTTTGCGTTTTTTCTTTTTCTTTTTTTCCTTTTTCTTAATTTTGGTTTTTGAAGATAACAAGTAGTAAGCTAGTTTTTTACTTCAACAATATTTCATTTTAAATCCACGGATTTAGAACTTTGTGGTTTAAAAAAAATAAAAAATATGAACATCGTGAGTTTAAACCTAGTACGGCTCATGGGTTGATGATCCATTATGGCCCCGAAACATATGGTGCGAATATAGGAAATGTAGATTTTATTTGAAAAAAAGGTTCAATTCGACCCGCGTACTGTGAACCAGTTTATGGGTCGACCCAGCTAAACTTTGCTCGTGAAAATTTAAAGTCCAACCAGTTATAAAAAGTAAATATAAATTTTATTTGGAAAAAAGTTCAATTCGACCCGCATATCGTGATTTGGTTACTAAGTCGACCCAGTTCGACTCACGGGTAGACCCATTTAAACTTGGCTTGAAACGTGAAAATTCAAACCCAAACGAGTTTTAAAAGACAAATGTAGATTTTTTTTGAAAAAAATCCCAATTTGACCCGCGTATCGTGACCCGGATCATGGGTCGACCCAGCTAAACTTCGCCCGAAACGTGAAAATTTATAGTCAAACGAGTTTTAAAAGATAAATTTAGATTTTATTTGGAAAAAAATCCCAATTCGACCTGTATATCGTGACCCGGCTACTAAGTCAACCCAGCTCGACCCACTGGTCGACCCAGTTAAACTTGGCTCGAAATGTCAAAATTAAAATCCAACGAGTTTCAAAAGATAAAGGTAGATTTTATTTGAAAAAAAAAAAATCTCAATTCGACCCGCGTATCGTGACCCGGATACTGGGTTGACCCAATTCGACCCACGAGTTGACCCAGTTAAACTTCGCCTGAAATGTGAAAATTTATAATCAAACGAGTTTTAAATGATAAACATAGGTTTTATTTGAAAAAAAAATCCCAATTCGACCCTCGTATCGTGACCCGACTACTGGGTTGACCTAGTTCGACCCACGAGTTGACCCAGTTAAACTTGCCTCGAAACGTAAAAATTTATAGTCAAACGAGTTTTAAAAGATAAATGTAGATTTTATTTGAAAAAATTCTCAATTCGACCTGCGTATCGTGATCCGATTATTAGGTCGACCTAGTTCAACCTATGGGTCGACCCAGTTAAACTTCGCACGAAACGTCAAAATTTATAGTCCAACGAGTTTTAAAATGCACGTTTAAGTTAGAAAATTTTAATTTTAAAAATTGATGTGTGTTATTTTTCCAAAAAAATAAAATTTGTAAATTAACTCAATAAAAACTCAAAAAATAGGCCATGACCTGCAGTTCAACCCGTACAGGTCAACCCGCGGGTCAAAAAATTATACTGGCTTAACATGAGCAGGCTGACCCGCTAGTTGACTCGTGAGCGGCGCCAACCCGTCTTGACCCAATCCGTTCTGACCCGCGCTTATGACAAGTTGGGTTGGATCTTAACCCGCCTACTCCTTAACCTACCTTGATCCAACCGCGGCTGACCCAGCCCGCATAATTGCCAAGCCTTGCACCACAAGAAAGTCTTGATTTGTTTTAGTCATTGCGATTGATTTTGTAATCAGATAGTTTTCTTTTTTTTTTTTTTTGGTTTTTATGTTTTGTACTTGGTTCTAACTTTTATAAAAAGATAAAGATATAAGTTTTGAGAATGAAAGCGAAGTGACTTGATCAAAATTTTGGAACACTGATTGAACTAGCTAAGTTTTCACAATGATTGATACTGCCTCTTAAAAATTAGGATCGATAAATATTTTGGGAAGAGAAGAGTATAATTTTTTTTTTTTTTGCCAAATATGTCCACTAGAGATGTACAATAACTTCTATTATTATGCAAAAAAAAATAAAAAAAATCAAACCTTTTGCATTTTTGATGTTCGAAGTTTGTATAATGGTATCACTAATTTATAGATTAGTTTATCAGTTTATTTAAATCAACACTATCACACTAGATATTGTGAAACCAGTACAATATAATGATGCCCGACTTTTCTATTTGTCACTTACAGATCATAAAGTTATTAGGGTGTTGATTAGAATAGCTAATTAGTTCACCAAACCCAAAAATCCATGATGTAGTAAGTACTCCATCCAATGTCACAATCCAAAATTCAAAATGCAAGAAAGTCATTTCGGGAGAGAAATCGATAATATGGAAAAAAATAAAAAAGTCATATTCGCAACATGTAAATTTCGGATACAACTTTAAACACTCATCCCACCTCATATGAATAGATTACTTTGTTCACCTTTTAATTTAACAAATCTGACTATTAATATGAGAAGGAAAGAATACTGTCGAGAGATTAAATCATGACCAAAACGAAAAAGAAACGAAAACATTTCACAGCTTGAAATGTGACAATGCGGCGTTTCCATCCATGCTTTCTTTCAGGAATTGGGTTGTGTATTCTTCAATAGTGATGTCTTTATAAACAGCGGGATTTTTTTCAGACAGTAACTCTTTGATTGGTCCATAAGATCTTGTCACAGCACCTCCACCATATCGTGGCCTAAAGAAACTTGCCACTGATATTCTAGGGCCAATTTTATTTGCAAGTACTCTGTGATGGACACTTTTGAATCTATCATTTGTCACAATCTGTATAATAAAAGGTTAACAAACACGAATGAGCTAGGAACCAAAAAATATATATATTTGGAATTTACAAAGACATTATTAACATCACAATTTTTCGGAAGCATAGGAATAAACCAAATAAAATTTATTCTCTCTGTCCCGAAATTATTGTCTAGTTTGAATTTTTATTTTAGTTCAATTTGTACTAAAAATGAAAATCTAAACTATATAATAATTTTGGGACTGAAGAAATATATATAACTTCTTACTGAAAATATAGCACATAGCTATAATAAATTATAAAAGCGAAAGGGCTGACGCACCAGCTTCTTGTTCTCCTAACTGTGCTCATTTAACATCCTCTCGATTTGCTTTTACGAGCTTATAGTTTCCATAACATTTAATTTATATGGTAAATAAACAAACAGAAACACCATTGATATTGGTAAGTTATACTATACATACCTGCAGCAAGTCTCCCAAATTGATGACCAGAGCTCCTGGCAAAGGAGGGACATCAACCCATTGATTATTATTCAATACTTGAAGACCACCAATTTGGTCTTGAAGGAGTATTGTGAGGAAAGTATTGTCAGTGTGGTCAGCGGTACCAAAAGTCAACTCTGGTTCAGGACAAGGTGGATAATAATGCCCCTTTAGCACATGACCTTCACCACATTCTAAATCTTGCAAGTAACTAGGATTCAGTCCTAAAGCCTCTGAGATCAACCTTAACAGGTCAACGGCTAATTCCATCACATATTTTCCATACTCAATCGCAGCATTCCTGCAAGAAGTACGCGTACAATTCTTTACATTTCAATACAATTTACTACTCAATCCATCCCATAATTGTTATCCAGTTTGGGTTTTCATTTCTAGTTTAAATTGTACTTAAAATGAAATCTCAAACTGGACAATAATTTTAGGACAGAGGGAGTATATTTTTTTTTTACCAGTAATATAGTAAGGTAATAGTTTTTTTAAAAAAAAAAAAAAAGCTCGTACCTGCAAATGATGGGAATTTCTTCAGGTTGTGGTGGAGAAGGCTCCATGTTGAAAGTAATAGTATCTTTCCAAACACCTGCTTTTGAATAGTAAAGATCAATATTACTATGATACAAAACCTTCCTAGCCATATCCCGGCTGTACAATTCGCTTTTCGCCTCATGATCTTGCTCGTGAAACAATCGTATCGCATGTAACATATCCTCTAGAACACTAGTAGGAATTCCATGATTAATGACTTGGAAAAATCCCCAGTTTTCGCAAGCTTCTCGAACTTGATTCACAATATCAGAATGGTTGATATGGTCATTCGTCCTATCCATCATCAAATCAATTGTTGGAACACCAAAGCCGTTGACTTTCTTCCCTGCATGGACTGATTTGGCCATATTCTGATTAGCATTTTGGCCATCGTGATGGACAAAGATTGGAGGAATTTTTGTGATCCCAGAATCAAAAAGTCCCTTAACACCGGTTTTTGTATCATCGAAAGCTTTCAGGTTGCTTTGGCGATCGTAATTGAAGGGGGACATTTTGTCAACCATGATTGCCCCAAGGCTGGCTTTGCAAGACTTAAAACTGAGCTTATTATTGGAAGATGCGAAGTGTTTTTTTGGGTAGGAAGCTTCATGTTGTGTGGAGAAATTGAAAGAATGCTTAAAGGCTTTCGACATGGTCAATCAAGGACAATGTCTTGACTCTTGATGATGGAACAGTAGTTTTATCTTGGAAAAATTATCGTGAATTTTTCCAAGATTCCCTAACTTATTTTACACAATTATAACACCAAATAACGAATGTCCCCGAAGGACATCTATATATAGTATAGTGGATCAAATAAGTGAAAATAGATAAATAATCTTATCTCTATCTCTAAAAAAAAAAAATATACATTAAGTTTGAGATAAAGATGATGATAACAACGATAATATACGGATAAAATTTTTTTATTATATCATTTTTTTCGTCTCAAAATAAAAATGAAAACAACCAGTACTATTAGATGGAGAAAAAGTTATTTATTTATGGCGATGGATCATATTGTATATTCCTTTCACCGTACCACGACGAATTAGTTGCATGTGTTTGTTGGAATCAATTAGGTAATATTCATTTTTTAAACTTAATGTTTCAACTAATCAATTATGTGCAGTTCCTCATTGTGAAAACAATTCAAGCAATCATTAAACTTAATTTATCTTCTCACTCAAAAGGCAATTAATTGGTTCAGTCATTAGCAGTTTCATTTGATGACATGACGTTTATTGTCGACTGAAATGATAGTTGAAAATACATTTTATTTTATTTTTTTTAAAAAAAGAAAGGCCTATTGCAAAGAGATTATATGTAAAGAAAAAGTAACACTAAGTCAATAATCAGTCAAATAATTGATCCCCTTGTTACATGTGTTTGTGTTTTTAATATTATCTCTGTCTTAAAATCAATAGTTTATGTTGCTAGCTTCAAACAAAATGACAAAATAGATTTGTTTTTTTTTTTAGATAATTGCGTGGAGCACTTTGTCGTAGAATCAAAGGATTGACAACCTTAATGCACACCTACCCCCGGGAAAATCATTTGATTAATTTCCAGCTTCCAATGCATGAACCTCATTAGATGTAAATTTGATGGTGCCAATTAGCAGGGAAATAGAGGGAAGTTGATGAGAAATTAATGAAAATATATGGAATTCAATAGCATTAGTAATCTATGAAGGGTTGGAAATGAACCCGATCGTCCTGGTGCTTATTACAATTACCTCTAGCCTAGGTACAAGCGTTTAGGATCTACTGCTCCTAATTTTTACAAAGAATTAGTAATAAAGCTGAGAATTCTCAGAACTATCAATTCGATTTCTCGAATTGACTCTACAACATGATAATTGTTAATCAAAGGGGACGTGGTTGAACGGAAAAGGCCCATTCACCTTTTTACCAGTAGTAGTTGGGAGTAGTTTGAAACCCACCAAGATCTTGCAACAATTTTAAATTGTTCCACAACCCTCCAAGATCGTGCTTGTAGTGACGGTAGCAGCTTTGTTGGTGTTCGCTGATATAGTCTAAAAAGATGCAATTGTTGTATATTAACTGTTATAGATATATAATTTTAGAAGTTTCAATTTATGTTTAGTGTTGTATCATTAACCGACTCTTGTAAGTTGTGTTTTCCAGATAGTATCTTTCTTGGTCAATTGCTGCCGGACGATTTTGAATAAATAAAAAACTTTTATTTCTAAAAAATCATCCTTTATTGTGAATATTTTCAAATTTCGAAGAAACTTTTTTGTTTTTTGCCTTATTTACTCTTAAATAAATTAACTTTAGTAGTGACACAATAGTAACCTCCAATCATAACCTTAACAATGGCGCACAAATATTCAGATAACAAACTTCCCAAAAGTTAGAATAGAGAAATTGTATTAGATTCATTGTATTGTTATGTACAATATACAGACTATATATAGACAATACCAAACCCTAAACAAGGACATTATAGGAAATATACTAAATATTACAATACGCCCCCTCAAACTGACGGCGGAGAAGAGAGAAGCAGAAGTTTGTCCCGGAATCGAAAGAATAACTCTTTGGACAAGGGTTTTGTCAGAATATCCGCAAGCTGATCAGTAGCAGAGATAGAGTTGACCGAAACAAACTTTCGCCGAACATGATCACGAACAAAGTGAAAATCAACCTCAACATGTCTGGTACAAGCATGGAACACAGGATTGACAGCAAGGAAAACTGCACTACTGTTGTCACACCAAATAGAGGGAGGGCGATGTAAAGAAACGCCTAACTCAGACAACAGATGACACACCCAATGCAGTTCAACACAGACATTAGCAACCGCATGAAACTCAGCCTCAGTAGACGATCGAGTCACAGTAGGCTGCTTCCTAGATGCCCAGGCAATGAGATTAGGTCCCAAATAAATGAGAAAACCATTAGTAGAACGACGATCATCCGGACAACCAGCCCAGTCAGCATCACTAAAAGCAGTAAGAGTGCCCAAATCTGTAGGATGCAGAACTAAACAGCAATCAACGGTACCACGAAGATAGCGAAGAATCCGTTTTAGAGCCTGAAAATGAGAAGTGCGAGGCTGATGCATGAACTGACAAAGCTTATTAACCGCAAAGGAGATATCTGGACGAGTGAGAGTGGTATACTGCAGACTGCCACACAGCCAACGATAAGTAGTCGCATCATCAGAAGACAACAGAGTACCATCCAAACGGGACAACACAACATTAGCTTGTAAAGGAGTGGAAATAGGTTTGCAAGTATGCATATTTGCAAGTCGTAGCAAATCAGTGACATACTTGCGCTGAGAGAGAAGCAAACCCTTGGAAGTACGACGAACCTCGACCCCAAGAAAGTAACTCAACGGACCG
The DNA here is from genome assembly GCA_949775105.1 of Oldenlandia corymbosa var. corymbosa. NCBI lineage: Eukaryota > Viridiplantae > Streptophyta > Magnoliopsida > Gentianales > Rubiaceae > Oldenlandia > Oldenlandia corymbosa. The sequence continues at coordinate 13,067,124 of OX459126.1, read as the reverse complement.
AGATCCCGAAGAGAAAACTCCTTAGCAAGACAAGAGATAAAATACTGGACCAAACCAGAAGTGCTACCTGTAAGGATAATGTCATCCACATAGACCAGCAAAAAACATAACTGAGACCCACGGCAATAGACAAAGAGGGAAGGATCACAACGAGACTCCACAAAACCCAAGGTAAGGTAAATGCTGCCACCGAGAATACTGGGCCCGAGGAGCTTGCTTAAGACCATATAAGGACTTATGCAGTTTACACACATAATGAGGGCGCACTGGATCAACAAACCCCTGTGGCTAAACCATATACACAGTCTCACTCAGAACACCATTAAGAAAGGCATTACTGATATCAAGCTGAGAAATCGACCATCCACGAGCCAAGGCAACAGTCAAAACCGAGCGAATGGTGACCGACTTAACAACCGGACTAAATGTGTCAGTGTAATCAACCCCAAAAGACTGAGTAAAACCTCGAGCCACCAACCGAGCCTTATAACACTCAATGGAGCCATCAGCATGGGTCTTAATCTTATAGAGCCATCGATTGCCGACAACATTGCCGGAGGAAGGAGGAGGAACTAAAGTCCATGTGTTATTTTTGAGGAGGGCCAAAATTTCATCCTTCATGGCATTCTGCCACTGAGGAAAGGATTCGGCTTGGGTGAAGGATGTAGGAGCAGTAGACAAAGCTGGGGAAATAGAGGTAAGATGAGCCGAGGGATCAAAGATTTTCTTGGGCTTGGGTTGTGGACGAAGTGTCATTGAGTGCTGACGAGAAGAAGGAGGAGGAGGTGGCGGCGGATGACTGGAATCAGATGATGAAGAGCTGAATGCAGGAGACCTAGCTAAAGATGATGAGTCGGGAGGGATAGGAGGAGACGAAGGAACTGGTGTACTAGAAGGAGACAAAGAGGACACAAGCATACCAGGAGAACTGGTTACACGCAACCAAGGGGTAGCAGAAGACTCCGGCAGCGAAGAAGGAGAACTAGAAATAGGACGTTTAAAGGGAAAGAGTTTCTCATCAAACTCAACATGACGAGCAACATAAAGACGGTTATTCACCACATCAAAACAGCGATAACCAAGATGAGATGGAGAATACCCAAGAAAGACACACTGAGTAGAACAAAAGGAGAATTTATGTCGATTATAAGGGCGAAGAAGAGGATAGACAGCACAGCCAAAAACACGAAGAAAGGTATAATCAGGAGGCTGGTGAAATAGTGTAGTGAAGGGTAGGTGACCATGAAGAGGTTTACTAGGGTGGCGATTAATAAAAAACACAGCGGTTTCAAAAGCAAAATCCCAAAACCGAAAAGGAGTACTAGAATGTCCAAGGAGAGCAAGTCCAATGTCGACAATGTGACGAATTTTGCATTCAGCAGTGCCATTCTGCTCATGAGTGTGTGGGCACGCTAAACGATGAACAATAACGACATCCTTAAAGAAAGAATTGAGAGAACGAAATTCACCACCCCAATCAGAGTTAACACTTTTAATGGTAGTGCCAAATTGATTTTCTACGAGAGCGTTGAATTGCTTGAAAACATGGAAAACATCACTTTTATACTTAATGGGATAAATCCATGTGAATAAAGAGAAGTCATCAATAAAAAGCACAAAGTAGTGATAACCATTGAATGAAAAAATAGGAGCAGAGCCCCAAACATCAGTGTGAATTAAATCAAGAGGTTTTAGAGCTACGATGAAAAGTAGAAGGTAAACTAATCGTATGCAACTTCCCTAAACAACACGCCTCACATTTATCAGTGGACATGGACACAGAGGAATGAGGGAGTTGAAACTGTCTAACCAAAGTACGAAGAGTGACATTATTAGGCTGTCCTAAACGAGCATGCCATTGACCTAAAGAGACAAGATAAGCTGCTAGAGCCAAGAAACCACGAGCAGGAAGATCTAAGCAATAGAGACCATTATCAGCCCCGACCGCGGAGGAGGAGTTCCTTGGTTGAAAGATCCTTAACACAACAAGAGTTAGAATAAAATTCAAAGAAACAGTGATTATCATGAGTAAATTTTTGAACAGATAACAGAGGCTTAGTAAGAGAAGGAGCATGCAAAACACGATTTAAATAAAGAGGACGAGAAAACGATGGTAAAACAGATTGACCAACATGCTGAATAGGTAAACTATCTCCATTACCAACTAAAATACGATCCGTACCATTATAATCATTGGAGATATTGAGAGAGGACAAATCTGGCGTGACATGATCGGTAGCACCAGTGTCCGGATGCCAGGGAGTGACAGAAGGGGCATACTGCGCCATATGGGCTTGAGACGACATAGTTGACTCCGGGTAAGATGGACGAGGCAACAAACCAGCCGAATGTGGTGCAGGAGAAACTGTCTGGGCATAAGCAGCCGACCGAATGTCTGGGCATAGCATCAAAACGGTGTCGACAAGTGGCAACCGTGTGATTCAAGATGCCGCAAAGCTGACACGTCTCATCCGGTGCGGGAGGGGTGTACCCACGCCGACCACCACCACGGCCAGTAAACTGATTGCACCGGCCGCCACGTTGTGAGCGACCGACACGAGAGGATTGAGGCGGCGTAGGAGAAGGTGGCGATTGCACAAGCATGACCTTCGGCTAAAGGACCGGCTGTTGGGCGTGAAGAAGCACCTCATATGAAACTAACTGTCCAAGGAGATCTCGATAGGAGGGGTGTTCGGAGCGCTGCTGCAAAGCTCCGATGATGCCATTGAATTCGGCACCAAGCTTGCAAAAGATTATGGCATTGAACTCCGCGGGAGATATACGATGACCGGCAAGCTGCAGTGTGTCTGCGATACCCTTCGCTTTGGAGAGGAGAGCCGTGACCGACAAATCACCTTTTTGCAAGCTGTGGAGCTCCATAACAAGTTGGGTCTGTTGAGCATAAGAGAGAGTGTCGAAACCCTGCTGAAGAGCTGTCCAAGCTGCCGCCGACATTGTGCAGCCCTGGAGAACGGGAAAAATTTCTTCAGCAACGGAAGAAAGAATCCAAAAGAGGACCAGCTGATCCTTTTGCTGCCAGATATCAAACTCATGATTGAGTTGGGGCGCAGCACCACTGACGGAAGGAAGAAAACGTGGCGGTGCAGGGTCGGTGCCGTCGACAATACCGGCAACATGAAACATAGTCAATAAAGGAGTAAACTGAAGACGCCAGGACGAATAGTTGGCCCGAGATTGCAGCTTCACAGTGAAAGAATGATTGAGAGATTGTAGACTAGGTTGAAGAAGGGATACTGATGTCTGTGAAGAAGGTCCCCCCGGCCGAAGATGGGTAGCCTGGTCGGTAGATGAAAGGTCGGTGATAGTCATCGTTGAAAGTAGGCAAGCAAGACTTAATAGGGCCCAATTGGTTTTTTTTTAAAAAAAAAAAAAAGATGTGACCTACAAGAGTTTCGAAACCGAGTCCTAATGGTTCGGGGGATTATTGAAATTCCGCCGGGCTGACAATGCTTTTTTTTATATATATAACAAGAAGCAGAAGCAACACGGCAAGAAGCAGCAGCAACGGGAACAGGGAGCAGCAACGGGAAGCAGTAGGCGGCAGCAACGGGAACACCGGCAGAGGCAGCAACACGGCAGCAGCGGCTGTGGCAGACCGACTACGGAACACCGGACCGATAGCAGCAGATCGGCAATAGCAGCAGGGAACAAGCAAAAAAACAGCGGCAGGGAGCAACACAAAAACCAGGAAGCAGCAGGCGGCAGCAACGGGGAAAACGACGAACGACGACGACGACGACAGCAGCGAAGAAGAAGAAAGGGACCGACGACGGCGGATGGATTTTGCACGGCCAACGAAGAAGTCGGCGGCGGGGAAGAGAAAAGAAAGGAGAGAAAAAAAATTGGTTTTTTTAAACCTAGCTCTGATACCAAGTTAGAATAGAGAAATTGTATTAGATTCATTATATTGTTATGTACAATATACAGACTATATATAGATAATACCAAACCTTAAACAAGGACATTATAGGAAATATACTAAATATTACAATACCAAAATCTATTGATTCAGTGCATGAATACCCAGATTTAGGACATCTATAATATGTTGATTCAAACTAGGAATACTAAAAAATATGCTCGAAATCTACGCAAGGTTTAGGAAAAGAGAAATTCTCGATCTTATAAAATACTCAACAACTGGTTACATCGTTGGCAACTGCGCTATTTTAATCAAATAGAAAAACAATGTAACAAAAAAAAAAAAAAACCTAATCAAACTATTTAAAACTACAAAAATATCCTCATAAGATTAAAGTTGAAACACTGTTCTATATTTCCATTCGGTGCCCTTCATCAAATAGGAAAGAAAACATTCTCATCGTTTTCTTTTTTTTCTTGGGAGATTAAAAAAAGAAATCGCTTAAAACAAAAACTCAAGTTGTGGAATCCGATTACGGTAAGGAAACAGTACTAGTCTATCTCTCTGGGCAAATTATCCAGTATACCCGGAGGCACCGTGCCCCCCTCTTATTTTTTACTTTTTTAGCCCTTATTGTACTTTTTATCAATCTTTCTATATTTTACAAGTATAGTCCCTGTCATTTTTTCTCTCTTTTCCAAAAAAAACATCTCTAATCTTTCAACGACCATATCTCCCAATCCGTGAAGAATTTGTGAACGAATTATATATGAAATTTATAGTACTCGTCGAGATCTATCCAACAAAATCCATAGTGAATATTTTTTCGGGCTTAAAAATGACTTAATTCTGATGGACAGAATAGGGGTGGATATCCAGTTTTACAAGATGGATAACCAACTTGTTCTAAATTGGTTATCCATTGTGTTCATGCTGATTATCCAATCAGTTTAAACTGGTTATCCATTTTGTTTCAACTGCTTATCCATTTGGTTATCCAACTTCTTAATTCAAAATAAGTTGGCTATCCATCTTCTTAAACTAGATATCCAATGTGTTCATATTGATTATCCAATGCGCTAATACTGGTTATCCAATGGATTTACATGCTTATCCAAATTATTTGTACTGGTTGTCCACTGTGTTCATGCTGATTATCCAACTTGTTTATACTGGATATCCATCCATTTGGTTTGTATGCATATCCAACTCTAATATTTCAACGAGCATATCTCCCAATCCGTGAAGAATTTGTGAACGAATTATATATGAAATTTATAGTACTCGTCGAGATCTATCCAACGAAATCCACAGTGAACATTTTTTCGGCTTAAAAATGACTTAATTCTGACGGGCAGAATAGAGGTGGTTATCCATCTTCTTTCTTTTTTTTTTGAAGAGTGAATGTCAAACATATGATTGGATAACAAGTACGAACCGAATGGATAATCACTCCAAACCGGTTGGATAATCAGCATGAACACAACGGATAACCATTTTTCAAAGAAAAACGAAAAACACATTTCTTTATTTTTTGCCTGTAAAGTTTAAATGCATTTAAAGTTCAAAAAAATATTCAACATGGATCTTATCGGATAGATCTCGTCGAGCACTATAAATTTCATATATAATTCGTGTTATAATTCTTTACGAATCAAAAGATACAAGGAACACAACAATATGCATGTGAAATAAGTTGGTTATCCATCTTCTCAAACTGGATATCCACTGTGTTCATATTGATTATCCAACTTATTTGTACTGGATATCCATCCATTTGGTTTGTATGCATATCCAACTCTAATCTTTCAACGAGCATATCTCCCAATCCGTGAAGAATTTGTGAACAAATTATATATGAAATTTATAGTACTCGTCGAGATCTACCCAACGAAATCCACAGTGAACATTTTTTCGGGTTTAAAAATGACTTAATTCTGACGGGCAGAATAGAATAGAGGTGGATATCCATCTTTTTTTTTTTTTTTGAAGAGTGAATGTCAAACATATGATTGGATAACAAGTACGAACAGAATGGATAATCAGTCCAAACCGATTGGATAACCATTTTTCAAAGAAAAATGAAAAACACATTTCTTCATTTTCTGCCCGTAAAGTTTAAATGCATTTAAAGTTCAAAAAAAATATTCAGCATGGATCTTATTGGATAGATCTCGTCGAGTACTATAAATTTCATATATAATTCGTGTTATAATTCTTTACGAATCATTAGATACAAGGAAAAGAATACTATGAATGTAAAATAAGTTGGTTATCCATCTTGATTATTTATGTTAATACTGTTTATCTAACTAGTTATCCAATGGATTTACATGGTTATCCAAATTGTTTGAACTGGTTATCCAATGTGTTCATATTGATTATAATTCTTTACGAATCATTAGATACAAGGAAAAGAATAATATGAATGTAAAATAAGTTGGTTATCCATCTTTTTAAACTGGATATCCATTCTGTTCATACTGGTTATCCAACTTATTTGTACTGAATATCCATCCATTTGGTTTGTATGCATATCCAACTCTAATCTTTCAACGAGCATATCTCCCAATCCGTGAAGAATTTGTGAACGAATTATATATGAAATTTATAGTACTCGTCGAGATCTATCCAACGAAATCCACAGTGAACATTTTTCGGGCTTAAAAATGACTTAATTATGATGGACAGATTATCTAACTAATTAGTATTATTTATCCAACCTGGTTTTTGTTTTTATTATTTTTTAAAAAAATAATAAACTAAATTGGTTATCCAACTCGTTTATATTGGTTATCCAATCATTGGTTTGTATTGGATTATCCAATGCGCTAATGCTGATTATCTAATGGATTTACATAGTTATCCAAATTGTTTGAACTAGTTATCCTAATTGTTCATACTGGTTATCCAACTCGTGCATACTGGTTATCCAACTTACTGAATATCCAACTTAATTCTGTCTAAAGAAATTTGATCATTTTTAAACTCAAAAAAAATATTCGAAATGGATTTTGTTGAATAGATCTCGACGAGTACTATAATTTTCATGCATAACACGTTCTCTAATTCTTTACGGATTATGAGATATGGTCGTTGAAAGATTAGAGATGTTTTTTTTGGAAGAGAGAGAAAAAATGACAGAGACTATACTTGTAAAATATAGAAAGATTGATAAAAAGTACAATAAGGGCTAAAAATGCAAAAAATAGGAGGGGGCACGGTGCCCCCGGGTATACTGGATACAGACTCATCTCTCTGTATATACTAACGTGTCTATGTCGTGATATTCTTGTAGTTAGAAGCTATTAATTAGAAATCCTAGAAAATCTTCCACCGCAAGAAAAGAGAGCAGGTTAGCGCCAAGGAAAAACAAGGATGAGGGTTGAGCCGCCGGCAACAGAGCACTCAGTGATGGCCGTAATAAGGGCAGCCAGGCCTTCCTTCAGGAACGCCTACGACAAGCTCGTTTTCGCCGTTCACGCGACTCTTCCTTCACGCCATCGGCCCAGCCGCCTTCCCCGACACTGGTCCGGCCAAATTCTCAGACAACGACAAGGTCGGTCTTGTTTTCCCTCGATTACGACGAGATTGACATTCAACACTGGAATCAAGGCCACGACCGTTACGCCTTCGTGTACTCCAAACCCGACGACGGTCATCAAATCCACTCCTGTAAGATTATTGTTGAATGTTTCGCCAAGAAAGATTACTTGCAAATTGTTGCCCGAAACCTAGGTTCTCCTCATCTGATTTCCCAGATGCTAATCAATGTCAAGGATTACGTGAGAGAGATGAATGAAGCTAATGATAACATTATTGACTTTCGCAATATTATTACTAAATATAATTACGCTTCAATGTTCAAGAATTTTGAGGAGCTGGTGAGAGATGTTCATTATGAACTTGTGAATAGATTTGTTAATCGTCCTCTTCAACCATATTATCATGGAGCACCACTGATGCATGGCTGGTATCGGAACCCGGCCCATATTATTATTAGTCGACCACCGCTAGTATTCACTCCTTTGACCCAAAGATATAATCAACATTGAGTTTTGGTGGACTATTTGTTTGAGACGGAAGTAATTTTGATTATAAATCCAGAATATTTATATAAAAAAAAATTTTAAAAAAAAGGATCAGACGTCTTAAAATGAAACAGATATACGTTTACTAAAGATGCATCTGAATAGCTATAGAAAGTGCTAAAGATGCAGAGGAAGATCTTTTTTTTCAGTGACCTATTTATACAGAAAGAGTAGTCAGTGAGAAAGTTGCGGAAGTTGAGACATCTTTAGCAGTTACAGTTCTCAAGGTAGCGTGATTTTTATTGAAAATTATCAGAAACCAACTTAGTTTATGTTGTTATGTATATAAGTATGCCGTTTTCTTCAATTTATTCATGTTACAAAACATCAGCAACATTCTCTCCGGTAAAACCTCAAATAGAAAAGCAACAAAACTCAACTATTTTAATAATAATTCAAAGAAACCACATAGGGTTAAAAACAAAAGCACTTGAAAACACAAGCCAATCAGCCATCTTGGCAAAAACCTATTACTCTCGCTAAGGGTCGCCAAGTCTCTAGCACTGCAGAAAGGGTGGAGAAGAAGGCCAAGCATATTGTGATGAAGTAAAAGGCCGAAGTGCGACTGTATTCAGATCCATTTTCTTGAGATTACCCCAACGCGAAAATTCTACTCTTTCTAGCTTTTAGGTATCAGATTGATAGAGAAAAAAATGTCCTCCCCACCTCAGAAACATGGAGTTTGATATCGAAGGATGAATCGCGACAAAGTCAAGGTGTCCCTTGGCGGCTGACGCATTAACGGTGGGTATGATTTTCATCCTCTATAAATTGAGATCTACACGGTACAGGAGATTCCACTTATTGTTATTATGTGATGGGTGATGATCATTCTCATCAAGAAGAACCCAAACGCAAACCTCTCCTCGACAAATATCACACCAAAGAACACATTGAAGTTGGTGGTTCTCGGGCGAGACGTAAAAATCATGAATTTGGAGCTCCTTGGGTCCTGGGATGAAAGTGATGTGATTGGCTTGAGTGTCATAGGCAGCTACGGAGAAATCGCATCCGTCTGGAGTCATTTTCGATATGGCTTTCCAATTGACGATATCCGTCACCACCACGCTAGCCCCCCGGTGTAGCAAAAATCTCCTGGAGCAACTCGCGATTGATTCATCCCAGGTCCCAGTTTTTGAACATTATGTTTGTATAAGTTTTCGATCCTTGGTACCTAAAATATTTCTTCCAATTATAACCTTAAAATTCATCGTCGACAAATTATTACTACTCCTGGAGACATCATCAGCACCATCATCATCACGTGAGAAGGGCAAAATAGCGAAGGATTTATACACTTCCCAAAATGGAGGTTTAGGAGGTTCAGGCAAGTCAACAAATTGTCGGGTGACAGGATGGCAGACGTAATACTCATTGTCCAAACGATCCCCACAAAGTACGAGACCGCTTCTGGATTCTGCGATGAAGTAACCAAGACCGATCATGAATTCGCTTCGATTAATGGCCCGACCAACCTCACTTGTTGGCCGTAACTGAACTAAATCTGGGATCTTTGCCATATGATCATGATCACAAAAGAAATATCGATCGTCCAAAACCGAGAATCCAACCATTTGTTGATTAATATTCCAATGTTTGATGTAGCTTTCTCGAAACAAGGGGTTTGTGATGGTGCGAAACAATCCTTTCGAAACCATGATACACTTGGCAATACATGATGGGTGCAACTTCAATAGAATCTCAAACAAAATATCATCAAGCTCCACCAGTGGATTTATAACCTTCGTGGCGCTGCACCAAACAAAACAAACAAACAGTGACTGACTTGGGATAAGAAATGTAAATGCTGAGGCGACAAGCCCCTTTAGCAAAACCAGAAACAAGTTCTTGAGATATTGCTTCATCAATGAAATAAAATAAGGCCAATTTTCAAAAACCTGATCAGAAAAGGAAAAAAAAACCTCAAAGAGAAATTAAAGGAATTTAGACAAAGTGTGGTATGCATCAAGAAGGCCATGTTTCACATTTCTAGGCTACAGATTAAGCAAGGCAGGAAACAACCATGTTCACGCGCGTTGCAACTTGAAGCGCGATCATTCATAGCGGAGAAGAAATAATAGAGAGCCAACAAATTAATAGAGTTTCATATAGTCTTACTTTTATGATTGTTATTAACTGTCACGTTTGCCCTTGAAAAGCCAACAACTAATTGAGTAAAATAACGTGTTACAATTCAGAGGGTTTTTTTCTTTTTTAACACTACAATTTAAAGGGAAAAATCCCGTGAGAGAGTTAGGGAGAGGGGAAGAGAAACTGAGAAAGAGACAATTCCGGGGAGCGCTCACAAGAAAAGATAGGCACCACAGAGACCGTGATAGAAGTAGAGATAGAGATAGGAGGAGGAGAGAGGCCTAAGAAACCTTAATTTTATCACTTTATGGCAATGAAATACTCCCTCAATTACAAAATAAGTGTCGTTTTAACAAAATAAAAAAGTTTCAAAATATAGTAAGTGTTATTTTGTGATTCCAATCCACTTTTTTATCCAAAATTTTCAAACTTACCCTCAAAAGAAATAATATGATTGGCAATGATATTGTAGTAATTTGCCTACCCTAATGACACTTATTTTGAGTACCCAACTAGAGTTCAACATTAATGTTTCACGATTCATATAAATAAACCTATTGGTGTAACTAGTATTTCCCGTAATAAATTAGAATTAGGGTTGTCCCTTATGTGTATATATATACGGTGTACATCTATGTTAATAAATCAATGAAGAGAGTTTTCTATATTCTTAACTCGGTATAGAGCTAGGTTTCTCTTCATTACTATTATTTTTTTTTTTTCTCCTCTCTCTCGGCGGCGCCTCTCTTGCTCACGGCTGCCACTTTTCTTTTCTCTTCTTGCCGGCGTCTCTCTCTTCCCGGTGATCATTGATCCCGCTTCTTCTTCCTCCTCGGCAAATCACAACATCTGCACTCATCGTTGCTGGTTCTCGTTGGTCTTGCTGCAACTTTCTCATCAGCCGGTGGCCACTTCCAATTTTCTTGGAGCTTTGTTTCTCCGCCGCTGATCGAATTCTTCTTCTTTGCTGATTAACCGGTTGCTCCACCGTCGGCATTGCTTGTGCATTCCTCACCACCCGGAACGCAGCACCCGACCTATCGTGGCATTGCTCAACCAGCACCTCATGGCGGTCGTTCTCAGCATGGTGGTCGTCGCTCCCTGTTTGGTGGTCGTGGTGGTGGTCGCCGCGGCTACTCTTCTCCGGCCTCTGGTGAAACTTGTCAACTTTGTGGCATTTTGAATCATACCGCCGCTACTTTCCGCCGCCGATTTGACTCTAGTTTTGTCCCTCAGCAATCTTCGCCATCTGCAGCTTACACTCAGTTTGTGTCTACGTCTCAGAATGCACCAGGGTAGTTGCCCTTTCCTTATCCGGATTTCACTATGTCCTCTCAAGCTCACATGGTTCAGGGTCTCACTCCTACTACTCCTTGGCCTCCTGATACTGGTGCTACAGATCATCCAACTCCGGATTTGTCCTCGCTCAGTATCTCTAATGACTACAATGGTAAGGATCATCTTCTTGTTGGTAATGGTGTTGCTTTACCTATTAAGCATGTTGGTCAATTTGTTTTGCCATCGATTTCCTGTCCTTTATTTTTAAATCGTGTTTTGTATGCTCCCTCCCTCACTAAATCACTCTTATCCGTTCAAAAATTTGCCCAAGGATAATCATTATTTTTTTGAATTCTATTCTGATTTTTGTTGTGTTAAGGATCTCTCAACCAAGGAACTGCTCCTCCGAGGTCGGGCTGATAATGGTCTCTATCGCTTGGATCTTCCTGCTCGTGGTTTCGTATCTCTAGCCGCGTATCTTATTTCCCTCAGTCAATGGCATGCTCATTTAGGGCACCCTAATAATGTTACCCTTCGTACTTTAGTTAGGCAGTTTCAACTTCCTCATTCTTTTTTGTCCACGTCCATTGATAAATGTGAGGCGTGTTACTAAGGGAAGTTGCATCGAGTCAGTTTGTCCTCTACATTTCATCGTAGTGCGAAACCTCTTGATTTAATTCATACTGATGTTTGGGGACCTGCACCCCTCTTATGTTTTAATGCTTATCGCTATTTTGTACTTTTTTGTGGATGATTTCTCTTTATTTACATGGCTCTATCCTATCAAAAATAAAAGTGATGTTCCTCATATCTTCAAGCAGTTTAAAGCCTTAGTTGAAAACCAATTTGGCACCACTATTAAAAGTTTCAACTCTGATTGGGGTGATGAATTTCGTCCCTTGAACTCTTTTTTCAAAGATGTTGGTATTATCCATCGTATCACCTGTCCTCATACTCATGAGCAAAATGGCACTGCTGAACGGAAAATTCGTCATATTGTTGATATTGGCCTTTCTCTCCTTGGCCACTCTGGCGCTCCCTTTAGATTTTGGGATTTTGCATTTGAAACTGTTGTTTTCTTGATTAATCGTCATCCTAGTAAAACCCTTCATGGTCAAATCCCTTATACTATCCTTTTTCATCAACCTCCTGATTACACCTTTCTTCGCGTTTTTGGTTGTGCTGTCTATCCCTTACTTCCCCCGTATTATCGTCATAAATTTTCTTTCCGCTCCACCCAATGTTTCTTTCTTGGCTACTCTCCTTCCCATCTTGGTTATCGTTGTTTTGATCCAACAACAAATCGTCTTTATCTTGCTCGTCATTTTCAATTTGATAAGCACCTTTTCCCTTTTAAACGTCCTACTTCCCCTTCCTCTCCTCCTTTGTCACAGTCTTCTCCTACTCCCTGGTTGAGAGTCACTAGTTCCCCTGGGTTGGTCTCTTCTTCTCGACCCGTTGTTCCTTCTTCTGCTTTACAGTCTCCACCTTCCGCACCTTCCACTGCCACTCCCATGCCTTCGTCGACCCCTGTGAGTCCTTCCTCGCCTCTGGTTGCCCCCTCTTCACCGTCTGTCTCATCGTCTGCTCCCACTTCTCCTCCTGGTCTTAAGTTAGTTGTTGATTTATCTCAAGACCCTCCTCCGGCTGCGCCTGCTCCCCCGCGTCAGCATCATATGCAACCTCGTTCTACCACTCTTAATAAGACTAAGTTTGCTCATCTTACTCACACAACACCTAGTTCACCCACCCTTCCCCCTATACCCACTTGCTTTACTCAAGCCAAATCTCTTCCTCATTGGCAACTTGCTATGCAGGATGAGATCACAGCTCTTCAAAAAAATCATACATGGACTCTTGTTCCTCTTCCTTCATCTGGGAATGTTGTTGGGAATCGATGGCTTTATAAGATTAAGACCCGTGCTGATGGCTCTATTGAGCGATACAAGGCGCGATTGGTTGCTCGTGGTTTTACTCGGTCTTTTGGTATTGACTATACTGATACGTTTAGTCCGGTTGTTAAGCCGGTTACTATTCGTACTGTTTTTACCGTGGCTCTGGCTCGTGGTTGGTTGGTTAAGCAGCTTGATGTTAGTAATGCATTTCTTAATGGTGTATTGCATGAAACTGTGTATATAGTTCAGCCACAGGGTTTTATTGATCCTTTGCGGCCGCATTATGTTTGTAAGCTGCATAAGTTCTTATATGGCCTCAAGCAGGCTCCTCGGGCTTGGTATTCTCGATTGGCTGTTTTTCTCCTTGGCATGGGTTTCTCGGAATCCCGGTGTGACCCCTCTTTATTCATTTATCGTCGTGGCTCTCTTTTATGCTTTCTTTTGGTTTATATGGCTGACATCATTCTTGCCGGCAGTTCTTCTGATTTTGTACAGCATGTTACATCTTGTATTGCTAGGGAGTTCTTTATTCGGGATTTGGGTCCCCTCAGTTACTTTCTCGGAGTTGAGGTTACTCGTACTCCGCGGGATCTCATTCTGTCTCAGCGTAAGTATTTGGCTGATTTGCTTCGCGTTGCTAATATGAGTACTTGCAAGCCTCTTTCCACTCCTTTACAGGCTGGTGTTGTGTTGTCTCGTGATAATGTTAATATTAGCATGATATTTGTGGTGGTTTATGTGTTTTTTTGAATATTATCTATGCTAATATTAGTGTTTTGGTTCTTAATTTGATCATAGGAAGGATTTGGAATAAAAAGAAGAAAAGTGTTAATTTTAAAGAGATTTTGAAGGTTTTATTGAATCAAGTTTCAAGTTGGAGAAGAAGTGGTTGATTCCCGCGTGGGCACACAAAATCCATGCCAAAATCAATGATGGAAGCAGGAAATTCCAGAAACGACGTTGTATTCTCACGTGGGCACGCTGAAATAGGGACTAAAGTGCAAAATTTCCAAAGTTTTAGGATTAGTTTGTAATTTTGGCAAACTTCAGTGACCAATCTGCAAATTATAGAAAATTGAATTGCCCTCTGCGGATCTTGAAGGGTCTGAACGAAGGCTGCCCTATTAATACCCTATGTACTCTTTGTTCTTATTATTAAGAAAGGGAGGAGCAGAGGCACAACACAGGGAGCGACGGCTGGAGCTCAGGACAAGGATTTCTCTCCGTTTTCGTCAGTTTTAGCTCTGTAATGTCAAACAACAATTCTTGTGTTGTTGATTTCACCATGATTAGCAACTAAACATCTTTTCTTGTTAAAAAATTTTATTGAAGCCTTGATATTATTCAATTGTGAGATCTAACTGTTTGCTTTTCACCAACGAATTTTGAGTATTTATTTATTCTCTTTGATGTGTATTGATGATTATTTGGCATTATTTGAATAGCTGGTAGCATTCAATTCTCCTAGATAATCTAATTTATTGAACAACAAGGTTGTTTGTTCCTTAGAAGAGACGATACAAATAATTACTTGGTAAGTAGTTTACTTGTGTTGTGAGAATAAATAATCAATTTTTAATGAAACAAGGTTTGTTTGTTAGAAATTGAATTAGGTCTTTACTTGTCAAAAACTAAATCCTAGGAGGTTCCAGGTAGTGTTTTTTGGCTATAGAGTGATTAATGAAGGTTTCTTAGTCACTGGTAGTTAAATAAAAAGACTGAGTTGTTAGGAGATTCCAACAATGATAACTAATATATTCATCATTTGTTGAGTTAATCTTTGCATCAATGATCAGTTGGATACATCAAGGTGGAAATTATTCCTTTGACTAGAGTTGCTCTTATTATTGATTTTCCAAAAGTATCTTTTATTGCTTGCAAATTATTTTTGTTATTATTAGTTACAAATCCAAAATCTCTCCCATTTAGTTACTTTGCCTTTGATTAGAAATATTTTCACTTCCCTGCTCCCTGAGGAGACGACCCTACTCATTGCTATACTACTAAATTTCTTAGGAGTAGGTTCTTTTATTTTTGTTGGTTTGACAACCTACCATCTCGTTTAGATGGCACGTTGCTCTCTCCTGAGGAAGCAACTTCATACCGTCATCTTTGTGACAGTCTTCAGTATACTACTCTGACTCGGCCCGATATTTGTTTTGCGGTTAATAAGCTCTGCCAGTTTATGCATCAGCCTCGCACCGCTCATCTTCAGGCTCTCAAGCGAGTCCTTCGATATCTTCGTGGGACTCTTGATCTTGGCTTGGTTTTTCATCCCACAGACTTTTGTACTCTTACTGCTTTCTGTGATGCCGATTGGGCTGGTTGTCCTGATGATCGTCGCTCTACTACTGGCTTTCTTGTCTACTTGGGCCCTAATTTGCTTGCCCGGAGTTCTCGGAAACAGCCTACTGTTGCTCGCTCGTCTACTAAGGCTGAGTTTCGCGCCATTGCTAATGTTTGTATTGAGCTATATTGGGTGTGTCACCTGTTGTCGGAGTTGGGAGTTTCTTTACGTTCGTCTCCATCTATTTGGTGTGATAACAGGAGTGCTGTTTTCCTTGCTGCCAATCCAGTGTTTCATGCACGTACACGACATGTTGAGGTGGATTTTCATTTTATTCGTGATCATGTTCGTCAGATGTTTGTGTCTATTCACTCCTTGTCTGCTACTGATCAGGTTGCTAAATATTCTTACGAAGCCTTTATCAAAGGATTTTTTTCTTCATTTTAGGGACAAACTTCGGCTTCTTACTCCGTCGCCATCAGTTTGAGGGGGCGTATTGGTGTAACTAATATTTACCGTAGTAAATTAGAATTAGGGTTGTCCCTTATGTGTATATATAGGTATACGGTGTATATCTCTGTTAATAAATCAATGAAGAGAGTTTTCTATATTCCTAATCAAACCCATCGAAATTGACTAATTAACCTACAAGAGAACTAATTTCTCAATCCAATTCGGAATTAAAAAAAAAAAAAAAGGAAAATAGTACCGAATCTTGAAGGAAAAAAAAACCAATAACCAACAACTTCAAAATCCTGAGTTGCGGAGACAATTATCGTTGTCAGAGGTAGAAGAATAAAATCTTTAAAATTCATTTAGCAAAACTAATCGATCAATTTAGTCAAATAAATTAATTAATAAGCATAGCTCAACTCAGTGTGGTCGAAAGTTGGACATGCGGTAGCAGCGGAGGAGGGAGGAGGGGCGGCACTGCGGCGGCCAGCGGACGGGGCCGCGGCTTGCCGAGGGGGAGTGTGTAGGTTTTTTCTGTCTGATTCGATTGTGATAGTAAACTGGTGGGCGGTGGCAGCACCTTTATTTATAGCAATAATTTCATAATTTAATTAAGATTAATTAAGGAAACCGCAAAACTTATTTGCGGACACAACAAAAATTACAAATAAAAATCCCCAGGTCTCGCAAGCTTCGCGAACTTGATTCACAATCTCATAATGATCGATGTCATTCGTCCTACCCATCATCGAATCAACTGTTGGAATACCATAGCCGTAGACTTTCTCCCCGCCATGGACTGATTTGGCCACATGCTGATTAGTATTTTTGTGATCCCGGAATCAAAAAGTCCCTGAACACCAGCTTTTGTATCGTCGAAAGCTTTAGGTTGCTTTGGCGATCGTAATTAAAGGGCGACATTTTGTCAACCATGATTTCTCCAATGCTGGCTTTGAAAGACTTAAAACAGAGTTTATTATTAGAAGGTGCGAAGTGTTTTTTTGGGTATAGCTTCATGTTGTATGGACAAATTGAAAGAATCCTTAAAGATTTTCGACATGGTCAATCAAGGACTAAGTCTTGATGATGGAAAAGGCTTTCTACTCTCGAAAAAAAATCGTGATTTTTACCAAGATTGCCTAACTTGTCTTACACAATTATAACAACAAATAACGATCTAGTGTATTATCTTATCGAATGTCCCCGAAGGGACATCTATATATATTATAGTGGGTCAAATAAGTGAAAGCAGATAAACAATACTCCCTCTGTGCCAAATTTATTATCTAGTTTGAGATTTCACTTTTAGTACAATTTGAACAAAAAATGCAAACTCAAACTGGATAATAATTACGAGACGGGGAGAATATTATATTTGTCTCAAAAAAATAGTACACAGTGCATTTTGAAATAAAGAAGATGACAACAACGGCGATGAATTATACTGATAAATTCTTTTATCCGTACTCCTCCTTTCGTCTCAAAATAAATCAAGATGACAACAACTAACAACTAGTACTATCACATGGAGAAAGAGTTATTTATTTATGGTGATGGTATATATTGATAATATTCTGTTCGCCGTAGACGGATTAGTTGCATCTTGCATGTGTTTCTTGGAATCAATTAGGTAATGTTCTCTTTTTAAACTTAATGTTTCAACTAATCAATTATGTGCAGTTCCTCATTTAAAAACAAATTCAAGCAATCATTAAACTTAATTTATCTTTACACTCAAAAAGCAATTCGGTCAGTCATTAACAGTCCGATTTGATGACATGATCATTTGTTGTTGACTGAAATTATAGCCGAAATTACATTTTATCCTTTTTTAAAAAAAAAAAATTGATTGCAAAGAGATTAAAGAAAAAGTAACACTAAGTTATGCCATAATTGTACATACATAGCACTTTTGTAATTGCAAAAGTTAACACAAAAAAGGGAAAATCTAATCTTATTCAGTCAAATTTTATATGAACACAAGTACAACTGTACAAGAATAAAAAGCGTTATATTGTGAATATATTCGAACTTTGAAGCATTTTCTTCTTTTCATCGTCTAATTAAATTTTAATAAATCAACGAAAACATCCTCGTCACTTTTTCTTTTTTTTTAGAGGAATAAGGAGGGAGGGAGAGATTAAAAAAATAAATCGCTTATCAAAATGGCAAGTTGTAGAATCCAGTTAGAATAGGGGGGCAAATAATATTAAGATCCTAGGTACACCTTGCAAGGTGTACCTAGACAGTGCGTGAACCACACATGGGGGAAGAGAAATTGAAATAATTGAGTCTAAAAAAAAGGAGTCCACACACGTATTTATTATGCAAATCATCAGTTTAATTACGTGATCAAATGTTATCCCTTTTTTTCCTCCAAATTTTAATTACGTGAATTAATTCCTCCAAATTTTATCTTTTTTTTAGCACATGTTTAATTTCAAATGTTATCTTTTTTAATGCTTATCATGTTAGCTTTTATATTATTTTATTTTATAAGATTATTTTTTAAAAACTAGGTTTCTTCTTGTCGCTTGTTGCGTAAGGTAATGCGTAATGTATGGTTACTGATGAACAGAGTGTTCATTGTTTTTTTAACCGATGGTGTATTATATTATTACAATTTTACGATGAATATCTTATGTTAACTAATGAATAACGAGTTGTTATTGATGAATAACAGAAGTTTTGCTAATTGGACGATGTTTCAACTATGAGGAAGAGACTTTTGTTGCTTATAATTCTTACACAAAGTGCATTGGTTTTTTCAATAAACAAGTTCAAAGATTGGAAAATGTCCAAATCTGGTGTTGTATATTAGAAACAATTTGCATGTAGCAAGCAAGGAGTAAAAAATTCAAGAGGTAGGTGCGATACAACTATGAATAATTATACCAAACTGATGAATATGACAATTTCAACAATAAATAATTATACCAAACTGATGAATAACCCTCTATATCAATATCTACACTTATTGTGGTCTGATTTTTTGCAGATTCAGATATCCTGCTTCTTTTGGCTTCTGAATGTTGTTCTTCGCTCATGCTTCTTTCAAATTGTATCTGATATTCATCGCTCATGCTACAATATATTTACAAATTCCATGAATAATTTGTCAGATGTGATGAATCCAGTAATTTCAACAATGAATAATTATACCAAACTGATGAATAATACAAATATCTAGTAATTTACTAAAAAAAAAAAACAATACTACATAGTGATGGTAAACGACGAATCTTGCAATTTCAACAATGAATAATTATACCAAACTAATGAATAATGCAAAGATCTAATAATTTACCAAAAAATAATACTACATAATTATGGTAAACGATAAATCTGATAATTTCAACTACGAATAATTATACCAAAACTGATGAATAATACACAAATCTACCAATTTGCCAGAAAAATAACATCCAATAGAAGAACAAAACTCTAAAATTGATGAATCTGATAATTTCAATAGTTATGAAAACGATGAATCTGATAATTTCAACAATGACTAATTATACCAAACTGATGAATAATTCTCATATCTTCTAATTTACCCAAAAAAAAAAAAAGCAAATCGAAGAACATATCTCTAAAATTGATGAACAAACATCGTTAATTGAGTGAACATACCTTAGATCTACATAACCCAAACAAAAAACTCACACCAATGATTGAATAGAGTAGTTGTATCACCTCGCTTCCCCTTCATCCTCCGATTTACTCATACTCGGTTCGAAATCCTCAGCCATAGGCATCTACATGAATATTTTAAGGAAAAACAACATTCACCAAACCAGAATCAAACAACAATGGATAAACACAGAAATATCGATGAATTTAACCAGAATACACCTTAATCCTCATCTTCAGTATTGTAACTTGTAATCAGAATTACCGTTTTTTATGAACGATTCGATTCAGACTTCGGAAGTCCCGCCGACGGTAGCTTCTCTGAATGTATCGCCGCAGGATTGATTTTTTGGGGTTTCGGTTTTTTTTTTTTTTTTTGATTTGGGAATTAATGGAATAGATCGAATGGAATATTGGATCATCAATAATGGCTGAAAATTAGGAGATAATGGTGGTTATCAAGATTTGAAAATCAAAAAATCGCACATAATGGGGGTATTAATGGGCGCGTGTGTAAACACTCGGATGGCATTGTTGTAAATATTGGGAGTTCCCCTTTTTTTGGTCGCGTGAGTTTCACCCTAGGTACACCTTGTAACTAGGATCCCTATATTATAATTGGGGGGGAGGGGAGATTAAAAAAATAAATCTCTTATCAAAAAGGCAAGTTGTAGAATCCAATTAGGGTACAGAAACAGTGGTCTATCTATCTATATATATACATACGTAACCTGTCTGTTGCCGTCTTATAATTGTTAGAAGCTACCCCTAAAAAAATCTTCGACCGCAAGAAAAGAAGAGCAGGTTAATTAGCGCCAAGGAAAAAAAAAATCAATGATGAGGGTTGAGCCGCCGGCAACAGAGCACTCAGTGATGGCCGTAATGGGGGCAGCCAGGCCTTCCTCCCGGAGCGCCTACGACAAGCTCGCTTTCGCCGTTCACGCGACCCATTTCACCTCCGGTTTTGTCCTTTACATCACCGGCCCGGCCGCCTTCCCTGACACCAATCCGGCCAAATTCTCCGACAACGACAAGGTTTTGTTTTCCCTCGATTACGACGAGATTGACATTCAACACTGGAATCAAGGCGACGACCGTTACGCCTTCGTGTACTCCAAACTACTGTTGTCAGACTCGGCTCGGATACGGACTCGGTGAGGGTAGGGGTCAGGGGTTTTAGGGGTCTATTCAGGTCGACTCGGATGATGTCAGTACGACGTAATAAATAATATATTAAAAAATATATTAACAATTAGAAAGACTTTTTTATGGATCTTTTTTATGATATTAGTCAATAATAGTATTTTATTGTATTTAATTATAGTTTAAGATAAGTATATTAATTTAAGAATTAACATAAATTAATTATTTATAATTAAAACATATAAATTTACAAGATAATCACTTTTATTATTAATAAAATGTATAATAAAAAATAAATTTCAACATATTTGAGGTATAGTTTAAATTTTGTATAAAATAATGGAGGTTTATATATGAGGAAAATCAAAAAAAGATTTAAAGATGGTCCTTTAATAATTTGTAGTAAAAAAAATGGGACTAAAATGACAAATTAATTCATGAATGAAATCTGTTGGGTCATTTAAGAATAAAAAACAAACATTTGGACCAGGGAAGAGAAACAATGACTCTGAAAATGATACAAAAAAGTTTAAAAAAAAAAAAAAAAAATAGGTCAAATAGTGCAAAAACCTAAAACCCCGAGTCGACCTGGGTTCGGCCGGTTCCCGATTCACTCAGAGTTCTGACCGAGTTTAACTGAGTCACAAAGTAACGGTTTTTTCAAGTCACTCGGTTCGGCATGTGGTCCGGCCAGTTGAACCGGCCAGTCCGAGCCGAGTTTAATAACACGATGACTGAGAGATTGACACACATGGCTAAAAAGAAACAAATTTTGTCGTTTAGAAGTTACTACTCATGAACTCCCATAAAGAATTATGAATTAAAGGGCCAAACGCTATAACATGTATGCCATCACGCAAATGAAAAGAAAAAGATGATAGAAAAAAGGATTACACTTTTCAGTCAAAAACAACATAAGCGGATGCTTAATTCAACTCTTTAGTAAAATAGTCTTAGTTCAACCCCAAACAACCTATTTTGAGTTTTTTTTTTTCTTTGGATGCTTAATTCGACCTCTTTAATAAAAATTTTTTTAAAAAAAATGATAATGCCCTTTCAAAAAAATAAGTTTTTAGTCAATAAATTTGGAAAAGAAAATGTACTTCCCACAATCAAAATTCAATAACAAGAACAAAAAAAAAAATTCTTATTGAGTTTATTAATGTATAAGGATTCTCTATCCGGTTGATATCTCTTATGCAATAAGAAAGGAATGGTGTGAAAAAAATAATGTGATGTAGCAGGTAACTTATTTGCCAAGAGTTATAACACTATAAATTAAGTAAAATATTTTAATATAAGGTTAATTAAACAAAATTTAGTTCTAAATATTGTCTTTCTTTAACATTAAGGGCTCCTCTTTTTCAAAACATTAAATTAGGGCCCGAAAGAGATATATAACATCATTGCCATAGTTTGTATCTAAAAATAAGTTTGACAAAAAAACTTATGGAAAGGCTATCAATAATCCAGAGAGCTTGAGCGTCCTACAATTATAGATTGAGCATATATTGATCCACAGTCATTAGGTAAATCCGATGTAGCATACCAAGATAAGCAACAAGAAAGTCAAGCATGCAATTTTGATGTACGTATAGAAAGCTTGATTTAGAATTGACAACTGTTATCTCTCTTGTGGCCCGATAAAATGCTTCATCTTGTAGTATTGTGTATCCTCCAATTCACTAATATAATATACTTTAAGTGACAAGCCTACGGAGTACGGGGATATCACGAAGACAAATATGGTGAAACTTACCAAGATAAATGTATTTTTCTCCTTCTTGTTTTGACTAACAATGGGCTAATGGTGGTATTCTCTGCCCTGCTTAGTCTTGTTTTTGCCTTCTCCTGTCGTTCATTATTATGTTTTCATTTCTTCTTATGCCTTTCCCTATCCTATTTTCACGTTCTCCTTCCCTGTTTTGTTGTGCGTTTGACATTGGTCCATCGAATGAAACTTATCGATTGTTATAAATTAAAGAACCTCTTTCTTATGGAGGAAATAAAGAATTGTTGGAAGTCATAATTTCTCAAAGAAAAAAAAATTATCTCACAGATATGATTGCCGGCAAGGCAGAGTGGATGAATACTGGCCAAAATAGTGATCGAGTATAGCAACCACAAGAACTTGAAAATGACAAATAAATTATTAAAAAATGAATTAACGGTAAAATGTTTAGATTACAAAGAAAGGGAATGAAAGTTATTTACAACATAACAGATGCACTAGTGTCATTGTCATCTTCTTCATCAGAGGACTCACCCAACGTGATGTATTTGTCAGCACTACCAGCATTGTTCCCTGCCTTCGTCTTCACCCTCTTCTTCGTCACCACCTTCATTCTGACCACCACCACTTGTACCCACACCACTTGTACCTGCACCACTTTTACTGCACTAGTACCTTGTCCATATGAACTTGCATGATTAACCCCAGCAGTCGGCGCAACATAAATATACAATTCAGGCAAATTCTGTGAGACTAAGTATATCAACGGTACTATCTGCGTACACCCCCTTCTACCGGAACTAACTGCCCATACTAAAACAAAACTGACTGTCACTCTTTCCTTATCAAAACCAGTAGCTCTACAGACCTTGTCCACAAGTTCTGAGTAATTCAACTCGCGGTGAATAAATAATGTTATATGTGTCATTCTGTTGTTCACAGCTACAACTCCATTCACAATATTAATACCACTAGTCCCGTACACATTCAGACTAAAAGGACCGCTGAAAAACATTTTTAATACATGTGCAGATAGTTTAAACCCCAACATTAAACTGTATCCGACATGTAATTACAGATAATTTACATCAATGTTTTACGTTTTAAAGCACAAAATGTTGTTCATATCCACCAATTTAATTGCTAATCCTGTTTCTACATGACATACATGAAAGTAAAAATATAATTTCATTTCAATGTACCAAAAATAATAACAAAATTCTCTAATTTTAATGCTCTATTCAACTGTTTAATTTAATTAAATTACTTACCTCATATACAAATCTACGAAACAAAAATAGTTCACAAAAATGAAATAAATTATCTAACTAATAATTGTTTCGTCGATCAAAATTCGTTGTAAAAATACCGAGATACTCTTATATAAATCTTCTATTCAATTGTCTAATTTACTTTTATCATCTACACATCTATAAAATAAAAATAATTTACAAAAAAACTAAATTATCTACCTAATAATTATTTCGACAATCCAATTTCGTCGTTTTTACAATTAAACAAATGATTATCAAAATTCAACTATTTTAACGATCAAATCTACATTCTAATCTCGTTTCTATACCCAACATAAAGTCTAGACATAATTCTACTACACCTTCAACTCTAAACTACATACATTTAGTCAATTTACCCATTTCATACATGAAAACTACTCCCTCCATTCCAAAATAAGTGTCATTCTAGAGTTTGCACACAGTTTAAGAAACACTTCAATAGGGTAGCTAAATTACTAGAATATCCTCGTACGCGGTCTCTTTTAAAAGGAACCGGGACTAAGGCGGGGCAAAAAGACCAACAATTTCGACGCCTGTAGGGATATGATGAGTGGGCGGAGGATAAGGCAGGTGAAT
Source organism: Oldenlandia corymbosa var. corymbosa (assembly GCA_949775105.1). Taxonomy (NCBI): domain Eukaryota; kingdom Viridiplantae; phylum Streptophyta; class Magnoliopsida; order Gentianales; family Rubiaceae; genus Oldenlandia; species Oldenlandia corymbosa. The sequence goes on along the minus strand of OX459126.1, from coordinate 13,042,767 downwards.
GCGAAGAAGAAAATCGAGGAGTGGAAGGCCGAGGAGGAGGAGAGGAAGCTGGAGAAAGTAGCGGAGGAGTACACCAAAAAGATGAATAGTAAGAAGATGATGGTTAACAAGGGAAAAGGAAATTCCTACGCCGTGGACGAGTATGTTAGGAAGTATATGGAGGATTCTGAAAGAAACTGAAGCATCCAATTCCAAGGGATCCATTTCTCGCCGTACCAAGCTAGTATGGGGAGAATAGTTTTCTGGGTCGTGCATAGAATCTTCGAATAAAGAGAAACCCCTAATGAATTTCGATGATGGAATCAATTCAGCTGCTGAATTAGAGGTTCTTCTTGGGATGGATGGGTTGAAATCAGAGCTTCAGGCAAGAGAGTTGAAATGTGGAGGGAATTTGCAACAACGTGCGACCCGCCTTTTCCTTCTCAAAACAAAGTTATTCGCCAAGAAGTGAATTTTTTTTTTTTTGGTTGTACATTTACATCAATGTGAAACGGTGTTTTTCTTTCATGTTTTAATCATTCAGAGTGCTAATTGGTAACTCAAGTAGCTTTCACTGCGTGTAATGAACATGCAAAATCTTTGACGAATTTATCAATGTTTCGAGGTCTACTTTTGGAAGGGGAAGCATTGGCGGTTGCCAGAGGCACTTTGTTTGGAGTTCTTAAAAGTTAAAGCTCCATGTTAAATAAAGAAATTATAGTTTATAGATATTTTTCTATCTTTTTTTTTTTCTTTTTTGCTTCTTTTTATAATCTTTATTATTACTAGTGATGTCTGGTCGCGCAATGCGCGATCCTGGCCCAATATATTTATAGATCTTAGAAATGTTTGTATCTGAAAAAAAAATATTTTGTATTTGGCCCGATATATTTTAGAAATATTTGAAGAATTTTAGAAATGTTTTATAAGTGTGATGTTTGTATCTGGCAAAAAAAATAAATTATATTTGGTCCGGTACGTTTTAGAAATGTTTGAAGATTTTAGAAATATTTTATAAGTATTACTTCTTAAATATAAATAAACTTGATCAAATAAATGTCTTGAAGTAAATGCTCGACACAATATAAAAGCATCCTCATAAGTTTAAATATTAGTAAGATAATTTATTGATTTTCTCCATTGGTTGTGCCAAATAAATACTTAATTTCGGAGATTTATAATAGTTTTGTAGTTAGCTTTTTCCAAAGAGTATACGCTTAATTGTTGGAACTATTTCTTCCAAAAGTTTATAGGTAGTAAAATATCAAAAATATGATTTTGAAACTGGTTAATTGTTGAAACTGGTTGATCACAAATATGAGAATGAAAATAATATAAATTTGCATAGGTTTCAAGATATAGTAAAAAAGAACTCACCTCACGATGGCAAATAAAAAAAAAAAGTAAAAGATAGCCCATTAAAATTTGAGAATTTTTATTTTTTTCTGTAGGTAAAAAAGATGTACAAAAACACAAATAAACGTAGAAACATCATTCCTTCCCTCTCTACCTTAAATTCATAAAAGGATTCCCCATAATTTAGTTAAAAGAAGCGACATGAACTATTTATATGATGAGGAACTAAAAAAAGTCTAAAAACCAAATCCAAAAAAGTATATTCTTGAAACCTCGAACACAAAAAAAGAAACGTGCTTCATTTGCAAATAAAATAATAATAATAATAATAATAATTGGTCAATTGGGAGTATGAAACAAAATCAAAAGCAATTAAACAAAGAAAAAACACACTTCATAATTGGCCATATACGAAAAAAAAACTTTAGACTCCATAATTAAAAAAAAAAAAATCACCCAAATTGAATGAAACATAAAAAAATAAAATTAAAAAAACCACACTTTGTAACAAAAACCCAATCAATCAATTCAATCCAAACATAACTAAAATCATACAAAAATTCTATACTAACTAACCAAATAAGAAATCACATCATACTATCTGACAACGGCTACGGTAGCTGTAGCGGATGGACGCATAAAAATAATAGTAATAACACTATTCTTGAACGGGAAAAACAAAAAATAATAAAAGCCAAACCAATGATCTGTGGAAATAAAATCATTTAAATTTTAATACCTGCAATGGCACCACCACAACGGCCGAAGCAAGATCAATGAGATTTTTTTTTTCCTTTGTGTTTAAATAGAGAGGTAAAGAGAATATTTTTTGAAGTTGAAATTTTATCCGATTAAGATGTAGTTGATCATCACTAATGAAAAGATTGAATATGCTAATAGGAAAGGAGTATATTTCACCACATATTCTCAATTGATGATTGATGAGGAATTTTTTTTTTTTTAATTGTGGAGAAGGGATTGATTAAAGAGTTGATTGTCGTGGAGATGGGGATGAGGATTTGAGTTTTTTATGAACCCGTGGTTTTTTTTTTTTTTTGTCGAAAATAGGAGGTAAAAGTGAATTTAGACTGCATTTGCTTTTTAAATTTAGGAGATGTGGTAATAAAAATTTATTTTAAAAATATGATGTGAAAATGCCACATGACAAATGATGGTGCTTTCTCTTAATTGTGGTTTTTGTTTCTAATATAGTAAGATATATTTGTGCGAAGTACGCCCCTTGTAAAACTGTACATAGCCGAGGTGTGAATGGTTGAAAGTTTCGACGGTGATTGTTATTACCTGATGATTGGGTTCGAGTTTCACCAAGATTATCTAATTAGTTCCATTTTCACCAAGGTAGGCCAATTTTCTTATTAAAAAAATGTACAATTAACGAGTTTTATTATTCTATATATCAAATATTCATTTAAATACTTACTTGGAGAATTTTGTTCAGTCTGACTGTTTTGTGTTTAATAACAGGTTAAGTTTAACTTCATGTTTCAGATGTAGCAAAAGTGAAAATTAGAGAAGCTTAAATATCAAACTTTGGTAGTTCGCATGATTGAGAACGCTATAATTTCAGTTTGACGAACAACAAATAAGGTAGTCACTGTCAATTAACTAGATTCAATTGATTGTTGAATGAATCAAATTTACAATAATTAAAATATATACTAAAGATTGTCAAAGACTTGAACTCTCATCTTAAAACTAATTGACACAATAAATGGGATGGCTTAAGAAACTTATATATGTACCAATCTTACATTCATACTACATCTAAAAAGAATTAAGACAACTATAATACCATTTCCTCCAATCTCAAAACTTGACTAAGCTTGAAGACAGTTTTTTCCAACTTCTTCCATTCAAATCTTCCTACATACGAAACCCGCAAATAACATGACGCGTATATGATTAATGTTAGAGAATCTATCCCATATATAACATCACAAAGAATATATAATCAATACAAATTTACGACATGAGAACCCCAACACCCCTTCATAAAATGCAACTCACAATCCCCATCATCAATGATATATAGTGAAGGAAGCAGCAAAATTAACTAACGATATCTGCGAAATTACAGAAAGTCATTATATTTGCAAAAATGAACCCAAAGAAAAAAAAAAAAAAAAAAGAAGAAGAAAATCTAAATAATTTCAGTCAAATTTCATATGAAAAAATACAAGTTTTCCTCGTCACTGCACTTTTTCACAAGAACAATTGTTGATGATTACAGGTATGATGCCAGTTTCTTTGGAATTCGCTAGCATGGTAGAAAAAGAAATGTTTCTACATGTTTAGTATGGTATCAGATTGAAGTCTAGCATGTGTTACAATCATTGTTTGAAAGGATAGATTTTTGTAGGTTTATCTACATAAAATTCAACAATGACATTCTGAGAAATTATAAGTGGTGTTTTTCATGTTGTATCTTTTCTTGTCAAACGATTTCAAGTTAATTAATAAATTGTTATTTTTTTAAAAAAAAAGTATTAGTCTTCCAGCGAAACCGTGGGATAAATTCTTTCGTATTATCAATTAATTTTGATATGAAAACCAATCTGTTTTGACAAAAAGTCAACGCTAGTAGATCTTCATTATCACAAGATCTTCTAAATCTTACAAATAATTAGGATCCAGTCTAAAAGCTTGATTCTGAGATCACTACATTGCAAGTGATTTTTGTCATGGTGTTTTTTTTTTTTTTGTGGATTCTAATAAATATCCGGTTCCTAAAATAATTGGTTGTGACTCATCCGAATTCGACACATATGTTTCTTTCAAGAATTTAGTTAAAAAATATTAATTAGAAAAAGGGACATTAACGATGATTAACTTTTAATAACTTCCCTTTTCGCGAAAAAAAAAAAAAAACCTTTTACAAATTTAAGTTAAGAAAGGAAAACGTCTATATGTCTTCCCAATTCATGGCTCTGTTTCCTTTTTTTTTTTTTCTCCTTTTTTGGAAGATCATAAACCATTAACGCAAGGGTTTCAGAATCCTGTTAGGATTAGAGACAGCATATCTTCTTTTCTATATATATATATATATATATATATATATATATATATATATATATATATATACATACCTGTGTGATTACTTTTCTTCATCGCATAGCTATTAGAAGCCCTAACACACGGCCAAGCAAACACAGAGCAGAGCAGCACCATGCAGAACACCATGACGACGATGAGGGCAGAGCCACCAACATGGCAGTCAGTCATGGCAGTAATTCGGGCAGCCAGGCCTAGCTTCCGTAACGTCTACGACAAGCTCGCCTTCACCGTTCACTCTACTTTTTTCGCCTCCGGTTTTGTCCTCCGCGCCACCGGTCCGGATGCTGTTTCCATGTACCACATCCATGCTATCCATCCCGCCAATGGCCACTTCGAAGCTGGAATTGACAAGTGGAACCAACTCGATGCTAATTACGCTTTCGTTTATGCAACTAAATCCGATGTGTCGGAAATCGTAGTAAAGTGTTTTGCATTGGATGGTAAATTGCATATTGATGCCCTAAGGGAAGGATTCCATCTAAACCCTGATGCCATTGCCCGGATGGAGATCAACGTGGCGGATTATTTTCCGGATGAGATTAATGGAGGAAAATATGCTGCCAACAATAGTAATAATAAATATAATTACGGTTCAATGATCTCGGAGGAGGATTTCGGGGATTTGGTGTTTGATATTTATTATGAAGTTGTGGCGAAGTTCAATAGTCCTCCTCCTCCAACACCTAATAATCTACGTATGCCTCCTCCTCCTTCTCCTCGTACACTGTGGAATCCACCTAGTATTATTAATTCAGCTATGCCGCCTCCTCATCATCATCGGCGTTTACGGAGTCATTCTCATTCAGCTACTCCTCCTCATCCAAGTCCTCGGCGTTTTCCTCCTCACGATCACCTCCGGGGGTGAGAATGTCGTGATGCCGGTAAGACGGCAAGTTCGGTCCAGCCTCACAACAGGGCAATGAAGTCAAGAAGACACCTATGTTTTGTTTTTCTTTGAGGAACCAAGGAAAACTACTTTGCTTTTTTTTTTCTCCTAAATAAAGATTATTAATAGTTGTTATCTTCAGATTTTATTTTTTCTTATTATTTCGCTTTATGCGCACTTAGCTTTTTGAGCTATTTGTATGGTTTCTTTGAGAAGAAACCGAGGAAAACTATTTCTTTTTTTCCCCTAAAATAAAGATTATTAATAGCTAGTTGTTATCCTTATGCGCACTTAGCCTTTTGAGCTATTAGTGTGGTTTCTTAAGAACAATAGAAGGAAATTAACTTACACCAAAAAAAAAAGAAAAAAGAAAATTGACAAAACCTAAATTTTTGGAAATTGACAAAACCTAAATTTAATAATAAAAAAAATGTGGCTTTTACGGTTCACGCAACTCTCTCTTCGCCTCCGGCTTTGTCCTCCGTGCAGCCAGTTGGTGGGTGTCAAACCAACAAAAATAAAAGATTCTACTCCTAACAAATTTAGTAGTATAGCAATGAGTAGAATCGTCTCCTCAGGGAGCAAGGAAGTGAAAATATTTCTAATCAAAAGCAAAGTAACTAAATGGGAGAGATTTTGGATTTGTAACTAATGAATAACAAAAATAATTTGCAAGCAATAAAAGATACTTTTGGAAAATCAATAATAAGAGCAACTCTAGTCAAAGGAATAATTTCCACCTTGATGTATCCAACTGATCATTGATGCAAAGATTAACTCAACAATTGATGAATATATTAGTTTAAGTTGTTGGAACCTCCTAACAACTCAGTCTTTTTATTTAACTACCAGTGACTAAGAAACCTTCATTAATCACTCTATAGCCAAAAAAAACACTACCTGCAACCTCCTAGGATTCAGTTATTGACAAGCAAAGACTCAATTCAATTTCTAACAAACAAACCTTGTTTCATTAAAAATTGATTATTTATTCTCACAACACAAGTAAACTACTTACCAAGTAATTATTTGCATTGTCTCTTCTAAGGAACAAACAAACCTTGCTGTTCAATAAATTAGATTATCTAGGAGAATTGAATGCTACCATCTATTCAAATAATGCCAAATAATCATCAATACACATCAAAGAGAATAAATAAATACTCAAAATTCGTTGGTGAAAAGGAAACAGTTAGATCTCACAATTGATAACATCAAGGCTTCAATAAAATCCTTTAACTAGAAAAAAAAAAAAAGTTTAGTTGCTAATCATGGTGAAATCAAAAACACAAGAATTGATGTTTGACATTACAGAGCTAAAACTGACGAAGACGGAGAGAAATCCTTGTCCCGAGTTCCAGCTGTTGTTCCCTGTGTTGTGCCTCTTCTCCTCTCTCAAAATAATAAGAAAAAGACTATTTATATGCAAATTTAGGGCATCCCCACGTTCAGCCCGTTCAAAAATCGCAGCAACCAATTACAATTTTCAGAATTTGCAAATTGGTCCCTAAAGTTTGCCAAAATTACAAATTGACCCTAAAACTTTGGAAATTTTGTACTTTAGTCCCTGTTTCAGCGTACCCACGCGGGAATACAACATTGTTTCTGGAATTTCCTGCTTCCTCATTGATTTTGGCATGGATTTTGTGTGCCCACGCGGGAATCAACCACTTCTTCTCCAACTTGAAACTTGATTCAATAAAACTTCAAAATCTCTTCAAAATCAACACTTTTCTTCTTTTTGTTCCGAATCTTTTCTAAGATCAAATTAAGAACCAAAGCACTAATATTAGCATAGATAATATTCAAAACAACACATAAACCACCACAAATATCATGCTAATATTAACATTATCACCGGCCCGGCCACCTTTCCCTGGATTATGTATTCCGGCACCATCTCGTCGAGGTTGGTATCGACAATTAGAATCAACTCGTCGCGGATTATGCCTTCGTGTACTTCAACCCTAATGATCACTTGGCATTTTTCAGCAAAATTGTTGCAAAATACGTAGCATCGACCGGTACGTTACACGTTGATGCCCTAAGGGGAGGTTGCGGTCGTCTTGATGTTATTTCTCAGATGAAAATTAACGTCGAGGATTATGTTTTGCGGGAGCCAATTCACGCATGAAATTACAATAAGTATAATTACGGTTCAATGTTTAAGGATTTCGGGAAACTGGTGAGACATATTAATAGTGAAATTGTGACAAAGATAAGTACTCCTCCTCCTCTACTTCCTCCTCCTGATGGTTGGTGGTATCCACCATACGCCCCACCTATAATGATATAAAAAGAAAAGATACATTGATATGTTCTAACCGCCTTTTCGCGCCGACTACCTCAATCACCGCCGGTGGAACTACAGGAGTTTGCGAGCTCATTTTTAATATTCTTATCGTACAGATAGGTTTTAAGTCTAGACTCCCTAAAAGGTTTCTCTTCTTTGCTTAATATGTAGTTTATACTTTTTCGATGTTACTCGTCCACTATATATCATATTATATAGTTAATATTTCTTTTTAGTCACAAATTTCACCTATAGGAAATATATCTTGATTGGTGTGAGTTATTTTGATCGAATTGTACCTCAATAGTTTATCGGTTTAGACCTGCGTTTTTAGCTAAATATTTTTCGAGGCTGAAGCTCAATGAAGAGTGTCCTAAACAAGCAAGCTAAATTGAAACATAGCAACATAAACATTACTGATTTCGATCAACCCTTGAAAGTTTCTAAACAACTTTATCTGAAAGAAGTCAGCATCCTTAATTCATCGGTCCAAAATTATTGTCTTAATAGATTTTTACTTTTAGTACAATCTGAATTAAAAATGAAAATCTAAACTAATACATAATAATTTAGAGACGAAAAAAGTAATAGAGAAAAATACAAAAGGAAATTCAATCAAAAAAGCATAGCTCTTTTGTCTGATTAGAATCATTAAGGATCTTTTGTCTAGGGATTGGATAGTAGAATTAAGCCATGTCCATAAAAAATGTAATGGTGCCGCTGATTTTTTGGCGTCACTAGCGGAAGAGAATTTAGGAGGACTAGTGTTACAAGGTAATATATTTTCTATGACTTTCCTTTGAGTTGAAAATCATGAAGTGTTGTTGGGTGGCTAAGATGGATTGTTAGCAAATGTTGATGGTTCGAACCATGGTTGGACGTGGCCTAGACGTGTGAAAGAAAGTAAAGTGAGGCTGAATGCAAGGCCGGGTGGTTACAAATTGGTTACAAGTTTCTTAGTAGGCAGTTATTTTAGAACTTAAAAACAGAAGTTGAATCCCCCTTCTCTCTCTCTACTGAAACTCTCTCCCTTCTCTCTAAGTTTCAAAAAAAATTTCTTCTCCCTTCTCCCCCATCCATCATTAATGGGGATGGAAGAGGTCAAATTTACTTTTCTTCTTCTTTGTTTTATATTTTTGCTCTCTCTTCGGGGAGTTTCTCTCACCCTTTAATGGGTGTTTTGTTCATCCTTTGATGGGTGTTTTGCTCCTCCTTCTTAGTAGGTTTTATTTATTTATTTTGTTGTTTTTAGATAGTTTCCCAACAAATCTGATGGAAGAAGTATGGATCCAAGTGATACCGAAGAAGTGGCGGGTTTGTCGAAACTCGCAAAAATTAATCTGAATTTCAACAGACCAAAAAAATTAATTTGTAGAAATAGTGGAATCAGGTCGAATCTCAAGAGAGCCGACTTTTAACACTTGGCTTTATAAAAATACAAACTGGAGAGATTTTTCTTTCTTCAAAATAAAATGACAAATTAAACTAAATAGAATTGCAGAGAAAAATAATAATAGAAAAGTTTGGTTCAAGGAATGAATTCAATTATATTATAGATCATTGACTAAAAAGATTATTTTTCTACCATTCAAGCATTCAACCGTAGGCTTAATAGGATAGCCGTAAAAAAACCTTACATTTTCCAAAAATATTTGACCAACACCTAATCAAAACTTCGTATAATTTAACTGGGTACGATAGCGTTCCATGTCAAACTATACTAGCAATAAAAACTTTGAAAAATTTAGTTGAACCAAAAACTAAAATAATTGAGATAGCTGCAATTAGAATGTTTTTGTCCTATCGATCCCCTAGTTAGACTAATTATGCACGTTCAACGTGTCACTACCAACATGCATAATCTGCTAATGTGCTACTTAGTGCCAAATGTTTAAGACGATAGCGCAGCATAAACAATTTGGTAGCAGTAGGAAGAAAATACTTGATTAAATTGTCAGATTAATCAAGTATTTACTCTCATAAAAAGAAATCAAAATCAATAGATACTTGAATTAAAGTAAAAAAGAAATAAAGTGAAACTTGTAGTCTCACATATAATATAAATGAATAAAATTCCTTCAACCAAATGAAGAAAACTAGCCACTCATGGTGACTAGAAACATCTTAAAATGTTCGAAGAAAATTAAAAAAAATAAAACTAAAAAGAGAATGGTGGCCAAAATGGGGGAAAGGAAATAGCAGCTTAATGCTTGCTACGGGAGGGGTTGTTTTTATCAATTGAGGAGACCACTATTTATAGTTCATAATCGCTGAACAAAAATCCCAAAGAAATGGGAGTAAAATCCAAATTAAATCTCATCCTAGTTTTCCACTAAATCAGTATTTTTTTTGCATGATTCTCTATAACCGAATATGAGATCAAGATTTGGATGGTTGACTTGGTAAAAAGAATCTTCTAGAAACCCATTTATGTGTATTCTTTGCAGCTGAAATTTTCTTCATCTTTTAACTCCGTAAAACTTTATAAAAGGGCCGTAAAAATCTAAAATGGTCCATCTTTTCACTTTTTGGTACCTAACAACAGAGTCATAGCAAAATCACTTAATAATCACTAAAATATAACCAATTTAGGACTAGAAGATTATAATAAAATGAATTTTATTATAATTATCAAGAAGAAATCATGGTATAGGGAGAATCATGGAGTCCAAGGTACAAGGATGAAGGAAAATATCCAGATCTATAACTTCTAGGTTTGTTTGGTAGATTTACCATTACATCCAGTTTTAGTTCGAAGTAGATTGGTGTTGGAACTTTATCTTCCAGATTAGTTCTCTTTGTATTATTTTCTTTGATAGATCTGTTTGGAAATTCCATACTTTAATTATCAGAGAAGTTACTTCAATCTGTCCAATTTAGCCTTCTTAATACTTGTACACAGATAGTGGCACGTCTGATACTCTGTGGGTTGAGAAGTCGTGTATGACAGATTGTGTTAGCTCAATCATCGGATTGTGTAGCTCAATCCTTGTATTGTACTGCTCAACCATATGGTTGATTTACATTTCCTTTTAATATTAAATATTATTATCGCTTTCTACCCCAAAAAAAAAAAGTAATTATTTTAGAGATTTGAATTTTTAAACCTATTAACTTGTATTTTCTACTTTATCCTAGGTAGTTGAGGATGTGAACTAAATCATCTCTATTTATAGAGATGTAGAGGGGCTGAAAACCGAAGTGGGAGAAGGACATAAGACAAAATGTAAGAATGCCTTGAGTTCTGAGAGTTTGGGAAGAAGTCTAACCCGAAAGTAGACTTGTGCGGGGAAATAGCCAAACTCAGAAAATTGTTGGCTGGGAATGAGAATTGAGAGTTAGATTCCGGTCTCATTTGAGACGTGAATCTCTTGTAAGTTTTGTGTTGAATAATAAAACTACAAGAGATTGGGACTTCGGTCCAAGATATAAATGTTTGTGTGCCTTAAAATGATTTCTTGGTATTGCTTAGCGAATTTCTTCCGTTGTGAGATTGTTTAGCGGGCCGATGGGTTTTGGTTGGACAAAATCCATGCCGATAGATTGTCGAATTCATAGAAAAAATTTTGGGGTCTAACAACTAGTACGATTGGATTCGCCTCCTCCAAGACTTGTAAATTAGTTACATCACGATGCAACCGGGGTTAGCCACCCTTGTCATGTTTTTATATGAACCAGTTGTATCTGAAATCCCCTTATGATTAAAAAAAATAAAAATAAAAATAAAATTAAAAAAAAAATAAGCATAGCTCTTCGTTTTTTGATTTTTTGCCTTCAAGATCATGACGGTGGGCTTCTTTGAAGATCCAGTTTCAAACCCCAGGCTGAAGCCCAATGGGGGGAGTGTACAAAAAAAAGCCCATCATCATTATTCCACCTGTTTGCTAATGTAGTATTCCCTCCGTTCCAAATTAAGCGTCAGTTCTAGAATTTGCACATAGTTTAAGAAATACTTAAATAGGGTAACTAAATTACTAGAATATCCTCAACCAACTCCATTAAAATAATGTTCGTCGGTAATATTATTTCTTTTGAGGGTATGTTTAGAAAATTCTGATAAAAATTACATTGGAATCCAAAAACGACACTTATTTTGGAATTTTTCTATTTTGCTAAAACGACACTTATTTTAAAATAAAAGGAGTATCAAATTGCTAGTTTTGAATGATTAGCAACACTAAATTTGAGGGTAAAAAAACACTTTTATTAAAATCACAAGCTATTGTCCAGCGTCAAATGAAAAACAAAGTAAAGAAGATAACCCCATAAAAGTTTTCAATTATATCAGAATTCTTAACAATCTTAACAAATGCATTATGAAGATTTGAAAGGAACATACTTCGAAAATCCGAATCAACAGCTTCTTCCATCTTGTAGAGTGTAGACACGTAGCAATAAAAACTCTACTATTGTTGTCAGACTAAAAAACTTAAAATCCGAATCAACACTTACTTCGAAACATACATGCATCATCCCTTCAAAACCCGAAAATTGTTGTCCGATTTATATTTTTATTTTTAATATAAATTGAACTGAAAGTGAAAATTCAAAGTGTAACAATTAATTTTGAATTAGAAAGACTTACCATTTTACATCTTTCAATTTCAAAACTCTACTATTTCAAAAGGGGGATTTTCCCAGCTTCTTCCATCTTGTAGAGTGTAGACACGTAGCAATAAAACAATGAACAATCATCATCATTGCTAAAGTGAAAAATCCCCTGTTATATGTTATACCAAAACTGTACATACATGATATTATTATTAACCCAAAAATCATCCAGAATAAAAGAAGCTAAAACTCTATTCTAATTCAGTCACATTTCACATGAACACATTCATCAAAACGGGGAAAAAAAAAAGTCAAAAATCAATCTAAAATAGCAGTATTTTTCCTAAACAATCATACTAAATCATTCTCCTAGCGTCTATCGACCCCGAACCGAGCCGGAGCCGTGGAAACAAAAGGCACCAACGGAGCCGGCTCGTAATAAAAAGGAGCCGCCGGATGCTGCCATTTCTTAAACGACGTCGTCGCCGTTGAACCACTTGTACCGGACTGCAGCTTCTCCTTCTTCTCCGACGAAGAAGTCTCAGCGCCGGTCAGGATATGAGACCGGGGCGAAGTCGGAGACTGTACCAACGGCGACAGCAGAGGGATGGCGACGTTCCAATCGGTGACTCTGTTGACTTGAATTGACGCCGGAGCTCGGCCTTGTAACCGGCTCGATTGTCTCCGGTTTCCGGAAGATCTTCTATCAGCCATGAATTGTTGGAGATTTGAAAATGACAACGGTCGGAGTGCGGCGGCGATTTTTGGAGATATAGGTGGCGCCGATAATGATTGGGTGGGGGAGGCGGAAGAGGTAAGATGTGTGTGAACTGAATGGGATTTGGGAGATATTGGGGGAAGACTGGAAGAGGATTATATAGGAGAGGCGTGTGGTCTACACGCGGGGGTTAGGGGTTTTTTTGGCGTTTAATTTAAGATATGAGATTCTCAGTCAAAGGGAGAACCGAAAAAGGGGTTGAAAAACTTTCGGCTTTTTTGTTTGAGCTGATAATTGCTATTTTGAGCTTTGAGCTCCTTTTTTTCTTATAAGGTTCTTTCAAATAATGAAAGAGAGAAAAAAATTTAGAAAGGCTACCTCCCCTAGTTTTATTTGTTTCTTTAATCAACTAAGAATTTTAAAGTTTGATTATTGGATTCCGTAAAAAATATATATATATACAACGCCGCACATATTCAACTTGTGAAAATATTTAAACTAAATATCAATTTATCATAATTATTATATTATATATCAGTATATGACACATCAACGGCAAAAATAAGTGTAAGAAATAAGGATGGTTTTTTAAATAATGATGAATATAGAAAGATAAAAAAAACATGCAATATTGTAGACATTGGGTGTATTAATTAGATGAGGAAAGAATAAAAATTGATTAAACATGTAATTAGATTATTTTCGACAAATATTGAGATTGTTAATGAAATATGATTGTATTAAAAAAATGATATTTTGAGTCTGAAATGTTAAATTTAACGTAACGTATTTTTTTTTTTTTTCGAATATCGAAGATATCATATGTAACATTTCACTAGTATATATAACATTGTCAAGCCAAGTAAAGCGAAGCCAAACCAAAAAGCTACGAGGCTTACGAATTAGCTAAGGGGGCAAGCCAACGAACGCAACCGAAAGGCCAACAACGTTGCGTCAAATACCAAACTTGACAAAATCACAAATCATAATCCCTTTCTTTATTTATTTACTATTATTATACTAACTGCTGTTTGACTGACTGTCTCGTACTAACTCCACCCTCTCTCCGCCGTCACTTTCACCGGACCACCGCCAAGGATTTCTTCACAGACGCACCGTAAAACTACCAGTTCCAAACCACTGGATTGACAACACGTGTCACCGGCGTGATGTCATTTCACTTTCCCTTTATGGTAAGAAACATCATCATCAAATCGGACGGTCGGGATGAGAGATACGTGGTACTTTATTCTCCTTGAAGCTAAGCAACGCAAAGCAAAAAGAAAAGAAACCTTAAAAAAGCTGGTCAGAGAGAAGCGCACGTTGGATTTGTTAGGACATAGTATTGTCCTTTTTTTGGCTTTGTGTCGATTGTCTTGTTCGCTTTCATTTCATCTATTTCAATGGCTGTCTTGTTTTCCATTATCTTTTTGTCCTCCTTAATATCTCCTTTTTCAATATTTTTGGTGAAAAATACAAGAAATTAATCTTTAACATAGAGTATATATGAAAACTTAAGACTACATGATTTCTTATTGTGTAAATCATAACTGCTTATTAATGTAAGATGTTGATACCTCAAATAGACTCATTTCTTGAAACATGTTAAAAAGCACTGTAAAAAAGAATTTAAACATTGTTATTCTCTCTGTTTCAAAAGTAAGTCCACATTAAGATCTGAATTGAATAACTTTCAGTATAAATTTAAAAATTTAATGTTGGTTTTTATTTTTTTGGATAGAAGTACTCCTTCCGTCCCATAATTATTATCCAGTTTGAGTTTTTATTTTTAGTTCAAATTATACTATAAGTAAAATCTTAAACTGGACAATAATTTTGGGACGGGGGGAGTAATATTTTTTTATGTATTATGTAGTTAAGTGCTCTAAACTTAATCTTATCATCTCCATAATTCTTATTGTCATTGCTCAAATTTTCATCACATTCACGCGTATCATTTTGAATTTAGAAAAATTATTTAAAAAAAAAAGATTTATTTATCAGTCGTACTAGTATGAGGAAAATCATGTTTTCAAATTAATTAAGAAAAAGAAGAAAGTTTATTTTCAACTCTGAGGAATAAATTTTTTGGACTAATCATAATAGTCTTACTAATGTTCAACACCTATTATTTCTCGTACTTGTACATCCAAATGATTGTAACACAAATTCGACTGATAGGTTTGAAAATTCCTATTTGATTTAATATTTCTTTAAAGACTTTAGAATTTCTTATTCACTTATCAACAATAAAAAATATATATATATGTATATTTGATAAATTCTCCATGCCGGAAAAACTTATTTTTGTTGCACATATTTAATTTAGTGTAGACTTTTTTTTAAAAGAAAAGTGGTACTTCTTTTAAAATAATGGACAAAATATTTTGTCAAATTTGGTTACCCAAATGAGCTGGTGAGAGGTCAGAGTAGTCATTAAGCACTAGAATATTCGGAGATTGAGTTTCTAGGGACAGTCAAAAATGTAAACAGTTGAACAAACTTTGACAAGGAATATTATTAGCTGCACTGAACAAGAAAAAATTGGATGGACCAAACTTCACCTAAGAATGGCATAAAAACAAAAGAAGGAATCAAATCAAAATAAAACCCTTTTGCCAATCTTGGACTTTACAAAAAAATGGAGGAGGAACTGATCTGATCTTCCCATGGCCAACTCCTGGTTTTTTTACCACTAAATATTATAACAAACAAAATATTTCAACCCTTCTTTTCCTCCATGGCCAAAAAAAAAAAAAACTGATTCCTTCCTAATCTAGGATGATGATAAGAATAATAATACTAGCGACGTATATACAATAAAATGTTACATATTTCGATCGTCCCAAAATAAGAGTTCTGAATATGAACCGATGTTAGGTTTAGCGGAAAAGCATCTTGAGCTCCTCAAGCCTAGCTGATCTAACCTCTTCATCAGTAAGTGCACCAGCAATCATCCTTTGTTTCCTAGCTTGGACTTGTTGCAACCTTTCTTCCACAGTATCCTAAACCCAACAAAAAACACACGTGACAAAACATGGTCAATTGATTGTCAAAAAAACTGCAAAGAATACAGTACTTTTGACTTTAATTCAGGTAGTATCAAAGTTGATTTTGGTATTTGGCTTTTCCGCCCAAAAAAAAAAAAAAATGGAGGAAAAAAAAGAAACCAAATTGGAGATTTAAAGCATCTAGTTTTTGACCATTTCTGTTGAAAGAAAAGATAAATTCAACAATGTTGATCATCATGGATGATGAAAGCTAAGGAATATATGAAGTGATGTGACGGGATATGTTAATAATGTGAATTAATTAGCATCAAGCTGTCCAGAAATTGTCAAAAACGCTAGTAGGGTCAATGTTTGAAAATTTCCAGAAATTTCCAGATCATGATTGAGAGGAACTTGTTAACAAAACTTGAAAAATATAAGGCCAATGATTTAGAGGCAATTTACCCTGACAATGAATCTTCTAACCCGAACAGTTCTCTTCTGACCGATGCGGTGAATTCGCATGATTGCTTGTTCTTCCACTGCTGGATTCCACCATGGATCCTACATTGAGTTTGAAAAGTTTTCAGACACTTTTTACTCGGGAGTTCTGTAACAAAAATGGTAAAATGAATGTGAAAACATGATGAATGAATGTACCATTAGGAAGACATTAGAAGCTGCTGTTAGATTCAGGCCTACACCACCTGCTTTCAGTGACATTAGCATCACCTGAAGGATGACATTTCAACAACATTTGATCAGGGTTGGCAGCTTTATAATCAATATTCAAGGGATTTAAAAGAAACAATAATAAAAAAAAAAAAAACAACTAACCATTTTTTCACTAGACTCGCTGAACTCTTTCAAAACAACTTCTCTTTGTTTCTGAGACAACTTCCCATCGAATCTCAAGAAACTAATCTTTCTCTTTTTCAGCGGGATCTCCAGTAAATCAAGAAAGGACGTCCATTGGCTAAAGACAATGCTCTTCTCGCCAGAGCCCGACTTCCTAAGGTGTTCCAGGCAATCCAAGAGTTTTGAGACCTTTGATGACTCTTTCCAGTTTCTCTCAACATCGATTCTGAACCGATTCTCAGATGGACATGTGATCAGCTCAGTTTTCTTAACCAGTTGCCTACAAATGGGGCATAGCCCGTACGCTGGAGTTCGCCAGCTTGACAGAAGACACTCCCTACACATTCTATGTGCACATGGTGTGAGCACAGGGTCATCTGCTGACTCTAGGCATATGGGGCACTCACTATTTTCGCCTTTACGAATTCCCTCCACAACCTCTTCAACATATGCTTTTGAGGGAACTTTCTGAGAGGTAGAATCAGGATTCATTTCAAGGAACTTCCTAGCAAGTTTGTTCAGGTCTGCAAAGTCTTGAGTATCACCCCGGCTGGAATGTTGGAAATTTCAAAATGTTACCAGACAATAACGGCAGAGTTGTTTTATTATAAACAAAGCCTAGAAGCTGAGAACCTGTTCTCACCTCATCACTAGAAAAGGGTGGTTGCAACACTGCCTTAGTCGAAGAAGCAACTCAAGAATATTTGCATAATTGTGAAGAACCTTGCCTTGTGCTACAAATTGGTCAAATTGAACCTGTTCATAATTAACAAGTTAATAAAGTTTTCGCTATCCACATCTGAACAACTGTTTTAAGCAATGTGAAAAGAGTATCGTGTTGCAGCAAGATCACATGAAATTTACCTTGGATCTCTTGAACAGGGCATCATAGAAATCGCGCTCTTCTTCAGATTGTTCACACTCAATGATTTTAATATCAGTTGGTGGTAGTACCAATATTGGCCTGAGTTAAAAAAATGTTAAAAGATATCATTAGGATTACTTTTTGATTTCCCCAAGACAAACAAAGAGTGTGAATTCAAGTACTAAGACTCACCTTCCTTCCTTGTCTTTTGTTTCCTTTGTTCTTCGCAGCATAAGTGGTCTCAGGATAGCCTTGATTAGTTTCATCCCTCTTGGATCATTATTTTCATAAGGCCTCTGGATTAGCTTCTGCCACCTGCGAGAGGCAGAAACAACATTGATAATTAGAGCAAAGAGGACAGGCTCATTGACCTTTGAAGTTTTGATCAATAACTATGATTCACACAAATCACTATATATCGTGAAACACACTGCAACAAAGCTGAATAAAGCTTTAAAAAAAGTGTATTTAAGCATACCAGGCCCAATTGCACCATGGTTCTACATGCAAGAAGCAAAGAAGGCTATAAAGGTCTTCCAATTTATTCTGCAAAAGATTACCATGAAGTTTGTCAGTATAATGCCACAAATTCTAATGCGTAAGAATTTCATCAAAAAGGAAGTACTGAAGGGACTATCATACATCCCTTTACCAGTTTTATCAGACTGTCATACCTGAAGAGGGGTACCAGTGAGACACCATCTGCAGTATGATGACAATCTGAATGCTGCTTGAGCAGCTACAGTCTTCGGGGACTTAATGGTATGAGCTTCATCCAAAACCACCCTGTACCAGTCAACTCTGTGAAAAATGCTATCCTCCCCGTCCTGCAATGCGTTGCAAAAATGCTACTTATCACTACAACTATCTATTCAGCAGAAAATGACAAGTAGCTTTGAAGAACCAATAATGAAAGTAGTTTTCATTTTGCAGCAGAAATAAAACAGATAGCTTACACTCTTGTAAGCCGACGTAAGGACACCATATGTAGTCAAGATCACATCCGGCAATGCTATCACTCGAGGGTCAGCAGTCCTATCTCCGCCATAGAAAACACCAACGGAAAGGCTATCTGGCTTTGAGTGTGTTTCGAGTTCATCCTGTTTATTTAATGACATAAATAACCTGGTAAGCACACAGTTTTCACCAAATATTTGCAAGATATTTAGTAAGATGAGCAAGTAAACTTTTGTTTCGCCGTAAACTCACTTAAAAGGTCGTATATAAATGGAAGCTCACCTTCCACTGACCAAGTAACGCCATGGGACAAACAATAAGGGTGCCTCCTTTCACTCTCCTCCCAGACTTTCTATCAGATTCACTTCTCTTCTTTTTAATGTATTCTGTATCCTCCTTGCTGTCGGTAATAAGTTCTTTGTCCTCTGGAGTACCTCTGCCATGTTGTGCAAGGATTAAAGCAATTGTCATCACAGTTTTTCCAAGCCCCATTGCATCTGCCAAAATCTGCACAGCATAATCCACAACTTTAGATGATAAAGTTACATCAGATAGTAAAGACAGATTCTTCAGTGACTATGGTAACTACCCCTCCTCTTGCAGCCTGTGTTGCGGTTGGCAGTTTTGTTGTTGCTTCACCAGAAAAAGTGTTCACATAAATTGCAGAAGCCCTCCTATTAAAGAGTTAAAAAAAGATCAAACATATTAACACTAATTAACTTCAAAAAATAATTGACTAGTTTCTTGATCTTGGCGTCCCAGACAGAAAACATACTCATCACATATGCGATAAGCCCGCCAGCAAGGATGAAGAGTTTTTTCTGCCTCTTCGGCATCTAGTCCCTTTTCTGATTCTATCATCCAGAAGAGGGCCTGCTTTTGGTATGGCCTAAGATCACACATAAGGGTCCTTGGTGGCTCCATCTCCTACAAGTGTAGCAAATTAGGATGGCAATTGGCAACTATAACTAACTGCAAAAGTACCTGGCAAACTATATAAGTTTTGAAGAATAAAAGTGATCCATTCATTTATACCTTCAAATCGTACATATCTGCGGCGCCAACAAGCTTGTTTAAAGATGATTCTGAAATTGTTTGCTCGTCTCCGTTCTGGTTCTGAAGTGGCTGACAACCCTTTCTTCTCTTCAAAGAAGGCAACATTGATACAGTTTCTTCCAAATCATCCTACGAATCAGAATGAACTCATTTATGAACTAATCTGAACTTTAGCTACTATAGATCACAGAAAGCACCACTTGCACAAAACGGTAGAGCAGTTGTATTGTTCCTGAAAGAATAACACTAAAGCATGTAAAATTCTGAATGCGAATGTAACATTTGCCAGTTCCCCAGGAAGGTACCTATTTTTAGATTTAACTTCAAGAGATTGAACAAAAGTCCTTCCATTATAAACATTAGTAAAGAAAGAGATGAATAAACATATACTTACTGCTAACTTCAGTGAGCGTTTCCGTGAATCAAGTTCTTCAGGTGTAAAGTCAGCCTGTCGTGGATACATAAAAAAGTTGAATTCAGAGAAAGAAAGGGAAAAAAAAAGATAATATGACATTCGTAAATGCATTCTCCAACACAACCTATCATACCTCCTGAGATGGCTTTAGTTTTAGCAACTTAAACAAAGTCAAAAGCGGATATACGGTGCTATTTATATCTGATGGTTCAAGCTTCCAAGAAGAGTTATCAACCTCCGTGAAGACTGAATGATGAATGTAGAAACTGCAAACAAAAAAGGTTTCAAGCCGGGAAGGCAGGGATACAAAACTGCATTTAGTAATCCAAAATTTCATGCTCTAAAACTTCAGTGAAAAAATGAAGGCAGAATGAATTAAATACAAACAGAAAAAGAAAATTCGGGCTTTACCTAATGTACAACATAATTTCCTGCATCAAATGAAGACTTGCAGGTGCAGATATGCATCTTCCAAGAACCTTGACTTTGTTAGAATTTACAAGTGGAGTAAGGCATTTTGACCACTCCATTGGAAGACGGCCAATCTGACAAATTTTCCAACAAAAAGAGAAACAGTTAGTCTCACTTCCAATCTAACAAAGCAGATATAAAAACTAAGGAGTTGCTAGTATAGAAAGCTCTCAAATATGAACTTAATGCTTTAATATATTACAAAAAATGAAATTGTAAGTAAATTGAATTGCAGAAACAGAACTTCATTACCTCTCCATTTCTTTTGGTTGAGAACCGAGCAATCCCTGACTTATTCAGCATCTTTACCGAAGGAAAAGTGATATTCACAATCTCATTGGTCTCAATTTTTCTCCCCTTAGTAGTGGAAAGTCCCATGATTACATCCCTCCCAACCAACAACCAGTCTGGCTCTTCAGGGAAATCTCCATCCTCAATGACAACAGTACTAAGCGTGTTATTTGCACTATTGGCTGGCTTCTGAACTCCCAAAGACTGCTTCTTTGCACTACCCATCTGCATTTTCTTATACTCATCTTCTGTAATGGATCGAGCGGACAAAGGCTGAACACATATTATTTCTTCCGCCTCCTTTTTAACAATTGTTTGGGAGCTTACTGGTTCTGGTAAGCCTTGTTCTTTACACCATTCTTCAAACTCCAAATCCAATTTAGTACAAAGATTGTGGTTCAAGTCCTGGGAACACTGTTTCTCTTCCAGAACCATACCAGAATCCGTGATGTCCTGTTTAACTATGGACTGAGTGCCATTATTACTATCAACATTCACAATAGGCTCCTCTTTTACTAAAACAATAACGTGGGATTTTTCCACTTCTTGTGAACTTTTTCCTTTAACCTGAGGAGGGTTATTTTCAGGCAATTTAAGCCATTCGTTAACGCTCAAACTTGATTTACCTACCGACCCACTAGGAATTACATCACCAAGACTGAACCTTTTGTCCTGGATAGGCTGTTTCTCATCCAAAACCATATCAGACTCTCCACAATCCTCCTTTTTCACAATGATTTCATCCCCATTTTCGATCTTAACCTTAACATTCATTTCTAAACCAGCTTCTTCCAAAATGGCCTTATTT
Organism: Oldenlandia corymbosa var. corymbosa; assembly: GCA_949775105.1. Lineage (NCBI taxonomy): Eukaryota > Viridiplantae > Streptophyta > Magnoliopsida > Gentianales > Rubiaceae > Oldenlandia > Oldenlandia corymbosa. The sequence goes on along the minus strand of OX459126.1, from coordinate 13,021,198 downwards.
TCAATCTCTACATTCTTAGTGTTATCTTTATCTATAATCGTTCCAAAGCTACCCCCTTTCTCAATTTCTATCGACCCTTTTGAGAATTCAGTATCAAACACAATACCATTAGTTTCAGACTCAAAATCCAGCTCTTTTATGTGCCCCTCAACATTTGCTTCAATGATTTGGGCAGAAATCCTCGCCCCTGTGCTGGTAACAGTCCTTTTCACAGTTTCCGGTGGTAATGAGCAATCCAACGGCGCTTTATCAGATTCCGGCATATCGGGGCCGTCGAACGGCTTGATCATCTCTGCTTTCATCCCTTCTATCTCCATTTTTTTGTTTTGGATTAATTCAAAAGGTAAAAAGGGTTAACTCTAAAACATTCAAGAGCAGAGGATAAACATAAAGGAGAAGAGCTTTTCGATTGAAGTAAAAAAGAAAAGGGAAAAAAAAGCGTGGTGGGAAAATGGATTTTTACAGAGGTGGATGAAATTCGAGGAGGTTTATAAGGGATGATGATGAGAACGAGGAGATATCTTTGGCGCGAATGGGTTACTCAGCCGCGAAAGTGGCATTGGCGGTTCTTTTTCAGTTTTTGAGTTCCACTTCTTAATATTTTATTGGCGCCAAATGACGAAGTAAAACAAATTTAGGCGGGTAAATCGATTTTTTTTTTCTTTTACTGTCAGACTCCATTCAGATTTCAGAAGCCCCCCATTGATGGAATAGTAAAATGGTAATAAAATTTCCAAATTTGTAAAAAAAAAAAAAATTGAATAGTAAGTCATTTAAGAAATCATTAAGGACATAATTAATCGGAATAGATATCTACTCATATTTTCTTCTCCAGCTCCAATAAAAATCATCATGTAAATGGTATTGTTTCGTCTCGATAAAGAGAGTAATAGGATTTCAACTTAGGCATAGCCGGTGAAATGTGTTTTATTCTATAGAAACATTATCTCACACTGTTCAAAAGAAGAAAAAAAAATTATTATAAAGAAACAAGGAAAAAGTTACCTTTAACGCCGAGAAATATTATTTCACTCTACAAATCAACTCTGGTAATTTGTCTATTTGGTTAGCAATGCCACAAACGAAAAGCAAAGTTATTTCATTTTTCTTTCTTTTAAGTTTTAACCAGTCATATTCTCTCACTAATTATATCGATCAAATTCAAAACCTTAACTGCAGCAAGTTAAAGTCGCAGGTGGAAATATCATTTCAGTTGAGAATATCCTTTCTGTAATGCCATTGATGGGATTTTGGGCCCTCCAGAAAATGAGCGAAAATGAAGTAGGATAACATCGTAATGTGCTATGGGCCGGAGCTCGTCTAAGTACTACACCAGGTCCACCTACCTAACAAAATCCATTTGACTTTGGAATTAACTTTCCAACAACTTTAATAAATTAGTTTTACCACAATAAATACTACTAGTAGTTCTTTTTGTCACCAAAAAAAAAATACTATTCAATTAAACTAAAATAATTATCACAACGAGCCTGATTATTTTTCTTCTTTTTTTGACAAAGAGCGTGATTAAAATTTGACAAATCGAGTAAACTAATAGGTTGACAATTCTAGATATCATTTTGAGGATTCAACTGGTTTGTTCCAAGAGATTAGGGGGTTGATATTGTGCAATAATATATCCAGAGGGAATGATGAATAGTGAATTTTTCTGTGAGCTAGCACTCACTCAGACTCCGAAATTATTATCGATTTTGAATTATCATTTTTAATACAAACGGAACTGAAAATAAAAATAAAAATTGGATTATAATTTGGGAACAGAATAAATATTTGGTAATTGATATGTATGACTTGTGACAACTACATATATAAGATGGTATGGCTAAGTCATAGTTACTTCACAAATTAAAAGTAATTTTGGATGTGAAAATATGAACCGTTTGATGTGTTAAATACTACTACTACATGATGATAAGGTGCTTGTTTGGACGTCATCTTATATTTCATTTTGCCACTTAAAAGTGGAAAGTGTTTCAAGTTGAAAATTAAATGGGAAATAAAAATATTGTTTGGATAGTATTTTGAGCAAAAAGTTGTTTGGATGTTGGTTTTGAAAAAAAATATTTTGAACTACATTTTGAAAATATCAAGTACGAGTCATCACTAAACAATTAAATACTGTCAATTATAGTCACTTTAAAAAAGAACTTTTTCAAAAACAATCACTAAACAACAGAAACTTCGCAAATTTGTCACTCTAAGATTCTCCTTTGTTAGATTTCGTCGCTGAACTATTTTTAGTTCAAAAATGGTCATTACACTAACAAAAAGTATTTCAAGTTGGAATTTAAAATGTAAATCAGAAAGTTGTTTGGATTATTTTTTTTTCCATTGAATTTTGTATTTAAGAGGTAAAATGAGTTAAAATGTAAAATGAGTGCTTATCCAAACAAACACCACTATCAATATTTAATTCTAGAAGAATAAAGTCACTATCAATTAGTTTCATTTGTCTATGTATTTTCTTCATTTTTTAATTTCCAATAACAATTCCGTGGAAGGCAGGCATTTTCTGACTGAATATAATAATATAATAATAAGTCACATTTTGCCACCTGACAGACTAAACCTACGACGCCGTTGTAGTAGTATTTATCCTGTTCTATCATTTTTTCCACACATTCCAAAGCCAAATTACAGCCAGATTTCCCACCGCCGGCCGGCCACCGATCAACTCCTTCCCCCGTCCGGAGCTATGTGTACGTTAGAGAAGAAAGGCAATATTTTCTATCTGACGCTGACCGGCGAAGATGAGCACCGTTTAGACCCGGTTCTGATCGACTCTATCCGCTCGCTTTTATCTCAGGTCAAGTCCGGAGCCTCCAGAGGATCCGTTCTCATTACCTCGGGTCACGGCAAGTTCTTCTCCAATGGATTTGACCTCAAGTATGTATTATATCATCGACTAAATACCGTTATTATTTATACTTTCAATTTTAGTAATGTAATTTTATATTTTTTTAGTCATTTGCTAATTACTGTATTAATTATGCATATATCGCCAGTGATGGAAGTGATTTTAGTGTATTCGAGGTTTAATTTTATGTTGAAGGTTTTTTCCGATTTGATAGTTTATAATGTCAATTTCCGGAATGAGTTTTATCCTAATTGTGTAGAAGAAGAATAGCTCTGTTTCAAAACCTCTGGTTTTGGTGGATTGTTAGGTTTTAGTCCTTTTGGAGCTGTAAATTGTTAAGCCTAAAGTTCAACTGATGGTATTCTTCTGGTGGATTATTAGGTTTTGTTGTATTACAATAGAGGGAGTTTAAGTTTCTCAATCTCATTCATGAACACTTTGGAAACTTAGTGAAAATTAGAAATGCGCCTTTCCAATCAGGGAAAAGAAAATTATACTGTGTACCAATTTTTCTGTCGAAAATGGATTTTACATGCTGATACAATTTTGCTGTCGGTACTTGTCTACAGGGGTGGGGTTAAAGTCATACCCTTCGGTCTTTTTTAGTCCATTACTCTGTTAATCGGATGCATTATCTGCTATACCCTTGACAAGAATTAGTTAGCTTTAGGCTATATTTGATTGAAGTCATGATACAGATGGTAGTGATTGATTCATTGCTAATCTGATAAGAGCAATGATTTCAATCGAGATTGACTTATGTGAGTACATTATATTGTGGTTTATTAGGTATGCCCAAGCTGCTGGTTCAGTTCAAGGTGCTAAAGATCGATTGCATAACATGGTCGAAATTTTTAAGCCGGTGGTGGCTGATCTTTTATCCCTACCGATGCCAACAATCGCTGTCATCACAGGCCATGCTGCTGCAGCCGGTTTATTGCTAGCAATGAGCCACGATTACATTCTGATGAGGTCAGACAAGGGCGTGTTATACATGAGCGAGCTAGATATAGGAATGACTTTGCCGGACTATTTCACTGCTATGTTCAGGTCAAAGCTTGGAAACCCATCTGCTCGTCGGGCATTACTGTTAAGGGCTGCAAAGGTGACGGGTGATGAGGCGCTGGGAATGGGAATAGTAGATTCGGTACACGGGAGCGAGGAAGAGACCAGGGAAGCCGCGCAGCGATTAGGAGAGGGTTTAGCCAAGAAGAAATGGGAAGGTAAAGTGTACGCAGAAATCAGGAAGTCCTTGTACCCTGAGCTCTGTGGAGTCTTGGGATTGAAAGATACAATCGTATTGCCTGCACGCCTTTGAGCAGGAAAGAAAACCGCCATTCTTGATGGAACTTACTGAAATTGTATTAGGCTATCCTTGTACTGTTTTCCGAGTACTTCAAGTCTCAATTAGGCTAATAAGCAACAGGATTGGACAAGCGGAGATCCTGTAACATGAATGGACACTAAAATTTCTATCAAAATACAATCTCACATTTAACCTTATGTTTATATACTTCATTACATATTGTGCGCGGAAGCTCTCCGAGCTAATAACTGAACCATCTTTATAGAATATCTTCCCTCCTAAATGTAAAGTCAGTTTGTTGAATTAAAACAGTATGAAAAGTGGGACTCGATTACGCTCATAGGACAGTTCCAACCAAATCTAAAATTTACAGAGGACTAATAATCTTCTTCCAGAAAGACCAGACCGGCTAAATTCATGTAAGTACAAGTGAAGGCAATCCAGAACAAACTAATAGTATATACTTATTTTGCAGAAAAATGGCATTTTCTATTGTTTGAGTCGATTTTGGCCGTCTATAAGTGACCAATTTTGTCCGCCTGTTTTTGTAACTTCTGAATGATCTCCGCCTGTGTTCGTTAACCAACGTTGCAATCATACTCCATCAATCGACATCGGGAAAAAAAAATTATCATATTAATTTGTTTAACTGTTTTGAGTAGGCATTGTAATCCCTCCATATAAATTCTCCTCGGCTTCAATAAACGATGAAAATAAAAAGGTACAGAAGTCTTACCAACAAATCTACGACACCGTTGTAACACTCTCTTTTGTTCCATAATTATTACCAAAGCATACATCTTATGCATTCCATGATTATTTCCAGCCGACCACCGGTCAAGTCCTCGTCCGCCGGAGCCATGTGCACGTTGGAGAAGAGGGGCAGTATTTTCTATTTAACCTTGACCGGTGAAGATGAGCACTGTTTAAACCCGCTTCTCATCGGCTCCATCAGGTCGGTTTTAGCTCAAGTCAAGTCCCAAACCACCCGAGGGTCCGTTCTCATCACCTCGGCTCATGGCAAGTTCTTCTCAAATGGCATTGACCTCAGGTAGTAATTAATAAATACCCACTCCCCCCAAAATTATTGTCTAAAGTTTGAAATTTTATTTTCAGTACAATTTGAACTAAAGATGAAAATCTAAACTAAACAATAATTTCGAGACGAAAAAATACCACAATTAACACGACTCTTTAGTTCGAAGTTTTCCAGTTTATTAATAAATGTTGTCATTGCATAATGTCAACGCGATTTTATTTTTCAGTGATCGTACAAGTTTTAGTAGTATATATTGCGTTTCAATCACGATTGAATTTCACCAAAGCGTTACATGTTGTTGGTGAATCAGGTATGCTATGGCTGCCGGATCATATCAAGCGGCAAAAGATCGAATAATGTACATGGTGGACATATTTAAGTCATTAGTGGCCGATTTCATATCGCTGCCCATGCCTACAATCGCTGCCCTAACCGGCCACGCGGCCGGATGCGGCTTACTGTTGGCAATGAGCCATGACTACATTACAATGAGGTCGGAAAAGGCGGTGTTATACATGAGCGAATTAGACCTAGGATCCAGTTTGCCAGACTGTTACACGAGCCTTACGGTTATGTTTAGGTCAAAACTCGGGTCGCCCTCGGCTCGCAGGGCATTACTGTTGAGGGCTGCAAAAGTGAGGGGAAAAGAGGCGCTGGAAATGGGAATAGTAGACTCGGTGCATGGGAATGAGGAAGAGACTATGAAAGCTGCAAAGGGTTTGGGAGAGGAATTGGCTAAGAAGAAATGGGAAGGTAATGTTTATGCGGAAATTAGGAAGGCATTGTATCCTGACTTATGTAGAATTTTGGGATTGAAAAATTTAGAAGTGTTGCCTTCACGGATTTGAGCTAAAATGGAAGAAGAAATTGCCATTGTTGATGGAATATTGGAACTTATCTACTTTTATAAGATTATGGATGTCTTAATTCTTGAGTTGTTTAATTTTTGTGGAAATTAACTTTGAAAACAGAGCCTTTCTTCACAAACAAATTAAGAACGAAAATTTATTTCATTTTTGTTTTATAAAAGAACCAGGTATATAGGTGCACATATCACATTTAAACTAATTTCCATGGCAGTCACTGAATTTGATCGGCTGGCTTTTTGCATGTGTTTTTTAAAAGTTATACACTTTTTGTCCTAGAATAATTATTTCATTTGTTGTACAATTTTAATAAGATAATAGAACAATTATTTTGTAATGAAAGTATCGAGTACGACTTTAAGTCTTGGATTTTGTTACAAGCTAGCTGTTGTAAGATGGATGTAGTTAGTGATAGATTGTTTTATAAATTGGTTGCATCACTAGCTAAGATTATAGTATGAAGCATAACAAATGCTAAAGTGCAACCTAATTGGACAAACTAAAACGACTAAGTCAACAAAATCGCCCCTCATATCTTTGGAAATTTACTTTTTCTTGTCACTACACTACATATTTGAGCAGTCTTGAAAATGAAAGAACCTTTTACATTATCTTAATGTTTGTAATGGACAAAAATAGTGATTGTTTACTCTGATACATTTGTCCCAAACACCAATATGTGCAAACATTTAGGTCTTGGGTAGACCATTAATAATTGTCTGTTTTTCCTGTGTTTGTCTTGTATTTTTGCCTAAAATTTTTCATATGACCGTAATTCTGATTGAATGGGTATGGTTAGATGGTTCTGATTATTTAATCGTAATTCTCATTCAATTTGAAAATCAATATAACCCTAGGATTATTTGGCTCAATCATTTCAGTTAACTGGATTTCAGATATTTTTTCTATGTATATTGATCATCTTAGCTTTCTTATACAATACCAATAGCTTCGTACCGACATCGAAATACAACGACATCTTAGCTTTCTAATTATGTTTCGGTTAATGTCAAACAGATAAGGACGAGTAGTTGTTACCAAATCAAGGCTGAGGATGAAAACATCGTGCGAGAAACATTAGAAATAAAATATTTCATCTGTACCAAATTTATTGTTGTTCACTCTACATTTTCATTTTAGTACAATTTGTACAAAGAATAAAAAGTTAAACTGGACAATTATTTCAGGACTAAAGGAGCAAATCATAATACAATATTCCTTAATTAAGAAACTTGTTTGTATGTTCATGTAATTTGTAACATGCGCGCGAATTATCTCGGTGCTAATCATCGCCATGGAGCAACATTATGGACAAAAAAAGCATTCTGGTCAAACTCCAATTTTGTACTGAATGTATGTACAGGCTGACCAATCTTCTGCCGGAAAAGGCCTGTATTTCGACGAAGTACAACTCTAATCAACCCAGATTTAATATAATGGTAATTCATATTCTTATAATTAGGTATACGTGACAAAATTTTGTCCCATTGAGTTTTGAGTGATTACATGGTTGATCTCTTCTATATATATGTACTTCCTCTCTTTGATCGATGATCAATCCTTAATAAATTGAGTACACAGAATCGTAGATTGCTAAATAAATAAATCTTCTATATATAAACGACGCAACTATTCCAAATATACCATAACCCTTATGGATTCTATGGTTATCGCCGGCCAACAACCGGTCGAATTCTCTACCGGAGCCTTGTGTAACTTGGAGAAGAGGGGTAATATCTTCTATATGACCTTGACCGGAGAAGATGAGCACCGTTTAAACCCGGCTCTCATTGGTTCCATTAGGTCGGTTTTAGCTCAAGTCAAGTCACAAGCCACGAGAGGATCCCTTCTCGTCACTTCGGCTCATGGCAAGTTCTTCTCCAACGGCATTGATCTTAGGTAAACAGTTCAATAAACGTGACTCATGTTTGTTTAATGGAAAAGGTACTCTATCGCCATCTAGTCTAGTATAATAAAATGTACTTTGCAATAGTAAAAAAGACGTTCTCAAACAATTCAACATGATTTTTTTTTATCACTTTAACATTTTAACATTGAGTTTCACCAAATTAACTTTAAAAGCATGGTGGTGGTGTATTAGATATGTTCTTGCTGCCGGTCCATATCAAGCTGCAAAAGATCGACTCATGAAAATGGTGGACATGTTCAAGCCATTGGTGGCCAATCTCATATCGCTACCCATGCCTACAATCGCCGTTGTCACAGGCCATGCGGCCGGAGCAGGCCTAGTGCTCGCAATGAGCCACGACTACATCACAATGACATCGAACAAAGGCGTGTTATACATGTGCGAACTTGACCTAGGATCGAGTTTGCCGGACTATTTCACGGCCATATTTAGGTCAAAACTCGGCTCGCCCTCAGCTCGGTGCGCGTTACTGTTGAGGGCGGCGAAGGTGAGGGGCAAAGAGGCATTGGAAATGGGAATAATAGATTCGGTGCATGGGAATGAGGAAGAGGCAATGAAAGCTGCGAAGCGTTTAGGAGATGAATTGGGAAAGAAGAAATGGGAGGGTAAAGCCTATGCAGAAATTAGGAAGGGATTATATCCTGAGTTATGTGGAAGTTTGGGATTGAAATATACACATATACTGCCTTCCCGGATTTAAGCTTTTTCTTTGATGGAATGGAGCTGTAATGTGTGTCTCAAAATAACTATATATTGTCGATAATTGTTACAGAAACCATATAAATTTTCTTTCTCATTGATTAATTCGGTAGCTAAAGCATTCTCTACCATTTTTCTGCCTGTCAGTTTTCCTACTATGGAGAGAATGTTGCCCGTCTTTGTCATCTGTTATCCTGGTCCACTGCATTGATCCATGATTTTAATGCTCAGTTTGCAACAATGATTCTTCTATTATGCACTTGCGGTAATGCAAACAAACATTTGATATTCTAATTAAGAAACAAAATTAATTTCCCCTATATAAACATTACTCCCTCCATTTCAAAATGTAAGTCTTTTTAGATTCTGCACACAAACTAAGGAGACAATCACCCAACAATTAGTTTATGTGTTAAATATCTATTTTACCCTGTATTAATTACATTGAAACTATAAACAAAGACTAAATGAAAATAGATTGGCGTCATTTATTGATGATAAAGTTGGAAAAATAGTCATTAATTTGCCTAGAAATTGTAAAAATTGTCCCACTTCAATGGAAAAACCCGCGACCCTCAACGCTGCCCGTCCCGGAACAAGCCCACAACACGACCCGACAAACGGGTTCCCGAGACAAGCAACCGACTTTACCGAGAAATCAACCAAACCCGGCCAAGCCTACGCAGCGGAATACCAAAACTCGGCTAAGTGTTGGAGCCGTTTTTAGGCGGGCTATGTGTTAGCCGTTTTGTGTTCCGTTGCGTAGGCTCTTAACCGGGTTTGGGATTTCCCAGGTAAAGCTGGTTGCCGTTTTGTGTTCCGTTGCGTAGGCTCTTAACCGGGTTTGTGATTTCCCAGGTAGAGCTAGTTGTTTTTCTCGGTGAATTTGGTTCGAATCGTGCTGTGAGCTTGCCCCGGGACGGGCAGAGTTGGGGTCATCGAACTTGTATTCAGCTAACGATTAAGCATTTAATACGAGTAATTCCTTTGCGTAGTGAAACAGAAGGCAATCGTCAAAGTTATGTAAGATTTGAAGGGTCGGCCAAGCGGGCCAACCCTAAAGGTCCCACAAATTATGTCGGCCATATGTCTTGATTTCCATACAGCTCTCACCAATCAAGGGTAAGAGTGGCATATTTAGCCATCCGACCCTTTTAAGTCTTTTAATTTGCCAGCCAGCTTCAATTTATAGCAACTCCTTCAGCCAACATTTCCTCCACCCACCGATGTGGGACATTTGTGTTCCATCACCCCAGCAGAATCTTTTTACCCTGGTTTTTTCCTATTCGGAATTTTCACGACTCTGAACGTTCTCAAATACAGAACATTTTTGACACTCAATGTTCTCAATACAATTTTTTTCCGTCTCTAAATTGAAACGAAGATCAATACCGAAACTACAAAAAATATTAATACATTGTAACTTCAAGAAATAAGAACTGCTTTATCACAAAGATCCAGAGATGGTATTTGAGGTTAGTAAGAGAATCTGCAAGCTCTTATGCTAGTAGAATCTAACTCAGAAAGGAAAGGTTTGAAAATGGTTGTTAAGAATTGGGAAATTACATCAACTTCGCGAAGAACTTGAGCTACCAAAACTAGTTACAGCTAACCACTGGTTAGATTTGTCAGGACTGAAATCCAAATTCGACAGCCTTCTACTACTCGCAACAAACTTGATCTTTGCTTGTTTAGAATTCTACTTTGCTAAGAATCACACAAAGGATGCCTACTGCTTTTCAAGAATTTATGTAACACAATGCTTGTGCCTGGAGAAAATAAGAATCCCTGTACTTTCTACCAGTGCCGATGTGAATCCCATTCTGCATCCAGTCCTCTCGATATATCCAGGCCTCTCGACTATCCAGAACACCAAGTATCTGCAAAGAATTTGAAGAAGCAAGAGAGACGACTTTAGTTTCATGCTTCAATTGAGTTTTGGCAGAAACCTTTTTCATGATCTATGAGCACGAAAGTCTTGAGTACACTTGATTTCAAAATTGCAATACAAAAATAAACTATTTACTGTAGAATTTTCCACGTGTGTTCTTAACCATTCGTGGCCGATAACAGATCCATGTAATTAATCATATCCAAGGGCAAAAGGAATTTTCCGGCATACTCATTCAGGCCAGAAGTAATATTTGGAAGCCCAATATGCTAATCCAGAATCCTGATACTACCATCAGAGAATATAAACAAATAATTTTGCAGGTACCATCGTAGATACTTACTGCTCCTCCCTTCCACGTAACAAACGTTGGATTTGTTCTTGATTGCAAGACCTAAATGTGCAAAGAGTTGGGTGTCAATGACAAGGAGGATTAACAGACACTTCACAAATTGGAAAAATTAGAAGGGAAAAGAAAAGAAAGACTGAATATGATATCTCGAGGCGAAAAAAGGGAAATAGTGGACAGATTAGCATGAAATTAGTAAGCCTTGAAAGTGACAGGTGATGAAAACTTTTAAATCAAAAATATGATTCAGCAACCACATGAACAGAGAAATTCCTACAGGGAACCACTAGATGGCATATTAGTAAGGCAACCAAGAAATTTTCTTAACAAAATGTATCAATGGAACTCAAAAATTCATATACTCACTTCAACAGTGTCAATGGCTTCATTTGGAGGAATTGCATGCAAAACCCTGCAAAGAGAAGGATATCAGAGAAATTAAGAAATAATAAGGCCTTTGCCATTGAAATGAAATGGAAAAATGTCTATAGATATGCATGCAAAGGCCATATTACAAGAAACTACTGTAAATTTCCTTGATGTGGTCTCTCCACACTTTAAATTTCTCTTACAATGTTCACGTCAACTTAAAGCCTACATTATTATGTACACACACACACACACACACAGAGTCTAAACAAACCTGTCCTCCACAGCAGAAACGAGACCACTAGTCAGAGCCACTCCGCCAATCTGCATAATTGAACCATGTAAAATTTCAGTCTAGAAAGATATGTTAGATGAAATTGGATTAAAAACTAGACGACGATTTAGCACTTGCCAGTTGCATGCTAAGAAACAATTTCCTCTGTAGGTCTATACGTCCTGCCCAAAGTCAAATTTATAGGAGGTAAGACAAGAGATCATTCAACTTTATTCTGATAGGGAAAAACTCAATAACAGATTACCGGTTGAGAGAATGCTCTTTGTAATAGCTTCAGCAAGACCGATGCTATCCTCTCTGTTGGGTCTTGCCTGAAAAATTGGGTAGCTGTCCCACATGGGATATGAGCCCGTGCTTCCAGGGAAAAATCCTTCAGGGTGCCACGTCTCTTCCAGCATGTCATCATGATCTTTGAACCTAGTGAATAAAGAATTTAATGCCCAGTCAAAAATGTCCCAGAAGTTATAAGTTGAACAAATATAAAAGGACACAGAAGTATCACTGACCAAGTGCGCGGTGGTGAAGGATAAACATCTGGAACCAAAAGCATCGGGTAGAATAAACCCATTGGAGGAACCTACTCAGAAACAATCACAAACAATCTAAACTTATTTCGCCTTCTCATGAAGTAAAGCAAACATAATGCAAAGATGACAACTTCAGCACGTCCTAAATATACTAATTTAATTTAGGAAGCTACAATTAGTGTACAGGGTACCAGACACAAAAAATGACGACTTCCCAGACAAAAGATTTTGGGCCTCAAAATCAACTCAAATTGTTAGGAGTAGCACAGTAGACTTTCTTGAATTCGCATGTAAGCCTGATGCATTTATGGATAGTCATAAAAACATCAACAAAATGTTTTACACCAACTTAACCATGACAGCCCCGTATAATGTTCTAATAAACCTTCACCCTTTCTTAAATAACGACATTACAGGACCTTTTTGTAGATAAATAGCCATGATGCAAGATATTATGTAACGAAGATCCAATAATGTTTGTTAAAATAACGAAGTGAGTTGGGGCGGGGGGGGGGGGGAATAAGATGCAACTCATCTTTCTAACCCAACAGATCTGCAAGTATTGCATATGACCAAGACACAATAACAAAGAACCAATCTGCAAGTATTGCATAGATCCACATATGTATACAATCAAAAAAATCTTCTCAAATACAGAGTATATTACTAGTACTTAATATAATATCAGATCGTTGGAATGGACAGGAACCACCAGCTGTAAGTGATTGGACAAACACTCGACAGAATTCCGAACGAAATTTGAAGGGGTACTATAGTCTATTCATGTTTAGCAGTTCAATCAGCAGAAACTCAGCATGTTTTAATTCGTTTTGGCCCCTAGTTTCTTAAGACTACAATACAAAACTCCATACCCATATTATAATGAGCATTAATAAGGACTAGACCACTATGAAGGTGAAGTTTGATAAAAGGCATACATTTAAAGCAGTCAGCCTTGTTTTGTGAGAACCAGGTGGCAAGCCATTTTCATATGAATGAACCACTGCAACACTTTCAACTTCTCCTTCCTGGATGTAAAGAACAAATCTGTCAGCTAAGAAATATGCCATATGAAGAGAGGCTGCCAATTTCAAAAACAAAATGCCAATTTATTACAGAAGCCAACTCTACAAACAAACAAAATGAAGCTTCTACTTATACAGCTCATTTGCTAAGGGTCAAGATGAATAAGTATGGGCATGGTGAAACAGGTTCCATAACTGAATTACTCAATCGTACACGCAAGGGAACACAAATGATGTTGCACATGAATATGAAAACACCAGTTTAAGATGAAACCAACCATCAGCCTAGCTCATGGAGAGAACATTAGACACAATCTTGACCTGTATTAGGTCTTGACAAACTTTTGTATTTAAAAAATAATCTAAAATGTGGTTTAACAGTTTAAATCTTGACTCCAAAAGTAACACTGAGCAGTTCTAGGTAGAAAGGGGTGATTCCACACCACATGTATTATCTAAAATGATTGGAGTAGAAACCATTGTTAATGCTTTCAAAATAATAAAAAGGCAGTCTAAAAGAATTCCGGAAAAGATGCGTAGAATTTTACAACCATTTAAACTGAAAAAAGCGCTGCCTAAAAGAGGTGTTAAGCAATCTGGTCTCTCTCTCTCTAATGGCACTAACAGAAACATTAACAATAATAACAGTTAGATACTCACCCTGATGGAGCAGTGGGATTCTCGAAGTTTGTTGAGCATCAACAAATCAACAGGCTTTGTCAAGGAATCAGTTCGAACTGGAGGCCATGTTTGATGATGTCTCTGAGTCCAAAGAAGGCACCTTGATATATCCTGAAGACAGTTTCATAAACATTTATAGGTGTGCCAATGCTCTTTCAGATGGGTGGGGGGGTTGAATTTCAGCTTATTATTGGAAAGAAAATCAAGCTAATAAAGATCATGATACATCCACCACACAAGACAAAGAAACTTGCAGTACCAAACTAGTTAGCAACCTAACTAGCGCCAAATGAAACTTTGAATTTCTAAGCCAAAATCCTACTATTGGTCCCACCCAGAAAAACATTAAAAGTAACAGTCTAACAGATGCTAAAGTGATCCCCGTAAAAATGCAAGTTTGCAGAGGATACTAATAAAAACCAATCGGACAAGGAGAAAAAGAATTATCACCTCTCCACCATATCGTAATGTTATTTGTGTTGTAGGCAATACAGCTCCATCCTGAACAAGAACATAGGCCAAGTTGCCATTACTTATTGCAGAATCAAACTCAGATTTCTCGAGCAATGAAAGTGGTCTATCTAACTCAGAGAGCTAAATGCTATTCAGTTTTGCAAATTTTCCAAACAATCCAAATTCTGTTACAGTTTCGAAGCCAAGGAAAAACACATCAAAGAAATGCTAAAGAAAACATCTCAACTTCTTAAGATATACCAGGAACATACCTCAACACAGATAACTGATGTCACCTGGGCACCCAAATTAACAATACATGCTGTTGACAAACCATTTCCAAAAGCTGCCGCCAGACCTTCCTGATGCAACAAATTCAAAGGATGTCATCTTGTGATAAAGAGACACCTACATGCGGTAGACAAAGGTACAAAAAATTAACGAAAATATATTCACCTGGTGAACCACTGCAGACCCAAAGCGCAGATCTCGTAAAACAACGGATAGCAACTCCTTAATTTCTGCTTAAAGACAAGAAATCAAATCATTAAGGAGCTCAGAATTGATAAATAACACACAAGTTTCTCAAAATGCAAGTACATTTATCTCATGTAAATGTGAGTACATGTACTCATGAATAGATACATCGGCGTTCTTACATTGAAAATTGAGTAAATAAAACAATCAATATTATTTACTATGATAATTTGGACAACATCTATACCCATTATTGAGAAGAAGCTGCTAACTACAACCATCAAAGTCAAGGATTCAGATTTTCAGTTAAATGAAAAATCATAATATTCATGTGCTAAATCAGCAAAAGGCGAAAAGAAATCTAGACCATAATTACCACGATTGTCAAAAGTTTCAGGAAGAACAAGAACGCAGGAAAACATAGCCCTCTCATTCTGTTGGATGTGCAGTTTCTCAGTCAAAACCCAATCCCAAATAACATGCAAGTCTTCTAATACCTGTAAGAAAATAATGAAATAAGAAAAACGGTCAGGTCAACACAGACAGGAGATAGTTCATCAATATCCAATACAGACCATCCCCCCTCTAATGTCGTACTTGACATTTTTGGGAATTTAGTATCAAGATCTTACCTGCTGTGCAGGATAATGCAGAGAGATGTTAAGATGACCTCTGCGGATGGGGCGGTGTAAGCAATATGGTTCAGCTGGAGATATTCTAAGAGCTTCCTCACCACATATATACTCTCTATATTTTCTTTCACTTGAAGGGTCTCTACTTGTGATATCATTACCATCATTCTGTTGTGGGGAATTCATGGTTTGTTCTTTGTTCTGTGAATGATCTGTTGAATTCATAAAAATACATTAAGATCAACATTTGAAACATCCCAAAGTAAGTAGTTTCTTGACTTATTGCACCGGAAAAAGTTAACCACATTGTCCCAAGAATTCGGAACAGAATGACCATTTCAAAGAACAACAATGTGTTAGCCCTGTCAAGTCAAACTACCAGAAAACCTTTTCAGCGCTTTACAGCAGAAAGGGGGCATGGGTTGCTTTACCTGATGTAGAGGGTGGATTGGTGGTCTTCTCAAATACGTCAGTCCAAGAGAATGCCGTCTCTTTCTTGGCAGTTTGGGGAGGATATACATCAATGCGACCCATCTGCATGGAGTTCATGTCAAGGTCTTACATATACCAATGCATGCATAGGACATCCATCTAGATTTATCTATTAGAGAACCAGAGTTAATCAGTTTAGAGAATCATAATGAACTAGTAATACATAATTACATACGGGTCAAAGCTAAGATTCATATAGTTCAGGTATTCAACTCAGCTCATCATAAAAAAAATGCAATTGTTATTTCCAGCTCCTTTCGTTCTTGGCATAAATAAAATTTGTATACCAGATTTACCTTTCGAGGGTATGCATTATTTGTGACCTCCTCGTCCAGGAACGGGATTTTCATTAGCGATGCAATCTGGATCAAGATAAAGGAGATTCTCATTTTCTTTCAAATTAAAAGGAAGTACACTCAACACTTTATGAACGCATTAGGAACTTTGACTTACAACGTCATATGCTTTCTCCCTTTCCATATGTTGTGCTGTAGTAACCTGGGAATTAAGCCCCTAAAGCACACACATATAGACAGACACTCATCCATTAGTAACAGAACGATCTTCATATTAGCAAAGAACAAAAAGAAAATAATAAAACTTTTCCAAGCCCTTTAATAGCACAAGAATAGAAGCAGGGAGAGGCCAATTTGAGTATGAAATAAGGGCAAAACGAACCTGGTCTTTAACATTTTTCTTGGTGGATTTGCCATCTACAGTGATTCTTCGAGCAATACAATGAGGGATATTCAAAGGGGCGTCTTGTTGAGCAAACCCAATTCTTACATTAGCAGAACCTAAAACAATTCGAAAATCCTTCATGACACATGATTTTAGTTGGCAAAAGAATCCCACAAATTTCTGCGCAAACAAAAGCATAATTAATGAAGAATGATAAAAGACAGGCAGGGAGGAGGAACCTGGATTGATGACAACAAGATTGGAGCCACGTTCAGCAAGGAATTGAGAAGGGACTATAGTTTTCAGATAATCCTGCCAAATTTTACATTTATAAAAAAAAAATGATCAAAACTTTATATTGTTTCTCAATCCAGAATATAGCAGAGAAGTATACGGGATGAAGTACCATGAGCGATATAGACTGAGGAAATCCTCTCGAGCGGGTGAAAGACTCCAGTGATTCTTCACTATTTCCTTCTTTTAACTACACTATGATAATTAATTTTCCAACAGAACGGCTTGAGCTGTCCCGGCGCCACCTTCTGTATTGGTGGGATTTCAGAGCAAAACCGGCGAGTAGAGAACTTTTGTCCAAGTGTCTGAATAGCCGGAAACTTTCCCGGACGGTGAAGTTTGAGGTGAAGTTGGCCCAGCCCACAAATTTTAATTGGAATTTGGAGGTAGAAATATTAGGAGCTAATAATCAAGTTCATCCGTCGTGTTAAAAATAAAACTAAAAAAAAAAAAAATCCGAATTTTAGTCTTATATCTCATTCCCTATTAAAAATTAATTAATGTATTTTGTCGAAAACAATAATTAATTAATTTGTGGGGCCAAAACGATGAAACCGAAATGGGCAATTTTTTTTTATAGTGATGCTGTAAATTACTGATCACTTTTGTGACATTCAAATCTGCAATGTGCCATTTTCAAAATAAAAATAAAAATAAAAAATCTGCAATGTGTCTAAATTCAGCCATTATGCTTATCAAAAACTCAAATGACTGATTTAGCCATTATATTTATAGAGCGATCTTATGTAGCAATTGAGTTAGACAATTACAATGTGATTATTAGTTGACATTGGTAGCGAGTTTCATAATATCTATTAATAGTTTTAGAAATTGTTCTGGTACTTTAGGTATTAGTCTCCTTCATTAGTTTATTATAAAAAATGAAATAAAAAAAAACTCTCAAATGAGTAATGTATACAAGCTGATAGGTGGTAGTTTTAAAATGATTATCACGCTTGTCGTACATGAATAGCAAAATTTGGTCCAGTGTTACCAAAATATTTTGTTAAGGATAACATATTTCACTCTATAAGAAAGGATTGTAAACGAACATCATCCCAGACTACAGTTCTGAAAAATCAGACTCAGATTCAAGAGCTTTCCATTCACAGAATTTCAGATCATTGCTACAACTACGAAAATTTCAAGGTACTACAAATCCATGATATTCTGAACAATTAATAATATCTTGCCCTAGAAGAATGGTCTTCACAATGCACCTTGTTAGAGTTATATCCAAAATTAGGATATGGCAAACTACAATAGAAGATCAAAGAAATTTTTACTCAAAAACTCCCACAATAAATATCCAGTATATAGCTGACTTGATTGGCAACCCCTTCAAATCACCGGATTCTAAATCTCTTTCAACAGCCTAATCTTCTGTGGTACCT
The DNA here is from genome assembly GCA_949775105.1 of Oldenlandia corymbosa var. corymbosa. NCBI lineage: Eukaryota > Viridiplantae > Streptophyta > Magnoliopsida > Gentianales > Rubiaceae > Oldenlandia > Oldenlandia corymbosa. The sequence goes on along the minus strand of OX459126.1, from coordinate 13,002,920 downwards.
TCTTAGACATTCCCCTAAGCTGCTTTTGCTTTGGGGGTCTTTCTCTTCTGCTGCTTCCTAAGAATGGAATTCTTCATGCCAATGAAGAAGAGCAATGCACCAAAACATGCTGCCCACTGCCAAATAAACGATCTCATTTTAATCAACGCATTGCAAGAATCCATCATAAAGCATGTTAGGGAGTGTAGCATCAAGACAACAAACCTGAAGAAAACTTTCCAGATGTTCCCAAAACTCTGGGCTACCATATTGATAGTTGTAAAAGTCATCAAAAAGAGGAATGACAAGCAGCAAGTAAAACATCTGCAGTTTGAAAGAAACCAAGAATCAGCATGAAATTGCTCCAATAAAGGAACAAAATTCATTTTCCTGATGTTGTCTACTGAACTACCACCGACTGTTTAAAAGACAATATATGTAAAGATAAATCAATTGTTAGAAGTAGAGTCCAAACCAGTAGATAAGCTCCCATTGTGTTTCCAAATACAAACAGCAAGCCTCCCAATGCCTTCAGAGCAATAGTGCCGACAATGATATGCAAAAGCTGGAGAGAGCAAAGCAGAATGCATTAGCAACAGGACGTGGTAAAATATTGATAGACCACAAACTGTCACATGGAACCACAAGGGAGATCAGAATCGTATTCTTACATCAATATCCAAGCTCCCCTCCCCTAGCTTTGAGTTCAGAAATGTCTGGAGAACTGCCAGCTTTGGAGCCCAAAGCTTTCCAGTCTGTCCTCTACCGGGATCATCAAGTTCATTGAACCTACAAGGACAGAAGCATTAATAATATAACAATGAAATCTTGCAACATGTTTTCAAATAAATAAATACACTTAACATTTAAAGGAAATCAAATTAACTATGAAAAGATTTTACTCAGAGCAGCAACATGCCAACGAGTTAGCAATAGGAACATTCAACAAATACTAGTATCACATATGGGTTGCACTTGTTGGAGTTGATTTGCCTACCATAAACATAATGGATATTAAGGGCGATAAGTTAAGGAGGCAAAAAGTCATCCCAGTTTAGAAACTAATATCTAAGATAAAACTCAGATAAACTCTTTGCCTATCAACGCATCGAATTTAAGCCCATCGAGAGATATTCTTATAAGGAGTTCACAGCACTGCAACTCAAAGTCAAAGCCAACATAAATCAATTTACATTTAGGGCAACAATTGCACAAACAAGTGTAACAATTAATAAAGAAGATTCCTCCAGAAGTTATATCTTGCTTAATGCAAAGACAACAGGGAGAGCTTCATTTTTCATATCATGAAGTAAACTTAAAACAGGGTACCATAAAGAGTGCATTGGCATTTGCTGGAAAAATTCATTATCAGTCTTCGAACCATTAGCAAGGATCAATGAAAGAATAGGACCCTTTGTCCCTATGTTTTTCAATGATGAACAAATCCCAACAATTTTTTTAAACTTTCACCTCAACATTGGAGTAGCTCATAAGCAAAAAAGTACAAAATCTCTCAAAGCCCAATTCAACATTTTCCCTTCTTTTGGTCATCACCAATTAGATTACCAAATAAATTTAACTGTAGCATCCGTACATTGATTTGACATTAATCAATCCATCACAATCATCACACTCCTTGTTCTTTGTTCTACACAAAAACAGTAATCAATGAAATAGAAACGTGGAAAAGGGATATTTGGAACCAAAAAAAAAAAAAAAAACCAAAAATTGAAATCATAACTTCACAAGGAGCTGGATCTAACAACCATACATTACAAACACACAGTAGCAGAGAAACAAAGTCACCACCTTTAATAGCCAAAGGCTTATTTTCAAAACAGATCTAAAAACAAGAAAAATTCAAAAGGGAAGATTTTGAAATACAGCATACCCTTGCCAAGCGGAAAGGATGAAGACAGAGGAAAACAGAACTCTTCCCATAAACGAAACGAAACCCATGATTTGCTTGGCTGATCCCTTTTCGCCGTTTCAGCTAAATTTTGCTAAGGAAATTGGTTAATCTAAACAAAAGCAAATCTGGGGTCGTGTCCTTTCTTTGGCAGGGGGATGATGAACTTAGGCAGCTTGAATTGTGGTTGGTGGGACTGTGGCTTTGGTGGTGGGATTGATGAAAATTGGTAATGTTTTTATTGGGTGGGATGCGGAACTGTGCTGCTCAATATTACTGTGTGACTGTTGTTTTTTACAATTTTCAAGGTCATCCATTCGTAATTTGCCAAGATCATGTGGAGTGAAGAAGTACATAAAATTAGGGTATCTTTGGTATCTTTTCGTCACAAAATTATTGTATAATGTTATGTTACAGTATTAATTTTTAACATAATAAGTTGGATAATATTTTGAGACGGAATAATTCACATTCTTATTTTGATACTTGAGACATTTGAAGATGTGTACATTTTAAGACAAATTTTTTTAGAAATTATGTATTTCGCGATAATAACAACAACCTCCATTCACAAATAGATGTCGTTGGAAGAAAAAATAAATATTTCAAAATATATATCGTTTTCACAAACCGAATTATATTTTGTCAATTTTTTCCGATACTACTCTTACATTGGAAACTGTAACGATGTTTAACGTATAGTTGTATTAGAACCAAATGTAATTGAGACTACAATTATATTAAGAGTAAATGAAGGTATTATAGTATTTTAGCAAAATAATTATTATCTTCTTAAACTTTGTGAAATATCTCCAGCGACATCTATCTGTGAATAGAAGAAGTATAATTTTTTACCTTATTCACATGATGGTCAAGCTATTCAATTCCTTCAATTTTCTAAGTTTGATTAACATCAAGCAATTTGCAGTCTCTGGTGAAGACTAGATGACTAGTTGCAATTAAAGTATGTTTTAGATAAGACTCACAGTGCCATATAATTAAATATTTACAATCCGAAGACAATGAATCCGTATCCAGTGCACTCGGGTATACCGTATACCCTCACCAAACACACGCACTACATGCGCTTAACATTTTTCACCTTTACATTAAATGCACAAATAAAATTATTTTCATCCATTTTACTGTTTTCATCCTCACTCACAAACACACACAATTGCTGATTATCCATAATTTATCCACAAGTTGTAAACTGGTTATCCAAAAAGGGTAAACTGGTTATCCAGAAGGTGTAAACTGCTTATCCTCAAGGTGTAAACTGCTTATCCTCAAGGTGTAAACTGGTTATCCACAAGTTGTAAACTGATTATCCAGAAGGTGTAAACTGATTATCCACAAGTTGTAAACTGGTTATCCAGAGGTGAACAAGCAAACAACATGTTAATTGGGGGGCTTTGCCCCCCATGATAAACTAAACGACTCCTGCGGCTACCGGAATCGCAGGTCACCAACCTGCCCCGGCTGCGCCACCCCGCCGAACACGCCAATTTATCTAAGGTAATCCTTTTTTCGTGTGTGTGTAAGGAGAGTGTGTTGTTGCGTTAAGAGGGGACACAAATTACTTGTATAAATCCCCCCGTGATAAACTAAACGACCCGGCTGTGCCGGTGCCCACGGCTGCGCCGCCCCTCCTGCCGAACACGGTAAATTTCATACATAATATTTAATTGAATGAGGGGCATTTTGCCAAATGATTGAGAACAAAAAATAAATGATGGGCAGTTTGCCAAATGATGGAAATAAAGGTACGTTCAATTGTGTATAAGTAATTGTCCATATTGTCAATACTGGTTATCCAACTGTGTATAACTAATTATCCATATTGCCAACACTAGTTATCCAGATTCTGAACACTAGTTGTCCATAGTGTGTAGCTGGTTATCCATAGTGTGCACAATGGTTATCCAGCTATGTTTAACTAGTTATCCATATTGTGCATACTGGTTATCCACAGTGTCAATACTGGCACAGTAAATTTTCAAAATTTGAATGAATTTGGTAATTTATATATGGCACGTTTAAAAAAAAAAAAGAAAGCTGAATTATCTAACGAGCTCACGTTATTCTAAGAGAGTAAATTACACGCGCAGGGGGATACACAGTGCCCCGGGTGTAGCAGATAATTTGCCAAGACAAGGGGAAAAAAGAAGAAGAAGGTCCGAATAGGACACCAAACTATCACAACTAAATGTGAAATTGAGTTCGATTTGATGTGTGATTTGTGTTTTTATTTTTATGTTTTTCCCTCTTTACATCATCCTCAAAATATTCGTTCCATTCCTTATAATTTTAGCAAATGGAGAAATTTCAAAATAAATTTGGTTTCTGATTCTAATATTTTCTTGTCTAAAATTTCCAAACTTACCATCAAAAGAAAAACTCCATTTATTTCAAAATAAGTGATGTTTTAGCAAAAAAGAATTTTCATAACAAGTTCCTTTTTTGAGAAAATTTAGTTAAATGACAGTAGAACTTGTCTAATTAATAAAAGGGGTATGACCTCGAAATATTTTTTATAAAAGGCGGTAGTTTATTTGCAAAAATAAACAAATCAATATAATTTTATAATGACATAATTATCCTTATTTTTTATTACCCTTTCAAAATCATGAAACACATAAAATTTTAAAAGAAAATCATAAAACACATAAAATAAAAATTAGTCTCCTTATGTTGTTTTCTGCATCTGTCTTCAAATATGCTTCAAGCTTGTGGTATAAAGAACTACAATTTATAGAACAAGGTTATTTTTCTTAGCAGGAATGAGCTCCTCCAATCGTAAATTCATATTTGAGAGGATTTCAATAAGTGTTTAAGCTTCTTGTCCAGGACAATGTAAAAGATAATGGCAATTTATTCTCTGAATAATTGCGAATGGATTACAAAAACTAAAATGCTATATGACCGTGGAATCTTATGGGATGTCTTTATACTTTTAGGTTGAGGATGAAAACGAAATAATAATAAATCAATGTCCAATTTTGAACTTTGATGTTTTTTTTTAATGAAAATTGATATTTTCCATTCCATGTGAAACATAATAAATCATATTTTATCGCATGATTCGAGTTTTACAAAAGATTCTACCAATGTTATAAGGTAAAACAACAAAATATACAGTAAGCAAGTGGAATCTTCAAATAAACTTTAGGGAGATCGTCATTTTAGCACACCAAACTCTATTTTTTGAGGTTCCTTTGATTTCTTTAATGGCTTCATCTTCAAGTGATAGACAATACTGCTCGTGATTTTTTGAACTTTGGTGTTTTACTTGGGTTTCTGTACCGAAAGTAGTTTTTGGACTTGTTTCGGAGCATCCATTGGGAAAGTTTTGTGCATGGTACATGCTTGACATAATGTCTCTGCTGGATTGAACTTCAATGTTTTTTGGAATAATGGCGTACCAAATAACCTGATTAGAAACCCTTTTTAAGTAGCTGGTTCCTTTTCAAAATTTCCATTATCTTGTGATTCATGAAGGAGTTGTGATGTTTTGATTAAGGAACAAGTCAGTTGGGAAAAAAAGACAGGTTGGTTCCTTGGCTAGCTGCTGATTAATGCTTGAAAGTATGCATCTTCTACTTCCTGATATGATGTGAATTTCTTGTTACATAGTGTCAAGAAAGAGGCAGGGCACTCAATTTCAGAAAAAGGCACGAATAGGGTTTCAATTTTGTTAAAAAATATAATCTCTAAGATGGATTTGGCGATTCTTTTATTATTTTTATTTTTTTTGTAAGAAATTATAAGGGTGATATCGACAATTCAAAGTATTTTTTGTTTTATGATTTTTAAAAAATAAGTTACTGCCCTTCATAAAAAATATTTTGAGATCATACCCTTTTTATTAATTAGACAAGTTCTATTGCCCTTTAACCAAATTTTTTCTTTTTTGTTCTTGATTCCAATGCACTTTTTGTCTTAAATTTTCAAAATTACCTTCAAAATAAATAATAATATCATCAGTAAGAATTTGTTTTAATGGGATTGATATAAGATATTCTAGTAATTTAATTACTTATTCTTAAACTCTGTATAAGTTGTAGGGAGTAGTATTATTGTTTTATTCAATTCATATTCACCTTTGGATAAACTTTCTTCATCCAAGATAAAGTTTTATCGACAAAAATTAAGATGTGATGTAATTAATGTTGGACTTCTTATATAAGTACCAATGAGACTATTCGACCCAAAAGATGTTGATAAACACACGTCAATTTGACATTTATTGTGATTTTCATCGAATTTCAACAAGAAGGCATCATTTTTTTTTTAGGTTTACAGATTTTTATGAACTTTTTGGTAGTATTAGGCAAGATATAAATGAGAGCCATTTTAGTTTCCTCCCCTCTATTTTTTCGGCCATTTTCCCATTGCTGTCATAGTTGTTCCCAATAGTCATTACTCAGGTACTTCGTGTTGTTGACATGAAGTCATGTTAATGTTTGTTTCACCGAACAACTCACTTTAATGTATGATAATAGTTGAGAGTTATCTAGAAGACTTTACAATGGGTATTACCACTTTCACAATGATAATTAAATTGATGTGTTCATATGATTTATAGGTCGATATCATCGACCATATTATAGAATAAGGATTGAATACTTTGTTTTTTTTTTTTAAAAAAAAAAAATCCACTCCAATAGATCTCCAGTAGACCTCACTTAAATGTGAGTAAAATCCTAGTGAGAATCGAACCATGATCTATTACCAAGAAAGATAGCAACCTAATCACTAGACTGTCATTCAATTTCCAATGATAGAATGCTTTGTATGTGGGAATTATTATATGAAATGTATCCACTTATGTTCTTGCGAGAAAAAAAAAAAGAAAAGAAAAAGAGGGAGATGATATTAAAATCGTCAAGGAGCTTTGGTTACTTTTCAAAAAAAAAAAAGAAAAGAAAAAAAACTATGCCATTTTTAGGTTTTGATTATTGATGTTTATCGGTAGAAGCTAAATCACCAGTCGTAGGATTAAATGAACCAAACTCTCGACAATATTGCCGATTCTCCCTATGTTTATCCATTAATTAGCATTGATGATAAAATGAACCAAACTCCTTCATGTATCTCATCAGAACCCCACATTGATGATTGATCAAATGATTCCTACAATCTTTGTCCCAAGTTGCTTGACCGATTGATCAATTCAAACGTGTTCCAAGACGGTATTGCGCAAGTAATGTTACATTTTTTTTTTTCAGAATATATGGTACAATACTACAATGAGACTATTCTGGTGGTGAACTTTACTTAATGTCATTTTAAGTCGAGAACATATCGATAATCATGTTCTAGATATGAAGTGAAGCCAAATAATAATATGAAAAAAATTATAATACCATTCAAACAATATCTATTACTAAAATTCATCAGTCTGTCCTAAGCGTTACTAGTGGTAAACGTTAGTGTTTTTTTTTTTAAAATTTTTTTTTTATGAACTTAACTTCTTTACAATATAAATGAAACCGTGTGTGGAGCGTGTTTGGACCGGTGATTGAGGTTGGAAGGATTTAATTATTTAATTAAGATTTGTTAATCACGGCTGCTTAAGACACTTTTTTCGTTTATGGTCGGCGGCCATCGGTAAAACTTTTACCTCGTCGTCCATTTCACATGCATCCCACCTTAGCTACGGAGTCCACGTACGACCATCATCCGTGACCTTTTTATATTCAACAACAAAAAAATAATTTTACGGATGATACTCCCTCTGTATTGAAATTATTGTCTAATTTGAATTTTTATTTTAATTCAAATTATAGTAAAAGTGAAATCTCAAATCGGACAATAGTTCTGGGACAGAGAGAGTACTATCTTTTTAAAAGAAAAAAATATTGGTATATGGTTTGTTGGTCAGTTGACCGTGTTAGATGATTTGCCTAAGAAAATTACCTCGATTCATAGAGTCAAAATAATAAAATGCATTTCAAAGTAGGTTGCAAATGCATCAACATTTGTGACTTTTCAGTACAAATTAAATACTCGTGAAATAAATGATTTAACCAAACATTCAAACTAATTTGATTCGAGCCTACATGTCTTTTTCAAAAGGTTAAACTACATGTATTTATTTATATGTTTATAGTATTAATATCAAAACTTGAAGAGGAAAAAACAGTCTTTCCATAATTTTCACAGCTTCTTCTTTGGTTCTTTCATCTGGGCATGCCATTGTGTGAGTTGTGTGTATAAAGGAAAACTGACCTGTGTTTTCCTTCCAAAAAATAGTTTTTTTTTCCTTGAATTAAAATAGTATTATATAAAACGACTATTTTCCTAAAAGTTAAATAATATTATTGTCCCAGAAAAATAATTTACTTTGTGCTACGGTCTTAGCTTAACAAAATAGATTATACTAGAACAAGATATGCAATATTGGTCACATGCATGCAAGAGTACTGTAAACCGGAGTATAATGTTAACTTAAACATCACGTAAGTCTGTTGTTCTAGCTTCTAACACACTGCCAAGATAAATTATTATTTTTAAAATACACAAAAAGGTTATCCTCCCAAATATAATTAAATTAAAAAAAAGAATTAAAGTGGAACTTTTGTAAAATGAGTGCATCTAAACTTCGAGTTAAGCACTCAAGCTTACGAAAGACACATGACACATACAACAACAACACAACTAGTACATTTAGTATAATTTCTAAGATCTGATCTATCAAATTAAGCCTCTTTTTGATTAGACACTTAATCATGTGATTCTCTGACAATTTTTATATATTATTTCAATCTAAAAATAAAGTGAAAGTTGTTAAAAGAAAAAAGGGGTTCACAGCTGTGAGATAATATGAAGCAAACATTTTTTTGGGTTTTTTTTTTTTTGAAAAATATACCCTGATGACCTTATTTAAATGTGGGAAAGAACCCCTGACAAAATTTTTGATGAAAATTGAACCTTAGATACAATAATCTAACTACTAATCTGTTATTCAATTTTCAAAGTAAAATTTTTTTTACTAATTATTTATTCTTTTAGTAAACGAATTTAATTATTACCATGAGACAAAGACTATAACTTATGGTGGTAAATAATTCCTCTAGTTTATATATTAACTGATAAAATTAGTTTGAATTTTTTTCCAAGGATTTAATTTATGCAATATTAACAATAATTTCAAAATTGAAAAAAAAAAGAATATTAAAAGGGTGCTAACTGCTTTGGAACCGACAACTTCAGTGGCCCTTTAGAAGCTCCATCTAAGCATAAAAGCTCGGCCACGTCACCAATCTAATGTTGTCTTTTTTGTATACGTGTAGAGTTTTGATTGGTTCCAGGACGTGTCTTTTGGAGACCGACATAGGAATTTCCATTCTAATTTACGAGTCACTACTATCTCTACCTTTGTTATTTTTAATAGATCTATGATGTTTTTACTAACATTACTGTTATTCTGTTTTGGAAGTGAATTAATCATATGATTAAATAATCATACACTTCGTTAAATGATTTGCTACCTTGTCAGCTTTACTATCGATGCATGTTGATGACCAAAACTTTATTATTTACTCGTCTCGAGATAAAAATCATGTCTGTTCAATTAACCGAGCATTAAAAAAAAATTGTACACACTTAATAGTGTAAAAAATGTAACACAACAGAAATTGGTGGCTATGTGTGTTTAATGACTTACTTATTGTTGACAAAACAAGATGAATTTTGAAAAATTATTTTCAATTTGGGAATCTTTTTTGAGAGCACAAAATCACCAAACTGGTTTTTAAGGCTTTGTTTGCTATCGGCAAAACCAATGGGCAGCTCAATTTGACAAGGCGGGAAAAAAAAAACACAGATCGCGAGAAAACTGTATTAGGGGTAAATCCCCTAAACTTAACCACAGTGAAAGTTAAAAAAAACTAATACATAGTACTCAGCTTCAGGAGCACGGTAAAAACTAGTCAACCGGGGTCAGGAAACAGACATCAAGTCCAATACAAATTCCATTCCTTGAGTAAGTCTTTTAGGATTTGAATCTCTCTCTGTCTATATTTTGTCCCACAATTCTAGAGAGAGAAAAGCGCCTCCCAGATTACGGGTTAGAGAGAGAGAGAGAGAAGAAAGAAAGAAAGAAACAGAGAGAAATCTTAGGGTGAAGCTGTCCGTAAAACCTCAACAATGGCGTTGGTTTCTTTCTTTGGAAGGCTTCTTTTCGTCTCCGTCTTCGTCCTTGCCGCTTACCAAGAGTAAAATTTCTTCCCTTTTTTTTTTTTCAGCTCTTATGTTTTTTCTTCCTATCAGATCTGCCCTGTTTTTTTTTTTTTTACTTTCCTCCTTCTCACGCCTAAAGTTTGAAAGTAGTGTTCTTGAACCTCTTTCGGTTCTGGGTTTTTTGTTTTTCTATGTTTAATCGTTCACCATCTTTGTCGAAGTTGGATTGGATCTGCTGTTGAGAAGGGTTTCTGGAAGAAAATTGCGACTTTTGAGTTGAATTCGGTTTATGATTTAGTTTTATAATGTTTATTCTTTACGTGGAAGTTAAAAGACTGTCACTTTCAAGTGGTCTTGTTTTAAATTTGATGTCTTTCTGTTGAAGGGTTTATTTTGTGTCCCAATAAAAAATCTGATAAGGTGAATTTCTGGGTTGCTCTGTTCTTCGTTTGTTTGTTAAGCTGAGTTCATAACGTTTGATGTCCTGAAAATTGCTTGGTGTGCTCAATTGAGAGCTTTCTGATACGGTACAATGTATATTCCTCCGAAAATTGTTGTCTTTTTGGTTAAAAGGGCTGTGTCAGCAGAATTTCTTGTATAATAGTTGCCGCATGTCTGGGTTGGATCTTAATTTCTGTGGTGAGGGATCTTTAAATTTTTGTGTTGAAGGATTAGAAGATCTTAGTATCAATTGCCTTGTGAAGGATTAGCAGTTGGACATGAATATGTCTGGATATTATTGTATGTTCGAAAATATTGATTTTTATATACTCAGTATCTTCTTTAATTTTCTAGATTTCCCCCTTTTTCTTTAGAAGAAAATTTTTTTCTCACTCCACTGATTATGTTGGCAAAACAATGTTTCTGTTAGTGGAGTATATTTGAAGTTTGGTTCACTTTGGTACTTTTCCTTTAGGTGTAAGAAATTTTTCTGTCTAACTGTTTAGATTCGGATGAACATGAGAAAGGAAAATGTCACCTTTCTTCTCTGCATATCATAGAACTGCAGTTAGTTGTGGGTTAGAAAATTTGAGCCTCAAGCCTTCAAAGTGTCAATTTGGATAGTAGCTTAAATGTTTTTGTTTGAAAGAGCTTTGTTTGTTTTGAATTGTGGATCCTGCTTTTCAAATTTTGCCAAGCTGTCAGTTTATGTATTAATAAAAGGGAAAAAGCTGCAGTAGTTTATCTTTAATCAAGTCTTGATTTGTGGTGGCTATTCTTTTTTAATGTGGTTCATAGGTATTGTAAATTTTAACTTTACTTTCATATGACAGCTGTAAATTAGCCAATCTTTCACTGGTATATGTAAATGTTGATGCCCATCAGGTGGAAGATATTTAATATGACATCCATTCTGCCTTTTCATCACTCTCTTGGAATTTGTGCATTTTAAAGTTGTTTAGCCTGGATTTTCTTCCTTGATGGGAAATTGTTTTACTTGATGCTTTTTGAGGAAACTTGGAACCTAATGCTTTGGATATTCTTGATTTCTGCTTGGGGACCATTTGTAATTCTCTGCTTTCTCGGCCTTGTGTGTTGAATGCTTCAGGCTGGTTAGTGTTGCTTAAGTTCTGATACTGTTAGTTGCTGATGCCTTTGTATCAAGTTGATCTAATCTATTATATTGCTTCCATTGATATGCTGTTGGTTTATATTTCTCTGCACCTTGTCTGATTCGAGTCGCCTTTTTAATTTTCTGTTTAAAAGTAGGTCATAAACTGGTCACTGATGGCTTTTCTTTGCAATTTAGGTTTAATGGATTTGGGGATGATGGTGGGCTTGCTGCAAAGACTTTGAAGCCAAAGTTTAACACTTTCTCAAAGCATTTTACCACCCAAACTGGTCTTCAATTTCCTCATGTGGAGGTAAAAGAGTAATCATAGTTTGTTCCTAGTAGTTTATATAAAATGTTCACATATTGCTTGATCTTTTCTAATACAAGGATTTGTCTCTGACAGATAAAGTACTTAGTTTTGGGTGCTATAGTCCTGAAGAGTCTCGGAAGCCTTCTTTTTGTCCTCGGCAGCTCTCTTGGAGCTTATCTTCTGGTGTGTAATTGTATTTCCCTTCCATGTTTTGCTCAAGTTTTGATGTCTCTTAGTTTTTTCTTATAAATTCTTTTCATCTTCTTCGTGCAGCTCTTGCATCAGGCAGTTGCCACTCCGGTGTTGTATGATTTCTACAACTATGATGCTGACAGCAAAGTGTCTGGTCGACTGTTTCACAAATTTGCTGAGGTTAGTCATTCCCCTGTTCACTTATGAATAGTCATTATAATACTTCAAAGTAGCTGGAAGCATAATATTGATCGTGATTACACAATTATCTTTGGTTCAGAACTTGGCTTTGCTCGGCGCCTTGCTCTTCTTCATTGGCATGAAAAACTCAATGCCCAGAAGAGCATTGAAGAAGAAGGCCCCCAAAGCAAAAACAACTTGAAGAAGGGGTTTCCAAGATTGAATTGCGGCTGGGGAATGACAATCCTGTTGCAAAGCTTGCTCGAGCTTCTGTAGTGATCGATACTTTTGGAGGATCGGAATTTTGTAGCTTCACTTCATTGACATTCGGTTCATTTTGATTTTCCCCTCTTGAGGTTATCTTGTCTCGCTTTTAGGTTATTTTTTTGACTGGCTTGTTATGATTAACTGAATCCCCAAAAATTATTAGTTCAAATGAAGCCTATTAGTGCTATTGATTTCTTTTGTGCTGCTAACACTTTTTTAGTACCTGTTGATGTTGACTTGCATACAACACACAACAATATAGCACAAAATTAAATTGAAAAACCTTCTGGATACTTGAAACTTAATATGGAATTTGAAGCGTCTGAACATAAAAACTTTTAAAGCAAGAAAAATATGCTTTGATATCCTACGTCTTCAAGCAAATGCAACATATTCTAGTTCTTCGAAAAATAACAACAAAGACTGGATATCGTTTTCTGGAAAGCATCATCACAAGCATGAACCCAAATGATTCCAAACTACGAAAACATATATATTAATACAAGTTGGAATAAATTTATCTTGTTTTTTTTTTATAAGAAGTCAAAACAGCTAAATCCGTAAACAGCAAATGCTCTCCCACTACTCTACAGATCAAGGAAAAAAAAAAAAAACAGAGGAAGGGATAAAGAAAAAAAGCCTGTGAACGCCATTAGTATTCCGGCAATGATTACGGCAGCCAACAACATCAAAGTTGATGATGCAGAGTCAACTCAACACTATGATCGAAGAAGGGAACTGAAAGAGTTTGATGATTCAAAATGTGGAGTAAAAGGGCTTGTAGATGCTCAGGCAGAGAAAATACCTCGTATATTTGTTCATCCACAAGTAAACTTGACTCCTTCAAACTGTAACAATGAAAGAACTCAACTCAATGTTCCCATCATTAGCTTTGGAGGAATCAGTGAAAGTCCCGAAAAAAGCCGCGCCGAGTTCATCTGCAAGCTAAGAGATGCATGTCAGAATTGGGGGTTCTTTCAGGTTCTTAATCATGGGATTCCAGTGCCTTTAATGGATGAAATGATTGAAGGTGTTAGAAGGTTTCATGAACAGGATGTCGAGATAAAGAAGCAATACTATTCGCGAGATGTGTCGAAAAGATTTTATTTCAATTCCAACTTTGATCTGTATCAAAGTCCAACGCCTACTTGGAGGGATACTATGTACTGTATTGTGGCTCCTGATCCACCTAAGCCTGAAGACTTGCCAGCAGTTTGCAGGTAATTCTCCGACTTACTTTTTGGCCTCGATATTTGTCTGTCGACTATTCAGAACAAAAAAATGTTCTTACAATTTGCAGAGATATACTGCTGGAATATTCAGATTGTGTAACAAAGTTCGTTGTCATATTGCTCGAATTGCTGTCTGAAGCATTAGGCCTTAACCCTAGTTACCTAAAAGATATAGGCTGTGATGAAGGCTTATTTCTCTTGGGACATTACTACCCGGCATGCCCTGAGCCGGAATTAACTCTCGGCACTAACAGTCACACAGACAGTGGCTTCCTCACTGTACTTATACAAGACCAGATAGAAGGTCTTCAGGTCCTGCATCAGAATCAATGGGTTGATGTTCCTCCCGTGCGAGGTGCTTTGATAGTAAACATCGCGGATCTTTTGCAGGCGAGTTTCTTAAACAAACTATGATCACTAAAAGATTTTGTATAGATCTTTGTTACTATTTGAATTTACAGCTAGCTAGAGTAATGATAGAGACTGTGAAACTATTTATTGTTTATTGGGTACACTTAATAATTTTCATTTCATTCTTTCAGCCAAAATTTCATGTTTTTGACTTGTATTGAATGTTATCTCAGTTAATCAGTAATGACAAGTTCAAGAGTGTATATCATAGAGTGCTAGCAAAAAGAGAAGGACCAAGGATTTCGGTGCCATGTTTTGTCAGAACAAATTTTGGAGAAGGGAGTAAAGTGTTTGGACCGATAAAGGAGTTGTTGTCTGAAGAAAATCCACCAGTTTACAGGGAGACCACTGTTAGTGACTATATCTCATACTACTTTAGCAAAGGTGTTGGTGGAGGATCGCCATTGTCGCATTTTAAGATACAGAGATCCTAAAGCAATCGAATATACTCATTCGGGCCCTAATTTGGTACTTCTTCTGTCCAAAATTTATTGTCTAATTTAAGATTTCACTTTTAATACAATTTAAAAGTGAAATATGATTTGATAACCCTACTCACACGAAATATGATTTAATACAATTTAAACTAAAAATAAAAATTCAAACTAGACAATAATTTCGCGATGGAGAGTGTTTTTTTTTTTTTTTAAATTTTTTTTCCCTTTAGATGTAAGAAATTTCACCGTCCAACTGTGTAGGTTCGGATGAACATGAAAAAGGAATTGTCACCCATTCCTCCTCTGCGGGTTCATGGATATGGTAGTTTGTTGTGGGCATTGCCATCTGTGGTATTCTTGGAGAAGAAGAAGAAGTTAAGGTTTGAGCAAACTGGAGAAAATTTTGTATATTCACGAAATCTATCAATCATCCATTCACTCTGTACATTGTTCATATATATACCGTATTGACTAAGTCAAATACCCTAACTATCTAGTATTTGCAAGATAGTCCCTGTATTAATAAAAACTATAATATCAACTATACAATTGCTATACAAAAAAGAATCATGTATCCCAGAAATCTAAGACTTCATTGGCCTGATTAGCTTCAACGCCGGATACATTCTGATTACTCAACACCCCCTCCTCAAGATGAGCTTGGGATAAGCCCATCTTGCCAAGAAGCACATCAAATGTAGGAAAGGGAAGGGACTTGGTCAACAAGTTTGCAAGCTGTTGAGATGAACTGATGTGATTAAGAGTGATGAATCCCTGTTTATAAAGGTCCAGACGATATGACAGTCGATGTCAATATGCTTGGTGCGCTCGTGGAAAACAGGATTGGTTGAAATGTGAATGGCAGCCCTGTTGTCACACCAAAAGGCAATAGACAGAGAAGGTGTAAAATGAAGATCATGAAGAACAAAAGTAATCCAATTGAAGTTCTCGGGCTGTAACCGCCATAGCCCTGTATTCTGCTTCAGCCGAGGAACTAGATACAATGGTCTGTTTCTTGGTTTTCTAGGAAACCAAGCAATAACCGAGAAAGATGTAGAAACCAGTTAAAGAGCGTCGAGTAAACTGGCAGCTACCCCAGTCAGCATCACTATAAACATGAGGTTGAAGTGAAGTACCACTGGGATAGAACAAACCCTTAGAAGAACAACCAGCAAGATACTTGAGAACAAGAACAGCAGCTTGCCAGTGAGACTGTAATGGAGCATGTACAAATTGACTGAGCTGCTGGACGGCGAAGGCAAGGTCAGGGCGAGTGAAATTAAGGTACAACAACCGGCCTATCAACCGTCTATATTTGGCAGGATCAGGAAAAGCAGGACTGGGATCTTTAGCCAAAAAACGAAAATTTGCAGGGAAGGGGGTAGAAACTGGATGACAGTCAAGCAATTCAGTATCACGAAGGATGTCAGTGATATACTTATGCTGACAAATATAAATTCCAGTAGCAGACCTGGCGATTTCCATGCCTAAAAAGTATTTAGCCATGCCAAGATCCTTAATGGTGAACATCTCATCTAAAAAGGATTTAACCTTAGCAAGCTGGTCTTCATCAGAACCAGTGAGCAAAACATCATCGACGTAAACAAGAAGAAAAATCTGATAAGCAGGAGTGATCAAAGTAAAAAGACAATGATCATTGACAGATTGTACAAAGCCAAAATCAAGTAATTTGGAGATAAACTCAGCATTCCACTTTCGGGAGGCCTGTTTAAGTCCGTAAAGAGATTTATTCAACTTGCATACTTGGCCAGGAAGAGCTTTATGATAACCGGGGGGAGGTAACATGTACACTTCTTCATCAAGAGACCCGTGAAGAAAAGCGTTATTTACATCAAGCTGACGTAAAGGCCAAGAGTAACTAGCAGCAATGGCAAACATGATTCGGACAGTTACAGATTTAGCTACAGGGGAAAACATTTCAGAGTAGTCCCCGCCTGCTACCTGAGTGTATCCCTTAGCGATGAGTCTAGCCTTAAAACGATCAATACTTCCATCTGGTTTACATTTAACCCGATATACCCATTTAGAACCAATTGGTTTCTTTCCTGAGGGTAAGGAAGTAAGTTCCCAGGTCTGATTACGTTCTAAGGCTTCTAATTCCTGATTCATGGCATCTATCCACTTGACATTAGTTCTAGCTTAATAATAAGTGTAAGGTTCTTGAAAGGTTGACAAATTAGCAACAAAAGACGCATGTGTTTTAGAGAAAAGACAACAATCATTAGTGATGTAACTGCAAGAATCATCAACAATACAGGAAGTGACAAGAACAAAATCATCAAAACGGGTAGGTAATTTGGTAGGTCTAGTACTGCGTCGAAGAGCAGGGACTGGAGGAGGTAAATCTGATGGAGAAGAAGTAATAGAAGGATTGGAACTGATAGGAGGAGATGAAGAAACTGAGGGAGAGAGATTGAAAGCATCATTAGGCAAGCAGTCATTCACAAGAATTGGCAACACCAATTCAGGTTGCAAAGATTGAGAAAGTGGAAAGATGTGCTCATGAAATATGACATCACGAGACACAATAGTTTTATGCAAAGAGGACAAAAGATCTTGTAGCCTTTTTGACCAGGAGGATACCCGATAAAGATCCCTTTGTGACTTCTAGGATCAAATTTATCTCGATTGGGTGTATTATCGACAGCAAATGCAAGGCAACCAAAAGTGCGGAGAGGAGTGAGGTCTGGTTTCCTGTGATATAAAAGCTCAAAAGGGGATTGCCAGTTCAAGATGGCAGAGGGTAAACGATTAATAAGATGGGTGGCTGTAAGAATAGCATCTCCCCAGGAAGCTTTAGGTAAATGAGATTGAATTAATAGAGATCTAGCAACCTGGAGTAGATGTTGATGTTTTCGTTCAACAACTCCATTTTGCTATGGAGTATATGGACAAGTTTTATGATGTAAAATACCATGCTTAGAAAGAACCGACTGGCAACACTCACTAAGAAATTCAGTTCCATTGTCACTTCTAACGGTTTTAACAGTGCTACGGAATTGAGTTTGCAACATAAGGAAAAAATTTTCAAGAAGAATAGGAACCTGGGTTTTATATTTCATTAAGAAGGTCCAGGTACACCTGCTGTAATCATCCACAACAGTAAGAAAAAAACGAAACCCATTCCCAGTGGCATGCTTATAAGGTCCCCAAACATCGAAGTGAATAAGCTGGAAAATACTAGTACTTTGAATAGAATTATTGGGAAAAGAACTTCGATGTTATTTTGCAAGTGGACAAACTTCACATATATCATGAGATTTATGGTTTACAGAAGTATGAATATCATCTGAAATATGTCTAAGTGTAATGGGGGAAGGATGTCCAAGTCTATTATGCCAAACGGCTACATCAACGGCTGCATAGGCCTTATTTGCATTAAACTGTTTAGCTCTTAGTGCATAAGAGGCATAGAACTGTTGACTCCTTTGAATGGCTTGAGAAGTAAAAGAATTGGTATTGATGATGTATAGGCCTCGAACCACTTTACCAGCTGCAATGACCTGACCAGATTTAAGGTCCTGCAGCAAGCAAAAGGTGTCGAAGAACTGGAAAATTAGGAAAGACTGTGCAAGTTTCTTGACGGATAACAGGTTGTGTTTGAAATAAGGGACGTATAAACAACCAAAAAGGGTCAATGTGGGTGATATTACGACATCGCCTATTTTATGTACTTCCTTAATACTACCATTAGGCAGAAATACAGATGTGTATGCAGTTACATTTCTAAGATTTATCATATTTTCTAAACTATAACACATATGACATGTTGCACCAGTGTCATTAATCCAATCATTCACACTTAAACATTCAGCATAATCCGAACTAAGCAAGCAAAGAATAGAGGTACCTGCAAACTCCCCAAACTGCGGAACATTTGCATAATGTGCTGATCCTCCGGGGTTAAAAGCAGTATCCTCCATTTGCCCCTTTCCTTTCAGCATTCTGCTAACCTCCTGTTGCACAGCATTGGCAATGAGATCCTGCAGCTTACTCTTATCATCAGGATTGTCCTCAAACGGTGTGTCAGCAAGATATGCCTGTTTCTTCACAACTTGATTCGAAGGCAAGTTCCACCATTCTGGAAACCCAATTATTTCAAAACAGTTCTCTTTCAGGTGCCCTGTTCTTCGGCAGTGAGTGCACAGAAGATGACTTTTGTCTACTTTCTGAAAACCAGGTTTGCTACCAGTTTTGATTAGTGGAGGTTTAGATCCCTGTGGTCGAGCTCCTTCCTTCCTGGAACTTTGTAGTGGCTGAGTCTTTACAACCATAGCTGAATTTTCACCAGATATGGAATTTGACATCCCAACACTAAGTTGCTTATGTTTCTATGCCTTAAGCAACTTTGAATACACTGTTCTCAGATTTGGCGGAGGATCTAACATCAGAATGCCACTTCTTTCTGGTTCATAGACCTCATTCAAACCCATGAGAAATTGCATCACCTCATCTTCCATTTCACGTTCTTGAATCTGTTCCTTAAGCAAACCTGTTGCAGCTAAAGTTGGCCTAAGCTGTGCATATTGATCCCAGAGGTGCCTTAGCTTACTATAATACTGTGGAATGCTCAAATCACCTTGTCTCATCATAGAAATATCACGCTTCAATTCAAAAACCATCGGAGAATTACAAGATCCATATGTCTGAGCTAATTCATCCCATAGTTCCTTAGCATCATTCACAAACTGAAAATCAACAACAATCTCTAGTGCTAAAGCATTTTTAATCCACGATAATACCATACTATGAACTCTTCTCCATTTCTTAAAGATAAGAGAATGAATATCAGGCATCTCACAAGTTCCGTCTACAAAACCAAACTTATTCTTTAACTCTAAAGCAGTAATCATGGCGTTGCGCCAAATTAAGTAATTCTTACCATTCAGAGGACAATTCACTATGACCGAACCAAGAGTTCCGAACCATGGAGCTGCAACTCGTCATCTGGATCGAAGAATTGCATTCGCTCCCTCAGAACTCTCTGGTAGTCTTCATCATCGTATTCGTGATTTCTCGGCATGATTCAAGAAACCGAACCGTACAGTTACTCAGCAAGGTGTGCGCAGCAAAACCTGCTAATTTTAAGGATGCAGAAGCGACTGGCAGAGCAGGATCTAGTCCTGCTCTGATACCATCTTGGAGAAGAAGAAGAAGAAGTTAGGGTTTGAGCAAATTGGGGAAAATTTTGTATATTCACGAAATCTGTCAATCATCCATTCACTCTGTACATTGTTCATATATGTACCGTATTGACTAAGTCCAATACCCTAACTATCTAGTATTTGCAAGATAATCCCTATATTAACAAAAACTATAATATCAACTATACAATTGCTATACAAAAAAGAATCATGTATCCCGGAAATCTAAGACTTCATTGGCCTGATTAGCTTCAATGCCGGATACATTCTGATTACTATACATAGAATTTGTTATCATACAATGTTTTTAGGATCCGTGGAATTTAATATTGAAATTGGGTGTTCATTTTGTACTATCCTTTTATTATCGTCTCGTTATAACTTTTAAGCATGAAATATGATTTGATAACCCTACTCACACGAAAAGGAAGTTCTGTGCTCATAATGACTCTAATCAAAGTGGGAAATTGTTCAAAATAATTCAATTTCAATTCTGTCCTAAAGTCAGCCTCAAATACGAATCATAAAGTATTGCTACCTTGAATAAACCGTCACCAGATTAATACAGAACCAATCTTAATTTCCTCAAACTTTTTCTTAAACTAAAGATAAAAAATGGTTAAAGTCAAACATTTTGGTGGAATGATTACCAGACTTGAATTATCTCTTCCAAAAAGTTTGCATTTACCTTGTCAAAATAACTAAATAAGCAAGAGTAAGATACAAAAAAAATCTAAAGATTAGATCTTCCGCTATCAAGGGAGCAAAGTTGAGTACTTTTATGAGTTGTCTGAGTTAATTGTCTCACATCTTATTTTCGAAAGCAAAACAACATGGTGGTCAAAGGTGATGCTTCAACTGGTGGTGCTGAGCAGAAGAACTATGACAGAGCAAGTGAAATCACGGCTTTTGATGAAACCAAATCTGGTGTTAAAGGGCTTGTTGATGCAGGAATCCTTAAAGTACCTAGGATGTTCCATTCCCCGCCTGATGATAACTTTGTTAAATCATCAGATGAATACAGTATTCCAGTGGTTGACCTTGAGGGGATTGATGGCGATCCAACCCGGCGAAAGGAGGCGGTTGAAATCATCCGAGGGGCATCCGGGAAATCGGGTTTCTTCCAGATAGTCAACCACAGCATCCCAGCTGAAGTTTTGGATGAAATGTTGGATGGAACGAGGAAATTCTATGATCAAGATGATGAAGTCAAGAAACAGTACTACACAAGGGATGGTTCAAAGACTGTTGTGTATAATAGTAACTTTGATCTGTTTAGTGCACCTTTTGCTAATTGGAGGGACACCAGCTACGTGAATATGGCCCCAAAACCTCCCAATCCAGATGAATTACCTGAGGTTTGCAGGTAAATCATCCTTTTCTGCTCATACAATTTAAGCATTCGTAACCTTATTTAGTCCCCAACTGAGTTGGAAATATACTAGATATGTTATTGTTGTAATCTAATCTAAACCCGTCCCACATTGATAGTTCTGTTTCTAAAACTTGTTGTAGAAACAGAACTACAGTGTGTGAAAGAGAATGTTTTAGTCCCTTTGATTTGATTATAGGATTGACCATGATTCAGTTGATTTTCTGACATTGTTTACGTGTTACAAAATATCTGCAGGGACATTTTGATCAAGTATACAGAACATGTAATAAAGTTAGGTCGTTTTTTATTTGAACTGCTTTCTGAGGCACTTGGACTCAATCCAAACCACTTGAATGATATGGGATGTTCAGAGGGTCTTGCTGTACTTTACCATTGTTATCCCGCCTGCCCGGAACCGGAACGTACCTTGGGAGCTACCGGACATTCTGACTATGATTTCCTCACAGTATTACTGCAAGATCATATAGGAGGACTCCAAGTTCTTTATGACAACCATTGGGTTGATGTCTCTCCTGTTCCTGGAGCTCTGGTAGTCAACATTGGAGATCTTTTACAGGCAGGCTTTTGGTTACTAATTTGTTCTGTTTAAAAATTTGCAATCTTCTTGCTAAGAAGTTCACATAATATATCCGTCCTAAAATAATAGTCGTATTTCTAATACCGTATAGTAGTAAATCGATGTATGCGAAGTTGCTATAACTAATGGATCGGATTTATTTTTCTGAATTTTCAGCTGATATCAAATGACAAGTTCAAGAGCAGTCAACATAGAGTATTGGCAAACAATGCAGGTCCAAGATTTTCAGTTGCATGCTTCTTCACAACAGGATTGGCACCATATTCAAAGAAATATGGACCAATTAAGGAGCTGTTATCGGAAGACAATCCTCCGATATACCGGGAAACGACGGTGAGAGACTATTCACTTTACTACAATTCAAAAGGACTTGGAAGATCGTCTGCCTTGGTTGATTTCAGGCTTTAAACTTGTTAGAAATGACAACAGATTCTGAGCTGATTATTACTTGGTGTTATTATAATAAGATAGTAGTTTCACCATCTTAGCAACTTTGTCGACTGAACGTCATTCAATACTCTTCTCGTACTAAAAAAATAGTCTATTTTATTATACTGTTTTAGTTGAACGAAATATATTATTTTTCTAGAACAGAAGAAATAATTGATCTATTAGTACTAATTACTACATGTATTAGTTTTCTACATAACCTAGATTTTTTTAAGATTACAAAAGAATTTGATTTCCTGTTTTGATTGTATAGAGATGATTCAACTTTTACAAATGTTATAAGGTGTTTGATCTTAAAAAAAGTAAATTCGAATTTCACCTAATACAAAAAAAAAAACGTAAAATCCTGTATTCCTATTGTGTAAACGTTTGGACCATCCATTGATGCATGGCCAAATTAGAGCCACAAGTCCCAAACCCGTTGTATGGTTAGACTTGATGATTTCACCAAACATGTGACGTAATTCCTTTCTGAATTGCTTCAACTAGAAAATAGTTCCAGAAATTTTTGGACATACATTTCTGATTAAACAATGGAGAATGGGCTAACCGATCATGGTTTTGGAAAGGAAGAAAATTATGATCGAAAAGCAGAACTCCAAGCTTTTGATGACACTAAAGCAGGGGTCAAAGGACTAGCAGATTCTGGAATAACAAAAATTCCCAGGATATTCATTCATCAAGCAGGTAACTTTCTGAAGCAATCCAAATCCAAGGAATCATTGCAATATGAGTTTCCAGTGATTGATCTTGATGGGATCAGAAAAGGGCCAATCACGCGTAAGGAGGTAGTGGAAAAAGCCCGGGAAGCATCCGAAAAGTGGGGATTTTTCCATGTGGTTAATCATGGAATTCCTGTTGGTGTTTTGGAAGAAATGATAGCTGGAGTTCATAGATTCTTTGATCAAGATTTTGAGGTTAGGCAAGAATGGTACACAAGAGATGCAACTAAAAGGGTTGTTCACAACTCCAATTTTGATCTGTTTAGTTCACCAGCTGCTAATTGGAGAGATACAGTTTTTTGTATTATGGCTCCAAATCCTCCAAATCCAGAGGAATTGCCCCCAGTTTGCAGGTATGTTTTTAGCCAATCTTCCTGATTTTAGAAAATAAACATCTCTTTGCTTGAACCAAAGTTGATTGAATCAGCAGATAGGAAATGATTTTTTGATTTTACATTCTCTATTCATATATGAGAGTGAAATTCTGCTTGTTTAGGAATATTTCTTCCACTTCTGTTCATGTAAATGTATACCTGAATATGATTAACCTAATGCCCCCGCCTAATCGCCGGTTGGCGATCTTCACAAATGACTACATATGAATCAATGCTGACACAGTAGATGAAATAATGGTGATTTTATGCATAATCTTTACCTTACTAATGAATTATGGTTGCCTGATTTGTTTACATACTAACTCTGTCTCTTTGAGTTGCAGAGATATTCTGATAAAATGCTCACAAGAGGTAGCAAAACTGGGATCAACTTTGTTTGAAATTCTATCAGAAGCTCTAGGGCTGAATCCGAACTACCTTAATAACATTGGTTGCAATGAGGGGCTGGCTGTTATATGCAATTATTATCCTCCATGCCCTCAGCCAGACCTGACATTAGGCACCACAAACCATACCGACGGCGACTTTCTTACCGTGCTTGTACAAGATCACATTGGAGGACTTGAAGTTTTGCATGAGAATCAATGGGTTGCAGTTCCACCACTTCCTGGAGCTTTAGTAATAAACATAGGAGATCTTCTCCAGGTAGGAATATTTTAGTAAGATTTAAGACATTATTTTTGGTCACTAATCTGACTTCTGATCAATTTTACTGTTTTCCTGTGGTTTCTTTTTTTTTTTTCTCAGCTTATATCAAATGATAAGTTTATCAGTGTAGAGCATAGAGTATTGGCTAATGATGTTAGTACAAGAGTATCAGTGGCAAGCTTCTTCAGAAACTTTGACGTATCGCCATCTGCAAAGGTATATGGTCCGATTCCAGATCTTCTGAGTGATGAAAATCCGGCGAAATATAGGGCAATAACTGTGAAAGAATATGTAACCTTCTTCAACAACAAAGGGCTTGATGGAACTTCAGCTTTGACACACTTCAGGCTTCAATGAACAGAAATTTCTCTACCTTACTATATTTAGAACAGTGGTAGATCACTAGATCTCTGAAGAGTTATATTTCTAACTCAACCTCATGTTCACATGGTCATATTCTTTCTGAGAGTACTACCTAGTACCTAGTAGTGAATTTGACATTTCTCTGAGAACATGCAAATATGCAATTGCGACTCATTCGACTCCTAAGTATAATCACATAATATATTAGTGACTCGATTTTACTGTTTTCCTGTGCTTACAAGAGAAGATGAAGTTGATTATGATCATTGAAGCATTTGATGAAACCATGTCGGGTTTCAACTTTCAAGGGACTTGTTGCTGCTGGAGTTACCAATATACCTCGGATCTTCATTCATCCACAATGTAGCTTGGAAAGGAAACCCAAATTTGGTTTGAGATAGAACTGATTGAATCAGCAGATTAGAGTGCCGTTCTGCTTGTTTAGGAATATCTATTGAACTTCTCCGTTCATGTAAAGCCAAATCTAATGCCCTAGACTGATCCCAAAATTATTGACCAATTTGAATTTTCATTTTTAGTTCAAAAAATTTATACTGAAACTGAAATTTCAAACTAGACAACAATTTTAGGACGGAGGGAGTATGTTGTGACCGATTACTTGTTGTCATTTCGCTGTTTTCTTCCATCTTTTAGCTCTCTCAAGGTTTTTGACGGTCTTTTGGATGATGATGTACAATGACTGGAAGAAGCCTCTTCTTAAATTTAACATAATGTCTTTAATTTCTTGTTATTCTTAGGTTTTGACCTTGTTATTATTGTACTAAACAAACATCATGCATTTGGTTTTGTCTCAAAAACAAATTACATTGTGTTCTGAAATTACATTGAGTTTGAAATTTATAATACAAATCTCAAAAATTTAATCTCTGACTAGTAGTGTAGATTCAAAATAAAGCTTTGAAAACAACCAGACCTTCAAAGAAGCTCATATTCAAGGCCGACCAGAGTGAACAATCTTAACCATATAAGTTGTGTTTGAGTTTTATGGACTCATTGTCTCATTCACCTTTAATCACATAATTTGAATATTCGAAACTTGCAATGTGTATTGGGTAACCTTAAAATATCTTTTAGTCAATTGTCCTCACAATCCAACCAAGGCAATCGACGATGAAAATTACTGTACAAAATATGAGGAAAAAGAAATAAAAAAAAAGAAAAGAAAATTAAAGCCATTTTGTTTGACATTCAAAACTCTTATGATAACTTTGATGATTGCTTAGACATTATAGTTCTTGTCTAGTCATTATAGGGGTGGATCCTGCCGAATTGCAGCAAGAAGGCAAATGCACATTGCTAAATCTAGATGGGAATTGGTCAAGAAGACAATTCTGCTTTCTTGTCCTTTCCTTTAGTCCTATCGTTTTTCTACTATGCCTTATTCATCATAAATGGCAAATCCCAAAGCCATTAAATCAAGCTTCAACACTTATTTAGCAGTCTCTCATTAGGCCTGATTTGATCACTGAAGTATAATATCTTTTTGTCACTTAAAAGGCAAAGGCTAATGGTGTTTGCAAGAGAAGATGAAGTTGATTATGATCGAAAAAGCGAAGTACAAGCATTTGATGAAACCAAGTCTGGTGTTAAGGGACTTGTTGATGCTGGAGTTACCAAGATACCTCGGATCTTCATTCATCCACAATGCAGCTTGGAAAGGAACCCGAATTCGAGCAAAAGACAGTTTAGTTTTCCTGTGATTGACCTACAAGATATTCATACAAATCCCGGAAGGCGAAAAGAGATAGTTGATAAGGTTAGAGATGCATCAGAGACACTGGGTTTCTTCAATGTTATAAATCATGGTATTCCAGAAAACAAATCCCTGGAAATGATTGAAGGCGTGCGTCGATTTTTCGAGCAAGCTACTGCGGCTAAGAAACAGTGGTACACAAGAGATATTACAAAAACAGTTGTGCATAATAGCAACTTTGATTTGCTTACCTCACCAGCAGCTAATTGGAGGGATTCATTTTATGCCATCATGGCTCCTGATGTTCCATCTCCAGATGAACTGCCTCAGGCCTGCAGGTAACATTTTCTTTCACATTTTTCCATCCTTTTTTTTTTTTTTTGAGAGATGATCTGAATATCAAATTGTTTTTGCAGTGAAATCTTGATAGAGTATTCCAAGGAGGTGATGAAACTGGGCAGTCTGTTGTTTGAACTGTTGTCGGAAGGTCTCGGGCTTAATCCAAGCTACCTCAATGACATTGGTTGTGGAGTGGGGATTTCTGCAGTTTGCCATTACTATCCAGGATGTCCACAACCAGAACTCACCTTTGGAACCAGCAAGCATTCTGATAACAATTTCATCACAGTACTTCTCCAAGACAATTTAGGTGGTCTTCAAGTACTCTATGAGAATCAATGGATTGATGTTCCTCCTACACCTGGATCATTAGTCATCAACATCGGCGATTTTCTGCAGGTATACTTGATCCTTCTTGACCTTTAACAGACAATTCTTTCAGAATCGAGACTAATTGCTGTTATGGTTTGGCTAATGGATTTTTTCAGCTTATGTCAAATGACAAGTACAAAAGTATTGAACATAGGGTTCTGGCAAATCATGTCGGCCCAAGAATTTCAGTTGCAAGTTTCTTTGCTGCTGGTTCTGCTCCAACAACAAAGCTTTATGGACCAATCAGGGAGTTGTTATCAGAAGAAAGTCCCGCCAAGTATCGAGCATTTACTGTAATGGAGTACATAAATTACTTCAATTCAAAAGGGCTAGATGGCACTTTTACTCTAGATCACTTCAAGCTCTAAGCTTGACAATTATAAATGTCTGCATTAGCACTCTTTCATTGTGACAAGATTATTCATTTGGTTGTTTCTTGTATATTGAGTTGCAAAATGTGTTCCATGCTGTCAAAGAGATGATGATCACAGACATCGGACGGGCGTTTGCTTATGCCGACTCTGCAAAATGAATTCGAAAATAAGTGTTTGGAGTTTCTTCCAGGATATGTTTCCTCATTTTGTTTGGCACTGATTTAATTTTCCTTCACTTTCCTCTGGATTCTGAAACTTTCTTTTGACTGATTACAATTGCTTCACGAAACTGTTACAAACTTGGCCTCTTGCTAATAATGCTTCATGAATGTGACCTTGTTTTGGTAATCATTTGAAACACATTATTATTTCAACCTCTGATTAGAGTATGTGATTATCTTTTGAGCAATGCCCCACACTTAGATCTTTTAGATGAACTTGTGGTTCCTGGCTAGCTTATGTAACATATCTGTTTCAGAATCACAAAGAAAAAAAATAAAAAATAAAAAATACCAAGATAGTAAAAAAAGCTGCCTTTATAGTCTTGTGTTGTAGTTAAAAGGAAGACATCCTAAAAAAAACACTTGATAAAAATAGAGTAGCCATCAGAAATATGGTAGCAACCAGCAAAAAAGAAACTGAGGAATCTGTGGAACCTCAGTATGATCGCAAGAGCGAATTACGAGCATTTGATGATACTAAAGCTGGTGTCAAAGGGCTTGTTGATTCAGGCATCACCAAAGTGCCCAGGATATTCATTACCAAAAGGGTATCCTGGAGAACAGGAGCTCGAATTTCGGGTACAAAGGTTCAGCAGAACTCACATTCCCTATAATTGACCTGGATGGTACTCACACAAATCCAACAAAGCGCAGAGAGATTGTGGATAAGGTAAGAGATGCATCGGAGACATGGGGCTTTTTCCAAGTAGTAAATCACGGCATCCCGAACAGTGTTTTGGAGGAAATGATTCAGGGAACTCGCAGATTTTTCGAGGAAGACGATGAAGTGAAGATGCAATTGTATACAAGAGATTTGACCAAAAAAGTGATCTATAACTCTAACTTCGATTTGTACAGTTCTCCAGCTGCGAACTGGAGGGATTCAATGCTTTGTGTAATGGCTCCTAATACTCCATCTCCTGATGAATTGCCTCAGGCTTGCAGGTACTTTTAGTATTGAGAATTTCCAAACTATTTCAGTTTTAGCCACATGACTATTGTTCTGAAACTGAGAACAATAAATGTATAGTCTTACCTAATTAGCAATTCTTTCTGAATTTTTGGCAGAGAAATTTTGATGGAATACTCCAAAGAAGTGATGAATTTGGGATGCTTGTTGTTTGAGTTGCTGTCAGAGGGTCTCGGGCTTCATCCAAGTTACCTCAAAGACATTGATTGTACAGAGGGACTTTCTGTTATTTTCAATTACTATCCAGAATGTCCACAGCCAGAACTTACCATCGGCACGACGAATCATTCAGACAATGATTTCATCACAGTTCTTCTCCAAGATCAGTTAGGTGGTCTCCAAGTAATGCATCAGAATCAATGGATTGATGTTCCTCCCACACCTGGAGCTTTAGTTATCAACATTGGAGACCTTCTTCAGGTACTAAAATCCGTCATCCAATTCCTTTTATTTCGTGTTTCATACAGAAACAATTTCTACTTTTCCATGGTGTCTTAAGTGGCAGTTTTGGTCTGGCTTCATGATTTTCAGCTTATATCCAATGACAAGTACAAAAGCGTGGAACACAGAGTACTCGCGAATCGAGTTGGCCCGAGAATATCAGTCGCGAGTTTCTTCTTCACCGGTCCACTTCCAACAGGGAAGATTTATGGACCAATCAAGGATATATTGACAGACAAGAATCCTCCAAGATATAGAGAAACTACAGTAAAGGAATATCATGATCACTTCTGTGGCAAAGGGCTTGATGGAACTTCTTCTTTGTCACATTTCAAGCTCTAGAGAGCAACAGGATTTGCACTGAGAGAAAGAGTTCATAAAGCAGATAGTAAGCTGTAATCAGAATTGATTTTGCCCCTGAAAGGTATATCCAGCTAGCTTTATTATACTTGAGGAAGAAGTAGTATTTTGACATGGATTTCTCTGTGAGTATGATCAACATTCTGATGTGAAATCATCACTGCTAAATCTAACAAACACGAAGCACGACTTGACTGTCACCTGTGATAAGAGTCTATACCATGATTTTTTAGCAGTGGCTCAGACTGATATCTTTTTGTTTCAACTTGTGGTTTATTCTAACTAACTCATGGTGACATATCTATTTTAATCCCCCAAAAAAAAAAAAAAAAACAACAACAAAGACAGTCACGGAAAAAGTTGCTTTATCTACTCTTTTTTAGTCCAAAGTAAGACATCCTCAACCTCATCAGAAACTTGAACAAGCAAACCGCTATGTAAGGAAGGAAATGCCTACGAAATATGGTTGCGACTACCAAACAGACTGAGGCTTCTTTAAAACTTGGGTACGATTACGAGCATTTGATGAAGCAAAAGCGGGTGCTGAAGGTCTTGTCGATGCAGGCATCACCGAAGTGCCTCGGATTTTCAGTCACAAGAAAGAAAGGTATTCTAGAGAATAAGGAGCTCGAATATCGCGAATAGAGAGGTTCAACAGAACTCCAATTTCCAGTAAATTGAGTTGCAAAACTTACTACATGGGACAGACATTTGCATGTAGCTCACAAAATAAATTCGAAAAGAAGTGTACTGAGTGCTGTCCATTTCCTCATTTGCTTTGGTAGCATTCAATGTTTCCTTCACCCTCCAGTGGATTCAGGGATATATATATATATATATATATATATATATATTTTTTTTTTTTTGACTAATGACACAGATTGCTTAATGAGATCAACAAGAACTTGACCTATTTCGGATAATGCATCATGAATATGACCTATTTGTTTTGCTTATCATGTGACTATCTTTGAGTAATGCCCCACACTTAGATCTTTTGAATAAACATGTGGTTTCTAGCTAGCTTATGGTGACATATCTGTTTCAGAACCACGAAAATCATGCTAAGGATAGTAAAAGAGCCGTCTTTATAGTCTTGAGCTGTAAAAAGGAACACATCCTGAAAGAAAAAGTTTGAACAAATAGAGCAGCTCATCAGAACTATGGGTGCAACAAGCAAAGAACAAACTGAGGATCCAGTAGAACCTCAGTATGACCGCAAGAGCGAATTACGAGCATTTGATGAAACCAAAGCTGGTGTTAAAGGTCTTGTTGATGCAGGCATCACTGAAGTACCTCCGATATTCATTCACCAGAATGGTATCCTGGAGAACAGAAGCTCAAGTATCGGGAACAAAGGCTCGACAGCACCCAAATTTCCTATAATTGACCTGGATGGCATTGGTTCAAACCCAATCAGGCGTAGTGAGGTCATCAATAAAGTAAGAGATGCATCCGAAACATGGGGTTTTTTCCAAGTAGTGAATCACGGCATCCCAAACAGTGTTCTGGAGGAAATGATTCAGGGAGCGCGTAGATTCTTCGAGCAAGATGATGAAGTGAAGATGCAATGGTATACAAGGGATTATACCAAAAGCGTCGTGTATGTTTCTAACTTCGACTTGTACAGTGCACCGGCTGCAAACTGGAGGGATTCCATCCGTTGTATTATGGCCCCTAGTATTCCAGGTCCAGATGAATTGCCTCAGGCTTGTAGGTACTTTTCTATTGGTAACTTAATCTTTGTTGGAAACTGTTTTACTCTTAGAAACAGGACTATTGAGACAGAGAGGGGGTACTTTTTTGCTGTATAAAGTGGATTTGACATCAAAATAGATGTTATAATCTTACCTGATTTGCAACTCTTTTCGAGTTTCTGGCAGCGAAATTATGACAGAATACTCAAAGGAAGTAATGAAACTTGGATGGCTGTTGTTTGAGTTGCTGTCAGAAGGTCTTGGACTTCATCCAAACAACCTCAAAGACATTGATTGTGCAGAACAGCTTTCTGTTCTTTGTCATTACTACCCAGAATGTCCACAGCCGGAACTTACCATCGGCACCACGAATCATTCGGACAATGATTTCATCACAGTTCTTCTCCAAGATCAGGTAGGTGGTCTCCAAGTATTTCATCAGAGTCAGTGGGTTGATGTTCCTCCTACACCTGGAGCTTTAGTTATCAATATTGGAGATCTTCTACAGGTAGGACATTTTTTTTTTTGGCCAATTCTCTAGAAGTAATCTTTTCATTTTCATCAGTTTTTCCAATAGGGTATAACTTTGGTTTCGCTCCTTTGATTTTCAGCTTATATCCAATGACAAGTACAAAAGTGCAGAACATAGAGTACTAGCGAATCGGGTTGGTCCACGAGTATCAGTCGCGAGCTTCTTCGATAGCTCACGTCCAAAAGGGAGGATTTATGGACCAATCAAGGAGATATTATCAGAAGAGAATCCTCCAATATATAGAGAAACTACCACGAAGGAATATTTCGATTACTACTTAGCCAAAGGGCTTGATGGCACTTCTGCTTTGCCTCATTTCAAGCTCTAGATCAACTTGCAAACATCAGCTTGTAGTGAAGCGATCATTAAAAAAGTTCTCATAAATATCAGCCCTGGATTTCCGGTAGAGGAAGTGTTCATAAATCAGATTGTAAGTTGTAATGGAGCTGATTGATGTTTCCAGCTTCTTTTGAGCAGAGCTGAATTCTGCTACATATTACTCCTTCTGTCCCGAAATCATTGTTCAGTTTTGAAATTTTATTTTCAGTATAAATTGTATAAAAAATGAAAATCCAAGACGAACGATCATTTTGAGACTGAGGGAGTATTAGTAATCAATCAAAATTTCCCCTTTTTTTGTTGCAATGATACAGAATGGACAAGTACATCCTGCTCACTGTTTGTAAATTTTCTTTTTCTAGTACAACATTGTGTGTATTCATTACTTATTCTCGGCACTCTACTATGGGTTAACATTTTTGCTTGTTTCATTTATCCTAACAAATATTATAACAAACTGGACTCTTATTTTAAAACAGAACCAGTACCATTTTACGTCGTTGTCAGCCATGTCACATTTTAACTCTAATGTGCCCATATTCAAAATCAACCAAACCGACAAATGCGAAATTCTTCTTGAAGAGGCCACTAAAAAGTGGCGACAAGTTGCCTTTATATATCGTGGCCAATTTATGAGGAAGGAAAATCCCCTGCCTTCATTATCAATGTGCCCCCCATGTCCGAATATGGTGAAGTGAAATGTAATAATTGAAGATACTGAAGAAGACAGAATCAATGAAATTTTGTGGCCACTAATTAAAGAAACAAACAGAGGGAACTACAACCTTACAGCTTATAATTCATCAGTAACAACTTTTTTTTTTTTTTTTTTATATGTAACTTGAATTGAAAAGATTGATGCTGAAGTCTAAGAACAAAGAGGAAGAAAAATGGTGGAAACAAGGTCTGAGAATAGGGATCGTTTGAGTGAATTGAAAGCTTTTGATAGCACAAAAGCTGGAGTGAAGGGTCTTGTGGATTCTGGGCTACAAAAAGTTCCAAGCATATTCATCCATGATGGCCTCAGGGCTGAAAATTTAGCTCAACCTGGAAAATCCCATTTGAGTGTTCCAGTTATAGACATCAGTGGTGTTAAGATGAACGCAGATTTACGCCGCGAGATTGTCGAAAAAGTTGGAGAAGCAAGTGAGAAATGGGGGTTCTTTCAGATTGTGAATCATGGAATTCCATCCAGCGTGACGGAGGAGATTGTTGAGGGCGTACGCAAATTCCACGAGATGGATAGTGAAGTGAAAAAACAGTACTATTCGCGCGATCCGACGAAAAGCTTTCGGTTTATCAGCAATTTTGATCTGTACCAGGGACCAAGAACCCAATGGAGGGATACTATGGAATGTAACATAGCTCCAAATCCACCTAATCCTGAAGATCTCCCTGATGTTTGCAGGCAAGTTAATGTTATCCTTTTTTTCCCCCATTTTCCCTATAAATATATCACATTCAGACTAATTCGATTTATTTAAATTAGACAACTAATATTCTTCTTTCCGTCCCATTTTAATGGTCAAGATATTACAATTGGTGCAGAGATGCAATGTTTAAGTACTCAAAATGTGTGATGGAATTGGGGAACACTCTGTTTGAAATCCTGTCTGAAGCTCTTGGTCTTGAATCAAAGTATTTTAAAAACATGGGTTGTTCTGGTGGAATTTATCTTCTAGGACAGTACTATCCAGCTTGTCCTGAACCAGAATTAACACTAGGATTTAGCAGTCACACAGACAGTGGATTCATTACCATATTGCATCAAGATCAATTAGGTGGTCTCCAAGTGCTTTATGAAAATCAATGGGTTGATGTGCCTCCCTTGCCTGGTGCTCTGGTGATCAACATTGCTGATCTTTTGCAGGCATGATTTCTTGATCTGATGCACTTTCTTCGTTTCGTTCTTCATCTTGATTTTCTTACAATAATAATAATAAAAAAAATCATATGTACTATGCAGAAAATTTGACAATATGTACTAAAAATGAAAATCTAAACTGAATAATTATTTTGGAACCGACGGTTTACTAAATTAATTAAGGAACTATTCGAGTTCGAGTGGACCCATCACATTACTATTATTTTTTATTTTTGCCCCTTTGTGCAGCTGATTACAAATGACAAATTCAAGAGTGCTCATCATAGAGTGTTGTCTAGAAAGAATGGTCCAAGGATTTCTGTAGCTTGTCTGCTCAGAACACATCTTGAAGAAGGGGATGAACCAAAGCTATATGGACCAATCAAAGAGTTATGTTCAGAGGAAAACCCTCCAATTTACAGGGAAATTACTGTGAAAGAATACATTATGCACAGATACAAGACCGGTCTTGATGGAAGCTTCCCTTTGTTACCTTTCAAATTGCATTAGTAAGATTGGAAAACTAGATTTTATGGAAGATAAAAAAGGACTGTCTATGTTATCTTGTAAAGGATAACCGATGCACTTTACTTGTTTACGTAATATCAATTTAAACTTTTGATAACTCTTGTGTTAATGTTTGTTTTCCAGCATCCTTCTATTGTTTGTCTAAATCAGAAGTATATAACGAGTTTAAAGAATTTTCGTACATATTTGTGAGTGTCGACTTTCTCGTCCACTTGGTATAAGCGACGAACAAGTAGACAAAATCCAAAATTAACCAAAAAAAGGCAACGAAAATAGTGAGCGTCGACTTATCCGTCTACCAACAAAAAGCAACGAAACGAATCGACATAGAATAAAATCTATTTTATATCATTTTCACAATTTTTTGATGATTCTATTATTTGGTGAGTAACCAATTTCAGTTTTGTGGTTAAAATTCCGAAATACTATTTTGTTTATTATTTTCATAATTCATTAGAAAAACTTTTCATGAAAAAAACTTTTAAGGAACATACAATGAAAAGGTCAACATGAAATTTACTTTTCATTAATTCCCCCCTTTTCATATTGCTGCTGGTTTCTATTCTTGGTGCTGCTATTACAATGGCAAATTCACGAGTGTTGTCTAGAAAAAATGGTCCAAGGATTTCTATATTTCTCCTAATTGAAGGAGGCTCCCAGCAGACTCTATTGACCAATCAAAGAATTATTACCTCTGTCTCGAAGAATAGTTCATATTAAGTTTTTAAATTTGTATTATTTTTAGTAAAATTCTTGCTAAATATGATTTTTTTTTTGGAAAGAGAGGATCTAGTTTATTATAGAGATCATCTAACTGTTAAAAAATAGGTTAATTATGCATCGATACACGAGTGTGTTGATGGAAGTTTTTCCTATATTACCTTTCGCTTCCATTAACGAGGGGATAAAACGAAAATTCATTTCGAGGAATAAACTAGATAGTGTATATATTTTGGCCACTAATTTTGTTTTCTTGACACAGTCACCGTCTCCATCATTTAACTTTGATAACACTATCACTAGTACATATCAATAAAGTCCGTTTTGCTTATCCTTTTATGAGGGAAGCATGTTAACAAGCATGAAACCAAATGATTCCAGATGTGATTATATTGATAAAATTTTATTTTATTTCTGTCTTAATCAGCTCTCATCAATTATTTGAAGTTAGTAAGATATACTCCTTTCGTCCTATAATTATTGTCCAGTTTGTGTTTTTATTTCTAGCTTAAATTGTACTAAAAGTAAAATATCAAACTAGACAATAATTTTGAGACGGAGGGAGTATATTTTTTCTAAGTCTTCAAACAACTATTATTGATAAAATTTTATTTTATTTCTGTCTTAATCAGCTCTCATCAATTATTTGAAGTTAGTAAGATATATATTTTTCCAAGTCTTCAAACAACTATTACTGTGAACGTCATGACGTCTGACTATTTGTGAAGTTCCAATTTTATCGGGATGTCCCTAAAGGGACGACTATTTGTGAAGTTATCTTGTACTCTATCTGTCCCAAAACTATTGTCCATTTTGAGATTTTATTTTTAGTACAATTTAAATTAGAAATAAAAACTTAAACAGGACAATAATTATGGGACGAAAAGAGTACTTATTTACTAAGGAAGCCTGGTTGAAAATCCAAAATACAATTCATAATAAGTTGTTTTTGGGCTACACGTAGTACAAAAATTAAAATTCACAGTAAACTATTTTTTTTTAGAATAGATAGAATATATCTAAAAAATTATTGACTATTTTAGTGAAGACCACTTATGTGTTTTGCTAATGACACGTCATGAAAATTATGATCCTTTGAAAACTAGCCCATTCCATAATCATATTAATTAAGTTTGTCTGGTGAAATGAGTACCTGTCTAATGAACTAAATATCACTGCAGTGACATCAGAATTGTCACTCTTCAAGATGACCATACAATTTACAAAACTACATATCACTCAGTTGTAATTGGACGTTTTCCAAACTATCAAAATAATTTCTATTTGTTTAATCATAGGAAAGATTATTTTGGTAACTGGATAATTATTTTGGGAAAGATTAAATAATAGCAGATTAGATTTGTAACATGTACAATATTAATTTTATTTTTCCAACAATTGGAAGGATGTCTGCTTGGCTCTATATAATTCGCATTGTTTGGAGAAAAGGTAACAAGGGGTTACATTTCCTTTCTTAGTAGAGCAAAGAAAATGGCGACCCAAAAGCATGAATTTTCTCAACAAGCTCCAAATCTGTCTGATTATGAAAAACTGGATGTCAAAACATTTTTTGAGTCTAAAAGGGGTGTAAAGGGTCTTGTAGAAGCAGGAATTCAAAAAGTCCCTCCAATTTTCTTCCACGAATTCATTAGACCAGAGGATAAACCAGGCGCCACACCAAATCCCAAACCCGAGTTCCTATCATAGATATGCGAGGCATCAACCAGGATGATGATCGTGTTTCAAATTCGAATCTTGTCGAACAAATCCGTTACGCCTGCGAGGAATTCGGGTTCTTTCAAATGATTAATCACGGTGTTCCAGGCGCCGTGTAGGAGAAAATTATTGAAACAGTACGCTTGTTTCATGAGCAGGATGCAGAGAAGAAGATGCCATATGTTCCTACTGATGATCCCTCCAAACCTCGAGTGGTTCGCTACGTTAATCATAGCTTTGATTACACTAGGATGAAAAGACTAGTCTGGGGTGATGGTTTTAACTTTGAAACAGATGAGTTTCCGCCTTCCCTCGAAGATCTTCCAGGAGAATTCAGGTACGTGGAAAACTTTGAATTTCTCGTCAATTGATTTTGAGATGGATGCACAAAATTATTAGTATCGCTCGACCTGTTATGTTTGTTATTATCACTTCGCAGGAATCCAATAATTGAGTACACAATCTACATCATGAATTTGGGGAGGACTTGGGCTACTCTCTGAGGCATTAGGACTTGAAAAGAAGTATCTCGAAAAGATTGGTTGCGCCGATGGGCTTTACTTTTTCGGCCATTATTATCCAACTTGTCCTGAACCAGAACTAACTATAGGTGCCCATCTTCACACGGATAATCCATTTATGACTATTCTCCTACAAGATCAAATTGGTGGGCTTCAATTCCTCCACCAAAATAAATGGGTTGACGTGCCTCCCCTACCTGGAGCTCTGGTGGTCAACATGGGTGACATGATGCAGGTAAAGTTTAATTAGGTCAAAGTGGTAAGGTACTTTGGTTTCGGGTTCAAATCTCGTGAATGAAAATAATAATGTTGGGAGAGTTTTCCCTCCGAAAGGACACCGATCCGGCTCGGTGTGGATTAGTCTCAGTGTAATGCATTTAGGATATCGGTGCGCAATATGAAAAAAAAAAAAAAATCATTAGGTTCATACCATATATAGAAATTCTGGTATGAAAGAAGACTCTTATTTTTAGAACAGATACGTTAATTTGTTTTTCTTATGGTAATAATGCAGTTGGTCACAAATGATAAATTCAAAAGCATGATACATAGAGTGGTGCCGAAGAAGATAGGCCCTAGAGTTGCAATCTTCTTGAGGCCTTTGCCTAAAGAAAAAGAAGAGGAGGTTGAGCTCAAAATGTATGGGCCAATCAAGGAGCTGTTGTCTCAAGAAAATCCCCCAATTTACAGGGCACCTTTGAAGAATACTGTGCATATCACCGGGCGAATCTCCGAAGCGATGATCCGAAGGCTGATGCTATTTCACATTTCAAGCTGTGAAAGTCAGCTATAGTTGAAAGAGAATATTTTTCTGAGACGGAAAGAGTAATTCTAACTCGTTCTGGTTGTATCAAACGTACCAGTTGCTTTTTTTCTACTATTGTGCTAGTTGTACTACTTGCATAATGCTAGTTTGTTTGGAATTAAGCAGATATAATCAACCAAATATCTTTTCCATCATAAGCAACCGTTTTTGAATTGATATTTGGATATCTTAGAAATTCACTACATGTTTTACCACTTAATTAGAATCTATTTTATATTTAATTATTTTCTCTATGTATTATATTTTTCAAAAGATTACATACATTGCATTTCTTTAACCATTGGAAAATAAAATAAATTGGCCTCAAACAAACAAAGTGAACTAGAACTAATAGTGATACAATTACATGAATGAAATTATTAGCACATATGTGGTGTGAATTTTTTTTTTTTGGGATGGAGAAATATTAATAAATCAGATAACTCAATGTAAATTATTATTGCCATTTTTTTTAGACGAAAGAAGTATCGGTCATATTATTTAACTCTGTAGCAGAATGTGGCAGTGTACGATGCGAAAAATAAAGAATGATCTTGTGCCGTTTCTTCGGTGTTCCATCCATTTTACAAATTTCGAAAACGCGCGATCACATGTAAAATTGGTAACTTAAAACCACTTTTATTATTTCACTTAGTCCGTAGACTTCATTTGTTGATACAATCAATTAAATTACTAGTCAACATCATCAGAAGAGATACTTCCTGACTCTTTCTGATTTGGTCATGCAAAACGTGGGACACCATCATCATCATCATTATTAGTATTAGTATTATTTTATGCGAAAGAAATAAAAATAGTTCTGAATTGATTTGGTTGAAACAGATACTTTTTTTTTTTAAAAAAAATGTTTCCTTCTAAATGATGAATCAACCGACGTGAACATAATTCTTAGGTGCAAAATGTCGATGAATGAATTGTTGACAACCGAAATAAAAATAAACCGCGTTAACAATGGAATATATATAAAAAAAAGGTTAACAAGAAATAGGCAATAAAAAATTAAACAAAATCAGCCGATTGATCGCAGCCAGATTGGAACTGAATCAAAGTCTCCTTCGTTGCACTTAGAGAAAGAAAAATATTAACAAAGATTTTATAAATTAACTAGTATTATGCTCTCGCTTTCCGCGGTGAGTCATTGTTCGTGAATTTTTTCTTCAAAATGACTTGACAATATGACAAATAAACAAAAAGATCATTTTGATAGAACCT
Organism: Oldenlandia corymbosa var. corymbosa; assembly: GCA_949775105.1. NCBI lineage: Eukaryota > Viridiplantae > Streptophyta > Magnoliopsida > Gentianales > Rubiaceae > Oldenlandia > Oldenlandia corymbosa. The sequence goes on along the minus strand of OX459126.1, from coordinate 12,963,799 downwards.
CAAATAATGTCAAAACCAAAATCAATATGAACGTATTAATTAGATAATACTGCACAAGTAGTTGAGCTTCTTACAGTTGAACCAAAATCAATATCTACCTATTAAGCTCAGACTCATTAAAGTCTCTTATACTACTTCTACTTTAAGACATTCAATATAAGCATATCCCTTCAATTGGCCCTATTTATTAGTTCGAATGGTTGCCTTATTGATAATTCTGCATGATCTCTTTCTCGTGTTTGGCATGCATTTCATGGGGAGCAGCCGCTTCATCTTTTGTCTCTTTTAATCTCATGTGATTCAGCTCCACGACCATCACCCCTTCTTTCCCGTTCAGTCTGACACGAACAACCAAAAAACTGAAATAATGTAGAGCATTAGCCACCACTACTTTTGAACTAAAACAGTTCCAATAAAAGATCAAAAATCAGAAATGAAACCAAGCTCCTAATATGTTTGATTTAGCACCATTTAATGAGAGACTGGAGCTTGAAGCTTTCCCATTTCGGCAAAAAAAAAAAAAATCCAAACACCAGGAGAAAATTTAGGAACTATGTAGGCCTGATAAAATGCCAGGAGCTGCTAAAAATTTAAAGAAAAAGCTCCACATCAAAATGAAGCTCCAGACCATATCGAGAGAGCCAACATTGAGATAATTAATGGAACAAAATCAATGATCAAATGGATGTAATGTTTTTCAAATAACAAATAGTCTACGAACACAACAAAAAATTAAAAGAGAAATCTCAAAAAAAAAAATCTAATCTAATTACTATCAAATATATATGAGGGTTTCAAAAGTAAGAAAGACATACTTTAAAATTAATAATGGAATATTCAACCGGTATTGTCTTGGGGACAATCTCCATAATTACTTTACAAAATCATCGCTAGAATACTCGATCAAACAGCCCGTCTGTTCAACCGAAAATTATACCATGCACATTAAGTGCATGTAGCTAGATACACATAGACCCTTATTTGACAATTAGTATAGGAAAGGAGGGCTAAACATGCAAGTCTTCACGAGTTAGATGAAACACACAGACCACTCTTTCTTAATTTTAGGAAGTGGGTTTTCAAAATTTCTTTTATTTTCAAATAATTTTATTTCTTAATCCGTAATGAACTAGACCAAGTGTCTTATATCATTGATGAGATCAATCTAACAAGATCCATCATGAATGTGGTTTTCGAAACTTTAAAAAATTTATGCAGTTACCTTGACCATTCTAAAAGACGCTATGGTCTTACTTGTGTCTTTTAGTACCAAGAACTAGAACAAATACCAAAGACACAAAGTCCAAAACCGAAAATCAAAGAGCAAAAACAAAAACCAAAGACTAAAGATCGAGTCAAGAGCGAGCGTGTGAGAGGATCAAAGACCAAAGACCAAACACGAAGACAAAAAATCAAAGACCAAAACCGAAGTGAAGAGGGAGCGTATATGAAAAACAAAGGCAAAAGACAAAAGGCCAAAGACCAAAAACCGAGAGAGATCAAAGACCAAAGACCAGAATGAATAGCGAGTGTGTATGAGGAGCAAAAACCAAAAACCAGTGGCCAAAATACCAAACTAGGCCCTAACTAACACGGAAATGCTTAAACCCCCTATACCCTAAACCCTAAACAACTAGACTCTAACCGACACGGAAATGCTTAAACCCACTAATATTTTTTTTTTTATTTTTTTTGGTTTAAATTTTTTAAAATCAACTAGGCTAGGGTCACGTGACCCCAGCCTAATTAGTTTAAAAAAATTTCATAATTTTAATCATGTTACGGTACAAATTAGGCCATAACCGACACGGAAATGCTTAAACCCGCTAAACCCTAAACCCTAAAGAACTAGACCCTAACCGACACGGAAATTCTTAAACCCCCCTCAACCCTAAACCCTAAACAACAAGACCCTAACCGACACGGAAATGGCTAAACCCCTATAAACCCTAAACATACTATTTTTTTTTTGGTTTAAATTGTTTTTAAACCAATTAGGCTAGGGTCTCGTAAATTTTTTTTTAAACGAGATGATAGCCTAAGTGGTTTTAAAAAAATTATAAGGTTAATTGTGTTATGGCACAAACTAGGCCCTAACCGACACGAAAATGCTTAAAATCGCTGAAATCTAAAGCCTAAACAACTAGATCCTAACCGACACAAAAATAGTTAAATTCCCCTAAATCTTAAACACACTAATTTATTTTTTTGGTTTAAAAAACTTTATAGGTTAATCGTGTTACGGCACAAACTAGGCCCTAACCAATAAGGAAATGCTTAAAGCCCTCTAAACCCTAAATCCTAAACAACTAGACCGTAACCTACAAGGAAATGCTTAAACCCTGCTAAATCCTAAACCCACTTTTTATCTTTGGCCTTTGGTCTTTACTTCTCACACATGCTCGTTTTTAGTTTTGGTCTTTGGTCTTTGCTCTTTGGTCTTTAGTTTTTGTAAATTTTTTTTAGTCTCTGGTCTTTGGCTTTTGGTCTTTGGTCTTTGGTCTTTGGTCTTTGGTCGTCGGCCTTCGGTCTTTGGTCTTTGGTCTTTGGTCATTGGCCTTCGGTCTTTGGTCTTTTGTATTTGCTCTTTGGTTTTTGGTGTTTGGCTTTGCTACTCACACAACGCTCGTCTTTCACTCTGGTCTTTGGTCTTCGGTTTTGGCTCTTTGGTCTTTGGTTTCTTGGTCTTTGGTCTTTTGTCTTTATTGTTGTTCCTCACACGCGCTCGCTCTACGCTTTGATCTTTGGTCGTTGATTTTTTGTCTTTGCTCTTTGGTATTCAATGTTTGGTCTTTGGCCTTTGCCTTTTGGTATTTTCTCTAGGTCGTGGTCCTAAAAGAAACAAGTAAGACCATAGTGTCTTTTCGTAAGACCAAGGAAACTGCATAAATTTTTTAAAGTTTCGAGAAACATATTAATGATAGATCTTGTTAGATAGATCTCATCGAGTACTATCAAAATGATATAAAATACTTGGTCTAATTCATTACGGATTAAGAAATAAAATCATTTGAATATAAAAGAAAATTTTAAAATCCACTTCCTAAAATTAAGGGAAGGGACGCATGCATTGAAAATGAAAAAGAAAGCATGTAAAATAATTATACATGAAGTCCCTCGATCGTTGAATAATAAAAAAAGGGTCTAAGTGCATCTAGCTAGATGCACTTAATGTGCATAGTATAATAACTCCTGTTCAACGGACCGATCAAACACTCCCATATGATTTGAACCATATCGTAAGTCATGTGACACTTAAAAAGGGAGCAATAAGTAAAATACGTACACTCAGTAATCAAAAGATATTCAGCAGATGATCAAAATAAAAAAGAAAGGTTTTAGCATTAGTTGAATTCGCATTGAGATATTTTGTTTCAACTGGTCTCACGATAATAATATAAACCTATCAATAAAATATGGAAAAACTGAAAATGGCAATAGTTGAACATTCGAAAAGTGAAGCAAGCCAAAATGACTCTATCGTCTACGGTGACTAAGAATCAAATTCTATGATTGTACCTTGATCACTGCGGTGTTATTGGCGGGGTTCCAATAGAAAGGGTTGACACAATCAGAAATCTCAATGACACTCTTTCCTCAATCCCTAATCCCCATAGCAGCAGATTTATGAGAGAGAAAAAAAACATAATGGTTAGTTTCATAATATTGAAAGATACGATGCAAAATGATATGAGTTCGAATTTAGATAGAAAGATGATACAATTACCTTGTGCACAAAGACTGGGGCCGAGTTTAATCTTCTGCTGCTCGGATCATGGATTTGAATTTGGCCCGCCCATTACAAAATTCCATGTCATCCTTAAGAAACATACAATCGACTTGGTCATGATTACTCCAAGAAGCTTCACGTTGATTATGCATCCACAACCAGGTTTACTGTTCATTTGACACGCATATAACTGAGTCATATTAAGAAAATTATGAAGACAAAATGATTGCTGGGTAATTGTGCGCGCGCGCGCGCGTGTGTGTGTGATTGCCGCCGATGTGATAAGGGGAAGCTTCAAATTTGAGTGGATGACTTATCGGAATGTATTCGGTTTTTTACCGTCTGTTTAATGAAACTTATCATATCATTAAATCTCTTAGATATGTGAGAATAATTTCCTAAGAAAAGTGATGTTTTGAATTAATAATCTCATCTGATTACTTTAAAGTATAACCCAAAAGTCGTGAAACTGGGGCACTAACAAAGGCTATGTGCTTTAAAAAAGGAAAAAAAAACCATGGCTGATGAAATTATCCTTGAGATATTAAAAATAATGTGCCCCTTTTAATCATACACATTAAGATATTGATAGAGTATGAAAAAATCATTTAATTTTTTATTCTTATTATCTTTTTATTGAAATACTATCCCCTCAATAATTTTTCCTTACGAAAAAAACCAATCTTTTCATTTTTTTGTTAACCTTACTAATATTCTAGCGTACCTTTTAAAAAAAAACTACTCCCTCCGTTCTATAATTATTATCCAGTTTGGGTTTTTATTTCTAGTTCAAATTGTGCTAAAAATGAAATCTCAAAATGGACAATAATTTTGGGATAGAGGGAGTACAATATTCTAGTTTGAACCATTGAAAGGGAGTACAGTGAACCAAAAAAAGTACAAAATCTAATGGAATGGAGAGAAAAAAATGAACAAACCCAAAATCAACGGCTTCATTATATTTTATTAATTAGCCAAAGGATTATAATTATTGCTAAAATTAGTCTCAATGCGATTTGAACAGATTTCTTTCGGGGAGAGTGCATATCTTATATGAACGGGAGCGGCATGGGTTATTAGTAATTCAGAATTAAAAGAAGGGTTATTAGTAATGCAGAATTAGCAGAATAACTGGGTTGAGTGAATTAAAACAATCGAAAATTATTTTCGGGGGTGATAATTACCTTTGGTTACGGAATAAGATTGGGAGTGTATTTTTTTGAAAGTTAATTGTGGGGATTTTTTGAAATTTAAGTAATAATCCCTCCGTCCCACAATTATTTCAATGGAATTTATCATTGGAAGTTATCATAAAAATACTAGTAGAATTTATGGAAATTAATCAACACCGTCATTTTTCATATAGGGGTTATTTGTACACACGAAAGAAGAATCCAATTCCATCGAGAACAATCTTCCCGATTACTACAAATTGGCCTCCGAAAAAGAAAAATGGCCAAATTAAATCTCAATTCCATCGAGAACAATCTTCCCGATTTATGCAGATTGGCCGCCAGAAAAGGAAGATTGTCAGATTAAATCTCAATTCTATCGAGTACAAGCTTCCAGGCTGATGCAAATTTGCCGTCAAAAAAGGAAAAAGGTCGGATTAAATTTATCTCTGAAGACAGGCGGCGTCGGTGTAAATATGGTTCAAAGATACTTATGATATAAGAGATTAAACACCGGCGATAACATGGATTATGGTTTGAAGACACTAATACATACAATGCTGGTCGGTGGAATTAGCATTTCCGATTAGGCTGATCTGTCAGTTTTTTTGACAAAGATTTAACAGATACGTTAATTTGTTTTTCTTATGGTAATTATGCAGTTGGTCACAAATGATAAATTCAAAAGCATGATACATAGAGTGGTGCCGAAGAAGATAGGCCCTAGAGTCTCTGTTGCAATCTTCTTGAGGCCTTTGCCTAAAGAAAAAGAAGAGGAGGTTGTGCTCAAAATGTATGGGCCAATCAAGGAGCTGTTGTCTCAAGAAAATCCCCCAATTTACAGGGCACAACCTTTGAAGAATACTGTGCATATCACCGGGCGAATCTCCGAAGCGATGATCCGAAGGCTGATGCTATTTCACATTTCAAGCTGTGAAAGTCAGCTATAGTTGAAAGAGAATATTTTTCTAAGACGGAAAGAGTAATTCTAACTCGTTCTGGTTGTATCAAACGTACAGTTGCTTTTTTTCTACTATTGTGCTAGTTGTACTACTTGCATAATGCTAGTTTGTTTGGAATTAAGCGGATATAATCAACCAAATATCTTTTCCATCATAAGCAACCGTTTTTGAATTGATATTTGGATATCTTAGAAATTCACTACATGTTTTACCACTTAATTAGAATCTATTTTATATTTAATTATTTTCTCTATGTATTATATTTTTCAAAAGATTACATACATTGCATTTCTTTAACCATTGGAAAATAAAATAAATTGGCCTCAAACAAACAAAGTGAACTAGAACTAATAGTGATACAATTACATGAATGAAATTATTAGCACATATGTGGTGTGAATTTTTTTTTTTGGGATGGAGAAATATTAATAAATCAGATAACTCAATGTAAATTATTATTGCCATTTTTTTTAGACGAAAGAAGTATCGGTCATATTATTTAACTCTGTAGCAGAATGTGGCAGTGTACGATGCGAAAAATAAAGAATGATCTTGTGCCGTTTCTTCGGTGTTCCATCCATTTTACAAATTTCGAAAACGCGCGATCACATGTAAAATTGGTAACTTAAAACCACTTTTATTATTTCACTTAGTCCGTAGACTTCATTTGTTGATACAATCAATTAAATTACTAGTCAACATCATCAGAAGAGATACTTCCTGACTCTTTCTGATTTGGTCATGCAAAACGTGGGACACCATCATCATCATCATTATTAGTATTAGTATTATTTTATGAGAAAAAAATAAAAATAGTTCTGAATTGATTTGGTTGAAACAGATACTTTTTTTTTTTTAAAAAAAATGTTTCCTTCTAAATGATGAATCAACCGACGTGAACATAATTCTTAGGTGCAAAATGTCGATGAATGAATTGTTGACAACCGAAATAAAAATAAACCGCGTTAACAATGGAATATATATAAAAAAAAGGTTAACAAGAAATAGGCAATAAAAAATTAAACAAAATCAGCCGATTGATCGCAGCCAGATTGGAACTGAATCAAAGTCTCCTTCGTTGCACTTAGAGAAAGAAAAATATTAACAAAGATTTTATAAATTAACTAGTATTATGCTCTCGCTTTCCGCGGTGAGTCATTGTTCGTGAATTTTTTCTTCAAAATGACTTGACAATATGACAAATAAACAAAAAGATCATTTTGATAGAACCTCAAATAATGTCAAAACCAAAATCAATATGAACGTATTAATTAGATAATACTGCACAAGTAGTTGAGCTTCTTACAGTTGAACCAAAATCAATATCTACCTATTAAGCTCAGACTCATTAAAGTCTCTTATACTACTTCTACTTTAAGACATTCAATATAAGCATATCCCTTCAATTGGCCCTATTTATTAGTTCGAATGGTTGCCTTATTGATAATTCTGCATGATCTCTTTCTCGTGTTTGGCATGCATTTCATGGGGAGCAGCCGCTTCATCTTTTGTCTCTTTTAATCTCATGTGATTCAGCTCCACGACCATCACCCCTTCTTTCCCGTTCAGTCTGACACGAACAACCAAAAAATTGAAATAATGTAGAGCATTAGCCACCACTACTTTTGAACTAAAACAGTTCCAATAAAAGATCAAAAATCAGAAATGAAACCAAGCTCCTAATATGTTTGATTTAGCACCATTTAATGAGAGACTGGAGCTTGAAGCTTTCCCATTTCGGCAAAAAAAAAAAAAATCCAAACACCAGGAGAAAATTTAGGAACTATGTAGGCCTGATAAAATGCCAGGAGCTGCTAAAAATTTAAAGAAAAAGCTCCACATCAAAATGAAGCTCCAGACCATATCGAGAGAGCCAACATTGAGATAATTAATGGAACAAAATCAATGATCAAATGGATGTAATTTTTTTCAAATAACAAATAGTCTACTGAACACAACAAAAAATTAAAAGAGAAATCTCAAAAAAAAAAAAATCTAATCTAATTACTATCAAATATATATGAGGGTTTCAAAAGTAAGAAAGACATACTTTAAAATTAATAATGGAATATTCAACCGGTATTGTCTTGGGGACAATCTCCATAATTACTTTACAAAATCATCGCTAGAATACTCGATCAAACAGCCCGTCTGTTCAACCGAAAATTATACCATGCACATTAAGTGCATGTAGCTAGATACACATAGACCCTTATTTGACAATTAGTATAGGAAAGGAGGGCTAAACATGCAAGTCTTCACGAGTTAGATGAAACACACAGACCACTCTTCCTTAATTTTAGGAAGTGGGTTTTCAAAATTTCTTTTATTTTCAAATAATTTTATTTCTTAATCCGTAATGAACTAGACCAAGTGTCTTATATCATTGATGAGATCAATCTAACAAGATCCATCATGAATGTGGTTTTCGAAACTTTAAAAAATTTATGCAGTTACCTTGACCATTCTAAAAGACGCTATGGTCTTACTTGTGTCTTTTAGTACCAAGAACTAGAACAAATACCAAAGACACAAAGTCCAAAAACCGAAAATCAAAGAGCAAAAACAAAAAACCAAAGACTAAAGATCAGAGTCAAGAGCGAGCGTGTGAGAGGATCAAAGACCAAAGACCAAACACTGAAGACAAAAAAATCAAAGACCAAAAACCGAAGTGAAGAGGGAGCGTATATGAAAAACAAAGGCAAAAGACAAAAGGCCAAAGACCAAAAACCGAGAGAGATCAAAGACCAAAGACCAGAATGAATAGCGAGTGTGTATGAGGAGCAAAAACCAAAAACCAGTGGCCAAAATACCAAACTAGGCCCTAACTAACACGGAAATGCTTAAACCCCCTATACCCTAAACCCTAAACAACTAGACTCTAACCGACACGGAAATGCTTAAACCCACTAATATTTTTTTTTTTATTTTTTTTGGTTTAAATTTTTTAAAATCAACTAGGCTAGGGTCACGTGACCCCACCTAATTAGTTTAAAAAATTTCATAATTTTAATCATGTTACGGTACAAATTAGGCCATAACCGACACGGAAATGCTTAAACCCGCTAAACCCTAAACCCTAAAGAACTAGACCCTAACCGACACGGAAATTCTTAAACCCCCCTCAACCCTAAACCCTAAACAACAAGACCCTAACCGACACGGAAATGGCTAAACCCCCATAAACCCTAAACATACTATTTTTTTTTTGGTTTAAATTGTTTTTAAACCAATTAGGCTAGGGTCTCGTAAATTTTTTTTTAAACGAGATGATAGCCTAAGTGGTTTTAAAAAAATTATAAGGTTAATTGTGTTATGGCACAAACTAGGCCCTAACCGACACGAAAATGCTTAAAATCGCTGAAATCTAAAGCCTAAACAACTAGATCCTAACCGACACAAAAATAGTTAAACCCCCCTAAATCTTAAACACACTAATTTATTTTTTTGGTTTAAAAAACTTTATAGGTTAATCGTGTTACGGCACAAACTAGGCCCTAACCAATAAGGAAATGCTTAAAGCCCTCTAAACCCTAAATCCTAAACAACTAGACCGTAACCTACAAGGAAATGCTTAAACCCTGCTAAATCCTAAACCCACTTTTTATCTTTGGCCTTTGGTCTTTACTTCTCACACATGCTCGTTTTTAGTTTTGGTCTTTGGTCTTTGCTCTTTGGTCTTTAGTTTTTGTAAATTTTTTTTAGTCTCTGGTCTTTGGCTTTTGGTCTTTGGTCTTTGGTCTTTGGTCTTTGGTCTTTGGTCGTCGGCCTTCGGTCTTTGGTCTTTGGTCTTTGGTCATTGGCCTTCGGTCTTTGGTCTTTTGTATTTGCTCTTTGGTTTTTGGTGTTTGGCTTTGCTACTCACACAACGCTCGTCTTTCACTCTGGTCTTTGGTCTTCGGTTTTGGCTCTTTGGTCTGTGGTTTCTTGGTCTTTGGTCTTTGGTCTTTATTGTTCTTCCTCACACACGCTCGCTCTTCGCTTTGATCTTTGGTCGTTGATTTTTTGTCTTTGCTCTTTGGTATTCAATGTTTGGTCTTTGGCCTTTGCCTTTTGGTATTTTCTCTAGGTCGTGGTCCTAAAAGAAACAAGTAAGACCATAGTGTCTTTTCGTAAGACCAAGGAAACTGCATAAATTTTTTAAAGTTTCGAGAAACATATTAATGATAGATCTTGTTAGATAGATCTCATCGAGTACTATCAAAATGATATAAAATACTTGGTCTAATTCATTACGGATTAAGAAATAAAATCATTTGAATATAAAAGAAAATTTTAAAATCCACTTCCTAAAATTAAGGGGAAGGGACGCATGCATTGAAAATGAAAAAGAAAGCATGTAAAATAATTATACATGAAGTCCCTCGATCGTTGAATAATAAAAAAAGGGTCTAAGTGCATCTAGCTAGATGCACTTAATGTGCATAGTATAATAACTCCTGTTCAACGGACCGATCAAACACTCCCATATGATTTGAACCATATCGTAAGTCATGTGACACTTAAAAAGGGAGCAATAAGTAAAATACGTACACTCAGTAATCAAAAGATATTCAGCAGATGATCAAAATAAAAAAGAAAGGTTTTAGCATTAGTTGAATTCGCATTGAGATATTTTGTTTCAACTGGTCTCACGATAATAATATAAACCTATCAATAAAATATGGAAAAACTGAAAATGGCAATAGTTGAACATTCGAAAAGTGAAGCAAGCCAAAATGACTCCATCGTCTACGGTGACTAAGAATCAAATTCTATGATTGTACCTTGATCACTGCGGTGTTATTGGCGGGGTTCCAATAAAAAGGGTTGTCACAATCAGAAATCTCAATGACACTCTTTCCTCAATCCCTAATCCCCATAGCAGCAGATTTATGAGAGAGAAAAAAAACATAATGGTTAGTTTCATAATATTGAAAGATACGATGCAAAATGATATGAGTTCGAATTTAGATAGAAAGATGATACAATTACCTTGTGCACAAAGACTGGGGCCGAGTTTAATCTTCTGCTGCTCGGATCATGGATTTGAATTTGGCCCGCCCTGTACAAAATTCCATGTCATCCTTAAGAAACATACAATCGACTTGGTCATGATTACTCCAAGAAGCTTCACGTTGATTATGCATCCACAACCAGGTTTACTGTTCATTTGACACGCATATAATCGAGTCATATTAAGAAAATTATGAAGACAAAATGATTCTTTGGGTAATTGTGCGCGCGCGCGCGCGTGTGTGTGTGATTGCCGCCGATGTGATAAGGGGAAGCTTCAAATTTGAGTGGATGACTTATCGGAATGTATTCGGTTTTTTACCGTCTGTTTAATGAAACTTATCATATCATTAAATCTCTTAGATATGTGAGAATAATTTCCTAAGAAAAGTGATGTTTTGAATTAATAATCTCATCTGATTACTTTAAAGTATAACCCAAAAGTCGTGAAACTGGGGCACTAACAATGGCTATGTGCTTTAAAAAAGGAAAAAAAAACCATGGCTGATGAAAAAATCCTTGAGATATTAAAAATAATGTGCCCCTTTTAATCATACACATTAAGATATTGATAGAGTATGAAAAAATCATTTAATTTTTTATTCTTATTATCTTTTTATTGAAATACTATCCCCTCAATAATTTTTCCTTACGAAAAAAACCAATCTTTTCATTTTTTTGTTAACCTTACTAATATTCTAGCGTACCTTTTAAAAAAAAACTACTCCCTCCGTTCTATAATTATTATCCAGTTTGGGTTTTTATTTCTAGTTCAAATTGTGCTAAAAATGAAATCTCAAAATGGACAATAATTTTGGGATAGAGGGAGTACAATATTCTAGTTTGAACCATTGAAAGGGAGTACAGTGAACCAAAAAAAGTACAAAATCTAATGGAATGGAGAGAAAAAAATGAACAAACCCAAAATCAACTGCTTCATTATATTTTATTAATTAGCCAAAGGATTATAATTATTGCTAAAATTAGTCTCAATGCGATTTGAACAGATTTCTTTCGGGGAGAGTGCATATCTTATATGAACGGGAGCGGCATGGGTTATTAGTAATTCAGAATTAAAAGAAGGGTTATTAGTAATGCGGAATTAGCAGAATAACTGGGTTGAGTGAATTAAAACAATCGAAAATTATTTTCGGGCGTGATAATTACCTTTGGTTACGGAATAAGATTGGGAGTGTATTTTTTTGAATGTTAATTGTGGGGATTTTTCGAAATTTAAGTAATAATCCCTCTGTCCCACAATCATTTCAATGGAATTTATCATTTGGAAGTTATCATAAAAATACCGGTAGAATTTATGGAAATCAGGTAATCAACATCGTCATTTTTCCTATAGGGGTTATTTGTACACGAAAGAAGAATCCAATTCCATCGAGAACAATCTTCCCGATTACTGCAAATTTGCCTCCGAAAAAGAAAAATGGCCAAATTAAATCTCAATTCCATCGAGAACAATCTTCCCGATTTATGCAAATTGGTCGCCGGAGAAGGAAGATTGTCAGATTAAATCTCAATTCTATCGAGAACAAGCTTCCAGATTGATGCAAATTTGCCGTCAGAAAAGGAAAAAGGTCGGATTAAATTTGTCTCCGAAGACAGGCGGCGTCGGTGTAAATATGGTTCAAAGATACTTACGATATAAGAGATTAAATACCGGCGATAACATGGATTATGGTTTGAAGACACTAATGCATACAACACCGGTCGGTGGAATTAGCATTTCCGATTAGGCTGATCTGTCAGTTTTTTTTGACAAAGATTTAACATGATATTTATCCGAGGTAAAAGATAATGGATTGTTATAAAAGATAAAGTTATAACATTAACTATTTTACTTTAAAATTTTACTATCAAACCAATAGATATCCTAATGAGATGACACGTGTATTGGGAGAAAAATTCTTTTTATATATACTAGTTGTGGGCCTGTGTGTTGCCCGCATTGTGGAAATACTTCGTCATAATTAGTGCGAAAAAAAAACTTGATAAAAAGTGAATAATAAAAACACGGCACATATATCTTTAAAATTTTAGAATTTTTTTTTCAAACAGTAAGTAAATACGAAAATCTGTAATGCTCAAATATTTTTTCTTTATTATGATTAAATGTGATAACACATATGTAATATGTTAGAACATATAAAAGGGCACGACATCATTCAACTTTTTGTTATTGATCATATAACTTGGATAACTTGAATCCACAAGCAGAAGGAGGATCAGCCAACTCTGGAATTTTTGAAATCCTAATATTGCGTTTGAATATTACCAATATTTTTGCAATCGTTAAACTTGTATATTAGATCTTCTTAAACTCAGTTACAGTTTTGTTACCCTGCAAAAATCAGAAATACATCGAAAAATAACATTAGTTAGTGGTCACACACCTAAAAAAAAAAAGGGTGTATGGTCTCGTTTATACATCGCTTAGCAACACGGTCATTGCATCAATCTGCAACACAAAGTTATTGTAGAAAAAAAAAAGATGAACTACCTTAATCAAAATTACAATTAAGTGACTAATTCACCTTTCAAACGGGACGGAAATTGACTTCACTTATGCACCAGACTGCTGTCACGGCCTCTAATTTTGGTTATTTATAGTACATAAGATAACTATGATCGTAGGGTTTAACATGTTGTGAGATATTTTTAGTAAATATTTTATATGAGTAATTATATGATTTTGTGGATAGGTTAAAACTTTAGGCTTTACTGATAGAATTTAGAGCAATTAATTAATATATTTAGGGAGTTTGTGAATATGGACGGAATATTATTCTAGTTAATTTACCCATAATTTTTTAAATAAATTTCATTTATTAGTTTTCGGATGTGGGAGGGAATTAGGGTGATCAATTTAAATCTCATTATTTTCGAATTCTAAAATCACATCATGATGTGCCATAAATTTGGAAGTCATATTTGGAAATGATATTTGGAAGTCAAATCACAGATGATGTGCCATATGTCCGGACCATGTTAAATGTTAACTAATTATTATGTTTTTGATTTACCTTGGTTAATGAAATATATATGAGTAAATAAGTTAAATTAAATAGTTACCGATTTTTTTTACTATATCTAATTAGGCTTGATTTTTATGATTGTTTGATTGGACATCTCATTATATGACACGTATCCGAAAAACTTATTCTCTTAATATATAGGATATGTAAGATTAGTCCATGCATCTCATTCTGCGAAGCGTTTATTTATTTATAATTAATTTATGAGGAAATGTTATCTATTTGATATTGACATATCAACTTCAGCTTTTCAAAAAAAAAAAAAAAAGGGTATCAACGTTTATTTTCCCTCGACACAAGATCAAGACTGAAAGCGATTCGAGTATTGTTATTGGGATATAAATTTTTATAAGATCGTCCGAATAAGAGATTTTCTTACATTTGTACAATTTTGTACACTCAATCGGCGTTTCATATGACATAATAGTAAATTATAACATTGACATAATCGGTGTTTCACACTTAATCCAACGTGTTATTGTCAAGACTACAGAGTTACTGTTTGACTCTTGGGAGAAGAAGAGCAATAATATAAAGCCCTGAACTGAACTGGTTGGAACTTCATCAAGCAAGAACTCTTTCTTTCCTTGTTCAAAACTCAAATCATAGAGCTTGTTTTTTTCACAACTCCCATGAATCTACATTCTTTACAGTTTGCCTCATCACGGGACTTGGCATCCCTTTTCCCCATTTTGATTACAGAAAAGCAGAAACTGCTAATCCCATTAGTAGCAAATGCTTCCAAGGGTGTACAGATCAAAAAGAAAGAGGAATTATGGGTACGAAAATGCCTGTCAAATAAAAGATCACCCATAGTTCCGGCAATGATTCCGGCAGCGATTCCGGCAGCCACCACAAATGATGATGTAGAGGAATCCGAAGATTATTATGATCGGAGAAGGGAATTGAAAGAGTTTGATGATTCAAAAGCTGGAGTCAAAGGACTTGTAGATGCTAAGGTTGAAAAAATTCCACGAATATTTGTGCATCCTCCAGATAAGCTGCCATCTTCAAACAGTAATAATGGAAACAGGGGATTGAACGTTCCCATCATTGATTTTGGAGGATTCAGTGAAAACCCAGAACGCCGGAGCGAAATCATCGGTAAAGTAAGAGATGCATGTCAGAGTTGGGGGTTTTTCCGGGTACTTAACCACGGAATTCCAGTACCTTTGCTGGATGAAATGATTGAAGGTGTAAGAAGGTTTCATGAACAAGATGTTGAGATAAAGAAGCAATACCATTCGCGCGACGTGACGAAAAGATTTTATTTCAATTCGAACTATAATCTGTTCCAAAGTGAAGCTGCTGGTTGGAGGGATACTATGTATTGTGTGATATCTCCTGATCCACCCATGCCTGAGGAAATTCCATCAGTTTGCAGGTGAACAGGAAATTCCAGAAAAATAGTCCGATTTGCTACACAGTTTACACTGTGCTTGATTGCTTCTGGTTTTATTTTCTGTTGAATTAATTACTCCTTTTGTCCCAAAATTATTATCCAGTTTGGATTTTTAGTTTTAGTACAAATTATACTAAAACTGAAAATCCAAACTTAACAATAATTTTAGAACGGAGGGAGTAGCATATATCCACAATCATTCATGAAAGGAAGTTCTGATCAACTATATGTTTAAAATGTTCTTTGTCAATTCTTCTACTAATTTCTTCCTTGCAGAGATATACTGCTGGAGTGTTCATCTTATGTAACCAAATTCGGTGACCAACTATTTGAATTGCTATCTGAAGCACTAGGCCTAAAGCCTAGTCACCTGAAAGATATAGGATGTGGTGAAGGGTTGTTTCTCATGGGACAGTATTATCCGGCGTGCCCTGAGCCGGAATTAACTCTCGGTGCCAGCAGTCACGCAGACAGTGGTTTCATCACTATACTTATTCAGGATCAGGTTGGTGGTTTTCAAGTTCTCCATCAGAATCAATGGATTGATGTCTCTCCTTTGCATGGAGCATTGTTAGTAAACATCGCAGATCTTCTCCAGGCAAGTCTTTTTTTACATATTATGGTTGCTAGAAATTGTGCATATCTTTGTATTGCTATTCCATTCCATACATATATATGTGTGTGTAGACTGTAGCACCGTTACTACCAGAGTAATCTATCTATCTATCTATCTATATATATATATATATATATATATATATATATATATATATATATATATTACTAATAGAGAAACCAGATAGAGAAACTAAGTTATTGAAATTGTGTTAATACCCTTAAATTTTATGTTAAATTAAACACTAAATTAGGTTCATCTTATGTGATAATGGTTTAAATAAATCCTTAAAAGTATGACTTTTTTTTTAAAAAAAGAAAAATTAGGAACCAATTTTAACACAATAATTTTGATAACATTTTTATAATTAGGGTGGATATACAGAGTTTTACTCTATGACATTTTTCCATGATCGATTGCCTTTGAGCATAATAGTTCAATTTGCATTTGGGATCACTCTAAAACAAGGTGATCAATGACGTTTAGACACAATTAAAGGAATAAAACAACAATACCCATAAATTAACCTTAATCCCAAAGTAAATCAGAGAGAAAACAAAGTTATATACATAATAAATAAAATTGTTTATCCAAATGCCGCTCTTTTATTCAAATTCTGATCAATTTTGCCTTTACCTTTACTACTTGATAAATTTTATTTTTACATTCTACATATTTGTATTAGGTCCACGTGAATTATTTAATATGTCACATAGTGTTTCCTCAATTAACATCGAAATTAAACATTTAAGATTGTTTATTATGTTTATTTTTTTCTTAAAAATATTTTTATTAAAAAAATAAATTTAAAATTTATTTACCCCACACAACGTGCGGGTTTAACATCTAGTAATATAAACAGTGAAATTGTCTTGTGAAGTGGCTCGATAATGCAAATTAAACCAATTGCTGAATTAACAAAATAACTACTACAAGTGATTGTTATCTTCTCCCCACGTGCTACATGTAACAAAAACTTGTCAACTTGCTGTTTATGTCATCATTCTAACATATCAACGGCATATATACTATCATTAATTTGCTCTCACTAAAAATTAGGGTAAACTTGATTTTCTTCATTGCATTTTTTCAGCCAATAATTCATAATTTTGACCTGTTTGAATGTCTCAGTTAATCACTAATGACAAGTTCAAGAGTTCGCACCATCGAGTACTAGCAAATAGAGAAGGTCCAAGGATTTCGGTGGCATGTTTTTTCAGAACACATTTTCGAGAAGGTGATAAAGTATATGGACCTATAAAAGAACTGATATCTGAAGACAATCCACAAGTTTATCGGGAGACTACTGTTAAAGACTATCTCACAGTCTTGTATGACAAAAGGCCAGGCGGAAGATCACCATTATTATATTTTAAGATACAGAATTAGCAAGGAGATTTCTCTAAAAGTTTTTTTATCCAATTGAGGGAAATGATCAAATGGATTGTGGGAGAGGGTCCTTGTTTTCCTTTGTATGATAGAGTATCCATTGGTCGTAAACTACATACTATTGTTTTGGCGAATTATATATTCTCTCTGTCCCAAAATTATTGTCCAGTTTGAATTTTGTGTTAAAAATAAAAAATCCAGACTTAGACAATAATTTTGGGACGAGTAATGATATTCTTCTCTACAAATATAACTCTACGTACATGTTTATCTAGTTGGCATTCCATATCACCTTTCTAATTATTATCTTTTCTTATGACTAAAAAAAAAATAAAATCTACTTTTTTTCTTTTTATTAAAAAATAGAATCCAATTTCAATCGAAACTTTCAAGGTTCATCCAATTCCCCCATTCCACCACTGTGTAGCAGAACCAACCTAAAAAAGAAAAAAATTCAGGTTCCACCAATTGAAAAAGGAATTCTTATACCTCACATTGTGCTTAGTAGATTAGTTAATTACTCCCATATTAGGAGATAGGAGATTTGACAGAGAACCCTAACAATGGCAGGATTTGATTTAGAATCAAGGCCGAAACCATTTACGAGAGATCCCCATAACAGCAATAAAACCACAAATTTATTTTGCATCGCTTCAATTAATTTGATTTTTGGATTGAATCAAGTTTGAGAGTTCTCAGAATTTTGGGAATTTTTGTGAGGAAGACATCTCATGAAGAGGAACTCCCTGTTTACGATGGTGAAAGGGCAAGAAAAAAAAAGAGGATAAAATTTCTTTTAAAATGATTTCTTTTTAGTTAAAAGAAAAAATTAATAATTAGAAAAATGACGTGGAATGCCAATTAGATAGACATGTAAGTAAAATTACGAGTAGAGTTATATTTGTAGAGAAGAATATATTACTCTTTTGGGACAAAAGAGTATGTTCTCTTGATACAACTAATAAAGAAGATGCATAGGGAAGAGACCCTGTGTGTCAACTTCCCCATTCACATTCTTGGGTAATTTGCATTTATAGAACCTACTTTTGTCAACCTGGTTGTCTATTTATAAAAGTCGACCTAACATTGAAAACTTTTTTTAAAATTTTGCTTTTGGATTTTTTTTTTGTTGGTAATTTCAATTCGTTATTAATTTAGCTTTCTTATTTATTTTCGATGGAACGTAATTGTTACGTCTTCACATTAAAGAGAGATAATGTGGGCTGGCAGGAGACATGTCACATGTGGCAGGAGACATGTCACATGTGGGGGGTGAAATTTGGGTGGAAAACAAATTTATTTATATAGACAAAGAATTGAATAGAGATCTATTGACTCTGCCTCATTTATTATCACGTTCATCAACAGCTATATACAACCGAGGCTCAAAAACAACTGAATGAAAAAAATAACTGAGGGCATTTACAACAATGATAAAATTGGTGTGTAATGTCAGAACAAAATACACAATGCTTCATTGGAGACCGTTCAATTGTTTCAGGTGTTGAGAAAATTTGAAGTGGTGTAATCTGTCAAATGTGGACGCTGGCGGGCCCATCTCATGGCTGATGCCCCATTCTTTTTTTTTGTTTTATTTCTTTTTAATTTTTTTTTTAAATTTACCGTTTTGTCATCTTCAACATCAAAAGCAAAATTT
Organism: Oldenlandia corymbosa var. corymbosa; assembly: GCA_949775105.1. Classification (NCBI taxonomy): domain Eukaryota; kingdom Viridiplantae; phylum Streptophyta; class Magnoliopsida; order Gentianales; family Rubiaceae; genus Oldenlandia; species Oldenlandia corymbosa. The sequence goes on along the minus strand of OX459126.1, from coordinate 12,944,829 downwards.
CTTTATTTTTGTGACCGTTATAAGCCCCTTTTTTTTGTCTTCTTCACTGCATCTCCAAAAAAAAAATTCTTTATTGTGGTTATCAAATTTGTGGCCGTAGAATTTTTTTGAATGTTGAAAAAAATAGCCGTTTCTAAATGTTTGCACTATAATTTGATAATTTTTTTAAGAGAATAATTTAAGGCTTTGCCTATAAATACCCCCAATATTGATTTTCATAACACACCACTTTCTCTATTTTTCCTCTCTTCTTACTTATAGTTCTTTCTTTACTACACATCAACTATTCAATTTTTTTCTTCTATTTTCTACTACCATGAGCCGAAAAAATAACAAAAATCATCCTACAAACAATGCAAATCTGTCTCACAATTTTCCAAATTCCCCCCGCCCCCAAAATTTTCATCCTACTATGCAAAATTTTGGATATCCTCAAAATTTTGGATATCCTCAAAATTTGGGTACCTCAAATTTGCCTCCTTATGTCCCAAATTCATTCGTGATGTATCAACCGCCTGGTTATTTTTCTCAAATGATTGGAAATAATTTTTCAATGGGATTTACAAATACGGGTTCGTCTTCCGGAAGTCTACCTACACCGGTTTCAACAAGAGGAGACGTTCGAGACGATGACTATCCAAATGCAACGCCAAGGGCATCAACTCCCCAAGATTATTTTCCACAATTTTCAACTCAATTTGGTTTGGATAATATTTCTTTATCGCAAGCACCAGAAAAAGAAAATACTTCAAATTATCAAGGTTGGAGCAAGGAGGAAGACGTACTTCTGGCTCGTGCATGGCTCACGGTTTCTAACTGTAGCGTTACAGGAAATTACCAAGATATGAAGGAATTTTGGAAGAAGATTACTACCTACTATAATGCAAACCGAGGATCTTTACCTCAAAGAGAACAAGGTAAGTTAAAGTCTCATTGGTTTTGGTTTTCAAAGTATGTCAATGAATTTAACCAACACTACAATAGACTATGGAATGAACACCGTAGTGGTTGGAGTGATGATTCTGTAAGGGATGCAGCTCATGAGGTATATTACCAAATTAAGAAAAAACATTTTGTGCATGAGCATGTGTGGAAAATTGTGAAAGATGATCCAAAATGGGCAACTGTTTCTACCGTTGAAGAGTCATCAAAGAGATCAAGAATCAATGAATCCGGATCATACACTTCATCATCAAATGCTGATCAAAATGTTGAAATCAATGAGATCGAAGAGGAGGTTCGCCCAATAGGCCAAAAAGCAGCCAAGAAAGGAAAATGGAAGTCAAAAGAAAAGTGCAAGGCACGGGATGATGACGATGAACTTGTTGAACTTCGACAAAAAATGATGGATTTGGAAGCCAAAAAATTAGAGCAACAAGAATTTTACAATCAGGCGTACATGAGGCATATGGTTACCAAAGAATATGAAATTTTGACGAAGGACACCTCGAATATGACACCAGAACAACGAGCAAGACATGAACTTTTAGTTGAAAAAATCTTGTCTAATTATAGATAGTCATGTTTGGTTATTATTTTGAATTAGTTATTTTCATTGCGAGTTTTTTGTTTTATTTAAACTAAAATGTCAGAGTTGTGTCACTGTATTTGAATTTTATTACATCATATTATTGTGTTTTAAATATGAAGTATTATTATGTTTACCGCATCGTATAATTATTATTGTACAACTTATAATTAATTGCATGAAAAAAGTAAAAAATATAATAAATTTGAAACAATCTAGAGAAACTCAAAAAACTCGTAAAAAATTAAGTATTAAATACTTTAAATGAATAAATACATTGATGATGTAGTCACGTCATTCATTTTTTATTTGTCTATACGTAACATAGTGTAGTCACATCTCTCTTTTTATCTTGTCCATTAAATACATTAATAGTGTAGTCACGTCATTCATTTTTTATTTGTCTATACGTACCGTAGTGTAGTCACATCTCTCTTTTTATCTTGTCCATTAAATACATTGATAGTGTAGTCACGTCATTCTTTTTTCATTTGTCCATACGTGTCATAGTGTAGTCACATCTTTCTTTTTATCTTGTCCATTAAATATATTAATACTGTAGTCACGTCATTCTTTTTATCTTGTCCATTAAATACATTGATAGTGTAGTCACGTCATTCTTTTTTCATTTGTCCATACGTACCATAGTGTAGTCACATCTCTCTCATTATCTTATCCATACATTGGATAATATAGTCAAATCTTTTTTTGATCTTGTTGTAAGTACACTCTATAAATATGAAATGAGACTAGTAATATTGTTCAAGCCTTTTCAACTCTTTGGTATGCATATATTTTGCAACAACTCTTCACACACGACCATGTCTCAAAATTCTCTTCCCAATTTCGATCCCTCTATTTTTGACGATGAAATGAATGATTATATGCGGGAACAAATTTTTGATAACACGGTTTAGAGAATTTAAGGAGGTTGGATGAGTTGATTGAGCAACGAAGAGGTGCAAGTTCTTCGCGAAGACGAAGGCATATCGATCGAGAGCGCGAAATTGGAGAACAAAGGTTATTTAATGATTATTTTTCTGACAATCCAGTATATTCTTCAGCTACTTTCCGTACAAGATTCCGCATGAGGAAAGAATTATTTCTCCGCATTGTACAATCTCTCCAAAATCACTCTGAATACTTCCAACAAAGGCCTGATGCATCGGGTAAAATGGGATTTTCCCCCATTCAAAAATCTACAGCAGCTCTTCGTCAATTAGCATACGGATTACCAGCTGATTGTGTTGACGAATATTTAAGGATGGGTGGAAGTACTGCACTACAGTGTTTACGATACTTCTGTCATAACGTGATTGAAATTTTTCAGTCACAATATTTGAGAAGACCTAATGATAGTGACGTTCAACGTTTACTTCAAATGCACGATGAACGACATGGTTTTCCAGGTATGCTTGGTAGCATTGATTGCATGCATTGGAAATGGAAAAATTTTCCAGTTGGATGGAGAGGTCGTTTTACTTCGAGTTATCAAGGTTCTCCTACCTTAGTGCTTGAAGCAGTCGCATCTGCAGATTTATGGATATGGCATGCATTTTTTGGAATTGCAGGATCTAACAACGACATCAACGTGCTCAACCAATCTCCTCTGTTTAACGATGTGTTACACGGGTATGCTCCTGATATTCAATTTACTGTAAATGGTACTCAATACAGCCGAGGTTATTATTTAGCTGATGGTATATATCCGGAGTGGGCAACATTTGTGAAAAATTTTACATCTCCGGTGGATTCTAAGAGAAAACTCTTCAAAAAGGTGCAAGAAGCAGCAAGAAAAGATGTTGAACGAGCATTTGGAGTGCTTCAGTCCCGTTGGAATATTTTACATGTTCCATCTCGATTGTGGGACAGAGCATCGCTTAAAGATATAATGTATACTTGCATCATATTACACAATATGATAGTTGAGGACGAGGGAGATGAGGTAACAAACTGGAGTGATGACGCGGGGACTCAATTTTCGCATCATCAAGAGTTAATCCCTAATATACAACAATACATTCAAAGGAATGCAGAAATACGCGACCGCGAAGAACACCATCAACTACGATCAGATTTGGTTGAGCACATCTACGAACGTTTTGGAAATGATTTTGATGAAATGTAGTGTTGTTAAATTATTTTTAGATATTTTTAGATTTTCACTATCTCTATCAACATCGTCTGGTAGTGAAATTTCAATATTGTTATTTTTTAAATTAATTATTGTACTTTATTAATATATTGTTCACTCAATGATTATTAAGCTTTTTTATATTCTTGTGTTATTTAATTATGTTTTTAGATTTTTAAAAAAATAATAAAACTTTATAATGTACTTTAGAAGTCATATAAACAAAATAATTATGAAAAATAAATTAATTATTATTACAAGTAAATATAATTATTTTATAAAAAGTAAAGTATTAATAGTAGAATAGGTGTGGGGTAATAATAGTGGGGTAGTTGTGGGTCCAAAATTATATAGGTAGTGAGTGTAATATTGTTGTAGGAAAAAGTGTGTAAAATGAGAATGTAGTGGAATGCTGACGTGGCAGTGTAATATTGTGTTGAATTATATGTATTATTGTTGATGCTCTGAAGAAAAATGTCAGTCCATTGATTAAAGCCAGATTGGAAATGAATTAATTATTAGAAAGTAACAAAGGCTGGCTGGAGTAATATTTGTCCCAGATTGTAAATTAAGATTGTAAATTAATTAAGATTGTAAATAAGAAAGCAACTAGGAGTTCTTGAAACTCGTATTTCTTAAAATTTTCTCAAACTGTCATTAAAAGTTTCTGAATCGCCAAATATGAAAGCCTGAACTGACTTAATTATCAAAAAAGAACTCTTTTTTTTTTCCTTGTTCAAAACTCAAATCATAGAGCTTGTTTTTTCCTTGTTTTTTCACATTCTTTACATTTTTTTTTGCATATAATCATCTCGGGAGTAGGCATCACGCTTCCACATTTCGACTGCAGGAAAACAACAAACAACAATGACTAATTCCGTCGCTAGTAAACGTTTCTACGGGGCCTACATAGAAGAAGGAAAGAGGAATTACGGTAATAAAAGAACACCCAAAGTTGATACAAAGTCAACACCAAAGATTATGACAGAAGAAGGAACTGACAGAGTTTGATTATTCAAAAGCTGGATTCTCAGGTTAAAGAAATACCACCAATATTTGTTCATCCAAAACCTAAGAGGTTATCTTCAAACATTCATATTGGAAACAGGGAAATTGATGAATGCTCGCATTATTGACTTTTAAGGATTCAGTGAAAGCCCAGAAATCCGCAGGAAAATTATCCGTAAAGTCGGAGAGGCATGTCTTTTGCCGCAATGATACAGAACTCGACAAATGCAACCCAGGTCGCTGCTTGTCTTTATTAAATTTTGTTTGGTCATTGTTATCCTCATTACTTTGCCAGAAGAAGAATCCAGTTGCAACTGATATGTCTGTGTATTTATATCAAATTTAATGTTTTCTAGGTAGGTACCTTGTAATCTGCAATGAGCTAAGACATATACATCACGTACAGGTGCCAAACTGCATCGACTCAAACAACTTCAAAGATTTAATGCAAAAAAAAAAAAAAATTCTCTTAGTTTTCCACTCATTCCAATTGATTTTGAATTGGATGATGCAAGTTTTTGATATGTTATCAAAACCAACAAACAGTGGAGAGGCACACAAATCTTAATATACTAGTTGATCATATATTTTTCCAAAGTGGGACAGAATGTTTAACAACAAATACAGCTTCTAGACTAACTAGGTGCATGGACTACAAGTACAAAAATTGCATATTCATCAACTTTAACGTCATCAATGTCATTACAAGGATCTTGGTGAATTCAAGTTGGCAAAATAGAATAGTAGGCAAACCAAGTATGCAAAGACCACTTTATATATTGATTCAGTAATGATCTCATAGGTTATATCCAATTTATGCCTTAGAAACACGACCAGTGAGAGTAACATGAAGATGAGATTGTATTAAAACCATATTTGAATGTACCATACAAAGTTATGGTTATATCAACTTAAAATGTGAATTCAGTTATTCTTCGTAAAACTTTGAAACCATTTCTTTAACAGCAGTTGCTGTACAGATAGGTGGATTTTCTTCCGACAGCAACTCCTTGATTGGTCCAAACAGCCTCTAGTTTACGATCTGCTTGATGAATACGGAAGAAAACTCGGTACTGAAATCAGCTGCAAAGTACAAAGGAGCATGATAAAAAGCTTGTATCAGCAAATTCTGCATACATCAGCTAATGTTTCAGGATGAACCCGAAAAACTTGCCTGAAGATCAGCAACGTTTACAATCAAAGATCTAGGCAAGAAGGCTACATCAATCCACTTATACTCAGGGAGGACTTGGAGGCATCTAACTTTCCCATGCAGCTGCCGTACTCAAATCATTATATCCCTGCAAATCAAAGCAGAATGAGACCAGGCACTGGAGCCATGGATGAATACTCAAGTAGGAATCATAATCTGTAGGAAGAGGTGAACTAAATAAAGAAAAGCAACAAATTTTGACATAATGGGACAAGAAACCAACCAAATTATTTCACTTATAATGCAAACAGCCACGGAAATTGCTATGAAGAATCAGTAAAATAGATCCAGAATGAAGGTGGTTGAAGGCTTTTCAGTCAACCGACTCTGTTTTTGTACAGATTTGATATTTGTACAATTTTGCCCTTCTGATGTATATAGATGTGTAAATTAAGTGGAGGGTTATATAGACTTTTTACTTAGGGCAGTTATAGGACATATTAATACGGTAGCTAAGAAGAAAATATACATATTCATACAAAATCTGGAAATACAATGAAAAATTCCCAAATTCATTCTCTCCGTTCTTCATAAACCCTAGAATATGAATGACTCCAATTCTTCTAGATGGTATCAAAGCAGGTTAATCCTACTTTTGAAAACTGGTCTAGTGCACAAATCTGGAAAAACCTCAACCACAGCATTCGTTAATTCAAAGAAATGGCCGATAATCAGTTCGCAGAAGGTTCGCGACGAACAGCAGCAAGATCTGATGAAGCTCGAATTGAGCAAAAAAATGAAGATTTCTTGGATGATCGAACCTTTTCTGAGGTTCGCAGGGAGAATTCAGCCGTGAATTATGGCGGATACATGCATCATCTAACTTTGCTTCCGTCTGATACTCTAAATTTGTCAATCATTAATTGTCAGTTAACATCGAACAATTATGTGATCTGGAGTCACTCAATGAGAAGAGCTCTAAACTCGAAGAACAAGCTTGGATTCATTAATGGTACTGTTGTCAGACCAGCAGAAGGTAATCAAGATTTTGAACAGTGGTGTAGAGTAAATGACACAGTGACGTCATGGATTTTGAATTCTATTTCAAGTGAATTGCTTGAAGGCTTTAATATGGCAGAAGATGCTAAGGAATTGTGGCAAGACTTGAAGGATAGTTTTGAGATAAGTAATGCGCCTCAATCTATCAGTTGAAGCGTGAAATTAGCAGGTTCATACAAGGAAATTTGAGTTTACCAGGATACTACACAAAGTTGAAGAAGTTATGGGATGAGTTAAGTAGCATTGATCCACCAGAGGTTTGCACTTGTCATGGTTGTGTTTGCAGAGTTAATCGAACTAGTGGGGGAAAGGAAGAAAGAGATATATTGATGCAATTTTTGACAGGTCTCAATGAGTCTTACTTGCCTATAAAGAATCAAATCTTAGCCACAGATCCACTTCCAGGTGTTAAGAAAGCATATTCAATGGTTCTGAATGTTGAGAAACAGCAACAGTTACATACCTCACTGGAAAGTCATGGGGAGCAGAGTGCAATGCTGGTTAACAGAACGAATCACAACTACAACAAACCTGCTAAGACTGTTTTTAACAATGCAGGAAACAACAAGGGACAGAAAAATAGCTATAGCAGTATTGGGAAGGAAAACGAGATCAGATTGGATAAGGCTACAAAGAAACTTTTGAAGTGTGATCATTGTGGTATGACAGGACATTTGAAATCAGGATGCTTCAAGCTTATTGGATATCCAGAATGGTTCAAGGAGATGAAGGAATAAAGGAATTCACAGACAGGGAGAATTTCTGCACATGTAGCTGAAGCTCCAACAGATGTGGAGATCAGATCAAATGCTGGTCAACAGAACGGATGTTGAGAAACCTGCTAAGACAACAATGGACAGTAACAGATCAAATGCTGGTCAACAATGGACTGCTATAGCTATTCAATGGTTCTGAATGTTGAGAAACAGCAACAGTTACATACCTCACTGGAAAGTCATGGGGAGCAGAGTGCAATGCTGGTCAACAGAACGAATCATGACTACAACAAACCTGCTAAGACTGTTTTTAACAATGCAGGAAACAACAATGGACAGAAAAATAGCTATAGCAGTATTGGGAAGGAAAACGAGATCAGATTGGATAAGGCTGCAAAGAAACTTTTGAAGTGTGATCATTGTGGTATGACAGGACATTTGAAATCAGGATGCTTCAAGCTTATTGGATATCCAGAATGGTTCAAGGAGATGAAGGAACAAAGGAATTCACAGACATGGAGAATTTCTGCACATGTAGCTGAAGCTCCAACAGATGTGGAGATCAGATCAAACATTGCAAGAGCTGGTGATCTGCTAGGTATGATAAACAATATCAAGAGGATGGAACAGGAGCTAAGCCGTATGATCAAAGGAAAGGGACATGCACAGGATGGTGATCATATCAACTTTGCACATTTCATTGAATTTGCAGGTATGACTACTTTTAAGGCATTAAGTTCATTAGACTATTTGTTGCTTCTATGCTGGATAATAGATTCAGCTGCTACCTGCCATATGACCTCAGATCTTCAGCTCTTATCCTTTTTTTAAACCAATGACAACCTTTACACCAGTATACTTACCTGAAAATATAGGGCAAGTGAACCTAGGAACAGATATTACATTACATGACTGTTTACATATTCCATCTTTTAAACACAACCTTATATCTGTGAGAAAGTTAGAATCATCATCTAAGATTGATTGCTTCTTCTCAACCACCTTTTGCCTATTACAGGACCAAGTGACTAGGCAACTGGTGGTTGTTGGAAGGGTGGTGAACCAACTCTATATCATTGACCATCAATCGTTTTCCAAAGAGAGAATCTTAGACTTCATTAAGGACCATGTTAATAATCCTTTTGTATCAACAGTGAAAATTGTTTCTTACCATTCTTCTAATCATGTAAATAGTCCAAATAATGCCATTTGGCATAGTAGAGTTGGCCACCCGTCTGAGAAGATAGTAAGAATGCTCTCTCTGTATAATCCTTTTGATACTAATGATACTGTGTGTGAAGTTTGCCCTTTGGCAAAACAACACCGTTTACCATTTCCTACAAGTGTTATTCATACTAATGACATTTTTGAGCTCATTCATATTGACATTTGGGGCCCTTTCAGACAAAAAACTTCCTATGGTGCTCAGTATTTCCTCACCATAGTAGACGATTTCAGTAGGACAACCTGGACCTTTCTTATGAGGGATAAGTCACAGGTTTACACTGTCATCAAAACCTTTTTCAAACTCATACAAAACCAGTTCCAAAAGTTCATAAAAACCATCAGAAGTGACAATGGATTAGAATTTCTTAGCCAAGACTGCCAGAATCTATTCACAGATTTAGGCATTATCCACCAAAAATCTTGTGTTTACACATCACAGCAAAATGGTGTTGTAGAACGCAAACACAAACACATACTCCAAGTAGCTAGAGCACTTCTCTTCCAATCAGGTTTACCTAAACTTTTCTGGGGGGATTCCATCTTAACAGCCACATATCTGATCAACAGGTTGCCATCCACAGTTCTTGAGGGTAGAATACCTTATGAAGTTTTGTTTTCTAAACCACCAGACTTTACTCATTTGAGAACTTTTGGTTGTTTATGTTATGCAACAAATACACTTCCACATAAAGCCAAATTTGATCCTAGGGCAATCAGGTGTGTCTTCATAGGCTATTCTCCGGGTCAGAAGGCCTACAAACTTTTGGACCTTGCTACCTGTAAAGTGATTATTTCCAGGGATGTGGTTTTCCATGAAACTGTTTTCCCTTCCAAGGCTGATCTCTCACCATCAACATCCTTTGTTTCACCTCCTGTTCTCATTGATGAATCTTGGCCTGATGCACAATCAACTCCAAGTCTTCATTCTAATCATTCTGATCATTCTGAGCATTCTGATCAAACCATAAATTTGCCTACTCATGATTCTTCTTTACACACCATACCTTCTGACACATCACATCCAACCATCTCTACCTCCAACTTACCAGTTTCAACATCTCTCAGAAGGAGCACTAGAAACACCAATCATCCAGTTTGGATGAAAGATTATATCTCACAGCATGTCAAAAGAAAAACTTCTGTTTCTCAGTCATCCAATTTCTGTATGGATCATAATCCTCCTGATGTATATACCTATCAACCAGTTTTCTCACATGATCATATGACCTTTTTAGCCCAAATTGATAGTATTCCAGAACCTAAAAACTACTTACAAGCCAGAAACTGTCCAGAATGGGTTGCAGCAATGAATAATGAACTGAATGCTTTAGAACAAAAACACACCTGGGAATTAACAGTTTTGCCTCCAGGAAAGAAAGTTATTGGTTCCAAATGGGTGTACAAAGTCAAATACCACTCGGACGGGACTATTGAACGTTAAAAGGCAAGATTGGTAGCAAAGGGCTGCAATCAGATTGAAGGTGAAGATTTCTATGACAATTTCTCTCCTGTAGCAAAGATAGTTACTGTCAGGATTCTGTTAGCTCTAACTGCTACAAATCAGTGGTCACTTCATCAGTTGGACATCAATAATGCATTCCTTCATGGAAATTTGGAGGAAAAAGTTTACATGGTACCACCTGCTGATTATACTTTAGCTCAACCTGGACAAGCTTGTAGATTGAAGAAGTCTTTATATGGATTGAAGCAGGCTTCTAGACAATGGAATGCTGAATTCACCTCTAGAATTTAGTCTTATGGCTTTACATAGTCTATGCATGATTCTTGCCTGTTTATCATGCAGACAGAAACTCAGTTTATGGCTCTTCTTGTGTATGTGGATGATATCCTTATCACAGGATCAAATGAAGCTGCAATCATCCAGGTTAAGAAATATCTTCATTAGATGTTTACCATCAAGGATTTGGGGTATGCCAAGTATTTCCTTGGCATTGAGATTGCTAGATCTCCAGAAGGTATGCATCTTAATCAAAGGAAATATATTCTGGATATCTTGAAAGAGACAGGTTTGAGTGGTTGCAAACCGACAACTACACCACTACAGAAAGGTCATCAATTTGGAGAAGATTGTGGTCCTCCAATTGCTGATGCTTCCCTTTACAGAAAATTGGTAGGCAAGCTGCTCTACTTGAATTTTACTAGACCTGATCTTTATATGCTGTGCAGCAACTTAGTAAACATGTTCATGCTCCATGTATGGAACATTGGAATATACTTCTTCATACCTTGAAATACCTAAAAGGCACTTCTACCACTGGGTTGTTCTATTCATCTCATTCTGATATGAAACTTGAGGTGTATGCAGACTCAGATTGGGGAACTAATCCAGTCCACAGGAGGTCTCTCATAGGATATTGTATCTTCCTTGGTTCAGCATTAATTTCATGGAAATCTAAACAGCAAACTACTATATCATGTTCTTCAGCTGAGGCAGAATACAAGAGTCTCAGCATTACTAGCAAGGAGCTGTTGTGGATTTCCTACCTGCTTTATGATTTCAGAGTTTCTCTTCATCTTCCTATCCCGTTATGGTGTGATAATCAGGTTGCTATCAACATCACAGAGAACCCGGTCTTCTATGAGCGTACCAAACATCTTGACATTGATTGTCATTTTGTCCGAGAGCAATATCTTAAAGGTTTTCTTGTGCCTTTACATATTTCTACTCATGAGCAAATAGCGGACTTGTTCACAAAGTCCCTGGCTTTTCCACAGTTTTTAGACTTACTGTCCAAGCTTGGAGTGAAGAAACTTCACTTTTCAGCTTGCGGAGGGGATGAAGAATCAGTAAAATAGATCCAGGATGAAGGCGGTTGAAGGTTTTTTAGTCAACCGACTCAGTTTTTGTATAGATTTGATATTTGTACAGTTTTGCCCTTCTGATGTATATAGATGTGTAAGTTAAGTGGAGGGTTATATAGACCTTTTACCTAGGGCAATTATAGGACATATTAAATACAGCTAATCATTAGCTGTTAATTATATATATATATATGTACAAATACGATAGCTGAGAAGAAAATATACATATTCATACAAAATCTAGAAATACAATGAAAAATTTCCAAATTCATTCTCTCCGTTCTTCATAAAACCTAGAATATGAAGACTCCGATTCTTCTAGAAGCTCGCAACACGAATCCAATCTGAGATTAGCGATCCCTTGACTCGTGAACATGAAACACAACTTAATAAGTCAACCCTAGGCTAAGATGATATTGGAAAATGGAAAAATTTCAGAAAAATCATATCCATCATTTTTTGTTACCCGGAAATCTGGGGGAAATCTTCAGGGCTTGGGGAATCAGGGGCCATAGTAACACATATACCCCAGAAATCACTTTTTCTCTGGATGGCCGAATCCTCCTTTTGTCAATCCATTTAGGTTGATCCCAGGAATGCTGAACTGATCAGATGTGCCTGAAAATGGTTCTGTTTTGAGGTTTACAACCTCCTCATCCACAAAATATTTGATATTTCAGGGATTTTCGTTGTTCCTTCATCTATGGGTTTCACCCGAGTTTTCCGATCGCCAAATTCTTGTATCTTCATTTTCCTATCTTATTCATTGTAAATGTCAGTCTGATTCTCACTCTTAGTAGAGAACACATTTTGTTAGCTTTTCAAGTGCAACAAAGTCTCCTACATATCCATAATTATATCAAACACTATTCCCGCGTACTTCTAATATTAAAATGTAAAAGATATATTGTGAATTTTTATATATATTAAAGAAAAGAAAGATAATCGACACGTGTCACTAATTGAGACCATCAAGCCTCACTATCAACTTATTATCATTTTAGCCCTTAAAATTCTATTTATGTACTATTTAGTCTTCAAGTTTATCTATTTTACATTTTGAAGGACGATTAATTGTGTCTAATCCCCAAAGTTACCTTACCTATAAATAAACCATAGACATCTAGACATAATTTGTGTATTTTTTAAATATATTTTTTTTATCCAAACATAATATTAGTTAGTGGTGACAATTTTTATTATACAACTTTTCAGAATTTTTGTTGTAATATTTTTGGCCAGATCTTACAAATATACATCTCATAAATAATATCAATACCTCTCATTTTGATCTAAAATTGATTAATAAAAAAAATATTATGGTTTTAAGAAATATTAGTAACTACATTATCTAATTAATTCTTTTGAAAGATAAATTTTCAACATTGACAAACTCGCGCAAAGCGCGGGACACATACTAGTATGAATCAAAAGGACAGGAAAAGAAAAAAAAATGAATAACTTGATTGAAAGATAAAGGAAAATTACTAGACAGTATATTTTTGTAATTACCATAATGTAATTATTATTTACTATAGTCTAGGATTTCTGTAAACTTGTTATAGAAACACTCACAGGATCAATGGAAATACCATCTTTTCGGCCAGCTTCTTTATGGTATGAGAGAGCTAGGTTTTCAAAACCCTAGTTCGTTTTTCTTTTCTCTCAACCGCGGATCAACTTTTCCGGCCCTTTTCTTTCTGTTTTCCTGTGGATTTCCGCTGCTTACTCATCAACATGGGCGACAAAACTCCAGTCAACCCGATTGTTATTGAGGAATCAGATTCTTCCCAAGGCCAAAACTCCAGCCAAACAATTTCGGCTGTGGATACCAAATCGCCGTATTTTGTTAATCCGGCGGATTAGCCTGGCCATCAATTTTTTACCATCCCGCTTGCTGAGAACGGGGATAACTACTTTACTTGGAGAAACAATCTTCTAACTGCCCTTCAATCCAAAAACAAGGCCGGTTTTGTGGATAGCAGTATCAAATGTCCTGATGTAAATTCCTGCGACTACCAGCAATGTATCTAGTGTAATGCACTGATCAAGTCGTGGCTGACGAGTTCCCTCTGTAAAGAGTTGCAGATAGCCACCACTCACACTGAAACAACTGTCAAAATATGGAGTGATTTGGAGGAGCGATTCACTCAGGGATTGGTTGCCAGAGCTTACGAATTGAAGCGGTCTGTCGCGTTGCTGCAGTAGGAACGGATGCAGATGCCGATCTATTATGGAAAGCTCAAGGGGATCTTGAACGAATTGCAGAATCTGAGGCCTCCTCCCAAGTGCTCTTGCTCCGGATGCACTTGCAACGCCAGTGATTGCCTCAAATCCATGCAAGAAGAGGAGAAGGTATTTGATTTTTTAATGGGTTTAGATGATACTTACAAGACTGTTAGGTCTTAGATTCTCAGCATGGAACCCTTGTCGACGTTGGGGAAGGCTTATTCCATGGTGGCGTCTGATGAAAAGCAACGCAGCGTTGCTGATTCTCGACTTCCAGCTGTTGAGGCGGCGAGCTTGATGTGAAGTTAACTGCTGCTGCTGGAAGTGAACAATCAGAACCAGCGTGGCGGTGGAACCAGATTTTGCACTCATTGCAAAAAGAGTAATCACAACAAGGAAGCTTGTTTCGAACTTGTTGGATACCCAGCTGGATGGAGACAGCCGCGACAGAAATCAGCAGCAGCAAAGCCAATCAACATCACCGCAGATTCTTCTGCGTTTGCTGCTGTTGGTGAGCAAGGTGCGCCGGCTGCAACCCTTTCCCAAGCGCAGGTCCAGCAACTGATCACACTCCTTGGAGGTCAACAGTCAGCTTCTTCGGTCAATACTTCATGCCAAGTTTCCGGTAAGAATGATCCTTGGGTTGCCGATTTCGGTGCCACACACCATGCCTCACATGAGATTCGGTTGATGACTAATTTCTTGCCCTGTGATAGTAGCTATATTCAGATTCCAAATGGTGATCGTGTGCCTGTCCAGGCTATTGGGACGATTAAGTTGGATAAAAATTTGACGCTCCAAGATGTTTTAGGAGGGCCGAATTTTCATTTTAATTTATTATCCGTCAGTAAATTGACGAGAGACTTGAATTATTTTTTCACATTTGGGCCTGATTTTTGCTTCATACAGGGCTTAGCCTCGAGGAAGTTGATTGGAGCGGGTAGGATGCACAATGGCCTTTACTATTTGGAACCAATGACGGGTGGCGATGGGAAGCAAGTGAAGCGAGTGTTGGTTATCAGGAAGAGCGATACAACATCTTTGTGGCATCGACGCTTGGGATATTTGCCGATAAGCCGTCTTTCTTTGGTGCCAGGTATTACAGTTGATTTTAATTCCTCTAGTGGTTTTGTTTGTGATGCATGTTTTAGTAGAGTCACTTCCTGTGACATAAATCGGAAACTAAGCGATATTTGCTGATGTTTTTCAATTGGGTGCATACTTAGTTTAAAGCTAAGGTTAAAGTATTTCGAACAGATAATGGCCTTGAATTTAATCATGCTACTCTTTTGACTCATTTCCTTAATAATGGCATTGAAAGACAAATCAGTTGTCCATATAATCCTCAACAAAACGGGATAGTAGAACGAAAACATCGTCATATTCTAGAAGTGGCAAGAGCCTTACGCTTTCAAGCAAAATTGCCAATTAGTTTTTGGGTAGTATGTGTCCTTACTGCTACTTATTTGATTAATCGCATGCCTCTAACTGTGCTGAATAATCAGACACCTTATGAGTATTTTGTTTGAATGTAAACCTTCTTATGATCATCTACGTAGTTTTGGATGCTTGTGTATGTACATGTTCTATCTCAAACTCGAGATAAATTTGCATCTAGGAGTCATCCTTGCGTGTTTGTTGGTTATCCACATGGTCAAAAGGGTTACAAGGTTTATTACTTTGATCGTATGGTGATTTACACGTCCAGAGATGTTCAGTTTTTTGAGAATCTTTTTCCTTATGCAATGATGTCCAAGTCAGCAGAAACAATTCAAGGGACATGGTCATTCCCATTCTTTACCAGATTATACCTTGGATCATTTTCCTGTTTCGGATAAAGGGGATATTCCCACGACTCCTGATCACTCAGAGCAGACTTTACTCTTCACCCTCTCCTGACAGTTCTCCACTCCCATCTATATCTTCTGTGATACCGCCACTTCCAGACAAGCGAGTCCGCCAAGTCTCTCGACATCTCTCTGGTTATGATTACACATTGCCACCCTCATTTCTTCTTGCTACTCAACTGCCATCCTCTACTCCTCCATTAGCCAACTCGACGGTATATCCTCTCTCTCAGACTTCGTGTCATTCTCGGTTTTCTAAACCTTATACTGCTTTATTAGCGGCTATTTCCTCCCGAGATGAGCCCACTTCTTTTTCCCAAGCAGTTCAGCATGCACATTAGAGAGATGCCATGACTAAGGAGGTTTCTTCTTTGGAAGCAAACAGCACATGGACTCTCGTTTCTTTTCCACCTGGCAAGAGAGCCATTAATTCTAAATGGGTGTATAAAGTCAAGTTTAAACATGATGGGAGTATTGAGGGTTATAAGGCTCGTTTGGTGGCCAAATGGTATACGCAGATTTAAGGGGTTGATTTTCATGGGACATTTGCTTCGGTTGCCAAGCTAGTTACAGTTCGTTGTTTACTTGCTGTGGCATCCATTCGTAAATGCGAACTGCACCAACTAGATGTGACCAATGCTTTTTTGCATGGCGATCTTGAAGAAGAAGTATATATGAAGATTCCTCAGGGTTTTTCAAGAAAGGGGGAGCAGCGTGTTTGTCGCCTTCAGAAGTCTCTCTACAGTTTGCGACAAGCCTCTCGCAATTGGAACAAAAAATTTACTCATTCCCTCTTGTATGCTGGTTTTCACTGATCACTCTCAAATTCATCCTTATTTATGTACAGTCATGGTTCTTGTTTTATTGATGTACTTATTTATGTGGATGATATTATTGTGGCTGGGTATGATTCTGCCAAGATTGCAAAACTTAAGCGATACCTGCATGGTTAGTTTCACATCAAAGATCTTGGCACACTGAAATATTTTTTGGGCATGGAAGTTGCACGATCTTCTTCTGGCATTGTTCTTAGCCAGCGCAAGTATGCTCTAGATATTCTGGCAGAGTGTGGTCTTACAGGTTGTCAACCTTGTTCCAATCCAATGGAGCAACAACATTGGTTGGATCCCGATTCTGCGAACTTTATGATGATCCTGGGCAATATAGGCGTATTGTTGGCCGCCTTCTATATTTGACCATCACTCGTCCTGGCATCAGCTATGCTGTTCACATCATTAGTCAGTTCATGAAGCAACTCGACAATCACATTATGATGTTGCGATTCGTGCGCTACATTATCTGAAAAATGCTCCTGGTCAAGGCATTTTTCTTCCTGCTGATAATACCTTGTGCTTATGGGCATATTGTGATGCAGATTGGGCAGGATGGCCTACCATCCAACGATCTACTGCAGGTTTCATGGTGTTTCTGGGATCTTTGCCGATTTCATGGCGACCTAAGAAACAGACTGTGATTTCTCGATCTACTGCCGAAGCAAAATATAAAGCAATGGCTATTAGTGAATTGGTCTGGCTAGTTCGTTTGTTCTCTGAGTTGCAAGTATTCTTTCCTGATCCTATTCCTCTCTATTGCGACAATCAGGTAGCAATTCATTTTACTGCCAATCCCGTGTTTCATGAGCATACGAAACACATAAAGATTGATAGTCATTTTGTTCGACAGTATTTCCAGTCCAAGTTTTTGATTCCCTGATTTATTTCTTCTCAAAACGAATTGGCGGATCTCTTCACAAAGCCTTTGGGTCGTGACCAATTTTATACTCTTTTGCACAAGTTGGGCATAGTCAACTTGTATGCTCCAACTTGAGGGAGAGTAAAGGAAAATTACTAGACAGTTTATTTTTGTAATTACCATAATGTAATTATTATTAACTATAGTCTAAGATTTCTGTAAACTTGTATAAAAACACTCACAGGATCAATGGAAATACTATCTTTTCGACCAAATTCTTTAAAAGAAATAGGCATTGTAGAAGTAGAATTTTGATGAAAAGTTTAGTTTGAATAGATCTTTTAGTACGAATAATTATCAAATAATACTTAATGTTCCAAAAAATTTTTATCCAAACAAAAAACTTCAAATAATGGAGGAACATATGTTTGGCCATCTCAAATCTCTTTTTATGAAACTACGGTAATTAACTAACACTCCTGATTATTTGAAGTTTTGAACCACTTGAAATCTTTGATTCACCAGATAATATCCAATTACAACTTCCATATTCATTGTAGTTTGTAACAAAAGATACTTCATTGCGCATTACTTTTTCATAACTATATACACACCGGTCAAAAGTGGCTCAAAGTGATAAACAAATGAAAAATAAAATAATGTTGAAAAACATGGATTATAAAAGAGAAAAAAAAGGCTATATTTAGTCCAATTATTCACCTTTGATGCCTTTGAACCTTTTCCGAGTATCAATCCTTTAACATCCATAGAGAAAAATAAATGTGAACAAAAAGTTGAATTTTCTTCACCCAAAATCAGAGGGAAAACACGGTTAAACTAATCTTAATAATCATGAGCCTAAATAAATGAATAGATAAGAAATTATAAATTAATTATACATTTCTCTAAAAATTTTATATCATGAAAATCCCAAAAGCAAATCAAATATACAAACCATAGAACTTGTTTAAAAACTCTTCAAAACTTCAATATTCAACTCATTCCCAATATTAAAAAAATTTCCGAAAGCATACCAGATATTTAAAAAGGGTTTAGGAAATACATAATGAAGATAGAATCATAAAAAATGCAGAAGTACAACTACTTAGGGCCTTTTTAGAGAATCATGAGATTTTGGTCATTGGTAGCACGCGTACAAAATCGTGTGTTTGGAACCCACTGCAATAGTTGCGAATTTGGATTCAAATCTTTTAAAAAAATCACAAGGACGAATGAGATTACTCTTTTTAACGTTCCTTTATCATTCACCAAGGCGATTGTACCACATTCGTCATGCTTGTTTCAATTCATACAAAGATTTACACAATTTTATTGAATAAAGTTCTCGACAACCAAGATCTTGCCCCTTAGATAATTGAAACCCTTCACGCATTTTCATGTAGATATATATCATTATCTAGTGAGCCGTATAAATAGGTTGTTACAACATCCATAAGAGTTATTTCAAATTGCTCAATCGCTGCCAGATTTAGTAAATATCTAAAAGTTGTTACATCCATCACGAGAGAGTATGTCTCCTCATAGTCAATACCCCGTCGTTAGGAAAAACCTTGTGCGACAAATCGTACCTTGTATCACATAATTTTATTATTCTATTTTCTTTTCTGCATAAATACTCATTTAAAACTTACGTCTACACGTCTTCGGGTGTGTGTATTACTGGTCCAAAAACTTTGCGTTGTGCCAGTGAATCCAATTCAGCTTAAATTGCATCTTTCCATTTTGGCCAGTTATTTCTACGTCTGCATTCATCCATAGACCAAGTTCATGATCCTCATTTTCATTCATAATATTAATTGTTACAACATATGCAAACTTATCATAAATTTTTGTTAAACATCGGTTCTATTTTTTCCAGTAACTACATAATTAATTGATATTTTATCATTATCAACATTTTCAGGTACATGAACTTCTTCTGCAAGTATATTATCTATTATGTCTTTTGACTCTTCAAGAGTTCTTTTTATTCCTGAGAATTCTTCGAAAATCTTAGTTACCTCGACTTCGCCATCTTCATTAGTTACCCTTTTTCGTTTACGAAAATTTTTATCTTTGGAACAAATTGGCCTCCCACTTTTTAGGTGTGCCTTTAATTCATTGTTAATGGTAGAAGGTCCTTCACAGACATCAATTCCAATTGGAGGATTAGCAGGCGGTACAGGTGACTTAGTCACATTTTAAATCAATAAAAGCATTTGGCATTTGATTTGCTAAACGTTGCAAGTGAATTATCTTTTGAACATCAAGTTCACATTTGCCTGTACGAAGATCAAGATGAGATAATGTTAATTCATTCCAACTAACTTTCTTATCCAACTTTATAATTTCTCCCCCTAATGTTGAGAAGAGTGACTCATGAAAATGACAATCAGCAAAACGAGCAGTAAATAAACCTCCAGTTCTAGACTCAAGATATTTTATAATATATAGAGGCTCATACCCAACATAGATTAGCAACCTCCTTTGAAGTCCCATCTTTGTGCATTGTCGTGGAGTGATTGGAACATAAACTGCACGTCCAAAAATTCTAAGATGGGAAGTATTTGGTTCCTGACTAAAAACTATTTGATATAATATTTTACTATTTAATATAATGGACTATATTTTGTTATTCTAATATTTTGTTTAGTAACAAGTAGAACCTGAATTAGCTCAGAATATTTTGTGTATCCTCTTTCACGATAGTGCTACATCAGGAGCACATTTATAGGGTCAAAAGTGGAGTTTGTTTTCACTAGCATTAGTGCATCAGCTATTTTATCACCTTATAATTTTAAAAGTGATATGATTCAAAAATTACAGAATTATACTAACTAACAGTTTTAAAATCTTGGAAACGCCAGTGCAACTAATCATGACAAGCTCTAGGCAGCATAACCATTTTTAAGTGATTATTATTTCCATTCAAGCTCGTCCATAAGATAGATAGATCTTCAATAGTCAAATATTCAGTTTTCAACTGTTCATGAAGGGGGCGATAAAAGAAAATTGTGGCCTTGGCATTTTCCTAATTTGTATCCCCGTTGCCTTCTTTGATTGTTTCTCCAAAATCATTAGCATTTAGATGCATTTTGGCATCAAACACCATGACAAATAATTCTCTCTGGAAACATCAAGAGCTATGAATTCAAGTTTTACAAGGTTATTGATCAGGGAATAAAAATAAAATAGACTTTTTTAACTTACCCCAAAAAAAAAAAAGTTAATTAGAGCACTTTCGTGCTAATAAGATTTTATAAAAGTTGTAAAGTAAGATAAAATGGAAAAAAAAAAATTGTCGTGAGATTGTTGAGTCTATCTTTCATTCTATTTTAACATCTATTTATAGGATTTACAAAATCATGAAAAGTTACGTCTAATTTACTCCCATAACTTCAAATGGATAAGATAAGAGTAATAATATAATTTAATGTCTATATAAACTAGTGATGTCTGGTCGCGCCCAATATATCTGTAGATTATGAAAATGTTTATATCTGAAAAAATAATATTTTGTATTTAGCCCGATATATTTTAGAAATATTTGAAAAATTTATAAATGTTTTATAAGTGTGATCATAGAAATGTTCATATTTGGCATAAAAAGAAGTTATATTTGGCCCGGTACGTTTTAGAAATGTTTGAAGATTTTAGAAATATTTAATAAGTGTTACTTCTTAAATATTAATAAACTTGATCAAATATATGTCTTGAAGTAAATGCTAGAAAAAATATTAAAGTATCCTAATAAGTTTAAATATTAGTAAAATGATTTATTAATGTTCTCCATTGGTTGTGCCAAATCAATACTTAGTTTTGGAGATTTATAATAGCTTTGTAGTAAGCTTCCTCTAAAGAGTATACGCTTAATTGTTGGAACTATTTCTTCCAAAAGTTTATAGGTAGTAAAATATCAAAAATATGATTTTGAAACTGGTTAATTGTTGAAACTGGTTGATCACACATATGAGAATGAAAATAATGTAAATTTGTATAGGTTTCAAGTTATAGCAGAAAAGAGCTCACCTCACCATGGCAAATAAAAAAAAAAAAAAGAAAGTAAAAGATAGCCCATTAAAGATTGAGAAATTTTTTTTCTGTAGGTAAAAATGATGTATAAAAACACAAATAAACGTAGAAACATCATTCCTTCCCTCTCCACCTCAAATTCATAAAAAGCTTCCCCATAAATTAGTTAGAAGAAGCAATCTGAACTATTTATATGATGAGTAACTAAAAAAAGTCCAAAAACCAAATATAAAAAAGTATATTCTTGAAAGCCCGAACACAGAAAAAAACGCGCTTCATTTGCAAATAAAATAAAATAATAATAATAATGATTAGTCAACTTGGGGGTATGAAACAAAAAAAAAAGTAATTCGACAAAGAAAAAATACACTTCGTAATTGACGATATAAGAAAAAAAAACTGAGACTCCATAATTAAAAAAAAAATCCACTCTGATTGAATGAAACATAAAAAAGAAATTTAAAAAACAACACTTTGTAATAAAACCCCAATTAATCAATTCAATCTAAACAGAACTAAAAAACATACAAAAATTCTAGGCTAACTAACCATATAAGAAATCACATCATATTACCTGACAACGATTACGGTAGCTGTAACGGATGGACGCATAAAAATAATAGTAATAACACTATTCTTGAGACGGAAAAATAAAAAATAATAAAAGCCAAACAAATGATCTGTGAAAATTAAATCATTTAAATTTTAATACCTGTAATGGCACCACCACAACGGCCGAAGCAAGATCAATGAGAATTTTTTTTTTCCTTTGTGTTTATATAGAGAGGTAAAGAGAATATTTTTTGAAGTCGAAATTTTATCCGATTAGGATGTAGTTGATCATTACTAATGAAAAGATTGAACATGCTAATAGGAAAGGAGTATATTTCACCACATGTTTTCAATTGATGCTTGATGAGGAATTTGTTTTCTTTTTTTTTTTTTAATTGAGGAGAAGGGATTGATTAGGGAGTTGATTGTCATGGGGATGGGGATGAGGATTTGGGTTTTTTATGAACCCGTAGTTTTTTTTTTTTTTGCCGAAAATAGGAAGTGGAGGTGGATTTGGACTGCATTTGCTTTTTAAGTCTAGGAGATGTGTAAATAAAAATTTATTTTAAAAATATGATGTGGAAATACCACATGGCAAATGCTGGTACTTTCTTTTAAGTTTGGTTTTTGTTTTTAATATAGTAAGATATAGTAGTAAAGATGTAAAGACATTTACAACTAAATGTATTTCATAACAGAGATAATTTTTTTTTCCCTGAAAAAGGGCTGCAGACGTGTGGGAGTCAAATGTTGGTGTATATCATACAGGTATGAAATTTTTTGTTTACAGATAGACTTGAATATAACTACTGCCTCATTTCTTATCCTTCACGGCAGGAGGATGGTGTTTTGCATGGTTTTGTCCTCTAATTTGGATTCCAGTTCACGATTTAGTCCACGGAGTGTTACTTTTATTTTTGTTTTACAATTATTGTTTGACGCTTAAATCTAAAAGATCCTGTGTGTCAACTTTTGTCGACTTATTCGTCGATTTTCATATTCGACAAGCAAGTTGACGTAATATTGAAAACTTTTTAGAAACTTTGCTGTTGAATATCTTTTGTTTAGTTTTGTGTGTGTGTGTGTGCGCGCGTTTTTTTTTTTTTTTTTTTGTAATTTCAATTCATTATTAATTTTAGCTTTCTAATTCATTTTCGAGGGGATGTAATCGTTTAAGGGTTTAGTCTCCTTTGTAAAACAAAAAATTAAAGAGAGATAATCTGGGTTGGCTGGAGATATGTGGGAGTGAAATATGGGTGGAAAACAATTTTATTTATAGACAGACAATTGAATATAGCTATAGACAACTCTGCCTCATTTCTTATCACGTTCATCGCCTAAAAAAACAAGTCTAAGGCAGGCAACAACAACTTGAATAAAATAAATAACTGAAGAAAAAAGTTAGTCCATTGATTGAAGCTAGGTTGAAAATGAATTAATTAGTAAGTGACAAAGGCTGGCTGGAATAATAATCGGTTTAAACCTCAAATTAAGTGTTTTTGTGTCAGCGTCCTTTCCTGAGAAGAATTTTTTATGTTTGGATCGTATTTTTAGTATGTATTTTTAAGTAATTTTTTTATTAAAAATTTTAAAAAAGTGTATTAAAAATGTACAATGGTATACTGGAACAATTACTAGTTAAAATTATGAAAAGACGTAGTGAAATAAATTAGTCGGGGAAATGTATTCGGATACATAAAGGGACGCTGACTTAATTTGTTCAACACAGCTTGGTTGCACAAGCTGCATTATAAAAAAAATACTGACTTTTTAGTTCACAAGAAAACATCTTGATCCTGGAAAAATGATTCTGGCAGCCGACAGTACCAAAGTAGATGCAGAGGAAACCGGAGGTTATGATCGGAGAAGGGAACTGAAAGAGTTTGATGATTCAAAAGCTGGAGTCAAGGACTTGTAGATGCTAAGGTTGAAAAAATTCCACGAATATTTGTGCATCCTCCAGATAAGCTGCCATCTTCAAATAGTAATATTGGAAACAGGGGATTGAATGTTCCCATCATTGATTTTGGAGGATTCAGTGAAAACCCAGAACGCCGCGGCGAAATTATCGGAAGAGTCAGAGAGGCGTGTCAGAGTTGGGGTTTCTTTCAGGTTCTTAACCATGGGATTCCAGTGCCATTTCTGGATGAATTGATTGAAGGTGTTAGAAGGTTTCATGAACAAGATGTTGAGCTGAAGAAGCAATATTATTCGCGGGATGTGATGAAAAGATTTTATTTCAATTCGAACCATGATCTGTTCCAAAGTGAAGCAGCTGGTTGGAGGGATACAATGTATTGCGGAATAGCTCCTGATCCACCAAACCCTGAGGAAATTCCAGCAGTTTGCAGGTGAACAAGAACATCCCCTGATTTTTTTTATTTGGTCTTTCTCGTCCCAGAAAAATAGTCCGATTTTGCTAAACATTTCATCTTGCAACGGGGACATTTCCACTGCGCTTAATTGCAACTGGTTTCATTTTCTGTTGAATTTTAATTAGTGTATCTGTAATTATTCATGAAAGGATGTTCCGATCACATATATGTTAATACTGTTTATGTCAATTCTTCGAGTTCTGTCTTTCTTGCAGAGATATACTGCTGGAGTCTGCATCTTATTTGACCAAATTTAATGGCCAACTATTTGAATTGCTGTCTGAAGTAATGGGGCTTAAGCCTAGTTACCTGAAAGATATAGGGTGTGATGAAGGGCTGTTTCTCATCGGACATTATTATCCGGCATGCCCTGAGCCGGAATTAACTCTCGGCGGCAGCATCCACGTAGACAGCGGTTTCATCACTATACTGATACAGGATCAGGTCGCTGGTTTTCAAGTTCTCCATCAAAATCAATGGATTGACGTCCCTCCTTTGCATGGAGCTTTGATGGTAAACGTGGGGGATCTTCTCCAGGCAAGTCTCTTACAAATTATGGTTGCCAGAATTTGTGCATAAATCTTTGTATTGTTATCCCCCATATGTGTCATTCTGTTACGACCAGAGTATTTTCAAAAAAAAAAAAAAAAGAGTAACGATATAAACAGCGAAACTATTTGGTGAAGTTCACTCGCTAATGCAAACTTAACCAAAATTTATTGCAAAAATTACAAAACAAAACTAAAGGCAATTTTCATCTTTTAGTACAATGTTATGTGTAACAAATTACTCACTAGCTAGTCAATTCGCCGTTTCTATCATTACTCTATCAGATCAGCTGCTTACTGTCATTAATTGGCTCTCACTAGAAATAGGTTACACTTAATTTCTTCATTGCATGCTTTCAACCAAATTCATGATTTTGACTTGCTGTTTAAATGTCTCTCAGTTAATCACTGATGACAAGTTCAAGAGTGTGATACATAGAGTACTAGCAAATAGAGAAGGTCCAAGGATTTCAATGGCATGTTTTTACAAAGCACATTCTCGAGAAGGCGATAAAGTATTTGGACCTATAAAAGAGCTGTTATCTGAAGAAAATCCGCAAGTTTACCGGGATATCACTGTTAAGGAGTATTTATCAGCCTTGTACGCCAAAAGGCCTGATGAAAGATCATCATTACCGCATTTCAAGATACAGAATTAGCAAGGATATTTCTCTCGGTTTTTCAAGTTTGATATTTTCTCTTCTTTGTCTGTTTATCATACTGTGGGAAATGATCAATGGAATACGGAGGAGGGTCCGTGTTTTTCCTTTGCATGATAGAGTATCCATTGGTCTGAATTTTTTTGTTCAATGTTTACGTTTAGCAGATACCTTGAATTCATTTTGTTGTCATCTCCTCTTATTGTACTACAGAATGTTGGTTTCTAAATTTAATATATATTCTCGATATTCCGTTCCAAAATTATTGTCCGGTTTAGATTTTCATTTGTACTAAAAATGAAAACAAATGAAAATTCAAACTGGACAATAATTCCGAGACGGAAGGAGTACTAATAAAGAAAATGAATAGGGTAGAATTTATGTAAAACTAAAGTTGTACAGATCATGTATACAGTATCTACAACATTTAGTGTACATTTTTAAAAAATAATCCTGTGTGTTTGACTTTCCTAGTCGGCATTCTTTGGTAAATTGCATTCGTACAAGTTTCTTTGGTCGAATTGGTGCTCGTTTTGAAATGGTCGACGTAATATTGATATTTTTTTTAAAAATCTTCCTTTTGGGATTTTTTTTTTTAAAAAAATTTTCATTCATGATAACTTTTAGCTTCCTGATTCATTTTGGACGGAATTTAATCATTTAGGGGTTTGGTCTTCTTTTTCCAAAAAAAAAATAAAAGGAAAAAAAGGAGAGAGAGAGAGAGAGAGAGAGAGAGAGAGAGAGAGAGAGAGAGAGTTTTTTTGGTTGGCTGGACATGTGGGAGTGAAATGTGGGTGGAAAACAATTTATCAAGCTAATGAATCATTCACAGGCTACCTTTTTTTTTCTAGGGTCAAAGAATTGAATTGGATATAATTAGTGAGTCTGCCTCATTCTTATCCTTGATGCCAAGAGGAATATGGGTTTTGCATGATTTTGCGCATTACTTTGGACTGCAGATCACGTTCATCACCCAAATTCAGTGCCACTATGTATTATTTTTATTTTCCATTTATTGTTTGACTTTTATAAATCTATAATCTATATAGATTCATGAATCTCGTTAATTAACACACTTTTGTTGAAGAAGAAAACCAACACTTGGAATACTTAAAATCATTTTTTTTTTTAAGAGAAAAGCAACTTTATAACGATACTGGAATCAACCAGCACTGATTGACGACTAATCCGGAGGAGACGACCAAATCGTGTCCCTCACATTACAAGACTTAGCAAAGCATGTTATACCATGAGCTACTGAATTCTCTAGTCGACTAATCCAATACAAATTAACACTACAGAATTCATGTAAAAGCATATTAATATCTTGAATAACTTCAGCAGCTAAAAATGGACCATCCACCTCGTTGCGACCAATCAAGATTGTGTTGAGGGAATTGCCAACAATCTGAAAATCGGTCAACTGTAGACGGCACGCACATCGCAATGCTTCCCTTAACGCCATGATTTCTGCCAAGTTTGGATCCGAGACATTGCTAGCAGAAGAGGCATATGCATGCAGAAATTTTCCCTCTGGAGACGATACATAAATTCCAAACCCCGCAACTCTGTTCCAAAAGGAGAGTCCGGCATCAAAATGCACCGTAATCTTGCCTGTAGATGGCCTGAAAACCAAGTCTATGTCAAAGCGAGACATCTCCACATCCTTAGATTTCGATTGTTTCCAATTCTTCATCATGATGGTAACAGATAGCACAACACCCCAAGACGTGCAAAGTTTCTGGGAAAACACCTTATCATTCCTGGCCTGCCATAATGAATTCAACAAAAATCCAAAGAATTGGATTTTCTCCCTATCAAGAGCCTGAAATATTCCAATAAACCAGTCCTGAAAACTATGCTGCTAAAAGCGTATGATGACTTTCCAGAAGCCTGTAAGAGTCCAAATTTGCTAGGAGAAGGAGTGAAGGTAAAACAGGTGTAAGGTGCTATCGTCAGTAACACCACAGAAGCACATAATGGCGATCGTGGTTCAGGTGCCTGGTAGCTAGATTTTCAGACGTTGTCAATTAATTCATGAGGCATCTCCATAAGAAAAAGAGAATCCTCTGTGGCAGGGATTTTTTCTAGAGTTTTTTTCCAAGGAAGTGGAGAAGAATTGGAGGCTTCTGACCGGGCTATGAATGGCAAGAGCAAGGTGGTACGCCGATTTGACGGTATGCTTTTCGGTTTGGTTTGGTGACAAAATATGAACCTCAGGCGCATGTGGATCTCCAGGTTGAATTGATAAAATTTGAGTGCTCACATCAAAAGGGAAGATCCGTTTGATCAGGTCCTGCTTCCACCAACCCGTATTCTCATCGATGAGCATGCTGACCACACTATTTTCTGACAGAGAATTCGTCGGTGAAGTAATCCAAAAAGGTGCCCTAGGAAGCCAATTCTCCTTCCAAATGAGAGTATTACATCCACTGTTTATTTTCTTCCGCACACTAACATCAATTAGGGATTTGCCGTCCAAGATACTTTTCCGAAGCCATGAAGAATTGGCTGATGAACCAGCCTACAGGAAGGAGGAATCAGGATAGTGTCTGGCTTTCAACACTCTTGCAAGCAATGAGGTTGGATTGATGAGAAGCCGCCATGCCTGTTTACTAAGCATCACCTGATTGTAACATCGTAGATTTCGGAAACCTAACCCTCCCATGTCTTTGCTCCGAGACAGTGAATCCCAAGAATTCCATCGAATTTTCCTTGTGTCCCCTGAATCTCCCCACCAGAAGGAAGACATCATTTGCTCTATTTTGTGAAGCAAGCAATCCAGGAGTTTGAAACAACTCATACTGTAAGTCGGAATCGCTTGTATCACCGATTTTAAGAGAATCTCTTGGCCTCCTTTAGAAAGGTGCTTCTCCTTCCAGCCCACCAACTTCTTCCAAACCTTGTCTTTAATGCCAGCAAACATAAGACTTTTATTTCGACCAATTACCGATGAAAGAGCTAGATACTTCCCATGATCAGCCACACAAGGAAGGTGAGGTATTTTTAGAAAACATGATGCCACTTTTATCTAAATTGACTCTCTGCCCCGAAACTCGTTCGTAGAGGCTGAGAGCAAAACGAATTTAAGAAGCTTCTTCCTCTGTAGCATGGCCAAAAAGCAACGTATCATTCGCAAAAAATAGATGTGAGATGGCCGGCGCTGATCGCGAAACTGAAATATCATGGATTCTACCACATGCTTCCAAATTTTGGAGTATACATGAAAAAACTTCAGAACACAGAATGAATAGCTAAGGAGATAGAGGATCTCCTTGGCGAATGCCTCGTTGCGGAACTAGCGAACCAAAATCAGCTCCATTAAAGAGAAAAGAGAAACAAACAGTGGAAATACATAAATGAATTAAATTAACCAAAGACTCAATAAACCCTAATGCTCTCATGATAGCACACACAAAGTTCCATTCCACCCTATCAAAAGCCTTACCCATATCTAATTTGATGGACATAAGACCCCTCCCCCCACTAGATTTTGTTCTCGTATAATGGTGAGTTTCATATGCAAGTAAGACATTATCGGTGATCAACCTTCGTGAGAATGAAAGCAGATTGAGAAGGAGAGATGATAGTTGGCAAAACATTCCTAATCCGATTAGCAACAACTTTAGAGACAAGTTTATAGACAACATTACAAAGGCTAATCGATCTAAATTGGGTGATGAGATCAGGCTTTTTGGTTTTTGGAATAAGAACAATATAAGTGTGATTCATGGTACTATCAAAAACCTTATTTATTGAGGAAATTTAAAACTAAAGAAATGACTTCAGAGCCAACAATATGCCAATATTTTTTAAAAAAGATAGGGCTCATAACCTCCGGTCCCGGGGATTTAAAAGAATGCATTTGCTTTAGAGTTTTCACCATCTCAATCTCCAAGAAAGGCATCAATAGACGACTATTCATGGCTTCATCAACCCTAGGTCGAACACGATTAAGTGCTTGCCAGACTTCTCTTTTGCCAGGGCAAGATGAAGTAAAATTGTCTCCAAAAATTCCAATATAATCTTCGCAATATCTGTTGTGAAGTACAGTCCACCCCATTTTTATCCTTCAGCGAGGAAATATGATTTGTCTCACGCCTTTTGCTAGCGTAAGCGTGGAAGAATTTTGTGTTGCGATCACCCTCTTGGTAACAATGTTGCTTACTTCTTTGCTTCCATTGAAGATCCTACCGGTCTAAAAATGATTCCAATTGGGAATTAAGAGTTGCTAGTTCTTCCTTTACCTCAGTTGTGATGAGACCAGCTTCAAGGCTTCGAATCTTGCTCTTCAACTTCTGGATTTTCTCCTGGAGGCCATGCACCTCTTGGCCTCCCCAGTGAAGAAGCCCAATTGCACATGTTTTTATTTACGAATAAACACTTGAGGATGGCTGAGACCATGATTCTTCAATTATTTTCTCATAGTCGGAAGTCTTGACCCAGGTCTTCTACGCTGACTGAATTTATCAAACTTCCGAGGAGAGAATTGTATATGGAGTAAGTCATGATCAGATACAAAAGAAGGGCAGTGGGTAACTCTAGACCAATTGAACAAATCCTTCCATAAAGGATTACATGTTGAGCGATGTAAGCGATCTCGTTGAGTACGAGGAGCAGCCAACAGCCTAGACCAAGTGAAACGGTGGCCATTATACCCCATATCGGCCAAATTGCACTCCACTAGAAAACTCCGGAAATAAGTAATCTGTCAATCCGCCCATTTACCAGCCCCTTGAATCTCACTCTATGAGAGAACTTCATTGAAATCGCCACAGCAAATCCACGGTACTTCAGGATTTTCTTTAAGAGAATTTAGGGAATTCCAAGAGTCACGGCGCTTGTTAACTTTTGGTTCCTCATAAATCCCATTGAATCGAAATATACAGTCAAACAATTCTACTTCACAGTCAATAAAACGGGCTGAGAAACATCAAAGACGTACAACAACATCTTTACGCCATAAAAGAGCTAGACCACCCGAAGAGCCATTAGAATCAACTGCTACACCAAACATATTTAACCTCAATTTTATTACTTCAATGGTAGATGAAACACATTTAGTCTCCGACAAAAAGACCAAATGGGCAGACTTAGCGCGAACTTGATCACGCAACTCTTGAATTGTACAGGGGTTCCCAAACCCCCAACAATTCCAACAAAGGATACTCAAATTTGTAGGCAGGGCTGGACCTTCATGCCAGCCTCCGCCTCTGGAATATTAGCTTCAACCACTTCAACAACCATTGGTTCCTCAACACAGGAGTGAGCTGATGGTTTCTTCCATTTCCCTGATTCAGTTGTCAAATCCAACACATTTTTCCTTTTACCCCTAGTCTCAACTTCCACAGATTCCACCTCTTCGTTAATCTGAAGCTTCCGCCTTGTTCCCCTTCCCCGTCCTCTACTGCCAGAATCCATTGAGACATTCTGACGTGTTTTGTATCTTGTCCACGTCCTTGCGGCACGTCGAGCTGGCGAATCAAAAGGAATTGGTACAGCATGCAAGAAGGGACTGGAAGGCAGATTAGGGTTTGGAGCTGAAGATGAGGGAATGATTTGTTGTTGTGGGGGGAATTAAGAAAGGTTACGATGGGAGCAGATTGTTCCTGAGTAGGAGAATTGGGCGGAGATGGTGTACCCTGAGGGGGGGGGTTCCAGAGAATGTGTCTGATTATTGTTTTGATCAAAAGCGATCAGATTATGCTTGGCAGGATGCATGGGAGGGTGATCAAATACAAGTCCAGAAGAGGAAGTGCTACCTGACGAATCTAAAGGGTTGGTTGGGAAACAGGATGGTTTAGGAAAGGTTCGTGCTAGATTTTCAGGGGTGGCTAGACAAGGGAAATCTCGGAGAACAAAGTTTCTCCAAACATAAGTCTTATGAGAGATTGGAGCAGGCAGTGGCGGGTTTAAAGGTTCATCAGGGATTATAGGAGACGGTTTTATAGGAATTGCATGGGTTTTTGGTAGTAACAGCAATGGGATTTTGGGATATTACAGTTTCATGGGATGTTTTTTGCTCAGCGTGGGTGGATTTCCTGCACTCAAAATCCTGGCGTCTGTTAGAGGGCGATAAAGTGAAGAAGTACCGGAATTTGCACGACCTTCCGAAACTTGCTTTCTCCAACTTCCTCCTGAGGAGCTTGATGATGAAGATCTAGCAGTGTAAGTCGGTGCCCTGAGCTTGTTACTGTAATTGATAACCTTCTCATGGTTGGAATTGCTGAGAATTTTTGCGGAACAATCTTGATCGATGTGACCAATTATGCCGCAGACATAACAAAAATTAGGTAGCCTTTCGTAGCTCAATTCACATGAGAAAATCCATTCTTTGAAAGTGACTTCCAGAGGCTGCCAGAGAGGCTTTGTGATGTCAATGGAAACTCGTGTGCGTAAATATACACCGATTGCAAGACCTTCTTGATCACAATCCGATTCAATAAATCAACCAATTGTGTTACCAATCGACTCAGCAGCTTCCTTCTTCATCAAACCATACGGCAAGCCCCGAATTTGAATCCAGAAAGGCACCCATGAAAAATCAACAATATCACTAACATCATCTTCATCCACCTCCGTAAGCACAAAAAATAATTTTCCTATCGTCCAAGGAGATCCTTGTTGAACCCGGTGTAGATCTGTAGGGGAATTGAACTTGAAGAAAACCATGTTTTTGCCTGCATCCATATGATTAAAACTATGTTGCACATTCCAATAGTTACGAAAGTGGTTGGCTATTTCATTGTGACTCAGAAAGCAATCTTTGGGAGCAATAACTTTCCCATCTAGACAATGCCCTCTTCCAAGATTTCTCCCAACAGATGCATTCAAAGGAACTTTTTTTTTGCTCATTCAAACTTAAATTAGCGCACATATCCTCCAATAATTGATCCATGGATGAATTAACAAGCAGATAACTGCAATCGAAGTCGGAGTGATGAATAGAAAAGCCGTCTATAGATCCCTTAACCGGCAACTCAGATCTGTGAAAGAAAGAAAACAGAACAAGAAAAAACAAACATAAAATTAGCAATTTCAAAAACAAAAGTGAAACACTGGAAAATTTTCTTCTCTTTTTTCTCTTTTTTTTTAATAAACAGGCTAAGGTTCAGGAAAGAAGAAGGACAAAATTGATGATTTTGTTGAAAACGTTGAGACCGGACTTAGATCTGGACAAAATGAATGAAGATTTGGTGATTTCGAGGAAGATTTTGGAGATTATCGAATAAGATTAACTGGAATGGAGAGGAAGTTGACACCAAAATTGAGAAGAACTATGACTCTAAGGGAGTCCTTGATAGTCTGTCACGCCACACAAATAAATTAACCTACTTCAAACTACGTAGTATAGAGAAGTAAGGTCATCTCCTCAGGGAACAATGGATTATTTCCTTCAAATTAATGCAAAGATGGATTTTTGGATTGTTGTTCTAAATCTAGGATAATGGAAAACTCAAATAACAGAAAATTAATAAAAGAAAAGAAAATCAAAGTAACAACTTCTGACTCAAGGGATAGATAACTCAATTATTTCATTAATCACAGGCTACTAAAACTACTCTTCCAATTTAAGCATTCAACCAAAGATCTATTAGGATAGCCGTAATAAATCAATTAATCTCCCTAAATTAACTAACCAAGCCTAGCACTCAATTAGTCCTTATCATAATTCGGCTGGGCACGATAGCGTTCCATACCAAACAATGACAGCATAAAGACCATGGACTATAGTTGAACCAAAACCTAAAGAATTGAGATAGCTACAACTATTCAGACTTTGTCTCATTGATTCCACATTTAAACAAACATGCATATTCAATGTCTCACCAATACACATGCTTTGTCTAATTGCTACTCAGTACTGCCGATTCGTATCTATTACGTAACATTCAACTAGCAGATAGCACTAGAAAATAAATAACAAATCAAATTGTCAATTTGAATGATATCTACTTTCATAAATAAAGACAAGAATCAACAAATACTTGAATCATTGGCAAAAACAATAAATTAAGAACAAAACCTCATAATGAAATAATTGAATAAATTCCTTAAATCAGAAAAGAAAACTTAGCCACTCATAGTTGGAAGTATGACGGCTTGATTATCCATGGAAAATAATGAAAATAGGGGAAAAACCAGAGGTGGGAGGTGCTAGCCTTTGGCCTCTGCACGGCTGCTCTCTAAAATAAAACTAAAAGTATATTTATATGGGAAATTTAGGTCAGCCGCTGGAAAAGAAGAATTAGTCCACGATTTGCATCTTTGGTCCCTCAAGTTTGTAGTATTTTCACTTTTGGCCTAAAACTTCTTCAATTTTGTATTTAAGTCTCTGATCAAGCAAAATCATCTAAAACAGCTCCAATCTCTTATTTCCAGCTCCTAACAAGAAATAATAACAAAACTAATGAATTAAACCCATCCGAGTCCATAATTAGTAAAATAAGAACAATTAAAACACAATTTATGGACTCTATCAGTCCTCATAGAGAAAAACCATAGGACTTTGTTTGGAATATTAGGATTTAGCTCCGAATACTTAAATAATTGAATAAACTGTATGTCAATCGTAGTATTGAAATCATACCTCATATATCGGCTGGTTTTTATTTATAGACATAGGATTACATATCTTTGAATTGTGAGATCTCTAGTCCCATTCAATCAAATTGACTACTTGCTTAAAATTGCAAATGACAAAGCAATTAGGAGTTCTTGATACTCACATTTCATAATCTCTTTGAAGTCAATTACAAAATTTTCTCAAACTGTCACTAAAAGTTTCTGATTCGTCAAATATGAGAGCTTAACTCCTAAGTTTCTGAATTGGATTAATTATGTCTTTCTTTCCTTGTTCAAAACTCAAATCATAGAGCTTGTTTTTCACAACTGCCATGAATCCACATTCTTTACACTTCTGCATATAATCATCTCGGGTTGGCATCCCGATTCCACATTTCGAATGCGGAAAAACAATAGTGGCTAGTCCCGTCGATAGTAAACACTTCTACGTGTCTACATATAAAAAAGAAAAAGAAATTATAGAACGGAAAATGCCGTTCAAATAAAAGAACACCAAAAATTGATATAAAGTCAACTAAAGATTATGACAGAAGAAGGAAACTGAAAGATTTGATGATTCAAAAGCTGGATTCTCAGTTTGAAAAAAAAAATACCAAAAAATACCACCAATTCTCAGGTCGATTCAAACAGTAATATTGGAAACGGAATTGATGAATGTTCTCATCATTGACTGTGAAGGATTCGTGAAAGCCCAGAAATGCGCAGGGAAATTATCCGAAAAATCTGATAGGCATGTCAGAGTTGGAGCTTTTTTCCAGTAGTTAATCATGGGATTCCAGTACACATAATGGAGGAAATGACTGAAGGTGTACGAAGGTTTCATGAACAAGATGTTGAGATAAAGATGCAATATTATTCGCTAGATGTGATGGAAAGATTTCATTTCAACTCGAACTTTAATCTGTTCCAAAGTGAAGCTGCTGGTTGGAGGGATACTATGTATTGCGCCATATCTCCTGATCCACCAATGCCTGAGGAAATTCCAGCAGTTTGCAGGTGAACACCCCCCCCCCCCAAAAAAAAACCCTCAGACAATTGGTTTTCTATTTGGTATTTCTCGTCCCAGAAAAATAATCCAATTTTACTACACAGTTCATGCTGCAAAAAAGGACATCATTTCCAATGTGCTTACTTGCTTTTGGTTTCATTCATGAAAGGAAGTTCTGATCACCACTTATATGTTTAATCTAAAATGTTCATATGTCAATTCTTCTACTTATGTCTTCCTTCCTGCAGAGAGATTCTGCTGGAATCTTTATCATATGTAACCAAATTCGGTGACCAACTACTTGAAATGCTGTCTGAAGCACTAGGCCTGAAGCCTCCTTACCTGAAAGATATAGGCTACGATGAAGGGATGTTACTCTCTGGAAACTATTATCCGGCATGCCCTGAGCCGGAATATACTCTCGGCACCAGCAGCCACGCAGACAGTGGCTTCGTCACTATACTTATACAGGATCAGGTTGGTGGTTTTCAAGTTCTCCATCAGGATCAATGGGTTGATGTCCCTCTTTTACATGGAGCATTGTTAGTTAACATTGCTGACCTTCTCCAGGCAAGTCTCTTACAAATTATGGTTCATATAAGTAGTAGTTCTGTTACAAGCTGTCACTAACAAATTTTGTTGCTTAAAAGGACAAAATACTTTAATCTTTTCATACATGTTACATTAAACAAATGGCTAGCTAAATTCACCGTTTCCATCATTATTCTTACGAATCTACGGCTTATCTATCGTTCATTAATTGGGTCTCACTTGAAATTTGGGTTCAACAATTCATATAGTTCTAACTTGTTGGATGACTCAGTTAATCAGTAATGATAAGTTCAAGAGTGTGGCTCATAGAGTACTAGCAAAAAGAGAAGCTCCAAGGACTTCGGTGGCATGCTTTTTTGTAACATTTTTGCGAGAAGGATGAATGATACTAAAGTATATGGACTTATAAAGGTGCTGTTATCTGAAGAAAATCCGCCAGTGTACCGGGGGATCACTATTCAGGAGTATTTCTTAGTTTTCTACACCAAAGGCTTAGAAGAATGTCATGTGTCAAGATACAAATGCAGCTGGAAGATTAATTGTATGTTTCTAAGTCAAATCCAACACCAAGGTCTAAATTCGGCCTCAAATTCCACTGTATGGCAGATTTTTTTTTCTCCTTTGTTTCAAGTTTGATTGGTTTTGCAATATGTTGAACTGGATGTATGAAGGTACGAAGCCTTCATCTTGGTATGGTACCTGATGATCATTATTTCTGTGGTGCTGAAATGGAAAGAAATGTTGATGTTACGAAGTTTTCATCAAGATTGTAGTTTTTAATTGAAGCTGATTATGCCTTTGAAATGTGTCCAGCCTCATTCACCTGTGTTCATACAAAACTGTACTTAGTAACAGGTCATTTCTTGCACCAGAAAATTTCTTGCACATATTGTGATAGAAGTGATAGAAGTGGTGTTCGGCCTAGGCCTTTGCCATAACGCTGTGAAACCATCTCTTTAACAGTCGTCGCTCTATAAAGTGGTGGATTTTCGTCTGATAACAACTCTTCAATGAGTCCATATAGCCTTTGCTCACTCTCTTTTTGATCAACATCTGCACGGAAGAAACTCGCAACTGAAATTCTCGGGCCTATATATTTCACCAATACTCTGTGGTTTACACTTTTGAACTTATCATTTTGTGATCAACTGCAAAAATACAAATTTCATTTAGATTGGATATTTCTCCATTTGACCGGAAAGGAGATGATATAAAAGTGGTTTTACTGGAAAACTCGCCTGAAGAAGATCAGCTATGTTTACAATTAAAGCTCTCGCCAAAAAGGCAACATCAATCCACCGATTCTCATGGAGAACTTGGAGGCCGCCTATATGTTTCTGTAAGACTATAGTTAAGAAGCCGGAATCTGTGCCCGCGAAGACCTAAAGTCTTTTCGGGTTCAGGACATGAAGGATAATAGTGACCTAGAATGAAAAGCCCTTCATTACACCCAATATTGTTTAAGTGATTTGGATTCAGACCAAGTGCCTCAGACAGCAATTCAAACATTGAATGCCCCAAGTCTCTCATATACTCACAATACTCGAACATTATATCCCTGGAATCATTGATTAACAGTAAACGAGGAATCATAATTTGTAATAAGACTTGAACTACATCCAGAAAATTTACACATTTAGATAATGTCAAGAGAAAAGGACCTATCTACTTCGTTGGTGTCACAAACACAAAGGAAAACAGTAAGACTCGGTCAGTTTGTCTTGTATGAACAACAAAATTACCTAACATGGAAATTTCTTGCTTGTATTCCTCATGAACACAAAATACAACTCAATGTTTAACCGTAGGCTAACCTGATTTCGGAAAATGGGAAAAGTGCAGAAGAACAACATTTGTCTCATCTCATACCTGCAAACCTGGGGCAGCTCTTGAGGGCTGGGGGGATGAGG
The DNA here is from genome assembly GCA_949775105.1 of Oldenlandia corymbosa var. corymbosa. Classification (NCBI taxonomy): domain Eukaryota; kingdom Viridiplantae; phylum Streptophyta; class Magnoliopsida; order Gentianales; family Rubiaceae; genus Oldenlandia; species Oldenlandia corymbosa. The sequence continues at coordinate 12,907,211 of OX459126.1, read as the reverse complement.
GGCCATGATAATAGAAATACTATCCTTCCAGTTGTGTAGATCAAAATTAGAGTAAAATCGTACTTTCTTCTTTAAATCCCGAGTATAAAACTGTCGCTTCACTTCAGAATCTTGCTCATGAAAATTGGCAAACAGCTTCAAGCATTCGGTCAACACACTTTGAGGAATCCCATGATTGACAATCTGGAAAAGACCCCACTCCTCAGAAGCAATCCTGATCTCACAAATCACCTTTTCTCGGCTGCCTGAATCCCTAGTCAGTCCCTTTAGATTTATCACAGGAATGCTGAACTGATCTGAAGTGACTGAAAATGGTTCTGCTTTAAGATTTACCACCTCCTCATACACAAAAATTTCTGGTATTTTCGTAATTCCCTCATCTAATAGCCCTTTCACACCAGTTTTCCGATCATCGAATTCTTGAATTTTCCTTTTCCTATCAGATTCAAGCATGGTTGCTTGAGAGTACAATTTCAGTATTTTTGTTGGCTTTTAAGTTATAAAACTAAAAAGCTCGGATACATATTTATCATTAATCAGCATTTTTAATCTTTTGCCGAAATGATACAGAACTCGACAAATGCACTCCAGGTCACTGCTTGTCTTTATTAAATTTCGTTTGGTCATTGTTATCCTCATTAATTTGCCAGAAGAAGAATCCAGTTGCAACTGACATGTCTGTGTATTATATCAAAATTAATTTTTTCTAGGTACCTTGTAACCTGCAATGAGCTAAGACATACATCACGTACAGGTGCCAAATTGCATCAATCCAGGCATTGTTTACAGTCAAAGATCCAGGCAAGCAGGCTACATCAATCCACTTATTCTCATGGGGGACTTGGAGGCCATTTGGTTCTGTAAAAGAATAGTTAAGAACCCTATAGTCTTTTCGGGTTCAGGACATGCCGGATAACAGTGACCTAAGATGTATACCTTCATTAGACCCAAGTTTATTCAAGTGATTAGGATTTAGACCAATAGGCTCAGCTAGCGCAATTCAAACATTGAGTGCCCTAACTCATGCACTCGCGGTAGTCAATCATTATATCCCTGCAAATCAAAGCAGGATCAAACCAGGCATTGGAACCATGATGAATGAACCCAAAAGTAGGAATCATACTCTGTAGAAAGAGCTGAACTAAATCAAGAAAAGCAACAAATTTGACCTAATTGGACATGAAAACAATCAATTTATTTACCTTATATAACGCGAACAAACACGAAAATAGCTGGCAACACGAATCCAGTATGACTCCTGAACACCAAACATAACTTAATAGTCAAACCCTGGCCTAAGATGATATTGGAAAATGGAAAAAAATTGCAGAAAAATCATATCCACCTCTTTCTGTCACCAGCAAATCTGGGGAATATCTTCAGGGTTTGGGGGATCAGGGGCCATAGTAACATATATAGTGTCCCTCCAGGATGCTGCTTTCAATCCGCATATATTAAAATTGGAGTTAAGCCGGAATTTTTTCTTCAAATCCCGAGTATAAAACTGCCGCTTGGCTTCAGAATCTTGCTCATGAAATTGGCTAACACCCTCAATCATTCGGTCCAACACACTTTGAGGAATCCTATGATTGATAATCTGGAAGAAACCCCATTTTTCAGAAGCATTCCTTATCTCAGAAATCACTTGTTCTGGCTGCCCCAATCCTCCTTTTGTCAATCCATTTAGGTTGATCCCCAGAATGCTAAACTGATCAGATGTGCTTGAAAATGGTTCTGTTCTGTTTTGAGCTTTACAACCTCCTCATCCACAAATATTTGATATTTCAGGGATTTTTTTTGTTATTCCTTCATCTATTAGCCCTTTCACCCCAGTTTTCCAATCTTCAAATTCTTGTATCTTCATTTTCCTATCAAATTCAGGCGTGGTTTTTCCGATTTGGGTTTTCACGTAAATTTGTGTGTCTACTTTACTTTATCAGTTCTTGAATTAGTTGTTTGTTTAGTTGGTTGTCCTATTTTATTGGTAGTAGGAAAGGAGATTTTCTTGGGGTTCGCTTCTGTAGTGTGTTGTGTTTATACCCTTTCCGCCACATCAGTGGCATCAGAGCTACGGTTCGGTAGTTGAGGCGTTACACCAATAAAATGGAAGAGTCATCGAGTACTGGCACGATGATTAAATTGACTTCATCCAATTATCATATGTGGAAGCCTAGAATGGAAGATTTGTTAAATTGCAAAGATTTTTTTGATCCTGTTCTAGGGGATGAAGGTAGGCCAAGTGATATGACTGATAAAAAGTGGGCTGATATGCACAGGAAAACTGTTAGTAATATTCGATAGTGGATTGATGAAAGTGTGTTTCATCACTTTTCAGGAGAAACAAAAGCTGATGAACTTTGGGAGAAAATTCAAAATATGTACTAGAAGAAGTCCGGCATCAATAAGTCATATGCGCTGAAACAGATTACCAGGTTGAGGTACAAAGATGGTACTGGCATGAATGAGCACTTGAGTTCGTCTCAGGGTTTGTTGAACCAAGCTGTGAATGTAGGTTTAAAGTTGGATGATAAGGTGCAGACTTTGTTATTGTTTAGTTCTCTTCCAGACAGTTAGGACACTTTGGTAGTGTCAATCAGTAATTCAACCCAGGATGGTGTCTTGACCTTGGATCAGGTCAAAGAGGCTTTGATGAACAAAGAAGTTAGAAGAAAAGGGCAGAGTATTGAGTCTGAGTCGCAGGCTCTGGTGACAGAAAAGTCAGACATAAGAGGGAGAAGTAAAAGCAGCGGGCCACATGATCGGAATAACAAGTCCAGGGGACGGTCTAAATCCAAGAAAGATGTCATGTGCTACCATTGTCAAGGGAATGGGCACTTTAAGAGAAAGTGCAGGGTTCTCAAGAGAGAACTAGCAGCGAGAAAAGGTAAAAGCAAGAAGGATGAATCAAGTGATGATGACACTACTGCAGTAGTAACTACCAGTGATGTATTTGTGTACTGTGATGATGATACAATTAATGTTAAGAGTCATGTGGCAAGGATTATGAATCCCACATTGGAGGCATGAGGACATGTGAATCAGTTAATAAGTAAGGTGGTCTCAGAACCCATTACTTATCTTTTGAGTTCAGATGGGTCTTATCTTACTTATTGGGGTCCATGTCGGGTTTTCTCCTCCAGATAAATTCCCAATAGAATATCACCCTTGATATAGAACATCATTTTGTTAGCTTTTCAAGTGCAACAAAGTCTCCTACATACTGTATTCATAATTCATCGAACACTATTTTGGCGCACTTGTAATACTAAAATGTAAAATATATTGTGAATATGAATCAAAAGGACAGAAAAAAAAATGAATATACTTACTTGGAAGAAATAGACATTGTTGAAGTAGTAGTATTTTGAAGGAAAGTTTAGTTTTAATAAATCTTTCAGTATGAATAATTATCAAAATATACTTAATATAATGTTCCTAAAATATGTCTACGTGCTATGATGTAAATATCCTAACAAAAAACCTCAAACAATAGAGGAACAAATTTTATGGCCATCTCAAATCTCTTTTTATGAAAATGCGATAACTAACTAACACTCATGATTTTTTAAACCACTTGAAGTCTCTAATTCATCGTATAAGATCCATTTATAACTTCCATGTTTATATTCTGAAGGGATATAATTTGATTTCACCATTGTAGTTTGTAACAGAAGAAACTTCATTGTGCATTCTTTTCCATTACTGTATAAACACACCGATCAAAAGTGGCTCATCATTATTCCGCTCTTGAGAAAAATATATGTGAACAAATTGAATCTTCTTCACCCAAAACCAGAGGAAAAACATGATTAAACTAATCTAGTAATCATGTGCCTACATAAATTAGTAAGTAAGAAATTATAAATTAATCATACATTTCTCTAAACATTTTATATTAAGAAAATCCCAAAAGCAAATCACATATACAAACAATAAAACTTATTTAAAAACTCTTCAAAACTTCAATATTCAACTCATTCCCAATATATCAAAAAAAAAAAAATTCAGAAAGCCTATCAGATATTTACCAAGGAGTTAGGAATTTCATAATGAAGACAGAATCATAAAAAAAAAAATGCAAAAATAGTAATTACTAAGGGCCTTCTTAGAGAATCATGAGGTTTTGGTCATTGGTAGCACGCGTACAAAATTGTGTGTTTTGAAGCCACTTATCTTATTATCTAGCCTACTTGACATTTGTACTCCATTCTTCACGGATAGGCCTAAAAATTTATTCCGCATTAGTCCACAAAAGAAAACATCTAGAGAACTTTGAATAATGAGTACCAAAGTTGATGATGCAGAGGGAACCGGAGATTATTATGATCGGAGAAGAGAACTGAAAGAGTTTGATGATTCAAAAGCTGGAGTCAAAGGACTTGTTGATCCTCAGGTTAAAAAAATACCACATATTTTTGTTCATCCACAAGATAAGCTGCCATCTTCAAATGGAAACAGGGGAATGAATGTTCCTGTTATTGATTTCGGAGGATTCAGGGAAAACCCAGAACGCCGAGGCGAAATCATCTGTAAAGTACGAGATGCATGTCAGAGTTGGGGGTTTTTCCAGGTACTTAACCATGGAATTCCAGCATCCTTGATGGATGAAATGATTGATGGTGTTAGAATGTTTCATGAGCAAGATGTTGAGCTCAAGAAGCTTTACTATTCGCGCGACCTGACGAAAAAATTCTATTTCAATTCCAACTTTGATCTGTACCAAAGTAAAGCTGCTAATTGGAGGGATACTTTTTCTTGAATTCTGTCTCCTGATCCACCAAAGCCTGAAGAATTGCCATCAGTTTGCAGGTAACAATTACAGGCTGAATTCTAATTTCATTTTGCAGATAGCCCTTTTCATATATACTTGATTGCTTCTGAATTATGATCTAACTTGGAAGAGAAACAAAGCATAAATGTAGGTTTCATTTAGTTGTTACATGAGAGTAATACAGAACAAGTGAGTTCAGGACTTGCTAGTTTAAAATTTTAGGTTACAGCTGAACTGCGACTCACTTATTGACCTATATATTAGTCTCCCTGAATATTTCTTCCGCGGAACAATTTCTGGACATGAACAAAATGCATGCATTGTGTTATGTCTCCTTCATTTGCAGAGATGTACTGCTGGAATATTCACAACATGTAGCCAAATTTGGAGTCGGGTTATTGGAATTGTTGTCTGAAGCCTTAGGGCTTAAGTCCAGTTATCTGAAAGATCTAGGCTGCGATGAAGGGCTGTTTCTGTTGGGACATTATTATCCAGCATGCCCTGAGCCTGAAAGAACTCTTGGTACCAGCAATCACACTGACAGTGGCTTCTTCACTATACTTATACAAGATCAGTTAGGTGGTCTTCAAGTCCTGCATCAAAATCAATGGGTTGATGTCCCTCCCTTGCATGGAGCACTGTTAGTGAACCTCGCGGATCTTCTGCAGGCAAGTCTCTTCAGTATCTTACTATCTTGTGTAGTTATATAGAGTTGTAATTCTTATTATCCGCATTTGTAGCCAGAGTAATGATAGAAACTATGAAATATCCGGTGTTTGCTTGTGGACCTAATAAACAATTTTATTGTTTTTTTTTTTCATTACATTATTTTAGCCAAATTCATACTTTTTAACTGACAGTGGCTTCTTCACTATACTTATACAAGATCAGTTAGGTGGTCTTCAAGTCCTGCATCAAAATCAATGGGTTGATGTCCCTCCCTTGCATGGAGCACTGTTAGTGAACCTCGCGGATCTTCTGCAGGCAAGTCTCTTCAGTATCTTACTATCTTGTGTAGTTATATAGAGTTGTAATTCTTATTATCTGCATTTGTAGCCAGAGTAATGATAGAAACTATGAAATATCCGGTGTTTGCTTGTGGACCTAATAAACAATTTTATTGTTTTTTTTTTCATTACATTATTTTAGCCAAATTCATACTTTTTAACTTTTTGATTCTCTCAGTTAATCACTAATGACAAGTTCAAGAGTTTGAATCATAGAGTTCTAGCAAAAAGAGAAGGACCAAGGATTTCTGTGGCAACTTTTTTCAGAACACATTTTGGGGCAGGGATGGATGATACTAAAGTTTATGGACCTATAAAGGAGCTGTTATCTGAAGAAAATCTGCAAGTTTACCGGGAAACCACTACTAATGAATATCTCTCAGTCTACTACGATAGAGGGCTTGATGGAGGTCCACCATTGTCACATTTTAAGATACAGGGCTAGCTAGACGATTCGTCATGTGTTTCTAAGGTAAACTAAAGACCAAAGGTCATGCTCCCAACTTAAATTTCCAATGCATGACAGATATTTTGAAGCTGAGGTGACTTGAGACTTTGATGGTGTGAAGCCCTCATCTAGTTATGGTACCTGATAACCGTTGCAGTGGTGCTGGCTTGGAAATAAACCTTGATGGTAGGGAGTTTTCATCGAGATTGTAAGTTGTAACTGGAGCTGATTATGCATATGAAAGGTTTCCAGCCTGATTTGTAATTTGTATGTGTGTATGAAAATGCAACTCAAGGAACTAATGTTTCGTTAAACCGAAGATGCCTGATAAAGGGAAAGTCTGTTGTGGAAACATGAAATTACACGTGCAGAATTGTGCATTGATCATTCTTGACTTTCATCAATGCCGTTACAACATTCTTGATGACTTCAGGTATACAAACTGAAATAACACTGCATTATTTATTGATTCAGTGAAGTAGGAATGCTGACTCTTAGGTCAAAAGATGCACATAAGATAGCGGAGAAGCCATTTGGGATGCATCAGGTCTAGGCAATGACTGTTAAATACGACAGCACGAACACATTACAGTTGTTTTAACTTAAAATGTGATAGAAGTGGTGTTCTACCTAGGCCTTCACCATAACGCTGTGAAAGTATCTCTTTCACAGCTGTTGCTCTATAAAGGGGTGGATTTTCTTCTGATAACAACTCCTCAATCGGTCCATACAGCCTTTGTTTACTATCTTCGAGATCAAAATGTGTGCGGAAGAAACTCGCCACTGAAATTCTCGGGCCTATATTCTTCGCCAGAACTCTATGGTAGACACTTTTGAACTTATCATTCGACATCAGCTGCAATAAAACATTGTCAGACGTGAGGACAAAAAGCATTTGACGAGCTATGTTCAAAAAGAGATTAACTAATAAAACTTGCCTGAAGAAGATCAGCAATGTTTACAATTAAAGCTCCAGGCAAGAAGGCAACATCAACCCACTTATTCTCATGGAGGACTTGGAGACCACTGATTTGGTCCTGTAAAAGTATAGTTAAGAAGCCGGAATCTGTGTGGCCACGCAGGCCTAATGTCTTTTCGGGTTCAGGACATGCCGGATAATAGTGTCCCACAATGTAAAGCCCTTCATTACATTCCATATTATTCAAGTAACTCAGATTCAGACCAAGAGCTTGTGACAGCAATTCAAACATAGAATGCCCCAATATTTGCATGCGCTCACCATATTCAATCATTATATCCCTGCAAATCAAAGCAAAATTAGACCATGAAACCTCGAACTGTAAACTTACACTGACGCAATGTATTTGTTTCGCGGGTTACATGAACACAAGACGAAAAAGCAACCACCCTAAACACTTGTTAAGTGTGTCGCGGCAGAAAGAATAAGGAACCCTAAAACTCATTTTACTGAAAAACTCGCGAATACAGAAAACACTCAACTGTCATCTCTACACTAAATATGACTGTGGAAAATGAAAAATCTGCAGAAGAACTAAATTAGTCTCATTTGATACCTGCAAACCTGAGGAAGCTCTTCAGGCTCAGGGGGATCAGGAGCCATGATAACATAAATACTATCCCTCCAGGATGCCGCTGTTGCTTGGTGCAGATCAAAATTGGAGTTAAATACCACTTTTTCCTTCCAATCCCGAGTATAGTACTTCTGCTTAACCTGCGAATCTTGCTCATGAAACCGGCGAACACCCTCAATCATTTGGTCCAACACAGTTTGAGGAATCCCATGATTGACAATCTGGAAGAAACCCCATTCCTCGGAAGCATTCCTTATCTCAGAAATCACCTCTTCTCGGCTGACTGCACCTTCAGTCAGTGCCTTCAGGTTTATCACAGGGACACTCAACTGATCAGATAAGCCTGAAAATGGTTCTGTTTTGAGCTTTTCCATTTCCTCATCCAAAAATATTTCTGGGATTCTTGAGATTCCCTCATCTATTAGCCCTTTCACCCCGGTTTTTCGATCATCAAATTCTTGAATCTTACTGTTCCTATCAGATTCAGGCATGGCTTCTGTATGAATCTCACTTTTACTGGAGTTTGTTGGAATGCAAATGCAAATAATTCTGATAGATATTCATAAATTTATCCACATTTTTTTATCTTTTGTGGCAGTGATACAAAGGGGACAAATGCATCCAAATCACTGCTTTGTCTTCTACTAAATTTTGTCTTTGTTCATTTTTAGCGTACAAATGCATGTTACATGAGAAGTTTCCACTGACACGTCTCTATATGTATTTGCTTAACGGATCAAATCTCTTTTGCTTAATGAACTCCATGTAAAATGACCTAACAACAGTTAAGTCTATTTCATTACACTGGGTCTATTTACTACCTCTGTTCCAAAAAAAAAAAAAAAAGGTTCTGATTCAATTTTTCAGATTTTTACTAGTATTATTTCAAATTCCAATACTCAAATGTGGACTTTTTTCTTTTTTTGGGAACAGAGAGAGTATAATGTTAATGCATGCTAGCTAGAGCAGTATAATCTTTAAAGGTTTGAACTTGATTGTGGTTTTTACCACTTTATCGTGCAGATCATTGCAGATGACAGATTTGAGAGCGTGAAATCCCACAGATACTTAGCAGAAAATCCCAAGTTGGTCCAAGAATTTTAATGGCTTTCTTTATGAGACCTAGCCAGTGAAGCAGTTTCATCTTAAACTATATGGGGGTAATGAGGGAGTTTTTACCCGAATTTTAAAGGATAATTTGTTTGTATTCAAGGGAAAAAAAAAAAAAAAAAGACTTCAGGAACTAGTGTTTTCTTGCACCAGAGAGTTTAGAAGCTGAATGATGAAGGAAAAAGTAGGCTGTGGAAATATTGAACTATATAGACCACAAGCATACTTTCATCATAGATCAATGTCATCACAACATTCTTAATGAATTCAGGTACAGCAAAACAAACACAACCCTTCATCCTTCTTTCGGCTTTGATGGATTCAGGAGAACAAACAAAGTTAGGACTGTTTTCAGACCACATTATTTATTGATGCAGAGATGGCTTCATAGGTAAAGAAAACATGCATATAAGATGGTAGTTAAGCCATTTTTTATGTATCATGTTTTCATATAGGCAATGACCATTCAATACTACAACAACTTAAAATGTGATAGAAGTTGTGTTTTAACGAAGCCTTCACCATAACGCCGTGAAACCATCTCTTTGATAGTTGTCTCTCTATAAAGTGGTGGATTTTCTTCTGATAACAACTCCTTGATTGGTCCATACTGCCTCTATTCACTGTCTTTTTGATCATAATGTCCAGAAAAAACTTGCTACTGAAATTCTCGGGCCTATTTTTCTTTCCAGTACTCTGTGGTAGGCACTTTTGAACTTATCATTCGTGATCAGCTGGAAGTTGCAGACAAACATTGTCAGGGATTAGAAATAAAGAGCTATGGATTAGCTGTTTCTACATTTGGGGCTATTGGGATAAACTAGAAAACTTGCCTGAAAAAGAGAAGCAATGTTTACAATTAAAGCTCCAGGCAAGAAGGCAACATCAATCCACTGATTCTCATGGAGGACCTGAAGGCCACCAATTTGGTCCTGTAAAAGTATAGTTAAGATGCCGAAATCTGTGTGCCCGCGAAGGCCTAGAGTCTTTTCGGGTTCAGGACATGGAGGGTAGTAGTGACCCAGAAGGAAAAGTGCTTCATGACACCCCATATTGTTTAAATGATTTGGATTCAGACCAAGTGCCTCACAGCAATTCAAACATTGAGTGCCCCAATTTTCTCATGTACTCACCATCTATGTTACCCGGACTCTTCTATTTGGGGAGAATACTCGTGTCGTGTCATATCGACACTGGTGTGGGTATGAGTGTCGGGTGAGGTACTTTAGCCTAAAATGTCCAAAATTTTTAAAATATTGACGAGTCGGACACTTAGATCCCCGCACCCGATACGACACCCGTATCCGAGTCCAGGTAACATAGCTCACCATACTCTAACATTATCTCCTTGCAAATTAATGCAATATTAGACCAGGAACTGAAACCATGGTTTAACAGAAAAGTAGGACTCATGTTTTGTAATAACGCCTCAACTAAATCCAGAAAATAACACATTTGACATTGTTTCGCTGGTAACACGAATCCAATAACAAAATAGTGATCCCCTAAATGTTGTTTAGTTTGCCTAACAAGGAAAAAGAAAGCATTATTTGTGAATACAAAACACAACTGGGTAATGAACCCAAGACTAAGCTGATGAAAAAGGGAAAATTGCATAACTAAGTTTGTGTCATTTACCTGCAAACATGTGGGAGCTCTTCAGGCTTAGGAGGATCAAGTGCCAGGACAGCATAAATACTATCCCTCCAGGATGCTGCAGTTGCCAAATGTAGATCGAAATTGGAGTAAAATCGAACTTTTTTACTCAAATCCCGAGTATAATACTGCTGCTTCACCTCTGAATCTTGCTCATGAAACTGGCAAACACCCTCGATCATTTGGTCCAACACACTTAGGAATCCCGTGATTGACAATCTGGAAGACACCCATTTTTCAGAAGCATCCCTTATCTCAGAAATCACCGTTTTTCGACTGCCTGGATCAGTCAATCCCTGCCGGTTTATCACAGGAATCCTTAACTGATCAGAAGTGCCTGATATTGGTTCTGACTTGATCTTTTCCACCTCCTCATCCAAGAATATTTCCGGGAGTTTTGGGATTCCCTCATCAATTAGCTCTTTTACCCCAGTTTTCGGATCATCAAACTCTTGAATCTTTATTTTTCTATCAGATTCAGGCATGGTTTCAGTCTGAATCTCTCTCTTACCCGAGAAGGCCATTTTGTTTGCTCTTTAAAAGTGCAATGCAAAATGTGCTACATAATTAATCAACATATTTAAACTTTTTTTTTTCTTTTTTTGCAAAGAGACAGAAAGGACAAACACATCCAGGTCACAGTTTGTCTTCATTAATTTTTGTTTTTATCAATTTGACATAACAAAACTCCAGGACATCTGTGTACATGAATTTGTTTAATGGATCATTTTCCTTGTTAGAATAATAACTACTATTTTATTAGCATGAGTATGCAGTTTGTTTTTTTTGTTTGATCCTTTTTGTCATGTTTCTTTGGAACGAGTCTTATTATCTTCTAGAGCAAGAGCTAAAATTTCCTCAAAGTTATGAATGTTTTGGTTGTCCTGATTTATGAATGTTTTATCCAATAGCAAAATCTTTATGAAAGAACATCAACCAAATTACTAATTGTAGCTCGTGTATGAGCTTTGAGCGACAAATTCCAAGTTCATCCTCTGAATCCACTACTTCAGATACCAGAAAGTTGGAATCTTCAAATGAATGATATCAATCTTCTCAAGGAAAAAAGAAAATTGCAGAAAAAAATCAACTATTTTCTGGTAGTAATAACAGAAATGGTGTAAAAATCATACCTCATCAATGCGCATTTGACAAGTCAGTCGGTGGAACTTGTGGCCCTCATCAACAGGATTTCACCCAGAAGAAGACAAACAGAGAAGGGTAAATTGGAAGATTTTTGTCATGAAATTACAGTGGCCACAATTAATCAGTAATCCAACTATTTTATGATCTGAAAACCTCCAGAAAACTCAAAACTATACTCGCAGAAATAACGTGAAAATGGGAATTGACGAAAGATTAGAAGAGCTCAAAGCCTTTGATGCGACACAAGCCGGAGTTAAAGGGTTAGTGGATGCCGGAATTTCCAAAGTTCCCAGAATTTTCATCCGGCCGAAGTATGAGGTCGCCGGAGACTACCCAGAAAGCAAAACCCAGATGGAAATTCCGGTGGTGGACATGGCCGGAAGGCGGGAGGAAGTAATTGAGAAGGTGAAGAAAGCTGCAGGGTCCATGGGTTTCTTCCAGGTGGTAAACCATGGAATTCCGCTTGAGGTGTTGGATGAAATGTTGAGAAAGGCACGTGGGTTTCACGAGCTGCCGCTTGAGGAGAAGCAAAAGTACTACACAAGAGGAGCTTCTGGTAAGAAGGTAACCTACACAAGTAATTATGATTTGTACAAATCAAGGTCTGCAAATTGGAGAGATACCATGTTTTGTGTTATGAGTCCTGAACCCCTTGATCCTGCTGAATTGCCTGAAATATGCAGGTACTAAAAATGTCCTCTTTTATGCATTTCAGAATTCTGTTTCTGCAAAATCCAACCATGCCTAGGGTTAGAGTTGCTTTAAGTGATTAGACAAGACGTTCATGAACTACATAATTTAGCTTATGGTAGAATGCAATGTAATAGGCTGGGGTATCTTTAACTAATAAACAGGTACCGTTTCAAAAAAAAAAAAAAAAAGGGAGTTGCGTTAGGTTGACAGAGTGCGTAAAACTCTGTCGCATGCTGTTTGTAATGTTGCTTATATTTGTGGCTCTGAGATTGTGAGTTTTGATGGTTAGGGATATAACAATGGAGTACACTGAGCGACTTCGAAGGGTTGGGATTGCTCTTTTCGAGTTGTTGTCCGAGGCACTCGGGCTCAAACCTGATCACCTGATTGATATGGATTGTGCAAAAGGGCAGGCAGTGTTGTCTCACTACTATCCAGCTTGTCCAGAACCTGAACTGACTTTGGGCACCAGCAAACACTCTGATCCTGATTTTCTTACTCTCTTGCTCCAAGATCAGATTGGAGGACTTCAAGTACTTCATCAGAACCAATGGGTGAATGTCCCCCCTGTTCAAGGAGCTTTAGTAGTTAATATTGGGGATCTCTTGCAGGTATGCATTAAGCTATCTAAAAATTTGTATTGTAATTTTTGGGATTGAACGAGATTGTGGAGATCAAGCATGATCCTAGTAAATTTCTTATATTCATCTGTATGAAGCTTGTTTAAAAAGTATAACACAACTCTTACCATATTGACCATACTATTGGAAGAATGAAGCATGTCTCATGTTTGATTTGGATATTTTGGCAGCTGCTATCGAATGATCAGTTCATAAGCGTGGAGCATCGTGTCCGGGCAAACTTAGTCGGACCAAGAGTATCCATAGCTTGCTTTTTCACTCCACATCTGTATCCATCTACGCGAATGTATGGACCCATCAAGGAGCTGCTCTCTGAAGATAATCCACCTTTGTACAGAGAGACGACAGTGAAGGACTTTGTTGTGCATTATGATTCAAAGGGACTAGATGGAGTTTCATCGCTCCTGCATTTCAGATTATAACACGAACATACCATGCAAGGCTTTAATGCACTTGACCATGTCCTTTATGAAGGGAGGTTTGTTATCAAAAACCACCTCATCTATCTAAAGTCTGTAATACTATTGTGAAATGTTACTTCCTACGTCTCAAAATAGTTGTCCTGTTACTAATCCTGTAGAAAATGAAGACGTGGTATGGAAGTTGAAATGCATATTATAGTTTAATATTCTAGTAAGTTGCTTATTGTAATACTGCAATATTAAATACAGTACAGTTATTTTGCTCCGGAATATATATATATATGTGTGTGTGTGTGTGTGTGTGTGTGTGTGTGTGTGTGTGTGTGTGTGTGTGTGTGTATGGTTCATGTACCTTTTTCTCTGAGAAGAATATATTCTTCTTTGTCCATTAATAATTGTATCCATACACGGCCGAAAGAATGGTTAGCAGCCTCAAACATTTGGACATTAAAAAATGTTAAATAATCGAAACTAATCTTATTGTACAAAACCTTTTACTAATCCAAAGCATCAGAAAACCTTTAAAAGTCCCAAGGAAATTGTTATTAAATGTCCTAGCTTTCATCATGATGTATTATTGAAGGATATTTTGTTTATTGAAATACACACACAAGTGAGTGAAAGTTGCAGTCTTGAACTTAGTAAGGATGGAGGAATCAAGTACTGCAGATGCAGATCGCCTCAAGGATCTGAAGGCGTTTGATGATACAAAAACTGGTGTGAAAGGGCTAGTTGATGCTGGAATCACTAAGCTTCCCGGAATCTTCATTCGACCTGCTGATGAGCTTTCGGAGGATTTAAATGTTGGTCACTCCCAGAAGCAAGTTCCAGTGATAGACCTTGGTGGGATAGGAAGCGATGATCAACACAAAATCATTGTTGATCAGATAAGGCGAGCGTCTGAGGGATGGGGGTTTTTCCAAGTTGTGAATCATGGAATTCCGGCGAGTGTGTTGGAAGGAATGTTAGATGGAACTCGCAAATTTCATGAACAAGATACTGAGTTGAAAAAAGAGTTATATTCTCGTGATCCGAGGAAGAAGGTGAGGTTTGAGAGCAACTTCGATCTGTATACAGCACCATCTGCTGCTTGGGTAGACAGTATGATCATCAATCTTCTGCGTTCCAATCAACTTGAACCCAGTGAACTTCCTGAGATTTGCAGGTAAGCTTTTGAGAAATTTCAATATTTGACCTTTTGATGCCATGGAACTATGAGAATGTATCCCTAAACTGAATCTTCCAGTATACCAAAAATCTTCATTATCTGGTTCACTATATTTTTGCAGAACAGAAGCATTTGACTATGTAGAACATGTAACCAGGCTGGGAGAAACCTTGTTTGAGCTCTTATCCGAAGCCCTCGGCTTAACGTTGGAGAATCTGAATGATATGAACTGCGCAAAAGGGCGCACAGTTCTTTGTCAATACAATCCAGCATGTCCAGAGCCCGAGCTGACAATGGGAATAAACAGGCACACAAAGCCTTCTTTCCTGACGATTCTTCTACAGGATCAAATTGGAGGTCTGCAATTCCTACACAACAATCTTTGGACCGCTGTGCCACCCATATCAGGAGGTTTAGTTGTCATAATTTCAGATCTTCTCCAGGTTTGTCATCTAAAGACCCATCTCATGTCAGTAGTCCACTACTCCACTTTATTGAATATGAAATGGAGGAAATACATTTCTAGAAGTTCCACATTCCTCTTCCATATGGAAATGAACTTACAATGCCAAGTGTACAATTATTTTGCCAGATTGTGTCAAATGACAAGTTTAAGAGTGTGGAGAACAGAGTGCTAGCCAAGAAAACAGGACCAAGAATCTCCGTGGCATGCTATTTCATCGGTGTCCGTGAACCTCCAGTGACTTATGGCCCTGCAAAGGAATTGATATCAGAAGAAAATCCCCCAATTTACAAGGAGTTTACTGTCATGGAATACCTCAGCACAGTCTTTAAAAAATCCTCTGGTCAATCTGGTGTCGGATTGTTTAAGATCTGAGCCTGGCAGCCTGCAAAAGCAGAAGCATGTTAACTTTCATATCATGTCATTGTGATGTTTGGTATCTTGTAGTTTCCTCTTTGAATATAAGAAAGAGTTGTCATTTCATTCTGCCTTATAATTCAAGTACAGTATATTTTTTGCAGTGTCGTTTCATTCTGTCCAACATGCAGATTGGAGTTAACTAGCTACTACTCCCTCTGTCCCAAAATTATTGTCCAGTTTGGGATTTCACTTTTAGTACAATTTGAACTAAAAATGAAAACTTCAATTGGACAATAATTATGGGACGGAGGGAGTACATAATTTCAAGAAACAAGACAATGTGGATTTGATTTGTAAGATAAACTTCTTTGTCAAATACATACAGGTATGAGAATTATTGGCAGGTGAAGAACACACCTTGCTCCTTGCACTGTTTAATGAATGATTGAATGCTTGTATGTGATTATGAGCGGGAAAATGCTGTTTCTGATGGGGAATTAGAGATGGAGAGTAGATTGGTGGATTGATGTGCCAACCTGTTGTTGGTAAGAATGGAGATTATAACTATGAGGTCTAGGTTCTTGCCTCCTCGACCACTTCTTGTTTTCCTCAAGGTGGTCAGTAAGACAGCTTTTTCAGTTTTCTTTTTTTCCTGTTTCCTTTCATTTTAAGCTCATATGCTTCCCTCGTTGCATTTAAGGAAAATGGCAGAGACCAATAAGATAGGTTGTTTCAAATGACTAGTTTAGGAGTGTGGAACACAGAGTGATTGCTAAGAAAACAGGCCCGATAAATTTCAGTGCCGTGCTTTTTCCGCGGCGATTCTGCACCTCCAGTGACTTATGGTCCTGCCAAACAGATGATACCACAAGAGAATCCTGCAGTTTTCAGGAATTTCACTCTTTGCACCTACAAATTATGGTTTTTAGCACTTTTCTTTTCTTTTTTTTTTTTTTTTAAGTTCTTTCGTCGACCTTATTGTCGACATAATCTTCTCGACGAATTACCTGACGAAGTTGGTCGACTATTTCGTCGAGTTTATCAACACGACGAGCTTCCCGATGATTTTTTTCCCTCAAGATTTGGTCTTCATGAAACTGAAAAAGCCTCTCTGAATATTGATATCTCTTTTATTCTTCCGGGTTCCTGCATTCTATATTCTTACCATCTATTCCAATATTGATCTATCTTTTATCCTTCAATAGAAGAATGAAAATATTACTAATCCTAAATATAAACATAGGTTTTTTTTTTATCTATCCCTTCTAATTTTATCTAATATCGTAATTAAGAACTTAGTTTACAATGTTTTGTGACAAGAAGACATCAATGAAATTGTGTTTAAACCAACCAATGAATTATGAAACCATTTATATCCTCTTGAACCAACTGCTGCCAAACAGGCTGGCCAAAAGACAAGTCAATAACCTCCACTAGATAGACATTAAAAAAAATGTTAAATTAGTCTTTAAATAATCCCATACTGACCTAATGAAATAAGACTTTTAGTAGTCCAAAATACAAGGAAGCTTCTTTTTTTTTTTTCTAGGAAGCTTAAAATACAACAAGAAGCAGCTTCATCTCATTATTTGGGTCGACTATATGGATTATATATCATCATCTTGGTTAGTCGGCACGAACTTTCATATAAACTTAAATAATTCTTGTCATTTTTAATAGATTCTTAAATTATGTTGTCAACTATGAATTAAATATCCAAGTTTTGGTGATGTAAGTACCTAAAGATAGTCAACTATGAATTAAATGACTATGGTAACTGTTTAAATACAACAAGAAGTCACTGCAAGTTGCAGTCTTGAACTGGTTGAGGATGGATGATTCAAGTACTGCAGATTCTGATCGCCTGAAACATCTAAAGGCTTTTGATGATACAAAAGCTGGTGTTAAAGGGCTAGTTGATTCAGGAATCACTAGCCTTCCAAAAATCTTCATTCGTCCACCTGGTGAGTTAGTAGAGGATCTAAACCTTGGTCATTCCAAGGAACAAGTTCCAGTTATAGATCTTAGTGGTATAGGAAGTGATGATCAACACAAGATCGTTGTAGATCAGCTAAGGCGAGCGTCAGAAGAATGGGGTTTTTTCCAAGTTGTGAATCATGGAATCCCGGAAAGTGTGCTGGATGGTATGCTAGATGGAACCCGAAAGTTTCATGAACAAGATTCTGAACTGAAAAAAGAGTTATATTCGCGCGATCCAATGATGAAGTTGAGGTATGAGAGCAACATTGATCTGTATAAATCACGAGCCGCTAATTGGAGGGACACTATGACCATCAATCTGCTGTTTTCCAATCAACTTGAACTCAATGAACTTCCTGAGATTTGCAGGTAAGTTTTGAGAAATTCCAATTGTTGAAACTTTGATGTAAAGGAATATTTTTATATCTGTATATGATGTTCTGTCGATACATTTTCGGTTTCTGCTTTCCACTGCACATGACACAGAGCAGAAGCATTCAACTATGTAGAACATATAACCAAGCTAGGAGAAACCTTATTTGACCTTATATCTGAAGCTCTTGGCCTAAAATTGGAGAATCTTAATGACATGAATTGCGCGAAAGGGCGCACATTTGTCTGCCACTACTATCCAGCATGTCCTGAACCAGCACTAACTCTGGGAGTAAATAAGCACACAGATCCTGCTTTCCTCACCATTCTTTCACAGGATCAAATTGGAGGGCTACAATTCCTGCACAACAACCATTGGACTGATGTACCATCCATTCCCGGAGGTTTGGTAATCAACATTGGAGATCTTCTCCAGGTTTGTAAGAAAAACTGTATTTGTCGAAGTTCTATACTCTCTTATTTCCACATGGACATCAACTGATACTGTTAAGTTAATGATGTGTTGTCAGATTGTGTCAAATGATAAGTTTAAGAGTGTGGAGCACAGAGTGATTGCTAACAAAACAGGACCTAGAATTTCAGTGGCTTGCTTTTTCATTGGTGTTGCTGCTCCTCCAGTGACTTATGGACCTTCCAAGGAGTTGATATCTGAAGAAAGTCCTGCAATTTACAAGGAGTTCACTGTCCAGGAATACATCGGCAAATTCTTCGCTAGGTCCATTGATCAATCTGGCCTCGAATTTTTTAAGATCTGAGCCTGCAAGATCGAAAAGCCTTGACCCTGTGTAATGTCATTGTGATATATGTTGTAATTTCCAGTTGGCAAATATGTCATACATATAGACCATCAATGAGAATAAAAGAGTTACCCAATTCCTTGTACATTGTCATGCAAGTAGGTGGCTGAACTGATCTGATAGATGCCAAAGTTCCTATGTTCCCCGTCTCCTCCAACATGAAAATTGGAGGTGACAACTTTCTAATATTGTTAGGAATTCACATACTGTGTCAAGATTAACAAAATGGAAAAGGAAAATTTATGTAATGGAGTATCAGAGAAGGGGTCAGTAGCTCTCTAAGCATGAAATGAAGGAGTAACACTGCAAGAACAATAGTGATACATGAATGTTGTGCAACGAAAATGCGCTAGTTGTTTCATAGTCAATCTAGCTGTATGATACTTGTCTCAATGGAATCACTGTCCAAACTGAAGCAGACTTACATAATTATTACCAACATCCTAGTTCAGCTCTTTAGTACCATTCAGAAACTTGAAGATGGAAAAAGTCTCGGCATTGCTTGTTTGACAGAATTACAGGAACCCTTTGTTTTTTTGGTTTGAATTGGTAGTTAAGTTCACACATGATCAATGTTAAAACGTCAGACATATTTTGTTTCTATTTTCAGGGTAATCCAACGTGCTAAAGGAATTTCATGCAGTAATTTGAAGAAAAGTTATATTTCTCCAGAGCAATCATGTCACATTAGTCCCTTGAAGCTGACAAATTATAAATAATGGCTAAGAGTTCTGAGGTCTGAACAGAGAAAGTTGCATAAACAACTTTCTTATCTTCAGTGTTTGAGAAAACTTTTAAGATATTATGGAAATTTTGAAAATGTCAAATAATTCCTCAGATGATATTGCCTCAGTTAACTACAGATCTATGCTATTACTTTGGACCAAGTATTAGTCCTTCAAGACCATTCTATTATATTTACCACTAGTAAGTTGAGTTCACATTACGGTCGACAATGTTATCAAGGAAAGATGATGGATCATATACTAAATATAAATACCTGCAAAGAACTATGGATTTCCTGCTAAGAAAATTGAACTTAACAACTTCTGATTTAGGTTGAAGCATGGATACCTCTGCTGTAAAAGAGACTGCAATTCAATCAGCTCACGATGAGGATCGCTTGGAAGAGCTCAAGGCTTTTGATGATACAAAAGCTGGTGTGAAAGGACTTCTTGATACCGGCATTACTACTCTTCCTAAGATCTTTATTAGACCACTGGATGAACTCGAAGAGGATTCAAGCTACGGGCATTCCCAGGTGCAAGTTCCTGTCATAGATCTCAGCGGCATTGCAAATGATGATCAACACAAAACTATTGTGGATGAGATAAGGAGAGCATCTGAGGAATGGGGATTCTTCCAACTAGTCAATCACGGGGTTCCAGCAAGTGTTTTGGATGGAATGATTGATGGAACTAGGAAGTTTCATGAACAGGATGCTGAACTGAAGAAAGAGTACTATACTCGCGACAGGATGCGAAAGGTGAGGTATGATAGCAATATTGATTTGTATCAATCTAAAGCTGCTAACTGGAGAGACACTTTGACCATCAGCTTGATTTCTTCTAATGAATTTGAACCTGATGAATTGCCAGAAGTTTGCAGGTAAGTTTTTCTCCATACCAAGTCCATATTCATGCTGATTCAAAAAAAATTCCAAGTTCCTCACCAAAATCTACAAAATTTTCCTTCCCTTGTACGAAATTGCAGAAGTGAGGCCATTGATTACATAAGTTATGTAACTAAGCTGGGAGAGAATCTGTTTCAGTTACTATCAGAAGCTCTTGGGTTGAAACAAGACAGCCTAAACACCATGGGATGCGCAATGGCACGCACCTTTGTGTGCCACTACTATCCGGCATGTCCACAGCCGGAGCTAACAATGGGAGTAAACAGGCACACAGATCCTGCATTCCTCACAATTCTGTTGCAAGATCAAATCGGTGGCCTCCAAATCCTACATAATAACCACTGGATAGATGTGCCACCAATGCCGGGAAGTTTGGTAGTCAACATTGCTGATCTTCTTCAGGTATGAACCACACCATAACTACTCGTTTGATTATGGTAAATTTATTCCCCTTTTACTGAAACTAACACTGATCTGATAATGCGCACACGTCCTTTTCCAGATTGTATCAAATGACAAGTATAAGAGTGTAGAGCACAGAGTGATTGCAAACCACAATGGACCAAGAATTTCCGCAGCATGTTTCTTTGTTGGTAATCCTGATCCTACATATGCATATGGTCCAATCAAAGAACTGATATCAGAAGAGAGTCCAGCTCTCTATAAGGAGTTTACTGTTCGGGAATACATCAGAAACTTCTTTGCAAGGACAATTGATAAGTCGCGCCTTCGCAATATGAAGCTCTGATCCTGCAACATCCACAACATCCACATTAAGTTTGCGACAAGTGTCGTAAATCTGGTTTTGCTTTCACTTTATTTAGAAAGAACTCTCATTATGTAGTGCATTTTGAGTGTTCTCCATTTCCAGATCAAGTTTACTTTGGGATTGAAGGACATTTGTTTGAACTTAACTGTTAAATGTATCAATCATAGAACTGAAATTTTTAGTATTGTTCTGTTTTGTGAGGAAAGAATCAATGTGAAAGGTTCTATACTTTTTTGGTAAGTTCTACATTGTGGTTAATCAACATACGTAATAATTGCTTTTTGAAGCCGCCTTAAGAGTTCTTACAGAACTGAAGTTGTATAACTTTGCACTTTCAGCAATTACAGTGTGATGCCCTCACAGTAGGAAAGCAATTAAGCAATTTCTATCACTTCCATTATTGCTAGTGACATAAACTGGAAACACTTATCAACCTTTCGATATCTAAACTCGAATCGCCAGTTACTTTTCGCCTTCCCTTTTTGCCTGACATTACCATAGTCTATGGGCACAGTAACCTACTATTTCAACAACTTTTAAGACATATGCATTGAAAAATTTGTGTCAAAAATAAATTTCAAAAGTTACATGAGTGGATAAACTGAAGTGATTTAACCATTTTTACCAAATCATCATACTTCTGCTGACGATGCCTGGAATTGCACCTCCGGCCTGGTGGCGGAACTCCGATTAGGGTTTCCTGCAAAACAGAGCCTCGGGGCCTCCCGAGAATAAATACTCCGAAGATTAAGTTAGAAGATAGGGTTGCGGAACAATCTGTATATGTGAATTGGTGCCAAAGATAGTGTACTTCAATTGCGGAGCCTTCAACCCTATTTATAGACCTAGAAATACCATCAGGAAATCGAATTCTATTAGGCTTTAGTCATGTTGCCGCCCTATTGAAGTCGGTCGGGCCCCTCACTCGGTCAGTGGATCGGTCCAATATCAGGGATGAATATGGACTCGTCATCTGGTATCTCAGAATCTGATACGTATACATAAACTCTGTACTAATGCATATACAAGTAATGAGATTTGGAGATATTCTGATCAAAGCCAAGAAATTGCACTCTGCCAATTGGGACGCCACAAGAAAGGCTCCATTATTCTCATGAAGAGCAAGCTGACTCAGAAGCATCAAAACAGAGAAAAGTATAATGTTTAATATGGGATGATTCATACCACTAACAAAACCAGTAGCTTTTTCTTTTCCTTTGTTTCTCAACTTTTTTTTTCCTAATACTGTTGATTAAACATTCTACTTTCTAGGAACAAATTATCAATCCAACCAAGGAAAAGAAAGCCTTAAAATTGTTTGATCTTGTGCAACAGACAGAGCTAGAAGTTACCATTATATTCATAAAATGGGGAGCAATGAAAAAGACTGCATCTTGGACTCTTGCTCATTTATGCGTTTCTTTTTGTTGTGATGTAAAATGCGGGGTCTTGAGTGTCTCATTAATGATTAATCAATGCATTATTTCTCTGTCCAAAATGATTATCATGTTACAAACATGAAAATCATTTTGAAACACGGGAGTAGTATGATTGGATTAGCTTGCTGCAAAATTTTGTGCTTTTCAAGCTCTAAATAATTTTGTTCCTATAAAACATAAACTATGAGGTGTTAAATACTAACTTATCAAGAATATGATTCCATATCAACCATACCATTCCCCTGTGACCGTGAACATATGTCACTTTGGCCTAATTACATAATACTCACACAATATGAATTTTTTTTTTTTGGGAGAGAGGAATATGGATTTTCGTTTTTCCTTTGTAGCTTATTCTTTATGCGTGTTGTGCCCGAATAGATATACTAAAAAAAAAGGAAAAGGTGTTCCTAAGTGCCCATTCGATCATGAAACGTACTGAAGTAGGTCTCTAGTTATATATTATGGATTCTTCTGTCATCAGTCATCATAATGCTTTTTAGTGCTCAAATATTTAATCTATGAAGAGAGTTTTTGCATGCTGATAAAATGTTCTCTGTTTCTTCCTTTTACACATTTTTGGCTACCAATCCAATACTTTCATTTATTAATCCACTAGTTTAGTGAATAAAAATCTCAAGTTTTTAGAATTTGATGGTCTTTGTTTTGTTCTTTTTTCTCTATAAGCTCATTGAATTTCAGGAAAAAATAAAATAAAATCGTATATAATCATTATCATCATATTGTGGTAATAAAGTTTACATCTTTCTCACGCAAAAGATCAAGCACAAAAACAAGATAATACGTATATAAATATGTTTCTGTTATGATGCAAAAAGAGCGTTGGTTCCTGGCCTAATGCGTGCAGTATCAGAATATCAGTAAATATAAGAAAAAACTAAAGAGGTTGAATAACAGAAAGTTGGAATAATATTGTCTGCATTCTCCATTCTCTTATTTATATTTTTTCACCAAAAAAAAGAAACTATCAATCTTACCAGTACGAATCGAAATCACATTCTCTTGCTCATTCTCTCTAAAAGCTTGTTAGGATATAAAGTATCCGAATATATTTGTGTTGGTGTAATAGAGTATTGCAGTTGCAGCTATGGCGAAGGCGGTGACTTCCTTCGTCGCCGGTTGCAGGCGATTCCAGCCTCACATTCTTATGGTTTTAGCACAGATTGGCTACACCTTTCTGTACTTCATCACACAGGCTTCATTCAACCATGGAATGAATCCTCATGTCTACATAACTTACAGACACATAGTTGCTGGATTGGTGATCCTGCCCTTTGCCTACTTTCTTGAGAAGTGAGTTAATGAATGTTGAAAAGCTAAGTTCTTGTTTAGATGAGTTAGCCCTCTTGCTAAAAATGCATGGCCTTAAATGTATTTGCAGAAAAATAAGACCAAAGTTGACAGTAGCTCTGTTCCTGGAGATCTTTGTTCTTTCTCTTCTGGGGTAAGATTTTTGCATGTTTATTTTCAAACATAATCTTCATGTGTTCAATAACTTAACCTCACTACTTTGAATGATCCATCTCAGAGTCGGTTTGACCCTGAACATGTATTTTGCAAGCTTGAAGCTTACAAATCCTTCATTTCTTGCATCAGTGGTCAACACCATAGCTTCCCTGACTTTTGTGATTGCAATCATACTCAGGTAGGAAATATTCGAATTGTACATAACCAATGAGAAATATCTATTATTCCGCATTCATCTTGGTTCGGAATCATGAATGCAAAGGAAGAATTTAACCTTTTTGTTTCTGCAGGCTTGAGGTCATTGATCTGCATAATCCTCGGGGAATAGCAAAAGTCCTGGGGACATTGGTTTCTTTGGCTGGTGTCATGACCATGACATTATACAAGGGACCTATACTGAAGAATCCTCCATGGCATCCAATTGTCAATCTGAAAGGCAATTCTGAAATCCAAGAAGACTGGGTGATAGGATCAATTTTAACTGTAGCAAGCTGCATAACCTTGTCCATATGGTACATAATGCAGGTTGATGATTTAACTCTTGTTCATTCGGATACTACCTTTTATGAGGAAATCAAGATTGCATCTTACTGATGGATGTTGAATACTGTTGCAGGCTTACACCCTGAAAAGATATCCAGCACAGTTGTCCCTGACAACATGGATGAATTTTGTTGGCGCAGCACAATCAGCAGTTTATACAGTTATTGTGCAACATAAAAGAGCTGCTTGGACCATTGGTTTCGACATTGATTTTTGGTCTACCATATATGGAGTAAGTTAGGTTTAAATTGTCCAATATCTTCAGCTAAATTGAACTACATAGTGCTACCCTTATAACTAAAACTTCAAATTATCTCAGGGAGTAGTAATTTCTGGTATAGTGATCTTCATTCAACTCTGGTGCACTGAACAAAAAGGACCAGTTTTCGTCACAATGTTTAATCCACTATCTACTTTGTTGGTGGCAATCTTGGCCTATTTTGCTCTTGGAGAAAAGCTATATGCAGGAAGGTAGGTGAATAGAAACATCAATCCTATGGCCATTGCTGTCCTCTTAAATGAAAACATGAAATTCTATACTGACCTTTGTTGTTTTGTTTGCAGCATTGTAGGCGGGGTTGTCATCATTTTAGGCCTTTACCTGCTCTTGTGGGGTAAAGAAGCCGATCAAAAGGCACAAATTAATCCGAATGAGGAAGGCATCCAACAGCAGGCAGAGGAGATGAAGAAACCAAACATCACTGCTGATTTAGATTTCCAGAAGGGAGAACCATGAGTTTAGATCTGAAAGATACCGTTGATCATATTGCCACTTTGTGCAAAGAGTAACAGAAGATCACATTAAACGAGAAAAGATCCATGCTTGAAAAGAGAAGAAAATCCGCTTGCAGTGAATACACTAAGTATAAACTTTCAAATTTCCTTCCAATGTTACAAAGAGACTAGCAGCAGTTTTGCAGTACTATTGAACTCATCTTGACGTTTTGTTATCTTTCTGTCTCTTCATGGTTCTTAATATTGTCTAGTCACACATAATCCACAAGAATAACAGTTATAATTCTTTGGACATGACTGCTATAATTT
Organism: Oldenlandia corymbosa var. corymbosa; assembly: GCA_949775105.1. Lineage (NCBI taxonomy): Eukaryota > Viridiplantae > Streptophyta > Magnoliopsida > Gentianales > Rubiaceae > Oldenlandia > Oldenlandia corymbosa. Next base: position 12,881,687 of record OX459126.1, on the reverse strand, counting down.
TTTCCGTTTAGATATTCCAACATTTCTAATTTCAACAACAAAAATCAACAGCAACAAAAGTGAATGCTGCACTTCCAGAAGCTAAAACTGGAAAAGATACAAACTTCATTCCATAAAATTCTTAATAACTTTCCGGTACATTTTCATAAGACAATGAACTTCCATTACGGTACGGATCTAACTGGAAATGATACCAAAAATTCCGTCCGATTAAATTGTTAATAACTATCCGCTACATTTCCAAATGACACGGAAACTCCCAATTATGGAATGGATCTAACTTGAAAAGAGAAGTAAGAATGTCACCATTGTATTTACAAAATTAGGGCATAGGACATTCCTGAATACCAAAAAAGGTCGTCCTAAGCTTTCCAGATCTCGTCTTGCAAGAGCTATATTAAGCTGCAGGAGACCACAACTCATGATCCTGAGAAGGCTGAGATGCATCACGAGATGGTGGTTGCAGATACTGATACATTGGAACAAAACCGTATCCAGGATAAACAGCCATCTTGTTCATTCCAGCTTGATAAGCAGCAGGATGAGGTGCCATGAAACCGGGAGTGGGAAGTGGAACCGTTGGGACGGACATGGCTTTCAACTGCTGCTCCATCTTATCCTTTTCTGCCTTCAGCATAAGTTTCTCTTCACGGAGTTCATTCTTGTCAGCCTAATTAAAAGATGAAGATGCAAAAATGTCATTACATAACTGACAACTTCTTTTCAAAAGACATATTGGTAATAGGGGTAGTTCATGTCTCTTTGGTTCATCAATAGTCCTTTCAACCCAGGGTTTGACAAGTTTCATGAATATTACACGTGCAGTCACACTAGAAAGAATTGTACAACTCCAAACAGATATAATAGTTTTTTCTCTTAGTAAGTTAAACATAAATCACTGACGGATCATCTTGCAAGCTCATGAATGGCACAAGAGAACAAATAAATGGGTGCAGCAGCAGTACTACTTGCAAAAAAAAAAAAATGGAAAAAAAAAAGACAGTTTTTCTACAATCATGAGCTGACCTTCAAAGTTTCAATCTCTTCAGCTAACTTTTCATTCAACTCTTTGTACTCTTGAGCTTCAGATTTTAGCTGGCTCACCACTCGTATAGCATCTCCCAGTATAGCTAACTTGTCCGTTTTTACAGGCCTCCCAGGTTCCAAAGTAGAGCACAACTCAGCAAATCTGGAGTAGGAAGGGAGAAGATTCTTATCAGGTAACACTAACTAATTATGGTACTCCAAAAATCTATTAGAGTGCTACAGCTTAAGAGAGAATATGTCACCAAATATGTTTTCCTTTGAGCAGAATGGGAAACAAAACAGTAAGCCATCAGTTGGTCCAGATAGCTAGATATACTGCTCCAACAATCATAGTAAGGAGGAATGGACAAGCAGGCAGTCCATTCAGATGAAACCACAGAACATAAACAGCTTCAAAGAAACAACTTCTCGAATAGCTGAACTTAAAGCAATCAAGATACGTTGGCATCTGAACTACCTCAGAAAATGTAGAATAAATGTTTAATGTTTAGATCCAATATTTTCAACAGTCTACTGTATTCTAAATACTCCCCATTTACCCCATAGGCCAAAGGCACTCAGGACCAATGACAAGAAAGATTGACAATAAAGTCAGCCATTCAGGAGGAGAGGAAAAAGAAAAACAGAAGAGAAATCTCAAGGTTATCAATATTATTTCTAAAAGTATAATTTCAATGTGCAGCAACCTTTCATTCAGTTTCTCTCTCCTTAATCTCTCACGACAAGCTTTGCTCCCAACTTTACTGCAAGCAGCATCTCCTCGCCCCCTGTATATTCATTTTTAAGAACTATATTAATTTAAAAAGATTAAAAACTATAATACAGAAGTAAAGCCATCGACCACTATCCCACTTGACTAAGTTTTTGAAAGTTTAAACATCGTGTGCAAGCAAAATTTGATGCTTCACTTTTAGAAGAGCGGGGCAAAAGTTCCATTTTTTATGTATGATGTTCAGAAAGACAAAGACCAAAGAGTCAACCAAAGGAACCTCATACCCAGACAAAATGAAGGATTACTGCAAAACAGTCAATCCATACTGATTTAAAATAGAAAAATATGACTGAAGGATTGCATATTCAGTTATATATGGATATGCCACGATCATAGATCACAAATACATGCATTGATCCAATGGTTTGGGAGGAAAATCCAAAATCTTTAACCACCAGAAACCAAAAAATAAAAATAAAAAAAAAATTGCACGCAAGATAATGATTTCCCAGGCCCCAAGGCTCAGAAGGATAACCACAAATAGAAGAGCTGGTTTTCTGCCAAGCTGTTGTTCCAATTTAAATCAGCTGTGATAGAATGCAATATAAATCCTTTGCGACTACACACCTCTTCCGTGGGCATTCTACTTCAGTGCTTTCCTTGTCTTGGGATGTAGCACCAGAAAGAGACGCATCAATCTCCGCAATAGGTCTGCAACTGTTTAGACAATGTATAAATCATACAGGCCATGTTGTCCTTCTAGAAAGATATACACCACATAAACAACTCAAAGGTGTAAGTAAACTAACATTAACATCCCAAGTGAGGAGAAAAAAAGTTAATCATACTTGTTCCATTTCAGATTTGTTGAGCCCAAAAATATGTGTGGAGGGGAGGGAGGAATTCCCCTAAATGACAGAAAAGAAACCATGCAACACAGGGTACATTAAAAGTTCCTACCAACGACAAGGAGTGTGCAAATTTCCATCAGTCAAGCAAAGAAGTTTATACTCGTCCTTAAATTCTCAAATTAACAATTGATAATTCATCGTGTTGTACACCCGGCAACTTCACAATAAATCATGGTGTCTATCTTATACAGGTTGAGAGGCAAGATATGTGTATAGATTGATTGCTTTTCACATTTTTAGTCCACACTTCACATGGTAAACATTGATGAAAGAAGAAACCAGACAACACTGCCAAACACAAATTGTTTTGTTCCACTTCCTATATCATATTACCCACAGTCAAACTACATATATAAGGCTAGTTCTATTTACCAAAACTTTTCAATATACTACTAAAGAAACTGAAATCCAAACAGCTAGAGAAACCACCATTCAGTCCCAAAGGCTTATACTTTCATCTTCAGTTCTTCCAGGGTCAAAGGAAAAAGATAGCACACAAAATCAACTCATTCCCAAGGATAAAATATGACTCAGAAAAGCATAAATCAAATCAATACAACTACAGAAAATCCAGAAACATAAAACCAAATAAAACAGCATCTGCATGCAAACCAACATCAAAACTTTCCTCCAATAATACACTCAGAACAAAAAAGAAAGATAAAAGAGAAGGAACATAGAGAGAAATCAACCAAGAAAACTACCTTGGGGCAGGTTGATTCCAATAGGAATAGGGATCATCAGTCTCGGGCAAACCAACATCAACCAATATGCTTTGAATGTAATTCAATTCAGGGTCATCCCAAGCACTATCACAACAATTGATATCACCACCCCTATCCATCAAAAGCTAACAAAACTTCAACTAAATCCCAACTGGCTCGAAATTCTAGCCCAGAAAAACCAATAAAAATGTGATCTTGGCCGAATTATCACAAAGAAATTTTCCCCTTTTTGGGATGGGTTCTTATCAAAAATCCGATCTTGGTAACAGATTTCACCTCAATAAATTCTGATTGTTAGACCCTGACGACACAGATTCCGTTTTTAGCAAATTGGCTGGGTTGGACCCTGATATGTTATTGGAAGGGATTGAGGAAGTTTTAATGATATTCTAATAATGGTGGCAGAAATGAAGGGTCACGAGGCTGGGGATTCGCTGCTAAGGGTGGCGGCCAATAATATTTGAACACGTGTACGTATTAAGGGTCAATTGTGATGTGCCATTGTAAGTGCTCTTCGTAGACTTGTAGCGTCGCCGCGGTGATGACTAGATTCTTGATATGATTTTGATAATTTGACAATTATTTTTATTTTTCGGGAAATTTTTTAATTTTTGGGACAATACAAGTAAATGCAACAAAATCCAGGTCATAAATAATAGTATATTTTATACTGTATCCTCATTAATCATTTGAAGAAAAGACAATACTCCTTTGCAAAAAAAAATTATACAGTAATAGTAAGATACTATAACGAAAACTAGATGTTTGGCCCAGGCAGATGCCCGGGCGCCCCTTCTAAATTACTATTTTATTAAAATCTAATTGAATTACTATTTTTTGAGGAATTAATTTAGCGTATATATCATTTATGCTATGGTTTGGGGCTTAAAAATAAACCTATAAATCTGAGGTTATAAGGGAATAATAAATAATTAGTTTATAATGCATTATTCTTAATTACTGGATTTAGGTTTTTTTTATTTTTTGTTTATATTAAGCCTGCAAAACTGTACGATTGAACATTTGAATTTGAATTAATATATCCATTCGTTTGAAATGTAACTGATTCTTATTTGTAAAATTTTTTCATTGGATAAGTGTCACATCTAAAACATGTGTTTTTTTTAAAAAAAGAATTATATAACTTCTAATTAAAAGAGACTTACACGTGCCAAAAAGACTCCTGAAATCTGAAATATGGTGCATTGGAGCCAAAACAGATGCATACGTAATTGTCACATAAGCTTCATGTCTTCTGCTTTAATAGGGTAAAAGGGATAATAGTATGTATAGTAAAAATAGATAGTTAAGGAAAATAGTGTGGTGTAAATGTAAATGCGTAACTTCCCCTCACTATGTTCGTTATATTTTAATAGTGTTTTGATGTTTTTTATCTCTTTCTAATCACTATTTATTTTCACTTTAAATTTTGAATTTTCACTGTTTCTATGTAAAAGTTAGATTGTTAGTCTAAATCAAGAAGAAGCATTTGTTTCAAAGATTTTTTGCGTGTCAGCAATCTTATTTTTCCCTTTATAAAATTACTGTTTGTTAGATTTTTTTATGGTATTTTCAAAATATTTAAATAATAATTGTTTCATCCCAGCAAATCTTTTTACATTTCCAATACACCTTTTTACATTCCCAATACAAAAAAAACACACCTAAAAACACACACTAAAAAAACGAAACAAACATAGTTTCCATATCACTATAAGAATACGTACACCTTTGAAAAATAAAAACTTTAAGTTGTCACGCTAAAAAATTCTCTTCATTTATTCAATGAAATTGCTCCCGTTGTTTAAACAGAAAATAATAATATAATATAAATGGTGTAATATTTCAAAAGTTTCTATCAAAGAGTGGTAGTAGGTGGAGATTTATTTGAGGAAAAGAGAGTTTAAAGATAAACTTAACAAGAGAAAAGATTGAAAATTCACGGCAAACAATTTTGTTAGGTTGCAGAGGTGATCATAATAAGTCCATGTTGTCTGCTTTAACCAGTTGAAGACAAATTTCCACATGAAATGATTTGAATAAATACACGTTCTTAGAATAGCTTTCCTTATATCTTTGATGGCATAATTTTCCTCTTCCATAAAATGCAAATGCTAACTAATAAGTCGCACGAATTATGCAACTTGAATTCCCTGTATCAATTATGAAAATTTGACATGTTAGTCAGTTGGTGATCATAATACCACTCTATACATAACCCCATATGACAAATGTTTATGGTTACTTTAGCCAAAGGATTTGAAATGATTAAATGACATGTGCTTCGTTCTTCAGTTTGTCAATTAGCTCATCCACAGAGGACACTTTGACACCAGCTTTTCTCTTAGGAGGTTCAGTAACTTGAACAATCTCAATGTCCGATTTGATCTCCACTTTCAAATCCTCCGGAGTGAATTTCTTGATGGGCTTCGACTTAGCTTTCATTATATTAGGAAGTGTGGCGTATCTTGGCTGGTTCAATCGCAAGTCCGTGCTGCAATGGTAGAAAACAATGATGCAGAGTGATCAATGATCAGTTCGTAATGCATTACACCAGGACACAAACTTCAGCTGAAAGTAACAAGACATAATACAAAAGCGAATACATATTGTATGTTACAGGCAGCACCGAATGTTTTGGCTTTCATGATCAAGAAGTAGTGACACGGAAGGCCTCTTTCCTAGTTGTATTATAATCGAGAAAGTTTCAGCCCACAACGGCAAGGACTGATACCAAGCAATATCTGATTTTCCCTAAAACTAGTCAGAAAATGCTCATAGAACAAAAAGGACACACCAAATGCAGTTGCACCAAAATATCAAAGCAACGGAAACCCGATTCTAATCAAAAGATAGAGTTAGACAAATAGGCAATTAAGAGATTCAGGTATTCACAAGCTACAGAATATTTCAGAAATCGGCACCTGGAATACCATTTATTCTTATCATAACTTGTGCAGAAACATTGAGTTGCTTCAAAGAATAAAACTAGTCTAAAAAATAGACCAGTGAAACTTCAAGAGAAATTCTCACATAAGTTGCATATGTAATACTCACATTCATCATAGCAACTTGGAAAATGACAGAAGATAGGGAGCAGGAGAGCTCAGCTTATTCGATGATGCTATAAAAAAATAAAAAAGTAAAAAAAAAAAAAGCAACAGAAAGGTAATTAGAGAGACTTACGTGATGACAGCAGGTAAATCTAAAGACAAAGTCTCAATTCCACCATCCACCTCTCTGTCTACAAGAGCCGTTTGCCTTTCTTGGTCCAGCACAACCTGGAAAAAAAATCATAAATTGATTAGAGAATAGATTGTAAAATGTAGTTTCTCACCAGTGATGTTAAATAACAAAATCCATAAAGAACATAATCACAAACTGATCTTGGTCAAAATGCCAAGCAACAAAAAAAAAACAACAAATTTAGGATACTAAACAACTAAGTAAAGAAGCTAAAAAGTGGACACTGCATATCTATAAGTAAAAGGAGATGCAACCTAAAAGAAGATAGTTATAAAGAAGAAGATTCTGCTATGAGGTTCTCAAAACATGACACCTTATGAAATTAAACCCCTTGAATCAATGGACAAATAACAGTTCGACTTCCTATGGTTGACTAGAATCAAAGATACAAATCATTACCCAAAAAAAAAAAAAGAATATAAAGAAAATGGTGCATTCAAATGGAAAAGAATTGATGGATGAAATGAGTCCTCCAATCAGTAAACAAGAACGATAGCTGATATTGTAGAAGTCAAAAACAACATGAGAATGATTATGTGAAGCGTTTCATATTAACGGAAACTGCACATCTAAACTAAAAGCCCAACCTTGGATGCAAAGGTTCCTTGTGGCCACTTAAGAAGTCCTGCAATCATTTGACCTGTCTGATTACAGTCATCATCAATAGCCTGCAGACAAGTTCAGCAAGACGAGTCATTAAGGAGTCCACAAAGAACTTTGACAATCAAGCAACACATAACCGTAAGACTTGGAAGTTCATCTATCTACTGTAGCCATAACATTCAATCAAGATTAACTATTGTTGCACTCTGAGAAAATAGAACAGTTCACAGAACTTACAATTCCCAGAAACTAGGTCTGAGTCAAAATTTTTATAAACTACAGAATAGTATGGATTCTTCTACATACATTCCGGTCCCATGTAGCCAACAGCTGACCCAAAAAGTCCTATTCAATGGAAAATGGAAATGCATCACAGAAACCTAAAATAAGCATTCCATAAGGCTTGAAACTAGGCCAACCATTTAATTCATTTCCCATGATCACCTTTTCACATCCAAAGTCTAAGGTACCAGTAACATTCTTCCAGGTAAAATTTGCTAATACAATAAGATATTACAATTACCCTACAACAGCATTAACTAACAAACATCCATTAAAAAGAGAAGGATGAAAACAAAAAAGTTCCAAATAGCTAAAGATCCAAAACAAGAAATGACCCAAAAAAATAAACAAATTAAAACCTGTTTGCCCAGAAGAAGAAGCCCAGGCTTTTCGACCTCAACAAGAGCTCTAAGAATCTTTGCAACCGATAGAGGATAAAGGGTTCCCGAATAATCTACATGGATAGCCCGATCAGCACCCATTGCCAACCCGGTTCGAAGAGTGTCCACAACCTGGGCCGGACCCATACTGACAGCAATTACCTCCGAAGCCAGACCCGCTTCTTTGATCCGAACCGCTTCTTCTAATGCAATTTCACAAAATGGGTTCATCGACATCTTAACGTTGCTAGTCTCTACGCCACTCTGCCAAGCTAAAACCAATCAATCAATTTGAAGAATGAAAAAAATGGATCATTTCCGGGAAATGAATTTTGCTTGTTTTAACTCTTTACCTTGTCGGGTTTAACCCGGATTTTGACTGCATAATCGACGACCCGCTTAATGGGTACCATGATCTTCATGGTTTCCTTACTCTGCAAAAGCAGCGCTCGTGTGTGTGAGTGTGTGAGATTATCCGAGGACGAAAAAGATTTGATTGTTCTGCCAGGTCAGTTTTCAGTTTACATTCTGTGTTCATGTATAGAGTAGAGAAATAGCTTAAACACCCTTGTGGTTTTATTAAATGTTGATTGAGTCCTTCAATATGGTAAGTTTAAGATGAGCTCAATAAAAAAGAGTTTGTTTTGTTAGTTTTAGGCTTTTAGTGGCTATCGAAAACATGTTTTTCCTAACATCATATACATAGTTTTCTTTTTAGTTTAACCATTTGTTTTTATTATTTTACAGAGTAATTTTTCTTGGATAGGTTAAAAGTAGGGAAATGATACAAATAATGAGTTTATCAAATAAAATGATTATGGGACTCATGAAAATACAAAGTAACCAATTGTATTACTTAATTAAAAATATAAAATCTCATTAAGATTGTAATTGTAATTAAGCTGACGAAGCACAAACCTGTAACATGGTCTTGAAGCGGCCACTAAGCCTACCTAGGATTAACTAATATTATTGTTCATTATGAGTTAGAACTCAACGATTTAGATTTTTGGGTTTGAATTGCGGATCTTAATAAGAGAAGTTATGTAAACTACTCCGTATAAAAAAAATTACTTTCATGGCTCAATTAAAGTTGAGAGGGTGTTGACGTCTCCTGCACCAGGAGTTCCAAAAATTAATTAAAAAAAATAAAAATAAAAATAAAAAACTATTTTCTCTTTGAAGTTGTATAGTTCCATTGGACAAACCATTATAGATAAAATTTTCAATTATTTTACATCAAATAAAAAGTATCATAAATCCATAGTAACCAAAAAGATCTCAAATCTAATGACAATCGCAGCTCTGTTTGTTTTCTTTTTTAGTTGGTTTTTTTCAGAATTAAATAATAATAACTGTTTCATCCTAGCATACCTTTTTACATTTTTAATATATATTTTTACATTTCCAATACAAAAAATATCTAAAAACACACACTAAAAAAACGAAACAAACATAAACTTTCAGAGTCCAAGGGGGAAAAAAAAAGTAATTGGCGAGCATGAAACTGCTATTATGATTCATAAAATTTGATACTGACCATTTTTACTATATACTGTATGTCTTTAGTTTGGACACATCGCACTCTGACTAATTGTCAGTCAACTGGTGGAAAAGTATCAGTTTTGACAAATGCGATTTGTTTTCATGCCCTTCCCCTTAATTTCCCCTTCTAATTTTTTATTTTCCAATCCATAGATATTAGTATTAAATTTTTTTTGTATTTTTTTTTATTTTGTTTGGTTTTGTGAAGATCGTCTGTCTCTATGAAATCAACTGATGTTCTATGACACATTGACCTTTAGATTCTCTATCCAAACATTTTTATTTTATTTTCTTGAAGTCTTCAACTTGCTCATCTGTATTCTGCAGTTGAATATGCAAACCTGTTAAGGTATTCCATAGGCTTTGGAATCTCACCAAGAGCTTAAAAATGAATTCATTTAAAACTGAACCATCTTTCTGTTACCAACAATAAAATTATTGAAGAAAATTAAAAAATTGAAGCCCAAAAAAAAAAAAAGGGTTTTGATGGAATCATTAATCATTGTTGCAATAGGATAGGAACCTTAACTCTCTCTTTAAATGCAATTTATACCAAACGAATCAACACCCAACAAGAAGGTTCTCTTCATCTTTTTCAATTTCTTTGCACCCTTGATCCTCATAGATGATAGAACAGAAATTTCTTAGCTCAATCATGATCAATTTGAAATTGTTTTAACGGGAAAAAAAAAGGTGAGACAAATTGGTTGTTAAAACAAACAATGATTGCTTATAATCATTGATGTCAAGTCAAAAATTTAGTTTAGTGGTCCAATCCAGCCTTAATGTGATTATGCATTGAAGTTCTTCAAAGTTCAAACAAAAGTCTAACCAGCATTTATCAAGTTCGTAGGTTCTATGTTGCCTAGAGTTTTTACTTTATAGTACTAATCTAGTATTTTGCGTACTCCACTGTTTCATAATAAAAGTCATGCTATTGAAATTGCATTATAAATCGTACTATTAGATTAAAACAAAAATTCGTATAAGATAGATGAATTTTATTCTAAACGATTTATCTTAATAAACGTAATCGTTCCGCAGATATTGAATGTGACAAAAATCCCAACTTTGAATATCAGTAGCTAATGCAATATCAACTTCTCTTGGTCCCCTTTGGAAAGGAAACACTTTGGTCATCCCATTTAATCACAATTCTCATTTTCTTTTGAAACTATGGAAATGCCTTCATTTTCCTTCACATTGAACCTCAATTTTGTACAATATGAACTATCTATCCTGTACCTTAACAGACCCAATTTTTTCTATAACTCTATGTCTGTCTATCACGATGGCAATTCTAAAAGAAATTACCCTATATGTAAAAATGAAAAGCAAAAGAAACAAAAAAAAAAAAAAAAGTAAATGAAGAATTTAGCTAAGAAAATGGCTCCACATGGAGAGGCAGAACAGCAGCACTTCTTGAACTTCTGCCATGGCCAAAAGAAAAGAATGATCTTTTAATTACTCTGCTGCTGCTGGTGGAACCTTCAACGGGGCTAATCACTTCATTGAGTTGATTCTGGTGTTGATTAATTATCTGTTGAACTGCTAAATAAAGATGGGCATCAGAAGCTGAATCCATTGAGAAAGATCTCCTAATGGGCTGAATTGATGTAAATTTCTCATCTTTTTTCCTGATGTCAATGCATTCATCCCCCATGCTTGAAACATGGTTCAATTTCTTCTTCTTCTTGGAAACAGATTTCTGTTGTTCCAACTTTCTTGGTGAAGGACTAATTACTTCCCTGCTGCTCTGTTCTTCTTCCTCCCCTGTATTATTATTCAATCTTCTTTCTTGACTTCTAAGCAATGATTGTTCAGCATGATTTTGAATCAGCTCCTGGTTCCTGATTTCAATCACAACATAATCTTCATCCCTTCCATTGAAATTATCCCTGTATCGATTCGGATCTCGCGGCGACAACGAATTGATTCGAGCTGTGATTTGATCCAAATTAGGCCTTCTGTTAGCTGAAACACTTGTTCTGCAGAGTGGACAATTTGCATTGTTCTGAAGCCAAACATCAATACAATCAATATGAAAAACATGAGCACAATCTGGTATGATTCTCAGCTTCTCTTCTTCTTGAAATTCATTAAGACAAACCGCACATTCAGAATCATTCCTTTCCCAAACCTTTTCACCACTCCCCTGTTTTGTTGTCCTCCCTTTTCTGTATGGAAAAATGGGTATTGCCCTGATTGCAGCTTCATCAAGTCCTCTGTTTTCAGCTGCTGGTGAATGAACCATTAAAGGGTCCTCCCCACTGCGTCTTCCCGACACCGAAAACCGGCGTAATAGATCAATCCTGTGCCAATTCAAGCAGCATTTGATCACAAAAACATAGTAACTGACTAACAAAATGCCCGTGGCTAATATACCTATAATGGCAACAGCTATGATTGGAAAACCAGAGTGATGTGGTGATAAATGTGATGATGAAGATGAACCCAAAAATGAAGAAGGAGGAGGAGGAGGAGGAGGAAGAGATTGAGACTCAAGGAAGAAGTATTTTTTCTGGGAGATGGGATCCATTGAAGGAATTGTTTAAAAGAAGTTTTTTTATGGTTAGATCTTATTGAATGCACATGCAGAGGAAGAAGAAGAAGAAGAAGAAGAAGAAGATGGTCAGGTATATTACAAATGGGAAAAAGATTTGTCAGCAAGAGATATGGGTATATAGGAACATAGAGACAGAGGGAAAAGCAATTAATAGGAATAAAAGTTGTGTCATTTCAAGATTACTTACTTAGGGTTTGTACTGGTGGAGAGGAAAAAAGCTGGTAAGCCAAAATTGAATTCAAGCCAAAAAGTACAAGAAGGAAAACAAAAAAAAAGTCAATTTAAGGGCACAATATCCTTCCAACTATAGGGGTAATCTACACGGAGGAAAAAGTGAAATCTGAATAGGAAGAGTATGCACTTAATTATGAATTTTGTAAATGCTCTCTAAGTTATACGGGAGAAAAGAAAAACCATGTTTGACGGACTAATACATTATTACGATCCCCATTCTCTTTTTTTAGGACAGAGCGAGTAAAATAGAAGTATAATTAGTTCATTTGTGTTCCTAATTAGAGTACGACAATTAATCTCTTAGGATATCAAAATAACGATTTTACATGAATCAACAGTATTCACGTCTTTGTGTAATAATTTATTTGTGAAATACATTTTCTTAATTTGGATACCGTGAATTATCCTATATATCATACATCACATTCAAATTCAAATTAATTCATACCTAGAGTAAAGTTATAACACAGGATGTAGAAGATTCATTCATTTATAGGAGAAAACAAGTGTGAAAATGTGGCCAATAAGGCCTTTTTCTTATTATAAAGTTGTGTATATGAAATGAATAGTTTTTTCAGGCTGTAACAGTTCTGACACTAATCCGCGTAGTTGGTGTATATTTTCCTTTGAATTTCGATTAAGAAATCTTAGGTTGGCAAGAAATCATTTTACTAGTTTTTTCACCTCAGAAGCTCAACTTGTTTTTGCAGTTTCGTACAACAGAATGGTGTGGCCTAACAATATTAAATACGTAGTTGGGGATCATATATTTTTTAGTACAAGGCAGCGGTCCACCGTCCACACAGTATGATTGATACTATCATGCCTTAATTAATTAATTTGTGGGCGTAGAGGATGCAAGAACAAGGCCCTCCCATGCTCCAATTTCGTGCCACAAAAGACGATGTATTTTATCAGTGAAATGATACAAATTCATCAATAATATATCAAAATTTTTGCAAAAAAAAAAAAGTTATTTAATATTTAATCTCACTAAATATGATATGATTGACGGATGTATTCGACTGATATAGTCCTTCTCCACTTAAACAAAGTGGTCCGCGGTTGCGCCCGCATGTATCAGACACAGCAACACGGTTTCTTTAGATGCCCTGATTTAGAAGGCAACAGCAACACCATATTGCGATTCTTGTATAGCAATCTTTGGTACCCTCATCTGAATCTGTTTTTTGAATGCTTTGATCAATTGAGTAGTAATTACTTCCATTTTTCATCAAGAATATCTATTTAATCATTCTTTTTTAAATAATATTTTAAGAGGAAGCTAGAAAAATTGTTGGTGTAATCAATCAATATTGAGTCTCTAAGGACCAGAGAGCAAAATTTATGTGGAATAATGAAGACTGTGTGATTCAGTACTCTGTCTGTTTTAAAATGATTGTTTTGCAAAATTCTCCGCTACAAATTGTGTTGATTAATTCAAGTTGATAAAGGAAGAAGCAAAAAGAGAATGATGAAGTGGTGATTAAATTAACAAAAAATGAAACAAGGACCACAAAATATGTGATTTGGATCTCCCACTTAATTATTATGATTTCTTGGATGGTATTCCAAGCTTTATGGTTAACCTACTATGGAGTAAATGAGTGATCTTTGTTTCTTATCTAATTCAACTGATTAGTTCAATAACAAACCTTTTTACCTATACAGCTTTGGTAGATGGATAAGATGACACACCTTTAATTGTGGTTATGAATGTGGAGAGAAAGAATGGAGGAATAATGTTGACAACCCTTTTCTTGTTGATATGCATTTCTTTTGGGGTTAGCTTCATTTTCATACTAATGCACAAGAAAGATGATTGAATTAATTAAAAATGCTCTTTATCATAACGATATTGTATATAACTACCGTTTCACATAAGATTTTGTAACTTTTAAAATTAGAATCGTGTATTAAAATGATAATAATATTGCGGTTGATCGCTAATGAGTTATATTAGTGAGAGATCAAATTATTATATTTAAAAGAGTTACATTATGCGAAAATGATTATATCGATAATTACTCGCGAGAATTACTTGTTTCTCCACCTTGAACTTTCATGCATTTAGTGCAAAAACTGTTCCACATATCTATAATCTAATGTGAATGCTTCGAGAATACATCAATTGATACTCTAATTTTATTAGTGCTAATCGAAATAATTAATTAGGGTACGGTTTCTTGTCAATTTATCCAATTGAAGAATCCAATATAGGGCATCGATCATTAAGCTAGTTTTGGCAGTTGGTAATCACCTAATTAATCATCACTAAATACTGTACTTTAGGTCCCTTTACTTTCTTCCAGTAAGCTAGAGCTTTGATAAGCTAATTGATTTGTAATCATCAAAAAGCAGATTTTTCAAAAGTTTAATTGCACATGTAACCCATAACTCAAATTTCCTAATCATGTGGGCCAAAATTCTTACTACGGAATTTTTCGTCATTTTAATTTCTCTTCACAACATCACACATTTTGGTCACTTTGGCCCCGCCATTACCATTTGGCATTTGCTATTAAAACGAAACAATAATAAATCGACACTTTTTAAGATACAGCCAAGAAACTCATACAAAAATTAAACAGATTCACCTCTTAAAGAAAAAAATCATGTTATTATGTTTTCAATCCAATATACTTCCTCCGGTACTTAAGATAAGGCATTTTGATTTATCATAGATTTAACCTAGCACGTATTTTTAATTGACAAAAAAAAAACTTTAAAAATGTTTCATAACAATCAAGAGAATATAACAAACGTAAAATATATTTTTAAGATTTTTTTGTCAATTAAAAATACGTACTAAGTTAAATCTATAACAAAATCAAAATGCCTTATATTAAGGACCGGAGAGAGTAATATACACAATTTTTTTTGGAACGAAATGAATACATTGTTTTATCAAAATTTCACTGTCTGAAATCCATTTTAGAAAAAGGCAGAATGCACACGCACAAAAGTCAAAATCTGTGTAGAAAGAATTCTAAAAAGTGTAAGTCAATAGATTATTATGAGCTTAAAGGACCGACACTAAAATCCAATTACTTTTTTACTTCATTGGCTATAAAATTACAAAATCAAATCCAAATGAACGCATAAATAGGTTAGGAAAAAAAAAACCCTAACCATTTTCTTTTTCCTTTCTTCACGTTTTATGTTGTCACATAGTCAAAGGTATTGACTATGAAATTCAATATTATTGGCTCACGGAAACTTCCGCCTTTTTGTATTTTCCTTCCAAAGATGTTTGAAAAATGGCACAACCCCATAATTGAGTCGATCATATCAACCTTTTCCCCCCCCAAGTATTCTTGTTTTGATTTGCTTTTTTGAAGGATTTCAATATTAATTGAAGGCTCCACAAGCAAGGGGATTTCTTGCGTACTTATGACTTCACAATGAGAGAATGTAAGACCATGGATGTACATCAACTTCATGCCTTTTAGTATTTCTCAGTCTCAAAATAAGAGTACGATTTATTCACTAATTAAATAATTAAAAATTTTATTTTAAAAAAGAATAGAGTAATTTCTACTAGTTATTACACCGATCTTCTAAGGACAGACATTTTGTGTGTTTTTCTTTTGTTTTGATATGTCATTGGGGTTAAATAAAAAGTTACTCTCGTTCATTTGCTCTAAAATATATTTTTGTTTATGAAAATTAAACTGCTACGCTACACATGATTATTTTTAAAATGGAGAGAGTAATTGTTGTTTTCGTAAAAAAAATTGTTGTACAAACGGACCAATAAAAGAATTTGTTAACGAAATTAGTAGAGTGATATTTATATATTTTACTCGTTAATTATTAGATTGAAACATAACAGTACCATATCTTGGTCTCCAAGTATGTTGTTGAAAGGCACAATGCATTAATGTATGCTGGCAATCCTACTAGATACCACGTTGTCCATTCAAATTTTTATGTCTTAATCCAAGTGATCCATGCTTATTGCACAAAACCGGCATAGGTGAGGAACAGAATTGCCCACCATTCTTTTGGATCAAACGAATTAACACCTTCCATCAATTCCCCTCGTCGTTCCTTCCTCCAAGAAAAGGGTAAAAATTTCCAGGACATCAATAACGTAATCACATTTGCTATGATACGAAAAACACTAGAACGTTTTCAAGTTGGCCAATAAAGAAATTTTATACTGACTACCACTAGCAAGTGGTAAGTCGGGTCTATCCACAAAAACGGACGAAACAACCTAATAATCGTTTCAATCACAAGAAAATTAAATTAAAGAAACAAGAACAATGGAGTAAAAGCTGGTGACTCATATTGGATTTTGATTTTGCTGATGGGGTGTTCGTAATTTTCACAAGGATTAATCTTTTCTCTTACCCTATGTCTGCATCAAAATCATCCTTTCATCGATATACTTCTAATTTAACCAATATGAGTCACCAACTTTCACTCCAATGTTCTTGTTTCTTGCTAATAAGGTGTTTGTAATTTTCACAATGATTAAACTTTCCTCTCACCTTATATTTTAATCGAAATGATCATCATTTCATCAATATAGTACTAATTTAACCATGTATTCATCAACTAGTTGAAAACAATGAATTTGTTTGAGTCAAATCTTTTGTTTGTCAACCAAGTTTCCCAACCCAGGGGCAAATTTTTACAACATTAACATTTACGTAGTGAGCATTATTCCTCCCATCTCGAAATGATTGTCTAGTTAGAATTTATATTTTTTGTACTAAAAATCAATTTTTCAAATAACATAATTATTTTGAGACATTAAAAATGTAATATTTTCTAAATATTGTTGAATTCAAGATGGCTGAAATGTACTTTCTATTGTGTTTGTTAAGGTTAACTGGAGATTACTCTGTATTAGGTAAAGGGAGATATGTTGTTTATACGTAAGATCAATGAACAGAGACAATATCATGTGTAGTGAGTGTGTGTGGGCGTGTGTTTTTGTTACCAAGAAAAAATAAATTAGATTCATGAATTTGGTTTAAGGAGAAAGCAACAGTTACCCGTAAAAGGACCAGTCATAAACTATGTGAGGGCGTGCATGTGTGTTTTTGTCAGAGTGATATATGTTCAATTAGATCATGTGAGTTTCCTACATATTCAGGGGTTTAGTCACGTGACATTAAACAGGGAGCTGTAGAGGAGGAGACAGAGTCTAAAACGGGGAATTATAATCTATAGTTTCTGGTTAATCTGGATTAGCGGATTGTTTGGCGTCTTCGGTGTTTCTAGGCCAGGGAAGTTATAATGGCTCGAAACGCCGCAGTTGGGTTTAGACTTTGACTTAACGTGCTGGATCATATGATATCATATATATTTATCAGAAATGATACAACCAATGAAAATGTATAGTGAAAATATATAGTGAAAATTAATAGTGACTGATGTGTCTTTGCTAATTAAGGGTAAAAGTGTAATTTTTTAAAGAGAAAAATATAATTTCTACAGGAAAGTGGCTACAAAATAGGGGGTCAAGTTAGTCAATATTTATTTTCACTGTATATAGTCACTATATTTATCATTTTCCTATATTTATAGAGAAAAATTATTGAGTACAACTGTTGTGTCCTGATTTTTAGTGCAGCAAGTACAAACACCTCCTATTTTGGTGATATAACTCCCATAGAAATTATCTCTTCCCTCTAAAATTATTACTTTACCCCTATTATTGTGTTTGACTGCACAATCCATCCTACGTGGTATGCACTGAATAATTTATCATTTATAGGAGTTTCTTATCCACGAAAATATAACAAACTAGTTTTTAAGACTTTATTATGACTCCTTTATTGTACAATCTACGGTAAACACATATTATACGGTCGATATTGGTGTGTTTGATGAGGACCGGTTTGATAACCTAACAACTGACTCCCAAAGATACGTAGAACAAATATGATTTGGAGAAAAAATGGTATTATTTTGGAAACAAGGGAATCTTATAAAACATGAATTTACTCTCAAAGACTCAAATATTGCAGAGAACTAACACTCTCTCTGCTTTAGAAAAGATATCTAGAACAAATAGGGTTTGGAGAGAATGGTTTGATCTCGAACCTAAAACATTAGCAGAATGTATTCTCAAAAGTTTAGAAACACTCTAAAGCTGAAGATATTCCTTTGACACACAAACACAATCAAAATTCAGTAAAGAAGAAACTAGCATACTAATAATTATGACAATATGAAATGAATTAGCTCAAAAAAATTTAAATACTTGTTCATAGAATTTATATCTTGAAAAAATATTTACCCGATTTGAATCTAGATTGGAATGACAGCTCTAGCCTCCAAGGATAGTTTGACAGTCAAAACTTGATGATTTCAAGAATCTAACTAGATTTTTAAATTTACAAAAAGTGTTTCATTTCGTGAGCACATACAAAATCAATCAACAACCATTTTCGCACCATATCAGATAAATTTAACTGTTTGAGCCATTTACTATAGCAATTTTACTCTTAAAAAACTTAATGATTCGGACATTGTTCTTCTTAATTAACTAGCAAAAAGGGTTCCACACTTGCACCTAATTATTAAAAAAAAAAAAAAAAAAAACCTTGCAAAGAGGGAGTCGTTATGATGATTTGACTTCATTCTGATAAATTAAAACTTTTTAATTTATTATTTTTTGGGTGATTGTCTCAGGCTTCCTTGTGCTCTGCTTGGATTGGCCCAGTACAATAGTAAAATCAACTTTTGTATTTATCTGTTGATTTCTCAGCCCCAAAGTTCAATTACGTTAGCCCAATAGAGTTTTGCCACTGGATTACATGATTTTCATAGTTTATATCAGAAATTGATTTGCTTCAAATGTGGTTAGCTCCCGAATTTTTTCAGGCCCAGAATAATTTTATTTCATTGAATTTTAAGTTTTAGCTTTTAGTTTTACGAATTTATTCGAACAAAGTGATTGAGGTTAAAGTTTAAACCGTGTGAAATAAGGAAAAAACAA
The DNA here is from genome assembly GCA_949775105.1 of Oldenlandia corymbosa var. corymbosa. Classification (NCBI taxonomy): domain Eukaryota; kingdom Viridiplantae; phylum Streptophyta; class Magnoliopsida; order Gentianales; family Rubiaceae; genus Oldenlandia; species Oldenlandia corymbosa. Next base: position 12,862,475 of record OX459126.1, on the reverse strand, counting down.
CATTGGAAGACTTCTATATATAGTTCTATTATTTCAAAATTGCTCCTTTCGAAAGGTGACATCTAGTTGACGGTACGAGAACTTTTAAATCGCTGAGTGGAAAATAGGATTATTCAACCATCACCGGAAGGTCAAACTAAAAATTTTCAATTAACGGACATCCTACTAAGAGAAAATTCGGCCAAAACCGGCCGGCCGGGGGATCAATCGACCACCCTAACCCCTCTGTTCCGTCACTGAGTAGATATAATATGAACTATAAGGGAATAAATACTTGTTAAGGATATCAATTCACGAGACAAAACATAATGAGGGAAAATGCACACGCCTTCAAAAGATATATATTATTTCTTCTAAAATAATTACCATGTATATTGTATTATTTTAATACAATAAACATGATAATTATCTTGGACGAAGGGACTATATATATCTAGAATCCAAGTCTGCCCAAAACTCATTCCTTTGCAGTTGCATGCATTATTGTTAATAACTTGCATTATTGACTAACTCGAAGAAAAACATAACCTTGATTGATTGCTATATGAAAAAGAAATAACATTATTCATCCTTGCCTAAGTTTGATGAAAACAAATAAGAAATGACTTGCGATAGATTAACACCTTTAAAACCCAATCAAAAAAAAAAAAAAAGAAAAAGAAAAAAAGTCTGTGGACTTATTTATAAGACATATATTTGAATTGGTACATTTTTTGTCCTTATTATGAAATTGCTAGGTTTGTTTGTGATTGTTGGATTTGATAGGGACAGGTTAGATAATTACAAACCATTAGAGGGTAGAGATTACCAACAACAAAGTTCGATAGAAGACAAAGAAATTTCAGTTTTCTTAAACAAATGAAGAAAATAAACTTAGTGTTTCGTAAAATTTAATGTTAAACGGCCAGAGTTTATTTTATTTCTTGTCCAATCAAGATCAAGTGGGTTCTTTAGTGTACATGAATGTGGATGCAAACTACCAAATCTTAAGTTTATAATTAAAGTGGTGGCAACTCTAGTTTTATTTATGCATTGAGTACATTAGGTTTCCCCCACCTATATTTAGTGTAGGTTCATTTTTCAAGAGTCGAATGTAAATGAGTTTAAGGTAATACGTGTTCGCTCAATACACCTCATGTGCATAATTATTAACAAGAAATACTCTCTCCATTCCAAAATTATTGTCCAGATTGAATTTTCATTTTTAGTTCAGTTTGTACTAAAAATAAAAATTCAAATTGGACAATAATTTCGGGACGGAGGGAGTATATCTCATGTGCTCATTTGATGAGCTTATACCTTGTACTCAGATAATAATTATGAAACCGAGTTAAAGTTTAGGGAAGTGATCATGATACCTAACTTTTGAGATTGTGTCAAGAATATCAAAATAGTCTTTTCAGAGTTTAATTGAAAATAAATAATGATCACAATATACTTAGAAACGAGATTAATCCAAACTATAGTCTACATACCATATTTTTTTTACTAGCTAATGCAAGTTTTTGAAATTAATAATTTGATCAAGTAAACTTAAAATCTGAAATGTTTGGAACAATAATGGTTGGAGGCTATTATATAACCGATAATAGATGTTAACAAATAGTAAGTATTACGCACTACATTGTTACGTAAGGAGCTACGTCAGGAAAATGACGATAGCTCAGAAAAAAAGCCCTACAGGGGGTGGCTCGAAAAGGTCCCCATCTCATGAATGCACAAATGTATTAAGTCAATCTCGCTTCAAACAATCAAAACTAAAAAAAAGAAAGAAAAAGAAAAAGAATACTAACAAATTTAATGAAAAGGAAACAATGAAATAAATATTCAGAAAAGTACCACATAAACATATTACATTCCATTGAAAACCTTGGCACGGTACCTTATTAGACTTAAGCAACTAATGGAGTAGTTTAAAAGTTTATAAATACTTTTTTTATACAAACAATTACAAACTCAATGTCCAAAATTACCATTACTGCTAATTTGAATCATCAATTGAATAAATCATTTTAAGAAAAAACAATTCCCTCAAACAAATCTATAATCATGCATACTTGTATGCCCATGTCATGATTCGGCCAGTATATTATACTTTCTCCGTCCCAAAATTCTTCTCCAATTTAAATTTTTATTTTTATTTAAAACTATATTAAAAGTAAAATTCCAAATCAAATAATAATTTTAGGACGGAAAGAATGTCTATCATTATTTGATTGTGTATGCATAATTCTAACGCATGTAGTGACACGAAACTCCATAGCCATTTCACTGTTCACACACTAAAAATACAAAAAAAAAAAAGTAATAGTCCGAATCGAAATGGAAACAAAATGAAAATTCAGAAAAGTGTCAAATAAATAAAATTAAAAAAACATGAAAAAAGTGACAGACGATCGAATTAAATTTCCAAAGCCATCGGGCTGACCAAATCTCCCAGGTTCACTGCATGCATACTATCCCATTTTAGTCTTTATCGACTGGTCTTTACCACGTGGCGAAATTCCAGCCCCCACATTTTGCCAAACAGAGTTACCTTTTTGCTTTATTTATTAAAATATAGTTTTTTCGGAACTTTATATAAATTCCATGTCACCATAACAACACAAATAAATTTTTTTTTTTTTCCTTTTTGTTGTGTTTATGAAGAGTGTAAGAAATGGAAAGACATAGTGACCCAGGAAAGAGCAGTGCCGATCCCGACGAGGGCCGCGGCGGCGGTGGCGGGGGCGAGATTAGGTACCGTGGAGTTCGGAAGCGGCCGTGGGGCAAATACGCGGCGGAAATCCGGGACTCGACCCGACAAGGTGCTCGGGTTTGGTTAGGGACGTTTAGTACGGCGGAGGAAGCGGCTAGAGCTTATGATAGGGCGGCGTATGCAATGAGGGGTCATTTAGCCATCCTTAACTTCCCCGAGGAGTATAATTTGCCGAGTAGTTCATCGCATTTCGCGTCGCCGGAATCCTCTGTGTCTTATTCGTCGGCTTCGGGTTCGACATCGACGCCGGTTTCTTCCTCCGCCGTGCATGGGAGGAGTGAGAGTGAGGCGCAACGTATGCATGGTGAACGTCGTCGGGATGTCATTGAATTTGAATACCTTGATGATAAAGTACTTGAGGAACTTCTAGATAAAACTAAGGGACAAGATGATGATTGATCTTTGGTTAAGTTTACTACACTCCGTGCCGAGATAATTATTGAGTTTAGATTTTCTGGAGAGAAGAAGTATCTGTTTCAATAGCTACTACTATGAATCACATATATAGTTTGTTCATCTTCTTATTTTCTTGGTTGGATTTAGATGATCATTACTTTCTTTTGTGTGATGTTCGGATGGAATTTCTTTGGATGCGTAAATATAACTTATACTTTTTTTTGAGAAAATGATTATCAGATTTATGGTACAATGTTACATGGTAATCATTACGGTGAAGTAATTGATTGTCTTATTAGTTACACAGATAATGAATTATGAATCTCTCATTGAATGTATTGTTTCTCAAAGTTTGAGCTCCAGATCTGAAAAGTGCCACATGTAATAATGAAGTTTCTAGGCACATATAATGCTAAGGTGATTGACATTCGACAGTTCTTATGGTGTATGAGTGTAGGTTTTCTAGGATTGTAAAGACGTATATCTTGACGTTTTACTCTTCAAAAATATAGTATAGCTTGGGCCTAGTTAGTTTAACATCTAACTAGCTGGTATGAGGTTCTCGTATTTGTACGAGTTTGGTAATTTTGTATGATTGTTTGTTTGTTTGTTTTTTTTTTTTGTTTTGTTTTTTGTTTACTCCTTTGGTTATCAAACTATAATTATGGTCTGACTAATCTGAATTCAAGTCGTAAGTTCTTTAAGAAGATAAGCAGCAATAAAAATTCTCCACCATAACAAATGTTCTTAATAGAAGCCCTTTTTTTGGGTATATTTTTTTGCAAAGCTATAAGTTGTAAAAATATACTCGTTTCGTCTTAAAAAACAGTTCAAATTACAATTTGGAAATTGTACTATTTTATAGTACAATAAAATAGTACAATTCATAGCTTGCAATGTAGATTATTTTTACGTGTTAGAAGAAATAACAAAAAAACTCATTTCGATGTCGTAACCAAAAAAGAATGGAAGTTGGACCGTCAAAACATGAACATTGTTGTAAGTCATTTCAAAACATGAATATTTCTATCACTAGTAAAACACTTCAATTTTTTGACATAATTATCGATGACTTAGCTGGATCGCCGTTCTTTTCTGTTATATAAGGAGGTAAAAAGCTGAAGTATTATAGTATCGGACTACCAATTAGTAATGTCATGATGAAAGCTGTAGACAATCCTGATGGTTTATTATGGCGCAGAAGGCCTTCGATTAAACTGTCATAGACTGAAATCTAAACGACAATAATACAATGCAAATTTAGAAAATGGTATTTCCTCCGTTCTAAAATTATTGTCCAGTTTAAGTTTTTATTTTTAGTTCAAGTTATACTAAAAGTGAAATTTCAAACTGGACAATAATTTTGGGACGAAGAGAGTACATTAATTACACTCTGATATTGTAAAAGATGATCTTCAGTTTATGTTCTATCTGAATCAAAACTACTGACGTTAGAGTTCAGACATGTGCTCAAATGTAGCTTCAATATATAAAAGCCATCTTTCAAGAAGAACAGAGTTTTAGCATCCAAGTGATAGTAATATATTAATTGGTGGCCGCCATGTGTTCCTTTATTGTCGTTTAATGCAAAAAAATGTTCAGGAAATAAAGAAACTGAAAATGAAAAATGGGAAGGGAAGAAGAAGAAGACGAATCAGAGAAGAGGACATGAAGGAAACACATCTCAATTTTCATTTGTTTAATTCGAGGATTTGATTGAAATTCAACTTAGAGACAAAAAATCCTGCCATCACTACGTTTGATTTGGACAAATTATGGATTAGAGAATAATTATAATTAAATAATTAATAACTTGTAAGTTTAATGAGTTTATTCTATACTATTCATCATATTACGTACTCGGTGTTTTGAAGATGGTCAAGTTAACAGGAACACACTTATATTTCGATCAAATTAACTTGGTAAAGGAAATCAAATTAACTTGGTAAGACATCATTCTTCGTAACTTGGTTTTTGACGTGGAACTTTAACATAGCAAATGTATTTTGAAATTGATTTTGATATAAGTTTAATTTGTTTTATTATATTATATAAAAAAAATTTAAATTGTGACAGTCACAATCAACTTTGCATTAACGATATTGTCGTCAGACTATCACCGGAGGTTGGTGATGGTGGCTATATGTTAGCTGGCGGAGGGAAATGAAAATCTTTTTCCTTTTATTTACCAAATAACGAATCAAAAATATTTTCTGAAATTTTTTTCTGAAAAAAAATATTTTCTGAAAAGTGAATTTTACGGATATGGTTTTGTAGTTCTTATGAAAAGAGAAAGTGTTGTGATCTTGTTATAAGCTCCATTTTTCTAAAAGTTAGAAAATCGAAAACCCACCTTTACTTCCATAATAAAAGCAATAATATTGCTCCATCTCCCATAGTAGGAGTATTTGTTTGACAAAAAAACTTTTTTTTTTTTTTTTATACAAAAACTAGCCATAAGGATGCAAGGCGGCTTCTATAGTAGTAATAAATCTAATGGCAACCTCACAAAACGCATTTTTGTTTGTGCACATTCATTACGATCATTCGAATAAGACAGAAATACAAATTTGGGACGTCGTAGAAACACATGCTAATCTCTATCTATACTTAAAGCCTTGTGTTTATTTAAGTACCATTACAAGAGTTATTTTCTCTAACTGTGTGGCCGACGAGCACTTCGCGTTTAGTTCTCTAAAAGCAAACAGCCAAAAGGCTTTTGTATTGTTTTGTTTCTTTTTCTTTCTTTTTCTTTTTTTTCTCCTTCTAATAAGAGAGAAGGCATAAAAGGTGGGGTGAGACGGTTGGGTGGTGTAATTAAAAGATTAGGATGAGAGATGGTAATTATTACCAAGAGGTCGAGGGAAGGACGTGGGTTCGAATCTTGCTGTGACCTCAAAAAAAAAAGATAGAAGGCATAAAAGTTTGAGTCAAGTATTTCGAAACTATAGTATTATGAAACCATAATCGCAATAACTTTTTAATTCAATTACACATCCCTCAAGGGATCATCTAACACTAAAATTCCAATAATTGCTTTTTAGTAGTAAAAAAGGTCAAATAATCCACTGCGAAATTGGTTTTCTAATACTTGATTCAGTTTCACTTTCACACATGCCAATCTTGTAGGGGATCACGAATCCAACACATGACTTTCATGGTGGAAAGTTTTTCTTCTCCTGAGCTAAACTAATAAAAGTTCTGTTCAGAATTGAATTGCCAACGTAGAAAACTTACAATCTTATGCTTCAAATTGAGAATCATGTTTCACTTTGTGTGGTCTGTAGGATAGATACCCTTCTTCTAGCTAAAATTATTTTCATTAAAAAGAAGGAAAAGAAAAATTCTGATGTCTGAATGAGTGAGAAAATGGAGATTTTGTGATCACTAAAAAGGATAAAACCTTATCGATTGTGACTCTAATGACATTAAGTTGAAAGGACTAATTTGGTTATCCACATATTCAGTGACATTTGATAAGTTCTACATGTGACTTTGACATAGAATAAATTACAAACATAAAACATTACTATCCATGCAGATGTTTATAAAGGATTAGTCATTATTATTGATGGGCGACCATAAAAAATTTCCTTTATTTTAGTATTTGTTTTTTTTTAAAGAGATTTTATGTTTTTTTTTCTTAACCTTTACCATAAATTCTCTTAGAACTAGTTTTATTTTAAACTTACGAGGAATTGATTCCAAACCCACCCGTTAGTTGAGGAATAGAGATATAGTTACAAAATTTATCAAAACCACAAATTCGAATATTATTAATATCATCAATTGTGGGAGCACTTGGTACAAAATATCTACTGCCAAAACTTGGAGAATGGCATATCTTTGCGGTCCTTTATAGTTTATTCCCCTCTATGCCATAAATCATCTAATTGGTCGAAATGAACTTTAAACGTTATGGGTTGGAATCACCTCTTCAAAAAATCCCTGTTCAGTCACTCTTAAGAAAAAACGACGTAGTTTTAGCCCATATAAAGTCTCCTACAATTAAAAAGATTTTGTCACCTTTTAGTTTATTTTTTTTTATCAGCTTGAGCCAAGCCGCCTTCCTATTTTTTTTCAGAATTACTTAATTGAAGTAATATCCTCTTGCTTTCTTCCTAAGACTTTAATTTCGTGTTTCTTGTTCTTAAGGAACAAGAAAACCTAGCTCAAAGGGTTGGATTTTAGCTTTCATCTCAGTGTTGCACTTTTCGATTAATATTTTCTTGCCTCTCTGGCAAAGAGAACTGTTCTTTCTGAAACCCATAATTGCAATTTTCTAGTTGAATTGCAAACAACCTTCTAAAGAGATAAAGTCTCAAATACAAAAGGGTTCTTCTCAAAATCCATTCTTTTCATAAATTAATTAAGTCGTAACCTAGTGAAATTTAACATTAATAAAGATGGGTGAAACAAATTACTAAATCAAAGTTTTACTGAAACCGCAACGGATAATTTAATATGCTAAAAAGAATTGCTACTCGATACAAAACTCAATTTGTACAGCCGTTAACCGATGAAATTAGCCGCAGCCAAAACTCAATTTCATTAAGGTAGAGCAAGAGAAAATTAAGTCGTTATCGGATGGAACCAAATGGAGTTGCTTGGCTCGAGTCGATAAAGTGACATTAAAAATGTGAGAAGATAAAAATCTTTTAATTATAGGAGACATTTTAGGAGTAAAACTAGGTCGTTTTAAACTGGACAGTGACTGGACAGGGATTTTTTGGATAGGTGATCCGAACCCAAAGTTATAAGGGCAACCGTATTATTTTTGTTTTTGTTTTAGTATGGTAAAAGCATGAAATTTAAAAATATAATTTAAATTTAAAAAATTTCGTAAATGATACACTCTCTTCCCAAAAAAAAAAAAAAATTGACGTTAAGTTTTTAACTTTTTACTGTTTTTAACATATAATATTCAAAACTCAATGTGAACTTTTTTATTTTTGGACAGAGGTATTATTAATATTAAAAAATAAAATATGATCATTGGCGGCAGATCACCCACCGGTGCACCATGCACCACTCATCCAATGAGTTACTAATTTCAGAATCTCTGCCTTCACAGTAGAGCTGTCAGCTAACCGGATCGACCCGTCAGACCCGAACCCGTTTTGGGTCAAACGGTTCGTATAATCGGGCGATTCGGGCTGTGGGGGTCTACCCAATTAACCATAAAAGTATTGCGGTTCGGGTGCGGGCGGGAGAGATTTTATTCGGGCACCGCTCAAAAACCCGAAATAATAAATATAATTTTATTTTTTAAAAATGATTTTATATAATATCTAGGGTTGACATCTAAATTCAGTCTTATTCTTTTTTTTCTTTGTAGCCGCCGCTCTCCCCCAACACACTACCCCCTTCCTCTTTTTTGAGTTTTTCTCCACCTCTCTCGGTCTCGGCTACAACTCTCAAATCCCACACACCCCCCAACCACCAACAACTCTCTAGCTCTATCTACAGAATCGGCCATCGGGGGCGCGACTTCCTCTTCAGCAACATTCAAGTGGCGGTTGCCTCCCTCTTATTTCTCTAATCTTCTCCGATCTCCAATCCTGTAATTATGTAGCATCCAATAATTCTTTTCCTTCATCTTATTTTCATCAAAATCGTCCAGATCTGACAGATTTCAACATCAACTTCAAACTACTATAACAACGGGCCATGATTTCAAGCGAGATGAAGAAAGATTTATATTTTTTTTCTGGATCACAGCAACAATCACCCTAATCTGACTTATTCCAGCATCTATTTGTTTTTTTTCTTTTTTTGTTCTTTTTAAAGGATTTGGTAGGAATAATACGATTTTGTTGTATAAATGCGGTTATTTCTTTGGAAATAAGTGTTTGCTGTCTATTTTTTCGGAGGAGAAATCCGATGACTTTCTCAAAAAAGAAAAAGAAAAGGAAAAAGAAAATTATGCGGGTGAACCGATCCGATGAACCCGAAATCATTTTTCGGTCGGTTCGGTTCAGTGTTATAGGTTTTGCAGTTCGATTTTGGGCGGGTGCATTGAAAGAAAAAAACCGATTAACCCAAACCGATTTCACCCGAACCGTCCGAACACGCCCGAGTTAACAGCCCTACTTCACATCATCTAAGATGAGATGATTATGTTCCTAGATTGAGTTACTGAATTTATACTATGCCTAAATTGAACATTAATGGAAATAGGGATCACAATCTTATGATAAAATAATAATATGCATGCAGGGGGATAATTCCTAATGCCACTTCAAAGTCAATAACTCTTTTTTTTTTTTTTTTTTAACGTACGTACTTACTATCATCGTCAATTTGCAATCGCAATCCGTGGATGATCTCAACCTTTATTCCTTTTTGCCTTTTGGATTCTTCATCATTTCTCTCGAACATCATCAATCAATAATGGCCGAAAGTACGTGTGGCTTTAGTTCTGTATTGTTCTTACTCAAGATTTTTCATTTCATTTTTTTTTGTCTCACCTCTTTTGTTGTATTTCAAATAATGACATTTCAATATATTATACTAATATTACTATCTCTGTATTACAATCACAATAATATTTTTCAAACTCCCTTTTTTTTAAGTTGAACATTCACCCTTTTTCCCCCTCTAGGGTAAGGTGTTGTCACATATAGTGTAATTATTCATGTAATATCTCAAAAAAAGTGTTTCATTTTTCAGATAATAAAAAAAATTATTTTATCAAAACAATGATTTGCGTATGATTATGAGATAAAAAAAAAGAATAAATTCATGAGCACTTATTGAAGCAAAATCTTTTTATCGTTTCATCCATGAAATACAATATACACGCTATTTGTACTATTTTAAGTTTCAAGCAATCTATTGTCCTATTCAAAATAATCTGTCTTTTCCTAGGAAGGAGCAACTCAACCAAAAAGTATGTGTTATTTCTTTCTGTTAACCGAAATTGACTACATATCAACATTTATTATCATGTACCTATTCATACGATGATGACTAGAGAACTTTCTCCTTTTTTTGTATATAATATACCCGTCTCAAATTAAGACTTTAAACTTCTCTCTTATCCATTTCGAACGAGAACCATGAACTGGTTATTCCAAATTTAGAGTTTAGAATTTAAGGTTTGTAAATTCAAAGTTTGATGGAACGATTCGTGATCAGTCACTGTTGTCAACAATAAATATATTATTCTGCAAGCAAGAAAGACAATTTAACTTAAATGTTTCACTTGATCATTGCCTAATCAAGGATATTAACTTAGATATTTAACAAACAACTTTGCCATTTAACCTTTTTCCACCAGCTAATTGAGTATCAAAAGATGGTAGCATAATTTATTTTGAGCGAAAACCATAAGGAAAAAGAGGTTGAATTTGATCTATTCAGCCACAACTAGGAAATTGACTGAAAGGAAGTAATCAAAACTCAAATTATGACCATTGTTTTTCCCAACAAGACAAAAAAAGCCCAAAGAAAGAAAACCACGTAAGCTAATACTTAAACATAATACTACTAAATTCACTATTAATGACCAGTCAAATATATATAATACTAACATTTTTCCCGACTGATCATTTCCCTTTCCTTTTCTTATCTTCAAGTTCAAGAAGCTCTTCCAACAAACTATCATCCAGATATTCAAACTCAATGACTTGATTCCCTTGTCCGGACGCCACCACGGCCGCCGGCGACGATGAAGAACCTCCTCCTCCTCCGCCCCTAAAGTTCTGCTGATTTGACGGTAAGTGCCGGTAATGAGGTGGGCTCGGCAGCTGAGAATAATACTCACCGGGGAAATTCAAAGTCGCAAGATGACCCCTTAAGCTAAATGCAGCTCTATCATAAGCCCTCGCCGCCTCCTCCGCCGTCTCAAACGTCCCTAGCCACACCCGGGCGCCTTGTCGTGTCGGGTCGCGAATCTCCGCCGCGTACTTCCCCCACGGCCGCCTTCGGACGCCGCGGTAATGGACGTCATCCTTCTCTTTCTCCGCCTGAGCTTGCATGGCCTTACCCCTAGAAGAGCTTCCTTCCATAACTAGAACGTGTAATATTTAAGTAAAAGAAAAATATTATGTATATAAATGTATATAGCCCTTAAGTTTTTTTTTTATGTTCTTATAATTGGTTTGGAGATAAAAATTTTTGGAGGCAAAACTTGAAGGAAAATTTTTTGTTTTTTTGGCTGAATTTTGGCTGTTTGTTTTTTTGGTGAGGGGAGGTTGAAAATTTATAGGGTCCTATGACGTGGGCAAAAAGGGTTGAAAATTAAATTTAAAAATATAAGAATTTGTGGACTCTATTATTCATGTAGAGGCTGCAAAAGGAAGAAGTTTCTCAAAGAAAATCCACGTCACGGATTTCGCTTTGTGCAACCAAATCTAGGATGCATATATTCAACGAGACAAATGTAACTGTATTATTAAGTTTTAGTTGAAAGCATCATATCACACATCTCAATAGTACCCTTTGGCGAAGTATCGTTATTACTCTTTGCATAAAGTGAACTATGGTAATAAAAACGATTCATGAAGTTGGAAAATCCCCAACTAAATGTTAAGAACAGGAAGGTCACAAGCTGAAATCGACAATTTAGTTGGACTTGATGCATGTTAATGACATTTAATTTTAGCTTCATGATATTGACCTTGGTTACTTTTCGTTGGAACGAAAACTACAGTTATTATAATAATTTAGAATTTTTCTAAGATGAGTTAATTGAAAAATCACATACACAAACCATTTTCATCAAGAAATCATCATACGCAAAAATTATATGTTTTTAGGTCGGAGGGCTGGGGGTCAAGATCGACGCGGCCATCCAGATTTTTTTTTTTTTTAATAGGAATATTTGACAGCTAAAATTTTTATAGTTCGACCATTTGGTAACATTTAAATAACTCTATATTCAAACCCAACGATTTAAAAATTCCGGTTACATCAGACTATCACTGCTTTGGAGACTGTAACTCTAAAATCTAGGTTCAAGCCTTAGCGGAAACCAAAGGGACCAGTTTTGCATGTTCTCTCAATCTTCTACATGAAGCAAAAATGGGTGAAAAAGAAAAATAAAATCGATGGACTAACCGTGTATATGGATAATTCTTTCTTCAATTCATCAAAGCCGCACTATTTATAAAAAAAAGACCCACACAATCCTTATAGAATGTTCCCTTTTTTTGGGTGTTGGAATAACAAAAAATAAGTCATGAAAGTAGCTTAAAAAAGTGGTGTACTTTGCAGAGTACTCTTTGTACAGTGTACACTATGGAATTGAACTCTGGATTCGGCATATTTTACTTCTCTTACCTCTTATATTATTCTCTCTGTCCCAAAATAATTATATAATTTGAATATTTATTCTTTTAAAAAAAAATTAAGCGATTTAATCTGAACAATCATTTCGAGAGAAATACTATAAACTAATATAGAGAAATGAATTATACTAAAAATAATAAAAATTTAAACTGAACAGTCAATTTGGAGCAGAAGGAAAATAGTAGAGATTAGATGTGAGATAATCTCTATCTATTCAAATTGATGGAATATGTATTTTTTGTTACATAATCATTGACGATTGTATTAAGAATTTTATATTCGATTGCATGCACTGTCATAAAAAAGTGATAAACAAAAAATAAAAATGAAACCGTGTGTATATTGTGTCTGGTACGGACGTACCCAATTCACTCCCTTTAATTTGACTGGCATCTTATGCTTGTTGTTTGATGCCCCTTATCCCTCTTTGTGATGGTGGTGCCATTGTTTCTTGTTTCACGAAAGGATGAAGCAGCCAATTTGGCTGAGATATTTTTTTTTTATCTATTCTCTTCTAGTCAAAGTATTCAACTATATATAGTGAAAGACTAACAAATTACCAAAAAGTTACTCCCTCCCTCCCATAATTATTGTCCAGTTTGAGTTTTCATTTTTAGTTCAAATTGTACTAAAAGTAAAATCTCAAACTGGACAATAATTTTGGGACAGAAGGAGTATTATTTTTCTGAGATGAAAAATAATGATTAAGTTTTATGTAAGGGATATACATGAAAATTTTGCAAAAGTCCCCAGTCATACTCAAAGGAGCTCGTTCAGTAAGATTCCGAGTGGATACACACGATCATAACAAAAATGAGTTACACAAGATTTTATGCTATGAAGTTGTGACAAAAAAAAAAAAAAAAAAAAAGAAGAAGACGAATAAGAGTTAGATTTGACTAGATTATTAGTAAAGGATACTACACGACAAGGAAATTAAGTACCAAAAGTAATAAATAGATTATTATGGGAAAAAATGTCTGAAATAGCCGGACATTAACGTTAGCTGTATTTATATAGCTTATATAGAGCAACAGTCATCAATTCAAACTAAATTGCCCGGGGGGTTTTAAACGACAAAATATCTCCTATACTATAATTTTATATTATTTCTTACATCATTCATTAAAATTTTGATATATTCTAGTGTAGAAGATCCTTAACTACAGTGACGGAGCTAAAAAATCAATGTAAGGATACAAAATTTAGGAAAAAATTATTAATAGCCAGAAAATCAATTTAGGGAGTGTGAAAAATTATATAATACATAATTTTTTATTAAAAATTTAGAACACATATACTGATTACAAAAAATTAAGCAGGTGCGACCGTGCCCCTCTGTTCCCTAGTTTCGCCACTACTTAACTGACATAAAAGAAAATTAAACTGAAATATAAAAAGTTCCTTCTTACAATCGAACAAAAAGGTTTTAAAGCTAGCTAAACAGAAAGATTGAATTTAGTAAACAGCGGATCGGATGAACTTAAGTTAAAATTGTCAGAAAAAAATAAGAAAGTAATTTGTATTGTGTTTATTTAATTGTATGTATTATGGTCAGACTGGTAGAAGAAAAGTCAACATCGAATTCGGTAAGAGCCTGTGGCTTCCAAATCATCCCTTACGAAATGGAACTATCTATTTAAGCAAAACAAAAACATGAAAAGGAATTGGAAGTCTCTAGAAACTTGCCTAATAGATCGATCAAATATATGTAGCTCGAAAAATCAATCAAATTTTTGGTTGTTTTTCCCTCTTACAAAGGAGGATATTGACAATATTATGTTATGGTGCAACATTTGTCAGATGAAATAACGTTTGTTTAAGTGACTATAAGGAGTTACGGAGTTTTGGACCCTATATTTATAATATTTTCGAAAAAGGGGAAAAAAAAAAACTCTTTCCTTAACGTGGGAATTTATTTTTGAAATTCCAAGAAATCAAGAACTTGTATAGACAAGGTTGTTGACGAAGTGAAAAGTCCTCAAATATTATTAGCTTTCGAAAATCAAAGTTCTACATAAGTCAAGAATGATTACATCACTAATCATAACAATTCAGATTTGAAAAGCTATTATTCACTTTGATTTGATTTGGACCTCAGTCGGTTGAGTGCTTGACTAACCTGAAAACAAAAGTAATTAATGTTGCTAATTCTTCTTTATGAACCACAATTAATGTTGCAAAAAAGAAATTAAAAAAAAAAGAAAAAAACTGGATTGGAAGTGTTGTTTTCTCTTTTAATTACCAAGTGAAAGTAAAAGATTTTACAAACAATAACAGATTTAAGGTACAGGTAGATGATCGTGTCCTTCCATTTTTCGTACTCCTTCATTTTTTATAGTTATGTAATAGGAATATATGTGTTCATTTTTTGGTTCAGTGGAAAAAACCACCTTTGCTCTCAAGAGCAGGTCATGAGTTCAAACTTTCACTTTAACAAGAGTGAGGGGCGTCTCTAACTTTGCCAATTGACACTTCTAGAGGGCTTGTCACGACAAAGCCACTCATGAACCCTCGATTTCGCATCCGAACTTGTCATCCTGGATTTATCTAGGATGGTTTACCTCATACTGTGATTTGCAGGCTATTGCAGAGACGTGAGTTTAGCCATCTCTGGTGAAGTTCCCAACGTTACCAAAAAAAAAAAATTAATAAATGTGTAATAATTACTCTTTCGTTCGGAACTAAAGGTTCAAGTTTTTGTGGGTTTTTTCTTATATTTTAAATAGAAAAAAATTGTGATAGTTAACCTTGTTTTTCTGACTTCATTTTTCAAAGATCGGAAGAATTTGAATTTGATTTCTAATATAAAACGAGAGAACATTCTAGAGTAAAATTCACAAAGGAAGAAGAAGGTCAAGTGAATAAAAATAGTGTAAATTGGGTTTGAAATTTCAACCACAGGAGGAAGTTGTGGCCCAAATCATATATTGGCGATGGCTCTGAAATAAATTGGATCAAAACCAACTATTCTGGGTCAAAATCCAAATTTATAACAAATTCTTGTTGAATTCTTCCCATTTTTATTCCGTGGCGGCAGTAAAGACTAAGAAGAGGCCTAGATAGGCCCGAAGTCTGTTTTCTCACCGGCACTTGATCCTACTTAATTCAATTTTGTTATGTCTTGATATTGTCATTTGAACGTCATACAGGATGTTTTTGTTGTTCTTTCTCTCGTCAAGCGTAGGTCACGGTGTATGCGATGATGATTTAACATTCTCGTTCGATTAGTATATGTAATTGTTACATCATCAAATATGAACCGTAGTTTTCCTTGTTTTACCAGACATGGCATCCTTGTTCAAGACTTAAAAACTTATATTAATATCAATCTGATTTTATACCATTATACATATCGCTTTGGATTGGCACAAGATTTGTGAAAATAATTACTACCCTTATCCCGAAAAGTTTGTCTATACTTTGTGCTAAAAAAAATAATACAAATTTCAAAATTTAATGTGATTTTTTTTTTTGGACAGAGAGATAATAATAGTTGTTCGTGCTTCAAATATTGAGGCATAAAATAGATAACTTGCTAAAATTATACGAGTTTTTTTTTTCCTCCTAATATTTAGTAAAAGAAAGTAAATTACATTAAAAGCAAAATTCATACGCGTATGTTTACCATCTACCATGTAAGAATTACAACAAGTAAATTATCAAGTTATTATAAATTTCACATTTAAACTTTCTTAAATATTATCAGTACCGTCATTGTTGTCCAGTTTTAATTTTTATTTTCAGTTTATATTGTACTAAAAATAAAATTTTAAACTGGACAATAATTTTAGAATGGAAGAAATATGCCAACTTCTTTCATTTATAGTAGCAACGCTTTTTATTCAATTTTCCACTTCAACACTTAAAATTCTTAATCTCCCTTAATTATAGAGCAATTTTTTTTGAAACTCTTCCATTTCTCTCTGATCAATCTACGACAATTCATATATAATATTTTGTTTGATTGCATCATGTTTTGAAATAAATAATTTATTATATTAAATGTTCGTCTTACAATATCAATACTCTTTCCTTTTGTAATATATAATCCAATTTATTACTCCCTCCGTCCTATAATTATTGTCCAGTTTGAGTTTTCATTTCTAGTTTAAATCGTGTTAAAAGTGAAATCTCAAACTGCACAATAATTTTGGGACGGAAGGAGTACTATATTGGTTCTAGAAGAGAGGTCTTTATTACATCCTCAAGTAGTATATATTCATATGTTATAAACTTATAATCACCGGCATGAAATAGTGTAATTTTTAAAAATTTATCCAATCTTATCTTTCGAGCCTTAATCCGTAGTTTTTAAGTTTTAATAGATCTAATCCTGTCTAATTTACCATAAGATTTCCCCCTCTTTTATACCCTAATTTTCTCCCAATTTCTCTCCCAATTTTTCTACCCAAAATCTCTCCGGCCTCGTCCTGCTCGTCTTCACCACCATCTTCGCTCCTCCCAGAGTTCCCGGCCGCCGTATTCTATTGTCTTGATTGCGATCGAGTCATCGCTGAAGCTTAGTTGATAATTTCGCGACCGGAAGTGTAGCTACTTGTTGACTGCGGCACCGGATCGGAGACTGGAATTTGATGTTGAAAGGAAATGGCGAAAGAGCCACCGAGTTCACCTGGACCATGGATTCTTGAAGCTGTGCCTCTCATTGTTGTCTTTCTAATAGCAGCACACGTCTTTGCTCTGGTTTACTGGATCTATCGGCTTGCAACTGAGAAACAGCCACTGAGGACCAAAAAGCACTGAAATAATTTTATCAATTGAACTTCGCTCGTTCTTTAGAGGTACAAATACGCAATATATACTTTGATTTCTGCTCTAATTATTGTCTTGATCATTGTGTACACCTACCCAACGGGATATCGCTGTTTTGTCCTGTCTCTTGTCTTAATCACATGCTCAATAATTTATGAACTATTTTGCTGTGTTTGGGAAAATGGTATAGGAGTTAGATGATTATCTAGGGGATTACATTATCAATTGTGGCTGCATATTCCAAAGATGGATGTATCTTTTGGGATCTTGACATTGCCAGGAAAAAAGAATAATCGAAAAAGATGAGGAATTGTTACGGTAGGACTCAATTGACATTCAATACATAGTAATGAAATTGTAATGGAAAAGATAAAAATAACATTGCAATACAAACTGTTGTTCATAGGCCTATTAATATGAGTTGCAAAGAAACCAATATGGTTTGCTTGAACTTACAAATGGTTTGCTTGAACTTACGAACTGCTAGTAGGATAAAATTACTATGAAAATTTAGTTTTTCCAGATTGCAGTATATTAAATTTTGGAGCTGTAGGCTGATTGTTTCTATTTGGATGTAATTGCATGCTTTAGGGTAAGCAATAATTTTGTCTTTTCAATTGTGAATGGAGATGATGGTGGCAGGGGAGTTTTTTAGTTTCAAGCTGTTTGAACTGCTTTCATTTGGTTCATGTTTTTTGCCCTTTGAGCGTGGCAGAGGGGTTGAATGATAATGTATCTTGGCCTTTGTAAGTATTTGACAGAAACATTTTTCAATAGCTTTTTGTGAAAAGAGAATTAGAAGTAGTTAAAATTTTCTTTTTGAAGAGTTCACACTTCAAGACATTCATATAAGTTTCTACCCTCATTTCAAGAGGTTCAAAAAACCTTTCAAGGGAAAACTTGTATGTATACTAAGACAATTTATCATGATCATAATGGTTTCTCTAAAATTAGGATTTCTTCTTCTTTATTACTCAAGAATTTGATAAACTAAGAATTTGGTAAAGATGCCGCTGGCTGATAAATTCCTCCAAAAGATGAATTTACAGCTGCATTTGGTTTTTCCTGTTTAAACTCTTGCAGACAATTCTTGTCACGATCTTGAGTGGCATGTGTATTAATTATTTTATATTTTTGTTTTTTCAACTGATTAGGGAGGAAGCATCAAATATCTTGACTTGGAAACTTCTCTTGTTACTACCGGCTTCTAGGACCAGTATCGTCTACTTCACATCTCAATTGAATTGAACATAGGCTAACAGAAATGCGTCCGCAAATAGTATTATTTGGGGACTCCATTACTCAACAATCATTCAGTTCTGGGGGATGGGGTGCTTCTCTTGCTGATACATACGCCCGCAAGGCTGATATTATGAATCGTGGGTACGGTGGATACAACAGTAGATGGGCTCTGTTCTTGCTTCATCATCTTTTCCCGCTGGGATCTGCTACACCACCTGTGGCTACAACTATATTTTTTGGAGCAAATGATGCAGCTCTGTTGGGTGGGACTAACGAAAGGCAGCATGTGCCAGTTGATGAGTATAAGAAGAACCTAAATGCAATTGTCCAGCATTTAAAGGAAAGTTCTTCCACCATGTTGATTGTTCTCATCACTCCCCCACCAGTCGATGAGGAAGGGCGCTTAGAATATGCCAGGTCCTTATATGGTGACCAGGCAACAAAGGTGCCCGAGCGAACAAATGAAACAGCTGGAATGTATGCAGATAAGTGTGTTGAACTAGCCAAAGAACTAGATCTACCTTCAATCAATCTGTGGTCAAAAATGCAGGAGACAGAAGGTTGGAGGAAAAAGTTTCTGCGTGATGGATTGCACCTGACAGCAGAAGGAAATGCAGTGGTCTATCAAGAAGTTGTTAGAGTTTTCAATGAAGCTTGGCTGTCGGCCCCAAAGATGCCCTATGACTTCCCTCACCATTCACAAATTGACCCGAAAGACCCTGGGAAGGCCTTCCAGCAACTGTGCCTGGGCGTATAATAGCTTACTAAGTTTGAGAAGCAGTGCCGATCCACATAAGCTGCTCCGGAGATATCGAGGAGTTTGGGAGCTGGTGGCGATCAAGTTAGGGGTTAGCAAATTTGATGATACATTTTCTTTCTTCTGTTGTAGTTTAAATTATATGTATTTTGAATGTAAGTTGGTAAATGCTGCTACCCTCAATGATTCTATGATTGGAAAAGTGAGAAAACTGATTTCAAGTAACAAGTGCTGTATTCTTTCCTGTCTAAATAAGCCATTAATATAAAGTACTCCCTTTGTCCCATAATTATTGTCTTGTGTTTTCATTTTTAATTCAAATTGTATTAAAAGTAAAATCTCAAACTGGACAATAATTTTGGGACAGAGGGAGTATAAACTAAAGCATAAGTTATAAATACACTACAAAGAACCGCGTAAAACTGAATGCTTCTTGGTGAGTGTGTGATACTGTGATACGAAGTTACAAACTACATTGAAAAAAAAAAAAAAAACAGAAAACTCCTTATCAAATAGATCTTTATTATACTACTGCTATTATAATACCATAATGAAAGTAACATTTGGAAATTACAAATGCGAAAATTCTTAAAAATGTGGTCACACATTAACATGGCTAGAAATCAACGACCAGAATTTAATAATTATTAGGAGAAGCTATGTCCCGATATACTCATGAATCACGATAAATAAAATACCCTAGTTATTTGTGAGCAATTATTTAGTGAGTCTGAATTGATTTCTACCTTCAAGCTCAATCAACAAAAGGATTCCACTTAGATCCAAAGGGTTTTCCTCCTCTTTCACACACACACACACACACACACCAAATCAATGGCGGATCAGAATATTGATCGAGAGGTCGATCACAAGAAATTAATCTCAAATTCTCTCTCAACCTATCCCAAGACCTGGACTTGCGTCTTTGCCATAGTATTTTGTTGTCTATGCCTATGCGCACCAATTGCGATATATTACATCGGCGGATTAAACAAAATCAGCGATGACCAACTTATGAATTACCAACAAGAAGAGATGCATCGATTTCGAACGCTTCATAATTTGTTCCGATCGTTTTTGGGACTTGATACCATAATTGTGGCCGATCTCCTGTTGTTTGTGATATGGATTATAGACAGTAAGTATTTATCTCAAGATGCGGAATCAGGAAACGGAACAAGACGCATACTTAACCGAAAGGTACGATCTATCATTTTGGATGTCTTCCTTATCGTCGTCTTCCAGATCGGTGCAGTAATTTGTTTGATGATCCCGGCTCTTGCTACGTATTACCGGGGTAACATGGGGAAAACACTCGACAATATTCGTCGGCACGAGTTTATTAGCAAACAAGATATGGTTGAATTTCAACACACGAATGATGATTTCTACTACGGTGTGGGAGCGGGGGTCGGGATGTTTCTGTCTTTCGAAGCCTTGTTCATAGTGGTTATTAGATTAATTCTGAAAGATAATTCAGAGTCCATTGATGAAAGACGAATTCACCCCCTGGCGGACCAAAGGATTCCCTAGTCATAGAAATTACTAGGGTTAAATAGCTTGGGGAATTATTAGCTATGTTCTTTTATATTCCCCCGTTCCATAATTATTGTCCAGTTTAGATTTTCACTTTTTGTACAATTTGAACCAAAACTGAAAATCTAAACTGGACAATAATTTTGTGACGGAGGGAGTATTTTCTTTAGACATCTCCAAGTATGTAATGGTCTATTTTTTACAAATAAAGTATGCTCTATATATTTAGCACTTGAACTTTGATAGTTTTCTTTCTTACACATTACATGAACGACGTGCTACATGATTTTGTCATGAATGGACTATGAAAGATTATTTTAAATTATGGGTTTGATTATATTGATTTTGATCATAGAATGGTTGATTTTAATTTTTGTTATGTATGGGAGGTTGAAAGCAAAATTAGAAGAATTTGAGGGGGAAAAAAAAGATAGTTGGCTTCGGCGTAGATTTCTATATCCCGACGACAAAGTCGATATGATAGTTTTCCTTTGTTGTAGTATTTTCCGTTTTGTGTGTGTTTTGGTTTAAGTTAATTTCTTTGGATAATTTCTGCATCTGGAAGTATTATGTAATGCTGAGGCGAAAATATCACGCCAATATGAAGACTAAAACAAACAAAAGTATGAAATTCAAAATAATTATTCTAGAGCTTGCATATCAAACATGGTTTTTGTTAATACTGGGATATGAAAATTATCAGGAAATTTAGAAATTTTGGTCATATATATGTTTAGATTGAAACTCAGCGTAAAAATGTTACTTGATTCTTCTGTCATAAAACAAAAGGATGAAATTCAAATTAATTATTCTAGAGCTTGCATATTAAACTTGGTTTTTGTTGATATTTGGATATGAAAAGTATTACGAAACTTTGCAATTTTCATAATATATCTAAATTGAAATTCACAGAGAAAATATTACTTAAGTCCTCAGTCGTGAAATGATGATCCTTTTTGTTATACTCTATAAAGAATTTGCTACTCTCTAGAAAAAATTAAAAACAAAAAGAATACGGAAGAAAAAGTTCATAGTATTATTTGTGCAAAAAAAAAAACATGAAGAGATCAACAGTAACTATAGTAAAAAGAAAAAATTGAACAACTATGTGACCTCGTGTGACCTCGCTAATTAAGATTTGATTAATTTTGAATTCTACTATCTTCAAACTCGTAAATAAATGTATACCGACCAGACCATAATTTCTAACCGACCCACAATTTCTTCGATTATTGCTCTAATCCAAGGCACGGTTAAAAGAATTTGATTGGGTGCTTATATGTTTGTTTTGGGGGTAGGGGGTGGGCCTTAGGGGGTGTGGGCGGTGGAGGAATGATTGTTTTCTGTATGAAGACGGTTAGTTCGAGGTTCAAGAAAATTGTACGGCATCCTGAATTATGGCTGATCTACATTGACTGAATGTACACTGATGAAGTCAATTGTCATAAAAAATAAAAGTGATTACTATTATCAAATCGTTAGTGTTACTCCCTAGTTCTATTCAGTCATGGCTGATCTACTTTTAGTACAAACTATATTAGAAACAAAAATTTAGAGTTTGAAACGGAAAATCATTTTGAGGCGGACCGACAATTTTTTATCACACAAAATAAATACAAAACTCAAAAAAAAAAAAAAAACTCGCGGTTAGAATGTTATAGAACCATCCCCAAGTTTTTCCAACGCGCTCATCCCACATTATGAAATCCTTAATAATATTATTACTAGCACAAGTGAAATTCGGGAATTTATGGTGAGAAGAATCCTAATTGGAATCATTATATATATATATATATATTTATTAAAGGAAAGAAAGATAATCGACACGTGTCACTCATTGAGACCATCAAATCTCAATTAACATATGTCATTTGCTAATTGGTTGATCATTAATCAGTTACAATTTTTTGTAACAGTTAATTAAATTATTTACTACTCCTTTCGTCTCACAAAAATAATCCAATTTAATAAAAAATCTTGTCCTAAAAAAATAGTCCAGTTTAACAAAAGTCAAAATTTATTGAATTGAAATGACTTAAATATCCAAAAGAGTAGTGGCATTCCCTTTGATTTTCATTTTTTTAGTTTTCTCTTATTTTTTCAAATGATTATATCTTTTAATACATGAATAATTAAAAAATGTGTTATATAGCAAATTAATCTACGTAACGAGATTTTTCCATCAAGATCCATCGTCAATATTTTTTGAGATAAAAATTTTGATCAAATTTAAGTTGTAAAATAAATGCATATGTAGTTAACTTTTATAGAAAAAAAGTTGTACATTTGGTGTGTTGACCAAACTAAAAAAAGTTGTACAGTTTCAAACTGAACTATTTTTGTGGGACGGATAGAGTATATAAAATTTTTACAGATATTACAAATTCCTGATTGTGAGCTTGAAAATGAATATTTTTGAAAATTGCTGAGAAACTCCCGACTTCAAAAGTCCTTTCATTTACGAGTTTAAACTTTCAACTTATTATTATTTTGACCCTTAAAGTTCCATTTGTGTGTTATTTAGTTTTCAAGTTTATCGATTTTACATTTTCAAGGACGATTAATTGTGTCTCATATTTTATTAGAATTACATCTAATCCCCAAAGTCTACTTGCCTATAAAAATATGCCATATGCATCTAGACATAATTTATATATTTTTTAAATATATTTTTTAAACCAAACATAACATTAGTTAGTGGTGACAATTTTTATTATACAACTTTTGAAAATCTTTGTTATAATATTTTTTACCAGATTTTATAAATATACCTCTCATAAATAATATCAATACCTCTCATTTTGATCTAAAACTGATTAATCAAAAAAATATTACAATTTTAAGAAATATTAGTAACTAGATTTTTTTTTAAGAGAATAAGGACGGTATATTTGTAACTACATTATCTAATCAATTCTTTTGAAATATAAATTTTCAACATCGACAAAGCCGCGCAAAGCGCAAGACACACACTAGTAGAGATAATTAGGAAAAGCGAATACGACTTGAAATTGATCTTTCAAGCCTATATGCCCCGTCTATATAAATACACATTCCCGTGATAAACTAGATTACATATTATCGAAGTTGCTATTGACCTTGCTCATCAATATCAACTTTTGAAGCTTTGTTATTATTATTCAACAAAAGAAATCTACTCAAAATTCTTCAAGGGTTTCCTTCATCACTCACTGGAGAAATCAACGACGGATCAGATTCCGAAAGAGGAAGACGTCAACAACTACAAGAAGAAATTTATCTCAGACGATCCAAGGTATTGGGTGACCGCTTTTGCAACATTATGTTTGCTTATATGCATGCCTCTCATGATTTATTATATGTGCGAGATAAACAAAATCCATTACGACCAGTTGATCAACCAACAACACAAGCTGCTTCGAGACCGAGGGCAGAATAATTGGTTCTTCATTTTTGTTGGAGTTTTTTCGGTATTCGGGATATCCGGCTTGGGGTTTTTGTTATGGTTAATATTGGAGTATCGTGAAAAGAGAAATCCTTGCGGTAACCTGTAGATCATGAAGATAAAAGAAAATCAAGACAGTTTGATCCACCTTGATTGTGTAATTGGTTTTCAGTCTGAGTAAATAAAGTTCAGGGACTCAATTGTACATTCTGTAAATAAATAGTAGGGACTTGATTGAATGTTTTGTGAGTATAGAGGGTACAAATGTAAATGTTTGTATAGATGTAGTTTTAGTCGGGTTGGCAGTTGTATTAGACTATTTAATGTGTCTGTACAAACAGTAATATAGAGATTAACAATCAAGAAATACATTTTCCATTTCTAGACCTTTTCTCTTGTATTTCCATGGCTTCCGCACAAATCTTTGGCTCAAGATGGTATCAGAGCCAGGTTTTAATCCTGTTCTGAACGAGAATCAGCTAGCAAACCACAAATCAAACCTCAATTTTGCAAAGATCAATCCAGATCTTCAATTTTTTTCCCTCCCTGTGAAAACCCTAAATAAGTTTCTTGAAAGATCAAATTGCGAAGGATGACTGTGAATCACGAACGTGAAAGGCGTGAAGAAAATCGACGTGGAATGGGGAGCTGTTGCCGTATGGAGGTGGATACATTCATCCTCTTACACTTCATCCATCAGATAACTCCTCCATGGTAATTGTTTATTCAAAACTCACTGATAACAATTATATATCATGGAGTCATGCTGTCAAGAGATTCTTAGGAACTAAGAACAAATTAGGTTTTGTGAATTCGGTACCAAAACCTAATGAGGCAGATCTGAATTATGATCAATGGCTTAGGGTTAATGATACTATGGTGTCTTGGATTCTTAATTCGATTTCACCTGAGATAGTTGATGATTTTGAATTAGCCAATACTGCTTTTGAATTGTGGAATGAGCTTGCTGAGAATTATGGTACCAAGAACGGTCCTCAGATCTATAGATTAAGGAGAGAAGTAGCCACTATAGCTCAAGGGAATATGACTTTAGCAAGCTACTACTCAAAATTGAAACGTCTCTAGGATGAGCTTGGTCAGGTTGATCTACCAGATACTTGTTTGTGTAATGGTTGTATTTGTCGAGTTGCTAGGATGGGAGGTAGGGAAAATCGTCACTAGCTGATGCAATTTCTGAGTCGGTTGAATGAATCTTTCAGTGCAGTAAGAAGTCAAATTCTTATCATGGATCCGTTGCCAGAAGTAAAAAAGGCATACTCTATGGTGCTTAATATTGAGAAACAGCAAGTTGTGAACAAGTTGTATGAAAATCCAGTTGATCAGAGTGCATGGATGGTACAAAGAACATCATATAAGACTCCATCATATGGTGGCAAGGAAAACACAAAATATATAGGGAAGGAAAACAATATAAGGATGGACAAAGCTGCAAAGAAACTTTTGAATTGTGATCATTGCCATATAATAGGGCATTTGAAGACTGGATATTTTCAGCTGATAGGCTACCCAGACTGGTGGGAAGGGAATAAGGAATCAAAGAGATTGGCAGCACTCAAACCAAGGAATTCAGCAAATATGGTGGCGGGAACATAAATGCAGGAAGCAATACCATCAGGAGGTGAAGAACTTGCTGTAATGATGAGGAACATGCAACTGATGCAACAAGAAATGGCCAAATTGATCAAAGGAAAGCAACCAGTGGATGTGGAGACAGAGTGAGTAAATTTTGCTCATTATCATGATTTTTCAGGTATGAGTATATTTACAGCTCTTAGTGCTTTGAATTTACCTGAGAATTGCATTTTACATTTATGGTTCTTAGACACTGGTGCTAGTGGTAGTATGAGTCCCTCTCTGAAAATTTTCCATAAGTATAAACCAGTCACAAAATTTACACCGGTTTCCCTTCTTGATGGAAGCATCACTAGTGTTCAGAACACTGGTAGTGTCAAACTATCATCCTCTTTGGAGATTCATGATTGTCTTCACATACCTTCTTTTAGATACAATTTGTTATCAGTAAACAAATTAGCTACATCCTCACATATTGACTGTTTTTTCTCAACCACATTTTGTCTGCTACAGGACCAAGTGACTAAAGGACTTGTAGCAGTTGGGAGAGTACAAAACAGTCTATATGTTCTAGACTCTACTTCTTTTCAACCAGAAACCATTAGGAGGTTCATCAACACTCATCTTCATCATCATTTCATACAACAACCAGATTCATTTTCACTTCATCAAGTCAATTCAGTAACTACCATCACTGAAGATCTGTGGCATGAAAGATTGGGGCACGTTCCAGACTTAGTGATAGATAAACTAGGTTTCTCTAGTGCTGTTTCCACAAAGCATGTAAACAAGAAGGCATGTTCTGTATGTCCTCTTGCTAGGCAGCATAGGTTTAAATTTCCCATTAAACCTATACACACTTTTACCATTCTAGAGTTGATTCACATTGATATATGGGGACCGTATAAACACACTTCTTATCAGGGTGCTCCTTATTTTCTTACATTAGTTGATGATTATCGCCGTTCTACTTGGACTTATCTCATGAGTCACAAATCTCAAGCTGTCACTGTTCTTACAAATTTCTTCCACATGATACGTACACAGTTTCAAATCCTTGTCAAGATCATTAGATTAGACAATGGTACCGAATTTCTTAGTGACAATTGTCAGTCCCTTTTCAATTCTCCTTGTATCTTACACCAGAAAACAACCTCAACAGAATAGTGTTGTAGAGAGGAAACATAGACATCTTCTTGAAATAGCAAGGTCTTCGTTGTTTCAATCCAATCTTCTCATAAAGTTTTGGGGAGATGCTGTACTTACAGCAACATACCTCATTAACAGATTGCCTTCTTCTATCCTTCAATGGAGAAGTCCATATGAATTACTTCACAAAAAACCTCCTGATCTTAATCATTGAAGGGTTTTTGGTTCTCTGTGTTTTGTAACTAACATCATACCTCACAAAGATAAGTTTGCACCCCGAGTCATCAAAGCAGTTTTTGCTGGTTATCCGGTTGGACAAAAGGCATATAAACTATATGACCTTCAATCTCATAAGATTTTTGTTTCCAGAGATGTAATCTTTCATGAGACATCTTTTCCTTATCATTAAGAACAAACCATTCATGTTACTCAAATCAATACAGTTTCAAATTTTTCTGATTGGTTTTCATATTATCCATCTCCACCTGCTGCTGATTCTGGTTCTATACATTCCAATGCATTAGACATGACAGCCTCTTTTGATCAATCTCATAGTCCTAATTTGTCAGCAGAAACATCTCCATCAACCATTTCTACTTCAGTTCCATTATACCTAATAATCACCTTCTGTACTTCCTCTTGTTAGAAGAAGTACTAGGGTCAGAACAAATCCAGCCTGGATGAATGACTTTGTTGTCCACAAAGCTCATTTTTCCAGTCAGTCTGTTTTCTTTTCCTGTCACCCTGACACCTCCCCACGCACTCCTCCAACTTTTCCTTATTTTACATCACCCGATTTTTCTTCTTCACACTTATATTTTTTTAGCACAAATAGCCAGTGTCAAAGAACCTAAAAATTATTCTCAGGCTAAATCAGACCCAAAGTGGGTTGAAGCAATGCGGACAGAACTTAATGCTCTCATCAACAATAAAACTTGGACTTTAACAGAATTACCTCCTGATAAGCATGCTATAGTGTGCAAGTGGGTTTTCAAGGTGAAACATAACTCAGATGGTTCTGTGAACAAGTACAAACCACGGTTAGTAGCAAAAAGCTACAGTCAGATTGAAGGGCGGGATTATTTTGATAGTTTTTCACCAGTGACTAAAGTTGTCACCGTTAGGTTGCTTCTGGCAATTGCAGCTTTCAATCAGTGGCCACTATGTCAACTTGATGTGAACAACGCATTCCTCCATGGGTTTCTTGATGAGGAAGTCTACATGCAACCTCCTGAAGGTTATGATACTGCTCCAAATCAGGTTTGCAAGCTTCAAAGATCCTTGTATGGCCTGAAACAAGCCTCTAGACAGTGGAACTTGGAGTTCACCTCCAAGATTCAATCCCTTGGTTTCAAGCAATCTCAGAACGATCCCTGTTTGTTCACAGGATGATATATTGATCACAGGTGAAGAAGAAACAACAATTCAGGTTGTGAAATCTTTTCTTGACAAGGAATTCACTATCAAAGACCTAGGAGTTGCTAAATACTTCCTTGGAATAGAGTTAGCACGATCAGATGCTGGTTTATATCTTAATTAGCGTAAATATATTCTGGATATCTTACATTCTGCCGGTCTCCTTGGATGTAAACCAATGTCTACACCACTTCCAAAAGGCCATCAGTTCTCAGACCAACCAGGCTTCCCATTGAAGATCCTTCCAGATACATAACTCTAGTTGGTCAGCTTCTATATCTTGGTTTCACTAGACCAGATATAACATTTGCTGTGCAACAGTTGAGCAAGCATGTACATAATCCTTATGAAGATCACTGGTCAGCCTTGCAGCATGTTCACAAATATCTTAAAGGATCTCCCTCAGCTGGACTTCATTATCCAGTCAACAATACATTGAAGCTGGAAGGTTTTAGTGATGCAGATTGAGGCTCCAATCCCCTTCACAGGTGCCCCATCACATGTTTTTGTGTCTTCTTGGGGACATCACTCATCTCATGGAAGACAAGCAACAATCCACCATCTCTTGCTCTTCCTCAAAGGCAGAATATCGCAGCCTCAGTCATACCACACGTGAGTTGTTATGGCTTTCTTATCTTCTCACTGATTTTGGCCTTCAAGTTCCTATGCCTATCCCTCTATGGTGTGATAGTCGTTCTGCCATATATATCACTGAGAATCCAGTGTTTCATGAGCGAACAAAACATTTGGAAATCGATTGTCACCTACTTCGCCATCACTTCACTCAGGGATTTCTTGTTCCTCTACATGTTTCCTCCAAAGAGTAATTGGCCGACATTTTTACAAAATCCCTCCCTCATTCTTTCTTTGTGGATCTTCTTGACAAGCTTGGCCTGCGTGACTTCCTGCATGCACCAGCTTGTGGGGGGGGGGGGGATGTAGATCATGAAGATAAAAGAACATCAAGACAATTTGATCCACCTTGATTGTATAATTGGTTTTCAGTCTGAGTAAATAAAGTTCAGGGACTCAATTGTACATTTTGTAAATAAATAGTAGGGACTTGATTGAAGGTTTTGTCAGTATAGAGGGTACAAATGTAAATGTTTTTATAGATGTAGTTTTAGTCGGTTTGACAGTTGTATTAGACTATTTAATGTGTCTATACAAACAGTAATATAGAGATTAACAATCAAGAAATACATTTTCTATTTCCAGAACTTTTCTCTCTCGTATTTCCATGGCTTCCGCACAAATCTTTGATTCAAGATAACCGGAGTTTCCAAACCCTTAGAAGCGGAAAAGATGACAAAAAAAGTAATCCAACGGAAGACAATTTCTTTAGGTCTGTTGCGATTATCTTTTTGATTATCATCTACATTTGCATAGGTTGCTTTGTCGTTACTTAGGGGGCATTGGCACCACGCTCCACAAGATTAAGCATCGCCAGTTTGTTAGCCAAGAAGATTTGTGCAAGTTTCAAAGAGTAGAGAGTGGGTTCTGGGTCTATGTGGGAATTCCATGTGGGCTCATTATTTTGCCACTTGTAGTAACAATAATATGGGAATGCCTTGTCGAAAAAGTCAATGACGGAAAGCCAGAGTCTGCTATGGAAATGACGAATTTACCCCAAGTCGGGCATGAGGATGCCGTAGCGATAGACATAAAATAGGGATTTAATTCGTTTAGGAGTATTTATTTGCATTGCGTAGGTTGATCTTGTGATTCTATTATTCTTTTGTGTGTGTGTGTGTTTTTTTTCTCTTTTTTTGTCTTAGATATCTCAATTGATGTACTGCTTTTTCACTAATAAACTATACTTCTATTGTTACACGATCGATGTGAATTGATGCTATGTTCTTTTTTAGTTCGGATGCAAGAAATTCTTTCTGATTTGCAGAATGCTGTATATTTCCCAATTAAATGTAAATAAGAGATTGTCCAAGGAGAATTGAAATGAAATATGAAGAGGTTTTCACTTGTTGCCTGTGCACACTGAACAAGAGATCTATTAGAAAAAAAAGAAAAAAATCATTTGAACACGGCGTGGATGTTTTGCGTCAAGTTATGTAAACCTTTCCTCATTGTAAATTGTTTGGGAAAAAGTATCGACAGCTCTAAATATTACATGATCGATTTGGTTACAAACGTACTTTTTTAGTTTGGTTGCGGCGAATTCTTTTTGATTTGCACGAATGCTAGTTGTTGAGTTGGTGGTCTTTTAGTGTTTGGTTGCAACAAATTTTTTTTTTTCTTTTCCTGATGGGCAGGAACGCTAGTGTTTTAATTAGTCTTGGTCTTCCGAAAAAACAAAAAAAGTGATTGCCACTTCAAGAATCGACCACCGACTATGCAATAATAATAAAAATCTTAAACCTAAATTAATCTCAAGTCATCAAATCCATCCAACCTTCCAACCCGTTTTTAATTAGATTTTTCTCTTTCTTCTCATTTTAGTAGGTCATTTTAGAACTTTTGATAGCACTTTTCTAATTAAAAGATTTCATTGGAAAAGCCTCTTTGAAAACCAACATAAAAACTAATGATTGGTCCTAAGTTTGGCCATGATTCAAGAATCCCGATTTCCCATTTGCGGCTTGGACAAAATGCAAATGTGTAATGTAAAAAAGAAAAATTAATTTATATGTGAATAATAGTAGAACATGAAGATGCATGAAAGGAGAAGTGCGTTAGTCTAAACATAAGGGAGAAACTAGTATAAAGCTAAAAGTGAAATTTCATTAGAATCAATCCTTACGAGTTCAAATGGACTAGGTCCTTCAAGCATGTCTAAATATATGTACATATAGTCATAATAAACCTTGTTGTTTATAGGTTTAACGTGTTCACCAATTTCTTCTCTCCAGATTATTCAACAACAAACAAGAAGATTCTACTTCGATTCAAGGGTTTTCTTAATTCCCTTCATCATCACTCACTGGAAATTAATCATAATGGTGGATCAGATTGACCAGAAGGAGGAAAACGTCAACGAGAAATAAATTAATGTCTAAAAAACGTAGTATTATTGGATCTGGTTCGTTTGTCGCATTACTTTGGACCCATATATTACTTGTATCTTGGGCTTAAACAAATTCAAAGACGACCAATTTTACAACCAACTAGCTCAGGAGACGTACGCTTCCAATTCAAGCACTGAATAATCGGTTCTTCTTGTATGTCTGACTTGATTTTGTGATTTTTAATTTTTTATTATTATTTTTATTATAGATTTTGTGATTTTTTTCTTTGTCGAGGCGTCTATGGGATCAAGAAATGGAAATGTCAAGAAACTTAATGGCAATAGAAAGTCGTATTAATGAACCCTCAGTGGTATAAATAAATAAATGATGAAAAGTCAGAATCTGTCGACAAAAAGACAAAATTAGCCAGGGGCGAATCAAAGGATGACGTAGTTATAGCCATGTTGTTATTAGCTTGGGATTATTTATCTATTTTCATGTGTAGGCAGATCTTGCGATTTTTTCTAATTTTTTTTTTTTGTGTGTTTAGACATCCACCAATTACTGTATGTAGTACTTTATAAATAAAAAAACCTGTTTTTGCCTTTTTATTAAAGAGTCCTAATCCCACATCGGTGTTGGTAGACTCTGAGCATCAATATACAAGTTCCATGGGTTAATCCCCTCATAGCCAATTGATTTTGAGATGGAATCCCACGGATTTCTATTATTGCAGAATGATGTTTGCTATAGCAGCATGAAACCTTCCTTTAAAAACCTCAATCAAATAAATTATTAAAGTAGCTAGGGTTAAAGTGTTTTAAGAAAAAATGATAGGGTTAAATCTAAAATAAAAGGTAATCTGAACGTAGTCTCTGGTCAAACACTGGCTAGGTTCTAGTTTGCTTCAAAAGAGTAGCTATAAGTAAATCCAAGGTAAATTAAGCATCAAAGATGTATATGACTTCAAGATAAATTCTATTTCCATTCCAAAAAACTATTCATTGATTTTTCAAAGTGTAGTAAAACATCATGATCATGTGTTCTTCTTTTTCCCCGCTTAAAGGCCTGAAATAATTAAGCACCGTAAATCTTTGAATGATTTCTTGTCAATCGTAAAATGCAGTGTTTGTTTTTCCCGCTAAAGGCTTGAAACAATTAAGCGGCATATATCTTTCAATAATTTCCTGTCCCTTTTCCGAAACTAAAAGTCAAATTTTATGGGAATAAAAAAAGTTCGAATTGTATTTGGTCATTAACTAGCACACCTTAGATATTCATGATAAACCAAAGGAGTTTAAGACAGAGTGGTCTTAGCTGTGCAAAGGAGGAAGATGGTGTGGTGTGTGGGATGTATTTTCTTCTAGGGTCTGTGTTATTCGGCTCGGATTATTAGACCCCACACCGCACTTCTCACTTCTCAATATTCACTTCAAAAGATTCAAAAGATACGTAATCACGAGTTCATCAGCCAAGAAGATCACATAACTGAGTTTTCGAAGATAGAGTGACTATTCCGTTGTCGGCGTGGGACTTGAAATTAGGGTCGTGATTATAATGATTCTTTTGGGATCATTGATAATACTCAACCCTTCATTGGTATGAAGAAATCAATGATGAAAATTCAGAATCTTTAGCTCAAGGCGGATCAAAGGATGATGTACGGTTAGTTAGCTTTGGGATTATATCTACTTTTATGTGTTGGTAGAGCTTTTGATTCTATAATTCCTTTTGGGCATTAATTTGTTCCGCATTGATTTTTATTAAATATATTTTGAAAGGAAATTTTTAAAACTGAATTTTTTGTTTTAATCAAATGTAAGCTCATATATATTAATCTGTACCCAACGACATTTACATCCCCTCCTCTATTACATTACTTGTCCAACAATTAGCAGCCCTAGTTTTTCTAAAAAACTATCATTTTCTGGTTTACCCTTCCTATATATATACTGAACTCTACACAGCACATCATATTTAACCATCTCAGCCCTCACCTTTGCTTCTGTTTCTATTTTTGCTGACATGCCTCTGATTCCTTTTTGTCCAAACCTGATAAGTTGCTTGATGTGCTCATAATTTATGTATTTTTAATATCCCTTTATACGAGATTTTGCCAACGTTTTGAGTACAAATATGCTATTTATGTGATTTCATTTTTGATTGTAGGAATTGTACTCAAATGGAAGAATTGTTGAGGTGTTGGACTAAATTGAAAAGAAAGAGCAATTAAAAAGGGTCTCAGTGAAGATTGTAAGAACTAATGAGGAGAGAATCAAAAGACTTGAAGATTTTGAGAACTGAATTGCAATTTTCGTTTTTTTTAGGGTTTGGCCGAGCTTAAGGTGGTGCGGCTGTTGGGGTTAAATTTGGTAAGAATTTTAATTCCAATATTATTTGGGGAAACAAGTTTTCTTCCTCTCCAAGTAGTAGGGTTTGACGGAAGCCTATAAAAGGAGGATTAGGGTTTTATTTTTACAACCAAACTGGACCGAAAACTCATGCCTCCCTCACGGCTGAAAAACCCCTCTCCGCCGCTCCACCTTCCTGTTGCTGCTACTTCATCACCGAAGCCACCTTCATCATCAACCCCTACCCTTCGCCATTAAAAACCCCACGCCACAAAACCCTTCACCAAAAAAACCAAACCCCAGCCCAACTCCTCCGCCAACCATCACTTCTCCTCCACTCCCACGCACCACCGAAGCACAAAAAACCCACCGAACCACAACTCCTTAAGCTTCTGTCTTGCTGAAGCTTCATCATCCACGTATCATCATCCTCTCAAACCAGATACCCTAAGCTTCCAGTAGACGAGGAGGAGAAAAACCCGTGCAAATCCGAAGCAAGCAGCAGCCGCAAGTGCAAAACCGTGGAGCTCTTCGGCGGTTCTTGCCTTCATCCGGGTGTTTTTGTTTTAATTATTTAATTCAGATTTTTAGGATTATGTCTCTAAATATTATTGAATTATTTTTTTTAGGATTATGTCTCTAAATATTATTGAATTATTTTTGATAATATTTAGTGGCTAAATTCTTTTAACCTAGGGCTTGGATGTAGCCACCGGATTTATTTGGTTTATTTGGTTCATTATCATTTGACTTCTCCATTAATTAATATCTGTTATTTTTGTTTTAATTCGTGTAAGTAATTGGCCACTATTTACATGTCTGAAGATACTAATCGAAGTATCGAGAGTGGAAGATTAGTATTAGCTCGTAGGAATAATAGACTTAGGTTGTAAGCTACGAGAGTAAGATTATAACTTTTGCAATGTTTGATTCTTAATGGTCTTAATGTGCTTTTGTTTAATCCCTATAGTCACGAGAGTAGTCATATGGTTAATTTAAGTAAGAGAATTATAACACGAGAGTGTATAGTTCTTAATTAGGTAAGTCATTGTGAGATTAATGGAAGTTAAAAGTCAAATACTTATGAATTGAACCAAACCAAATATTCGGTAGGTGAACCCAATGTCCTAGGTTTTTCCAACTTGATTGTTTCACCCTTTGAAAGTAATTGCAATTTTATATTTTTAGGTTTAGTTTTATTTAATCCAAAAATTTGAAATCATCATTTATCTAGATAATAATAAGAGTAATTTATACTTGGTAATTAGTATTCCTTCTCTGTGGGTACGATCCTATTTTTTGCTATACTAGTGTTAAGTAGGTGAATTTATTTGACTAGTTGTGACGATGGCTTGTCATTGCTGCATTGATACAGGCAAATAAAACTTTTTGTTTGATTACATTATACCTCCTAACTTGCCTTAGTCTTCTAACTTGCAACCCTTTGATCTCAGTTTGCAATCCCATCCAGGTTCTTAGTTCCCTCAACAGATCCTGAGCATCTACTTGCATTTAAAGAACAAGTGTTGTCCTGTTTCAGCTCCATTTTACACAACCAGCATTGGGTAGCATCAACATGTACCTGCATTTTCATTAGTCTTTCCACAGTAAGAAGCATGTCCTTCCAAGCAAGGCAACTGATCATACTATTCTTGGGAATGCTATAGCTCTTCCATACATTTTTGGCAGCCTTGAACTTTGGAAGGTCTTTTCTCATCCACTGATATCCCAACTTTGCTGTGTAGGTTTTTTTACTACTCATACATCTCATATCAGATCGCATGACATCATACATCTTATTTTTAGCTTCATCAGTTTTTTCCAATGCCAACTACTACTTTGTGGTGCTGTATA
This sequence comes from Oldenlandia corymbosa var. corymbosa, assembly GCA_949775105.1. NCBI lineage: Eukaryota > Viridiplantae > Streptophyta > Magnoliopsida > Gentianales > Rubiaceae > Oldenlandia > Oldenlandia corymbosa. Next base: position 12,826,969 of record OX459126.1, on the reverse strand, counting down.
CAATTCCCAATCCTTGTTCTTGATATAGTTGATGTGCAACCATTTCACATACATACTATCCTTTTTTAGTGCCACATCCCATAACTGTTTCCTCAGTAAGTTCTGATTCCATATAGCAGGATCTTTTATATTTAACCCTCCATCTCTTAAAACTGAATCTTAGGTGACAAGCTAGCTCGAACTTGTAGGGTGCGACGTAATAGTGACATGAATTAGGTGAGTTATGCATTATTACTCAAAAAAAAAAAGAAAAAAGAAAGAGAAATGATATTTATTTCACCCTTACATCTCACTTTACATGTCAATTATGTACATAATTGAATAATATATTTCCTATAATCGGTAGACCACTTCCTATTCTATATCTAAATAATACAATAGAAATGTTATACGTTTTACTAGTATTGATTCAATTGATGACTATTTTGCAATATTGGTTCAATTTATGTATTGAATAATATATTCCTTATAATTTGGAATATTCAATTGAGGAATTTTGGAGGTTAGGATCAGTTTAATTTAAAATTTTTGGATAGAAAATACCTAAAAGTCTATAAATCTAACAAAAATAGTTAAATTAACTTATAAAATTTAAATTCAATAATAAAATGTTATGTAAAGTGAGACATAATGGTGAGATAAATAAGGTAAGTTATGTATGATTAGTTAAAATATATGGAAACAAAAAGGAAAGTTTTGCTTCCGAATCTCACAGGAATTCGGAATGTGACTTTCCCGCATTTAATAAATATTTTGATTTTGATTGGTATTCATTCAGACCTCCCCACATCTAATAAATTTTAATATCTTTGTAGTTCTTTTCAGAGGCAAAACTACATAGTGTTGTCTATTTTAAAGTAATAGTCGGACACTTTCTACAAGGTATTCCATCCGGTTCTTATTATAATACATTTTGATTTGTCTTACATTTCATTTAATATGTTCTTTGAATTGAAAATACAACCTTACAAATACATTGTCACATTTAGTACGTTCCTCCAATTGTTTAAAATACTTTTAATGTTTTATTTTTAATTATAAGAGCACATTATATGAAATTTATAACAAATCAAAATGTCTTATAATAAGGGCCGATGAGAGTAATTTGTATTTTGACATTTTCTTATTACGCAACAGCTCTTGATGCCTAAGAAGTAACTAACGGGTGTATGGATAACATCTTAAAAGAAAAAAAAATGTTTAACTCATCTCTTAAACTGCAAAGAACTGAGGATTTCCAGAATCCTGACCTAATTTTTTGCCAACTTCTGTGTGTTTATCTCTCAAGGAGGAATGTCTTCCAGCTTGCCAGACGTATCCCTTTCTTTGTTACCATCATGATTTCCCCATATGTTCTTTGACGCACCTTGTTTTGTTTCCACCGTATAAGCTGTCACTTAGCCACTGTGAATTTGGTCGCGTGTTTCTCTTCAGGCATCCTGCACTGTAGCTTTTAGTTGCGGCCGGTTCTTTCTATTGGCTAGAAGTCCAAGCCAATGTTGTTTCCGCGTCCTCCGTTGGTTCAAATTGTTCTTGTTTTTTTAAGGTATGCACGTTAATTTAAGCGACAATGTGTTTGTAACTTGAATGTCTATTTCTCTGTGAATGATTATTGGTTATATTATTCTAGGTTTTCCAATGAACTTTATTTATGTGTAAATTTTGGTTATGTTTGGTTGTTAGTTCACTTATGTGTTCTTAACGTATTTTAGATATCTATACAAACAATTCGCTACGTGTGATGAAGTGGCTTAGTAGTGAAATCTCCCCTCTTCTGACTTGCTTGATGATTGAAATATTGAGTGTTCACTTGGTACCGCATAAATTCTGGTTGTGTTGGCTGCCATGCACATTGATTATCCTCTTTGGAATATGTCACATGGCTATGATGGACGGATTTGAGTTAAGAATGTACAGGAGGGTTGCGGATGGGCGATTTCGGTGGAGCCCTTTGACAATTGCAGCTATGTTAATTCGGATGTCTCATGTTGTGCTAGCTTTCATCATTGCCGCTAATACAGATAAGAATAACTATCGGTTGTATTGTGCTGCTTTTGGTATCAATCGTTGAAGTTATCTCCGAGCATTTGCATTTCGATAACATACGCCATAGAGACAGTTCGATTGAGGAAATCTTGTTCTGTTTAATTTTTTCGGCAATTAAAATGGCCTACGTATTTTGGAAGGGGATAATCAGTTCGAGTGTTGGAAAATTTATGGTTATGTACCTTGGGTTGCAAGGACTGTCTGTGGCTCACCATGATTAGAATAAGACTCTGTGCTATAATGGAGGGATTCACGTTAAGAAGGGTAGGGGTAGGTTTTTGGTTCATGAGAATTGAAGATGGAGAATTATGGTGAAACAGCTTTATTAATATGGATCTCCCATGTGATAATAGTTTCGATTAATTTTGTTACAAGAGGAAAGGAAGAAATATCGGTTGTGAATAAGAATCTGTGAATAAGTCACCATTTGTAGACTAAATAATGATTAATTTTGATAAAGGCTTGCTAGATCAAGACAAATATTTTCTAACTTTGTATTTAAATTTTTGCTGAAAATTATCGATATTGCAAATTTTTCGAATATTGCTTTTTTTTTTTTTTAAAAATAAAGGATTCTTTTTTGTTAACAAAAAAACACACATTTTTTTTTCATAATTTTTGTAATTGTATTAGCTTAATCAAGTTCATCTAGGTCGAGTAGTCGAGTACTGTTTTGATTATGTAACACCATAAATTTTTTGGAAATTTTTTTATCAAATCAATTTATAAATAATTTTTTTTTCCAAACTTTTGGTAATTGTATTAGCTAAATCGTTCGTAATTTTGGACAATAAACATTGTATTAAGTGTTATACTCACAAGATTTACAGTAAGATATATATGTTTTTAGAATATCATAATTAATCACCGAAAAATCATTCTATAAAACGTTAACAGTAAATCAATGTTAGAAAAAAAGCAGCATTGTTGGATCTGGTCCTCTCACATTAATTTGCTGATTTTGAGTATAAGGATCATCAATAAGCCATGTTGGTCCACCATTTGTTTCACCAATGTGAGGTGAAAAGAACTTTCTTGAAACATTAAAAATAATAATGATCAAAAGGTAAAAGTAAAATTTCAACAAAATGTTTTAAATGCCATCTTGAAATATTTTTCTTTTGACAACCAACAGGACATCCGACCTCATACAACAAATTAAATTGTTCTCTTTTTTGGGCATTAATTTGTTCCACATTCATTTAGCTCGAACATGTATGTAGAACATGTTCGTACATGGAGGAGCAGAAAAACTTATGAGTGCAAATGATGAGGAGTTGATGCAGGAACGGAAGCTTCAATCTTGGATTGAAATCAATAAAACAATTAATCGTTCCACGAACCGTTAAAATTCATTGATTCGATGCAGGAATACCTAGATAACAACCTTCCTAGACTTGTTGATTCTTAGCATACCCGAAAATAAGGCATCAAAATTCAACCCTGTGAATTCTAGAGAAAGAGATGAACTCTCAATCTCATAAATGAACAACCAAATTACAATGAGACGACCATGACATAGAAATAAAACTCTAATCACCTAAACTAAAATGACTAAAATATCCTTAGACCAAAATAAATAAACCCTAATCTATTAATATTTTTCCATCCCTCATCATTCTCCCGGGGTGATAAAAACTCGTCCTGGAGTTTATTTGCAATTTGCTTCTATCAAAAGGAATCGTGAGTAATTCCTTCCCTAAACTGGTTAGGCATGTTCCCATACCGTAAGAGCACAAAACAGAAATGATTAGCCAACTATGCATTTCATGGCATTGAAAGAGTTCACGAGAAGTGATGGAATTCACCATGTAGGTTGGTGACAAGACAAGGGATTTAATTATTCGTGATAGGAAAGATTTTATATTTGAGCCTAGTGAAAGGAAAAACAATGTAGAGAGTATCATTTAGATTCAATATCGGGAAAAAGCCATTTTATGTATCTTAAGAATAGGGGGTGTCCACATCATGTACCTTAAGAATTGGCCTCTTAGCAAATCATGTACCATATGTTTGAAGTTTGTGGTTTTAAGTACTTTTTAAAGGGCAAAATGGGAAACTATAAAATTTTGTCCTAAACTACTACGTTTTTGCCCCAAACTTTTGGAAAAAAGCAAATTGCACCATAAATTCTATTAATTTTATAAAAATTTATCTTTCAGTCTGATTTCGGCAAATTACTCCTATATTTTGTTTTGGTCAAAAATTTTCCGTGACTTCCAGTGTTCATTATTTTCGACGTACATATTTGTTTTATTTTAGCGAGTTTTTGTTATTATTAGTTTAATTTATATTTTATTTGTCGTTTTGCACGATTATTTTTAAAAAATTTCTTAGTCCTTCTTTTTTTTAAATTTTTTTTTTTTTACTTTTGTTCAAGTTCTTGGCACTTTGATGCATTTATACAAACACATATATTTTTTCAGATTTTGTTTTTATTCACCTAAAAGAAACTTAGGAAATTCACTTAAAACAAAAAAAATTATGTATTACTAGAAATGCATAAAGTACAAAGAACTTAGCAAAAAGTACAAAAAAGGAAAGAATAAATTTTTTTTTTAAATTATCATGCAAAACGGCAAATAAAAATACAAATGAAAATTTTAATAAAGAAAAACTCGCTAAAGTAAAACAAATATGTACGTCAAATAATAAACACTGGAAGTCATGTGAAATGTTTTACCCAAAATCTATGTGCAATTTGCTGAAAACTGACTGAAAAATAAACTTGTGTAAAATTAAAAAAATTTATAGTGTAATTTGCACTTTTCTAAAAGTTTGGGGGTAAACATAATAGTTTATGGCAAAATTTTGTTAGTTTCTATTTTTGCACTTAAAAAAGTACTTAAAATAACAAAATTCAAATATAAGGTAAGGTACAAGATATGGAGACCCCATATTCTTAGGTAAACAAAATGACTTATTAAAGAAGTCATCTATATGCGTAAATATTTCTTTCTTTCTTTCTTTTTTTTTTTTTTTGGTTAAAAAAAATGCCATTGTTGCTATGGAGGTATATATACGTGGTGCATGCTGATGTCTATCGATCAAGCCAATTAATGGGAAAACTTTAAAAAGAAAATGACAAAAGTCAAATTACTTCTTTCAGAGCTTTTATATGGAACTTTTGCAATTTCCATCATATGTCTAGGACAATACTGAGGGTCAATATATTACACATGTTTGTTATCAGTGAATTGAATTTGTTGCTCCGTGGTAAACATAAAAAACAAAAAAAGACTACACAGAGACAGCGTAGGATTCATTGAACATATATGAAAAGATCAAGAGTAGTAATCACAATTTAAACAACTAACTATTCACCCCTATTGTCTTCTAGGGCTAGCCCCCTGCCTAATTAAGATTTGATTAATTTTAATTTCTCCTGATTGATTTTAATTTCTCCTCTCTTCAACGTACTCGTCGTAGGTTTGAAATGTATACCAATAAGACTACTATTATATGGAAATTACACCAATCCAGCATTTTTTTCTACTGTGTTATTGCACCCATATGCATCGAAGCCAGGCAGATAAAAGAATTTAATTTGGTGCTAATTCATTAGTTGGGAAAATAGGTATTTTCGTAAATCTCAAAATACAATGTTTGCTGCATTAATTTTCGTCCTAATAACGTTTTAAAAAGTGATGTATTTTTAGTTTCAGAAAAGCAGAATTGAAAAGGGACAGCTGAATTGATCATGTAATTAACAAATAGAAAAAAAAGGGGTAGCTTGGGCCTCACAATGAATTTTATGAGCTTCCTTACTTACGGCTGATATACACTATTCAGTACTAAATAAATTGAACTATCATAAAAGAAAATAAAAGCAAAATGTGTAAAGTTATTATTTTTTTACCCGATAGAATAAATTCTAAACTCATGTAATAATACATATATATATATATATATATATCAAAGTTTACATTTCAATGAAATTTTACTAGCTGGTGGACTCTTTTGGGACAGATAGCAAGTTCATGGAGAAGAGAAATTATAGGTTCGGTCTTAAAAATCATAACTAATGCTAATACAACTACAAGTATAAAGTGAAGTTTAACGGAAAGCAAAAGAGAGGGAATCCTTAATTGATCCTATGAACCTGGTTTTTATCGCTAGTAGTAGTTTATTTCCTCTCTCCACCTTATTCAATATATAAACAAACGCGATGATTCTACCAATATTCAAGTGTTTTTCCTCAATTCCTTCTTCATCACACACCAGAAAATTATAATGGCTGATCAGATTGATGATGAGGAGGTGCAAGGCGTCAACAAGAAATCAATGTCTGAATATCGTACGTGCTATTATTGGATCTGGTCCATAGTCGCAATACTTTGGTGTACACTCTCACCTACTATGATGTATACTGTCTTGGGCTTAAACAAATTCAAAGACGACCAATTTACCAACCAACCAGCGGAAGAGATGCTTCGGATTCAAAAACTGAATAATTGGTTCTGCTCGTATATTTCGGATTTGATATGGTGATTTTTTCCTTTTCCTTGGGGTTCATAACGTTTTTAGCGGACGGCGATTTCAGCAGCAAAAAGAAACAGGATGCTGATGTCATCGTCAAACAACAATAACAAGTCTTTTCTCAATTTGTCGGGTCAAGAAAGGAGGGCAACGTCAAGAAACTCAATGAAGATGGAAAGTTCTTGCTTTGCGTAGTCGGAATTTTTTTGCATATTTTGGTTTTGCTTAGGGTTAGGGTTTTCTATATCTTTCCGCCAGAGAATGGACCGGATGCTCTACAAGATTCGTCATCACGAGCTCATGAGCAAAGAAGATACGGATGAGCTTCAAGAATCGAGTAGCCAATTTTATATCGGTGTGGGATGTGGAGTTGGGGCCTTGATTATGATGATTTTTGTGGGATTAAGGAACCCTCGTTGCTATGAAGAAATCAATGATGATATTACAGAATCAGTCAACAAAAAGACGAAATTAGTCCAGGGCGGATCCAAGGATGACGTAGTTATAGACATTGGTAGGATTAAATAGATTGGGTTTATATATATATATATATATATATATATATATATATATTGTTAATCAAACCAGGTAAGTACCTACTAAATTTATTAATAGAGCAAAAAAATTCTCGGGACAGTACTTAAAACTTATCCCGTACAAAGAAAAACCGTACGATGATTTAAAAATTAGTAAACACTTGTCTCCGTCAGAAACGTTAATACAGTGTCGTGCTAGAGGACAGTAATCATTGTCTCCATCACCGTGATTCGCATCTTTTGAATCACTATCATGGACAGTCGCATTTGATGGGCATATTTGAGAATCTCGGACAGTGAGTGATATTCAGAGAATTTGGAATCGGCTCCAAGTTGTCACTAGCATAGATTGGGTTCATATCTATTTTCATGCAGTGTAGGTAGGTCTTGTGGTCTCCATTAATGTAGTACTACCTCCGCACCAAAAAAATAGCCCACATTGAGTTTTCAAATTTGTACTAAAACTTGTACAAATCTCAAAACTCAATGTGGACTATTTATTTGGGACGGAGGGAGTACTTTATAAGAAGTTAAAAGATGTTCTTTTCCTTCAATATTTATGTTAGAATTAATTTATTTGTGTATCTTACTTGGATGTAGTTAGTGGTTTCATCTTCTCCGTGATCGAACCCTAAAACAAATCTAATTGTATATGTGGATCTGTTCCTGTCGCTGAAATTTGATGGTTTTCCTTTCTAGATGTATCTAGTTTAGTTGAAATTTTTTTTTCTCTGATTAGCACGAATGCTAGCGTTTGAATCTGTTGTAGACCCACCTTTTCTATTTTAATAGGAAACTAGAAGTGAGAAGTAATTTAACTTAAGTAATTCAACTATCTCCATTTTCCAATCAAACTTCGGTTCAACAAGTCTTTTCCCAAAAACAGAAAAAAAAAAAAAAGAAGAAGAAAAGAAGTGTAAGCCATACAGCAATAATAAGGTTTATTAAGGTTAGAATTTGGTACTTCTCTAATACCGTGACAATCAATATTGTGCTTATGCATATTAGTATAATTTCTCTTTTTCTTTTCTTGAAAAGAGAAATTTAAGGGACTTATAATAATAATGTTGTTATAGGTAACTAAGTATTCGGAACCCCTTCAACAGCAAATAAGTAGTTAAGTACAAATGTAATTGATAACGAATTAAAAGTGAGACAAACATCCTCATTGGAATAGATAATTAGAAAATCGTATCGAAATTGGTCTTGAAAAGCCAAAGCCCGCCGATCTATATAATATAATAATATAATATACAACATAAAACATCAATAACAAACCTGATTATATATATGGTTGTTAGTTGATATATTAGCTTGTTAATAAAAATCAATTTCAACTTTCAAGCTTATTCAAAAAAAAAAAAAGAAAAAGAAAAAAGGATTCATTCAACTATAAGTTTCAAGGATTTATTAATCCACGATCACTGACAAGAAATCAATGGAGGATCAGATTCAGGAGGAGGAAGACGTCAACAAGCCATTATTTGAGTGTGACTATCCCCGGCATTGGATGTGGGGCGCCATTGTTGTATTGCTTTGGTGTATTGCCTCCGCATTTATGTTATATTTTATCTTCGGCCTAAACAAATTCCATTACGACCAAGTTATCGACCAATATGAGCAGATGCATCGATTTCAAACGTTGAATAATTTGTTCTGCACGTACGTCGGAGTTGATATGGTGATTGCGGGCGCTGCGTTACTTATTTTCTGTGGAGGATTTCTAAATCCTCCTTGTGATCATGCCGTCAAGGTTAACGACAACAATAACGAGTTTTTATCTCGACCTCTACTACTGGTCATCCAGCAAACGTAGTCGAAAACGAGACATGTTGTGGTGGTGTCTCGCTATGATCTTAATGGCTCTACTTTGGATAGGTTTCGATTTCTATATGTTTTACACTCATGACGTAAGCCACATTTGCGACAAGATTCGACATCACGAGTTCATCAGCCCAGAAGAGATGAATAAATTTCAAAACGCGAATGGTGAGTTTTTTGAAGTTGTGGGAATAGCAATTGGGGTCGAGGTTTTGATGATGCTCTTAGCAGCTTCCGTGTTGAGGGATCCTGAGTTATATGGAGATGAAAATTCAGAATCTATAAAGGAAAATATGGATTTACCCTGAGGCAGATCAAATGATGCCATAGTTATAAACGTTGTTAGCGTTCATATATTAGTTTGGGATTAGCTATTAAAATGTGTAGGTTGATCTTGTGTGCTTTATTATAATTTTTTGTATTTTTTTTTTTTAAATTCTTCTTAAGCATCTCGAAATATGTATCGCTTTACGAATAAAATTAAATTTTTAATTTCATTACCAATTTAAAGATTTATTATCGTACAAAACTTTTGTGCCCAAATATCTAGTAAAAATCAAAACTGGCAAACCAGGGATCAAATTCGGTGCGTTTTGTTAACAAGTACACTAGACTCCCACTACACCAAGCCAAAAGTTTTGAAGAATTAGCAACAAAAAATAAATAAAATTATGTTGCATTCTATTCTAGATGGGGAAGTATGATGGGTTTCTTTTCCTAGATGTTATCGATACATTTAAGTACTGTCCAGTTTGTTGCAACAATTTCTTTTCTGATCATCATGCATGCATGCTAGTGTTTTAATTATGCGCTGCTCCTTTTGACCTATTTCAATGTCGCTTTAATATAATAAGGCCATAAAGAAGAAACCAGATTAATTTAATTCTCTTCGTTTCTCCTATTATAATTTGGTTCAACTCACAGTCTTAGGTAACACATTAGTAAAATTTAGAGTGAAAATCATGCATTAAAATTACTACCGTGGCCTTTAACTTATGAGAGCTAAGAATTTATCTGTTTTGATCATTATTTTGTTCGAAATTTCTGGTTTAAAGCGTTAATTCCATCGATCAGACCGTTTACATTTCATCCGAGTTTTGAGAACTGAAAATTTATAACCTTAATGCCCTCCGACAATTGCGCCATACCTAATATTCTTTGAGAAATTTTCTAAAATAGTTCATATTGATTTTTGAGATTTGTATTTGAAATTTGTTATATTTTTAGTTTAAATCTCAAATTTAATTGTGAATTATTTTTTGGGACAAATAGAGAATTAGATAAGTCAAGCATTGTTGTACTTGATAACGGTCGATAACTGTTTCTATATGCACGAACTGGTTATTGAAATTAAAGTTTAATTAGCTAGGAACTAGACTAACGATCGATTCCATCTGAAATAAGGTGCTGAATTTCGTTTCAATTTTCAGAAGATGGTACTTTTGGTCTCGTCATAGAATTGGTCAATATGGAAAGTAGGATTGAAAGACGTTGTTATGTTTAGCTATCGTTAAATGTGTTGTTTATTGATACTTTATTATTCTTATTTTTAATTTGATGAAATAAAGCCAAACTCTCCCATCCCATATCATTTTACAAGTACAAATCTAGTCGAATTAAAAGTGAGACCAAAATTGTCGTTGGAATCGACAACGATTAGAACATCCAATTGTAATTGGTCTTGCAATCTTATGCCCGACTACATATAAACATGGAGTCATAATAAACGTTAACAAATCAATTCTAGTTTCAAGCTTATTCAACAAAAAAAGGATTCTACTTAGATACAAGGGTTTCCTCATCGATCACTCACCGGAATATCAATATGGCGGATCAGCTTCAAAAGGAGGAAGACGCCAACAAGAAACTTATGTGCGACAATCGTAGGTATCGGTTCTGGGGTGGCGTTTCTGTAATAGTTTGGTGTATAGCAACAACTATTACGTTATATTTTATCTTTGGCCTAAACAAATTTCATTATGACCGAGGTATCTATCAACAGGAACTGATGCATCAAGTTCAAACGTTGAATACTTTGTTCTATTTGTACATGGGAATTGCTATGATGTTTGGAGCCGCTGCTTTTTGGGTTGTGGTAGGTGTACTACAAAAAAAGGATTCTAGTCAAAGTGGCTCGAATAACGTAAAGGCGGACGCTAAAGTCGTAGTTAAGAACAACGATAATAATAAGTTTTTATCTCAATCTTTAGAATCAGGAACTGCGAACAACCTAAATATCAAGAAGCGTAATCGAAAACAAGGTAGGTTGATTCATGCTTTCCTCACTATCTTTGCAGCTATGCTTTGGATAGGTGCGGAGCTCTTTATTTATTATTTCGATGGGAGCATGTACGATGGGAGCATGAGCCACATTCGCCACAAAATTTGACATCACGAGATTCTCAGCCCGAAAGAGATGGAAGACTTTCAAGAATGGAATGATGTTTTTTACGTGTTGGTTGGATATGGGATTGCGTTTGAGATTTCGACGATGCTTTTTGAAGCCTATATTTTAAGGGACCCTCGCTTGTATGACGAAAACACCGATGAAATCACAAAACCTATCGACAAAAAGACGTATTTACCCCACGAAGGTTCGGTCGATGCCATAGTCATAGACATTAATAGGCCCATATAGTTTAGGATTATCCATTTATGTCATTGCTGTTTACAAATAAAAGTTTTTTACCATCTGTTGTAGCTAATTCTAGCTAGATTGTGACATTTTTCTTTTTCTCTTTCTAGATATTATTATTCCTGGATCGATATAATACGTGATTTTCTAATTTGTTGCAACAATTTCTTATCTGATCAGCAAAGTGCAAGTCTTTGTCTTGTGTTTTACTAAGTTGCTTTGATCGAATATCTGGCTTAGTAAATTCATTTAATTTTTAAACCGAGAACGAAAGAGTATTAACTTATCTCTCCGTTTTGTCAATTATAAATTGCTTCAACTAAAGAGTCTTAGGTAACACATTGATAAGGTTTAGAATTCGTCTATTTGGGGCATTAGTTTGTTCGAAATTTCCCGTGTTAGTCAGGCGATTAAACGAGAAGTTTGAAAACTGAAGATTTGTAGCCTAATCCACCCACAAAGGAGCTTGGCGGGATCACTATTAACGACGACAACAAGTCTTTTTTTCGATATGTAGAGTCGGGATCCGAAACAAAAGCCAAGAAACTTAAACGAAAGCGAGCCACGGTGTTATTGGTTTGTGTGGTTCTCTTATGGGTTATATTTTGTATTGGTTTGGATATCCTTTTGTACAAACACAAGGAGATCAACCACACTCGCGACAAGATTCGACGTCACGAGTTAATTAGCCCACAAGAGATGGATGATTTTCAAGATGGGAATAAAGCTTTCTTTCTCGCCGTGGGGATGGAAATTGGAGGCTTGATTTTGACGATAATTTTATTAGCCTTCACATTGAGGGACCCTAGCTGGCATGAAGAAATTCCCGATGAAACTCCGAAATCAGTCAACGAAAAGACGAATTTACCCGCTGACGGACAGAAGGATGCCATAGTCATTGACATTGCTAGGGTTAATTAGTCTGGGATTATACCTATATATATTTCCATGTGTTGGTTGATTTTTTTATTTCATTTTTATGTCTTCAAGACATTACCAATTATTATGTAGTGCTTTACAAATAAAATTATATTTAATTCCAGCACATTAACTTTGATGGTTCTCCTTTCTATATATTATATGTGACCCATATGTTACGTAGTTTTCTACTAAATTTATTCCAACAATTTCTCCTCTGATTAACAAGAATTCTAGAGTTTCAATTTGGTTATATGCCTCAGTGAAACAAAGTAAGGTTTAGTGTTAGATTTGCAGACTAAAATTTAGACCGTACGGCTATCAATTTCATATCAGTTCGGTATTTGTCTAGTAATGCAAACTTGTTGCGGATGAAGGAGTACTAGCTAGTGCTGAAGTAGTGCTGCAAAAGCCAATAAAAGTGTTATTTAATTGCGTTTCGAATCACAAAAAATTTATACCATAAATCAAATTTCTGATATTTGACGTGATGATTTATTATGCCAAGCTTTAGTTGTAGCCCACCTACTGGATTACTGATAATTTACAAGCTCATTGTATTTTTTTTTTTTTTTGGAACCAAAAGCTCATTGTATTATTCTCATTGTTTTTGTTTTTAATATTGGCAAAACCATGTAGTATGTAGATTACACGCAATCATTTGAAGCGTTGTTTGTCGTACAGATTAGTTTCCAATGATTTTACACAAATCAAACTTCGATTTTTTACGAAGTATGGATCTGTATGGTGCTTAGGACGGGTGACGGACGGCCTAAAACCTGCAAAACAGAGCCTCGGATGTCTCCCGAGGGTAGACTCTCTGATGCTTAAGTCAGTAAAGAAGAGAGAGAGTAGAGAAAGAAGGATGTGTATTGTGTGTAAAAAGTGTAGAAGATAGGTAGGAGATGTGAATTATGGGAGAGGCACCACCTCTTATAGTTACCTGTTTCCTGAAATCCTAGCGGAATAGGTTTAGGCGGTGGCTTAATCTCCAAGTAACCTAATCCTAGGCTCAATTTGGACTCGTCAATTTCTTTTTCCTTTTTTTTTCGTTTTGTTCTTTTCTCCAAGTTTGAATTTAAGGTAGATCGTGTGCTTCTATGATCATTTGCTCATGCTTTCTACCGTTGATTAATAAATTCTGGTGGAAGAGAATGCGATTCCATAATGTCATCATATCTACCACATCTGTCCTTTAATAATTAGTTCACATTGAGGTTTTTTTAATATATATATATATATATATATTTATAATAGTTTTAAGTACAAATTCAAAATTTATAGGAGTTTAACTCTCATAACAGTGATGGCGATGCTTTCTACTTTAATTGAGAGTGGACTTAATAAACGCGTTGTATGTGCCATGCATCTCAAAAAAAATAAAAAAACAATTATAATACTAAAAAATGATTCAAATACGAGAGAAATTTAGTCGATTATTTTCCAGTAAAAACAAAAACTTAATAAAACTAGAAACGCAAACGGGCTTTATCCTTGGAGGTGAGGGCAGGAGTACTTTAATTGAAGCTAAAGTCAATAGAAACATCAATCGTATCGTGTTTTGAATTAGCAGGCGCGCTGGTCCACAACACAAATCTTTTTATACAGTACTCACAATTGACATGTTGATCTATGATGCCAATTCTGAATTTGTCGCCAACGCCCAATTAATTAATTATATATATATATGTATATTATACATATATACATATATGTATATATATATTGTATATTAGTTTATTAGAGATGTTAGTAGGGTCATAAAAAGTAATACTATGTGAAATTACACCAATTCAGCTGTTCTGGAATTGCACTAATTCATTCATAGAAGTAAAACGCAATTCAATTAGGTGATCTGTACTTTTCTTTTCCAATCCTAGCTTTTTCCCCTAGTTTTTTTTTTTTTTTTTTTTTTGTGGCCGCAAAAATCAACTTAGACTTTTCTAATTTGGTAGATATCATATGTTTGCATGTCTCGATCTATATGCGAATAGATTTCCTTTCTTTATATTTTCGTTTTAATATCTGAAAGTAAATATGGTTACTTTTAGTCATCATAGAATAATTTATCAAATTGGAGGGTAGAATACAAAGACGGATGGTTAGTTTGAGCCTTATCCTTGATACTATACCTCTATATAAAGCACAGAAAACGAGAAGTGCGTATGTCATCGTTAATTCAACAATTGTGAAAAAATATACAGTAGAATTCTATAAATTAATAATGTTGGGACACAAAAATTATTAATTTAGTGAATTATTAAATAATTGATAAATTAATAAATTATTAATTTAAAGAATTTATATGAGAAAAAAGAACCATCACTAATTATTTAATTTGCAATTGCATTTACGTACAAATCAATCAAGTATTAAATTTTTCTGAATACAAAAAATTCATAAATAGTTCAAATCATCTTTAGGGACTAAAAAAACAAGTATCAATAGTTCACGTTTTACTAAATATTAATATTTATTATAATTTTTTCTTATATTTATGGTATTATTAATTTATAGTATTGCTGGGATCTATAGAAATATATGAGATTTTCTGAAATATTCTTAACTTACCATTTTATTGATTTTTTTCATTTTTTGTACTGGTTACAAGTTGGGACCGGAGAAAATTATTAATCAATAGAAGTTATTAATTTATAAATTATTAATTTACCGAACTTCAACTGTATAAAACTAAAATAAAAGTGTTGTTTATTATCTTAGTTTTTATATGACGAAATAAAGCCAAACTCTGGTCTCCTTAATTCTCACAATCCGGCCCAATTTCCAACTCTCCATCCCAAATCATTTTATAAGTACAGGTGTAATTCCGAAAGAAAAAAGTGAGACGAAAACCTTATTGGAATTGATAATTATTAAAAATCGAATTGTAATTCCTCTTGCAAGCTTATTTCCTTCTATATAAAGTAAACATGCAGTCATAATGAACCCCTGATTATAAAAGTCGGCAGTTGTGTACATAACGTATTAATAATTTCTAGTTTCAAGCTTATTCAACGAAAAGGATTCTACTTAGATTCAAGAGTTTCTTCATCGACGGAAATCAATGGCTGATCAGATTCGGGAGGAAGAAGACATCAACAAGAAATTTACGTTTGATAATCCTAGGTATTTGATCTTGTCGATTGTTGCATTACTTTGGTGTATATGCTCACTTTTTCTGATATATTATGTATTCGGCCTAAACAAATTCCATTATGATCAAGTGATCGATCAACAAGAACAGATACATCGATTTCAAACCCTAAATAACTTTTACTACTTGTATTTGGGATTTGATTTGATCATTGCGGGAGCTACCTTCTGGTTGCGGCATTCTTTCTAGACGGTTATTTTCGCCTCGGGTGGTTCAACCCAAGTAATGATTGTGGCCCAAACAGCTCAAAGGAGGACAACAATAACAAGTCTTTATCTCTATCTTCGGGTCGGGGACCAGAACCAAGCACAATATCCATAAATTTAATCGAAAGGCAGCCGTGGTGTATTTAATTTTTTGCACTATCTTAATGGCGATGTTATACATAGGTATGGATTTCCTTGCGTATTACAGTGGGAATATGAGACACACGCTCAAGAAGATTCAACATCATGAGGTCATTAGCCAAGAAGAGATGCAAGAATTTCAAGAACAGAATAATGGTTTTTACGGCGTTGTGGGGATCGGAATTGCGGCCCTGATTCTGACAATTGTCGCAGTAACCTTCATATTAAAATATGATTGCTTGTATGAAGATGAAAATTCAAAATCGGTCAACGGAAAGTCGAAGCGGATCAAAGGATGCCCTAGTCATAGACATTGTTTAGGGTTAACTAGTTTGGGATGATCTATTTGCATTTGTAGGTTAATCTTGTGATTCTGTATTTTATTTTTTATTATTAAAATTTTACTTTATATAGGGTTACTATGCTCTATTTTTTTCAAAAAAAAAAAAAATAGTGTATGTGATCGATCCTAAGGGAAAAAAGAAAAATAAAGAAAAGAAGTAATATTTGGATGCGCAAAAAAAAAAAAAAAAAAAAAAGACATGTCCAATAATGGAGATTGTCTTAATTACAAATAATTAAACTATGTTTACGTATAACATGCTTTTCTAATTTGTTGCAACGATTTCTCATCCAATTTTAGTACATTTAATGCATCTGCATCCCAAAAAGATCTTCCGAGTTTGTGGTTTTTATGCTCTAAATACGAGCTAATTAGGTCGCAACAAATCTTAACTTTGAAAAGTTTGTGCAAACTGTAAACCAAACTGTGTACTGTGAAGGCGATTGAGAACGAGGACAACTCTCCTTCAGGTATTTGTAGAAAGTCTACATATATATATATATATTATATATATTTATATATCACTATTAATTGTAGTATCTATGTTAAAATAGTTGTCTTGGTTTTATTTTTATTTTTAATAAGAAACCTCGGGAAATCTTTAAGAGTTGGAGATTCTTTACGCATGAACTCAACTGGTATTTGAAATTAGTTTTTTGGAACTACATGTAGTTTCATTTTTGCTTATGTTAACCTACTTTTTAATCCGTCCAGACACATTAAATTTTCTTCCCCACAACTGCTTGGTTATTCAACAGTAATTTTCAGCCAGAAGACACGGACTCAACAGCGTAACAAATCATTCTACTTACATTTGATCAGTATGATCAAATTGAGCTCAAAAAGATGAAAATAAAAAAGGAAAAACAGTATGATCAACTTTTTTTTTTTATCATCCTCTGCTGGTTAACAATTTCAGAAATCATGGAATATGTTTGGGGCTTGATCATATATACGATTGCATAAACCATATCATCACATCCATACCCATCTGGTTTATACTATACTACTCCCGGCTATTTATATAACTCACAATTTTACTAGGATAAAATAATAAAGTGCTTTAGGAAATGAGTAGAAACACAAAAATAACGCTAAATCACCACAGAATTTGGTGCTTACAATATCTTCAAACTGTAAGATAAATAAGATAAACTTATTGACCACCCGAAAGACCCATCCAAGAAATACTGTAAACACCAATGCATCACTGCACCCACAACTTCCTCCATTCAAATTTCAAAGGAAGAAATCATTACTACAACTTAAGCTTAAACTAGGAAGAGAAGACATCTATGAAGATTCGACCATCTTTTCCTTGATTGAGCAAGGAATGACCCTTTTATGGAAAACAAGTGATGAACCTTAGAAAAGCAAAGCAATAGAAAAATACAAATTTCTCGACTTTTGAAATATACTTGCCCCGGCGGGGAAAAAATCAGAAGGAAAAGAAAAGATATTGATTATATGAAATTGAATTATTCCAATATATAAGAGCTATAATTAAAATAGATTGTGTAACAATAACTATTATACAATTAGGTACGTAATAAAAAATTAGAAATTGGGGTGAATTATATACTCCCTCTGTCCAAAATATAGTACGTTTAGATACTACGTTTAAACCTAGTACGTTTAACGTTAATTGAGCAACTGAATACTAGCTTTGAATACTAAATTTAGTCCAGGTACAATTTGAATGCTTCTAAACGTTAATTATCAGAGTCCATAGTTTAAGGTCACTACTGTTTTTCGTAAGCTAAATCACACTAAAATTCTTTGGGAAGTGAAGAATTAATTATTCACAGAAGGATTCTCCTGCTTGCATGCTTGGAAGCTGAAAATGTAGTTAAGTTTCGAACTCGGGATAATAAAGCTCTGGTGCAGCTTATCCGGTCCAATTTGGTTTAGATCCGGTCTAGATCTCGGTTCAAATCCGGCCTAATTTTCTCGATTCATCGTTTGGTCCAAATTGACTGTTTTGACTGAAGCCTTCCCGGGTTTTTCCATCACCAAAAGTTTCTACATGAGCCTTCATTTGCTATTAGTGAAAATATAATGGAGTGTAAACCATTTTGATTTATCCTAAATTTCATCTAATTAAAAAAACATACCTAAAAATATTTTCTAATAAACCTAGTATATTTTTCCAATTAGAAAAAAAATTTTAAAAATATTTTCTAATAATTAAGAAAACACAATGAATGTAAAAATGTACTGTTAATTTTTTTTTTCAATTGAAAGAACGTACATACTAACTAACTAGGTGAATCTTATGATGGACATGAGGGATTATTTGAGAATTGAGACTTTGCAATGGGAAGCTCTATTAGAAAAAAAAAAAAACTGATTTGAGAATATTTAAAAAAGCTTTCTTGTTATCATTCTAGTTCTTATATTTCAGACTATTTAAAAAGAGCTTTCTTCTTGCTGTCGTTCTTGTTTTTTAGATCTCAAGTTTTATCAAATCATACAAGATTGATTTACAGGATTTCTAGAGGAGATGACGAATTCATTTGGCGTTTGTTTGAACATCTTCAATTTGTGTTCTTTTTTACATTCAAATTCAGAAGATATCCATCATGTCTTCTGTTACTGCAATTTTCTATGTTTACTTAGAGTTATTTTACAGATCTACTTAGTTTGAATGATGGTACACTTGGTAGTTTGGTAGAGGGTCGAGGAGTGCTTCTAAATTGATATGGAAGCTCAAAATTATTTTATCCTCCCATTATTTCCTAGCATACAGAGAAAATTGTACTGAGAAAATGATAGTTGAAGACGTATCCAAAAGTCGGCGAATGAATTAATAGTTGACACATGCATGCTATATATATTCATTTGGGAAAAAAGTAATCACTCATCTCCAAAGTTTCCTTTCCTCCCAACTATAAACACTCATCTACCATTTCCCTCTATATGAACCTCTTTTTTTTTTTTTTTTTTTTTTCCTCTCTCTCTCAATTCTCACCAACCCGAAAAGAGAATGCCGGCTGAGAAGAAAGGAAAAACAATGGAGCTAAAAAGGGGAATAATTTTTTTTCTTTTTGTTTATGAAGATAACCAATATAACTATTAAAATTTAATACTTAATTAGTCTAAATGTTTACCAATTTAGATCTTAAGTTCAAGTTGTTTTAAATTATAAAGTTTAATAGTTGATTGTTCTAATATAATAATTTCAGAAATTTATATATAAATCAGGTCAATGGGTAGCCGAATCATACAAGTAAGAAATAATGGTGAATTTTGCATCGCATCTTGTGTCTAGGATATTATGGAATGTATATTCTAGTGTCAGTCTATTCTGATTTAATTTTGTAATTTCCTGAGTATTTAGAATAGTATGTCGGCCGACCGGATAGAAACAGAACTTTGGAAGAAAAATGTGTTAATTGGTTCTGTTTGGGAAGGAAGAAACCATGAAAAAGTATTTCAAGAGATTTGGGGTTAAAAAGCAATAATATCAACCTAAAATTGAAAAATCGCAAAATTGACTAAACGGATACAAAAGAGGAACAAATCAGAAAATATTTTGAACAGGGATGAAATCACTAATAAACTAGTTTAAAACCATTTGTAAAAAACATTAATTAAATAAATAAAAAGATTAGGTACATAGCACAAACTAGTTTTTTCTTGCGACTATGACAAAACCATGAGTATTGGCAAATATTCTCTCGATTCCAAAAAAAATATATCATTCTACAATTTACACAGAGTTTAAAAAACACTTAAATATGGCAGCTAAATTACTAAATGTCCTCAACCCCGTTAAAATAAATACTGATCACTGATACTATTTCTTTTGATAGTATGTCTAAAAATTTTGGACAAAAAATGCATTAGAATCAGAAAACGACACTTATATTTTGAAATTTCTCAATTTCACTAGAATGACATTTATTTTAGAATGGAGGGAGTATCAAATAATAGGGAATGACAAGTGACTAATCTATATATTCTTATATATTAAAGGAGAGTTTTCAATCGACACGTATCGTTCAATTAGATAGTTCAGATTTCAAAACTATTTTTGCCACATTTCAAGTTCAGAGTCTTTTTTGACACATGTCAACATCATAGATCTCCTTCCATTAAAGTGTTAATATTTTTTGTAAATTGATTATTTTAATTTACATTTCACCCATCATTATTACATTTCACATATAAATACATATATATATATATATTTGATTATATACTTAATTAATAATAGAAACCCTATCCTTTTTCACTATTAATTATTTTAGCTCTTTTTATTGGTTACTAAGAATGATTTTTCACATATTTTTAAATCAAGTTCATTGTGGTGAATTTTTTGAAAAAAATAACAAAAAAAACTTATTTCAGACAATGAAAAACCATCAAGTATGTATAAAATGTAATATTTTTTTTCCAAAATATAACAGAAAAATACTACTAAAGAGACGTCGTATAAAATTTATTTGAAACACAAGACTAGTACCACTTGAGAGATGATAAAGAAAAAGAATTTACATTCAAAAAGTTTTCCTATGTGCTCAATCATCACAAAACAGATTTAGCGTAACCCACTCAACCAGCCTTCTCCCTTCAAATCTAACCTAAGGAATGTAGTGAAAATCTAATTCATCAAAATCCTGTCAATACTCTCCAAACGATCCACAATAAGCTACTACTAGTATTAGTTTAACTCTGCAATCTGCAATAGAAACAACCTATAAAGTATCATGAAGATGAGCCTGCTCTAAGGCCTGGCGCTGTCTTTCGAGAAAATCTGATACGGTAACTCTGAATTCAAATGCAAAAGGGACGCAAGTTGTATCATTGTTGGGTACGGGAAAAAAACTAAGAATCTATGGCGTCATACACAAACAAGATCGATCTCCCAACAAAGATGAAAGCATACGCCACAACCCGGTATTTGTCAATCTTTGTCACCTGTGTTCTCCACCGTCCATCGGCATAACACATATACCACTAGCAACGTCAAGAATGATGATAGCCACCCAAATGGTGTAAACATAGCTAGACTATGAGTCGCATATGATAGCCTGAATCACAAAAATGTCTGCAATGCCACCAAGAAAAAAACAACAAAAAATCCACCCGTGATCCCCACAACCCACTGAATCCCAAAGCTCTCAATCACACAACCACCCAACTCAGAGATAAAGGGAATAAAAGAAAGATAAAAAATGACAACCCTATGACCATACAATGCAAAAATAAATATCACAAATCTCGCAAGAAATATGATCGAAAAAGAAAAACCCCCTTAATCCCTTAACTGGGGTTGTGGTCATCTCCAAAAACCAGCCAAAAGCACCAAAATAAAGGCGCAAACTCCTAAAACAAAGCTCGTAGCTACCAGTCTCACAAAGCAGGGATGGAGTGAAGAGATTACGCCGTAAAAGGTTTAATCATGCTTTCCTCCTCAAATAGAGGTTTGTCGCTTTCATCAAGTTTGGAAAAAAATAATTCCTTCCAACCAAAGAAAAGAAAAGAGAGAGAGAAAGAGAATTCCTTGGTGGTTAAACAAATATCAACTATCACGATATTTTGCACTATAGGATTGTTTACTACTCTTCGGTTTTATTTTACTAGTTCATTTACTAAACTAATAAATTATAGGGTAACAAAAAGGAATGGTACTAAATGAGGCGGGGCTTTCTTCTTTCTCCAAGGAAAAAAAAAGAAAAACTTTGTTTTTCGAGCATCTTTGTTTCTGGTATAACATAGCTTTCTCCAGTTGAGAAAGAATCATGGTTAAACCTTGCAATTGATTCATTTTTCTTTTGCTAATAATGTTCACCAGTAAACTTTCACATTCTTTTGTGACAAATTTATGAACATCCTGTATTCCTGTGCTGGTGTTGTAATTTGCTCATCAATTCCAATAGGTAAACCAACTTGTTCAAAGTTTAATTAAATATAAATAATCTTAACACTAAAAAGGTGACAATGAAAAATTAACCCTGAAGATTACATTGTGAAGCAATCATGAAATTAACACGAACTTCATTTACCGTTTTTGTTATTTCTGTTTATTGTACAAGAAAGGAAAAGAGAAACATGAAACAAAAAAAGTGCTTTCTACTCATTTATTGGTAGTTTTACTTATGCCTCAAGAAAAAAAAAAGTATTACTCTAGAAATCATTACGGATGATGGAAGGGTTTAAAGAGAAAAAATATTTTTGTTCATGTCGCGGTCAATCAAAACGATTTCTTTGGGGTTTTTTTTTCCTTCAAAAACTAACACAATAATTAAGAGAAAACTTAATGCTAACCTGCAATTAATCCCACGACCAGGAAAGAGAATGAAAAAATCCTCCGGTCCTTAATACAAGGCATTTTGATTTATCCTAGATTTTACATATTACGCATTTTTTAAGATTTTTTTGTCAATTAAAAATGTGTATTAAGTGAAATGTAAGATAAATCAAAATGTTTTATAATAAGGACCGGAGGGAGTACAACTTTCCAACTACAAACAAATAACTTTCGTCTTCTCTGTCTCATTCTTAATAGTCCATAAACTTTTTATCCGTCTATCCTGGTGCAAAATCAGTCAACAACTTTCTTCTGTTTGCAAGCCCTATGACATAACTTTGCCCTAAAAATGTTCATAAAATGTTGCTTCAAAATTGATGTGTGTCTTTTTTGTTAAAGCTTTAATTTCATTACCAGATAAACAATTACGTACAGACCGTTCAAACATTTGGAGGAATCTAAATTACAACAGAAAAAAGCAGAGAACACTATGATGCATGCTATTTTCTATTGACTATCCATGGACTAAGACTGAGTCTATTACACCACAATATAACTTTCTGAGAGTTAGGAATCCTTTCTAGCGACGCGAATTTTTGAGGATTGCAGATCGCAAAAATTAGTAACATAATTGTTTCTTGTAACTGACAACACTCGAGAACTCAAGAAAATTATGTCTCCAAACGGCCTAATGCAAGGAAGGGCATGGGCATTGATGGAAATTTACTACAGTAACCTTCCCCTAATTTTTTTATTTTTCCAATCAGAACTATGTATGTTAGCGTCATTCTTTCATTAGGTACTTCTTTCAATAATTCTATCTTCTGGTTTGGTAAAACCATCAAGTTTTTGTTTTATTTAAAAAGATTCTTTCAATAATTCTATCTTCTGGTTTGGTAAAACCATCAAGTTTTTGTTTTATTTAAAAAGATCATTTGACTGGTAATCCACGAGTTGAGCGTGATAGCTAGGAGAACTAGTTAGTTTATTAGCTTGTGCGAGTTGAACAATACATAACACTAAAAGATGATAAGGCTCCACAATATCGGTAAAAGAATGGTTTTAGCCATAAGAAGAGGATCGTTGGTTGTGTATTTCCATAAGAAGAGAATGGTTTTGACTTTTGAACCGTCTTACAACTAACTATATTACACCTCGTCAACTGGAGAGATTAAAGGTTAATCATTAATGAAAATCATTCATGATTTGGAATTTTAGATATGAAAAATAAATTGAGACATGTATACAATAGTTTCTCACATACGCCTTAATTGACGAGTGAAAAAAAGGTAGACTAAATTGATTCCCTTTGGGGCATCAGTTATTCTTCTTTCTCTAAATTGTCTAATATTTACATGAAGAAGAGGCACATGATCAATGAACTAACTAATTAATTTACGAATTACATGAAGAACCTAATTTATAACCTCATGAATCATTGATGTTTATGACAATGGAATCCACCGAGCCGTTCTGATCAGATTGATCGGTCTTCTCCTCTTGGACAGATTTTGAACTCCTCCGAGTCATCAACTTCCAGAGATGACATATTTGTTCATACCAACCGCAAACAATGTAAGCATCCAACTCTCTCATAAAAAGAAGATGGTAGCCAACAAACCACATCGAAAGCCCGATCTGACCTCCCACAGCGCCATAGAACACACCATTATTTCGTTGAAATTCATGCAGATCCTCCGGACTAACGAATTCGAGACGACGAATCTTGTCGAGGGTACGGCCTACACCGGCTAGGTAATATATCATAGGAGCTAGCACTGTGGCAGTTAGTAATACCATAACCGAACCGAACCAATATAACGCGATGTCGCCGTTTCCTAGATCCTCCTCCGCCTCCGGCACCGCCGTTACCGTGTTGCTGTTAGGGTTAATCTTCTTCTGGGTTGGTTTCTTCTGATCTCCATAGTCGTCAGTGAAATTGATTAGGTTCGATGTCGCACTGAGGCGTAAAAGAGTAACAAAACCGTGACAAAAATCCCAATGAAGTAGCCGAGTCCCAAGTACGTGTGGTATAAATTGTTCATCCTTTGATATCCAACATTAATCTCGCCTTTGCTGTTGATCAACTGATGATGATGATTCAATCCCCCAAGGTAATATATCACCAGAGGTGGGACGATCCCAAAGCAAACCGATAGCACGATTAGACCTACCCAATGCATCCAGTGATCCACTGAGGTTATTTTCTTCACAAAACCCTCATGATGATCCGCCGCCATTGTTTTTTTTTTTTTTGTGTTTGTTTTAATATACTAATAGGACACTTATTTTGGAATGAAGGAAGCAAAAGATTTTAATCCCTTTTTCAACTTAAGATTTTTCTTTTTTTTTTGTTGTTCAGAAAGAGAGCTAACTACCGCTAATATTATAATTCATGGGGTTGGGTGGGGGATAAGAGCAAAAAAGGAAAACAAAATCCATAATAAAGTAGATAATAACGTAATAAAGAAACGCGATGATTTACTAATACTAGTGGAAATTGGATCCTAGCGTATGGCCTATATAAGGGGAGTCATAATCATCCTAGCCGGACTCAAACACCACAAAAAAAAAAAACTTTCGGGAGTTCCCAGGTTTGTAAGAATCTCGGTAACATCGAAAGCTACGGTATCCTTCTTAAATCTCATCACGATCGAACCAAACACAAAAACAATAATGGAGGAGGGCTTCAGCACGAACAAACAAAAAATTATGGCGGAAAAGATGAACAAGGTGGAGGATTTTGTCAAGAAAATAACGGCATGGGATCACTGGACGCATTGGGTAGGTTCAATTGCGATATCTGTTTGTGTTTGCATCGGACCACCTCTTCTGGTATATTACGGTGGGGGATTGAATCACTACCAAATTATTAACACCAAAGGATACATTAATCCCCGATTTCAAACACTGAACAACATATTCTACACTTTTTTGGGACATGGAATCTCAGTTGGTGCTGCGCTGGTGATTTTGTGGATTGCTAACCTCGTGTTCCTTATAGAGATGCGGCTACACCGAAACCCGACGCCCCTGGCGATCCCGACGGTCGACGGAACTGGCGGGACCAATGTCGTCAAGAAACTTAATCCATCACGCGAATTGGCCTTATTGTGCTTCTTTGGGATCTTCTTAGGTTGTGTTGCTATATCTCCAGCTCTTTGGATATATTACAGTGATGGTATGGGGCATACACTTGAAAAGATTCATCGTCACGAGTTCATTAGTCCGGAAGATATGCGTAATTTTCAAGGGGCGAATAGTAGGTTTTATTACTCCGTGGGATTCGGGATCTTCGGGGTGACGTTGATGGTTTGTGTTGAGGGGGTGATTATTTACATCCTTCGCGGCGTTTGGCATGAAGAAGAAATAAGTCATCTTCCCAAGGGCGTTCCGACTCAGAGTTCAAAATCATCCACAGGCTCGCAGGGTACGTTTGTCATAGACATAATGGAGGTCAATTAATTAGTTGGAAAAAAGTCTCTATTTTGCATGAACGTACTACAAGATGACATAGCTCATGTAATTCTTTCTTCAGTTAGTTCTTTGAGTGTTTGGGTTTTTTCTTCATGTAAACTTAATATGGTCCTTACCATAATTGATGAAAAACAATTTAGTAAATTATTACAACTATTGATTATGTCTCTCAATTAATTTGTCATGTCTAAGATTCCAAACTATTCGATCATGAGCATTTAATGATGTCTTGCCATAGACCAGTGAAAATACAAAACTAATGAACCTCTTTTTATGGCTAAGCATTCTCTTACTTTTGTTGCGAAAACATTCAAATTTTAAGGCTCGTTATCTTGAAGTGTAATGATAATATTACACTACATGCCTCACTATTTTTCCTACCATGCCCAATTGATGGCTTACCAGTCAATGACCGTTTTAATCTACACAAAAAGTTGATGATTTTACCAAACCAAAAATCGACATGAAAGAAAAACCAAAAATAGGTTCCGCGGATTAATACACGGAAGAAAATTCGGTCGATTTGTCCATGAGTTTCGATGCAGTCATACACTACCTAGGGACAAGACATTATTTTCCATTGTTTAGAGCATTTAAAGGGATTGTTTACTATCTTCAAAAAAAGGAGGGGGGGGAGGGTGTTATGTTTTTCGACAGAGTAGAATTGGAGTTCTTATTTTGAGACCGACGTGATTTGGGGTTAAGAGTCTCGACAGTAACTGAATTTGACTAAGATTAACTGTAAGGAGGAGTTAGCTTTGGGTTAATTCGGACTAAAGCTAAAAAGGTTGTAGTCGGCGGGGTAAGAAAATCTAAATTTCCAAATTCTAAAAATTTTAAATAAGAAGTTAATTTTAGAATATTTTAATAAATTTTTATTGATATTTAACATAGTTGGCGATGCTTGATTTTACACCGCCGATTTAGTAGTGAAACTCCGGCTAGGGTTTCCTGCAAAAGAGACTCGGGGTCTCTCGAGGGTAGACACTCCGATCCTTAAGTTAGAAAAGGGTTTAAAGAACGTATGCGTATTTAGAGCTAAAGATTGCGTACCCGTATTGTGGTGTGCTCAACCCTATTTATAGGCATGAGAATACCTGGGAGGTCTTCGAGTCCTATTAGGTTTATGCAACCTAAACCGCCCTAGGAGAGTCGGTTGGACTCCTTTCTCGGTTAATGGGCCGGTCCAGTTTCGACGATGGATATGAACTCGTCAATAGTTTTTTTTTGTTTATTGTGCTATCCGAAATCATTGCTCTAATTAATCTACACTAGCGTTGTGCCCGTACGTTGTGCAGGTGATATTAGTTTTAATATAAAAATTAAATAAAAATATGCACAATTTAATTACTAATTAGGAGACCCTCTAAGCATTAAAGTACAAAATAGTTTATTTTATGGAGGTTAACACTTTTATGATAACTACTAATGTTGATTAGATTTTTTCAAAGCACAATTTGCCTTTAAAAAGGAAGAAAGCATACTGATTTTCCCTCGTAGGTGCCTTTAAAATAATTTTTGTATATTGTATTACTTCAATGAAGTCCAATATATAAACACATAAGGGCTGTTGTTTGCAACATGCAATTACAATTGTGCGAAATAAAGAGCTACGAAATGGACACCAAAGTGCTACTTAATTACTCCAAGAATTGAGTGATAAAAATTGCTAATTTCTTCCTAATTTTAATTTATAATGTCATTGAAAATAAATAAAATCAACACCAAATTGGAATAGAATGTGCTAGAGTCTACTTTTTAAATAATAGAAAAGAATATCCTCGTTGATGCGACATCCAACCTTTTCCATAGCTAGGTGGCCGTTGTTTCAGGAAGTTCTAAGAGTCTGTTTTAATATGTTTAGCAAATACCAATAACATATAGTTGTTTATTTATAGCGGTCAACTCGTGTCTGAAAAAAAAAATACACATATACAATCAAGCATCCAAATATCGGTAAAAGACCTAAGCAGTAAGCACTACCCCGTCCAGTGCATACAAAACAAAGGAAAAGAACAACATTAAAAAATTACTATCAAACTTCAATATTAATTTAAGTATTCAAAGAAACGCAATCGCATCTATATATTATATTAAAGCAAAATAAGTTTGTGGAAAAAAGTACACGTGTCAAGCTCCTATTAACACATTTCTCGTCAAAAAGTTTTTAGTATAAAAATCTTCAACGCATTAATTTTATTTTGGACTTTTTAATTTTGATTTGGATAAATTAAGAAAGTATCAAAAATTATTACTCATTTATTCTTGATTTGAGAGAGATTTGAAAGATTTTTTGGAATCAATTTCAAAATAATTAGTGAATGATATTATGATTGAATGTGGACGCTTTTTCCTTACATATTCGATTTTTTTAAAAAAAGAAATGATTACAAATTATTGATTATACATTTATTAATTGATTTAAAATAAACATGTTAGGACTACTATTTAAACCCCCCTCCTATATACACCTGTCCGCAATCGTTCTTCTCATTCTGTGCTTAATATAACTTCGAATTATATTTCATGAAATTTACTTCTTTTTTTTTTTTTTGCGCCCTCTATGTTTCAATATCGTTCTTTTAATTTATTTATTTTTTGTCTTAGTCGAAGTCGATACAAATGGCCACCGAATACCATCGGTATGACTACTAATTCTTTTTTTTCTATTGTGTAAACTTTTCCAAAACATGACTTTCAAAATCTAATTTGCGAGTTATGTTCACTTGTGTAAATTATATCAAAACATGGTTTGCAAAATATAAATTGCAAGCTATATTTAAATTGTTTTTAATTCTCTCAAAACATGACTTGCAAAATCTAATTTGTAAGTTATGTTCACTTGTGTAAATTATATCAAAATATGGCTTGCAAAATATAATTTGCAAGTTATGTTTAAATTATGTAAATTCTCCCAAAACGTGACTTGCAAAATCTAATTTGCAAGTTATGTTCACTTGTATAAATTAGTATCAAAACATGGCTTGTAAAACATAATTTGCAAGTTATGTTTAAATTGTGTAAATTCCCCCAAAATGTGAATTGCAATTTAATTTGCAAGTTATGTTCACTTGTGTAAATTATCTCAAAACATGGCTTGCAACATATGATTTGTAAGTTATATTTATACCGCGTAAATTTTCCCAAAACGTGACTTGCAAAAACTAATTTGCATGTTATGTTTACTTTTTTTATAAATTAAAATTAACTCTATTCCAATACATGGTTTGCTAGACAATAGCAAATTATGTTCATATAATGTCCTACTTTTACAATTATTTGTAATTCTAACAATTTTTATGAAGCACACCTTTTACTATATTTATTTTTATACATGGCTTTGAAAAACTAAATTGCATCCGTTCTGTTCGATTTTGTAATTTTTCAAACAAAAACTTTGTTCTTGGTTGAATGATATATTCTAATTTCTAAGTTATGTTCATTTACAATGTTTATATCTTTTCAATTATTAATATTTGTTTGTACTTGTCTGCATTTATATCAACACACCTTGCTAATATATTTTATTTTTGTTTAGTCATTAACAAACAGTGTTATAATATATGATTCACCCATGGCTCTGATTAAGTCATTCGTAACCGACATTAAGGCAAAGGGGAAGTTCTACCTATTACGGTGCGTTTGATGAGGGTTTTGCAACAGTCCGACTATAATACCATCGAAATGGTATTTGTTGATTCTAAGGTATATAGAATACTAACTCTGACATAAATAACCCCATCATATATTTTATGCTAAATTTTATTTATTTATTTTGCGCATTAGGTTAATTATTGATGATGTTTTCTTTTTAATTTTATTTTTTATTTTTTACTTTT
The DNA here is from genome assembly GCA_949775105.1 of Oldenlandia corymbosa var. corymbosa. Classification (NCBI taxonomy): domain Eukaryota; kingdom Viridiplantae; phylum Streptophyta; class Magnoliopsida; order Gentianales; family Rubiaceae; genus Oldenlandia; species Oldenlandia corymbosa. The sequence continues at coordinate 12,797,118 of OX459126.1, read as the reverse complement.
ATAGGGTTCTAAAATACAAGGTACGGTGAAACAATCATTGCTCGACATGTTTACCAGCTTCTGGATAATGAAGGGGAGACTATGACTGTATCAAACTACGGTGTTGCTGGTAATTATGGCAGGTATAGAAATGCCAAACACCAGTGTAAAATTATCTTTTACCGGAACACGACCCTAAATTTGATTGATGAACCTGATATCCCAAAGATGTTGTTTGATTTTATGTCCTTTGCTGATATCAATACGACAACATAATAGGTAAACCAAATCTTCAAACTCTATTAATATTTTTGGAAGCAAATATTATTGGTGCAGTGAAAGCTATTGGTGATATTATATTGAGGACCCTAACACGGGAAGAAAAGGATCTTCGTCGAACTTGAGGATTTGAAGTAAAATTAGCTATTGAAATTTTATTTTTAAATCTTAATTATAGTTATGAATTGCATTCGATATCTATGACTTTAGACCATGGGTTACATGCTGGAGATATAGTTTTTATTCCACGTTTGGCAAGTACGCCGTCAGACAAGAGACTCCCATTCAAGATGAGAAGAAAACAATTTCCATTGGCCGTTTACTTTGCCAAGATGATCAATAAGAGCTAGAGGCAATCTCTTTCGCATGTAGACCTTTTTTTGCCTCAATCGGTTTTTAGTCATGGCCAGCTCTATGTTACTTTTTCAAGAGTCACATCCAAGAGAGTGTTAAAAGTATTTATAGTTGATGAAGAGGGTGACATGAGTAAGTTGCACAACTAATGTGGTATTTAAAAAAGCACTTCACGACCTTTGATTAATTTACTTTTTTATTTGTCTTGCCAACATTACTCAATAATGTTTACAATAAACTCTCAATAAATTTTCTACTATTTCTTTCCCTTTTTTATAGCAATATAATATAAATTATGCTTGCAAAGTCCACCCGTGCTTGGCACGGGTCCTGTAACTAGTAAAAATATTACATTATCATGCCGTTCTCTCTCTTTGCAAATAGGAAAAAAAAATCCCAAGTAAATTAGCACCTATAAATTAAGTATATTAATCAGGAGTGCTAAAAACTAACCAAAATTACCATTATTGTCCGGAAAAAATAAGAGATCATTATTGAGCATGAGTTCCCACACCGTTCTTATAAGAAACATTTTTTCCTTTCCTCCGGCATTATCATTCTAAGAACCCAATTAATTACATCATTTTCAACTCCAAATCCATCCAATTAATGGTGGTAGAACACCATTGTCCTCCTAGGCCAACAACAGGGATCCAAATTACACACATCCCATCTTTGGCCGAAAGAACACCAAGAAACTAAGCTGATGTTTGGACAACGTTTTGTTTTAGTTTTTCATTTGGAACAATTTTTGAAAAGTATTATAGTATAGTGACCATTTTTTGAAAGTGGAATAGTATAGTTACAAAACGTAAAACTTTACAATAGTTTAGTGACCACCGCAACTAAACTTTACAATAGTTTAGTGACCAAACTTAAAATTTTAAAATATAGTGACTATTGATACTAAATTTTACAATAGTTTAAAAAGAAAATTAAATTAATATTTAGATAGTGTATTGATATTTGTGTTTAAGAGATAAAATGAGACAAAAAGTAAAATGAAATGACAAACAAACAAGGCCTTATGACCCCTGCAAACGCAGAGTTGGCAGCTGCATAAATGATTTCAACAATTCATTGCAACGAAACACTGAACGCACAAGGACGTCCAAAATGGAAGGACGTCCAAACATAAACAAGGCCTTTGAGGGGTTATGGAAAATAGTATTTCTTCAAACAATTTATTTCTCAATTTTATGTTTATTTATTTATTTTTATAGTTTCTTATTTGCTCAAAAAATAAGTACATTTCAAATCATATGAAAAATGCATTAAAAAAATTGTTCGAGCCCGCAGATCATGTGAGTATTAACATCCAGTTATGTATGATCAAATTGGAGTTTCTTAAAGGCTTCAATTAAAAATCTGGCATTGACATGTTGACGGACAAAAATGGGATTTGATGATTAGTCATAAATGTTTTCTGTTTTCGCACAGAATTTCTAAATAAGGAAGATTTCGTCATAAATGATTCCAACATGGTGTAATAAATCCTGTATATTAAAACAATTCATTTTTCATACAAATGTCATGTAATTGTTTCATCCATCAAAAAATTAGGACAAAAAATTATTAGATGTTAGTTTTTCAAATTAGACTATTTTTGTAAGAAAGAGATAACATATTGTAGTTCATCTTTTTACATTTTTTTTTCCCTTTGGTCTGATACAATCAAGTTTCTAAATCGATTGGTTATAAATATTGTTAAAGTAAGAACTTGAAATGTATTTGTTTTCTGTTAAAGTAAACACTTGCCATGAGTGTAGTTTTGAAAGAAATCTATCACCCATATCATTTGCATCTGTAAATCTTGAAATTATATAAGAAAAATTAAATCTCTCCAATTGAAAATATTTATCGAGGTTGGTATTTTGTCATTTACATCAAATGAAATGAAGTCACCATTTTTAGACTTAATCATGATTAATTTCGAAAAGGGCTTAATCATGAAGACAAATATTTCCAAACTTCCTACTTAAATTTCTTAAAGCTTGTCGATTATACAAATTATTCGAATCTTCTTTCTTTTTAAACCCAATGAAGAACCACTTTTTTGTTAACTCAAAACAAACTCTTTTTTCAAGTTTAGGTAATAATAATAGTTTAATAAAAATCGGTTCTCGATCAAGGTCGGTTCTCAAATATTTTGAAACTACGAGAAAAATATAGGAGAAAGCTGTGCATCTTTCCCTTTGGTCATAATTTTAACCTTTTAGCAAGGAGCGTCAAGATTAAGAAACTCTTATGAATGTAAATCGCCACAAACTTCTATTTGTTCTACCTACCACTAATTCAACTATTTCAACCCCTATTAATTAGGGTGAAAATTTATATTACAATCATACAAAATAAAAAAATATCTAAAGAATAGTTTGCCATTGGAGTTTATGTAAATATTGTAACCATTACAAATAGAAGAAGAAGAAGATGATCGAACTTCAAGAATAGATGAAAAGGGAACCCCAAAAAAAAACGACGAAAAGGGAACCAAAAACACTCAGTTTGTTTGTCGTTTTAGGGTTTGCACAACTATTAAGAAAACAATGATTGAGAATTTAATTTATAAGGATATTGTCTTTCTTGCCCCTAATTAAAAGTATTGGAACCCTAAAAAATTTGTATTTGAAGTAAAAGACTAAGTAGTTGTCATTAATATATGTTATTAAAAGTAGAGAGAGATAAAGGTAAAATTGGATGCGACAGGTAAAAAAACACTTTGATTTCACCCTAAAACGACAGATAAAAAAAACAGAGGTAGTATTTTCCTATAAATTTAAGAAGCACAATACATCCAACCAAAAAATAAAAATAATAAAAATAAAAATTCAGATAAACAATATATATCAAGCATACAAACTTAAGAGATTTACTATGTACACGAATATTGTAATATAACATTACAGGTTCACAAAGAGAAGAACATTAACTAAGGTGTTTAATAGGGAAAAGGCATTGTAGGGCGTGCTTGTGTGTACTTATTTATTTTTTTATTTTATGAATGTTTAACTACAGTGATAAAGAGCTCATCTGATCTCTCCCGGGACGGGATTCAATTCTAGTAGGGTCAGTTGCTTCAATTTACATGTCTTGTATTTATCATAAAACATTCTAGTATACAATTGTCAGTTAGATAGTCAGTTCATGTCTTCACGAGAGGAGTACAAGATGCTGGTAAATTTTCATTGTGCTTCTTCAACAATGATACATTGAAAACAAAATGTACCTTCACATGGGAAGACAGCTGCAAAGCCACCCCTCCAATCTTTTCTAGCACCAAGTACGGTCCATAAAACTTGGATAACAGGCTTAGGGGCGATCTCACAGCCAGGGCCGGCCCAGGGGTAGTGCAATCGGTGTAATGAACCCAAAAATTGGAGACTTCAGATTTCAGAGGGTTTAAGGGAGAAGGGGAAGAACGAGAGTGAATCAGAAATTTGGGGGAGAAAATAGATAAGAACAGAGAAGTTCTTTCATAAAATTCATCGATGACTATTACAGTGTACCAGGTGATTTTTATCCCTACGGATAGATTTATCAAATTAACAACCTGACCCCTTAAATATAAACTAATTAAAATATACCCCTAAAGCATGACACCTTGCTACCGCCCAGGGCCCAGAGCAAGTAAGGGCCCCTGCATATCTAACGTGTTGGGCCTGAATATGTTAATTTTTTGGGCTAAAATTTTTGTTCTCTAATTGAGTTTTGGTGAAACTATAATTTGGTTATAATTTTGAGGCTCTTCGTTATTAATTCTTTGACCCACTTTTGGTCCTACTTCAATCCCAATTCATTATTGTGAATCTTATCTTCGGTCAAACTTGTTGTGTTTTATCGGTGGATCTAGATTGGCTTGGATTACGAATTCTTTTTCTTTTTTTCTTTCATAATTTTCCAACGGGTCAAGTAGTGGGGGGATTTAAAGGAATTTAATTAAACCCTTCACTTTTACTAAAAAAAGTAACTAAAGATAACGAATAAGTGAATAAATAAATTAGAAACCTAGAAAGAAAGTGAGCTGGTGCTCTGTCTACACATCATGTTTTGCAATGAGTCAGGATTTAGAATTGAGATGAATCATCCAAAGAAGCAAGCAACTTCAGTACTAGTGAGGATTTTCTACCGTGAGCAAATATTGTATTTGTCAACTATAAATAATGTTTTTTGTAATGTATTTTTAAATTTCATGTATGTAATAAAATATTATTAGGGCCCCTTTTTAATTTTGCACTAGGGCCCCTAATCTCTTTAGATCGGCCCTGCTCATAGCTACTGATGATTGCCTAAAGGATTGCAATTTTAAGTGAATCCAGACTCCAATGGAAAATTCCCATTTAGATCGATGCCTATCAACAAAAAACTTCATCCTTTCTTGAGCCTTTCATATTTTCCAGTAACAGTATGGATGTCGTACTCACTAGCTACCTAAGCAACCATTAATCTTTCTTGCTATGTCGGTCATGCCATATGGAGATTCTAGACTTGGTTGCTCTGTTTCAGCATCAGAGAACCATACATCATAGCAAGGGTGTTGCACTATTTAGACTTCTTGCAGAGGGCACCGGACAACACTTTCCTCATGGAGGAAAATGAAATCCACAAAGATGCATAGGAAGAAGCGGGGTGGAAGGTCTAGTAGGAGGAGAGCAAGTGTGTTTGTTCAGATCTGGGAAAGTCGACACACAAGCCTAGCAGCTTTTCAGGCGATGAGACTATCACACCCAAACAATTCCGAAGTACCTAGTGTGGTATCAAAACCACACTATCACTTTGGTACGAATCCCACAGCATATCATGAACCCACGGGTTTTCAATGCTCTGTAGAGTCCCCACATATAGTGGTAAGTCACATGTCTACTATTTCTTTATTTATATATTTTTATAAATACATATAATGTGTGTATATATATATAAATTTCTAAAACTTATCATTCCTAATTTATATATACAAATATAAATTTATATTATATTAATATTTATATATATGAAATTTACATATATATCTATATATGTACATTTATAAATATTTTTAAATTTTAATATGTATTTACTATATATATTTATTTCTTCTCATAACTTCCAGGAAAATTTAGACATGCAGTGGATTACTCTTTCTGGGCTGCAACATAACCCAACAGGTTTGTGGAATCACAATGCCTTCCTACAGCTCACTGATTTGACTCACTAGGCAATGTCTGTCAATAGGACATTATTTTGGGCTGACAGGCATAAACCGAGCCGTGATTTTGTTTAGCTTGACCCGACCCGGGAGTATATCCTCTGAGGTCTGACCGAAGCGGATTCCAGTTAGGGAGTGGAAGGATGAGAAGAACTGTGGCCACCCAGGATCCTGTTGGGTCGTCTATTTCGCCCCATGTATCTCCTTACCGTCCACCATCGCCACACCAGCATGCCTCTCCTCATACTCAGCAAATGCAGTTTGACATAGGTTTTTTTAATCTAGATATGACTTTAGGGGATTTCTTTCAGAGTGGTGACATGGGTGGTCATCATGGTTAATATCTGGGTGGTGATCATAGTCATAATATACAAGAGGATGATTAAAGGATCAGGTGGATGATATGAATCAGGTGGATGATCAGGATCAGGAGGATAATGATGAGAGCACTAATGATTCTGGTGATGATGAGAGCACTGATCAGGATGGTGATAATGTTGATGGTCATGGCGAGGATCCGGGACAGGGGCCGAGTCAGGATAAGCTGCTTTTTACACCGATGGCTTTACGTAAGGGAGAGCAGAAAAAAAAGGATTAAAAGAAGTGCTGCATGATGGATTCTCGGGAGAAAAAGAGAAAAAAATAAAAAAATTAGATTGACTTGTACTTTATATTTATGCTATGTTATGACTTTTATTATTAGTTTCAAACAATGCCTTGCATTTTTTTTTCCAGGAGAATTAATTTGGTTTTTATTCGTTATACTTTAATAAACTCGATCTTTGATTGTGTTTTCAAAAGATAGAATAGTTCTAAGTCTAGACAAAAATAAAAAATAATTTTTTAAAAATAAAATAAAATAAAATTTATTATAATGACAAGATTATATATGATTTTCTAAACTCTTTTTTTTTCATACAATAATAATTTTCATCGAAATTTGATTTTATGTTACTATTCAAAAGATAGTAAACTTGAACTTTTGACATTTTGTTTTGAAAGGTGGAATGGTTTTAAGTTGAAACAAAAATAAAAGCCAAAAAACTTTTTTAAAACGTTATTACAACGTAAGATTATATACTAATTTATCAAAAAAATTTAATTTTTATTTATTATTCAAACTTTATCCTAAATACAAATTACACAATTTATGTTGACCAAATACAATTCATACCATTGAAATGTTATTTGAAAATAATATAAATCAAAATTTAAAATGTATAATTTTAAATTAAAATGTTATTTTAATTGAAATATTAATTTATAATATTTATTTTATACTCATTTAAAAGTTATGAAAATTTTTTAATAAAAATTAAAAAGTTTCGCATTTCGCATTTAAAAGTTATGAAATATTTTTAAATAAAAATTAAAAAAAATATTTTCTTTTTTTTGTTTTTGCATACTTGAATGCGAAAATTTAAAATAATCATCATTACACGGTTTAAACCTTTTTATTAAGCGTAATTAACTAAATTATTAAAATTTTCGTGTATGCAAATGCGAAAATTTGAGTTTTTGGCATATCTCAAATGCAAAAACACAGTTCTTTCTTTTTCAGAAAGGCCTAGTTTTGCCCACTCCATATTGTTTAGACATATTTTTGTCAGTTATCGGATTTGGTCTCATAAAAGGTAAATTCTATAGTTTTGTTTCCAAGCTTCCTTCAGAGACAGTGGATGATGTCTTATACTTGAGTCAAACCGGTGGGAAAGGGATTTACTAGAGGTTCGATGATGTCTTATACTGACATACTGGACTGTGAATGTCCTAAGCAAGCCTCGTGGGGCTGGAGAAGCATCTTGTGGGGGAAGGAACTTATCGCAAAGGGTACCAAATGGTGCGTCGCAAATGGAAATGATATCAGCTTAACGGAGGATTGGATCCCCATGTCAACGAACCCTCAACAACACAACCCAATTTTCCAATGGTTCCCAAACTTCAAAGTAAACGATCTCCTTCACGACTCTGGGGAATGGAACATGACTGCCATTCTATCTAGTTCTCTGGGCTCTGTGGATCATGAGAAACGAAGCGGTGTGGAACGGCAGAACAGGAGATACCAACCATGTACAACTCAGGGCATGGAAGGAGTGCCACTACTTCAAGGAGATCTCCTCGGCACACAATAACAATGATAACCACACTGAACAACAGCAGATAGCTATGGCACCAAAGGATGACTTTGAACCGCCCAACAGGGAATGAATTCAACATCAGAATAGCCGGAGCATACACAGAAAGTGAAGGGAAGGGTTGTTAGCAAAAGAACCCTCTGGGTTATAAGAAATACACCTTTTAGATGATGGGTGAATGAAGTGGAAATGGAAGAGAAGAAAATTTTGGGCCAAAGGGAGCTTTACTACTTTATAGTAAAAGGAAACAAGGTGAAGTGTGTTAAGTTTTTAGCTTAAGATTTCTCACAACTCTCTATACACACTTACATTAGGGGGTTAACTCCTATTTATAAGAGTGCATGGAAGGTTCTACACTCTTTCAAGATTTTTCTACTCCTTCTAAATATCTACATATTTTATTCTAATATCTAGACTTTTTCTTACTAATATTTAAATATTTCTTCTAGATATTTTCCATGAATTATTCTATATACTCTTGATATTTATGTAGAACATTTCTAGAAATTTCTACTTCTAGATATCTTCTTATCTAGACAATTCTTTATTAGATTTGGACTTAGGATTAAACATAAAGATTCATGGTCCAAGTTAATAATTTGGATAACTCAATATTAATTGGACCAAATTAAGTTTACTTACTAACAGGGTGCTATTGCTTGGGAAATCATCTCACCAACAGCTAGATGAGTTGCTTACGGGACTCAACCGGCTTATGCCTTTTCAGCTCTACATATGGAAGCCCTTGCCTGCTTCAAAGTCCTACAATCTGCCGAAACTCTGGACATCCGAATCTGCATAATTCAGACGGACAGCGCAACGGTGGCGACACTGAACTCCAAGGACAAGAACTTGCCACAACCCCTCACTACTTTAGGTGTTGACATACAGAACCTAGCCTCAGAATTAGAATCCTGTTATTTTTACTAAAGTCGATAGATATCTTGTCTAGAACTCGCATACAATGGCTAGAGTTAGTCTTCAACAAGGTTTTTCCTATTTTGTAACTCTTAATCAGTAAATGCATTATATAAGATATAATTTTCTAAAAAAAGAAAAGAAAAGAGGTTCGATTTGCTTAAGAAAAAAGCCAAGTAGAATAAGGCGGTGGAAAAATGATTTTTAGAAGGTTTGAGTTGCCTTTTGACGGCATTGCCACGTATTAGGCGAAGGTGGAGGACTGTGGCGGGACCAAACTTTTCATATGGGTTTTTAGATAGTAAGACGTCACGAAGGAGAATTTCTAGTTATTATTAGCAACCTTATTACTAGTTATTATTAGCAATGAGGTGGAGAGAAACAAATAAAAAATGGTACTCTTTCCGGTTTTTAATATAAGTTATTTTTATTTGTCCTATGTTTAACTTAGTATATATTTTCAATTGACAAAAGAATCTTTTAAAATATTTCATAACAATTAAGAGAATACAACGAATGTAAAAATATATTTTTAAAATTTTTTCGTCAATTAAAAATAAATAGTAAATAAAACTTAGAACAAAACAAAATGCTTCATATTAAAGACAGAGAGAGTATATGTTCACCTTCTCTACTTTTGGTTAGCTTTATTTTCAAGCTCAAGAGTGACGAGGACGGCGACCGTAAGCTAACCTCCCACAAGTCAGATATATGCACAAAATGGTTAAGTTGACGTGTGAGTGATCTGGTCATTACCATTAGTCATAATTTTTTTTACTAATGAATCAAAAAGGTGCAAATGTAACTTAAATAATATGCGTTCGATGAGATGCATCTCATGAACTATAATACCAAATGTTTGAGTAAATTAAATGCTCACATTTTTTTAACAAGTGTTTGTGTTTTGGATAAACGAAAATATATAAAAGGTGAAAATTGAACTACAGTTGTCGAGCTGTTTGATAGAAAAAATAACATTACCGTATCAAAGTATTGATCATATGACGAAACCTTATGAGAGACAGTATGCTAAGAAGATTTGCACATTTAATCTCTACAATGTGTAATGTTTACTCTAAAAAGTTGTTGGAAACGAAAAATACTGGAGAATATTGGCAGATACATCCCAATGTTTACCCTCTGCTAGTCAGCCTATCCTAAACTTTCAAAATTGACTAATTATATCGCAAGATTTTCAAAATTGAGTGGAACCATCCTATGACATGTTGATAACCTGGAATAACATGTAAATTTACTTAATTTTATAAATTTTACTTAGTTCGGTATTTACTTCTTTTGCAACTTACTCCTTTTTTATTTTTAAATTCTTTTTATTTTTATTTTAGTCTAGTTCATTATGTCATTCCATTGCCTCATCTCTCCCAATACCCTTGCCACAAAACACTCTGTTTTCAATCTGTTTGGATCTTTTTTTATGGTTTTTTCATAATAGTTTATTAATAAATGTCAAATTTCAGCACATCTTTAATATTGATTTTATTCTTCATATCAAACGCATGAAAAGAGAATGAAAAAACTATAAACAAATGCTTTTTTCGATTAATATCATCTCATAAATCAAAGAATGCTTGTCAATTTTCAGGAAATGAAGAACCATGGTTAGAATCATACTCTAGAAATGGGTCACGAATAGAGCAGACTATTAACCGATTGATTGAGGAGATAAGTTTTATGTGACAAAGAAGAAGAAAAATAGTAATAGTTATAACTAGTTGGGGAAAAGGGGTAAACTAGAGATTTATAACATTATTAGAGATAGAAACTAATTTTATGTTAATATTAAAAAATAAAATGTGCTAACGCCCTTGAGAATAATTTTGATATTTCCTCTACCCTTTTTAAAAATTTGCCCTTCTTTTTTTTTCCGCCTTCTCTCTAACTCCTTCCTCCCAAAAATTTATTTTCTTCTCTCTTTAATGGTGGATGGAGGAGGTCCAAATTTTTATTTTTCTTGTTGTTACTTCTCTGCTAGTCTCCTCTATGTAGGAGTATTTTGCCCACATTTTTGGGTGTTTATCTTCTTCCGATTTGGAAGTTTACCTCCTCTTTTGTAAGGGATTTTTCTTTTATATCCCTAGATGTAGGTTTTTCAGTAAATCTGATGAAGAAGATGAAGATATGAAGGAAGAAGTGTCAAGGAAAGAAGAGATTGTTGCAGATCTGATGTTGGTAGCCTGTGAAGACCATGGATGGCAAGGGAGTGTGAGCTGCAGATTTGGGGTAATTTTTAGGTCAAATGGATTATTTAATCTCCTTGTAATCTTCTTTCAATTTCTTCCCTTCTGTATATTAGATTTGCCTTTTTTTTTCTTCTTTTTCTGAACTGCATAGATTTGATATCTATGGATATCTATGGCAGATCTATAGTCCAACCATAGGTTGTGGTAATTATCACTATTTGTGGTTATAAGTATTTGGGATAATTATTTGGTTATCCCTTTTTTTTGTAAAATATGATTATCGTTCGGACAAAAAAAAGAAGTAACTTAAATTAAGTTCTAAATTCTTAATATAATTTACAGGTTTAGTCCCTTTGATTTTTTTTTCTCTCCTTTAAAAAACATCTCTAATCTTTAAACGATCATATCTCTCAATCCGTGAAGAATTAGAAAACGTGTTACACATTAATTTTATTGTACTCGTCGAGATCTATCCAACAAGATCCATGTCGAATATTTTTTTTTGAGTTTAAAAATAACTAAATTTCGATGGACAGAATAAGATGGATATCTAGTTTAGAAAGATGGATAACCAGTTTAGTTTAGATTAAGATTCTTGTATTGCATATATCTCTTGATCCGTAAAGAATTAGAATACAAATTATACATGAAATTTATAATGCTCGACAAAATCTATCCGATAAGATCCATGTTGAATATTTTTTTTGAACTTTAAATGCATTTAAATCTCACGGGCAGAAATGAAGAAATATGTTTTTCGTTTTTCTTTGAAAAATGGTTATCCGTTGTATTCCTACTGATTATCCAACCGGTTTGGACTGATTATCCATTCTGTTTGTACTTGTAATTTAATCATATTTTTGACATTCACTATTCGAAAAGAAAGAAAGAAAGAAAAAATAATTGGATAAGTATTGCAAACAATTTAGATAATCAATAGAAAATAATTGGATAATCAGTGCAACACGTTGGATAATCAGTACAAAAAAAGTTTGACAATCATTTTCATAAAAGAGTAAGGAAAAAAAATATTGGATAACCACCACAAAGAAGTTGGATAATCAATATGAACACATTGGATATCCAGTTTAAGAAGATGGATAACCAACTTATTTTGAATTAAGAAGTTGGATAATCAATATGAAGTGGATGGATATCCAGTACAAACGGGTTTGATATCCAGCACAAATAAGTTGGATATGCATACAAACCCGTTGGATTACAACTACAAAATAAGTTGGATAAGCATATAAACTAAATGGATGGATATCCAGTACAAGCGAGTTGGATATCCATTTCAAACAAGTGAGATATCCATTATAAACAAGTTGGATAGACATACAAACCAAATAGATAAGCAGTACAAACAAAATGGATAACCAGTTCAAAGACTAAATTAAAATGTATATATTGACATCATTTATTAAGGGTAACGTTGAAAAAATAGTCATTAATTTGCCTAAAATTTGTAAAATAATCGACATTTTGAAAAATCTCTTCAAACCTAAAACAACCTACAAATTGAAATAGAGGGAGTACTATCCTAGAATTAGTTTCTTTTGTAATCAAAACATTAAGTTTTCCTTCCCGGTAAAGAAAGGGTACAGGTTGAAGCTCCTTTTAACATGCTTGAGAGGAAAGGAATGATTTGTTTTCCGGACGCACGGGATTTGGGATACCTATTTTGAAGATATTGGTAGTCTCTTTACCTTCGATGAAAATCATCATGGAGCAAGGCTCCCTGATCCGAGCCTGGCCTGACTTGTCCGAGCCTGGCCTGACTTGTAATTAGGATCGCTTGGAGTATCACTTGAGTACTGCCTTACGTTTTTCTTTTTTTATTTTTTTAAGGGAGTAATGCCTTTTTTTTTTATGTTCAAAAAAAAAACGGGGGAGTAATGCCTTACGTGATTTGTCGTTTAATTAGAAGTTGCAGGAAAATTTTATGGATTTTTCATGTACAGGACAAAGTTTGTCATTTTATCCTGGTTTTTTTCCTTTTGATCTTTCCAAGAAGTTTTGAGCATCAAATTAATTGTTATTTTGTTTATCAAATTCAGATGCATATGTCAGTAAGAGGGAGAACAAAATGTGTATCCATCAGATGTAAAATTCATCCTAATTAGTGGACTACTTATCGTCAGATATAATAGTTACTGATTATTTATAGTAATTGAAATAGTAATTAAAATAATTATTATTGATTAGAATTTTATCTGGAATCAATTTGTTATCTCTTGATAGACGGGATAACTACGACTGATAATAAAAGGGTCCTAGCCTTGTCTATATAAGTATGCATGCGATACACCATCAGTATTCACGTTTTACATAATAGGTAATAGGCCAGTAAATTCTTCTACTCTATTTTGTAGGTATACGGTTTCAACTCCGGTTTCATTGCTCAAACTTCAATGGATGGAGGTAATCCTAAAGTCCTTTTAGTTTTTCAGTTGGTATCCGAGTACCTCTAGCCATGTTGTTTGGTATTTTTTGATTCATGATATTAAATCCGTCAGCGTTAGTGATGTTTTTGTTTGTGTTGAAATTTTTGGATCTATATACTTCCGCTGCCCATGAATTGATCTAAAATTTTAAGCACATATGATGTCTTGTATTTATGCAAATAAGAAAGCCGCTGCCGTCATCATGATTTAGATCTCACTTGTTTGTGAAATCATTAAACCAAATTTTTATATGACATAAAATATTTCTTTAATGATATACTGTTGCTACTTGTTTCGGTTTATAATCCATATGCTTCCGCCCTTATGCCTGTATTTTGACCGAAACAGTTTTAGCATATGCATTGCCTAATGATAAATTGCTTTGAGAAATTAATTTTTATTCCTGTTTTGCTTAGTTTACTAGATCTAATTACATATCTTAAATCGGATGCAAACATTTTAACTAACAATTTTATCTCGCATGTTTTTTTTTCCCCTTTGTGAGTGCAAAAGTGCAGTATGTAATTAAATTGATTAATCATTCATGATTTACTAAAGCATTTGTTTATACTTCAAGATCAACTTTATTAGTTTAGATCATTCGGAATTATTCTGGCTGGTGATTTGTGCTTCCGCGTTTTTGTTATTATGTATGCATTCGGAAATATATTGAGATCTCTGTATTTATTTGAATATTGGAAATCATTGTTGCCATTATGTCTTTATAAGCACATATGTTTGTAACATTATATGTATGCATTCTGTGCACATTTTCTTGAGTTTTTGTCACAAAGTGGAAAACATGCTTTCTTTTTGCCAAGTTTTGGTCGAGTATTTTTGGTATATCTATTTATATAGCACATGAGATCATAAGATCATGTTTTGTTTTCGGTGAGGAATTGAAGTTTTAAATTAATATTTGGAATCTATAATGGGGGAGGATTATTCTGGTGATTGGCACATATTCAAAAGATGACAAAGATGACTTCCTGTTGCTTTATTAATTTAATTCTTACTACATTTTTCTTTTACGTTTGTATGTGTTGTTGCACATTAAAATTTGTACTTGCATGGCTAATTAATTAATAGAATACCATGTATGTGTTTTCTGGTTGCATATTTGATTCATTCTGAGTGCATGTCTTGCTTTTGATCATATACGTTTGAGCCATTTTCTTTTTCGACGTGCATTTGCTCCCATAGCATACTCTGTTAGCATATGATTATAATGTTCTCTTTTGAGAAAAAGTAGTTTTTGATGTCATTACTTTTGTACAATGTTTTGAAAGTAGCCACAACATTTTAAAATATTTGGTACATTTTCATGTGAAATATTGTGGCATCATGTTAAGATTGCAAGTAACTTATTAAAATAGTTACTTTATCCCACAGGAAAGTGATTATTTTAGTAAGATTAATTGTAATAAATGAGAAAGTTAAACATAAAGTATGGTGTATTTTTCCTATGCCCACAGGTGTGGAAAATTTTGTTGTTGTTTAATTTTCTCTGAGTGTATTCTATGCATATGTGCAACCTCTACCCACAGGAAGGTCTTGAATATACTTTATTGATTTTCATAGCATTAATATATGATTTCCTTGGTTTAATGCAGTTTTTCCCACTACTGCTTACTTTGATTCCGCTAATACCTCAATGCTTACTGGGAAAAACTATGCTGAATGGAAGGATAATGTCCTTTTGACGTTAGGGTGCATGGCCTTAGACCTGGCTCTCTGTGAGGATGCTTCACCAAAACCCACGGAATCAAGTACGCCAGCTGAAATGTCTAACTATGCGCGGTGAGAGCGATTTGATCGCTTGAGCATGATGCTCATCAAGTCCTGCATAAGTCCAAGCATTAGAGGTGCAATCCCTAAGTGTGACAGTGTCAAAGCTTACATGAAAGCCATTGAAGAACAGTTGGTCAGCTCTGACAAGGCTATGACTAGCACCTTGATGAAGAGGCTTTCTAATATGACCCCTGACAAAGCTCATGGTGTACGAGAACACATCATGGAGATGAGGGACGTTGCTGCTACGTTGAGCTCCTTTAAAGTTGAGATTTTTGAACCATTTTTGGTGTATTTCATTATCAACGCGCTTCCGAATACGTTCCATTTAAGATCTCTTACAACACACATAAGGAAAATTGGTCAGATATTGAACTTCTGACCATGTGTGTTCAAGAGGAATAGCGGTTGAAAAATGAGATTGTTGAAACGGTACACCTTGCAACCCATTCTAAGGGAACTGCAGAGAAAGGCAAAAGTGTACCTACGAAGAAAAATGACAAGGACATCTGTCGTTTTTGCAAGAAAAAAGGGCACTGGAAGAAAGATTGTATGAAGTACAAGAAATGGCTCGAAAAGAAAGGTAATGTCACTTTTATGTGTTATGAATCTAATATCAGTGAAGTTTCTGATAATACTTGGTGGATTGATTGTGGTTCTACAATTCACATTGCTAAAACTATGCAGCACTTTCTAAGTCTGAGAAGCGAAGAGAGCATGAGGAATTCATCTATTCTGGAAATGGGATGCCTTCGATTGTTGAAGGAGTTGGAACTTTTAGGCTCATTTTGAAAACAAGATTTCAATTAAATCTTGAGAACACTATTTATATTCCATCTTATTCTAGAAATTTAATTTCTCTTTCAAGACTTTTTGTTATTGGATATGATTCCAATTCGCATATTTTTACTATGAACTTTTTGAGAAATAATAAAATTATTGGCTCTGCCAAATTGAATGGTTTTTTGTATCAACTTGAGTTAGATCCCACGTATGAGCATAATCTTTTAACAGTGCATAATGTTGGCACAAAACATTGTATTATCAATGAGAATTCATAAGTCTTTGGCATAGGAGATTAGGACACATCTCCATCGAGAGAATGAAACGGTTAGTGAAAGACGAGGTTCTACCAACCTTGGATTTTACTGATCTAGGTACTTGTGGATTGCATAAAAGGAAAGCAAACCAACAAAACTACTAAGGGTGCCAAAAGAAGTTCTCAATTACTTGAAATCATACACACTGATATCTGTGGACCTTTTTCTAACCCCTGTTTGAATGGTCAGAGATATTTCATCTCATTCATTGATGACTATTCCAGATTTATGTATCCTTACCTTTTATTTGATAAATCTGAGGCACTTGATGCGTTCAAAAAATTCAAATTAGAAGTTGAGAAACAAAAGGACAAGAAAATAAAAATTGTCCGCTCAGATAGGGGTAGAGAATATTATGGACGTTACACAGAAAAGGGACAAGCACCAGGTCAATTTGCTAAATTCCTTGAAGATGAAGGTATTGTGGCTCAGTACACGATACTTGGCACACCTCAACAAAATGGTGTTGCTGAAAGAAGGAATAGAACACTTATAGACATGGTGAGGAGCATGATTAGCCATACATCTTTATCTTTACCGCCTTGGAGTGAAGCTTTAAAAATCGATGTGTATATTTTGAATAGGGCTCCATCTAAGGCTGTTCCCAAAATGCCATTTGAAATTTGGAATGAGTAGAAACCTAGTTTAAAACATTTACACGTATGGGGCTGTCCAGTTGAAGTTAGGGTTTACAACCCAAACCTTAAGAAATTGGATGAACGAACAATAAGTGGTTATTTTATAGGCTATGCTGTTAATTCCAAAGGATTTAGATTTTATTGTCTTCACACTCTCCAAAAGTGGTTGAAGCTAGAAATGCTAAATTTTTAGAGGAACATGAAGTAAGTGGGAGTGATTCGAAAGAAGTACAGTTTGAAGAAGTAAGGGATACCCCTGTGGTACCTTTACATGCATACCATTTGGTTGTTGCTCAGTATAATGATCCAAATGTCATTGAAGAGCAGCCATTTGAGCATCATCAAACTGAAGAATCACATGAAGAACAAACCTTTAATGGTGAACCCACAAACTCGAATCCTACTCATGAAACAGTGAGAGTTCATAGATCTTCTAGAACAAGGAAACCTGCAGTTTCTAGCGACTACATTGTGTACCTACTTGAGTTTGATTTTGAAAGTGGACTTAAACAAGATCCTATTTTGTTTTCACAAGCCATAAATTGTGAAAATTATTCATTGTGTTATGATGCCATGAAAGAAGAGTTGGAATCGATGGCGAAAAACCATGTTTGGGATCCCGTTCCATTGCCAGATGGAGCCTCTGTTGTGGGATGCAAATGGCTTTACAAAACCAAAAGAGACTCATCTGGTAACATTAGACGATATAAAGCTAGACTTGTTCCCAAAGGTTTCACTTAAACAGAAGGTGCCGATTACCATGAAACCTTTTCACCAGTTTCCAAGAAGGATTCATTAAGAGTAATAATGGCTTTAGTAGCTCCTTTTGTTCTAGAGTTACATCGAATGGATGTGAAAACAACTTTTTTGAATGGGGATCTAAATGAAGAGGTATACATGCGTCAACCAGAAGGTTTTGTCAATCCAGATAGGGACAAGCTGGTTTGCAATTTAAAGAAATCAATATATGGACTAAAACAAGCTTCATGTCAATGGAACATTAAGTTTCATAATGTTGTTTCCCCATTTGGTTTTGTGGAAAACATCATTGATGAATGTATTTAGCTTAAGGTAAGTGGGAGTATGTACATCTTCTTAGTCCTTTATGTTGATGATATCTTGCTTGCGAACAATAATTTGGGCTTACTGCGCGAAACTAAAGATTTCCTAAGTAAGAACTTTGATATGAAAGATTTAGGTGAAGCTTCCTATGTAGTTGGCATAGAAATTCATCGAGATAGATCTCGCAAATTGCTTGGTTTATCTCAAAAGGCCTATATCAACAAAGTTCTTGAAAGGTTTGGGATGCATAATTGCTCATCAGTTGCGGTACCCATTGTCAAAGAACAAAAATTCAGCATAGATCAATGTCCTCAAAATGCACTAGAAAGGGATCAAATGAAAAGCATTCCGTATGCGTCGCTCATTAGAAGCCTTATGTATGCTTTGGTCTGTACTAGACTTGATATTGCATTTGTTGTTGGAGTGCTTAGTAGATTCCAACGTAAACCTGGGATTACATTGGAGAGCCGCCAAAAGGGTTCTAAGATACCTACAAGGGACCAAGGATTATACGCTCAAATATGGGCATTCTGACCGTTAGGAGGTGGTTGGATATTCTGGTTCACATTTAGCTGGATGTGTGGATTCTGGCATATCTACTTCTGGGTACGTTTTTCTCGTCGCTGGAGGAGCTGTATCTTGGAGAAGTGTCGAGCAAACTATAGTTGCTACATCCACTATGGAAGCTGAATTTGTTGCGTGCTATGAAGCTACATCACAAGCAATATGGATGAAGAACTTCATTTCGGGTTTTAAAATTGTTGATAGTATTTGCAGACCAATGAAGATCTTTTGTGATAAATCTGATGCAGTTGATTTTTCAACTAACAACAAAAGTGGGAGTCGCAGCAAACACATTGAATTTATGTACTTCATGGTCAGAGATTATATCCGAAAAGGAAAGATCTCATTGGAGCATATCAGAACTCATGAAATGATTGTTGATCCTATGACTAAAGGATTGCCGGCTAAAGTCTACGAGTGTTATATCATATGGGACTTGTTAGTCCATTTTAGATTGTGCTCTCTGGCTATTTGTTTTGTCTAGACATTTATGTTTTTTGCGCATTTCAGTTTATACATGTAATAAGTGATTTTTTTATCAACAATGTGGACCCAAAATAACTTATATTAGGTTGTTCATTTCATTAGAAATACATTGTATTGTAATAATGGAAGGAAGTGCTTGACACTAAAAGCATAACCGCCACGATTCTTGCATTATGTTTCTATCTATGATTTAATCAGTTTCCTAGTTAAGTGATATCAAAACTAATGGCCATATTTTGCATCAATTATTAAAGAATACAATCTGTCTGAACATATGTGGTCCAAGTGGGAGAATGTAAAATTTATCCTCATTAGTGAACCACATACTTATCATGAGATACGGTAGTTACTGATTTTTTTTATATTAATTGAAATAGTAATTAAGATAATTACTATTTATTAGAGTTTTATCTGGAATCAATTTATTATCCCTTGATGAACGGGATAACTACGGCTGATAACAGAATGGTCCTAACATTGCTATATAACTATATCTGTGATACACCATCAGTATTTACATTTTACGTAATAGGTGATAGGCTAGAAAACTCTTCTACTCTATTTTACAGGCATACGGTTTCAACTCCGGTTTCGTTGCTCAAACTTCAATGGCTGGAGGTAATCCTAAAGTCTTTTTAGTTTTTCTTCAGATACTTATTTGATACTTTCCTATACCAAAAATGATTGTCTAGTTTTGGTTTTCAATTTTAATACAAATTAGGAAAAATCAAAATTAGACAATCAAATCGTGTAGATAGATTTTTGTCAAAATTTCTACGTTTTTTGCATAACAAGAAGTGATGCTTTTTATTAAAGAGACTCGTTTGCCAGTGAAGGATCCAGATACGGACGGTTTGTCGTGATTAATATATAGTTTATTTGAACAAATTATTAAGCAATTAAATTAGTTGCTTAGGGCATCCGGAGAAAGTAAAAATAAATAAATAACAATAATGTCCTCCTTTCATCTACTTTTAAGAATCCATTTTAATTAAAGGAAAGTGGACCATTAGCGAGAATTAGAAGAATAGACGATTATTACATCAAAAGTTATTTTTTAATATAACAATTCAAAAAGCTGGTATGATTTTGTGAACTTACAAATGAAAATATTAAAAAATATATATTAATATATATCAGGAAGAGTAAATCCATGTTAGAGTAGGAGTGGTAAAAATTTTGAGAAGTGAATAAGAAATGGATTCGGTGTATCTAATCAAACTACATAATCCCTATAAAAAGAATATAAAAAAAAAGTGTCACTTCGGCTAGTTAAGTAATGCTTGTCCATCATTATCATTGTTAATTTGTGTCTTATATTCTTTGTTGATTAAGGCTTTTCATATCCATACGTAGTTTCAGCCTTCCAAGTACTCGTGGTGATTTAGATGTGATTCGATGTTTTGGGTATATCTCAAGTTTTTTATTTTTTCTATTTTTTATTTTTAATTTCAGCCCCATGTATAGTAGAATTCGATCGTTTAGCCTGGCTCTTAGACGTTGGTCAAATTTGGCTAAATTAACTCATGTAAATCCTTATGTGGAAGCTAGAGAATGCATATCAACCAACCGACAGAAAACATGTACAATAAAAGAGGCAAAAGTTTAAATTCAAAATAAAATAATTAACAAAAAATTTCACTAATTACATCTTACTCAAGTCGCGACTAAACAACAAAAAAGGAGAAGAACATTGGAACTCTCTTTGAACGTTGGTTCCTATAACGCCGAAATAATTTACTACTAAATTCGTCTCTCTGAAGACAATATCAAATGATATTCATGACTTTAGACACATAAACAAAAAAAAAAACGACAAAAACTATTAGAGGATACTTAAGACCCGAGAGCCCAAAGTTAAGCATATCTCATTTTCTCTTTCTAAATCACCTATATCTGGCGACTCTTCCAATGAAGAAATAAGTCTCTGATTCGCTTGAGTAGTCTCAACCATATCATCATCACCTGGATTCATCACCTGGATCAAAAGAATTTGGCCGCCTGTCAAATTTTTCCAGTTCACCGGAACAGTCGATTACATATTTAGCTTGTTATGTTGATAGTTTTACATTGTTAGATAAATATTGCAGTTGGTTTTTTAATAGCGAGACTTGGTTTGTGTTTGTATTGATCGTGATAGGACGGAAGTTTATTAATATCCATTTTAGTGAAGGCACGACATTCATCTACTTCTTTTTTCACATATTCATTCTCGTCATCGAACTAATTATATTGCTACTTCTAGGGAAAACAAAAAACTTACAAAAAAATCCAGACAAAAATCCATTCATGCACAATCCATATCAAGAGCGTCCTTGAATCACCTTTTGTTGTAGTGCTTGTCATGGGAATTACAACTTACTCTAGAGCAATGAGTTTTTTGACAACAGCCAATAACAGATGTTTACTATCTTATTCATGGATGAATTTAGGTCACTTGATTGCTTATTTCAATGGAAAATTCTTGTGACATATTCTCTGTGGTCCTTATTATATATGGTATTTTGATTGTCTCAAATTGGTATAATATGTTCTTCTAATTGGAAAAATCCTGAAAATGTATTTTCACATTTATGGCGTTCTCTTAATTATTATAAAATATTTTTAAGGTTTTATTTTCTAAATTAAACATAAGATAAATTAAAATATCTTATAATAAGGATCGAGTATATTATGCTTTTATTATTATCATTAGATGTACGGTTTGATGATCAATGGGGGCTGATAATTAAGTATTTCAACACTTAAATGATCTTGAGCGTGTTTAATAACTCATATATTAAAAATTAGATCATATTCTAATTCGTATAGATTTTTCTTAAATATGTACTTCAACACGACTTTTATCTCCGCATAGTATTAATAATCCGTTATATATCCAAGTTAATTTATTATGAGAAGGATCATACAAACGTTTGGGGAAAAAAGAAAAAAAACTATCTACTGTACTTTTATCAGAAATATAAAGTGAATGCGAATTGGAATCGGTCTCGCCGAGTTTTGTTCCGCTGACTATCTTATATATACATAATATACATGCACGCATATAATTACACTTTCAGAAAATTATTTGAGCAAAATAGAAGAAGAGGGAAAAAAAAAAAAAAGTTTCGTCTGATCTCTTTCATAACTCGAGATCACGGGTTCATGGCGGAAGATCGGGAGAGCCGCGGTTGGGGGGCTTTTTCATGCGTTGTGATAACCATATTACTTGCTGCAATATTTCCAGCACTTTGCATGCACTTAAGTATTTCGGGCCTGGATAATGATACACTCTACAAAATCCATCATCAAAAATTTGTAAGCGAAGAAGAGCTGGGTGAATTTCAAAAGTTGAATGATTGGTTCTACGTTGGCGTGGGATGGGGGATAGCCGTTTTGATGATATTGGTAGTCTTCGTTGTCGTGTTCTTGGCTTCACCTTCCGACGAGGAAAATCATCGTCATGGAGTAAGGCTTTCTGATCTGGAACCGGCCTGATTTATAATCCCGATCGGATAGAGTATCACATGTGATTTTATCGTTAATTAGAAGTTATAACAGATTTTTCATGTACAGGACAAAATCTGTCATGTAAAATCCTAGTTTTTTCTCCTTTAATCTTTTGGAGAAGTTTTGAGCATCAAATTTATTGTTAGATTCCTTTTAAACCCTTCGTCAAATCCCAAAAACAATACTTATTTTATACTCTTTCCGATCCTTAATATAAGATATTTTGATTTCATCATGGGTTTTATCTGATACGAATTTTTTTAATTGACGGGAAAACCTTAAAAATATATTTTCATACTCGTTGTGTTCTCTTGATTGTGACGAAATATTTTTAAAGTTTTTTTTATGAATTAAAGATACGTACTAGGTTAAACATAAGACAAAATCAAAATGTCTTATATTATGTACTATACTACTTTCCCATCTCAAAAAGAATTTTCAAGTTTTAATTGAAATACAAGAGTACGGTGACATACATATTGATCTCCTCCGAAATAGAAATATACTAGATATGTTGTTGTTGTAGTATAAATAAGTGAAATCAAAACTAGACAAACATATTGTGTAGATTGATTTTTGTATTCTAAATTTCTACGTTTCTTGCATGATAAAAGTGACGTATTTTATGAAGGGAGTTTGCCGGTGAAGGATATCCAGATACGGACAGTATTGCCATGATTCACCTAGAGTTTCATTACTAACAAATTACTAAGCAATTAAATTAGTTGCTCAGGAATCCGGAGAAAAAATAGTGAAGACAATATTGCACTCCTTTGTTCTACTTTTCATAATTCGTTTTAATTAAACGAAAGTGGACTATTAGCTACAATCAGAAGACAAGAATATTATTACATAGAGAGATTCGAGTTTTATGCAATTGATTATTATTTTTATTTATTTTTTTTCATACTAGTGTGTGTCCTGCGCTTTACGCGGCTTTGTCAATATTGAAAATTTATATTTTAAAAAAATTGATTAGATAATATAGTTATAAATATATCGTCCTTATTCTTTTAAAAAATGTAGTTACTAATATTTTTTAAAACTCTAATATTTTTTTGATTAATCAATTTTAGATCAAAATGAGAGGTTATTGATATTATTTATGAGAGGTATATTTGTAAGATCTGGTAAAAAATATTACAACAAAGATTTTCAAAATTTGTATAATAAAAATTGTCACCACTAACTAATGTTATGTTTGGTTTAAAAAAATATATTTAAAAAATACGTAAATTATGTCTAGACGCATATGGCCTATTTTTATAGGTAAGTGGACTTTGGGGATTAGATGTAGTTCTAATAAAATATGAGACACAATTAATCATCCTTGAAAACTAAATAGCACACAAATGGAACTTTAAGGGCCAAAATGACAATAGGTTGAAAGTTTAAACTCGTAAATGAAAGGACTTTTGAAGTCGGGAGTTTCTCAACAATTTTCAAAATATTCATTTTCAAACTCACAATCAGGAATTTGTAATATCTGTAAAAATCTTATATACTCCCTCTGTCCCAAAAAAATAGTCCAGTTTGAAACTGTACAATTTTTTTAATTTGGTCAACACATCAAATGTACAACTCATTTCATTCCCCTAACTTCCACTATGCCCCTTCTAGTTATTTCTATAAAAGTTAACTACATATGCATTTATTTTACAACTTAAATTTGATCAAAATTTTTATCTCAAAAAATATTGAAAATGGATCTTGATGGAAAGATCTCGTTACGTAGATTAATTTGATATATAACACATTTTTTAATTATTCATGTATTTAAAGATATAATCATTTGAAAAAATAAGAGAAAACTAAAAAAAATAAAAATCAAAGGAAGTGGACCTTGTTTTTCATACCACTATTCTTTTGGATATTTAAGTCATTTCAATTTAATAAATTTTTTTTTTTGGTTAAACTGGACTATTTTTTTAGGACAAGATTTTTTATTAAATTGGATTATTTTTGTGGGATGGAGAGAGTTGTAAATAATTTATTAACTGTTTACAAAAAATTTTAACTGATTAATGATCAACCAATTAGCAAATGACACGTATTAATTGAGACTTGATGGTCTCAATGAGCGACACGTGTCGATTATCTTTCTTTCCGTTAATATATATAATGATTGAAGGGTGTCCACCGTTAGTAATAGTAATTAATCTCTCTCGCTCATGGTAACCATCTCAATGGAGAACCGCTCAAAGGATTATTTTTAATGTATGCAATTCCAAAAACCGGTATGATTTTGTGGACTTGCAAATGAAAATATTGACATGTATACTACGCCATATACAAATATAAAATGAAGAAGATTGAATCCGTGTTAGAGTAGGAGTGATAAGAAAAGTGAATAAGAATTGGACTCGGTATAGTTTTAATCTAACTCGTCTCTATAAATACGTAGTCACAAGTACTTCAAGTTCAAAGTCTGCTAGTTTTAAGTAATTCCCAACATTGTCATAATCAATTTGTGTCTAGGCGTCGACGAATTATCGAGAGGGGAGAGCAAAGCTGTACATGAAGAAATTTGATCCATGGAAGTGTTGGATTGGCTTAATTGCCGTATTACTTTTTATTTGTATCGGACCTCCTCTTATGACATACTATGTTGGAGGTTTACATAACATGCATCGTCGTGGTATTAAGATTATCAACAGCCAAGGAGAGGTTCATCGTCGATTTCAAGTATTGAACAATATGTTCTACACTTTTGTGGGTTTTGGTGCCACAGTTGGGATTATAGTCTTCTTGTTGTTTCCACCTTACATTTACGACGTGTATGAAGAGAGGCGAAATTGTTATTCTTAATCAAAATCGTTTCGAGAGCAGACCGAGTGTTGCAGCTCGACCGTTCCAAGAAAAATAATTCACATTAAGGTTTTTTTTTTTAATCTATTTTTCTGAGTCAAATATTTTTTTCCCTTTAGTTTTTTGTTGTTTCAATATAAATGAATAAAAGTTTTAATTTCGATGATCTTTTTGTTGGTGTTTGTTTCATACGCCTTAATTTTGAACATCAAATTAATTATATAAATTGGTTTCTAGATATTTACACACTGGTACCGTTAAATAGTGCCCTGCGATTTGTTGATATCAAATATTGAAGTGAACTTATAAATGTAATAATAATAAGCTAAATCTATTGGCTGTTGATTTTTATACTTTGCATCGGGATTACTTATATATGTAATAATAATAATAAGCTAAATCTATTGGCTGTTGATTTTTATACCTTGCATCGGGATTTCCTAAGTTTGAGTTTGTATTGATAATGAGATGGTTCTCTGTTTCTGGGGAAACAATTGTATTGGATATAGCTCTGAGCCTACAGTTTAAGATGTATGTATCTTAAGAGTATCCTGCTGGAAATAGCTCGAATTAAGGTAACAAACCATAACGATATGAAACTCGAAAGAACCATACATGATATAGAGGTTATGATAATAATAAAGTAGACTCACATTTTTGTATTGTATGGATCAACAACTCATACCATTTGTCATGATATAGAATACATACTAAACAAAGTAGTTTCATTAGCAAAAGCTACTATAACAGTTATATCATTGCCATTAGTCATCAACTTAACACATAGCAAGAACAAGTGTAAAAGAAACATTAACCTAAGACAACATTGTGCTTATGGCAATGAATTCACAATATCTCTTTTGGAATGGCTAGTCCTCACTGCAAGTTGTGCTTACGGCTATGAATTCACAATATCTCTTTCCGAATGGCTAGTTCTCTTGCAAGTGGTTCTGAGGATGATCCAAATTCACTCTTCCAAATGCTCCCCAACTCAACAACAAATGGAATACAAGTGAAGTCGATGTTCTTCACTGTCTTCTTTTGCAATGTGGTTGCGCAAGCATAAAACAGCATTCCAGATCTGGCCACAAACACTAGAAAGAATGCATAAACCCTGAGATTGTCGTTTCCTGTAACACCTGTAGTCTTTGACCTCAAATAATAGAACACAATGACAATCAGGAAACTCAAAATTGACACTATCCAATTAACCACCATAAACCACAAAGGCTTGTGATGAGTCAAGGACATGTAAACTGAACCAGCAGACTCTCCAAGAATCAGCACAATAGCACCAATAAATCCCCAAATCAACTGGAGTCTTTTCTCAATCAAATGATCATGCCATGTCTCGATTCCAACTCCAATCAACTCAAACATAAACGGAATGCAGGAAAGGTCACTGATCACAGCCTTATGACCAAACAAGGCAAGAATTAAAGCTACCAATCTCACTAAAAAGATAATGAGATATGCTAACACTCTAAGATAATCTCGCACCGAAGGCTCCTTCCAACAAAAAGTGAGACACACGAAAATGAAAGAGAACAAAGCTAGACCAATATTTGCAGATACTAAACCTACAGAGTGCGTGGCAACCTCACCATAAAGGTTTGTGTAGAAAGGAATGATTGCTGACATAGCCATTTGACAAAAAGTAGCCAAGAAATGAAAGGTAAACACTATCCGTCTACTCCTTTGGGTCCGAACCTGATTGCTTAGAGCCATCAGATTAATTCCGTCCACAAAGTGTTATGAAACTGCTAATAACCTGGGGGGAAAAAAAGGAAGGATTTAAGTATTTGACGATCTCAGTAGCACTTGACATTATTCATCAAAAACAGCCTTGAAGAATGGCAGATATCATTTAGAATCAATAGAGTAATCTTTATATAGAGTGTGTACTAAAAGTAATTCAAATATTGCAATCCTAATGTAGTAAACATTGCATATTACAATCATCGTGACAGTTCTTTTAATCGAAACAAGAAAGAAAAGACTACTTGTGAAGCTGAGATATGTGAGGAGTAAGAAAGAATTATGACACGAGAGGATATGTCGAAGCGCAAAGACCAAAAGACAACTGGAATGCACAGTGTGACAGAAACCCAAAGCTCCTTCATTCAAGAGAAAGAAGAAGGAAAGCAAGGTATAATATAGAGATGTTGCAGAATGATAGTAGCTACTAGCTGGTCTTCAGATATGAATACACTTGACTTAGGCAAGAGGAAGGCTTTCTTCTTTCAGGTTATTTGCCAGCCTTATAATAGCAGCAGGTGTGCGTAATTGACCAACAGGGTGACAACGTAGCTCGCCCAAATTGGTAAATGCAGATGAAGTTAAACAAGCAAATTTCTGCAGTCAAGGATCCTAGAACACCCATATATTTCCAGACCAATCCATAGCTCTCCACCAAATTCCTAGACCCCGGGACACACAATACAATCCTAAACTTGCTCAAAAGTAAGAATTATGAGATTTGATTATTTCAAGAAAACCCATAAAGCCAAAATGCATTGATCAGAAGAAGAAGAAAAAAAAAAAAAAACAACAAGAACAAGCAAAAGTGATGGGAGGGTTTACAAGTGAAAGTATTTCCCCTGGATGTTTGATGCAATCTTTGAGTGAAGAAACAAAAGGGCAGAGGAAGGCAGATAATCCCTTCACCTCTCATGATTCGTCTGTTTTTGGGCTTTGATTATACGACAAATTGAATCTTGATTTTCAATCGCCAGCTTGGAATCCCAGTAAAGATAAGCAGCAATCCCAATACAAATTCTACTTCTCTACCAAATGCTTAAACCACAGTGGACAAAAAAAAACTGAAAAATCACTTCTTCGATTGCTGCAATTCTCTGTTTTTCTTTTTTTTTTTTTTTAGTGAATATTTTCGTCTGGAAAGGAACACATATTCGGCTGTAGTCAATTCAGTTTATGCATTAATGTTACCGTGGCTTGGAAAGTGGAATGGGAGAGAAAAATTCTAGGAAGATAAAACAAAAATGCAGGCTAAAGGAGAGTTTAGGCTTCAAGTGTTATTGGTAAGGCTTAATAGTGGGTTCCGTTCTTCGGGGAAAGAAACTGGAGCGGAGGACGACGGAGAATCGGGCGGAGAGCGGTGGCAGGGCAGAGAAAAGAAGAAGGAGAAGTGCCTGGCTGGCAAGCATAAATTTGTTTTAGGGAGAAATGTCCGCTGGTTTTTCACAATTTGTCGTCTTTTTTTAAGTTTCCCATTTCAAAATATATCGGTAAACACACACTCACACAGTAAGCTACACAAATTCGTTAAGTTTGGAATTTCTATCCAAACACCCTTATTTTCCAATTATTTTCAGTATTTCTCCCTCTTTCGATTTTATACTCCAATCATTCAAAGCACCTTCGTAGTTTTTTTTATTTGCCACATCGGGTATTCACATGTATTAAACAAATAATGATTTAAACTTTAATTTTGTAAGCATAATACATTTCATATTCCTAATTAAAAATATTGAGACTATACAAAAAACTTAAATTTGAAATCAAATTAGGTAGTTGTCATTAATATTATTAAAAGTAGGAAGAGATAAGATTGAAATTAAAAATATATCTTTAATGTTGATATAGAAATGATGTGCGACGGATTGAAAAACAATCTAATGCAACATATAAAAAAAAAATAAGAAGTCGTAATACAAATAAAAAGATTTATTTTAATAAATAATTAGTTTAACCGAAACAGTTATGGTTAAATAGAAGTGAAATGAAAACAATCTTAAATCATTAATCAAGATGGTCACTTCGAATTCTATCTTCAACATGGAGATGTGTCGTGTTATTAAATCACAGAGAAAAATTACAATTAATGTCGTTAATAGTAAATACCATGTAACATGAGAAAAAAAAAAGTATCTAATATATCTAATTAGTGTTGTACAATAAGTTAAACTTGGTTATGGTGGAATTAAGTTTCCAATGTGGAGAGCAACATAAAAAATATATACACTATTTGTCATTGTGAAAGGTCGAAATTCAAATCATATCATTGTCATTTGATAAGAGTTATTAGCAGATTTAAAACTCAAAATATTGATTTACGAGTCTTTTTTCACCACAGAAACAGTGTCAATTCTTTGAAGTAGACAAAATGATTGACAAAATTAGTTGAGGGTTCACATGCTTGTAGACCACATTATTCGGAGGACTATTGTCACAATTTCCTTGATTTTCTTCATTTTATACGTATAGGCGTATGATAGAAAAAATATATATATAAGTAAAATACTTCTGTAGCGATTTCACTAATTTGTAGTTCAATTATGGGATCTATCGTAGAACGTGGTTTTCCGTCTTTCTTTGGGTGGTTTATGCACTTTAGCTTATTTAATTGTAGATTTCTAGTAGTAGTACAATCTTTCAAATCATAGCTTGTGTTGGGGAATGCAATGTCGTAAGACAATATTCCAAATTTTAATCATTAAAAGTTATATTTTAGTGCTTGTTTGGACGTCATCTTGCATTTCATTTTGTCACTTAAAAGTAAAAAGTGTTTTAAGTTGAAAACTAAATAGAAAACGAAAATGTTGTTTGGATGGTATTTTGAGCAAAAAGTTGTTTGGATGTTAGTTTTGAATAAAATATTTTAAACTACATTTTAAAAATATCAAGTACAAGTCATCATTAAACAATTAAATAATGTCAATTATAATCACTTTAAAAAAGAACTTTTCCAAAAACAATCACTAAATAACGGAAACTTGGCAAATTTGTCATTCTAAGATTTTCCTTTGTTAGATTTCGTCATTTAACTATTTTTAGTTCAAAAATGGTCATTACACTAACAAAAAGTGTTTCAAGTTGGAATTTAAAATATAAATCAGAAAATTGTTTAGATGATATTTTTTTTTTCCATTAGATTCTGTGTTTAAGAGATAAAATAAGTTAAAATGTAAAATAAATGGACGTCCAAATAAGACGGTACTTTTCTTTCTTGGGAAGCTAACACACACAAAAAGGCAATTTTCTGAATAATCATTACGTAAGACAACGTATTTGATCACCATTACACTAAGCAAAATATTCCAAAATCCAAATTCCTTTTGTGTTAAGAGTTAACACCAAAAAACCATACGTTAGTTGAACTGTTTCTTACAATAAACACGACAGGCGAATTTTACGAACATAGATGAAATCATAACAAAAACTTTGATAAACTGAACATTTTAAGTATTTTGAGGTTGTTGAAAATTACCAAACTTGGTTTTCTTGAAATTGCAGGGGATTCAAGCTCACCAACTAACAATTATTGTGTAACATTACGACTTATTGTCCAAATTTCATTACTTTATTGAAATAGTGAACCATAAAATAGATCATTAAATTATCAGATAATTTAGTCATCTGCGGCAAAGATGATCGGTTGATTTTTAGATTTAGAATTTGGTACACACACACACACACACACATATATATATATATATATTACATCAATTATTTTTTTAGATAAAATTGTAAGTCGAGATACTTTAATTTCAGTGTTCAGATTTCAGACACTTTATTCAGTCTTCAGATTTTGATTTTTGTCAAACAAGACAAACTTACTCAGTTCAGTACTTATGATTTAGTCTTCAGATTCCAGACTTCAGACCCAAATTAAGTTTTATCAAACGGAAACTTTTATTTTCAAATGTATTATATGTCTTACTTCTAATTAAACGTACGTATTGGATCTCTGCAAAGATTTGAAACTGGAGTGTAAAAAGTAGATAGTTATCATCGGTTTATGTTTTTAAAATAGAAAGATACTTTAGGAATTGTTATTCCCGGTGTGTTGTAATTGCGTCGTAGCAACCTGAAGCTATTGTAATTCCCTATTTATACAAAAAAAAAAAAAAATAGAGAGAGAAAAATAAGGTGAAATTGAAAAAAAAATTGTATTTAATATTACATTAGAAATGAAGTATCCTAAAGCAACAAATATAAATAACTGGAGGTAATAAAATGTTATTGATTGTAATTCTCTATCAACCTTGATTGAACATTTTTTAACAAAGTTAATGGAAGTTTCGTTTTTCTCAACCTATTAGATAGTTTCATTGACAGATGCCTTACTGTTCCTCAGCACCAATTTGGTGCTTGACTTTTTTATTATTTTTTTACTTTTATTTAATTTAAGTAATTTATAAAAGAATCCTTTTAAATTAACTAATGTATAATTTATGACTATTGTATATTATTATAAAATTATAAAATTACTAAATTTATAAATATAAATTTGATGAATTTTGATTGATCTCATGTGTATGATTTAATTTTTAATTTATAACATTACAAAAAAAATGTAATATGAATAGAAATGTATATATGTGATATATATGTGATATCTTTGGGTATTAATATATTAGATATCTATTTTGAATTATTTTTTTAGTTTGTCTTTTCAATATTATAATATTATTCCCAAACCAGTTCACCTATTTTCACTTTGTAGCTTATAAAATTAGCAGCGGCAACACCTTGTCTTCACGAACAAACACAAAAAAACATTAACATTTATGGCGGATCATCATGAGGATTTTGTGAAGAAAATAACCTCACTGGATCACTGGATGCATTGGGTAGGTCTAATCGCGATATCGGTTTGCTTTGGGATCGCCCCACCTCTGGTGATATATTATGTTGGGGTATTAAATCATCATCATCAGTTTATCAACAGCAAAGGCGACATTATTCTTCGATTTCAAAGGATGAACACTTTATACCAGTGTTGTTAAACTCGGATCGGACCGGCCAGTTCAACCGGTTAAACCGGGAACCGGATCACATACCGAGCCGAGTGACTTAAAAAGTTTTTTTTTTGTGACTCGGTCAAAACCGGTCAGAACCCCGAGGGAACCGGAAATCGGGCAGAATTAGGACCCGGGGTTTATGTTTTTTTGCACTTTTGAGCCAAATTTTTACCTTTTTCCCCTCGTTTTCCTTGTGTTTCTCCCTCTTTCTTGGTCCAAATATATGCCTTTTGTTCTTAAATGGCCCAACAACTTTTATTCATGAATTAATTTGTCATTTTAGTCCAAATTTTCTAGTTCCACTTATAAAACAACCATATTTAAATTAAAATCTTTTTTAATATTTTTCTCACATATAAAATCCTATTATTTTACACAAAATTTAAACTATACCTTGAATATAATGAAATTAAATTATATTTATATACATTTTATTAATAATAAAAGTTGATTACCTTGTATAACTTTATAAATTTTAATCACAAATAATTAATTATGTTCATTCTGAAATTAATATACTTATGTTAAACTGTAATTACATGCTCTAATTAAAGAACTATTGTTGCCTATTACCATAAAAAGATTCATAAATATTAAGTCTTTTTAATTATTAGTATATTTTTTAATTAATCACAAATAATTAATTATGTTCATTCTGAAATTAATGTACTTATGTTAAACTGTAATTACATGCTCTAATTAAAGAACTATTGTTGCCTATTACCATAAAAAGATTCATAAATATTAAGTCTTTTTAATTATTAGTATATTTTTTAATTATATATTATTTATTACGTAGTATTGACGTCATCCGCATCGACCTCGAGTCGACCCGAATCGACCCCTGAAACCCTTGACCCCTGCCCTCTCCGAGTCAGTGTCCGAGCAGAGTCTGACAACATTGATCTATACCACACGTTTTTGGGACTCGGCTAATTCATTGGGATTTTTGTCACGATTTTGTACTATATTACGTCTTACGTGCAACATCGGAAGTAATCGATTTCACTTATGACTATGGAGATCAGAAGAAGTCAACCGAGAAGAAGAACCCTAACAACACGGTAACGGCGGTGCCGGAGGCTGCCGAGGATGAAGGAAACGGCGACATGGCATTATTTTGGTTATGTTTGGTTATGGCATTACTAGTTGTCAAAATGCCAGCTCTTATGCAATATTACCTAGCCGGTGTAGGTCGTACCCTCGACAAGATTCGTCGTCACGAGTTCGTTGGTCCGGAAGATTTGCATGAATTTCGATGAAATAATGATTTGTTCTATGGCCTTGTGGATGTCAGACGGGTTTATGATGTGGTTTGTTGGCTACCATCTTCTGTTTTTGAGAGAGTTGGATGCTTACATAATTTGTGGTTGGTATGAAGAAATATGTCATCTCTGGAAGTTCATGACTACTCGGAGTTCAAAATTTGTACAAGAGAAGACCAATCAATTTGAGCAGAACGGTTGGTGCTTTATTTTCAGTCAAAGCAATTAAGGACTAGACCATGGAACTATTGATGGGATTAAGCGAGATTTATGAGCAAGAGAAAAATGGAATACTATTTATGGAGCAAATGCCTTCAAAAGAAGAGGTGTACAGTCTATCGCTTAAAGCTAAAAAACATAGACAAGTAAGTACAAATATTGTTGCTGAATCAAATGATAACATTGCCATGATGGTAAAGATCCCTGAGTGGAAAAAGAATTTTGGGAACAGCAATGGAAACAACAATGGTATACATGCCAAGGCTAACAATAATGGTTCATTTTGTAACTATTGCAAAGTAAGTGGACATTTGAAAAATGATTTTCCAAAGTTGAAGGTTACGGCAGCTGAAAAGGCAAGCAAGAAATGTACCTTTTTCAAGAGAATAATTCATTTGAAGGATGAATGTTTTAAGATAAACGAGTTCCCTGAATGGTGACCACCAAAGGGATCACAAGGTTAAGGAAGCAAAGCTCATATGGTGGATACATCAGTGTTTTCCTTAACTAATCACTTAATTCACCCTTGGATACCCCTACCACCAACTCAGATCAACTTCAATATATGATTGCAACAATGCAGCAAGAACTGGATCGAATCTCAAAAGGCAAAGGTATAGCCTAACCTGTTGACAATCACACAGTGAATGGCTTATTTCCATGACATTTCAGGTAGTGCCACTTACTCAAAGATTAGTTCCTTTGCTTTTGATTACATAAGTCCTAGAGCTTGGGTCACGGACACGGGTGCAACATGTCATATGTGCACTAGTCTTTCTCTGATGCAAACATTATATCATCTAAAACTGTTATCCCAATTCTACTTCCTGATGGTAGCATTAAGCATGTGACTCATTTGGTGATGTTATCATTTCAGAATTAATCACTCTATCTTCATGTATGCATGTTCCTGCCTTTGAATATAATCTTTGATCAGTGAGAAAACTTGCAAAAACAACAAGTTTTTTTCTTCATTATTTCTGTTGTATTTATTTACT
The DNA here is from genome assembly GCA_949775105.1 of Oldenlandia corymbosa var. corymbosa. Classification (NCBI taxonomy): domain Eukaryota; kingdom Viridiplantae; phylum Streptophyta; class Magnoliopsida; order Gentianales; family Rubiaceae; genus Oldenlandia; species Oldenlandia corymbosa. The sequence goes on along the minus strand of OX459126.1, from coordinate 12,762,433 downwards.
ACAGGACCTTAGTACAGGAAGGGTCCTAGCAGCAGGTAGAGTAGGGAGTTATACATTGGATGAAACCTCCTTAACTTCACAAGCAATCCAATAGTCTCAGGAACTCTATGCTTCTCACTTACTCCACATTAAAGCCACCACATCCAAATTTCAAGATTTTCAGCCTCTTCACAGTGCCTGTAACCCTGTCATTTCTCCAAGTTTGTTGCATTGATAGTCCATAAATGCAATTTTTATTGTTTTTATTTTATTAGTTTATGCACTCGGATGGATTTAATTCATTGGTTTTATTATTATTTCATGTTAGGAGCTAAAAATGAGAGATTGGAGCTGCTTTCAGCTAATTTGGACGATTAAGGATCTAATTACAAATTTAAAGAAGTTTTGGGGCAAAAATAAAGAAGTTACAAAGTTGAGGGACCAAAGTTGAAAATCATGGGATTCTTCTTGTTTTCCAGCGGTGACCTAATTCCACTTTTAAAATAGATTTTCATGTTTTTTATTTAGAAGGCAGCCGTGTGTAGGCCAAACTAGCTCTTCTCACCTTTACGTTTCCAGACTTTTCTTGGTTTTTCATGGAGAATAAAGCCCCCATGGTGGCATTCATGAATGGCTAAATTTTTCTTTTTGATTCAAGGGATTAATTCAGTTGTTTCAATTGTGAGGTTATGCTTTAATTTATCTTTCTTATTATTAATTCTTGTATTTGTTGATTCTTGTTTTTATTTCATGAAAGTAGATATCATTCAAATTGACAACTTGATTTGATTTTTGCTTTCTATTGCTATATATTGGTTGAATGTTATGTAATAGATATGAATCGATAGTACTAAGTGGTAATTAGGCTATGTATGTGTATTAGTGAGACATAGAATGCACATTCTTATTTAAATATGGAATCAACTAGACAAAACTAATTAATTATAGCTATCTCTATTAATTGGTTTTGGTTCAACTAGGTCTTTTGTGTATTGCTATTGTAGTTAGACATGGAGCACTATCATGCCCAGTCTACCATAGCAAGATTTGATTGAATGCTGGTTTTGGTCAATGTTTTAGAGAAGTGCGAATTTGTTATGACTATCCCAATAAATTTGGGGTTGAATACTTGAATGTAAGAATGCCTTTTGACCTGTGATCAATGAATTAATTGAGTTGTCTGTCCCTTGGATTAGTAGTTTGTTACTTGATTTTCTTTCTTTTATTATTTTATGTTATTTGAGTTTTCCATCATAATTGATTTAGGACAGGCCAAAAATCCACATTTGCATTAGTTTAAAGGAAACAATCCATCGTTCAATGAGGAGACGACCTTACTTTCTCTATATTTTCTCTATACTACTATTGTTGAAGTAGGTTTATTTTATTTGTGTGGTTTGTCACCCCATCAAATTGGCGCCGTTGTCGGGGAACGGTGTTAATTGATTTTTCTCGTTTAAATTCTTGTTTTTTTTATTATTTTCATTTGTGTTTTATTTGCAATAGACTCACATGCATATCAACCTTGGAGTCAACAAGATGACCATTGGAATACCAACGAGGTAAGTTCTTCGTATCTTGAGCAACAATTACTTGAACTAACTTCTCTTGTGAAAAATTTGGCTATAGGTCAACAGAAACAAGTCCCAAGATGTGGTCTTTGTTTAATGAATGGTCATACTAGAGACTTTTGTCCAAAATTTATATATTGTCAGTGGAAGCCTCAGAATGCCATGAGAGAATCTTGGGGACCACCATTAAAGAGATACGAAGCTAGTTCATACTCATATGACCCAGGCTGGCAAGATTACCAAGGTTTCAACTGAGTATCAGCCACCTCAGCCACCACAAGTGTATCATATTTCGGAACCTCCACAGTCTCAAGGTTCATGTTTGTCTTTAGATGAGATTACTCATGCCTTGGCAACTAACATTCTACAATTTCAACAGGATAACGAAGCTTAACAAGAAACAAGAGCAAGCATACAAGAAATAAGAGCTTCCATTCAAGATTTGGGGAGCCGAATTAGCTAGCTAGCTAATGTTTTTAACAAGTTCAAGGTCTCAAAGCCTGTGTAATTACCATCTCCGTTGGTAAATAATCTGTTGAAAGTGTGTGTGCCATGAATGACGTAACTCTCAAAAATGATGTATCTGAGAAGAAGGTAGAGAAAGAAATTACTAGAGAAGAGCCACATTATGTGGTACTTCCTCCATTTCCTAGCAGATTCTCAAGAGCAAAATTAGAAAAAAAAAAAAAAAAATTCTCTCATAGAACAGGTTTATGGTGTGGAGACTGCACATACTCAAAGCGCATAAGATTTGAAACATATCAGAGTAGAGAAAAATGAAGCAAAGGCATTAGACGACAATGAGGTAATTGATCTTTCCATTTTATTTAGTCAAACTAATACACCTGATACTTCTTTTTCAGATATGTCAGTAGAGCCAAAGATAGTGGAGCCCAAACAGAAAGTGGTGGAGAATTTTTTCAAGGATGAGGTAAACCATTTGGTGAAAAATTTTGATGAGGTGCCTTATCAAGGTGAGCTTCTTAAGGAGTTTTGTGTTGAAAAGAAAGTATTCCAATTCCATGGTATTGAGGTAGTTTTAATTGGGAAAAATGTACCTATTATGTCATAATCAAAATTTTCTTCCAAATGCAAGAATCCAGTTATGGTTACTACTTCTTGCACTTTCAATGATGCATTTAAGGATTGAAAGCCTCCAAAAGTTATTTTAATACCATTAGCTAAATCTCTTGAGTATACATATGGACATCTTTCTCAAACCTCCTGAAATAGAGATAAAGATAGATTCACTTTTAGATATGCTAGGTACATGTGGAGTTTTTAAGAAATCAGTTAGGGGAGATTATTTTCCACCTCATTTTGTTGATTTGATGTTTAAATATGAATTTAGTCCATCTAACTTCGATTTCCTTGGAAGATGCTCAGGATTTTATCATGTTTCGTTGTTAGGTAGAGTTTCAAAATTTCCTCCTTTGAGACACAATCAATTGGTCTACCCAAATACAATAAAAAAGGCGTTGTTTGGGAGAAAATCTATAGTGTTTAAATTATGTTGTGTTTTATTAGTTCGTTTGTTTTTGTTGGTTGAAGTTTAGTTTTGAATATGTTTTTAGTGATTTACTTTAGTAGAAAAAAGTTTCTTTCAAGCGTGATCATGGTAAGATAATGTTTGGTTCGTTGCATTTCTATTGGTGTAGTTTTATTGGTGGATTTTTGAAGTTAAATTTTAATAGTGATCAGCGAAAACCTTCATTAGACGTGATCTTGTCTAGCGCAGGGGGAGCTATATAATAAAACTAAATAAAACATTTTAAAAAAATTCTAAAAAATAAAAAATATGATAAAGTCGTTTTTTTTCCTCCTTTTTCCCCAGAAACCGTGAACCCAAGGCACCAGCAGAATTAAATTCACCGTTATCCGCTTCAAATCAATCGGCGGGCGTCATCAACTCCAATTCTCGCTACCATCACCATCGTCCACCATCGGCGTCCTCGTTGGCGCCGAGTTGCTGCCTTAATTCCGGCGTTCAACTGCTGCCGTCGATCAATTCCATTGCTTGCCGGCGGCCGAAGTTTCTCGTCCTTCAGTGAGTTTCGCTGCCACCGCCATCATCCTCCACTGCTACACTTTCCAGCCAGCTGCTTTATCCAATTCCGGCGTCCTCTGTAGCCAACATGCCTGCTGCTGCCTCCGCCGACCGCCGCTGCCCTGTTCTACGATCGCTGTTGCCGTCATTCAACAGAAATCTGCTGCCGCTATTTCATCGCTAATTTCGTCCGCCGCCAAGCTGCTTCCTCAATCCACTGCTGCAACTCTTCACCATCATCCACCAACAGAACGGTTTGTGAAATCAGCTACTTCATCCACCATCCACCGCTTCATGCTCATTGTCGTCCATCGCTGTGCTTCATCTTCACCGGTGTCCGCCGCTGCTTCAATTAACTTCAATTGGCATTGTCATCCATCGTCAGCGTTTCATCATCATCAATTAATCCTGTCAGCCCACCGTTCTTCTTCGACTCCCGCCAATTCCTTCCTCCGTTCCTCGGCCCTTCCACTTGCTTGTTGTTTGCCGATGTTCTTTCGTGCCACTTGTTGTCACCTTAATGTTTATGTAGACGTTTCTGATTTGGTTCAAATTGAGGCTTTAATTTGCAGCTAACCACAACCTTGAAGACGAAAACACCATCAATTCTTCTACAAGTTGTTGTCCTGTGAATTGTTGAATTTGGATGCAGTGGACTTGGTCGATATTCTACTTCACATTAATCCTTGCGGGATGTAGCTAGTCACCTTAAAGAAAGATCTTTACATTGTCAGCGAAGAGTTTCTCTTCTTTTGCTTATATCTTTTGCTATACATTGAGGACAATGTACATTCTAAGTGTGGAGAGATTTTTATGTTTCTTTTCTATTTTATATCTCTTTGTTTCATATTTTTATTTCATAAAAAACCAAAAAATAAAAAATAAAAAATGAGAAAAGGAAAAAAATCAGAAGAAAATGAAAAATACGAAAAATTGCTGATGATGAACTTAACTTGAGACTCTATGAATTTTAATTACATTGGGACAAAAATTTCTTTTGAGTCTGTTCATTATGTGTTATACCCTGAATACTTTACTTGCGCACTTTAGTCATAACTCTGGGATAAGTTTAACATGTATGTGTAGTTGCCTAAATTCATATGATATGCCAAAGTTTGATTTGATTCATTCAGTATTTGTACCATGTGCATGTGGGACCTTACTATATAATGAAACCCAAAAATAGGCATTAACCATATCATCACTTCAAACTCAAAAAACAGGAGAGTGGTGGTTTGAAAATAACCCTTTTACCTTCTTGCTTAAAGTACTTTGTGCTAAGTAAGTGTTGGGGAAGGGTTGTTGGCGTATGCTTTTCTGAGGTTAGGTACAGTTTAAAGAGGGAGAAAAGGAAGAGCATTCAATGTTGATGCTAGCTCATTAAGAGGTGAGAAGTCTGGCAAACAATGAGCGGAGTGTTCTCAGACCCATCGGTGAGAAAATATGAGTAAGTAGACTGCCCTAAGTTGTTGAGCCACTATGTAACTCATTACATAAATCAAGTGGAAAAATGCTCCGAGTAGGTGACTGAGTGGGAAAGAGTCTGAAGAAAAGATATATGGACCACCGAAGAATGGGTACGAGAGAAGTGCATTGAATTGTATAGTGTGAGGTGTAACTGTAAGCCATCGGTTTCATAATAGGTGTAGGAGTAACATTACATTGAAGTACAGTCTGAATTAGGGATCCTAAGTTCACTCTTCAGTAGCATATTTGCATTTAAATTTTTATATTTTATGCTTTGTGTAACAATGATATCCCTAGGGAGTGGTTTACACACACACAAAGGGTTAAAGGGTAAAAGCACATAATGTATATGACTAGGTTGTGAATTTTTGTTTTATTGTTACCATGATTTCTTTTGAGTGCTAAACTTCCTGAGGCGCATTTTAAACAAGAATTTATTAAAAGTTTAGAATTCCTAGTTGGTTAATGCTTCGTGAAAAGCATACTTTAAGTGTGGGAGAATTTGATAGAGTCCATAAATGCTATTTTTATTGTTTTTATTTTACTAGTTTAAGGACTCGGATAGATTTAATTCATTGGTTTTTTTAATTATTTCATGTTAGGAACTGGAAATGAGAGATTGGAGTTGTTTTCGGCTAATTTGGACGATCAAAGACCTAATTACAAATTTAAAGAAGTTTTGGAGTAAAAATAAAGAAGTTACAAAGTTTAGGGACCAAAATTAAAAATCATGGGATTCTTCATGTTTTCCAGCGGCTGACCTAATTCCTCTTTTGAAATAGATTTTCATGTTTTTATTTAGAGGGCAGCCGTGTGTAGGCCAAAATAGTACCTCCCACCTTTACATTTCCAGACTTTTCTTGGTTTTACATAGAGAATAAAGTCCTCGTGGTGGCATCCATGAGTGACTAAGTTTTTTCTTTCTGATTCAAGAGATTAATTCAGTTGTTTCATTGTGAGGTTATGCTTTAATTTATCTTTCTTACTTTAATTCTTGTATTTGTTGATTCTTGTTTTTATTTTATGAAAGTGTAGATATTATTCGAATTGACAACTTGATTTGATTTTTGCTTTCTATTGCTATCTATTAGTTGAATGTTACGTAATAGACACGAACCGATAATACTAAGTAGTATGTATGTGTATTAGTGAGACATAAGATGCACACTACAGTTTAAATGTGGAATCACAAGACAAAACTAATTAATTGTAGCTATTCCTGTTAATTGGTTTTCGATCAACTAATTCTTGTGTGTATTGTTGTTGTGGTTAGACATGGAACGTTGTCGTGCCCAGTCTGTGTGTGTGTATTGCTGTTATGGTTAGACATGGAACGTTATCGTGCCCAGTCTGTCATAGCAAGATTTGATTGAATGCTGGGTTTGGTCAATGTTTTAGAGAAGTCCTAAATTGTTATTGCTATTTTAATAAATTTGGGGGTTGAATACTTGAATATAAGAATGCCTTTTGACTTGTGATCAATGAAATAATTGAGTTGTCTATTCCTTGGATCAGTAGTTTGTTACTTGATTTTCTTTCTTTTATTATTTTATGTTATTTGAGTTTTCCGTTATAATAGATTTAGAACAAACCAAAAATCCACCTTTACATTAGCTTAAAGGAAACAATCCATCGTTCCATAAGGAGACGACCTTACTTTCTCTATACTATTATAATTGAAGTAGGTTTATTTTATTTGTGTGGTTTGTCACCCCATCATGCATTTAAGACTAGGTCATCCATCTTTTCCTATAATGCAAGAGTTAGCCAATGCAGACAATACAATCTGTTCTTCTTTATCATCATGTAAAGCCACTTTGGAAAAATGCAACATTTGTCCATTATCTAAACAGACCAGGTTGACTTTTCCATTTGGTTCTATTCAGTCCAAGCAATGTTTTGAGTTGATACATTTACATGTATGGGGTCCTTACAAGATTTAATCTCTTACAAACTGTTAGTCTTAACTATTGTTTGATGATTTTAGTTGTAGTACCTGGACACTTCTCTTTCAACATAAAATTCAGGTTCCCTCATTGATGTCTTTGTTTCTTAAAATGATTGACACTCAGAGGTCACGGGTCTACATACCACAACAAAATGGTGTTGTAGAACGCTAGCAACTGACATCTTTTACAGGTTGAGAGATCACTTATCTTGCAATCTTAGTTACCAAAATTTTTTTTTGGGGGGGGGGGATTCTTTATGGCCATAAACTTGATTTATCGGTTCTGAGAAACTTTGGATGTAGGGTCTCCTTGGATAACGGCCCTTATGCTGTAGAGAACTCTCCTTATTCCACCATTTATGCAAAAGATTCAAAATGTCAAGACATCATGCGAATCAATGTCGAAACATTCAGCGAAAAATCCCAAACTTGTCTTGCAAAAATACATTCAAAGAAATGGTGAAGTATACCATCATTATTCATTCGACACATATGCAACATCTTGAGGGACAAACCTGGATTTCAAGATTACAGAAAATCTCTGGAGAAATGGGAGGAGCTTGTAGCGTAACTTCCACATGAAGAATGACACCCGCAATGGTATTAGCTAATGCCAAATATTCTGCATCAAATTATCCACATTGCTCCTCCTTCAAAGAGCCTCATAAGCTGATTTTGCTGATAATTCTCGAGTAGCTATTTGCAGCCATATCAAGATGTCACTAGCGTTATAAAACACTACTTCTGAATCTGCCAACACTACAACAGAACAGGGGTTATTAGTATCTATATAATTGGACACTTTTTCTAAAATGTGTCTCATTAAGTATATGTGTATTAGGACATTTGTTTGAAAACTGGCCTATTGAAGAATAAAAAAGTGTGCTCATATAATGAAATACTATGATAAGTGTATTATTTAAGTTGTTTGTATGCTATTAACTTGCTTAATGGGTCACTTTAAAGTATATTATCAAATGACAATCTAATAATATACTTATAAATGTCTTATGACCTATTGTGATTTGATTTTATTAGACATCATTTAGTAGTGTCCCACGCAATTTAGGTCATATATGTCTTATTATACCACTTATTAAAATACAAAAAAATGTCTCAACTACTCATTTTTGTTATAGTGCAAGTATCCCAATATTTCATCATTTAGGGCATTCTGCAGCTCTGACAAGTAAAATTCCCTCCCTTCATAAAACTCCTTAATGCTTAGATGTGAGAAAGGTTATGTTGAATTGCTATATTCTGGTTCTTACTTGACATTTGACAAGAACTACAACTCTCCAAAACTAATTACACTCTCAATAAAAGAAGGTTTATCCAAACAAAGTTCTAAAGCTTCCCTTTCCAGGAAGAAACATAAATAGACATCATTGTCACTTTGTATCTCAGAATAAATTCGACAAACTGCCTATCAGAAAAGCCATCAATAATACAAGAGATTGAGACACCTACATAAATCCCAAGAGATTGATCATAATTATGTAGTCTTCAATGATTAAATACTACATCCAATGCAGAAATCCAATGATAAGCAGCAGCAAAGTGAAGCTTCCGATTCTCTGGCAAAAGCACATATTTGTTTTTCAATTCATTGACTAAAAGTTTTCCTGGAAGGACATTGAAGTTTCACTACAAATGAGTATTGTACTAAAAGGGCTGGAGTAAGCATCCTAAGACAACCTCAAAAGAGGTACATTATTCATATTTTACATCTACAACAAAGTGATCAGTAATCATTCCAGACTGAATTAAGAAAATATGTTCTACGTTTTATGTGTTAACAAAGAAGAATATGTTCATAAAATTCCGTTTTAAACAGGCTTTTTTCCCCCTTCAAATCAGTTTTTTTTTTTTTCATTTCGAATATATCATCTCATGTCCACGCCGTTCTCCCCGAAAATCTAAATTCAAGCTAGGTAAATTTTTTTCGAAAAGGTAAAACTTAACCCACACACATTTTTGTTACATCACGATACTTATTGGTTTCACTTCCTAGTTTAGTTGCAAGTCATAAAGATAGCAAATTTTCGAGAAAACATGATCGTAAAAAAACATGATCGTAAAGGCGTCTAACAACTCTGTAGTATTTTTTTTTTTTTAAGGATCAATAGTGGTTCCCCACTTACCCCGGCGTGACTCGAACTCGTAATTTATTAGTCAATAGGTGAGACGTCTTACCACTAAACTGCACTGCGTTGTCAACTCTGTGGTTCATGTTGTACATATTTAATTAAACTTTGATTCAATTAACTAAACGGAAATTATTTTTTCTTTTTTGCCAGAATATAGAGGGTGACACCCGAAGTAAAATAAGACTAATAACATTTGGTCATCGAAATGTCTACATGCTTTGAGCTAGTGGGACTATAATAAATATAAGCAGTGTTGCGTTATGAAGAAAAAATACGTCAAGATGAGTTGACCATAATTTCAGTGTGTGATAGAGAAAGAGAGGGGAAAATGATTTTTGACTTGTTGAACAATTGATTATTGAGGGACAAAAACACGAGAAATAATACTTCTCCTATCCCAAAACTAAATGGTATAACAAAATATACTCTAAATCGGAGAAAGTAAAACAAGAATTTTCACTTTGTTGAATAATTGATTATCGAAGGACAAAATACCAGAAATAATATTTTTTCTGTTCTAAAACTAAATATATTTTAAATTGGAGAAAGTAAATAAATAAAGGAACCATTTACTTCTTTATTTTTCTTTTTCTTTGGATGGAAGACTATATACTCTGCATCTGTAAGCATCCTAGACTGCCTAACCAGTTAAAAGATATTGATGATAATGATGATGGGGATGAGGACCCATGATAGCTTATTAGCTTTACTAGTCTTTCAGATAATTGCAATATTTAATTCACGAATTATTTTTAAAATGGTGTTACTTACTTTCTTAATTTTATCGTTTAGTGGCTGCTGAATAGTAACCTTTCGCAATCACTCTATAATTCATTGCTTGTGAGAAGATTAGGGGGGTTTCTCTTCATTAATTACCTTCGTTTGAACCTTCTTTGTGAAAACCAAATTGAATTTAAAAAAAAAAAATTATAAGAGAGTAGAAATCTAATAGAGAAATAACCCAATTTGCAAGCTGGACCACCTAAATTCCACAAATCCTAATGTTAAATTCTTCTAAATAAACGTGATGATGGCCTGCTTAGTTTATTTGGAGTTTCAGTTCGGTAGGAATCCTTAATTCTTTGCGCCGATGGAGTTTTTGCACTTGAGCTTGAATAAAACACTTCAAACTGTTCATGATCGCTATCTGGATTAGAAAATATTGTTCGTCTTAGAATAAAAATCATGTTTAAATTAATAATTCAAATGACAAATTTATTATTCATTTTGTTCCAAAATAAAAAATATGGAAACTGTTGTCCGAGTTATTAACAAGTGTGTATTTTTCCTGATAAAATTGAAAGACTTAGTTAGATGTTTGAAGAAGTTGCTAGCGAGCTAACTAGCTGATCACCAGTGATGAAATTCTCCTAGATAAATGAGTAATTAAAGCTCAGTTGGAGACGCATAGATCGATGGTTTCGTAGAAAATTAATTAAGAGCATAAAAAATTAGCAACGCTAGCTAATGTGTTTATCAAATTGACCTGCGTCATGCTAAGAAGTTTCCACAAGTTAACTGTAAGAAACTATGTACAATGTACTTTAGTAATAGTATATTCACGTTGAATTTTTTAAGCTATAAAAGAACACTCAAATTATTTTTATTATCTCCTCGATTTCAAAAAAATAATCCGTACTGAGTTCAGTGTGAATTTTTTTAGACATTCACTCCCGCTATCCCATCCTTTAATTTATCAAAGTAGATTATTAAAATGAAATGAATGGAAAACTATTAATTTTAAAAAAAAAAAGAAGTGCGTATGGAAAATCATTGTCGAAAGAAGGTGAACAATTGTTAACTATCCATTAAAATTAGCCTTATTGAAACTAAGTGACAATGTAACCTTTGTGATGTGGCTTGGAAAGTCAGATCGATCTTTTGGAAATATCTAAAGCAAACAAAATAAAGATAGTGTATTATTACTATATACTCCCTCCGTCCCATAATTATTGTCCAGTTTGAGTTTTCATTTCTAATTTAAATTGTATTACAAGTGGAAATCCAAACTGGATAATAAGTTTGGGACAGAGAGAGTATATCTTTACATACGTTGATTTGATCACTAGAAGTCACTTTGGCACAAGGTTATGGCAAAAACCCTCACCATCCTCTCTCCTTCCTCACTACCATGCATGCACCTTGTCAATAACAATGTGATAAAATTTTGATCGATGGATAAGTCTCTACCAAGAATGATCAGTATGACACTTTTTTTTTCAAAATAAATGCAAGAATACGAAAGAGAGTGACCTATTTCTTCGAAATCCATAACCACGAGATATGTAATGTGTTATAAAGAAACACAAATAATTAAAAAAAAAAAAATCTTAATAAATAGTTATCGGATATCTGATACAGTATAATTTTTCGATGACAAATACTGAACCTAACGAACCTTTAACTTCTCTGATTGATTTACATTATATGGTATCATCATTTTGGATTATCCTAGTACTTTTACGTGTGATTGCGAAGTGCACCTGACAAAAAGAAGCGCAAGTGGTTTAGTTAATTACTTTAGAATGGAAACCGTTGGAGAGGGAGATTTTGCAAATGTTGAAAAAAGAGTGAAATACCATGGGTCTCGTGATAAGACTATAGACTATTCTCTCCGTTACGAACAATTGATGGTATTTACTTATTTACATTATTTACAACAAGCTTCGAAGTTCATATTGAACACTCATACCTTATTTGGAGAAAATTAACGTCTATTATAATAATTATTAATATATGTTACGTACAAGGATCACAAAGTTCAAGTGGTGCATTTTTAACGCAAGGTTGTGGCAATCCCCTAACCTTCCTCTCTTCTTCCTCACTACCATGCATGTACCTCGTCAATTACATATTTATACATGTGAGAAAATTAATCTACGGATAAGTCTCTACTCTCTACAGAGCAGATAGCTAATATATATGACTATTTTTTCGAAATTATTAAAATATGAAAGAGGGATTATAATAACGTGACGTGTAATTAATTATCTGGTGTCTCGTATAGTTTTTCGATCATATTGTAATTAACTTTGACGACCCTTTCTTCCGTAATTAATTTTAATTACAAAGTATGAGCAACAAAAAATAAACCTTTAATTACATTGTAGAGGATATCATCATTTTGAAAGATCTTATGGTATTTGTATGTGTGATTAAGAAGTGGACAGGATAAAAAGATGTGATACTGGTTTAGAATGGAAATTACTGACAGATAAAGAGAATAGCTCACGGTACGTTTAAAATAAAATAAAATAAAATAAAAGGTGAAAATACCATCGATTTAGTAATTAGATTAGACTATTCCCCTTGACAAAAGCAATTAGTGGTATTTTACTTTTAGACGATATTAACTGTGAGTTTGGAAATTCATATATTATGTTTAAACACCAAAATTAATCCTAATGGAATATATTCGTTTTCACTGAAATAACTTATTGCTCACAACGCTATATGGTGTTGGCCCGGTATTCCCCTCAATTGCGTCAACAAGGAAACAAATAAAATCAAGCCAAATTTGGCTTTGGTTTTAGGAAACAAAACCTACTCCAATTGGGTTTTTGTTTTTAGGTTTTTTTGCTCTATAAAAGCAAGGCTTTGGCATAATTTTTTAGATGTATGTTTCAACCAAGAAGAGAAGAAAAGTTTGGGCAGCCGTGCATTGTTTTTGTACGAGAGAAAAAGAAAGAAAGTTAGGATTTGGTTTTTAGTTTAGCTCTCTTTTGGTTAGATCCTTCCAGTCCTACTTTGTGATAGGTGTGTGTAGAAGAGTATTGTTGTAATCCACCTTTGGGTGAAGTCCTGTATATCCACCGGTTGGTGAAAACTGTTTTTCCATTATTGTGATAGTGGAGATTTGACTGTTGTTACAGTCCCGTGATTTTTCCCGATTTGGGTTTTCACGTAAATTCGTGTGCCTCCTTTATTTTATCAGTTCTTGAATTAGTTGCTTGGTTGGTTGTTCTATTTTATTGGTAGTAGGAAAGGAGTTTTTCTTGGGATTCGCGTTCGTGGTTTGTTGTGTTTATACCCTCTCTGCCACAACATATGGCAACTTTAGTGTTATGAAAATCTTAGACAAAGCTAAATGTGGGAACTGTAAAATAGACTTAAAACAAAAGGAATATGTGATTTAATTGTCCTATCAATTAACAAAAGGAATATCGTGTGTAAAAACCCAAGTTATTAAATATCAAGTTGTGTGCATTTTGACACAGTAACAAAACCCAAGTTATCCCAAAGAACAAACTGGGGATTGTTGGGTAAAAGTTATATTATTAAAATTAAGTCATTGAACATTTCACATAAGGATTTCTAATCTTTGGTCTTTTCTTAAAAAACGTTGTTCTTTTTCTCACTTTGTGCGAACACTTTCTTACCCCCACATTGTCGACAACAAAGAGGACTACAACTTTGAACGAAATGAATGTTAACGACAATATATCTAATTGTTCTTTTTTTTTTAATTTCTTTCTTAATTTTCAAGCTTTATCTTGGTTAATTGGTTTGGTTGTTATTAAAAATTGGAAAGAAAAACATGTATTAATTAATTCGGACCAAACAAAAAGACGCACACACGTTTCTGTTTCTTCGTTTCTCTTTTTGTTCCATTTCATGCCCCCGCCAATGTCTTTTTCATGAGAATCAGATGAACATATTGTAAATTCAATGTTTATGTGTAAATTGACTCTTTCTTTATTCTTCCAAATTTAACCTCTATTCCCCCCCTCCTTCTCAAAAAAGGTTCATGTGTTTTAATTTTTTATTTTTTTTAGGTGACGTCGGAAATTCCACCAGAGATGGGTAAACCCACGCCCACTGTAATAGTATGTAAACCATAGTGGAAGGTAAACCACCCTAGGTAAACCCGGGTTGACAAGCTCGGGTGCGAAATCGGGAGTTCATGAGTGAGTTTGCCATAACAAGCCCTCTAGAGATGACAATTAACAAGGTTAAAGTCATTCCTTTACTCTTGTTAGAGTGGGATTTGAATTCATGACCTTCTCTTAAGAGTAACATATATATATATATATATATATATATATATATATTTTGGTATTTACGATCAGTAATGGCAACTGATCCCTCTCGCCAAAGAGTAGAAAATTCATTTTAACTTTAAACAATGATAGTAAACGGCACATGATTAATTAATGTATGTAAGTAATTATTTAGACATGGGCCAATTATTTTTTCAAAAAAATCGTTAATCATTAAAAAAAGAAAAAGGAATTACGAAATCGTTGTGGAGAATGTTCGATGGAATAAAATTTTTGTAATTTTTGAAGTTATAACTATCAAATAACTAAAGGGAGGCCAAAAAGGTATCAAGAACCTTTATATGGATCCTTCCATGAAACTCCTAAAATAAGAAAGGTTGAATTTCAACATATAACTATATGACATGGAGTTCTCAACTCAAGTGAGAAGTCACTCTCTCTGAGAGAGAAAGGGGACTTTGAGGGATCTGAATCTGGACATTTTATAATTACCAATCAACCTCAATAACCATCATGAACTTGGTACTAGCTTTTCTATATTCAGGATAATGAATTAATGATCACATTCATTAAATTTTTCTTCATTTGCCTGTTTTTTTTCCCCTCCATAATTTAGAACCCTCCAAAAAAATAACAACAACTTCCAGGAAAATGCAGTCGGTAATGCAACGGGTGATGTTAATTTGAACTCTTACTCCTTTCGTCCCAAAATAAGAATTTTGTTTGTGACTGAGGTGTATTTATTATTTTGTTGGTCTTTATTTTAGTTAATTTGCGCTTAATTCTTATTTTGTCATTTACCTTGAAATCAATTATAATTATATGTTATTTCCTTTCAAACAATTATTCATTTTCTAAAACTGATTAAAACAATAAAATGGATTATTTATTTGGGATGGAGGGAGTTTTCCACTTCAATTATTATTTCAATCAGGCGCAATCAGATCGATATATACGTCAAAATCAGGTATATATTTAGTCTGAGCCATGTACGTACATCTAGCGAATTTTGATTTTCTTTTTCTAAATCGTTTTATTGGGTTACTTAGTCGATAATTTAGTTGTATTACGTTATTAATATAGCTTCATTTAAATGAAACCAAATGGATTAATCAAGTTATAATTCACTTTATTTGCTGTTTTGGAAAGACCAAATGAAGTTTATCGATCTTATAATTGTAAACTTATATGAAGTAGATCAAATGAGTTCAAAAATAAAAGAAAGAAATGTTACACTACTCTCACTGTGTCCAAAATGATCGTCGTATTTATTGATAAATACGATAATTATTTTGGAACAAAAGGATAGTAATCAAAACGTGCGTTGGTAGAGAGACTAGAGTTGCGTATGTAAAATTGGCAGCAAACGTGAGAAAGTACTTTAACCAGTTCACATGAATCCTATTTGTGAGACTGCAGCAAATTAAACAACGAGGACGAAGATCAGAATGCAAATTTTAACAGAACACGTAACCAAAACGGATAACCGATGATCAATTTTTTTTTTTTCTTTGGTCCTCATTTCCTTAAACCAAACAATAACGATTAGACTTATGATTAAGAAATGCAACTGTTTATATATAAACTCAGGAAATCGGTAAAAGGGATTTTCTTCAATTACTTTAAAGATATATTAATTATATAAATCTCTAAATTCAAAGTTCAAAATTATGATGCTAAGTATATGTGAATTAAGACCATTCTAGAAAGATTTTTCCTGCAGAGTGAATTTTACACCTTAATGGAAAAATTAGTCAAAAAATTCAAGGGGTAAACGAAATAGCTAAGTTCTAAAAGGAATATGAAACAAGGGAAAACAAATTTTATGGCAATTTAATATATTCAGTTCGGAATCTTGACCAAAGGAAAGAATATTTCAAAGGACCACCATAATATGCACGGTGGGAATATTGTAGTTCCAAATTAAAGTTCCCAACTAATAAGAAAGAAGGGTGTTTCCAGGAAATGATGAGCAGGAATGTTCTTACGATCGATCATTATTGCTACAATCAAATGTTACAGTGATTTTGACACATTATAACCATGTATTATGTTATTCGATTATTCAGATATGACGCACATAATATCATCATCATAGCAATCATCTATAAATTAATACGATTTTCACTGTATCAAATTTATGATACTGTGTAGATTATTTACTGTCTCTATCGCTATTCTGATCTAATAACAGAATTATAGATTTCTTATACAGAGAATTCTTTTAGTCCATTTCCTGATAATGAATGCCTAAAGACCAGGTGGGTTTTTAGTTTAGTTTAATTTGGCAAAAAAAGAAGTTAATTTGGGCAATTGAGTTGAACGTTCTTTGATTGTTACGCACTATATATATATATATATATATATATAAAATAATAATAAATCCACAAATAGCTATAACAACAGCGGAAAACGAAATGACGAAGATATGATACGAGACAAAATATAATAGCAACTTGCGGCTTGTATTAACGAGACTGGCGCTGTCATTAGCAATTTATACATATAATGTTCGTCTCATAATAATAGTTAATTTTTAGATAAATTTGAGCCAACGGAGAATACTGTATTTACTTCCAGAATTTGAACTATATATTGTCATGGAACGGGAAGTAGCTAGTTAGTTTCATTTACCATTTTTTTATCAATCAAACGACCGTACTGAATGATTATCATGTTTTCATTACATTATTATTATTCACTAAGAATTAGAATGAAATACGCCTTACTTTTTTTTTTCTTATTAATTCACTAATAATTAGAATGAAACACTTCTTTTTTTTCTTCCTTTTTTCTTTTTTTTTTTTTTGGTTTACATTG
This sequence comes from Oldenlandia corymbosa var. corymbosa, assembly GCA_949775105.1. Classification (NCBI taxonomy): domain Eukaryota; kingdom Viridiplantae; phylum Streptophyta; class Magnoliopsida; order Gentianales; family Rubiaceae; genus Oldenlandia; species Oldenlandia corymbosa. The sequence goes on along the minus strand of OX459126.1, from coordinate 12,745,451 downwards.
GACTCCATTTTTAAATCTCAATGAACTCTTAAGAAGAAAAAGACATTAAACTCTTACGGTCGGGTGTTCAAATCTCCATGGGAGATGGACTAATGCTTAAAAATTTTGACCAAAACTGTTCCATTCATTTAGCTGCAAACAAGGAGCTAATTACTGCTATGGTATGCAAAGAATAAAAAAAAAACCAGGGGGGGCGGGGGGCATTTAAATGATTAGACGTAAAATTCATGTGGAAGAAAGTACGATTAAAATCATCAATGAGTTAATGAAACAGAGAGAGGAAGGAACAGAGGTGTTCCCTAGCTCAAATTTTCTGGGAAGAATTATGCCTAAATACTTCGTGAGGGTCAAAAATTGCATTGAAAGTTCACTTTAATCAGTTGACAAAAGCAGAATTAAAAGAAAAAGAACTTCCAGAGCTTCTGTCAAAATTGTATCAATTCTTAGTTCCCCTGTTAAAGTTTCACAATCGGTGTGGATTTTTATCCTGATAATACGCAAGTTTACAGTTTCTTACAATGCTAGTAAACATGTCATTGTTTCTGTCTGCATAACGAAAATAAAGTGTCCCATGGAAACTTGACTGGAATTCGAATATGTACAATCTGCGATCAAATTATATTTGCTAAAAAAGTTATACTTTCTTGGAAATTTTTTTTATCTATTTCAAAATCAGTCATTTATTTTAGGTATCCAGTGTGTAATATACATAAAAATTTTGTTAGCACTCTAGAACCTACTTATCATTATAAAAAAAAAAAAGCCATTATTTTTGTAACGAAATGTCATCACTTCTTTTTTATATTATAATCTGTAAGTCGAGAAGTAATGGGTATCATACTTAGACTAATCGAGAAAAACTAACCTAACACCGGATATTTCCAATTTTCGATCATTCTCAGAGCATCGATTAGATAGCCCTAGGGCCTAGGACAGACAACTCAGACCTTCCTACATTACATTTGTAAAACTCTGTTTTGCAAAACCAAACCATACATATTATCCATCCATTTTAACACCCCAAAAGGGGGGCCGGGGAAATCAACACAAGCACAGAGAACTTCTACAAATTCAGATTCGATTAAAATGAAAGTACAGAAATGAACATTTCGGCTTAATTTCCATGATTCCATCTAACCCAAAAGAGCCCAAAAAAGGAAGCTGAGGTCATGAGATCTTATCGAATGACGTCACAAACTGTCCCAGCTGACCTCGCCGCCTTGCTTGATTTGACCCACGTGAAGCAATCGTTCCACTTGTCCAAACAGATATTAAAAAACAATTATATATTTGATAAAACCAAAAGACATCCTCCCTGGACACCAAATACTGTACAACGTTATTTAAATACTAACTTTTATAAAAATGTTACCCTTTTTTCTGTAGCTTCATTTTCCCTTCTTATTATTGTTTTCTTCCTAAATTTTGTCACACAATATATTTTTAAAGTGTACTTAATACTGTGACATTTTTTAATTTTTATTAGCTCCACCCACCCCTTTTCAGAGGGTATATATAGATGGGCTCATGCTCTTACCTTGTAATGTTCAAAACAGTACTAGTCAAGAAAAACAGAGCAAAAACAGAGAGAAAAAATATTATGGATTCTTCCATCTTCTTCTCCATGATTTCTGACCATTCTTCTTCTTCTTCTTCCAATTCATCATTTGATTCGTTTGATTCAATGGATTCCTTCCAATTCAACACCCAAATGCTCTGCAATTCACTCCCTTTCAACGAAAACGACTCCGAAGAAATGCTTCTCTACGGCATCTTAACAGAGCAACAACAACAACAATCCTCTGAAGATCAATCGAATGCTTCTGATGATCAGAGAATCAAGGTGGAAGACGAGGTGAGTTCGGAATTAGGCCGAAAACCCAACAAGGAGAAGGCGTTTCGCGGCGTGAGGCGGCGGCCGTGGGGCAAATTCGCGGCGGAGATAAGGGATTCGACCCGGAATGGAATCCGGGTATGGTTAGGGACATTTGACAGTGCGGAAGCTGCGGCCATGGCTTACGATCAGGCGGCTTTCTCGATGCGGGGGCCGTCGGCGATATTGAATTTTCCGGTGGAAAGAGTTCGGGAATCGCTGAGCGAAATGAAGGGGACATTGAAGTTTGAGGATGGATGCTCCCCTGTTATTGCATTGAAGAGGAAGCATTCCATGAGGAGGAGGAGAAACGTGAGCAAAAATGTTACAGAAAGAAGAGAAGTTAAGGTAGAGAATATAGTTGTTTTTGAGGATTTGGGGAATGATTACTTGGAAGAACTTTTAAGAAGTACAAGTTCTTGAGCATCAATCATCATCCTCAACTAGCTAGTTCTTTTTTTTCTTTTTCTTTTTTTGAAATTTGTATTTCACAATGTGATCTTTCTTTCTTTTGGTTTTCTAGTTTTGGTTTCCTTAATCTTGTGATAATTGTGTAAAATAGGAAATATGTTTCTTCTTCTTTGATTCAACATATTTTCAGATTTTTCAATAAGAAATCAAAGTGGTGTTGACACTTCCAGAAGCTTTTCATTTCATTTAGAAAGATTTTTATTTTTGCCTTTGTTGGGTAATGAATTTTGGTGAAGAGCAATACATTATGACAATAAGTTTCAAAAATTAACACACTTGATAATATATATATCGACAAATTGGTCCTTTGAAATGATGAAATTCCACTTTTTGCTCAAAACGAGTGGTGGGAATGCATCTCTGACTCGTACGAGAACCTTAAAAGTTTTATCTCTTACCAGTCAAAATCAATAATTTCTACCGGTCAAATCTTTATCGTGTGAACTACGACTGATACAGTTAATTCAATTCAAAAGATTTAAGAATGTGGGGACTTGTTGTCCGGTCAAATTTTTATTACGTGATCTTTTTATCAGCACAGTAAATTCAATTCAAAAGATTCAAAATTTGTGGACTCAATATTTTCGGCGCTCCAAACTCCTTTAAGGGTTTTGGCACAAGGTTGTCGATGAGTGAGAAGAATTTAACTTTATCAAGAATATATAATTTGTCAGAATAACATGTAAATATGTGAAGAACGATTTTACTGATTAACTCCATCATATGTACAGTACAGGTAACAAAAAAACAACTAATTAATATTGCAGGATCCGTTAGACTTTGAAAGTATAACTGACTGTCACGTAAATATAAGGGGTAGCTATCATGATCTTACTAATATGTACGGCGTCGCAGCCAAATAAGTTAAAACCCCAAAACCTAAAAACTATAGCCAAATAAATGGACAAAAAGAAACTGCTTTTTTTATATATATAAAAAAAAGATAAATAAAATTAATGAACAGTACAACAACAGCATCATCATACTCAAACGACTCTATCTTGATCAAATTAATCAAGATTTTACTAATGATTGACGGTGTTGTTTTAAACTTTGTCCTTATTTATTTTATTCATATTTCACTTTTAACCCCAAAATAACAGTCCTTCACACTCAAAAAAAGTAGTTTACATTATAATGTTTGAATTGTATTATAACTAATGTAACTTACAAATTATTACAATGTGGACTATTTTTTGACAAATAAAAAAATACTCATTTCTGCTTTTTATTTTTAAAATGGAAAATTCGTGAACATGTTTTTAGTCTTACAGTTGGGAGTATTGGTAAGCAGGAGGGCCAGCGCGCAGACAGAAATATCTAGAGTTAAGAAATATAAAACCTTATGGTCTTATAAAAAAACAATAATTATTATAAACATTATGGTCTTTTTCAAACAGTTACTTAAAGTGGAATGGTGATTTATTTTGATAAGGTGCAGTCCTTATCATCACGATCGAAATCTAGGGGGCAGAATTTTATGAACGACCCGAAATGATTAGTTAGTACTTCTTCCGTTTTATAATTATTGTCCAGTTTGAATTTTCATTTTTAATTCAAATTGTATTAAAAGTAAAATCTCAAACTGTACAATCATTTTGGGACAGAGGGAATATGTATTAGTATTTCAACAATACAAGATTGAGAATAATTGATGTTGGTTCGCTTCGCACTATTAATAATTATTAATTTCGAGTAAATATTTTTCACCGTTTATATTAATACTGTAAAATATGGTTTCATTCACGAGACATAACGGATAAGTGAAATCACGATTAGGATCATGGAAACTTCTTTCAGTCTAATTATGTGAACGGTAAAGAAGGAAAAATGAAGATAATTAAAAAGAATTTTCCCTTGCTCAAAGGGCAAACGGGGGGCCCCGGAGATTTGGTGAAGCAATAATTTGTGTTTAGCATTGAATAATCAATCAGTTTATTCATAGAGTAGCTAGAGCCTACAAGGGCCACAGCATTCCGTGGATGGAGCAGCCCTCTAATTTTTATATTATTTCTGTTTTGAAAATAATAAAATCATTTTATTAATGCAGGCGCGCAGACGAATCAATTCTATTTGCTCTTGGCAGATAAAAAAAAAAAACAAATTACTGGCAAAACAGTGGAAAACCATTTACTCTTCCGAAAAATAGCATATGGCAGAACATTGTTTTTTTTTTTCAAAAAAAAAAGGAGAAGAAGAAAAAAATGTACTTTTCTCCTCCCGAAAATTATTTCATTTATTATAATTTTTAATTAATTTAAATTATATTAAAAGTGAAAAGCTAAATAGGAAAGTAACACAATGTGTAGAAATGAGAAGTGAAAGTATCTATCAATCAGTGAATCAATAAGTAAGTATTGTGTTTATATCGTTAGTATCTTGAAATCGCCTTCCTTACTGTTTTTAGTGTTAGGAAAATGTTGTATCGAAATGCCACATAAAAAGGCCAGGCTAAGGGTTTGATTTTTTTTTTCCCCCCTTTTTCCCTTTCAACCCTAATTATTCCTCGTCGATATTTATTTTATTATCACGAATTGGTTGTGTTGTATCCCTCCGTCCCATAATTATGTCCAGTTTGGGATTTCATTTTTAATTCAAATTGTACTAAAAGTGAAATCTCAAACTGGACAATAATTTTGGGACAGAGGGAATATCTTTTTATCAACTGCATCTCATGACTAAGAAGAGTAATAATGTTGGTGTGTGTATTAGTAACTTCATATCTACTTAATATTGAAGTTTTCATATAAGTGACATCTCTCATTATAAGCTGACCGGATTAATTTTACACCGTTTCAGTAATGAACACAATTGATCATCACTAGTCAGAAACAATAACATAAAACAAAAATTCCATCCTTTTAGACTTCTCTTGTTTATGAAAAATAGTATATCTTGATGTTTACGTCTTTTTTTCCCTCCCGATCAAAGGAGTATATGTAACTGTGTTCCATTATGACAACGTGGGATAGTACTATTTATATGATGTAATATCGGCTTTAACTGGGATTCGGCGTATCCAAATGTTGTTTTATTACGGGAAGATTGATCTCAATTTTCAAAATATCGACTCTAATGATTCACAAAATGACAAATACTGATGAATGACCAAAACAGAGAAACGTCTGTAGAATATAACAAGCACACATTTTGAAAATTGTGGAATTTTTTCTACAATCGCAATACACAAAAGTAAAAGGAATTTCGATGTAGAAAAAATGGGTTAACTGATAAGACAGGTAACTAATTTAATCAGATGTAAAATCGCATTGGAATTTCTTTTACATCTCTTAAGGTTTCAATCAAATCAAAAGCCATTTTCGAATAGTAAAAATCACGTAGCTGGTTAGGCTAGTAGGGGAGGTAAAAGTAAAACTTCGGTTTGATAACCTTAATCTGGTCCCCGAAAAAAAATTCAAATGTTCGGATCGTTTTTTCAGTGTGTGTTTGTAGGTGTTTTTTTATTGAGAATGTAAAAAAATACATTGAAAATGTAATTAAAAAGTATATTAAAATAAGACGGTTATTATTTAATTATTTTGAAAAAATCATAAAAAAAACCTTCCAAACAGCTTGTTTTGTTTAGGTTTTGTTTATTAATATATGGCGCCACCAACGGGTATCCATGTTTCACTTTTTTCATACTAGACATTCTTTTTTAGTTAAAGTTGATGGCAGAGGCAGACTAGTATGTATTCACTATTTGGGAAATAGGATGGTGATTGAATGAAAATCATCAACCTAGTTATTTTCAATACAATGTATGCATGCATCACTTAGGCCATATCTTTTCATTTTCTTATTAATAAAATTATCCCAAAAAAAATAAAGTTGATTCATGCACCGTTCAATATGATGATATAAATACATTTTATATTTCTCATTGTTGATTAGTTGAAATAATAATCCGACGATTTAAATTATGAACTGTGTCAGTCAATCAAAGGAATCAAATTTATTGAACCGTCCATATTGTAATTCTAAGTGGATTTTTTTTTTTTTTTTCGGAAAGAAAGTAATAAATTGAATGATCCATTGGCGAATTCATTTGTTATATGTCTTTCTAGAGAATTCATCAAAATTAAAAAGACAATAATTCATTTAGTTAAAATACAAAAATACCCCTATTAATTGTTTACACAATTCATCACAAACCAATAGAAATTCATTATAAATATTATTTCATTTTCAATGCAAGGACAATTTTGGTAAAAAGTGGTCAAATATGCCTCGATTTGTGAAAACGACATATATTTAAAAAAATTTATTAAACCCTAAAACGACATATATTTCAAAATAGATGGAGTATTTAAAACACGACTTAGTCTACATTGTTTTCCATTCAATAATATAAGAAATTTCACGATGTAAGATTTTTTTTTTTCCATCTCTTTTGGAAAAGAAAAAGAAAACGGTGCGCTAGATTCTATTTCTACGTAGTCAGAATAACACTCGAGCACACGAGCAAGGTACGATGAATATTTCACATCAGTAAACCTAATTTAATGATTAATGTTGTATCCTATCCAATTTATTTCACATAGTAAGGCGTATTGTTTTTCAAAAGATGAATCCTAGAACCAAGCACCTCGATCAGGCATTCCACCCATTTATTTGTTTTTGAAAACATAATTTATAGTATTTCACGTCTCATTTTAATAATCCGTTGGAAATAAGAAAACTGTACCAAGCCTAATCTAAGAGCAATCTATAATAGTAGAAGGGAGGTTCACGATATGCATAACATGGCCTACTCCCTAATGCAATGTATGAATATTCCTATAAATTAATACTTCCTCTGTCCTAAAATTATTGTCTAGTTTGTGATTTCACTTTTAGTACAATTTGAACTAAACTGAAACTCAAACTGGACAATAATTATGGGCGGAGGGAGTATAATATACCAGGTACATTTTTTTTTTAAAAAAAAATAGTATAAAATCTAATAGTCATCTACCAAATGGCTTTGAAATGTAACGTGTGGATGAATTAATTCACTACTCTATAGTGGTTTTGCACTTTGATATTTCTAAAACAAAGATAATCGCATGGTCTCTATATTTCATTTTTCTTCAAAAAGTTTACGCCCAAATTCAGTGAGGAATGAATTAGGGGAGGTGGTGAATTAGTAACGAGAGCAATAATGAGGTGGTTACCACTCTGTTAAGATAATTTTCAAATCTAGTACTTGTAAACATTTGTTCTTGCATCTTTTTACCCCTTTTAAGATTGTATACGCCAAAGTTTGAACCCCAATTCAAGTTACACTAAACCATTTTCACCATCTTGGTCAATCCTTATTTTCTTACAGCAATTTTACCGATTTTTGAACTCATCTCTCAAACGACGACACAAGCTCCACTCCAAATTAAAGAAAGGGTTCTTCACCAAAGATAAAAACACATTTGATATTTCTGAGGATGAATTAATTCCTTACTTTCGTGCAACCACCTTCGAAGATGATGGAGGCAATTTCAAATCATCAGATACTATAAATTATAATTTTAAAAATGATAAGGGCCCTAATGGTAGTGGCTTTTGACTTGAAGACTATAATAATAAATAAAAAGCTTTTAAACACAGTCAAATTTCACTGTCCATAAATTTACCATCAAATTTTTGGCGAGGAATGAATTAGGGGAGCTGGTTGGTTTATAATTATTCCACCCATCCCATAAAAATGATCCACTTAATAAAAGTAAAATATTAAAACAAAATATATAAGAAAGAAATAAGTACTAGTATGTGTTACCAGACTAAAATCATGTTAAAGTCCCAAATCGTATCAGATTTTTTAAAGTTGTGTATGGAAATCGAGTTATTGTGTCATATTCATAATCATGTTAAGAACATATTCAAAATTTATGCTTCAATTAAACAGTTAACTAAGGGAAACAAGTAACAGAAACTCAAACTCCCAGTTCATCAAAAGGGGAAAAAAAAAATCTATATAAGCGAGTTATTCGGCTGAAATCCGTACTCCTTCCGGTTCTTATTATAAGGAATTTTGATTTGTTTTAAATTTTATTTAATATGTTGTTCTATTTGAAAAAAAAATTTAAAAATATTTTATAATAATTGGGAGAGCACAATAAATATGAAAAATACACTCTTCAGGTTTCATTTTTAATTAGAAAACTATCTAAACATAATTTTATTCAAACCAAAATGTCTTATAATAAGTACCTGAGGGTGTATTAGTCAATAAGTTTGTGGTTTCTAACACCAGTCCTAATATTTTTTTAAAAAAAATTTAAAAAATCAAAATGGAGAAAACAAGAAATGAAAAATATGTTTAGTTTCTGTCTTCTGGGTCGTTGTTGTGAAGAGAAAGAGTAAGCCCATTTACCCTTTTAATTTGTTTAAGATTTATCCATTATAGCCCACTTAGACTAAAAACTAAAAGCGGCGAAAACCGACATATGGCATCTCGATTCGCGGCAGTTGCAATTTGTTAAGTATTTCCATCTAATTTTTTGGGTAGATTTTCAGAAGATCGAATTCCCATTTCCGTTTTTCCGAAATCTTGCAAAAATCTCCCCAATTTCTGGTCCCATTTTCGTTTACCTAGAAAAATTCTGATCAAAAATGGCCACCATCAACCGCCTTCTTGGCCCGCCGGAACTCTATCAGGGATCATCACCACCTCTTCTCGCCGCCGCCAGCGGAGAAACCATCATCCCCGCCACTGAAAAGCCCAATTTAGACGATGTGATTTCCATGCTGAAAACCCAATTAGAGATTGAAATCGCCAAGTTGAAAAGCCAAGCATCCACACTCGATGTCGACGACGACGACGACTCCGATGGAGGTAATCATCATCAACATCCCTTTATGGGTCTGACTGAGAATTTGTCGGCGACGTTTCTATCCTCCGGTAACCCTTGTTTGGATTTCTTTTTTCATGTTGTCCCTAATACACCCCGTGAGGATCTTGTTAGACGGTTGGAATTAGCCTGGGCTCATGACCCTTTGATGGCTTTGAAATTGATTTGTAATCTCAGAGGGGTTAGGGGAACTGGGAAGTCTGATAAGGAAGGGTTTTATGCGGCTGCGTTTTGGCTCTACTGTTTTCACCCTAAGACTTTGGCTTGTAACGTGAAGGCGATTGCTGAATTTGGTTACTTCAAGGATTTTCTTGAAATCCTGTATAGGATTCTGGAAGGGCCTTTAATTAGGGTGACTGAGAAAGAGGCTAGGAAGACTGAGAGAGAGGAGAAGTTTAGGAAATTTATTACAAATTTGGAAGAACAGGAGGAGTTTACTGAATGGGTTTTTCATGGGAGGAGAGGGAGAGGTAGGAGGAACAGGGGAAGGGGAAATGATGAAGCTGAAAGTGGGAAGAAAAGGGACAAAGTTGTGAAGGATTTGGAGGAGATTCAGAAACGTAACAGAGAGGAGAAAGAAAAGGCCAGGGCTATGAGGAAAGAAAGGGAATTGAACAAAGCGAAAAAGGCTTTGGAGAAGTACAATGGTGATGGGAATTACAGGTTGCTGCATGATGGAATTTCTGACTTCTTTGCTGAACTTTTGAAGGCTGATCTTGAAAAATTGAGTGCAGAAAAGAATAACGAGATTAGTTTGGCTGCAAAGTGGTGCCCCACTGTTGATTCTTCCTATGATAAGGCCACTCTGATATGTGAAAGCATTGCAAGAAAATTGTTCCCTAAGGAGAAGTATTCGGAGTATGAGGGAGTTGAGGAGAGTCATTATGTTTATAAGGTTCGAGATAGATTGAGGAAGGAAGTGCTTGTGCCTTTGCATAAGGCATTGGAATTGCCTGAGGTGTATATGAGTGCTAACCAATGGAATTCACTGCCATATAAGAGGGTTGCCTCCGTTGCTATGAAGACTTACAAGGAACTGTTTAAGAAGCATGATGAAGAGAGGTTTGCTAAGTATCTTGAGGATGTCAAGAGTGGGAAGGCAAAAATTGCTGCTGGGGCTTTGCTTCCACACGAGATCATTAAGTCGTTGGAGGATAGTGATGGTGGAGAAGTGGCTGAGCTTCAATGGAAGAGAATGGTCGAGGACATGGTTGCGAAAGGGAAATTGAGTTACTGCATTGCAGTTTGTGATGTGTCGGGGAGTATGTCTGGGATTCCGATGGAGGTTTCTGTTGCTCTTGGGGTATTGGTCTCTGAACTGAGTGAGGAGCCATGGAAGGGGAAATTGATCACATTTAGTGAGAATCCTGAGCTTCAAAAGGTTGAAGGTGAAACCCTCTTGGAAAAAACACAGTTTGTGAGAGATATGGCCTGGGGTATGAGCACTAATTTCCAGGGAGTCTTTGACAGGATTTTGGAAGTTGCCACCAAAGCAAATCTAAAGGAAGAACAGTTGATCAAGAGGGTGTTTGTATTCAGTGACATGGAGTTCAATCGAGCATCTGCAAATCCTTGGGAGACTGATTATCAGGCCATTCAGAGGAAATTCAGAGAGAATGGTTACCAAACAGTGCCGGAAATCGTGTTTTGGAACCTAAGGGATTCAAGATCAACCCCTGTTACGGCTAATCAGAGTGGTGTGGCACTAGTGAGTGGCTTTTCGAAGAATCTGCTGACCATGTTCTTGGATGGTGACGGCATTGTGAACCCTGCGGAGGTCATGGAGCTTGCTATTGCTGGTGAAGAGTACAAAAAGCTAGCAGTTTGTGACTGACTTTTGTATATGTTTTTTAGTGGCTTTGGCTTTGCTTTGCAGCAACCTGATGGTTAAATGGTTGCTTCTGTTTAATGCAATCATATTGCGTAGATGTATAATACAGATGAATATGGAACTGCTACAACTAGTTTTATGGTTTTCATAGTTGTTAAAGTGACTCTTCCTTTGCTGTCTAATCTGGTTCTTCCATTATCTTTCGATTTTGTTTCAACTGAAACTAGTCCTTTTTTTTTTTGCCTGAATTTCTGCTTCATTTCATATGAGCGTACACTCTTATCTTGGATTTTATTCCATGTGGAATCCATAGTTTAGAAAAGTCTTCCAATTTCATTGAAACTTTAGGTGAATTCTGCAAGTTTCTTCACTGAAAAAGGAACAAATTTCAGAGAACAGTAAACCAGTAAACTCGATAAAGTACTACTTAATGGATGAGCCTTTTCTATTTTCTCCCCTGCATTTGTTGTGTTAACAAATGATTAGTCCACCACATGAAAAGGTCAACATCATTTGTAAGAAGTGTTAAACGTGTTCTACACTTAGTAATTTGTCAAACCATTTACAAAGCAACTAATCTTATATCTTCTTCATTATAAATTCGGCTATATCCCTATTACCTAAACACATATCGTACCTTCGAATAAAAAACATAAACCAATAGAATACACACGCATATTTTTATTTAAAAATTTAAATAATTCAATCGTTTTTAATAGTTTCTTCCCGAATCTTGTTAGAACTACGTACCCCTACCCTTTTTAATTTGCAGTAAGTCCGTCCATTTAGAAATTAAAAATATTTTGAGTACCCTAAAACCACCTAAAGGTCCTAAACCAAAATTCCTCAGAATTGAAACTTCTGCAATTTTTGCTATATTATAAATTGGTAATAGCTCAATAGAGTCAATATTATTCAGAATACGGATTCCAAGCAAATTAACAACAGCAAGAGCAAATTGTAAACAGTGATGAAGAACTGGAAAGGAACTTCCAATTTCATGCTACACGTACACACATACACATGAATACAGTAAAACTGTAAAAGATGCATAAGGGGACATTATTCCAGTGAATGCATTCTTCCATTATTAGTGGACTTTAACGATCGAACACCACATCAGTTTGAAGGCGGTGGCGGCGCGCCATGAATTGGTGGTGGCCGGTAAATCCTTGGTGGCAAAGTTGGTGCCTTTGGAACTGGTGGTGGCCTAGTGATGATGGGAGGCAATCTCGGAACCGGTGGCGGCGGAATTGGTGGCGGCCTACGGATGATCGGAGGCAACCTCGGCACCGGAGGTGGCGGAGGTGATTTGGAGTTGTGATCAGCCAAAGAGGGAGCAGTGAGAAGCAGCACCACTCCCATGAAGAGAGCTAGGAAGTATGCAAAGGAAGACATGATTTTTTTTGATGTTTTGTGTGATAAAACTTAAGCCAATTTTAGTCACCTATTTATAGTACTTTTGGGGCTACTATTTCAAGGGATACATTAGTTTATAATTTGATTTTGATGGCGTATGTGTAACACTATCTTGGTTGCAACAAAAGTCCTAAGTAAAAAGTATAGTTTAGGTGGAAAAATAGGTTAGATTTCAAGGGTTTTGGGGGCCATTGGAGTTGAAATTGAAGGTTGAAAAGGAAAGCATATGGATGGCGAAACTCAAAATGTCTTTGTAAGATTTTTGGTGATATTAATGAATTCATACTTCATTGAATCACCTTTGAATTCGTTGCAGAAGAGGTATCATTTGCAATGGATTTTTTTTTTTTTGTTTTTTTTTTTTAAATTTTTGTGTGTGCCTATTTTCAACCGGTAAATACTCAAAAATTTGCAGGATTTTTATAATTAATTCGGGTAACATGTAATATATGTAAAAAGATATTCTTTAATTTTCTTTAAGATGTGAGATTAATCATTTTTCTTATGTACATAATCTTGATTTCCTACACGAATGATTATGCAACAGAGCTAGGGAAGAAAGAAACATCCCGTTTTCTTTTGTTTGGATTATTTTACCGTATGAATTCACCACTCAAAGTATATCATTACTGCACGTCTTGGCAATATATGTCATATTGGCCACACAAACGTGTTTGAATTGCTTTGCCAAGCGAAAATGCTGAGTGAAAATTGAAAAAAAACATTTGCATGGAGAAATAGTGGTGATAAGTACAATTTATAGCAACAAATTTTGAAACGTAATATGAACCGAGATGAAGTAGTCAAAAGCAAAGCATTCAAGCACATGACTTTTCCAATATTGTAAGTAGGCTTTCCTAAATAGTTGGTGTAAATGTGTAATGTTGTACAATCCATGATATTGCATAATGAAACAGATAACAAGTAATATTAAATACTCCCTCTGTTTTAAAATTATTGTCCAGTTTGAGATTTTACTTTTAGTACAATTTTAATTAGAAATGAAAACTCAAACTGGACAATAATTATGGGACGGAAGGAATACTTCAAACCAATGGCATAAGACATTTTAGATCCTTCAAAAAAGATTAATAAGAATATTAAAGCGCATCAGTAATTTTTCTAAAACAACATTAAGTCCACAATTATTTAGAGTTTAATACTAATATGTTAATTAATTAGAACAATTTAAACGGATTAAAAGAACTAAAATAATTCTCCATGATTTGCGACCATGACCCTCCACCGGCCGGCGACTCTGACGGTGGTTGAGGCAGCGGTGCTGCCGCCGGCGACACTGATGGTGCGGGATCTAGAGTTGCTTCTGCCGGGGACGGTGGTTGTGTTGGACTAGGTACTTGTCTAGCTTCTTCCGACGGGGGTTCAACCGGCGGAAAAGGTGGTTGCACGGGTGCAATGGTTTCGGATTTCTCGTGATGATGATGTCCGTGGTGGTGGTGGTGGTGGTGACGGTGGTGGCGGTGATGACGGTGGTGGCGACGGTGGTGGTGATGTTTTGATGATGCGGGCGATTTCGCTAGCCACTGATCATCATTGGTCGCACTTAACCATTCGCCGTCTCCAGGTAACACATCCAAATCAAAATCATTTTCATTATCATTGTCATCGTCCTCATCAGGCTCGGGTCGAGCTGTTGAGTTAATTGCGAGAAATACAAAGATACAAAACAAAATCAGTAACAATGATTTCAACATCGACATTTTCTTTTCTCTACTGATTAATTTGCCACTGAAAAAGTGAAAATTACTCCCCAATGTGTAATATGAACTCTTGATATTGCTATTTTTATAGATTAATAGAAGTGTAACTCCTCACTTCATTTAATTGTCTACGAGGATCTTTCAACGACCATTTAATGAACTTCGTTGACAATGTAGGACTCGTTGGAGACTGTGCATTCAATCATTCAATGTTCACTGAAAGCAAGAAGCATTGTTCCTTAAAATAGTGCTTATGTTGGTCAAAGTTTTGACACCTGCTAGCTAGTCAATGTTAAGGATTTTGACCCCCCCTCCTTGTGAAGGATTTTTGAAATCTCTAGATCTTAGTTAATTTATGGTAGAGGAAGAGTAGACTTGATTAATGAACAGGAATCTAGTACAGTGTACAGATATCAATTCTTCTAAATTCACCAAGTCGAATAGAGATCGGTTTAGCTTTAAATTGCTTTACATACCATCCCTCATGTATTTAGTACTCCCTCCGTCCCATAATTATTGTCCAGTTTTACTAAAATGAAAGATTTTATTTTTGGTCAAACTTAACTATATTTTACCTAAAACAACAGGATATACCCCTACATAAGTAATTGTTTAACTACTAAGATTTTATGGATAATGTTTTTTACTAAGGACAAATGTGTAACTTGATCCATAAAAAGTCAAATTGAACAATAATTTCGTGACAAAATTTTTTGGGCAAAGTGAACAATAATTATGTGACGGAGGGAGTATATGTCTATCGGTGGTCTAATCATAAAATTGACCAAAAGTTTGTATCATATATCTTATTTATTATATTTACCATCTTAATTCTTAAAAATTTTCAGTTTTTGAGTTTTTCAAATACAATATAAGATTTACCCCCAAAAAAAAACCAATAAAAGAGGTTAAAAACTCGAAATCTAACTGTTACATACATTTCTAGATTATGTAACTCGAAAAATATCACAACTAAGGTAACCTTTGTCTGGCGACTCCCATATCCATTGAAAATCACCATAGGCAAAACTCCAATACAAATTAAAAGATTCACAACAAAATTCAAGAATGTTGTTGATTGAATGGTTCAATTAGTTAATGTATAATAATTGAGTAATTCGTACATTGTAGTACTCAGATTTTATTCATTCATGAAAGAAACGAATATAATGTGGGAGGCTTGAATGAGATGGTTGGGAGATTAGGATGTGGATGATTATTATTAGGAGGTCAAGATTTCAATTCTCGCTGGAGTGTTCCAAATTTTTTTTTTTTAAAAAAGAAACAGATATAATAAAATTTCATGAAGAAGGCATTGCTATTATTAGAGAACGCAAGTATAGTTAGTTAGAAGGGGAAAATAATAAAAAATGAAAATACAGAGACAACAAAATGTTTATATATAATCAAACCATTTCACTAAGTGGACAGAATTACATAGCTCCAAATTGGTTTAATTTTTGTTGTACAACATTACTTTTATTTAATTTGAATTTGACTAAATAAATGATCCATCTTAATTGGTCGATGGTTCCGCATGCAGCCTCGGTAAAGGCACCGAATCCCATTGTGACGGCGACGGAGCCGGAGATTCACTTGGACTTGGAGGATCGGAAGAAGAAGGTTGAGATAAGCTGACTTGACTGCCCGGAAACCGTATCTGACAATTGGTTATTTTGGAGTGCCCATCATTCCGATCACCTTCTAATTCGCCATTGATCACATTAGACGGGTTACAATTGATCGTGACGACGCCGGCCTCGATTTTCGGCGACGGCTCCGGCCGAGCGGATGATTGGGTAATGAAGATTGCAAGACCTAAGAAGAGAACAAGAAACAAGCATTTAGGAGACATCATGTGTGTGAATTTTTGTTGGACAAATTGGTATGAGGAGGAGGCTTTTGGTGAAATATGTAGTGAATATTTATTCTTTTTTTCTCACACATACCTCCAAGAAGTGGTGAAATGTATTTTTGTTTCTTTTAATTTTTTTTCCTCCCTATTAAATGCTTACGGGAAGCATTTTCAATGAATTTGTAGTCAGTAGAGTTTCATTTAGACAACATTGAATGTAAAATTTTGGATGATCGAGGTATTTTTGACAAATGTTAAAGTTCATTTATGTTGAAACTACTAGTAGTTGCTAAGGTGGAATGCGTGACTAAAGATGTCATACACCAATTAATTAATTTCACAGCAATCCAAGGACTTGTTTGTATTTTTGTTGATTTTTTTGGTTCAAAGTTTATTTAAAAGACATTTGAAAAACTAACAGCTAAAATCTTATGTAAGGAGACAAGGGCAAGCTATAAAGCAGATTATGTTGTGAGTACGTTATCGATCAATTAATAGACTTTTACTCCCTCCGTCCCATAATTATTGTCCCGTTTGGGTTTTTATTTTCATTTATAGTTCAAATTGTACTAAAAGTAAAATTTCAAAATAGACAATAATTTTGAGACAGAGGAAGTATAATTTATGTAGAATCTAACTCTAGATACTTTTTTATGTTTTGAAAAGTGTATGGCTTTTGTGATGAAAGTAAAAAGGACTGCTTCCATAATGAAAATCGATCCAAGTTTAAAAACATCACTAACACAATCAAAAGATCTTTATTTCTTTTCCAACATAATATACTTTTTGGTGATAGTATGTAAACACTATCCTATGAGCAAATTTTGTATTGATTGCGATTGTGCAACTTTACTTGTATCTTTCTAAATAACCATCTAAGTGTTCACTAAAAATTATCACCCCTAACAACTATTGGATGATAGTTTAAGAGAAACATAACCTCAAGTATATTGATATATAGGATGTACCACGTAACTTTAACAAAAATTCATATTATGGTAAACTCGAAACATGCCTATAGGGAGGAGAATTACACAGCTCATAATCTAACTTCCTTGGCGGTCACAAATCCAACTAGTTGTTTTAGATTGGGTTCCCCTTCATCTAAGATTAGAGCATGGTTGTTTTCTGATATTATAAGATAACTAGTCCTCCTTATGTTGTACTCCTTCCATCCTACAAAAGTAATCAACATTAAATTTTGATTTTTGTACTGTTTTTAGTACAAATTTGAAAATTCAAAATGGACTATTTTTTTTGGGACAAAAATAATAATTTCGTAGCCATTTTATAACGTTCTTCTATCACAAAAAATAAATAAATAAATAAATAAAACAAAAGAAATGAATTGAGATATTTGTGATTAATCTTTGGGGGTGTTATATTTCATGCACGTGTATGACTAATATTCGGGCAGTATAGACACGAACGAATGGACCAGTGTCATCTTCTATGTATTTTTTCCCTTCGACATCCTGATTACTACGTTAGAGGGAATGCCGGCGCGGTAGCTCCACCGACTGATCAGAATCATCCCCGGCGGCAACCCCACTTGTCACTTTCGACCCAAAACTGTATTCGTGATTTTAAAATAATTACTTAATTACTTTCTTGGTCTCAAAAGAATTTTTTCTTTCATAACACTAACATACAATACAAATTATTATTCTACGAATAGATAACCAAAGTGATTATGGTAAAGTGAAAAAGACTCCTCCACCTTTAACCATAAGTCCAGGGTTCGAATCTCGTCATGGGCATAGAGCAACCTTAAATATTTTGGCCAACTGTCCCACACATTAAAGTGCTTACAATTCAACAAGGGGATTAGTCACTGTTGTCGACGGTGAAAACCTGCAAATATGCAAAAAATAAAAATAAATAAAAAATAAAAAATTCTACGTACAGATTATTCACGTCCTTTAAACCCATATGGTCTTTGGGCCAGAAAGTAATCTGATTCCTTGTTTTTAAATTCAAATGTTTGTTTGGCATATGAAAGTAATCATTTTTCTAATTTTTAAATTCCTTTGTTTGTTTACTTTTGGGTAAAGAAAAAGAATCCTGAAATCAAGAAAAATAAACACAACTTTCATGGATTATGATTTCTCACCTTGGAAGTGGTATTGGGATTCTCAACTTTTAGGATTTTGATATTTACTCATTTTTTATTCTCCGTATCTTTTTTTTATCATCTTTTTCAATCATTCATATTTTATTTATTTTTTCTTAATCTAATTTATTTATATATATTTTTAAAATTTTTTACAATTTGATTAATGATCGTTTTACATTATTGACAAAATATTTGATTTGACCACATAAAAACTATACACTTTATCAAAATAATTTTTAATCAATAAAAAATGAATTTTTAATTTACCAATAACCAATAATACAAAAGTAAAAATGTAAATCGTTCGACAAAAAAATTCAACATAAATTAAAAGATAGGATTTGGATTATGTTAGGAGTAAAAATGAGAAAAAGATTTTTTAAAACACCTTTAAGGGTATATCAAAATATTGTAGAAATTATTTTTAAAAAAATACTATGATAGTTATAGAGTAGTTTTAACCTGTGATAATAACATAGTGATTGTAAATAAATTTGACACTCAAAAACTCATGTCTATTACATACTAAAATTTGAATTTGATTAATCTAACTCAAAATTAAATCATCTTTGACGGATTAAAAATTTAAACATATAAACACATAGGTATACATACAATCAACGTACTAGTAGATGACGTGAATAAATTCTTGTTCGTGTAGTTAGACTTGAGCATATTTTTTCGAGATTTTGAATTGAATTTCATAAAGAATATTTTGGGAGGGCTTATAGGCTCTTTTTTTTTTTTCACATTCAAGTATATTTTCCAACATATAACTAAATAGAAAAAAGTATTAATATTCTTCAGAATCATATTCTCAGGAATAAAAAAGTAAAGTAAAGTATTAATTTTCCTCAGAATTAAAATCTCAAATTAAAATATCAGGAATGTTAAGTTTACTTTCCCCAACTATCCATGCAACCAAACAGGCCCATAGTGTGATGTTTCTGAATCATACTCTCTGCTTAGCATTCCAAATCAAGAGAAGGTAGCCATCTATACGTAAAAATATCTAACCAGTATAATCATAAATCAAATAAAAACATCCATCATACAAATGTATGGTATCATCATCATCATCCAATAGTTTGCAAATACATCTAAAATTATGTTCACATGAACATACTAATTAAGCTGAATATTGATGTAATAATAATAATAATCCAGTAACAATAATTAAAAACGTTACAGACAACGTCGAAACAGGATTATTATACAAATTCATTACATCTTTCTTCTTCTTCTTCTTCTTCATCAGTTGTCGTACGTACGGCACTCATCGGTCTCCGGGTTGTCCTTGCAGTATTCCTCCAACACATCCTCGCCCTTCTTCCGGTCCCTCGCGTGGCTTGCGGCGGCGCTCAGCTCCTCAACCTCATCCCACGCCGCCGCGCACTCCCCACTTACTGGGTCGCTGGCGCACAACTCCTCCGCCGCTTTAACGCTCTCCGCCACCTTCTCGGAGATTTTATCCGGCGCTGCGGCCACCGGGCGGACAAAATTAATCCTTCCTCTGCTTCCCCTGTTCCACAGGGACGGGAAATTGATTTTCTGGGCCGGAAGCTTCGTGGAGTCCGATGAAGATGCCTTGGCTATGATTAATTTCGGGGTTGAGATGCTAACTCCGGATACTGACGCCATTGTAATTCCTTCTTCTTTCCTTCTGATATTTCTTTGAGTAAACAATGGGTAGAGTTTTCTGGCTATGGTGGAACAGAGGTAACTAGATATATAAGAAAATCGATTGAAGAATTCTGGACGCCCGTTTCTTATCATTTATCATCCAATCAAATGCTTCCACGTCCTACCTATTTGGAAGATATTTTTATTTTTGTGTTTCTTTTGCGGAAAAAAAAAAATCTAATTTTAGTCTTTTTATTGGTGCGATATTTTTTTGGAGCGTAATTTTCAAAGAATTGCATACACATTTAAATATATTTTTTGGTTTTTAAAATTTAAACGTATCCGGTGATATTTAGAACACAGTAAAGTCTTCCACGCAAATAATTCCGTCTCATTCTTTGATTTTTTATTTTTTATTTTTTCCTTTCTCCGATTTTAAAATTGTTCACAAATTAATTAAAAGGTAGTTTTTCTCTATAACTTGGAATAAAATAATTAGATTTCCAATCTAGATTATCACAATCTGATTAATTAGTATTTTCTCTGTTCCAAAATTATTATTCAATTTGAGATTTCACTTTTAGTCAGTGTTGTCTGGCTCGGACCGGAACTCGACTCGGCATGGCCAAGGGGTCGATCCAATCGGGGGTCGACTCGGGGCGATTCAGGAGTCGATTCGGATGACGTCATAATGACGTAATAAATACTAATGAATTAATAATAATATTTTAATTAGAATTTATAAATTTTATATATATTTTTCAATTGTTGGAGTCAAATTAATACTTCATAATTTACAAATGGATCGCTATATAATCAAATTGAACTCATGAGGTTGCATATGATGATGATGCCATTATTACTAACTATATAGTAATTAGTTTTTTAATATATTTAAAATTAAAAAGATTTAAAATTTATATCTCTCTTTGATTATATTAGTTTATATTGATATTTTTTAATAGTTAATTGTTGCTCAAGTAAAGTAAATTAGTATACTAATAAAGTAATTAAGATAAATACATTATCATTTAGAAAAAAATATTAAATTTGAAAGACAACTAATATACACATTAAGAAAAAGTACTCCAAGATTTTTTTTGTGACATATTAGAGTAATAATATAAATTTTTCATAAAATGAGGGAAGTAAATTTTGGTACCAAAATTTAAAAAAGATTATTCAAAATATTATATTTTGAAAATTGAAATTGAATATAAGGACTAAATATTAAATTAAAACTTTAAAAAGTACAAAAAATTGAAAGTTGTTGAGCAATTTTGAACAAAAGAGAAAAAGTTGGCCCGGAAGACATTGGAAGTTGAAATCCAAAGAAAAATGTGCAATTTTTGGGTCAAAAGGTCAAAAAAACTAAAATCCCGGTTCGACCCGGTTTTAACCGATTTGCGATTCGATCGGGGTTTTGACCGATTTTGACCGATTTTTTTGGCGATTTTTAGTCTTGCTCGGTTCGGCTTAGGAACAAATTTCCGATTTAACCGAATCGACTAACCGGTTCGAGCCGAGCATAACAACACTGCTTTTAGTACAATTTGAACTAGAAATGAAAACTCAAATAAGACAGTAATTATGGGACGGAGGGAGTAGCTTTTAACGTGTATGCTTCGACCATTCGTATAAGTGTGTCTCCATGAGCCTCTATACCAGCACAAGATCTATTCTCACATACATTTGTAGTGGTTATTAACAGGGGACGAGTTGGTGATTGTGAAGGATGATGGATTGATGGTAGGATATATGATAAGTTAAGAGATTGTAATTACCAGATTAGGAGTCAAACAAGACGAGTTTATTAGCAAAGATTTTAATGGAATTGGATAGTTAGGCAAGAAGAGTTTGTTTGAACAATTTCAATTTTCAGATGGTGTGCCCTTTAGTATTATTTTTTAATAGATCTTGTGCTGGTACAGAGGCTCATGGAGACACACTTATACGAATGGTCGAAGCATACACGTTAAAAGCTACTCCATCCATCCCATAATTATTGTCCAATTTGAGTTTTCATTTTTAGTTCAATTTGTACTAAAAGTGAAATATCAAATTCAACAATAATTTTGGAACAGAGGAAGTGTATAAGATGAAGAAAACATAAGTTATTCGTACTCGTAATAATTAATAAAGGTAAGAAAAACGAGCGACGATATATATTTTTAAAACTACTACTCATTCATCGTCTTGCTTCTTTTGTTGCCCACCTCTGCATTGATCTCTTTCGGTGACGACGCCGGAGATAGGTTGAAGGAGTCGACTGCTCCGCCGTAGCCCTCCACCTCTTGTGACAGTGCCGGGAGGAGGTGTTCAGAAGGAAGATAACTGTCGGGATCAGGCTCGAAACGAGCAATTGAGGGAGTGATTAAATTTAAAGCCATAATAATCCCAATAAAGGAAACCAAATACAAGTATTTGGAAGCCATGATTTTTTTTTTATATCTACAAGAAAATGAAATTAAAGTAGTTGAGACATGGAATAAACGTGATGGCTGATGAGTGCTTTATATATATAGGGAGTGGGAAAGTCCATTTAGTGTTTAAAGCGTTTTGGTTTGATTAGTTTTTCCATAATACTGTATATATCACTATAATAAGACAACAAATGTTAAGCTAATTTTTCACGAAACAACTAATAAAATGATCTAGTGTGTCAGCATAAAATTACTCCTAAAATGACGAATTATCTGTTACATTATTGTTTAGTTCAACAAACACGACTCTTTTTTTAGAGAAACAAAAAATAGTGTTTTATCTTTTTCTATTTCTACATTTGAAAAATATTTCTTACCGACTTCAGCTTAATAGAAGACTATAGATTAACTTTTTAGCATTGACAAGAACTCATTTTATTCAACCTTAAATAATGTATAAGCAAGTCATGAATTAATTAGAGCAAGAATTGTAAAGAAGCTCTGGTGACAAAAGGAACGTTTAATAATTATGGACGATTTAAGAAATGAAAAATTAGTCACGAATTGAGTTCTTGCCCCCAAGGGAATGCAGTTTTACGGAAACTTGGCTAATATTCTTTTAGTGTGTCCACCAAATGAGTTTGCCAGGCAATTCTAACTTACAATTTCAAGAATTTGTTTTCAAGAGTATCGAACAATAGAGAAATTCAACCGTAAGGAACAAGTATAACTAATTCTTTTGGGGCAAACGCTACTTGGTACTTGGCAAGTATTACTTGCTGCTCTAATCTGTACAATGCAGCTTCCAAGTTATACCTTCTGCTCATGTAGCACTCCTCCTAGTTCTTGAAGAAATGGGTTCATCTCCTCCCTTTACTTCATTGAACTGGATGACATCATGATTCTTTGAGAATTGTGTAGCTGCTGCACGGGCGCCGGCAATCGCTGCAGTAAGACTTTCAGATTTTTCCGACTTTGAAGAACCGGAGATGTTTAATGAAGAAGCAAGCGAACGGGGTTTCAAGGAGAAAGCATCTCGTGGATTTGGAAGGGGACACTTCACTGGATAAGGAGGTGTAACTAGCATAAGACCTCTCGCCGCAGACTCGTATATCTTCAGGAAACAAGATTACAATTTCAATAATGGGCTAACAAAGAAGGGAGAAGCAGATAACCCAATCAATTTCGATTACTCTTGTGTTTACCTTGCGTTCAAGGTTATAAACTCCTTGGAAACCTCTCATCTCAAAAGGAACTATAAGTTTCTGCAAAATTTGACAATGATAAGCAACTTAGGTTACCAAATGTTGAACCCTTTTGGAAACTAGGTATAAACTCTGTGATGCGTACCTGCGGTTGCTCACAAAGCCAACAAAAGTCCGTTTGTCCTTCTAGTCTTACCTGCAGACATGGATCGAAATCAGAAGGAATACAATGAATATGGCCTACCTACTACTTCACAAAAGAAAGAGTCCAGTACTATCCAAGATACTACTAGTATCAACGAACAAGGATAAACCAATCAAGTTCTTACCCCTTCAGGAACCTCCTCCCAGGATGTCAGCTCTTCACGGGTGACACATCCAACCACCTCCACACATCCTGTTCAATGAAGACGGTGATTTCATCATTAGACACACAAGTAGTCACAAGGTTCCTCTTTACATGCATAAGTTTTTTTATTTCATTTCAGTGCCACGTCCTGTTTAGAAACAAGAAATCTCCTAGACTTAAGACAGAAAGGACTCTGGAAACTTCTTGCACAAAAGTTAACTGATACATAAAGTAAACAGGAAATTCAAAAGATCAAATTGACCACAAAGCAGGAAAATATCAACTTACATATTGCCTAATATAGATATATAAATTGAGAGAAATCAAGCATGACATACACAGGTTGAGCTCAACGAGATACATAAGAATTTAGGCTTTAGGCATTGGTTACATGGACAAAAGAAATTTTTCTCATCTTATAGCAAGCTACCAAGTTTCTATGATGTAAAAAGTGGAGTTGTGGAGTTTGAACCACGCATGACTGCTTTCAGGCCTTAAATAAGCTTATCAAGTTGCAACAGCAATGTGTGTCACTTCAATAAGACATGTTTGGCATAAAATTCATTCATTCCACTTCAAACAAAATATTCACTCATTCACTATTGAGCATCTGCAAATTATGATGATCCCAGAAAAGTACTGGAATGTTTCTTTCCCCCATCAAACAACTCGGACTAATAATAACAGCACTTCCAGCCACCAGCCATCAGCATGGAGACAAGATAAAAGAAATAAAACCCTCGGCCTTGAGTTCAAGCATGGAACATGCCCAAGTGATTGTGTCAACCATCAGAATTCTCATAGATCAGACTTGTGCAATTAATAAGAGAGGCATAGTCACTGTGGTCTAGTAAAGTAGCTAAGAAGAGATTTGTGGTGCAATATATTCAGGGGTCAAAAGACTAACCACTACATACATACAGGACTTTATAACCAGACACGTAATGCAAAAGGCAGCTTCCTCAAACTTTCAAATCAATGTCTTCTTCTGTATTTAAAATTTGCTCAGAAATAAATTTTCACAAAGAATTCAGACTTATATAAGCTTTTCAAATCAATTTTATAAGTCAATTTTCAAATCGCCATTCAAAATCATCCACAAGCCGTAGTAATGAATCTCATCGCACTTAACCATCATGAAAAACTACTAATGAATGCAATAGTGGAGAAACGTCAGTAGAGTGCACCGTAGATCATCTTGCTAAAAAACATGTAGCCTAACTGCCAAATTGTTATTCATTTTTTTTTCTTTTGTAATACTTAGGAAGCAAAAAATTGCTTTAGTGATTACAAAAGGGGAGCTCTACGTATGAAACCCCTACTACTTCTTGAAACATCATATATCTATTCCCGTGGGTGGATTTACCAAAAAAATGTCAAATAAACGATGGCATCCGCCATCTGATTCGGCCACACCATTATTCGTGATATCCAAAATATGAAAGTTCAGATAGAGGAGACCGGAAATTTTTTTGTCTCACAATTAATGTGGAATAAATGTTTTGTCGTATTTAGTCTAAAGATGGATAAAATAATGAAAAACGTAAAAGGAAACAATTCATACCTAACAATCTGGACGTTGGATAATGCTCTGGAAATTTGATATCTGTGATTCCATCAACAGCATATATTTCTCTGTAGAAGTCTTCCATTGCTTTAATTGTCTCCTGTTCTGGAACTTTACTTGCAGCATGGATCCAGAGACGTCCTACATAAGTACAATAAATATAATAATCAGATATGCTAGAAAACAACACAAATGAGACATAACACTGCATGCGAAAACCAGAAGTCCTTCAAAAGACGTCACTTGCATCAACTATTTAAGTTCACCCTTCACATTGTAAGGCAGTGGACGTTCACATCACTCAGGTTTTCCATTACCACAAACATACAGTAAATAGAAAAAAAAAACACAAAACGTTTCGAGGAGCAGAACCCCGGTGCTTAAACAAGATATACTATTGAAGTTAGCAATGGCACTTGACATCAAAACCAAATACAAAATGCACTTAACAGTAATACAAACATACAATATGAACAAAAGAAGCATATACACCATCACCCGTTTGTCAAGTTCAGGATCCATATTTTGCATTACTAAAGCCCTTCAAATACCCTTAGCTTCGAGAATGTAAGCTTGCCTTAACTAGGTAATTTCCCCTTTAGTTTCGATACGTAGCCCAAACAAAAAAAAAGAAAAAAACACAACAAAACAAAAATCCTTCTAATGTAGCTACCATTGGATACTTGTTACAAGCCAACCTCTTTCTATCTAACATTCATAACTACTTTTTCTTTAACATACATTAAAGGCAAAAAGATCAAATTTCAGGTATCCCATTATTCACAAACCAAAGAAACATTCTGATTACACATAAATTCAGCTCCTTCATCGAATACAAATTGAAACTTGCGTATAAACTTCCCAATAGGTCCAACAGAGCGTTATATCAAACAGGCAAACACCAATACACCTTTTCAGAATTGATGAAAACTATAAAAACCCAACATTAAGAAAAATCAAAAGAAACAGAACATTTAGCAAATTGATCAAGAAGTAAAGTGAATAGGGATGCCAAAAAAACCTCGTATCGGGGCAGGCCAAGATCTTCCTTCAACACGCTTAATACCATAAACAAGCAAAGAAGCCCATGGCTGATGCATCGTCAGACACGGGTTTCTGTACTTCACATCATTTCTTCCCCTGCTTCCCATCTAAAACCCTTCTCACGGAGTTCATAAACTGATTGATTCCACAGCTTAATTTTCGTAGATTTTCCAAGTTTTTTTTCACGCTCGTCTTTCGTCAATGATACTCTTTTAAGGTTCGATTTTGACGTTCGTTTTTATTTCATGTCATTACATTTTTACCTCCTTAGCTTTTCTACTTATGTGAAATAGGTCCTTTCTACTTCTGGTTATACTCATTTCGGGGAAAAAAACTGTTTTGGTATCCAATGAAACCATTACGTAACCATGTGTGGGCAAGTAATGTAACCATTATGTAACGTAACTTTTATTATATATATACTAGTGATGTCTGGTCGCGTAATGCGCGACCCTGGCCCAGTCTATCTGTAGATCTTAGAAATATTTATATTTGAAAAAAAAATAAAATTTTGTATTTGTAGCGATATATTTTAGAAATGTTTGAAGGATTTAGAAATGTTTTATAAGTGTGATCATAGAAATATTTGTATTTCACACAAAAAAAAAAAAGAAATTGTATTTCGCCATGTATGTTTTAGAAATGTTTTATAAATGTTACTTATTAAATATAAATAGCCTTAATCGAATAAATGTGTTGAAGTAAATGTTAAATAAAATATAAAAGCATCCTAATAAATTTAAATATTAGTAAGATGATTTATTGATGTTCTTCATTGGTCGTGCCAAATCAATACTTAGTTTTGGAGATTTTTAATAGTTTTGTAATAAGCTTCATCCGAAGGGTATACGCTTAAAATAAAGTTGACACTTTGTAACAAAAACCTAATTGATCAATTCAATTTAAAAAACCACTATAGTTGAATGAAACATAAAGAAAAAATAAAATAAAAAAAAACGTGTCACGTAAAGTGGAAATGGAAATTTAGTAATTTAGTTATGGTTAGACAAAAGGGCAATTTAGTACCTTTCTACATGCCACGTGGCAATCATATGAGGTGTTTGAAAGGGAGGTTTTTGTTTCTAATATAGTAAGATATAATAGTTATTTTCAAAAAAAATATATGCAATGAAAAATTATATTACAGAATATTAAATACTCACTCAGTCTCAAAAAAAAAAGTTTATATTGAGTTTTAAGATCCATACTACTTAAGTACTTTTAGTGCAAATCTTAAGACTCTATGTGAATAATTTTTCTAAAACAGAGAGTACAAAAACTTAATAATTGTGAAAATGAATTCAATAGTGTCACAAACATGGGTCAGAAACTATATTCTGTCCTAATAAATTCGTCACATGTACATTATAATGTTTTGTCAAGTTATAATATGAACCTGGTCTGTTATATAACGATTAATTTTTTTCGTTGTGACAAAAATTTAGATACAAAAAGTGCCACTCTAGAAGAAGTGAAGTGTCATTTGTTTTTATCTTTTAATAGCAATGGTAAGAAAAAAAAAAGGAGAGAGATCGAAGGCGATCTTCCGTTTTCAGTAAAATTAAGATCAACCTAAGTGTTTCTTCTATCTTTATTTTTGAGAAAATTAATTTGAACAATATTACTTGACAATTTATCAAAAAGAATCATTCTTTTGTCCCAATTAGTAGTAATTCACTTTTCCTAAGATGCTACAATAACTTTAATTAGAACACAAGCATGGTAATCTCTGTTAAATAAACTTTTGATAAGAGTGAAAAATTTGCATACCAAACCTTGCTTTTGCAGAGTTTAATTAATCTTTACACTTAGCTTACTATTGGTTAATCTATCCTAGCATGATTGCTTAGAACTTCATGCTCAAAATTCTGCTTCTTCTAGAGGAGAAATATTAAAAGGAAAGCACTATGCATTGGTGGATGATGATTGGAGAGGGTACTTGGCTTAAATCGAAAGAAGGTGTGGAAAAAAACTTGGAAAGTTGGATAGCTTTTGTTGGTAACTTTGACCAATCCCAAACTCCAAGTTAATTTTGATCTTGTATTTCCCTCATCGGATGTAGACATTTTGTATTGCACCTAGTAAAGAAAGTCTCTACTCTTTCTTCATTTTGGGGGAAATTTGGATGGTACGTATAACATATTTACATTAGATTTTTCGTAGAATATATATTATCAAGCGTTGTTGAACTCAAAATTTCGTGATATTATTATTATTTTTTTTTAATCTTTACTTCCATAGTGTAATTTCAACAATTTTACAACTTTTTTTTCGATAAAAAACAATTTCATAACCTCATTACAAATATTATGCAGAGACCTATAAACACAAAATATGAGTCGTTTATTACATTCAGTTGGTGCCCATTACTAGAATCTTTGACCGACTCACAAAGAGCGATATATTGAATGTGAGTCAATGTGTGATTGATTCCATGAAATCTATCTCTAGTTTTCTGATTCTTGTACCTTCTACTTCTTAAATTAGTATATTTCCTTCAGTAACACAACCTAACCATAACAATTATACTATTTTCAACAACTAATGGAATGCTTTGTCACCTTTAGCTCAATTTCAATCCATAGTCTCAATTGGTTTTAATATGATTTTTCTTGCCCAGAAGAAAAGGTCAGCTCAATCAAATCATTTCAATGGATTAAATTATGTCATAACAATTTCTTCCAAAAAAAACTGTTTTCCTCAACTCTCTAACCAACAATATTCTTACCATTTCATTTACACATTTTCTAACAAGAACATTGAAATGTGAACAACAATATTCCATTTTGTAGATTCCAAAACAACAATAAGAAAAAAATCAAGGTCAAACGATCTTGTATAGTATAATTACAACGTTATATTTTATAAAATTACTCAGATATTTGACACGCATTCGATCATTCGTTTATTTAAAGACATCATTTATCAATGCATAATAATTATATAAATACACAGCACGTCAAAATATAACACAAAGGTGACCATCAAAAGTACAAAAAAAAGTAAGAACATTATTAGAATCCTAAATTTGACTTGCCAAAGAGAATACAAGAAGAATACTGGCACAGCACAGAGTCACACACTGAGATAAACACGAATGTTTTTTTTTTTTTTTTCTTTCACAGAAAGAAAAAAAAAGAAAAAGAAGAAAAGCGTTCAAAACTAAAGGCTAAAAAAAGCCACTCATACTACTTTCAACTTCAAAAAAAAAAAAACCCTCTCTTTAATTTTTGTATTTTCTTCTTCCAGAATGCTATTAACTAAACAAGAATTTCATCACAATCCACCCTCCCACTATCACTTTACTTTGTTTTCTTCTCCTCTTTCGTCATATCCCTCTTCAATTTTCTCGTGTTTGATGATGAATTTCATCAGTTGTTGATGCCATATAGACCTCAACTCTAGTTTTGTTTCCCTCTTTGCTCCCTTTTTTTTTTTTGGTTTCTGGGTTTTTTAGTTGTTGCATGAAAGATTTTGGTTATTGAGAAGAGTAACAGTGAAGAAAAGATGGATTCTCTGGTTCTTGATGCTATAATTCAGCGTTTGCTTGAGGTTAGGGGAAAGCCCGGGAAACAAGTACAGCTCTCGGAGTCGGAAATTAGACAGCTCTGTCTCAAGTCTAAGGAAATTTTCATGGAGCAGCCTAATCTTCTTGAACTTGAGGCCCCTATTAAGATCTGTGGTATTGTTTCTTTACCGCCCATCTTCTTTCCCTTTACGTTACTGGGTTTATTTGCTGAAGGGTTTTTGTTCACTTTTGGTTTTTGTTTTGTTGGTTTCTTTCTTTTGTTTCGTTGTTCTTTTTGTTCTTTTCTTCCTGGTTGTTGGTGGGTTTGGTTCAGAATTGAGTTAATTTGACTGGGTATAGAGAAAGCTTGGTGACTTCCTTCCTAATGCTTGACTTGATATTTACTTTTTAACAGGGTTAGAGTAATATAATTGTTAATTTTTTCGTTATTAAACTGTGTGGTTGGGTTTCCTGTCAAGCTAGGCTTGCTTTGAGTAGTACTTCCTATCTACTTTATCGCATGTCAGATTCCTTCTCTGTTGTTGACTTCAAATGTAGGTGCTACGTGCTAACCTTAATTTGTTGTTTTGAAAGGGAACTCCTGAATCAGGCTTATGATAGTTGGTTCTGTAGTTTAAATCCAATTGCAGAGGATTCTGAGTGTTGTGCTTTGAAGATAATGTAAATTATCTGAAGTGATGATGGCTTCCTATAGTTTAATCGGGAAGAAAACGAATCAAAGTCAATGTTTACTAGTTTCTCGCCATTGTATCTGCATGTTGTTGTGATGGTTCATTTGGAGAGATATGATCTTGTGATGTATGCATTTGATAAATTTATCATTTGTGGGTTTGAAATTTGCTAGTGAAACGTGAATTTGATTGGTCCTTTAGGAGAAATGATCAGTCTTCTACCCAGTCTGGCCCAATGTGAGGTTTAAATTTGCAGTACTTAACTACCCGTGTTAAATGATATTATTGTCTTATCCCTACATATGATTTCGTGGAAGAGCTATTGTGATGCAACTGAATTCGCAGGCTTAAGTATCAAAAACAACCTTCATAGTGGCTCTTTTATCATTCCCTGATGAGTCACATGTGGTAGCTTTTTATGAACCATCCTGTTGTGTTGTAATGCAGCATTATCGTACTACTTTTTGGCTATCAATTATTTCATGTGCATTTGAGGTGATGAATGCTAAGCTCTATTCCAGATGGTTCATGGTTACTTTTTGTTTTCTTTTGTATCATTGTCAAAAAAAAAAAAAAAAAGAAATAAAATAGTTGGCAAGATGTCTGTGTTTCACGCTGAAAATTTTGTGTTTGATTCCTTTTCCGATGTGATCTACATCTGAATCAGAAAGTGAAGAAAAGTAAAGTGTTTAGTAACATATTTCAACGTTATGCAATGTTACTCCAATGACATTCTATAACTCTTTGAAATTGAACATTATTGTTTTGAAGTAGGGAAAGTCTAGAAGTCATGTCCTCATCTTGTCTTCATGAGATTTTGAAACTTTGTATGCTCATTCTGCGTGTGGTTGTTTCCTGGAGTGTGCTGACAAATATGTGTCAGTTTTTTATGAAATGGATCCTGAATCGTGATAGTGACTCTGAAATTATTTAGTGTCATAGTCGAAGAATAATTGTTCGATTTTGGTTACTTTTTTGGGGCAGTAATTATATTTCACAGCAGTCTTTTTTTCTACAATAACTCTGAGCTAGTCAGGCTTGTTCCTGACTTTCTGTTTGATTACGGGACTTGCTAAATTTGTTTGGAAACTAAGAGAAGCTTTATATCTTATTAGAGATAGTTATACTGTTGGAAACCATGACATTTACCTTAGCAATTACACATTCAGCTACGTCCTCAGCTAGAATTTTTCCCCTTTTGTAAAGAATGTCACGAGTATCAACCATCATGTTAACTAGCCTAGAAAAATAGTGAATGCATTGAGGCAGTTAATACCTCGGGGAATTCATGTTAACTAGCCAGAACACTTGCTTTAAACTTTCATAAAGCCAGCGTATTTTTTGTATTCACCAAAAATTTGGAATAGAGCTGTGGCCTGAAGAGCATTGATTTTTTATTTTATTTTTATTTTTATTTTTTTTTGGGATAATGGAAGAGCATTGAATTACTTGTAGAATAGGCTGTATTAGGGGTCTTATTTTTGAATTTCTTTCAGTGTTACTATTAGGATAATTTATTTCAGTGTTTCAGTGTATTATGGATGATTTATTTACTTTTTAAGCTTGACCTCCTTAATTAAATACTGCAGAGTCAGTTTGTTCCGTGTATATTCCTTTCAAAAGCTTGAAATCATTGTAGTCTCTCAATATAGATGTTTTATTTCATTCAGTTTGGCACATTGCTGTTGTATGTTAGGACCTTATCATCTACTTTATGCTTAGTTTTATAAGTTAGAAAATAGGGATATGACTATTAATTGTGATCTTTTATTAACTTCTGTGTTTGTTCCGTGTTAATTTTGGGCATATTTGCTTAGGCGATATCCATGGTCAGTATTCTGATTTGCTAAGGCTTTTTGAATATGGAGGACTACCACCCAAGTCCAATTATTTATTCCTGGGGGATTATGTGGATCGTGGCAAACAGAGTCTTGAGACGATATGCCTTCTACTTGCATTCAAGATCAAGTATCCTGAGAACTTCTTCCTTCTGAGGGGCAACCATGAGTGTGCTTCTGTTAATCGCATTTATGGCTTCTACGATGAGTGCAAGAGAAGATTCAATGTCAGATTGTGGAAAGTCTTCACAGACTGTTTTAACTGCCTGCCTGTAGCAGCTTTAATTGATGAGAAAATTTTATGCATGCACGGGGGACTTTCTCCTGACCTCAATGATTTAGATCAGATAAGGAACCTGCAGCGCCCATGTGATGTTCCTGAAACTGGTTTACTCTGCGATCTACTTTGGTCGGATCCAAGTAAAGATATTAAAGGGTGGGGTATGAATGACAGAGGAGTTTCATATACCTTTGGCCCAGATAAGGTGACCGAATTTCTTCAGAAGCATGATCTGGATCTTATTTGCCGTGCCCATCAGGTATGAACTGAAAAATCTTTATTCTTGTCTCAAATTAGCAATCTCAACTATCTAAACATGTATAATCTCTTCCCTTGGCTCTTTTCAGGTTGTGGAAGACGGATATGAGTTTTTTGCTGATAGGCAACTCGTAACTATATTTTCTGCCCCTAACTACTGTGGGGAATTTGATAATGCTGGTGCCATGATGAGTGTGGACGAGACTTTGATGTGCTCTTTCCAAATATTGAAGCCTGCGGATAAGAGGCCCAAGTTCGGGTTTGGCAGTTCCACTACAAACAAAGCTGGAACTCCTCCAGTGAAGTCCAAGGTAGCACTCACACTCCAATCCTTTCTCATCTTGAAACTGTTTCTTCTACTCTTCTGTGCTGTCTTGTATTTGCTTCCTGTTCTTTTATTACTATCATTAGAAAATCCCGATGGGTACGAATCTCAGTCATTATGTCTCCTTGCAGTCATTTCTGGGTAGAGTAGGATGAGTTTGCTTACGCAGCAAAAAGATGCTCGTTATATTTTCCGTCTACTACTTTATCATATACTGCGAAGCATGAGATTGAAGTTCTGCGAATCCAGTTGTTGTTGGGATGACGGATATAGAGTTGAAGCAGGAAACAATGGATTTGGAGATTTCCATCCCATGAGCCGAGAGGGAAGATGTAATAATGTTCTCTTTTGTCTTACAGTGCTGGCTGATTTGGTGTTTGTTGGGATTCTTTTCCAATCTAAGATCACGTGCTAACTACGTATCGTTTTAAAAGGTTTGTGGATAAAAAAGAGTGACAATCTTTTACAGATTCGTAACTTTTATATGATGAGATACTAGATTGTGGAACTAGGTGACTGTTACCTGTTGTATAGCCTCTCTAATCTTTGTGACCAAATGCTTGATTCAGATGGTTCATCTAAAGCCCTTCGGATTTTGCTGTTGATTTACTTCCAAGTCCTTGTTCTTTTGAACTAAGTTTTGAGACTTATATAACTGTAGCTTATATAGTTAAGAAGAAGGGATTTTTTATTTTAATTTCGAAGTTTTGGGCCTTGAACTTGTAGGCCCACGGAATTTGTGAACGGGCTTCGGAGAATATCACGAGTTAAAAAACAGAAGTTAGATGATATTCTTTTATTAAAACAATAAGAAGACTTCCAATGTTGATTTTAAGGATCCATACATATTCTGACATGATAATACAGTTTACACATCAATCCGATGATTTATTATCTTTGTTGTTGCATAAATGTACAAGAATGATATGGAATGTAAGAACAATATCGTGAGATTACGATACGAGACCTCCAAAAGACACTCTTTAAAAATGACATTTTTATTCATGGAAATGAGTGTGTAATATAGCAAGAACAAGTATCCAATAATAAAAAGATGCTTATTCAGCGGAAAGAAACTTGTAAATAAAATTAACCCAACCTTCTTAATCAAATTTAATTATAAAAGAACTAAGAGGTCTCAAAATCGAGATCGCATAAGAAATCAACTGAATATATATCAAAGATGCTAGCTCGTTTCAATTGAATCAATCATCAAAACCCATCCAACATCATCATCATCATCATCATCATATGATGTAATTGAAACTGTTTGGAATTCACTTCCAGACTTTGTATCTCAATTGGTGTTGGACCGTTTCCAATAATCTTAATGCAAGTATATTTTCCTCAAAAAAAAATAAAATAAATAAAATTGAAAGATTAATATGATGTTCTAGCAGTAAATAGTAGACTAATGTTTTTTTAAAGAAAAAAAAAAACAAACAAAGAAGGAAAGAAGCTACCAAAACAGGCTAAACAGCTAATAGTTGGTGATTTTATGAACTTGGGAAACTAATAAGTTTTTTCGAAAAGAAAAGAATATAGGGCTTGTAATATTCAATTGTTCTGAAAAGATACGACAAATACCGTATCGGAATCTTTCTCATTTTAGCTCAACTCTTATCTCCATACACGAGATTTGTGCATGCATTTTATATAAGACAATTAGACAAGGACTGGTAACCTAATTGTTCTTCTAGGTACAGTGAACGCGTTTTTTCCATATGGGAAATGAAAAAATTGATAATTGATGACAATTTGATAAGATCGCAAAGTTTATCTATTAGATTTTTTTGTAATATGTGCTCTTTCCAACTTATTTTAATAGTTCATTTCATCAAAATATTAAAATGAGACAATAATAGTATTATCTCCGTCCCAAAAAAATAGTCCACATTGAATTTTATGTTTGTACTGTTTTTAGTACAAATTTGAAAACTCAATGTGAACTATTTTTTTGGGACGGAAATAGTACTAATTACTCATCATTACTGTTGTTATTACTTTACAAGTTCTAAGTTTTCTCTAATATTTATACCTTTTTCTTAGAAATAACGAGATTTAATTCAACTATTTGTTTAACGAAACTATATTTATATCTATACTGCTCCCTTAAACAACAGTTTTGTTCATGTCTTATTTGAATAGTAAGTCAAGTCCTAATGCTTACATATAATTTGTGTCATCCCGGAGTACTGTATTTAGGTAGCTTTCTCGATCTTTCTCTTGTTTCTTAGAAAATACTACCTTCGTCTTGAAATTATTGTCCAGTTTGAGATTTTATTTTTAGTACAAATAAAATCTCAAACTGGGTAATAATTTCGGGACGGAGGGAGTAATAAAAGTCTTGTATGTCGTATCAAAATAGTTTAACAAACAATACGTTTAAGTTTTCATCATCTAAACAAAATGTATCATAGTGAATATTGAGCGTGGCCACCAGTAGTACATACAATAGTATTTCAAAGTAAGTCGCACCATTTCAAAAAAAATGTAAGTCCCAAAACATGAGTTTCTTTGTTTATTTGCCGATATTATTTATGGTCTTCGGGTAAAAAAGAAGAAAAACATAATAGTCGTCGATCGATAGTGACGCTATATATAGATTTCAACATCACTGACTGTTCATCGTAAATATCTTCTAACTCTCAAAAAATGTGAACTAAATTAGTTAGGCTAAGCTATAGGCAATCGAGTTATGGATTTTGAATTCTAATATCCCTTGTTTATATTCTAAAGTTAAAACTGGACAATCATTTTAGGATCGAAGCAATAAAATTTAGGAATTGTGAAAACTTGAGCAATAATTTTAATAGGGAAAACTTGTGGCAAGGCGTTTTGAGATGATTTAGTATGACCTTAAAAGTTAAAACCGGTCATTTGATATTCCCAAATGATGGAGTAAAAGTTAATAACCGCTCGATCGATGGAAATATTTCTTATTGTAATGACTTGACAATTACATAGCAGTTGACCATTTGAATACAGTGGCTAGAATTTCATCAAATGGTATTTGAATATCATATCGATTGTCACACATACAAATTGGCTTCTTTTCTTGCCAACTTTTTTCCCCCAAAAGAAGAAGACTTCATTAAATACAGCCAGACAGACACAAAACTAATGAAACTATGATCTTGATAATTTCATGCGATCGGCTAATAAAACACGATTAATACACAATGTAAACCAAAGAAATTTATTTGCTTCTTCCTAGGAAGTCAAGGTCTTTCCATTGTGATGTTTCAATCAAGGGATTACCCCCCATTCCCTTTACTGGCTCATAATGACAAGGCTACCTTCATATCATTTAAGACCAGACCAACCTCAACATAATGCCATGGACTTTTAGTTACGAACTAAATTTTTTTTTCCAAACAAAAAGGGGTCCCCAATCGGAAAGGGGTCCAGTCTAGTGTAATTAGGTTTATACCGATGTTTTCAAAATCAGACCGGAAGGTGAACCGTTAGCGTGATCGAATTGGTAGATTTATCGAGTTAACGGGTTAGTTCATTCTTCGAAACCAGTGAAAATCGGTTAAAATAATATTAAAAAAATTTAAAATTAATTTTAAAAAAACATATGCAAAAACCGGTTTAACCGGTACCGGTTTCCGGTCAAATCACGGTTTTACCCAAATTTAACCGAGTTTGACCGGATTATACAAAATTCGATTTTTTATGAAAACCAGACCGGTGAGGCTCCCGGTGCCTGGGCTAACCGGTTAGACTGTCCGGGCCTGTCCGGTTTTGAAAACACAGGTTTATACAGATTCCATGGCTTGCTTTACTTGATTTTGTCTTGACTCTATATGATATTTACACGCAATAAACCAAACAAATGGTTGTTCAGAAATTGTTTTCACAAATTATTCATTACCACATTGTAGTAGTTCTCTGTTCTCTTGATTAGAACTCAGAGGTCTTAAATTCAAACTCCCTTATAGCTCTCTATGACCAGTTCTCTTGTACTTCCTCTGATTGTAATTATAAGGCGCAAATTTAAAACATTTTTTTACTCCTTCCGTCCCAGAAAAATAGTATACATTGAGTTTTCAAATTTGTAATAAAACTAGTACAAATTTCAAAACTCAATGTGGACTATTTTTTGGCACGGAAATAATATAATTTATGCTATATAATTGGAATCGAAGGGAATTTCTTTTTTCCTTAACGATAATCTCTTATTATTATAGTTGAGGCTTCTTGTAGAGTTCCCCTTGTATGTAACAAGATAATCATGAACGAACCACATTTCAAAGTCGTTCAAAAAAACAAAACCAAAAACTTATATTTCAAAGTGAAAAAAAAGTTATATATATATATATTTATTTATTTATTTATTTTCGGCTCCCGCTGCATATTTGGCTAGGTGCTTGTGTTACATTGTCTGTTGGTGTTGAGTATTGACTTCAAAATTAGGATAATATTAATGAATGATTACTAATAAAATGCTAAAATGTTTTCTCAGGTTTTATTTGGCGAAGTTCTCGAGTCTCATGACGAGTTGCGAAATCATCATATCCCCAAGTTGGGAACTATGACCTCAAGCAAGAAGAGCTTCCGTGTTGCTAAATCGGCTCAAAGTTTTACAGAATGACAGGAAGTATTTGCACCAAAAAAATCAAAACAAAAAAGAATTACAGGAGTATTTATTTATTTGCTAGTAAGCCACAGAATGAGAGATATTAGTAACGAACATCAATTGTTAAAATTATAAGTTTCAATATTTTACGGTGTGTTCACTATCTATGGAAACGATTATTTTCTCTTTTTGAATGGTAGATATTTCGATAGATGGCAATTATTTTATATCCGTAATAAATTTCAAACTCATATGTTAATAAATTATTTTCTGATTTCAATTTCATATTTTCTACAAAAGACCTATGAGCAGTACAAGTGTCATGCGTAAGGAGAATCCATTATTCATCAGGTAAATTAAGTAGTACTCCCTTCCTCCTACAAAAATAATCTAGGAGTAGAGTATATTAATTCCTCCGCTCATTGCTTTATATTTTGGGTCAATAATTCATGTAAAAAGAACTAGGAAAATAATGAGGCTAAATTCAATAATTCATGTTAAAAGAACTAGGAAAATCATGAGGCTAAATTTCTAAGCAGTTTCCTTTACATAATCCTATCTGTCCCATTTTAATACTACTTCCGTCCCACAAAAATAGTCCACACATTGAACTTTTAAATTTGTACAAAAAACAGTACAAAACTCAAAACTCAATGTGAACTATTTTTGTGAGACGAAGAGAGTAGTTAACTTTGTTTTAAACCGATAACATGTTCGGTTAGAAGTATTTCAATTTTTAGATTATCAGTTCCAAAAACAAGTACAGTTCGCTAAGTTGTACAATTTGAGAACCAATTAGAAAAAAGAGAAAGAAAAAAAAAAAAACGAGGGCATGCAATACGTTTCGATTTTTGTGAAAACATTCGGCAACACCAAGCATCCGAATCTTTTTGATTCGCACAAAATAAAAGAATAAATTAAAAGATATAATATAAAATTGAGTGATGACTTACTGAATAAATTTATTTGATTGTTCATGAAGTTTGACACTGATATCATTTGATATAAGAGTAGCTAGACAATGATGATTGGTGACCTAATTGCCATTCTTCTGAATATTCATAGTGCACGCGGTTTTCCTCATGGAACTGAAACATTGATTGGATATATTCCTCAAAATTATTCCCTTGGAGTATCAAACACGTACATTTCTATTTTATAGCTTGATCGCTTTCGGTATAACATTGCATTTACCTCCAATTTGTGTTCTTATATTTATCTGGTCACATTGCAAATCAATTAAGTTCTCATTTAACTTGGTTGGGGGTACAGTAAAACCTCCCTAAATTAATCCTCTATTAATTAATAACCTCTATTAAATAATATTTTTCTCTGGTCCCAACTTGGGACCAAAAAAATTAAAAAATTCGATTAATTTATAGATAATAATTTTTCAAGAATCTCCTATGTAAATATAGGTCCTCACAATTTCATAAATTAATAAATATCTAAAATAATAAATTAAATTTGAAGATTAACTTATATTTTAATTTAAGTATTTTTGTTTATATTTATAATTATCATGTTTTTGTTTCATTGAAAAAAATCATAATATTATGGTTAGGGCTGCAACGAACTTTTCTTGATATAAATATAATAAATTTTTGTATTTTTTTTATTTACAGGATTAAAATAAACTGTTTATTAATTTATCAATAAATTAATAAATTTTTGGATACCTGAATGTATTAATTTGTAGATGTTTTACTGTAAATAGATCAGGGTATCTAGAATATGATTAAATGATATCCCTCGCGCCAAATAATGACGTCAAATAAATGTTAACTTTTCTTTTGTTTTATGTATAGTGTGGATGTCCACTGTTTCTAGATTGTAAAATAAATATTCAAACGTTATGTGAATGCGCGTAAAATTGATTTTCGATTAACGTTAATATACGGTAGGCAGTTGTGGG
The DNA here is from genome assembly GCA_949775105.1 of Oldenlandia corymbosa var. corymbosa. Taxonomy (NCBI): domain Eukaryota; kingdom Viridiplantae; phylum Streptophyta; class Magnoliopsida; order Gentianales; family Rubiaceae; genus Oldenlandia; species Oldenlandia corymbosa. Next base: position 12,705,726 of record OX459126.1, on the reverse strand, counting down.
AATTGTGACACAATAATATCTAAGTTCCAAAAGCATTGATTTTGATTAATTTCTTTGTCTTCTTTATAGTAATCGAAAGGGACACATACATCCATTTCTTTTTTTTCTTTTTTTCTTTTTTTTTCCCTTTTGTACAGTTTCATCTCAACATCATTGACCTCAAAAAAATTTGCTGAAGAAAAGACTCGTAAAAATCTTCCGAACTCCAAAAAATGTGGCCTTAATTAGGTCTGGCTAGGCCACACTCTTGAGTTGCAATTATATAATTACATAATTTAAGTTTGTAAAGAAAATAATTCGTACTTCATTTCTCAGGAAAAAAATCATGTTTTCTGAAATAAAACAGTTTGATAAACGAATATGAATTTTTTTTTTTTTTTTGCACGAAAAGAGTAAGAATTTAGAATAAACTTTTGACATTTTAAGAACCGGATAGGGTGCGATTTGATGAAACAATGTTATTATTATATTGAGTTGAGAGGATCATATGGTTTGAAATTTGAATGTCATTTAAAAGAAAATGCAACACTATTGGTTTTTTTTTTTTTTTCATTGTTAGGAAAAAATATTCATATACTTTTTCTCAAAATTCAGAAAAAAGAAAAAGGATCCAAATATTTAACTTATACAACCTCCAGCGTTAGAAGACAACATCTCATTATTTTGTGAAAGACATAAATAATTTCTTAACTGCATTTTAATATATGTGTCCACTCTTGAAATTGTTGGTAGCTTAAAGTTTAGAACACATGAACGCTCAAAGGTTGGCACTATTATTACTGCTAATTTGGGGATACCTTCGAGATTTATTTAACCGAAAACAAAAATGTAACTATCTAAGAATGTAACTATCTAGGCATTTGTTTCCTTCTTTGTAAAAAAAGAAAAATGTAAATTTTAATGTAATTATTTGATTGCTCATTTAATTTGAGGCAAACGAAGACCTGGATATACATAACAGGATAACTCTGTCAGGACCCCCATGACATTTATTGTTAATAATATGCCCTCATATAAAACTTTCCAGGAAACTTCCTCATACTAATAATTAAGAGATATCTAATTAATTAACACTAATGTCCTTACTTAAATATCAAGTGGAGCCCCATACATATGATAACTAGTGATAACTAGTGATATATCCTTATCCGGATCTAAAATCCGGAACATGATATGTCCAACATTGACTAGGATGGATTCAGTGACGCCTCAACATCTTTAGGGGTGTAAAGCGAGTTTCAAATTACAGGCCTTTTTTGTATTTTCAGAAGCCTAAAATAATTACCTAAGCCTTTTACATTTACTAGAGATGGCAAAAATCTGAAGAACTATATTCATATATCTGGTAAATGAGAAATATTAACTACATAATGCTCTAACCACAATTTAATATAATTGTTAAATCACTGTTTTCGTCATTTTGTTATTAATATGTTGATAACATAATGAGACTACATGTAATTAATCTACTATTAGTTACGAGGGTAACATTAATAACAAATAGGGATCGAAAGAGAATACTATGAGATATTTTGGAAAAAAAAAAAGAGTTGACAATGGATATATTTATGATTCTTTTGTTAAACATGCATAGATATTATGAAAATCAATCTTAAGAATACGATTATAATTTGGTTGCATTCTTATTATAAAAAAAAAATTAGACATGAATAAAGAGGATCAAAGGAGTGATAAAATTAATTATTTATGATTATTGATTACTTAAAACAAAAACTAAGTAAAAAAAATTGAATTTGGGGACCTAGGGCAAACCGGGGCTAAAGCCCTTGCTTTACTAGCTTTGCCCTTGAGCCGGCACTGGATAGATTTGTATAGATTTATCAAACAAAATAGTGTGATTGTAATAGAAGATATAATAAAAGTTGTGAGTTGTATTTTAGACTATTTTTTTGTAATGTCAAACGTAATTGGACGATTTCCAACAAATTAATGAAAATATATTTTTTTCTCAAATATATATATATATATATATATATATATATCAAGTCGAGCCCTATAACTGTTAAAATCAGGTGAGATGATTTATCACGGTGTTGCTCCTCGTCGTTGATAGAAATGAGACAAGATTAATAATAATAAAAGAAAAGTGATAAAGAAAAAGAATCTCATTGCCTGCTTAACATGAAGCGGCCAACAAATTAAACAAGATTAATATCTTCTTGGCTATAAATTAGACATTTGTTTTTGTGTCATTCGGACCAGACAACCTAAATAATGCAAATGGCAACAAACGGATTTCTTTTCAAATGAGGGGGTCCAAAGTTGATTGTCAGAAGCATATTTCATTTTGTCTATTCATATGAAAAGGGCCCATATGCATTTAGGTTCGATTCCATGGTTATATCTATCTGAAATATGTTACTTCTCGATTTGATTTTAGTTTGGATAGTGGATTTGGATACCAATTACTTCATTTGTTTTCACTCTTGAAGATTATCACTTAAGCAATAGCTAAAATGGAGAGTTTTTCATGACTTGTTTCACAATTTAAGGCATCGTCTCGATCTCGAATCTTTACTACTAGTTGGCCTCTTTGCCAATGAGATCTATATTTATTTCATGGACAAATTTCTTTCCGATTTCTTAACTAGAAATTCTTACTATCCTTATTTGAGAATACATATAATTATTGTATATCTTGTTGATTTGTTTTGCAATAATATACTTGTTAGGACAAAATTATACTCTACGAGTTTCATAATTTTAGTCTACACTGTGAATCGATTTACAATGTGAACTATTTTTATAAGATAAATAATCAGATGGAGGAAGAAATTCGTAGTAAACAGCACCTACTCGGCCTACTAAGAAAATGTAATTTGAGTAAAATTTTATAGTTTAATAGCATTTTTTTACACAAATATGAATATGATTTTATACCGAAGTATAACTAGGGAAGTACAAACTACGTATAATGAAAAAGGTATATAATCCATGATTGAATGTAATTATAACACGTATTTTCTCCGTTCTTAAATAATTATCTAATTTAAATTTTTTATGTTTTAAGTTCAAATTGAATTAAAAGTGAAAATTTAACTTGAACAATCATTTTGAGACAGAGAACGTTTTGTGTGGACAGATGCTATCATTCGGGATTAGTTTAGAGCGATATTACATTTTTTATTGGTTATGATTTACAAACTATCGTTGCAGCCTACAATAGATTCCAGTATCATTTTATCTAAACCTAGTTCAATATACCATGGGAAATGATGAAATCAAACTTGAGTAAATTTTTCTAGTTCAACTTTTTTTTTTGTTTTTTTTTTTCGGTTACTAATAAAAATTCAAATTCCACCCGCGTTAAATTTTTTCGGCTCCGGCGCCACTTATGGCTAGGTTGCTTGTGTTATAGGATGTCGGCTATAAACTATACAGCCTACAATAATTTGTTTTGACTTCAATTAAAATATTTATTATGAAAAACCCTTTTTAGACTTTGTGTTCAGTACTTCAGTTCACCTTTCCATCATTTCTACTGTACAAAAGGGCAACTTCTTAACTTTAAATTGTTTATTTTTTTACAGCTCAAATGATTAAGCCCATCAGACACAGTTTGATTTTAATGATTTGATCATGTAGAACCACATTATTGATTAATCTTCACCTGGTATGCTTTTCCGACTCATTTCTTGCTTTTTTTTTTTTTTTTGGCCAACAACTCATTTCTTGCTTTAATTATCATTATCCAAATTCTTTTACATGTATATAAACGTTGAAACCAATAAGTAAGGAGATTATTTTACAAGTGTTAATGGGTTGGTTAGGGGATTCGGAAACGGTAAGAGATGTGCGAAATTAGTCTCAATTCGATAATCGAAGAAAAATCATGTAACTTTTAAAATACAAATGATTGTCACGTTTGTTATACTAAAAATATTGAAATAAATTAAACTTGATTAGTATTGGGATTGATGGTATCATATGAGGACCGGAAAGATGATATTGAGTCTGTCACTTAGCACAAAGTTCATGGAATCATTAGTATTTTATGCGAGTTTATTAGCCATGGAGACATTACGAAAACCAAAAGCACGAATCTTTGGTTTCCTGATCATAAATTCATAATGAATATGAGTAAATCATTCTACGTAATTAAACAACTTTTTTTTTTTTTAATTCTTTGTTGCGATTTCACATTTGCTACCACCTGGAACTACGCTACACGGTAACATGTGGTATACGATAAGAGAATTCATCGAAAATTGAACAAAATCATACCAGTTGATCACCTTATTCAGTCACATATTTTGTACCCCGTCCGTCATCAAATTATTAGCCAGTTTGAATTTTCACTTTTAAATAAAAAATAAAATTCCAAACTAGACAATAATTTATTGATTTTGAGACAGAAGGAGTAACATTTTTTTATTGTGAACAAATTTACATGGGGGAGAAAAATAAAATAATGAAAGGAATAATAGTATAACAATTTTATACATCAAGATTACGAAGTTGTGTACACAATGCAAATTGATGAGATAAGAATTCAGAATTCACAAGGAAGAAGCAATTTTGGTAAACGCCGTTGACTTGGAAAACAAAATGGGGATATACCATAATAATATGCCATTTGATGCTGGTTGGTTAGTGTAGTTTGAAAGTCTGTCCATCTTTTTTGTATATAAACCGCTACAAAACCACACTTTTCTCTTCACTCTAAATCTCTTTAGTCCTTTTCTTTTTTCATGTTCTGTTAAAAAAAAAAAAGAGCAGGTATGTTCTTTTATTTTTCTCAATGAATCATGAGTTCTAGCATCATTTTCATTTATGTTAATGTTACATTCCAAACTGTACTTCTTTCATGTGTTTGTGTGTTTTTATTTTTGAGGTTCATCTGTTGACCATTCACAAAGAAAAAAGGAAAAAAAATGAGTGATGAGATGAAGCGGGTTGTCGAAAAAAGTGGTCAACTTTAGTGATATTATATGTAGGAAGTTGAGAATTTTGCATTAGTTAAACTAGTTATAGCCTAATGATCATGGCCTCAACTGAACCAGTCAGTCCTGTAATGGTGTAGATAATTACTAGTTAAAGAGACTGGATGTACTATTCCAGTCAAAGTTATGAAGTCTAATTTCAACATTGAAGCAATTTTTTTTTTTTTTTTTCATTTTTATAATTGGGAAAGTCATTCTGCAGTGTTTTGAGGTTTCAGAATCTGGTGTTTGCCCGGCCTAATGCATTTTTTGTTTGTGTTATCTGGACATTTTCAAAATCCAATGAGTTCGGAAAAAAAAAAAAAGGCGGTGATACCAAGAAAATTGGCAGGATAGCTTGCTATATATTTGCCTCTTTTTAGATACAGTTAAAAGATTCTTGCAGTTTCTGAATGGGTTAGGTGAAGAATAATAGTTGAATGTTCTGATGCATCAATTCATGTAATTCGCATAGTTGGTTGATTTTCCAAATCATACTTAGTCAGAAATGTGATGCTGTATCATTTTACTAGAAGCCTGGAATTTCCTGCTTCTTTTTGACTGGAACTAAGTTTTTGATTTTGATGGTTAGCCTACTGCACTGAAGTTTTCATTGAGATTGGTTCTACTCATGTATTTTGTTTTCTTTTTTTGGATGTTGGTTTCCTACTTTTTACAGAATTTAGGAACCGAATTTGATCTGATGTATGTTTTGTAGATCATGCTTGTTTTTCTGCAGCAACAGTTTTTTAGCTTCTGTCAATTGGAAAAGATAGAGAATCTGACTAAGTTATTCTTCTGCTAGCTGCAGCATAAAAGCACAAGAGAAGGACTGAGCAGTGAATCTTGGATATGGCTCGAGGAGAGCAGCTGGAAGTGCTTAATGCACTTGATGTCGCCAAGACGCAACTTTACCATTTCAAAGCAATTGTGATTGCTGGAATGGGATTCTTCACAGATGCATATGATCTCTTCAGTATCTCCCTCTGTACAAAGCTGCTGGGACGGATATACTACTACCATCCGAACTCCCCAAAGCCGGGTGGTCTTCCTCCTGGTCCTCAATCAGCTGTTACTGGTGTTGCCTTGGTTGGTACCTTACTAGGCCAGCTCTTTTTTGGTTGGCTTGGTGACAAGATGGGGAGAAAAAGAGTTTATGGAATGACCTTGGCTCTCATGGTGGTTTGTTCGATTGCCTCAGGTCTTTCCTTTGGAAGCAGTGCAAAAGGTGTGATTGCCACACTTTGTTTCTTCAGGTTTTGGCTTGGTTTTGGCATTGGAGGTGACTATCCACTTTCTGCAACAATCATGTCTGAGTATGCGAATAAGAAGACTCGAGGATCTTTTATCGCGGCTGTTTTCGCAATGCAAGGATTTGGGATATTGACAAGTGGAATTGTGGCTCTCATTGTTTCATCTTCTTTTAACCATGCATATCCTGCTCCACCATACCAAGACGATCGCCCTGGCTCAGTAGTTCCTGAGTATGATTACATGTGGCGTATTATATTGATGTTTGGGGCAGTTCCAGCGGGACTTACCTACTATTGGCGAATGCAGATGCCTGAAACTGCTCGCTATACCGCCCTTGTTGCAAAGAATGCTGAGCAGGCAGCCAAGGATATGGCTAGAGTGTTGAATGTTGAACTTCAGGCTGAAGCGGAAAAAGTGGAGAAATTCACTGAAAAATCAGCCAACAAGTTTGGATTGTTTTCAAGACAATTCCTTCGACGCCATGGCCTTCATCTACTGGGAACAACTACAACATGGTTCTTACTTGATATTGCATTTTACAGCCAGAATCTTTTCCAGAAGGATGTTTTGAGTTCCATTGGGTGGATTCCACCAGCTGCAACAATGAGTGCAGGCGAGGAGCTTTTCAGAATTGCCAGGGCTCAGACCTTGATAGCACTATGCAGTACTGTTCCAGGATATTGGTTTACGGTTGCATTTATCGACATAATTGGAAGATTCGCGATCCAATTGATGGGATTCTTCTTCATGACTGTTTTCATGTTTGCTCTGGCAATTCCATATCATCACTGGACACTGAAGGATCATCGCATTGGCTTCGTGGTTATGTACTCATTGACATTTTTCTTCTCAAACTTTGGGCCTAATGCAACTACATTTGTCGTGCCAGCAGAAATCTTCCCGGCTAGATTAAGGTCAACATGTCATGGTATATCTGCTGCTGCAGGGAAAGCAGGAGCTATAGTAGGGGCTTTCGGATTTCTATATGCTGCTCAAAGCAAAGATCCTGCTAAAACTGATCCTGGCTACCCAACAGGTATCGGCATCAAGAATGCGCTCATTGTCCTCGGATGTGTGAATGCATTAGGCATGATATTCACTTTCTTAGTGCCAGAACCAAAGGGAAAATCACTTGAGGAGTTGTCTGGTGAAAATGAGGACGAATATGACGATAAAGCAGATTATGCTACAGCATCTTCAAATAGAACTGCTCCAGTTTAAACTTTGCACTCTTTTGGTTGAAGTTCTTCAAGATAATGGGTAGAGGGTCTTACACAAAAAAAAAAAAAAAAAAAATTATGTTTCTTCTAAACACGTAGATATCGTCGCCTTTGTAAAGGTTTCAGAAGTTGCAATATACTTCTGTGTGAAATTCACATTGTGATTGTGCTATTAAACCTTTATTGTTCATATGTGGAAGCAAAAGTTTGATGAATCTTAGTGCAAAGAACCGTGAAAACGAACATTGAAAACTCTCACTTCCAGAAAACAACTTTGTAGTAAGTTAATTGTAGAGTTCTCTGTACCAGATGAAAAGTTGATGATGAAATGTTTGATTTTTATAATTGAAATGCAAATGTCAATGGGAAAAAAACACACACACACACCATTCTGAGCGAGTTTCTGCGTCCTGCTGAATGGCGGAAAACTTGTCCTCTGGCCACTTGTTTAGGCCACTGAGTCAGAAACACGCAAGTTTTCAACCCTTTCTTATATTAAACTTTAGCACTAAAAGTTGCCTGCAATGGATGAGACTCCAACTTCATTTAGCAGATCCATTTGATTTAGGTTGGTTTGTGAAACTGTGACTGATGTCAACAAAGGGAAACTACCTTAAAAGTACTTAGAACAGTCAGATGGAGGCAGAAGTGATGTCCTTTAAAAGGACTATCTTTTGGGACTACAAAAGTAATTACAAAGTAGACTGTCACCCTGAGGCGAAAGTCGAATTGCGAAAGATAGAAGCTTTAGAAGGGAAAACGATACACTTGTATTATGGAACACGATAAAAGAAAATCAGCATTCATAGAGTATATGAATGCATAGGTAGTAACTTAGACAAATAAGTCCAAAAATCCCACACCAAAATAACATAAAGGTATTTCCACGCAGGGAAACAGAAGAAAGGAAATGAATGGTAACAGAGGGTTTTAAATTTGAACAATGAACCAAAGAGTAGTCTGCACAATTCTTATGTAATCAAACATCAGACTAGGCCATCTCAGTCTCATCATCGGCAACGTTTTCTTGTGATGCCTCCTCAAGTGTCTTCCCTTTCGCCTCAGGCACGAAGAAAGTGCATATCATTCCTACTGCATTAATGCAGCCAAGAGCTATAAGGGAATTCTTTACACCGATGCCTGCAGGATAACCTGGATCTGTTTTGGCAGGATCTTTGTTTTGCGCTGCATAAAGGAAACCATAAGCCCCAACAATGGCTCCTGCCTTTCCTGCTGCCGCAGATATTCCATGGCATGTTGACCTGAGCCTTGCAGGGAAAATTTCAGCTGGAACGACAAATGTAGTAGCATTAGGCCCGAAATTCGCAAAGAAGAATGTCAAAGAGTACATCACCACGAATCCAATCCGGTTTTCTCTGAGAGTCCAGTGATGGTAAGGAATGGCAACTGCAAACATGAAAACTGTCATGAAGAAGAAGCCCATCAATTGGATAGCAAATCTTCCAATTATGTCAATGAAGACCACAGTAAACCAGTATCCTGGAACTGTACTGCACAAGGCAATTAAAGTTTGAGCCTTTGCAATTCTGTAAACCTCATGGACTGCATTCATTGTTTTGGCCGGTGGAATCCATCCAATGGCAGAGAAAACATCTTTTTGGAAAAGATTTTGGCTGTAAAAAGCAATGTCCAACAAGAACCATGTAGATGTGGTTCCAAACAAGTGGAGACCATGACGACGAGCGAATTCCCAAGAAAACAGGCCAAAAGTGTTCTCCTTCTTCTGAGCCAACCTCTTAATCTTTTCCTCCTCAGGATCAAGGTCAACCTGCAAAACCTTACCCATGTCACTGGCTGCTTGCTTGGCGTTTTTCGCCACTAGGGCTGTGTAACGGGCTGTTTCAGGCATCTTCATACGCCAATAGAAGGTTAAAGCAGCTGGTAAAGCTCCAAACATCAATATAATTCTCCAAACATAATCAGCTTGAGGCACAGTTGAGCCAGCAGGATCTTGCTCATAAGTTGGAGCTTTATAATGGTGATCAAAAGCTGAAGACACAATCAATGAGATGATACCACTAAACAATATTCCAAATCCTTGCATGGCAAAGACCGCAGCCACAAAAGCGCCACGAGTTTTCTTGTTTGCATATTCAGACATAATTGTGGCTGAAAGAGGGTAATCACCACCAATGCCAAATCCAAGCCAGAACCTGAAGAAACATAAGGTGGCCATTACGCCTTTCGGGCTATTCCCAAATGAAAGCCCTGAAGCAAGTGAACAAACAACCATTAGAATCAAGGTGATCCCATAAACTTTCTTCCTACCCAATTTGTCCCCAAGGAAACCAAAGAAAAGCTGGCCAGCTAAGGTTCCAACAAGGGCAACACCAGTCACAGAGGATGATACTTTTGGTGGTAATGATCCAGGCCTTGTTGAACCGGGATGATAGTAATATATACGCCCCAACAACTTTGTGACAAGGGAAATACTAAACAGATCATAAGCATCTGTGAAGAATCCCATTCCTGCAATCAAAATTGCAGTGAAATGATAAAGCTGAGTCTTCGCAACATCAAGTGCATTCAGCACTTGCAATTCTTGCCTAGCCATTATGTATAGATCTTCTTCTCCTCAGGTTTCTTAGTCTGCATTAAGGAAACCAAAAATCATGATTAATTCCAGTCTCAGATCATGTGTACATAGTTGAGAAATAAGCAATCAAATGACAACAACAATCAGAAAAAAACAAAAAGAAAAAAAAACCACACACACACACACACACACATTTTAAAATGTATTAACTACAACAAATTCATACATAGTTACTTAATACCATAAGAAACAAAACATGCATGGTGGTTTAAAATTAACATTGGTGACAAGTTCCCTAGCTACTTGCATAGTTACTCACTCGACATATACAACTTCCAATGAACTAATATACACTGCATGAATAATTTTACGCCATCGCGATAAATTTGTACACATATAATGAGTATCATTGAATGTATGAGAAACTACGAAATCAAGCTTCTCTCACGTAACAGACGTGAGATATACTTAGACATTGTAACATGCATGCGTGAAGCAGGTAGACTATATATCTATCTATCGATCTTAATTAAGACTAAGACGGATAATTAATCTTACCGGCTTCTGACGATGACAGACTGCTACTGAGCATCAGCCAATTGATCTTTGCAAATAAAATTGTATTTACTAAGCAATTAATGCGATGTTGGGGTGTTAACAAATTTATAGGGGTTCTCAAAACTGATTATAGTTGACAATTTAGTTTCTGAAAAAGGAATATAAATGGCATATTCTGGTTTTATCCAATGTCAACGCTTTCTCCAGCTTGCCTCTTCAACAATATCATATGAAATCTCCTCATCAAGTCATTTGTCAAATTGCACCATTTGAAGCTGTCTAATAAATCGGTTGGCTGTCGATATTTATTTTTTCTTAATGATTTTTTTTTTCTAAAGAGAAAGAAGGGTATATGTTCATGCATTCTACCACGTTAATAAGATCTAAACTTGTCTTTGCCATCAAATGTTGTTGTAAATAACTACCACCTTAATTAATTTATTTATAAATAATTCATAATTGTATGAGTTTAATGGATCATCTCATCATCATATACATCTCAAGTTGGTTTTGGAATCTGTAAGTTGATTTTTCTCGATGATGTATATATATATATATATTATTTTTTTCCTTAAAAAAAAGGAACCCAAGTCAGACATTTCATTTTCTTAAACAGTTGACATTTTTGTTATTTTTATTATATTTTTTAATCATTGTAGTTTGGGAAATGGGAACCAAATTGCGGAGTCGATCTCTCGCGTCATCTGATAATGACTATGTGACATTTGCCTTTCGAATGAAGAAGTAATTCCGTACTTGTTTTAATTGTACCACTCTACCTCGTTGAAATATCTTCTTATATTTATTTCAAAATATATATATATATATATCTTCTTATATATAATATGTATAGCCAATATCGATCTGATGGAATTGTAGAATGAATCTAATCTTATCAAGTACCAGAGATCGAACATTCGGAATTCTAGCATTAGCATACCACAGTCTTTAGTTGCCTGCAACCAGTGTATATACACAGAAAAATTAATAAATAAAAATATCAATTTGCCTATCATTCTATCGATAAATGATCTCTCTAAACAAGCTCCAGCTTATCGTCAACTGTCTCTTCTATTACGAAGACCGCCTGCTCGTAAAGTATAAAACAACACCAAAATTGACTTGGTTTCAAGATGTAGAATCTATGTTGAATCACCATTTGGCGGGGCTACTAGGAATGGAATGTACAATGACCAAAAGAAAAAAAAAAAAAAAAGGACACAGAAAAAACGGAAAAAGAAAAAACTCTCTGGCTCCAAAGGAGAGAAACGCTTGAAGCAATCAAATGACTCAGCCTTAATTTGTAAGCTCCATTACAAGATAAGTTATTTTAATGATCATTATCATGATGGAAAATGGTTCTTAATTTATTTCAGTTAGTCAACGCCAACATGTACTACCAAAATACCCGGCAAAACCCTAAAACAACGAGTTAATTGAATTTGAAGTTAATTTTTTTTAAAAAAAAAATACATGCAAGGAAATTTGTTAAAGAAATTTATAAGGAATGATGTGATTAAATCTTAACCATCATTTAATTTTAAATGGATAAACCCCGTAAAGGTACACCAGTATGAACAATTATGATTTTATTTTTAATTAAAATCTCTATTGAAATTTCTCTGCCCAAATTGTTATGCTTACAAAAATAGTTATGCATCTTATATCCTCTTCCTCTTAGATTTTCTTCTTTTCTTTTTCTTTTCCTTTTTTAAGGTGAGGGGCTTGACCCGAAAACTTTTATACATAGATATTACTCTACTGAAAATAGTACATCAAACTTACGATAAAATGGATAAATAAAAATTTCTTGTTTTTCTGGCCGTATGTGTTTCATACTTTTGGGGATTGCTAACTAATAAAAAAATGTGAAGATTTTACTATCTGTGATTCATGATGAAGTGCTTAATAATATGAGAAGTACAAGCCGAAGATTAGAAATAGTGGATTGTCTGTTTGTTGGGCATCAAAAGAAACAATATGTCAAGTTTTTTATTTTAACAAAACAAACTCGCTTGAGGATGAATTGATTGGGAACAATGGTTATCTAGGGAGAAGAAAAAAAAAAAAATCCAACATCGAAAAGAGGCATAAATGATGAGACTATTTAAGTGTATTTCTGTGTGCTATTGATGTATAGGTCAGTGATTTCATTCGCACTTTATGCTTCTTAGTATACTGTGATCGATCATATAGTAGAAGTTACACTTTAAAATGATAAGAATGCATAGGTTTCTTTTTTGGTTTTTTTTTTTTTTGTCTTATGTTAGTTTTGAATAATATTTATTTATGCAAAGTTTATAGTAGTTTATCCTCAATAGATGACTTAAATTTAACATTTGTCTCAAGTTATAATAGATTGGTTAACTAACATGTTGAAAAGACATATTTTGAAATTGGGATGACAAAAATATGGTTATTTTTTAGGACATGCTCAATTATATTAGATCATATGTTTGAATTTAAATGAAATATAATTATATAAACTTTAAAGGAATGTAACTTATTTATTTTTTGTTTAATTAATGTGTCAGTTAGAAAATAAAATTTTTAAATATTATGTTCAATGTATAAAAAAGATGTCCATGGGAAATTTATGTATATTATAATGTATCGGTAATTGCAAGTTCCATATACTTTCACCCTTTATTATTTTTATTTTTTTAAAAGAAAAAAACTAGCAAAGCCTAGCTCTGGACTCTCCAGTATTTTCTTTTGAGTAATGATACTGATAATGAGAAAAAATAGTGAAAATACATAGTGAATGATGTGTCTATAATAATTAAGGGTAAAAGGATAATTTTAGAGGGAAATAAAAAATTTCAACGGCAAAGTGGCAACAAAATAAGAAGTACACATTCGTCACTATGTTTTCTTACTATATTATTTTACTAAGAATATCATTTCCCTTTTCTTTTAAAAGATTTAAAACATAGTTTAGATATTTATTTTTGATATAAGACAATATGCTGGAATTTGCGGAAAGTTTGTGAATGAAAATTCAGACATATATTTTTGAGAAGTCGCGACACTATCTTAATGGTAAAAGAAATCCCAAAATCCAATATAACTTTTGTACAAAGGATGATAATGATACAAAAACACAAATTAATAATGATGCATGGAAAATCACCACATGAATACATTAAAATTAACACGGTTTATCGATTAAAATCTATATATTCATTTCCTGCACGGATTCGGAAATAGATAGTTTCTCATATTTGAGTTAGATTGCGCAAATAAGGGCAAATTATCCAGTATACCCGGGGGCACCGTGCCCCCCTCCTATTTTTTGCACGAGTAGTTCTTATTGTATTTTTCATTAATCTTTCTATGATTTGCAAGGATAGTCCCTGTCATTTTTTCTCTATCTTTCAAAAAAAAACATCTCCAATCTTTCAACGAGCATATCTCTCAATCCGTGAAGAATTTGTGAACGAATTATACATGAAAATTATAGTACTCGTCGAGATCTATTCAACAAGATCCATTTTGAATATTTTTTTTGAGTTTAAAAATGATCAAATTTCTTTGGGCAGAATTAAGTTGGATATCCAGTAAGTTAGATAACCAGTATGCACGAGTTGGATAACCAGTATGAACAAAGTGGATAACTAGTTCAAACAATTTGGATAACCATGTAAATCCATTGGATAACCAACATTAGCGCATTGGATAATCCAATACAAACCAATGATTGGATAACCAATACAAACGAGTTGGATAACCAACTTAGTTTATTATTTTTAAAAAAAATAATAAAAAAAACCAGGTTGGATAAATAATATTAATTAGTTGGATAAACAGTATTAACATAAATAATCAAGATGGATAACCAACTTATTTTACATTCATATCGTTGTGTTCCTTGTATCTAATGATTCGTAAAGAATTATAACATGAATTATATATGAAATTTATAGTACTCGATGAGATCTATCCGATAAGATCCATGTTGAATATTTTTTTTGAACTTTGAATGCATTGAAATTTTACGGGCAGAAATGAAGAAATGTGTTTTTTTGTTTTTCTTTGAAAAATGGTTATCTGTTATGTTCCTACTGATTATCCAACCAGTTTGGACTGATTATCCATTCTATTCGTACTTGTTATCCAATCATATGTTTGACATTCACTCTTCAAAAAAAAAAAAAGAAAAGATAGATAACCACCTCTATTCTGCCCGTCAGAATTAAGTCATTTTTAAGCCCGAAAAAATGTTCACTGTGGATTTCGTTGGATAGATCTCGACGAGTACTATAAATTTCATATATAATTCGTTCACAAATTCTTCACAGATTGGGAGATATGCTCGTTGAAAGATTAGAGTTGGATATGCATGAACACAGTGGATATCCAGTACAAACAAGTTGGATAATCAGCATGAACACAGTGGATAACCAGTATTAGCGCATTGGATAATCAATATGAATACATTCGATAACCAGTTCAAACAATTTGAATAACCATGTAAATCCATCGGATAACCAGTATTAGCGCATTGGATAATCAACATGAACACAGTGGATATCCAGTTGGAGAAGATGGATAACCAACTTATTTTACATTCATATTGTTGTGTTCCTTGTATCTTTTGATCCGTAAAGAATTATAACACGAATTATATATGAAATTTATAGTGCTCGACGAGATCTATCCGATGAGATCCATGTTGAATATTTTTTTGAACTTTAAATGCATTTAAACTTTACGGGCAGAAAATGAAGAAATGTGTTTTCCGTTTTTCTTTGAAAAATGGTTATCCGTTGTGTTCATGCTGATTATCCAACCGGTTTAGAGTGATTATCCATTCGGTTCGTACTTGTTATCCAATCATATGTTTGACATTCACTCTTCAAAAAAAAAAAAAGAAAGAAGATGGATAACCACCTTTATTCTGCCCATCAGAATTAAGTCATTTTTAGGCCCGAAAAGATGTTCACTGTGGATTTCGTTGGATAGATCTCGCGAGTACTATAAATTTCATATATAATTCGTTCACAAATTCTTCACGGATTGCGAGATATGCTCGTTGAAATATTAGAGTTGAATATGCGTACAAACCAAATGGATGGATATCCAGTACAAACAAGTTGGATAATCAGCATGAACACAGTGGATAACCAGTACAAATAATTTGGATAAGCATGTAAGTCGATTGGATACCCAGTATTAGCGCATTGGATAATCAATATGAATACATTGGATATCCAGTTTAAGAAGATGGATAACCAACTTATTTTGAATTAAGAAGCTGGATAACCAAATGGATAAGCAGTAGAAACAAAATGGATAACTAGTTTAAACTGATTGGATAATCAGCACGAACACGATGGATAACCAAGTTAGAACAAGTTGGTTATCCATCTTGTAAAATTGGACATCCACCCCTATTCTGTCCATCAGAATTAAGTGATTTTTAAGCCCGGAAAAATATTCACTATGGATTTTGTTAGATAGATCTCGACGAGTACTATAAATTTCATATATAATTTGTTCACAAATTCTTCACGGATTGGGAGATTTACTCGTTTAAAGATTAGGGATGTTTTCTTTGGAAGAGAGAGAAAAAAACTCACAGGGACTAAACGTGTAAAATATAAAAAGATTGAGAAAAAAGTATAATAAGGACTAAAAATATAAAAAATAGGAGGGGGGCACGGTGCCCCCGGGTATACTGAATACAGCCTCCAAATAAGTTCTACGTCGCGCCGAAGCTGTAAACGAAGGTTTACTCCAACAGTTGGACTTGATGCCATCAACTTAAATCATATTCCATTCGTCCCAAAAAAATAGTCCACATTGAGTTTTGAATTTTATAATGTTTTTAGTACAAATTAAAAACTCAATGTGAACTATTTTTTTGGGACGGAGGTAATATAATCTTTAACATTAACTTGGAAACTAAAATGGTTCATCAAACTCATAGCGAATAAACATAGACCTAATTTTTTTTTGGATAATGATTTATGCATGAAAAATTTACAAAAATTTTTAATAAGAAATGAAGTCTAACCGTCTATATTTACACTTTATCTTTAGAGATTTATCTATTTAAGGGCCATGAAAGATAGTTAAAATTTAGACACATTATTCTCTGTTAAAATTTTCTGAATCTTCCCAATATGTATGGGTACTCTTTTTTTTAATAAATTCAGCTTGATGTACACGGCTTTTCCTTCAAAGACAAAAATAAATAAGATAGAATGATACTAGAATTTTCTCCATCAGATCCCGCAGTTGATGCAAATGCGGACATCAGAAATACTGCTGTCTGCTGGAGTAACAAGAACATGATCAGCTGTAAACATGGATGGAGTGGTATGCCATTATGATCGATCAGTTATTTTTTAGATTTATTAATTAAATTAATTTCTTGCGAGCTGGAATTAGCTAGCCCTTGAAAAAAGTTTCATGATCAACAAAATAAATAAATAAAAACGATAAGGTGAAGTGGAGAAATTTGGTCAATTTGGACAGTTCGAGTTTGCTATATGTACATAAATATCATTTTCTTCAGTTGCATTAATATTAATAAATAAATAATACCTGCCTACTTTAGACGGAATTCAATCAAGATATAGGTCAAAAATTCTAACAGGTTCTTATATATATAAAGTTCAACACGAGGCGGGCTTAAAAATTAAATACACATGGAAAGGGACCTTTTTTTTTTTAATACAGCAGTGATGTAGTGAAAAAAAATATATCAAAAAGTCATAGTGAGTGACGTGTATATAATTATTAAAGTTAAAAATGTAATTTCTAGGAAAAAAAATGTATTTCTATAGAAAAATACTAACAAATTATGGGGTTGTAGTACTTGTATTAAAAAAGAGAATACACCCGAGTCACTATCTTTTTTATAATGTATTTGTCAATATGAATATTATTTCCTTTTTTCCCTTAATAAGGAGGGTCAACTATTCATACAAAATCATATACTTAGAGTACATAAGAAAAGAAATTATAAGTGTACTCTTTCTACCTTTAAAGAACTACAAAAACAAAGAAATATATGGGAAAAGAAATTTTATCTGTATAATCTACCGTTGCACACAATTTCTTTGAACTTGAATATAAGTGTCCCGTGGAGCTGAAATTGGCCTTCCAAGGAAATGATGAACTTAGGTTATTTCAATAAAAATTATTTTTCGGTCTCAAATAAGAGTCATATTTGTTGTAATATTTTAACGAGTTGTTTTCTGAAAACGAATACTAAGTGCAAGATGGCGTTCACTAAATCTACATGTTTGTTGCGTCAATTTATTCAACCTTTTCAATATAATCGTAACCAAAATGAAAATATCGTTTAAAAGAGTTGGGCTTATGCCCAAGTATTGAATTGCTTCGGCCTAGTAAATATGACATCTGATTTGGCCCAATAATTTGGTTTAAATAACCATAAAAAATTACTCTCTGTCGAAAAATAATTTATATTAAATTTTATGATTTGTTCTAAAACTCAATCATAATTATTTTTATTTTTCTTAAGTTGGAGGGAGTACTTTAATAAATGTTTCTGATAATAATTCTGAATTTTATTGCTGGGCTTGTGACCTTTGAAACTTTTTTTTAGGGTGAATTTATCATTTTTTTTGATAACCCACCTCCCTCTCGAAGAGTTGGTGTGTAACTTATTGCTTGGATTTCTTATTGCTTGTGTAATTTTTTTTTTTTCCTTAATGAAATTTATACCTTGATGATGACTTCTTTGTTACAATGTCGCTCGCTACTATCCCATGTACAATCTTCGAATCGTCTTTTCACTTGCCAACAATAATAAGCTAGATGGCAGTGAGTATCTTTTTTTCTTTAGAGAATGATTTGGAAACTTAAAATACGTAGAAGCACTGGATACGACTTACAATCGAAGTTATGGTCATATTTGCGTATCCAAATTACATATTACCTCCGTTCCAAAATTATTATCCTTGAACTAAAAATGAAAATTCAAACTGAACAATAATTTTGGGACAGTGGAAGCAATTGATATCTACTTATTATAACGCCTTCTATATTCTTTTAACTAACTGTGAAGTGCCATTGGATTGGAGAGATTAGTATGAAACCTATCAAGTGGTTCAACTTGAATTTTCGCCGCATTCGTCGTATTCATTTATTTATTGGAACAATTTTGTGTTCGTTTAGATCTCCACTATCTTCATTAAATCAATCAAATTCTACTTTCTCATCCCACGCAGCTTGACATTTTGAAGTCAAATCCAGCCTAATACATGCATATATTCAAATATGAATAAGGATTTTTGTTTTTTTGGAGATCACTTTTTCGGCCATTTTTGTACTCTTTCGACCTCTGTAATCAAGGTTGGTCCAATTAAGGAATTGGCCTAACATCGACGGCCTGGCAAAATACACATTCTCCTGTTTCAAAATAAGTGTTTATTTTAAATTTTTATTTTAATGTAATTTAAACTATACAATTATCTCAAGGCGAAAAAAGTATTTTTTGAAATAGGTTAAGGAGAACATATGTAGTGAGTCTCAATATATAAGAGTAAGTAATTTCTATCCATAGAACCCTAACCTAGCTGAACTAATATATTTTTTAAATCCATCTTACTTATTAGCAACTGATACGAAATTTGGTACCCGTTCATCCCCTCCACGGTGGCACAGGATCCTCTGTACCACTTTCTTGTGACACTCACTGTGACACAATCTAATTACTCTTTATAAATTATATAATTTTTGCTAATACTTATACCATAGTCACATATTTTCAATGTAGATAATTTTCTTATTCTTATTTTATTTTTTATATCAATGTTTTATTATTTATGAAATTTGACTATTTTTATTGAATTTTTTAACTATAAAAATTAAAATAAATAAGCCCTAACCCGAAAAAAATGAACCCTTAGTCCTAAAATATATAAGTTCGAAAGTGATTATGAATGATATATGTATTGACACAAATTATATAATTTATAAGGAGTAATTAGATTGTGTCACAATGAGTGTCACAAGAAAGTGGCATAGAGGATCATGTGCCCTCAATGTTTGTCATAGAAGCCAGTATTGACTTCTGACTTTTGAGGTCAACAAAGGTTTACAAAGTTATGAAAAATTTAATTTAGAGAGCTGAAAATCCATTAAATGAGGAACTAGAGCACAATTTAAATAATGCATTGAAAAGCAAAAGTCTAATAGGTGACTGAATAACTGAAAATGAAATGTAATACTATCTCCGTCCCAAAAAAATAGTTTACGTTGAGTTTTCAAATTTGTATTTAAAACAGTACAAAACTCAAAACTCAATGTGGACTATTTTTGTGGGACGGATGGAATATTTGTGTATATATATACTAGTGATGTCTGGTCGCGCAATGCGCGACCCTGGACCAGTCTATCTGTAGATCTTAGAAATGTTTATATTTGAAAAAAATAAAATTTTGTATTTGGAGCGATATATTTTAGAAATGTTTGAAGGATTTAAAAATGTTTTATAAGTGTGATCATAGAAATATTTGTATTTCGTAAAAAAAAAAAAATTGTATTTCGCCATGTATGTTTTAGAAATGTTTTATAAGTGTTACTTATTAAATAAATAGCTTAATCGAATATATGTGTTGAAGTAAATGTTAGATAAAATATAAAAGTATCCTAATTAATTTAAATATTAGTAAGATGATTTATTTACGTTCTCCATTGGTCGTGCCAAATCAATACTTAGTTTTGAAGATTTTTAATAGCTTTGTAATAAGTTTCATCCGAAGGGTATACGCTTAAAACAAAATTGACACTTTGTAACAAAAAACCTAATTGATCAATTCAATTTAAAAAACCACTCTAGTTGAATGAAACATAAAGAAAAAATTTTTAAAAAAAATGTGCCATATACAGTGCAAAGGGAGATTTAGTAATTTAGTTATGGTTAGACAAAAGGGCAATTTAGTATTTTCTACATGCCACGTGGCAATCATATAAAGTGTTTGAAAGGGAGGTTTTTGTTTCTAATATAGTAGGATATATATATTCTGAAATTAAAAAAGGAATTAGAAGCAAAATGGATGGAACTATAATGCATTTTCGTAAATGAAGAATGCTAAAAGGTCCAATTTTTAGTTGATAAATTCGTCCGCCTTCGTATGGTCCATACGTGACTATTGTCCAGATTTACCTTGAATTTTGGAGTCTTCCCCATTCACATCAAATTTAATTTCTTTTTTTTTTCGTCAATTATTAGAGTCACAAATTTCTCTAAAAAGCAGGATAATATATCTGAGTTTATTTACAAGGAGTAGTTTATAGATTTATTAAAATTTCAAATTGGCTTGGCATCCTCTGAGGTAATAATACCTACTGCTGAGTATGTATTCTGATCAAGCCTTTGGGGAAAAAAAAAGGTTGAAGAAGAAATTTATGTTTCGAAATCAGAGTACACGTTTAACACATTCTTTGTCAATAAGCAGGATAATATCTTAAGTAGAGTATTTTGTAAATAATTGTTTAGACATAAGCGTCACATTACCTTTTTATAATTTGGGAAACCCGTGAAGAATTTGTCTTCCGTTTCTACATTGTGCAAGATTTTTGTAGCCTCAAAATCCCATGTAAAATCGAACCAAACTATCTATTATTTCCAGAAGATGAAGATGTAATATATTCTCTTGAAAAGTCATTTGTTTCTTTTTTAACTTTTTGACAATTTCTTCTCTCTTTATCAAAGAAAAAGCATTGCCTAATGGAGTACAACATCATGTAGTTTCAGTGTTTGGTGTTGTTACTTAAAGGACTAAATATAGGTCCACATATGGTTTCACCTTAAAAAAACCAATTGATAATGAGAGAAGTTGTACATGGGATATATATATTGAATTCAAGAGTCTCTATCCATCTATATGGGACAAGGGTGTAAGTAATCGCAACGGATTCAACAGAGATTGATATTTACTAAAACCTATTTGCAATCTATGAATAATATATCCAAAGAGATTATTAGCGTTACCTCTTGCAGTGAACCAAATAGCTACTAGTAGTAGAAGAAGTATGATCACAAGCCACATAATTGTCTAGCCTCTATCGATATCCACATGAATAATTTCTGGGACAAACACAAGTTGAAGAAGGCTAGCTCTCTTGCACTGCTGGGTTTCACGTCTATCCACATAAGGATGCAGGAAGCCCCCTTTTATAGGAATTATGTGACTTATTATGCAAGATTTGTGTCTGGACTTATTATTAAATCATATTTATTAATAAGTCCCTAAAGTTTAACTTATCTTATAAATTAGTCATCATAATAATTAAATCATTCATGTGTGACCCTATAGATTCTCAAACACATTGGCAATAAATATAAACTATAACCTTTTAATTTGATTGGCTTTAGGACATAAACCAACAAACTCCCACTTGGACTAAAGCCAAATGAATATGAGAAATTTAAGATTATATTATTTATATTTATAGATCAAGATTAGCCTCTAGCCAGGCATCATGACCACCTAAGTGTTAAGAAAAGTCATATGATCAACTTCACCTTTCCATGAACATGTTTCCGTGTAAATATTATCCTTTCACCATATGATATCCTATTAGCTCAAAAGTAAGGTTTAGTGCCAACTCTTAATCAGCTAATTATTTCTTTATTTGTTCCCAAAATATAACTCATTTGTAGGTAAGTTTAGAACATTTCTAAATACCCACTAGTTTGCGCAAACGTTCCTTGAGTCATATTTCAACAAGTGGCCGAAGGATATTTTCTTCTTACTATTGAAGTGGTGAATCCTTTATTGAACATAAACTGTCTAACCGAATTTCATATTGAGTTCATCTTCCAATACACATATAACCAACTAAGGTTAAGGACCAAAAGAGCATAAACACAACAATCCACACTTTAGGCACTCTTACGATCTCAAGTCGAAGGATCAATTACACCAAATTCACATTAGAAATTAAACCATTGACACTTAAATAGTTTACCTTGTGGAATCTCTAAGCGGGTCAATCCAATGAACTTCTTCTCAAACAAGCATCCACATATTTTGTTTTGTGTCAACTACACAATAGTCGATGAGATCAACTACTTCCTACATTAGGAAGAAACATAACATGTGCTAGTCTATCCGTATTAACAATGCCCTATTCCGTTAATACTATGACTAGGGATACTTTAAAAATAAAACACTATATAAATGAAAAATCTCACCATCATAACCCTTTATGATTTCGTTCATATAATTTTATTCTAAGGACTTTATCATTTAAGTAAAGTAAAAGACAATGAAGCAAATGATAAATAAAATCATATCATCAAATTGCATAGTAATAAAAGTGTAAAATTACAAACCAAATTGGTTTTTGTCCACAAACTACTAAATAACATTCCCACTTGGACGAAAACCTCTTATATATCCAGCTGCTTCAGGCCAAATGAACGCACATGCGTTCCATGCTTAAGCTGGGATAATGGTTTAGTCAACGGATCAGTTATGTTATCATCCGTGGGAATTTTCTCTATCTCTATCTCACGTCTACCAACAAATTCTCTAATAAGGTGATAACGCCGCATCACATGCTTTGACTTTTGATGAGATCTGGATTCTTTTGCTTGTGCAATAGCTCCAGTGCTATCACAATACAAACGTATCGGATTAGCTATAGATGGAACCACACCAAGTTCAATGACAAACTTTTTCATCCAGACTGCTTCTTTAGCTACTTCAGAAGCGGCAATGTATTTAGCCTCAGCTGTAGAATCTGCTATAGTTGACTGTTTGAAACTCTTCCAGCTTCCAACACCACCATTAAGAGTGAATATGTATCCAGATTGCGATTGAAATTCATCCCTATCGGTCTGAAAACTGGCATCTGTACATCCACGTATCTCGAGATCTGCACCTCCATAAACCAAGAACAATTCTTGAGTCCTTCTCAAGTACTTATGAATATTCTTGACAACTTTCCAGTGATTTTCACCAGGATTGTCTTGATATCTGCTTATAACACTTACAGCATAGGAGACGTCCGGTCTAGTACAACGCATAGCATACATAATAGATCCCACTGCAGAAGCATATGGAATATTCTGCATGTGTTGCATTTCCTCATCAGTCTTTGGACACATTTTCTTAGAAAGGTAAACACCATGAGACATGGGTAAGAAACCTTTCTTAGAATTTTTCATGCTAAACCTCTTTAACACAGTATCAATGTATTGAGACTGAGACAACCCAATTAACCGGTTAGATCTATCACGATAGATTCTAATCCCTAATATATACGCTGCATCTCATAAATCTTTCATAGAAAAATTCTTGCACAGATATTCTTTCATTGATTCAAGCATTGGCACATCATTTCACATCAACAATATGTCATCCACATAGAGTATCAAGAAAACAACAAAACTCCCACTATCTTTTCTATACACACAAGATTCATCTACGTTTTGTATGGAACCAAACACTTTGATTGTTTCATCGAAATGAAGATTCCAACTCCTTGAAGCTTGCTTTAGGCCATAAATTGACCTTTGCAACTTACATACTTGACGAGGATCATCAGATGTAAAGCCTTCAGGTTGTATCATATACACCTCCTCTTGCAAATACCCATTAAGGAATGCTGTCTTTACATCCATTTGCCAGATCTCATAGTCATAACATGCAGCAATAGCAAGTAAAATCCAACTGGATTTGATCATGGCAACTGGCGAGAAGGTTTTATCATAATCAATACCATACTATTGTGTAAAACCTTTTGCAACCAATCGTGCCTTATAGGTAGACACATTACCATCCATGTTTTTCTTTCTCTTGAAGATCCATTTGCACCCTATGGGTTTTACGCCAATAGATGGATCAACTAAGGTCTACACCTTATTTTCATACATGGAATCCATTTCAGATTTCATGGCTTTAAGCCACTTCTCAGAGTCCTTATCAGATAAGGCACCTTGATAAGTAGTTGGGTCAGTGTCAAAGTCTATGACATAAACGTCATCGTACCTTAAAGGAGGATGACATATCCTACTACTTATTGGAACTTCATTTTGACCTACATCTTCATGTAGCTGAAGTTCCTCATGAACCATCTCGGGTGTATTATTTGTTTGTGGTTCTTGAATATCCTCAAGTTCTACTTTGCTCCCACTTGATTTTTTCAAAAGAAACTCTTTCTCAAGGAAAACAGCATGTTTTGAGGCAAAAACTTTTTGCTCAATGGGATTGTAGAAGTAATATCCATATGTTTCTCTCGGATATCCCACAAACAAATATTTGTCAGATTTAGCATCCAACTTATCAGAATCTACCTTTTTTACAAAGGCAGAACACCCCCAAACCTTTATGTTTGTAAGGTTTGGCTTTCTACCTTAGTATTCAAAACCACAAACCTTTTTCTTGGATTAAAATTAGTCATCAAAATTTTAATAAAATTTTGGCAGTACAAACCGAATCTCATCCAGTGCTCCAAAATAACGATTGTCCCGTTTCGCAATCATGAAAACAGTTTAAGAGTACATGCATCGAAAACAAAATTTCTCATAACTGTTCAACAACATCAGCCGGCAACTTTGTTCCACCGATAAAAAAAGAATTTATTTATGCTTAAAACAAAGCCAAATTCCTCCAACGTGACAAACCGTATAAAGCCAAATCATTAAGAGTAGTTTAATTAAATAAAACTAGGATTTCATCCAACCGAAACCTAACTCTTCATAAACCAGAACTAGTTTCATATCAATTATCGAACACGAAATTCAAGTCAGATGACAAAACCTCACGTTTAGTTGTTTAGAACCAAACCAAAACAATTTTGTCTTTCTTCGTGCCTAACTCTCAACATAATTGATAGTTTCATTATTTTATTTGATCAAAATCTAATCAAAAACACATGAGGCAGACACTCAGTTCCATGAACAATCACATGTATCATGCAAATATACATCCCGTACCAAGAAAATTTGTTTAATACAAAACCCTAGTTTTTAATCAACAAATCTCAAAAAAAAAAACAAAAAACCAAAACAATTGAGATTAGATCATGCACGTATAAACTCCTTTAAACCGCATATATCCAACTGCATAGATCATGAAGGTTTGGGAATCGCATACATCAAGCATAGACAAGCAAAAGTGGCTCTGATACCACTGTAAGTAATCAATCACGCAGCGAATTCAACAGAGATTGATATTTACTAAAACCTATTTGCAATCTATGAATAATATATCCAAAGAAGATTATTAGGGTTTACCTCTTGCAGCGAATCAAACAGCTACTATTAGTAGAAGAAATATGATCACAAGCCATACAATTGTCTGGCCTCTATCAGTATCGACACAAATGATTTCTGGGACAAATACAAGTTGAAGAAGGCTAGCTCTCTTGCACTGCTGGGTTTCACGTCCATCCCCATAAGGACGCAGAAAGTCCCCTTTTATAGGAATTATGTAACTTATTGTGCAAGATTTGTGTATGGACTTATTATTAAATTATATTTATTAATAAGTCCCTAAAGTTTAACTTATCTATTGAATTAGTCATCCCAATAATTAAATCATTCATGTGTGACCCTATAGGTTTTCAAACACATTGGCAATAAATATAAACTATAACCTTTTAATTTGATTGGCTTTAGGACATAGATCAACAAAGGGAACATGGGCTATGTTTTCATTTAACACTGTTACTGACTTCTGCTTTCCTAACTCACTCTTTCATGTGGTTTGCAACCTATTGCAAAATAATGATAGTAATCCAAGACTCCGTCACAAGTTCACTCTATAATTTTCCTCTAATTATTTTTGGGACGGTGAAGTATTTACCGTTGTTAGAATTCTCACTTGGCGCTTGGCTAGCTAGAATTGGATCTAGTTGCACTTCTTATTCAGAAATGTATACAATCCACACAAAGTGGAAAAACAAAGATAAAGGGAAAATTAATTAGGATTGCGTGATGGACAATTTTTGATAGCCTAGGCGTGCACAAAAATTAGAGTACATCCAAATTCAATGAAAGCTCGGTGAGATTGAGTGTAGAGATTTTGAGAGTTTCTTTGTACCACAATGGAAGGATATGGAGGAAGACAAATGGTCCAGTTTGGTTAATTTCTCACATTGAAAATTGGCTGATTCGTCGAAATTTGGAATGCCACCATGCACCTTCATCCTTCCTAATCAGTCTTTTTATCTAGGCACACTTTTTTCAGTTAAGAGAACCAAATTGAAGGGCCAAGAATTTTGATACCTTGTATGATGATCACTAGCTTTGAGTCTTGGATAGCTTATATTGCCTTATATATATTCCCGTTCAACTGGTGTGTATAAATTAATCATTTTCATTGGTGTTATAAAGTAAACGTGATATCTAGAAAAGTTGGTAGTTTGATCAGTGTAAAATTCAAAATTTAATTTGAACAATTTTTTTAAAACAGGAAGAGCGATTGTTATTTAGGGTTTGCTCGAGGTGAAACGCCTCGCTCATGTACATTGCTGAGTGTCACATGAGGGTGGAGTTTACTGCTTTCTACCAGCAATGAGGTTGTCTCTGTCATAAAACTAAGTAAAACAATATCAACTAAGTGGGAATTCTGAGGTAGGTTTCTCTCGCACTTTCTACAAGTGTGTGTGTGTGTGATTTCTTTTGTTTTTTCGGTAAATAAAATAATTTACGGAAAGAACAAATATTAGAACCAAAGATTGCGGGAGAATCAATCAAGCTATAGCTACCCAGGAAGACTATAATATTTTTTTTACCTTTTCTGAAGGTTAGTTACATTATTATACTTTCTCCATCCCAAAATTATTATCCAGTTTAGATTTTCATTTTTAGTTAAAATTATATTAAAAATCAAATATCATACTGGACAATAATTTTGGGCATATCGAATATATCTTAAATGCTGGTTATTTCAGCCAAAAATGCAGTTGATGTCCCCGTGTGCCTTCTGCCTAACCTTTGATTCCTATTATTAGAGGTTCAAATCCAAATACAAAGAATAACGTTTATTGTTGGTATTCGAAAATCAAAATTACTCATTTCGTGTCATGAAAGAATTCTGTTTATTTAAGTAAAAGCATATACAAACATGATTTTTTAATTTTTTTAATTTTTTTTTACTTTATACAGAAGAAGTACCAAATTTTGATGTTCTAATTTGTTGAATTGAATAGTTACTTTTTTGTTTCACTTAATATATTGTTTTTCATGGATGATATAATGGCGATGGTTTAGCGAGATCTACTTTAATTAATCAATTTTTGTGGACCATCAGTGAAGCGAGAGTTCTTCAACCTGTTCATTGTTGCTGAAAAAAACTCTTTGTTTCGTTTGTTCAGTGTGTATTTTTAAATATTTTTTGTATTGAAAATGTAAAAATCGTATATTGGAATGGGACAATTATTATTAATTAATAATTCTGAAAAAACCATAAAAAAAAAACAAGCAAAGCCTTAAATTTCGGAGAAGAACCCAAGCGGGGTTTTATCTCTGCACCTTTCAAAATTGGAACAAAATCTATATAATATACTAAGCCAAAAACTAAAGGCTTGAGCACACTAAAGGCACAAAACAAAAGCATGGAGCATATGCCACGTAAGATTTAATCCTATGTGGCATTTTCTTAATTTCTTAGACTTAAAAATGTACAAAACAAAATAATAAAACAAAAAAAAGCAACTAAAATAATGGTTAAAAAAATAAAATAATAAAAACCGAACCCTTATTTTCATGAACCAAATCCTAACATAGAGATTGATTGGAGATAGTACCAAATCCTAACAAATTTTAGAGAGATCTGCATAAACCTTGTCACCAGTGAATTTAGAATGTCATTTAAAAAAATAAATTCTTGTAAACCCAGAGGTAGTCATGTTTACAACTGAAATCATTACATATTTTATAAAAATACAAAATTTATATAAAAATGTCTAAATGTGTATGTCTTCCCCGTCCATTGGACGAGTCTAACACCTAGTGTTATTTGAAAACAAAATTATTATTGTGATGAGAGGATAGAGATTAGTGTTCAAGCAAACACGCATCCAATTATAAATTTATGAAGTGAATTTTTTTTTCGATGCGACTCAAACCTAACACACAAATAGTGGAGATGTCAGAAGAAGTTATCAAAATCTGAGTTCAACCCTTATGATTTAATTATTGCTCTGTCTATTTCAAAAAAAAAGAAAAATAATAAAAATAATAGTAATAAATCTAAGTTAAATTTTGAAATATGTACTAAACCAAATTTTGAGTTTTTAATATAACTCGCAAGACTCAATTTGAAATATTTTTTGAGACAAAAAGTGTATACTATTAAAGGGTGAAACTCATGTCAAACGTTTAGGTAATGATGACTAAAAAAATACACGAAAAAGGGAGAATAATGATAACAATTATTGGGGCCTCAAATTGGTCAAAGTTTCATTTTACTCCATCATATAAGTCAACGAAAGCCAATTAAGCAGACACACGACAGGAAACAAAAACAACATTTCAACAAAGTAGAGCGTTGACTTGAGTCGGCAGCTGTTAATTTTGCCGAAATCTTTTTCTTTCTTTCTTTCTTCCCAAAAGGGAAGACAAAAGATTAAAATCAAGCCCAAATATATACATAATGCTTCCTTCGTTCCCAGATAATTGATTCTCCCTCCGTCTCAAAAAAATTGTCTACGAAAGTAATATATAAACATAAAAATTTAAGTAAAATAATCATTTTAATACTTCGAGTACGTCACGGCGACTCCAATTCTGAAATCCCGGTTCTCGTTAAATAGATCTTTCAACAAGGAAATCAGGAAAAAAAAGATAGTATAAAAATAATGAATATTCAGAACAATAAATTAACTGTGATGTTAAACTAAACATCAACAACAACATTAATAAGTCTTTTTCCATTTTTTCCATTATATAGGATTGGCTATATATATCATATATGGTCATCGTATTCGATTATTATGTAAATCATCATTCAAATTTAAATATTTCAAATTATGTTTAATAATTTATTTTTAAGTTTTTTTAGATCTGCCCCACCCTTTTTAATTTAAATTATTATTCGATAATTTCTACCTTCTTAATCAGGACTTCTACCGATGTCTTATGTAGAAGCACCCGAATTATCTTAAATATGATTTTCTTATTTTTTTTTGTCTATCGGAGCTACTTGTATTTTCTTCTAAAACACATTATAAAAAAGTAAGATAGACATATCATGATAAAACAGTAAAAGGTCCATCATCTTTTTGTATAAATATATGAATATTTTAGATGTGACAATTTTATCATAAAAAGGGACAGTTTGGAGTAAATGAGGCTGCATGGCGCAATAGTTTAGTTTAGAAGTCGTAGTGGGTTATATTGTAACTCTAGTCCCGATATTTTGTACCTTTGTGACCAACAAAATTCAAAAAATATAAACGGAAAAGTGGAATATACTTCAAACAATGTTAGGAAATCATAATCGTCAACGAGAATTCTTACATGTTATATCTCTCAAAATAATGGTTCTATTTCTTCTTCTCATTTTATATATCCTCCATAATTTTGCACATTTTTTATCTGTTTATATCCCTTCTTTGTTGATTTCCATTTGTATCAGTTAAATGCAACCAAATGTTATTATGAAATGAAAGATTAATTAAAATTAAACATTCACTCAACATGATCAACTACAATTTTTTTTATATATATAAAAAAAAAACTTAATAAAGTTGAAAGTGACTAGTAGTGTGATTTATCCCATTCAAGATAAGTTCCTTTTCTTTTTCCATCTCAAATGTGATGTATAGGGTGTGATCCATATTAATTTCGAGGTCAGTTCTTAAATACGAACTCTGCTCTAATTTACACAAGTCAAAAAGGTTAGACATAGACCATATTTACAATTAAACTGACCCGTCTAGTGTATAGATATATTTCAATATTGGACCGGACTATTGTTGGTAATTAATTAATCATATTATTTGAATCGGTTATATTTAGAAGGAAGATGTTAAAGTACTTTCTCAGGGAGTTTGGTCTGTCGAGATATTTTTACTATATGTGTTTGGAATCAGATAATTCAGAAACGTGATTGCAGACACCGAACACACGAAATTGGAAGAATATGCTTTGAAAGATACCTCATTTTATTGCAGTTAAATAATATTCCTTTCGTCTCAAAATTACTGTCTAATTTGTATTTTTAGTTTTAGTACAATTTAAATTAGAAATGAAAATCTAAATTGAACAATAATTTTAGGACGTAAGGAGTATACGAAACACAATCAACCTATATTGCCTCCTATACGGTAAAAGGACCACGGTTAAGCCACGCCCCTACGGTCAATTGGACCATCATATGTAGTTATTATATATATCATCACCCTCTACAAACCTCTCTATATATATTAATAACAATTCCTTCACTACTTCCCAACTCCAAACCAGTATTTTTCTTCTTCTCACCCATTTAATGCTCTTTTTTTTTTTTTTTTTGCTTATTTGTCTTGGCGTTTTTTTTCCTGCCATCTTTGACGTCTTATTTACTCCCAAAATAAATGCAAAAACTGACTCTCTTTGTTGTTAGTTCACTTTATACCTCTGTTTCCTTGCGTACTTTTTTCAGTACTACTATAAAAATTACACATAAAAAAATTACCGCAACATATTCAACTTAGCTAGCTTGGTGATCATCGATCGGTGCATCTATCAAAGCCAAAGAAAAAACAGTTCTGAGGTAAGTGCTTTCATTTCTTCTTCTTCTTCTTCTTCTTTTGTGTTCTATCTTTTGCTTCATCATTTTGATGGTGGGTTTTTCTTTTTTTTTTTTTTTTCTGGAATTCGGTTTTCATCAGTTCTTGGGATTTGGAGCTTGTGTTTTTCCACCATGCATGTACAGAAAGAAGATCAGATTATCATGAATTGTGAGATTGATGTGCAGATATGAGAAAACATTTTCAACATGCAACTTATCTTTGATGTTAATTATCTGGCAAGATTTTCGTAATCTGGAGTTAAAAAATGTGTGTGTGCGTGTGTGTATACTAAAGTATTGAGTGAGTATTAATTTGAGTATGGCATATATAAACCTTATTTAATATCCATTTTGGGATAAAAAATAATAACAATAAAGGGTCTTGTTTGCTGTGAAGATTTGGACCTTTATATTTTGGTGGTCAAGTTTTGTTCAAAAAAGATCACTTGAAATAAAAACCTTTGATTCTCTGAAATTCTTATTATTTCGTGGGATACCCAAAAAAAAAAAAAAAAAAAAAACCCTACAGATTGGAATAACGGGAAACGCAACTGGGAAAAAAGAAAATTTATGAATTTCTCCTATTTGTGTTCAGTTTATACACTTTTTGTCACTATTTTGCTTTCATTTTCAACACTTATATACGTTGTACTACATGTTAAATTAAGTCCAATGTTCACACATGCATTTGTTCCTTTAGTTGATTAGTCAATTTTCTTGACTCTTTTCCCTTCATATTTGGAAAATTTTGTATACTTTTTTGAGAACCACACAAATCATCATTCTAAAAGGTTTATACTATATGTTAGCCTGTGTACCTTTTCCATAAGATTTACGTTAGCTGGTCCTTTTCTGAATTGATATCATGACTTTTCAAAGCTATCAATTTGAGCCCAAGAAAAGAGGTTGTGATTGCGAATTAAGATTACGATGTTTTTTGCTTCAAATGTCAATGAGGCCAAAACTCTCGTGTTCAAATTATTGGTCCAGATGGTCATTAACATAATTTGATGGTGATTTTTGTCCAAATAGAATCTTTTTATAACCATCTAAATATTCCGTAATCATCAATGTTTTGTATTTCCCTCCGTCACACTACAATTTCCATAGTCCATATTGTATTGTTTTAGTTCAACAAATTTCGTTATTTGTCTGACAGACAGACTAGGGAATAATATCTCATTGAACAACTAACTATACGGTTTTTTTCTAATTTGATCAACGTAGTTGGTACACTATAAATGAAACTAAACGGGTAAATTTTGTTCCTATGCATGTCACTAATTGGTCTTTACTATAGTGTTTTTAGTCTTGTAGCTAAAGGTTTGACCCTTAATTAGGACTCATATGACACCAAATTTTGATTACTATTTTATAGAACAAACAAGATACCAACAGCAAACAAATATGCCTGTTCTTGTTTCTGATTGAGATGTAAATTTCAATCTTTTCCAGCTGGTTACATTAACCACTAGTATGACCCCGAAGCTGAATTTGGTTTGTCTGTGTGACTTGAAAGATTTTATTTTGTTTCTGCTGAAAAAATTAGTT
The DNA here is from genome assembly GCA_949775105.1 of Oldenlandia corymbosa var. corymbosa. Lineage (NCBI taxonomy): Eukaryota > Viridiplantae > Streptophyta > Magnoliopsida > Gentianales > Rubiaceae > Oldenlandia > Oldenlandia corymbosa. The sequence goes on along the minus strand of OX459126.1, from coordinate 12,672,929 downwards.
CTAATTTTTGTCCCTTTGACCTGTATTCCAGGATATAAAGAACAGAGTTTGAGGAACTTGTTTTTCAGTTTTCAGAGTTTCAAGAGTGAAACAACTGAAATTGAAAGCTGAAAGACATGGCCAAAGAACAACTTCAGGTGCTTAATGCTCTTGATGTGGCAAAAACACAATGGTACCACTTTACTGCTATTGTGATTGCTGGAATGGGCTTCTTCACTGATGCCTATGATCTCTTCTGCATCTCTTTAGTCACTAAATTGCTGGGCAGAATTTATTACCATGTGGATGGATCATTAAAGCCAGGATCTTTGCCTCCTAATGTTTCTGCTGCTGTTAATGGTGTTGCATTTTGTGGAACACTTGCCGGGCAGTTGTTCTTCGGTTGGCTTGGTGATAAAATGGGAAGAAAAAGAGTTTATGGGATGACTCTGATGCTTATGGTAATTGCCTCGATTGCATCAGGCCTGTCCTTTTCGGATAAACCGAAAGCAGTTATGGCTACTCTATGTTTCTTCAGGTTCTGGTTAGGATTCGGGATCGGTGGCGATTATCCACTGTCTGCAACTATCATGTCTGAGTATGCTAACAAGAAGACCAGGGGAGCTTTCATTGCTGCTGTGTTTGCAATGCAAGGTTTTGGGATTCTGTCTGGTGGGATGGTGGCGATCATTGTTTCGGCCGCATTTAAGAAGGCATTTCCTGCTCCTGCTTACAGAGACAATGCCCTGGCGTCAACTGTCCCTGAAGCTGATTACGTCTGGCGCCTGATTCTGATGTTTGGTGCCATCCCAGCTGCTCTTACTTATTATTGGCGTATGAAGATGCCTGAAACTGCCCGTTACACGGCTTTGGTTGCGAAAAACGCGAAACAGGCTGCGAATGATATGTCCAGGGTTTTGCAGGTTGAACTTGAAGCAGAACAGGAGAAAGTTGAGAAGCTTGCTCAGGAGCCTGGAAATGATTTTGGCCTGTTCTCTAAGCAGTTTCTGCATCGCCACGGGCTTCATCTGCTCGGGACTACTACCACATGGTTCTTGTTGGATATCGCATTTTACAGTCAGAATTTGTTTCAAAAGGACATATTCAGTGCCATTGGATGGATTCCAGAAGGCAAAACCATGAATGCACTTGAGGAGGTTTACAGAATTGCGAGGGCTCAAACTCTTATTGCTCTCTGCAGTACCGTCCCTGGATACTGGTTCACAGTATATTTCATCGACAAAATAGGCCGATTCGCGATTCAGCTGATGGGATTTTTCTTCATGACTGTGTTCATGTTTGCCTTGGCTATCCCTTACAATCACTGGACTCACAAGGACAACCGAATTGGTTTTGTTGTTATGTACTCATTGACCTTCTTCTTCGCAAACTTTGGTCCGAATGCCACAACATTCGTTGTTCCAGCCGAAATTTTCCCTGCAAGGTTGAGGTCTACATGCCATGGTATATCAGCAGCTTCTGGGAAGGCAGGAGCAATCATTGGAGCCTTCGGGTTTCTGTACGCGGCTCAATCCACAGATCCAAAGAAAACTGATGCTCACTATCCTCCTGGAATCGGTGTGAGGAATTCCCTCATTGTTTTAGGCTGTGTCAACTTTCTTGGAATGTTGTTCACATTCTTGGTGCCTGAAGCTAAGGGGAAATCATTGGAGGAGGTGGCCAGAGAGAATGATGAAGAAACTGAATCCGCGACGGAGATGAGGGTGCAAGGTGGAAATGAAAATAGAACAGTTCCAGTCTGAAGAAAGCCACGCCATCGCCTGATCTTGTTTGTAGTATGTGAACCTTAAAATCTTAAAGTTCTCTAAGTTTCTTTTTCTACTGTTTTTATGATTTCTTCTCCCTTTTCGCTATGGCGAATCATCTCCCCCGTATCAAGCTTAACAGTCGAGAGTTAATGTGTGATGTGGGAAAAGTTCCATCCTTTGACAGTTACCTTCTAAGATGATGCAAATGATCTAAATGAGTAGTCTCCTTTTGGATGTTCTAACTTCGTTTTGGCAAGATTTTGTATCATGTACACATTATGTGAGATGCGTCAGAGAATCGGATCAAAACAGTAAAAGAAACAATGCGCAGATCACACTTTAATAGTTGCAGGAGCGAGATTACATGAACCCGAAAAACGACTACATTCTTGCTAAATTAGTTCACAAGATGAACAAATGCTTCATCTCTGCATAAGTTCTCAATGATTCCTGCTATATTTTAGACTAGCTTATTGTGTGAATACTAAATGGGTAGATTGGGAATGGCACCATAGAGTGCCTGTACAATTGGTTTTTACTGTAGGTTAGTGAACAAGATTTCTTCAACTTAGAACAGCTGCTGATCTACTCGCCTCGCAAACAGCTACAGCCTCAGGCCAGTTCCCGCCACCACCACCTCCTCTACTGGTCATCCATGGATGGCCTGAAGATCACACATTACAAAATAAGAATCTCGTTAACAATGTGAACAGCTTGCTCAACAGAAATACACAATCTGATGAGGGAGGGTGATCCTTACGGAGGACTTGCTCAGCCGAAAATCTTCTGTGAACATCTTTGGTTAGCATTTTCCTTAGCAGATCTTTGGCTGTAGGAGATACTGAACGAAAAACCTGTGTAGGGAACCTCAAGTTAGCCCTGAGAACGGCCTCGAAAATGTCCTTGGCAGATTGGCCATGAAATGGTGGGAATCCAGCCAGCATCATGTACAAAATCACACCAGCACTCCATATGTCAATTTTCTCATTATAATCTCTATGGGAAACAACTTCTGGAGCAATATAATAAGGAGTTCCCACCACTCCTGACATCAGTTGGTCACCTTGAAAGAACTCTGCTGAGCCAAAATCAGCCAGCTTCAGCTCATTCTGATCATTGAAGACAACATTTTCGGGTTTGATGTCACGATGCGCGATTCCTAGTCTGTGACAATGCGCGATCGCTTCCATCAATGGTCTCTGCATAAAATCATAACAATTGGTAAAATCAACTGTTGAATTAAAGGTACCAATGCGACGAAAGGCACAAAATTCGCAGACCTAAAATTCGACCTAATTGTCACTAATATACCTACAGAATCATGAACATAACCGCTTAGGGGAGTGCAAAATCTAAATGTTGAATAAAAATTTGGACGAAAGGTTTTCTGATAAACACATACCATAACAGCAAAAGCTTCTTCTTCTGAAAAGACATTTCTTGAAAGGATCCTTCCAAAGAGATCAGAGCCATTACAGCGCTCAAGAACAATGTGGACGAAATTCTCATCCTCATACACTTCGAAAAACCTCAGAATATGCGGAACACCTGACAACTTGTTCATAACCTTAGCTTCATTGTACAAGCATTTTCTATCCAAAGAACAATCACCAATCTGTGTCTTATTTATAGATTTCACCGCAACGGGCTCTCCAGAAATCTTGGAATAAGCCTTGTAAACCACCCCAAATCTTCCTCTTCCTAATTCATCATACACTCTGTAGTTTTTCTTCAATGCCTCACTCATTAGTGTTTTTTTTTTTTTTTTCCACACTTTCCTTTATTCTGGATGGGAATCGGAATTGAAGAGGATATTTCAGGATAAACTGTTCATAGCTTTCTGTTTCAATGTTAGTTAAACAGGATATTTTTGGATAATATAGTGATAATTTCATGATATTTCTATCCAATTTAAGTATAAAGATGAGAATTTTATAATTTGAAGGAGATTTGGTGAGCTAGAATTTTAGTTCAAGCTAAACACTGATTTTAACCTCGGGAATAAGCTTCTATATAGAATTCTAGTGCGACAAAAAATAAAAGTGGCCTAAGGGCTAAGCCACTGTTAAAATACAAAATTCCCTCTTGTTTTTTTGAGTGATATTGTTTGGTAAGGATTTCCTGTATCATGTTTGTATAACACTACTTAAACAAAAAAAATGTTACCAGAGATCCTGTGCAGAATAACGTGTATGATCATCAGCTGCAATATTTTTTGAGGGAATAAATACTGAATATAACTGGATTCTATGAGTTATTCTCAGCATCTATCTACAATTTCTACATGATTATAGACGACCATTATTTTTTACAGAGACTGGAAATCATGTTACCGCTTCTCTTTTGTTCTAAATTCTAACTCCTAAGAGACTATAAGAAAAGAGAAAGAAACCAAAGAATGTGATACCTTACAAAGCAGTTCAAAAAGTTAAAATATACATCTGTTCTGCCCATATATTATAGTTGTAATACATCAAGACAAGTATGAGAAGGAAAAAAAGAAGAAGAAAAACAGATTCAAACGTTTTCGGTACCCCTATTACCAAAAGTTCCCAGTATATAAGAGCTGAGCTCGTGTCAAAAGTCGACAAGTCGTACCACCCTACCCGATACAACCTTTCCTCGCGAGAAACTGATTAAGGATACCCACACCACTTTAACCATTCAGTCACTCGGATAGGTGTCGAATTCTAAAAACCTTTCCTTTCAAGTTCAATCCAAGATATGCGGTAATTTTTTTGGAATTTTCAGGTTTGAGATGTATATGCACAGGAAGATTCATAAAAGCCATACCACAGTAGCATTGTATTTAGTGACAGTGACTCAGCAAGCTTTGTTTAAGCTTTTCATGTGAAGGAAGTTGTAGAGTTTCAAAGCTATCTTTAAGTAATTAGACCCCTACAGCTCCTGCACACACAAGACACGAAAAATAACTTCAAAAGGGGCGATATATTCAGAACAATCTGTAAATGTCTACTGTTTTCGGTTAAAATAATGGATCCAAATTCGGTCACTTCAGAAAAGAACTACCAAAAGAAAACAAAGAAGAGAGGAAAGTTACTAACTGTTTCGCTGTGAATTCACTTCTGGGTTACTGTCTTCTAATTGCTTTCTGAGGTGAGGAGATTCATACTCCTGATAAGGTTGGTCGTTTGACAGTAAAGAAATGGCGTCTGGAACACCAAAGGAAGCTCTGCTGCTTGAGGCCTGTTTCTTTGCCGCAGAGGATTCTGCAGTAGAGCATAGATCGTCATCCATTTTCGAGGTCTCACCATTAACATTGCAAAATTGCAAGTTATCATTTATCGGTTTTTTGTCCGTGGTAGGCATCGGTTTTTCATCCATAATGTGCAGTGATCTCTTTTTGTTCAACGCACCACTATTAGAATAGTGCATTGATGGAACCTTTTGATCATGAGAAGAGCTAGGGGGACACCTTACTTTTTTTGAAACCACCACTGCATTGCCCTCATAATCCTTTGTTTCACAGTTGTCAAAAACAACCTCACCTGTTCCATCCACATGAGCAGCATTTGAAGCTGCTTCCTTTCCTGTCATAAGAAATATAGCTTCTGTAAGGCGATCCCTGGCTTGATCAAAGTCGATTAATGGTTTTGGATAGTTCAATCCTAACTCCACTCCTGAAGCTTTAAGCACAGCTGAAGGTGCATCCCAGGGGTGGTGGATCCACTCAGCCGGAACTCTTGCCAGCTCGGGTAGCCAATGCCTCACATATTCACCCTCAGGATCATATTTAAATCCCTGAACCTGTTCAAGTAATCAGGGAAAATTAACAACCACAAACATCAATTTTCGGGCTCCTTTGACTGGAAATCTCTGTAGTTCCTCCCAATCAAGGTTTAAAAGGGAGAAAAGAAAATTTATAAAACAATCTCACAGAGACGAAAGAAAATTTATACACAGTTTGAAAGTACCATCACCAAGTTATGAGTGGTTTGTCAAAAAAAAAAACAAGTTATGAGTGTTGGAGATTGCATTACCTCTGGGTTATCTAAGCGTTCGAGCTCATGCCCATCAGGCAAGCCTCCAGAGATATACTGCCAGCCAAGAATATCACTTTCCAAGTCTGCATCCAGGAGAGTATCCCAAAAATACTTCATCCCCCACTGCCATGGAAGAAGTAAGAACTTAACAAAGAAACATGACACAATTACTCTTATCCTATTGTGTATCCATCCAGTTGCCCAAAGTTCTCGCATTCCTGCATCAACTAATGGATAGCCAGTTCGACCCTGTCTCCAAGCCTTAAAATGTGACTGATCAGCATTCCAGGGGAAATATTTTAGGTTGCCTAGCAATGACCTTTCATGAGTAAATGGGAAGTTAAAACATATGTAGCGAGAGTATTCTCTAAGCCCTAGAGCCTTAAGGTACAATTTTGCGCTATCTTCCCCAGTTGAATTCCCTTCCTTGGCCCAGAGTATATGTTTCATACGTACTAAATGGAAAACCTTCCTGACACTTAATTCGCCAAAATGTAAACAGGGAGACAGGAGGGAAGTGGAGTTTCCTGAAACTTTGACCCTGTCAGCGGCATAATGTAACAAATGAAGTTCTACAAACTCAGTTAAAGCCTTATCAGCATTGCTCCAACCTGGTGACCATCCTCTTCCAAGTAAAGCATTACTAGACTTTTCCGATTCATCTTCAAGACCCAATTCCTCGATTGAACATCTATCCACAGATCCTGAAAAAGTAAGGAAATGCATCAAAACTCCATTATCATAAAAATTAAAGATTATGTCCTTATTCTAGTGTCTTCCACTTTTCACATTTCCCTATTTCCAGATATTAGTTTTTTTACATTGGATCATTGCCTCCTTTAGAATTTGCTTCATCGCACCAGCCCATTTAGTGCAATGAATGGAGTAAAATTAAGTGATAATGAGAAAGCTATTGAAATATATTGAAGATTGTTTCATACATAATATTGAAGACTGACAACATACCTGCACAAGGGACTAGCCGCCATGGAGGAAGATGTGAAGCTGGTTCTCCTTGCGTGACCAAGCATTTATCCCAAAATGCATTGAAGGTAGTAAAAGCCTGACCATCATTATCATACACGTCCCATGGTTCGTGTAACAACTCCCCATTGAAACTTTGTACACAAATACCAAGCTCTCCTAACTTCTGCTTAATGTTGTGATCACGAACCAGTGAAACAGGATCTAAAGAAAGATGGTTAAGAGAAAATGAAAAAGTCAACTTGAGTAGCTAACGAAAGACCATTAGACAGGCATCAGATTGTACATATTATAACATAACAGAAGAATATGTGCAGTGAAACTCTCTCTTTCTACGAATGCAACTTGCTACCCAATATTTACCATCGACAGAAACTTGTTGATTTGAAGATTTTAAGCAAGAAAAGATAGCAGGTTATGCTTCATTCTGCTATGGTCCCATAACAATTTTTTAACCTCTAATTCCAACCGAAGTGAACAACAAGATACTAAAACGAATAGGAAATTGCTGGCAATGTCTTATTCAGAGCCAGGACAATGCATAAACAATCATAAATCTTCTTAACAAATCATGGAGATGGACAATTTAGTAGAACCATTGGAAGGATACGTTTGCAACATCAAATTCACAATTAAACAACTTGAACATTTCAAAAATAAGCCTATTGTCTCAAGCACCATAAAGGCCATCCCCAATATGGTTTGCAATGGACAGCCCAAATATGTTTAGGAGTAACATTTAGTCCGAAAAAATAAAAAATAATCATTTGGTCCACTATGTTTGGATAGGTTACTCTCAAAGCTTGGGTGGAAGATGAAGACGTTAGGAAGACGTTGACATCTTCCCTTGGCCTTGTGCTATGAACTTTAAAATTGCTAGTTCAATAGGTACACCTAGCATCACGAATTCCACTAGTGTAGGGTGAAGGCAGACTGAGATATCATTCCTAATTCATTCATTCAATTTCAGGAGTACAAAATTAGTGACTATACAGAAATGAAACATGAAAAACTTATTAAACTACTGTTTAGGAAAACAATAAGCATAATAATGGCATACCGTAAAGATGATTATATACTAATTTGGTAGCCCCAACAGCAGCAATACATTCCAAAAGAGCAGACAGAGTACTCTGAGCTTTGATCAGAACCAGTTCTGCTCCAAGAGATTTCAAGGACTGGGCCAAGTTAATTAAAGAATGCTTCATCCACCATCTTGAAACTCTGCCCGGATAAAACTGCCCTTCTTCTTTAGGACACCATATGAAAACTGGTAGTACACTTCCATCCCTAGCAGCAGCAGCCAAGGCAGGATTATCCTCAATCCTTAAATCCCTTCTGAACCAAACAATGGTCTTATTCTTGGGCTCACTTTCCATAATTCTTCAGATCCCTCAAGTTATAATGCTTTCTAAACAATATCTTTACCTGGAATACTCCCTCAATCCAAATAGACCAAACCAAATTCCTAAACCCCAAAGACTTTCCTCAATTGGGCCCAGCTAAGAAACCACTGAGTTTAGTAAGCAATCAGAAACCAATTGAGTTGACTTGATGACTTCCCAATTCCTAAACTGCCAAACATATACTTTCCCTGAGATTAAAATCTGAATTATAAGGCCTATATAAGCTGGAAACAGCTCAACATAAATATTTTCATTTCATGCAAAACCCATCAAACTGAAAATCCGTGTGCATGACTATCATTAAAGATTCAGACATAAGGAGAACATAAAGATTGAATCTTTGATTTGGGAAAATTCAAGAATTTTACCAAAAGGGTCCCAATTTGGGAGTATCAGAAGCAGCTTTTCACGTAGTTTGAGAAGATCAATCAGAATTTTGATGTGGGTCACTGAGTGTGAATCGTGATCAAGTCGGCTGAAAGGAAGACAAACCAGGCCATAAGTGCACAACTATTTTGGGATGTGTTTCATGATTAAACAATGTTATCCAATGGACCAACTTTACAAATACAGAAAAGGGGAGAATATAATATTCGTTGTGACCATACTCTGCAGTAAGAAATAATCGAGTTAGATTTTGAATGAGAACAGCAATGGAAAGGTGAAAATGTTCATCAAACATTTTTGACCGTATTACGGCGCATATAATTCTCTGAGCTGTTTATGGGGAATATGCGCCATTTTTTGGTTCGAGCCTGATAACGACCTGAATGCTAAATGATAAAAGGGAAACTATTCATGGAATATTATAAGTATTCGATATCAAGTGGTAACGAGAGTGTTTCAGGTTTCAAATTCGTAACCGGAAAACTCTGCATTAAAAAAATAGTCCACATGGATTTAACGGGAATTATTATAATTTGTAAGTATTATTTTTGGTGTTCATTTAAGATCGTCTGGATTCATCGTATGAACGAATAATTATACAACAACACTAACACCTTGGAAAGGGAGTTTAGATGGACAATCGTAGTAATCAGGGAAATTTTGCTTGAATTCATAGACAGAACAAAAAGGTCTAGATAAGCGCAATCTATTTTTAGGACATGATTTGTTGCTTTCTTGTAAAAATCTCATATGCTACTTGGTTAAAGTCCTTTTCAATCGAGTTTTCTGGAATTCTTTGACCCCGCTTGTTTTCCAAACGTGTAAAATTCAAGGTTTACAACAAAGCACTGGTAATGATAACCTATCCGGATTATTAGAAAATCCTAAATAACCAATTAGGATTTGGCAAATGATTTTCTAAGGAAACAAAGGCAAATGCAATCATGTCTTGACTTTTATTAGTGTGATTTTACTTTTGTATGTTTTTCACCACTTTTAAGCTCATCAAAGGCTCAAAAGTTGGTATGAGGTGATGAGCATATACCTTGTCTAATTATCCTCCCTCCGGCGCAAAGTAAGAAAATACATAAACTGAACTTTCATTTTGGGACGAGGAGAACTCATCCTTTGAAGAAGACTGTCAATACTCGCTCAGTAGAAGTTTTTCAAGAATCTGAAAGAAGGTTGATGTAACAAAAGCAAAAGAGATGATAAAAAGTTAAAACAAAGAAAGAAGAACTGCTTGAAGATAAGAATAGAATTTCAATAGTTCAAGGGATTTTTGGAACCACCAACAAAGAATTGAATAAACAAACTACTGTGGGTCAAATGACTGTGACTTTATACCAGTAAGGCAGTAACACTACATATGATCTCCATACAATGCCCAATGAAACCATTAACCTATTTTTTACGCCTGGGAAGCATCATGAAATGTGGAACCCAACCTGCAAATCCCTTAAAGTTGGGATGCAATGGACCAGAGCTCCTACTAATCAGCCTTCCCTGGCTCAAATTATTTACTACAGCGCAGTATATTATGTCAGAAAAATGATTTAGGTTGCAACAGAATATCAATGAGTGAAGCAAGATCCAGTTTTTTGAGTTAAAAATGAACCAGCTCCGCCCTGCATTGCATACTGGCTTCTTGCGAGCTTAGTTTGCTCGTTCACGGAGGACATCAAGCTCCATTTCAGTAGGATCAGTGGCCTGAATCTCATAATGGATGCCATCAAGCTCCCTCCTGAACCTATCCTTGGATGTGGCATACAGCATTTTCGCACGGATCCTGGACACGGAAGGGGACCTAAAGGAAGAAGAGAGTGAGAAACACTGCAGGATTAGCGGCTTGTAATTTCTTTCAGATGTCTTATAATATAGCTTAGTAGTTTGTCGTGCAGCCTTTAATGATTTAAGCTACACAAAGTAACATCTTTGTCTCACAAGAGAGCGCAAGAGACAGAATCAAAACCATTTCATAGATCTTTAGGACCTAAATGGATACATTTCAATAGCAATAAAATCACGATTCAACTGTTTCAGCTCAACATCATCAGGTAAAGAGTACCAAACACAAACCCAAGCAATAATAGTTGAGACAGCAATAAAAGAAGAAAATGGTTTTATAAAAAAAAGAAAATTCCTCACAGGAAAACATTGAGGCCAAAAACAGACTTAACTTACCATGCAATGAAGAAAATTTTGCTCTTTTGACAGTTCTCGGCAGTTACAAAATCAAAGTCATAGATTGCATATCGACAATCATTCTCAGGTAGAGCCGCGGTAAAATCATCATAGCTCTCAGAAGGGGTTCCAGTCTTTTCAACTACAACCTCCTTTTTGGATTCATCAATCTTGAAAATTACATATCGATGAACCTTTTTCCTTTGCAATTCCATGAATGTGCTTTTGCAATGTTCAGCAACACCCATACCAGAGGATGCATTTGACTGTAAGCACAAGAAACAAATAGCAGAAAAGCTCCTTTAGGAAATCCAATCAAATTCTGAAACATAAACAGGGGTATCTTTCACAAAAGAAATCCAGAAATCAAGGTAGAAAAAGAAATGTCAGAAATCTCATCCTCCACGCAGTAACAAGATTCCTCTTAGTCATTACTTAAACAACACTTTGCTTTTCCCCCTAACAAAACCTATGCAACTCTATATTCAAACTAAAGAAAGGGATTCACATATACAATGTATGCAACATGGTGTAGGATATCATATGGCAGATCGATCATCCCCATGACTAAGGTTTAGACAAAGTAAACTGAATGTGGGTAAAAAAAAAGTGTATTTATCGATTCCAAGTTCCACATCCAGTAACCTACAGCACATTATTTGAACACTTTCTTTTTATATTCAAAGTGAACACACAGCGATAAGAAAGACATGATCAAGAATCAATTAAAAGTTCCTCCATTCTCGATTTCAATAAAGCCACATTATTAACAAATATTGATGATGAATATATCACATTAAAAAGAAAAGTTAAAACAAGAAGATTAATGTGCCTCGTTCTTCAGAGTCCCAATTCACTAATCAAGTTCCACGAACAAAGAACTTTGAAAATAACAAGAAGCTAAAATCTGTTTGATTAGCAGTTTTCAACTAGAACCTCCCATTTGTGGGGAAAAGGGACTACAAACAAACCACGATCAGACAAATAAGCAATAATCTAAATTGATTTGTTCAACAAACTCCAACTAATTAGCTGAAGTCTATACTACAACACAATATCAACATCAAGAAGCAGTGTCCCCAAATCATATCACATGTAAGATATGGTGCTAAAACAAATCCATAAAGGAAGAAAACGGGTCATAAAATTAAGAAAACTCCACCAAAGTTCAAGTCTGATTATTCCAACATATAAGTTGGGATCTCGAAAACTTTCAGCATAGCATCTCGCAGATAGGCAATCAGAATTTTATCCAGATCAACAATCTCAACACCTGAATCCCAAAAGCTCCCGCCATACATTCACAAAAACCCAAAAAGTCCCATCAGAAGCTACAACTACATTATCAAGCATTTATCATCCAATCATATAAGAAACCAATAATCGAACTAGTCACTAAAAACCCACAAGCATCTGATTGTATCTAAGGCATAAAACTCAATTTCATACAACAGCATCAATTTTTACTGGGTAAATTCCGAACCAAGCAAGCAAAGATAGAACATCAAATCAATCAACCGATGAATTGAAATAAAAGAAAAAAAAATCGAACTTACCCCTCTGAAAGAAGTGCTTCTGAAGGACATGGCTGATGATTGATGAAGAGAGAGAAGGGGCAAACAGGGTTGGCGCTGTTGTAGACCAAAACGAAGAATAATGAAGTGAAAGAGAGAAGAAGAGTATGATGGAGGAAGGCGACAAAGAGAAGAAATTTGGCCACCAAAGAATTTTTTAAAAAGAAATAAAGGGAAAAAAATAAAAAGAAAAAGAATACAGCAGAATATACAACGCTTAACGAATTTCTTTTCTTTCAGAAGTCAATTCCTATTTATTATTTTTTTATATTTAAGATTAGTGTTTACCTCGTACGTTGAACTTAACAATTATATGACACTTATGACGAAGTGGCATATGTGAAAAAATAATATTAATAATATAATTTGTAATATGTTTATTTCCAATGTATTTTGTTATTTTATGCACATTTGGAATAAATTTCAATATTCGAAGTCAATCAATGTAAATTGTTATCCATTTTTTTTCATTTTGTTGATTTATGACTTTATTTCTTTTAAAAGTATTCTATTGATTTTTTATTATTATCTCTCTAAATATTTCTACTCCGTGTTATATCTCTTAAGTTTTATTTCTTGAAAAATTGTAATAATTTTTTATTTTTTGCAATTATCCGATTCTTTTTTCCCATATTTTTTACATAATGTTTCCACCATATAATTATTTTTAATTTTTGAAATATGATTTTCTTTTACTGTTTGTCTCTCACAAAGACTTCTATTCTTTCTCTCATTTTAGAAAATTTTTTTCTCCCAAATGATCTCTACATTTTGTTTTATCATCATAACGTTAACTTTTTCTACCATTATATTCTATGAAAAAGGTATAACGAATATATTATATTACTATATTAATTTAGTAATAATCATTTATTATATTATTTTATGATATATTAACCGATTAATAGATAATTATATTATCGGTATTATTATTTTACTGTTTTGTAATTCTACACAACGTAATCAACAGTAATCATTTATTAGCATTGCTCGTTAAGGGGCAAAAGATATACTCCCTCCGTCCCATAATTATTGTCCACTTTACCTAAAAAATTTTGTCCCAAAATTATTGTCCAATTTGACTTTTTATGGATCAAGTTACACATTTGTCCTTAGTAAAAAACATTATCTATAAAATCTTAGTGGTTAAACAATTACTTATGTAGAGGTATATCCGGTTGTTTAAGGTAAAATATAACTTTGACCAAAAATAAAATCTTTCATTTTAATAAAACTGGACAATAATTATGGGATGGAGGGAGTATTATTATTAAAAAATATATAATAAAAAAATCACCATTTGAAATAAAAACCAATACACAAACCAATAAAAAACGAAAAAAAAAATCTGATTAATGTCTAAACTTTAACACATAAGTATAAAAATCAATATTGATCGGTGAATTGGTTTTTCTCATCATGACCGTTAGTTTTTTTAACATTAAATTTGGCCTTTTTGTTTTTTTTTAATTTCAGTTGGTTATGTATGAATTTATTAGTTTGAAGTTTCTTTTTGGTCACCTCTGGCTCTAATAATCACTGAACAATTGAAGAACAAAAAGGGGGGGAAAAAGGTACCCCAAAGTTACTTGTCCAAGAACAATTGAAGTAAAGTCGCTGAACTTTGCATCCAAAGAATAGAACATAAAACGGGACAACTTTTTTTTTTTTTTGATTTGTAGTTTCTTTATCAAAGCCTAATGCTTCAAAACATTATGTAATTTTATAGGTGGGTTTTAACCAATCTGGGCATCAATTTAAAATTTCATCCTTCAACTTAATAAGTTAGAAACTAAATAACGAATAACTTGCCCTAAAACCCAAAAGAAAAATCAAACAGATAAATAGTCTCAAACCGGCAAAAATATAGTACTTTAAGTAAACCTGCCGACGAAACCAGCACCAACAACATTATTCAATTGAACTGCGCTAAAATAAAAAACCAAACCAAAAACATAATAAGATGAAATTAGTAAGTGGGAGGTCTCACCTATTACCACAATCTATAATATTTATTTTTAGGATTTTCTTAGGGGTTTTTTTTTGTTTTTTTTTGGCCACCTCCAATCATCAAAAGGTTTAGTAAAATTCAAATAGTGATTCATTTCTTCCCTAAACTTGATACACTCCAGGGAGTTGCTTTGGAAGTAAGAAGCAATACTTATCTATCTATATATTAAAAGAGAGTTGATCATTGAACACGTGTCACTTAATTAGGCCATTAATAGGTTCAGTTGACATGTGTCGTTTTATAATTAACTCATCATTAAACCGTAAAAATTATTTTGTTAAATTGTTAATATAAATTTATCTTTTTATCAAAGTTAACCTTCTTATTTCTGTATAAGAAACCATTCCCGCCCATTTGATTTTCTTTATCACTCTTTCCATTAAGAAAAGGATTTAAAATTTAAACACAATACATAAATGGAAAATACATATATGGAGTTTTGGCAGTCATCGATTAATCTATCAATAAAATTCATTTAAAAGGCGGCTAATCACTGAAACCCTACTAATCACCGGGAACCCTAATACATAGAAGGGAAGTTTTGGTTTGCTATAAATTTTATACGATCAAGAGCCTCACAGCCCTCGCCCAAAAACACACATGCAGAAGGGAATTTTGCTGGACATGATCGAGAAAGGACATCTACTAATTTTGGTCTAATGTGAAGGTCTCTACAGTATTTAGATTTAATCTAATAAATGGTATAAGAGCTACTTTCATATCGATTATTGTGAAATTCGGTTAATTCTTCTCTGTTTAAAATTTGGTCGTAATAATCCGGTTAGTGTTTCCGCTCCAATATATAGTACTTTTGGTTTTGCACGGTGGATTATTGCGTTAAGGTTTTTCGACACTATCTGGTTTTCATATTGATGAGTTAATTATTAGTTTTACTAATAAATCATCCTACGTCATGTTGTTATCAATATGAATTCAAATTCGAGTTGAGTTTTTAGTTTTAATTGATTGATTTAGTTTGTCAAAATTCGTTTAAGCCTTTCAGGTCTAACGCCTTCGGTTTCGATGTTGTATGGTCAATTTTGATTTTGCTCATTATTTGGTTAATTTTTCTATTTTATTTCGAATGCAGTTAAGCAATAATCTAATCAATACTTAAGCTTTGGTGATAATATTTTTCAAGATTTTTTTTCTTTTGTTTCAACACAATTTTAATTAGGTTTTTCCATTAAAGATCCAGAATTGAAACTTCAAGCTTCATGTATTTGTTTTTGCTTCTGAATTCTTATCAATATTGGCTATCAATTACTAAATTTTTTCTTGGGGCTAAATATGATTAAAAATTGATCAATTGCCTTATGGTTTTCGGGGGCGAAATTTGGATTGATCAATTACCTGTATAATTTTATCTATCAGTTAGGTTGGCACCATTTGGGTTTGTCGTTAATTGACTTAGGGACTATGGATTGTGGCTACTAAACAAATGATGAAGTTTATGTTTTATGATTTTGGATTTAGTAATTTTTTTTGGTCTTTCGTGGCCGACCAAGACAAATTTGATTGATCGTGTTTTTTGGCTGATTCATTTTTGTTAATATGATTTAGATATGGAGTTGTTTAATGGAGAGTTCAATCATGAAGATCCTCATGTGCAAGGTAATTTTAAGCATTGATTAATTTTTTAAAATTTATTGTTCTGCCAAAATCAATATTTTATGGGTTTGTGCTTATAAAATATAGCAATTTGTGTTTGATGACAACTATGTACCCGTACATGTGATCTGTGTCTCAAGTCAATGGAGTTCTAAGATCATATTTACCCAAACTCTAATATTAAATGGTAATCATGAACAACATTATTTTACTTCTTTGTAAATTTGAGATTTTTATTCTTTTTATTTTATAGAGTTTCGATCTTCTTAACAGGAACAAATTTACAAACTCTGTTGAATCGGATGCGCCAACGTCAAATAATCTCTGGATCGGCAATTCGGTACAAAACTACATCTTGGTGTATTTTAAGAAAATTAATGATTCGACATCCACCAAAAAAAAGTTTTGCGAACGGTTTGTGTTGTTTTGAGTCAAACCTGCTTTGGCGTTGTTTTTATATTATTACAACTAATAAAAATTTGTTTAATTTCTCTAAACTAAAATCTATTATCGTTGTAGTTTGTGATTTTTAGTTTATCTCTTGCAGATATGGGATTGATTTGAACCGTGTTGGACAATCATGAGAGCATATCAAGTTGCTCAAAAAATTTCTCATGGACATACATGATTGTCACTTTGGTTTTTCCTTGACACAATTTTCTGTCGCTATTCTAAATTTAGAGCCGAAAAATGTCACTACTCTAATTTTACTTTTTTATTTTCCTGCAGCTTCTCCTCTCAGAGACATGTATCAAGTATTTCTTTCGATAAAATTGTGACATTTCTACATTTATGCGTGAGTGATTATCTAAGTTCTAAATTTCATAATGGGTATTTCTTTTGTCTGCGAAGTACTTTTTGATTTTTTTTTATTTATATGATTTGAATATGAAAATTGTTTTACTTTATACTAGAGAAACATGGAAACAAATTAAATGGTCACTATAATATGAAAAGCTCCTATTCTGCATTTTTGGTCAACTCCTACTTCCAACTCATTTGTTTGAAATCCAGTTATATACCATTGCTCCCAAATTATTAAATCTCAAAACAAAAATGGCAAGCTCATCATAATCGTTTCTCAATATTTTGTAGCTTTTGTTATTCCTTTGGCATTCCGGGGCTGATTTGTACACTATTTCTAAAATAAACAATGAGATAGAAATTGTTCTCTAATATAAACACTTTTATATGGCAAATGTTTTCTACAACATAAACCTATACCAGTTTATATGGCATTTACCAAGAGTATTGGCCCCAACGGGTTTATCCAATTACTGAGTTAGAGTGTTAATAAAATTTTAAAAAAGAAAATTAATAATTGAATATGAAAATATAATAAATTTTATGTGGTGGTTTCATATAAAGAGATTTGATTTCGATTTTCATAATGACACTTTTATGATTGTTGATGATTTTATACATGATAAATTATATGAAATATGAAATATTTCATATGAATGAAATATTTCCCTTAATAAATTTATTTTGTTTGCATAATGTGGCTTAATTAATTGAGCTTACATAAATTAACGATTTTATATATAGGCCCTACAAATTTTTTCCGAAATAATTGGTCCAAATATGAACCATAATTCCGTTATAATATATAGCTACTATCAATCTGCATTAGTGTAATCGTTTTGGACATCAAGTTTCATTAATAGTGCTTTATTATAGAGATATTTTATTACTTTTGTAACAAGAAAAAAAATTTGACAGTGAATAAAGAATTGACAAAAAAGAATAAAAAAGATTTTGAAAGTAATCGTGAAATTAATGAATGATTTGATAAAATTATTCATGAATAATCCACTCATTGTAGGAATTAGACATGTCTATTTTGTGGTAAAAATTATGTAAACTTGGAAGTTATGAAATCATTAATATTAAATTGTATTGTTCAATCAAATTAAAAAATAAATTGTAAAACTACTTTGTTGATCATTTAGAAAGTATCAATCATAATCATATAGAAAGTATATAATTAAAATCTTTTTACTTTTTTTCACGTATAGTATAGTCTAGGTAAAAAAACATTTCTTTTGCTGCATATGTTCGAATCATAATTAAATATTTTATAAAATGATTTAAAAAATACATGAATGAAAATATATGTATAATGTTTTTGTCAACGAGACCAAAGTAACACTCGAACCTCACAAAGTTTTTGTGTTTGCCTTGAAAATTTGATGCGTACTTTATGGAATAAAGGTATATTTTGATTTTGTTTTTAATATTTGGTGTATTTCGTTTTATGAAGGAATAAAAAAATATTATATATTTTAATTCGTAATAATTTTCTCCATGTTGTAATAACCTATTACCCATATATATATATATATATATATATCCATATACATTAAAAAATAGTTGATCAATGAACACGTATCGCGCAATTAGACCTTCAATAGGTTCAATTGATATGTGTCGTTTTATTATTGGCTCATCATTAAACCGTGAAAATTATTTTGTTAAGTTGTTAATGTAAATTTATCCTTTCTTACTTTTAATCTACTTTAATTTGGTTAATATGGTTAATATAATATTTTTTCGTGGTTTTATTACATACTCCAGGATTAAAACAAATATTTATGTTGTGGGCATCAAGTAATAAGAATCAAAATCTTACCCATCGAATCAAATTTATTTGTGTGTGCATCAAGTAGAATAAATAAGATAATACAATTTTAATACAAATATAAAATTTATTATTTTTTATGACATATAAAATGCATGTATGATTTGTTTCAATTGCTAGATGTTTAATTCTACTTCAATAAAAAGAGTTACTCGGGAAGAATCTATTACAAGATGAGTTGGAACGGGATGATTTGGAAAGGTCCAACTGAAAAACTATTTTTTTTACACAAATACAAAATATATGATTTTTATGGTTAATTAAATAAATACAAATACAAAATAATTTTTTTACATGTACTACTACCGGGGAGCCATTTCTTAATGTTTAGTTAAACAAGCAAATAAGCACTTCAATAGTTTCAATTGACATGTGTGATATGTATTATTTTATTATTAGCTCATTATTAAATTATTAAAATTTTAAATGAAATAGTTAATCCGTCTTACCTTTATTAACTTAAGGCCTTGAATGAGCAACTACTTGTGCCTCAAAAAAATTTACTCATGAATCTTATTATATATTAAAGGAATTTTTTTCACAAGACACATGTCAGTCAATTAGATCATCGCTAATTTTCAATTACACGTGTCATCTTCTCATTCGTAGAGAATTTTATGTAATCCACATGTCATCTTCTAATTCGCGATTTTTTTTTACTGAGTATTTTATCAAGTAATATGGTTGATTTAAACATAGTCAAATAGTTATTTTCTAAAAAAAATAACTTTCTTCAAATTAGACTTTTGACGACGATCTCCGAATCATCAATTTGACCAGAAAAAATACTCTAGCCACAAAAATCTCCGGACCCGCCGCTTATAAATTTTACTTCATTGCCAGATCATCTCCGGCAAAATAACGTCGGGTGTAATTCGAAGATCCCATGCCAGCGGCTGTGATGAATGAGAAGAGCGTGATGGTGACTCTTTTAGCGTGAATGACACAGAGATTGGTTTCTTCATACAGCCCAACCAATTAAGCCTCTGTTGCTTCTTGAAGCGCTGCCATGGCAGAGCTCTAATGGTGGGGAGAAGGAATTGGGATGGCGACCGGCAACAAAAGCTGCGGTGCGGTGTGTTATATATTTTTTATTAAGGAATTCATTAAGGAGGTGCGAAGGAAATTCATTAAGGAATTTTTTATTTTGTTTTTGTTATATATGTAGGATAAAAAAAAATAGAGCGGTCTTTATCTTATCATTAATGATATTTTCTATTTCAAAAGATAATTGAAACAAATTTGAATTTTAAAACAATAGTAAAATATGGCAAAGATAAGTATAAAATATGTGTATCTTATAGCAATATTAACTATGATTTATTGTTGAAAATAATATTCCAAACATAGAGTGATTCTTTTCTTCTTTTCTCATATTAATCTCTCTGACCTTCCCTTTATATATTGGGTCACCAAAATCACTCATTCTTTGACATTGGAATCCGCCAATTTCTAACGTGGACATTATCACATTAATCTATTGTAATCATATGTTAATAAAAGATTGCATGGGAGACATCTGGTAAGATTTTTTTTTTCTTCCAAAGTATGATAAAACATATGTTAATAAAAGTTTTTTTTCACTTCATTGTAAACAAACCTATAGAATAGGTGCATATAAAAATTACGTTCATGAATGAAAGTAATTTAAATTTTGAATGTAATTCATTAACATGAAAATATTTATCATATTTTATAATTGAAAAAAGATATATTCTCTAAAGTTAAGGACAAAAATTACTCACATCATTAAAATTTATGAGAAATTAAGATACCGCGCAACGCGCGGGAATAATACTAGTGTAAATGATAGTATTTTGCTCATGAATGTATTTTTTAAAATTTAAAGCACCCGCAACACGGGGCCAAGTACTAGTACTAATATTAAGGCTCTGTTTGATAATCACTTAATATAATGACTTAATTTATTTAAGTACTTAATGAAATTAAGTGTGTTTGATAATTGTTACTAAAAATATTAATGAATTAAGTTCTGACTAATTAAGTACTTATAAATTAAGTGCGTTTGATAACTAAAATTTCACTGTCTGAATTAATTAAGTGCGTCTAAATGGCCAGTTCAATTGTGAGCCAGAAAATAAGTGATAGACCTATCACTTATCACTTATCACTTAATTTTTGTCATGACTCTTTTTTTTTTCTTTTTTTCCTTTTTTTCCTCGTCTTTATTTTGTCACTTATTTTTACATTTTTTTGAAATTTTTATTTTCTTAAGATAAATTAATTAAGAGTGCTTAAAGTTAAATTTATATTATGAGTATAAAAGATCTCAAACTTTCAAACTCAAATTAAACTAATTTTAATACATAAAATTTGCTAAATAACAAGGTATACACATATATGTAATAATCTAAATTTAAATTAAAGATTGATTATTTACCAAGTGTAACATTTAATTTTATTATATATACCAACAAATTATTTTAAAATTATTATTTTATTATTTAGAACAAAATATTAGTTATTTTTCTATTTAAAAGAATTTTGTTTATAATTCAATTTTAATGATATTAATATTTTAAATAACTTTCAAACATGAGTATTCAAATTCAGTCTTTAGACTTCAGACTTCAGTCTTCAGACATCATATTCAGACGTTTTTATCAAACAATGTAAATTCAGTCTTCAGACTTCAGACTTCAGTGTTAAGTGTTAAGTGTTCAGATTCAGATTTCAGTGATTATCAAACGGAGCCTAAAATAGTGCTTTTGGGAAATTATTAAAAGGAAACACTTTAGCATACAACTTTACATTAAAAAATTATAAATCTCTTGTGTGCAATTTACAATTTTAACCAATTTTAAAATTTTACACTCATGCGTGCAATATTTAATACAATTTTACACTATTGCTTTTGTAAAATTTACTAATAAGGGATAATTTCTTAGTTAACTTAGTTTTATCTATAAATTTATAATTTTACACTAAAAAATTACCATTAAATGATGGAGTGATGTGGTTGGGACATGTGGACTTGGTTCTCTAATTTTTCGCCACGTGGATTAGCCTATCTAATTTTGCACCATGTGTCTGATTGAAAAATTCTCCTTTAATATATTGAGATTCTCTATTTATTTATATTTTTTAAAATATCTGATAGAGTTAATTACAAGAAGCATCCTTAAAGTTTTACTCATTCGATGAATAGCTCCAAACAAAGGTTCATTGCTAACAATTTATCAGCAAAAAGATACAAGGGAGAAAGGTTTGAAACAACAGCTAGGCAACAATATGAATTTATGAACATATGGGAAATTTTTACATGTTCCGTTTATTTTGAATTTCAGAGCGCAGGTTTAAAATAAAAGTTAAGACTTTTTTGTAATATATCTTAACGTTTAAAATTATTCGATTTAGAAATTTTTTCATTTTAATGTATTTGATAACAAAAGAAAAAGTGAATTTATTTATTAACTAACTGAGGTTAAACTACACTATAAAGCATAAACAACAAATTTCAGTTTTAACACGTTCTCCTTAATTGATTAATGAATTCAATATTTCTATCCATTCAGCATTCAAAAATAAACATATTTTTATCACACATGCTCTTAAGTCTACAAATCATACAAATGTTAATAAGAATTGATAAAATTATAGAGTGTTGAAATCAATTGCAAATACTTTAAACTTTAGGGAAGGAGAATTTTGAAGAATGCATTATTGTTAGAGATTCTTTTGTAAGAAAATAAAAATAAACTTATAGATAGTCTATTAAAGAATTTCAGTTTGTCTGTATATACAATATGGGATCAAATATTAGTGACATTTTAAACAAGTTGTATCACTAAGAGCTAGCGAGTCATTACGTTACAAGTTTCTCACTTATTCCCTCTGTCTTAAAATTATCGTAAAGTTTGAATTTTTAATTTTACTTTAATTCGTACTGAAAATGAAATAAAGTATTAGTTATGTCCTTGCCTATTGCTCAAGTCAAGCAAAAAATCTTGCTATTATATTACAAATGCATGCCACTAGTGAAGTACACATTTTAATGATGATGTATTATTTTGTCCAAAAAAATTATAAAAAAAAAATCGACGTGATTTTTTTTTTTTTGGCCATAATTAATATTAAGTGGACATATCTCCTCTATCGTTTGCTTTGTTATTCTTTAAAAAGAAATCTCCAATTTTTCACTTCCAAGTTCAATTTTCCTCTTTGATGAATAATGAAGGCATCAAGATTTTCTTTCCTTTTCCATTTTACATCCCTGTTGTATGTCAATGGGAGATTTGTCTTCTTTGAGAAGAACTGTTCTATATATTTACAATCAAGAAAATGTTTATAATTCATAAATAGTGCTCATGTAATTAAATTAAAGGTTTTCAAGTTTCTTGTATCAACATGACTGACTG